>OW285190.1:2831250-5662500 GCA_935421135.1 Bugulina stolonifera | reverse complement strand
TTAATGAGACTTAAAAGGACGAAGTCAGAGTACAGCACTGGCTTCAGGCTGACATCCGCCTACAGGTTGTAATATTGGTGCCTGCAAGCCATCGCTGCTGATCTGTATCCAATGACAGGGTCTCAGAGCAAGTCCAGTCTGACGAAGGCTACCCATTTCAAACATTTGATCATAAACTTTTACAACTCTATGACTGAGTCAGCCAAGATTGAGTTGAAGTAGAATTAACATATTATTACAACCACAATGAGCTCTACAGTTGTTTCTGGTACCAACAATACTCTAGAGGTCTCTGTTGTGTATCTATAAAGGATGAGCCCTGAAAGCCCACTCTTGCTTTGTTTCGAGAAGAACATCTGAGTTCCAGAAGAGCAGCAGGATTCTATTGTGGTTTATGACCACATTATTAAAGTCTGTTATTGCAATCTGAAGATACCTCCAGATCTGTTTGGGGGCATTCAGTACAGTACAGTAGAGCGCTGCGCTGTCTTGGTCTGTGGTATTCAAATGTGTTGATCATAGTCAATTGATATGGAAATGTGCTGTGACAGCCCTAGGGCCTCGATGTATTCATTTCAGTTGAGCTAGAGCTTCCACAGCAATTGTAATAAAATCCGTAATGAAGCCTATGGTTTCCATATTGCCAACCAGGTCTACAATCTTGTTGCTGTAAATTGCTGTTCATGATTTATTACTGTGTTGTACATTTCACCAACTAGGCCTATAGTTTGCAGTCAGAAACTGATGAAGTAGTAGCATAGGCTATATATATTTGCTCTTTTTGGTTGATATGGAAGCAGATTTCTTCTTGCTCCCGATTCAGTAGCTACTAATCAATCCTCTGCTACCATAAAAACCTTTATAGGCAGAATTAACATGCACTTGGCAAAAGAATGAGGGCTGCAGGACTGCAACAGGGCAGGTATAATAATAATTCCCATGGTTCCAAACATGGCAATGGGTATTCTCCAGTGACCTGATTGATCATTCATTGATCATTAGCATTAGTTATCGGATTTACAGCAAGCATTAGTTGGAAGCAATAGCTAATAAGTAAGTTCACTAAATTTGATACCAATCAATAACAACATGAAGAAAGCATAAAGACATGATAATTATAATTAATATTAATAATTTAATACATGTGATGATGGCGAAACTTCCAATTTTGAATTTAATAAATATTTGTTCAATACATACATGTACACTATGACTATTTAGGCCTTAAGTACTATAACTACTATAGATATACTAATGAAATGTAAATAATAATTATAATACTATGATATTTTAACCAGTGAAGTTGAAATTTAAATTAATAATATTTTTAAAATAATAATAATTATAATATAATTTAATATTAATTAAATATTAATATTACATATTTTATATTATCCTATTAGGCCTACTTTTAGTGATTCAACTGATTTCTACCTGATATTCTGATCGCTTGATTTCGAAATCCTAAATTAAAATTAATTAAATTGTACTACGCTTTTCCTTCATTTTAGAGAGTAGGTCATGAGCAGAGAAGTATTTTCTAATGATGCATGTTGGATTCACTTTAACCAACAGGAACGCTATTGCATTGCAAATAACAATACTCGCTAGCTTTGATTTCTTGCCAGCTAAAATATCAATCTCTAAATTAGGTAGCTGATGCAAGTTTTGTTCACATATCTAGGTGCTATCACAAAGCATCCTAAACATCAGTCTAAAATTATTTCTATGCAATGGAAACATTATGAGTTTCACTTTGCTGGGCACAAGAGAAGACAACTCCAATTGCACTGTTGAAATGATCAAGAGAAGACAATCACTGCAATAAAGGCTGACTCTTGGAAAACATCACAATTAGCCAATGAAAAAGTCACACATTGTGGCCTTCATCATTGATGAATCATGCTTCAATGATTATTAACCCAATGCCTACAGTGGTAATTCTTTTAAAATAATGCACCGCGTTGTCATTTCAGGGGACCCCCCTGAAATGACAACATAGCGTATTGACATATTTTTGCAATGCGTACTGTAGTTGTTTTTGGCCAGGGATGGGCTGCATATTTCCACCTATTTAATCAATTTTAAGCGGCAATCTTTTTTGTTGTGGACACAGACATCAAAATGCCCATAAAATATATTGGAGGGAATGCACCCAGTTTGTGTCCATCCCTTTCCAGAACTGCACCAGTTTTACTACTTTTAACATAAAAATATTTGAACTGTCATTTAGTTCAGTTTTTCTTTCAAAAAAATAACCAAATTAACTATAGTTTACACACTCGGTAATTTTACAATTATCTTTCATTGTAAGTAAACAATCAAGTACAAATTTAAATAACTTCACCTTTTATAGTAGTCACAGATGGGCTAACTGTTGGTGGTTTCATTGTTATTGAATCAATTGTTATTGAATCAGTTGTTGTTGTATCAGTAATCAATTCGTTCTCATAAGAGGAGTTGTCTTCTGCCAAGGTGGTTGAAGGACCATGTGTCCACATTTTTCAGTGCCGGCTCGTATCAAGTGTGGTTGCTGTCTTGAAAGATGGTGTATGCGTAGGAGATGACTCTAAAGTATTAAACAGAACTTTGAAGCAAAAACAGCATTCAGTAAGTGTTGACCAAAGATGGACATTCAATAGAGTACATGTATATATATTATATAAATTTAAACAGCTTCACCTTTTGTAGTAGCTCCAGATGAACCAGCTGTTGAGGAGCTGTTTGTGGATGAAGCAACTTTTGTTGTTCCTGTAGTCAACTGACTTTCATAGGAAAGATTGCTTTCTGTTGAGGCAGTTGAAGGACTACGAGTCCATGCACTTGAATGCCGGCTCGCATAGAGTGAGGTTGTTGAATTGAAAGATGGTGTAGGTGTAGGAGAAGACTCTAAAGATATAAAATAATATTTCGCATCTAGAAAATCATGTTCTTTCTGCTGGGTCTATAGCCATTAAGCTCTTTGCGACTTTTTGGACAAACTAGGGTCGCAAATAAAAGTCCCAAAATGGCCATCCGGTCTAGGCCACAAGGGTTATTGGCCTGGGTTTTTCGCACAGAAATGATAATTTTTCCTTTAGCCTAGGTCGGTGTGTTCGCGACCCTGTGACCGATGTGTGCGGGAAAGATTATTTTGCGAGTTGGCTTGTGGCTAAAGTTTAGGTCGCGAAGACACCTATTGTAATTATTCCTAATTCACATAACAATTACATGTACAGTAGTTAGCTGTCATGGTGTCTTAATAACAATCATACCAATCTACATGTAACAAATACTACCAGTAACTTATTCAAACTAAAAGTGACACACTTTCTATACCTTCTCTTCCAGTGGTAGTCACAGATGCTACAGCTTGAGTGGAGCCCTTGGTAACCTGGGTGAGGGTTGATATACTGGTGATGGAGAGATTTGGGTTTGTTGATATGTTGTTGCTTGTTTGTTGAGATTGTGTTACTCGGTCCGTCACAGTCATAGGAGTCACAGCAGTAGAGGAAGTTGAAATAACTGGATGCTCAGAACTTCTTGTCACAATATTGTCTACAAAGAATCAACAACAACTAATTTATTTTTAAAATATTTTAAAATAGAACAGCATAAATTGCCAAGGTTGTTCCAGCTATTACTGTCTTCAGTAACGAAATTTCGAATGCAGGGGATCTTGGTCAAGAATTTTCCAACTTACGTCTAGCATTAGGTTGTAAACACACTAGCCATGGTCAAAAGCAACTTCCTTATTTCGTACAAGAAAACCTGGTGGGCCAACAAGCAAAGAAAACTCTCTGGTCACAATTTCTGATTGCCTAAACCGAGTAGCCATGTTGGGGTTCTTATTTGTGGCGGAGGTGGGTCCAAGGAGATTTAGAGGCGAAATCTAAGTACTATGCAAGTATTGGGATCACAATGTGCATGTAGGCATAGTGCTTCCGTTTACACACAAACAAAATGGGGTGCATGTAGTTTCAGTTACGTTTACTTGTACCATTTAAATTTCTATGATTTTGCCACAAAATTACAGGAGATACATGTAAGAGTTGTTACCATAGCCCAGAAGGACACGCGTGGACAAACATAAAAAAATGATTGCAAGCAAAAAAAGGAATTGAACATGAAAAACGATGTTTCAAAGCTAAGATATGACATTGGAACCTTGCCTAAAACATCATATAAAGTACATAATTATAGCTCTCCCCTGTTATAGTTCTCGGCTAGATTTGCATCCACTCACTTTTATGTTTACCAACGTCATTTCCAGACAAACCTCCCAGTTTTAACGGCATGCTACATGGATGCAAAACTTCTACGAACATCGAAAGTTCAAAAACAGAAAACGTAGTTAGGTGCTACACAGAAGTCACGTAAACGTAAACAAAATAAGTTGTCTACTCATTAATTCAAATAAGGGCAAGAGCAGATAAATCTAGGAAGTAGTGTAGCCTGTGAACCTACAAAATTACAATTAGGGGCTGTGATGCATTTGCATCCAATCTCTTAGGGATTATCTCTTCCTTATTGCAGCTTAGATAAATCTTAGCAATAATTTGTATCGAAACATGGAGGTTGAAATATTTCTGCTCGGTGAAAATTGAGTTTAGCTGAATGTTTCCTATGTGCAACACGCACCTGAGAGGCTTGACCTGGATTCATGGTTGAGTATGAATACGATAACTTGACTGTTAATTTATTTTATTTTCCTGATATATAATAAGGATTGAACTTCTTCAACGGTGCTGGTTTTTTGTTGGATTGATTTAAACAACATAGCTGTACAGCTTTGTCCATTTTGCGATCAGTAGAATATATTATCACAAATTAAATATTATGTTTGTTTTAATTTAATTGGTATTATTTAATTATCTAAACTAAAAGCTAAACATGGCTGCTAGCACCTTCTCAAAGAAGTAGCCAATCAGCACTCGATTCACATTTTTAAAAGCGAACAATTTATAACACGCAGTCAACTTGCAAAAGTGTAACATCAGGAATCACAAAAATCAAAATTAATGCGATTCGCATAAATGTTGCGTCCGTGTACCACACCCTTTACTTTCAACATGTTTAGCAAACTGAGACTATAATTATAAATGTGAATTATTAGGCCAAATAATTTATTTGGTTTTCAATAATAATTTTTAGTAATAAAAAAAGATTGAAAACCAGTTCAATTGAAGCAAAGATGCTATTCAGTAAAATGTTGACCCAAGATGCACTCTCAGTAGGGTATAGGTGTACATGTACATGTACATGTACATGTAGGTATAGAATTAAACAGCTTCACCTTTTGTACTTGTAGTAGTTCCAGATGAACTAGCTGTTGAGGAGTCGTTTTTGGACGAAGCAACTTTTATTGTTCCTGTAGTCGATTGACTTTCATAAGAAAGATTGCTTTCTGTTGAGGCAGTTGAAGGAATATGTGTCCATGTACTTGAATGCCGGCGGCTCGTATCAAGTGAGGTTGTTGTGTTGAAAGATGGTGTAGGTGTAAGAGATGACTCTAAAATATCAAGCAAAGACTTGGCTTACCAGAAAGACCTTTCCTGCTTGCTGGGCCGGTAATCATTCTAATTATTCTTAATTCACATCAAAAGGTGAGCCGGCATAACATACGAATGGTTTATACATGTACTAATCTGCTAAATGCAACTGGCAAATTAACTAAACTAAAGAAAAACATGCTTTGCATACCTTCTATTTTAGTGGTAGTCACAGAAGTAATAGCTTCAGTGGAGCCACTAGTAACGCTAGTAAAGGCAGGTTTGCTGGTCCTAGAAAGAACTGGGTTTGTTGTTATGTTGTGGGTTGGTGCTTGAGATAGTGTTGCTCTGGTAGTCATGGTAACAGCTGGCACAGTTGTAGTGGAAGTTGAGATTACCCAATGTCCTGAAACTACATTGTGTACTCAAACCTGGATATCAGTGAGCCCAGACTCATCATACATTTGATTTGCCAAAATGACTGATTTGTGACTTCTCGATAAACAGGTCTGTATGGTGGATTTCATGGAGAAATAAAATCAATATGTAGTTAATTACATATTAAACTATTGATGAATCAATGTGAGCATAATAATAATGCAGTGCTTTGGTAAAAACTTGGGATAGCCAATGGACGTTCTAGGAGTATACCGAATCTGTACTGGTCACTCTTAGACTACATTAAATTCAATAACGGATGCAAGTGTGCCTTGAGGGCATGACTAGTGTTTGATATCAAGCTAATTTATCTCGGTAAAAATAAATATTATCACCAGGGAGCCCAGCTGAGCTCTGTATAAAAATTAAAGAAAATAAATTATTATTGTTGCATATGGCTATATATCTAGAGTGCATTTGTGCAATGCATGATTTTTACCAAGATAAATTCCCTTGATAACAAGCATTATTCATGCCCTCAACACACTTATATTCGTCATTGACGCCAAGTTCAAGTTTAACTCTACTCTGATATTTAATTTTTATAGATTGCTAGCATGGCTATACGTACCTGAATATTGTACTATGAATCCAAGCAAGAAATTAAAGAAGCTGTCAGTTGAGGTAAACTGGAAGACAATGCTTGTGGCTGATGGAGAGATTGGCAAGGTTTCAGACGTCTGCCCTCCAATAAGGTTCGTGTATTCACCACAAGAATACAGTTCATGTAAGACTCCAGATATCTCTTCATACAAAGTGAGTTTATCTCCAGTGGGTTCGCAGCTGTCAGAAAATCCGATTAACACAAATATCAAGTCTAACTTTATTTCTGTGTAGCCAGTGATGTCTCTCAGGACCAACCTGTTGTCAAGGTTGCTTTCGTAAGGTGGAGGAGTTGACTCCAGACTAAATACCTCATGACTGGTAAGGAAGCTACTGGGAGCAGAAACCGCTGAAAGTTCCGTAGGAGGTTGTTTGAGAGCGTAGTAAGGCAATGCTGCAATAAAGGGTAATTTGATATTTAAACACCTGATTTAGCATGTACCATATGCGTTGTGTGCCTCTGATTTTAACATAGTAGAAAGAGTGAAGGCTCTCAGTCCACACTCTTTTAATTAGGTTATGACTGTTCAAAAGGCATGGATATTTATGTGGTGATGTCTAAACATCATCAGGTACATTTAAATACTTTTTGCGACTTAAATATATGCACATACTGTAATATATGCGAGCACATTTACATTTAAGCAGAAACCTGGCAACATAACCAGGGAGCATAGAGATTTCTTGACTAGTTTAAAAACTGTCTAAAATACCTGTCAACTGTAGGATGAACCCCAGTGATGAACCAACTGGCAACTTTAGTGTGATCACATTCTGGTTTATATTAAGTAATCCAAAAACGCTGAACTCTGTAACATCTAGTGTGCAAATTTCTTTATATGGGATGGTTTCGCCATGAGGATACGATAGTTCAACATATACTGTGCAGTGCTCATCCTCATCAAGGTTCCTTTGTTTAATATCAAATGCAAGTTTCCGATTATTTGTTAGCCTGATGTTTATAATACATTCCTGTTTGATGTCATAACCCAATGGGTAGTTAGGTGAGGAGATGCTGACACTTGTTCCTGCTGTGTAGTTAATAGTTTGCTCTATGTCATCACAGAACTCTCTGGTCGATTCAATACCTAAAACAATGTATATTCACTAGCGTTTTCTTGACCTAATTTTTAAATGCAGAACAGTTTTTACAAAATTCTCCGGCCCAACTTTGCCACAGAGCCACCAACACTTCCTGGCTGTATCAAAATAAGTATACTAAGTCCTGTATAAGATAACTGAGTATGCTGGCTTAACTGTACATTTCAAAGTATGAGCTAGGGATGGTCTTGTCCAAACAAGCCCAATATAAAGCTGCTAGCCCTTGTGGTCTAGGCTGCCTTATTTTTGGTATAATTTGAAGCCCAGACAGGGTCACGGAGTCATGAAGACACTAAATATGTTTGCCAAAGCTGAGCAAGATAGTTTAGAAACCGTTGTTTTGGGGGTAAGATTTTTGTAAACATTTTCTTTCTCAATAATTGCCACACAAAGTAAACTCTGTTAAATCTGTTAAGAGTCAATAACAAGCATCAAAGGACACAGTCATGTTAAAACAAAGAATGTAAGTTAAAGAGCAATGGGCAAAGAAGAATACGTTTGAAACAGGATAAATTGAAAAGAATAACTGCAAACTTATTAGTTAAACATTACATGATTGCAGAGGATGTATGAAAAATACATTTGCATGAGTTAAAAATAATATTGTTTACTATTTTACTCACCATTGGGTAAAGCGATCAAGCAATTATAGATCAACAGTAAAGTTGATATTGTAGTGGGTCCCATCATAGTTTGAGTAGCTCAACTTCTCTTGTTAAATACCCTCTACTAAAGTGAAATAAGACAAGGATGTGTTTGAATGCAATCCAGGAAGCTCTGCGTTTATTCTTTGCTTTCAAATGTTATTTGTTCTTGCACATAAAGCATACATTACGGTGTATAAACATGTACGTCTATTCAAATACTTCAATAGTCAATGATATACTTGTACTTGAACAGTGAAAGAAATTCTAGTAACTAGCAATGCTACTGCTTTGCTATTCACTAATACATGTAAATATGCCTATCTGAAAAGGAATACTGAGAAATCACACACTTCTAAGCCCTGTTCAAGTGTTCTTACCTTTCTATCCATCAGATTAGCTTTCAACAACACTAGGAATACTATACCAATAGCCTACTAGCAATGCATAATAGTGCTACAACTACAACATGTAAAATGATGTAACATGTCTGGTCCCAATATCTGGTAAAAATAAGGGCCGCGATGATGTAATTGCAATACTCACCTGTAGGTAGCAGACGAAGTATCACATCACATGCAGTGCACTAGTTACACTATGTCACGCTACACAAATTATAATAGAGATTCACAGTGATTCATCGCAATATTATCGAGATAAGGATTAGAGTAATTACTTCCGAATTAGTGACAGCATCCTGGAACCTCAATATCTGGACTGTGAGCTACATGTATTTTCATCCCAACACACAAGTCATATATGCTCAATTCTATCGTTGCGATTAGTCTCAACTTCTACCTATGGAATCTGGGTTATAGTATGTTATGCTTACTCATTAGCTGTGAGTAGTATAGTCAGTGCAGATCTACACAGACACCCGGCCATTTCCGCGTCGTATTAGCCCTAGATCCAAAAACTCCCCGGGCGGACGACCACCCCACCCGTCCTCTCGCCCCCTCCTCTCCCCTAAACCTCACTCTATGTGCAAAGCCCTAGAACCTACTCCCCCTCATCGCGGGTGGGGTTTCAAAAACCTCATCGGCTGTTCCGCGGAACCCAGTCTAAAGAGCAAACCCCGCGCCCCGTCCTTGCCCCGTCCCACGGCTCGGGCGAGAGGGCGCGCGTACGCGCGCGCCCCCCCCCCCCCCCCCCCCGCCCCGCGAACCCCACCCGTCCTCCCCCCCCCCCCCCCGCCCCGCGAACCCCACCCGTCCTCCCTCCACCCGTCCCCGCCCCTTCCCACCCCTCCCCACCCCACCCCTCCGCCTCGCCCTCCGCTTCGCGGCGGTTCTCGTTTGCGAGTCCAGCCGTGGCCCCACGCCGCCCTCCCCCCGCCCATCCCCCGCCCCTCCCCCGCCCTCCCGCCCCGACGACCCGTCGCGGCCCTCGCGGGCGGACCGTCGGCTGGAGTAGGGTGAAGCGAAGGAAAATACGGGTTAGAGTAATGGTGTGTGATGTATTCTAGAATAGATGATATACGACTATGAAAAATATGAGTCAGGGTAATAATACACGAGTTTGTTTTAATTTTTAATGCGTTTGAAACTAATAATATAAAATCAATCGATAAAAAACTTGATATGTGACTATGAAAAATATGAGTAAGGGTAATGATACGCGAGTTTGTTTTAATTTTCAATACGTTTGAGAGTAATAATATAAAATCAAGCGATAAAAAACTTGATATACGACTATGAAAAATATGAGTAAGGGTAATGATACACGAGTTTGTTTTAATTTTCAATACGTTTGAGAGTAATAATATAAAATCAATCGATAAAAACCGATATACGACTATGAAAAGTATGAGTAAGGCTAACGATACACGAGTTTGAGAGTAATAATATAAAATCAATTGATAAGTAGACACGAATGAGTGTGAATGACAAAAGTTTTTGCCTCAAAACTGTGCAGTGGCGGGGAGGAGACGCTCGCCGAGGATGGAGTCTAGAATGGCACAATCATAGAATGTTCTCCCGCTCTTGGAAGTCTTCTGTCCCTTGTACACCATCACGGAGGGGAGGAGCTCTTTCATCGAAACTGCCAGACGTCCCGGAAGGAAGACCTCTCCCTTTTTTTCTTCGTTTCCAATCCGACACTCGTAGGTGGCAATGGAGTTGCTCGCATTATCACCATCACCTCATCTTGGGTTGTATGTGGGTCGGAGCGCGGTCACCACCAGCACAGAACCAACGGGGAATGAAGATAGCGTTTGCACTCGAAAAAATTCTTCTAACTGGGCCAAGGTCTTCTTTCTCAAGTCACCGGCCAACTTTTTCATGGCTGCTCCTGGCAGGGAGCACACGCTCTCGATACGGTTGAATGTGTTTTGTCCTTTAGCAGTCTCCTGCTGTCCCAAGTACACCATGATCCTAGGTGGAAGGGTAAGGTCCTTTAGCTCCTCTTCTTTGACATCCGCTAGCTTGGGCATGGCGTGACGAATGTTGGTGTGAAAGCTGATGCAATGTCTCATCCCCTTGCCATCCACATAGCTTGCCCTGGCTAAGAATGCTTTTCGGAATGCCGTTTCAACCACCGAACCTCCACTCACTTCTAGCACAGTTCCTGGCTCTAGCTCTGACAGCTTCACCGTTGTCTGCAGAGAGCTCCTCTTCTCCGCTCCCATACGCCTACAATAACGAAAGTGGTGTATATAGATCCGACAAAGCGGTTAAACGGGAAAAAGATAGTACGGTGATTTATAGATATACGAATAGGGCTACTTACATTAGGGTTGCTGCCACTGCACGAGCTTTCTCCAGGCTTAGTCCCCCGCTCTTTTTCTTCCCCTTGCAAGGGGACTTGGTAGCTTTTTTTCCCTTCGTCGTCTCACCACCATCCATTTCTTCCGTAGCCGTATCGGCTCCGTGGCCATCATCATCATCATCATCATCTGATATTACAATCACCTGGGGTTTCTTCTTTTTCCTAGCACAGATTTCATCTCCTTTTGGGTTCTTCCTCTTCTTGGATGTTGTGGTCTCGCCCCTATCTGAGGCCCGCTCCGGGGAGGACGGAGAGTCCGCCATGTTAGAAAGATCCTTTCGGGCAACACTCCCCACTCCTACTATTTTCCCCTTCTTCCGTGCCTCTTTTAACGCATCCACCTCTTCTTTCCTCTTCTGACTGCACTCTTCTTCTTCAATAATTCCATCCATTTGTGAGTCCGTCAAGCCCGCAAATAACTCTTCTTGGTTCTGGACTATGTTGTCAGTATCCATTGATAATGTACTATTGTAGTAGTGTACCTGTACAGTAGTGATGTGCTGAACTTTGAATGCTGAGACTGTGATCCCACTCTCCCTTTATACAACTGCTCATTTCTTGACTCCTCCCTTTTTATTATCCAATCCCAATGTGTCCCGATGCACCCCGATGTGAATCCGAAGCCTCCCGATGCACCCCGATGTGAATCCGAAGCCTCCCGATGCACCCCGATGTGAATCCGAAGCCTCCCGATGCACCCCGATGTGAATCCGAAGCCTCCCGATGCACCCCGATGTGAATCCGAAGCCTCCCGATGCACCCCGATGTGAATCCGAAGCCTCCCAAATACTTGAAGGCATTTGGCGTGTCAGAGAGTAAGGGATTCTTTCCTTACGACTGGGTAGATTCCCTGAGAAGGTTGGATTATTATGGACTCCCTGCCCGAGAGAGTTTTTTCAACTCGCTGACTCAGCAAGAATTGAGTGAGCAAGATTATCACCACTGCCAGGTCGTGTGGGAAAGAGAGAACATGGAAACGTTCAGGGATTTTCTCATCTGGTACAACAACCTCGATGTGGCCCCATTCATCGAGGCCATTGCACGTCAGAGCTCTATCTATCGACAAAAGGGTATTGACATGTTGAAATTCGCAATCTCGCTTCCATGCTTGGCTATCAGATGGTTGTTTATGGAGGTGGAGGCCCGACCTTATGGCTACTCTCCTCCACAAGCCGCTCTTCCGCTGCATAGGTTAATGTCTCTCCGAGACGAACTTTGCAACTCGCAACC
This sequence comes from Bugulina stolonifera, assembly GCA_935421135.1. Classification (NCBI taxonomy): domain Eukaryota; kingdom Metazoa; phylum Bryozoa; class Gymnolaemata; order Cheilostomatida; family Bugulidae; genus Bugulina; species Bugulina stolonifera. The sequence continues at coordinate 5,650,247 of OW285190.1, read as the reverse complement.
CATATGTCTGTTCGATGAGGAAAAGTCTGTACCATACTCTTCGCGATAACCTCGTGGGAGGGCCAAGCATTATCTTTCACAGACATCATGAAGTTGGAGTGACCTCTATTCGAGAGAAGATGTATGGCACATCCGCAAAACCCTGTAGGTCCATTCTGGGAGTTGATGCCAACGCCCTCTACCTATACTCTATGATGGGGAATATGCCTACGGGTTATCCCAGGCGGAGGCTAGAGAGCCGAGGCTTTGCTCTAGAACCTATTAAAAAGTTCAGCAAAGTGGCGCATGGTTGGTTAGAGTTCCAATCGTGGAAGAGAGGAGAGGTCATCCTTCACCAACAGAATGGAAGAGAAATGAGGATAGGCTGTCACAACCTACCAGTGGATGGTTATAGCGAACAGAGTCGAACGGTGTACCAATTCCACGGTTGCTACTGGCATGGGCACGAGTGCGAGCTAGGAGGGAACGGAAAAGGTGTCAGAAACATGACGAATGAAGAGCTCCGGGTGGACACTGCAAGGAAAGAAGATTACATCAAGGCTCTAGGCTATAAGCTCATCACCACTCGGCAGTGTGAGTGGGAAGCGCGAGTTCGTTCGGATGTAGAAGTTAGGACATTTCTCGCCATCTTCTTTTCTTCTCTCTACCCGGAGAGGGGTTACGTCAACCTCGATAAGATAATCAATAACATTCGTAGTGGAGAGTACTATGGTTTAGTGGAGTGTGACATTTCCATACCCGAAGAGCTAAAAGCGAAGTTCTCTGAGATGGCACCTATTTTCAAGAATATAAACGTGGGAAGAGAACACCTTAGCGAACACATGCGCGCTTTTGCCGAACAGAACGGATTCTTGAAAAGACCTCAGCGAATGCTCGTGGGGAGTCTTTTTGGCGAGCGAATCACACTACTCTCCGATCTGGCTAGATGGTATCTAGATCAAGGTTTGATAATTACCAGGATCTATCAGTTTGTTCACTTTATCCCACGAGCCATAAAAAGGCAAGTGTTGACAATCTTTTTTTTATTTTGATTCTTGATTTGACGAAACTTTTTCTGAGTGGTAGGGTAAACTCTCTCTCTCTCTTTCTTTCTTTTAGATTCGAATGGATGTTCCATCTGTCGTAGGATTCGTTATCCTCCAGAGAGCCAAGTTGAGAATGCTAGAATTCTACTACGACTTTATGGATAGGTAAGTAGAACTAGACTATACAAAGATTTTATCAAATCCTTCTCTATTTATTCTTTGGTGTCAACCCCCACCCCCCCCCTACAACCCGTCCGTTTTATTTTCACAGATTCGTCAGCAGAGAGGACTTTGAGTACGTAGAAATGGACACGGATAGCGCTTACATGGCCCTGAGTGCTCGTAGTATAGATGAGGTCATCCGAAAAGATAAAAAAGAAGAGTTCTACAGAGAATATGGTAGATGGTTTCCCAGACCCTTCTGCGATAGGCACAAGGGAGACTTTATCACGACCAAGGTGCTCGGCCAAGAGTGGGAGATGAGGGAATGTTGTGAGAAGGTGCAACGATACGAAACACGAACCCCCGGCCTGTTTAAGGAGGAGTTTCGGGGGGAGGGGGTCATCGCGCTCAACTCAAAAACATACTTTTGTTGGTCCGCTGATGGTGATAGCAAGTATAGCAGCAAAGGACTAAACAAAAGAGGAAACGCCCTAACCAAAGAGAAGTTCCTCTCCGTGCTCAGGACAGGGGAGTCGGTGAGAGGGGACAATCGGGGTTTTATCAGAAGAGGAAACCAAACGTATAGCTACACCCAGCTAAAGACCGGACTCACCTACTTCTATGGTAAGCGGAAGGTTGCAGAAGACGGGGTGAGTACGAGTCCTATAGAATGCTAGTACTGATTTCTCCGAGATGAGACTACTTCATTCGATAAATTGGAGAGTAAACGAACAGTGCATCATAACCCTTGTACATATACCCGTATAATTTTTTTCACATTCACTCTCTATTGTAAGGGGTCTCCGTCCTCAAAACGGAGGGTTTACCGGTTGTAGCCTTAAAACCGAGCAATAAAACACTAGCTAATACATTAAAAACCATTTACCTCTCCAAACCAAAGGGGTAGACGGTACTAGCGCAGCTTCCGCTCATACTCACCCCTTATCAGTTCACATTTCTTCTATTGTCTTCATTCGTAGGTGGGGGGTGACATCGCACGCGCACGATGCGCTCTCTCCCTATCGGAGTTTGCTACCCGGGGGAAAGTGGACGCAGTGGTCAAAGAAATTGGTGGCGAGTCAACGACATCATCGTAGAGGCGGGTCTATTTGTAGGATGATGATGATGATGATGATGATGATGACGATGGCGATGAGAAGACAAGCATCCATCTATCCCGTTTATCTATTTCTATTTCTACCCCTCCGAGCGATGATGTCGTCGGCTAACCTCCTCCCGAAGTCTACGGTTTGAAGCGCGGAAGAGCCACCGCCTTCACTTTCCCTCGCCACTCGTCACGGGCACTCCGCACGGGTGTAGCCTATCATTACTCTAACCCGTATTTTCCTTCGCTTCACCCTACTCCAGCCGACGGTCCGCCCGCGAGGGCCGCGACGGGTCGTTGGGGCGGGAGGGCGGGGGAGGGGCGGGGGATGGGCGGGGGGAGGGCGGCGTGGGGCCACGGCTGGACTCGCAAACGAGAACCGCCGCGAGGCGGAGGGCGAGGCGGAGGGGAGGGGTGGGGAGGGGCGGGACGGGTGGAGGGAGGGAGGACGGGTGGGGTTCGCGGGGCAGGGGGGGCGCGCGCGTACGCGCGCCTCTCGCCCGAGCCGTGGGACGGGGCGAGGACGGGGCGCGGGGTTTGCTCTTTAGACTGGGTTCCGCGGAACAGCCGATGAGGTTTTTGAAACCCCACCCGCGATGGGGGGAGTAGGTTCTAGGGCTTTGCACATAGAGTGAGGTTTAGGGGAGAGGAGGGGGCGAGAGGACGGGTGGGGTGGTCGTCCGCCCGGGGAGTTTTTGGATCTAGGGCTAATACGACGCGGAAATGGCCGGGTGTCTGTGTAGATCTGCACTGACTATACTACTGCTGTGAGATGGCAAGCGTATAACAATAATATTGGTTGGTTTTGAACGGTGATTGCTGTGATGTTGTGAAATTCTGGTATACAGAAATATTGACATCAGCTCTTTGTGCATGTACATTCACATTATGCGGTAATGTACTAATCTTCCTTACATGTACATATTATGATATGTCGATTGTATCGTTGACAATACGTTTTGATTTGGATAATTTTCTACCATACGTATTATGCTTGAGAAGAAATTTTGTATTATTTCAACATTTTCCATATTGAAAAACTCATTGAAATGACGAAGGCTGCCCTAACCTCTTTACTACAATATTATGTTCCATTATTTTAGATAATGTTTACAAGCAGTACACTCACAAACAGCATATGCATATATTTCCAGCATGATTGTGACCTACCTAGGAATAGCAACATGTCCAAGCACATGTAAATGTGTATACATGTGAATATTACGCAAGCCTAACTTTGACAATAGGACTTGCTTCAGAGGACCCTATGGTGCCTACAAGTAATGTAACTTGCGGTATATTTGCTTTCTTGTGTATTCTCTATGTAGGCTTGGGGTAAAGGTTATGGCAGTATCAGTTGAGAACAAGAAGTCAATCAACTGATATGCATACACATGTATGTTAAGTGCATTACTTAAAATAACTAATAATTCACTAACTTCAATAATATTGATTATAAAATAATTATTAATTAGTTCCTAGTTCCTTTTAATTAGTTGCTCTCAGTACAATTCTATGGACCTGAATATCTGATTTGAACAGCAGAAGTTGTACATGTACAAAATAAAACTTCAACATGCAGTTCACAATATGACATTGTAGCGTATATATAAAATTGAAAACATTTAATTAAGACATAGGATATGATAATTATGGCTTTATAACGGCAAATATAGTGGAAGGGAAGATTGGACACTCAGGCCAAAAACTGTCCTCCCACCTCCAAACACGGTCCGGACTAAGAAAAGAGTTGTGCTATCTTGTGTAGAAATCCGCTCTTGCTATTGGTGTTCCGCCAGCCAATCAGATAATGTTGCTAACAGCAGCATCGAATATACAGTCTACTTATACAAACGATATATCATTAGAGAAAGCGCAACAGTCAAGCCGTGGTTCCGCGATACTAGTCTATCAGCCATCTGAAAGTTCATCACGTGTAAGGCGGGAAAGTGGATCGCGGAACGTCGGGACCGCCAAATTAGGCATATTTGGTGGGACAGGGTATTATCATTGCGTGTCCGATCTTTCCTTCCACTATCTTTGATAACGGTATGAGATACATGTATTTTTATCACAGCATAAAAGGGACAAATTTGTTTACATACAGTGTAGACCTGCAGTTATAACAGACAGTTAAACAGACTACAAATATAGTCGTTTTCGAAAACTGTGCTAGTTCATATGAGACCGCTTAAGCGTTCCGGTGTGACTAATGTATGATCTGAAGAGGACTCCCCGTGTTAACAACAAGTATTAGTACCAGGCACGCCTAACCTAGCGTCATAGCTAGGGTTATATTATTGAATAAAATAAATTGTTATTGCTGCAGATTGCTATTTATAAGCTTCACAGCGCAATATTCGAATACGCCTATTATTGTGACTTGAAAATATCATGTCATTATAATACATTGTGTTATCATCACTGTGTTAAAACCTTATATTGAGTGAAGAAATAGCGTATGTAGACTAAGGTTGTCTATCCCTTTCCTTCTCGGCGCGCTCAGAAAATAAATATCACATAATTATCTGCATTTATTCCTTCTGTGCTAAATTTTTCCAAGACTTATTTAGTTATAAATACTGAAATAATTATGGCAATACATTGTAACTATACATGTAGATCTCCTTCTAACGAGGTCCCTCATCGGCCAACGTAGGATTCATCACATACGCTCCTCTGCTGTCGTTTCTACAAAATTAACGCACTGTCTCATTACCTTGTACAATTTCGGAACATGTCAATCCAAGAAAAAATACGCTGTATGACAAGTATTGTTAAATATTTGAATTACATACATGCACATGTATGATCTCAGTTACAGCCACAAGCTACTGCATCTGAATTCTTATTAGAGAAATCAAATGTTTTAAAATATGGATGACTATAATCTTTGATCATTAAAGCCATTCATAGACTTTTTTGATGTATTATACACAGTGTTCTAGAGTGCGAGCTTTGTATCGGAGCTTCTAGGGGACCTGTTCAAAAATATATGGAGTTATATAAACAAATTGCCTTCCATGATTCTCAGGTACTGCCAAAGGCTAAAACACATTTTACACTTGTTCCAGTTATAACAGGCCAATGGCTCCCATGTCTGTACAGTTAGACATGATACCAGTATAAACATTTATTGTTTGATCAGCAATACTTGCTTGTTGTACACGTAAATAGTCCTTCATTAGTCTAAAATGTTGAAATAGAGTTAATTTCGAAAAAGCATACACAGAAATTAACTCTGGTGGTTGGCAACTTCATTCACATTTTGGCAAATATGAAGAAGACAACCTTTTGCAGATCAGAAAGACAGTATGTGTGTTCTTTAATGTGATTTTGGTGATCAGACAAAATTTATAAAATTTATTTTCTACACGTACACTGTATTTGTTAATAATAATAATAATAATAATAATAACAATATCCGTGGCGCCAAACACAATTCTTTAACGTGGCTGCCCAATAGCAGAGCTAGTCGAGGGGCCACCACGGCTCCTATTATTATACATGTAGTTTGATATAGTACAGAGGGAAAACCTTCTTCTGGACGAAGACCTCCAGGTCATTGGTGAGACTCGGACCCACGTCCTTGCAGATAACTTGCATCATCGCTGCAAGACCAGAGTGACTAGCACTAGACCACTCAGCCACAAACGCCTTATGACATATGATATATTATTATAGATAACGACCATTACCTCGGAATCACAGTTGAATTAGTTTCAGTGCTCTCAATCTGCTCAGCTGGCCTGACGTTTGCTGACCTATTTTCCAAGGTAAATGTACTATTAGCCTGCTCCAATGGTGACCCACTTTGATATGTGAGCAACAGGTTAGCTATAAATATTATAAAGCCAAATGATTTCATTACCATGCTAAACTGTTTAACATACCATCAGCAAACATGGATGTAACATTGACTCGCTGACAGGTCTATAATATAGACAAATCCTTGCATAAAATACTAATATCAAACAAGAAACCAATGCTTAAGCTTTTTGCATATCAATGCTGACTATTATGCACAGTATTGCAGCTTTACAAAGGCTGAGAGAGTGTATTTAACGCTTACTCTACCACCAGGTGCATTTACAAACATGTATAAGAAAAATTATCAGTTAAACAGTCTCTTACCATCACCATACAAATCCATCATCTCATATTCATGTTCTGAACCTTCGGTAATGCACAAACTTCTTCTGGAAGATAAAAAATATTTTTATCGCAAATCATTGCTCAAATAAATTCCTGATCAAGTAATGCATGAATAGTACATCAGTGATGCATTAGCAAATCATTACCGTCTGTGCCGTCTTCTGTAGATGATGAAAAAACCCACTAAACCAGTAGACAGGATTACTAAAATAAAAGCTGTCACCACGACGGTAGCTGTGGATGGACGACCTATTGAATGAGGGTCTGATAACTCCGCTGTACCATTGTGTAGTCTGATTGTGGAGGTTGTTTGAGGAATACTGTTGTTAGATTCTGTAATAGCAACATATTATCACAAACATAAATCTATATTATACATGTGTGCACGAAGCAGAACATGTGCTCCATTCAACTAGCATAGTGTGTCAACAATGTGAAAATGAACTGGTTCACGTGCATATTGAACAGAGCGCATTGACTAACTCAAAAGGCCATGAAACATATTTACCTGTTGAATCCTGAGTGGCACCCGGGGAGTTGGTTGTTGTAGAATTATTTGTTACCAGATGAGGTCTGGTTTGTCCTGCTGATGATTCTGTAGTGGGTGCCAAACTGCTGCCTGTCGAGTTAGAAGAGGATCTAGGTGTCATGGTCATAGAAGCCGCTGTATTCGGAGTTGGAGAAGTTTTTCTAATACCCCTGTTGCCAGACACTACAAAAGCTTGCAGCATTTATCACTTGAATTATATTTCATAATCATTTGGGCAATGCAGATTAGCAAATGAATTCATCTAACACCACTCTCTGCTTATATTGCAATGTTATCCGCTATATCACAAGTAATTACTCAGTGATTAGTGGTTTTAATAGAATTCTAGTAGACTCCCCTCTCTCAGTAGAGATTTCTCAGTTAAATACTGATGTTGGGTTATGAGTAAATAGGAACCAAATTGACTTCAGCCCAGGCTAGCATAACATTAGTATCAACTGATACTATAAATTTTATGTTACATGTAGATGTAAATGTATGGTATACTCTTTATCTTTACCAGTTCCTCAGGCAAATTATTTATACACCTAACATTAATTACAGTGTAGCGGTTACTAATTGTTAATTACAATCTATGCTCTTGTAATAAGATAGATATACAATGTGCACAACAGTATATATATGTACACGTGTACATGTAAATGCACATGACATACTCACGGGAATATTTTATGAGAAATCCTTGATAGAGTTTAATGTAATTGCGAGTACTTGTAAATCGGAAAAGGATGGATGCAGCGTTTGGTGATATATTCAAGTTTTCAACAAATGTGTCTCCTTTTAGAACACTATATACTCTTCCACAGCGGTAAATCTTATCTCTTTCGCCAGAGATGTATAATTGGTAGACCTGGAGCATGTCTCCATCTGCTTTACAATGTGTATGACGCCCAATCATCATTAATATGAAGTCCAACTTCAGCCATTTAAAGTTTTGTACATCTGTTAGCATCAGAGTGTGGTCAGTGTTGGCCTCATATGGGAAGCGTAGGGGCTCCAAACTAAAGGAGGCATGGCTGGATATATACCCATTTGGGTTAGACCCAGCTGACACCTCTATAGGATTGAATGCGAGAGCGTAGTTTGGCAGGGCTGTAAAACATAAAACACAGATTAAATCGCAAGTGCCTGACAGTGTAAATGCACAATGATGACTTAGATGATGCAAGAAGAATCTGTAGAATTATTATGGAAGCTGCAGTGCCCTTTGGGAATTGGCCGGAAAAGCTGAGAAAGCCTGGAGTCAGTTATTTAATAACGGAAACAGACTGGAATAGATGTACCTCAACTAAACTCACAACTCCCACTTAAGCAGGTAATAGTTGTCAGTACACCACGGAAACTGTATTTCACTGGAAATACTCGCTTTCATGACTCCTTCATAGTCATAATATTCCATTGATCTGGCATATTTACGCATTTTTCATGCTTGTGACATACATTGTATTTACAGTGAGGTTCCAGCTATAGTAAAATGACTGTCCCATTTTCATGCAGCTACTTTGAATTGATTATGCTTTTTGTATTTCAAACTCACCAAAATTATGGTGACAATCAAATACTATACTATAATTTCGTACCTAACGCAATGTTATAATTTGGCATACTTCTTCACGATATACAATATTACATTGTACATGAAGTTTAGTAATTACACCTACAAGCAAACCTAAAACCATAAAAGTTCAATATCATAAAGAGAGTACAGAATTTAGGTTTCCGTTACCCTTATACAATGTGCTCGTACATGGTAGCTAGCTGCAAAAGCACCAGCAGACAAATATAATTGATACCGAACAGTGACGTATCCCACTTGTCAATAGCTGTCATAACTGCTAGAATTAAGTGAGACTACAATAAATAACCACTGGGTGACCAACATGGCCGCAGCTATGTCTAGTTTCCAAGTATGACATTGAATTATAAGGATTGGAAGAAGCATGACAAGAATTAACGTGTTTGCAACACCCAGGAATTAACAGTTTTAAACATGTAATAAGAAACGTCTGTATCCTGAGGTTAGAGCGAAAAACCTACAAAATGAAAAGAAGACAACTCTCACTCTTTGAAGATTTGCAAAACATTGGCTACGTAATGACGTATTATACCTAGTTTCTTACCAGGAGTGGGTGCCAGGTGTCCGCAGCCAGGAGTGGTTTGACTTTTCCAACTGAATCATCCGAACCACTGCATTTGGTTCCGGCTTACTTTTCAAATTATCGCAGTTTTTAACCCAACAAAAATAACTAAAAAGCTGAATGATACTAAAACACCGTGCAGCACAAACATGCACAGTGTACATGTAGCATAGAATATAAACACATGCAAATGCAAAGTGGTATAGACTCTTACCTGTGAATTTTAGAATGAACCCAGATGCTGATCCTGCGGGTAGTATTAGGCGTATCATTTTCATGCCGACCCTAGGCAGACCAAAGATGGTTGCATCATGGGGCGAAGATCGACAGGTGATCTGATAACCAACATATTTATCATCTTCAGTTTCCATGTCAAACAATATATTACATGATTCTGCTAAATCATTATGTTGGTTGACTTCGAAACCAAACTGCCTATTAGCTGCCACCATATAAATATTTATGATGCAGTCGTTTTTGCTTTCATACGAAGTAGGGTAATTGGGGGTTGTTATACTGACAGTACTTCTTATTGTATAGTTGATAATCGGTTCTACACCAGTACAGAACTCTGCTGCCACCCCACTACCTATAAACAAAAAAAAGTTGCAACAATGCTTTCAATTGAAGCACACATACTTAGTGTTTATTAGAAAGTCAAAACATGATATATAGAAATCATGTAACTCTTGAAAGAATTTGATTATCCTTTTCATCTGAGATAATGTTTTTATCTCAGCTGGAAAGGGTGATAAAATTCTTGAGCAGTCAGGGACTTGGGTTTTTTTCTATATAAAAATTTGTGAAAGTAGCCCATCTCTGACCTAAGACATATTGTAATGTTTTAGAGGGTTTTTGTATGTCGTCCTAAGACAACCCCGTGTCCAAAATGAAGAACCTATGAGTGGTGCTAGGTCTTCTCATTACATGAAAGATCAACAGGTACTAGTAGTCCAATGACTACTCAGAATGAGCCATGTGGTCCTGGTCAATGCTTGTTTGCTATACTGAGAAAGACTACGTTCCGACCTAGAAGAAAGTTTGGGAAGCAAAGTCGAGGACCTTGATGACTGGAACGACCAATACTACAAAGTGAATACTCTGTATAAGTAGTATAGAAGTGTCTTTATCGAGATCCAGTGTCTTTATCGAGACAATGAACATACACTGCAAATACAATGCGCTTTATGTACTATAAGAACTTCCGGAGGAAGTTCCAGGAAAAAGGCCGACGTAGTGTCGGAAAAGACTGACATAGTGTCGACCGGAAATTGCACAACAAAATGGCAGCCGAAAGCCCATACCCGACCCTTAACATGTCGGGTTCAACAAAAGAGGTTTAAATTCATTCAATTCATGTGCAAAATAAATATCAAGTAATTCTGAGAGGTCGGCCCTCTTTACATGGGTATAAAAAGGATATAATTGCTCAGTAATGCACATTATAAGTATATAAGTATATATAGTAATTATACAGGTATGTCAGAATACACAATTCAAGTAAAAATTATTCATAATGTCTGATGGAACTCGTCCTGAGGAGGGGGCCGAGCCAGCCTGACCATAACAATATACAGCATTTAATCGCCAAACAATGGCTAGAACCCATTATCTCTGCACTAAAGTATGAGCACCTCCCTCCTCCCCCCTCCCCCATTTCATAGCAAGGTGGAAGTTGTGCAGTTGGTTTAGTGCATAGGTCTCTGGTAAAGTTTCCTATTTAGGGCTTCTGAGCTAGTGTAGCATTAATCTGTTTTGATCACTGTGCTAAGCAATTAGGTGCCGTAAAGGCCTTGGGCTCACAGATATGGAAAAAAAACACACTGACTACTAAAAACAATCCGCTCAATAAAATAAATCTTGACATTTGGTTCTGTTATAAAATGAAACTATGCAAGAGATAATGGACGTGAAGTCATGATAGCCTATTAGGTTGCTGTACTGTATCTACAGTATGTATAGTACATAATATATACTAAATATAAACACAATGACCAGAGATATAAGTGAGAGTGGTAATCTCCTGTATGTTGATTGGTTATGTACATTCAGACAGTCATTGATTCACTCAATTATACACTAATGATGTAATCACAATCACATACCACAATTATACAATGCAGAACCAATAATCTGTAAGCTTCAAACTTCTGTATAATCTGGCATTTTCTCTGATGATGCAATAATTTAGTTCTGACTTTGAATTTTGATGGTTAAGCAGATCTTGTTCTTGTCAGTTCCTATTCATGTGTGAATTACAAAAACAACTAAGTAACCTGTGCAATCCCCACTGCGTTTGGCTACTCAAGAATTCTGGTCCTGTGTATTTCACACTTTTTAATCATGTTATACTCTAATTATACAAATTTACATCATTGCCAATATGTGCTCCTAGAGCAATTTCTGATCTGTATATGCAAGTGGTGTCAAACACAGGAGCAGTGCACTGTATGGGAATGGAGAACTGAACATCTACATCGACACTTTTAATCAACCAGATGATGCAGGAAGCTATATTGTAGTCATGTAAGACATGCATTTATAGCATTTATATCATTTCTTCTAATTCGAGTTATTTATCCATTTTCCATATATATGCACGCGCATGTAGCTAACTCTCATTTAATAACTCATCAGTTTTTCATTGGAATAAACCATGTGGTTGTTCTATTGGTACGCCTATTTCTGTCACTTTGCTAGCTGTAATTAGGATCATCAAAGTATAGAATTTCAATCTTCAAACCTATTATTAGTACTGTGTACTCTTACCCCCATATTTACCATATACGTGTAGTACTATAATGACTGTATCTGATAGACCCTGATTTATCTAATGCTAGAGACTATGTGTAGAAGTCGTGGGATACAGAGCATACTGATTCACACAATCAACTTTATCCACTTATAAAACAGCTTGGCAAAGCAAAAAAAGATTGCTATAAAAAACAATATAGCATTACAATACTGTAAAAGTTATTACAGTGTACGTGTACATATATTTGGCTACTCACCAACAGCTACAGGTAGGCTCACTGTACAAAATAGTGATATGTATGCAATAATACTTCTTATATCTGCCATGCTGCCTTCCTATATTATTCTTGTAGAGGTGTTGGATGAGGCTCCCTTCTTCAGCTTATGAAACTAACTTATGAAACTACTTTAACTTCCTGCTTCACCTATTAGAAGCTACATCACACACATGTACAGTGTAGATTGTAAACTTTATATAGGCTAGAGTTAGGTATGTATAAGTACAGTGTCTACCCACTATCTTATTATTTGCATTATAAGTATTTGTGCTTGCTTAGCTTCAATCAATGCAATGCAGGAAGTTAGCATAGTTTCTATACTTTAATAGTTAAAATAAGCTGTAGTATTCTCCTTTCTTTGTAACCTGTGATCTCCTGTTTAACAGGATTGCAGATCCTCAGTATGGGAGCTATCCATACTGAATAGTTGTGTTATCACTCCTGCATTTAACATGAACTGAGGACATATTAAATACAGCTATTGGTGAAGTTCAAATCTATTCTAGTGTTTTTTCATGTTTTTACAGTATTTGTTGCTTTGTTTCAGTCCCAGATAATTGCCGTCCATTAGAAGAAAACTATGAGCACACATTCAAGATCAACAAGTCAAGACAGTGCCTACTGTAGGGTACTCTGGCATCACTTCATTCATATTAGGATATTATAGGGAACAATACATATAAAGTTACTAATCATTTTTGACATAGCATACTATTTTACAATGTATTTTCACATCCAGCTATCAGTAAAATCATAGAGTGAGTGTACTATGGGAACCAGTCTTACATGTATATCAATAAATTCTTCTTTAAAATCTTTGGATCTCACTCAATAACCTCACTTCCAATTACGTTCGGTACATGTATATTTGAGAGCGCTAAGACTGAAATTACTTTATTTATTTTGCAACAATGCTAATGTCAGCCTAGTTAACAATTCCACTAAAAAGATAATTTTGCAGTGTAAATACATGCAACTATTGCATGTGCAATGTATGATGTTAACAAAAGGGGATGATGCAACCGAAACTATGAACTTAGAATACAGATGGAAAAAAACTGTAGTATGGGCAGTGCATGTAAACTGTATATTATTGTAATGTTTTTGAGTGCTATTGCATACGAGAGCCGAGGGCTACAAGTATGTGAAAGGCTTGGAAGGTGGTAGAGGCCGACCCAGTGTACCTTCTGCTCATTACATAAAAGAGTGAACAGTTATGGGTGCTCTTTATAGTGTAGATTGTAGATTATATCAGACGTAGGCCGATGCCGAGACTCATTGGAGCTCAGGACCGACGTAGGTCATGTAGAGTTTATATGTAATATGGTTTCTGTGATTTGGTGCGGTCGTCCTTGGACGACTATCGACCCAGAAATGAAGTGCCTATGAGTGGTAATAGGACTTCGCATTACATGAAAGATCGAGCGGTCTCAGTAGCCCAAATACTACCAAAGACGACCCATCTGGTCCCAAGTCTGACCTTCAGACTATACAATGAAAGAGAGTGATCCGACCTAGTAGGCGGTTCGCTAAGCGAATGACCTGACAAAAGGAAGTGAAAGTCTCTGTATCAAGTATAGATGTGTCTTTATTGAAAGCCAAGTGTAGACTGAGACAATGAACAGTAAAATAGTGCCCTTTATATAGTATAAGGACTTCCGGCCGACGTGACGTCGGGAAAAGACGACGTGTGGTCGTCCGGAAGTTGCGCAACAAGATGGCCGCCGGAAGCCCGACGGCCGACCCAAAATAGGTCGGGTTATACAAAAGTTGCTTATAATGGTCCAATTCATGTACAAAATGAATATCAATGGATTCTGAGAGGTCGGGCCTCTGTACATGGGTATAAAAGGCATTAAAAGACTTAGATATAATCATATAATCATATATAACAATATAAGAGTAAAGTACAAACATGTATGCACACAATAATGAGTGTCAGATGTAAGATACGACTGGGCGTACCATCACATAGCCCCCTCACACTAGGTCATGGGTGTCTCTAGTGTCAAGTTAAGAAGGGTACGGTATGGTGTCTTAAGGGGCCGTCCTAGGGCGGCTATCAGTCCCCCTTCTTTTCTACTGGATTGGCCGGCGTCTGGTGTAGTTGTCACATATTGGTAACGATATAGGTCGCCGTAACGAACCGGAGAGCGTCTGGAGCGTTGGGACCGTCGGGGAAGGACATCGGGCTCTCTGGCTGGAGTTTCTCTAGTTGCTTCGAAGGGTGGAGTATCAACGGACACCTGTGGCTGAGGGTCGGGAACTGGAGCAGGCGGTTCCGGATGGAGGGGAGGAGGTTCTAGTGCCAGTGTGGGAGGCTCAGGCATCCGGTGTACTTGCCGTGGTGCAGGGCCTTCATCCTCTTCTTCAGGAGGTAACTGGGGATAGGTTTGTGCTCCCTTCATGTTGGGCCGCATGGCCAGTTCTCTCGATCCGGGGATCTGTTCCATAGGGTAGGGACAGGGTTTAAAAAGTTTGAGCCGTTCTCCACTCTGTACTGAGCTTTGTCCCTGACACTCTATCAGGTAAGAGTGGTCGGCGTGAGCTTTCTTGACCTCATAGGGCCCTATGAACTTCTGTTGTAACTTAGGGTTCTCTCCTTTTCGCCGTCTGTAATTAGCCATCATCACTAAGTCTCCTTCGCGGAAGTGTGTGGCGGAGGGTGGCTCTTGGGCCCGCACCAAGGATTGGTCCTCCCGTAGGATGTCGTGGGCAGCAGCCATATTTTTGCGCACCTCTTGGGTGTATTCCTGCAGAGTGATGGCGGATGGAGAGGGTTGTGGATGCTGTAAGTCATCTGGCAAGCTTAGCTCCCGTCCCATCATGAGGAAGTTGGGAATCTCCTTTGTGACGGAGTGGGAGGTGCCCCGGATAGTCCTCAGGAGAGAAGGTAGGAGGAGGTCCCAGTCTGTAGTGTCTTCTCGGAGAAGTGCGGTCCGAAGAGCATCTCCCAATGTCCGGTTTCCCCGTTCCACTAACCCATTGGATTTAGGGTGATAGGGGGTGGTAGTAGTCTTTCGGACTTTCCAGAGTCTACATAATTCAACCATTAGCCGTGACTGGAACTGTGCTCCTTGGTCGGTGTGCACATGCTCGGGGAGTCCAAATCGACTAAACACCTGCTCGTCCAGAGTAGTAGCCACCGTAGGTGCCGTAGCATCGGGCAGGGGAATTGCCTCGGCCCACCGAGTAAAGTGGTCTATTAGTACCAGTATCCATCGATTCCCTCTGGGTGTCTGGGGGAGTGGTCCGACGAGGTCGATGGCTATCTTCTGCCAGGGGCGTCCCTGCGTGCATCCGCCTCCTATTAGGGTTGGGGGAGAGTCGACTATTCTTGGCGGCCTGACAGACTTCACAAGAGGAGATGGCCTCGCGGATGTCTCTCTGCATCCCAGGCCAATACCAGCGCAGCGCCAGCCGGGCTAGTGTCTTCTGTACTCCAGTATGCGCGAGACTATGAGTTTGCCAGATGATTTCTTGACGTATCGTGCAGGGGCAAAGATCAACCCAGTCGTCCCGGCTTTGCCGAATGGTCCGTAGTTGCAGGATACCCTGGTCGCTGATTCTCATGGCTCCTAGACGCTCATGCCAATGTTTAAGCTCGGGGCCTCCTTGCTCCAGAGTCAGGGGGTCTAGTGGAGCGTCATTCTTGACGGCTGCGTAGATCAAGGCCATAGTAGAGTCATCTTGAGATTGTTGTAGGGACAACCGATTAGTCGGTTGGAGCGTGCATATGAGAGGAGGCTCCCTACTGGGTCCACCGTCTCTCTCTTCTATCTTCTTGCACTGTTTACATGGATCACAGACCCTCCGGCTCAGTCCGTCGGCATTCCCGTGTCGGTTTCCCGCCCGATGCTCTAGGAGGTAATCGAACTCGGCGAGTATTTCTAGCCACCGAGCGACCTGGTGAGAGGGTTCCTTTCTTTGACTGAGCCATCTGAGAGAGGCATGGTCGGTACGCAGTCGGAACTGTCGTCCATACAGATAGGGCCGGAAGTGTTTCACAGCCTTGACAACGGCCAGAAGTTCCCGACGCGTAACGCAATAATTGCGTTCCGCTGCGTCCAGCATTTTACTATAGTAGGCAATTACCCGTTCTTGTCCGTCTTGTATTTGAGATAAGACAGCGCCCACAGCCTCATTGCTGGCATCTGTATCCAAGATGTAGGGTAGTCGGAGGTTGGGATATCCTAACACGGGTGCCTGAAGAAGGTGGGACCTTAGATCCTCGAAGGCTACTTCTTCCTCTTCAGTCCAACGCCAAGCTGAATTCTTGGAGGTGAGGATATGTAAGGGCCGGGCGATACTGGCAAAGTCTGCTATGTATTGTCTGTAGTATCCGACCATCTCGAGGAAAGCTTGCAACTGTTTGAGGTTAGAAGGTTGAGGCCACTCCCGTACGGCCTGAACCTTGTCGGGGTCTGTGGAGGTACCATCCCGATGGACTACATGTCCCAAGTAATGGACCTGTGTCTGTAAGAGCTTGCACTTGCCTGGTTTGAGTTTGAGGCCGGCGGCCTGGAGGCGCTGAAAGACTTCTTCCAGTCGGGCTAAGTGAGTATCATAGTCGGGTGCCATGACGATGATGTCGTCCAGATATAACAATAGTGTTTTCCAGTGCAGCCCCTGTAGGACTTTCTCCATTAACCTCTGGAAGGTGACGGGGGCTGATGTAAGTCCGAAAGGGAAGACTTTCCACTTCCAAAATCCGGACTGAGTCACGAAGGCGGCCTTTTCTCGTGCGTCTGCATCTAGGGGCACTTGCCAATATCCACTAGTGAGGTCGAGGGTGCTAAAGTACCTACTGCCGGCCAAAGCGTCCAGACTGTCGCCTATCCGGGGCAGGGGGTAGGCGTCCTGTGTAGTCACCGCGTTTAACTTGCGGTAGTCGATGCAGAATCGCCAAGTGCCATCTTTTTTCTTTACGAGGACTACGGGCGAACTCCAGGCTCCTTCAGCTGGCTCTATCAACCCTCGGCGTGCCAACTTCTCGACCTGCCGCTCAGCCTCGGCCTCTTTCTCGGGCCCGAGTCGATGGGGGGGGCTGACGAATGGGCCGAGTCCTGACTTCCACCGGAATGGAGTGCTCTGCTAGGTGGGTCTGTCCGTGGTCATCCTCGTTGATACTGAAGGTCGTGGAATAACGACATAACAAGGCCTTTAATTTCTGTTGTTCTTCTGGTGTCTCGCACTGGGGAAGGGCCTTGTGGTACAGTTCCTGTAGATGATCCGGTATATCTCCTCGGGGTCCACCTCCTTTGTCGGGTGGTTTCGAGGAATCTGTTTCCCCTTGTGCCGTGTGGGTGTGAGCCTCCTGGGAAGTGGTCTGTTGAGTTTCTATATCGGCTGTTTGGACCTCAGCAAATGTGCCTAGAGTTGCTCCCGCCCGAAGGTTGAGGGTGTGGTCCGTGGGGTTCATACAACGGACAGGGATCTGTCCGGCGGAGTCGGTTCGACCAATGCTGTTAGCCACTAAGGGTCCGCTCTTAACGGGCTCCACTATCCCCGTGGTTGGGGCAGTAGGGGTCACAAGACACCCTGGAAGGATGGCCTCGGAGTGAGGCGGTATGTTTTGCTGCCGTATGGTCCGTACCTGTCCGGAAAGGGGTCGGCCGTGTCGGTCTTTGCAGGGAATGTGCTTGCCGTCTATGATGACCTGGGGCTTTTGGAAGGTTAAGGTACACTTGTTTTTGTGTAGGTAGAGGAGCCCCATGATGGCGTCCTCTTGAATCTTCCCAACTAGGAAGTCCTTTTCGGTCGGAGGAAGTCCAGGTAATTTCACCGGCAGTGTAGTCTCACCTTCGAAGGGGAGAGGAGATCCGTCGGCCATCGCGCCGTGTGTCTTGGTCCATCGCATCTTCTTCTTCTTACTAGGGGGTAGTCGATCATGGACCTTTTTATTTAACAAATTAGTGCTGCTGCCGGTGTCGACCAAGAACCGAGTCGGCCGTCCAGCCACTGTTCCCTCTAAGTAGTGGCCGGTAGGGGCAGGTTCCATAGAGTTCAGGGCATGAAACCGGTTTGCCAAGGGAAGTGGTTGCACCCGCTGGTTTATTTTCCTGCGTGGGTGGCGTTTCCCGGGTATCCAGTCGTCTCCCGGTTCCTGAGGGGTTTTGCTCGAAGTATGTCTGTTCCTGTCGGGGCTGGTTGACATCCCAGTCTCGACGGCTGGCTCCTTGGTTTCCGCTTTTTTTGGTCGCTCGCTGCTTGATAGCCTCTCGCCGATAGCATAATAAGCACGACTGTCCCGAAGGGCCCGACTCAGAGTGGTCGGGGTGGTGATCATCAAGTGCTCCATCAAGGAGGTGTCTTGCAGGGTGCTGCAGAAGGTTTCGGTCGACTATTTCACCAAGGTCGACTCGGGCATCTCGGGGTAACCGATGGCTAACAACTTATCGATTAGGTCGGCATGTTCCTGAAGAGACCGGTATGGCCCTTGTTTGATGTGTTTGATCTGTCGGCGTGCGGCCGAGGCCGTGAGGCTATACTGATTTTGTAGGGTGAGAAAGACAGCTTCAACCGTGTCGGCTCGTCCGAGGTCCCGGGCAGGACCGTGGAGGGCCTCCCGGAGATGGAGGAGACTGTGTCGTGGGCTCCAACCCTTGGTTTGGGTTATATACTTGAACTTCTTGATGAAGAAGTGTACGTCTCCTTCTCCGTTGAAGGTGGGCTTTTCACCCGAGTCGGGGTATTCTTGGTAATGTGTCATGGTAGTGAGTAGAAACTGTTTCGATTTAGTAGGCCGTGTCGGCCTAGTCGGCGTACTGAGTACCGTCGATCTGTTCTGAATCCGAGGTCGGTCTTTGATCGAAGATCCGGCGTAGGTCGGGCTACATCCAGCAGAACCACGAGAATTATAGGTGCACTTTAGCGTTTGTCACCTTCTCGTATCCAAGGTTCCCGGGTCCGAGTCCTTAATCGCCGTCGAAGTATTGAAGAATGAGGTCGGTCGGGTTACCCGAGGCCGAGGTCACCTTCCTTCGCTTTGTATCGTAAGAGTACGACCTTAGAATCCCACTGCTGCCACCAATGTAATGGTTTCTGTGATTTGGTGCGGTCGTCCTTGGACGACTATCGACCCAGAAATGAAGTGCCTATGAGTGGTAATAGGACTTCGCATTACATGAAAGATCGAGCGGTCTCAGTAGCCCAAATACTACCAAAGACGACCCATCTGGTCCCAAGTCTGACCTTCAGACTATACAATGAAAGAGAGTGATCCGACCTAGTAGGCGGTTCGCTAAGCGAATGACTTGACAAAAGGAAGTGAAAGTCTCTGTATCAAGTATAGGTGTGTCTTTATTGAAAGCCAAGTGTAGACTGAGACAATGAACAGTAAAACAGTGCCCTTTATATAGTATAAGGACTTCCGGCCGACGTGACGTCGGGAAAAGACGACGTGTGGTCGTCCGGAAGTTGCGCAACAAGATGGCCGCCGGAAGCCCGACGGCCGACCCAAAATAGGTCGGGTTATACAAAAGTTGCTTATAATGGTCCAATTCATGTACAAAATGAATATCAATGGATTCTGAGAGGTCGGGCCTCTGTACATGGGTATAAAAGGCATTAAAAGACTTAGATATAATCATATAATCATATATAACAATATAAGAGTAAAGTACAAACATGTATGCACACAATAATGAGTGTCAGATGTAAGATACGACTGGGCGTACCATCACATATACTCCGAGGGAGTGCGGAGAAAGAAGATCTAACCTTGAGAATCTAAGTCCGACGCTAGGTTCATTAGAACCCGGGATCGGCCTAAGCCTAAGGGGTGGATAGAGATGTGCTTAGCCTAGGATGAGGTGAACTCGAGCCGTACTGAATCCAAAGGATTCTCAGGTGGAGTAAGCCTCTGTAGGTTGAGTTAAGAGATGTTGCTTTATTCAAGCGCAATCAACAACTGATTCACAACAGAAAATGCACTGCCTTATATACATAACAAACTTTCGGTAAAAAGGGACGACATGGTGTCGGTAATCCGACATAGGGTCGGCTCCGGAACTTACGCAACAATATGTCTGGTTCCGCCCGACTCGGCCATATGAGAGGTCGGCCATTGCACAAAATGTGCTTACAATAAGTAGAAACATGTCGTCTATAATTATGAGCTAAATCCATAAGGTCGGCCACGTAGTTGCAATATATAGTGGCAAAAAGACTCTAATAATTCACAATCAAGTAGGGACAGACAATTACTAAATAAGTATAAATGTGGGAAAAACCAAGTCGCAATAGAACGTAATTCCAAGGCTTGATTGCTAGTACAGACATGTATATAAGACATGCAGTGGATAATGAGATAATGAATGCATGGATAATGTGGATAACAATGTATGGATAAGATATTGATTGTCAGCTAATAATATTGTCAGTGTGGCTGGCCTAGGTGCCATTACCACGGAGGCTGTTTCACCACATTATGTACTACTTGTACACTGTACGCAGATATCACAAGGCGAGGGATATAGTTTTTACTACATGTATATCGTATAGATCACTAATCATATCCTCTACTCAAACTCTAGGACAACCAAATTTAGCAAACAAGTATTTTCTAATAAGTTTGCCACCTAGCAAGCCATATAGTGGCTGCACCTCACACAAATGAATTGACTTCAACAAGAGAGCATGAGGATATCAATTATTCCATTATGATTAATTTTCTATGTGCAGTATAGTCCATCAGGCTATTTACATGTAAGTGAACCAATCTAATTTTTATATACTCTCATAGGTTACTCTTTTAAATGCCTCATAGATTATATCCCTTGTTGATTCATAGTATCTCATGAGTGCCGTGATGCAACAATGGATTGAGGATGAGAAATCCATTATAATCAGCGAATTCATTGATTTCTCATATACACGTTAATCTTATAAAGAATGCTTTCGCATAATAACACTATCATTATATTTAGTGAAAACTTGTTGTCCACGATTGCGTTACAGAAACTGTTACACATCTTCTCCGATGGTTGTCTTACATCAATGTTCAGAAAGGATTACATTGTGTAGCATATTCTACTGGACCGTTTCAGGTGTTTTCTTGCTCCTCTCTACCTCAAACTATGCAGATACATGTATATATGCTTGGCCAAACTGGATCTGCACTTTCTGTATCAGACGCTCACTCTAGTCATGGGCTCATCGGCTAAGTATGGATTCTTCACATAGATGGAAGTGCTCTGCTCCCTGTAAGTTTAAAATTCACATCTATGTTCAAATGAGCTGAAATGAGGGCACTGTAAGAGTTTTGAATATAATTGTATTCCTCTGCCAAAGATGTTGCTGTCTTGTAATGTCAATTTTATTTCTTTTAAAATCATAGATGACATGAAAATATACAGCTGACCTCTCAACCGTATTGTTATTCTTATAGTTTGCTGCTCCCCTTAGTTGATCCGAGTGTAGATTCGTTGTGATGAAGGGAGTTGTACGTTCTAACGGGGAGCCATTGAGTTGTTGGTGAATCTGTTGTTCTGTCAATAAGATAGCAATTCAAGTATTAGTAAAAGTTCCTGATGTAGAGTTACCAACTATTTCACATGTCAATGTGTTTTTACAGTGTGTCAAACCATGGCCAAAATATTGACAATCTGGCTTTTGTATTGAGTTTGATTGTACAAACTTCACTTTCGCTGATTTGACTCATGTAGTTAATAGTTTAATTATTCATCAAACAGTTGCATATTGTAGCTAAAGAACCATGATTGGCACATAAACACCAAAGGTGTTACTGTGGAGCTTTAACAAGAAAATGCGCTGCTGTGAATGTTTTATGTCAGATTTTAGATGTTTACATCCCAGGTGCAGCGTATTACATATATGATAAAGTGTTACCGCAACATACATGTATGAGAATGGATTTTAAAATGGCCACAAAGTAAATAGACGTCTCCCAAATTAACTACTTCAAACATTTCATAATTTGTACGTAATATATTCAACTATAATTGACTGAAGCACTTGGATGCAGTATTTTACTGTTTAAAATATTTCACAATTATATAAATTGATCAATGAGAGACTAAATTATCTGCAGTACTCCAAGTTTCTTATTTACATCCACTGACCTCTCATTATGGCATCTATGTCATCATATATGTGTTCATCTGCTGTCATCGGAAGAGATACTGGAGGAGTTGCATTCCTTGAATAAACAAACTGAACGATGACAAAAAATATGATGCTAGTCATAACTTAATCACCAGACTACTATATTATGCACTATGGTTGAATTACCAACTTGGTCTCACAGTAGAAGTGGAACAAGACAGCATTTTTGGATTCGAGACGAGATTCGAGACACTACTTCTAAAAAGTTCGAGACGAGACAAGACTGGATTTTAGGATTCAAGGGAATTTTTCACAAAAGTTTACCAAATTTTATATATCTGCATGTTAGAACTCGAATAGTTTTAATTGCTACTATTTTATCATTATGCATTCCAATAAAAGGTGAACAGAAGGCTGTGGAATATATTGCACATGCATTCATTTCATGTACATTACATTGCATGTACATTGTACATGGATACTAAAATAATAAACTGTAATTTGATAAATTAGTATGGAGTTATGTTTCCTTTAATGAAATAATCTCACGAGTAGACAACTTTTGGTAAAGACATAACATTGCATTATGGGAGTGGTGATTGACAGTTGCTAGTAATTCTGTATGACTTGTAGTGATCGACTAGTAGCTCAGCCAGGGGCGGATATAGGAAATATTTCAACACCAGCCTATTTTCAAGAAGTCATGAATTTCATGCGTCTGAGGGAGTTAATACAAGATAAGTGTGGAACATGAACATGCATGGGTACAGTCTACACATATAACATGACTATTACAGAACTATAAACTGACTGTACTGCCTGAGCTAGTAAATAGAAAATGAGTTGAGGCCCAGATATGCATAGTATTGCCAGTTTACAGAGCACAGCTAGTATTGCATGCTTGATTGAACACACGCCTAGGATGGTGGCGTGGGTGCCTATAGCCGCCCCTGAGCTCAGCGTTAGATGCAATGCTATTGCTAGGAAATCAGTGCCGGGAATGTACATGTAGGGAGTATTACTAAATAATTTGAATAATAATTTTCTATTTGATACATTATTTTATTGTTGATTAGCAATTAGTTGTATTATAATTATTAATTTATTATAAATAAAAATTATTAGCTGCTATTTGTTTTCCAGTCTCGAATACTAATTGCCATCTCGAGATGACTTTCGAGACAAGACAAGTCGATACGAGACTCGAGAAATCTCGAGTCTCGTTCCACCTCTATCTTACAGCAGCAAATATACTTGAATAATGTCAAGGTTGTGAGTTATGCAAATGCATGTATATGTAACAGAATAGATCCATGAGATATGACAACATTAATGTACTACCTTGGAATACTTCTTGCTTTCTTCCTCCACCAATTACAGACTATAACCAGTCCAATTATTAATCCGAATATTACCGAAGCTGCCACTGACATCATTATGATTGTGGATGTAGTAAAGGAAGGCGTGGTGGTCTCATCAGTAACTAGTGGTGGTTCTGTATATTGAGTTTCAGGTACATCAGTACCAGTGTCTTCTATAAATAAACACTTAATCACATTTGATTGTTTGCACCAGGCACTACAGGCTGAATTCAAAGTGCGTACACACACATAACATTTCTACATGTACCGATGATTGTTACTAGGTCAATAGGTCTTATAAAAAGGCAAAAAAAATTGATATTTTACACAGAGCTTGACCCTCCGTGAAGTGAGGTCAATTTACATCTATCAGGATGGACAACCAAGACAACATGTGTAGTGTAGCAGTGTTCAGCAGTGATACAGTGATACAATTATTAGTTTGGCCTATAAGCTAGCATCGTTAATAACTTTGATCATCAGACATGTTGTCATGGGACTTAAACTGTAAATATTTCGAACCTACGGGTAGTGCTTGTAGAAGTCGGCCAGGTTGAGCTGATGGAGTGTGATGCATTTTTGGTTCTATTTCCTTCTGAATTCAATGGATCATCTGTTGAGTTTTGTTCCATCCCATTGTCAGTGGTAGAAGTGTGGGAGATGGTAGACTGAGTGGGTGTACCCGTGGTAGCGGCAGTACTAGTTGTGGTAACGGCAGTACTAGCTGTGGTAACGGCAGTAGTAGTTGTGGTAGCGGTAGTGGAAGCAGTAGCAGTAGAAGGGATAGCAGCAGCAGTAGTGGTAGTAGTAGTAGTAATAGCAGCAGTAGTAGCAGTAGGAGTAGCAGTAGTAGTACTACATGTAGTAGTAGCAGTCGTCGAACTAGTAGTAGTTGAATCACTCATGGCAGTAGATGATTTAGCAGCACTGAATGCAGTGGTAGTAGTTGGTTTTATAGCAGTGGTAGTAGTTGGTTTTATATCAGTGGTAGCGGTGATGGCTGTCGTAGCAACACTGGTTGGTGGAAGTGATGTTGTACTATCCGTAGCTGGTTGGCTAGAAGACTCTGTAAGACTAAAATTCCCTTTTACTACCAAAAAGAAGATATTAAAGTTTTAAAGCATGTTGACTTATTTCATATTATGAACAACGTAATTCTTTATTCAGCCAAAACTATTAACTTTTATGAGAGTAAGCTATTGCTAATGGTTAAGCTAAACACGACGGTCACACAGACAATTACGTGTTCAAGTAATACTAAGCAAATATTTGTTTCCTATTATTTGCATTTCTCATGCATATTCACAACCCTCCTTTTGTATAAAGTCACTCACTAGTCTGGAAGGCCACCTCTGTTATGCACAAGGTTATTAAATATGCACATTTTTTTGTGTATAATATTTTGTTTTCCTCAAATGGTGATAACTGGAGTGTTCAATAAAAATTTGAATTTAAAACTCATACTTTACTCACATGTGTACCGTAGCATGAAACCACTGGTGGTGTAGTCGAGATTGGTAACAAACATGTACTTCAAAGTCATCGCCTCTGATGAAATACCGACTGTAGCGCCTAGGCTCAATTTGTACGCATCTCCACACTCGAATAATATATTTGAAGTATTTCCAATATCCTCTATGACATAGAAAGTATCACCATTGCTATTGGTCAAACAGCTGAACTCTAATCCAATTCGTATAAAAGTAAAAGTTAGCTCCAATTCTGTAGCCCCACCAGGAATGTTGTCAAAGAATATTACATTGGTAATGTTGTTGCCGTATGGGAATGAAGAGACAGAAGGTCTGTACGTTTCATGACTCACAACGTACGCCATGGGGCTGGTCCTCAGGCTAATTGTCACAGATTCATTCTCGGGTCTCATCATATATAGTGGAAGCGCTAGAAACGGAGAGGAAATAGTAACTGCCAACTATCTTTCTGTGAAAAGTTTATTGCATCTCACCTAAAGTCTTTGCTATTAGATTTTGAAAAGCTTAATATTGCAACAAATATAGACTTCCTGGAAATTTTGCTCAATCCTTTGATGCTTGACTCAAATCACAGAAGTAATAACAAAGCTGTAATAAATCTGTTAGCAATCAGTAAGAAATGATTAAGATGAAGCCGTATCTAATGATGAAGCTCCTTTGCATAACCCTATAAATATGTAATAATTTGGTAAATAAATTACCTGCATCTTGAAAAGATTTGAGGGAATACATTTTAACAAGCTTTAAAATTGCATTTACATATCACATCATACATGTATATTTCCAGTAAGTACAGGGTGTTAAGTAATTTTACTGCTTATACATTCATTCATGTTAGAGTCAACTTGTGATTTTCAGTTAAATACAGCAGGAAATTATTAAATAAATACAACACTAACTTTTATTTTATTAACTGTTATTTGCCTGTTCCCAAAGATTTGTGTGATATCCAATATACTGTACATCGTACATGCAATTTGCCATAAAAAGCGATTTTACAAATAATTTAGGAGATAACTGACCTACACGCACACATACATGTACATGCATTTTTGACTGATTATTTTAGTGATAATAGGTATAAGCGATGCTACAAATCACTTGCAACTGCATTCAACTCTTAACATTATTGATATGATATCAAATGTATATCCATGCATACGTAGGAGCTGCATTGGTATAGGAACTAAGGGCTCACCTGTAAATGTAAAATTGAACCCAATCTCATATTGAATAGGATCCAGTTGTAGACTTATCAGTGACAGTGGTTCTCTCAGAAACCCTTCGTAGTAGTTCACATTTAACCTATTGTAACACTTTTTGCTGTACAGCAAATTGTCATTCCAAATATCTTTTACTTCAAAATATCGTTTACAAAGATTAGATGAATCTAGAATATTTTGCTCTATATAAAAAGCAAGTCTTTGCGGTGGTTCTATTTTAATATTAATATAACATGTTGATGTGGAGTTAAATCTGGAAGCAGGGTATTGTGGGCTAGTGAAATACAGGCTATCTCCTATACTTATGTAGTTATGCTCTTGTGTCTCAGGCTGACAGAACTCTGGTAGTATTTCTGCTGTTGTATTGACAGCTGAAAAGAAAGATTATATAAAAGTAAACTAAACATGGAAAGCGAACTAGTGCAGATATGTGTATAAGAAGCCATAATATAATCATACATCATCTTGGGAAACGGCTATATAAGCCATATATTAATATGCAACTGTGCAACAAAACATATGACTAGAGAAATGTCTTTATTGGGCTGGGCTGGTTTATAAACAAGCACATGTACCCATTCTACATGTACATTGTAGGTGCAAGTTAGAACACTGACTATACTACATGTATATCTTAACCTTCAAAAGTATGAATGCCAGAAACCTCTTTTAATAAGATTGAGAAAAACCTTGGATGGCTCAAAAGTACTTAGTATTTAGTACTATATTCTCTTGTTAGACTTGCATTGAATTTACCCGTACAGAGACATACGTCATGCAATTATGATTGTTTTAAATCCAAGGCGAGCTTTAGGAAAATCATTTCTACATGTAGCTGTGTAAATATGTTTTGCAAATTCAAATCTTGAAATAAATCGTATTGTAATGTCCGTCAATTTTGCAGGACTTGTGATGATTATCAATGAAATTTGTTAAATTTAAGACAATAATAATATAGTTTACATTTAACTCACCATACAAACTCATAGACAGGATAGCCTGGGGTATAACTAAGTATATTTTAAACACCTTCATATTTCCACATATTCCATCAACTGCTGTAGATCTCATCACATGACGCAATCGATGATCTCCATCTTGCTTTCACATAACTGTAACTCAAGATAAAGTTATCTAATGCCTTGTATATCTGCTGTATGATCAAATCCGCTTACACGACATTACCTGTACCAAGTCATGTACATAGTCAACAAGGACTGTAATGCAGTCTAATCCTAGCAAACATAATAGTATCATGACCGTTATAAAGTGCAGCTCACTACATAAAAACAACATGTTATATCTATTATTGAGTCCATGATAGTCCTTTTTCCATAACATTATTGTATCATATTGTGTTGCATTGCATTATATTATATATTATCTTACTGTTTAATATTGATCATATAAATAATAGGTATAAAAACAAACAGTTTGATCTATTGTCACAGTTTTGATACTAATTTCATGCATGAAGGATAAATAGAATGACTCTTGCAAACAACATATAACTCAACTACACAACGTATATATGGGCAACTCAACACACAACGTACTGTATATGAGCCTGTGTATCCACATGTGCTACAGTGCTACATATACCAGTGCTATGTACATATAAATGTACATGTACATGTACAATATGTACAATATGTCTTATACATGTACATTTTATATTGTACCTTATAACCAATAATACTACAATATGTATATAATTAGTACATATCCACACACAATTCATATGATCACGTTATTACTGTAGCTGCCGCTGGGACTTGGGGTGATAGGTGTGGCCACCGCTGTGTTGGATAGGGCTTGTGTGCCTAAGACAATGATGGAAAATGCTTTCATCATTGTCTGAAGCAGTGGCTGTTGGGCTTGCTGCAGTGGCTGGACTGGCTGCTCAGCTTGCGTGGGGGTTATGTGGGTTCCAGTGGGTTGACTTCTTCAGTGCGGGTTCAGTTCTTCATAGACACACAACCATAATATTAACATTAGTATCAATATCAAATATAATTATGTAGACATATTGGAGCACTGAGGTGAGTGTTTTATATTCTTTTATGTCATAATTTATTTGGTACATGTCTTGTTCAACTTTATTTTTTGTAGTATCATTATTCCTTTCTATTGTAATATGTATATTCATTAATTCTTTGTTATTTTTAGTCTCACTCGACCAAAATAAATAGCCTAATATCTATAAATTCCAACAAGAAAAACAATTCGATGTAGAGCTCTGCTCCGAACAATAACCCGCCTTCTAGCTGCTGTGCCAGCAGCTATAATTACATAGTTTAAGACACAGTTCCTGTACACCACAAATATTGATAATAGCACTACAATTTATTATTGAATGTTAATAACAACTATGTTTACAGAGTGGAGAGAACTTCACTAGCAAGTGCCCTGACAGGATATCTATTATTATTATACAGTAATATTGTAATGGTACGCACAGTCTTCTCTAATCACCTGACACTCATTATTATGTGTGCTTACATGTATATATCTGCTTGTATTCTGTACTACTTAACCATATTTATGCCATTGTACATTCATGTATAGCAATTACTAAGTCTTTTTGTGCCTTTTATACCCATGTAAAGAGGCCCGACCTCTCAGAATCACTTGATATTCATTTTGTACATGAATTGGATGATTATAAGCAACTTTTGTATAACCCGACCTATTTTGGGTCGGCCATCGGGCTTCCAACCGCCATATTGTTGCACAATTTCCGGACGACCCTACGTCGTCTTTTCCCGACACTACGTCAGCCTTTTTACCG
The DNA here is from genome assembly GCA_935421135.1 of Bugulina stolonifera. Lineage (NCBI taxonomy): Eukaryota > Metazoa > Bryozoa > Gymnolaemata > Cheilostomatida > Bugulidae > Bugulina > Bugulina stolonifera. Next base: position 5,621,147 of record OW285190.1, on the reverse strand, counting down.
GAATTTCCTCCGGAAGTTCTGTTACTACATGTATATAAAGGGCATTGTTTTTATGTTTGTTGTCTCAGCTCTTGCTTGGATCTCAATAAAGACACATCTATACCTATATACAGAGACTTTCACTTCGTAGATAGGTCATTCTAGTTGTTAAGGTCCTCGACCTTGCAACACGAACTGCCTACTAAGTCGGATCACTCTCTTTCTCAGTATAGTAAACAAGCATAACTCGGGATCACATGGGTCATCTTTGGTAGTTTTTTAACTACTGACTCCGATCAATCTTTCATGTAATGAGAAGGCCTAGCACCACTCATAGGCACTTCATTTTGGGTCGGGAGTCGTCTTAGGACGACCATACCAGAAACCAAAAACCATTACAATATTTAGCACATTTAGCTGTCTGACAGCAGAACAGGTGGTCAATACTAATGTAGTTTACTAAGTATATTACGGTAATGATATGCATACAAACAATAAAATTATTTATTTCAAATTAAACCTGAGTGCATCATTCAACATATTCACCATTCTCAAGGCACACTGAATACAGTATAGTGCAATATAATATTAACACAATATAAAATTACAATATAACATTTTAATAATTATAATAATATGCTACAATAATAGTACTAATTTATGGTGACATCAAAAGGCAATATAATGCAATACAATATAATGCAATATAATATAATGTAGTTTTGTATACATCCAGTATTACAATGGGCTAATGTAATATACATGTAGCACAATAGACTGAGGAAAACCAATCTAATTCATAATGTAGTATGATATACTACTGTAGCAATACAAGGGTAGTATAAGATGTATCTATATCATTGTATGGCTGTCACTGTTCTATACACATGACTCTTACATCTGGTATTCATACATTCTGGTAATTACCAGCTGGCTGTGGTTTGCTCGTCTTAGCTCTACAAACAGTTTAACACACGTGGCATATCAATAAATGCTTCTACATTGATTTGAACTGCACTTTAAATGCAGCAAAATAAAAAAATGAGTTATCAGTAGCTTGAGGGAAGAGACAGTTCACTTATAATAAATAAGGAGATCTGAACATTTAGGTGAATTATTGGCCTCATTGCGCCACTACTAGTAATCAACATTTTTGGTAATTTTTATCGCTATTTGCACAAATGAAACAGGGTCATATGGAACATATGTGTATAATTTACAGTAGTAGAATATGAGCATCTAATAATCATCTACAAGGTACATGTGCCTATAGAAGTATCACTACCATTTACTGTAAATTGTATAATAAAAACAACATATACCAATATTATTGTTTACTAACAGTGTAGGCAGAAAGTTAATTATTTGCCTGACCTGTTCATCTCAAAAGATTCATCAATGGTGTTACTCTCTGGAATTAAGGCAGAACTGTCATCCTGGTGCTGTGGTCTCACGTCAATTGATAAGTATTGGTGGTCTGACACTACAAAATGTTGAAGCAGGTACACCTGATTAACTATTACTCTGGTACGTCACCTATAAGATGTTCCCATACAATATCCTGACAATGATCATAACAGCTGATACAAGCGTTTTAACCCAATCATTACTCGTTGTAGTCCAAAATCTTCAAGTGTCATAAAATATTGACTGATAGTGACCTTACCATCAGACAGAGGCATAAGGTGCTCATAGTTGGGATCCACTGGGTTGGTAATCTGACTCGTTACTGTGGTATTCCCAATGTTTGATTCTTTGCTACAGATTAAACATCCAGGTAAGAATTATACATACATGTATAACATAAATCATACTATTGCGCCTAATTACTAAATTAAGCGTCTCAACTTTTTGGTGAAATTTCTCTACCAAACCTACCAAAGCAAATGTGCAGAGCGTTGAGAGAAATTTTCTGTTTGGAGAATGAGTAAACAGAAAATATTTTCTATAGATATTATACATGTACATACATGCACACAGACGTACAAAGTCATGCAATTTAACTGCTTTGTAAATGAGCTTAGCAAACCTATAGTGTAAGAGTCTTACCTGTTTGGTGCATTACGCCGCTGTCTCCACATTAAACAGCTGACTATATTGATAATAACCACCAGAGTCAGTACACCAACAGCTACTCCAATTACAATGTGTTTAAACTTAGCACTTAGGATAGCGGTTATACATGTAGTTGCAGTCGTAGAGTCAGACTGAGCCATATGTAGAGGGCCGGCAGCAGTGGGTGGTTCAGCATCATGGAGACACACTGGTACAGCTGATTCATCATCTGACTACCCAGTCTCACTGTCACATGTGAAACTATCCAATGGCTGGTCACCTGACAGACTGTATCCATCTTCACACCCAACCACTCTTACCCTTGGAAGCTGTGCAGGTGCTATGTTGGTGTGTGGTGGTGCACAATTTGTTACTACAATGAAAGGATTTACTTGGTCACCCTGCAATAGCATAGGAATGCACATATTAATTTACTTATTGCACCAAAAGTATTTCATAACGCCACATCATGAGTTTTTTGTAACAGTGAAAGTCATTATGGTGTCTACTATGACATAATAAGAGAAGACAATTACAATATTACTCAGCTATAATTGTGTTCAATACCATCCTAATCCAGTGTGAACTTCTCTGACTAAATGCAGCAAACCTATGAAAAGCAAAACCGTAATTTCTCTATCAAATAGGGCAAGGTGTTACAAATTAGGTCACAATTTACCAATCAGACGAGGATTTGTTGGAATTACTTAATAGACTTACAAATACATCCTTACCTTTGTACTCTATCCTAAATGTATGTGTGCTGACACTTGCTGGTAACGTTATCTTAACAGTTTGTTCATTATACAGAAGGGTTTTCCATACAAATGCTCCATTATCACAATGCCCACCATCTGTTCCAATGAGAGCACCAGATGCTCCCCTTAGTAAATATTTTACTCTGTTTTCCCTCATACATCCACTTGATGCAGGTAGTTTTTCTAAGTAGTTCAGATGTAACCAGTATATTCTGGGTAGATTACAGAACACTACGTAGGATATGTCAGAGGTTGTGTAGGCAGTGCTGTCATACTCAGGACTGTAAATTATTCCATCTAGGTCTGTACCATTGTAAAATATCTGTATAGTTTTACCTTCAGCGAATACGTACTGAACGGCATCTGAAACTATCACACAGAGGAACAAATGATCACAGTAATACTTAAGTACAATGTAGTAATACATGTACATTGTGCATGTACATGTAAATTTCATGAGAGATTGAATACACTGTCTATAATTATATTGGTCTATGTACATTTTGTAGCTACTTTCTATTAATACGTATTGATGCTGTTTGTCCTCCAATTGACCAGCGTTTGTGTCTCCAGTCAAGTGACCTAACAAAATTGGACATGAGAAATTAATTTTAATAAACTGAATTTGACATATAGAACAGTACAAGTGCATCTGGAATATGTAATATTGCTAGGCGGTTTGGCCATTTTTTATGTAGTGATGTATATTTATGCAAGGAATTCGCTTTTGGAGCAGTCAGAGACTTGTTTCAAATCCATGAAGGTACCAGTCCCTGACCGGGGTTTGAACCTGGGGCCTCTACGACACCTAATCGCCTAGCACAGTGAACAGAACATGCTACCTACTACCCAGCTAGGTGATTAGGTGCCGTAGAGGCCCCAGGTTCAAACCCCGGTCAGGGACTGGTATTTTTATAGATTTGAAACAAGTCTCTGACTGCTCCAAAACAAATTCCTTGCTTGAAAATACGTCACTATACAAAAAAATGGACAAACCCCTTATCATCATAGTTAAGGTGCAAGGTGGCCATAACAAGAAGGGTGCCTCGTGTTAATTAGGGTAGACATTTAACCCTAATAATGGCAGCTGTCTATACTTTGGTCATACATACCTGATGCTGTGATATACTTGTACATGTATACTTGTAGAAGCAGCAGCTGAACCAGCCTTTTCCTGACTGGTAACTCCATGGGCAATGTCAGGTTCTGTGAATTATAGCGCAAGAAGATATTGGTATCAAACAGTGCATTTTACATCTTGGAGGGCAGAGCCAAACTAGTAAATCATGTGTTATAAGCACGTACATTGTCTAATTACTATGCAGCCTAGGCACCTGCCTCATAAGAAAACTAATATACTGTTATATTGTAAATAATGATCTATTGTATTATTATAATGAGTATGTGTACAATAATAACTCAAACAATATGCTAACTTCTTTGTTATACCGGTTTTGGCCCTTACCTTAATTTTAATTCTCGCAGTGCATTACTGAAGGCTCACTGTGACTGACAATGATAGCAACATTATCACCAAATTTATGAGGTATATAAATGCATTAATTGCCGGTAGTGGTAAAAGATATGAGCTTGGTGTGAGAGTAAAAGAAGACAACTCCAACCAATGCAACTTACGTTAGAATACCTACACTAGGATGGGAGCGAAAGACCATGTAACCCCAATCCACATAACCAGAAGCTTTATTTTTGTCTTTAGCTGCTAGTATTCTTGGTATTCTAATGTTAGTTGGAGTTGTCTTCACGCTCTCACGCCATCTCTTTTACCACTATGCCATGTTTTTTACCGCTACCGGGTAATGGCCATAACAAAAAGTAGCAAACTTATATAATGTCAGTGCAATACTTATAACAAGATTATTTTTGAACAGAATAAAATAAACACATTTGTCTAGGCTCTACTGACTGATGTGAGCTACTATACAATGTAATATGTATATAATGTGAACATCATTATCACTTAGGTTAATCTCTAATCTCTTAATAACACTAACACTGGTTGGCCACATTATCCCAAAGCATAGGTACACCATTATAATCTACCCAACCATTTGCCTTGTAGAATTTATTCAGTTTATGCCTTGGATATAAATCCATTACCTTCAAACTTCAGCACTATTTCATCAATATTATAATGCTGGTCCTCTGGTGTGCATAATATCCACATCAACCTAGTGTCACATGTTTTGATCTGCAGTTGTGTTTAAAGTCAATATTTTGCACAATGTTATACAAGCTTCAGAGTTTAAACAATTTAATATGGGCAATTTATTAATTACATACAATATCATGGTGATTGAAAGGAAGTAATCTGAAGAGTTGGTTAATTACTGCTATTGCAACTTCATCTCTATAACTACAAAAATGTATGTTTGTCTACGTCCCAGGCAGAGGAAATTCCACAGCTATACTAGACGTTATAATAAAACATACACAAGTATGAGAGGTCTTGGTAGCAGAATCAGCAGAAATCAGCAGAATAGCAGAATCAACTTGAATATAAATTATTGAAAGCTGTAGTTATTCTTTCTATTCTATAAAATAGTTATTGGGCAGTCAGAAAAAGGAATGCCCTGTTTTTTAAATCGTGTATAGTATATAGTACAATGTAAATGTCTAACTTCAGTAATCCTCTGAGCCTAGGCCAGACAGCCATTTTTGGATTTCCATTTGCTATCCATGTCAATTCAAGAGGTCGTGAAGGGTCTAAACATGGTTTGGTAAGTGGTGTGAATATTGATAATAATGTAAGATAGCGCTATGACTGTTATTCAATACTACAAGTGCAAAGGAGCCCATGCGTGAGTTAAGTATTAGATTGTCGCTCTACTTCCCCTATGTTATTGCAGGATATATTGCACTCATTAGGTGAATTACCCTTCAATAATTACAATGTGTGTGGATGGATCTATTGACTTTTCCATTATACTTTATTTTCATAATATTAGAAAAGAACACAGCAATATTATACATACATACATACATATTGATTTTTCCATAATACTTTATTTGCACCGATTGGAAAAGAACACAGTATTATAATACATGTAATTTCAGATGTAATGCTATAATTATGGTCATTATCATGATTATAGTAGGTATTGAGATCAAAGATTGTCTAGCACTTATGAGAGTTATCTTCTCACGAATGTCACTACAACTAGAGTTATCCTTTCTTTAGTAGAATATTGCATACAAATCTATTAAATATTTAACAAGATCTACAAGACACACCGACAGCACTGAAGGCAGCAGTGACATCATCACTATTATATCCTCTATCCGTAGCTGCTGACTCAACACCACATGCCCCACAATTCATAGTAACTGTTGGTCCCCAGTATAAGAGATTAGCATCAGTGAACACCTCAAATGCTTTCTTATAATCCCATCCTGTAGTGTTTCTAAGGTTACACCAAGCCTTATTGTAGATACCAGATGTAGAGTGTACATCCAGGTGACTTCTGTATTTACTCATGTGGTCAATGGAACCTCCTAGAATAAACAGGACGTTATGTATTAAAGTTTTAGATTTGTCTCCCCTTGAGATCATTGACGTGTAGCAGAGACCATATTATAATAATTGATCTACAGAAATATTTCAATGTTACAATGTTACACTGATCCACAGAAATACTATTTCAATATTTCATGAATAATTCAAACTAGTAATAAAATGCAGTTTAGGCTGTCAACACAAGAATAATGTACAATGTGTATTTAGTTCTTACCGATGCTGGGTGGGTCACACATACTCCTCATGGATGTACCGAGGGGGTTTCCTGGTCTCATTATATCTGTACCAAGTAGACCATCAGTTCTCTTCTTATAGTGTATATCACAAGTCTCACCTGTGCAACAGATGAATAAAGAGGAGTGTTAGATAGCCTATGACAGTATTGTGTAGTTGAAAGAAGACAAATCCAAATACAAACAGTCTAACAATTTATGATGTGTTGCAAGAGTAGGAGTATGAGTCACATACCGAGTATATCTGAGTAAGCTTCATTCATAGCTCCAGATTCCTGCTGATATTCCATATCACCTCCGTGCCACTGAGTAACGGAATGTCCAATCTCATGACATACAATGTCTAGACTCGTCAGAGGGTAGAACACATTCTTGCTGTAACATTACCCAAAGTCCATTGTAACACCATGTTACAGTAAATACAGTGAAATATAAAATTGTATGTGCACTGGTAGCAGAGGGATATAGGAATATATCTACTAACTTACCCATCACCAAACTTGAATGAGTCGCCATCAAAGAAAGCATTCTCATAATTTCTATCATAATGAGTGTAAAATCTCAGGAACGAAGTTTCCGTCTCTGCATTGAAAATGAAAAACTATGATGACAATACAGATACAGCATAATGACAGTAACTACAAGCAATGCAACTAGACAGTGACACAGTCATCACAGATTTCTTTGTACATTTGCTTTTGAGAGAAATACTTGAGTCAGTATGGTGTCATCCAGGCTATGTAAGAAAGAACACACTTCATGGCAGGAGAAAAGTTGGAGGAAAGAGAGGACAACTCACTGTATGGTTTGACATCATCTCCCATAAGCTCCGCCCACATATCAACAAACTGAGTAGCATGTAGAAATACTTCATTTCTTGGACTATAAGCTCCTGTTCTACTAAACAGATCCCAGTCTTCATCATCAGCTTTATCACACTGGAACTGTGATGTAGTCCTTGAACTTATCCTAGTTCTGTCCCAGTTATCAAACACCTTAAAGCAGAGATCAATGCAAGATATCAGTCTATGCTCAGCTTTATATGAATAATTGAACAAAACCTTTTCATGCAAAAGTCACTATCCCACTAACATTGAAACACTAAATCGGAGGAAAACAAGTATAGCCAGGTGCACACAACTCCTTGACTAATAAACACTTACCTCAATACGTCTTTTAGCATCTCTGTGTTTACACTGGAATGTAGAAATTTTTTCCACATCAATATCATGAAATGATTTACCAATATTTTCATTTCCTACCACAGCTCTGATCTTAGCAAAAGGTAAATCATCCCAGGATTTCTCAATCACTCCAACATGAGCATTTACTAAACCTAAATGGATGGATAATGGATAAGGTTAGTTTGTGAGCCAGAAAATAAGAAAACCAAATGAGTAAAGCATACCAATTGTTTGGGTGACATCAGAACCACTCAATCAAAAGAAGACAACTCCATACTACACTTTTATCACTACACACCTTTAATATGAGCTGGCACCTTTCCAGAACCATGTGGAACTCTTACAAAGTTTTCCTTCTCTACTAGATATCCAACTTTCCACACCAACTTATCAATACCTCTCTCCTGTAACGGTGAATAGTTTCAGTGTAGCAGAATCTAGACCTGTGCTCTTGAAAACCGTGTTTAAATAGAATTCTTTCAAGATGTTCATCTTTCAAACTGTATAATTTTTTCCGTTGCCTCTTTGTCAAGTTGCACATAAATCTTACACGGCATATTGTTTTCACATGCATGTACATTGTATTTGCGTAGTCAGTAAAAAGGCTTCACTACATGTGTAATAACAGATATATCACAGGCCCATTTTACATGGTACATGTACATGTATATTGTTCACAAATACATGTATGTATGACTTGATTACAGACGTAATAACAGATACTCACCCCTTGGAGAATCTGGAGCTCAGGTTCATCCATCTCATAAGCTAAATGTGTGGAATTAGGGCTATGGTTCCATTGAGTTCTCAATAAATCTATAGCCTCAGCTGCAGTGATCACAGGCCTTGGGTCAACAAGGGCTGCAGTGAGGGACACAAAGCCTTGTCTCTCTTTTATTTGACCTAAAAATTATAAATAATAATAATTATTGCTCTAACTAATGCAACAACATAATCCTTTGTTTAGCATTGTTTGCTATGTATACACTTTTGTACATGTACATTGTATGTATATAATATACAGCCATACCACTGTTCATAAAGATCATGACTTGTGCATGTGTAGATATATTTCAATGTACATACTTACCTAATTCATTATTCTTAGTGGTCAGTACAGAACCATATATAGGAAGACCTTGTGCTGTCTGCCTCCATTTTGTTACGTTATTTTTCTTCAGCACAACGTGAAATGAACTTTTCCCTCCAATACCTAACAGTCTAGCTGGATCAGTTTCTACAGAGTTCACTGTTTTAGAAGGTAGGAACGTTTGCTGTCCATGTGCTACAATATAGCATGTCATGTATTAAGGTAATGCCTGCATGTAGTGTATAATGGAGGTAAATTTATTGGAAAATGTATTAATCTAGTTGTCAACAACAGTGTGACCCAATAGTTAGTCTCTGTTTCATTTCTCCTAATAAATTATTTAATTCAATTTGGTAAATCTACAAAAAAACACTCAAAATTATTTTAAACCTATGCATGCATGTGTATAATATGAATGTAATATGTATGTATGCAATATGTATAGGCCTGCCTCTATGTGAGTACCTGCTGTAAGTTATCCTTTATATAAATTTACTAGTAAAGTATTAGTTAGTAATACGACAGACTTACCTGTAGCCAACCAGAGTGTAAATATAGCTGCTAAGCTAAGATATAAATTCATGTTCTATTTTCTTCTCTTGTAATAATTGTTATCTGGATGAGTTGTTGAGTGTGAATGAAAATATTCAGTAAACTCTCTCCTTATATACTAAATATCTCACAGGAAATTATTGTTCTCTTGATTCATCCTTAGCCTTAGTTCCTGGTGTCAATTACTACATATATATTAAATGTCTTGTTTGTGGTTTCATATACCATGTCAGTACATTGTATGCAACTCTAGGGCTAATAAAATATAGTGAATTTAAACCATTAACAAACACGTGCCTTGAGGATTTTCCTTATTTTGTGTTGGGAAATACCAGTGTAAATATTTTGCTGGTATTTACAATAATTGCAATATGTATTGACCAATCAGAAACTACTGTAGCCTTCTAATTTCAACTGTGACAACAACAACATGATGTATGCTATTAGTACTTGTGTGCAGTTATGTTATGAAATAATACATGCAATAAGTATATAATATTCATCTTTTGGAAATCATCATATATTCTTAGAAAATAATTATGATGTTTTATAATATTGCTAAATACTTGGTAATTCATCATGTTGTTTGTATTTTCTGGCATTATCTGTTTGTATTTTCTGGTGTTCTTCCGGAATGCTGAGAGAGTGAATGATCTATATATTATACAAGTATCAACTCCAAGTACTAGTTGCAGTATATAGTAAGAATGTACATGTAGGATAACATAGCAATGTAGGCATTGTATATTGTAAGATGATGGAAAAGGCATAGTCAGCTACTTCTGATATAAATTTAGATGTTAATATTGTAAACTTATTACAATACAGTGAGTTCAGCAGGTACAGGCAGCTTACAATACATATTATGTAATAGATTACATGATATTTCTATGTTATAAAAATAGTTTCCAGGATCTGTCAAAATTGGCAGACGTGTACTACTAATCAGCAGTCATATTTATGGTGAAAGCAGACTAGCAAATATTTTGGCCACATTGGTGCTAAGCTTTGCCTGTGTGACAACGTTTCTCCACTTGACAAAGCACTCCAGCAATTCATGTATTTCCATCAAATAAGCAATCTCTAGTCTGAGCTTGTATCCTAAGGCAGGTAATTATCTTTATACATGTCCCAATGCCATCTCCTACGTGTGCAGGACATCATAGCAGAGAATCTCTCTAGAATTCATGTTTACAGACAAAAGTGCGGAATGGAGTCGGTAAATACTCCAAAGTATGCACAAAATAAATAATGTACTAAGCATGCTTAGTATCGGGTGAACAAAGCGTTTCCACTTTATTTTTGTCACCCTGGCATGTTATATTACTCACTGCTGTACATTTATATGTACTGATACAGCTACATGTAGGTCTCACTAGTACATCCAGCTTTTCTTTTTATTATGAATGTATTCAGGATCTAGTGAATTTGTTGTTATTATTTACAAAAATTGTATCTGCTAGGTATAATTTTAGTAAACACAGTATTATGTAAATGATTACAAATTAATTACTTGTGATGTCATCATAGAACCAGGAACTTGACTGGGATACAGTAGTCAATGTATTAGTTTACTATAAAGTGCTTTGTAGCCTTAGCTCTATAATAGTTTAATCAGTAGGTTGAGGATCATATACTGTCTTCCCTACTTCCTTGTTAACAGCTGTAAGAATTGCATGCTACTATTACACTAGTATGACAGTGCAAGTATATTATAGTATTTCAATTAATAACATAATATGCTACAACATATACTAGCTATTGACTGATGAATTATTATTAGCATAATTACATTGTACACTATTATATGTAGCACACACTAACATACATGTACAATAAATCCATACTAAATAATTGTTATCTTATCTAATACACTACAAAACAACTCTAGTACTAGTGTCCAATTGATAAACAAGGTTGGTTAAACCTGTATGTAGGCCTACTCTAGTATGTGCATGACATCATCAGTAACAATTAGTAGAAATAGTATTTAATATTACAAGCTACAGTGCGAGACAAGAATTTTACAATATTTAATAGTTTGACAGAGACAAGTAGTATTAATTTATCAGTGTGTCACAGGCCTGGAGTTCTACCATATAAACCTGTAGTAAACACTGTACAATGCATGATACACTTGTTTAATATAACCAGCCAATGAGAATTATCAACCCATTATTACATGAACATTGCATACAACTTTAGCTAGATATTAGACTATTATTATTTAATTGACAACTACATAGTAAATCAAACGTTTTTGTGGTGAAATATGTTGACTAACTCACTGGTGATACTAGTACAATGTGGTAATTTGTAAGTAAGGTATACACATGCATCGTAGTTTCATGGAATAGTTAGTTGGTATGTTATTTGCTGAAACAAAAATATATGAATAACATTTCTTGTTACATTACGAGATGCTACAATGGTTTATCAGATATTTAACAAGAAATATATACTATGGATATTACATACCATGTACATATACATGTAATTATTTTACAAATAATACAATGTGTAACAATTCAGGGTATGACAGGATAAGGCATTTAATAGGTATGCATGCATGTGATATAATATTACTTGTGTCTCCATCATTTGTACAACTTCCTTGTGCCTTCTCCTTTTCTTCCCTTTATTGTCCTTTTCAGCAAACAAGATATACAATGCACTAGTGCAACACCATTGACCAACTTTCAATACAATGAACTATTCCCAATGATCATACTGTATTGTCATAAATATATCTACTTGGTGAATGAATGAGTAATTATCACAAAAGATTGGCTGGAGAAATGACATTCACCTGATGTAAATTGAATAAGTTGGATGAATTTCTGTTGGCATTCATGCAGAAGATAGCATTGTATGTGGTGTGATATTCTTTGTACTAGTTTTGTATTTTACTGAATCTCTCAAAACTTTGCGGATTTTATCAAAATAAATCTCAACCGAATGCATGTTTACTCCTTCTCAAATCGCAATAATATATCAGCGTGTTACAATAAAGCTACAATAATATTGTAATTTTACTGTCACATGCCGGTATATTATCAAAATTTTCGGACATCTTGCGTACATGTAGTCCTCTGATGAGTATAGCCACCAAAATGAGTAGAGGAAGAGCAAAAACCTGAGAAACAATTTTCAGATTTGATTTGTGTCTAATCTGTCTAATTTGAAAATTGTTGCCCAGCTTTCTCCTCTCCCTCTACTCATTTGAGCCCTCCAAATCTGTGGACTATGTGTGGACATTGTTCGAGAATGAGTGCCTGGGTCCCATATGTGCAAGAGTAAAGCTAATATTGCTGTGCTAAATACCATATTTATATACATGTAGTATCATAAGCTTACAAAATGATATAACAATTACATTATATTTCAGTATATTATTGTGTCATCATGTATGCTGGTTACATAGGCTGTTTCTACATATTATTATATTCTAACTAAATTATAAGTATAAAAGTACATTATTTTATTAACAGTAATTGACTTGGCATACAAGGTTAGTGTGTGAAACTGGGTGATAGTTTGTTTGACAACAAAGGCTAAAGCTGAGGAAAACTGAAGTAAACAACAGAGTCAATGTCTGGTCTAAATAAATTATTCCCAGAATAGTCGGAAAGTAGCGCCAGCTATATATACATGTATAATACACTAGCTGAGTTTGTAAACATCTGCTTCATATCACCTTATAATGTACGATAGAGATGCTACTATTACTACCTTGTTACTGCTACTGGGGCCGATACAATATCACTATATAGTTACATTGTGTGCAAGTACATGTACATTATAGATGCTGCACGAATGTTTATGCAATAGAGAAATAGATTCCAGTCAATCCTATATTGAGTTTTACTGATATTAGATAGCAGTCAGAAGAATATAGAGATAAATATTTTTATTTTAATATTTTCCTTGATTTTCTCCAATCAAGAATATATTGGATTTAAGAAATTATCTTCCAAAACAAATGGTGCAGTTGTGCAGGTTGAAGTGCTATTTTTCATGTCCTTGCAACTATAGAGGTATATGACTGTATCTACATGTATATATAGCAATTGTAGGGATGCATGTAGGCCAACATCTTGTAGCACGTCAGCAATAATACATATGCCTATGCATGTTTTCTATTAGACATACTAGACAGTACATATTAATGGAGTACACCGGTGACTGCTAGCTATCAATAAAAACATGACTGTTGTGCCGTCTAAAAATATTTGATGACAGATGAAAGAGTTTTCATAATATACATGAAAATTTACATGAAGGTATGTTGCATCTTTTCTACAAATTCAAATGCATACATGTACACTCACCATTGTTATTGTTATTGTACCAGCAGGCTATGGGTTGATGTATATATTCTATCAACATTACTGAATGTAAGTCATATTGGCTGAGGATCAGAAATAGTTATTGCAACATGTACTTTGTAATGTGTTTTTATTTACTAATGAATTAGCCCAAGAGCCAAAACAACAAGGAACTATTGCATTGTACTGTTACTATGATAGCCTGAGGTATACAGCCTGATCATGCTATAGACATACGCATGTATATCTATTCTATACTTCCCTGATACATCTAAAAAGGAACTAAGGCTATGGATGAATCAAGAGAACAATAATTTAGTATATAAGGAGAGAGTTTACTGGATATTTTCATTCAAACTCAACAACTCATTCAGACAACAATTATTACAAGAGAAGAAAATAGAATATGAATTTATATCTTAGCTTAGCAGCTATACTTACACTCTGGTTGGCTACAGGTATGTCTGTCGTATTACTAACTAGTACTTTACTAGTAAATTTATATGAAGGATAACTTAGGTATGCACATAGAGGCCAACCTATATAATTATATTACACACAGTCATGCATAGCCTTCAAAGAATTTTGAGTGTTTTTTTTTGTAAATTTACCAAATTTAATTGGAGAATTTGTTAGATAAAATGACGCAGTAACTAACTAGAGAGTAACACTGCTGTTGACAACTAGGTTTCCAATAGATTTACCCATATTATACATGTATGTATTACAGTAATACATGACATGCTATATTGTAGCACATGGACAGCAAACCTTTCTACCTTCTAAAACAGTGAACTCTGTAGAAACTGATCCAGCTAGGCTGTTAGGTGTTGGAGGGAAAAGTTCATTTCATGCTGTGCTGAAGAAAAATAACGTAACAAAATGGAGGCAGACAGCGCAAGGTCTTCCTATATATGGTTCTGTACTTACCACTAAGAATAATGAATTAGGTAAGTATGTACATTGGAATATTATATCTACACATATAAGTACTTTAGAAACGAATAGTATTGCTGTTCATGTACACTAATATACAATGTTAAATATTATATTATTGCATTAGTTAGAGCAATATTATTATTTCTAATTTTTAGGTCAAATAAAAGGGAGACAAGGCTTTGTGTCCCTCACTGCAGCCCTTGTTGACCCAAGGCCTGTGATCACTGCAGCTGAGGCTATAGATTTATTGAGAACTCAATGGAACCATAGCCCTAATTCCACACATCTAGCTTATGAGATGGATGAACCTGAACTCCAGATTCTCCAAGGGGTGAGTAACTGTTATTACGGCTGCAATCAAGTCATACATAGATCTGTATGTGAACAATATACCATGTAAAATGGGTGTGAAACTTGACAAAATGGTAACGAAAGAAATTTTACAGTTTGAAAGATGATTATATTGAAAGAATTTATTTAGACCTTACACAGCTTTCAAGAGCACAGGTCTAAATTCTGTTACACTGAAACTATTCACTGTTACAGGAGAGAGGAATTGATAAGTTGGTGTGGAAAGTTGGATATCTAGTAGAGAAGGAGAACTTTGTAAGAGTTCCACATGGTTCTGGAAAGGTCCCAGCTCATATTAAAGGTGTGTAGTGATAGAAGTGTAGTATGGAGTTGTCTTCTCTTTATTGAGTGATGTTGATGTAATATTTAACAGCACTTCCTGTAATGGTGCACCTTAGTCATTCGGTCTTCTTTTTTCTGGCTCACATCCTAACCTTGCCCATTTTAGGTTTGGTAAATGCCCATGTTGGAGTGATTGAGAAATCCTGGGATGATCTTCCTTTTGCTAAGATCAGAGCTGTGGTAGGAAATGAAAATATTGGTAAATCATTTCATGATATTGATGTGGAAAAAATTTCTACATTCCAGTGTAAACACAGAGATGCTAAAAGACGTATCGAGGTAAGTGTCTATTATTCAAGGAGTTGTGTGCACCTTGTTATCTTGTTATGCTTATATTCCACTAATATAGGATTTCAATATAGTGGGATGGTGACTTTTGATTAAAAAAGTTTGTTGTTCATCCTCATTAAATTTATACCGAGGTGAGCATAGACTGATATCTTACATCGATCTCTGCGTTAAGGTGTTTGATAACTGGGACAGAACTAGGATAAGTTCAAGGACTACATCACAGTTCCAGTGTGATAAAGCTGATGATGAAGACTGGGATCTGTTTAGTAGAACAGGAGCTTATAGTCCAAGAAATGAAGTATTTCTACATGCTACACAGTTTGTTGATATGTGGGCGGAGCTTATGGGAGATGATGTCAAACCGTATAGTGAGTTGTCCTCTCTTTTCTCCAAATTCTCTTTTGGAATGAAGCGTGTTCTTTCTTACATAGCCTGTATTACATCATACTGACTCAAGTATTTCTCTCAAGAGCAAATTTACAGAGAACTCTATGATGTGTCACTGTCTAGTTGCATTGTAGTTAATGTCATTATGCTGTATCTGTATTGCCATCACAAATTTTATATTTTCATTACAGAAACAAACACTTCGTTCCTGAGATTTTACACTCATTATGATAAAAATTATGAGAATGCATTCTTTGATGGAGACTCATTCAAGTTTGGTGATGGGTAAGTTAGTAGATATATTCCTATATCACTCTGCTACCAGTGCATATATAATTTTATACTTCACTGTATTTACTGTAACAGGGTGTTACAATGGACTTTGGATAATGTTACAGTAAGAATGTGTTCTACCCTCTGACAAGTTTAGACATTGTATGCCATGAGATTGGACATTCCGTTACTCAGTGGCATGGAGGTGATATGGAATATCAGCAGGAATCTGGAGCTATGAATGAAGCTTACTCAGATATACTCGGTATGTGACTCATACTCCTACTCTTACAACACATCATAAATTGTTAGACTGTATGTATTTGGATTTGTCTTCTCTGGACTGCACAATACTGTCATAGTCTGTCTAACACTCCATTTTATTTATTTGTTACACAGGTGAGACTTGTGATATACACTATAAGAAGGGAACTGATGGTCTAATTGGTACAGATATAATGAGACCAGGAAACCCCCTCGGTACATCCATGAGGAGTATGTGTGACCCACCCAGCATCGGTAAGAACTAAATACACATTGTACATTATTCTTGGGTTGACAGCCTAAACTGCATTTTATTACTAGTTTGAATTATTCATGAAATATTGAAATAGCATTTCTGTGGATGAGTTCTTGTGATATAGTCACTGTTACAACATGTAAATAATCTCAAGGGGAGACGAATCTAAAACATCATACATCATATCCCATATTAGATTGTTTTACATAACATACTGTTTATTCTAGGAGGTTCCATTGACCACATGAGTAAATACAGAAGTCACCTGGATGTACACTCTACATCTGGTATCTACAACAAGGCTTGGTGTAACCTTAGAAACACTACAGGATGGGATTATAAGAAAGCATTTGAGGTGTTCACTGATGCTAATCTCTTATACTGGGGACCAACAGTTACTATGAATTGTGGAGCATGTGGTGTTGAGTCAGCAGCTACAGATAGAGGATATAATAGTGATGATGTCACTGCTGCCTTCAGTGCTGTCGGTGTGTCTTGTAGATCTTGTTAAATGACATTTTATACATTGTCATGATGAAAGAGAAAGTAACTCATGTTTCATTTACTAACAGGAGAGGATAAATCTCACCCTAGAACTGTGTTATGGTAATTAGACAATCATTGATCTCAATAATAATACCGTAATATCTTCTATGTGGCATATATATGAGTATTTAGACAGTGTTGTAATACTGTAATATCTTTAGTTTCATACAAATAAAGTTCATTGAAGTTACATTCTATATAAGCCATAATGTTGCATTTTTCTGACTGCCCAATGACTATTTCATAAACTAGAAAGGATAACTACAGCTTTTAACAATATTAATATTCATTGACTATGCTACCAAAACCTCTCATACTTGTCAATATTCTATAGGAAGTATTATAAGGCCTAATATTGCTGTGGAATTTCTTTATCTAAGAAATAGCATCCTAACGTAACTATTTACCTCACAGGAGTTAGAACTAAAATAACAGTAAGTAACTGGTTCCGTGGACGGCTTTCCCTTGCATCTTCTCAGTTTAAAATTATCTGGTTACACCTGATCGCCAATAGCACCCAAAGTTCATACCAAATTGTTAAAAATGTCTCACCCTCAACTACATGTACACGTAGGTTCAAAATTTTGGTTGCAAGACTCATATCCTTATAAAAATGAACATAAAACTTAGTAGGTGTTGGTGGCTGAGTGGTCTAGCGCTAGTCACTCTGGTCTTGCAGCAACGATGCAAGAAGCTATGTCTGGGTTCAAAATAAAAAAGTGCATTTTGTATGTATTGTACATATGTGTATGTTTAGTGTGAGGCAGCGACATTGAAAACATATATATCAGTCTGTATATATGTTTTGTTGGAGTTTAAAATGGAAAATATAATATATCCTGTTTGTGTATGTATAATATGTATATAGCTCGGGTTGAAATGTATATTTTTGTTTGGGTTTTGGTTTGTATATAGTGCAAGTTAATGAATTTTGTGCCGTCTATTGTGACGGAAACAATACAGAATATATGTTAGAAACAACAAACAACTGTCCAATAGCATAGAGAATATTATCAATCGGCGATATTATAATTCAACAATATAGCACTTGTGGTTTTAGAGAGAGAAAATAACTTTTGAATTGAATTATAAAGAACAGATAACTTCCAATCATTAAAGTAAATATTGTACACGCATTTGTTTTCAATAATATTTATACAACAGTTCAACTAGTTCGTATACATGTGTTTCAGTGTAACGGTAGAAGCACTCAGGACAGAATACCCGACAAAAGATTGCGACTGAATCTAAGGAGACAAAACTGGCTTCTTCTACTCAACAAGATTGGTGTTATATAAGTATTTATAGTTAACAAGTCTGTTTCATTCATAAATAGTTAAACAATCAGATCAGAAAATTACATCAATTGTTAAAATAACAGTTTTCATACAAATAAAAATTATCCAGCGATTCAATGAACACTGTTGTACCTATTAAACTTGCGCATTCATAACACTTGTTGACGATATAGTAGCAGTAAGTTCCAAACTTACTCCTTGGTTATATGTGTATATATTATTGTCAAAAGAGTTGTTCATTAAATCTGTAGTCTGTTTCCTTCCATAAATCATGTTGGATGTAAAGCTAACAATGTATGTATAAATAATCACTTCAAGTTAATTTATAACAAGAAGAATAAACATCCACTCGATATCAAAATATATAGCACTCTCTCACATATAAAACTAACCAACTGTATTTAACGAAAATATTATTCTATAATCCTATTGGCTGTGTAAATTGATGACATGGTGGTAATGTAATCGCTGTCTTGATCGCCGTTTGCATTACGAGATTTTGGTTAACGTAGCAGTTGTTATATTAAGTCACCGGCATGGACAGGAAGTGCTCATCTATCTGTTGAAGAGATCATCCATAGCTACAGGTCTTGACTGTAGTATTTGTTGCTATTCATTCCATGTAAACCATACCACATACAACGGACACTGTATATACATGTATGCATGTAAATGCTCCATGAGGTTAGCCTTAGGTTTTGGAATAGCCAATAATCCTTCAACCTAAAATATACAAGCTAAGATTAGACCATGTCTATTTGACAGGGCTGCATGGAATTGTCTTCTTTCAAACAGTTGTTGGTAGTTATAGAACAGTTTCCAAAGTGTTGGTTTCGCCACTGGTGTTTACAGGGCCGTAGCGCCCTAAGAAATGTTGGTGGGGCCAAAATACTAGGCCGGGGGTCCAGGGGGCCGCCTAGGCCCCCTGGCGGGATCCGGGGTAGCGCCCCGGCTGCCCTGAGAGTGTTTTTCAGAAAAATAGACCAAATTTGAAGCAGTTCCGGCTTATGAAATAGACCTGTGTAATAACATCAAATATAACCCAGCCTCATACATATAATATATATATAATATATAATATGCATGTACATGTATACATTGTATCTGTTCAAAATTATGACTGAACGTAAATCATTCAACTCTAACGACATCTACAAAAAGAAACCTGAAAGCATGTGTTTCTTTCCTACCATAGAGATATTTCTTATTTCTCCTTACAAGATTGAATGCCTAAGTAAATATATTGACAGCGATGTAGGGCAGACAGATAGCTGAATCCGAAAAAGTTTGTTCAATTGAAAACTAATATACATGTACATGTAATTGTTTAGATTTAGATTTAGCACACTTATTATCACCATATCCTTACATATTTTGTAAACCCCGCAAATAGGAAAGTGGAAGAAACTTTAAACACTGATCTGACCATGTTATTAAATTGACTAGTTTCGACTTTGCATGCTAAAAGTTGAGACGGCCAGGCCGCACGGCCGTATAGGGCACTACGGCCCTGGGTGTTTACATGTACATGTACATCCTGTGCATTGTACACAAGTGATGTATTAAGATAAAGACACACCAGTTACTTAAAGAATCTACAATCAATAATAACTTGATCATGTAAATTATTGCATGTGTTGTAAAGATGTATTAAATAATTATACATGTAGTTACATGTATAATTCAAGTGTGTGCAGAATTAAATTTCACACTAAGTTCACAGCCCAGTCAAATAGACATTTCAAATACAGTCATTCAGAAGGGAATAGACTTGTATTATCTTGAATAGAATAAAATGCATTGTATGATAAATAGACAGATTACATTTTAGCATATTATATCATACAATTTTATATTCTAAATGTGCAGCATGTCTCCCAGATGCATTAACTCAAACATTTGTTTGCGAAACGTATTAAATCAAGCAGTTGATATCAACTAGCCATGTACAATGTAGACAGCATATATTTGAGTATAAGAAATTGAAATAATACATTTTATCTTGGTAGTTTCAGTTCTGTCTTACCATGCGTCTCTACTCTGATATACACTTTTCACTATTTCTACCAAATAGCTCAAAGATCATATATAATTATAACAGATATATAGGTCACAAGAACAAGATTTTTCCAGCAACACTCTTGGCTTGCCACCAGAATCATGGCTGTTTCTAAATGTTTCTACACTGCAACATCTCTTTTCACCATTTCTGCAGAATACTCAGATACCAGATATGTAATCACGACCGAGACATGGGTCACAGAAACAAATTTCTCCCAGCAACACCCTTGGGTTGCCGCTCAAAAAAACCTTCGCTCTATCCTGGCTCAAAATCATCCTCGGCATCCTACCAGGCTGTATGATATATCACCGTGACCATAGAGATGGATTCATAACCAAATCCTGCATATGTGCATTTTGTAAACTAGAAACAGTTCCAACACTGAGATTTCATCACCAAACCTATACAACTCTATGCATCTCAAGTCTTAACAAACTTGGACAGCAATGATTTAATTCATATTCATAATTACAAGACTGAGTCTTTTACCATATACTTTTCAAGGCCGATATCTTGGAATAGGCCCATATCTATATACTTTCCATTCCGGACCATTGTAAGCACCTTTTGTGCCAAGGTCGACCCTTTTGGCGGCCGACGTCGGGCGGAACCATCCATGTTGTTGCATCAGTTTCGGACCCGATACTTTATCGGCCCTTTTACCAGAAGTATATTTAGAATATAAGATAGCACATTTTCTGTATGAAATCAGTTGTTGATTGCGCTCTAATAAAGCAACATCTCCTAACTCCAACCTAGAGGCTTATTCTTGTAGACGGGTAACTTCACCGGTGGATCCATAGATCCATACGGCTCGAGTTCATCCCCATCCTCGTTTAAGCATATTATCTTTACACCACTTCTACGGCTTAGGTCGATCCCGGGTTCTATATGAATCTAGCGTCGGGCTTAAGTTCCTAGAATATCAGATCTTTCTTCTACACTCCTCTGGAGTATAAAGTCTACAGACCTACGTCGACCCTGGACCCTTTAATGAATCTCAGCATCTGCCTATATCCAGATATATACTAACAAGAGCACCTAATAACTGTTCACTCTTTTATGTGATGTGTGGAAGGTCACTTGGTCGTCCTCTACCAACTTCCAAGCCCTTCGCATACTCGTGCCCTCGGCACCCGTATGTAAACAAGCAATAAAACATTACAATATATTATATACATTCTATTACTCTATTAATGCATTCACTTCATTCTTTAGGTATAATAATACTGTAAGTTGTCTAATATATAGCCATTCACCAAGTTATAAGTATTATAAGCTAATCTAAAATTTTATTATGTACGTATGCAATAGTGTTTCTACCCATCCTGCAGTGAGATCGGTGCTTTCAATGATTTGAATTAAACTCTATGCAATTATCAATTGCTTGTCTTTACAGTTATCTGCAAGAACGCGGGTTCCAGTCCCGCCAATGACCTGGAGGTTTTCGTCCCGAAGAAGGTTTTGCCTCTATCTCATATCAAACTATAACAATGTCTAGCTCTAGGAGTCATGGTGGCCCCTGGACTAGCTCTGCTATTGAGCAGCCACGTTAAAGAATTAATAATATTATTATCCAAATTTAGGTTTAAATTTACTTGTAAAAAAAACAAGATTAGATTTATTTGAGCAAAAGAAAAAATGGTAATGCAACTTTTAGCTCATTAACAATCTTGATGCCAACTACAGTAATGTAGTGTGACAGTACTATGTGTTGGATAAGCATAGTGTTAACTGTTAACCACCCAACTATCTGTCAGTATTTACTGAGCAGTGTGGGGAGTTAGGTATAGCTGACCAAGTACTTGATAAGGTGCTGCCAAAGACAAAATGCTAAATGCTAAATACTAGCCCTACTGGTCACTACAGAGCAGAATTTCAAGGCTAATGCATGTACATGGATGTATGCAATAAGTATATACAATGTAAATAAGGTTATTAAATACAGAGAATAAGCATCATAATCTAGTAAAATATAAGCCAGGATACGTTTAAAGAAATTCCAATGTAATAATTATGTAAATAAACTCTATTTTTAACAATTTAAAATAGTGCAAGCTGTAACAAGTAAGCTACAATATTTATTGCATGTTGTACAGTAAAATTTCAGGATAGAAAGATTGACTAAGCAAGAAAGACCATTCAAGTTACCAAAAGTACACAAAGTGGAAAGGGCAGAGTAGTAGTTGTATACAATTTAAAATAGCATGAGTAGAGGCTGGTTACACTAACAAAAGTAAAGTCACAGCAAATGCTACAGAACCTGTAACCTGTAACCTGTAATCTGCAATGTATATTATAAGCATAAGAGTATGACAGCGCACTAATAAATGATTGAATCTAACATTAATTCGAATTAACCCATGAATAGAGTGGTAGGTATAATTGGTATATAGACAAGTGAAAGTGAATACATTTATATAGCATTATATAATAGTGATACGCAAAAAAGTTAGTTAGAGTTTGGACTGCTTGACTGACTGCTTTCAATACAATTTATAAATATACTCTAGTGTATAGAGGTCGATGTTTCATCGCAGTTTGTTAATACACTCTAGTTGCAAAGAAGTCAATGCTTCCGTGTTCACCTCACTTAGTCTTCTGTTGCCATGGTAATATATCGATATATATTTCCTTGCTGTCTCTATTTACAGTGTAGCAGAGATTTGCATACTGTGTAGATCTGGTTTTCTCTTTAAGAGTTCCAGCTGTGTCTGTTAGCAGAGCAACTAACTGCACCCTGTTCACTGGTTGACAGGCCATAGCAGTGCTTGTGTCATCTGCATCCTGCTTCACCATAGCCACCCGCTCATAT
Source organism: Bugulina stolonifera (assembly GCA_935421135.1). Taxonomy (NCBI): domain Eukaryota; kingdom Metazoa; phylum Bryozoa; class Gymnolaemata; order Cheilostomatida; family Bugulidae; genus Bugulina; species Bugulina stolonifera. The sequence continues at coordinate 5,597,609 of OW285190.1, read as the reverse complement.
GTGTCACTACGTGGTTGAGGGAGGATTTCTTGACCACCGTGTGCATCGTCTCCCGCAGGTGAACTAAATGCTTGTTCAGAAGCTGCAGCATGGGATATCTCAGACAGGTGGTTGTACAGTGCTTTAAAGAATGCAGTGGGTCGTGATCTAAAGGTAGGAAATACTCGTACATGTACTACCAATTAATAATACACTGTAATCAGGCTCAGTAAGTATGCCAATAATCCATATCACAGCAGCTGCTAACATTGTGCATACATAAACCTTGGTCACAAATACATGTAAAACAAATCTATGCAAAATCCACACTGCAGTCACATTAGAACACTGGTGGTCATGCTGACAGTACATTTTTGCACTGCATTGACCAGGTCAGGGCAAGCGGCATACCAAATCTACTTTCAACTGCATGATAATAAACTCTGGCCTAAATTTCAGATAACAAAGTTGCACCTATACAGTAAAATACTGTATATTCATATCAGTATCTGACCAATCAGTGTGCACTTTGGATACCAGGCAAAAGTTGCTTGGCCTACTTACTTGCTGTCAGGGAGGGTGGTGAAGCAGATGTAACAGTCTAATGGAACTTCTAAGGTAGGAAACTCAGTCTTCCACACCTTTTCTCTTATAGCTGGGGGCAGCTCTAGTCTAACTGGCTGGAGGTTCATACCAGCGTCAATCTCTGACGATGGAATCTCAGTAGATTCAAAGCTATACGGAACTCTATTGTAGCGTGGTTCAATCTCAGGCCGACAGAAGGAGAGGAACAGCAGCTAACAAAACAATATAGTAGCCACCAAGCATAGTTTACATGATTTAAAATTTGCACAAAACAGTTATATTTTATTTTATTTACAAAAAACCTAAGCACGAGCTGCAAGCACGATTTACTTTCTTTACCAATTTCAGTATACTTTCTGTTACGAGACCGGACTGAGCTGATCACAATCAATGAATAGAGCTACATCTACCTTTGGTATGCTGTCGATATTTCCTCCATGGAGGGCGTTGACCACTTCCTGTACAGAACACTCAGAGTTACTACCATCTGTACCAGCAATCATCTTCTCATAGCCATGTGTGAAAATAGCCAGAGCTACGAGAGAGCCATGGCTTTCTAATCGGGAAAATTCTGATATTGTTAACTTCATTTCAGCGACAGTTAAGTCATGAGCAACTGTTACCTAACATAAACAGAGAAGCATGAATGCTAGTGGTCAACTCTACTCCTGTAAGCAAAGTTAAATGTTCATTGTCAGCAAATTAGTTTACTTAATGCAATTTAAACTTCATCTGGCAGTTATTTCTACGTAGAAAAACTATTTTTACCAAATATTAAATTTGAGTTACTTTAAAGCTTTCCTGATACTACTGCTATTGAAGCTTTGACATGAGCCTATGAGCTATAATATACTTTCACCAACTTAATATATTCACTGACCTCTAGTCCAAGGAGCTGCTCAAAGATCACCTGAGCTATACCTAGAACCTCTTTACGGTATTCTGCAGTTTTCCTCTGTTTCTCATCCATCCATGGAAAGACTGTTTGGTTGTTACAGATGATAAGAGCTTTTCCTCTCTTTTCTCCTGTGATGACCAGCTTGTTGGAACTGATCAGAGAATCTTGTCTAACTCCTCCTCCATCAGCTGCTAAGTTAGTCTGGACATTACTTGCCTCACGGGAAGCTGGCTCTGAGCCAATCTCATCCTGTAGGTACATCCTGTTCAGAGATGAGTTGACACAAACTCGTTCCACGTCGGTATCACGTCTGAAATCCTTGATGAGGTCATCTGCTGATTGGTACTTACTCATATCTAGTATCTGCCTGCTACAATGAATAATGAATAATAAATACAATGTATATGTGTGTTCAGTAATACATTAGTTATCTCAGCACTGCCCAGTTTTTCACTCTAATGATTACAATGCGGCATTGAAATCGGAGAGGTATTTTACCATAATTATTGTGATTTCACTGGGACATTATAACATAGTTCCCAAAAAATTCTGTATCTACAAATACAGAGATTGGTTGCAGAAAGGGTGCAAATTGAAATAGCCATAATTCTTTGTTTGAATAATGGAAGCAAAAAAACTTTCTTCTTTTCATTCTGTCAGTTTGCTGCCAAAATGTCCTCTTCACTTCACCTTACAGTACGACAGTTTTGCAAGATATACATAGCAGTAGGAAACAAAATGTCACACAAAGGGCCAGCGAGCTGTTCAGCTGTGTTCTTTTTAGCTTCCTTTGATAAGCACATCATTTCATGCCCAAACCAATCCTGTCTATCAATTCTGTCATACTTGGTGCAGTCAGAGAGAGAGAGAGAGAGAGAGAGAGAGAGTAGCCCTCTCATGGGCAGATTTGGTAGCTACTCACACTACTTACATGTATCATTGATATAATACATTACTATGCTCCGTACAAGGACAGACTGGTAAGAGTATATGTAGAATAATAAAAACTTACCTTTTATAAGCAGAGGTTTTGTAGTCAACTGTAAGTAGGAGATAGTCAGGTCCTGGTACTACAAGGTTCAGATTATTCTCTGTAGCCTTACCAACCACAACTGCTATCTGGAACATAAAGCGTGTAATGTGGATATTTGTGGGTAAGCACATTTATAGGCGACACACAAATGTCATATTGGCCGTCCATTATACGTGTAGTATCGATATAAACAAATGAGAAATGTTAACCAAAGCACTATTGAGGTTCATTTTGTATCTCCAGAACTTAGTTTATATTGTAAGCAACTATAAGGGAAATCATGACGAAGTCTGAGTTACTGTGTCCTTCAAGAACCCGAAATTGTATCTCTTAAGCCTTAAGGCCTGCTATGTCTTTACCGCTGAACATGTCTTTTCATGTACATGTATATATAAAAAGTACTGCATGGCTGTACAACGTATAATACGTGTGTGGCAAAGTTGTGTGGCATGTCTTCATGTATTTATACAGTGTATGTTGCTGCATTTGCTTATACTAACAGCGTTATTAATTAACCAGGTGGTACTAAAGGACCTGGAAACTGGAACTAGATAATAGCTTTATAGCTGAAAATATTTTGATATAGAGCTACTTTAATATAGCTGTGGTTGAGGTCACAACAAGAACAGAGAAATCATTCTCATAAGCTGTCTCCATTGGGACCACATTAGCCATGTGCCCCTCATATACCAAGTTATCATCAAGATGCATTTAGTGGGGAGTAACAGACAGCAGTATTACATCTAAACACATGCAAAACTATTAGTAAATCTAGAATTATTTTAAAGATGTGGGCGACTCGGAGAGACAGTGGTGTCTCTTTAGGATTAAAGCAGAAAGAATTTCTTATCAGCATTTAGCATTCTACTATTACAGTACACAGAATGTTTACCTTAGGTTTACCATGATGTGTTGGGTGATTCGTGTCATTCAGCATCCTCTGCACATTTCTTTGCTTAGGTTCAGAAACAGCATCACAGTCTATAAATATGAACGGAGCAGGACAAGCTTCATCTATTGTTCCAGTAGGTATCTATATGATACAGAAGTAGAATCTCGGTGAGTCCAAACATAGATGAAGATTATTCTGGTCAGCATACTCAGTGTGATTATATAATAATATTATATATAGATTACAATATGATTTTAATACGAGTATGTTGTTTATAAAGTATAGTATTATAGACACCCAATCTCTCTATAACATGATGTACAACATCCGAAAGTAATCATCTACATTTGGAATGCCTCCCATGCATGTGCTTACAATTGAGGTTATCAAAGCACATTGACCCGACTCAGTGATATTACTCATTATATTAGCAACAGTATGCAGCTTGCGGGCAAAATATTGTGATATGCATTTTATTCATATCCATACCTAATAATAATTGGACAATACAAAATGGCATTATTTAGTACTGTATTGAATATGATGAGATTAATTAATCTGTGACCTACTTACTGCAGTAGTTCCAGTAAGATTCTGGTGGTCACTGGAGACACGACTTCTTATGCTGGTAATGTGTGGTAGGAGAGAAGAGGAAAACAATGCATGAGACTTTATGTAGTCATGGTTCAGCAGTGAATATTCATTCAAAGCATATTTTAATATGTTGCCGATTCTTCCATCATCACGATAATATAGTTCCGGATATTCCAACTTATCTTTTACATCAGGAGAAGGAAAGTAGCCATGCTCCTCAAACTTTGCAGAGTAGCTGCTAATTTCGGAGTCACAAAGAACTTTCTGAAGGTAAAAAAATTGAGAAAAAACTTGCCTTCGAACAATGTCTCTACAGTCAATTTCCGTTTTATTTTTCAACCTAATGACATTTTGCCGCTTATACAATGGCAGCCGAAGGACAAAGTCCGTAAACACTTTTGAATCCTTCAGTGCAGCAACATAGTGGAGTGGAGTGTTGTTGTAAACATCTTGAGACATCATAGCTTCCATATCCATATACTGTGTGTAGTCTAATAGCACTTCATAAAGATCGTCCATACTAAGAGACTGCATTGCCAGGTGAAACACGTTTTGTCCACAGTTGTTCTTATGATGTAAGACTGTAGATAGCACTGACTCCAGTTTGGTGGATTGTTCAATATAATCAAGGACATGTGCAAGGGAGTCACTCCGACCCTGTCTCGTTAGGGACAAAACAACCGTGTCCCCTCGGTTATCTTTCACAGAGAGAAGTTCTTCTAGTGCAGTTGTACTCATTGCTTCAATAATGATGCCTACTGTCTCACCAGTAGCAGCTGAGTGCAATGGAGTTTCACCGTCAATAGCTTTCCTTAGGAGCCACTCATTAGCAGGAAGTGGTATGCTGCATAAATAGCTTACCAACTCAGTGTTACCCCTTGTAGCAGCTCTATGCAATGCTGTATAGCCAACATTACTACTTTCTAGTATAAACTCTTTCTGTTTATCAGGTTCTACAGCTTCCACAAGTAGCTGTGCTATCTGTTTTGTTTCTGCATGATGTAGTGCTGTATGGCCAACTTTGTCATTCTTTAGCACCAATTCACTATCAGGTAAAGGAAGGCTACATAAATATTCTACTATTTTTGTTTTACCCAGTCCAGCAGCTACATGTAATGCTGTGTGACCATTATTATTACCAGCTAGTGTAAACTCTCTCAGTTTATCAGGTTCTGCAGATTCCACAAGTAGCTGTGCTATCCGTTTTGTTTCTGCATGATGTAATGCTGTACCGCCAACCTTGCTTTTCTTCAACACCAATTCACTACCAGGTAGAGGAATGCTGGCTAAACATTCTACTACTTCTGTTTTACTCTCTCCAACAGCTTCATGTAATGCTGTATGACCATTATCATCACCAGCTAGTAGAAACTCTCTCTGTTTATCAGGTTCTACAGATTCCACAAGTAGCTGTGCTATCCGTTTTGTTTCTGCATGATGTAGTGCTGTTTGGCCAACTTTGTCTTTTTTTAGCACCAATTCACTATCAGGTAGAGGAATGCTACATAAATATTCTACTATTTCTGTTTCACCCAGTCCAGCAGCTACATGTAATGCTGTCAGGCCATTATCATCATCACCAGCTAGTATAAACTCTCTACGTTTATCAGGTTCTGCAGATTCCACAAGTAGCTGTGCTATCTGTTTGGTTTTAGCATGATGTAATGCTGTACTGCCAACCTTGCTTTTCTTCAGCATCAATTCACTACCAGGTAAAGGAATGCTGGCTAAATAATCTACTACTTCTGTTTTACTCTCTCCAACAGCTTCATGTAATGCTGTATGACCATTATCATCACCAGCTAATATAAACCCTCTCTGTTTATCAGGTTCTACAGATTCCACAAGTAACTGTGCGATCTGTTTTGTTTCTGCATGATGTAGTGCTGTTTGGCCAACTTTGTCTTTTTTTAGCACCAATTCACTATCAGGTAGAGGAATGCTACATAAATATTCTACTATTTCTGTTTCACCCAGTCCAGCAGCTACATGTAATGCTGTAAGACCATTATCATCATCACCAGCTAGTATAAACTCTCTCCGTTTATCAGGTTCTGCAGACTCCACAAGTAGTTGTGCTATCTGTTTTGTTTTAGCATGATGTAATGCTGTACCGCCAACCTTGCTTTTCTTCAACACCAATTCACTACCAGGTAGAGGAATGCTGGCTAAACATTCTACTACTTCTGTTTTACTCTCTCCAACAGCTTCATGTAATGCTGTATGACCATTATCATCACCAGCTAATATAAACCCTCTCTGTTTATCAGGTTCTACAGATTCCACAAGTAACTGTGCGATCTGTTTTGTTTCTGCATGATGTAGTGCTGTTTGGCCAACTTTGTCATTCTTTAGCACCAATTCACTATCAGGTAGAGGAATGCTACATAAATATTCTACTATTTCTGTTTTACCCAGTCCAGCAGCTACATGTAATGCTGTAAGACCATTATCATCATCACCAGCTAGTATAAACTCTCTCCGTTTATCAGGTTCTGCAGATTCCACAAGTAGCTGTGCTATCTGTCTTGTTTTAGCATGATGTAGTGCTGTCCAGCCAACCTTGTTTTTCTTCAGCATCAATTCACTATCAGGTAGAGGAATGCTGGCTAAATATTCTACTACTTCTGTTTTACCCAGTTGAGCAGCTTCATGTAATGCTGTATGACCTTCATCATCACTGGCTAGTATAAACTCTCTCAGTTTATTGGGTTCTACACACTCCACAAGTAACTGTGCTATCTGTTTTGTTTCTGCGTGATGCAGTGCTGTACAACTAGTCCTGTCTTTCCTCAGCATCAATGCACTATCAGGTAGAGGAATGCTGCATAAATATTCTACTATTTCTGTTCTAACCAATCCAACAGCTCCATGTAATGCTGTATAACCTTTATCATCACTAGCTAGTATAAACTGTCTCCGTTTATCAGGTTCTACAGATTCCACGAGTAGCTGTGCTATCTGTTTCATTTTAGCAAGATGTAGTGCTGTACGGCCAGCCTTGCTTTTCTTCAGCATCAATGCACTATCAGGTAGAGGAATGCTGCATAAATATTTTACTATTTCTGTTTTACTCAATCCAACAGCTGCATGTAATGCTGTATAGCCTTCATCATCACTGGCTAGTATAAACTCTCTCTGTTTATCAGGTTCTACAGATTCCACAAGTAACTGTGCTATCTGTTTTGTTTCTGCGTGATGCAGTGCTGTACAACTAGCCCTGTCTTTCCTCAGCATCAATTCACTATCAGGTAGAGGAATGCTGCATAAATATTCAACTATTTCTGTTTTACTCAGTCCAACAGCTCCATGTAATGCTGTATAACCATTACCATCACCAGCTAGTATAAACTCTCTCTGTTTATCAGGTTCTACAGATTCCACAAGTAGCTGTGCTATCTGTTTTGTTTTTGCAAGATGTAGTGCTGTACGGCCAGCCTTGCTTTTCTTCAGCATCAATGCACTATCAGGTAGAGGAATGCTGCATAAATATTCTACTATTTCTGTTTTACTCAATCCAACAGCTGCATGTAATACTGTATGACCATCATCACCACCAGCTAGTATAAACTCTCTCAGTTTATCAGGTTCTACACACTCCACAAGTAGCTGCGCTGTCTGTTTTGTTTTAGCATGGTGTAGTGCTGTATGGCCAATCTTGTCTTCCTTCAGTATCAATTCACAGTCAGGTAAAGTAATGCTGCATAAATATTCTACTATTTCTGTTTCACCAAGTTGAGCAGCTGCATGTAGTGCTGTATGACCATTATCATCAGCAGCTAGTATAAACTCTCTCTGTTTATCAGGTTCGACAGATTCCACAAGTAGCTGTGCTATCTGTTTTGTTTTAGCATGATATAGTGCTGTATGGCCAACCTTGCTTTTCTTCAGTATCAATTCACGGTCAGGTAGAGGAATGCTGCATAAATATTCTACTATTTCTGTTTTACCCAGTGCAGCAGCTGCATGTAATGCTATATGACCATTATCATCACCAGCTAGTATAAACTCTCTCTGTTTATCCAGCTCTACAGATTCCACAAGTAGCTGTGCTATCTGTTTTGTTTTAGCATGATGTAGTGCTGTACAGCCAACCTTGTCTTTCTTCAGCATCAATTCACTATCAGGTAGAGGAATACTGCACAAATATTCTACCATTTTTGTTTTACCCCGCCCAGCAGCTGAATGTAATGCTGTACGACCAAAAACATCACCAGCTAGTATAAACTCTCTCCATTTGTCAGGTTCCATGGATTCTACAAGAAGCTGGGCGTCTTCTTTTGTTTCAGCCTCATGCAGTAGTAATTCATTGGCTGCAGACATGGCTGTTCAATGTACTCTCCGCGCAAAGCTTTCAAAGATGGGTACCTTCGATCTGTAAAGTACCATTCACAATAAAGACAGACACACACACTCTTGCACTATTTTCCAAATGAAAGGAAAATCAGCTAGTGGTTAGAGCAGCAACCCACATTATGTATGAATTGGTTGTTTAGCGTGGTTCAAACTAATCATTTTTGCATTTTAGCACTATTTGTTCTTGTGTTATGCATGTGTTTTTATCTATAGCATGGTGCAAATTGCACTACTTTTTCCGTGGTTCTAAACATAATACTTTAAAAGTTTACAGCTATCTGTTTTTACTGTATACTTTTTTTTTATGTATAGCATGGTATAAAATGCACTACCTAACAACTACTATTATAGAAGTCAATTATGTACCCAATTTCTAAATGTATTTTTCTTATGGTCTATGGTGTGGTATTATTTGCTTTTATTGCCCTCAGCAGATACTCCACCATTAATATGGATGACAGAGATGTTTGCATTCAATTCCTACTGATATGTAATGAAGATAGACTCATCCACAATGTACATGTGTATAGTGTCTATGAGTGTGCGCATGGTTGTTCTGCAGTTTTAATGTATCAACCTTCCTCAAAGTGTCATTACTGATCAATGCTTGGGATTCTAACTGGGTTTTCCATGTAGTTTTCAAAGCAAAATCAAAGCACACAGGTCTAGCCACAGAGATAGTCTATTAACTGATTTCCTTTTCAGTTCGTTCCTATCAGCACCCTGGAGCTTGCAGAAAAAAAATCTCCTTCTGCTTCCCTATCTCTGCTCAATTATATCTCTAATTCTTGTTATACTCGATAATTTCAATTTTTCTTGGGAGTACTCCACTCAGTAAAATATGTGGTGCAAGGGCTCTTTTTCTATGAAATCTCTCCATAGATAGTTGATATGCAGCAAGGTAATGCTGGAGAATGCTGGTCTTGGCGTGAGGCCCATTGGGAGAGTTTTCTAATGTATGGCAGCGACCCAGTTACAACAAAGTATTCAGACAGGGTTGGGTAATCAGTAATCACTAAGTGATTTCCAGATCATCTGACAGCACGCAATTGTCCAAACACCGCAATTGTCCAAACACCGTGGAGTCGAAGAGAAGCAGTTCTAACAAATAGTATCGACTCCAATCCTTAGCTATCGAGTATTTGTAGATAGTCTCCTTACACATCTGCCTGTTCCCTCATGTGGGGTTATAGTCTAGAGGTCAACGCATATGACGAAGCCGCCTATTGGGTACAGGGATAAGCGCTAGCAAATAGGATCTGGATACGAGACTGAGGTAGAGGACACGAGGAGAGAGCGCGAACACTTCTATCCATACTACTGGTAAGTATAGACGTGTTGTCAAAGCCTATCCTTATTATATTATATCTTGACTGGACATGGTACCACGGGTGAGGTAGCTGGGTTTTCAAGTTATAGGTATACTGTACTGCTGGATAGACTTTTTCGAGGAGAGAGGAGATCAACAGAGGAGGAGAGAGTAAAAAAGAGAGGAGAGAACAGAGAGAGATTTTCATTATTTATTGTTATTAATCGTTCTTGTGGAGCGGTGAGTTTGGGAGAGATTATAGAGGAGAGAGAAGAGGAGTAAGGTTGTATACTAACTTATTTATTTATTAAAAGAAAGAAAATAAGGAGTATAGATATTATAATATTAAAGTAAACTGTTATAGAAAAGTCTTTATTGCCATTTTGAGAGAAAAAGATGGCGACTGGGTTTAGTTATTCGGGATTTCCTGGGTATATCCTTCATGTAAGACACCCACGAAAATATAACTAACCTACTATATAACTAAATAACTATATAACTAACTTTTATATAGTAAGCATAACTTGGAGTTATCTACCTTCTGGTACATCAGTGTTTGATTTAGATGGTTACTATGGGGTTGTCTCCTCTCGCCCAGTCAAACTACGCCTTACTTTGCAACTATGCAGCCCTATTAATAGTGCTGCCTACCAGTGAAGGGCTACCACCCCCTCTCTAGCGGATGTCCGCAGATTCGTAGTCCGCAGTTTTTTGAACTACCTATATATAGCAAGGGTCTACTATCCGCAGTCTCTACTACCCCCTCTCTAGTGGATGTCCGCAGATCCGCAGTCCGCAGTTTTTTGAACTACCTATATATAGCAAGGGTCCACTATCCGCAGTCTCTACTACCCCTTCTCTAGTGGATGTCCGCAGATCCGCAGTCCACAGTTTTTTTGAACTACCTATATATAGCAGGGTTCCACTATCCGCAGTCTCTACCACCCCCTGTCTAGCGGATGTCCGCAGATCCGCAGTCTGCAGTTTTCTTGAACTATCTATATATAGCAGGGTACCACTATCTGCAGTCTCTACCACCCCCTCTCTAGCGGATGTTCGCAGATCCGCAGTCCGCAGTTTTCTTGAACTATCTATATATAGCAGGGGTCCACTATCTGCAGTCTCTACTACCCCCTCTCTAGCGGATGTTCGAAGATCCGCAGTCCGCAGTTTTTGATGGACCTGATATACCAGAAGGTAGATAACTCCAAGTTATGCTTGCTTTATAAAAGTATTCTATATTGTAGTATATAGTTATATAGTAGGCTAGTTATATTTTCGTGGGTGTCTTACATGAAGGATATACCATTTCCTGAGCTTCGTATTGATCCACAAGATGTGTCAGGTTCATGGAATAGATGACTTACAGAATTTAAATTATGTATTAGAATGTAAAGCTTTGAAATGGGAAATGATAAAGTTACTGATGAACATGGTGTGAAAAGTCTAGTTCCAAAATTCACCAATGAAGGTAAACTATTAGTATTATTGAAATCTATTGGCTCAGAGGGTAGAGAGACATTACTGTCCACGGGTTTGGATTTAGAAGGGGTCAATACCACGTATGATAAAGCTTTGGGGGTTTTGGTTAACCACTATCAGAGAGAAGATAGTTTGTATGTTAGAACTCAAAGTTTTGTGAAAGTACAACAGTGTGCTAGTGAAGATCCTAGGGATTATTTGAACAGAGTCGAACGTTTAAGTAGAAGTTTAGAATTTTTTAATACTGAAATTGAAGCCGATAAAGTACTCTTACAAACGGCGCGTAAAGAATTAGCTCTGGTGCTAGTAGTTACAGGTTTAAGAGGTCAAAACTTGTGTAGAGAGCTTATAGCTAGGGAAGATTTGACATGGGATAGACTAAAAACTATTATGAAGTCACGATCTTCTGCGCAGGAGTCAGTGACAAAGCTAAATAGTGACTTGAGTTCTTTGACCATTAAAACTGAACGAGTGGGAGAAGTTAAAGTACAGTAGAAAGTAGTGCTCACGCTAAAAGAATAAACAGGGTAGAAAGAAGCCCTAGGGAGTAAATAGAGATAGTAGAAGTAGAAATAATGACAGGAGGGATAAACATATAGTTCTATGTCCAACTCTAGAAACAATTGCAGACGTAGTATTACCCTAGATAGCAAGGATCAGGGGAGATGTTATGAATGCAACGAAAAAAACTACGTTGCGAGGTTTTGCCCTAGAATTATTTGCTTTAAATGCAAAGGGAAAGGCCATCAGGCTAGCAACTGCCGGACGGAGTCCAAACCCTGGCCGAGGAATTATAGCAGTAGTCCTGAAAGCAATGGTAGGTCTTATTATCGGAGACAGAGTAGGAGTCCAAGAGGGAGAGATAAAAGGAGGTCTACTCTTCACCGGGAAGAATACCTTCGGGAGGAGAGTAGAAGTCCTAGTCGTAGAGTAAAATCTGTGAGGCATTTTAAGGAACACAGTTCTAATGATAGTGATCAATGCTTAGACGGGGAATATAGAGCTATCTTAAAAGTAAATGGTCATAATATATATTCCATTTTTATTCCGGCAGAGAATAAGTCCAATGGACTTTTGTCCAGAAAACAAGAAGCTAAAGTACATTAAGTAAATAAGATTACAGTATGAGAAGAAAAAAGAGAGAAAAGAAGAGAAAAAAAAGCTAAAGTTTGAATTTTACAAAGGCCAACAATTACTGGTAAATTAGTTATAGTAATACATATAGAAATTGCTAGCATGTAGTAAATAAAACCAGTAGAGTAAAAGACGAGTAAATAAACTAAAAGAAGTACATATAAAATTTTGAGCATTTAGTAGAATAAAACTAATAAAGTGCAAGACAGAGTGTTGATAAAATGAGTTCTAATCAGGAAGCACAAGAATATGGTCTTTGATGGCATTTTTGAAAGATTGCAAAGATTGACTCATCTTTATGTGGTTGGGGAGAACGTTAAACCTCCCGGCACCAAAACTGGCAATGGTAAATCTGAAATTCTCCCTGGAGAGTCTAAAACCTTGGCTCTTTGCTAAGCGCGTTTCACTAGTTAATTTCACAGGTAAAAGGTTATTATCGATAACTGGAATTAGGTGGTTAACGAGTTTATAAAAAGACAACATATATAGATATTCAAATCGAAAAGTTAATTCTGTAATGTTGAATGCTCGGCAGGTGCTTTTTTTTTGAGTTATTAATGTCTATAATTTTTAGACACCGGTGTTCAATTTTCAAAAACTCATTTTTAACGTAATCATTTGTGGTGTATAACAGTGGGGCACAGTATTCTAAGTTAGCTCGTATAATACCGACATACCATAGAGCAGCTAATTTGGTGATAAAAACTTTTGGTTGCGCTGGAAATTGGTAACTATTGGATAAAGCTTTTGTTTAATCTTGCTAGTGTGAGACTTAAAATTTAACCGGCTGTCAAGAATAACACCAAGATATTTTGTTTTAGAGGACTGTTTAAAAGTTTGATTGTCAAATTTTAGGTCAGGGGCTTTTATGTCGCTAGTATTTGAAATTGTCATGACATCGGTTTTGGCACTGTTTAAAACCAGACAGTTTTCACTGTACCAATCTGAAGCATAATGTAAAATTTACACTAGATACGGGTGCTGATGTAACAGTCCTTACAGATAGCTCTTCTAGGGATATTGGTATGAAGTTACAACTTCAATCTAAAATTTTAATGGGGGCTGGAGGTCATACAGGTAAGTTGTCACTCCTAGGTGAAGCGAATGTAGAGAACAGGAATAGGTTTAAATCTATTTCAACTTGCATATCAGTAGTCAAAGGCGCTAACAGAAATCTACTACATGTAGGTATTTCAGAAATTAGAAAACTTAACTTGTTAGCTATAGTAGAATCAGTGTGTGCCAAAGCTTTTGATCCCTTTGTGAAGCTTCTGGGCTTTTCAAAGGACTTGTAGTGTTGCCTGGGATATTTTCAGTCAAATTGAAAAAGGATATTTAACCCTACCATCTAACGAGACCTAGGGTAATAGCAGCAGGTCTTAGAGAAAAAGCCAAGGCTGAAATAGATAAAATGTTAGAGATGAGGGTAATCGAAGCGAAAGGTTGATGAGGACGAGGTGAGTACAACCCCTATAGAATGCTAGTGACAATCTCCTGAGGACAGGACTACTTTACCCGCTTGAATAGAGAGCAAATAGACTGTGTCCATAATCTTTGTACGTACACTCGCGTTAAGTTTTCACATTTACTCTCTTGTGAGGGGTCTCTGACCTCTGAACAGAGGGTTTGTCGGTTGTAACCTTAAAGCCAAGCAATAAACAGTTTTTTTTTAGACAGAACTCGCGTAACTTCCACTCACGCACCAACACACAAACCTTTGTCAGTCTCCGCTTTGACTCCCAGCCTCATTCGTAAGCGGGGGGAGGGAGGTGACATCCCGCTCACACGATGCTCCCTTTCCTTATGGTAGTTTCCTACCCAGGAGAAAGTGGGCGCCTCGGTTAAAATAAGTAGTCGGTCGACGACGCTCTCACAGAGGAGGTTCTACTTGTAGGTTGACGATGAGGACGTCAGAAGGCATCAAAAGAGAGATAAAAGGAGAGGACAATCACGCCATTTACAACTCCCCGAGCGATGACGCGTCGTCAACACCACCACGTGTCCACGATTTCGCGTGCGTGCATGCACCACCGCCTCCACTTTCCTTCGCCGCTCGCCGTGGAGAGGAGCAAACTTCCACCGGGAGGGACCCGGGGCTTAAAGAGGGTGAAGCGCGAGTCCTTCGTTTGGGGTCGGGGCGCTTGATTGGAGGGGCATGCGGGCACGATGTCATCCCAACCAGTTCGGTCTTCCACTCCACGGATAGAGACCTCAGTAAGTTAATCATCGTAGTATAGTCAGCGCCGTAAGTTCCGCCCGGACGATCGCGCGCACATTTTCGGTTCTCTTATTTAAATTTGACGCGCTGTGATCGAGCCCTCCGACGGCTTTCGGCCTCTGCCAGGGATCCGTGCGCGACTGGTTCGGGGACTGATGGGTGATTCGGCGTCAGCCAGCCGCAGACGAATGTGCGGGAGGCAGAGGAGGGACGGGTGAAGAGGGGGGGGCGGGTGAAGAGGAGGGGACGGGCAGGTGGGGAGAGGCGGGGCATGCACGTAGCTCGCACTCACCGCCTGAGCCGGGTGGGTTGTGGGAAGGGTCGTGGGGTTTGGATTTTAGCGAGGGTTCTAGAAAAGACCCGACTTGGTTTTGGTGACCTCACGCGCAATGAGGGGGCTAGGTTCTTAGGCTTTGCACATAGACTGGGTTCTCGGAGGGGGTTTTGATTAATAGGACGGGTGGGTGGGTAGACCCCCGGGTTGGGTTTGAGATCTAGTGGAAAAATTGGGCCGGGAGAGAGGGGCAATTGTGCAGATCTGCACTGACTATACTACTGAGCTATTTATTATCATTAGAAGTTGTCATTTCTCAATTTCTCTTCCTCTTCTTTTCATTCCAGTAGAAAAGAAGAGGAAGAGAAGTTTAGAGAGGATGACTTCTAATTATGATCAATAGCTTATTAGTGCCCATGCTTTACACGCTCTATCCAGTCTATTGAATACAATGAATATAATATATACGAGTATTCTATCCATTTTGGGACTACTGTCACCTATTTTGAATTATTCATGCTGCAGAATGAGTAAGCTAATGGTAATGTTGAATGAATATGAGAGTAGCAATTCTGTATATTGTGTCATCTACTGAAATGAATGTAACATCAGACAGAATGAATAGGCACTCTGCAAATAATGAACCACCTACAATGTAGTTTGGTTATTGAAGCACAGCGCACAGAATGTATAGCTTAGAAAGGAAATTGAATATAACAAAGTAAACTGATTTTGGAATATTTTTACAAAGGGCTCCTCATAGTTTGGGGTCTAAGGCCATGTATAGGTATAGGCTACGCTCTCCTACAGTCTCTAGTAGGTGAACCTAAGGCTAAAATTAATGTAAGAGATCTGCGCCAACTATACTACTCTTAGCTTATTCATTAATACTACATACATACATGTAACTAGTTATTTTTCATTCTATTTGAGCAAAGGGCAAAGGCTTCCATTGGTGCTAGGATAATATTATGTTGTATAATAATATATCATCATTATATTAATATAGTTGACATGGGATTGTGTAGACTAATTACATAATACAACTCAGTAGTAGGTAACCCTTTTATGTACTACAAACGATATGTTTCCCATAATATCTACATTTTAGCTTGTGTTCATATGATAAAAATAATGAACATGGGAGGGTTTTATAATATTACTGGTTACAGGTATAATGTATGTGGAGTGACAACTCCTCTGTCTTAGTTTAGTAGAAACAACAAATACTATACTTCATGTAACAACATCTAGAATTTATGTATAGGTACATGAGAGTACATACCTCAGTCACTGTGATAAGTTGATGTGGTAACTGATGGATGCATTATACTGTGGATATAGGTAGACTACACATCATCACCTTCTCTCTGCTTGCCTTTAACCTAAAACTATAAAATAGTATACTAGTATCATCAGTCACCTAACTGTATGATATGCATGAGTTGCATATGGATAATTATGTGCAAGCACTGTGTCTGCCTGTCATTTGTTGATAAAAACTGACTGATTTGTGAAATACAGTGAGTTTAGGCTGTCTGTAGCCCACCACCCTTTAAAACTGCCTATCACAGGCACAATAAGGAACTCAGACTATATTGTATTGGCAAAGTTAAAAATTTATTTCCTCATCATCAACCAGGGCTGTAACAACTACATGTATTTTTAGCTGAGGGGGTAAAAAAGCCCAGGCTAGAGGATCTGATTGCCCAGGCTGATATTACTATATTATACTTACTATATATGACTATCTATGTAACTTGTAGATGAAAATTAATATACAGGATCACAGACCACATACATTGCCATTCACACTATATAACACTAGACATTACTTTGTGATCAATGTGCATACAGATCAATGTTGAGAGTTGACACAATAAAAGTTTGAGTTTGGACAGATTGCTGGGGAGGCAAATGCCCATCTTTCCCCCTTGGCTTTTATAGCCCTGTTATCAACATACACTACAGTAATTGTAGGCTGTAGCCTAGTTTGCATACAATGCTGTACATGTAAATCATCCAGCATTTTATCTAGTGCTGCGCGGTGTTTCGGTTTCAAACGATGTTTGAGGTGTAAAACCTGCTGGTGTGGGCACAATAAAGGTTTGAGCTTGGACAGATTACTGGGGAGGTCTCTCTTGCCCCCATAATTGTTACGGCCCTGTTATCAACATACACTACAGTAATTGAAACCTAGTTTGCATGCAGCACTGTAAATCATCTAGCATCTGTCTAGATATCTGTGAGATGACTTAACCTTGTAGTATGTCTAAATTCACACAAACTCCTTGTTTCACTCTTTCTGGTGAAGACTCTGACATTTCACATGTTGACCTTTGACACACACACACAACACATTCTAACCTAATTGCGAATGGTCAGTGGTGTTTTTGTCCTGCAGCTGTACTTAGAAAATTCTAACTTCAACTGCACATTTGAATGTGTAGTAAATAAATACTAAATAGTTGTATCTGCCATAAGGTGATGAGTCTGTGAAGAATCTCTTACACAGCTGCTTAAAATTGTATGACAGTGGGACTCACTTCCAACATGTGCGTCGGTGTGTTAACACTACTTTGTGAAATCATGTGACAAAACCATTATACTGGGGATAAACAATCCCTATACGTATGGAGTATTGTAAAGGATCTTGCTGTGTACTGGTCAACTATCGGTCAGTTGTTATTTTCTCTGCTAGCAAATTATTTCTGCTAGACTTGTTTCATCTTATAAAAATTGGCCTGTTGCCAGTAATGCTCATGCCCATATATGGACGGTGTAAAAAGTGTTTAATTTGCCAATAGGAAGTCAGCAGTGAAACTTCTGCTGTCCCAACCTGTGTGACATAAATACTGTGGGCATCCATGCCCAGGAGCATATTATTATAGTTGCATTTCAAGCAGAGCACAATAAAATGAGTTTGATCAGTTGAATAGTTATACTCTTGTACTTATATGCAGAATACTCCTGCAAGTTAGCTAACTTTACCTTATTAGCGACCCTGCGCTATCGCTGACAATCTGGTAATATTTGACAATTGCTTTCTGCGTCTGAGTTAGACTTGACCAAGTACTTGCCGCTTATACTCTGCAGGCACTGCCGCCACACAACATAGAGCTAGAGGTTATTGCTAGTCCAAGTACCCGGTGTATCCACAACAGTATGTTGGCAGCTACAGATAGAGGATATAATAGTGATGATGTCACTGCTGCCTTCAGTGCTGTAGGTGTGTGTTGTAGATCTTGATAAATATAATGATATTAAATGCAACATTCTACTAGTGAGGGGATAACTCTTGTTCTGATTACTAACAGGAGCAGATAATTCTGTGTAGTCAATTTCTAACATATTGTGTGTCAGGGTGTTGGCACACAGTTCACACTTATTAGTGAAACTGTGTGACCAAACCATTATACTGGAGATCAACAATCACTAAACACTACTCTTAGCTTATCCATACTAAATACATTGTAGTTGTGTTTCATTCCATTTGATGAGAAAATCTTCAGAGCACAGGCTTCCATTAGAGCTGGAGAATTATATATTGTTCAAGAATATAATGTAATGTATGAGCAGGGGCGTAGGTTAGAAAAATGGAGTGGGGAGGCAGAAAGTTGGGTGGGAGGTGGGTGCGGGGGGTGGGTTGCGGGCACCCCCCGCAAATGCACGCGCAGCGAAAAATTTTCAACTCTGACTCTCTGAAGTGCAAAAATTAGACATAGCAGCATGCTAATTCTAGCATCACTACAACAAGTACTCATTACTACTTCTGCTTAATACAGTTACTACTACTTGCAACAAGAGCGAAAGTGTTACAGTACTATTACTAGCTAGTAGAATTTTATAATAACTACAATACTGCATGATTGTATCTTTTTACAAAGAGTCCATAGGCGCAAGTGTATTTTGTAAATTAAAATTTTCAAATTTTAATAGGTGATCAACAACTATTGTCATTATAAATTAATTATTTTAAATAAAATGCATTTAAAATAAATATCTTTGCAAGAAAAGTGTGGCAGCCTAGCAAAGCTAAGATAATATTAATAGTATAATTATATTATATATAAATTTAAAATAATTCATTATTGTTATATTTATTATTATGTTTTTAAATTAGTATTTTTTTTTACAATACATATTTAGTTGGTAGTAGTGAATGTAGCAGTAGAGTAGTAGCTGTCAGTGGAGTGGCTGGAATGAATAACTAAAATGAATGCAAACACTTCTAATTATAATTATTAAAAGAATGAATCATTATCATAAATATTTTTGAAAGAAGCCAAAAGAAAATAATATAAATATTGGAATTAAATTTCATGCACCTGCTCGTAGTCAGTGACAGGGAAGGAACCACCTCATGGATAACAGTGACTTACAAATTGATTCACCTGATTCAACTGTTCACCACTTTTACTTTTGCATTTATTACTTTTTCCTTGGTATAAATAACTATTCATAAAAAATATTTATTCATTCATTCACAAGACCGCAAGTTTTTAACCTTGGCATAGCCATAGAGTCTTTTAGCAGAGCACACAGTTTTATGGACCCCTTTGTGTGCCACTTGCAATGTAGTAATTAATCCAAGATTACTGGTTATTGTTACGACGCAACACCATAGAGTTATAAGTAGAGTGATAACGCCATAGAGTTATAACTAGAGTGATAACGCTTCGGTCGCAAACCGGAAATGAAGCAAATATTAAGGGAAAAAGGTCTCAAATTTTCAAAAGTAGAGTTTTTAGGCCACTTTATTTTGGCAACAGGGGCGGCAGTGCCTCCCTGCCGCCCCTTAAAATACGCCCCTGATGAGCATGGGAGAAGTCTAAGAGTGGTCTAGTAGACTGTCTCCTAATTACAAATATTGAGGTTATGGTAACCTAGCTGAGTGGCTATGCTGTGTGTGAGTGCTGACAGTACAGGTCCGAGTTGTGTAACATGTACTTAGAGCCAGCATGTACTCATCAACGCTATCCTATGACTCCAAGCTTTCAGTCCAGAGGGACTTCGGCTAAGAGTATGCTAGTCTAGAAGAGATACATGTAACTCTAGAATTATTCGTGCACATGTATAATGTAGACATGACTTTATTGAGCTTCAGCAGACAGCTGAACTAGTATAGAAAAACGTTCGCCTTATATACAGAATCTACTTCCGGTGGTTTCCGGTAAAAAGTACGACCAGCACTCGATCTTACAGTATTGTGCAATAATAACAAAAAGGACGAGGCCGACCCTGGGTCAGACCTCCTAGGGCTGGCATACATGCAATACAAAACGTTATAAAGCATTGCTAGTGCATTCAGTATAAAAGATTTACAGGACCTGTTAAGTAGGCACACGGCCTGGTACAATCATGCAATAGATGCAATTATAAGCAATTACATTGTAATTAAATAAGCAACTACATTGTATGTACAATATCCATGCTAAATTATCCACTTTACCACAATATCATCCTGATACATGTATGAATGGTTGACATGGGATAATATAGTGTACATGTAGGAGAATTGCATAATAAGCCCTCTATGTACTATAAAGTGTACATTCCCATAAGATATACATTTAGTCTGTGTTCTGTGTTCATATGATGACAATAATGAACCTGGGAGGGTTTTTATAATATTAATGGTTATACGTATAATGGTTGTGTAGAGTGACAACTCCTCTGTCTATATATCCTTAGTTCAACAGCAACAACAAATAACACACTGTAATGTTTTGAGCGTACAGGTACTTGCATTACGAGTACTGGAGCAGTACAAGAGTGGTCTATCGAACTCACTACTGATTACATAACACTGAGCTATGGCAACCTACGTGTAGTTGACAGTGCATGTACTTCGACCCATAGGTAAATAGTTGTTGCTATAGCCTTAGAGCTAACACGTAATTATCCTTGCTTTTTGTGCAATAATAGTAAAAAGGATGAGTTCGGACCTCTTAAGGTCGGTCATATACAGAAAACAGAGCATAATATTGCACATACAATACGCCTAGAAGGATAACCATATGGTGGACACTCTATGTAACCATGAGATGTAATTATTAACAAGAAGACAGAACAGGTACAAGGTTAATTAACATTAGACATAAATAGTCATTACACAGAGAGTCCAGGAGGTGAGGGGCTTTCTCACCACATACTGTACTTCAAGTTCATGGAACAACGTAAAGACCCTATGTACAGGTACATGTGAGTACATACCTCTGTCACTGTGATAGGTTTTAGGTGGTAGATGATGGATGTGTTATATACTGTAGATGTATGTAGACTACACAACATATCCTTCTCTCTGCTTACATGAGCACTACAACTACCATATTATAGTGTACCAGTATATTGTCAATGTATCACCAGCTGTATGATATGCTAGCGCCGTGCGTGAAAATAATTTTTAATGACTGTACCGGGTTGGGTTCTTAGTTATTTATTGATAGGAACTGACCTTTGATTTATAAATTGCTGTGAGTTTAGGCTGTCTGTTGCCCCCACCCATTATAACCACCTATCACAGGCACACTAAGGAACTCAGACTACACAGTATTGGCAATAATACAAATTTATTTCCTCATCAACACCACTATAAGTTGCAGTAATTGAAGCCTAATTGAAAAGCAGTGCTATATGTCACCCTGCATCAGTCTACATGTAGATGGCTAGTTTGTGTCTAAATTTGTAGAAATACAGAATGATGTGATGAGTGACTGTTTGTCAGTGTTTGACCATCTTCGGTGCTCAGCATATTGACCTTTGACATACACAACACATTTCAACACATCTTATGATTGGCTAGCAATTTTTGGCCTTGACAGGAGTATATTATGTACATTTTGAGAATTCCTTTGATTGTGCAGAATATCAATATTGAATAACTTTGACTGTTTTCAGGAAATAAGTACATAAAGAATCTCTCTCAGTGTCACAGTAGCCTATAATTGGAGAACTGTCTAGCTCATTGCCAACTCACCCTTCTTAGTGTGTGGTATTCATACTAGGGACCAACAGTTACTATGAATTGTGGGGCATGTGGAGTTGAATCCCCAGCTATGGATAGAGGATATAATAGTGATGATGTCACTGCTGCTTTCAGTGCTGTCAGTGTGTCTTGTAGGTTTTGTAAAGTATCCATCTTCAGGGGCGTAACTTTTGAAAAATTTTTGGGGTGGCTAGAAGTCGGGTGTTTATGCAGGCCATCGGCCTGCCCGAGCGCGGAGCGCGAGAGCGGGGTGGGTGCGGGAGGGGCGCAGCGCCCTCCCGCAAGGGGGGTCCGGGGGTCTCCCCCGGAAAAAAATTAGAAATTTACTACCTAGATATGCAATTTCGGGACGTTTAAGGTGTAAAATTACTGCTCAAAATAATTGGATATTAGATATGTATAGTCAAGTAAATCAAAGTAGCACAAGACAGTTGAAATTTTTCCCGCTGTGATACATTAAACTGAGCTTTTCATAAACAGATATAGAATAAGTTTCAGCGCCGAAAAAATATAGGCTAAATTGGCTCTCTAAGTAATTATTCCTCACTACTAAAGCTTCACTAGAAATTAGACCTATATTATCTCAACTAGGCCACCTTAAGCACACTAGATCTGACATTACTAGTACTGACTAGTCTACTTAAACTACTGACCAGGATACTATCATGATACAAAATAAAAATACAGAAACAAAAAAAATAATAAACGGATAAGTCTGCTAACACTAGCACCAAAAGATTTTGCGTTTTCATTCTCCAGAAAAAATATTTTTTCCTACACTGACAAGAATAAGAATAGAATCAATTAATTAAATAATACAACAATATGAATATAATATATTATTATTATAATTTATTGTTATAATAATTATTATTGGTGGCTACATGAGTGGGGTTTCGATGTTATTAAAAATAGATATTAATAAAATATAATTATAATAAATTAATATTTATATAATAATTATATAAATATTAATTAATATAAAGATTAATTTATTATTATTATATTTTATTAATATCTACTTTTAATAATATCAAAACCCCACTCATGTAGCCACCAAATCTAGCAATAAGTTTTGCTCACATACATGCTAACAATCTACTTGGAAGCCTATACAATGTTCATCTTTTTATTGGAGGACGGAGGTTGTAAAGAAGCAGTTATAACTTAAAAAGTAGCAACAAATTATTTGGTCTGTACGGAAAATTCCAAGTTATGTAGCTTGAGATTAAAGTAATTCATGGAGCCGGTTTGGCTTTATATTCAATATAGTCTACATATTATGCAACTGCAATTATAAGTAGCTACAAACCTTGGGCTAACCACCCTGGTTGTAAATAATGATTGGCTATTTCTAGTAATCCAATAATTTGATTGGTTTGTGGAAAAGTAGCGTGTCGCATAAACTATATTCTATACTACATCCTTAGAAATACGTAGTAAGGAAAACTTTACCGCGGCCATAGGAGAAGATAACTCTATGGCCGCCGTAGAATGGATACCCCTGAATTCAAAAACACCATTTTTGGGCCACTTTATTTTGAAATTTAGGGGCGGCCATGCCGCTCTGCCGCCCCTAAAGTTACGGCCCTGATCTTATACATGAATTTGCAACAGTAGCACTTGAAAGAGGATAACTCTTGCTGTAGTTACCATCAGAGCAGGATAAATCGCAATAGTACTATTTATCAGACAAACTAGATCTCAAAACAAACCAAAATCTACAATAATATACCAATGGGTACTTTGGCTCAACAAATTACCGGCTTTGGTTGGCGTCTCATGTGTCAGGAACATAAGCGCTAATCCTGACACTGCTCTAAAGGTCAATCGCCAAAAATCCATGTGTTGGGTGTGCAACGAGGTAGGACATGTACAGAGACAGTGTCCAAACCGCCAAAACAACTCTAACAATACAATGTAGATATAATTTTCAATCACAGCACAAAGCCAAGCATATACATGTAGCTGATGATACTGAGTCTACTTTTGCTGTGAGTGGCAATGGTGAAACATGTATGGCAAGCCGGCAATGGCAACGCAACGAAACACATGACACCTCACCAATCACTGTTTACCAAACCTGAGAAAGTGGCAATAGCTGATGGTAAGACTGTAAACGCACTAGGTATAGGCCGTGTCATGTTACTGATCAGTGTTAACCGTAGTGTAACTCAAAAGTCGACTCTGTGTGATGTACTGTATGCGCCTGATCTTAGTTCTAACCTCTTCTTTGTTAGGACAGTCAATTCAAGGAATATGACACTTCAGCTTGGTCATAGTCGCTGCTGGGTTAGAAACAAGCATAATCAGTTGAGTGCTCGAAGCACTGTGATTGATAAGCTATACTATCTAGATCTAGAGTCAACTAATCATGCAAATACTACTGCTGCTAAGTCTGATTCCCTGTGGCACAGCCATCTGGCACATGTACATGTACATGAAGCTGCTGTAAAACACATGTGTTCTGAGCGGTTGTACTACATTACGGGGCCGGGGTTTGCCGGGGTCCGGTGCCGGGGTCCGGTACCGGGGTGAATCAAATTTGATTAAATTTTAATAAAAATAATTTATTTAAATTAAAATGAGTCAATAGTAACCTATTTATTTAATTTTAACTCACCTAGTCACCAAAAGTGACTCACTGAACGAACGGCATTCCCGAAGACAAACCGGCCAAATAAAAATTGTTCGTAGACAAGATAATCGAGTCAAGTAGACCTTAACAATCTCGCCAGCCGTTAGCCCGACGCCTTTGTGCAAACTAATTTTAACGTTTCTCGAATGCTTTTGTTGCCTATGACAACAGTCTCTACTTCCTGTCTCAACAATGTTCTTGCTGAAATATTCTCATTCTACATGTACTTTTTGAATATTTCTACTGTATTGATATTGTATCATATTCATTATGGACTACAGCACTGGTTAGTGAAGTTTTCATCTATATATGAATAGAGAGTAAAGGTTTAGCATCATTGTTAACAGAGCTGTTGCCTGCTGAATGATCTTGCCCAGTGAGTAAGTAACAAACTCAAAGCATAAATTTATAAAACATTCTGATTCTCATTCATTGGATTGTTATATTTAATATTAAATTATTATTTACATCATTAGAGATAATATTATTTGATTATTTTAAATAAAAATAAAATAATATATAATTATTGCAAGTGGCTTAAATATTTTTTAGAATTAGTTAAATTTAAATTAGTTAAAATAAATGACAAAATCAAAATGATAATTAAAATCAAAGAAAAGCTCCAATGCATTCATCAGCTGAAATATGACTTATATACTTTAGTCATACTCACCTGGTAAAGGGACATTTTGAAAAATACAGTTTGAAATAGGACATTTCTAAACCAGACGTTTGGTATACAACCAATTCGAAACTGTGTAGTTTATACAGAGATGTGTGCAAGTTTTATTTTGGAAACTCAAGTTTCCATGGCCAACTCTTAGATGTGACTCTTCAAGTTACAAGTCAATTCTTTCAGTGAAAGATAAAAACTTTCAAGTTACGAGTTGAATATTTACATGTCCCCAGAAACTCAAGTTTTTGTCAACTTATCCAAGTTAACTACAAGCAAGTTTCAATTCAATTCTTTTCTTGTTTAACTCGAGTCTTTTTGTAGAGTTATTGGGTTATTGTTTAGCTTACGGTGAAATTTTGTTAGGAAATGGTGTTAGAAGTTCAAATTTCAAAGCAAAATGTCACAATTTTAGTGTAAAATGTGTTATAATTGTGGTAGTAGTTGGTGGTTATAACTGTGGTTATTTTTATTTATTACAATTCACAGCTGCCCAATGAAAACTCGAGTTATTGAATATTTCAATATAATGATGTGCAAGTTGAGAGTCTTTGATCATAGCCATAATTGAATTACAATTCAAGTTACAAGTTTTTGACGGCTGTATATTCAAGTTACAGTCTTTATAATAAGCCATAAAACGTTGCTTGAATTAACTTCGAGTGAGAGTCTTTAACTCGAGTCTGGCATCTCTGAGTTTATAGTTAGAAGAACATAACTCACAGACAATTAATTATTTAGTGTTCTACAAGTTGCTAGTAGTAGAACAAAAAATGCTATTAAAAATAAAAATTAGTTGAAATCGGTAAAGGACTGTAATGGCTTCTGTGATTTGGTGCGGTCGTCCTTGGACGACTATCGACCCAGAAATGAAGTGCCTATGAGTGGTAATAGGACTTCGCATTACATGAAAGATCGAGCGGTCTCAGTAGCCCAAATACTACCAAAGACGACCCATCTGATCTCAAGTCCGACCTTCAGACTATACAGTGAAAGAGAGTAGTTCGACCTAGTAGGCGGTTCGCTAAGCGAATGACCTAGTAAAAGGAAGAGAAAGTCTCTGTATCAAGTATAGATGTGTCGTTATTGAAAGCCAAGTGAAGACTGAGACAATGAACAGTAAAACAGTGCCATTTATATAGTATAAGGACTTCCGGCCGACGTGACGTCGGGAAAAGACGACGTGTGGTCGTCCGGAAGTTGCGCAACAAGATGGCCGCCGGAAGCCCGACGGCCGACCCAAAATAGGTCGGGTTCTACAAAAGTTGCTTATAATGGTCCAATTCATGTACAAAATGAATATCAATGGATTCTGAGAGGTCGGGCCTCTGTACATGGGTATAAAAGGCATTAAAAAGACTTAGTAACATTCATGCAGTTATATACAGTTATATAGTGGAACAATACATGAATAAGTAGTGAGTATTAGCACATGGAGACACGTATGTAGACAGTAATTAATGGTTTGGACATGCAATGCAGTTAAAGGTAAGTATACGAACACTAATTATGAGAATGTGAGTGTCAGATGAGTAGCGCTATAACAACTACTAAGCACTTAAGGTGCGATGGAGCTTCGTCCGGGAGTTGGAGTCGTATACAAATGTCCTGTACCATCACAGGACATCTCGAAAAAGACAAATCAAAACAGGACGTTTCACAACCGGACAGTTCGAAACCGGACAGTTCTAAGCTGTGTAGATTACATTTAGAAGAACACAACTCACAGATAAATTAATTTATTTAGTTGTTTAAATAAAAAAATAATATTAAAAAATGGTTGAAATCTGGGGGTTGGGGTTAGAGGTTTCCAACTGTCCAGTGTTGAACTGTTCGGTTTCGAACTGTCCCAAATTTATTGAAGTCTGAGAGTTGGGGATTGGGGTGTAGAGTTTCGTACTAGCAGTTTTTCAAACATCCAAGTTCTAAACTTACTGTTTCGAGCTGTCTTTTTCGAACATTCACAAATTCTACTTGCCTATAATAGCATAATGAAATCCTGCCTTTTTACACATGCATGTAGGTCCAATGCGATCTGATGATATTAATATTATTACAGTTATGGCCGAACTGGTACGACGACCCAGGAAATCAGCATCGAGAAGAAGATGCCCTATTACCACCAACCTCCGGCACTCTGGCAAACATGTGAAGAGACTGCTACCATCACGGCCACCTCAGCAACATAAAAAATGCATGTATAGTGACGATCAGCCTACACACACTGCTGGACAGTTTCACCACGCTGTATGGGTTGATTTCCACTATACATGCGGTTGTTGAAGCTTAATTTTTGAGAGTTGCGAAGTGGTCATGCTGTAGCAGCTTAACACTTTGCTCTTCTTTATATATAATATAATGCATGTATTATTACTGGTTGTTCATCTGAGATCTAGCTGTTCTGTTTTGCATATTATTTCATGTATATAAATACTGTTTTCCATGTGCAGTTCATTTGTATTATTGGTATACTGGATGTGCAAGTTTTAACTATTTGTAGCTTATGACTTCATTCATTGCACATCCTATGCATGTTGTTAGTGGAATTCAACCAAGAACAGGAAGTCAGTACAGACTTTTTATGTACATTACGGTTATATGGACTAATATTATTATATAATGTTTAAACATAAGAAATATTTGTTCAGAGTTTAATTAATAATGTTTTTAGAATACTAATAAATCTGTTGTAGTGCATATACAGTCTATCTGTATTATTTTGTGTTGTATTAGCCTAATAAAGTTGATTATTAATGGATCAGAATTGCAAACACAGGAAGTATGATAATGCAGGTATTGATACATGTGTCTAAATCCTTTTCTGACTAGGATCCTCCTGATGTGTTTATTTTCCCTCAAATCAATTCATAGATCTAAGCATCTTCACCCCCCCCCCCCCCCGCTATATACTGAATGACAATGAGTACGAAGTTGGTAATCACCTCTCAGTTGTACTGTATGATCTCATATTGATGTGCACAGGTCAACATTGGGTGTTTGGAAATCCATGTTATATTTATACAATACAGTGCTAGATTACATAAGTGATGATACTATGAAGTTGTCTACACAATCTCAATGAGGGAAACCAGTAGGGAAAATTAATTGGTAGCTAGTAATTTGTAGGCCAAGATTCTTGCGGCCGGTATTTCTTTAATAACGATCAACAGCGGTCGACTAGTCCAATACTCCTACCAGTTTCGGTGAAGCGATCACTTTTGTCTGTCTGATGACTAGGTGAGTTTAAATATAATAAATACACTTCTATTTATTGAATTTAATTAAAATAAATTATTTTCATTAAACTTTGATCAAATTTGAGTCACCCCGGCACCGGACCCCGGCAAACCCCGGTCCCGTAATGTAGTACAACCGTGTTCTGAGCAGCTATTCAGTGGTGTGAAACACTCCGAGACTAAAGTCGGACTCTGTGAATCGTGTGTGAAGCGCAAGATGAGCCGACTGCTGTTCAAAGCCAGATCAGAGATCAAGTCTACTTGAGCACTTGAACTTATACACACTGATGTGTGTGGACCAATGAGGACAGAGTCACTAGGGCGTAGCAAGTATTTCGTCACGTTTGTAAATGACTTTAGTAGGTACACTCCTGTTCATCTTTTAAACCTGAAGTGTTTTCTAAGTTTCTAGAGTGTTCTGCTCTTGAATCCAATCAGACAGGTCAATCAATAGGAACGCTGCGTTCAGACGGGGGTGGTGAGTATGTCTAACGTGTGTGAGGCTCACCTGAAAGCATCCGGTATCCATCGCGAGGTAACTGTGCGTTATTCTACTGGACAGAACGGTGTTGCAGAGAGATACAACAGAACGGTATGTGAAGCTGCCCGTGCTGAGCTGATTGAATCTGAGCTAGATTCTGCAGAAGTTTCTAGGGGCTGAAGCGATAGCCATTGCTGCTTATGTAAAAAATTGTGTACCTTCACGTGCCCACTCAAAGCTCACCACACAATATCCACTCCCTTGGCTTCTTTTCTTTGATGTACTTCTATTATATAAATTAGCCCTTAATTTCCATAACTTCATTTATCCTCTGATGATGATACTCGGACGAGTATTAAAATATTAGGAAATAAATCAAAAATAAAACATGCGTCTTGTATTATTATTTATAATAAAAAAACTACCCCACACCAATATTTTTCAACATGAGAATTGATATGGCAGCAAACCTGACATTAGTAATATACGAGTATTTGGCCGTATGGTGCACTCTCATGTCTCTGATCAGTTGCGTGGAAAACTAGATGAGAAGGCCGAAACAATGATACACGTTGGATATAGTACAAGGTCCAACGGTTATCCTTTCTGCGATGTCAGATCAAAGTCCATCATGATGTCGTATTTGACAAAGCGGTTTATGGTGCAGTCACTGATGATTCGAGCCGACTGCCTTAATTAAAGACTTCTCCATGTGCAGACGACTCCTCTGAGAAGATGATCGTTAAGATTAACACTACTGATAAGATGGGCACTCCTGCTGAGAAGCCCCCTCTCTCTGACATTCAGACAGTAACGCCGTAAACTAGACCGATACCAGGCAGCCTCAACAGGTGATCATGTCACCCACCATGCTTAATGGGTGGGAGTAACAATGTCAACGCTAATGAAACCGAAACTGTATGAACCAATAGCATACTTCGCACATACACTGTAATGTGCTTGTGTTTGTTTACAGTTTATAGTAATTTGCTTGTGTTTTATATTTTTCTAACTTGTTTTCATGTTTTTGGAAATTATCAGACCAAGTGGAAGTGTTGTACATTGTATATTAAGTAGTTTGATTATTTGGAGTTGTCCTCCCACATGTGTATGTTTTACTTTGGCTTTGTGGGCTTGGACTGTGTGAAGTAACAAAAAGCTTACTTGTTGTTCTCTGTCAGTTTCTTTGAGTGAGCCTAAGTACACACTCTGCTAAAATCCATAACATCCAATAAAACATTATGTTGGTTGATTTCGAAACCAAACTGTCTATTAGTTGCCACCATATAAATATTTATGACGCAGTCGTTTTTGCTTTCGTACGAAATAGGGTAATTAGGGGTTGTTATGCTGCCAGTACTTCTTATTGTAAAGTTGATCATTGGTTCTAAGCCAATACACAACAATGCCATCACTCTACTGCCTAAAAACATAACTATTGGAACAATATCCTCATTTTAGACATACTGATTAGGAACAAATAGACAACATGTGTATTCTAGCAGTGTTCAACAGTGGTAGCAATTAAGTCAGTCGCCTAGCATTAAGTGATTAAGTGGCCTATGACCTGGCATTGTGAATAACTGTAATAATCAGGTACATTGTCATGGGACTTGAATTGTAAATAATTCAAACCTAAGTTAGTGCTTGTAGAAGTCAGCCAGGTTGAGCTGATGGAGTGTGATGCATTTTTGGTTCTATTTCCTTCTAAATTCAATGAATCATCTGTTGAGTTTTGTTCCATTCCATTGTCAGTGGTAGAAGTGTGGGAGATGGTAGATTGAGTGGGTGTACCCGTGGTAGCGGCAGTACATTACTTGTACATATAACGACGACGTACATGAAATGTCATATATGTGCATGTGCATGTAATGTACATTATACGCACATGCACATGCACATGCACATGCACATGCACATGCACATGCACATGCACATGCACATGCACATGCACATGCACATGCACATGCACATGCACATGCACATGCACATGCACATGCACATGCACATGCACATGCACATGCACATGCACATGCACATGCACATGCACATGCACATGCACATGCACATGCACATGCACATGCACATGCACATGCACTTGCACATGCACATGCACATGCACATGCACATGCACATGCACATACACATGCACATACACATGCACCTACTGCACACCTATGCACCATATACGAATTGTTAATAGCATTACAATTGATTATATTTATTATGTTTACAGAGTGGAGAAAACTTCAAAGATTAGTGCCCTAACAGCATATCTATCATTATACAGTAATATGTAACACATTTACCTGTCTGGCAGCACAATATGTGACCAAAGCAGTGCAGTGTATTAAGTACTTACAAATAATAGCATTATTGATTTCAAACTAAATTTCAGTGCATTGTTAAACACATTCACTACTTGCAAGGTACGCTGGATACAGTATAGTATCTAGTTCTATAGCATTATAATATATTTACAGTGTACTATTTAGTATTAAATTATAGTGAGATAAATGCCTTGGTATTATATAATACAACATGTAATATGACACAATTTTTATGCAACTAATATTGCAATAGAGGAATTAGATAAATCACGATCAACTAAATAATAACAGTCTACATACAATTTATAATGATGCTATTATATAGCTTAATGTAGTATGATTACAAAGCTGTTAGTAATATAAGTTAACCCCTAAGAGAAGATTAAAAGTATAAAAATTAAAATTTCATGAATTTGAATTGTTTTAGTTTTAATCTGTTGGATTCCAAGTGTTTTGTGGGTAAAATGCATAGATGTGTATATCATTTATTGTCATTCAAAACTTATTGAACACGTAGTGTCTTTTTGACCTAAATTTGCATTCATTTTTGGATCTTCATTTGCTATCCAGGTCAATTCAAGCGGCCGTGATGACACTAAGCATGGTTGGGTAAGTGGTGTGAATTAATAGTACTGCAAACCAATGTTAGGAATGTTATGTTATTACCAATACGTAAAAGTACACAGGAGCTACGCTAAAGTTAAGGTTTAGATTTCCTCCCATACTTCTCCCATGTTCTTGCATTATGAATGCCATTACGCTACATTACTCAGAGAAGTTACACTGCAACAATTACAATGTGTGTGAATGTATGTTTTGATTTTTCCATAATACTTTATTTGCACCAATTGGAAAAGAACACAGTATTATAATACATGTAATTTCAGATGTGATGCTATAATTATGGTCATTATCATGATTATAGTAGGTATTGAGATCAAAGATTGTCTAGCACTTTTGAGAGATATCTTCTCACGAATGTCGCTGCAACTAGAGTTATCCTTTCTTTAGTAGAATATTGCATACAAATCTATTAAATATTTAACAAGATCTACAAGACACACCGACAGCATTGAAGGCAGCAGTGACATCATCACTATTATATCCTCTATCAGTAGCTGCTGACTCAACACCACATGCCCCACAATTCATAGTAACTGTTGGTCCCCAGTATAAGAGATTAGCATCAGTGAACACCTCAAATGCTTTCTTATAATCCCATCCTGTAGTGTTTCTAAGGTTACACCAAGCCTTGTTGTAGATACCAGATGTAGAGTGTACATCCAGGTGACTTCTGTATTTACTCATGTGGTCAATGGAACCTCCTAGAATAAACAGGATGTGATGTAATGAAGTTTTATATTTGTATCATCATGAGATTATTTGCGTGTAACAGGATCTATATTATAATGATTGATCTACAGAAATATTCCAATGCTGCACGTATAATTAAAACTAGTAATAAAATGCAGTTTAGGCTGTCAACACAAGACTCATATACAAATGTGTATTTAGTTCTTACCGATGCTGGGTGGGTCACACATACTCCTCATCGATGTACCGAGAGGGTTTCCTGGTCTCATTATATCTGTACCAATTAGACCATCAGTTCTCTTCTTATAGTGTATGTCACAAGTCTCACCTGTGTAACAGATAAAGAAAAGGGAGTGTTAAACAGGATATGACAGTATTGCGTAGTTGAGAGAAGACAAATCCCAATACGGTCTAACAATTTATGATGTGTTGCAAGAGTAGGAGTATGAGTCACATACCGAGTATATCTGAGTAAGCTTCATTCATAGCTCCAGATTCCTGCTGATATTCCATATCACCTCCGTGCCACTGAGTAACGGAATGTCCAATCTCATGACATACAATGTCTAAACTTGTCAGAGGGTAGAACACATTCTCACTGTAACATTACAATCTGTTTTAACACCATGTTACAGTAAAAAGCAGTGTACTACATTGTATTTAGTAGTACATAGTATAATATAATATATGCGTGTGAACTGTTTGTAGAGGAATATAGCACTATATCTACTAACTTACCCATCACCAAACTTGAATGAGTCACCATCAAAGAATGCATTCTCATAATTTCTATCATAATGAGTGTAAAATCTTAGGAACGAAGTGTCCGTCTCTGTAATGTAAATATAAAAGTTGTGATGACAATATTATACAAAGACAGCATAATGACATTAAACTATGCAGAATACCACTAAACAGTGATACGTCACAAAATTTTCCTAGCAATTTGTTTCTGACAAAAATATACATTGTACAAGTCAGTGCAATGGAAACAAGGCTATGTAAGAAAGAACACACTTCATTGCAGGAAAAATGTCGGAGGAAAGAGAGGACAACTCACTGTATGGTTTGACTTCATCTCCCATAAGCTCTGACCACATATCAACAAACTGTGTAGCATGTAGAAATACTTCATTTCTTGGACTATAAGCTCCTGTTCTACTAAACAGATCCCAGTCTTCGTCATCAGCTTTATCACACTGGAACTGAGATGTAGTCCTTGAACTTATCCTAGTTCTGTCCCAGTTATCAAACACCTTGAAGCAGAGATCAATGTAAGATATCAGTTTATGCTCAGCTTTATATGAATAATTGAGCAAAACTTTTTCATGCAAAAGTCACTATCCCACTAATGTTGAAACACTAAATCGGAGGAAAACAAATATAGCCAGGTGCACACAACTCCTTGGCTAAAAAACACTTACCTCAATACGTCTTTTAGCATCTCTGTGTTTACACTGGAATGTAGACTTCTTTTCCACATCAATATCATGAAATGATTTGCCAATATTTTCATTTCCTACAACCGCTCTGATCTTAGCAAAAGGAAGATCATCCCAGGATTTCTCAATCACTCCAACATGGGCATTTACTAAACCTATAATGGATAAGGTTAGTATATATGAGCCAGAAAATAAGAAAACCAAATGAGTAAAGCATACCAATTGTTTGGGTAACATCAGAACCACTCATTCAAGAGAAGACAACTCCATACTACACTTCTATCACTACACACCTTTAATATGAGCTGGCACCTT
Organism: Bugulina stolonifera; assembly: GCA_935421135.1. Classification (NCBI taxonomy): domain Eukaryota; kingdom Metazoa; phylum Bryozoa; class Gymnolaemata; order Cheilostomatida; family Bugulidae; genus Bugulina; species Bugulina stolonifera. The sequence goes on along the minus strand of OW285190.1, from coordinate 5,563,438 downwards.
TCCAGAACCATGTGGAATTCTTACAAAGTTTTCCTTCTCTACTAGATATCCAACTTTCCACACCAACTTATCAATACCTCTCTCCTGTAAAAGTGAATAGTCTCAGTTTAACAGGAACAGGACATGTGCTCTTGAAAACTACAATGTTTAAATAGAATTCTTTCAAGAAATTCATCTTTCAAACTGTAAAATTTTTTCCGTTGCCGCTTTGTCAAGTTGCACATCAATCTTACACGGCATATTGTTTCCACATGTGTTTGCGTAGTCGATAAAAAGGCTTCATTACATGTGTAATTAAACAGATGTTCCACACCCATTTTATATGGTATATTGTTCACAAATACATGTATGTATGACTTGATTACAGACGTAATAACAGATACTCACTCCTTGGAGAATCTGGAGCTCAGGTTCATCTATCTCATAAGCTAAATGTGTGGAATTAGGGCTATGGTTCCATTGAGTTCTCAATAAATCTATAGCCTCAGCTGCAGTGATCACAGGTCTCGGGTCAACAAGGGCTGCAGTGAGGGACACAAAGCCTTGTCTCTCTTTTATTTGACCTAAAAATTATAAATAATAATAATTTTTGCTCTAACTAATGCAACAATATAATCATTTATTTAGCATTGTTTGCTATGTATACACTTTTGTACATGTACATTGTATGTATATAATATACAGCCATACCACTGTTCATAAAGATCATGCATGTGTAGATATATTTCAGTGTACATACTTACCTAATTCATTATTCTTAGTAGTCAGTACAGAACCATATATAGGAAGACCTTGTGCTGTCTGCCTCCATTTTGTTATGTTATTTTTCTTCAGTACAACATGAAATGAACTTTTCCCTCCAACACCTAACAGCCTAGCTGGATCAGTTTCTACAGAGTTTACTGTTTTAGAAGGTAGGAAGGTTTGCTGTCCATGCGCTACAATATAGCATTTCATGTATTACAGTAATACATGCATGTACAATTGTATAATGGGGGTAAATTCATTGGAAATCTAGTTGTCAACAACAGGCTGACCCAATAGTTAGTCTCTGCTTCATTTCATCTAATAAATTATTTAATTAAATTTGGTAAATCTACAAAAAAACACTCAAAATTATTTTAAAGCTATGCATGCATGTGTATACTATGAATGTAATATGTATGTATGTAACATGTATAGGCCTGCCTCTATGTGGGTACCTGCTGTAAGTTATCCTTCATATAAATTTACTATTAAAGTATTAGTTAGTGATAAAACAGACTTACCTGTAGCCAACCAGAGTGTAAGTATAGCTGCTAAGCTAAGATATAAATTCATATTCTATTTTCTTCTCTTGTAATAATTGTTATCTGGATGAGTTGTTGAGTTTGAATGAAAATATCCAGTAAACTCTCTCCTTATATACTAAATATCTCACAGGAAATTATTGTTCTCTTGATTCATCCTTAGCCTTAGTTCCTGGTGTCAATTACTACATGTATATTAAATATCGTGTATGTGGTTTCATGTATATACATGTAAGAACATTGTACATGTAACTCTAGGGCTAATGAAATAGTGAATTCAAACCATTAACAAACATGTGCCTTGAGGATTTTCCTTGTTTTGTGTTGGGAAATACCAGTGTAAATATTTTGCTGGTATTTACAATAATTGCAATATGCATTGACCAATCAGAAACTAGCCTTCAAATTTCAACTGTGACAGCAATAACATGATGTACGCTATTAGTACTTGTGTGTAGTTATGTTATGAAATAATACATGCAATAAGTATATAATATTCATCTTTTGGAAATCATCATATATTCTTAGAAAATATGATGTGTTTTATAATATTGCTGAATACGTCTTGGTAATTTATCATGCTGTTTGTATTTTCTGGTGTTCTTCCGGAATTCTGAGAGTCCTGTGGTGTGTGATCAACATGTACTAATTCCAAGTACTAGTTTCATTTTAGTGTGACTATGATGTAATACAGTACGTAGTAACAATGTACATGTAGGATAACATAGCAATGTAGGCATATAATATTGTAAGATGATGGAAGAGGCATTGTCAACTACTCCTGATATAAATTTAGATGTTAATCTTGTAAACTTATTACAATACAGTGAGTTCAGCAGGTACAGGCAGCCTACAATACATATTATGTAATAGATTACATGATATCTCTATGGTATAAAAATAGTTTCCAGGATCTGTCAAAATTGACAGACGTGTGCTACTAATCAGCAGTCGTATTTACGGTGAAAACAGACTAGCAAATATTTTGGCCACATTGGTGCTAAGCTTTGCCTGTGTGACAACGTTTCTCCACTTGACAAAGCACTCCAGCAATTCATGTATTTCCATCAAATAAGCAATCTCTAGTCTGAGCGTGTGTTCTAAGGTAGGTAATTATCTTTATACATGTCCCAATGCCATCTCCTACGTGTGCAGGACATCATAGCAGAGAATCTCTCTAGAATTTATGTTTACAGACAAAAGTGCGGAATGGAGTCAGTAAATACTCCATAATATGCACAAAATAAATAAATGTACTAAGCATGCTTAGTATCGGGTGAACAAAGCGTTTTCACTGTATTTTTGTCACCCTGGCATGTTATATTACTCATTGCTGTACATTTAAATGTACTGATACAGCTACATGTAGGTTTCACTAGTACATCCAGCTTTTGTTTTTATTATAAATATATTCAGGATATGCTGAATTTGTTGTTATTATTCACAAATATTTTATCTGCTAGGTATAATTTTAGTTAAACACTTTATTATGTAATTGATTACAAATGACTTACTTGTGATGTCATCATAGAACCAGGAACTTGACTGGGATACAGTAGTCAATGTATTAGTTTACTGTAAAGTGCTTTGTAGCCTTAGCTCTATAATAATTTAATCAGTAGGTTGAGGTATATATACTGTCTTCCCTACTTCCTTGTTATCAGCTGTGAGATTGGCATGCTACTATTACACTACTAAGACAGTACAAGTATATTTAGTATTTCAGTTAATCATATAAGCTACAACATACTGGTAGCTATTGACAGATATTATTAGCATAATTATATGCAGCACACAATAATTTACAATAAATCCATAGCAAATAATGTTATCTTATCTAATGCATTACAAAACAACTCTAGCACTAGTGTTCATTTGATAAACAGCGGGTGTGTGTGTAACCCTCAAAGTAAAGGTACCATAAAACATACATGCACATGCATTTATACTGACTGTACACACCATGTATATGACTTACAGTATAGCACACAGCTCCTGTTATAGTAACTTACAGGTAAATGTCTGTCTCCTCTGTATGAGATTGGTTAAACCCGTATGTATTCGAATATGTGCATGACATCATCAGTAACAATTAGTAGAAATAATATTGAAAATTACAAGCTACAGTGAGTGACAAGAATTTTAAAATATTTAGATGTTTGACAGAGACAAGTAGTATTAATTTATCAGTATGTCACAGGCCTGGAGTTCCACCATATAAACCTGTAGTAAACACTGTGCAATGTATGATACACTTGTTTAATATAGCCAGCCAATGAGAATTATCAACCCATTAATTCATGAACATTGTATACAACTTTAGCTTGATATTAGATTATTATTGTATGATTGACAACTACATAGTAAATCAAACGTATTTGTGGTGAAATATGTTGACTAACTCACTGGTGATACGAGTTCAATGTGGTAATATGTAAGTAAGGTATACACAGTGCTCAAAGTGTATGGCAGTTCTTACAGGTGGGAGGTGGGTGTGGTAGGTTGGGGTGCGGGCATGATGATTTCTTACAGGCTCGCCGAGCCTGGGCGAGCCTGTACACTTTGAGCACTGGGTATACACATACATCGTAGTTTCATGGAATAGTTAGTTGGTATGTTATTTGCTGAAACAAAAATATATGAATAACATTTCTTGTTACATTACGAGATGCTACAATGGTTAATCAGATATTTAACAATACAGATAATACTCTAATGGTTACGCACAGTCTTCTCTAAACCACCTGACACTAACTACAATGTATACCCATATGTATACTTACTTGTATTCCTTGCTACTTAGTCAAATATTGTGTGCATGCTTAAATATGGCATTACTGAGTTATTATACTGCTTTTATACCCATGTAAAGAGGCCCGACCTCTCAGAATTACCTGATATTCATTTTGTATATGATTTGGACGATTCTAAGCATCTTTGGTAAAAACCCGACCCATTTTGGGTCGGCCATCGGGCTTCTAGCTGCCATATTGTTGCGCAATTTCCGGACGACCCTACGTCGTCTTTTCCCGACACTACATCGATCTTTTTACCGGAACTTCCTCCGGAAGTTCTATTACTATATAAAGAGCATTGTTTTTACATTTGTTGTCTCAGTTCTTGCTTGGATCTCAATAAAGACACATCTATACGTATATACAGGGACTTACACTTCGTAGATAGGTCATTCTAGTTGTTAAGGTCCTCGACCTTGCAACACGAACTGCCTACTAGGTCGGATCACTCTCTTTCTCAGTATAGTAAACAAGCATAACTCGGGATCACATGGGTCGTCTTTGGTAGTTCTTTGACTACTGACTCCGATCAATCTTTCATGTAATGAGAAGGCCTAGCACCACTCATAGGCACTTCACTTTGAACTCGGGAGTCGTCTCAGGACGACCATACCAAAAACCAAAAACCATTACAATACCATGGATATTACATACATGTACATATACATGTAATTATTTTACAAATAATACAATGTGTAACAACTCAGGGTATGACAGGATAAGGCATTTAATAGGTATGCATGCATGTGATATAATATTACTTGTGTCTCCATCATTTGTACAACTTCCTTGTGCTATCTCCTTTTCTTCCCTTTATTGTCCTTTTCAGCAAACAAGATATACAATGTACTAGTGGGACACCATTGACCAACTTTCAATACGATGAACTATTTCCAATGATCATACTGTATTGTCACAAATATATCTACTTGGTGAACAAATACGTAATTATCACATATGATTTGCTGGAGAAATGAAATTCACCTGAAGCAAATTAAATGATTTGGATGAATTCCTGTTGACATACATGCAGAAGATTGCATTGTATGTAGTGTGATTATCAGTGCTTTTCCATGCTTTGTATTTTCCTTCGAAGGGAGTTGTTTCACCCTTCGAAGCTCCATTTCAGTCTAATTCCATGCTTCGTATATTGTTCAACTGTTTTGTGGCAAACGCATTTAAGTTTTCCCGCCTATGACATCATAGTACAATAACCTCGTGAGTTAAAAACAGCTATGCGTTGTCTAATGTGAATTCAACCGCAACAAGGAGCGCACAGCCAAACTGACGTCATAACCATAATGTAGTTATCAACAAGCAGTTATTCAAGCGTGAACACTATTGCGCCAGCCAAAGATAGTGTACTACTAACTAGTACTTGTACATTAGCTTCGAAGGATGTCACTTCCATCCTACGAAGCAATAAAAATCCCTACGTATTTTCGAAAATACGAAGTCTCGCGGTCAAAGGAGCATGCTCCTACAAAGGTCAGGAAATACGTATTTTGTGCCAATTCCATCCTTCGTATTTTAAATACGAAGCTAAATACGAAGCAAAATTCAAAGCATGGAAAAGCACTGATTCTTAGTACTAGTTTTGTATTTTATTGAATCTCTCAAAACTTTGCGGATTTCATCAAAATAAATCTTAACCAAACATATGTTTACTCCTTCCCAAATCTCAATAATATACCAGCTTGTTACAGTAAAGTTACAATAATATTGTAATTTTACTGTCACATGCTGGTATATTATCGAGATTTTCGGACATCTTGCGTACATGTAGTCCTCCCATTAGTGTACATGTAGCCACCAAAAATAGTAAAGCAAGAGCAAAAACCTGAGAAACAATTTTCACATTAGACTTGTGTCTAATCTGTCTAATATGAAAATGGTTGCCCAGCCTTCTGCTCTACCTCTACTCATTTGAGCACTCCAAATCTGAAGACTATGTGCACACAATGTTCGAGAATGAGCACCTGGGTCCCATATGTGCAGCAGGAAAGCTAATATTGCTGTGCTGAATACCCTATTTATATAATACCAGTATCATAAGCTTACACTATATTTCAGTATATTATTTCAGTGGTGTCATCATGTATGCTGGTTACATAGGCTGTTTCTACATACATGTATATTCTAACTATATTATAAGTATAAATGTACATTATTTTATTAACAGTAATTGACTTGGCATACAAGGTTAGTGTGTGAAACTGAGTGATAGCTTTTTTTGACAACTAAGGCTAGAGCTGAGGAAAACTGAAGTAAACAACAGAGTTAATGTCTTGTCCAAATAAGGGCTTGTAATACTTCTCCCAGAATAGTTGGAAAGTAGCACCAGCTATACAGTGTATATAATAAACTAGCTGTACTATAGACATGCCACTACTACTACTTTGTTACTGCTACTGGGGCCAATACAATATCACAATACCGTTACATTGTACGCAAGTAGCCTACATGTACATTGTATATGCTGTACGAATCTTCGTATGTATGTTTTCTAATAGAAATATTAATGGAATGCAACTGTTGCTGCTAGCAATCAATAACAACATGACTGTTACATTGACTAAAAAGCTCTGATGACAGATGAAAGAGGTTTCATAATATACATGAAAATTTACATGAAGGTATATTGCATCTTTTCTGCAAACTCAAATGTATACATGTACACTCACCATTGTTATTGTTATTGTACCAGCAGGCTATGGGTTTATGTGTACAATCTATCAACATTACTAAATGTAAGTCGTATTGGCCAAGGAACAGAAATAGTTATTGCAACATGTACTTTGTAATGTGTTTTTATTTACTAATGAATTAGCTCAAGAGCCAAAACAACAAGGAACTATTGCATTGTACTGTTACTATGATAGCCTGAGGTATACAGCCTGACCATGCTATAGACATACACATGTATATCTATTCTATACTTTACTGATACATCTAGAAAAGGAACTAAGGCTAAGGATGAATCAATAAAACAATAATTTCCTGTGAGATATTTAGTATATAAGGAGAGAGTTACTAGAGATTTTCATTCAAACTCAAGAACTCATCCAGATAACAATTATCACAAGAGGAGAAAATAGAATATGAATTTATATCTTAGCTTAGCAGCTATATTTACACTCTGGTTGGCTACAGGTAAGTCTGTTGTTTCACTAACTAGTACTTTACTAGTAAGTTTATGTATGTAAATGATAACTTAGGTACGCGCATAGAGGCCAGTCTGTACATATTACACGCAGTCATGCACAGCCTTCAAAGAATTTTGAGTGTTTTTTTGTAAATTTACCATATTTAATTGGGGAATTTGTTGGATGAAATGACACAGTAACTAACTAGAGAGTAACACTGCTGTTACCAACTAGATTTCCAATAGATTTACCCATATTATACGTGTATGCATTACTGTAATACATAGCATGCTATATTGTAGCACATGGACAGCAAACGTTCTTACCTTCCAAAACAGTGAACTCTGTAGAAACTGATCCAGCTAGGCTGTTAGGTGTTGGAGGGAAAAGTTCATTCCATGTTGTGCTGAAGAAAAATAACGTAACAAAATGGAGGCAGACAGCGCAAGGTCTTCCTATATATGGTTCTGTACTGACTACTAAGAATAATGAATTAGGTAAGTATGTACATTGAAATATATCTACACATATAAGTACTTTATAAACGAATGGTATTGCTGTTCATGCACACCAGTAAACAATGTTAAATATTACATTATTGCATTAGTTAGAGCAATATTATTATTTCTAATTTTTAGGTCAAATAAAAGAGAGACAAGGCTTTGTGTCCCTCACTGCAGCCCTTGTTGACCCAAGGCCTGTGATCACTGCAGCTGAGGCTATAGATTTATTGAGAACTCAATGGAACCATAGCCCTAATTCCACACATCTAGCTTATGAGATGGATGAACCTGAACTCCAGATTCTCCAAGGGGTGAGTAACTGTTATTACGGCTGCAATCAAGTCATACATAGATCTGTATGTGAACAATATACCATGTAAAATGGGTGTGAAACTTGACAAAATGGTAACGAAAGAAATTTTACAGTTTGAAAGATGATTATATTGAAAGAATTTATTTAGACCTTACACAGCTTTCAAGAGCACAGGTCTAAATTCTGTTACACTGAAACTATTCACTGTTACAGGAGAGAGGAATTGATAAGTTGGTGTGGAAAGTTGGATATCTAGTAGAGAAGGAGAACTTTGTAAGAGTTCCACATGGTTCTGGAAAGGTGCCAGCTCATATTAAAGGTGTGTAGTGATAGAAGTGTAGTATGGAGTTGTCTTCTCTTTATTGAGTGATGTTGATGTAATATTTAACAGCACTTCCTGTAATGGTGCACCTTAGTCATTCGGTCTTCTTTTTTCTGGCTCACATCCTAACCTTGCCCATTTTAGGTTTGGTAAATGCCCATATTGGAGTGATTGAGAAATCCTGGGATGATCTTCCTTTTGCTAAGATCAGAGCTGTGGTAGGAAATGAAAATATTGGTAAATCATTTCATGATATTGATGTGGAAAAGAAGTCTACATTCCAGTGTAAACACAGAGATGCTAAAAGACGTATTGAGGTAAGTGTTTATTAGTCAAGGAGTTGTGTGCACCTTGTTATGCTTATATTCCTCTAATATAGGATTTCAATATAGTGGGATAGTGACTTTTGATTCAAAAAGTTTTTTGTTAATCCTCATTAAATTTATATAAAGCTGAGCATAGACTAATATCTTACATTGATCTCTGCTTTAAGGTGTTTGATAACTGGGACAGAACTAGGATAAGTTCAAGGACTACATCACAGTTCCAGTGTGATAAAGCAGATGCTGAAGAATGGGATCTATTTAGTAGAACAGGAGCTTATAGTCCAAGAAATGAAGTATTTCTACATGCTACTCAGTTTGTTGATATGTGGGCGGAGCTTATGGGAGATGATGTCAAACCATACAGTGAGTTGTCCTCTCTTTGCTCTAAATTCTCTCCTGCCATGAAGTGTGTTCTTTCTTACTTAGCCTTGTTTCCATTGTACTGACTCGTACAATGTATATTTCTTTCAGAAACTAAATGCTCGGAAAACTTTGTTATGCTTCACTGCTATTCTAGTCTAATTCTAGTCTAATGTAATTATGCTACATTGTATCTTTGTATAATTGTCATCACAAACTTTATATTTTCGTTACAGAAACGGACACTTCGTTCCTGAGATTTTACACTCATTATGATAAAAACTATGAGAATGCATTCTTTGATGGAGACTCATTCAAGTTTGGTGATGGGTGAGTTAGTAGATACAGGACTATATCTCTCTGCTACCAGTGCATATATAATTTTATATTTCACCGTATTTACTGTAACATGGTGTTACAATGGACTTTGGATAATGTTACAGTAAGAATGTGTTCTACCCTCTGACAAGTCTAGACATTGTATGTCATGAGATTGGACATTCCGTTACTCAGTGGCACGGAGGTGATATGGAATATCAGCAGGAATCTGGAGCTATGAATGAAGCTTACTCAGATATACTCGGTATGTGACTCATAGTCCTACTCTTGCAACACATCATAAATTGTTAGACTGTATGTATTTGGATTTGTTTTCTCTCAACTACACAGTACTGTCATAGTCTGTCTAACACTCCATTTTATTCATCTGTTACACAGGTGAGACTTGTGATATACACTATAAGAAGAGAACTGATGGTCTAATTGGTACAGATATAATGAGACCAGGAAACCCTATCGGAACATCGATGAGGAGTATGTGTGACCCACCCAGCATCGGTAAGAACTAAATACACGTTTGTATATTATTATTCTCGACAGCCTAAACTGCATTTTAATGCAAGTTTGAGTTATACGTGAAATATTGAAATATTTCTGTGGAACGATTATTATGATATACACGTATATAATATTACACGTAAATTATCTCAAGGGGAGACAAATCTAAAACTTTATTACATGTTAGTTCATATTACATAACATCCTGTTTATTCTAGGAGGTTCCATTGACCATATGACTAAATACAGAAGTCACCTGGATGTACACTCTACATCTGGTATCTACAACAAGGCTTGGTGTAACCTTAGAAACACTACAGGATGGGATTATAAGAAAGCATTTGAGGTGTTCACTGATGCTAATCTCTTATACTGGGGACCAACAGTTACTATGAATTGTGGGGCATGTGGTGTTGAGTCAGCAGCTACTGATAGAGGATATAATAGTGATGATGTCACTGCTGCCTTCAGTGCTGTCGGTGTGTCTTGTAGATCTTGTTAAATATAATTTTATACCTAATGACGTTAACACTAGGGAGAAGATAACTACTGTGTCATTTACTCACAGGGGAGGATAAATCCCATCATATAGCTGTGTTATATTAATTAGACAATCATTGATCTCAATATTAATGTTATACAACCCGACATTTGGCATATATGAGTATTTAGTCAGCGATGTAATACTGTGATATCTTTAGTTTCACACAAATAAAGTTCATTGAAATTATATTTAATATAAATCATAATCTTTCTTCGTCTGATCGCCCTATGACTACATTGTAGAATAGAAAGAATAACTACAGCTTGCAACATGCTTTATTACAATCATTGATTCTGCTACCAAGACCTCTCAAACTAGTGAATATTCTATAGGAAGTATTATAAGACCTAATATTCCTGTGAGATTTCCTTATATAGGAGGTAGTACACAAAGTAGAAGAAGGAAAATTGTTAGGGGACAAAGAGTAAACTTTTACATACATTACATGATAGGTAGTTTACATATGGGATTTGTTTTTTCTCAACCAAATGACAACACTGTTATAGTCTATCCAATTGGATAATATAGCCATTAGATTGCTTGTATTAAGATTTGTCTCCTCCTGACTTCATACTACACAAAGGAGACCAGGAAACCTTCTGCATAAATATTTTCATTGTTCTACTTGTAAATATGCATTGTTCTACATGTACATACAACCATAATTAAAGCTATATCTACAATGTAGAACAACAAACATATATGTAGAAGAAAATAATGTAGCTCTCTTGCATAGTGCGGCCATGTAAAATATTGGACCTGACAAAGTAGAGCATGCTTCCTGCAGGCAATGAGAAAGCCCCAGAAAATTCAGAAACTAGCCCAAGGTGCCATATAGCTACATTTGAGCAAATTCTGTGAAACACTAAAAGTCTAAACTCCTTTTAATAGCTAGTTTTCCCAAACATAGCCGCTGTGGACTGGATAGCCTAGTTGTAGAGTGCTTGACTCTCATTTGTAGGGTCTTATTTTAGTAATTTAGTAATTCACTAATTTCTTAGCTACTATAAGATTACCCTAAAAGCAAATGCTTTTTTCTATTTTGGAGGAAGGAAAAGAATGATAATGCAACTGTCTAGCTAATTAACAATCATGTTGTCAACTTTATAGCAATGTAGTGTGGGCAGTGCAAGAATTTGGATCAACATACATATTGTAGTGTCAGCTGTTAACCATCCAACTATCTATGAGATGTTTACTGAGTAGTGTGTGGAGTGAGGTCTAGCTGACCAAGGACTGAATGAGGTGCTGCCAAAGTCCTCAGCTGGTATGCTAGATACCAACCTTACTGGTCACTACAGAGCAGCGTTTCAAGACTAATGTACGTACATGGATATAAACAGTAAGTAAATATGTTTATTGAATACAGAGAATAAACAATATAATATGATGCAATAAAAGATACCAGATAAGCAAAGAGACTTTAAATGAATTACAATGTATGTTTAGACTCCATTTTAAACAATTTAAAGATGTACAAGCTGCAAGTAGATGTACATGTACATTGTATATATTATAGCATTTAGGCTAAAATATATATTGCATATAGTAAAATATCAATATATAAAACATTACATTGTAGCTCAGGTAGTTTATATTGACTTAGCAAAAACTATCACTCAAGTTATCAGAAGTACGCAAAGTAGAAAAGGCAAAGTAATTGCATAAAAATAATATAAAACAGCATGACCAAAAGTGTAGACGCTGGTTATAAAGAGTAAACTCTAGCATCAGTAAGGTCACTGTTGCACTATGGTAAGCTATTACAGATATGTATTATACTGCATATAATCATAAAAGAACAATAATAAATGATTTAATCTAGGAATAATGTGGATAACACATGAAGAGAGTGACAGTTACATGTGTAAGTGGTGTATAATAGGCAAGTTTTAATGTGAATAAATGTACGTCATGTATATAGTGTTATCAGTGATGCATACAAAGTTAGAGTATGGGCTGTTTGATTGACTGCTTTCATGGATATACATATACGTACTCTAGTGTGTAGAGGTCAATTTTCCATTAAAATAATATACTCTAGGGCATAGAAGTCAATGCTTCTGTGAGCTCTAACGTTCACATCACTTAGTCTTCTGTTGCCATGGTAATATATCTATATATATTTCCTTGCTGTTTTTATTTACAGTGTAACAGAGATTTGCATACTGTGTAGATCTGGTTTTCTCTTTAAGAACTCCAGCTACGTCTGTAAGCAGAGCAACTAGCTGCACTCTGGCCACTGGTTGACAAGCCATAGCAGTGCTTGTGTCATCTGTATCCTGCTTCACCATAGCCACCCGCTCATATGTGTCACTACGTGGTTGAGGGAGGATTTCTTGACCACCGTGTGCATCGTCTCCCGCAGGTGAACTAAATGCTTGTCCAGTAGCTGCAGCATGGGATATCTCAGACAGGTGGCTGTACAGTGCTTTGAAGAATGCAGTGGGCCGTGATCTAAAGGCAGCAAATACTACCAATTAATTATACACTGTAGTCAGGTTCAGTAGGTCTGCCAATAACCCATATCACAGCAGCCATAATTTGTACGTACAAACATACAGAAACCTTGGTCACAAATAAAACAAAATTTTTACCAAAACCTGAAATGCAACAATGCCAAATCTATGCAAAATCCACACTGCAGTCACATTAGAACACTGGTGGTCATGCTGACAGTACATTTTTACACTGCATTGACCAGATCAGGGCAAGCGGCATACCAAATCTACTTTCAACTGCATGATAATAAACTCTGGCCTAAATTTCAGATAACAAAGTTGCACCTATACAGTAAAATACTGCATATTCATCTCAGTATCTGCCCAATCAGTGTGCACTTTGGATACCAGGCAAAAGTTGCTTGGTCTACTTACTGGCTGTCAGGGAGGGTGGTGAAGCAAATGTGACAGTCTAGTGGAACTTCTAAACTAGGAAACTCAGTCTTCCACACCTTCTCTCTTATAGCTGGGGGCAGCTCTAGTCTAACTGGCTGTAGGTTCATACCAGCGTCAATCTCTGACCATGGAATCTCAGTAGATTCAAAGCTGTAGGGAACTCTATTGTAGCGTGGCTCAATCTCAGCTCGACAGAAAGAGAGGAACAGCAGCTAACAAAACAATAATATAGTAGCTGCCAAGCATAGTTCACATAAGTTAAAATTTGCACAAATCAATTCTATTTTATTTCATTTACAAAAAATCTAAGCACGAATTGCAAGCACCATTTACATGTACTTCTTTTGCCAATTTCAGCATACTTTCAGTTGCGAGACAGGACTGAGCTGATCACAATCAACAAATAGCGCTACATCTACCTTTGGTATGCTGTCGATATTTCCACCATGGAGGGCGTTAACTACTTCCTGTACAGAACACTCAGAGTTACTACCATCTGTACCAGAGATCATCCTCTTAAGTGTATAGCCATGAGTGAAGATAGCTAAAGCAACGAGAGAACCATGGTCTTCTGATCGAGAAAATTCTGATATTGTTGACGTCATTTCATCAGCAGCCAAGTCATGAGCAACTGTTACCTAACAAAAAGAGAAAAGCATGAATGCTAGAGTTCAATTCTACTCCTGGTAGCAAAGTTAAATTTTTATTGTCAGCAAATCTGTTTACTTACTGCAGTTTAAAATTCATCTGGTAATTATTTCTACATAGAGAAGCTATTTTTAGTAAAAATTAAATTTGAGTTACACTAAATATTTCCTGATACTACCGCTATTTAAGCCTTGACATGGGCTTATGGGCTATAATATACTTTCACTAAAGGTGCAAACACACGGGAGCGTTTTGGGGCGAGCGTTTTCTGAGCAAGCGTCAACTGCTACGCCCTTGATAAACACACGGGGCGAACAAAGAGCGCGGCGATATGCCAATTAGCGAATGATCTTTCAGTATGCATTAACTCCACTATAAGCCACGTGTTTGTGTTTACTAACTCTGTCCACCAGCCAAACGGTGTAGAGCAAATCGTCTCAATACCTCGGCTGGCTGAGCTCGAGCGTTTTGAGAGTGTTGGCACTTCGCGATTCGCGAGCGTTAAATTCGCCCAAAACGCTCTCGTGTGTTTGCACCTTAACTCAGTATCCTCACTGACCTCTAGACCAAGGAGCTGCTCAAACACCACCCGGGCAATACCCCGAACCTCTTTACGGTATTCTGCAGTTTTTCTCTGTTTCTCATTCATCCATGGATAAACTGTCTGATCGTTACAGATGATAAGAGCTCTTCCTCTTTTTTCTCCTGTGATGCCCAGCTTGTTGGAGGTGATCAGAGTATCTTGTCCAAGTTCTCCTCCATCAGCTGCTACCTCAGCCTGGATATTGCTTTGCCCACTTTGGTCTAAGCCAATCTCATCTTGTAGGTACATCCTATTCAGTGATGAGTTGATATAAACTTTTTCCACGTCAGTATCATGTCTGAACTCATTGATGAGGTCGTCTGCTGTTCGATACTTTCTCATATCTAGCATCTGCCTACTGCAATGTATATGTGAGTTCAGTAATACATTGGCTATCTCAGAACTGTCTAGTTTTCCACTATAATGTATAATGCAGCACTGAAATCTTAAAGAGACATTTGACTATATTAGTATAATTTCACTGGGACATTATAACATAGTTCCCAATAATCTTTTGTATCTACACAATACAGGGATGGGGCGCAGAAATAGAGAAAATTGAAATAGCCATTGTTTTTCATTCAAATAATCGAAGGAAAAGGAAGTATCTTCTCTTCATTTTGTCAGTTTGCCACCAAGATATCCTCTCTACTACAACTTACAGCATGACAGTTTCTTAAAACATACATAGCAGTAGGAAACAAAAGGTCACACAGAGGGCCAGCGAGCTGTTCAGCTGTTTTCTTTTTGGCTTCATTTGATAAAAATGGCATTATCTCACCCAAGCCAGACGAATCCATCAATTTTATCACATCTGGTGCAGTCAGGGAGTGAGTAACCTTCTCATGGTCAGATTTGGTAGCTACTCACAATACTTACATGTATCATTGATATAATACATGACTATGCTCTGTGCAAAGGCAAACTGGTAAGAGTAGATGTAGAATAATAACAACTTACCTTTTATAAGCAGAGGTCTTGTAGTCAACTGTGAGTAGGAGATAGTCAGGACCTGGCACTGCAAGGTTCAGATTATTCTCTGTAACCTTACCAACTACAACTGCTATCTGGAATATAAAGTGTATAAAGTGTATATTGGTAGGTAAGTATAAGTTATATGTAGATGTTTTACTGGTCATCCATTACGGCATCAATATAACCGAATATTCTTTTTATGAATATTTAGATATATATACAGGTATACATGTACTGTATATACATGTATATAGTATTATGGGATTCACATGTGTGGACAAATTGTGTGAGATATCTACATATTACGTGTATATGTTGTTATATTTTATCATACTAACAATGTTCTTAAAATATAGCCAGGCATTTACATCTCACTGTCTTTTGTACGAACTGAGTAAATTTCTGCTGGAACTAAATAATAGTCTTAAGGTTGAACATCTGATGAAAAAAGGTAATTTAATATAGCTGTGGTTGAGGTCACAACAAGAACAAAGAAATCTTTTTATAAGTTGTCTTCATTGGGTCCACTTTAGTCAAGCGCCACTCATACACTGAATTATTACTTCAATGCATTTAATGGAACTACAGACAGCTGTATTACATGTAAACAGAACTGTTAGTAAGCCCTCAGATTAACATACAGTACAGAGGTAGGTGACTGAGATAGATAAGGTTACAACAGAAAGGATTATTACCTGTACTTATCAGCACTTAAAGTAGTAAGAAATTGAGAATTTGGCAATCTTAGTTAGCTAAATCATAATTTTAACTTAAAAATAACGTGCAACTTGCTTAGGTTGAGTATCTCTAGTTGGATTTAATGCTGTTTTGAAGTTTTAGCACTTTCAGAATGCTCAGGTTTCATTGACAGGTGAATCAGAGAAGCCACTTGTTTAATATAATGTGAGAGCCACTAAGCCATAGTAAACTTACTATCTAGGCATATGATCACACACATGATATTACAATTTAAATATCTCTATATCACCGGCTTGCATTTCAAAATCCTAAAGCACAAGTACAGAGTACATATTCAACTATCGATGTGAGGAGGGAATTCACCTTTTGTTCCAATGATTTGTAGCAAAGCGCAAACAAAATTTGACTAGTTTGTACAGATTTGCTACCATGGCTTCCATGAGCCGGTAAAAGGACAGTTCGAAACAAGACGTTTCACAACCAGACAGTGCGAAACCGGACAGTTCAAAACTGTGTCTCACAGATAATTAATTTCAATTAATAAATTTGATTATTAAAATAAAGAAATAATATTAAAAATGAGAATTAGTTGAAATCTGGGGGTTGGGGTTCAGGGTTAAGGGCTTCAAACTGTCCGGTGTTGAACCAAGGAGTAAAAGGGGAAGGAGGCTCGTCTTTGAAAACCTGTATATATGTTACAATGGGCTTCGGGCGTTCGATGTGCGCCTCGGCTACTTGGAAACTTTGTGTCAAGATCGTAAGAGCTATTCAAAAATATTAAAATTAACACAAAGCTTCAAAGCTATCTATTTTTATCCAAATAAGAAATAAACACGCTAAGCTTTCAATTACCTCAATTAAAGTTATTATTGTACAAAGTCCGTTTTCGGGTTAAAAACCTGCACTCTAAGCACATGTTTACACTTTGTAAGTGTAACAACTGTGATCAACTCACCAAAATTTATTTACATGTAGAATCAAACTTGCTGAAGTTGGTAGGCTATAATTAAAAATAAAATGCTAACTATTTCATAATAAATAAATTATAATAAAGTTAAAATTTTGGGGAAACACACTAAATTTGTGTGACACTTTTCTCTCCCTACGAATTTGTATTAGCCAACATCTAATGATAAAGTAATAGCTGGGATTTTAGTAAAGTTGGTAGGCTGGTAAGAGAACTACTGCAACAGCCCTTTATTATATGAAAATAATGTTATAAAACCTAGGTTACTTCACATGAGTTTGTCATCGTAAGAAGGTATTAGCAATGTAATTGGCTACAATCACAGTGACATATTCAGCGTTAAACTCCACTATCACAATAATATTAGTGACGCTGGTGTTAGTATTAATATGCTGGCGAAGTTGTCCACTCTCTGCAGTAAACATTCGGCGACTCAACTAAACACATTTAGACACCGAGGCACACATCAAACGCAGATTTCTCAAAGATGAGCCTCCTTCTCTTCTTACTCCTTGGTTGAACTGTCTGGTTTCGAGGTGTCCTGTTTTGAATTGTCTTTTTCGAACGGTTGCTAATTCTCATGAGCCAACAGGAGCACAAAAGACTATTATTCAGCTTTCTTTGTTAATTCCAACTGAGCATAAAAATGCAAAAATATAATTGTCTATCATTAAAGTTTTGATTGATTTCTTTGTCAATTTGAATAGCACCACCTAATATTTGGTACAGGGCAAGTGACATCACCCGAAATACTGGTATTTCCAGAAAAATATTTCTGAGTGTTTGAAAGAGCACAATATTTGCATGTTTTCTGAGTAAAGTTGCTCTCATATAGAGATAGTCAACCTACATGTTATGTCCTCATGCTAATAGGTGTTACATAATAACTGTACTAGCCTATGTCTAGGTACATTACATAACACACTATGTGACAGGTGTTAACTGAATGTGTTCGTATAGTATTTAGTATAGCTACACATTTAACTAACTATACAGCTACATGAACTACCCTTCCATGCCTAGTATTAACTAACTCTACAGCTACATGCACTACCCTTCCATGCCTATTATTATATCTACTATTATAATCAACTGCTGTATGCATAGTGTACTTTGTATTGTTATCATTAACCAATCAGGTTATCACATTTTACGCATGGTTTAACTATACTATGTATGCAATTATCTATTTAGCCTGATTATATCTTCTAAGTCTTTTACCTGTACACTTTTTGGGGCTGATGTCTCAGAACATGGCCATATTTATGTATTATCCATGATACTGGTCTATTGTAAGCACTTTTTGTGCAAGGCCAATCCTTTTGGTGGCCGACGTCGAGCGGAACTACTCCATGTTGTTGCGTAAGTGACGGCACGATACCTTATCGTACCTTTTTCCGGAAGTGTTATTAGTATAAAAGCCAGCACATTTCTTGTATCAATTCAGTTGTTGATTGCGCTTTAATAAAGCAACATCTCCTAACTCAACCTAGAGGCTTATTCTTGCAAGCAGGTAGCTCCACCCACAGGTCTTCTTAGACCTAAGCGGCTTGAGCTCACTTCATACTTGTTTAAGCAATTCTTTCTACACTCCTTGTGAGTTCTACATCATCGGACTTTCGCCGATCCCAGATTCCTTATGAATCTAGTGTCGGGCTTAAGTCTTTAGATTACTACTACTTCTTTCTACACTCCTTTGGAGTATAAACCTACAGACCTACGTCGACCCTGGATTCTTTCATGAGTCTCTGCCGCGGCCTATGCCATTATCTATAATTACAAGAGCTTAACTGATTGTTCACTCTTTATGTAATGTGTGGAAGTTACCTTGGTCGTCCTCTACCAACCTCCAAGCACTTCCTGTACCCGTGCAACATTGGCACTCGTACGTAACACAGCTCAAAACATTACAGTATTACACAATCCACATAGTATATAAGTAGAGAGATAGATAGACTTTTCCCTTTCTTACTATGCCAAGACACCGCCAGAGAGTATTATGACAATAAACGTATAATAATATATACAACACAACAATGGCGAACGAGGATGGACAGCTTTCTACAGAGGTGCTGCTGATCTAAGCTAAGTATTTCAAGGTTATATAGCATAACTAGCATAATTCTAATAAACTGAGAAGTCATTATTGGCATGTACTTACAAGCTACTGGTTATTTGACAAACATAGTTAAATCTGGTCAATTTTGAATTTATTGAAAAATGTGGAATAAATTCAGAACCTAGTGATGGCAGAGGCAGACACATTGAGTGAAATTAGAAGCCCTGCTAGCTTTAACCTTGAAGGGGATGACATTACAGTTTCACTAAGGTGGAAAACCTGGCTTGAAGAGTTTCAAACATGTGTAGCATGTAAGGGACTGCCAAATAAACCCAATGTTGGCACTAACGATGAAAAGTGTACTAGTTATAGAACTAGGCGTAGAGCTTTATTGCTGTATATAGAAAGTCCTAAACTGAGGGCAATTTTTAATAGCCTAGAGGGGAGAGGGGAAGATGACGATTATACTGTGGCTGTCACGGCACTCAACAGACATTTTATAGTGGCACCAAACCAAACCGTACAATGTCATGCATTTAGAAAGCTAGTTCAGCGAAACGACGAATCTATATCCCAATACGTAGTGCGTCTACGAGACGCTGCTGAAGGCTGTGAATATCAAAATTTGAACATGGAAATTAGGGATCAAGTTGTAACTCCAAGTATTTCAGTAAACTGGACCTCAAATGGGGGTTCCATCATATACTGTTAAGTTATGCCAGCAGAAACATTACAACATTTAGCACACATGTTGGTCTCTTTCGTTACAAACGGCTCATGTTTGGTATAAATGCTGCTCCGGGAATATATCAAGGTCCGATACACAAAGTGGTCTCAGGCATACCGGGCGTAGCCAACATGAGTGATGATCTTGTGGTACATGGCTCTACTAAGATGGAGCATGGCGCAAGACTTCGAGACATCTTCAAACGTCTAAAATATAATGGGCTGACACTAAACAGGTCAAAGTGTGCTTTTGGAGTAAATGAGATTGACTTTCTAGGTCATAAGATTTCAAGTGAGGGGGTTGACCCTGGGACGGGCAAAGTTGAAGACATCCAAAATGCATGTCCACCCAAAGATGTTTCTGAGGTTAGAAGTTTCTTGGGACTAGTAAATTACTTAGGTTGCTTTATACCAAATCTAGCAGAACTCAGTGAACCACTTCGAAATCTAACACGAAAAGGTGTAAAGTATAAATTTGGCTCTAAACAAATGGCAGCATTCAACCAGCTCAAGGAAGCTCTTGCTCAACATGTGACTCTAGGTTATTTTGATTTAAAGAGTCAAATCAAAGTTATTGCCAATGCACGTCCCATAAGATTAGGTGCAGTTTTGGTACAAGTACATGGAAATGGGCCCCGTGTGATTGCTTTTGTCAGTAGGGCATTATCCGATGTTGAAAGAAGGTATAGCCAAACTTAAAAAGAGGGATTAGCACTAGTATGGGCATGTGAAAGATTCCAGTCTTACTTGCTTGGGACAAAATTTGACTTAGTAACAGATCACGAACCATTATTGGCAATATATGGTAGGAAATCGAAAGCTAGTGCCCGCATAGAACGATGGGTGCTCAGGCTGCAACCCTTTGATTTCAAGGTTGTTTATGTGAAAGGTAAAAACAACATTGCAGACCCTCTCTCCAGATTGCAGTCTGCTTCAGGTGCAACTTTTAGTAGGTCCCAGTTAGAAGACTTGACTGTCTGTAGGGTAGCTTTAGAATTGACACCCACAGCTCTTACAGCTCATGATATTGAAAGAGCATCATACAGTGACCCAGAGTTGTTTGCCTTCATTGATTGCTAAGAATATGGTAACTGGTCAGATTTTGAGGGCAATAAACAGCACTTGAAAACGAACTTTGTGTGGTTGGTAGAGTCCTTATGAGAGGTACAAGGATAGTAATCCCCAGAACATTTTGGGCAAAAGTTTTGAGTTTAGCTCATGAAGGTCACCTGGGAATAGTGGGGACCAAGCAAAATCTGGGCACTAAAGTCTGGTGGCCAGGAATAGACTCTGATGCAGAAAAGTGCTGCATATCCTGTCATGGTTGCCAAACAACAGTGCTAATGAAACGAGACCAACCTAATAAAGTAGATAGTAAATGCCATCGAGAGCCTGCTACTGTTGTCGAGAAAACTGGTAGTAACGTTACGGTTGAGTGTCACCACGGCCGTAGGTTTGATAGGAATATTACACATGTGAAACCGCATGTGCTACTAAATGATGATTTTGTAGATGAGAGGAAGGAACAAAGCCCCACATCAGAAGCAGACGGTTCAGCACCAGAAGCTATCCGTACAAAATGTGGTGAACCCAGTAATCCAGTCAAACTCTCAGACACTATACAGCAGCATGAATCTTATATTCCAGTCAAGGCTCCAGATATTGTACAACAACATAAATCAGAAAGAGCTAGACGTTTACCTAACAGATTTAAAGACTATGTTATGGACTGAAAGGAGTAAACATACTATTGAATAGGAATGTGCTAGTGACAAGACATTACATGTGCAAGAGGCAACTATGCACATAGTAGTTATCTTACAGACTATTTAAATCAATTAGTATTGTTTTGTCAGACCAAGGAGGAAAGAGATGTTATGTCCTCATGCTAATAGGTCTTACATAATAACTGTACTAGCCTTTGTCTAGGTACATTACATAACACACTATGTGGCAGGACGTGTTAACTGAATGTGTTAGTATAGTATAGTATTACATAATCCACATAGCATATAAGTCGAGGGATACAAATGTAGATAGACTTTTCCCTTTTTACTATGCCAAGACACCACCACAGAGTATTATGACAATAAACCTGTAATATTGTAATGGTACGCACAGTCTTCTCTAATCACCTGACACTTATTATGTGTGCTTACATGTATATATCTGCTTGTATTCTGTACTACTTAATCATATTATACCATTGCACATTCATGTATGATAATTACTAAGTCTTTTTGTGCCTTTTATACCCATGTAAAGAGGCCCGACCTCTCAGAGTCACTTGATATTCATTTTGTACATGAATTGGATGATTATACGCATCTTTTGTATAACCCGACCCATTTTGGGCGGGCGTCGGGCTTCCGGCCGCCATGTTGTTGCGCAACTTCCGGACGACCCTACGTCGTCTTTTCCCGACACTATGTCGTGTGGAATTTCTTATACTATATTACGTTTGTTGTCTCAGTCTTTGCTTGGATCTCAATAAAGACACATCTATACTTATTATACAGAGACTTTCACTTCGTAGATAGGTCATTCTAGTTGTTAAGGTCCTTGACCTTGCAACACGAACCGCCTACTAGGTCGGATCACTCTCTTTCTAAGTATAGTACCCAGGCAATATTCGGGACCAGATGAGTCGTCTCTGGTAGTACTTGGACTACTGAGACCGCTCAATCTTTCACGTAATGCGAAGGCCTAGCACCACTCATAAGCTCTTCACTTTGGGATCGGGAGTCGTCTTAGGACGACCGTACCAGAAACTAAAAACCATTACATTGGTGGCAGCAGTGGGATTCTAAAGGTCGTACTCTTACAGTACGAAGCAGAAGGAAGGTGACCTCGGCCTTTGGGTAACCCGACCAACCTCACTCTTCAAGACTTCACCGGCGATTAAGGACTCAGACCCGGGAACCCGCATGGCGAGAAGGTGACAGAAAGCTAAAGCGCACCCTTAATTCTCGTGGTTCCGCTGGATGTAGCCCGACCTACGCCGGTTCTTCAACTAAAGACCGACCTCGGATCCAGAATAGATTGACGGTACTCAGTACGTCGACTAGGCCGACCCGGCCTACTAATTCAAGTAACTAATCCCTCAACTAGACACCCTACCGACATGGACCGACTAAAGGACCTGCTACAGCAGGTGATGTAACAGACAGGACAGGACCCCGACACGCTCACGTACAATGGACAAGAGGACGTAGAACTCTTTATAGAAGACTTCTCCGCTTTGGCAGCGCGTTGCAACTGGAACCACAGAGCACGCCTCATACGGCTCAGAGCCGCCCTACAAGGACCCGCACTAGAGTGCGGACGACCCAACTCTGTCGATGAGATAATTGCCCGGCTGAGGGGGCAGTATGGAATAACTGCCAGAGAAGCTCGCTGGAAGCTGTCCACCTTGGAACAGCCCGTTCACACTTCACTCAGAAGTCATGCCGCCCTCGTCCACAGACTTATGGCGATAGCCTTTGACGGAGCACCTTCTGCATCCTTGGACGAGTGGACCCTTGAGAAGTTTTGCCTCACGGTCCAGGACCCCAGTCTGCGTAGGTACTACGCACGAATACAGCCCCATGATTTGGACGACGCGGAACACTCTTCCTGCAGAAACACGACCAAGGGACGACCCCTCATCAAGAGGAGCTTCCCGATGACCTCATACGGAAAGCTCTCCACATCTTCTTACAACAATGTCGAGAAGCAGTAGTCGAGCCGACGAAACACATCAGAACCCGTCTCAGTGGACGAACCCATTTCCAGTGAGGCCAACAGAGGCATCAAACCACAAGAAGGTGGGCCAAACCCAAACATTGGTCGCCCACCTAGGCCGACGGATACATCAGAACCCGTCTTAGTGGAAGAACCTATACCCACTAGGCCTAAGAACAGGAGTACTAGTAAGCAAGAAGGTGGACCAAACAGTGGTCGTCCACCTAGGCCGACGGATACATCAGAACCCGTCTTAGTGGAAGAACCCATACCCACTAGGCCTAAATACAGGAGCACAAACAAACGACAAGGTGGGCCTGACCTAGTCAGCAGACACCCACCTGGGCCGACGGTAAGATCAAAACCCGTCCTAGTGGAGGAACCTATACCCACTATGCCCAAAGAAAAGAGTAGCCACTCCAACCAGGAAACACCACACATGACTAGCCAGTCTCATGTCAGGCCGACGGCTTCACCCGAACCCGTCACAGTGGAAGAACCCATACCCACTAGGCCAGAACCAGGCAAGAAGCGACTCCACCTAGAGCAGGACACTACAGAGGTGATTAAAGATCACCCCCAAGGCTGAAAGGACGACTCAGAAGTCCTACTAGATCGGGCCCGACCTCACAAGGCACTCCCGACACGTCCCCACCTCAGGAGGACCACCAGGATTTGCTTATAACCAAACCCGACACTAGTCAGCAACTGATTCCCACAGAAATTCAGTATAACCCAACGGACGACTTATCGTGTGAAGAACTGCCAGACACTACAGTCCAAGTCCGCGGCCTAAGGATCGACACGGGGTGATCCGTACTGGATCAAACAGAAGAGCTACCTCTGAACCTCTCAAGTGACGTTCAAGTTTTAACAGCCCGACCTGATCCAGAGGACGCGAAGTATCGCTTAGCCGATCTCCGAGACATATTCCCGGCGACGGAGAAACAGTCTATACTGCCAGCAGTTCATATCCAAAGAGCAAAATGCTCTTTTATGGAATTCAGTATTGCCGAACAAGTTCAGCTGAAGATACAGATTGCCAAACTCTCGAAATCCCATAAAGCGGATAGAGGGCAATCGAAGGCAGATAATGCCGTGTTCCCGCGCTTATTTGACGAGTCGAACAAAGAAAATGTGCCTGAGGCATTGCCTACAAATGAGCAATACACTCATCCCTCGGCTAGTATAAATACGACAGCTCATAGACGAGTAGTCCTTTCTCATCCAGCACTCTACAGTGACACATGTGCATGTATCCCTACATGTGACAACCTCTGCACTCTTGTTCGTGTCGCTGGTAGAACTAATAACAGCAGTCATATTCTTTCTGTTCCTGAAATGGACGAGACAGCTACCTCTCCTCAAAAAGATCACTCATCTCAGCCTGTCTTCACAGCTGAAGGTAAGCAAACATCAGTACTACGAGCTAGGACCAAACCAGTGTTAAAGGTGCAACCTATGTCTGTGAAAATGTCAGGCATGAATTCTCTCTCCCTCCCCACTCGACCTGGACCAGTCGGGACAGAGGAGGATTCCCCTGAACATTTTCACAGAAGAGACCATCAGTTAGAAGGCAGAGGTTACACATCAGATGAATTGTGTATTGTAGATATCTCTCCCCTTCGGAGGACGCTTACGCCGGACGGCACCCCTCCTCCTACTCCACCTCTCGTCACCTCCACTCTAAAGCAGGCCAGCATAAAACTACACAGACTTACTCATAAGCTACCTCTCGAACAATCCCGGCATTCCGGAGCTACCAAGCCATGGATAAGCACCTCCACTCAGCAGGCTCGAGATGAGTTGGCACGGAAAAGTCAACCTACCTCTAAGTGTGCCAAGTGTGGCTTCTCCGGGGCCACCAAGAGACTAAACATACACATGTGGCAGCACTTTGCACGATATTATTGCCGGTGCGGTCGCAGCTCAGTCAGCCGTGATGCATTAGGTCATCACTTCAATCGGAGATCCAGTATATGTGGGGAACGTCTGTTTCTCACGGACGAGTTTAGTTATCCAGCCCTCATGAAGTGGTGGGGCGTAAAGGATCCCCCACCATTCCTACCCTGTCGTCCAACTATGGACGGCCAGACTGGAACTAATCGACCCGTCTATCTGCCCAGCACCCGCTCCACTTGAAAAAGACCTCCGAAGAGACGGCACAGCTTCTCCCCGTCTCCTGAACTGACGCCAGAATCTGCACCTGCTGATCCTGCCTCCTCCTCTTCCTCGTCGTCAACTACCACTCCTGATGGACCCTCTCCTTGGCGACCAACTCTCAGTACGTCCGAAGTGCATGCAGCTCCCCTTGACCAACGCGGACGCCTGCCATCCTGGAAAGCACAACCTGCCCCCAGGAAGAGCATGCCGGCTGCCCTTCCTGGAACCATTCACGAAGGCTTTCCACCCAAGGTCTCTTGTACAGCTTCTCCAGTTCTGTTGATTGAACCTCTGCAGCCTAGGCCCATACAAGAGGTCTCATCCCACTGCTCTCCACAAGTTCCCGTCCGAAGGCGACGCCGAGCCTCTCCAGACCCTCCTGCTGTTCCTGTCAGCCAGCCAATACCGCCTGCGTCTCCCGTATTGCCAGAGTCTACACCTGACGCCACATGTCCTGCATCTCCGGATCCGACACTCATGGTTTCACAGCAGCTTGTCGCCATCAAGCCCCAGATCCATTACGTAGCCAGCCGACAACAAGTGGGGGACACTTTACGCCAGCACCTGGAGCCTCACTACACTCGAGAAATAGCTCTTCGTACCTTAGCCGGCCAGTACCTGGGACAGCCTCAGCAACTTCAACTGATACAAGCAGACTTGGAGGTAGTTCTAAGAGAATCTGCTCTATACCGTACCCTTATGAACTTAACACTAGAGACACCTATGACCTAGTGTGAGGGGGCTGTGTAATGGTACGCAGTCTTCTCTAATCACCTGACACTCATTATTATGTGTGCTTACATGTATATATCTGCTTGTATTCTGTACTACTTAATCATACACCATTGCACATTCATGTATGATAATTACTAAGTCTTTTTGTGTCTTTTATACCCATGTAAAGAGGCCCGACCTCTCAGAATCACTTGATATTCATTTTGTACATGAATTGGATGATTATAAGCAACTTTTGTATAACCCGACCCATTTTGGGTCGGCCATTGGGCTTCCGGCCGCCATGTTGTTGCACAACTTCCGGACGACCCTACGTCGTCTTTTCCCGGCACTACGTCGGGCGGAAGTTCTTATACTATATAAAGGGCATTGTTTTTACGTTTGTTGTCTCAGTCTTTGCTTGGATCTTAATAAAGACACATCTATACTTATTATACAGAGACTTTCACTTCGTAGATAGGTCATTCTAGTTGTTAAGGTCATCGACCTTGCAACACAAACCGCCTACTAGGTCGGATCACTCGCTTTCTAAGTATAGTACCCAGGCAATACTCGGGACCAGATGGGTCGTCTCTGGTAGTACTTGGACTACTGAGACCGCTCAATCTTTCATGTAATGCGAAGGTCTAGCACCACTCATAGGCTCTTCACTTTGGGATCGAGAGTCGTCTTAGAACGACCGTACCAGAAACCAAAAACCATTACAATATATACAACACAACACTACACAGTAACATATTGCTCATCATTTGAAAGCTAAAAATATGTTCTACACAACTAGTGTAGTGAAACTCTTGGAAAGTGTACTACTCTAATATTCTATTATTATGGTACACAGGATGTTTACCTTAGGTTTACCATGATGTTGCGGGTGATTCATGTCATTCAGCATCCTCTGCACATTTCTTTGCCTAGGTTCAGAAACAGCATCGCGGTCTATAAATATGCACGGAGCAGGACGCGTTTCGTCTATTGTTCCAGCAGGTATCTACATGATACAAAAGTAGAGTCTTGGTCACTCCAAATCTCAAACATAGAAGGAATTATCCTGGTCAGCACACTCAGTGTGATTATGTAACGTGTGATAATAATATGCTGCTTATAAAGTATAGTATAAAAGACTCCGAATATTACTATTACATGAGGTACAACATCCGAAAGCAATGACCTACATTTGGAACGGTTCCCAAACATCTGTTTACAATTATAACTGTGATCAAACCACACTGAAACCACAGCCACAGCATATTACTCATTATATTTGAGATTAGAACACTGTAAGCTGGGTTTTATTCGCGTGATTTTAATTTAATGTTTTTACGAGTGAATTGAACTCGTTAAAAAATAATTCGTATTTAAACCATTAGTTAACCGCATTATTCACGTGTTGTTTTCATTAGCTTACAGTATTCATGGCTAGTTTTCGTGTGAAGCCCCTACTGATCTCATAGCGCAAGTAGTAGAGTGCTCGACTATGAATCCAATGGACATGGGTTGAATCCCACTGAAGCACTATTTTTTTCATCATCTTCGTAAGATTAGCGTTGTACAATACTAATTTCATCTGTAACTGTCAGATAGGATTACTGCAAGTGCAATTCTATATTCAACTATAGGGATTACACAGTGTAAAGGGCTACATGTAGAGGACTACAATGGTACGTCATGGCCAAGCCAAACAGAGAAGCACTATTTGCAGATTACTATACCATGTTTTGTACTTTTGTACCATCACACTTTGTATCACCACATTTCACCACAACCCTGTATCTTTGTGGTTTTTAAATTAAAATTGATTTTTGGTGGGGTTCGCTAAACTAAAATCGCGCTATGCCCTTCTCAAGCTGATTTTTACCAAAATCGTTATCTCTTAAACGCGTGCTGAAAACCCAGTGTACAGTATGTCACAAATATATTCATAATGTTATTCGTTATATTAACAACAGCATACAGTTTGGAGTTAGGATATGACTTGCATAATATATTCATATCTCTTCCCCAAATAACAATTGGACAGTGCAAATGACATTATACTAATTCATTGAATATGATTGATTGGTATACTCACTGTAGTAGTTCCAATGAGAGCCTGGTGGTCACTGGACACACTACCTCTCATGCTGGTAATGTGTGTTTGGAGAGCAGGGGAAAACAGTGTGTGAGATGTTCTGTAGTCACGGTCCAGCAGTGAATATTCATTCAAAGCATATTTTAATATGTTGATGATTCTTCCATCATCGCGGTAATATAGTTCAGGGTGATCCAACTTATCTTTTACATCAGGAGAAGGAAAATAGCCATGTTCAGCAAACTTTTTAGAATAGCTGGTAATCTTAGTGTCACAAAGAACTCCCTCAAGGTAAAAGGATTCAGAAAATACTTGCCTTTTAACAATCGCTCTACAGTCAACGTTTTTGTTATTTTTTAAACTGATGATATTTTGCCGTTTAAACAATGGCAGCCGAAGGACAAAGTCCGCAAACACTTTTGAATCCTTCAGTGCAGCAACATAGTGGAGTGGAGTGTTGTCGTAAACATCTTGAGACATCATAGCTTCCATATCCATATACTGCGTGTAGTCTAATAGCACTTCATATAGATCTTCCATGCTAAGAGACTGCATTGCTAGGTGAAACAAATTTTGTTCATAGTTGTTCTTATGATGCAAGACGGTAGATAGAACTGACTCCAGTTCATCGGATTGTTCAATATAATCAAGGATATGTGCAAGGGAACCACTACGACCAAGTCTTGCTAGGGACAAAACAACTGTGTTCCCATGGATATCTTCTACAGAGAGGAGTTGTTCTAATTCACCTGGACTCATTGCATCAACCAGGATCTCAACCATTTCACCAGTAGCAGCTGAATGCAACGCTGTGTCACCTTCAATGGACTTCCAGAAGAACCACTCACTAGCAGGAAGGGGAATGCTGCATAAATATTCTACCAATTCAATATTACCCTGTACAGCAGCGTAGTGCAACACTGTACACTCATTTTTATCTAGAGTCAGAAGAAAGTCCTTCTGTCTGTTTGATTGTACAGATTCAACTAGCAGCTGCGCTATCTGCTTTGTTTTAGCATAGTGTAGTGCTGTTCGGCCATCTTTATTTTTCTTCAGCATCAATCCACTATCAGTTAGAGGAATGGTGCATAAATATTCTACTATTTCTGTTTTACCTAGATGAGCAGCTACATGCAATGCTGTATGACCATCATCATCACCACCAGCTAGTAGTAGGTCTCTCCGTTTAACAGGTTCTACAGACTCTACAAGTAGCTGTGCTGTCTTTGTTGTCTCAGCATAATGGAGCGCTGTAAGTCCAACCTTGTCTTTCTTCAACACCAATTCACTATTAGGTAGAGGAATGCCACATAAATACTCTACTATTTCTATTTTGCCAACTCCAACAGCTATGTGTAATGCTGTATGACCTTTATTATCACCTGCTAGTACAAACTCTCTCCGTTTGTCAGGTTCCACGGATTCTACAAGTAGCTGTGCAATTGGTTTTGACTCAGCATCATGTAGAGCTGTTTTTCCGAACTTGTTTTTCGTCAGCATCAATTCGCTATCAGGTAGAGGAATGCTGCATAAGTATTCTACTGCTTCTGTTTTACCCACTTCAGCGGCTGAATGTAATGCTGTACCATCACCATCACCAGCTAGTATAAACTCCCTCAATTTATCCGGTTCTACAGATTCCACAAGTAGCTGTGCTATCTGTTTTGTTTTAGCATAATGTAGGGCACTTAGTCCATGATTGTCTTTCTTTAGCATCAATTTACTATCAGGCAGAGGTATGCTGCACAAATATTCTACTATTTCTGTTTTACCCAGATGAGCAGCTACATGTAATGCTGAGCGACCATCGACACCACCAGCCAGGACAAACTCTCTCTGTTTATCAGGTTCCACAGATTCCACAAGTAGCTGTGCTATCAGTTTTATTTCAGCGAGATGTAGTGCTGTACAGCCAACCTTGTTTTTCTTCAGCATCAATTCACTTTCAGGTAAAGGAATGCTGCATAAATATTGTACTAATTCTGTTTTACCTTCACCAGTAGCTGCATGTAATGCTGTACGACCATCATCATCAGCGTCTAGTATAAACTGTCTCCGTTTGTCAGGCTCTACCGACTCTACAAGCAGCTGTGCTATTTGTTTTGTTTTAGCATGACGTAGTGCTGTATGGCCAACCTTGTCTTTCTTTAGCATCAATTCACTATCAGGTAAGGGAATGTTGCATAAATATTCTACTATTTCTGCGTTACCCAGTCCAGCAGCTACATGGACATGTAATGCTGTATGATCATTATTATCACCAACTAGTATGAACTCTCTCAGCTTTTCAGGTTTGACAGATTCTACAAGTAGCTGTGCTATCTGTTTTGTTTTAGCATAATGTAGTGCTGTACGGTCAATCTTGTTTTTCTGTAGCATCAATTCACTACCAGGTAGAGGAATGCTGCATAAGTATTCTACTTTTTCTGCTGTACCTTGATGAGCAGCTACATGTAGTGCTGTACAACCATCATCATCATTACCAGCTAGTATAAGCTCTCTCTGTTTGTCAGGTTCTAAAGATTCTACAAGTAGCTGTGCTATCTGTCTAGTTTTAGCATAATGTAGTGCTGTTAGTCCAAGCTTGTCTTTTTTTAGCATCAATTGACTATCAGGTAGCAGAATGTTGGACAAATATTCTACTACTTCTACTTTACTCTGATGAGCAGCTATATGCAATGCTGTAAAACCATCATCATCATTACCAGCTAGTATAAACTCTCTCTGTTTGTCAGGTTCTAAAGATTTCACAAGTATCTGTGCTATCTGCTTTGTCTCAGCATTATGTAACGCTGTAAGCCCACCCTTGTCTTTCTTCAGCACCAATTCACTATCAGGTAGAGGAATGCTGCATAAATATTCGACTATTTCCACTTTTCCCACTCCAGTAGCTACATGTAATGCTGTATGACCTGGATTATCATCAGCAAGTATAAACTCTCTCTGTTTATCAGTTTCTACAGATTCTACAAGTAACTTCGCTATCTGTTTTGTTTTTGCATGATGTAGTGCTGTACGGCCAATCTTGTCTGTCTTTAGCACCAATTCACTACCAGGAGGAAGAATGCTGCATAAATATTCTACTATTTCCACTTTTCCCTGTGCAACAGCTACATGTAGCACTGTATGACCTGCATCATCACTAGCTAGTATAAACTCTCTCTGTTTATCAGGTTCTACAGATTCCACAAGTAGCTTTACTATCTGCTTTGTTTTAGCATGGTGTAGTGCTGTACGGCCAACCTTGTCTTTCTTCAGCATCAATTCACTATCAGGTAGAGGTATGCTGCATAAATATTCCACTATTTCTGCAATACCCAGTCCAGCAGCTACATGTAATGCTGTATGATCATTATTGTCATCAGCCACGATAAACTTTCTCTTTTTATCATGTTCTACAGATTCTGCAAGCAGGTGAGCTATCCGTTGTGTTTTAGCATGGTGCAGTGCTGTACGGCCAACCTTGTTTTTTTGCAGCATCAATTCACTATCATGCAGAGAAACACTACATAGATATTCGACCATTTCTGCGTTACCGATTCCAGAAGCAAAATGCAATGCTGTATGACCGTCATCATCACCAGCTATTATAAACTCTCTCTGTTTATCAGGTTCTACAGATTCGACAAGTAGCTGTGCTATCTGTTTTGTTTCAGCAAAACGAAGTGCTGTGCATTCAGTTTTATCTTTCTTTAGCATCAATTCACCATCAGGTAGAGGAATGCTGCATAAATATTCTACTATTTCTGTTTTACACTGTCCAGCAGCTATATGCAAGGCTGTACGACCATCATGATCACCAGATAGTATAAACTTTCTCCGTCTGTCAGGTTTTACGGATTCTACAAGTAGCTGTGCTATCTGTTTTGTTTTAGCATGATGTAGTGCTGTCCGGCCAACATTGTCTTCTTTCAGCATCAATTCACTATCAGGTAGAGGAATGTTGCACAAGTATTCTACTATTTCTGTTTTACCCAGTTCAGCAGCTGCATGTAATGCTGCATGATCATCATTGTCACCAGCTCGTACAAATGCTCCCTGTTTGTCCGGTTCTACAGATGCTATAACCTGCTGTGCTATCTGTTTTGTTTCAGCATAACGAAGTGCTGTGCAATCAATTTTGTCTTTCTTTAGCATAAATACACTATCAGGTGGAGTAATGTTGGATAGGTATCCTACTACTAGTATATTTGTTTTACCTTTTCCAGCAGCTATATGCAAGGCTGTACGACCATCATGATCACCAGATAGTATAAACTTTCTCCGTCTGTCAGGTTTTACGGATTCTACAAGTAGCTGTGCTATCTGTTTTGTTTTAGCATGATGTAGTGCTGTCCGGCCAACATTGTCTTCTTTCAGCATCAATTCACTATCAGGTAGAGGAATGTTGCACAAGTATTCTACTATTTCTGTTTTACCCAGATGAGCGGCTACATGTAACGCTGTATGACCGCCGTCACCACCAGCTAGTATAAACTCTCTCTGTTTATCAGGTTCCACAGATTCCACAAGTAACTGTGCTATCTGTTTTGTTTCAGCGAGATGTAGTGCTGTACAGCCAACCTTATTTTTCTTCAGAATCATTTTGCTATCAGGAAGAGGAATGCTGCATAAATATTCTACTAATTCTGTTTTGTTTTCACCAACAGCTGCATGCAATGCTGTACAACCATCATCATTGGCAGCTAGCATAAACTCTCCCTGTTTATCAGGCTCTACCGACTCAACAACTACCTGTGCTATCTGTTTTGTTTCAGCGAGATGTAGTGCTGTACAGCCAACCTTATTTTTCTCCAGAATTATTTTGCTATCAGGTAGAGCAATGCTGCATAAATATTCTACTATTCCTGTTTTACCCTGTCCAGCCGCTGCATGTAATGCTGTATCACCATTATCATCACCAGCTAGTATAAACACTCTCTGTTTGTCAGGTTCCACGGAGTCTACAAGAAGCTGGGCTTCCTCTTTTGTTTGAGCCTCATGCAGTGGTAAACCTTTGGCTGCAGACATGGCTGTTTAATGCGCTCCCCACTCAGTGTATAGTCAACATTTGCAATCTGACACCAAGCATTCAAGATGGGTACCTTCGATCTGTAAATTACCATTCAAAATACAGACAGACAATAACACTTTCATCCACTATTTTCCAAATGGAAGGAAGACCAGCTACTGGTTAGAGGCATAAACCACATTATGTATTAAATGGTTGTTTAGCGTGGTTCTAAACATGATACTTTAGCACTTTAGCACTATTTTTATTGCATGCATGTGTTTTTATATATAGCATCATGTAAAGTGCACTAACTAACAAATATTATTATCAATGTCAATTATGCACTTTTTATAGTATGTGGTATTATTTGCTTGTTATTGCCCTCGCAGATAACCCACCAATCATATGGATGACAGAGGTTTCAGCATTCAATTCCTCCTGCTACGTAATGAAGGTAGAGAATGGTTAGTATCCAATGTAAATGTACAGTACATTAGTGGCTGCATGTATGTGTGTGCGCATGGTTATTCTGTAGTTTTAATGTATCAACCTTCCTCAAAGTGTCATCACTGATAAACACTTGGGATTCTAACTGGGTTTTCCACGCAGTTTTCAATGCAAAATCAAACAGCTCTGGTCTAGCCACAGAGACAGTCTATTAGCTGGCTTTCTTGTCAGTTTGTGCCCATTGGTACCCTGGAGCTTGTAGAAACAAAATTTCCTTCTGCCTTCCCCATCTCTCCGCAAGTATGAAAAACTTTCACAAGTCTATTTTTTTATATCCTCAAAAAATTTGAGTTATTCTTGGGAGTACTCCACTCAGTACGATATTTGTAGTAAGGAGCTCTCTTTTTCATGAAACTTCTCGATAGATAGTTGAGATATTGCAATGTAATGCTTGAGGATGGAGTTCTTGGCATGGGGATTATTGGAAGACTCATCGATGCATAGCAGAGACCCAGTACAACAAGATATTCAAACAGGGTTGGGTAATCACTAAGTAATGCCCACATCTGGTAACTCGCAACCATATTGTCTAAGCAACTTGGAGTTGACAATACATTGAACTGAAAAGGAATAGTTCTAACAAATGGCTTTCACTTCACTCTTTAGCTAACGACTATTCGAGAATAGTCCCCCCCCCAAACCTCTCCCTGTCCCTCATAGGCAACTGCTAGCATGACTGTGGTGCTGCATACACAGACATGCACAATGTGCCTCTTTCAATATATATATATATTTTTGTGCCGTTATTGATATTCATACTTTGCTGCAACCACCCCTGCCATCCAGTGAACATTTGCTGTAGTTTTAATCAATGTGTTGTACTTATACGCTCATATTATCATATCAAGCAGTGGTATTGTGAAGCTCCAACAGTCCTCAACGACGTAGGGGTAAGAAAAATTGATCATCTTTTGACCCCAAAGGACATTGGGGGTAAGAGGTTTTCCCAAAGCTAATATTCTTTTCTTCATTGTGCTATTGCTAACTACTACCAATGATAGCAATATGATGTGACACTCAACTATAATTATGTGCCTGTTCTACTTCACCAATTTCAACTACACCAAAGTCTCCGCCCACTTTCACATTAAACTTGCAGTAAAGCATGCTTGCATGTACATGCACAGCGTAATGTACAACATGCTTGAATAACACATTGTAGTGGCCAGACATTAACCGTAGCCATAGCTGTCTCAAGCCACACTCACATAACACTACAGTAATTCAAATATGTCATTATCTATCCAAATCTATTATGTGAAATGATTTAATTATTTATATAGTGTACCTTACCAATTATAACTCAGGGGCGTAGGTTAGAAAAATTGAGCGGGGAGGCAGAAAGTTGGGTGGGAGGGGGGTGCGGGGGGTGGGGTGCGGGCACCCTCCGCAAATGCACGCGCAGCGGAAAATTTTCAACTCTGACTCTCTGAAGTGCAAAAATTAGACATAGCAGCATGCTAGTTCTAGCATCACTACAACAAGTACTCATTACTACTTCTGCTTAATACAGTTACTACTACTTGCAACAAGAGCGAAAGTGTTACAGTACTATTACTAGCTAGTATAATTTTATAATAACTACAATACTGCATGATTGTATCTTTTTACAAAGAGTCCATAGGCGCAAGTGTATTTTATAAATTAAAATTTTCAAATTTTAATAGGTGATCAACAACTATTGTCATTATAAATTAATTATTTCAAATAAAATGCATTTGTAATAAATATCTTTGCAAGAAAAGTGTGGCAGCCTAGCAAAGCTAAGATGATATTAATAGTATAATTATATTATATATAAATTTAAAATTAAAATATTTCATTCTTGTTATATTTATTATTATATTTTTAACTTAGTATTTTTTTTTACAATACATATTTAGTTGGTAGTAGTGAATGTAGCAGTAGAGTAGTAGCTGTCAGTGGAGTGGCTGGAATGAATAACTAAAATGAATGCAAACACTTTTAATTATAATTATTAAAAGAATGAATCATTATCATAAATATTTTTTAAAGAAGCCAAAAGAAAATAATATTGGAATTAAACTTCATGCACCTGCTCGTAGTCAGTGACAGGGAAGGAACCACCTCATGGATAACAGTGACTTACAAATTGATTCACCTGATTCAACTGTTCACCACTTTTACTTTTGCATTTATTACTTTTTCCTTGGTACAAACAACTATTCATAAAAAATATTTATTCATTCATTCACAAGAACGCAAGTTTTTAACCTTGGCATAGCCATAGAGTCTTTTAGCAGAGCACACAGTTTTATGGACCCCTTTGTGTGCCACTTGCAATGTAGTAATTAATCCAAGATTACTGGTTATTGTTACGAAGCAACACCATAGAGTTATAAGTAGAGTGATAACGCCATAGAGTTATAAGTAGAGTGATAACGCCATAGAGTTATAACTAGAGTGATAACGCTTCGGTCGCAAACCGGAAATGAAGCAAATATTAAGGGAAAAAGTCTCAAATTTTCAAAAGTAGTGTTTTTAGGCTACTTTATTTTGGCAACAGGGGCGGCAGTGCCTCCCTGCCGCCCCTTAAAATACGCCCCTGTAACTTGTTCTTAACTATGTATAACTTGCCTTTTTATACTTATGTAATGGGGCCTCATCCTTATCGCAGGCATCTTGTTGCACAATTTCCGGACGATGCTACGTCGTCCTTTTACCGCAAACGCAATAGTATATAAAGCGTGTGCTTTTACGTCGTACTGTCAGTTGATGCTTGGATCTCAATAAAGATACATTCATTTACTACTTATACAGAGTCTTCTTTCATAGCTAAGTTAGTTCCAGCTCTTGGTCCCATTGAACCTTGATGCCCAAACTCTCTAGTAAGATAGAATGTACTCTTTCTCAAGGATAGTCGAAGCATTGACTCGGGACCTATCGGTCGTCTTGGTTAATCACTATAACTACAAGTACTGTTCACTCTAATGTAATATAGAAGGCCTAGCACCACTCATAGGCTCTTCTCACACCTGCACTATTGGGCCAGCACTCTCGTGGCCAGCAGAAACATTACATTGGTGGCAGCGGTGGGATTTTAAGGTCGTACTCTCGCAGTTCAGAAGTAGAAGGAAGGTGGGCATCGGACTCGGACCC
The DNA here is from genome assembly GCA_935421135.1 of Bugulina stolonifera. Classification (NCBI taxonomy): domain Eukaryota; kingdom Metazoa; phylum Bryozoa; class Gymnolaemata; order Cheilostomatida; family Bugulidae; genus Bugulina; species Bugulina stolonifera. The sequence goes on along the minus strand of OW285190.1, from coordinate 5,526,140 downwards.
AGGAATTCCACTACGAGAAGAAAGAAATTGCCTATCGGCCCTAGTAGTTCTGTAGATGTAGACTAAGCCAATATTAACCTTTTCAGCTTCAACGACGACATCGAGTTCGGACCCGGGAACCCTACTACGAGAAGAAATTGCCTATTGGCTCTCGTGGTCCTGCGGATGTAGACTGAGCCAACCTCAATCCTCAAAGCTTTAACTAAGGGACCAACCTCAAAACCTCCAAGACTGAACAGTACTCTGTGACCACAATGGACACGACCCTCAGGCCCTCCTCACACAACAAAGTTCATCCTCAAGACTAAACCTGGCGACATGGAACGGGTAAAGAATCAGCTCTAGCAGATAATACACCAGACTGAGCATGACCCCAGCACGCTCACTTATAATGAACACTTCATAGAAGAGTTAGCAACAATAGCAGACAAATGCGAATAGAGCGCTAGAGCACACCTAGTGCGGCTATGTGCAGCACTACAAGAGTTCAAACTAGAATGTGGCTGACCACCCAAGAAGCCCGACGGAAACGGACTTCTCTTTGCCAAGAAGCTCACACCTCACCCAGAATTTATGCTAACCTAGTCCACCGACTGAGGGTCAAGAATTTTGAAGGAGCAACACCCATATCCTTAGAGTGGATGCTGGAGAAGTTCTGTATTGTCATCTATAACGCCATTCTACGAAGGTACTACACTCAAATACAGCCCAATGATTTGAACGATGCTGCGGAAGCCGGAATCGAATTCCGGAAAGTCAATAGCAAACAACCCTCTCCAGCACTGGAGATGCAACTCGATGACCTCATCTCCAGAGCTCTCCAGCTCTCCAGAGTAGCCTATAGAAGAGTGAGCCGACCGTCCAGCAAAGACACCCCACAGCAGAGGACAGCAACCCTCCTGCCCCAGAGGAAATCATCAGGAAATCCGACCTTGAGATCAGAGCTCAAGCGACGAGGATGGACAGCTTTCTACAGAGGTGCTACTGATCTAAGCTAAGTATTTCAAGGATATATAGCATAACTAACATAATTCTAATAAACTGGGAAGTCATTTATCTATTTAGCCTGATTATATACATGTAAGTCTTTTACCTGTACACTTTTTGGGGCCGATGTCTCAGAACATGGCCATATTTATGTATTATCCGTGATACTGGTCTATTGTAAGCACTTTTTGTGCAAGGCCAATCCTTTTGGTGGCCGACGTCGGGCGGAACTACTTCATGTTGTTGCGTAAGTTCCGGCCCGATACCTTATCGTACCTTTTTCCGGAAGTGTTATTAGTATAAAAGCCAGCACATTTCTTGTATCAATTCAGTTGTTGATTGCGCTCTAATAAAGCAACATCTCCTAACTCAACCTAGAGGCTTATTCTTGCAAGCAGGTAGCTCCACCCTCAGGTCTTCTTAGACCTAAGTGGCTTGAGCTCACTTCATACTCGTTTAAGCAATTCTTTCTACACTCCTTGTGAGTTCTACATCATCGGACTTTCGCCGATCCCAGATTCCTTATGAATCTGGCGACGGGCTTAAGTCCTTAGATTACTACTACTTCTTTCTACACTCCTTTGGAGTATAAACCTACAGACCTACGTCGACCCTGGATTCTTTCATGAGTCTCTGCCTCGGCCTATGCCATTATCTATAATTACAAGAGCTTAACTGATTGTTCACTCTTTATGTAATGTGTGGAAGTTACCTTGGTCGTCCTCTGCCAACCTCCAAGCACTTCCTGTACCCGTGCAACATTGGCACTCGTACGTAACACAGCTCAAAACATTACAGTATTACATAATCCACATAGTATATAAGTAGAGAGATAGATAGACTTTTCTCTTTTTTACTATGCCAAGACACCGCCAGAGAGTATTATGACAATAAACGTATAATATATACAACACAACAATGGCGACGAGGATGGACAGCTTTCTGAAGAGGTGCTACTGATCTAAGCTAAGTATTTCAAGGATATGTAGCATAACTAGCATAATTCTAATAAACTGAGAAGTCATCATTGGCATGTACTTACAAGCTACTGGTTATTTGACAAACATAGTTAAATCTGGTCAATTTTGAATTTATTGAAAAGTGTGGAATAAATTCAGAACCTAGTGATGGCAGAGGCAGACACATTGAGTGAAATTAGAAGCCCTGCTAGCTTTAACCTTGAAGGGGATGACATTACGGTTTCACTAAGGTGGAAAACCTGGCTTGAAGAGTTTCAAACATGTGTAGCATGTAAGGGACTGCCAAATAAACCCAATGTTGGCACTAACGATAAAAAGTGTACTAGTTATAGAACTAGGCGTAGAGCTTTATTGCTGTATATAGAAAGTCCTAAACTGAGGGCAATTTTTAATAGCCTAGAGGGGAGAGGGGAAGATGACGATTATACTGTGGCTGTCACGGCACTCAACAAGCATTTTGTGTTGGCACCACACCCGACTGTACAACGTTATTCATTCAGAAAGCTGGTTCAGCGAAACGACAAATCCATATCCCAATATGTCGCGTGTCTACGAGACCCTGTTGAGGGCTGTGAATATCAAAATTTGAACATGGAAATTAGGGATCAAGTTGTGAGCACGTGCATATCTGATACCCTTCGATCAATTGTTGAGTAAAGGCGCAGACCTAAATTTAGCAAAATTATTGGAAATAGCAGCAAACATGGAGGCGGTCGATGCTCAAAGCAGAGAGATGCGACCAAACCTAGTTAACAGAGTGCATGAAAGTGGCCAGTCCCGGTTCAAAGGTTCAAACCATGAACAGGAATATTCTAGCAAGCATGATACCCAACGTTATAGGTGTGGCAGAACAGGGCATGTGGGATCTGATCCCAAGTATCTAGCAAAGGGCGAAACTTGTAGGAAATGTAATGGCAGAGACCATTTTCAAACAAAATGCAGATCTAAACCGACAAGCCAAAATGCCATTAGGGGTCAGAGCAAATATCGGGGTGCCGGTAAAATCCAGCAACATACAAACCGCGTTACAGAACAGGCTCACGATAACTCAAATTTCATATTTGCATGCAATTCTGGTAAACTGTCTAGAGTAGACCTAGATACTGGTAGAGTAAGAATGAACTTCATAGTCAATTCTGGGAGTGACTGTAATATAGTCAGTAGGCAAATGTGGGAGCAGACCGAACGTAGTGGAATTGTATGCGAAACTAGGAATGAAAATAGAGACATTTACCCATACGCATCAGATACGCCTTTAAAGGTAATTGGCATTTTCGTAGCTCAAACTAAATTCAAATCAAGTGAATGTAGGGCCAAGTATATAGTGTAGACCATGACACAGAGGCACTACTGGAGAGAGACACTGCAATGGCTCTAGGGATTTTAAAAATTCAGGTTAACAGTTGTGTAGATGATCATTATGAAGCTCTGTGCAATGAATACAAAGAGGTCTTTGATCGGGTAGGACTGTTGAAAAATCACGAAATTTCCTTGTCAATTGATCCAACAGTTAGGCCTGTCATTCAGCCATACCGTAGGGTTCCTTTTGGCCTCAGAGCACAGGTGGAGAAAAAGCTCCAAGAGTTGGTTGATACTGACGTGATTGAAAAAGTAGAAAAACCCACTAATTGTGTGAGTCCCGCTGTTATAGTTCCAAAACCAAATGGGGACATCCGCTTGTGTATTAACATGCCTCAGGCCAACCAAGCCATTAAGCGCCAGAGACATCCTATACCCACCATTGAGGAGATGTTGCGTGATATGAACAACTCCAAGTATTTCAGTAAACTGGACCTCAAATGGGGGTTCCATCATATACTGTTAAGTTATGCCAGCAGAGACATTACAACATAGTGCCGGCATAGAACGATGGGTGCTCAGGCTGCAACCCTTTGATTTCAAGGTTGTTTATGTGAAAGGTAAAAACAACATTGCGGACCCTCTCTAGATTGCAGTCTGATTCAGGTGCAACTCTTAGTAGATCCCAGTTAGACTGTCTGTAGGATAGTTTTAGAATCAATACCCACAGCTCTTACAGCTCATGACATTGAAAGAGCATCATACAGTGACCCAGAATTGTTTGCCGTCATGAATTGTTTAGAATACGGTAACTGGTCAAATCTTGAGAGCAATAACCAGTACAGAGCACTTGAAAACGAACTTTGTGTGGTTGGTAGAGTCCTCATGAGAGGTACAAGGATAGTAATCCCCAAAACACTTCGGGCAAAAGTTTTGAGTTTAGCTCATGAAGGTCACCTGGGAATAGTGGGGACCAAGCAAAATCTGCGCGCTAAAGTATGGTGGCCAGGGATAGTTTCTGATGCAGAAAAGTACTGCAAATCCTGCCACGGTTTCCAAATAACAGGCAGGGGTTCAAACCCAGAGCCGTTACGACCTACTCCACTACCTGCCGCTCCATGGGTGGATCTCACTGCGAACTTCATGGGTCCATTGTCATCAGGCCAATCATTACTAGTAGTAGTAGATTATAACAGTCGATTTTATGAAGTAGCATACCTAAAGTCGACTAGCACAGAGAAGACCATTGAGGCCCTAGACAAAATGTTCTTTACACATGGCTTTCCAGAAAACCGATAAGGGGCCACAGTTCATTTCAAAAGAATTCCAATCTTATTGTGACCACCTGGGAATTACACATAAGAGGGTTACCTCCAGGTATGCCCAAGCTAATGGGGAAGTAGAAAGACAGAATGCCTTGCTCCTAAAGCGTATACAAATTGCATACAGTGAACGGGGCGATAATAAATGTGAAATCCAGAAGTACACATGACCGCTTATTAATAGATCGATTCCACACCCTAGTACAGGAAAATCACCTGCAGAACTTTTATATGGCAGGAAAATCAGAACTAAAATGCCACAGTTACCCTGCCAGTTCGATGAAATTGGGGTAGTAGACCGGGATTCAGAAGTCAAAGGTCAGTCCAAATTATACACGGACATGAAACGGCGAACTGAGGTGTCCCACATACATCCAGGTGACTTAGTGCTAATGAAACGAGACTAGCCTAACAAAGTAGACAGCAAATTCCATCGAGAGCCTGTTACAGTGTTGTCGAGAAAACTGGTAATAACGTTATGGTTGAGTGTCATGACGGCCGTAGGTTTGATAGGAATCTTACACATGTGAAACCGTATGTGCTACTAAATGATGATTTTGTAGATGAGAGGAAGGAACAAAGCCCCACATCAGAAGCAGACGGTTCAGCACCAGAAGCTATCCGTACAAAATGTGGTGAACCCAGTAATCCAGTCAAACTCTCAGACACTATACAGCAGCATGAATCTTATATTCCAGTCAAGGCTCCAGATATTGTACAACAACATAAATCAGAAAGAGCTAGACGTTTACCTAACAGATTTAGAGACTATGTTATGGACTGAAAGGAGTAAACATACTATTGAATAGGAATGTGCTAGTGACAAGACATTACATGTGCAAGAGGCAACTATGCACATAGTAGTTATCTTACAGACTATTTAAGTCAATTAGTATTGTTTTGTCAGACCAAGGAGGAAAGAGATGTTATGTCCTCATGCTAATAGGTCTTACATAATAACTGTACTAGCCTTTGCCTAGGTACATTAAATAACACACTATGTAACAGGTGTTAACTGCATGTGTTAGTATAGTATAGTATAGTATTACATATTAAAGGGGTTATGCCACGTGTTTTCAGGTAGCATTAAGACGCACTCAGCTATCTAGTGGCACAATATATTGAGTGCCTAGATATTTACTATTCTAGTACGGTTAGTTATCCTATGTTTGCGGCTTCCGGGCTATATTTAGAACAACTAGACCACAACGCAATGTATAGGCATGTAGAATAACGCAACGATAGCCGCTGTATACAGTGTGGCCAGATGAAACACCGGACCTACCAATAAAGGCAGCTAATTATTGCCAGCAAAAGTAATGCCCAGAAAAATTCAAAAACTTGCACAAGTTATCCTACTGCTATATTAGTAAATCCTGTAAAATCATTTGTTCACTACTGTACTCTTTCTATGCAAACAGCTAGAATTCGACAATTTTCTCTATATGACATAAAGCACGCAGTTGCGTCTTCATAACAAAGTTGCGTTTGAATCAGCATCCACCAGTGCTAGTGAGTCAAGCATGGGCAAGAGAACACAACTCTGCTTATAGTAGCACAAATGCAATAAACCTAAGTAAGAGATGCTGCTTTGAACATAGACATAAATCACATGTCATAACCCCTTTAAACATAGTATTAAGTAGAGAGATAGATAGACTTTTCCTTTTTTACCATGCCAAGACACCACCAGGGAGTATTATGACAATAAAGGTATGATATACACAACACAACAATGGCCAAGAGCCAACCCAGTCAAAGGCCGATGAAGCAGACAAACTGTTTCCAAAATCCAGAGCCGACCCTAAGTGAGACGCTGGGTACATCCAACTCTCATTTGGATTCAAAAGATTTAGCTACAGACAGATCTCACCTTCAGATACAAAGAAGGGTTCTAATAACTACCAAAACCAATCCGATGGACGACATGATTGTCTTCTAGAAAACTGCTAAACAATGAAATACAAGTCCGCGGATTGAGAACCGACCCAGAGCAGAGCCGCTTGACCTCACAAAAGAAGCTGAAGCCTTCGAATCCCGAATGAATTCAGACGACGTGCGGCATCGCGTGATCGGATCTATTATAACAGAAGTCATTCCAGTGGAAAAGGAACGACCTATATCCCGTCCAGTTCAAATACAGAGAGCAATTAGCTTTTCGTCGGTTGCCGAAAGGAATTGGCCGAAGACAAGAATTGCGGAAAACCCGAATTCTCAAAATGCGGAAGAAAAGCATTCGAAGGCAGAAAATACAGCGTTCCCACATTTAGACAAAGGAATAAACAAAGCAGTTGCTGTGGGACCACTCTCAATTCAAAGACAACGTGCTCATACCCCAGCCAGTATAAATACGACTAGTAGTCCTTTCTCATCCAGCTCTCAGCAGTGATACGCATGTCAGCTCAGCTCTCCAGACAACAGCACGTGCCTACCAATCAACCTTACTTCTCAAAATTAGATATTCAACTCCAACTCCACTCAGCATGACTAGTGAAGGTAAGCCAATTTCTATACCAAAGGAACCAGACAAAGCTAAGCAGTTAGTAGCAGCTAGTCAATCTCTACCTGCAGGGATGTCAGACATGAATTCCATTTCCATCCCTACTCAGTATCGTCCAGTAGGGACGGAAGGGGATTCCTTTGTACATTCAGAGTCATTAGAGGATGGTGAAGGTGCTATAGACTGCTTGTATGTTGTAGGTGTTTTGCCGATAGCATCACCCGCCCGTCGGACCCTTACAGCAGAAGGAGCACCATCTACGACCCCTCCACAAACCACTGCTACTCTCAGACAAGCTAGCATAAAGCTACACCGTCCTACAGATAAACCGCCTGCCAAACCCAAGCCTAAAGCCGGGGCGATGCACCCATGGGTCAGTCGAGCCACCCAGAAGGCCAGGGATGACCTGACAGTGAGAAGTGTGCTAAATATGGGTTCCAGGGAGCTGCCAAACGACTCGGGATCCATATCTGGCAGCATTTTGCTCGATATTATTGCCTATGCGGACGAAGTTCCGTCAGCAGGGACACGTTGAGCCAGCATTTTGCAAAACGGACTGTCCTCTGTGGAGATAGACTTTTCCTCACAGACGCCAGCAGTTACAGCGCCCTCGTGAAGTGGTTTGTTATCTGCACTCTCCACATTTCAGTGTACTTTCCATGGAAGGTCACACGGGGACGAACAAGCCTGTATTCTTACCTACCACACCATCTGTACGCAAGAGACCGCCTAAACGACGGCGTGCCAGCCCTAGTCCTAGTCTTAACTCAACTCCTGAACCTACACCTGAATCTGCTCCCGCTGATCTCCTCCTTGACTGATACCTCATCCCCGATGTATTCACCAGCCCGGAGACCACCTCCCAGTACTTCCTTGGTAAAGACTGTCACCCTGGATAGGCGTGGTCCCCTTCCACCCTAGAAGAAACATCAGGCTCCTCATAAGAGCATGCCAGCGTCCACCTACGCTGCTCCACAACAAGAGCGCTCCCCACCAAAAACCATCCATAGAGCCGTCTCTCTAGAGATGCAGATTGATCAGACCTACATTAGAGGTATCGCCACACCGCTCTCCTTCCCTGCCAACCACTCCTCTCCATCTCGGTGTACCTCCTGCCCATGATGACCCTCCTAGGTGTCCAGACTCCCCAGAGGACTCTCCTGATCCTGACGCCAAAGTGAAGAAGCAGACAGCGGCCATCAAGCCTCGTATACACCACCTCTCCAGCCGCCGCAACTGGGTGAGTCTCTTCACCAACAGTTGGAGCCCCTCTACACCAGAGAAATTGTGTTGCAGAAGTTGGTCGGACAGTACCTAGACCACACCAGACAGCTAAGACTAGTACAGGCTGAGTTAGCTACAGTGGCCCAAGAGACTACTCTCTATCAAAATATCCTCGCTTTAGCACTAGGGGTCAACATGGCCTAATGTGAGGGGGCTGTGTAGTGGCCAGACATTGACAATAGACATAGCCGTCTCGAGTCAAACTCGCATAACACTACAGTAATTCAAATATTGTAATGTTTTTGAGTGCTGTTACATACGAGAGCCGAGGGCTACAAGTATGGGAAGGGCTTGGAAGGTGGTAGAGGCCGACCAAGTGTACCTTCTGCTCATTACATAAAAGAGTGAACAGTTATATGTGCTCTTTATAGGTGTAGTGTAGATTATATCAGACGTAGGCCGATGCCGAGACTCATTGGAGCTCAGGACCGACGTAGGTCATGTAGAGTTTATACTCCTAGGGAGTGCAGAGAAAGGTTGTCTAGCCTTGAGATCCTAAGCTCGACGCTAGGTTCATAAGAACCCGGGATCGGCCTAAGTCTAAGGGGTGGATAGAGATATGCTTAGTCTAGGATGAGGTGAACTCGAGCCGTACTGAATCCCAAGGGGATTCTCAGGTGGAGTTACCCGCCTAAAGAGTAAGCCTCTGTAGGTTGAGTTAGGAGATGTTGCTTTATTCAAGCGCAATCAACAACTGAATTACAACACAAAATGCACTGCCTTATATACATAACAAACTTCCGGCCAAAAGAGCCCAACATGGTATCGGCCGGCCGACATGGTATCGGCTCCGGAACTGATGCAACAACATGGATGGTTCCGCCCGATGTCGGCCACATAAAGGGTCGGCCTTGGCACAAAATACAATAAGGAGAAGCATGTCATATATAATTATGAGCTTAATCTATAAGGTCGGCCATGAAGTTACTATATAAATGGCAAAAAGACTCTATTAAATTACAACCAAGCAAGAGTAGACAATTACTGAAAATATGTATAATGTGGGAAAAACCAAGATGCAATATAAGTGTAATCCCAAAGCTTGATTGCTAGTATAGGTATATATATAAGACAAGTAGTGTATAAGATAATAATGAATGCATGAATGAGTATGGATAATAATGTCATGCATGGATAAGATTATAATATGGTAATGTCAGCTAGGATACTGTCTGTGTGGCTGGCCTAGGGAACCATAACCACGGAGGCTGTTTCACCACAATATGTCATTATTTATACATATCTATAATATGAAATGACATAATTATTTATATACTGTACCTTACCAGTCATAACTTGCTTATAACTATGTATAACTTACCTTTTTATACCTATGCAATGGGGCTGAGGTCTCAGAATTGATTACAATTATTTTGCATGTGATTCATATCATTTTAAGCATCTTTTGTAAAAGGCCGACTCTAGTTAGGTCCGGCCTTGTCCGTATGGCAAACATCTTGTTGAGCAATTCCAAACGATGCTACTTCGTCTTTTTACCGGAAATGCAATAGTATATAAAGCTTGTGCTTTTACATTATACTGTCAGTTGATGCGTGGATTTTAATAAAGACACATCTATACTGTACATGTACACTTAAAACATTTATTTACTATGATTGGTAGCTAAGCAACAAACAATTGTTTAAAGTGCATTTCAAAAGAGAGTAATAAAGTTATTATTCGAAAGGGAAAAGGCGGTTGAATACATACTTGCCAAGTGTCCCGGGTTTCTCGGGACACCCCCGGGATTTGAAAATTGTTCCTACACTGTCCCAATGTCCTGATTTATACCCCGGGAATTAGAAAATTGCTGCTCCAAAAATTTTTACTTATTATTTTCTTTGGGTTTTCCAAAACATTGATTGAAAAAAGGGTTGAGCGTCGTAAATCCAGGGGAAATTTGCTGAATATAAGCTACACACCGTTTATTTTTAAAGTAGTTCGATGTCTACTGACTGTCGTGTCTGTGTCAATTGCCACTAGTGATAGCCCAAACTCTGACTAATTCCTGAGTTATATTGGCAGTGTACTAAAGCCTCCCCAACAGTGGATAGCTATTTTATATAAACGCTCTAATGGCAATGACAACCACCGCGCAAATGAAAATTCATTCATTGATATTATTATTATAACTCTCTGCTTGTACAAATAATGTTTTCATTATTTGTCTATTAATTAGATGTTAATTTAGCTGTTAAGCCAAACAATTCTCACAGTACAGACAAGCAAAAGACTCGGCAATTTTCAAAATTAAAATCAATGGGTCAAATTTATTTATTTTATTTCTATAAGTACATTAGCCAGGCTGACCCAGAGGCATATCAACAAAGCTGTCACGTCATCTACATTGTAAAAGCTTAGAAGATTTGTTTATTCTCGTTGATTCTGAAGTTCGAAAGACAGGCTTACATTTTGATTATATTTTTTATTATAATAATTATAATCATAATGAATTTGCAAAGAGTGCTTCAGATTGGATTATCTAAAGAATACCTATAAAACTTGCTACAAAATAAAAATTGATTAGAAACCAAATTTTTGTTTCATTTGATATTAAATTATAAACATATAAATAACTTAACTTATGAAAATACTGAATTATTATTACTATAATTCAGTCTTTTCATAAAAGTTAAGCTACATGTATTTATATGTTTACAGTTTAATATAAAATGAAACAAAAATCTGGATTCTAATAATATAATATTTTATTTTGTAGCATGTTTTATAGCTCTTCTTCAGATAATCCAACCTGAAGCACTTTTTTCAGCTTCATTCCTATTCTAATTCTTCCCACCATTTTAAAACCATTCCAATATGCATATAATATTGTAATGGTTTCTGGTATTTCGTGCGGTCGTCCTTGGACGACTACCGACCCAGAACTGAAGTGCCTATGAGTGGTGCTAGGCCTTCTCATTACATGAGAGATCGAGCGGTCTCAGTAGTCAAGGTACTACCAGAGACGACCCATCTGGTCCCAAGTCTGACCTTCAGACTATACTTTGAAAGAGAGTGATCCGCCCTAGTAGGCGGTTCGCTAATGCGAATGACCTGGCAAAAGGAAGTGAAAGTCTCTGTATCAAGTATGGATGTGTCTTTATTGAAAGCCAAGCAAAGACTGAGACAACGAATGATAAAACATGGCCCTTTATATAGTATAAGGACTTCCGCCCGACGTAGTGTCGGGAAAAGACGACATAGGGTCGTCCGGAAGTTGCGCAATAACATGGTCGCCGGAAGCCCGACGGCCGACCCAAAATAGGTCGGGTTATACAAAAGTTGCTTATAATCATCCAATTCATGTACAAAATGAATATCAAGTGATTCTGAGAGGTCGGGCCTCTTTACATGGGTATAAAAGGTACCAAAAGACTCAGTAATTGCCATACATGAATGTACAATGGTATATAGTTAAGTAGTACAGTACACAGGCAGATATATACATATAAGCACACACAATAATGAGTGCCAGGTGATAAGAGACGACTGTGCGTACCATCACACTATGAACATATTTTTGACCACTAGAGCAGCATACAAATATAAGTGAAATTACCCTAACTACTGCCATTTTAGTGGCTCACAAAAAATATTTTGAATGCGGGAGGGCACTCCTCTGCCCCTCCCACACCCTTTCCTATCCCAAGCCCCAAACCCCTTCCTCTGGTCCGCGCATATGTCCAGATTTTTTACCCAGGTCACTTGGCAAGTATGGTTGAATAAATTACCCAGTGTCACAATTTCCCTACTTGTGATTTCAGATTCTTTAAAAATCAGTCATGAATATTGGATTGATAAGATAGTTTATTACTAGACTTACTAAAACTACACTGAACTGAACTTCTAACTGAACTGTCACTGTACTTTTACTGTAAAACTTGGGTCTCTGCTTTTATACCTCAGAGTACCTGACACTTCAAAAATAAGTCATGAATAAAATCATGGCTTAGAAAAATTTAGTCACATAAATTGCTTGAGATAAGAATTTGGGACATTACTAATTATAGGTTGTTTACACCTCTGATTCATAAACATATGATCACTAATACATTATAGTAGCAGCCTACTCTACTACTGTATACAAAGACACTACACATGTATGTAATATTTACTGTCCCATAAAACACCACTAGTAAAATATTAGAGTACAATGATAAAAAGATATGAAATAAAATGCATGACCATTAAAATATACATATACATATAAAACCCTGCACCAATTAAACAATGATAGTATAATATTAACTGAATTTGTGACACCCAGTATGCAGCAAAAATGTACTGGAACCGCATTAAAAACAGCTAGTGAACAGTTGAAAGTTCATAACCAAATCCAAGTTGTGTTAATGTAAATAGAATGAAAATCATATCAAAAGAAATGAATAACCAACAATCAAGTGTAAGACGAATGCACAGTCTAAACACAAAGAATGTGGTAGTGACTTTACACTATGGACACTAATGAGCTATTTATTATCATTAGAAGTTGTCCATTCTCAATTTCTCTTCCTCTTCTTTTCATTTCAGTAGAAGAGAAGAGGAAGAGAAATTGAGAGAGGATAACTTCTAATTATGATCAATAGCTTATTAGTGCCCTGGCTTTACACTCTCTATTCAGTCTATTGAATACAATGAACATAATATATAATCTATCCATTTTGGGACTACTATCACCTATTTTGAATTACCCATGCTGCAAAATGTATAAGCTAATGGTAATATTGAATGTGAGAACAGCAGTTCTGAATATGCCATCTGCTGAATTGAATGTAACAACAGGCAGAATGAATAACCTCTCTGCAATAAGGAACCACCTACATGTAGTTTGATTACTGAAGCACAATGCACAGAATGTATAGCTTAAGTAGTAGTTTGGGTTTATCAAAGTAAACAGATTTTGGAATATTTTTACAAGGGGCTCCTCATAATTTGGAGCCTAAGGCCATGTATAGGCATAGGCTACGCTCTCCTACAGTCTCTAGTAAGTGAACCTAAGGCTAGATTGTACCGAAAATTTATGTACGTCTCAAGAGATCTGCGCCAACTATACTACTCTTATTCATCAATAACTACATGTAGTTGTGTTCCATTCGATGAGAAAATCTTCAGAGGGCAGGCTTCCATTAGTGCTAGGATAACAATATATTGTGCAATAATATATCATATTGATATTAATAGACAGCGAGCTATTGTGTAGACTACTTGCATAATACAACACTGTAGTATGTAAACCTTTTATACACTACAAACTATATTATATTTTCCATAAGAACTACATTTAGCCTGTGTTCATATATGATGAAAATAGTAAAGATGGGAGGGTTTTATAATATTACTGGCTACAAGTATAATGTGTGTGTAGAGTGACAACTCTTCTGTCTTTCTATTCTTAGTTCAACAGTAACAACAAATGATATACATGTGCTTCATGTAACAAACATAGAGACCTTATGTATAGGTACATAATAGTACATACCTCAGTTACTGTGATAGGTTGATGTAGTTGATGATGGATGTATAACACTGTAGATACGGGTAGCCCACACAATATATGCTTCTCTCTGCTTGCCTTTGCACTACAACTACAAGTATAATACCAGTAGGCCTACCATCAGTCACCCAACTGTATGCTATGCCTGAGTATAATATTATGGGCAAGCACTTTGTCTGCCTGTCATTTGTTGATAAAAACTGACTGACCTTTGATTTAGGAAATACAATGAGTTTTGGCTGTCTGTAGTCCACCACCCCTTATAATTACCTATCACAGGCATACTAAGGAACTCAGACTATATTGTATTGGCAAGGTTAAAAAATTTATTTCCTTATCTTCAACCAGGGCTGTAACAACTACATGCGGTTTTAGCTGAGGGAGCAAAAACGCCTATAATAATTATACTACATGTATATACATGTACTTACTAAGTACATGTATATACATGTACTTACTAAGTACTACTATCTATATTAAATTTAAAAATATACACAGGCCACATGCACTGCCATTCACACTATGTAACACCAGACATTACTTTGTGATCAATGTGCATAAAGCTCAATATTGAGTGTTGACACAATAAAGGTTTGAGTTTGGACAGATTGCTGGGGAGGTCTATCCTGCCCCCTTAATTGTTACGGCCCTGTCATCAACAGGCACTGAAGTAACTGAAGCCTAGTTTGCATGCAGCACTGTAAATCATCTAGCATCTGTCTAGCTAGCTGTGTAATGGCTCAACCCTGCAGTATTCACACAAATTCCTTGTGTCACTATCTCTGGCTAAGACTCTGGTATTCCACATGTTGACCTTTGACACACACAACACATCAACACATTCTAACTTAATTGTCATTGGCCAGTGATTTTTGTAGCTGTACTTGGAAAATTTTAACTTCAACTGTACCATTATATGTGTAGTAAATGAATATTAAATAGTTGTAACTGCCATAAGGTGATGAGTCTGTGAAGAATCTCTCAAACAGCTGCTTAAAATTGTGTTGGTGTGTTGACACTAATTTGTAAAATGCTTGACCAAACCATTATACTGAGGATAAACAATCCCTATACGGTATGGAGTATGTTGGCAGCTACAGATAGAGGACGTAATAGTGATGATGTCACTGTAGAAATTCGCATATCAAAATATTTATGTATGATCAAGAGTCATGCAAAAAATACTTGGCCGCCCCTCAAGTGCTAGAAATCTTTATAAAAAGGGAGGTTGCTTCTGCACTACGAGAACAGAAATGACGTGTGATTTTTGTAATTGCATTTAAAGTTTCCTCAAGCTAACATTATTGCGAAGTCGCATTTTCTTGCTCATTGTCGCTTCATTCTGTAAAACTACCCCTCAGATGATTGAATGTTTCGTGGTAAACAACAAAACCAGTTCATCTGACGAGTGTTTTTTGATATTGAAAATGAACAGAATGGTTATATTTCAAGATTTCAGCTGTGCTAGGAGTCGAGATGTTATTAGCTACATTCATACATTTCAGCCTATGTACTCCACAGGTTTACACTGGAAGGTATTCCAATTACACCCTGGAGAAGATTTTCGAAGTTCAAACGCCCAGTTGTACCTCCTTATTTGTCCGGAACCAAGATAGAAAAGGAACTGGCTACAGAAGAAGACAAGGGTTACCAGATGGAAAAATAGCATTTTATACTTTACACAAGGGAGACCGACTACCTCTACGTGTATAAACACTAACGTATATTGTCCTATATACTACCTAAATAAATTTCAATGGGGAAAGCAGGTTGACTATCGGCTATCTTGACTACCGACTACCTTTCAGCATATAGACACTAATATATACTATACTATATACTACCTAAATAAATTTCAATGGAGAAAGCAGGTTGACTATCGGCTATCTTGACTACCGACTACCTTTCAGCATATAGACACTAATATATACTATACTATATACTACCTAAATAAATTTCAATGGAGAAAGCAGGTTGACTATCGGCTATCTTGACTACCGACTACCTTTCAGCATATAGACACTAATATATACTATACTATATACTACCTAAATAAATTTCAATGGGGAAAGCAGGTTGACTATCGGCTATCTTGACTACCGACTACCTTTCAGCATATAGACACTAATATATACTATACTATATACTACCTAAATAAATTTCAATGGAGAAAGCAGGTTAACTATCAGCTATCTTGACTACTGACTACCTTTCAGCATATAGACACTAATATATACTATACTATATACTACCAAAATAAATTTCAATGGAGAAAGCAGGTTGACTATCGGCTATCTTGACTACCGACTACCTTTCAGCATATAGACGCTAATATATACTATACTATATACTACCTAAATAAATTTCAATGGAGAAAGCAGGTTGACTATCGGCTATCTTGACTACCGACTACCTTTCAGCATATAGACGCTAATATATACTATACTATATACTACCTAAATAAATTTCAATGGAGAAAGCAGGTTGACTATCGGCTATCTTGACTACCGACTACCTTTCAGCATATAGACACTAATATATACTATACTATATACTACCTAAAGAAATTTCAATGGAGAAAGTAGGTTGACTATCGGCTATCTTGACTACCGACTACCTTTCAGCATATAGACACTAATATATACTATACTATATACTACCTAAATAAATTTCAATGGAGAAAGCAGGTTGACTATCGGCTATCTTGACTACCGACTACCTTCCAGCATATAGACACTAATATGTACTATACTATTATACTGTAATGGTTTCTGGTATTTCGTGCGGTCGTCCTTGGACGACTACCGACCCAAAACTGAAGTGCCTATGAGTGGTGCTAGGCCTTCTCATTACATGAAAGATCGAGCGGTCTCAGTAGCCCAATAACTACCAGAGACGACCCATCTGGTCCCAAGTCTGACCTTCAGACTATACGTTGAAAGAGAGTGATCCGACCTAGTAGGCGGTTCGCTAAGCGAATGACCTGACAAAAGGAAGTAAAAGTCTCTGTACCAAGTATAGATGTGTCTTTATTGAAAGCCAAGTGAAGACTGAGACAATGAACAGTGAAACAATGCCCTTTATATAGTATAAGGACTTCCGCCCGACGTAGTGTCGGGAAAAGACGACATAGGGTCGTCCGGAAGTTGCGCAACAACATGGCCACCGGAAGCTCGACGGCCGACCCAAAATGGGTCGGGTTTTACAAAAATTGCTTATAATGATCCAATTCATGTACAAAATGAATATCAAGTAATTCTGAGAGGTCGGGCCTCTGTACATGGGTATAAAAGGCACTAAAAGACTTAGTAATAAACATTCAAGTATATACAATGATATAGAAGTTGTACAAGGTAGAATGCAAGTAGATATATACATGTAAGCACACATAATAATGAGTGTCAGGTGTAGGAGACGACTGTGCGTACCATTACACAGCCCCCTCACACTAGGTCATAGGTGTCTCTAGTGTTAAGTTTATAAGGGTACGATATAGTGCAGACCCTCTTGAAACTACGTCCAATTCTGCTTGTATCAGTCGGAGTTGCTGAGGGTGTTCCAGGTATTGGTTGGCTAGTGTACGAAGAGCTATTTCTCGAGTGTAGAGTGGCTCCAAGTGCTGGCGTAAAGTGCCCCCCACTTGTTGTCGGCTGGCTACGTAGTGGATCCGTGGCTTGAGGTCAGCAAGCTGTTGCGAAAGCATGAGTGACGGATCCGGAGATGCAGGACATGTGGCGTCAGGCTTGGATAGCGTAGGAGACGCGTGTGGTGGGGATGGGACGGAAGGAACAGCAGGAGAGTCTGGAGAGGCTCGGTGCAGGCTTCTGACGGGAACTTGAGGAGAGCAATGGGGCGAGACTTCTAGCGTCGGCCTAGACTGCAGAGGTTCAATCAGTAGGACTGGAGAAGCTGTACATGAGACCTTAGGTGGAGATCCTTCATATATGGTACCAGAGTGGGCAGTAGGCATGCTCTTCCTGGGGGCAGGCTGTGTCTTCCAGGAGGGTAAACGTCCACGTCGGCCAAGGGGAGCCGTATGTACTTCGGATGTACTAGTGGTGGGTCGCCAAGGAGAGGGTCCAGCAGGGGTAGTGGTTGACGACGAGGAAGAGGAGGAGGCAAGATCAGAGGGTGCAGAGTCTGGTGTCAGCTCAGGAGATGGAGAAGGACTACGTCGTCTCTTTGGAGGCCGCTTCCGTGTGGAGCGGACACTAGGCAAGTTCCTGATTGGTTCCTGATTGTCCATCCATGGTGGGATGACATGGCAAGAATGGTGGGGGATCCTTTACGCCCACCATTCCATGAGAGCAGGATAACTGGGCTCGTCCGTGAGGAACAGACCTTTCCCACAGATACTGGATCTCCGACTGAAGTTATGGCCTAATGCATCACGGCTGACTGAACTGCGTCCGCACCGGCAGTAAAAGCGTGCGAAGTGTTGCCATAGGTGTATGTTTAGTCTTTTGAGAGTTCCGGAGAAGCCACACTTTGCACATTTGGAGGTGGGTTGGCTCTTCCTTGCCAACTCGTCTCGGGCCTGCTGTGTAGAAGTGCTTATCCATGGCTTAGTGGCTCCGGAGTGCTGGGACGACTCGAGAGGTAGTTCATCAGTGAGCCTATGTAGTTTTACACTAGCCTGTTTTAGTGTAGAGATGATGGGAGGTGGAGTAGGGGGAGGTGTGCCGTCTGGCATGAGTGTCCTCCTCAGGGGAGAGATATCTACAACACACAATTTATCTGATGTGTAGCCTCCGCCTTCTAACTCATGTTCTCTTCTGTGGAAATGTTCAGGGGAATCCTCCTCTGTCCCGACTGGTCTATGCCGAGTGGGGAGGGAGAGAGAATTCATGCCTGACAGTTCCACAGGTATAGATTGCATCTCTAATTCCGGTTTGGTCCTTACTTGCAACACTGATATTTGCTTACCTTCAGCTGTGAAGACAGGCTGACTGGAGTGATCCTTGATGGGAGAAGTAGCCGTCTCGTCCATCTTAGGAACAGAAAGAATACGACTGCTGTTATTAGCTTCACCAGTGACACGAACAAGAGTGCAGAGGTTGTCACATGTAGGGATACATGTACTGTGGTGGAGTGCTGGACGAGAAAGGACTACTCGTCTGTGAGCTGTCGTATTTATACTAGCCGAGGGATGAGTGGACGACCATCTGTCGGGTCTGGTCCACCTTCCTCTGGTTTGACATCTCTGTTGGCTTCAGTAGGAATGGGTTCATCTACTGAGACGGGTTCCGGTGTAGCCGTTGGTCCGTCTTCTGTTTCTCGACATCGCTGTAAGAGGGTATGTAGGGCTTTCCGTAGGAGGTCAGCGGGAAGCTCTTCTTGATAAGGGTCTGCCCCATGATCGTGGTTCTGTAGGAAGATTGTTCCGGCCACGACCGCGTCGTCCAGATCGTAGGGCTGTGTCCGTGTGTAGTACCAACGTAGACTGGGGTCGCGGACCGTGAGGCAAAACTTCTCAAGGGTCCATGCGTCCAAAGATGCAGGAGGTGCTCCTTCAAAGGCTATCGCCATCAATCTGCGGACGAGGGCGGCATGCTCTCTGAGTGACGTGTGAGTGGGCTGTTCCAGGGTAGACAGCTTCCATCGGGCTTCTCTGGCAGACATTCCATACTGCCCCCTCAGTCGGGCAATTATCTTTTCGACTGAGCGGGGTCGTCCGCACTCTTGTGCGGGCCCGTGTAGGGCGGCTCTAAGCCGTATGAGGCGTGCTCTGTTATTCCAGTTGCAACGCTCTGCCATAGCGGTGAAGTCTTCTATGAAGAGTTCTACGTCCTCTTGTCCATCGTAGATGAGTGTGTCGGGGTCCTGCTCCGTGTGGTACATTACCTGCTGAAGCAGGTTCTTTATCCGGTCCATGTCGGTAGGGTGTCGGGTAGTGAGTTAAACTGCTTTAAATTGTTAGGCCGGGTCGGCCTAGTCGACGTACTGAGTACCGTCAATCTATTCTGGATCCAAGGTCGGTTTTTAGTTGAAGATCCGGCGTAGGTCGGGCTACATCCAGCGGAACCACGATAATTAAGGGTGCACTTTAGCGTTTGTCACCTTCTCGTAAAAGGGTTCCCGGGTCCGAGTCCTTAATCGCCGTTGAAGTATTGAAGAGTGAGGTCGGTCGGGCTTTCCCGAGGCCGAGGTCACCTTCCTTCGCTTCGTACTGTAAGAGTACGACTTTAGTATCCCACCGCTGCCACCAATGTAATGGTTTCTGGTATTTCGTGCGGTCGTCCTTGGACGACTACCGACCCAAAACTGAAGTGCCTATGAGTGGTGCTAGGCCTTCTCATTACATGAAAGATCGAGCGGTCTCAGTAGCCCAATAACTACCAGAGACGACCCATCTAGTCCCAAGTCTGACCTTCAGACTATACGTTGAAAGAGAGTGATCCGACCTAGTAGGCGGTTCGCTAAGCGAATGACCTGACAAAGGGAAGTGAAAGCCTCTGTATCAAGTATAGATGTGTCTTTATTGAAAGCCAAGTGAAGACTGAGACAATGAACAGTGAAACAATGCCCTTTATATAGTATAAGGACTTCCGCCCGACGTAGTGTCGGGAAAAGACGACATAGGGTCGTCCGGAAGTTGCGCAACAACATGGCCACCGGAAGCCCGACGGCCGACCCAAAATGGGTCGGGTTTTACAAAAGTTGCTTATAATGATCCAATTCATGTACAAAATGAATATCAAGTAATTCTGAGAGGTCGGGCCTCTGTACATGGGTATAAAAGGCACTAAAAGACTTAGTAATAAACATTCAAGTATATACAATGATATATAGAAGTTGTACAAGGTAGAATGCAAGTAGATATATACATGTAAGCACACATAATAATGAGTGTCAGGTGTAGGAGATGACTGTGCGTACCATTACAATACCACCTAAATAAATTTCAATGGAGAAAGCAGGTTGACTATCGGCTATCTTGACTACCGACTACCTTTCAGCATATAGACACTAATATATACTATACTATATACTACCTAAATGAACTTCAATGGAGAAAGCAGGTTGACTATCGGCTATCTTGACTACCGACTACCTCTCTGCATATAGACACTAATATATACTATACTATATACTACCTAAATAAATTTCAATGGAGAAAGCAGGTTGACTATCGGCTATCTTGACTACCGACTACCTTTCAGCATATAGACACTAATATATACTATACTATATACTACCTAAATAAATTTCAATGGAGAAAGCAGGTTGACTATCGGCTATCTTGACTACCGACTACCTTTCAGCATATAGACACTAATATATACTATACTATATACCACCTAAATAAATTTCAATGGTAGAACTGGATATTCTTATAAACATTTACTACCTCATACTAGTAGTATAGTCAGTGCAGATCTGCACAGACACCCGGCCATTTCCGCGTCTTATTAGCCCTAGATCCAAAAACTCCCCGGGCGGACGACTACCCCACCCGTCCTCTCGCCCCCTCCCCTTCCCTAAACCTCACTCTATGTGCAAAGCCCTAGAACCTACCCCCCGATCGCGGGTGGGGTTTCAAAAACCTCATCGGCTGTTCCGTAGAACCCAGTCTAAAGAGCAAACCCCGCGCCCCGTCCCCGTCCCGTCCCACGGCTCGGGCAAGGAGGCGCGTGCGTACGCGCGCGCCCCCCGCCCCGCGAACCCCACCCGTCCTCTCTCCACCCGTCCCCGCCCCTCCCCACCCCTCCCCACCCCTCCCCTCCGCCTCGCCCTCCGCCTCACGGCGGTTCTCGTTTGCGAGTCCAGCCGTGGCCCCACGCCGCCCTCCCCCCGCCCATCTCCCGCTATACGACTATGAAAAAGATGAGTAAGGCTAACGATACACGAGTTTGAGAGTAATAATATAAAATCAATTGATAAGTAGACACGAATGAGTGTGAATGACAAAAGTTTTTGCCTCAAAACTGTGCAGTGGCGGGGAGGAGACGCTCGCCGAGGATGGAGTCTAGAATGGCACAATCGTAGAATGTTCTCCCGCTCTTGGAAGTCTTCTGTCCCTTGTACACCATCACGGAGGGGAGGAGCTCTTTCATCGAAACTGCCAGACGTCCCGGAAGGAAGACCTCTCCCTTTTTTTCTTCGTTTCCAATCCGACACTCGTAGGTGGCAATGGAGTTGCTCGCATTATCACCATCACCGCATCTTGGGACGTATGTGGGTCGGAGCGCGGTCACCACCAGCACAGAACCAACGGGGAATGAAGATAGCGTTTGCACTCGAAAAAATTCTTCTAACTGGGCCAAGGTCTTCTTTCTCAAGTCACCGGCCAGCTTTTTCATGGCTGCTCCTGGCAGGGAGCACACGCTCTCGATATGGTTGAATGTGTTTTGTCCTTTAGCGGTCTCCTGCTGTCCCAAGTACACCATGATCCTAGGTGGAAGGGTAAGGTCCTTTAGCTCCTCTTCTTTGACATCCGCTAGCTTGGGCATGGCGTGACGAATGTTGGTGTGAAAGTTGATGCAATGTCTCATCCCCTTGCCATCCACATAGCTTGCCCTGGCTAAGAATGCTTTTCCGAATGCCGTTTCAACCACCGAACCTCCACTCACTTCTCGCACAGTTCCTGGCTCTAGCTCCGACAGCTTCACCGTTGTCTGCAGAGAGCTCCTCTTCTCCGCTCCCATGCTCCTACAATAACGAAAGTGGTGTATATAGATCCGACAAAGCGGTTAAACGGGAGAAATATGGTACGGAGTTTTATGGATATACGAATAGGGCTACTTACATTAGGGTTGCTGCCACTGCACGAGCTTTCTCCAGGCTTAGTCCCCCGCTCTTTTTCTTCCCCTTGCAAGGGGACTTGGTAGCTTTTTTTCCCTTCGACGTCTCACCACCATCCATTTCTTCCGTAGCCGTATCGGCTCCGTGGCCATCATCATCATCATCATCTGATATTACAATCACCTGGGGTTTCTTCTTTTTCCTAGCACAGGTTTCATCTCCTTTTGGGTTCTTCCTCTTCTTGGATGTTGTGGTCTCGCCCCTATCCGAGGCCCGCTCCGGGGAGGACGGAAAGTCCGCCATGTTAGAAAGATCCTTTCGGGCAACACTCCCCACTCCTATTATTTTCCCCTTCTTCCGTGCCTCTTTTAACGCATCCACCTCTTCTTTCCTCTTCTGACTGCACTCTTCTTCTTCAATAATTCCATCCATTTGTGAGTCCGTTAAGCCCGCAAATAACTCTTCTTGGTTCTGGACTATGTTGTCAGTATCCATTGATAATGTACTATTGTAGTAGTGTACCTGTACAGTAGTGATGTGCTGAACTTTGAATGCTGAGACCGTGATCCCACTCTCCCTTTATACATCTGCTCATTTCTTGACTCCTCCTTTTTTATTATCCAATCCCAATGTGTCCCGATGCACCCCGATGTGAATCCGAAGCCTCCCGATGCACCCCGATGTGAATCCAAAGCCTCCCGATGCACCCCGATGTGAATCCGAAGCCTCCCGATGCACCCCGATGTGAATCCGAAGCCTCCCGATGCACCCCGATGTGAATCCGAAGCCTCCCGATGCACCCCGATGTGAATCCGAAGCCTCCCGATGCATCCCGATGCGCCCCGATGTGTCAATTCACATCGGGGTGCATCGGGATACATCGGGATGCATCGGGAGGCTTCGGATTCACATCGGGGTGCATCGGGAGGCTTCGGATTCACATCGGGGTGCATCGGGAGGCTTCGGATTCACATCGGGGTGCATCGGGAGGCTTCGGATTCACATCGGGGTGCATCGGGAGGCTTCGGATTCACATCGGGATGCATCGGGGTGGTATTGCCAAGGGTGGGGAAATGGTTAGAATCCGCCCACTGAATACTACTATTTAAGGTATGAGTTTCTCACTCTAGCAGTATGAACAATCAGCCTCTAGTCAACAGAGTGAGAGTAAACAGAGACAGCTACCTACTAGTCAGCGCCTGATCGGAGATGTCAACAAGTACAACATAAGGTTAGTGCTAAATAGGGTAATCGGCAGCAATTGTGAAGTGTTTATTGTATATAACGCTATTGAGCCAAAAACAAAAAAAATTAACTTACACCCTACTACTATATATTTTTATAGGGAGACTAAACAGAGACACCTACCTTCTAGCCAGCGCATGATCAGCAGAGATGTCAACAAGTGAAAAAGAAGGTTAGTGCTAAATGAGGTAGTTGGTAG
The DNA here is from genome assembly GCA_935421135.1 of Bugulina stolonifera. NCBI lineage: Eukaryota > Metazoa > Bryozoa > Gymnolaemata > Cheilostomatida > Bugulidae > Bugulina > Bugulina stolonifera. The sequence goes on along the minus strand of OW285190.1, from coordinate 5,502,085 downwards.
CAATTGTGGATTGTTTATTGTTTATGTAGTGTGAAGTAAAAGAATAATAACTTACACCCTACCATTTTGTATTTATTTTTTTTTTTTTTTTATAGGGGGAGAGACCTCTCGTCAGGTTGAGCACACCTGTCAACTATGCGGTCTGGTTCTCAGATCAGCGTTTTCTCTAGACAGGCACACGAAGAGAATGCATGCACAGGCTCACCCGCACAAGTGCCCGGTTTGTGGCGGATGTTTTGATGGGAGGAGAAAGCTAGGTCATCACATGAGGCGATTTCATAGCGAGGGTAAGGTGGAAAAAGATGAGGGAGGTGCAGAGAAGTTTGATGATGTTTTCTGGTCTAAACCTCCAACAGCTGAAGAGGGGGATGAGATGGGGGTGCTACTAGCCCGCTATTGGAGCTCTATCAGGTCCGCAATACACTCTCGTCCCGTAGAAGATATTCTCAACGTTCGAGTGTGGAGAGGGGAAGGTGAAGACGAAGGAGATGAAGAGGTGTGGACTAAGTTGAGAGCAATGTGGAAGAGAGTGCCTTGTACTGTGAAGATTAACTGTAGCGCTGGAGTCATCCTCGAGCATAAGACCAGTGGAGAGTTGCGCTACTTTCACTCATCGAGCAACAATGCCGCATTCTTCCCCAAACCAAGACTGATCAGAACAGAGAATGAGATGAGAGAGTTTTGCGAATCTGTGCAGGAGCTCGACTTGAGAGAGAGGTCAGCACAAAGGAGACCGAATACCGCTTGGGCTTTACGACACATTGCGAATCTGACATTCTACATCTATAAACTCCTAGAGATTGGTAAGGTGGGTGGTGTAGTGAGCAAACTCCCAGACTACATACTTAACAACCGACACGTGATAGCACTAGACGTAGGCTTTTGGGCTAGAGGAGGTGCGCGTCCCTACTCAGACAACTTGTGTTTCTTTAGATGCTTGGCCATGATGTATGACTGTAACTGCAACCAAAAGAAGGGATGTCGTTGCCGTCGCCCCTCTCACACCACAACACATCGCTTGTTTAAACAATACATGAGACAAACTAAATCTTCTTCCCCACCCTCATCAACTTTGTCAGACTTTCCTGGGGTGGGCGCGAGTGATCTACTGGCCTTGGAAGATCGTTATGACATATCTATAATAGTCTTCTGTCTAACTGATGAGGAGGTAGCTCCGATAGTTTGGTCATCCGGGGCACAAAACAAAGCCCATAAACTCTTCGTCAACATGTACGAAAAACACTTCAGCTGGATAAAGAATGTTGATTCGTTTGCCAGATGTTTCACCTGCAAGCTGTGCGATAGCGCGTTTACACGCTTGTCCAGCCTACGACGACACAAGTGCTCGCCAGAAGAGGCATCGGTGTTCATTTTCCCTGGTGGAACGTTTGGACCCCCGCCAACCATATTCACAAAACTCAAGCGAGTGGCGGGAATAGAGGTGGTGAACCCCGACCTCTTATACTACCCCTACTATATCACCTATGATATCGAATGCTTCATGCCAAAAGACAACCTACCAACTAACACCACCACGATGACTTTTAGTGCAAGACACGAGCTACTGAGCATATCCGCGTGTTCTAACGTCCCGGGGTTTGAGCGGGCCAAGTGTTTTGTGAGGAGCGTCGACAGCAAGGATGGGACGAAGTGCATTCGTCAATTCGTCCAATACATAGCAAAGATTGCTGACGTGGCAGGAGATTTGTTCGGAGAAAGATTCCAGGATGTACGCGAGCGACTCTCTACCTTCCTCGCGGATCGGGCGGATAGAGAAGAGGCCTTTGCTGACGACAAGTTCTCTAACGTCTCGACTTACAGGGTGAAGTCCGGTCTCTCCGGATTAGAAAGAGAGTTAGAACAGCACATCTCCAGCGTTCCGGTGGTCGGCTTCAACTCGCAAAAGTATGACCTAAATATACTAAAGGGACCTTTACTTCGCTCTCTACAAGAGGAGGAGGGAGAAGATTTTGTTTTCATCGTTAAGCGTGTTAACAGTATGTCCTGCGTGGAGAGTAGATGTTTTAGATTCCTTGACATATGCAACTTTATCGCACCAGGCTTCAACTACTCCAAATACTTGAAGGCATTTGGCGTGTCAGAGAGTAAGGGATTCTTTCCTTACGACTGGGTAGATTCCCTGAGAAGGTTGGATCATCGTGGACTCCCTCCCCGAGAGAGTTTTTTCAACTCACTGACTCAGCAAGAATTGAGCGAGCAAGATTATCACCACTGCCAGCTCGTGTGGGAAAGAGAGAACATGGAAACGTTCAGGTATTTCCTTATCTGGTACAACAACCTCGATGTGGCCCAATTCATCGAGGCCATTGCACGTCAGAGCTCTATCTATCGACAAAAGGGTATTGATATGTTGAAATCCGCAATCTCGCTTCCAGGCTTGGCTATCAGATGGTTGTTTATGGAGGTGGAGGCCCGACCTAATGGCTACTCTCCTCCGCAAGCCGCTCTCCCGCTGCATAGGTTAATGTCTCTCCGAGGCGAACTTTGCAACTCACAACCCATATGTCTGTTCGATGAGGAGAGCAAAAGTCTGTACCACACTCTTCGCGATAACCTCGTGGGAGGGCCAAGCATCATCTTTCACAGACATCATGAAGTTGGAGTGACCTTTATTCGAGAGAAGATTTATGGCACATCCGCAAAACCCTGTAGGTCCATTCTGGGAGTCGATGCCAACGCTCTCTACCTATACTGCATGATGGGGAATATGCCTACGGGTTATCCCAGGCGGAGGCTAGAGAGCCGAGGCTTTGCTCTGGAACCTGTTAAAAAGTTCAGCAAAGTGGCGCATGGATGGCTAGAGTTCCAATCGTGGAAGAGAGGAGAGGTCATCCTTCACCAACAGAATGGAGGAGAAATGAGGATAGGCTGTCACAACCTACCGGTGGATGGTTATAGCGAACAGAGCCAGACTGTGTACCAATTCCACGGTTGCTACTGGCACGGACACGAGTGCGAGCTGGGAGGGAATGGAAAAGGTGTCAGAAACATGACGAATGAAGAGCTCCGGGTGGACACTGCGAGGAAAGAAGATTACATCAAGGCTCTAGGCTATAAGCTCATCACCACTCGGGAGTGTGAGTGGGGAGCGCGAGTTCGTTCGGATGAAGAGGTTAGGACATTTCTCTCCGTCTTCTTTTCTTCTCTCTATCCAGAGAGGGGTTGCGTCAACCTCGATAAAATAATCAACAACATTCGTAGTGAAGAGTACTACGGTTTAGTGGAGTGTGACATTTCCGTACCCGAAGAGCTAAAAGCGAAGTTCTCTGAGATGGCACCTATTTTCAAGAATATAAATGTGGGAAGAGAACACCTTAGCGAACACATGCGCGCTTTTGCCAAACAGAACGGATTCTTGAAGAGACCTCAGCGAATGCTCGTGGGGAGTCTTTTTGGCGAGCGAATCACACTACTCACCGATCTGGCTAGATGGTATCTAGATCAAGGTTTGATAATTACCAGGGTCTATCAGTTTGTTCACTTTATCCCACGAGCCGTCTTCAAAGACTTTGGTTCTTCGGTCTCAGACGCAAGGAAAGGGGGAGATCTGGACCCCGATCTGGCCCTCTTGGCCAGCACCAGCAAGCTCGTTGGGAATTCAGCCTACGGAAAGACCATAACAAATAAGGAAAAACATAAGACTGTCAAGTATGTACAGACAGTAGAGGGGGCGGCCGTCAAAGTGAGGAGTAGACACTTTTCTAGTCTCAACGAAGTCGATGAAAACTACTTTGAGATAGAGCTTCACAAGAAAAAGGTAAGTGTTGACAATCTTTCTTACTTTGACTCTTGATTTGACAAAACTTTTTCCGAGTGGAAGGGTGAACTTTCTCTCTCTCTCTCTTTCTTTTAGATTCGAATGGATGTTCCATCCGTCGTAGGATTCGTCATCCTCCAGAGAGCCAAGTTGAGGATGCTAGAGTTCTACTACGACTTTATGGATAGGTGAGTAGAACTAGGCTATACAAAGATTTTATCAAATCCTTTTCTATTTTATTCTTCGGTGTCAGCAACCTCCAACCCGCCCGATTTATTTTCACAGATTCGTCAGCAGAGAGGACTTTGAGTACGTAGAAATGGATACGGATAGCGCTTACATGGCCCTGAGTGCTCGCAGTATAGATGAGGTCATCCGAAAAGATAAAAAAGAAGAGTTCTACAGAGAGTATGGTAAATGGTTTCCCAGACCCTTCTGCGATAGCCACAGGGGAGACTTTATCACAACCAAGGTGCTCGGGCAAGAGTGGGAGATGAGGGAATGTTGTGAGAAGGTGCAGCGATACGAAACACGAACCCCTGGCCTGTTTAAGGAGGAGTTTCGGGGGGAGGGGGTCATCGCGCTCAACTCAAAAACATACTTTTGTTGGTCCGCTGACGGCGATAGCAAGTATAGCAGCAAAGGACTAAATAAAAGAGGAAACACCCTAACCAAAGAGAAGTTCCTCTCCGTGCTCAAAACAGGGGAGTCGGTGAGAGGAGACAATCGGGGTTTTATCAGAAGAGGAAATCAAACGTATAGCTATACTCAGCTAAAGACCGGACTCACCTACTTCTACGGTAAGCGGAAGGTTGCGGAAGACGGGGTGAGTACGAGTCCTATAGAATGCTAGTACTGATTTCTCGGAGATGAGACTACTTCATTCGATAAATCGGAGAGTAAACGAACAGTGCATCATAACCCTTGTATATATAATATATATCCGTATAATTCTTTTCACATTCACTCTCTATTGCAAGGGGTCTCCGTCCTCAAAACGGAGGGTTTACCGGTTGTAGCCTTAAAACCGAGCAATAAAACACTAGCTAATACATTAAAAACCATTTACCTCTCCAAACCAAAGGGGTAGACGGTACTAGCGCAGCTTCCGCTCATACTCACCCCTTATCAGTTCACATTTCTTCTATTGTATTCATTCGTAGGTGGGGGGTGACATCGCACGCGCACAATGCGCTCTCTCCCTATCGGAGTTTGCTACCCGGGGGAAAGTGGACGCGGTGGTCAAAGAAATTGGTGGCGAGTCAGCGACATCATCGTAGAGGCGGGTCTATTTGTAGGATGATGATGATGATGATGATGACGATGGCGATGAGAAGACAAGCATCCATCTATCCCGTTTATCTATTTCTATTTCTACCCCTCCGAGCGATGATGTCGTCGGCTAACCTCCTCGCGAAGTCTACGGTTTGAAGCGCGGAAGAGCCACCGCCTTCACTTTCCCTCGCCGCTCGTCACGGGGACGGGTGATTTGCCTAGGGGAGGGTCCGGGGGAAATGAGGGTTAAGGCGCGAGTCTTTCATCGAAGGTCCGGGGGCGCTCGAACGGAGGAGCGCGCGAGTGCGGTGTCACCCCGACTAGTTCAGTCTCAACAGTCCCCGGCAAAGAAATCATCCGGAAGCACCACCACCACTCGGTAAGTTTCTTATAGTAATATAGTCAGCGTCGTAAACTCTGCACGGGCACTCCGCACGGGCGTAGCCTATCATTACTCTAACCCGTATTTTCCTTCGCTTCACCCTACTCCAGCCGACGGTCCGCCCGCGAGGGCCGCGACGGGTCGTTGGGGCGGGAGGGCGGGGGAGGGGCGGAGGATGGGCGGGGAGGGCGGCGTGGGGCCACGGCTGGACTCGCAAACGAGAACCGCCGCGAGGCGGAGGGCGAGGCGGAGGGCGAGGCGGAGGGCGAGGCGGAGGGGAGGGGTGGGGAGGGGCGGGGACGGGACGGGTGGAGAGAGGACGGGTGGGGTTCGCGGGGGGGGGCGCGGGGTTTGCTCTTTAGACTGGGTTCTACGGAACAGCCGATGAGGTTTTTGAAACCCCACCCGCGATCGGGGGGTAGGTTCTAGGGCTTTGCACATAGAGTGAGGTTTAGGGAAGGGGAGGGGGCGAGAGGACGGGTGGGGTGGTCGTCCGCCCGAGGAGTTTTTGGATCTAGGGCTAATAAGACGCGGAAATGGCCGGGTGTCTGTGCAGATCTGCACTGACTACACTACTCATACTACATGAAATAATGCCTTTAGAAATTGGGTGCATTATTGACTTTTGCGACAACTCCTCTGTCTTTCTATTCTAATTTCAACTGTAACAACAAATAATATACTTCATGTAACAACTTATGTATAGGTACATGATAGTACATACCTCAGTCACTGTGATAGGTTGATGTGGTAGATGATGGATGTGTTATATACTGTAGATGCATGTAGGCTACACAACATATCCTTCTCTCTGCTTGCCTAAAACTACAAAATAGTATACTAGTATCATCAGTCACCAAACTGTATGCTATGCATGAGTTGCATATGCATAATTATGTGCAAGCACTGTGTCTGCCTGTCATTTGTTGATAAACACTGACTGACTTTTGATTTATGAAATACAGTGAGTTTAGGCTGTCTGTTGCCCACCGCCCCTTATAATCACCTATCACAGGCACACTAAGGTGCTCAGACTATATTGTATTGGCAGGGTCCGAAATTTATTCCCTCATCATCAACCAGGGCTGTAACAACTACATTTGGTTTTAGCTGAGGGGGCAAAAAAGTCCAGGCCAGAATATCTGATTGCCCAGGCTGATATTACTATATTATTACATGTATATATGACTATCTATATAACATGTAGATGAAAAATAATATACAGGATCACAGGCCACATGCACTGCCATTCACACTATATAACACTAGCCTTTACTTTGTGATCAATATGCATAAAGGTCAATGTTGAGAGTTGGCACAATCAAGGTTTGAGTTTGGACAGATTGCTGGGGAGGCAAATGCCCATCTTTCCCCCTTGGCTTTTACAGCCCTGTTATCAACATACACTACAGTAATTGTAGGCTGTAGCCTAGTTTGCATACAATGCTGTACGTGTAAATCATCCAGCATTTTATCTAGTGCTGCGCGGTGTTTCGGTTTCAAACGATGTTTGCGGTGTAAAACCTGCCGGTGTGGGCACAATAAAGGTTTGAGTTTGGAGTTGGACAGATTGCTGGGGAGGTCTATCTTGCCCCCATAATTGTTACGGCCCTGTCATCAAAATACACTACAGTAATTGAAACCTAGTTTGCATGCAGCACTGTAAATCATCTAGCATCTGTCTAGATATCTGCGAGATGACTGTCTTAACCTTGCAGTATGTCTAAATTCACACAAATTCCTTGTTGTGTCACTATTTCTGATTGAGACTCTGGCATTCCACATGTTGACTTTTAACACTCACAACACATTCTAACTTAATTGTCATTGGCCAGTAATTTCTGTAGCTGTACCTGGAGAATTCTAACTTCAACTGTACCATTATATGTGTAGTGAATGAATATTAAATAGTTGTAACTGCCATAAGGTGATGAGTCTGTGAAGAATCTCTTACACAGCTGCTTAAAATTGTATGACAGTGCGACCAATGGCGGCCGGAAGCCCGATGGCCGACCCAAAATAGGTCGGGTTCTACAAAAGATGCTTAAAACCATCTAGATCATTATGCAAAATCAATATCAGGCAATTCTGAGAGGTCGGGCCTCTTTACATGGGTATAAAAAGGACATAATTGCTCAGTAATGCACATTATAAGCATATAAGTAACATTCTACTACATGGACAATTGGTACAAGCAAGTGTAATGCAAGGTAAGTGTATATAATTAGTGACATTAGTGTCAGGCTAGATCAGAGTTATACGTGACAATTACAATATTTGTGTAGAGTAACAACTCCTCTGTCTTTCTCTTCTGATTTCAATTTCAACGGTAACAACAAATATATACTTTATGTAACAACTTATGTACAGTTACATGGGAGCACATACCTCAGTCACTGTGATGAGTTGATGTGGTTGATGATGGATACTGTAGATGTACACGTATGTAGCCTACACAAAACCTTCTCTCTGCCTACATTCAAGGTACAATTACAATCATAGTGCACCAGTATTATTGTCAATGTGTTACTAAACTGTGTGACATACTGTACGTGAACATCTTATGACTGTACTGGGTTGGGTTCTTTTTTATTTATTGATAAGAACTGACCTTTGATTTATAAAATACCGTGAGTTTAGGCTGTCTGTTACCCACCACCCAATATAATCACCGATCACAGGCACACTAAGGAACTCAGACTACACAGTATTAGCAATGATAAAAATGTATTCCTTTATCAACACCACAATAAGCTACAGTAAATGAAACCCAGTTGAAAAACAGTCTAGATGACTAGTCTAGAGGCTGTTTGTAAAGGCTAGTTGCAAAGGCTGGTTACAAAGACTGGTTGCAAAGGCTAGTTTGTGTCTAAATTTGCAGTATTCAGCAATTTTTTGTCCTTGAAAAGAGTAGTTCATGTATTTGCATTTGGAAAATTCCTTTGATTGTCCAGAAAATTGGCATATTGAATAACTCTAAACAGTAGCTTATCATGGGGGGGGGGGGGGAGGGGTGTCTGGCTCATTGCCAACTCACCTCTCTCAGCCTGTGAATTGAGCATTTACGCGGGGACCAACAGTTACTATGAAATGTGGAGCATGTGGTGTTGAGTCAGCAGCTACAGATAGAGGATATAATAGTGATGATGTCACTGTTGCTTTCAGTGCTGTGGGTGTCTTGTAGGTCTTGTAAATACATATATGTATAATTTTGTACATAGTAACAGCAATATTAGAGGGAAGATAACTCTCGCTGCAGTTGCCATGAGAAGAAACATCCCAATAGAATCACATGAGTTAGCAGACAAACCAATAAGTTCTTTGTTTCGGCAAGGAATTTATCACCGAGCTGTTAGGATTGGTTTAACATCCATGAAAATGCATGTTCCTGACTGCGGTTTGAACCAGAAGACTACAGTACCTAGTCTACATAAACTCCACCTAGCACAGTAGACATAACACATTACCCGCACCAGTACATCAGCTCAGATACCTTTAAAGAAGGAAAGTACAAGAGAGCAACCAACTTCACATGAGACATTCCTTCATGATCAGCTTGCTGAAATATGGGCTTAGCCATTCGTTCCATTTATGGTCTCTGTTTCGACCAAGAATTTACCATTATTACTTTTAGAAAACCATGTTTATTTGATACATCTGTACGTTCAGCCACAACATACAAACACAGTATTATTTTTAAAACAATACAGTAAGTGCAGTGTAGGCATGTTGATGTGACCATTCAAACACCATAGTAAACGTCATCTGAGTAAGATAAAACTGGTTTGAATACAAAAACAGAAAACCTTTAAGTGATAACAAATGATAGGCCTAAACAAACAAATGTCATATCACCTGCTTAAGTAAGAGTTGTTATCTGTTCACCAAGTATACTGGACTGACAACCCTACAAACCATTGCCACAGGTGAATGAGAGCACCTACTGGTTGGTAGATTAATCAAACACCTGTCACACCAAGTAAAAACTAATACTGGTATAGTCAACCACCTGTTGTACCTGCCACAGCTCTGGTTAGAGTAATAAACCACCTGCCATACCAGGTTACAGCTAGTGTCCAAATAATCAACCACCTGTTATACCTGCCACAGCTCTGGTGAGAGTAATCAACCACCTGGTGTGCTGCTGTCACTCTCACTGTCAGAATAATCACCTACAGCAATAAGTAACAAGTACAGTGTAAGGCATGAGCTAACTTTAGATTGTGGTTCCACAATATCAGGTATAGATACATAAACTGACCTAATATATTCACATGGACCAGGTATTCAATTGCCATTGGTCAGCTCTGTTATTGGACACATCTGAGTAATCTTAGATACTGGCTGAATAGATATTAGGCAATGCTTAGGATAATCATTGCCAACATGTATACAGAAGGAAGAATACAACAGTACGTTCAGTGGGCTCACCTATTCCAGGTAATAATCCAGCTACGGGTTTGACCTTGACATCTTTAGCTACAGCACCATCCTGTTTGTCTACAACTGTATGTTGGACATACAAGCATAGCATAGTTTACTTAACAGTAACAGACAGACTTGTCTAATGGTTACCATAGTTACTAGTTCACTTCCTGATGACAGCATGTATACATGTTGTATATGATTTACACAGCAATTATACGATTCAGTTCCAGGCCGTGGCTTAGGGGTTAGAATGCTGAGCTTTCTTGCTGAAGGTTCCAGGTTCAAATCCGGGTCACGGTGGTGTTAGAAAGAGCATCCAGCCACAATTGCTCCTGTGCCCCATATTAAAGTCTTTGGGGTCATGCAAGCCAGCATGGCTTCAAGGCAACTCTTCTACCCCTGCCAAAAAAGGCCATGTTATCTGGGCCTTTCTCACAGGGAGTTGGCCAGCACTGGCACCTGGCAGTGAGAGCTACTAGGGGCTGGTCACCCGAGGAGTATAAGTCGGTGAGTTTTTTTTTATACAGTTCGGTTCCAGCTTGCATATAATACCTGCTGCTATATTGTATATCCACAGCAATACACAGAGTGGGCAATTTGTCGATATAAAGCAATAATCACCACACTATCACGTAACACTATTATAGTAGTACATATACATTGTACAACTACAGTACTCCTATAATATAGTGTAATGTAACCCTACACTGGTACACAAGACTACTAGCCCTATATGTAGATATGTGTATCACCACAGTACATACACTGTAACTAGTACTATAACTTTACCATACCTTTAACATGAGCATCGCTAGTTGCACACCCGTTGACCTCTGAACTTCTTTTCAACTTTTTAGACACTGAACTCTCCACCGAGTCTGAACTACTGTAATATAGGATCGCTGTGTTGCAATATGGCTACTACTTCTCATTTCATTACAGCAATATACAAAACAGAGAGAGGATAACGCGTGTGCAAATATATAATACTGTGAGACAAATAAATTCTATCACAGTACTAAGAATTTTATGTTCACTGCAAGAGGCTTTCTACAACTGAGTCCTAGAATTTAGATGGTATGACATCGGTGCATTAACTAGTAGCGTCGTTATTTGATACACATATCCATACTTGAATAACAAGAAATATCTATACACATCTGACATATACGTAGATACATGTCTGACATATACATAGATACATGACTGACATATATGTAGATACACAGAGATGGGCACTCTGACTCGACTCAAGTTAACTCGAGCAACAGCTTTTCATTACTTTTAATTGACTTGTGCTTTTGTATTGTGTGAAAGCTGGGAATTGACTTTTACTTCTACTCTCCTACAAAGCATGATGCTTGACTCTTACTTTACTCTAATCTCTCAGCTATCAATGATAATTCTATTGGTTTGGTGTAATTATGTAATAAGTCTTGTCCACCATAGAGAAGCTGAAAGGCTTATAGATAAACAGACCTACCATTATAACAATAGTGCAAATTTGAAGTAGCCTTTGTTCCTCAGAACTACTATAACTGACAGAAAATCAGATCTAACACTAAGTATTACCTATTGTGTGTTGTCACACTTGTATACATCAGAAATTTGTGTTATACAAAATTCCCATTGGTATTTTCTTTGACATACTGCTGTACTTTTGACTCTACTCTGACTCTAGCATTTTGGCACTAGTTGCTTGACTCTTACTTTACTTTTCAAAATGGCTGTTTATTTACTCTTACTCTACTTTTGACTTGCTTCATCCGATGAGTTGACTCTAAATTACTTTTTATCAATTGGGAATGTATACTCTCACTTGACTCTTGACTTGAGTATTTGTCTGCTTGGCACATGTCTGTAGATACATGACTGACATATACGTAGATACATGGCTGACATATACGTAGATACATGGCTGACATATACGTAGATACATGACTGACATATACGTAGATACATGACTGACATACACGTAGATACATGACTAACATATACGTAGATACATGACTGACATATACGTAGATACATGACTGACATATATGTAGATACATGACTGACATATACGTAGATACATGACTGACATATACGTAGATACATGACTGACATATACGTAGATACATGTCTGACATATATGTAGATACATGACTGACATATACATAGATACATGACTGACATATATGTAGATACATGACTAACATATACGTAGATACATGGCTGACATATACAGTACGTAGATACATGGCTGACATATACGTAGATACATGTCTGACATATATGTAGATACATGACTGACATATACGTAGATACATGTCTGACATATATGTAGATACATGGCTGACATATACGTAGATACATGACTGACATATACGTAGATACACTGACATATATGTAGATGCACACCACACCTCTTTTTCCTTATCACACCAGCTAGCAGTGATTTCTGACTCTTTACTGGCTTCTGTTGAACAGTCTGTTTTGCTGCTGGTTTCTTAGCAACAGCCTTAACTTCCTCTTCTTGCTCTGCAGTTCTATCATGCACCAGGGAGGACTAGGATAGAACAACATAATCAGTGTTTACATTATGAACTTATTTTATCGAGCACTATGTAACTGACTTCTCCATTTTTCCATCAGTTCTGACCAATTTTAGTCATTTGAAATCCAAGAACCTCTTCGAATAATATATCGAACTTCACACATACTATCTGATCTATCGATATCGAAGTTGTGTGAGGTTTTATATTAGTTTGAGGCCCTCACACAACAAGTTGGTACAACTGTTTCGTGCTAAAAAGCCTTGCAATCATCAGGTAGCTTTACTTTCTCACAATAGTCTATCAGCAATCAGTGCAATATAAAGGGTAGCATAGAGTAGTATTACTAGCGTGGTACAACTATGCAACCTTCCAGAACACGGTGGCACATCTACCATATGTTCCAACCTTGTATTCAGCCAACAGCATTCTCTCCTCCAAATCCTTCTCCAACTCTTCTTTCTCCTTCAGCTGAGAGACTCTCTCCAGAAATTCTATTTCATCATTCTCTAAACCTTTCACCATGTTCTCTGTAACATAATATATGCTATACTACATTTTAGTACACAGTGACAATACCCAATGACTAGTTACCCAGATACCAATTAGTAGTAACTCACTCCACAAATACTATGTTAGATATTAGAAGTAGTCTCCACATGATATCGGGCAATGGATTAAGCTACCCTCTATTATACAGTATATAACATCTATTAGTATGGTGCACCTGCACTAGTCTATTATATATAACATCTATTAGTATGGTGCACCTGCACTAGTATATTATATACAATATCTATTAGTATGGTGCACATGCACTAGTATATTATATATAACATCTATTAGTATGGTGCACATGCACTAGTATATTATATATAACATCTATTAGTATGGTGCACCTGCACTAGTCTATTATATATAACATCTATTAGTATGGTGCACATGCACTAGTATATTATATATAACATCTATTAGTATGGTGCACCTGCACTAGTCTATTATATATAACATCTATTAGTATGGTGCACATGCACTAGTCTATTATATATAACATCTATTAGTATGGTGCACATGCACTAGTATGTTATATATAACATCTATTAGTATGGTGCACATGCGCTAGTATGTTATATATAACATCTATTAGTATGGTGCACATGCACTAGTCTATTATATATAACATATATTAGTACGGTGCACATGCACTAGTCTATTATATATAACATCTATTAGTATGGTGCACATGCACTAGTCTATTATATATAACATCTATTAGTATGGTGCACATGCACTAGTATATTACATGTAACATCTATTAGTATGGTGCACATGCACTAGTATATTATATATAACATCTATTAGTATGGTGCACATGCACTAGTCTATTATATATAACATCTATTAGTACGGTGCACATGCGCTAGTATGTTATATATAACATCTATTAGTATGGTGCACATGCGCTAGTATGTTATATATAACATCTATTAGTATGGTGCACATGCACTAGTATATTATATATAACATCTATTAGTATGGTGCACATGCACTAGTCTATTATATATAACATCTATTAGTATGGTGCACATGCACTAGTATATTATATATAACATCTATTAGTACGGTGCACATGCGCTAGTATGTTATATATAACATCTATTAGTACGGTGCACATGCGCTAGTATGTTATATATAACATCTATTAGTATGGTGCACATGCGCTAGTATGTTATATATAACATCTATTAGTATGGTGCACATGCACTAGTATATTATATATAACATCTATTAGTATGGTGCACATGCACTAGTCTATTATATATAACATCTATTAGTATGGTGCACATGCACTAGTCTATTATATATAACATCTATTAGTATGGTGCACATGCACTAGTATATTATATATAACATCTATTAGTATGGTGCACATGCACTAGTCTATTATATATAACATCTATTAGTATGGTGCACATGCACTAGTATATTATATATAACATCTATTAGTATGGTGCACATGCACTAGTCTATTATATATAACATCTATTAGTATGGTGCACATGCCCTAGTCTATTATATATAACATCTATTAGTATGGTGCACATGCACTAGTCTATTATATATAACATCTATTAGTATGGTGCACATGCACTAGTCTATTATATATAACATCTATTAGTATGGTGCACCTGCACTAGTCTATTATATATAACATCTATTAGTATGGTGCACATGCACTAGTCTATTATATATAACATCTATTAGTATGGTGCACATGCACTAGTATATTATATATAACATCTATTAGTATGGTGCACATGCACTAGTCTATTATATATAACATCTATTAGTATGGTGCACCTGCACTAGTCTATTATATATAACATCTATTAGTATGGTGCACATGCACTAGTATATTATATATAACATCTATTAGTATGGTGCACCTGCACTAGTATATTATATATAACATCTATTAGTACGGTGCACATGCACTAGTCTATTATATATAACATCTATTAGTATGGTGCACATGCACTAGTATATTATATATAACATCTATTAGTATGGTGCACCTGCACTAGTCTATTATATATAACATCTATTAGTATGGTGCACCTGCACTAGTATATTATATATAACATCTATTAGTATGGTGCACCTGCACTAGTATATTATATATAACATCTATTAGTATGGTGCACATGCACTAGTCTATTATATATAACATCTATTAGTATGGTGCACATGCACTAGTATATTATATATAACATCTATTAGTATGGTGCACCTGCACTAGTCTATTATATATAACATCTATTAGTATGGTGCACATGCACTAGTATATTATATATAACATCTATTAGTATGGTGCACATGCACTAGTATGTTATATATAACATCTATTAGTATGGTGCACCTGCACTAGTATATTACATATAACATCTATTAGTATGGTGCACATGCACTAGTATATTATATATAACATCTATTAGTATGGTGCACATGCACTAGTATATTATATATAACATCTATTAGTATGGTGCACATGCACTAGTATATTATATATAACATCAATTAGTATGGTGCACCTGCACTAGTCTATTATATATAACATCTATTAGTATGGTGCACATGCACTAGTCTATTATATATAACATCTATTAGTATGGTGCACATGCACTAGTATATTATATATAACATCTATTAGTATGGTGCACATGCACTAGTCTATTATATATAACATCTATTAGTATGGTGCACATGCACTAGTATATTATATATAACATCTATTAGTATGGTGCACCTGCACTAGTATATTATATATAACATCTATTAGTATGGTGCACATGCACTAGTATATTATATATAACATCTATTAGTATGGTGCACATGCACTAGTCTATTATATATAACATCTATTAGTATGGTGCACATGCACTAGTATATTATATATAACATCTATTAGTATGGTGCACATGCACTAGTATATTATATATAACATCTATTAGTATGGTGCACATGCACTAGTATATTATATATAACATCTATTAGTATGGTGCACATGCACTAGTATATTATATATAACATCTATTAGTATGGTGCACCTGCACTAGTCTATTATATATAACATCTATTAGTATGGTGCACATGCACTAGTCTATTATATATAACATCTATTAGTATGGTGCACATGCACTAGTATATTATATATAACATCTATTAGTACGGTGCACATGCACTAGTATATTATATATAACATCTATTAGTACGGTGCACATGCACTAGTATATTATATATAACATCTATTAGTATGGTGCACATGCACTAGTCTATTATATATAACATCTATTAGTATGGTGCACCTGCACTAGTCTATTATATATAACATCTATTAGTATGGTGCACATGCACTAGTATACTATATATAACATCTATTAGTATGGTACACATGCACTAGTATATTATATATAACATCTATTAGTATGGTGCACATGCACTAGTATATTATATACAATATTTATTAGTATGGTGCACATGCACTAGTCTATTATATATAACATCTATTAGTATGGTGCACATGCACTAGTCTATTATATATAACATCTATTAGTATGGTGCACCTGCACTAGTATATTACATATAACATCTATTAGTATGGTGCACATGCACTAGTATATTATATATAACATCTATTAGTATGGTGCACATGCACTAGTATATTATATGTAACATCTATTAGTATGGTGCACATGCACTAGTATATTATATACAATATCTATTAGTATGGTGCACATGCACTAGTCTATTATATATAACATCTATTAGTATGGTGCACATGCACTAGTATATTATATATAACATCTATTAGTATGGTGCACATGCACTAGTATATTATATATAACATCTATTAGTATGGTGCACATGCACTAGTCTATTATATATAACATCTATTAGTATGGTGCACATGCACTAGTCTATTATATATAACATCTATTAGTATGGTGCACATGCACTAGTATATTATATATAACATCTATTAGTATGGTGCACATGCACTAGTATATTATATATAACATCTATTAGTATGGTGCACATGCACTAGTATATTACATATAACATCTATTAGTATGGTGCACATGCACTAGTACTCTAAACCAACTGAGAAATTTGAAACTGAAAGCGATGGCCACAAACTACCCACATTTTCAGTGGTTGAATGTTGTACTACTGTAATCTAATGGTTGGCTGATGTATTATTGTAGTCTAGAAAATGTAAAATGTAAAATTAGGAAGACCTAATTATTGGTTACGACATATATTAAATAATTCATTACACATTTCTGTGATTAGAAGGATGTGAGCGGAGGTCAACACCTACTTAGACGATGAGCCTCATCAAACTCCTCTTGTTTCTTCAGTCTATTTGCCTCCAGCCTCTCAAACAGACTCCTTGGATCATATTCTTCCTCGGGAGCCTCTGCATAACACACCATGCTAACTATATATATACACTTATTAACCAATCACATCACTTGTATGGGTGTACAGACCGCTCTACTCTACTCACTACGCATACTGAAACACTTCAAATTAAAATGTGATATGAGAATCACACACCCACAAAATTCTAACATTGCAAATCACAATTTCTCGTCATGCACTTAGAATTGGCTGATTAGTGATGTAGAATGCAAGATAGTAAATATCAATTAGCTGCTTTAACAGACAGTTAATAATATGACGTAGTGTAATATAATATTATTAGATACCCTCTGGCTGGTCAGGCCGCCGAACCTTCTCCCACTCTTCTTGACGCTTTTTCTTTGCAGCTGCAATATCATCTTCAGAGACAAACTTCTTAAAGTTTGGCAACTCAGTTCCCATGGCAAGAGTCTGTGATATGAAGCGCTGCTTGTAAGAACAGTATTGACATGTGAAAACTCAAAACGTGAAGCACCCAAGAGTGAACCGCTAACATGTGTTGGAACTATCAGTTGAGATAGTTTGCCATTTGATATGTATTGCAAAGTACACATATAAAACAAACCTATAGGCTAGTCTAGTTTAGCTTCGTTAAAAGTCCGATAGTTTCTATCGGCTCGCATTGCATGATAGGCCTATAATATTGATAATTTCCAACTTGAAAATCAAATTAAGGGTTGAACAGATTTCAATGTACTACAACAGAATCTTCTTCTATAACTATAACAGAATAACTATCTAAATTATTTTGGCTCAATTTTATTCTAATTCTTTCAACAAATTTATTTTTCTAGAAATATATAGGCTAACTTTTTCTTACTTTTCAGTTTTCAGAGAAAATAAAAACCGTTGGGTTTTGAATTAAGTCTTCTAGCCTCTATTCAATCATGTAGATAAATTAGCGATACAATAATTATTAGGCCTAAACATCTGTAGTTTACATTGAATTTCGTTAAAAAACGAAAAACAAAAATTGCTTAGAGTTCCTTTGATAACTTTTGAAAATAATATAGTCACTTTCACAGTCGCAATAAAATAATTATAACAATTATAATATGAATATTATAGGCCTATTATATACCAATAGAAATAGATATGAAAAATATTACAGCCTACGAGAAAAAAGTGTCATTGCAACATGAAACCAATACTATAACTACACGTGTTACATATTTATTTAATAAATAAATAAACAACTAAAATAAAAGTTTGATGATTAATTATAAAATTATAATTAATTATAATAATAATTATAATAATTTAATTAAATACCATTTCATGCATAGAAAATATCTACTATGATGCTAAATTTTCAAGTCTTAAAAATACATCGTGATCGATGAATATTAATCATACCTAAAAATAAATTAGCACATATCTGCCTAAGACTGTGCGTATACATACCTACAGACTACAGAGCATCTAAAATTCAAGACTGCAAAAAGCCAAAGTGTCAAAAAAGTGAACAAATTTTATTTCTCTTGGCAAAGAGGTTCAAAAGTAATTATTAGCATGTAATCATTCAGTAGAATCTTAGTAAAATTAGGGTGGCCAATAGTGCAATGCACGTTGGTCACATGGTTGAGGAGAGCGTACCGTTGGTACAGAAATTAGATTCTGTTTAGGATTGTAGGCTATTGGGCGACGGAAAATGTCTTAACTTGCAACGTTAAATAATCATGTGATTAGACATCTGCTGCTATAAGCATCGGTTATAAATCGTTATAGTGACTAACTTTTAGATGACCAAAGGTGACAAGGTCAACAAACTTTAAAATTGTAAACATGGAAGCTGCTCGGCTTCCTATGTTGTATTTTGACCCAAAAATTTCAACCGAAAAAGCTGAATTCACTACTGTTTTATTATCGGTGAGTTACATTTGTATTTATTTTTCTTTCATTACAGAAAAGCAATAGAATATAGTGCGTAAATTGTTGATTGTATTGGTAAATAATATAAAAATGATCCTCTCACTCATAGAAACAGCCTATAAGATCTGTCACTGGACTGCTGTGATGTCGTCTGTAGCTGACTGACTGTGGCAGTGTCAGTAACTGCCCACACTTTTAGTGTTGTACTGACGTGATTTATTCTCATTATCACTGACTCCTAAGACATACATGCATACTTATATATATTTCCTTACTCTAGCTTTAGTGCTATAAAGCTACTAGCTACAAAGCTATTACAAACACTACATCCCTCCATGGGTTTAGATACAAAAAAAGATATAATATCAAAAGTACAACTTTAAGAGAAAAATTACAAAACATATATTATTATTATAAAGCAAAATTTAACAATGTTATTTAGAACCAAATATTCACTCTATGATTGCATATAAAAATCCTGAAAACGTTGAGGCACTTTCCTAACCCTAGAACTTGTCCTACGGGGAGGGGGGCTATTATGGGCACTATTATCATTTGTAGATGGACTGACATTAAGAGGGGGATCTGGAGGATTACTCGCTCCCACATTTTCGCTGGAGACTGGGGATGGAACCGGAGATAAAACTGGGCATGGATCAAGGGGTGAGACAGGGGAAGAATCCGACAACTGAACCTTCTTAGCAAAAGAAACATTCCTTCTTGTTAAGGAACCTGAAGGGCTGGCACACACTACATCAGAACCATCGAGTCCAACCACTGTGTGTTCTGTAGGGCTGAAATTGGTGTCCAGTTTTCCTCTATTCTCTTGTTTCATTAAAACTATATCGCCTACCTCTATCTCACTTTCCTTAGAACTCTTGTCTGCATACTCCTTCATACTCTTCTTGTAAATAGCATCAGAATCCTGAGCTTCCTCTTTTGTGCCCACAGCAGTGTCACCGAGCATAGGCAGCTTTGTGCGCATCTCTCGACCAAACATCAGAGTAAAAGGAGGTACTCCTGTACCAGTATGTGGCGTTGACTTGTATGCCATAGAAAACTCTTGTAATGCCTTCTGCAAATCCTTCCCTTCGGCTTTAGCAATCTTGAGCACTTTTAGAATAGTTCTATTCATACGTTCAACTTCTCCATTTGCTTGGGGCCACAGTGGAGTGGTAGAAATCCATTTAATGGCACACTGCTTCAAGTATTCTTGAAACTCGCCCCCTGCAAACTGTGGACCATTATCAGATCTTATCATTTCTGGATACCCATAGTATGAAAAAACATGCTCTAAAAACAGTATAACTTTATCAGCCTTGGTACTGCGTAGAAATCCAAATTCAAAGATCCTACTAAAATAATCTACTAACACAACAACTGATCTACCATCAGGAAGAGGTCCAAGGAGATCTATACAGCAAAATTTCCATGGACTGTCTGGCATCTTGGTAGGAGAAATAGGACTCGGTGGGTTGCTGTTAGCCACTAATTGACATGAGAAACATTGCCGACATAGTGCCTCAGCATCGTGGTCCATTCCTGGCCACCAAACCTTCAAGCGTAGTCTTTTCTTTGTTTTCACTATGCCTTGGTGACCTTCATGTGCCAGCTGTAACACTTTCTTTCGCAACTTGACAGGCACAAGAATTTTATTACCTCTCAAAATTACTCCTTCATAGCAACTCAACTCATTCTGGATAGATTTTGTAATTGCTGGACATGATTCCCAATCTCCCGATTGTAAAGCCTTCCGGATCAGACTAGCTTCATTACATACCAATGCTTCTTGCTGAATGTCTGACCATGTCATGGCACATGGCACTGCCTGCTCTGCAACTAAGCAAATATATGAATCATCTGTCACCGGATCTGTATTGCTGTCTTTAGAACCACTAAGCCTAGACATTGGATCTGCAATGTTATAACAACCTGGCTTATAATGGATATCAAAATCGAATGCCTGGAGCCTTATACTCCATCTTTCCAGTCTTGGAGTTGGTTTTGAACTAGCACTGCCAAAAATAGACACTAGAGGTTTATGATCAGTTACTAACCGGAAATGCTTGCCAAGTAAATACATCCGAAAATGCTCACATGCCCACATTAGTCCAAGAGCCTCACGTTCTATCTGAGAATACCGAGTCTCCACATCTGACAGTCGACGATGCCCAAATGCTATTATCTTTGAAACTCCATTTTGTCTCTGATATAAGACTGCACCAAGACCTGTGGGACTAGCATCTGCAACAACAGTCGTACAACATTCTTTGTCATAGTAAGCTAACGTTTGATTAGAACTCATAAGCTTCTTTATGCCCACAAATGCATCCTGGTGTACGTTACTCCATGAAAAAGTTTGGGATTTCTTGGTTAAATCCCAGAGAGGAGCAGCAACCCTTGCTAAATCTGGAACATACCTCCCCACAAACTGAACTAATCCCAAAAATCCTCTTAACTCTGAGATATTTTCAGGTGCTCTAGCAGATAGGATAGACTTAACCTTAGCAGGGTCAGCAGATATGCCTTCATTTGAAATAATATGACCTAAAAACTTGATTGATGATACCCCAAAAAGACATTTGCCACCATTCAAAGTTAAGCCACTTTTCTCTAGCCTTTCCATCACACTTATCAATCTTTCATTGTGTTCACTTGCATCTGTACCAAATACTAATATGTCGTCGGCTAAATTTAAAACTCCACTCAAACCATTCAAGACCTTTTGGATAGTGTATTGAAATATCTCAGGAGCAGATGACACTCCCATTCCTAGACGCTTCATTCTAAACAAGCCTATATGACTGACAAAAGTTGTTATGTCTCTTGAACCAGACTCTAATTCACATTGGAAAAATCCTTGCTTCAAATCAAGTTTGGAAAATACTTTGGCACCATTCAATTCAACTAACATTTCTTGAATTGTAGGAACAGGATATCTTTCCCTGACAATCGCTTTGTTAGCCCTTCTCATGTCAACACATAGTCTAACATCATCACCATCTTTAGGCACAACCACTAAAGGACTAACCCATGTCGATCCTATACCCTCAACTGGTTCTACAATGTCTTCCTCAATCAACCTATGCAACACCTTCTCAACCTTAGCTCTATATGCAAAAGGCAAACGCCTTACAGGCTGGGCAACTGGCTCACAAGCACTATCAACATGCAACCTGATCTGAACTCCTTTTAGCTTCCCTACCCCTATAAAACGCTCTGGGTATTTGGCCCTAACAAAACTTCCTATATCAATAATGTTGTCTACACTACCTACTGTATTCAACTTAATTATACCTAGTTCATTAGCTGTTTCAGCACACAGAAGGTTGCAAGAATTTCCATCAAATACAAAAATTATAGCCTTCACATTATTACCATTAATAAAAATGTTAGCTGTAATCTGACCTAGTAAAGGTAATGGGCTAGACTGACCAAAAGCATACAATTGTTTTGAAGCAGGCTTTAAATTCACTCTATTTTTGATTCTACGATAGGTATGTCTGCCAATAACGTTATTCACAGCACCGGAGTCAACAATAAACTCGGTTGATACACCTGCGACATTAACTATACATTTAGGTGTACCACCTCTAATGTTGTTTATAGTGTTATCATACCCAAAGCAATCCAGTGCTGTTCTTTGCTCATGACTGTCTGTCTTTTCCATAACTGTATTAGTAGCAGCTGTAAGTGTATCCTTTCCATGACTCCTACAGTACTTGGATCCCGCGAAATGTCCATTATTTCCACAAACTTTGCATTTTCTTCCTTTTGCTGGACAATTGTCATCAGAGGCTATGTGTCCTGTCCTGGTACATCTGTAGCAGATAACACCCTTCCATGATGACCTTTCTTTCCTGTTGTCTACCTTAGCTATCTCATCTTTTATCACTGGTGTGCTTTCTTCAAACAGCCGAGCAGTATTAACTAAATTAACTGCTGCGGTCAAAGTGGTAACTGTTTGACTTTCAATGAGTTTCCTAGATAGACCTGGATTATTGATCCCTGCAATAAACTGTTCTAGTAAATTTTCTTCCAGTTTATCACCAAACTCACATTTCATGGCAGCTCTCCTCACCCTCACTTGGAATTCAGCTAACGATTCCTCTCTAAATCTACTCACTGATCGAAATTGAATTCTTTCCAGCTTCCTATTCCTTGGTGCTCCAAAGTGAGTCGTAAGTTGAGTCTTTAGGTCGGCTAAGTCCATGGAACTGGGTAATGCAGGTGATACTAAGCTTCTTAGTGTTTCATATTGCTCGGATGTGAGTCCCATTAATAAGACAGATACCTTACTATTATCTGCTGTCCCTGCGACTGTGAAATAACATTCAAGGCGTTCCAAAAATGCCTCCACATCTCCATCTTCCTCCAGTCTAGGAATCAGCATTCCACCAGTTGCCATTATAATATATCTGTTGAAACAATCCTCGTCGCCAATTTAGTGTTGTACTGACGTGATTTATTCTCATTATCACTGACTCCTAAGACATACATGCATACTTATATATATTTCCTTACTCTAGCTTTAGTGCTATAAAGCTACTAGCTACAAAGCTATTACAAACACTACAACACTGTCATTGTTATTATAGTTGTAGCTAGCAGTAGTTTTACTATTTAGTAGACATTCATCTCTGGAATAGTGGTCATGGGCCTGGGAATGAAAACCAATTTATGGTATGCCACTACTACATGGGGTATGAGCAGAGCTGGGTCCAAGTCATAGATTCGACTTGACTTGCCAAGTCAAGTCACAAGTCGACTTGACTTGGACTTGCCAACTTGCTAACTTGACTTGACTTTGACTTGCGCATCAATGTGACTTGACTTGACTTGGACACATGAATGACTTGTGATTTTGACTTGGATTCTACCAGGTCAATCTGACAAATAAAAATTTTGTACAGTGTTTAGCCAACATGGAAAAAAGGTCTCAATTGCCTACCTATTTATCATTTTTACTAGATCAGTGCTACTAGTAGCACTCAGAGTATATCAAGGCTAGCTATGAGGATACACAACTCAGGCAATATCTAGGCTGTGTGTACGTGAGACTACACAATGCATAGTCACAAGTACAAACAGCGCAAGTAGTGTAGGTGTAGCATAGGTGTGGTGTAAGTAGTGAATACAATGTACTGTGCAATAATTACTATAGTTAAATTGCTGGACTAGCCAGAGGACACACTGTGCTGTACCATGTGCTGTTTATCTGCTATGTAACACTGTATTACCATTACAATATACAGTATATAATACTATATGACCAGTCTCGACCGTCGTGCCAATAATACTACTTAATATATAGACTAGTTCTTTACCATGATTGCATAACATACATGTACATGCCCTGCTACGCCTTGGCATAGGTTTTTCATGGATTGGAATGCCTACTAAAAGAAAAAAGTGATGTATTGGAAAATGTTAATTTTTTTGAAGTTGTCTTCCACTTGACTTGCATTTCGACTTGACTTGACTTGTGACTTGCATGACGGCTGACTTGACTTGACTTGAGGCAGCACTGACTTGACTTGGACTTGACTTGCCTCCAAAATTTTAGAAATGACTTGACTTGTTGACTTGCAAGTCGACTTGGACCCAACTCTGGGTATGAGCTTCTGCTCTTTCAACTTTGACTAGTCATTACGCAGAGTATTCATTAGTTGTATTTTATGGTTACTTTTAGCTTATTCCAGAACACTTTGATGAAGATGCCTCTGGCTATAGTAAAGAATGTCAAGAACTGGATAATCTGCGAGAGGTGACACTTTCAATTAAGTTATTTGTGGAACAAATAAATAGGCCTGCTATTATACTACCACTCTTTCAAGATGCTCTGAACGGCTATAATAATATTCAAATTATTTTATACTAACATCGTAATTGTCAACTAATGAAAATATTTTTGTTGTCAGTACTGTTGTAGGCCTACACTGTTAGTTGTATGGTTTATGTTTAGGCTGCCTGTAATGCTCCTTTCGACTACACCGGTTGTGCCACACTGAAGAGATACTACTGTCAACTATGTTTCTTACTGAACCGGTTTCCATTTTTGGTTGGCCAGCAGGTCCCTGGACTGAGCTTTACTTGGTTAGTAGAGCCACGGCTCATTATTACAGTTTAGTCTACTTATACTCAGCTTTGAAAAAAACACTCAATTTATAGTTAACTTCAACATTTGCTTTATAGCTTGTGTCTGCAAATAAGTTTACATAATAATTGCTTTCATTATTTTGTTCAAAATTCAATAAGTGTAGGCAGGATGAAGTTTTTCATTATCACATTTTCAAACTTTTTTACAGTTGCTTTCTCTATCCACTCTAGACCATATATAATAATCATTTACACTGATATGTAAACTGCATCAGCATCATGTCCGCACATATTTCTACATGCTATGCTACCCATCTCATATATACAGCCCACAGTAATGTGACGGTTCAAAACAGGACAGTTCGAAACTGTAGATTACATTTAGATGAACACAACTTACAGATGATTAATTTTAATTAATTGATTTAATTAATTAAATAAAAAGTAATATTAGAATTAAAACTTAGTTGAAATCTGGTGGTTTGGGGTTAGAGGTTCCGAACTGTGTGGTGTTGAACTGTCCATTTTTGAAATGTCCTGTTTCGAACTGTTTTTTTCGAACAGTCGCAAATTCACAGTCCACCTACCTACTAGCTACTCTATACTTGTAGGGAGGAATCATACTCTGAAAAGTCAAGCACTCACAATGAAGTAGAGTTTGAAAAAGCAGCTATTCTCTATAATGTGGCTGTCATTCATTCCTTCCTCGGGAGTTCTGACAATCGAAGCACAGCTGAGGGTAAGCTCTGTGCAGATACTTTGTTAACCTGTGATTTGGGTAGCCTCGGCATTTTCATGGTAAATGTGAACTTTTTAACAGCTGAATAAGAAGCATCATTTCTCATTGACTTTAATATGTCATATGTTGCTGGAAATAGAGAGTTAACCACGACTGCAACACTGTACCTCGTCGTAATGTTTATAATTTTCTGTGCAGGTATGAAGATATCATGTACTCACCTGCAGAATGCTGCCTGGGCATTTCAGCGAGTCCGAGATGACTTCAACTCTACTTATGCTCCCGACTGGACATATGAAATACTCTCATTCCAGGAACAGTTGATGCTGGTCAGTCTAGCCTACTCCTATTTAACATGCTCATACATGTCCTATTGTATATTCAGTTACCTGTAGATAAACTGTAGAAAGAATCAACCTACGCTGTACTTCTAAGCTTTACGATGTCGTGCTTGTACTTTCCAAATTTATTTTTTCAAGCTATGGTCCAATTCATTTTAAGTTATTCTGAATAAAGCAAACACAAAGTCTTCTTTTTAGAATATAATATTTTCCCATGACATTTCTATTGTTTAGAAGTAAATGGATATGATCTGGTTACTTGTTCTCTACACAATGTTATATATTGTCAGGCCCAAGCACAAGAGTGCATACTCGAGAAATCAATGGCAGACAACAGGAAATCAAATATTACAGCCAAAGTTGCAGTGCAGTGTGCCGATTTTTATAGGAAATCTTTAGACCATCTCAACAATAGCAAAGCATCCAGTGTATTTGGGTCCTCCAAATTCAAGGTAAGAGCCAGCAATGATAGTCTATAATACTATGTAATGCCAACGTGATGTAGTTCATGCTCTGTAAACCGTTTACTATTGCGGTACACTGGTAGACTTAGTAGACTCCAGTAAACAGTTTCCATTACCACTTAACCTCATCTGTAGACCATGTTACCTGGTAGCGTTGGTAGCATACCGTTGGTGCTATATTCATCATTGAATTGGCAGTAAACTGGTAAAATCGGAATTGGATATTTTACACACGTGATTTTAAACCTTACATACATGTCCATGAGCAATATTATATGTACACTTACAATAAGCCATCTCGACTGCAACTAGCCCTGTATTGTTGTAGAAGTGGAAGAAACACATAGAGATGAAGGTAGCGTTCACCCGCTGTGTAACTTACTACTACCAGACCTTGTTTTCAGAGGATCAAAGTAACTACGGTGAGAGGCTAGCTTACGCTCAGGCAGCCTCTGAGAAGCTAGCGGAGTGTGTACAGCTTAGTCAGGTAGTTATTTACAAGCAGGTACATGTGCTTCACCTACACTTGCTATAAGTACAGCGGGTAGACAGCTTGTTGGATAGTATGGTTCCTGGGAACATTACGTTGCTGTGTCGTGTTTCACACATGCATTCCATGTTTGGCATTCACAATACAGCTGATGTGATGTGATTTCTTGAATGTTTTCTATGGCATGATATCCTGTACTTTCTGATTGTATTTACAAGTACGCACAGTTGTTTTATTGTACCAACACTGTTATATAATGGTATGGTCAATAACTCTCTATGCAGGGAATGGGTGATGACGTAAAGACATCAATACAGTTCATAAATGATGTGGTATCAGGAAAGTACATAGCAGCTAAGAAAGAGAATGACTTTGTATACCACGCTAAAGTACCTCCATTTGACACTCTGCCAGATATAAAAGGTTGGTCATGTTATTTTTAAATTTTAGTTTTCATCAGTTTTTTGTTATTCCATGAAAATATTTGCTATAAATGCTTGGATTCTGATCACTGCTGTATAACCAGAAATTTTTCTTTATTCAAAAGTCCCACAATCCTCTCTGTTTTGTATAAAGAACCCTCCGACTATATATGTATCAGATATCAAGTCATACAAGCCTTGTACATTAGGTTATATAACTGGCAGTGTGCCAAAACTATTTTGCTAATGCTTCACCTTGCTATGCACCAGGAGCTGTACTGGTAAAGGGTGTGGGGTTTGATATATCAGACAAGACTGTGTCTGGGGCTGATATATTCTCTAAGCTGGTGCCGATGGAAGCACACGAGGCCTCCTCTCTATATAGGTGAGTCTATTTGGTATGTCGTGGCATAGTGCAGCCTAGTTTAATATCTCACAATACAGCTACATGTAGTGTAGCATCATATGACATCCTGTTGAAAAAGTTTACTAGGAAAGTCAGCTGAACAGATGATGGTTTGTGTCTTGTCAGAGGAACACTGTCTTGTTGGTTACGTGATGCACCCTTGTAATTAAACAAATTCTAGGAACACGTGCTAGCTATGGTTAGATACTTAGTCTATCAAGGATGAGACTGGCAATATACTTGTTTACTTTTAGCGAAGAGAAGGCCAAACTACTGAGAGAGGTTGGAGGGAGGATTGAGGATGAAGACGAGACCTTAGCGTAAGTATGACAATCTAATCTGAAGGATAACTATCACTCCCTATATAGTCTAGGGTGAAGGCTAACTATCACTCCCTATATAGTCTAGGGTGAAGGATAACTATCACACCCTATATAGTCTAGGGTGAAGGCTAGCTATCACTCCCTATATAGTCTAGGGTGAAGGATAACTGTCACCCTCTATATATAGTCTAGGGTGAAGGCTAACTATCACTCCCTATATAGTCTAGGGTGAAGGCTAACTATCACTCCCTATATAGTCTAGGGTGAAGGATAACTATCACACCCTATATAGTCTAGGGTGAAGGCTAGCTATCACTCCCTATATAGTCTAGGGTGAAGGATAACTGTCACCCTCTATATATAGTCTAGGGTGAAGGCTAACTATCACTCCCTATATAGTCTAGGGTGAAGGATAACTATCACACCCTATATAGTCTAGGGTGAAGGCTAACTATCACTCCCTATATAGCCTAGGGTGAAGGATAACTATCACACCCTATATAGTCTAGGGTGAAGGCTAACTATCACTCCCTATATAGTCTAGGGTGAAGGATAACTGTCACCCTCTATATATAGTCTAGGGTGAAGGCTAACTATCACTCCCTATATAGTCTAGGGTGAAGGATAACTATCACACCCTATATAGTCTAGGGTGAAGGATAACTATCACTCCCTATATAGTCTAGGGTGAAGGCTAACTATCACTCCCTATATAGTCTAGGGTGAAGCATAACTATCACTCCCTATATAGTCTAGGGTGAAGGCTAACTATTACTCCCTATATAGTCTAGGGTGAAGGCTAACTATCACTCCCTATATAGTCTAGGGTGAAGGATAACTATCACTCCCTATATAGTCTAGGGTGAAGGCTAACTATCACTCCCTATATAGTCTAGGGTGAAGGCTAACTATCACTCCCTATATAGTCTAGGGTGAAGGATAACTATCACTCCCTATATAGTCTAGGGTGGTTTTGGCGTATAAAACCATGTTTAGTTCAGAAAGATTGCTATATTATGTCGATTTATACTTGTATTGCAGGCAATACTTAGCCTCACTACAGATAGATCCAGATAAACTATTGCCGGAGTTTGATATGATACCCGACTCTCTGGTTGCGAAATGTGCAGCTATTAGTGTAAGACCTGAGACTATGAAGGAGTTAACAGCTGCTATGAATGGTGAGCATCTACTAGATTTGCACTAGTGACATCTTGTGGTGGAATAAGATTTGGGTAGTTATTGCTATCAGTTGTTTAATGGTGATAGATTGTATGTTGTGTACATCAATATGAATTGGAGCATGTCCTGGTGTATGTACACCTCTGCTTATGGTGGTATTATATGGCATTAAAGTCATGGGTTGATTAAGTCACCCATTCCGTAGTTGTATCTTGGTGCACTAATATTGGTATTTCTCTGTTTCCACCATCACCAGTAGTAGAGTCATTACTTAGTGACTCGTATTTACACAGTATGTACATACAAGTATACTGTGGGTAACATGTACTGTGTTATGTTAACAGAACTGGCTGCTGTGTCCACCTCCACTCTGGCTGAGATTGACCAGACCGAACGTATCCTCCAGGCAGAGACAGACGAGGAGACAGAATTTCAGGTAAGTACTGGGCAGATGTCTACATATTACATGCTTCATATGCGCATAAATTGTATAATGTAGATTATATCCTATACAGGATGTAGGTCTAATAGTATACTAGAGAGTGTTCAGTTTGCTTCAACTTGCTAAGTTATCCCTTATTGCTCTGTGGTTTATCTTGTTTTGATGTAGCTGAGCAATTGGCTAGTAGAGTATTCTTAGCCTTGCTGTGCACCTGTTTGTACCTGAGTAAATGTGAGTGTGCTTATAGTCCAAGTACAGGAGCACTTGTAGTTTAAGTACGGGTGTGCTTATAGTTTAAGTACTGGTGTGCTTATAGTTTAAGTACTGGTGTGCTTATAGTTTAAGTACTGGTGTGCTTATAGTTTAAGTACTGGTGTGCTTATAGTTCAAGTACTGGTGTGCTTATAGTTTAAGTACTGGTGTGCTTATAGTTTAAGTACTGGTGTGCTTATAGTTTAAGTACTGGTGTGCTTATAGTTTAAGTACTGGTGTGCTTATAGTTTAAGTACTGGTGTGCTTATAGTTTAAGTACTGGTGTGCTTATAGTTTAAGTACTGGTGTGCTTATAGTTTAAGTACTGGTGTGCTTATAGTTTAAGTGCTGGTGTGCTTATAGTTTAAGTACTGGTGTGCTTATAGTTTAAGTACTGGTGTGCTTACAGTCCAAGTATGGTAAGAGAAGGACCGAGGGAAGATTTGATGACATCAGCACTGAACTGGAGAAGTGTAAGCAGGCATTCACCAAGGCTAGCCAGAGTAACTCTGAGCTACACAAGGCTATGGACCTCCATATACAGAACCTCAACCTGTTGGCGTCTCCTCTAGATCAGATCAAGGCAGCCCTACCTAACCCTCAGTCTGCTCTAGGTGAGTAGCTAAAGTATTGATGGTGGTAGTAGCCATAGTAGTAGTGACAATGACAGCGGTATTGGTAGTAGTGGTAGCGGTGGCGGCAGCAGTAGTGCCAGTAGTAGTAGTAGCAGCAGCAGCGGTAGTAGTAGTAGTAACAGTAGTAGTAGTAGCAGCAGCAGTAGTAGTAGTAACAGTAGTAATAGTACCAGTAGTAGTAGTACCAGTGGTAGTGGTAGTGGTAGTAGTAGTGGTAGTAGTAGTAGCGGTAGTAGTAACAGGTATTTTAGCCGTGTAGTAAATGAATGGTGATGGTGATTCATAGTGGCCTGTTGTTCTTCCCAACATAAGTATAAGAGCCGCTTATTGTAAGATTTTTCTCCACAACATTTATATATCTGCAGCTGCTGAAGAGATGGCCATAGTATCTCGAATCAAGCAGCTCTTCTCTAAGATTGGAGAGGTCAGGACACAACGTGCTTCCCTCTATAGCAAACTACGGGAACAGGTGCTTGCTGATGATATCACCAAGAATATCGTGACAAGTGGACCCGATGGTACTCAGGTAGGTGTCTATGCGTATAATGTTGAGTTATTGTTTACATACTATGTGCTCTCTATCTCTGGTTTGATGATTTGCTGACTGACTGACTTACTGACTGACTGACTTACTTACTGACTGACTGACTTACTTACTGACTGACTTACTGACTGACTGACTTACTTACTGACTTACTTACTGACTGACTGACTTACTGACTGACTAGATCGTCTACTGACTTACTGACTGACCCACATGACTCTCCATGTCTGTTGACACTAACACATATACTTGTATTTACAGGCTTTGTTTGCTGAACAACTGAAGAAACACGACAGTCTGATAGAGCAGATAAACATGTATCTGAACGCCCAGCCTAAGATCCTAGATGCACTGACTAAGGCTAACGTAGAGTTTGTACCAATCAGACAGAAGATAGACCTAACTCTTCACCAGTGAGTATTGTTGTTTTACTGGAGGAGCCGCAGTACCCCCTACTAGCCTTCATAACTGATGGGTTAACCCTGGTTACTGTGATCTCTATTGAACTCCATAGTATTCAGTGGAAATGGGACATTCCATTGAATATTTTAATCTGATTCACTGAGACACCAGTTTGTATTGATTTGGCACCCTCATTCTCAGCATACTTTGCTCTCTCTGGTTTTTGGCTGACTGCCACTGGCAGTTCATACAATATATTATATATTTGCTATCATCTTTTAAGTTGTGGAAGGTATACAACGCTGTCAAATAATTCTATACTGTCTGTTTTTGTCTGCAGACGTCAGGCTAGAATAGAGGCCCTGGTCTACTCTTACGATGTCTACCAAGATCTGCTGGAGAAGCAGCAGAAGGGGATGGAGTTCTACCAGAAACTTCAGCACAACGTACACCGTCTGCTGGAGAAAGCCCAAGGTGCCCGTGAGGCCCAAGTCAAAGAAAGAGAGGGTCTTGTGGAGAAGCTAAAACCTAAAGGTACTTATCTCTACGGGAATAGTGGTTATACTATTGCTATGTAATTGCTTTGCAAGTAAATACATTGTGAGCAAATGGTGTAGTTTGCCTTGTTGTGTGTAAACTCTTCCGTTGTCTCACTTGCACAGCAGCCTTTCTTATTTGGTTTTGGATAATTCTGTGTGTATATGTGCATAGATGAAACCTGTGTATGTGTATAGATGCATTTGTGTGTGTATGTATACATGCATCTATCTGTATCATCACTGATAACAATAAGGCTTTATCATGGTTTACTTTGATCAGTATGAGCATTAGAAGTCATTTGATATTGTTGTTGTCTTCAGGTCCACCACCACCACGTCCCACAGCTAGTAAACCTGGCACTGCTGGTTCACCGGCTAATGCAAGTGGAAAACCCAAACCAGGAAGTGGTCCTCCAAGGCTAATGGTAGGTTTATTTAGATATTAGTAGTGTTACTTTCCAAGTAGAGACAATAGTCTCTGTTGTACATATACATGAACATGTATAGCTTGATTCCGTTCTTCAAGTTTTATGGTATTAATGAGAGGATAACACCAAATACCATGGTCTACTGTGACTACCCTTTGCTAGCATCATCTACAAGTTTACTTCCTGCTCAAAGAAAGAATAATTAGCCATTTCATTTCTTTCAGTTATACATTTGTTGACGTTTCAGTTATCAGTCTATTATTTTATTACCTGATGCTACAGGATTACCTGCCTTACATGAAGGATGGAGGGAACGCTGCACTTGCCATTAGTTCTGTCAACTCTGATGATTTGGATCTAGACGATGAATTTGACGATCTAGATGATGTGAACCTTCCAGATATATCCGTGTCAGATACACCTAAGCTTAAAGATTTCCTTCCTTTCATGAACAAAGGAAGAAATTCAAATACTCAAGGTAGTCCACACATGTAGCTAGTTCTCATAGTAAACTCCTTGTAGTTTATCCTTGTATTGCATCTTCATAGTTCAATCCCTATGGTTCAATTCCCATGGTCCAACCCCATGTTCCGTTATTATGGTTCATTACCATGGTTCATGGTTCACGCTCATGATTCATTCCCATGTTTAAATCTTTGTTGCTTATCTGAAAGGGTATACTATTTAATATATGGTTATTTTTCATAATGCGTATTCCATATCGCAATATAATTACTCTTTTGATGTCTTGTGTGTCGCAGAGCCGGAATATATTAATTACTGTGATTCCATTATTTCAGGTGAGAAACTCTTACCACCAGAGTTGTCCTCTCTGCCACCAGAGGCTCTAAAGTATCTACCACAAAACATGAGCAGCTTATCAGCAACACACCCACCACCCATAAACATGGGCGGCCCTCACCAACATGGAAATAATTCTTCACAGCCGTTGACCAATCAGCTCCAAGCAGCTCAGGGTATGCGTATGCAGAGGCCTCCTGTCTCAACTGGCTCACCAGGTGGGCCTGGTTTAAACCAGCCAAGGCCTGGGTTTGGAACGACTCCACTTAGTCACATTCAAACTCATCCTGCGGGGCAGCTGGGAGCTCCAGGGCAACCGCCTGGTTATCTTGGCCCGAGAGGTCAAACTCTGCCTTCAGGACAAGCTGGAGATACTTCCCTGCACAAGCTGAGATTTCCCCATCAAGGAGTAATGCTCAATCAACCTCGGCAAGTGCTTCCTGGAAATCCTCCAGTGGAACCATCCATGCAGAACCAATCTATTGCCTATGGAATGCAGCAACCACCTGCTTCACAGATATCACATGGAAGGCAACAACCACCTGTCCCACAACTGTCTCAATTACCGCAGCAACCACCTGTTTCACCAATGCCATATGGAATGCAGCAACCACCTGCATCACAAATGTCACATGGAATGCAGCAACCACCTGCATCACAAATGTCACATGGCATGCATCAACCACCTACACCACTGATGTCACACGGAATGCAGCAACCACCTGCACCACAAATGTCACATGGAGCGCAGCAACCACCTGTTTTACAACCGTCACATGGAATGCAGCAACCACCTGCACCACATATGTCACATGGAGTGCAGCAACCACCTGCACCACATATTTCACACCGAATGCAGCAACCACCCACATCACAAATGTCACATGGAACGCAGCAATCACCTGTTTCACAACTGTCACATGGAATGCAGCAACCACCTGCACCACTTATGTCACATGGAATGCATCAACCACACGCATCACAAATGTCACACGGAATGCAGCAACCACCTGTTTCACAACTGTCACTACCAATGCAGCAACCACCTGCATCACAGATGTCACATGGAATGCATCAACTACCCACATCACGGATGTCACATGGAATGCAGCAACCACCTGCATTACAACTGTCACATGGAATGCAGCAGCCACCTGCATCACAAATGTCACAACCAACGCAGCAACCACCTGCATCACAAATTTCAAAAGGACTGCAGCTTCCACCAGCATTACAGAAGTTACATGTAATGCAGCAACCGCCCACATCACAGATTTTGCATGGAATGCCACAACAGCCAGTTTCACAACTGTCCCAAGGAATACAGGTCCCACCTGTAGCACAAATTTCCCAAGGAATTCAACGACCGCCTCTAACGCAACTGTCCCAGGGAATACAGCGACCACCTGTATCACAAATGTCACAGGGAATGCAGCGACCGCCTGTATCACAGATTCCACAAGGGATACAGCAACCACCTGTATCACAAATGTCACAAGGAATGCAGCGACCACCGGTATCACAAATGTCCCAAGGAATACAGCGTCCACCTGTGTCACAAATGTCACAAGGAATGCAGCGACCGCCTGTATCACAGATTCCACAGGGGATACAGCAACCACCTGTATCACAAATGTCACAAGGAATGCAGCGACCGCTTGTATCACAGATTCCACCGGGGATGCATCTTCCATCTCAAGCACCTGCCACAACCTCTCCGATGTATTCACATGTGTCCTATAACTTACCAGGTCAACATAATATGACACAAACACCACAGAATGCATCTTCTCCTCACCCAATGGACTCTCGTGCTACATTTAGCTCAAGTTCTTTAAATCAAGCATCAGGAAATCGGATGCCATCCTCCCATATGCCCCAGCAACAACCACATTCTCAGTCAATTGCTCAAACTAACCTCACTACAGCTTCACACCACACCCCCGGTACCTCACAACAGGTTCAGCAGCCAGCTACTAGTCACCCTGGGTTCCCTGGTCATCAGATACCTCCGGCCTCTGCTCAAAGTCTTACTACCATGCCGGGTCTTACCCCTAACTCCCATTATGTTTCTGCAGGGCCTGGGTCCCAATACCGTGCTCCCAACCCCACTAATCCCGCCTTAGATCTGCTAAGTGACTCTGGTATCCAGAGAGTTGGTGTGGCTCCTCTGCAGCCTTCTAATACATCTGGTCAGCCTTCTGCAGCTCCATCTGGTGGACAGCAGTCCTCCCAGCCTCATCCTCCATCCTCGTCACCCGCCGTACAGGTAGGGAGCTCTGGGCAGCTAGGTGTGCCACTTCAACATAAGTCGTTGCAGCAACCACAACACTCTCAACAACAAGTGCCACAGTCACAGCAACAACCGCAAATATCACAACCACAAATGTCGCAACCACAGGTGCAGCAACAGCCTGGTCAGCTAAGACCAACCAATCAGATTTGGTCACATTCTCAGCAAGGTCAGTTACCTAGACAGCCGCCACCATCTAACCATCCTCAAAGAAGTGATGCCCATCAGCCCCAGCCACCACAACACCCTGTGCAGACAACTAATGGTGGACCGTCTAAAGATGGGGTTAAACCTTGGACTTCAGCCCAGCCAGGTAAGCTGTGACACTCTCTATGCTCCTCTATCATCATGATTGCTTTAGCTGCCGAAATTCATACAATTCTATTTGCTGTTGTGTAATTCTATCTCTTTATATAGCAGGGCCTGCAGGTTCAAGCCCACATACCATCCCAGTGTTAGCCGTGTCTCCTCAGCCAAAGAGTAAATCAAATGTAGATGAGTTGGCTGGTGTGAGTGTTGCCCCTCACGTACCTGGACTTGATTCCAGCTTTGAGTCTAAAATTGACTGGTCATTGGCTACAGCTAAACCTTCTTCATCCTTTAAAACTGGTAAGTTACTGATTGACAGCAATAATGTAAGTATGAGTGATTCGAATTTATACTATTGTTGTACTTCCCACTCACATTGAATGATAACTAACTAAATATTGCATTCGATATACATGTGCATCACTTGTGTTTTGATTAGTAGAGTTAATTATTCAGATATAATACATTAATACATATTTATTAGATATTTGGTTTGCATGTACGTGTAAATGCTCAGTATTTAACTACATATCATTCTGTCTTACAGAAACACTGCTTTGGTCAGCCCCTGCCTCTAAGCAGAGTACGAGCAAAGATAAGGGTGGTACTCCAGCCCCACCCCTAATCAAACACCATAGTAGGGACCACAGGGAGCCTTACTCAGATGAGAGTTCTCTTCAACAGTTTGTCAGTGAGGTAGAACGTTACGTCAAGCAGTTGGACACATTGACGAAACCCTCCCTGAAAGGCCCCACACCTCTGGATAAGGAGTGGCAGGTTAGTTAGTTCACAGGCTATGACACTAAATGTTTAGCGATCCTTGTGTACTTTTTTTTCATTACACCATCAGAACATCACCAGGATTTTATCTTTATACAGTCAATATACATATACATGTACATGTACTATGAAAATATTCAATATCTAGTACACTATATACATTTTACACTTGTCTTTGGCATTCAACCAGATAGATTTTGTCTTTTGATGTGCTGTTGAGTTGTAATAACCTTGCTATGTTTCTCTCTCCAAATGCGGACATTTTGCGTAATGGTTTAGTTAACCTGCTTCCTGTAATAGTAATATATACCTTTCAGAGGTGGCAACTCATCAAATAGTGTCTTGGCCTAACTGAAGAAGCTGGAGAAATGTTTTTTATCTTTCTGATTTCCATTAGTTTAGTGATTTTATAATCTACCTAGTTGATGTAATATCATAACTGATTCTATTATGTAATATCATAACTGATTCTATTATGTAATATCCTAACTGATTCTATTATGTGATATCATAACTAATATTCTCTTGTAACCCCAGGATATGGCCGAGGAACAAGAACGAGAAAGTAAGAGGAACTCAACGGCTGCAGGTCTCAGTGAGCCAACTAGAAATAGATACCAAGATGTACTCCCATGTAAGTCACTATGTTAGTAACATTACTAGTACCTGTGCTACTAATAACTACGCTACTGGTACCTATGCTACTAATAACTACGCTACTGGTATCTGCGCTATAAGTACACCAATGCTAGTAATAAATATGCTGCTAATACCTACATGTATGCTAATAGGACCTATGCTACTAGTACCTATGCTAGTATTACCTATTCTAGTATTACCTATGCTAGTATTACCTGTACTAGTAAGGTTTTTAAGGCAAATATGTTTGTTGATCATTTGGTTGACTTTGATATTCTGGCATCTATGGCACTATACCATGTATATATATATGTATATGTGTGAAGTAGTATACAGTGTAGTATTATAGTGTGGTATCGAGTAGCATAAAGTGAATGGTGGCCGCCCACGTTTCAGGAGCTGCTAGTAGGTTTTATGCTCACAGTTATATGTAAATAATTCATACAGCCTGTTGCTCCTCTCCTGTCAAAGACACTATAAATATGCTCTTATTTGTAGATGATAAGTATAGAGTAACACTATCTGATCAGAAGAATGACTATATCAATGCTAGTCTACTAGAGGTAAGTTATCTCCACCTCAGTATGTATATACTAGTCTACTAGAGGTAGGTTATCTCCACCTACAGTATGTATATGCTAGTCTATTAGAGGTAAGTTATCTCCACCTACAGTATGTATATGCTAGTCTGCTAGAGGTAAGTTATCTCCACCTACAGTATGTATATACTAGTCTACTAGAGGTAGGTTATCTCCACCTACAGTATGTATATGCTAGTCTATTAGAGGTAAGTTATCTCCACCTACAGTATGTATATGCTAGTCTGCTAGAGGTAAGTTATCTCCACCTACAGTATGTATATACTAGTTTACCAGAGGTAGGTTATCTCCACCTACAGTATGTATATGCTAGTCTATTAGAGGTAAGTTATCTCCACCTACAGTATGTATATGCTAGTCTACTAGAAGTAGGTTATCTCCACCTACAGTATGTGAATTCCCAAGAACTTCCACTACGATTTCTTTACGATATTCCAACTAGCCGTTACTTTTCTAGTGGCTGTCTCTTTAGATAAAACTTTGTCTTTGTGTGAATATTTCAAGTACTATGATTATACTCAAGTCTATGATTGCTTCTATGAACTTTAATATCTCTCACTCAACTGAGCAATATGAATTAATTGACTGCTACTTGTCACCCTATCTGTTCACATTGTGGTAGTACTGCGCTGTCTATGTTGTCAGCCTATCTGTTCACACTGTGGTAGTACCGTGCTGTCTATGTTGTCAGCCTATCGGTTCACATGTAGTAGTACTGTGCTGTCTATGTTGTCAGCCTATCTGTTCACATGTAGTAGTACCGTGCTGTCTGTGTTGTCTTGTAGAACTTGTTTGAAGGTTCTCCCAAGTTTATAGTAACTCAGGGACCTCTAAATCAGACCGAGGCTGACTTCTGGAACATGATTATAGAACAGAAGGTGGAGGTATGTACCTTTCTGTTTGTAATACTACGGCATTGTAACACTGTATATCTCTCTGTTTGTATTACTATGGCATTGTAGCATAGTATACCTCTCTGTTTGTATTACTACGGCATTGTAACACTGTAGTTATACTAGTACTTCACCGTCTGTAATACTATGATATTGTAACACTGTACATGTATAATCACATCGAGTATAAAGATATACACTGATGGCTCAATACCTTGATGAATAAATTTTATTGTATCTACATGTATATCTCTTTGTCATGTTATCTATTTGTAGCACATTGTGATGTTGTTTATTTATAGCACACCGTGATGTTATCTATTTTTGGTACATTGTCATGTTATCTATTTATAGCACATAGCGATGTTAT
Organism: Bugulina stolonifera; assembly: GCA_935421135.1. NCBI lineage: Eukaryota > Metazoa > Bryozoa > Gymnolaemata > Cheilostomatida > Bugulidae > Bugulina > Bugulina stolonifera. The sequence continues at coordinate 5,462,435 of OW285190.1, read as the reverse complement.
CTATTTATAGCACATTGTCATGCTGTCACGCTGGACTGAGCAGGACCACTCAGAGTCTGCAAGGTATTGGCCGAGGGACAGGAATGACAGGCTAAGCTTTGGTAACCTTCTCATAACCCTTCAGCTCACCAACAATCACAAGTTCTGGGTGGAAAGGAGAATGAACATGACCAACCTGGTGGTAGGTAGTCATCTCCTTACCTGACTAACCTCTCCTACCAGTCGCCAACAACTTACTGTCTAGTTAGTAACACCCGTGACTGGATAACTGTACAATGTTAGACCTGTGTTAATTAATTGAATGTTATGTAATTATAATGTTAACTTAAAAAGGGGATTGAAGTGTATGGCGTAATTTGGAAAGTATACCTCAAACGATTAGTCACATTTGCATTTCTTAACCCCAGTGGATGATGCTTGATCATTGTGAGTGAAAATATACAAATAATTTGTGTCCCGATTTTGGCTTAATCTCCTTGACCCCTTGTTAGTCTCTCGAAGTGACGGAATATAAATTAGCTAATGGCTGTGATTAATCAATTCTATATTATCCCGTCTACTACACTGTACCTTCTGTTGTGGTTTCATAGCTTTTATGTTCCATTTCTGTTGATAAAGCGCTCAGGGGTAAGACACTATATTTTACTACATTGACTTCTATCCGTTTCAACAACAGCAGCGTGATGGTGTCTACTATCTGTTTATGAGCTTATCTGCTTATCTATCAAATGATATTTTGACCTCACATTTAGATTGTTCATCTGTTTTATAACAGGACTGCGCTATACAACTCTTCGATGACCTACCTTTAAATTACGGCATGTTATGTTATGACTGGTAACACCTCGGATCTGTCCTAATATTTCTCACCTACTGATACACCCACACCCACCTATCTGACTATTGATCTCTCTAACTCTGCTTATAAATGACTAAAGTCAGCGAGTTTGTACATTGATTGTATTTATTGAATTTACATGTATTTCATATATTACCTAATTCTTGGCACTGTTTTTCTTGTTTTGAATACCTCGTATGCAAAAACATTCTTGGTGCCACTTTGCACTTTTTATGGCTAACTACACTGCATCATCTGTCTGTTTGTCAGTGCATGTACTCCATCTGTGTCTGGTGTGAATATACTTGGGGGTCTGCTACCGTGTCTACCGGCTACATTTATGCATTATTCTCTTGCCGTCATCTTCCCTTTATCTCTTTACCACTAAATATGTTCAATTTCTACACCCACAACAAATTATCACCTACACAGGCCCCGCCACTAGATATTTCCTATCTCTACACCCACTAAAAATTACCACCCACACAGGCCCCTTCACAAGGTATTCTCCATCTCTACACCCACTACAAATCAGAGATGTCAGACTCGAGTTAAAGACTCTCACTGGAGTTACATGTAATTCAAGCAACATTTTATGGCTTATTAGAAAGACTGGTAACTTGAATATACAGCTGTCAAAAACTTGTAACTTGAATTGTTATTCAATTATGGCTATGATCAAAAACTCTTAACTCACACATCATTATGTTGAAATATTCAATAACTCGAGTTTTCATTGGGCAGCTGTGAATTGTAATGAATAGAAATAACCACAGTTATAACCACCAACCACAATTATAACACATTTTACACTAAAACTGTGACATTTTGCTTTGAAATTTGAACTTCTAACACCACTTCCTAACAAAATTTCACCATAAGCTAAACAATAACCCAATAACTCTATAAAAAGACTCGAGTTAAACAAGAAAAGAATTGAATTGAAACTTGCTTGTAGTTAACTTGGATAACTTGACAAAAACTTGAGTTTCTGTGGACATGTAAATATTTAACTCGTAACTTGAAAGTTTTGATCTGTTACTGAAAGAATTGACTTGTAACTTGAAGAGTCACAACTAAGAGTTGGCCATGGAAACTTGAGTTTCCAAAATAAAACTTGCACACATCTCTGCTACAGATTATCACCCACACAGGCCCCTCCACTAGATATGTCCAATCTCTACACCCACTACAAATTACCACCCACACAGGCCCCTCCACTAGATATTTCCAACTTCTACACTCACTGCAAATCACTACCTTCTATTTCAGACCAAGGAGACTCATGTCTGCACACAGCTCCAGTTCACCTCGTGGCCGTCCAATCAGCTGCCTCCTCCGATGCCTTTGCTCACTCTAGTTAATGAGGTCACAGCCCTCTATAAGAAGCAGCGCAATCCCAACATTCCTATTGTTGTGCATTGTGGGTAAGTAGAATTCTAGTACTTTAAAGCATTAAGGAAATCACGTTTTGATGTTGATATTCAAAATCTACAGGTATTGAGCTTCCATTCGAGTATTTGTTTGACTTCCTATACCCAGGGGTTCAAGAAATATGAGTTGTCAAACTGGACTATCTCCAAAAACGCTTGCAGTTGTAGGCTATGACGTAGGTGCCATGCGGAAATAAAGCCAAACAGTTACTGAATCGCTATAGCTATTTGCTTACATTACATTCATGATAAAGTGATTAATCACTAATAATAGCATTTGATCCAAAACTGAATAAGTCAGTTACAATAAAAGTGTCAGCAATCAACATATCTAAGAACCACAACTGGTTTTGTAATTAGGAACACATGCTTGGATGTTTTTTATGCAATGCACGGCAATGAAAACATCGCTGCACACTGTTCAACAGCATTGACTGTGTCACAATCATTTTTACTATTTGCTTGGAACCTGTGGGTAGCTTCCCATAAATAATTTGGCAGTGACTAAAACGTACCCCAGGCTATAAATTGCTGAAATATTATTGAATATTTTACCATAGATTAAAATATATTTACTAGTGAAGGTTACTATATAATTACTACTACAATCGTGCGGCGGCCTGGCACCCACATCACAGGTCAAAGGTCACCACAATGGTTTCTCATCTAGCTAAGTTTGTACGAGCGTTTTTCTACAGGGTAGATTTTTGGGGGCTATATCTCTGAATATACTAGGCCCATGAAGACAACCAATAGCTCAAATTGAAGCTCAATACCTCTAAATTGTGAATATACACATGTGAAGTAGTTTCCTTAATGCTTTAAGGGTGTGTATAAGTGTATTGTGGGTAAGTATAGTGCATTGTGGGTATGTTATCACAGTCATGATCTATACATACACACTGCACTCGATAGACTGACGTTTTGGTAAGGATTGTCCCATGCTGTATGGTGATACATGTTACCATACTGGGACATTCACTGGTATGAGATGGATCACGGCACGTCACTGTTTTGAAATTGTTTTACAGAGCTTGGTACAAACTTTGCCTTACCTAATTACATGTTAATTATTCAGCTGTATTGAATGTGTACATACTGTTGATGTACACTGTGTGTTGATATATAACGCCTATCATTGTTCTGAAAATATGCACTTGTATCGTGGTTTTATTTTACACATATGGAATAGACTTTCCTGTGCTTATTGCATTCTGTAATCTGACACCGTTCTCACAGAAATGGTATCTCTAAGACTGGAGTGTTCTGTGCTCTTTACCACGGTGTCCAGTCGGTCAACTCTGGTCAAGGTATTGTGAGTTTGGGTCATGCTGTGGGTCTACTCAGGCAGCGTAGGAAGGGCATGGTATCCACACAGGAGGAATATCTATTCTGTCACACAGCTCTGCTATACTATGCTCAGGATATTCTTGTTAAACGTAAGTCATGTACACAATGTGCACACCTGCTTCATAAGATACATACATGTATGTGCACACGTCATAGCACACTTTCCTCATGGCTAGTTACTTCCTGTCTTGTATAAGTGCATACTTTCACTGATGTCTTATGTTTCCATGCACAGTTACCTATCGGGGTACCATGGGTCTGTGTTGATAAATCATTCGTAAACCTCTACGACATATCGATGTAGAATTCACAGGTGCCGATCAACAATGGTGGAAATGCCTATCATGATTGATCAAACCGTGTTACCGTAGTCATTTACAATATTGTAATGTAATATTGTACAGACAACTCTTATACATAACTGGGTCTCCTTCAGAAGCATTAACACGATATTGCAGTGAATGTTACCCATTTGAGAATAACTAAAAGTATAACTTGTTGTATATATTGTATGTGTATACATTGTATACATATAGGCCTACACTGTATATATCTCATGCCTGGTAACGCATAATAGTTGTATGATTCAGGAGGTATACTGACGTCACAGGCTTCCTTCTCTAAGCCACTAGCCAGCTCATCCAACAGATCACATGGTCGTACTCCTTCCAACGACTTCATCATGAGTGACACCAGCCTCGCCTCTCTCGATCAGCTGTCCTCACTAGCACTAACTTCTGGTAAGACAAGCCTCAGTACCACCACTGCACCTACGACAGCGGCTACTATGAATGCAACGGACCCGCCCCTCAAAGTTGATGTTCCTCAAACTGTTGCTAAGAATGTAGACCAGAAAAGTGACCATTCTACACAGGCAAGCTATCAAACAGGTAAGTGAGATATATTCAGCAGTTGTTATTATTGTTACAATGGTTGCAATGTTCCCACCTAGTGCAATGTGTTTCATGGGGTAAAGGGTTGACTGCATTACTCAGCAGTGCTTTCCTCAGGCCTTGTTAAAAACATTTTATCTTCAGTGAAGTTGTCTTCTCTTCCCCATGTGTCTGAAATGTTCGCTACTAAACAGGAGTTATGTGCTCTCTGTCATACAAAAGATTACAACTGTGATCATGAAGTGCTTATTGATTGGCTCAGTGAATAACTTGTACTGCCACATAACAAGATATTATATGATCTCTATTTCTGTATATTATTAATCACCAGGTAGTTATAATCATATAGTCAGCTTGATATAGAACTGAGGGAACAACCACAAATATTTTAAACCATGTTATTTATGCTACTTTAAATGGAACAGCATTGTATTAATGTGCGCCAGTACCGGTGATGATTTACCATATACATTTATAGCTTAATTGTAAAAATATATACCCGGTTTTGTTATAGATGTCTTTATCAAACATGAGCTAATGAACAATCTTTTTTTCATTTTCCAGATCCGTTACCAGCCAATGATAATGCAGCCTCAGCTCAGGTGACCAATGAACAAACCGCACATGGCATTACACAGCAGGAAAATGGTAAATCTGATAAACCAGTAGAGCTCATGGGAGGTTTACTCGATCTCTCCAATCCACAAACATTTGACATAGGACAGGGACGGCAGCGTATAACTAAGGCTGACTTTCTAAACCCTAACAGTGGGATCAAATCCTCAAAAGCTACTGCAGACGACCCATTTAGTTCTCTAGACCCAATGTGGTCACTAACTAACAAGTGATACTACTATTTCTTTGTAACCCTATTTATTTTATTTTTAGCATATTATTTATAGCAGAGGTTTGCTTATATAAATACGATATTCAGATGGTCTTTGCTGTCGAGTCCTCAAACTAATTGATTATTTTGGTGCTCAGTGATATGACTCTGCTGTGTTATTTGGAGCCTGTTGTATTATTTATTCTAAGGGGATGTGCATCAATTTTACATAATAAACTATAATCAATTGACAATAACCTATCTGCATTCCAATGGCTAATTTCTAACCTTTATATTGTTTCTGTAGTTAATGGTCTCCCCTTCTTACTCCTGGTAGTAAGTAATTCCTACAATAACAATGCTTCAAAATAAAGTGCTTACCATAATTATAAATGTGGACAGAGGTGGGATTGCCGGTGATATGCAATGTGCATGATGTATTGGTGCACTGCTTTTATTTTGGCAATTATCTACCCCTACAATCGACTGAAAAACTTCCTCCAACTATACTACACAAAAAACGCACTGTACACATAATACTTCACATTACAAGTATATATATATACATGTACATCATACATGCACATCACCAAACAATATAGAGGAACACAGTTGTTTTATTCAACCATAATAAATATTCTGATGTGCAATGTACTACACTATTTACAATGTAAATTTTATAATGCACTGTACTATTTTCTATTTACAAGGAAGGTATAATTATGCAATTACAATAATCATTATAATAAAATAAAACCTACATGTGTATTATATTACAGTTGCCTTCCTGAGAGTCACAGTCATTAATATGTACATTTCCATAGTTGAGCAATCAGCTACATTAGCAACATAATATTAATAATGATTCAATCAGTGAAAAGCAGATAAGAAGCTGTATTAGAAACAATATACAATTAATGGTAATTAATGCGAATATACACAATAGATTACCACTGAAAATTCATTTCCATGAACAAACTCCACACTAGAATAAAAGTAGCAGACTAGTTCACAGAGAGCAACTCTTTGAACTGGCAAAGAAGCAGAACAAGGCCCTATATTGGTAGCAACCTGCTGGAATATCTCAGTTCAAATGCTATCAAGATGTCGTACTGTCTTCTTTATATCCATCCGGTGACATCCTGTCTGCTCCTGAACTTGTTTCTTTTCTAGTTACTGCAGGCCACTTGTTCCTTCTCTAGTTACTGCAGGCCGTAATGTAGGCTCTAAATAGCACAATATCATAGTTGAATTTGTAAACAAATGATACATTATGTTTATGGTTACAAAATAGGAAAATACTGTTAGATATACAACTTGCAAGTTTGTACAATGATTTGATCTGTGAAATTATGTTACATACACATGGATTAGTGAGATATAAATTCAAGGTAATTATTTGATACAGCCTAATAGGAACTTACCTTTTTTGTCCAATGAGGGAGTTCCGAGATTTGTTTATGTAGGTTGGGACAACTCCGTAGTCTGCTGTACACCATCCATAGCTTCACCGCCAGTTTTGGTCATCCAATGATTAGATAATACAGTTGGTTGACTCACCACCTGTATTTGTGTAGATTGTGGTAATGTGTTTAGTAGCACCAACCCAGGAGGTAACACCAGGATCTGTTGTGGTTCGGAGTTCATCTGCAGACTTAGCTGTGATTCGTTATCTACACGATCAGTCAGTTTAGTGGAGATCGGTGAGTGTCTCATTGTTTCTTGGTTGGATTCAATTTCTTTATTGAAACTCAATTCTGCCTTCTTAGCTATCGGTGACTCTGTCATTTTAATTGACTCGACATTCAAATCCAACTTAGCATGTAAATCTTCGGCTGTATCAAATAGTTTATCAATATCTACCTCCCTATCCATCTCTTTCTCTAACTGAGATTCCCTTGTTTCTCCCTCCTCTAATTCTGTATCAACCTCATTTATCTCCGACTGTTTCTCCGTCACAAACTTGTTCGCCAACTCCAAATTTTCATTTACCTCTAAGTTGTCGTCATTTAACTCCGACCCCAACAACAACTCCATATCAATATCTGACTCCATGTCTGCCTCTAACTCCTTATCAGGACTCAAATCTCTGTCCTGCTGTGACTTATTGACTAGTTCGGTTAATTTCCCGCCCTCTTGGAACTGGCGAAATTTTTGCAATGTTCTTATAGCCGGAAATGGCATTCCTTGCTTGAGAAGTTCATTATAGCCTTTGGCCCCAAGGGAAATCCACAGTCGTGTTGACTTGTTCAACGTATTGGTAGACCAGGCCAGCCCTCTAGTACCATGACGTCGTCCCATTGCTGCCAACTGGTCTTCGTTAAACATTTTACTGAGTGACGATTGGTGCTGTCTCAGTTTCAGTTCACAAAGTCTGCGCTGGTGTTGAGCCTAGAAAGGTAAACCAAATTTAAGTCTTATTTAAAATAGGCATATTATAGCCTATTATGCTTTAACATAAAATCGTTAAAATTATCATTTACAGAGGTCAATCGTAGCCTCTACACATGACTTAGTAGTAAGTTACCATGGCTTAAATTTTGACTTTACTTTTGAAAAATACTGTTGCTGTTCTACTCATACCTAGAACTTTTCAATTTCTGTGTGAAAAAGCCAAAATTCAAAACCAGGTTGCTAAATAATGATAAACATACAAGTGATGAGACTGTCACAACACAACATAGTCGCAGAGTAACAGTTACAAATACCGCCTCAAGTTTATTGGCTAACCATCTAACACTTGATAGTACACAGACTTACTATATACATATACATGTACATGTATATGCTGACAAGATGACAAAAGAGTAAAACTACCTGCTTCAGCTTGTTTAATAGAAGGGAATTTTTTTTGGTGAGTTCATCTATTCTTCTCTTGAGTTCTGCCTGAATAAGCTGTGAAGAGGGAGGTGGTGGTTGTGCTGGCTGGGGGTCTATAACATACGGTAATACATTCATACTATATAGCATAAAATCAACCAGGGCATGCACAAAGGTATGATTGTACATAGAGATACACTGCATACAGCAGGCTTATATGTAGCCTACCCGAGTATGTATTTTGTACACTGCTATTAATGGCCTGAAAGAGAACTGAGTCGCCAGTGGGGGCTATATATAACTACAACATGTTTATAGAATTGAAGTGAGACGGGATCAATCAATATTCCAAAACTGCCCTGAGAAGAATCACAAATAAAACAGAGTCCACAACCAGATGAAAATAGAATTTTGTAGAAAAAAGTGTCATATCTCTATTAGATAGCCTACAAAGTGAACTAGAAACCAGTAAAACCGGGTACCATTCCATCCAATCGCACGACAGGAAAACGGACATCTCAATGTGACACGAGTCCTGGTAATCACACTAACCGGGGGTACACTCTTCTTTGACGTGATGCCGCTTCTCGGTACGCATCTCTCTCGGTGTCGGAGGGGGTAGATGGGGAAAGATGGTAGGGACGGCGTCACTCTTTAATGACTTCCTCCCATCTGGTAGATAGGTATAACATCTTGCTTCAAAATGATTCTACAAGTGATACAAACAAACAGGTAGCACTTGCCCTACTAACTACATATTGTGCACTTACATGTACATGTACATGAAGGCTTACATTACTAGCTACATGTATACTCGTCCATTATTTATTGAGAGTAACACTGTCAAGTATATCTCTTGTCTAGTATTGGAACCACATGTATACTACAGTTAGGTGCCGAAGTGGAGAAATCTGAGATAGCCTGTTTTCTTTCACCAATACTAAAGCAGAAATTGTCTCATTTACGCATATATATTCCATCGGGTAATCACATACAAGGAACTGTCTATCCAAACTGCACTAATTGTGGCAGATATACCTAGACTGCTAGCCTTTACCTTATTGTCACAAGCTCATATTCTCAGTGATTCCACACAATTTTCTTGATAAAAACATCAAATTAGCCATATGTTCAGGTCAATTTATATTCTAAAAAAACTAGAGTACAATATAATTGTAGCTGTTAGTAAGTAAACCGGTAGAAATTGGCTAAATACTGGCCCTACTACTGTTCTTAAATAAATATAGGCCTACACAGTACAAAAATGCAAATATAGGCCTACTAACCTCACATATTCTGGCCGATTTAGTAGGCATTAAAAGTTTTGGTCCGGAAGAAGCGCTGCTTTCAGGATCAATTCTTCTCACATTTTTTATCCATAAAAGACATCTAGCTGTATCTTTTGGAAAGCAGTGAAGTGAGAATCCATGTTCAGACCTCTTTGAGCAACCAACGGCCCAACAATTCACCATGATGACTAGCGTTAGTAAACACGTCTATCCATGTCGGGGAGCGCTACAGCATATATCACATAATAATCAAAAAACAATATTAGTCGGAAAACACAGTAAGAAAATAACAATATACATTGTACAATAGGACTTCCATTACCCATCTTTGAGCAAACAGAGCTGTCTTTGAACAATCAGTTCTTAAAATTATTAAGCATAAATCATAATATAGCGTCTCATCTCGCTTTATAGATCATACAGCAATCAAAACGTTACTAAACATAAATAAATATATTAATATTAATGAAAGTCGAAACATCACCTTCTGATTAAAAAAGCCTGAGGTCTACCCCTTGACTACCAAGCCTGAGGTCTACCCCTTGACTACAAGCCTGAGGTCTACCCCTTGACTACCAGGCCTGAGGTCTACCCCTTGACTACCCAGCCTGAGGTCTACCCCTTGACTACCAAGCCATTTTTACAGCTATAAAGACCCTTCCAATTGCCATACATCAAATGCATCCCAAAAACGCAAAATTATGGAAAAACATAAAAAGTTAATACCACATCAACGACTGAACACTGTAGGGCCTAAAGATCAAAATGTCAAAAATCTACCATGTCAGCAACAAATAAACACATTCTGATTTCATGAACCAAATTATTCACCAAAATACATCCAAACAGTAGGATGTAGGACAAATGCAATGAGCAACCTTTAACAACACATAGGTTATACAGTATGTTATACATAACCACATACATGTACATGTAGTTTACAACATTTTCAGTGGTCTCTTATACCTAGTGCTGGGCGGTGTTTCGGTGTCATTCAGTTTTTTCGGTTTTTTTTCATTCGGTTCAAAAACCGCCAAAATTTAAAATGTGAACCGACACCGAATGCGGCGGTGCGGTTTTATTTGGTTTTAAAAGTCAAACCACGCCTGGCCTCTTAGCGCACCCACTTTCAATAATGGCTGGCGTTGAAAACACGTGAATTCATGTTATGCTTCTTCCAATCCTTATAATTCGATGCCATCCTTGGAATTTAGACTTAGCTGCAGCCATAATATTATCACCTAGTGGTTATTTATTGTAGTTTCACTCCTTTATAGCAGTTACGATTGCATATTATTATAAATAATAAATATTTAATAATTGTTAACTATTAAACTACATGTAAATGAAAATGGCTGCCATTTTAGTGCTTCTTTTAATCCTTATAATTCGATGCCATCCTTGGAATACAGACTTAGCTGCAGCCATCAATGTCACTCAGTAAGGGTTAACTGTAGTTGTCATTTGATTCTAGTAGTCAAACTTGCATATAATTGTTATAAATTATTAATATTTAATTATTGCAAATTATTGAACAAAATAAAAATGGGGGCCATTTCCGGTAATGGCTGAAACTCCGAACACGTGAATTTATGTTATGCATCTTTCAATCTTTATAATTCGATGTCATCCTTTAAATAAATACTTAGCTACAGCCATCATTGTCACCCAGAGATGATTTACTTTAGTTTCACTGAATTCCAGTTGTTATACTTCCATATTATTATAGATGATTGGCATTTAATAATTGCAATTTATTAAAGAAAATTAAAAATGGCCGCTATTACAGCTTAAAAGGAGGGTGTGACAACTCCAATATTGAGCATTTAATTTCCGGTTCGGTTCGGTGTTTTTACATGAATTAAAAAAACTGAATTAAACCGAGAGCGAGAAGACAACTTCAGTTTCATTCAGTTTTTTTAGAAAAATCAGCAAAAAAACTGAATGCACAGGCAAATCAAAACCGCCCAGCACTACTTATACCACAGGTCTTTTGAAAGGTGCCAGCTCAATGACTAAATCGGCATAAGCAGGTGAGAGGGCAGTTATGCCACGCTGTGTTGTTCTTCACATTAAATCACATTTATTGCCTATGAGATGATAAAATGAGGTTCACAGTAGCTTGGCAGTGCTTTGGTAACTACTCTCAGTGCTCCTACAACTATAGGGATATAACTGTTCCATGTACATCCCATAGTTCTCAATCTTCCAGTCTTGGTAATTCATCATCTTCTCCATTTCCTTATTGCTGAGATTTGTGTCCATTGGGAAGGCCACAGCAATGACAATGACTGCTCTACTCTCCTTGCCATGTGTGTCATGCTTAGTCTCTTTGCTAAAATTTCTTGGTGTATGTAGCTGTTAAAATCATATAGGAGTTTGATGTGCGTATTCTCCATGTAGAGCTGAGGACTGTGTTTCCACCACTGTTCTGTGTGTTCCAATCTTTTTCGAATCGAATAGTACGAAAAGCAATAGAGCAGACAATGCATTTGAGGAGAAAGTATAACATTCCGAAAGCTAAAACCGTAAGCATGGCATATGGGGAAACAAAAAAAAGATTTACAGTAACATCCACATAGTTTCAAAAATACACAGACAGAGAAGATCATTACAAAGAAAACGATCTATTCATGAACAACCTGAAGCAATTCTACAGAAATCTAAAGTCACCACCGAGACGGGGAACCAAGGAAGCAGTGAAACACCTAACAAAGAAGATGTGAAAATAATTTGGGAGAACACATTGGGGCAAAGGAAAACTACAAAACAACAATGCTAATGGGTTCAGGATGCCAGTGGAGAATTCAATGATGTGCAAAAGCAAATAGAGCTGGTTACCAACGCTGAAGATGTGGGAAGAGCTGTAGCAACAACTAGCAACTGGAAATCAACTGGATCTGACTTCATCCACAACATCTGATGGTTGAAATACATAACAGAAATGCGCAACAGACTAGTGGGCGATTGCAATCATACAATACAGAATAATGAGACCCCAAGATGGTTAGCAACAGGAAAAATGAGAAAATCAATTGAGAAATCTAGAACTGACCTCTGGAACTGACCTCAGGAACTACGGACCAACCTGAATAAAACCTGGAAACTACATAATCACCTCAATCATCACCAAACACATCATTCAAATAGCAACAACCTTATTGCCGAAGAACAAAAGGGAAAAAAACTGCACTAAAGGAACCAAAAACCATTTGTAAATGGTCAAAACCACGATTAGGGATGCCAAAAGAAGGAATTAATTAATTAATATCAATATTTATCTGTCAGTATTATTATTATAACCATCTTACTGTATATAATATTAAATTATTATATTACATGTAGGCCTATATTGAAATGAAAGTGATGTACATGTCAATGTACTATAGCTATAATTAAGGGCACTTTCAGCAGTGCGATGCATTAGGCTACCTGAAATATTAGGATGATACGAAGGTGTTCGGCAGCTTCAGATTATCTTTAATAAATCAATTGAAAACAATAATAAAAATATTCACGCATCACTGTTTTCTTGATTTGAGAGAACTACGCATCACCACGGATATTATTACTATTTCATTGGATAGAATAGGCCTACGATAGAATATTGTGATGCATCATGATCACTGTTCGGCAGTTAAATTATAAATTTGTTGGTTGTGGCTTGATTCGTGAAGTGATGTGATGAAAATTATGCATCACGATGCATCATACTGCCGAAAGCACCCTAATTATAGGTCCTATAGCCTAATAATAATAAATACAAACCTGGTAATTTTAATTTATAAAAAATCAAAGACAAATGAATGACAATCACAATTACAATATCAATAGGATTAGGATATTATAATAACAATCATTATAATATAAATATAATATAGCCTACTTTCATCAAGATATATATCTAATTCTATATAATATGTCAGTAGAGTATTGTAATTGTATAGTGCCACTGAGTAGGCCTACTAATTTTGGTATATGTCAATGAATATGTAGTGATATGATAACTTTTTAAATCTTAATGCTAATCTTAAATCTTAACCTAATTTAATTTTTTTAATAAATTTGAATTTAAATTTATATTTAATATTAGTATAAGTATAATATATTACTTACATCAACTTACATCAACTTACATCAATGATGACATTACGCTAGGCGAAAGGGGCGTGCCTCAATTTTTGTACATAAATTATCATAAGGACATTGTTCCATATACCATCTCATGGGTAAGATTTGGTTTCAGAGTGGGTACAAGTGGATGCCCATGTAGTATTTTAGTATTAGTTGTGTTGTTCTTCTGCTAATGTTTATTCTTTTTTGAGGTCTCGTATTGTGCAGGGTAGAAAGCTGTTATGGAAACAGTTCCCAGTGGCTCTAATAGACCGCGGTTCGTTTCTACAGCCAAAAAATGCATTTACCACTCTAGTTTCCTGCCACGAACAATTCGTGAGATAAGATGAGAAACCAACTTCCAATCCTAAACAGTGATATACTGTAAATATTGCAGACCCCCTAGTCCAAAAAATAGTTAAAACTAGAGGCTCCCTTATAGATTTGCATGAAATTGATGGTGGAGTCCTACCTCATCTGAGGTAAATTCTGAGGTAAATACACTGTGATCTAGTCTGAACTGTTGTCTGAGGTTGTTCCATGATTTCATCATATGATGCACAGAGAGCAGGATGGGCTTTTTCTCTTGACAGTATATCTAGCAAAAGCTTTACCCGAGAGTTCCTGCGTCGGATGTCCAGCTGTTGGAGTTGAAGTTTCTCTTTGGCCTCTGTGACACCTCTCCTTCCTTTGATGCCACAGATCATTCCCACACCTTGGTTTTGCACCATCTCTAGTGCCTCAATCTTTTTACTTGTAGAGGGATCCCATGCGCAGGAAGCATATTCTAGGTGAGGAAGGCAGAGAGATCTGTATGCTATTAACCTAGCTCGCTCAGGTGCCCAGTAGAGGGCTCTCCTGATCACCCCAACTTGCTTTCTGGCTTTGCAGATTTTATCGGCTATATGGTTGGTGAACTTCAAGTCTGACTGCAGTATCACTCCCAGGTATTTGCAGTAATCTGTGTTATTTTAGTATTCTTATTTTATTGAATAAATAAATGAGTTTAATTTACCACTATAAATCATTATAATAATATAATGATAAATAAATAATAATAAAATAAATAATTATAATAAATCTAATTTTAAAAAAATTAATAATTAATAATATAAGTATAATTATATTATTATGGGTGTACACTCATATACTACGAAATAAAATAAAATAACTGTTATTGCAGCGTAATGGCATCATAACATCCATTATTTTTTTATTATTACTATTATCATCGAAGTTCCTATATAAACCAATATTATAATATTTTATAAACTTAGTTATCATGCAAGTATTGTAAGTATAGCACTAGATCCAATACTGGTGCAACTCCAAAATAATCTACTTTGATGAATGCAAGTTAGGTATTGACGAAGTTCCAAAGTACAGCGAAACCAAGGCTATGATGTGGTCCTGCTAATCATAGAGTTATCTCCTCTGTGCAATCATAGAGAAGATAACTCTGGGTGTCTCCAATTTGTCGAATTTAGTCGTAGATGCTGCTCGATTCGTGCAATGATAATATACATAATATTATATTATTATATTACCATTATCCCGTACTGATCAGTGGACTTTCCTGTTACCTGTATTACCATTTTTCAAGCCCTATGTGTTAGTCTAACCAAGGAGTCTTGATCTAACAGTGTACATACAATCATACTCAGTGCCGAGTGCGAGTATTTGATTTTATCTTGACTGATGGAAAATTGTAGTAGGCACAGGCATCCCATCACTGAGTCTCAGTGCGACTGTGGAGTGACAGTCACAGTAACAATAATATAAATATAAAATAATTATAAATATAATATTTATATTATAATATAATAATTATCTTATTATGATGAAATTAAATAAGAATTGAGTAATAAATAATTTAAATTTTACTCTTAATTTATTAAGTTTGTTTTAACCATCAGATCATTAACATTTTGATTCTATTTCAGCAATATAAATATTCTATTCTATTGAATGTATGATTGATGATTATTATTATTATTATCATTATCTATGTAAGTATTCATTGCTATAATCAATATTAAATAGAATCAAAATGTTAATGATCTGATGGTTAAAACAAACTTAATAAACTTACTAAGAGTAAAATTTTAATTATTTATTACTCAATTCTTTTTTACTATTTTAGTTTTAATTTTTATTAAATTATTAAAAATCAAATAATTCTAATAGGCCTAAGTCATTATTATAATATAATTATTGCGATTATTGCCCTTATAAATGATGCGGATTAAGAAAACCTTATCAATCTTATAGGCATAATTATGTTGTATAAAATAATATAGTTATAGTAAGTAGGCTGATATAACAATCATATTTGATATTAAAAATTAGTAAATATTAATATGACCAATGGTCTCTTACTCCTTGATATAACCCATGATCAATGGTGGTTAGCTTGCAGCTTGGTCACTGGTCGCTAGTGATGATGGTGTGTGACAATGTGAACAGCGCATTGCACTCAGTCACACTCACAGTGACATAGAGTGATAGTTACATTAACATTGGGACCTGCCATCACTTTTGTGTGTGAGCCGTTGCTATGATATAAAATAGATATGTGTTGCAAACAAAATAGTCTAGTGCTGAAACAGCTGAGAACCACATAGACCAAAATAATACAAAAATTGACATTATAGACATTTAGACAGCATTAAGAGATCGTTATTACCACACTAAACAATTTGTAGTTGAGTCATACATGGCGGTACTCGAGTTATCTATGGGTAGCTACAATTGTATATTGCATGCTGTGCTTTTAAACAAATGAGTTCATCACGGTGGAATCTGTAATTCTAATGTCGTTAGTCTAGATTCACTCGACTTGGACAAACTTAATAATAATGATGATGACGTCTTATCACACATGTGTGACAAGACGTCATCATCATTTATGTTAATAAATCTATCTTCTCACATGTATTCAATATGAAACTTGAAGAATATAAAATTTCGACTAGCCTACAGAATTGTTAACTGTTCATTGCGCCAAGTAATTAACGTTGCTCACGATACCATCTCTTTAATGTTCTTGCTAAACTTTATATTTGTTCACAGGTTATTACTGTTGAAGGGGAGCAATCATGTCTTTCATCCTCAACCAGCCGCCCTCGTTGATAGCTAAAGAGGCCAAAGAGTCGGCACTTGAAGATGGGGATGAGCCAGTTAAGAAGTCCCGTGAGGACTATAAGAAACAGAAGGAGCTGGAAGAAGCTCGTAAAGCAGGAACAGTTCCTGCCATGCAAGATGAGTCTGGAAAGTGAGTTAGAACTAAAGTCATATTTGTATCAGCAAGATTATGTTCAAGCATCTTTCTTTATGTACTATTTACACATAAGCGTGTTTTAGCATATGTATTTTTGAATATGCGTTATGTAATACATCGATTCACTTTCTGTGTAGCAAAACACATGGTGTCCCCTGTAACTGGCCGTCTGAGACATTCATTCTCCGCGCTTGCACTTGTTATTGGTGGATTAGAACTTTGTTTCAAATTTATTCTCATGTTTGTTTTCTACCATAATACAATATACCACTCATTTATACAGAGATATCAATCCCCATATACCGCAGTATATTATGCAAGCTCCGTGGTACATTCAGTCCAAGGTGCCAACTCTGCGGCATCAAAGAATCCACGACGAAAAGAAGAAAGTGTTTGCTAGTCTTGAGAAATGGCAGAAGAAGGGAGTGAAAGAAGGTCCGATAGCCACCAAGTTCAGGAAAGGTGCATGTGAGAACTGCGGTGCTATGACTCACAAGAGGCGGGATTGTTTGGAGGTGAGATTAATCTACTAATAGAATGAGTAGTAGTGAGGTTTTTCAGCCGACAGCACCATTTCTATCATCAGTCTCTAGACTAGAATTCATTATTATATACTGATATCTATACAACTAACATGTGGCTGATAAATTACGATATCTTCTAGAGACCAAGGAAAGTACTGGCTAAATTCTCAGGAGCAGAAATAGCACCGGATGAACACATTCCAACAGACTACAAATTTGATTATGAAGGAAAGAGAGACGAGTGGAAATCTTATGACACAGGTAGAGTTTTACCTCATGCTATAATCCTATTATACAAGCATGTACATGTAGGATTGTTATACTAGTCATTGCCGCCTAGAACCTTAGAGAGTTCTTGAATTAATTACACAACCAGATAGGTTGGGGAATGCACCTCCCCCACCATAAAATATCACTGTGTTGTTCTAGACACGTACAATGAGGAGAAACAGGAGGAACATGAGAAGCTAGAGGAGGCAAAGAGGCAGCTAAAAACGGCTAAGCTAGATCAGCTGATAGAATCAGGTGAGACGTCTGAGATCAAAGCGAGGGACAGTGATGACGAAGACGAACTGAAATACGCTGACGACGTGGACATGCCCGGACAGAAGTTTGAGACAAAACAGAGGATCACTGTGAGAAACCTCAGAATCCGTGAGGACACTGCCAAGGTATGGCACGCTATAATTGCATTCTTATGACATTCATATGTACATTATTGCATACATCTGCACACATTTTTTATTCTTTTGTGTTGATGATGAATTCTTCACCAGAGTTTTCCACAAATGTCGAGGCCATGTGGCCCTGCCAATCTAACAGTTTCCCCAAGTTTTCTATCTCATTCTGAGCGCTGTTATATTGTGACTAAATTCATGTTGCTTTTCCATCCTTCTAAGCTTGCTTCAAACACATCTGTGAAACCTTGCTGATGATAGGATGAAAAATATTTAAATGGGACTTTTAAAACTAGGGTAACCATAGTGTTTGTGAATCACCTTCACATATTTAGTGTTGATTTAGTAGTTGTCTTCTCTTGCACTCTAAGAAGACCGAAGAAGACAACTCCAACTATCTCACAATAGCCAAACATCAACGCTATGCTATCCACTATACTGTAGTAGCTGTAATATAAAAGCCAAATTATTTTATTATTCTAAAGAGGAATTCCTTGCAATAATGCAACTATCTCCTCTTTACCTTCAATATATAATGTAACAGAGGAGTGTCTCATGGGCAGCTGATTCTGTATTAGCTCACCATCGAAGTGAGGTGACATGATGTAGTGGTTAATCTGTCTGGCCGTTGTCCGCTGTGTTGGCAAATAGGTGCTGTAGAGCCACAAGTTCGAACACCAGGTAGTGATGGGCTTCTCTCACATTTGTAAAAACAACATTCTGAAATACCTCTCAGAGAAGATATGTGGAAGCTACTTTAAACTTTTGGAGGGATTGCATTTCATTACACACATAAAACACAGAGCATAGATTCTAATATACTAATTGTGCATGTAAATATAGCTCCTAGGCTTTAAGCATATTCAGGCCCAATACTGAGTTATGTTCTCTTCCTTCAAAATTGTCATGTCAACACAACTCCTGCTACCCGGTTCGGTAAACATGGTAGTGTTTCCATGTAGAACATTTACAGTAGTATTAGCTTTTTACTGAACATATTTTTGGAATATTTTTACTTATTTCTCACTTTTTAACCCCAGTCACCACTGTGGTCATTTCCCAGTCAGCCAGTATTGATTTATTTTCTATTATAAATTTCAAGCATGTAAAACCAGTCAAACACTATTTCTGGCGATGGTAATTAACAACAAGCATAGTTCTCCATTGTTATAACTAATGTATGTAACAAAGGGCAATTTGTTTGGTTACCTTAATTGATATAAAATATAATCTTTATAAATGTTACGTAAGTTTTATGTATATTTTAACCAAGGGCATATGATGAATATTTAAATTCCAATCTCTTGCGGTAGTGAAAACAAAACTATGTGGTAAGATTTTAATTTCAGCTACTAGATATAGATAAACAGCCCAATGTTTTCTTACCAATACTAAAATATAATTTATTATCTTGTGGCTTAGTTGACAACTTTCGGATGTAGTTTGTCATTTTTTCATCTGGAGGCCAGCGAATCAGATTAGACTATGCCCTATTCCCCAGACTCTTGCTGAACGGAATATTCAGCTGCCAAGTTATGGGGTAGGCCATCCTCATTCATATTGTTTCTATTTCAAATACTCTTTGTACTTTTACGTAGTAGAATGTTATTCTTCTTTAGTAAGGTTTCAACTTTGGCCAAAATGCAAAAACTAAACTAACCTTGCACCCACATCCTAGGCATTCAATACAATCACGTTAAAATAGCGTCTTCTACGTAGCCAAATAAAACTTTATTAATCAATGCACATTCTTATTATGTAAAAGTTTGATCTGACAAAATGTTTCTTTGAAATATTTTCTGATCATGATGAGGGATGACAGTATTAGTAGAAGTGATATAAGTGACCCATACAGCAGGTGCTTGGTAGAGGGATAGAGGAGCACCTTGGCCCTGCACTTATTCATAAACAAATAGTATAGTGTAGTTGGCTGCTGCCACGGCATAACTGCGTCATCTATTATGAATGCTAGTGACATTAGAGGTATGCTGCCAACATAAATGTCACCTCCCATTATAAAGCAATTAGCTGGGTGTACAGGTGATAGCTGATCAGCAAAAAATCTACCTCAACTATTATACCAGAGCAGGCCATTGTTATACAACCAATTCATTATCTGTACAGGTGGGGAGGTGGGCTAAACACTACCTTGGGAAATCTGGGTTGTAGGGAAGGGAATTTCTTCATTGGTGTCACAAACTCTTGATATTCACGGGCAGACAACAAACCTGCAAATGTAGTTTAATCTAAAATGAGAAATATATGAAAAGCTAAAATATCTGTCCATTTTCATTAGCTACTGGGTTTCAGTGGCGTTTTTCAGATAAAACAATTACATGACTTTCAAGTGGAATTTGCATCATAAATATAGATTGTACAAGTTTCTACTATCAGCTCCCTAGCAGTCTCCAAGTAGCCTGGGAACTGTGGTAGATCCTGTAAAAGTGTGGTGAACTCTGGTTAGGTTTTATAGTTGTCAGTGGGTTACCTTGACACAGTGCCTACAATAGCTGAGTTGTAGATATAATGGTGTGACATGTCCCACAGCAGTAGCCTATATTATACTTTTAGTTATTATACACTGTCATAATATGTAGACCTTTGTATGTATATTGTACTCGTATGTACTCCTTATATACCCAGTCTGGGACAGGAGTTTCCCAGAGATAGGCCTAACCTACTACTGCTAATATAAACATATAAATAGTAAATATTATTTTTGGTTTGCTGAGAGTTATTATGAGAAAATGTTGCCTATTATGAGAAAATGTTGCCTATTATGCAACTATTTGGTTCTGGGTGATTTGTACATGATGGTATCTATGTCAAGGTCAGGCAAATCAACCATTTCAGTTTCGTTCAGCTCACTATTATTTATCAAAATAACTAAACTAGTGGGTCCTGTGATGCCAATATCACCATTAATTTATGTAAAATATCTATGTGTATACAGCAATAAACATGTAGGTATTGCGTGTAGTCACCAAACATATTGTTCTTGTATTTCAATATGCAATGATGACTACCTACTGATTGTATTATAATATTCCAGTACTTGCTGAATCTAGATGTTAATTCTGCCCACTACGATCCGAAGACCAGAGCTATGAGGGGTAACCCATTGCTCGGCACAAACAAAGACCCCAGTACATCGTAAGTTACTAAGGCTATTCTCAATACCAGGTCTACTCTGGTAACTCTGTGGATATCTATCTGGGCCTCATGTCATATACCAAGTTATATGCTACTCCCAAGTGGAAAATGAAAATATGTAGACTAGAGTGGTTTGCAACGCCGTAGCCTACTAACTAGAATAGTATATTTCTCAAATTTGACACTATAACTGCTGAAAGGCAACAAATAGTCTACATGTAGTTCCCTAATCTGAAAGTGATATCCAACTTGTTCAATATAGGTCGTATAGCAATCTGGGATCTCAGTCACGTTCTCTCTTCCGCTCATTATACCCCCCTAAACAAATGGGAGTTGTCTATGTATCCTGTTATATAACTACCATGTGGTTAGCAATTCAAAAATTGGAAGTAAAGTTTAAGCTTACATCATGAAAGTATATTATTATTATAATACTGCGGTAGAGTTGATGAACGGATGGACGCAAGTAATATGTTTGCTGTAATATAATCATTTTTTATCATCGGTAACAGCAAACCTTTGTGGCAAGCGTTTCACACAAACTATAATGAGGCCTGGAAGTGTATCAATTATTTTACAATTATATTTTTGTTGTTATGTAATATGTGGGAAACCATCATATGAAAATAAAAATTTAGCATTTGAGTTTTCCAATTTAGCATCAACTATTTCAGGGTGTTTTCCTGACCTCTCTATAGTCTGAAATGAGCAAACAACCCTGAACAGTGACGCAGCTGTTTTAACGGCACAGAATACAAATATATGGTATAGTTCACTTCACTAATTACTTTTTTGACAAATTATTCTGAAAAACAAATTTAATTTGATTCATCACCATAGTGGAATCTGTTTCTATTTCAGTGTAGATTTACAGCAGTGGATACATTCAGCTGCTAGCAAGGTCTTTGTAGGTTTGGTAACAAGATATACATGGCCAATGCTTGTTTACTTTTATATGAAGTAATATTGATGGATAAGGACATGGTGGTCTATGGCCTCGTGTCACCTTTCATATCCATGTCAGCCGAGTATCTTATGACGTGCTGACTGACTTTATTTAATTAACACCTGCACGCGACCAAATCCCTACCTGAATTCTCTGCTAGCTATGGGTATCAATGATAACTCACTTAACTGGAATTAAGTAGGTGTTAAGTTAGTCGAAAGGATTGGGTGAGCCTCATCATCTGATACTTGAGCTGACTTGAAAGAGATAAATATTAATATGGCATGTAATCATCCCCTTAATTGGTGCAACCTCACACTTGATGCTATTAAAATAACTGTAATTTGCTCACTTCTGGTTATTAGCTGCAATATTTCTGTATCAGAATTCTAGAATTAGAAGCTCATCCAATGACTGCCATTGTTTTTACAGGCATGTCCAATTATCTCTAATTATTTTATAATTTTCCAGGAGAGATTCAGGTTTAAAGATATTAATATCTATTTGTCAGCTGAACTTGTTTTCATACCAGGCAACTCATTTCAACTAATATGGAATTATTTTCATCAAAATAAAGTTTGCAACAAATCTGCATACTCTGAGATCTGCAATGTTGACTTTTTCCTAAAGAAAACATCGAAAATTGTGTGATATTGTTTCAGTCAACAACAAAAATTAGAATTTTAATTAGTTTTAAAAGATAATTAAAATAACGAAAATAATATAGTTTACACTAATTCGTGTCCTATTTAATTAACTTGTCCAATTTGTCTGGGATAGGTGATTTTAAAACAAGTTTTTATCGGCCCTGCATTCTCTCAAGCTTAGGGCCTAATTGTTAGCAATTAATTTGTCAGGGAACTATCAGTGCACTAATTGGACATCGCTGGGCTGAGAACATTTTTTAATTATTTTGGACAAACATGGAATCTGGACTTCACCTACTCGTATCATAAACAATATACTGTAATTCATGTTGAACGTCAAAATAGTAAATTATTAAACACTTTTTTTCTATTATTCTCGCTTTCAGTTTATCTAAAATTGGTAAAGAGTCATTATTGAAGTATAAATCTGTAATTATATAATATACTAGTAGCTGCCCACCCTACAAATATAATTAACTTAACCCTGACCCCACCTATCCTGTCATTAAATGTAGAAATTAGGCTTCAAAATCACGTTAAGGGATGTTGAATTGCTTTCCGTTAGCTGTATGAGTGAGCTCTGACCTTGTTCATTCAAATGGAGTAGAGACAAATATTTTAATTAGTAATTTAGCTGATCATGTGTTACAAGTTTCCTAGCAATATATGGTTTGTGGGGTCTCTACTAATTTAAGTATTTAATTAATAATTAATATTAATGGCTGTGTACTTTCAGTTACCAAGGGGAGAATTTTGCAAGAGCCACTGGAGATGCTAACAACATGGCAAGACAACAAAGTGAGTAACAAGTTGTTGTACAATAATATAGTAATTATTTGCTCTTTAATTTTATACTTTTTTCATGTTGTCCAGCATTTTGCTCTGGGCATCAGACATGATTTACTTGTTTTTGTGCAAGTTTAGCTAAAAGTGAAAGTGGTAGAATACAGAACTAGCTGCAAGGCCTACGAACGAGCCCGGGTACCATGTTATCATATTATATCATTTGTACTCTACACTAGCTCAGCACCAACGACTTCTCTACACAGTCTAATAGATATGTCATGCTCGTCAGTTTATTTAATTGATTGTTTAAACTTCAAGAAAATTCAAATGCCCATCCTACTATTTAGTTTACTCATTGATATTTAAACGTATTAAAATTAATTTTACTCTGTGGTGACATTTACTGTGGTGTGGACCTGCCGTCCTGGTATGCGACTCTAACTAAATGACATGCCCTACCTGCCAGTAAATGAATGAAAGAGATGGTCTATGCTAATTTTTATGCCTCATTTATCTTGCCAACATAATTGGTGCTTGCTTCTGAAAGCGAATAAATATTTTCATTTTAATATATTCCTTACCAGCCGTCCAATGAGTAGGGAGTTCAACTGCCATGGTGGGCTAGATATACTTGTCTAGCTACTCTAACCAATCTCATCAACTAGCTGTACCACCAAGCACAACCTCTGCCTTGATTAATATTGAATTGTCAGGTTTTTTGTTAGTCAAAACATCTCCACTGTTATGTAACAACTCATTATACAATCCACATAGGCCACAGAACCTAACCATACATTAATCATATCACATATTTAGCATTGGCTCTCCAGTGTGTAGATCTATATATCAACCTATACCAGCCTGAGTCATAATCTATAATTCTAGGCCTGTTTAGCATGAATTTATTCTCTAACCTCCTTTCTAAATCCTTCTTTGCCAGACTTATTTTTAGAAATTGCCTTGTTATGTGTGAAATTGTTACGCGTGAGAACTGTAATGGCACTAAATACATACTATAATGCTTCCCCATGTCCCAGGGATTCCATCTCAGTTCCTCAGCCCTCAGTTACCGTCTTCTCCCCTACTACTGTCTGTTGCATCTTCCTACCATTAGCTACTATATTGTACGTAATCCACTTGCTACCTTGCAGAGTTTGCCTGGGAAGCGTTTGAGAAAGGAGCCGATGTCCACCTCCAAGCTGACCCTACGAAACTGGAGCTACTCAACAGGGAGTACGCTAACAGGAAGCAGACGCACGAACACTCCAAGAAGGACGCCATCTTAGATAAATATGGAGGTGTGGAGCATCTACAGGCTCCACCTAGGGAACTCCTTCTAGCCCAGACAGTGAGTGTACAACATATTCCATAACATGAAGTAACAAGGAGTATTGTTTAGTGAGGTAGAGTAAATATGTTGGAAGGCATCGAAGAAATATATTTTATAGTATGGATAATATTGGCCTATGCTAGGCCAAGGTCCACTAACCAGTCCTGTATTAGCATGTAGACCCCCACATCGGCCTCCCTACACACTTGACATGTATCTCTTTCCTGTCTAGATTGTTTATTTTTTTAGCCCAGCATAATACTGTGTACCCTGTCTAACCCTTATCTATCTCTCACACACACATACACTGTACATGTTTGTCTTACAACCAACATCTATGAGCAAATTCTAAAATGTTTATTTTCTTACAATCATTTGTTGGTGTTTTTCTTACAAAATCACAAAATTTCTGACAAGTATCTAGTTCCGATGATCGATCAGCGAATCAGGGGAGTGAATCATTTGTGGAGAGGAGGCATATACCAGCTGTGTTTTGTTAGTTTAGATTGGCAGCAGTTACTATTACGCACAGCCAGGTCAGCCTAGTCAGGTCAAAGTTGTCGTGGTTCTATGTAACTGAGCAAACTCTAAAGTCCTTCTCACTCTTCACCAATGTCAGTTTCAATATTTGGCAGAGAAGTTTGTTTACTAAGATTTAGAGGTGTGGGTATGTAGATCGTTTCGTGTTCCAAGGGCCAAGGCACGTCTGCATCCCACTGCCGGCAGCCATGTTCCACATCATAGCAATGACATCTTAATCACGTCATCATAAGAAACACGTTGCCTACCTCATGCTATCTCCCCTTTCACTTCTCAATCCAATCATCAACCAACTAAGTTGATTGTTAACATTTTAATTTAACTGATATTTATATTAAATCAATTGTTTTCAAAATATTATAATTCTAATGAAATAGTATCCTGGTTTTGTCCAGTGTTAATTATTATTTGTTTATAAAACTAATTGTTCTAATTTAATCTCATTTGATGGTGTTTTGGGAGTATTATGTAAGTCCTCTGAAATTCACGTTAATCAGAAAGACGAAGCTCTACCAGACAGCAGGAAGCATGGCTCAAAATTTTACTGAGAATTTATGAATAACTAAAATGATGGAAAGGATGAATGGAAGAGTTGTTGGTATGAACCAGTAATGATATACCTGCATGGTATACCTGCCCTGTTAATCATTGACTATGGGCTGTTCTCTCAATGGAGTGGAATTCCAGAGAAAGTTTGGGCTTGGTTAAATTGGTAAACCATGAACAGACGTATACATTCAGAGGGTTGAACTACGGATCTGATTGACAGATCTATTCTCTTGCCCTCCTGGCTGCTCCGTTGGTGAGGTTTCTGCTTATATCTGTCTGGAAGTGAGTTGATTGGTTTAAGTAGAAAACACTTATTTTACTTTAACATATTTTCACTAATTGTGTTGACTTTAGTAATGGCATCAGCTATTACCTAACATCCCATTATGTAATGTAAGCATACAGCCAAAATAAGCATATATACTAGTACATGTTGTTGAGTGCCCTGAGCATTGGTAAACCATACTAATATCTATTCTGGCCATACAGCTGGTCTCTCTTGCCTGACAGAAATGCCGGAAGGAAAAATATAAACAAACTGAACAAAAATGTAGTAATGGAATGTCAAATAACGCTACTGTAATATATGACTCATGGGTCTATTACACAGCAGCCCAACAAATGCTGACAGTATATATATAATACTGGTAAATTTTGCTCCTAACCAAAAGGTTGGTATTACCTGTGCTCTAGACAGTCATCAAATTTACCTTTAGGTAACACTTTGTTTGCAATTTGTAAAATGATTGAATAAACAGAAATTAAGTTTTTGTTGTTTTCCAGTGCATTGTTCAACTAATATTGTACTAATGATGGTATAAAATTATAATAACAGCAACGACTTCCATTAGGAAATAAATTTGCTTGTTTGCTGCCAAATAATGGACAAGACAAATTGATTTATAGGCAGATAAATAGTTAGACTATTATCTAATTGTTCAGTAAATTTCCCTTCTGCAAGAAAGATAAACAAGCAGCAACTAACAAAGTCAAACATAGTATTCACCTTGTATGTTACCTTCACTCACAAGACAAAGCAACAGTACTTGTTGGAAAATACCTGCATCCTTGTCTGCACATGCTTATGTAGGCATAGCCATTGGACCAGACTTTGTTACCACTTGAACTACAAACTTCCAGCCGGACGCAAAACTGTAGGCTATATCACCAATGAATAAACAGTAAATACTGGGTAGCCACTGCTACAGCGGAATTTGTGATTGTTCGAAAATTTCAGCTAGAAACAGGAAGTTCTGAAAACTTACGAGCCCAAACCACTGACAAACGTTTTCGGAACATCCTGTTTCTAACATGTCTCTCTACCCGCTACCCTGGCTTGGTGGTGTTGGTTGGTATAACATCTAACGTGGTGTTGATCAACATTGTATAGCATAATGCCGTCTACAATGAAATAAAATGGGTGTTCACCTTTTAGTATCTGGCATGGATCCATATACTTGTTTAGAAATGCCAAAGAAAATATTTCTTGTGGTCCTAAAGGTGAAATCTACCTCTGCTCTCTCATAGTTTCTGATTAGGTATTATCACTGGTATGCATTAGTCCTACTGCTAGGGTAATAGTTTTCTTGTAATACTTTTATATTTTTTAATATTTCATTAGAATTTATTCCATAGGACGTTATTTTTATTTGTCCAAATTCAATAATGTTGTTGATTTTTAGCTCTCCCTTTTCTGGTTGACCTTAGTTGATGTAAGGGTTGATAACAGTTTCCTACCACCTGATACTGACTGTCATTACACCAGTAACAAGATAGTATCTCACCATATATCTACACTGTACATAAATTCCTCCCCTCCTGTTGCTTGGTCTGTTTTGTTTACTTGATTGCTAAAAGATTGGTGAGAATTGAAGATATTACTACATATACATCTATCACTTTACCCTGCTATCTCTGCATCTACCACTATTCTGTTTCAACAGTGATCCCTGTAGTAGAACCCAGTATTGTCATATACCTCCCCTTGTTATTGCTATACATAATAATATACTAGATGCGCATACCACACAGCATATTGCAATCAATTTAGAAGTAAACAAAACAATAGTGTCAAACATCTGACTGCTGCCCACAGGATATGATTCAACTGCTTGCATCAACAGGAAGGCTGGGGGTGATGATTCCACAAGGGCTGACTAAAGGGCCATCTTTTGGGATTGGCTGGAAACGATGGTGCAATTATTTTGGCCAATGGGATGAAAATGATGCAAGTATTTTTTAGACTATGACGCTCCTTTTTTGTTCTGGTAGAAAGACTGATTTTCCTGGGCAGTGGGCTTTTGAACATCTAGAGAGCAAGTTGCACTAATTTTTGCTAACATACGTATTTCTATAACTCTTCTAATTTTAAAAGTGCCTACTCATACAATATTATAAAAAGCAAGCAAAGGAGAACAAAAGGTCAGTTATATTATTATCATTTTATTAATAAGTACATTTTATATAATAATGGATGCTCTTGTGTGTAACACCTCTTTGGATTTTACCTTCATTGTGCTATCTGGCAAATATTATTATGAGCTGTATTTACAATACTCCTATTATTATTGTAATCAACTGTCTATGCATTCTGCTGTATTTTATATGCTCTGTAATTACATTACAGACTTCACGGTGTTGGTCTACAAGCTAATGTGTTATCTGTGGAAGTTGGATTAATATAAATAAACATTAAAATAACTGCTTCTTACAACAACTACACTTGTGGCGGCATCAGTTAAAGTTTCACGTCCTCCATTTAAGTGCTTGCGGGTTTCTAGCAGACCCAAACTGCTATAGTGAAGTCTTTTCTTTCGGGAGGAGATAACTACACCACAAACGATATTACTTCACAACAAGGAACTAAGTCAAGTACACCACAAACAATATTACTTCACAACAAGGAACTAAGTCAATTTACTCCAACTATTCGGAGCGTCCCTGACACCTTCTAATATATTCTTCGTCAACCAATAGTCAGCAGATTCTGACCAATTAGCGGACTTACCTCAGCGAGGGTCAGCCATACTGACCAAGCGATTATTGGACTTACCGCAATTACATGTCATTTACTCCACTCTTTTGGAGCGTCCCGACAACCTATTCATCCCAACTACTTGTCATTTACTCCACCCTTCTGGAGCGTCCCGACAAATTACACCAGAGTATTATTCAACATTGATGACACAAATATTTCCCAGACAGCCAACTAACTCAACACTAGCGTAACCACAAGTGATCAACACATCAAGGATTCTCCAACAGAGAAGACTAGATAAGTAGTATTCAGTGTTCTATTTATTAACATTGTATTTTGTCACTATTATTAACATTCAGTTCAATATCTATCGAGATTGTGTGAGAATATCACATAACAACACCTCAACATAATTATTGTGTAGTACATCTCATAAATTATCTTTTGAACAAAAAAAAACAAACAACTATAACCTACCTGTAAACTGAACAGGGGCCGGTCTATCTACCAGAACAAAATAAAAGAGAAAATTTTAATTGTTATCGGCAAGCGCGTGTACCCATTTTTCAATAAGTTGCATCATCTACTCCAGCTTTGTGGGCCGCTGGACCCAATCCAGTGTACATTATAACAGGCAGGCTGGGTCGGATATTTGTGGTCTGCAGTCAGCTGTAAGTTTTTGTTTTGTTTGCATATCTAATTAGTGAATAAGTTTACTACACCAGTATGCATATTTTACAGTAATTAATAACATATCACTCACTATATTTGTCATCTTGAATGATACTATGGCATCCAATGTGAGTTTGATTGATCTGGATGATCCAGAGCAACACACAGCTCATAAACAATATGATATTTCTAATAGAAGGACCAGGCCTGCCCGCGATACTAGAGTATCACAGCTGGGCATTGAGAGCCAAAAGAATGAATTGGCATTTTCATTATACGCTGCAATAAAAAAAGATTTGAGAGCAGTGGACAGTATTTTTAAACAGTGTTGTAACAATCCCTCTCTTGAAACTTTTAACATTGGCATTAGCGATGTTGAAACTAAAGCTGAAATAATGACCTCAGAATATTCCAAGCTATCTCATTTGTCAAATAATAAAGTTGAGAAAAAAGTACAATCCTTCTTCGAGTATTTTATTGGTGAGGTTGGTGCTACTGTTCAGAAGCTAACCACCAAACGAGATGAGTTGCTTGCCACAGCAGAGGAGGAGTCAAGAGTCGAAAAGGAGGAGCTGGAGAAATCAAGACTAGAGCAGGAAGAGCGCGATCTAGAAGAATTCATTGAAGAACGGAGAAGAAGACAGCGGGCTGATCGTGAACATCAGTCGTCAGATGAAGGTCTAGGCAGAAAGTATGAGTCCACACCCATTCAAATTCAGCAAGTTAACTACCCTCGCATGCCAACAGATGGACCACGTCTTATCAAAGCTCAAGCAATAAACCTGAGCCCATGTGACTCCCCAAGGTCATCAAGAGTTATGGACAGCATACCGAACCATATCGAACACGATCACAGAACAACCCACAATGATACATCCGACTTAAATACCAGCCTAAGCAAGTTAGCACAAAATATAGCAATGGGTATAAAAAGTAGTAAAAGAGTAGATATAGAGCCAGAGGTCTTCAGTGGTAACCCACTCGAATACGATGATTGGGAATGTGACTTCAACAGCTACCTAGAATCGGCAGGAGTAGAGGACGGTGCTGAGAAAATACGATATCTGAAAAAATATGTCTCTGGACCAGCGAGGGAAGCCATCAAGGGGCTATTCTATGTGCGAAACAATGAAAGCTACCTACAAGCAAGAGAAAAGTTAAAGGCCAGATTTGGAAACCAACTGGACGTCGCAAGACACATGAGGAACAAGCTGGATTCATGGCCAAAAATAGCAGCCAATGACAACAAAGGCTTACAAGAGTATGCAGACTACGCTGAAAACTGTAGGAGTGCAATGAGTTCTCTGTCAGGGCTAAGGATCCTAGATGACCCTCAAGTCAATGAAAAACTAGCAGGAGTTTTACCAGAATGGACAAGAAGAAAGTGGGCCACGAAAGTCTACAAAAGCCAGAAGAATGTGGGTGAATACCCTAGCTTCGCCGAGTTCACCACCTTCTTAAATGAGGTGGCAGAAATGCAATCCATACCACTTCTACAAAACCAGCGCAGGCAAGACCAAGCTCCAAAGGATCAGTATTATAGATCAGGCCCCAAAACTAGGGTGTTCGCTACTCAAAACAACAGTCATAAGGATGCCGGGTGCTTTTTCTGTACACAGAATCACCACACAACTGATTGTTACGAGCTATCTGAGCGCCCCTATCACCAGCGTATCAAATTTTTACAAGGTCAAGGACTCTGTTTTGCATGTGGTGAGAGTGGACATGGATCCACTTCTTGTATGAATAGACACAGAATTATCTGCAAGAAATGTAGAAAACCAGGGCACCCCACTTGCTTGCATAAACGCAAAGAGGATTGGGATGAAACACCAGGACCAAACCGCTACAAGAATACTCCGCGGCCAATCGATAGTCAAGAGGCTCACACCAAGTCAGCTACAGCAGAACCGCCAATCACAACTTCTAAGAAGACGACATTCTCGTCAGTTGAAGAAAATGAGTCAGAACAGTGCAATGATGGATTACCAGACTCCCAACCTACAAAACATGCAAACAAGAATACACGCTCTGTAGCTCAAGGTAAACTGTTTAACATGGGTATGCCTGTTTATGTCTCTACCAAATCTGACCCGAACAATCAAGTTCTCGTATATGCCTTCTTTGATTCAGCCTCAGATCATTCCTACGTGACTAAGGACCTCGCCAATCAGCTACAGCCCAGAAAGCTCTGTTCGAAGCCGATAGAAGTTGAAACAATGACAGGCGACATTCAGAACAGCCAAGTAACAGAATACGGAGACTTAGTCATCAAAGGATATTTTAATGGAGAAGTTGGGTTGTCTTCTGCATATGAATGGAACCAAATCCCAAACTCTACAGGGGAATTTGCAGATAACATCAACGTTCAAAAATACGCACACCTCAAACCACTCACAGAACTCTTACCACCACCAATAGATGCCCCAGTAGGCTTGTTGTTAGGTGCCAACTGTGCATCAGCTCAGTTTCCATTAGAGGCAGTGAGAGGTAGAGAAAATCAGCCATATGCCATGAGGACAGAATTGGGTTGGGTTGTATTTGGCGTAGAAAATCAAACGAACAAAAAGACAAAGAGCAAGATGACTCAAATAAGCGATGAGGAAGTTGGAGAAAAAATGATGTCTCAGGAAGACTTCAAATTTCTCGAAATAATGGACCAGCAAACAACCATCACCATTGGAGGCTCGTATCAAATGCCTTTGCCATTCAAAAAAAGGCCATGTCTGCCAAACAACTTCGAGCAGGCTAAGAAACGGTTAGACTCTCTATACAACCGCTTCAAGAAAGACAAGAACCTGAAAGAAGAATATACAAACTTTATGAACGACTTGATAGATACAGGGTTAGCCGAGCCAGTCAATGAGATTGACACGCCAAATCCAGGAGAGATGTGGTACATACCGCATTTTGCTGTTAAACATCCACAGAAGCAAAAGTTAAGAGTAGTCTTTGACTGCAAAGCACAATACGCTGGAACCTCCCTAAATGACCACCTTCTTCAAGGACCTGATCTGATGAATTCCCTCATAGGAATATTATGCAGATTTAGAAGAGAGTCTATTGCCTTGAGTTGTGATATCCAGAAAATGTTTTATAACTTTCTGGTAAGCCCCGATGACAGAGACTACCTGAGATTCCTCTGGCATGACAAAGAAGAGCGCCCGCAGACCTACAAGATGAAAGTACATCTTTTTGGTGCCACATCTTCTCCAGCGGTGGCCACTTATGGTCTTCGTAAAATAGCGGAGAACAACAAAGCCATCTCCAGCGAAGCAGCATCATTTATCAAGCGGGACTTTTATGTTGATGATGGTGTAACAAGCATAAAGTCCGAGGCTGAAGCCATTGACCTAATATGGGCTGCCAGAGAGATATGTGGTAAAGGCAACTTAAGACTGCATAAGTTTACGTCTAACAGTAAAAGTGTACTTGCTTCTCTGCCAGAGACAGAAAGAGCTGTTCAGGATGTGGAGCTATTTAGTGGCCACCTCCCAGAACAAAGAACTCTAGGACTTCAATGGTCCATGCACACAGACGCTTTCAAATTCGTTAATAACGTCAAAACGAAGCCAGATACCAGACGGGGAATCCTCTCCATAATAAGTCAACTGTATGATCCACTGGGTTTTATAGCCCCTTATACACTTCTTGGCAAAAACATACTGCAAAAGACCAACAAAGCGAAACTTGGCTGGGATGACGCGATCCCTGAAGAAATAGCTGGTGAATGGAATAAATGGATGGCACAATTACCAGCCTTAGAACAAATCACTATATCAAGATGCTTTAAGCCAAAAGATTTTGGTAAGGTTGTTCGTACAGACTTGCATCATTTTTGTGATGCAAGTGATGTTGGAATTGGAGCATGCTCATATATTCGCCAAACCAACGATCAAGGCCAAGTTCACATGTCCTTCCTTCTTGGGAAATCTAGAGTTATTCCCTCTAAAGGCCTGTTCACCACCCCTCGGTGTGAATTAATGTCTGCTGTAGTAGCTACACAACTTAGCAAAACGCTACACAATGAGCTAGATATGGAACTAGATGGAGAGTACTTTTGGTCAGACTCCATGATAGCACTAGGATGGATAACCAATGACTCCAAACGCTATAAAGCCTTTGTACACAATCGAGTCAGATTGATATTGTCAAGAACAGAAGCATCGCAATGGCTCCACGTGCCAGGCGACCTGAACCCTGCCGACATAGCATCCAGAGGGAAGCTATGTAACCAGCTAAAGAATTCCATGTGGTTTTCTGGACCTGAATTTCTAAGCAAACAAGTAGTTCCATTGATGGAGCAAAACCAGAAGTTCCCAGCTCACTCTGATGAAAAAGATCTAGAGGTCAAAAGCTTAAAAACTGCTGTGGTTACATCAAACATGCCACCAATTGCTAATAAATTTGAGAAATTCTCAACATGGGACAAGCTGAAACGTTCTATAGCAGTTGTACAGAGTATACACAAAACTGCCTCAAATAAGTGGGCAGTGAAGCCCATAACTCTCACCAGTCTTCAAGAAGCAGCTACAACAATAATCTCAAAAGTGCAACGAAGTTCTTATGGCAAAGAGCTACAAGAAGTCAAAGCTGGCAAACCCATCAACAAAAGGAGTCCCTTACGCAAACTCAACCCTTTCATCGATAAGGAAGGACTATTACGAGTTGGTGGACGGGCTGCCAAGGGACAAACCTTGTGCTTTGAGGAAAAACACGGCATTATCCTCCCAAGAGAACATCATGTTTCTACACTTATCGTACGACATCATCATAATTCTGTGCATCATCAGGGTAGAAATGCAACACAGGCGGCCATCAGGAATGCAGGATACTGGATAGTAGGTGCAGCAAGGCTCGTAATGCACTGCCTTCACACTTGCATCACGTGCAAAAGATTGAGAGGGAAGCCCGTCGAGCAAATAATGGCAGAGCTACCAGCACCAAGACTCGAACCATGCGCACCATTCACCCATATTGGCATGGATTGCTTTGGGCCATTTCAAGTCAAAGAACGTCGTTCTGAAGTGAAGCGTTGGGGCCTCCTACTCACATGTTTGTACTCTCGGGCAGTACATGTAGAGATCCTGGATGACATGACAGCAGATTCTATGATAAATGCACTAAGGGCATTTATCTGCCTTCGGGGTGCAGTTAAGTCCATTCACTGTGACCAAGGTACAAACTTTATCGGAGCCTGCAACGAGTTCCAAAGGGAGATGAATAGTCTGGACCCAAAATCTACCCTAGCCAGATATCTCGAGAATAACCAGATAGAATTTAAGTTTAACGCCCCACATGCGAGCCATGCCGGCGGAGTATGGGAAAGACAGATTCGTAGTATTCGGTCTGTTTTAAGTGCTCTGATGGGGGGCAAATACAAACAGCGACTGAGCACTAGTGGACTGCGAGTGGCCTTCTATGAAGCAATGGCTACAGTAAACAGCAGACCCATCTCCGTAAGTGCAGTTAACGACCCAGAGATACCGGTGTTAACACCAAACCACCTTCTCACTGCCAAAACAATTGGAACTACACCACCACCAGGGATTTTTGACGATACGGAGGTGTATGGAACTAAGATGTGGCGTAAATCGCAGCAACTGGCTAATGATTTTTGGAAAGCCTGGAAAGGCGACTACCTAGCGTCTATTAACAAAAGGCAAAGGTGGGAGCAACCAAAACCAAACCTGAAAAGTGGGGACTTAGTCTTAGTAAGGGACGACAACCTTCCAAGAAACCTATGGTCAATTGGGATGGTAGACAAGACGACAGAAGGAGCCGACGGCATGGTAAGGAGAGTCACAATCAACATGGCTAACTCGGGAATTGACAACACCGGAAAACGTGTATTCTCTAGTACCATACTTGAAAGGCCGGTGCAGCAGGTCATTTTGCTTCAGAAAGGCATAAGTTAATTTGATAGGAATAGGCTACCAACTTCCACTGCATGCAGATAACCATAATATTATATTACTCATATTACTCATATGATATACCATGCTTATTCACGCTATTGCTTCTCATATATATTATTACAATACATGCAATTCATATTACCTATGTATTATACCCCTATTAAACGATAAAATAAATCAAAAAAAAAAAAAAAAATAAAATATTTTGAAATAAATAAAAACAAATCGAAGGCTAAACATGGTATTTTAATTTTGGGAAAATTAAGGTGGGAGTGTAGTAGAACCCAGTATTGTCATATACCTCCCCTTGTTATTGCTATACATAATAATATACTAGATGCGCATACCACACAGCATATTGCAATCAATTTAGAAGTAAACAAAACAATAGTGTCAAACATCTGACTGCTGCCCACAGGATATGATTCAACTGCTTGCATCAACAGGAAGGCTGGGGGTGATGATTCCACAAGGGCTGACTAAAGGGCCATCTTTTGGGATTGGCTGGAAACGATGGTGCAATTATTTTGGCCAATGGGATGAAAATGATGCAAGTATTTTTTAGACTATGACGCTCCTTTTTTGTTCTGGTAGAAAGACTGATTTTCCTGGGCAGTGGGCTTTTGAACATCTAGAGAGCAAGTTGCACTAATTTTTGCTAACATACGTATTTCTATAACTCTTCTAATTTTAAAAGTGCCTACTCATACAATATTATAAAAAGCAAGCAAAGGAGAACAAAAGGTCAGTTATATTATTATCATTTTATTAATAAGTACATTTTATATAATAATGGATGCTCTTGTGTGTAACACCTCTTTGGATTTTACCTTCATTGTGCTATCTGGCAAATATTATTATGAGCTGTATTTACAATACTCCTATTATTATTGTAATCAACTGTCTATGCATTCTGCTGTATTTTATATGCTCTGTAATTACATTACAGACTTCACGGTGTTGGTCTACAAGCTAATGTGTTATCTGTGGAAGTTGGATTAATATAAATAAACATTAAAATAACTGCTTCTTACAACAACTACACTTGTGGCGGCATCAGTTAAAGTTTCACGTCCTCCATTTAAGTGCTTGCGGGTTTCTAGCAGACCCAAACTGCTATAATCCCTATCAATCCTGTAACAGGTCTTTTTCAAATATTTTCTTTATTATGAAACATGTGCTGCCCAACATCTGATAGAATCTGTGTACTGAGTTGGCCTCAATCTGATGATATCTCCACTATTTCTCTCAGCCGACCTCCATGCCAACTAGTACTTGGCTACCAGACAGATGCTGGGTGTTCCCATCTACCTCTAATTGCATTATGGGAATGTAATTTAGTAAAAGTCTCATTATGATGAATCTATCCTCGCAGGTCAAGTCAATTGAACGTCTAATAAAAGTTTTAATTTCATGAGAAAATTAAATCAAGAATTTTCTCACATCTATTTTTATGGTGTTCAATATATTTACGTTTATTACTATAGCTGTTCTGAGTTGTCTGTTCATGTTCTGTAGGAAAACTATGTGGAATACTCAAGAACAGGAGTAGTCATAAAGGGGCAGGAGAAGGCAGTCGTCAAATCTAGATATGAAGAAGACGTCTATTTCAATAATCACACAGTAAGCTATTCACCCCCTAGGTTATCACATCTGCAGTATGTAGGAATTATCTCCTCTATTCTTAGCATTAATTATTTAAATTCCTTAATTAATGTTATTTGGTTATTTTTCACATTGTCACTAAACTAGCACTGAATGAAAAATTAATTGGGTAAAGATGTGTAGATACTATGTCTACTATTAGTTAGCTAACATAAAAATCTTTCTACCGAGTTTAGAGTAAAAGTAGTTCCATTTGTAATGTTGGCTTGATATTCCACACTGAAAAGAATTTGCATTATTATATAATGCTGCAAAGCGTAATGTTTATCATAACATCAAAATTCTTGTGCTTCTAGGCTTATCATCCTTATCCATGATCATCATCATTGATGATATTAGTTTCTAGTACTCATTTTATAACACATAGTAGATAGTAACAGTACATGTAGGTGGTGATGGTGACTAAAGAATAGTTCTTATAACTGATTATAATTATGTTATTAATATCTCGTCAATAACACAATCAACACCAACCAGAAGGATTACTGACAACACAATGTACATGTACATGTTTGTATGATATTGTATGCAGTATGCAGCTAGTTCCTGCGGGCATACCCTACCAGGTAATGCTGACACATCTGTTCTAATATACAACAATGGTAGGCCTGCAAGGTATGGTTTAGATTGCTAAGGTCTGGAATATCCACACCAATGTTAGGAAACTAAACATGTATTAAGAACATTCTCTGCAAAAGACTAATAGTACATGTATAAGTATAATGACATCATAAGTCAGGCTGTACCACTATGTTATAATATTAGATAATGTTCTAGTGAAATAAACTCTCATTGTCCATTGAACCCCATAATTATCTTACTACATAACACAAAGTAGCAAGTATTTGTTATCTTCTACCACCTGATAGAGAAGTTGTGCTCTCTATTTTGTTGTGCACCAAGGGGGCACCTGATGTAGCTTCTCTCCACTGTTACAGAGTGTATGGGGCTCGTTCTGGAAAGCAGGACAATGGGGCTATAAGTGCTGCTTCTCTACCATAAAGGAATCCTACTGTACTGGGGAGAAGGGTCGAGAGGCTGCCAGCTTAGAACAGGTAGGGATACTATTCTAGCTATATCTTGCTGGTGGTGTGTTGGTATGGCACTTGCTAACAGGTACTCTTCTAGCTAGACCTGCTGTTGGTATGTTAGTATGGCACCCCCTAACAGGTACTGTTCTAGTTAGACCTGCTGTTAGTGTGTTAGTATGGCACCTTTTAACAGGTACTCTTCTCGCCAGACCTGCTGTTAGTATGTTAGTGTGGCACCTCCTAACAGGTACTCTTCTAACTAGACCTGCTGTTGGTATGTTAGTATAGCACCTCATAACAGCCATCTCTAGAATGACTTGTAACGCGTGATGATGACACTTTACAGAGCTAATCTCTCTCTTAATCAGGAAAGCATGTTTCAACATGACATGAAACTGCCTCTAACTTGACATACACACAAGGAAACGCTGCATTTCACTTTGTCCATCCGGGACTGGCGTTTTAGTCTGCATATCTCCACATGGCACGATGTCACATAAAATATCTTTTTATATTTACAATGGTCTTATCATTGCGACATTACCGATTACACATTATGTTACACATTCTTGTCATAGATTTTCGTTTACTGACGTATGGTTATCCTATGTAATCGTTAGGATGGAAAGTTGCCACTTTTGTTTTAGAAACATAACCTGGTACTGTTTAAAAAAGTTATGTTATTGATAATATGGTTTTATTTATTTAGACACATCATTTTTTGCTGATATCTGCGCCTAGGCTATTTTTTGACGCATTGTTCTCTTAAACTTCAGTATCATTATAGTTCAAACTAAATGTCGATCACCCCACGGTTTGTTGCTGATACCTGACTTACAGAGCTGTGCTCTGCCTACGACTGTGTTACTAATGGAATTGTTTATCTACTTTCAGTCTTCGGTATCTCAGATGTTGGGTGCTGGTAATGCAGCAGTTCCAGACCAGGAGGAGAGTGACCAAGAAGAGCCAGTCAAATCTCTCATGGAGGTATGTCACACCTACTGGCACCTGCTCCCCTAACACAGTGTATATTGACATGTAGTGCCATCCTCAGCAGGTTCCCGAATTCAGTATCTGGGTGGGTTAGCTGGCTTCCCCTCTCCACATGCAGCCAATGGGAGGGAAGATGTGCAGGTTGACTTCTGTAAGGGGAAGTAAGTAACAGGAGGAGAGCTAATGATTTAATAATAATCCATTGGCTGCGGAACTAGGATATGAACTGAGGGAGAGTTATATTTCAGTAACCACCTCCAAAGATTCTGGTGTCTCCACATCAACTAGGTTAATCTGATGTGATTCATCCAGAACCCTCATAGTTACTAATGTAAACATAGTTTGGTAAGTGGTTATCAGTGCATCTTTACCCAGTGCCTCCTCTTTGGTGGGTCTGACAGTAGTATTTAATCATTAGCATCTTAGATCCACTTGGAAGATGTAAATGCCACAAATATGTTCTGGTTAGAGAGATAACTGGAGAGAAGCATGTTTCTATGTGCTACACCTATGACCCGATTCCCTCAACCCACAATCAAACTATGGTCTCTCTATTCTATATCATCTGTGTTCTCATCTCTTGCATTACTCTGGTTTTGATCAAAATGGTGGTCAGTTATATCGATGATGAGTAGTTCATGGTTATGAGTAATTTGCACTATTTTAGTCATACTTGTGCTGCCATGTCCATGTACAAGTGTTATTCAGGTATTAATGGTCCAGGTTACGTAATGGTTGCTGTAGAAACGTGGGTTTACTAGAATATGAACACACATTTAATTTATTTCTTCCAAACCTGTTGCACTAAGGAAGGTAATATTTAGTAACATCCCCACTTTCACTGGTTTTGCATTAAATATGCAGTAAATTATGAATTTTGGTATCATTTATAAATAATGACTTGCAGTTACTGGGCTGATTTAAATAATTCTCCAACTGTGGGCTGGCCTAGAGTCCTCGCTACCCTTGGTAATAAGGCCCTCGCAAGGTGGGGTCCCTCATTAGTCTGCAGCGAAATCAACTGTTGAATATTCATGGATATTAGTACTTTGTTTATACAATAAATTATCTGTCTACGTTCATTTCTCAACATCTAAACAACATTCTTAATGACTTTTATTGTATATGTAATTATAACCCAACTTTTCTGTCTCGCCTAATTAAGATATTGCGCTTTAAAATCTTACAGAA
Source organism: Bugulina stolonifera (assembly GCA_935421135.1). NCBI lineage: Eukaryota > Metazoa > Bryozoa > Gymnolaemata > Cheilostomatida > Bugulidae > Bugulina > Bugulina stolonifera. Next base: position 5,421,994 of record OW285190.1, on the reverse strand, counting down.
ATAATATTTTTCATTTTTGTTATAGATTGGATAGTTTTTACATGCATCTCTCCCATAGATTTTGACACAACCACTCAGACTGCTTTGGTTTGTAAAATTAGCATTCTATCTGTAATTGCAAAAAATTGTCCGACTCAGTCATAAAGCCTTGCCATATGCTTTGTAGCAACATCAAGAAAAAATAGCTAAGAAACGCTCAAAAAATAAAAAGAAGAAAAGTAAAAGGAGTAAGAAGAAGAAAAGAAGGAAGGAGAGTAGCAGTGAGAGCAGCAGTGATTCTGAGTCATCTGAGTCAGAGGATGAAGAGGCAAAGAGGGAGAAGAAGATTAGAGAGGTAACCATGTGTACCTATACTATAAAATACTAAATACATGTTGTGTATGTAATCGCTTATTTAATTATACACCTGAGTATCCTAAAGATGAGCATAGCATTAGTAGCCAGAGATTATGATATTGTTGTCGAGTACATGTAAAATCACATGTGGTGCACTGAGTTCTGGCTGCAACTTAGAAGTTGGTTGCTGCTCATTCGCGAACCGAGAAATAGAAACTAACTGAACGTATGCACGGCAAATAATTTTCCTGTACTCCAATCATCTGCACATGCGACTGACTCCAGCATTTCGAAGGCATTTTCATCAGTCTTAATTAATCAGTTTGTTGTGGTCTATATTGTTCGTACATCACATACTGAAATTCAATGATGTCTTCGTGGGCTTTAGACGGGTGCACTTTCAGCAGTCAGGGGAGTTTATTAATTATTAATTTTAAGCGTATTCAGTGCCCATTTTATAGGCTGTGGTTTTACTGCCTGTGATAGATTGGTCTACTGAACTGTGTTCGGCATTTTTGTTGCTGAATTCAGTGGATTGATCAAGATACGGTCTCTTGTTGTAATTGTGGCAAATGGGCGTACATTGCGCTTGCAATCAGAAGAAAAGATACTGAGAGATCAGAAACGGTGCAGCAAACATGCCTTTCAGATGCAATGGTAGACCTTGCGGAAGGATGACTCATTTTGGTTTCAGCAAGATAAACACGTCAAGTTCCTGGATGAAAAGACACCTGGTAGCAGATCGGAACAGGGCACAGAGTTGAATTACTACACATCCTGCAGCGAGTATGTAGGGGATTACCAGGCATTCAAAACTGTTTCAATCTTGTGTGAATGAAACTGCACTGTATCATATAGAGTTCATCAATGGTGCTCCCACTGGTCCACAGTGTTTGTAGAATGATCTAGCATTTCCCATTAATGCTGGGAACTTATTCACACAGCCATTCTGATATCCTAATGTGAAATAAATACAGTATATAATAAATAGAGGCCTATTTCTTATACTGAAGTTTGATAAAAGACTTCATTTGATTTGCTGCTTGACCGTTGTTCAAAGTTTTAAATTCAACAGCGTGATTAAAACTTTTCTTTATTTCTCCTCAAGTCCATTGATTTCACCAATTCTGCTAGTAGATTCTCTCACCAGCTACAAAGTAGTGAATCGAGGTTCTCTTCAAACACTTGTAGCTCTGATTCATTAGTTACAAACACAATTTAGGCTACTAGAATTTATTGCAATGAGCCCATGAATTTGGAAGAATAATGAAGAAGTGGTGTGTATTGGTAAGGCTCTGAGTCATTGCCAAGACTTCTTGACTGTGTCTAAGAATGATTTTAAGAACCGCACACCAAGCATTAAGATGTCACTTGTCAGGATATGACTGATGGCTGGCAGGTAACACAATACTACAGCTGATGCCTCCCTCCATCTCGCCTGAGGTGCTAGGTTTGAAAACTACTGCCATAAGCTAATATCCTTAGCTTTGCGTCTCCTCAGAGTTTTGGAACTCCCAATGGCTGTCTGGTTGCATAACCTAGACAATTGGCGAGAGTTACCAGTCTGGAGATTTTTCAGATGGTACAAAGCTGGAGTAAATTTTATGCATGCAAATCATTTCAGATATTTGGCTTCTGTTTGTGGGTTTCTCGTGCAGCATTAAGCATCAGTTGACATTTGCTCAGCATTGTTCCCTATACGATTAGTATAAAAGGTGCTTGTTTCTTATTCTTGGTCATCAAATGTGCGACAGCCTTCAGGAGAGAGTTTTATGCATATTTCCACATCCAATAGTTTGCACATGAATTGTATGCCACTTCCATATTTCACACCCTAGGTGCAGTGTTGGAACAAAAATCTGAACACAATAGCCCCAGTTCCTGCAATAACCTCTCTCTAGTATGGAGTGTATCAGTATATCCATTAGTCTAAACAGTCATACTCATTTGTTTACACCCAACAATATTTCCATCTTAATGATTTGAATGACAGTGGACTAATTTGTCATCAAGCGTTGTAGACACTCGAGAACTTCTTAGAATACCAATTAGACGAATGACAACGCCAATACCACCGTATTTCATACACTCCAGTTCCAAACAAATATGTCCGACTGTAAATGTCAATCTTATACTAAGGACAGGTCAATTCACTAAAGTGTGCGTGTCATCATTAGCAGTCAATGCAATTTACAGCGGTAGTCAGCCCCCAATAAGTTTAAATAGTCTTGGTTCCAGTGCAACATTATTAAAAACCAGTCAATTTTCTATTAATAGTAAAAGCAAGCTGCCATGATGGGAAATGAGGAAAATGGGGGCTACTCCCTTCCCATTCATAGTTTGATCACAAGTGAAATTATTTTAATGATTTCTGTAATAGACTTCAGCTCTCTTTAATTTTACGTTCTACTACCAGCTATGAAACTGCATCACTATAATAACACTGTAGCCAGATTTGGAAGGCAGCTGATATGTTAATTCCTTACCCCATATTCTCAGGTAGTCATGTTAGAATGGCTAGAGTTTATTTGCAAATTTATCTGAGGTTAAGTAAGTGGTCTGGTGAACAAAACTTTGTCACACTGCCAAGCTCTGTTGTCCATGCTTAACATTCTGAATTTATGATAATTTATCCTGAATACATCAATTCTCATGTCTCCTGTGTCATTAGTCCTGGTGAATTCTCAAGGCCACCATGGTAGGCTGTCACGGAATCTGGTTTTCTGGGCACATTTCCAACATTTGGTTTTCAATTTTGTTTCCTTTTCTTATTGCATCAGCACAGCAATTGAGCCTTCGGTTCTATTTTACCTTTCCATATTCGTGGTAGGCCCATAATATGTAGTCTGCTCTTCTGGCTTTGGTAAGGCAAAGTTTTGAAAGTTATGCAATAGTATTAATGTTCAGATCCTGGTTTTCCACCTTGCTAAACCACAACAGGCCAGATGTATAGTTTATAAACCTGGCATAGTGCTGTACAATCTCTTGTAGTTCGGCATGGTTTGCTGTTGGTTAGGACCCACGCAAGTTTGTTATGGGATATCTATGTGAAATGTGCAGCATGCCTTAATTGTAAGCCTACCGTTTCATTTTTTGGTCGTTTGTAGCTATATTAATATATCGTTGAACTGTGATAGTAGTCGTTGGATTTTCGTTTACTTTGCCTGGCATATGCGTCCGACAAGCCGTCTATGGCGTAGTAGCGCACTTGCAGATGGGCACCAACATCTCACCAGACTTCCTGATTTGCTCATGTGTCCAACCCGACTCTCACGTGGAAAGTACAGGTGGACAGCTGTAGTAGACATAAGCATTTTTTGTTAATTGGGTAGGCAGGTAAATTATAGTACATGCACTTTATACGCGCCCTAGACATCCGCCGATAAGCTCTAAGGGCGGTGCGCATCGTTGCCTTAGCTTATTAACAATATGCAACTACTGCTTTTTCTGCTGCAACCCTACTCATTGGTCAACTTTTAGTGCACTTGGTTTTGCTTTGCTCGGAAAGGTGGCTAAGCCGTAGTGTTCTCTGAGATGACTTTTGCTATTGAGTTTTAGGTGAACTTGTTGCTTCTCATAACTAACAGGGGATGGAGTAGATCTCCGCTTCATGCTGTAAAACTTACTTGAGCTTTTGTTTTGATTTTAGTATATGCGGAAACAGGAGGCCGAAGAGAAACGTAATTCTATGCTAATGTCTATGGATGAACGTAAGCGACCCTTCAATTCCATGGTAGATGTCAGCGAGCCCACAGAAGAGGAAATGGAAGCATACAGACGTCGAATGAAACTATCAGAGGATCCAATGAGCAAATTCTTAACTTGAAACTCTATCTATATACACTGTATATAATATGAATTGTAAATAACTTAAATATTTGTATCTGATAATTGTTTCTTTTCTTTTCTGTACAATACAGATATAATGTCTAAGATTGCTTAATTCAATGTACAATGTACATGTAAGCAGTCCACACCCATAATTAAAATAATTAGAATTAAATATTTTTTAAATTAACACTTATGACACGTTTTATTATTCTACCTGCCACTTCGTAGCAGTTTCACAAGCAACTAAAATATTTCTCCTCTACATTTTTCAGAAATTATATTTCTGTTTTTCTGAATTTTTAAATCAACTGCACTTGATTGCAAAATATCTGGCAGGCACAGGGCTAGTAGACATGCTCTCTGATCTATTAGAAACCATATAAAACTTACTGCTTCCAGTACACCCCAGAGTATTTGTCACATGTCAAACAACTCACTTACTTTATTCTTTTATATTAATAGATTTACGTTATTATTATAATTAAATTACAAATAAGTTAGGAATGAATAATCTGTGTATATATAATTAAGTTGCTGCTTTGTCTTTTAATAAATTAACTGCTATATATTATCATGGCTAATGATTTATTATTTGGAATAATTATCTCTGATTTCACATTTGACCCAATTATCAACGGCACTTCCATCTATCATAGATAGATATAAAACCACTAGACTTGCACTAAATTTAACATAACGCTCTACTAGTTGGCTTATTGCCACTCTCACCGACTTCCTGGGTTTATCAGACAGTGAATGACCCGCCTACCCCTTCCATACCTTCCGCTGGAACTGGAAGGGAGGCTAAGTTGTAGCAACGTGAAGCAAAACATGTAAGATGCCAATACGGGTGTATAAGCATAAGATGAAGACTAAATGGCTTTTCTATTCAGATATGTTGGTAACATGGACCAAAAAATGGTTTAATGGAACGACTACAATTTCTGACAGTTACGGAAAATAATCTATTCCAATAAAAGCAGACCCATGCTTGGACACTGTTCAGTTTGTGTACAATATTACAGAATAGTGAGTTTATAAGATTTATGTTTACAAGTAAAAGATGTGGGATTCAAATCAAGTTACTGCTCACTGTAGTCCTTAGCTACGTGAGTATATGGTGAAGCAACCTTTGATAAAAATTATCATGAGAAGTACAACCAGTGACCCCATCTTGCCTGTACTGAATAACACAAGTATATAAATAACAAAGCAAGTTGTTTTTTGACATGGCTCTTAGCTGATAGCTTCATGTAGAGGGTAGCAGGCTTAGATTGGGAAAGACTCAATATGGAGTATTTTTCCCTATATACACTGTACTAATATAGCAAAGTCATAGTTCATAGTCCACCAACAGGAGAGTGATTCACTAAGTTTACAGGATCCTCATCCAGAAACTGGTTACTTGTTGGCTCAAGCAATATACTGCTTGTGTGAGAAGAGGAAGCCCATAAATTCTTAGGCAGTTGATTTTGTAAGGGGACACTTATAAAATGAAGCCTAATTTGTGCTAACCAAATTTTGGGCAAGTGTTATTTAGGATCTTTTATTACTTTTAATTAATGATGCTAAAATATTTAAATATTTGATGAGCCAACTACTTTGGTAGAAGTGGTTTTACCACATTCATAGAAATTAGTCACTTTCGGTACTGTTCCTTTCACCATTAAATATCTTGGCATCTTCTCAGTTCCACGTTGTCAGGAAGACCCAAGTTCTAGACCAACATTCACCTGATTTTTTGGCAGAGACGGTAATTTCCCTGGTTGTTGGTCTGTATCACATGTCTGATGTACATTTATGTACATGTATGTACAGTAGGTCTATATACAAAACGTATTTTGGCCTGTATAAGGTAATGACCTCTAGAAACCATGTGATTCACATCAGTGCTACCAGTCAGCTTAACCTCATGGTCAGTGACAGCAGTAACATTGACCTTTTAATAATTATGACCTACAGTCAGCTCTCCTTCTATTTAGACCTCATGCTTGCAGTAATTGGACCATCACAACTTCCATAACCAAGAGTCTGCACGGTGAATAATCAAAATCTGAATTGAAATCTCTTTCGGGTCACTCATAGTATTTCAAAATGGTATAAGACTTTGGCAGTCATTCTAAGAAATCATAATATATGTTATTTGAAAACACAGTCTTTTTTCATAGCAGTGGCAGCAGTCTAAATCCTATCCTGGGGGGGTCTATTTACTAGCAGTTTATCTAACTACTTTATCTGTATGTACATCATGCAAGATCCATCTCTAGGAATGTAAGGAAAGTAAACTAATCTACCAAAATATCTAACCATGTTGAGATGATGTAAGAATGATTAACCCAAGTCAAATAATTGTAAATTTGATGTATTTCTAATGATTTTATTACCCTCTATATAAATGTAGCATCTGGTTCCTGCAATTGTCTTAGGGACATCCAAGAATGCAGCCAGGCCAAGAATGCTAGTCTGTGCCTCCCTCTCTGAGTCAGCTTTCAACTAGAGGTCAACCAATCAGCTTGTGCATTGATCAACCAACTGGTGCTATGTGGCAATTTTTGGGGTTATTAACTTGTCTAGGGACTGAGATTAGGAAACAGGAGGCACTATTTACAGTGTAGTGTCTTCGCAACTTCTTGGACCAGCCTGGATCTCAAAGGAAAATCTCAAGATGGCCGTCCCGCCTAGGCTGAAAGGGTTCTTGGCCTGGGATTTTGCTTGGTCGAACATAACCGTTACTAGCTCATAGGCACACCCAGGTTTCTCTTACAAAATAAATATTTTGAGGTTGTTCACGACTCTGTGAGGGAAGTTGGTTGGAAGATTCTTGAGCAAGTTGGCCAGTGTCTGAAATTTAGATAGCGAAGACACCAATCAGCATCAATGCCAGCTGACAATGTATGGTCATGTTGCTGATTTTATTGCTGTCATCTTGTTGCTCGCTGCTTAAATAATATCATCAAGTCAAAAAATGTTGAGCAACCTAAGAAGTGTTTCAAAATTGAATTGAAATGTAAAACTGTAAATCTTTCATTGTGAATTAAATTCATTTAACTGTCAATAAGGAATAAGATAATTTGGTTACCCACTTAAATTATTTTGCATAATGATGTAAAAACTGTGAATTAATTATGCAGAATTGAGTAGGATGTGTGTGTCCTATGTAATTAGATGATAAATATCGACATGGTTATACAGTTGGTAACATCTGTGTAACCTTCCGTTAAACTGAGCCTCCGGGGAAGTGGTAGGCCTCTCTGTATTCTAGCAGAAGTTGTCCCACCCTAAAAATCCAAGAAGGATAGAAATTGTGTTTTATGCAGCTCCAGCAAGTTCTCAATTCCCTAGCTGAGTCTCCACAACATACATGTCGGTAATATAATTATAAATATAATATAATATGTTATACGTATATCAGGAATAGTTTACATACTGTTGTGCAATCAGAACTGTAACCGCAAAGATTTTTGCTAAAAACTAAATGCTATTATAGGCTTATTCAGTAATAGTATACTGTATTCACACTATTCAGTAATGGTATATTGCTGCTGCTGCTGCTGCCGCCGCCGCTGCTGTTGCTGCCTAGCACTTCGTCGCAAATGCAGAACAAATACCTAAGAAATATTATTAGAGCTGAAACAATTGTAATACTACATGTACATGTACATAGTATATTATATTGTTATTTTATATTATGATCTCATCAATATTGGTACAGGACTGTTACTCTACACTGTCCCTGTGTCATTATTGCTAATTCAAAAGCTACAAACTATGCCATGCATCATTGTATATATATATATGTACTTCTACATTTTATTGTATATTTTATTTTATGTGGAAACATCATATCTACCAAAACATGTAGTCACGTGCTAATGGTATTTGCATACACTCAAAATGGGAATCTCCTCTCTAAACAAAGGTATATTTAGCTACTGTATTTTATATATAAGAAAAAGATATTATGGCATTATTTCTATAACAAATCAATTGCTAGCTAGTGTTTGAAAATTAATTACTGCACACAAATTGTATAGATGCTACAATAGCAAATTGACATCAAATTACATTAGGGATGCATATCTTTTGGTATGTGGTTTACACTGCTAACCACATTTGGATATGTGACACTTGGTGATTAATCAAACAAACCTTGGCTATATACCTATATAACTCTCTATTACTAGTAAACAATACATCAATACAACAAGTCCATTACATTATGTAATCTACCAGCAAATCAGTAAAAAATATTTATGGCCTTTTTCTTGTAGAACCTATCGGCTCAAAAGTATATCCTTGCTATAAACTCTCTTAATTGTTGTTAGAAATGAAAGTAACAGTTTTTTCAGAAGTTGAGAATTTTCCTGATCCGAGTAGAAGTATACCAGTACCTCCACTTCCCCAGAGTGACTCAGCAATAGAAACTAATTACCAAACAGACAGACAGCCAATAGTACATGAATCTGCTACTCTATTATTAATTGCATTTATTCATCTAAAAGTATTACAATCATAACAGTTACCTATTTGGTGATAAATATGGATTCACAGATTGTTTTGTATTATAGTTTTGTATTTGTACAGTAGCTATACACTCAAAGTGAAGTAAGTGTAGTATGTGAATAAAATAACAAAGAATGTGTAAAACAATCAATAAAATCATGAAAATTCTGTGTTGTAGCTAAGCAAGACATATCATTACATACTGCATAATATAATATAATATAATATAATTATATACATGTACTGTACATGTACATATACATATACAGGTCGCGGTCCGCCATAGTAAAACAAAAACTATAATAGACAGTAGCCTCTATGCATTACTATTACTCTGTTTGTATTTTCATTATAATTTATATAATTATTATAGATAAATAAATAATGCATAATAATAAATATAATATAATAAACACATAATAATATAATGTTTTTGAGCATAGAACTACTGTACCAGGAAGATAGTTTTACATGTATATAACATATTACATAATGTTTTTTGTGTACATGTAAACAGGTAGACTGAAGTTCAGCTACCATCTACAGTGTAGAACGTCATAGATTGACTGCTTCAACCAGACCTCATTCTAGTCTCTATAAAGTATAAAGTTTTTACTTACATTATTTATATTATACTTATATTACTTATACACATACTTTGTATATTATACACATTATTCCAATAGATGTTACATAGATAACACTACTATTATTTGAGCATATGCAAAGCACATGTATAATTATTTTTCATAATATATAATTAATAAATTGCTACATTGATATAAATAGTAAGTGATGCGTGCAATGATCATAATATAATTTATGAGTACATGTTTATCTACATGTAGTATAATGTGCAGTTGAACAGGTAATTAATAGCACGAAGAGAGTGGACGCTACTGGTGTCACAAACTCTTTTTTTACTGTCTAAGGGGAATAGAAATTAATTGAAATCACCCACAAAAGAGACATAAATAATTAACATTCTACTAATTTGGTGACAATTACATTAAAATAGGAAACCCCTAGTTTACATATTATATGATTATACATTGTATATCAGGTTGTTTGGTTGAGTCATGCCGGTCAGTGACAGCAACGTTACAAAGTGTTACGAGTTGTTATCAAGATTTTTGGGTGGCTATTGGCCATCAGTTCTACAGGAAAGGTAGAAGTGACAGCCAACCTATGTCATCATTTCTACTACTTTAATTTAAATATAGCAACATTAGTAGCTCAAAAGTGATAGTTTTATGTGTTTGTGGCCAAACAAGACACAGTGTCTGATAGTAGGCCTTATAATGCTACTATTAACAGTATAATACCAGGAGTTCTTATGCTGCTTCAACCAAACCATATTCCCAGCTCAAATTCTTACTTACATGATTGTTAGTAGACCATGTTGAACCATTACCAAATATGTCTCAAGTGTGTGATATAACATCTTGCTGTCACTACCTACCAGTCCGCTGCCTTCCTGGCAAAAATACTGCCAGTGACAGAATAATGTATGTATTATAAAGATAGCAATTAGTTTGAGAATTCAGCAGCAAATACAGGTCATCTGAGTGATGCCGTAGCAGTGATGTCATTCTATGACATCTTGATTATATTTAGTCTATTAATAATATACTAATAATGATCTATATTCTATAATATTATTTATAAAATGCTAAGAGACTGAAGTTTAGCTTCAATCTAAATTCAGTTTTCCTATTGCAATAAAGGGACATTTCGAAAAAGACAGTTCGAAACAGGACGTTTTGAAACCGGACAGTTTGAAACCAGACAGTTCGAAACTGTGTAGATTACATTTAGAAAAACACAACCCACAGACAATTAATTTTTTTAGTGTTCTATTAAAAATAAAAATTAGTTGAAATCTGGGGGTTGGGGTTTCGAAATGTCCGGTTTCGAACGTCTCATTTGAACAGTCGCAATTCGCCTATTGCCACTGTCATTAGAAATAAAATACTTTATTGAACAAGATTGTGTATTTTATACAAATTTGCATACACATGTAGTTCTGATATAATTTCACAAAACAGCTAAGTATTACTATTGACAAAATAATAAATACCTGAATAATAAGAGGTGTGCCTTCTAACATATAGGATTAGTTACAGCTAGGAAAAGTGATAAATTAAATATAAATATCTGATTAATTATCATAACCAATTAAATCATTAAAACAACTGAGAATTTAGATAAAGCAACAGGTTAAATACCATGTTTCAGGAATAAAATTAATTCCAGGAAATTATTTCAACAGGTGGAACAATTATCTGCAGCAGAAATCATTTTGAGCAATATTTGTAGAGCAAGCAATATAAGCCAATGGGAATAAGGAAACATATGCTCCTCCCACTTTCTGGTTATAATTGTCAATCAGAAGGCTTGCAGCTCAGGTAGTCTAGGTAATAAATTAGTGGACAAGTTTAAAGGTCCAGCAGTATCAGTTTGACTTGTGTACACTAAACTTGCTACTTTACCTCAACGCTGTATACTTTGTGAACAAGGAAATGTTGGTAGACTGTCCTCCAAGAGTTCCAGAACCAGGTCTGGTAGACAGTGGCTCTAAGAACTATAACATCTACAACTCCTTAGATGGATATTACCCAGGTTACCTGTATTCTCAGCAGCAGTTCCACTCTATAAATGAAGCTATCAAACCACAGACTGTTTCAAAAGACTTTAATCATCAACATAACTTTAGTGACCCAGCAAAACTCTCTCTGACTAAAGACTATCACCATTCAACCGCTGGCTCCTCTCCAACCAGTCAATACCCTCCATCTCCAGAGAACCTGCAACCACCTGTTACCAGTGTCATGAACACTCCTCACTCATACCCAGTAGATGCTGGACAGTACTATAGTAACTGTATAAGAAACTATCAGCAAGAGCTAGCTGGTGGTATCTTCAAACGCAAGGCTCCACAGGTGCCTAGTCCACAATACAATGCTCCAACACAGCAGCACGCAGTTAATACAGATGGCAGCAATAGCATGCATGCTTCGCCTGGCAGCGCTTATTTCCCTCCTTCTCCACTCGACACTAAACCGTCACCGACTTCACTCTACTGGCAGCCTACAGCTCCTAACTACACTAAGTCAGCAGACTACAACATGTACCAGCAGATGCAGTATCAACAACACCAAGGTATGTATACTTCACGTGAGGGCTTGTTTTGGTAGTAGAGATGACGGAGATTGAGAGTGATTTCTTGAACATCTCGGATCTCTTGCAAAGTATATAATTTTAAATCTGCAATTTAGTTTGTACGAATACATAAAAGGTTGCAAATATCTGATAATACATGCCTTGAGAATATTGCATTATGAAGGGCTTCTTACACATCGGCAGCTCTAGGTTATGTTACATCTATAGCTCTGGCCTACATGCATTTATAATAGCAAAAGGTATTACTGTCTAAATAGTACTGTTTGATCGTTAGTTTATTCTGAACAGAGGACGGGCGTACAAAGCAATCATGTTATTTTTGACATTTATTTTCAAACGTACATCATCACCTTATGCAGTACACTGCTCCAACATCTGTTACTATTATTCTATTCATCAACGGAAATATATCCTCTTAGCTTCATCAAATTCCGTATTTGAATTAAAATCATCAATGGGTGGAATTCTGTGGTCTTTGATTACTGTCAGCTCAGTAGTATATATTATTCTAAAATTAATAAATTACTTAGAATAAAAAAGGTGAGAGGGGTGTTTAATGATACAGTAGCTAATTACTACTACCATTTCCCTTATAAATTCTAGCTGTGACAGTGCCAATCTACTGTCAATATAATAATATATATTCTACCAGTTACCACTGTCTGCCATGAATCACAACAGTGGTGAAGTAGCCAGATATTGTATAATTAATTATTGTACATGACTTGATGAAGAAAGTAGGTAGTGGTGCAATATCCACTACCTTGTCTAGTTGGAGGAAACTATTACTTCATCTATAGTCAAATTTTCTGCGTAGTTCAAACTTTAGTGCACTGTCCAAGTTAGAATAGTGATGGTTCAAGACTAGTCATTCTAAAACATTCAAACTGTCAGGGCTGTTCCTCTCATTCCCATATAGACTGGTTCACAAGCTTTAACTTTCAGTCTAGTTGTGAGCATAGTAATAGCATTAACTCCTTCATAATTGTCTGTACAGATATGCACTAAACCTAGTCTACCTACCTATGGTCCAATCTGTTACCAATGAATGGATAAAGATAACAATTAATATTCAATGTATTGTTATCATAATTAACTGTGACACTACACAAATTTTATTGCCTAATTTAATTACAAAACCACTGAAACATACCACAGGATTTTCTAAAATTAGATCTGAAATATCCATTAACTTGTCTTCAAATTCTGATTATTACAAGCATTATGCTACTAATATCTTGTTAGCTCTGCTATACTAATAGAGGTGACATTTTCTCTAATTATATTGGGTATTGAGGGATGTTATATCTATTACAACTAAAGGTAGAGTATTTTTTGGCTAACCAGGATTTCTGCTGTGCCAATCACTTGCAGATGCTGTCAGTCATAGACTAGGATAGAGCAGTTTAGAACAGGTGATTGAGTCATGGTTGCGGATTGTTGCAAAAATATAGAACCAGGTTTTTAAAATCTGAATTCAGTATTTCACTTGAAATTTATCCGGACTGATAAGGTTTCACATAGTCTTGTATGAAAATAATGCAAAGCATGTGTTGGAGAAATAAATAGACTAAGCTTTCTCACAGGGCATATATCATTGAGTGACAGTGTCGATTGTTCAGTTAGCAAATATTTATTTATATTACAAGTTGTGTTCTCAAGCCTCAATTCATCCACCTATATGCCTTACGACAGCTATATGATTGTTAACTGTTAAGTTTGTATTCTATAGAAGCACCTCAGATGCCTCAATGTGACTCAGTTAATGGAAAACGGCGAAAGATGATGCGCCCGACATTTACTGGCCTCCAAATATTCACATTAGAAAAGAAGTTTGAGCAACAAAAATATTTAGCAGGAGCTGAGAGGACAGCATTGGCTAAACGTGTCGGCATGAGTGAGAACCAAGTTAAGGTATGTAAAAGTTATATCCAAATACTATCCTACCATCAGTTTTTCATACCCCTTCCCGTTTAATAAAATTAACTACTAAATAAGTAATGAAGCTAAAAAGAATATTATATATTTTTATGGCAAAAAGTGCATCACTTGTTCAACTTGGCTGATCAAAATTATATAGTCTTATGGTTTTATGAATGAATAATTATTTTTGGAGAGGAAGCAACTTATTCTAGACATGACAATTATGGAATAGGCGTACCATAATAATGTTGTCTTATTTGGTCTGATGGTTTGCAACTTTTCTTCCACATATAAAAACTAATTATTCGGCACCCGCTTCTAGACCAAAAGTTGAATAATTTTGTTACACTGTGGTTGCCTCTCATTGAACTAGTATTTATTTTGACAATGATTTTGCACATTTTTTATAAACTCATGTACAATTCGTACACACAAACATGGGTGATCAGTATCATAGCATCACTTGTTTATATTTACTACTTTAGGTGTGGTTCCAAAACCGCAGGACGAAGTGGAGAAAGAAGCATTCTAATGGTGAATCTTTCCCTAAACAGGCGGCCAATGAGATGGAAGAATTAGCAGAGAACTAGGATGTGTCATAGAGTCCAGTGAGTCAGTTGGCTGGTTGTGACGGCGATCTCATACATTCTACAGCTCAAGTATAACCTAGTGGAAAGAAGTTGGATGATTGGATAGTGTTCGTACAGATTCGCTCCGAGATGGTGGAGATGGATCTATGGAGCCGAGGCTTTAAGAATGTACATATCATGTTCTTCTAATCAAAACACCCTTTTAATTTATTCTTATCACTGTATCACAGCATCTGTAAACTAATTATAAATTTTATTATAATACTAATTATTAGAAATGGAACATAGTTGTAGGATTTCAAATCGGTGCTCTTTAATTTTCTGCTTTACTTGGTCACCATTTAGTTGGATGGAACACAAAATAGATTTTGTTTTTATAAATTGCTGTTGTGGAAAGCCACGTTGACAGAACTGACTACTAATCTATTTATTTGAGGTGCCATAGACTGTACAGATATATCCTGTGTTTTTAGTCAATTATTGTATTTATATTATTACTATTTTTTGTACATACATGTATTAATACTATTTATAATTATAAAAACTAGTATAAATATTGTAATAAAAATTAAACAATACAATGAGGAATTATCTACTGTAACTTGTTTACTGCATTGATACAACTTCAAATTATGTTGATGGGGTCCAAAAAGAACAGTTTGCCAAAGTGTGACACCTGCATATGGGTCCAGTTGCTTGAAGGTACCAAAGCATTGATTGCGTTGTAATGTTTTTAGACAAGAACCAAAATTCCTGAGTGTTTGTAGAATTAATATGCTTCTATTAGAGCTTGTATGTAGGCTACATAAACCTACACTAAACTGACCTAAACTGCCATATTCCACTTGTACAGTAGTTTTAGGCAATTGGTTACATTTGGCCAGTATATGTACATTGAGAAAAGCGGAGTGCAGTGTTGGTTTGGAGGATGCAAGCAATTAATTATACTTAGCAAATTGATAAGTGCTATAGCACAAGTATTAGGGTTTGCAAGACAATATTTTGACAGTTGTTTATACACCAAAACTGTTTTCTGATAAACAACAACATGTACAATGTATGTTAATATTTGAATATCCATATTACTATTGACTACTGGGAAACCGCATAACATGAGTGCTTGAAGAGTCTCAACTAGACTCTTAAATATATTTTTAAACTAGAAAAATCTACATACAATGTATGTCTGTTTGGATTCTATTTTTATTGAATGAAAGTTTGGCATGAAGAGCAGAATGGTGTTATTCCATACTCTACATTCCCGGAGCATCTGTGCTAACACAGTATATACAGCGACCTTTACGAGAGGTCTTACTACACCCATGTTTAATTTTTCTACTAATACACCGCAGGCCTATATGTACATGGAGATGATCCTATGCCAACTGAATGTATTGGATTGCATTGCATTTTTCTCTGCATCAAAACTTCAATTTTGATAGATCAGTATTTAACCTGCTTCCTTTTCAAAATTTCACTTTTTGCACAATATTCACAAACACATGTTTGATTATTCATAGTTTATCTAAGTACAGTAGCACCACACTATAAGCAAAGTTTCTATATACCAAGTTTATCCAGTAAACGATGCGCATACTCATTTGCCGTAGTTCTCTCGCCAAAATGGGCAAACCGTTGCTCTTTAACGAGCGCCCAGCCTGTGGTCAAACGCTTAGGCTATAGAAATATAGGTCGGAAATAGTAGTTGACAGTCTGCACAAAGAGCGTACTTTTACCATCTTTGGTCTACATGAGACATAAATAGTCTAGACCACGTGATCAGTAGGATGGCTCGAACTTTTTGGGCCTTTTTCCTATATTTATACTCTTCTAAATGCTTGCATCGTCTATTGATGCTATTGGTATAAACACCCTGTATTCTGAAAATAATGGGCTAGCATTACAAGTACATTTAGCCAATCTCAGGGCAATTTTTTCGCCAATCTTGAGAAGACCCCATTGTTTCACCGGTAATTTTTTGTTGCCACTCAACTACTTTGAACTAGGCCGCTTATTAGGTCAGATTTCGCGCGATCCTATTCGTGCATAAAGCCGTGGAACAACTTATTAATTCTATAAACTTTGCTATAAGTATAGCAATATAATGCACTGCATTTAGGAGTTACCTGCCTCCGCACAGACTCTAATAGCAATAGGTTATCTAACAAAGAATATAAACTTAACCTGGTGCAGGCTTGCCAAGTTCCACTGATGAAAATCAGGGAGATTCAGCATTTGGGTGGGAGGTGTCCATTTCAGATGGGGTGGGGTTCCAAATTTTGAGTTGAAAATCAGGGAGTCTCCTGCAGAATCAGGGAGACTTGGTAAGCCTGACCTGGGGGCATCTTTTACTGAAATCGAAATATTTTAAATGTATTGTTTTAATAGCTGGATCAGGTTAGACTGTTCCTTATTTGTTAATAACAAAGAACTTGACATGTCAAGTGCAAACTCAAGCGTGAGAGCTAGTCTGACTTCATGTCAGATGTAAATATTATTGAGCCTCAACAACGAGCTTATGGAATATAGGCAACTTGCTTTTTATGATGAGGACCAAATTTAGTTGGTCACAGCTCATCAAGGTCAAGGTGAATAACTAAACTAATATGCGCACATGTATATGATATTAGTTACATGGATATGATGGACATAATGTACACACGTATTTGCACAAATACAACAGCTACATTAAGCAAAGGCTTATTATATCTTAGCAGTAATTTACTATCAACTCATGTTGTCCATCAAAATAAATATTTATTGTGCTTTTACCTAAAAGTCCATCGAAAAAATGACCACAGGTAGCCATTGAATGGCCAACTGCCCACGTCACCTGAATCTGTACGGATACACATTCAGGTGAGGTGGGCATATGATTAGACGTACTAGATATCATTACTATAACGTGAGCAGTAGGTGATATCGTATGATATGATGTCACAGAGTGGTACGTGCTACTTACTAATATAGAAACAGCATGAGGACACTTAAATGAAAAATTACGCTTCATTATAATATTGGTGTGCCAACTGGCGTACGAGAGAAAAGTGCAGCCAAAAGTTTATAATGTATTATAATACATGTAATGCAGATGCTGTGGACTCAGTACACATCACCTTTATATAAAAAATGGAAGACTAAAACTAAAGTATAATTAAAATTCATACCTCCATTTGTCAGTTTCCTGTGATCATTTGACAACACAGTGAGCAAGATAAATGTGCTTTATTGATGAAAATAACAGAATGTAACAGTCTGAACTGAAGTCTGTCAGTTTGATTCAAGTAGGACATTAGCTGGAGGTACATGTAGTTAGTGTGGGTACACAGCATCTACACACTGTAGCAGTGGTAGTCATGAGCTCTATTCCCAACACTGAGTTGAAGTAATGGGGGCATCTAGGGCCTGTATCCATCACAGTATACCGACTGTAAGCTAGAGAGTTGACAACTCCTAAGTATTTGGTCCATGAAATTTCACAGTTTAGTAGTAAGCAAGCTAGGGTATATTATGCAGAACAAAAGAAAGAATAGAAAACTCTAAATGAACTACCACTGCTATCATACTTTATTATATTTAGTATATAGAATAGATTATAGCAGAGATGCAGGATCTGTCGCTGTTTCATTGGGTAAATAGATTATTTACATATACTCAGAGTCTATAGATTTGTTTTTTTACAATTTTCACAAAAAATAGCCAACCAGTAACGTAGTACCATGATAACGTAACATTTAATCTGAGATGCCATATTATATTATTTTTAATAATAAAAAAAGTAAAAAAGATTATTGTGACAATAAATAAGGAGTAGAATGAGAATAATATCTGTGCAGCTAGGTAATAAAAAACTTGGAGTTGTGTTTCCAGAGTACAGGAGGAAAACATGGAATATATTAGTTGCCTGAAGGTAGGAAGATTAAAGGGTCAGCCACACGAGAGACCGATTGTTCTTTTTCTTTGGAGCCTAAATCCGCGTGCAGTGCTATGCAAAGACCAACATGTTGGTTTTCTCAGACCATGGCATCACGGAGTACTGTTGTGATTTGGTTAATATTAGATACAACGACCCCAATTATATAATTTGGTGATTGGCTGAATATTAATCCAAAACTCACAGCCTCTCGTGTAGCAGAGCAGAGCCTTAACAGGAAAATCTTTTAAAGTTCACAAACTAAAACTGAGAGTGATTGGAAATGAGCTTGTTATTTCATAACTTGAGCTGTCTGATTTCATCATGTCCAAAGTCCACTCTGAAAATATCAATAATTACGTTTATATAATTCAAAACAGTTAAAATCAGTATCGGACCTTCCACCAGTGAAATGACGTTACTGATACATGAGTCCACAAGTCTTTCCACATGGTCACCTGTGGCTTTGGGGTTGCCTTCTCTACATTTTATTGAGATCACCACTACTTAGTAGACAAATCTGGTATTCACTACACACAGCTTTGTAAGAATAACATTCTATTTGTTTATAGTAGAGAACCTAACAAATCAAGTACAAACCTGAGTGTAAGAACTTGTCTGACTTCAGATGGAGTCAATCTCCAAGTCACTGGACCTGAATTGGAGCCCCAATAGTCTAGTATCTCATTAACCTGTGAATGTAAATAGTCTTAGTAGACGACAACGATAGGGTGCTAACAAATGGTATCATGTATCTAACTTGAGTGACCTTTTGTATTCATTTGCACAAAGTATTCACTACTGGCATTCACTGAAATGCAAGCAAGCAAGAAATACAATCATGTAAACTAGGAATTCCCGACAACATATTACGTGTACATGACTATGGTAGAATACTTCTAGGTAAATCTTCCAATATGGATGTGTGATACATGTTACAGCAAACACTAAAGCCCGCAAACTACTTCTAGCATGCAAACGCTGTGGACACCAAGTTCAAGGTCACTAGGGTTCCGCTGTCGATATGATATAAATAATGCTACTTAATTGCAATCCCCACTGTAACCTGTCCTATACAATTAGCCTACTATTTTATAGGTCGTTTTACCTTATCTAGGTTCAGTATGGTAGCCATTTGAGTTAGCCTGGCGAACTTATCCCTTATAGTCCAAGTTGTGGCGTTAGTTAGATATCCTAGAAGAGCCCGCAGTTCCTTATCAAATTGTAGACCCCCAAGCTACAAATAACAAAAGAACCCATATAAGATTTGGAAGCAGAAGTAACATACACATTGTAAATCATCACCTTCTGTTTGAAAGCTGAACAGACTGAGATTCTATTTATGAAATAAAGACAGATTCACCTCAACTCGTTACACAATATCTCAGAGTTTCAGATCGACTGAACTTTTATACCTTTATAATACATGGGCATAAATTGAACATGTATATAGGTATGCAGATGTACCATTCTATATAAATCCATCCTCCTACGCTCATGTAGTACTAGGATAATACTAGTTACGGATACTAAATGCTGATACACTCACCCTATTGAAGGCAATCTTGAAGACGGCCTTCTCAAGTTGTAGAGTGAGTTCAGCTGTGAGTTGTGCCACAAATTTGTCGTAGTTTGAGGGGGTGAGCAGGGTCTTGAATGATTGGAGGAATGTATCTAAGGCTACAATAAACGCTTGAATCCAAGGGTCGTCTGCTTCATACCCGGAGAACGTATCCTGAAACAGAGGTAGTGGTTACAGAGGTGGTGGTTACAGAGGTAGCGGTTACAGAGGTGGTGGTGGTTACAGAGGTGGTAGTCATTACAGAGGTGGTGGTAGTTACAGAGGTAGCGGTTACAGAGGTGGTGGTGGTTACAGAGGTGGTAGTGATTACAGAGGTGGTGGTGGTTACAGAGGTAGCGGTTACAGAGGTGGTGGTGGTTACAGAGGTGGTAGTGATTACAGAGGTGGTGGTAGTTACAGAGGTAGCGGTTACAGAGGTGGTGGCTGAGATATTTTGAGATAGATGTAGTTCTTCATCTATAGTGAGGCAGGAGAAGTTTTCTTATCTATTTCTGAGTACAACAACTACAAACCATTTTCTCCACTACAGCCAGCCCCAACAAGTACAACTGGTAGTGACATCAATTAGTAGTATAGTAAAAGTAATGGTAACCATAGTCTATAGCCTTAGAATCAACATTGTGCACATGCGTGGGGTGTTATACATCGCTCCTTACCTCATCTATATTATGACTAGTGGAGAGAAGGTCCTCCATACAAGGTTTTATTCTTGACTTGATAGCTGAAGTCCTGAGCTGATCAAATCCAAAGTCAACCAGATCTTTGAATCTCTTCGTCATTTGACCGAGGTCAGAGAGACAACTCTACAATATACACGTGGAGACAACTCTACAATATACACATGGAGACAACTCTACAATAGACACGTGGAGATAGCTCTACAATGTACATGCGGAGACAACTCTACAATACCCATGTGGAGGCAACTCAACTCGGCAATAAATAGATGCCGTATTCCAATACGATAGCCGATTTACAGTTCTTGTATGGAATACACTCTTATACTGTGTTACTGGGAGAGGGTGTTCATTTCTGACTGGAAACCAAGTCCAACCCGAGATCCTATAAAAAGGTGACTTTGACATTCATCAATTACTACTCAACTTGACAGAACAGAACTGTTCTACCACCACATCTACCAGACTATCTATATCCTGTTCTTTAATAACAAGATAGAGAGAACCATAGACCGTTACCTCCAGCTTCTCGTCTGTATGTTTATTATCAGAGCTGAGGAGTTTGGGTAACTCTGACTCTATGCTGTTCTTCAATGTCTGAATATTCTCACTGCTTGCCTCAGAGTTGTTCAGAGTCAACTATAACCAGTACATACGTATAGTACATATAGGTACAGCAGTGACAAGTAAGTAAGGATTACTATGTGTGTAAGAGGTTGTTCATACATACATACTGTTATTATTACACGTACATATATATTTATATTATCTATATTCGTGCATACGTGTATGTGGGGAGTAAGACTGCTACAACCAGCTATACAAACTATGTACCAAATAATGTATATATACTGGAGCCTATATAGCTACATACATCATACAACTCACTGAGACATGAACAATTCTAACAAGTTTTGTACTGCAGATATTCTAGTCTCCTGTAAAACATTAATATAGCTGGATTTTATCAAAACCAAGTTACAATGGTTAGTAGGGTGGTATGTCACCCGTTCCCTAAAAGAACAATACCTACCAGGAACTGCTGTCTACTCTGCTCTACATCTGATGACTGTAGTTTCCCCTGCTGGAAGCTGGAAGACACGATGCTGTATGCCTGAGAGAGGGCCCCAGATGGGTAGCCTAGCTTTAACCTGCCCCTCAGTAGTTCTATAAACTTCTCATCCAGCACTGAACAGGCGTGGTTAATGACAGCACATACACCGTCTATACTAGAGCTAGACAGTGCTCTCCTGTGTGTAATATATCAGTACTTTAGTATAAGAGAGAGGATAATTCCAAATAAAAATACTGAACACCTCTATAAATAACAGCTCTGTAATCTAATACACTACAATGCATCTTACCTGTAAACAACAAAGCATGCACAGGTACATGTATGTACGTTCACCAATGTTGTCAGTTGTCTTCTCATGGAAAAACTTTATTAACTTTGTAAGTACATGTAATATTCTTAACAAAACTCCAAACAATCTGGCTGTTATCATGAATATTTTCCACCAATTTCCTAACAGGGTGCCCTGAGTTCATGAAACTGTATGGACATGTATTCAGACCAGCTCTGAGTTTATACTATAGTTCAGGGAGAAAACTCCATCCAAGCCTCGACTCACCTTATACTCTTTTTCACCAAATAGAATGTATCGTCTACTACACTAGATGTGAGAGATCCTTGATCACAAGTGTCCAGTGCAGCTGCCTTGCCGGCCATCTCCCTCATGTAGTACTCCTCCATCATGATGTAGTAGCCGATGATGACCTGCATCTCCTTACTGAGATCACACCGTCTCACAAGGTCATCTGTGGCCGTCAGTTGCTTCTCCAGCTCTGCTTTCTCTACTGACAGATTCTCCAGATCTGACTGTAATATTAATCTGCTAATTAGGTCACACAGAGTAATACTGATATATTAAGTAGGTCACACAGAGTAATACTAATATAGTAGCTAGATCACACAGAGTAATACTGATATATTAAGTAGGTCACACAGAGTAATACTAATATAGTAGCTAGATCACACAGAGTAATACTGATATATTAAGTAGGTCACACAGAGTAATACTAATATAGTAGCTAGGTCACACAGAGTAATACTGATATATTAAGTAGGTCACTTACAGTAATCCTCCTCTTCAGGAACCTGAGATAGAGTTCACACTTTGCATTCATCATAGTCATCTCACCCAGCAGAGCATCCAAACTCTTTGGTTCGAATCTGAAACATGAATTCATATAACTACATAAACTTGATGAGCTGAAGTAACACTATGACTAGGGACTGTGCTGCCAAAAGTCACATCTGATATTTTACACGTGTCTGCTTACTTTTCTGCGGTTGTAGATTTCGGTGTGAGGCTTTCTTGGATTCTACTGACGACGTACTCAAACCTCCGTGTGTTCTTGAACTCTTCCAGAATCTTCCTAGCTTGTCTGTCACATTCCTTCTGAATGGAGGTGGCAAATGTCAGCAGCCAGCCATGACCTGAACAATGACAAAAATAAACTTCAACAATTTTAACAAACAATTCTATGTTTATAGTAAGTTTAATGACAATGTGGTTGACTGTCATAGAGAGTCATGTACATATACTGCCAGGGCAACTCTTTGAATGTAGGCACAAACTTCCATCCAAAAGGCAGGTCAGACATAATTATATATGCAGCTTGCAGCTTACCTACTATAATTATTCGTTGGGTTTTGATTCAAAGTAGGATTGGTCAAATTCTGCCTTACTATATACAAGAACTATTTATATTATTGGGGAGTAGAAATAGTCCCAAGGAAGAACATAACTCAGAATCTGAATCATGATTATTGTTATAACAACTATGCCAGAGGTTTGTATATTGGCCTAGTATAATACTCACCATACTTGGTCTCTATTAGAGGCTGGTGTATCTCTATAGCCTTGGCTACACTTTCAAATAGAGATTCCATGAGATCAGAGAAGACAACTGCTGCTCTTTTATCAGTAGACTGCATGGCCAGAGCTAGGGTCAGCCTCTCATTGGCCTTCTCTGACATCTACAGCCAATAATAGAGAGATTTACATCAAAATCACAGCCATTTGAATATATCTTCCACCCTACCACTGATAGTAACTACAGTGATTGTGACTACCCAATCATACTGCAGGGATGATAGTAGATTAGGCTAAAGGTTTACATTGAATGAAAATGTAAATCTTTGTCTGTATAAAGTAAGTCAGCTCATCTCAAGGCTATCATAATGAAAATTATTAGTACCGCAATGTTGGAAATTTCGAGAGAATGCAATTCCAATCTCACTGGATAATGGCTGGAGCTAATGCCTCATTTTAATGAAATAAAACTGTTCCACAAGCAATAACTGTGCCTCATATTAAATTTCTTGGGGTCATGGAAGCCAGCATGGCTTCAAGACAACTCATGTACCCCTGCCAAAAAATAGGCCATGTCATTTGAGCCTTTCTCACAGGGAGTTGGCCAGCACTGGCACCCGGCAGTGCAAGCTGCAAGGGGCTGTTCACACCGAGGAGGATAAGCCTGTGAGTGAGTGTTAGGAACACAATAATCAGATCTAGGAGTTATAAAGAGCACACTTACCTGTGCTGACTGCCACTTGGCAAACTTAGTCAGTCCTTCTTCTTTGATGCCGAGTAGAGGAAATATCTTGAAGAACCTCTCCACTGATGCCACGTCACCCGTAGTGACTGCACTGTCAAACTTTGTGTGTGTTATGGACTTGAGTTTATCTGCTGCTTCATGTAGTGTAGTGAATGACTGCTTTAGACTGCTGCCTGTGAGATGGAAACATATGGCTATGGTACAATAATAATAGTATCGATAGAGGAAAACTTTGTCGCGACATGTTACTCAGAGACTATACAACTAGCAATATGAAAGAGAGGCTGATAATGATAATACACAATGACCTTATGGAACCAGCTATGGACAGCTGAACAAATATCTTTCACACCAGAATCTCAAAATAGAGCCAGCTCAACTTATCCTAGTGTGGATAATTATACAATGTAACGACATGTATGTGTACCATTGTACTATAACACAGTGGTAGATATATAATATACATCAGGGAACTAATGGATTAAATCAGATACTGTGACATACCCTCAGCAGCATCCTCACTGAGTTGTAATATCGCCTCATCCATTGAGAGAAACCTGTGGATTAGAGCTGCAGCCTGACAATATACAATATAGTTTGAGATATCTTACTGCAGGTATAATTCATGTATGAATATAGTCTGATGTATATCACTGCAGGTACAATATGCATATAGTCTGAGGTACATTACTGCAGGTATGATATGCCTCTCGGCTAGTATATGAGATTTACATGTACATGTATAATAATACACACCTTCTCATAAGACTCCTCGTGTAGTGCCGTCTGCACACCTTCTGTACAGAACTTGAGGTCAAGGATATCCTCTACTCTCAAAGACGCTGCCAGAACGCGGCTCTATATAACATAGTACAATATGATGATCATAAAACCAGAAGACAACACTGAATTGCACCTTAGTGGTATTCAAGGACTACATAAATTTACAGGTACATGTATTGGTAATATTCACAAAGATATTGTCGGCCTATTTACCAACAAGTTACCACATGATCACAACATCTACATGTAGATATCAAGAGTGACATAACCTATAGTAGGAAGGTTACTCAGTGTAAATATGACATAGGTTAGAAAGTAATGCATGTGCATACCTTAGCCAGGTCCAGCTGCCGTACTTTACCGCTGACATTGTCTGCGAGTTGAGATGTGAATGAGATCATACCAGTGAGTTGTCTTGAATCATTATGTATCAACCCTAGGTTAGGCCTACATAGCACAGATATATTGTAGATCATGCAAGTGTGACTTCAATGCAACTCTGACTTATAGAACACAAAAGGTATATATACTATGCAAACCTATTGCGAAACTTGATAAATGCAGCAAACCTTTCAAACCAACATGGCGACACAGTTATAGTCACTGCCAATTAATTTGCACCACTAGCTTCTGTGATTAGTCCAGTCAACTCATGTAAGCAATGGAGTGACCAAGTACATGACCGTATGCTGCAAAAACCTAAAGATTCACCTAACGTACTGTACTAAGTAAGAGTACTAGTTGTACCTACATGAGCTTATGTAGTGATGATAGTCTACCACTAAGTAAGAGTACTAGTTGTACCTACATGAGTTTATGTAGTGATGATAGTCTACCACTAAGTGAGAGTACTAGTTGTACCTACATGAGTTTATGTAGTGATGATAGTCTACCACTAAGTAAGAGTACTAGTTGTACCTACATGAGCTTATGTAGTGATGATAGTCTACCACTAAGTAAGAGTACTAGTTGTACCTACATGAGCTTATGCAGTGATGATAGTCTACCACTAAGGTCTCCTCTTTCTTTTAGAAGCCCATCTAAACTTTCATTTATTTCATCCTGTAACATATTCATGAATGACTTTCCACATTTCACACGGAAATTGATACATTATTATCAGTTAAGTCAGATCAGTTAGGTAGAAGTGAAAGCTAATAATAGCTTACTTCTTCTGATTGACTATTATATTACAATTCATTACTTTTAACTTCCTGGTGTCTCCAATGCCAACTTTAATATTGTCTCTTGACTCGAGTTGGCAACCAATAATTCAAAAAACATCAGCCCTATGTCCAGAAACTAAAGTTACCAATTACAAAAACCTGCACTGGTGGTGCATGCCATTGCAATAGGTAGGATTAAATATGCATACAAGTACGAAACGCTACCCTGTCTGATCCATGGGCGATGGTCCGTTTGCAGTTTGTCTGCAAAGGCCTTGTGATGCCGATGAGACTTGACTATCTAATGCTGATACTGGATACATAGAAGATCAGTACAAACTAGGATTCCACACCGCTCTCAACATTTTGATAAGAAAAGCCTTATGTATCACAAGAGTAACTAAGAACGACCAAAAATAGTCAATATATGAAATCTGCTAGAATCCATGAATATTGTATCTCTATTATTATATGCCCATGTCATTTGATTCAATGTACAAATATCTCTATAAACACAATAATACAGTGAGTTCTTTCCACGAGGACCATAACCTTTATTCAATTTAAAATTAATTAATTCAATAAACTAAAGGCCTAACCCTAGTGATTAATTTCCTTACTTAATCTTTTAAACGCGGCTATTTTTCTTTATTTCAACCAAGCATTATATAGGCCGGTTCTAAGTTTATCCTTTTACATAGAACTATTATGGATTTTAATTTTACACTAGATTCTAAGTAGGCTACACATTGATGTGGTAATTGTGTAAATGCAGGCCTATGGACGCATGTTTCAACTATCGTCATATCATGAATAATTATACATTGCTTGTACTAATTTAATTATCCCAATGTTACCTTAGTTGTAAGTGCAAACATTATAGTGAACTGCGAATACCATCTCTATATTTCATAACTGACCTAGTGAAATTGCATGTGTTTTACTACTCTTTTAATTTTGATGTTTATTTTTAAGTGTTAACTCTTACCGAAGTGTTTATTCTTCAACTTGAAAGTTCCCTTGCAATTGAACCCAACTTTTATCTATTACGGACTGAGAGTCAATACGTGTGCATGCAATAATTAATAATGATTGTGTACATAAGTTGCAATCATCCGTTCGACCTTGTAAGAGCTTGCGTTTTATTTTGGATCCCTGGGTGCTTTATTATTCCCTAGCCATCCTGATAGTGTAACAGGTCCCAGGTCTTTGTAAAACAAGATAATAGATTGGGGATCAATTGTAGGCTGATGACCCATCAGTCTCTCAGACTTTGAAAAGAGCCAGTTTTATATTATAAAATGAACTACATTTTTCTGTTTCTTAGTTGATACTTTCAGTTGTATAGGTTGCAACCCAGAGGTCTCTATCAGCTTAGCAGCAGTCAGGTTGGCCTGAAGGCTTTATTTAATTTTATTGATTTCAGCGCGAGTGGTGTGCTACACAGAGTTGAACATAACAACAGCATCACGTTAAACCATAGATTTGGTCATAATCTAATGACTATGAAATGATTAATAATTGGAAAGTCATACGATAACTTAATTAATAATAATTCAATTCAGGCCCCTATTATCAATTATGGCTATATATATAATAAAAACAACAACAAACAATAACAAACATAATGATAATCAATAAAATAATGCTAATTAACTAAAGTTGGAACCTAACTACTTCAGTATAATTATTGCTTTGCACTCTTACTTCCATTGCATTACTCTTACTGGGCTTTAAGGTAACGACATAGATAAGGGTAGGGTCAGGACTCAGGGTAGGTTGGAAAACTTAAAATTTAAATTTAAAATTACAAATACATAGACTTAGACTCTCCCTGAGATAGAGTGGAGGTCAAAAGAATTGAAAAAAGGTGCAAAATACAAGCATATCCACAATGATTTCCTAACCATCTTGCTTGAAAACCGAATGCAACAACTTGTCGCACAACCCACGCACGTACATGGCAATATACTCGACCTTATCTGTACCAATGACACCACCCTAATAACTGATGTTGGCGTAATCTCACCTGGACTCAGTGATCACCACATCATCACAGTGAAAGTAAATTATGAAAGACAGTTTACAAAGCAGTCGGAGTCGAAAGTCATTAAGTTGTACAAAAAAGTAAAAGCTGAAGAGTTCAGAAACAGCATGCAGTCTACGCATGATCAGCTCGAAAACATGTGCGACCCAGATGACATGTGGACGCTCTTCAAGAATGACCTCCTGATGGCTTGTGAGAACCACATACCTCAAAAAGTCCTAGAGCCAGTCGACAATCGATGGCCGGTCTGGTTCGATAAGACTGCAAGAAAGCTCACCGTGAAACAGAGAAAAACTCTGTTCAAATACCGCAAAACCGGTAACAAGTTCTTTTTAGACAAATATAAAGCTGAAAGAAGATCCTGTAAAGCACTTCTTCGTCAAAAGAAGCGAGACTATGTGGTAAAGAAGGTATGCAAACCCCTGGAAAGAGGTAACTCCAAGCCCTTCTTCAGGCACCTGCGACAAAAGGCTGGTCAGGAAAATTTTGTCATGAACCTTATCGATCCTGAAACTGACAAACTAACTGATGACCCGATGAAGTGTGCTGAGATCCTGAATAGCTACTTCAATAGTCAATTCTGCCAAGAACATCAACTCACGCAAGATCCAAAGACCAGTCAAGCTGCTGAATACCTCCAAATATCCACCGAGGGACTTGTTTCACTCATTAAAGCGTTGCCAAATGGAAAGTCACCTGGCCCAGACGGCATTAGAAAGCCGGACTTACTAGTTGATGTTGAGATAGCTGCCGCATGCCTGCGACATATCTACCATGCTTCGCTTAAAACTGGGAAATTGCCAGCTGAATGGAAGCTCGCCCATGTAACTCCGATACACAAGGGAGGTAACAAAGCATTTTCAAACAACTACAGACCAATTTCGCTCACAAGCATCCCATGTAAGATGCTTGAACATATAGTACTACATTATCTCAACAGAACGCTTGATACCGTGCTCCACAACAGGCAGCATGGCTTCCGCAAAGGAATGTCATGCGATACCCAGCTATGCTCAACCTACCATGATCTTGCCAAGGCACATGACGAGTCACTAAATACACACGCAATTGTACTTGACTTCAAGAAAGCCTTTGACAAAGTTCCTCACTCCCTTCTGCTCCAAAAACTACGCCAGATTCCAGAAGTGAACCCGCAGATCATTGGCTGGATTCAAGATTTCATTACCAACAGGAAACAAAAGGTTGTAATCAAAGGCCAGTGCTCAACTGAACTGCCAGTGACATCAGGAGTGCCCCAAGGTTCCGTTCTCGGACCAACACTATTTCTCATTTACATTAACGACTTGCCAAGCTCCGTCAACTGCTCTATTAGTCTATATGCTGATGACACCCTATTGTACCAGAAAGTCAACTCGGCCGCTGATGCTGCAAACTTTCAGCTGAACATCGATGCTGTCCATAAGTGGTCCTGCCAGTGGAAAATGCCATTTAATGACACCAAATGCCATGCTATCGCATTTGGCAAAAATACAGATCTGCCGCCCTATAAACTAGGAAACACACTTCTTGAATGGACAGAAGAAACTAAATACTTAGGAGTCGTAGTACAAACCAACCTTCAATTTCAAAAGCATATTAGACAGAGGGCACAAAAAGCAAGTAGAATCCTGGGTGTAGTAAAATATGCGCTCCATGATGCTCCGAAACGTGGGCGTCTCTTAGCATATACCAGTCTCTGTCGCCCAATATTGGAATACGCAGACACTGTCTGGGATCCTCACCTGAAAAGTACTATACACGACATTGAAATGATACAGAATCGTGCTGTCAGATTTATAGCGAGGCTCAAAGGACGCGAAAGCGTCAGTGAAGCCCGAGCAGAACTAGGCTTACAAACACTACAAGAAAGACGCAGAAACCACAGATTAAACCTCTTAACCCGTATCATAAAGGCTGAGGGTGACCACAGTGCATTGTTATCAGCCTATGACGAAATTATTAATGATCGCACTGACATGACAGTAACAACAAGAGCTGCAGCCCGTGGTGAACCCACATCTATCTCAACAAATTCCAGATGTTACCATCAAAGCTTCTTACCAAGGACTATACGCGAGATGAGAGGTATCATGGCTGATGACCAAAAAAAAAATAAAAATAAAAAATAAAAATAATATCTAACAGCGGTAATGCTGAGACACCTGGCCAAAACCAAATGCACACTGTTACACTAATGAGGCACTCTACTTACGCCGCCGGTGGTCAAGAGTGTCCTACCTCATCAGAGGTAAATCAGAGGTAAATAGAGATAGAGGATAGAAGAATTAGAATAGATTTGATTAGATACCTCTTTTTTCGCTAAAGCAACTAGTTCAGCTTTTATTTCATCGATGGTCGACATGGTTGAAAACGTTCAGCCGAATAAAATTGCTCGTCACAATTCGTTGTCATTTAATTAAATTTTTTAATATCTATCACTATGTATATTGTATACGTAGCATCAGCAATCATACAAGGGGGCTGACATTTTAAGTTTTACCGATAGCGTCAGATCTACGCATTTATTTATCATGAATGAGTTATTAACTTGCGCTTTAATATAGAAACAAAGGGTGCATGAAAAGCTTATGGACAAAGGCCTATAGGCCCAGTGGCATACCTTGCACGAAACAGTTTCGCTACGTGCCTTCATCTTAGCAAGTGGCAGTGCATCAGCTATAATTCCTTTTTCTTCTTGCAGTCATGGTAAGTGGTGGGGATTGTAGCTTATAAAATAAATCTGCTGTATTTACAAGTTGTTACAGACATCCACTCTATTTGCATTCATTACCGATTGCATTCATAAGTATGCGTCTTTTAGCTCATACTGTTAGCCACCATTACCATAGGGGAAGAATCCATGCCTTAGATGAGGTCGACTCTTAATAATGCTGATTCCGCATGCATGCATTGCAATGGTTGGGTTACAAAATAATGCAGTTTAGTTTAGTGATTACATAAAATTAAACAGAGACAACTATTTGGTTTTGAAGTACCTTATGCTTCGAAGGATTTTGAAAAAGAAAAATGTCTTATTTACTTCTCGATTCTGCACCTACTGCTACTTCAAATTGAAATTCATCCATGTCGTGGTAAAATAAATTAACCTTTGCTATGGTTAAGTATGTCAAATTGTGTATGGTAAAAGGTCACTTTAATGTGATGTAATTTCCAACCAGCTGTTCCGCAAATTTGTCCGGAAGACGAGGTCTCAAGATGGAGTAGTTGGAGGGCTGACAAGTGACTGTTTTTGGTTTATTTCTGAAAATTAAACAAAAAACACAGTCACCTTTCTGCATTTGTTTGCCATTTTTCGTTGACTTACTTTGGTGTTTGTAGTGCAAAGAAAGAGCTAAAAAGATTATTAGTGAGCAGAGTCGCCCATCATCGGCATATTTATGTAAGTAATCTGACAATTGTAGTGTGTATTTTTTATTTTAGCTCAAAAATAAATTGGTGCTTGTCTATATGATGATCAACTGCATAGTTCAATTGAGAGATAATGAAAATATCTCACCACCTTTCGACTGAGGTCGAGCACCGTCTTCAATATTCTATCCATTGAGCATAGGTCTCTTTTGTGCATAGTTACAACTTGTTTTTGTTTCATAGGAAATCCGATGTGTCACATCTCCGCAAAAGCAACGGTCTGCCTTCTAGGCGTAGGTAAGTAATCTTGATAGATCAATACAACTTTTACTGTCCTATTATTAGCAAGTATAGCAATGATTAGTCAAACAAATCCTAGTGTTTCAATGTTGGATGGGATCAACCAAATGATGCTATTTTGTAGTTGGAATGTATTGGCAGGTCCTAATATTCTACCACAGCTAAATAAGTTATACTTTCTGTTGCAGTTCAGCTGGAGATGCCGATTGGTGGCAGTGAAACCAGGTGTCCTTGATTACTTAGTCCACTCTCTCACCAGTCACTGTAAGTTATCAATAAACCAGAGTAATTTATTGGTTAGCGGATTTCTCTTTGCACTGATGATTTGTACCACCATCTGCGCACTGATGTCACAATGTACATATACACTGAATCAATTAACTAACTACTGAGCAAGTTGTCTCTCTGAACTGTTACTGTCTACCTGTTCTACTTCTCTGTTTACACTTTGTAATATTTGTGTTATACAGGTTGATGATTGTGTGCTGCTTAGAACAGTATGTGACAAGGCTGAGATCTGGTACTGGAGGTGTGTTGCAGGTCTCATCAATGGCTTGTGGTAGGTGAGCTACTGACTTAGTTTCTACTCGCTGAAATCTGAAGCAATGATGAAAAACCATGCACCACTCTTAGAGTTTAACTGCTGATATCCATTAACCACATTTTCTGATGTCTTTGTGTTTCTTGCACTGGTTTGATTTCATTGTTTTTTCCTTTTCTGGTGTAATTTTTGTTTTTCAGATTGATGAATAGTATCGCTGGCTCCTGAAGAAGTGCTTACAGTTTAAATACCTGGTAAGTTTAAGCTTGCCTCTTGGGTGTTTTTAAGGATGGTTGGTTGCACCCCAGCTCCGTGATGGTGTTCTTGTAACCATCGACGGCGTTTCTGTGTGCAAAGATGGACTTGCTCGTACATGACTCCGCTGTGCTCATTTGTAACGCACTGCAGAGTTTATATAACTAGCAGACAATAATTCGTGTTTACTACTGTAACTGTGCTTATTTGCTTGTGAATGTTTATAGCTTGCACATGTTTGTTTGCAGAAATGGTGTGTCCATCTTGTGTCGGCAGCTGTACTGACACCGTATGCAGTATAGATATTGAATGCTGCTGTGGATTCTTGTTTTAAGTGAGGTATGTAGAACTGCTTTAAATACATGTACTTAAATACGGGTCTGTTGGACTGTCGAAGCCATATGATGCATAATGTGTTGTGGTGGTCAAACCATGTCCTAGAAGAACCATTCTAAACGGTCGCATGGCTGCCAATGTACTACAGTGGTGCATACCAAATGAATGGACATCCTTCTATATAATGTCTAGTGACTTTTCATTTCTCAACTTTGGTGTGAACATCAAACTTTTACTTTTTTCCAGTGAAGGTTGTTGGCGAGGAAGAGCTGCTTGTGATATAGTTGCCGTCTGGTCCATCCTTACCTGCAGGTTAGTAGTCCCGTCTAAACGCAGCACTTTACAGTAGGAGATGATTGGTTCTTCGGAACCCGTGTTTCACCTGACTAACCAGGATTAAAAATTTCTAACTGATCCACTTTGTGGTGATACTGTTGGTACAGTTGTTCTTGTGATGTATAAACTGACCACTCTATGCGCTCTTGTTTCAGTGTCATGGTTCCATCTCTGGTGCTGAGCTGTGTCTCCCTTCTGTAGGTAAGTGTTTACAGTTGGTGTTGACTTCCCCTTTAGGTGTGGCTTTGTGTGATGACACATTGACGACTCTGATATTGTGATTGATATCTTTACGATTTGCATTTTCTAGTGCTGACTGCCATTCTGTTGGTGCTAGTGTCTTTTTTCTACAGCAGCAGTTGCATACATGTGTCTTGTATCTGTTCCAGGTATTGAAACAGGTTACTCCATCGCTATTTAGGCTGTGGCGTTTGCCCTCGATTCTTAGCGCAAGGTAAGCAGCATACATGTTATTTGATCGGATTGTTTCCTCCAATGGTTAGTTGCTTATGAAGAAAACCTTTATGTAATGATGAACAAGGTTCAATGATCCTACCTTTCGGGTCTGATGCAGCTGTAGACTCGGTTCCCACTGATGTGTAACGTATTATTTGATTGTTTTTTAATCGAGCATTTATTCTTCAGGTAGGACTGTTGCACTGTACTTGACGCCGCTTGGTCTCTCTGCTGATTGACTTCAAGGTATGTAGATAACGCATTATGTTATTGTTCAATCATTCTCATTCTGTCGGGCTGTGATGATACCGTTTGGGCCAACGAATTATGATGAGCTACATTTGTTATAAGAATCTTGTTCGACTGAGCTGACAGATCTTCTAATGTTACTGTATTACTTGTTTATTTCTCTACTGTTGGCCTCATCAGTTACTTTTTGTGATTGTAGATGTGAAGAAGTTCTGAAAGGTGGCTGACTACACATGATTCAATTACCATTAAATTTATTGTTCCTATTCTGTATCGTTTGTATTTAATAAATTTTGTGTAACTGCAACCAAAGTAGTCTTGTGCTATTTGTGTAGTGAATACAGCTGAATGTGGGCTATTTCATTTTGCCCTACTGGTTGTAGGTGGAATGTCCAGTTTGTATTCATTTCCTATGGTGCTGTTGGTCATATTCCTTGAATCTTTCAGTTCCCTTTTGCTAGTGTACAGAGTAGAGAACAATCGGAGTATTGCAATAGTTCTTATATTAGGGCTGTCTTAGATGTTGCTGTTCTCATGTTATGGGAAGTTGTCCTCTCCCAGCATGTTTGTCTAATGCGAGACCATTTGAGAGTGGTTAACTTTTCTTTTTGCCCATTTTTGTATAGGACTGACTCCCTGGAAGTATACAGTTGCAGTCAGGACTCCCAGTAACAGTCACATTATATTACATAAACCATGTGGAACTGAACACCAGAATAACTAGGGTAGCTAAATAGAATGTACACATGGTGGCCGCTTGTAACTACTGGTCACAATAACTTGACAAATTTATAAACAGCATTGCTAGTCAGTTACACCAGTGGCGGTTCCAGGGATGGAGTAAGGGTGGTGCAAAATTAATAGTTGCCCATTTCTTAAGGTAGAACTTCAGTTTTCATGCGCGGCGCGCTTCATGCCCTATCACACTGTATTGCAGCGTCCCTTCCAGCTGGGGATTTGGGGGGCGCTGTAAGCCCCCAACGGGGTTCGGGGCAGCGCCTCGGCCACCAAGCAAAATCCTGGCATCTGTGGCTCCAGGAGGACCTAAGAGCCATGTACCACTTTTCTAAGAGCCAGTTCAGTTCATTCGATTAAATGAGTTGGTGGCAAGTTGAGTTAGGTTGAATAGTAGTAACTAACCTATTATTGTTTTGTTTCAAAGAAAAACATAAATGATAATAAATGATATACTTATTCAATGAACAATATAATTATATATGCAAAGTAAATAAAAATATTTGTCTTTTTATCTATTCTATGAGCCAGCCTAGAAATAAATAGAATAGGTAAAAAGTTTCTTGTGACAAAGATTTAACAATGGTGCTCATTCAACTCTGGCTTATAAATGGCAAAAATGGTTGGAATATTTACATGGATCAAGAAATATGATAACATAACACATGCTTTTGAACCCCTATGCATTACAAAAACATATTTCTGTGTTAGGTTGACACACATTTGAATAATTGGGCCATTCCATGGGGACTGATCAAATTTGCGTGCTGGCCCGACTCAGATTCTTTTGAAAATTTGCAGGTAGAAAGAGCATCCTTGAATTAGTGGGAAACCACCAATTTTTGTTCTATTTGACCCCTGTGGTTCCGGCAGCAGCTCGTTTAAAAGTAAGAAAATGTGGTGGGGACAACTCCAAATTGAATTTTTTGAATTTTCTAAACATTCAAATTATTACTGTGGCCACTGTATGATACTTAGAGCTGTAATTTTTGTTGCATAGATACTTTTATATATGTGCTTCAGTTTCATAACTTATTCAAGCCTGTATGGTCAACATATTGAGGGTCAGAGGTCACCGAAAACACATCTCGGAGCTAGTTTGACCCAAATTCACTGAAAATCGACCAAATAGACACTGCTGGATCTGATGAAAAAAAGGTTGATATACAATAACTAAGTATTGAAGATGCTCAATACAAGGATAAATGAATTTTTGAGAATAAAAAACACTTTCCAGACTAAACCATATGGCGACAGCGGCTCAAATTCAACATGGCCGTCGTCCGAGTTGGCGTTTTGGGGCGTTATTCAAGGCTAAATCTACTAAACTTAGTAGTGAAAATTAATGGTGAAAATGTTGCTATATATACAATTCACACCTGTAGATTCCATTTCTGCAATAAAAACTTTGTCTTTTTGGGTCTAAAAGGCTGAATTGTCAGATTCAAATTTTACATATATTCGCTATAATATGGTGACTACATGGCCATGCAGTTAATTGGCTATGGCCATAGAAGTCAGTCAAGACTTAATTTGAGGTACAATTTGCGACTTGGCCTGGTTATACAACATTATTGGTGAAGAAAAATGGGTGAAATCCTTTTTAATAGCGCAAAAATGCAGTTTTGGTAGCTTTACCATGACTCGTCCTTTCACGCGTTTGTTAAATGAGGTAAGATAGCTAATCTAAGCAGTATTTCAAGGTGTGACTTATACCAAGTATTGTTTAGTGAAAAAGAAGGTGAAGAAAGTGATGCTCCATGGAAATAAGGCATCTTTAATCAGTGGGTAAGGCTGAGAAGTTAAAGGTTATTTAAACTAGCTCAAGACAAATTTTGGGGTCACCATTAGTTATCAAATTCTAATCAAATATATACATGTACATGTACATGCATAACTATCGCCGCAGCCCTCGAACAATAACTTTTAACAATTTTTTATATATATTTACATGTAGCTGACAATTAAACCGGTATTTGCTAATTAGCTCCAAAAATATCTTTTTGGTCCTATATAAATGACCACAACTAAGGTAAGTGGTGCGACATGCATTAACTTTTAATCAACAGAGTAATCCAAAATATGAATATGGTTTTGTGAGACTAAGTTTAGTTGTACCTAGCAAGTTGAAATTATATTACAAGTGTTTGCTTGTTTCCAAAGGTAATAATGTTTAATGTACTTGCTAGCATCACCTCGCCAAATTTACTGTTCCTTATACCGACAACTTGATTTTCAATCGAGATAGTTTTGATCCTTCGAAAGACAAAACCACCTATCTGAAAGAAGAGCAGATCTCAACTTTCTAAGTACAGACAACCATATTGACCTGGCCATAATAATTGTTATACTATGGACTGCTGAAATTCAATCTTTTCTAATAAATACCATACAACACTTATACACCGGAAAAGGAACTATTCACATATCATAAACAAAAAATATTTTTGAAGCTACATTGCAATTAGTAAAGACTGGTTTAATTGTAAGCTAAATACATGTATATAATTATGTAAGTTTGTCAAAACTATTGTTTGTGGGCTGCGGCTATAATTTTGCATGTGTATTTTTGATTAGAATCTGATAACTAATGGTGACCATAAAAAGAAATCCCGAGCTAAGACACCACCTCACCCACTGATTAAAGAAGCCTTAGTTCTATGGAGCTCCATCTTCTTCCCCTTCCTTTTCATTAAACAATACTTGGTTAAGTCTGACCTGGAAATACTGCTTAGCTTAGCTATTCTGCCTCATTTAACAAACGTGTGAAAGGAAGAGTAATGGCAAAGTTAACAAAACTGCATGTTTAGGCTAATAAAACGGATTTCACCCATTTTTCTTCACAAAATGGGTTGCCTAACCAGGCCAAGTCTCAAATTGCACCTTAAATTAAGTCTTGACTGACCTTTATGGCCATAGCCAATTAACTGCATTGGCGATATAGTCACTATATTATAGCGAATGTATGTAAAATTTGAATCTGAGAATTCAGCCTTTTAGACCCAAAAAGACAAAGTTTTTATTGCAGAAATGGAATCTACAGGTGTGAATTGTGTATATAGCAACATTTTCGCCATTAATTTTCACTACTAAGTTTAGTAGATTTAGCCTTGAGTAGCGCCCCAAAACGCCAACTCGGACGACGGCCATGTTGAATTTGAGCCGCTGTCGCCATACAGTTCATTTTGGAGAGTTTTTTTTGTTCTCAAAAATTCATTTATCTATGTGTTGAGCACCTCTAATCCTTAGTTATTCTATATCAACCTTCTTTTCATCAAATCCAGCAGTGTTGATTTGGTCGACTTTCAGTGAATTTGGGTCAAACTAGCTCCGAGAGGTGTTTTCGGTGACCTCTGACCCTCAATATGTTGACCATACAGGCTTGAATGAGTAGTGAAACCGAAGCACGTATATGAAAGTATCTACGTAACAAAAATTACAGCTCTAAGTATCATACAGTGGCCACAGTAATAATTTGAATGTTCAGGAATTTCAAAAAAGTCCATTTGGAGTTGTCCCCACCACATTTTTCCACTTTTCAACGAGCTGCTGCTGGAACCACAGGGGTCAAATAGAAAAAGAATTGGTGGTTTCCCACTAATAAAAGGGTGCTTTTTCAACCTGCAAATTTTCAAAAGAATCTGAGTCGGGCCAGCACGCAAATTTGATCAGTCCCCATGGAATGGCCCAATTAACAAAAATAATCAACAAAACAAAAAAATTAAAAAAAAAAAATTTTTTTTTTTTAAATTTTTAGTGGTGCAAATGCACCACCCCTGAATCCGCCCCTGGTTACACCCATCGAGTTATCTCTATGTTACCTCTATGGTTAAACCTCCTACTCAGTGCATGTAAAGTAAAGAGGAATGATAGACCACTCTTTACACATTGTAATGCACTACACCAGCGACAACGTTTTAGGGTGGCTCAAGCTAACTATAACATACGCTATAAGCAATGATAGCCGAAGAAAAGGTGGTTAATTCACTCAACGATTTTACCTTGTCCCACCAAATACACCCAATTTGGTTGTCCCAACATTCCACAACTCATTCCTTCCAATAACCTTGGTATAAAGTTCAGGTAACTATGCACAATAGTTACGACTATCCACTACTTACCAGAAAAATTACGGCCGAAAGTGAATCGCAGAACATTGAAAGTCGTGTAACTGGATGTAATTAGAGAGGGACCGGCTATTATCATGTATAATAACGCATCTAAACAGGTTTACACGTTAGAGATATGTTGGACAATATTGATCTCAATCTCCAAATAAATAGTATGTACATTACATTGAATATCATACCAAGATAGTACGGTGTGTAGCCTAATAGTAATACATAGCTGTTGTAGTAGTCTTTGACTACTAGTATGCTGCATAACTCGCTGTCTAGAGCGTCGTTTTGCCAAGCGCTAAATTCCTTAGCGACATTTTTGGAAATAGAGGTTACCCAGCTACGGTAAGAAACTTTTGGAAATGGAGATGTACACAAATACATGTTTCTTTTGTTGATTTTACATACTCCATAGAGTGAGTGTACATAGTTACATGTACTTTTATGTATTTGTTGGCACCTGGCAATAAGTGTTACTTTTATAGATTTGTAGTATAATATGTTTTTATTCAAGTTATTGACTGAATCTTCTAATAACTGAGGCTAGTTATCACGTCAACAACTGCAGTTTTAATACCAATGGTTCAATAACATAGCCTAATAGCTACATATAAATGCTGAATTTGCATTAATTTTAAAGGAAATTAAATAAGGTACTACTATTTGTATAGGGCTAATTTATTGATTAATCGGTTGTTCATTATTTGTATTATATAATTAAGTTATATAAAAACGGTTATTGAAATGAATAGGAGTACCAATGTGTGGGGTAACCCTGGTCAAGTACCGACATTGCAGATCTGCCAACTGAATTATTTCATCGGTAGGCAAAGTAATACGCTGAATTGAAGTCGACAATGCAGTTAGCATTTTGACTTCTCTTTATGTTGACAAGTCTAGCACCAATGCACATATTGATATGTAGAAAACTGGATGGGAGAAGTCTAGTTTGAGATTGTGTGTATGCAGGTTGTTCCTTACGATATTCACCAACATGGCTATGTGTACGACTATCGTTTCTATCAGGGAAAAGAATATCAGACATTTATATTATGGACAGCCATGTAGCATGCTATATCGCACATCAGGTAAATAGACAGACCTACCAAGCTATCATTTTGTGGTTGTGGGTTTGTACTTGCTGAGGTAGAAAATGTTCCTATCAACTAATTCGGCCTTTAGTTGGTGGAGGGTATATTAATTGTACACGTAGGAACACTGAATAGAATCCAATAAGAGAAAAATGTTCTTACACAGTCATGTACAATAAATTATTAAATGGAGTTATGTATTGATGCAGGAGATTACCCCAACTTGGATCAGCTGAGGATAGCCAAGAAAGACAGAGAGTTGAGAGAAAACATACTCAAGTCAGCCAAACAGAACTACGCACCTTCCGAGGTTTGGACTATATACTTAGTGCATGCGAAAACTCACATAATATGCCCATGTATATAATATATTATATTACTATATACACTACGTAGTAAATGTATATAAAATACATGTCTATCTACTGTACATGTACATTTTATCATTATAATAATTATGCTATTACCCTATGATGGCATCCATGACTGTATTGCTAGACTTATTTGGTGATGTGTGTGTCATACAGATGTAAGGGGAGTGCACTGGTAATAATATACAGCACATGTTTAATTTGAATTAGGAACCATGCTAATTGAATCACATATTTGTTTTGTTTTAATGAAATTAGTTCAATGCCTTGAGTTTGAACAATGCCTTATACAAATAGGCAGCATTACATGCCTGTCTGGTATGATGCAAGGGAATTATGTTTGTTGTTACCTATGATTATATATGTGAAGGAGTTACCTGCACTTAGAGTTGTCTTCTCATATGATGACTTGTTGGCATACGTCCACCAAGATACATTCATTCAGCGCTTTTCCTCACACACTATTTCATCTAGACATTATTGGTTTCAAATATTTGTGTTTATGATATGGGTTCTGTTTTCAGCGAATTTTCTGCTGTATGTTGAACAAGGGGGTGTCATAATGGTCTGAAAATTCGAAGATATTTTACTCCATGTGCCATGCAGATATGATAGCAATGTCTGAATTTAACAAAAATGTATCTATAGGCCAATATACATGTATATGGTGTTCATATGTATATGTTGCCTAGATGTTGATAAATATATAATTCTGCGCTATATATTATACATTATGCACATGTGTAGAGATGCTGTGTGTTCACTGCAGAGACCGTGTTACTGTTACACTCTTATTGATATATAGCTGGAGCCAGCTGCAGCGTTCAGATGTGTAAGTGCTGCCGAAGCTGAAGAGATTGGCAAACGTCTGTATGCCGGCCACAGGAACAAACAGAGCGGAGAGTCAAATGATTCAACTAAAAATGGTCAGGGACAGGGTAGGAGTGCAGCAGCAGCCTCTAACAAACCGACCAATCAGTCAGTAGTGAGTGAAGCTACTTAATATAACAGTTAACTTACCTGACCTAGTAATACACCACCAATAGCATCGCATGTCACACTGCTTTATGTCTTATATTACCCTGCATGTATTTGACCAATAGCATTGCATGTTACACTGCTTTATACCTATATTATATTACCCTGCATGTACTTTGACCAATAACATCGCATGTTACCACTGCCTTACCTGTGACATATTACTTTGCATGTATTTTAACCTAGTAATACACTGCCAATAGTAATGCATGTTACACTGCTTTAACTGTTACATTACCCCGCATGTATTTGACCTAGTAATAGACTACCAACAGCATTGCATGTTACACTGCTTGACCTGCTATTGTATTTTATGAATTTGACCTAGTTGTGGATCACCTGTTACACTGTCTCACCTATAAACTCCATCTTGTTGGTTTTGTAATAAGCTGTCTAAGAACATCTTGTTGTTCAAAATATTTCATTTCATCTTGTACGATCTCTTGACCAAGTCAGATCACTTCATTATCCTTACAACTTACACCCTCAGAGGGTTTATCACAATCCATGGGTCTGTCCATTCATTTGGTTGGGCCCACTAGTGACTAGTCCGTCCGTCCGTTGTCTGTCTATCAACGCACCATCTGTTGTAGGTCTACATATTTAATTTGAATAACATCTACTTACCTCTACTTCCCACCTATTTACTTTTACATGTACGTACATACACATGTACGCTTGTAGACGTACGTGTGCACATGTACATGTAGCCACATGACTGCCGATAAGTTTGTATTGATTCAATTCTGAGCTACGAATCTTCTCTTCTTTATAGAAGTTTCGAAAAGACGGCGAAGCAGAGACGTCATCACCCCCTCCAAGAGACTCCACAACCACCTCCCCTACTCAGCCAAAGTGAGATATTCCCGTGACCCCGTCAAATTCATTGGTAAACACAAATATGTTAATGACATCGCACAAAGCCAGACTCAGCAACATTAGCCAGTCAGTAGGCTACCTGTTAACTGAATTGTTATCCAGTTTAAAACTTTAAAAATGCAAAAGGTGCCACTTGGCACTTACACCTACAAGGGTTGTTCAGTCTGAGGTTGGAAGCAAAAAAAACATAAATAGAGTACATAGTATTTTGATGTTATTTGCAGTTATCATGCTATGTACTGTATATATAATAGTGTTTCACCATACATACGTATTACTGTTATTATTAATGGACTGTGTTTTGTACTTGCAAACTGTATCTGATTGCTGGTATATTTTTCTTTGCTGTTTTTATGGAATACTATCTAAAAGTTTAAAATCCTTTGAAATACTAGACATTATTTCCTCTACCTAGGGAGGTCTTTGTGCAGGGCATAATGTTGTGTTGGCCATTGTAAAATCTGGGTATATACACTGCAGCATTTGTGTTGAAATTCAAAATACTAGTATTGTTTATTATGTAATCAAGAAGTTTTTAAATGGTCTAATTTCAAAGACATACCGCATACTGATTGCTCAATTGACTTAGTACATACTA
The DNA here is from genome assembly GCA_935421135.1 of Bugulina stolonifera. NCBI lineage: Eukaryota > Metazoa > Bryozoa > Gymnolaemata > Cheilostomatida > Bugulidae > Bugulina > Bugulina stolonifera. The sequence continues at coordinate 5,379,164 of OW285190.1, read as the reverse complement.
ACAGTGTATATTTATTATAACTCAGTCAGAGTGAAGCTTCTTAACTCTTTGCATGGTTTATTTCTGGATTACATGCATTACTAAATATAATGTATTAACGTATTTCTTTACTAATTATAATGTATTAATTATATAATTTATTAGGTCATTGGATGAGAAAATATAAAAGTGAATGAGATGAAAATAGAACTAGGTGCACAATTAGTGTCTAATTAAACATAGAATAATATAGTAGAGTTACTTGGGTTAGCTGTCACCTAGTGCATGAGAAAACTCACTAGCTGCTGATTGTAACAAGAAGTCGTCTTCTCTCAATGCTGAATAGTTGGAAGAGGACAACTTCTTATTTTGGTCAGCAACTCATAGTTGCAATGGAAAAACTGGCTTCATTTCATTAGCAGGAGTCAAACATAAAGTAATATATGGTAGATATCCTGGATACTAGCTACATAGTATAACATACTATTATAACAATATATAACCATTAATAGTGATACATGTATATTAAAAATGCTACATTGTAAATGTAAATTGACAGCAGTTCATGTGCATTACCTTGTCAGCACTAACTAGTGTACATGCATATTGTATCTATACTTACAAAGAGCTGATTATTGTAGGTATAGATTAGGTCACTGTAGGTATAAATTAGGTCACTGTAGGTACAGACGATAACTACTGTGAGATATATACATGGCAAACTGACTGTTGAGATTGTACATATAATAATAATACCAATATAATTATAGTGACCGCATTGCAAACTGTGTCATGTGTAGATTAGCCAATCAGATCAAGTCTAACACTCTGTACAACCAATAAAACTGTACCTAGCTTAGACAGCAGAAAATAAAAGACGAGATTTACAAAGTACCAACAGGAAACAGGATATTAGGTAATAAAATAAAACACTGAGTTATTTTATTTAGAAAACGTTATAATATAAATATTGCAAAACTTTTTATATCAACCGGAAAAATTTCACATTTATAAACTGAAATAATTGTGCTTAGTTACTTAGAACAATAGAATAATAAGCAGTTATCCCTACCTTGATGGTATCTCAGCAACCAATCACAGGAACTGTTCCCCAGTCTACTCATCGACACCACGTGCTGCAGTGCGCCACGCCTCAGCTAGTTCACCCTTCAGGATGTGAGCGCAGCTCACATCTGGTGTCCATTCAAGACACTCACGTCGATTGTACATCGTGTGCAGCACCTACATGCACATGTACACATATACCATCAAATAGTCAATGCATCTATTTCACTAAGTGAGTTCAAAGACTGAACATAGTATACTCCATGTGAAGTACGTGTAGAACTCATAGAATAACAGCAGGCTACTATACCTTATAGATGGTAAGTTACAGCATTGATTTAATGAATGGATATTATGCCAAGAAAAATAATGTTTAAAACCAACCAATCACATAACAGGTAACAAATACTCACTGGTGGTAAATATTTCAGATCTAGATTTTCTTCAGCCAGAAGTACAATAATGGATTTCTTCTTTCCACTGTGCAGTCTTTCAAATGACGCAGAAAGTTCCATTTCACACCTTCTATCGGACCTGTAGGGATAAGTAACTGAATAGTTGAGAGTACTTATGTTCTTATAACATACAATGTAGTCGTGTCTCAGTGAACATGTGGATTACTAACAAGGTAGAACTGCTGTCAGCTGGGAGTTACCTTACCATGGATATTACACATCGGACAGATAACTCCTAAATGTTGAGATACTAATGATATTACCATAATTATATGACTGTGTCGGCATAAAACATAAGGTAAATATAGTACAAAGTACACAGCATATAAACTAAGCATCAAGTATTGGTAGGCTCAATATTGAGTAACTGTGTTCCGGCAAAACATTAGTTCCCGATATAATACCAATATGTAATCCATGCTGTAATACAATAATATGGAACCCATGATGTAATACAATAATATGGAACCCATGATGTAATACAATAATATGGAACCCATGCTGTGATGCAATATGCAACCCATGCTGTAATACAATATGGAACTCATGCTGTAATACAATATGGAACCCATGCTGTAGTACCTTATGGAACCCATGCTGTAATACAAATTGGCACCCATGCTGTGACACAATATACATTATACTACACTATGTGCAAATATGTTATGAAGATCAAGTATCGACACTAATACCTGTAATGCTTGCAGATGTAGACAAGTGTAGCTGCACTGTTGAACAGTGCATCCATTATGTTAGTTATGTCATGCTTCCTGGGACTGTAAAGTTCTCGGTGTACTATTGGAAAGTCTCCTTGATGCGTAGGGTAGCTCTATATAATAAGGGAGAAACGTATGATGACAGAGATACAGACATCAAATGAAATACACCTGGGAATCTACATGTGTATATAGCAAACCAGGAAGTAAAGAGAATCCCCTTCCCTGTAATGTGTTGTGTTGCATATTTCACCTGGTTTTTATCTATGACGGGCAGAATATCTCTGTAGATTTTCTCTTTACAAGCTTCCTTTGAGCAGTGAGACACCATTGCTGCGTAACGGAAACCTCCCAGTAGAGGTTCGCGTTCTCCAGTAGGGGATGACCAGCAGTGACCAGGTCTTGTTCTACACTTGTATATGGAATATCTGATCCTCCATCTGAATCGGTACGCCACACATATGAACACCAGTATGAAGATTACACCTGAAATACGAACACAGTATGACTATAGCTAGTAAAGGCATACTGACAGATATAATAAAGGTACGCTAATAGATATTCAAGGTCAAGGTCTACTGATAGAAGGATATAAATCTCACCTGCACCGACTCCAGTGATAATCCAGACCCATTCAGGGAGACACTGTATCTCGTCAAGGTCATAATCAGTGACGAGAGTACCGAGAAGGTAAGGTGGGGAAGCACATGTATATGTATCGGAGTGCACTACTTCGACCCTACAGTATCACAAACCAGATTATAAGAAGTCACACAATATTTATTTAACGAAACACCACCAATAGGTTAGCAGTTACATTCTTTCAAAACAATATTAGTTTTCCAGTTTTCCAATGAAATAATAACAATCTAGAGATGTGACGAGGGAGTAACAAATTTGTTAACATACTTGGTAGTTTTAAGCCAATCCCTGAAGAGCCTCATATCACATGTGCAGGCGAATGGATTGTTGGTTAGATCCAGGTAGGAAAGATTGTTCAGATCAGCAAAGGATGTCTTGTTAAACAGAGCCAGGCGGTTGCTATTGAGTAGAAGTCGTTGGAGTCCTACAGAACCCTATAACCAGAAATGGACGTTCATAAACATTATAATACATTATGATGTACAGAAACACAGTCAGTTACCATGAAATCACCTGGCAAAGTATTTGCTCTTCGTAATTGGCTGTAACCACAAACGATACAATTAACCTTGGAATTGCAAACTAAGATGTCGTGACGAAATTAGCAATGGACTGACGATTAAAAAATTTGCTTGGCTAACTGCCAATATGAGTGTATATTATTTGCTATCGTGAATTCAAAAGACCAAGGATGATGACCAGCATGTTAAACAGTAAAAGGACAATCCTTGAACACTAAGAGCCAGTAGTTAGTGTACTTTCTCTATCATAAATCACAATAAAAAGCCATTTTAAGATAAAATATTTGTTTCTAAAATAATGTTATAACTCTATCATGTATAGCAGCCTTTCAACAAGTTGTTGAAACACTAACCTTGAACGTCTGCTGAGAATCCCAGCTGTAAATGTTATTTATTCCGAGATCAAGAATCATTAGATTACTTGTTCCCGATATCATCTGTGGAGGTAAAATTCCAACCTCATTTGAGGACATGTTTACTACCTGCAGTTTCTTGAGGCCGGATAAAAATCCTTCAAAGTAAAACAGATATAAAGTGTGCTCATGATTCGAAATACAAAGAAACTTTATGATTAAACTATTAGAAAACCAGACTATCACTTATGGAAATCGAACTAAAAGTTTTCTGCAATAAGCTTTAGTAACAATTCTTACCTTTATAAGTGCTAAGTTGAGGAGCAGTGAATGCCGCCCCTAACTTGTTATTACTCAGACTGAGCTCCATTAGATTGTATAGAGATCTAAAGAGCTGAGGGTGGAAGCTTGATAGACCATTACCACTCATGTCCAGCTTGGTCAACATTCCCAGAGTTTGGGTGAAGACTGAAACGACACAGACGCTGTAACTAACAAGTACATAACGTGTAGTAAGTGAGAGAAGGCACTGGCTAGAGTAAGACTAACATACCTAACACCAATAAGGCAGCTTATGATTAGATTCAAAAATATGAATTGTCAAACTCCCTGTTCAAATCATAAACATATTCGAGTAAGTCGTGATCATTACAGTGATAGTCATGTGCATCTGATTTACTCACAGTTTATTGTAATGGTTTTACTGGTACATGTGATAAAAATCAAGATTTTCTCAAGAAAGTGAAATGAAATTTAGACCTGTGAGGACAGAATGTGCGTAGAGTGAATGATGCCAGACATATGCAGTAGACAACGGACTAAACTAGTGACAGGTTCAGCCCTCATATACTATTGTAAAGAAAGGGCAACTCCTTGAGATCAGAGCCCTGATTTTTGTCATTCATGCGACCAAACAAAATAATATACATACTGTTCCCTTTAATAGCCTTGAGGTTGTTGTTGTGAAGGTCCAGGGTTTGAAGTTTAATGAAGGCGTCAAAGATACCATTCGGTAAATAGCTGAGCATATTATCAGAAAGATCCAGAGTTCTGAGGCTAATCAGTCCGTCTAAAGACTCAGAGTCAAACTCCTGGAGCTTGTTACCATTAAGAGTGAGAAGGGTGAGTCGAGTGAGTTGTTTAAATGGAGACGCAGTCAACTTAGCAATACTGTCAAAATAGCATTAGAGAGTCAGTGTTATGGGCAAGTAACGCTCTTCACAGAGATTCTGAAAACTAGCGGCAGTAGAGAAAACATTCAGGTATGGCCAGTTCTCTCCCTCACCTCATCAAAAGTGGAAAAGATAACTCCCATCACATATTATTACGATTATTCGTTACTGAGACTAAATTAACCTGCTTTACCTTATATGTTCTACTTACTACAATGCAACAGGAATTATTTACATTTGAGTAACCAATATAAGACAACTCCAATAATCTCACACAACAACTACACTATACTGTATGTACTGCAGTACATATGCCCACATGGTTGCCACTCTTTTCATGTACAGAATGGTACTACATTGTATTATTGTATTACAACTCCGTATTACTAGGTTTTCACTCTATGATAGATCTACATGTACATCTACTACAGCACACTAACTTGTTATCATTGAGTCGAAGTACTGTAAGGCTGGGAGGAAATCTCGTGGCAGACACGTATCTACGGATAGAGTTGGCAGAAAGGTCAAGGTTGGTAAGCCTGTTGTTGTCATAGAGATAGGGTGGCTCCATAATACCAGTGGAGGCTATAATGAGTGTGGTGAGGTAAGAGAGGTGTGAGAATGCTCCTTCCTCTATTCCAGTTACCAGTTTATTTCTAGATAGATTGATGGTAGCCAATCTGCTCGACTCTCCTATATTAATAGCAACACAATGATAATAATACGACATAAATGTGTGGTAATACACTGTACATAATGCAGTTAACCATCCTGTAATACAGAATATCATATACATTGTAATAGTATTTATCGTAGTATTACAGTAAACCATCCTGTAATACAGAACAAATAATCATAACCCCATTCTGTTGTTGTCCAGAGTCCTGGTTTGAGTCCAAAGGGTCTCACTACAAGTACTATAGTATTCACATTGTACTATGTACCGTATATCATTCGACCTTTGACCACAATGAGTATAGACTAAACATGATGACTCTCTATCATATACTACATACCCAGCACACTGAACGTAGTATTTGGTACGACACCAGTGAGTCCAAGGTCAGATAACTCCAGTGATGTCAGAGTGTTGCTGTTTGCAAAGTCTTGTAATATAGTCTGAAATATCCAAGTGCATGCAGGTAATAATAGGCTGAGATATTGGATTGCATTTAGGTAGCTAACTAATAATAGGTAAATATAAATGATCCAGTGATGAAATTATAACCCTGATGTATGTCACTAAGTCCATTGTATCATAAGAATGTGATGATATATGCATGATATATACTATAAATTATGTACTTGTATACGAGTATAATATACAGTATTTACACACAAATATACACAGTTTGTACATGCATTACACATACATGTACATGTATATATAATATACAGTATGTTATCTACATGTATGTAGTTCATATTGCTGGTAGCCATACACATGTACAATTATGTACCTGCTATATAAACATACATGATGATATTTTATGCCTGCAGCAATTTAAGACTGGTTACATTATACATGTTACACTCTTTATCTACATCATATTAATATAATATTACAGTGTATATCCACACATACCACACTTATAAAATACTGTACAGTCTTTCAGTGTACAGGTAAATGGGAAGATGTCAAATGGTGATTAGAATTAATATTCTAATCTCTAATCAAGTATATCACCATCTGACATATTATTATTAAATTAGTACATGTGTACTCAAACAGCATAACAATAAGACAAATACACATACATGCACATGTGTATTTACACACACAACACAAGTAGGCCAACATATAAATACAGTACTACTATTAATAGTACTGTATGTATGTGTATTATAGTTTAGCGAACCAGTTAAGACAGCACACTACAAGATAAGACAATTCTGGTCTACCAATCAAATAGAATATAACAAACTGAGCAATGATAGAGTGTATACCTGTAAAGTGTCGGCACCGATACCAGGGTTTTGAGAGAGAGCCAATGAGACGAGAGATGAGTGGAGTGGAGCGAAGCTGCCGGGTGCGACGTGTTTAATGCCGCATCGTGTTAGACGTAGCTGAGTCAGTGCTGTAGGCGGGGAGAGGTTGGTAAAGTCCGCCACATTTATACTGGTGACCAATGGGTTGTTACTAAGTGTCACTCTCTGTATTCAGAATAAAACACAGTGATATAATATATAACATAATACAATACAATATACAATAATATTATATTACACTAATACAATACAATGGCCACAAACAATCGCCATGCAATGTAAATGCAGTATATCTGTAGATAAGCAAATAACTAGTTAGAAGTTGTCTAGCCTTAGGTTTTCTACCGATAAAGAATGAATTACAATGATTGCATCCAAACGCCGTCTTTAAATAGTTGCTTCATTTTCTTATGAAGCAACTATTACCATGGAACTATTACACACAGCAACAGCACATACAATGTATATACATTTTACAATGTATATATATGAATATACATTGTACAATGTACTGTATATACACGTATGTGTCAATCTCTAACACAAAACTAAGTGAAATGAAATTTTTTCATTAAAACTTGATTCCTTTTACAAATTTTTTGGTGCGCTTTACGCAACATACCTTGAGTTTTGTGGCTCTCTTATAGTTGCTAGGAAAAGCAAATGACGTAAGTTTGTTATCACCGAGGTACAGGGTCTCTAAGTTACTGATACTTCTCAGATTTGGTATCTCTTTCAGTTGGTTCTGTGACACCTAATAGGACATGGTAACGCATATGTATGTACATGTAGATGGAGGTCAAAGGTTAGTCTCAATGCTGAGTTGCACATTGTATTAGATTGTATTGAATTACATTGTATTGTATGTTTAGTTAACACAATTAGCAACTTGAATAGACGTATCATATACATGACCGGTAGTCATACTGATGTTGACTAAAACATTTTTTTATTAAAAGCGCCTGTACATGTGGGCCAGGAACCAAACTACACACTAAGTTGCATGAATTGAAGACCATATTGTATGATAAGTATATTCAGTACAATCTTCAGTCTGTAACCAAAAAGGAATTCAGTCTTTCGAGTGGAATGTTCCATTACAGAACAGAGGCGATAAATTTTAACATTTCAGCTTAACTGTAAAAGTTAACTACAAACATGTGCATTATACACCACAGCTACAGCAACTGCATGACAGAGATGATATAACTTATTGTATGAACTCAACTTGGAATACAAGAATGAATGAGGTTGTCTTACCTCAGATATACTGAGTGTAACATAACACTTACATCCAGGATTTTGAGGCTGACTGTCTGATAAAATGTACTAGTATGTAGAGTAACTAACTGGTTAGTAGCTAGTAGTAACTGAGTAAGACCTCCACAGTCAGTGAATGCATCCTTGTCTATGTCACCCAGTTTATTGTGAGACAAGTCCAGCACTGATAGATTGTATAATTTGGCAAACGAATCTCCCTGTAAGATAACAAATATAGACAATCGCTAATGACCCAGTGTCGGTTGAACTCGGTGCATTATGGGATGATATTTGTGAGAGAGAAGTTTGATGCAGTATATAAATGTAAATATATATGCACCAAAAACTTTCAATTTTAAGGAAAATACTTGTGCATTTAAAGTATTCCAAACAGTGATTTGTTCTTCCATAAATTGTATGTCTCGGATATCAAGAAAAAAAACCGACATGTACATCTAAAGATTAGAACATACAGTAGATGTACATCTACATGTATTACTAACCGTATACTTACAGTACATCTACATGTATTACTAACTGTATACTTACAGTACTTCTACATGTATTACTAACTGTATACTTACAGTACATCTACATGTATTACTAACTGTATACTTACAGTACATCTACATGTATTACTAACTGTATACTTACAGTACATCTACATGTATTACTAACTGTATACTTACAGTACATCTACATATATTACTAACTGTATACTTACAGTACATCTACATGTATTACTAACTGTATACTTACAGTACATCTACATGTATTACTAACTGTATACTTACAGTACATCTACATGTATTACTAGCTGTATACTTACAGTACATCTACATGTATTACTAACTGTATACTTACAGTACATCTACATATATTACTAACTGTATACTTACAGTACATCTACATGTATTACTAACTGTATACTTACAGTACATCTACATGTATTACTAACTGTATACTTACAGTACATCTACATGTATTACTAGCTGTATACTTACAGTACATCTACTTGTATTACTAACTGTATACTTACAGTACATCTACATGTATTACTAACTGTATACTTACTGTACATCTACATGTATTACTAACTGTATACTTACTGTACACCTACATGTATTACTAACTGTATACTTACAGTACATCTACATGTATTACTAACTGTATACTTACAGTACATCTACATGTATTACTAACTGTATACTTACAGTACATCTACATGTATTACTAACTGTATACTTACAGTACATCTACATGTATTAGTATGGAAACCTACTGGGATGTTAGTCAGCTGGTTACTACTTAAGATGATATGAGTAGAAACGGGTGGGAATGGCGATGGCACCATATGAAGGTTCTTCCCTTTACAGTTGATGAGTCTGTAATCTGAAGAACACTTGCAAGGTGAAGGACAGCCGTAACTCTCCACATTTGAGTCAATTCCTTGAATGTAGCATACCATCACCATGAGTAGTAGCACCAATAGCTGCCTGATTACAAACATTGATAAACGTGTGTTACACCACAAAACGAACAACTTTAGCTATTGATTTAACAACTACACCAACATGCAGAATCACTAATATTAAATTTTCCCTTAGACCAGCATAGGACTAGATGCTTATTTTAGAAGGTTGGAAGCTCTATACACGACCTTCATCACTGTCAATGCTATAAGGATACAGTTGAAGAATATAATAATGTGTAGCTTGGGCCACTAATAGATTGTTTTATATTGAGAGGCTCACCTACTAGCACAGCTACGTGCTGTTTGAGTACACATGGATCCTACAAACTTCATGGTTTATAATGAAAATTCACATCCAGCTCATAGACCTGACAATATAATATATATATACATGTACAGTGTATAAGTAATGAGTACATGTATATGTAGGTATTTTTATGCCAATACAAGTGAACACTTTATAGATCAGACTGGAGTCATTCCTTGCTGGTAAGCTGGCCCCAAAACATGCCAAAATGTCTACTTCCTAGAAACATTAGTAGGAAGAAGAATAGAATTATTATAAATAATTATAACCACTCAGTAGGTGACACAATAAAGCAGTACCTATTGCACATTTACATAAAGCTACAACAAATGGTTTTTTGTAAGCACTATAAATATTAGTTGTACAATAGCTTGATTAGATAGTCTGCTTAGAACCAGAAGGTTGACAACATTGTGATGCCACAGTCCCATGCATTGCCTAGGTCAATAACCTGGTATCATGCCTACAAGTTCTCAGTGCACTATTCTTTAGCAGTAGTCAGTCCCACGGATCTTATAAATGAGTTAAAACTTTTACAGAGCAGAATCATTAATTCAATTTATAACCGGAAGATCCAAAAAGAAGCACCAGTCTTCCCTCAGCTATATTAAATTATTCCGTAACACACCTGCTAATGAACCTCTGAACAGAGTTGGGTCCAAGTCGACTTGCAAGTCAACAAGTCAAGTCATTTCTAAAATTTTGGAGGCAAGTCAGTCCAAGTCAAGTCAGTGCTGCCTCAAGTCAAGTCAAGTTAAAATCGACTTGTCTACTTGCAAGTCGAAATGCAAGTCAAGTGGGAGACAACTTCAAAAATTTTACATTTTTCAAAACATCACTTTTTTCTTTTAGTAGACATTCCAATGCATGAAAAACCATGCCAAGGTGTAGCTTGGCATGTATGTCGTTATACAATTATGGCACCTAGCCTGTATATGTAGTAATATTGGCACTACGGTTGAGACTGCACAAATTTTTTATCCTCCATATTGCTTGGCAGAAACCAAGTCAAAGTCACAAGTCATTCCCGTGTTCAACTCAAGTCAAGTCACATTGACATGCAAGTCAAAGTCAAGTCAACATGTCTGCAAGTCCAAATCAAGTTGACTTGTGACTTGACTTGGCAAGTTAAGTTAAATCCATGGCTTGGACCCAGCTCTGCCTCTGAATCCCAATTTTATTTTATCAGTGTGACATGTAACATAATTGAAAGCATTAGCATGTCGGGTGACGGGTGTTAATAAATATATATCAATCATATCATTATCATGATTTGTGTAAGTGTTATGATTATACTGTAATGTTTTTGGAGTTGTCTTACATACGAGAGCCGAGGGCTGCAAGTATGTGAAGGGCTTGGAAGGTGGTAGAGGCCGACCAAGTGTACCTTCTGCTCATTACATAAAAGAGTGGACAGTTATATGTGCTCTTTATAGGTGTACTGTAAGTTATATCAGACGTAGGCCGATGCCGAGACTCATTGGAGCTCAGGACTGACGTAGGTCATGTAGAGTTTATACTCCGAGGGAGTGCAGAGAAAGATTGTCTAGCCTTGAGATCTTAGGACCGACGCCAGGTTTATTTAGAACCCGGGATCGACCTAAGTCTAAGGGGGTGGATAGAGATATGCTTAGCCTAGGATGAGGTGAACTCGAGCCGTACTGGATCAAGGGATCCTCCGGTAGAGTTACCCGCCTAAAGAGTAAGCCTCTGTAGGTTGAATTAGGAGATGTTGCTTTATTCAAGCGCAATCAACAACTGACTAAAGATACAAAATGCACTGCCTTATATACTATAACAACTTCCGGCCAAAAGAGCCCGACATGGTATCGGCCGGCCGACATGGTATCGGGTGCGGAACTGATGAAACAACATGGATGGTTTCGCCCGACGTCACGTAGACAATAATCAGGTGATGATTACGTAATTGCAAACATGCTAGGCAAGCATAGTTAGTTAGCGATAGGTATGTGTCCAACACAATAGTAGTAAACCAGCACGACAATATGATTGGTTAATGACAATAATATAAAGCACGCTATAATACGTAAGTATAATATCAGATAATACAGCGACATGATTGGTGGATAAAAATACAATAGTAAACATAGAATGGATTACGCATGTAGCTGTAGCTAGTAACTAGTAGCTAGTAATGTCTATGCATTCAGTGGTGGATTGGTACCGGAACGATCCGGAACGCCGTTCCTGTTGACAAATTCAAGGTGGAACGGTCGTTCCGGTTGATAATTTTGGTGTTTGCCATAGAGGTATGGTGTTTGCATTGGAAATCACCTACTGTGTGTACCAGGAAAGATCTCGGAAAAATAACATCGGCACCACTAGCAAAACCCCTGTAAAATATCGGTAATTCCCATACTATACATTAACAAAAGCCGGTTAGCTCAAGTGCATTGCAAACAACTAGTAATAGCTACTCAGATTAGCTGCTTTCCCAATCATTTCCTTCGCTATTTTCAATTTTTGAAACAACATTCTAATGCATCTTGGCCTTCTAATATTCACTGAAATAATTATGTTTACTCAATTAATGTTGACAATTATCATTGATTAAAAACTAGTTAAAAAGCTGACAACTATGTTCCAGAAGAAAATGTATGCATCAGCACAGTCGTAATGATATTGAGAAGAATATTACTCTTGAATTGCTCTCAACCATACGTGATATGCGTCTTGAGAGCTGATAAATAGTTCTTTTTTTTTTTTTTTTCTTTTCTTTTTTGTTGTTGTATGACATGATAAATAATAAAAAAATATATAAATACTATTCTAAAGCACATATAAAAAATATAACAAAAAAAAATATTCAACATGATAAATTATATATAAAGGGAATAAAAGTTATCGAAAAAGAGAGAAAGAGGAAAAAAAAAACATCCATATTGTGTTCCCACATCTCTTCCGTTTCCTGACGGTCTCAGTGGGAAAATTTGAAAAAAAAAAAAAAAAAAAAAAACTCACATCTGACAATTGGGTTGCAAACCAAAGTCAGTGAAAATATCCAGTCATCTAGAGAGCAGTTAATTAATATTAAATTTCAGTTGTTAGAGCAAGTAGTAAAATAGATAAATGTAAATTTAATTATTTTATAATAACAGATGTTATTAATACTGCTTATATATAAAAAAAATATATTTCTTTATTAAAGTATTTGTGAAGTCTTACTACTTGTATCTACCACAACTTTATTGCTATACTAGAGGACTCTCTAAAAGACACTACACATCTACACTACATGTACTACTACCACTAATTACATACATGTATTTTGCATCATCCTGCTCATTATCCTGGCTGTTTATACTGCAAATGTCAAGCTCTACATGAGGAGACCTTCCTTAATCTGGTTGCTAGCAAAACCTAATATCACCAATATGTCAGGCGATATCATCTATCTTTGCTGATGTGTTAGAAACAGGTGCTGTAGCAGTTCCAATATCCCATGTACTTGTGCATTTTACAGTTCTAAGTATTTATGTACACGAATTCAAGGTTACATCTCCTTGGGTCTGCACTGTAGCATTCAAGTTCTATGGTACACTCACATAACTGAAAAGGCTTTTAAACAGTCTCTTAAATGGTACACTTTCGTCAGAACTAGACCCAGATTTCTTTGTATGACCCTCTGGTCCATCCTCTGCTGGCGGTTCAGTGCTATAGCCTTCATTAGTAGATGCTGTCTCTGCTTCTTCAGCTGGGGATGCTTCAGCTGCAGCAGATTTTATTTCTAATGGAGCTGCTTTAGTACTAGTTCCAGCAGAGACTTCAGTAACTCCTTCAACATCAGGGGCCACATGGTTCTGTTCATATGGAGGCTTCTCTGAACTAAATCTGATCAGTGTTATCACTGCTCTAGTTCTTTCACCACTGCTGCATTACATGAATCCAGCCCATCCAAAGTCACTGTATCCTTCAGTTGGTTGGCTTCCTCACTAGGCAACCCAGTCACCAACAGGCATTTTATGAGTCTGCATTTGCATCAATGTGCGTTTGATGAGTGGCTTGTATTTGCTTTGTCTGAGGTTTCAACTAAACTCCTGTCTGCTGAAATGACTTCTGCAATTTCTAACTTTTGCAGAACCTTTTCTCTTTGCAAATTTGAGCATTTCAGCTGTTGAAAGTAAGCGCTGTCAGCAAAGCCTCCTTTGGTAGGTTATGGTCTTCTTTTACTTCCACTGGTAGCTGGTCATAGAATGTGAGGGCCAGTTCGTTAAGAAATAAAGGCAACTCTCCATTGTTATATTTTGTAGTTCAGCCGCTAACTCCACTTTACCAATCCACTTTCTAAACTCTCCACTCACCAAACTATTTTCACAACCCTTGATTAATTCTACACCCATTATTTTATCATGCCTAAATAGCTTGTAATTTGTAAAATTTGTATATGCCGCAACTTCCTATGTTGATACACTAGAATACTCTCTAGAAGGCACACTTGCCTACTGACTTAAACATGAAAGCAATAAAGATGTAAGTGACAAAAATATTCAATACACAGATATAGCCAACATGATGCTTACGTAGCCAAACAGCCATGTACAAAGATACAACAGGACACACTACACAACATGACAAATATAGTACATGTACATAAAAAATGCATGTACATGTATAACACAGATAAGCAATTACATAATGATGAAGCTGCCACATTTTTATTATCTATACACTGCAAATTAAAAATAAAAGATGTTAATGCTTATGTTTTGAGAACATTTGCACTTCTCTATTAGATTTGGATTACTATAAAAATACATCAATATTTATTTATTCCCTGGCGGTGGCAGGAGGGACATTCAACCCTATAAGGGTTGTCTGCTACATGATCCTCCTTCTCTACCCCATATTAGAAACGCGCTTATCTATTCAGATCCTAACTTTCTTACCTGATGTTACTTATGGGCAGTAAAATTACAAAAGTCTATTAGTGTAGTCATAACTCTTTGCTGCAAATAGGCCTTACATATTGCATTTAATGCAAAATGCACTGAGTAAAACTATGTGTTTTGTCAAGTTTTAGTAAGTCCACATTTCCATTGATGACTAACACAGAAAAAGCAGTTATCATTAGGGGACTTTACGGAACATTTTTATGAGCATTTTAAGCGTCTCTGCAACCTTAAATGCACAGATTTTGTTTGGCTCCGGGGCGCTGCCCCGGACCCCGTTGGGGGGCTTACAGCGCCCCCCAAACCCCCAGCTGGAAATGCGAGGCGATGCCTCGCAGGGTCGAGCACGGTTCCTGTTGGTAAAATTTTACCAATCCACCACTGTATGCATTATGAGTCAATGTCTGGCTAGCCAAGGGAGGCTAGACGCTAACGCTATAATGTCAGTCATAATGTCAGTGTTCAATGTTATGGACCTTGAGACTCTGGGAGTTGAAGGTCCACTACACCAATGCGGTTCGTCTCACTACAATACTAGTGTTAGATTGCAAAAGCCAAAGTCACTCTAACTCTATTACCGGTATTTCTATAATAGTAAATATTCGTACAGCAAAACCATGAAACCACAATTAAAATCAAAATGAAAAGTTTAATGAATTTCAATCTGCAACCCCAATGAAATGCAGCAGCAAGCAAGCCTATTTTTTAATCTTGTCTCAGAGTGTGCGCTACCTTTTGAAGTTTAGTGATTAATGCTAAAATCTGCAGCTTGATATTCGATTTATCACTAATTGCCTAATTGGGAGGTCCAAGATCAGATCAATAACAATAATTAAAATATTTGGGGCGAATGCAATGCGCTGCCAGCGGGGTTTGCTAGAGCTCTCTCATCGAATTGTTATGGACAACGGGGAATTCCCGAGATAAAAATAGAAGAACTCTCCCTTTTTGCGGGAAAACACGAGGATAGGTCAAGGTCTTCATAACATTGAAATTGGAAATTTGGGAACGAAATAGGATCACTTTCCTTGACTTTTAGCTGTAGCTTTTCCCTTTATCAATGCATAATGAATACTATACTGCTAAATATTGCCATTAATTTAATTTTGTTTCATAGTGGCTATTGCTACTGGGATAAAGATAGGGAGAACACAGAGAATCCTCAAAATGACAACAACAACTGCAATTCGTATTGCCTAAAGGGGATACCCGAGTATATGAATTGGAGACTTGGGTTGAACTTTAGAGAAAATCAGGGCATTGAAAAAATTGTAAAGACAACACGGTATGGTCCTGTACAAGGTTTATCTGTACCCGGTGTTTATGATACCAGCACCTTTGTGAACATTTTCCTAGGAATTCCATACGCGAAGCCACCCACAGGGATTGACATGTTTAAGGTAGGTCATTAGTTATATGTGCATTCTAGTTGGAATTGTGGCTGAGGCTGTGGGTATCCGGTTTTACTAGTAAGGGATAAACCTTCATAGTTGTATTTGAAGGATCAGTAGCCTATGACCGTGGTATAAGGCAGAAACAAACTTAAATTCAAAATTGGAATTTGACTAAAGTGTTTGACTGGTGATTAATTAAAAGTTTTATTAATAAAATGCAGTAAACTGTGGCCCTTTGGCTTATTTTTTTAAATGATGTTTTCTGTAGACCCCCAACGTGATTATAGTTTTAATAGGCGGATCTCAGAAATCGAAATTAGTTTGAAATGTTGAAAAATGAAATTAACATGTTTTGTGAGAAGATAACTCATGAAAGCCGCACAAAGAAGTTTCTGCTTTTTAGAGAAGGTATATCTTATTGCTTATTGTTCTATGGCAGTCTGTTTCACTTGGTGAATTTCTACTGTTTAAGCTGATCAACAGTACAAGCTGTGCTATTCTCTGACTATGTGTAGGTCCCTAGGTAGGCTTACTGAGACTTTAAGCTGGCTAAGCTCATTAAACAAAGCAAATAGACTTGTTACATAGGGCGAGAAGAGCTTCAACTGAACTCAGTTGTGGAAATACAGAGATTTACGTATTTAGATTAAAATTAGCTATGCATGTTGACTGGTGGAAGTTGTTTTGCATTGGATGTACTTAGTTATTGTTGGCAATTGATAGACGTAGACCTGATTTTATTCTTCAAATTGTAATAATCCAACTTCAATTGACTGTAGGCCTAATTGGGTATCGATAGTTTGAACTCAATTTCATTCCATTGAGAGACCAAAACTTCAGTCAATTTAGTGTCAATTACTGGAGACTCACTGGTTTTTGTGCACTGTACTTTTGGTTCAGGCAAACAATAGATATCTATGAAAATTGTAACACATTTAAGCTAAAGCCTATAGATTGAATACGATTAAAATTGTGAGGTAAAGTTTTTGGATCTCGAAAAATATTCCAAGTATTATGACTATATCCTTAGTATTATCATGTTTGATTACTGTTGAACCCTAAGTAGGCTACCTCCTGACTGGTAAAGTGTGCGTTGGACAGACTGTTTGTTGTTAACTGTTTTGGGCCAGTACTTTCATTAGCTCTACTACAGCACACCTGGGCCTCATCATTGCATCTTTTGGATGGCTCCTTTGGATAGCTGTTCCCCCTTTTCCATTAGGCCTACACTTATATAGCATTGATAAATAAAACAAACAAACAAACAAATAAAGAACAAACATGTATGTAACTCCTGATTGAAGTTTTGATGGGCTGTTTTCATCAAGCTCTGCCAGAGTATTGTGAATAATATTATTAGTTATAGACCGCTCTTATCACATTGGACCAGACGCGCCATTGTTATAAATTAAGTTAAATTATTTACTAGTGGAGTGTATTAGTACATGCAGAACCAAATTTGATCACAGGATCTGAGATAAAATGAGTTGAAGCCTGCAACATGTGGACTGTATTTTTTAAATAGTTCAAATTTTACTACCATAATAGGCTAATCTGTACTAGTTCTAAGCCAGAGACTGCCATCAAGTCATAAAATGGTGCTGTTGAGAAGTGCTCTACTATTTCTAACATGTATGAAGTGTGTTATACTTAATACTGATGTATTCAAATATTCACAAAATACATCAAAATTTTAATGCAGCCAAATATTTTGTGTTTTAATATTCATTTAAATGAGTCAAAACATGCTTGAGTTGTTTTATAGACATAATCTACATTTAGTAGCAATGTGTTGTATCATACACATATTTTGATCATATGAGCTAGTCTATTATAAATATGCGTCCTATATGTGGTGTAGGTAGCTTTGTCTGAATGGTACAGTATATGTTTATAGTATCTACATGGTATATACATGTATCTATCTTTCTACAGGATGCCCAGCCATACCCTGATGCATGGGAGGCATATGATGCTACTTACTATCGTCCAGCTTGTCCACAGATAGAGGATCTCATCCAAGAAGACATACCTGGGTTTGAGTACACCAATGAGGACTGCCTTCACCTCAACATCTTTCAACCTAATGTAAGTATACGCAGTAGCCTATGTTCTAACCTGACATATATATTTTAGGTATACACAATAGACTATGTTCCAACCTAATGTACATGTAGATATACGCTGTAGCCTATGTACCAACCTAGCTAAAGTATACACAGTAAACTGAAGCGTTTGATTTTATTTACAAATATCTATGACCTATATCATACCATCTGCCTATACAAAGTCAAATCTAGGATATTGTGTGCAGTATACATGATGTATGTTGTCTTGGTCTATATTATAGACACACGATGGTAGTATTGACACAGGGGCATAATAGTCTACATGCATTTCAGAGGACGATTGTAACATGATATAAATGTATTAGAGGACTATATAATAGTCTATATGATTATATGATATAATAGAGGACTATATAATAGTCTATATGATTATATGATATAATAGAGGACTATATAATAGTCTATATGATTATATGATATAATAGGGGACTATATAATAGTCTATATGATTATATGATATTATAGAGGACAAATGAGGACCACGTACTGGATACTTACCCTGTGATGGTGTTTATACATGGAGGAGGTTTCAAGAAGGGATCGGCCATCCAGTATCCAGGAATTATACTTGCCCAACGTGACATGATTGTGGTGACCTTCAACTACAGGCTCGGCCCCTATGGTAAGTTTATATATACACACACGAGTGTAGCAGTAAGTCTACATGTGTAGCACGACTGTCTACTTTACATACTGTTATTGACGGCTCTCAAATACTATTTTATCTTTGTGTTCTGCCTGTGAAGTAATGAGATAGATTGTGTTTAGGTTTTCTCTCTACTGAGGACAGTACTCTACCCGGTAACATGGGACTATCTGACCAGAGAATGGCACTAGCCTGGGTCAAGGAGAATATTCATCATTTTCATGGAGATCCTGACCAGGTTACTCTGATTGGCCACGAGGCAGGAGCAGCATGTGTTGGAATTCACATGCTGTCAGCATTGTCAAGTATGGCCACTTCTCTGTGTAATATTACAGTCGGCGATGACTACTTTATGTATCATAGTACTAATCTACATGTATGTGTAGTTCAACCCATGTGTGCCTTTGCTTGGAGTTATCACTCCCTTTGGCTCACAAGGGGTAGTAACTCCCAACAAGAGGTTCCCATGATTTCAATTAGTACTACCTAAATTTGTCTTATGACTATCATACCAAAACCCTATCAGGATACTTTGGCAGTAGCTACAGGTGCTCTTTGCCATTATGTATGTCATGACACATTGTAACAGGTAATAGAATATGCTGACACTAACTACAAGGTGCTCTATATTGCTATGTTGTAACACATTGTTACAGGTAACTACTTTAACCGAGCTATAATGATGTCTGGATCAGACCTGAGTGCCTGGGCTGTAATGGACAAGTCACAGCACCCTAGGGAGTACGCCTCTCAGCTGGCTAGGGTAGTGGGCTGTGATGATGAGCCTGGGGAGGCCATGATAAGGTGTCTACGTAGCAGAAGTCCTCCTGATATTGTCAATGCAGCAGAGAAAGTCTCACTCAGGGTAGGCGGGCTTATACTAATATAGCATTGCATCTACCAATCACATGCTTGTAGTAATTATATGAGCCAATAACATTAGAGAGCATGCATACATGTACATAGCAATGCTTTCATGCTGTTCATTCAGGGAGGTCACTATGGTGAATCCGCAGGACCATTTGCCCCGGTAGTAGACTACTTTGACGGAGAGTGGAACTGGTTACAAAAGTCTCCCAGAGAGTTGAGGAAGAATGAGAATAACATTAAGAAGATTGATGTGATGGCAGGATTCGCTAAAGATGACGGAGCCTGGATACTTAACAAGAACTGTACGTATAAACTCTGTGTTAGTATATTATGTGCCGTTGTACATGTATAATAGATGATAGCTTTGTTAATTTAACAACATCAGTTATGTAGTCAGATACTTCATATGTATTTGTGCAGTCATCACACAGGTAGGTCTTGATATTCTGTATGAACCATAGTAGTTGTCTGCTCTTTCTTTTAATAAATCATGGGAGAGTAATTCCAAGTTACGTGCATTTATTTAAAATTCATAATAATATTATTTAGTCTAGCTGACAGCGACCATCTACATTATAACATTGGTTAGCCATCTATATGTTCTTTGTAGTGGAGTTGCTAGAGTATAAATACAAGGTTTATACACAATACTATGAGTCTTTCTATACTTCGCAATAGCTATCCAATCATGTTCCTACAGACTATGGGACTTCCCTTGTGATTGGTCAGTGCTGTAATGTTATATAATACTAGTGTCTATTTACTTTCAGTTTCACATGTGTTTGCTGACATCCAGTCAGGGGTGAGTGAGCTAGAATTTATGACTGTCATACGTAACGTTACGCGTAGAAGAAGGGCTAGGGACGAGGATCAAGTAGCCGATGCTATCAAGTTTCTCTACACGTGGTGGGTGAACCCTGACAATAGCACTGCTAGGAGGAAGATGCTTATTGATGTAAGTCAACAAAGTAGTCGATGTGTAGACATGTATTATATGTGTATCTACATGTTACATTGTTATACCGACTGTCCAACTACAGCCAGTATTCAAGTTTACTGTTGTGGCAGGTAACAGACTTGCATCATCACTGCTCTAGAAACAGAATGTGTTGGTGGAAAATTCTTGCATGTCTCTTAGTTTTCAAGCTGATTTTGAAGTAACATTGTACCTTCTCGTGCGTCAACTGACTCATCTCCTTGTTGAGAAGATAAATCCTAATGTCTTGTCAGGTTATATACCTGAGGACATGCTACTTAATCAGATGAATAGTCATGCATTTAGAATATTTATCTCTTGTAGTCATGTGTCATATACATGTACACATGTACATGTAGTTATTATATTATTGAAGGACAATGCTATAATATTGTATTACTCAACTTCTAGACTACCGCTTCTATTACTACTAAATGCAGTGATGCTACTATCTACAGTATAACTGTGCTAGTCTGCCGTATACAATGTACATTGTGTATTATATTATGTCTATCATACAATGTAAGTTATATCATGTAATGTAAATGCAGGTATTCACTGATGAACTCTACGCATCTGGGGTTGACTTGGCTATGAAATCTAATGTCAAGGCTCTACAAAACACTGGAAAGAATGCTTACATGTACAAGTTTGACTACAGATCGGAGAAAGACAATGCCAGTACCTACTGGATGGGTGAGTACTCTCTATCCATCCTACCACAGGCATATTAGTGCAGTTGCAGCAATGGACCCCAGGCCGGAAAAAGTACAAGCTGCTTCCTGTATAACACAAAGACCACAAATAAAAGGGTAATTTCTCTTGCCATGTTCTGATTTAATCTGAATGGATGAAACAAGACGTTTAAGTATGTGTTTATGAATAAGTCTAATACTTTATAACAACCTTGCAACTCACCACGTCCTAACAACATTTTAGCTTTTAGCGTTTGAAAAATTTTTGAGAAAATTTCCAATAGGAAATAAAGTAAAGTTTTCATTAAGAGGTATTAAACAACTTCTATTGCTTCTCCAACCAGATAGTTTGCTTTTATCATCAATCCATACTGCAGATTGCCAACACTGTACTGCTACTCTTGTGAATTCACGTACTTACTTGTGATTTATACTAGCCGCTACTTCCTGTCTATGTACTAATAGTACATGTACATGTACAAGATAGTCAGATCATGTTACAGCTGTTAGTCATCGCTATAATATAACTGCATGACCAGATTCTAATGCATTGATTCACAGCCCAGAATGGTTGTCATAGGGAAATTTAATGGTCAAAATATAAACATTCACATTTCCATTCTGCTAGCTATTACCTCTTACATGATGGGCTATTGTAGGAGCGTACCACAACTATGACGTGCAGTATCTGTTTGGCTGGCCGTACCTCGCAGCCAATGAGACGTACCAGAAGCTGAGTTCTATCAGAGTAGACAGGCAGTACAATGAATTGGACAGGAACATCAGTAATGGGACGATGAGAATGTGGAAGGACTTCGCTATATATGGGTAAGGAAGTTGTCTTTTTATTGTGTGGCAAGTGAATTGTTTGTGTGTCTGTCGTACGTGTTGCACTGTATGATGTACATGTGTATATATACTCTGTAATTACCTGTTACAGTAACCCTACACAGTATAACCTCAATCCCACAATGCCGTGGAACTTTCGTAACCTCACTTGGTTCCCGATGAATATTAGTAACTTGACCTACTTTGAGTTGGACTATAATTCGACCAATGAGAAGGAGTATCACCAGTCACAGCTGGCCTTCTGGCAGGACTACATCTACGACATACTTTACCTTGAACCATGTGAGTATATTCTGGCACCATGCCACTAATTGTATATAATGTACAATAATGTATACATTTACGAGTGTAGAACACTGACGTTATTGACTTGTACAATGTATATGGCATACATTTTATAGTATTGTATACTAGATATCATGTATATGGTATACCATGTGTATATATGAGCATATCGACTTGTAGCATGGGTGTGTGACCTACATGTGTATACATGTACGAGTATACCTGTATTATACGTGTATATTACTGTATATGGGAAATAATTTAAGATATACGACTCATATAATATGTTGTTATTGATGTACAAAATACACGTACATGTATAATACAGTATACCTAATTACATCTGATACTTGTACACAATACAATCTTAACACAGTAATATAATATGTATGTTGTGTGTAGACGTATTAATATGACACTAATAGTGATATATATACCATTATACTATTATAGATACTACAACACCACTCTACTCTACCACCTACAAGTATGAGCAATACCTCATAGCCACATACTCCCTGGCAGCATTACTGACTTTAGCACTGATAGCCTTAGCTCTCGTATCTATTGCACTGATACGGGCGAGAGGTCCCGTAGCCCGTCCTGAGAAGGCCGCTTATTACTGAACATAATTGTGAGGCTCTTTGATGACATTAATGAAATAATGTATATTATTATTTGTAGCTTCACTTTGAATGATAATATTACTATTTGCAGTAACACTGTCCACTAGAATGTTACATCATGTGGTTGGAGTTTTCTTCACCTCCCTTTGGCACAGTAAAATTCAACAAAAATGAGACTAAAACTAATAATCCTTTAGTTGCCATCTAAATTATTAGAAGAGGAGAAAACTCTGAACTAGTGA
The DNA here is from genome assembly GCA_935421135.1 of Bugulina stolonifera. NCBI lineage: Eukaryota > Metazoa > Bryozoa > Gymnolaemata > Cheilostomatida > Bugulidae > Bugulina > Bugulina stolonifera. The sequence goes on along the minus strand of OW285190.1, from coordinate 5,355,609 downwards.
TACATTGTCATTTGAGTGCTCAGTGTGGAGAGTCATTGTTAGCCAAATTATTTTCTGTAACATATACATGTTGAAGTGACATGCAGCAGCAGGTGTGCGTTTAGTGCTCCATATTCGGAAGCGGTTTATATCAAGTGCCTGCTCTCTCATGTATGTATCTACGGCATTCCATAACCCATAGATGCAGACGTTTTATGTGCATCTGTAACATTCCGACGTTTATATACATACATGTACAATCTTCTACACCATCTAGTAATGTCTTTTGTACAGCATATAATGATCATTGTGACTGTTTTTTCTATTTTTCATATAGACATTCCACTTTTGCAATTTGTGTTTTCACACCTTCACATTCCCTTTACTTTAGACGTGTTGTTATAATATAACAAGTCATGTATACATGTACATCTTATTAGTTCTACATGCATGTTTAGACATTATATACTTACTATGAGTAGTGATACTCGGGTTTCAGTTTTATTTTTACTACGTTTAAATATACAGTAATTTTATAACAGATAGAACATGGCCCACATTTTATTGAATTTATATATCAATTATATTTTACAGAGAACATTGAAAAGCAAACACACACTACCATGAGTTCTGAGAGAAGCCTTGGTACATCATGATTATTCTTGCAAATCTAGCATATATTCCCCTGGCAATGAATAGCATAATAAGAGGCATGATGTATGGAATGACTATTTTCATACATAGCAGTCAGTAAAGGGGCGAGAGTAGATGTAGATGTGATTTGAAACAGCAATGGTAAACATTCTTGGACATGGGTAGCAACATTTTCACCACATATAAGATACCATGCTGACATGTCGACATCCAACACCTTGAATGGTGAATGGGCCCCGACCTAGAACTGCTGAAACATGCTTTTCCAACTAACTTATATTCAATGGCATTTTATGTGTGCCATAGGACTTATTTCACCCATGTTGCAGTTTGGGGTAAGGGAAGAAAACTTACAAAACGAACTCCTAAATTCGTATAACTTGCTTCTGGGCCCTAAAACTCTGGAAGTCAATCTCAATAGGCAGGGTATAAATTATCCCATCAATTGAGCGCCAAAAAATAAACATTCAAGTTATCTGGGAGACAATTGTATATAGCTCTTCAAAAAATGGATGGAAGCATCCCAAACTAAATTTTCTCAGCCGCATACCTAGTTTGACAAAACTGAAAAATAATAAAAACATGGGCAATAACCATTAATTCAAGCAAACAACCAAATGTATCAACTGTAGAAGAACCTTATACATGTATGTATATTCGTTGTACATGGTCTAGATTTCACTTTTATGATATAGAAGACTTTTAAAATTTGTTAGTTATACTAAATTTATTAAATACAAATACAATACAGACTAGGAGCAATAAATTTGACGGTAATGAATCCTTGTGTAGTCAGCCATCTTTCTATAACTTCTTCACATCTACAATCACAAAAAGTAACTGATGAGGCCAACAGTGAAGAAACCAACAATACAGTAACACCTTAAGATCTGTCAGCTCAGTCGAACAAGATTCTTATAACAAATGTAGCTCATCATAATTCGTTGGCCCAAACTGTATCATCACAGCCCGACAGAATGAAAATGGTGCAATAATAACATAATAATGTGTCGTCAACATACCTTGAAGCCAATCGGCAAAGAGACGTCGAGTACAGTGCAACCTAAAGAAGAACAGATACATAATGAAATAACAATTAAACAACACGCAACACATCAGATGGAAAGGAGTTTACAGTTGCATCAGACCCGAAAGGTAGGATCATTGAACCTTGTTCATCATTACATAAGATTTTCTTCATAAACAACCATCACAGAAAACAGAAAAATACAACCAATCAATGACCATATGCTGTCTACCTTGTGTTAAGAATAGAAGGCGAACATCACATTCTAAACAGTGATGAGAAATCTGCACCATCACCACCTGACCTGAAACACAAGTTGTGAATTGATGTAAAACATACGCCAATTACAGAATGGCAGTTGGCAAAAATGAATACCGTAGAATGTACATTCATTTGGTATGCACCACTGTAGTACATTGGCAGTCATGCGACCGATTAGAATGGTTCTTCTAGGACATGGTTTGACCACCACAACACATTATGCATCATATGGCTTCGACAGTCCAACAGACCCATAACCCAAGTATTTATAACAGTTTTACATACCTCGCTTAGAACAAGAATCCACAGCAGCATCCAATGTCTATACTGTATAAGGTGTCAGCTGGTGAATTTGACAGTCTGTACGGCTGCGGACACGAGATGGACACACCATTTCTGCAAACAAATATGTGCAAGCTATAAACATTCACAAGCAAATACACAATAGTACACAGTTACAGTAGTAAACACGAATTATTGTCTGCCAGTTATATAAACTCTGCAGTGCATTACAAATGAGCACAGCGGAGTCATGTACGAGCAAGTCCATCTTTGCACACAGAAACGCCGTCGATGGTTACAAGAACACCATCACGGAGCTGGGGTGCAACCAAATATCCTTAAAAATACCCAAGAGGCAAGCTTAAACTTACCAGGTATTTAAACTGTAAGCACTTCTTCAGGAGCCAGCGATACTGTTCATCAATCTGAAAAACAAAAATTTACATCAGAAAAGGAAAAAACCAATGAAATCAAACCAGTGCAAGAAACACAAAGACATCAGAAAATGTGGTTAATGGATATCAGCAGTTAAACTCTAAGAGTGGTGCATGGTTTTTCATCATTGCTTCAGATTTCAGCGAGTAGAAAGTAAGTCAGTAGCTCACCTACCACAAGCCATTGATGAGATCTGCAACACACCTCCAGTACCAGATCTCAGCCTTGTCACATACTGTTCTAAGCAGCACACATTAACCTGTATAATACAAATATTATAAAGTGTAAACAGAGAAGTAGAACAGGTAGACAGTAACAGTTCAGAGAGACAACTTGCTCAGTAGTTAGTTAATTGATTCAGTGTATATGTACATTGTGACATCAGTGCGCAGATGGTGGTACAAATCATCAGTGCAAAGAGAAATCTGCTAACCAATCAACTACTCTGGTCGATTGATAACTTACAGTGTGACTGGTGAGAGTGGACTAAGTAATCATCCAAGGACACATTGTTTTACTGCCACCAATCGGCATCTCCAACTGCAACAGAAAGTATAACTATTTAGCTGTATTAGAATATTATGGCTTGCAAACGCATTCCAACTACAAAATAGCATCATTTGGTTGATCCCATCCAACATTGAAACACTAGGAATGGTTTGACTAATCATTGCTATGCTTATCATTAATAGCTCAGATCAGTAAAATTTGGAAAAAAGACCACTTACCTACAAGCCTAACTGTCTCATTTTATGGTGATGTGACACATCAGGTTTTCTACAGAACAAAGAAATGTTACATTGGTTACATGCACAAAACATATCAAAACTCAATGCATACAAGATTGAAGCTGGTGCTTGACCTCAGTCGAAAGGTGGTGGGATATTATCATTATCTCTCAATTGAACTATGCAGTTGATCATCATACAGACAAGCACCAATTTATTTTAAACATTTTTGAGTTTAAATTACATTAACATTATGATTAATTTAATTAATATAAATATTAAATAAGTTAACAGTAAAATTAATAATATCCACATGAGATGATATTGATATAGCAAGGGAAGAGTACTCACCTACACCTAGAAAGCAGACCGTATCTTTCATGGTGATGTGACATATTGGGTTTCCTATGGAACAAAAACATTGGATGTGTTACTTGCACAAAGTATACCATGGTTAATAGATCGATTCATTGAAGCTGGTGCTCGACCTCAGTCGAAAGGTGGTGAGATATTTTCATTATCTCTCAATTGAACTATGCAGTTGATCATCATGAAGCACCAATTTTAAAGCTAGAATAGATAAAATCGTAAAGCCAATCAATGCCAAAAGTAGCAAAAATTTATGCAATAATTCATGCGTTGGAAATAAAATAAAGAGCAGTGAAGTTTCCTATGCTCTGCTATCACGTGTACCGGAGTCGGTAGGCGCAATTAATTCCTACAGCAAATAACTAATAATTTCCATACAAGTTGTTGCACCCCCAACCATAACAGGATGTTAACATCGGGTAAGGTAAAAATTGGATTTTATGAAGGAGAGAACTGTATGACCACCTACCTCCAGCTTGCAAATTGAAAAGGACCGGGTGAAGCGTGAATTTGGCAAACACACACCAATGCAGTGTTATCACTGTGGATGCGAAGTATCTTTGCCTGCGGTCTTTCTGTCTCGGCTTATATTCTATAAAATAGCCTTGGGTTACTAGAGTTTTTTGCGTGAATGGAGATATTTTGGTATTTATTTATGACGATTCTATTCAAACAAAAGCACCCAGTCCTGTCATCGTTTGGAACTGGGCTATATGATCCCAATAAAAATCACAGCTACATAACTGGTCATCTCACCCACCATAAAAATAATATCAGCTGTTTACTTTAGCTCTTTTTACATTAAAGTCCGGCTTTTAGTTTTGCTCTAAAATGAGTATTGGTCAGTCTGACCATATTAAATCATAAATATTATATGCAACAATGAACTGATGCTATGAAAAACTATAATAGTTTTTCATAGCATAAGAATAATAATATTAAATATTAATATAAATAAATAATCAAAATCAATCAATACAAATACTTTACTAATAGTAACTATTAGTAAAGTATTTGTATTGATTGATTTTGATTATTTATTTATATTTAATATTATTATTCTTATTGATATTTGTAATTATTATTCAATAACAATTACAATAAGAATATTAATATAAATATATAAATATTAATAAATATATGTTATTATATTAATACTCACACTGTAAAATTAAAAATAAAATAAATCAAATGACGAAAGGCGGAAATGTGATGTAAGCAAAATTTGAATTTCTAATTTATTGTTAAAAAAATCAACGACTCTTGACAGCAGGCTTATGCCTTACCAAGTCTCTCTGATTTCGCAGGAGACTCCCTGATATTTCAAACTCAATTTTTGTGCTCCACCCAAACCGATACTGGAGATAGAAACTCTCTGCATTCCAAATTTTATTGATATTCCTGAGTCTCACCAGTAAAGCTTAGCCTGCTAGACAATACTCAGAGTAGTAACTAATTTATACTATAACTATTAGCTTACTATAATTCAAATTACCTATGCTATACTCTACTGCTTGCGGCTGCAACTTTTAATTGTTCAGACTTTGTTCATTTTAACTAATAGAAATAATCATTTGGGGTTAGCCTTTTTTGATGCATGAACATAATCGTAGCAAAGTCAATACTAGAGTGAGTATAGTAGAGTATTACTATTTTAGGCCTATAGTATGTTTGCAATATGATTCTTGCTGCCGTAGTAATAATACATGTAATCAAGTATGTTTACTATGTTGTTGTAATATTATATAAGATTGTTGTAATTTACTGCCACAAGCACGTCGATATGGCCTAGGGGTTAAGATGCTTACTGTTATATACTTAATTTACTGTGTTACAGCTGGACCCATAGACATAGCATGTTTACAGGTGGATAACTTGTATTCAACTGACTGAGTATATAATAATATGACTCATGCATATTCTTGTAAACATAACAGGAAGCAATCTATTTATATCATAGTGAATACTGGATAGAGTGTTTTTCCCTGTTAGCCAAACATTACACTCCTCCACGCTAACTTTGAACGGTGTCAGTGCTTTAAAAAAATACATACCATTATTATAATAAAACTAGTAGTCACTCTATTTATTGTTAGTCTGAACCACAGACGTTATGGTACGGTGTCCATTACTTATATCCAGGGTACTCCTCACTATAACGTACTGGTGGCTGCGATACCCTAGGACTACGGCGAACTGTCGTTGTTTCTGGCTCTATACGTACAGGGTCGCTATTATCTTCCTCATTACTATCGGGAACAGTATTGTGAGTTGTGGTTGTTGGTAGTATTGGTACGATAGGTCTATTTGTCACAATTGGCCCTGGTATTGTTTCCGTATTTGGCTTTCTGAACTCCTGTGATGCTTTCTTTAGATGGTCAATATGACAATACCTCACTCGGCCATTTACTCTCACCAAGTATCCATGCGTGCCCTTAACTTTCACAATTTCACCTTCTAGCCACCTAGGGCCTGCACCGCCTTGCCTTCCCTCCTTCACAGACACTTTCTCACCAGCTCCAAACCCTCTCAAACTAACCGACTTGTCATGGTATCTCTTCTGATTATCCTGTTGGATTCCCACAGACGTTGTCAGTGATGGTCGTACCAATGACAGCCGGCTACGTATCTGCCGCTTTAAAAACAACTCATCTGGCCTCCGTCCCGTAGTGCTGTGCGGTGTCATCCTATACCTCATAAGCACATTAGCTAACGCTATATGAAGTTTTAAGTGTTTCATCTTATACATGCTTGACTTTATAACCTGCACCGCCCTCTCAGCAGCCCCATTGCTGGCTGCATGATATGGCGGAACCAGAATGTGCCTAATACCGTTCATCCTGCAGAACCAAGCAAATTCTTCTGAAGCAAACTGAGGTCCATTATCAGAGACTAGTTCTTCCGGGCAGCCGTACGCTGCAACAAACCGCCTTACCACCTGACATGTTGCACTCGCCGTAGTGCTGCTGACTGGAACCGCTTCTATCCATTTTGAGTGAACATCGACTATCACTAAAATCTGAGTACTCTGAAACTCACAATAGTCAACGTGTATCCTTTGCATCGGCCTCTCTGCCCATGGCCATGGTCTTAAAGGGGCTGTCGCAGGGCTCCTCTGGTACGCTGAGCACTCAACACATTCTTTCACCCATGCATCAATATCTTTGTCCAAGCTTGGCCACCAAATAAAACTGCGCGCCACTGCCTTCATCTTCACTATCCCAGCATGCGTCTCGTGTAGCTCCGCTAAGATGCGTTCTTGCAGAGAATGGGGAATTACTACTCGGTAGCCATAGACTAAACAACCTTGATCTACTGATAAATAGTCTCTGTTCCTACAAAATGCCTCCAATTCTTCGTTGACCATGTTGCGGGGCCAGCCCTCCATAACATACAGCATCACACGTGACAATTTAGAATCACTTGCAGTCTGCCTGGCTATTTCATCGGAACTGACTGGTAAACTACCTAGCATCGAGTTCACTCCTTCTATCGTTGCCACTTCGACCTCAATTTGATTAACTGGAAACCGTGACAGCATATCCGCATTACCGTGCTCCTTTCCCGGCCTGTACTCAATGTCATACTCATACGCTGCCAGAATCAGGGCCCACCGTTGCATTCTAGCGGCTGCTAAAGTGGGTATTCCAACTTTCGGCCCCAGCAAGGCTTGAAGTGGCTTATGATCTGTTACTAATACAAACTTTTTGCCGTACAGGTATTTGTGGAACTTAGTGATCCCATATTTCAGTGCCAATGCCTCCTTTTCTATCTGGCTGTAGTTCTTCTCTGCATCTGTTAGAGTTCTAGAACCAAAAGCTACTGGTCGTTCATTTCCTTCCACAACATGGCTCAACACCGCTCCAACCCCATAGGATGAGGCGTCACAACTTAGCTTTATAGGTAGTTTCTGGTCATAATGAACCAACACGGAACTCCCTGACAACAACTCCTTACATTTAGCAAATGTCTGCCTACAAGACTCATTCCAATCCCATACCACCTCCTTATTGAGCAGTCTGTGGAGTGGAGCCAATAGTGTAGATAAGTTTTTGATAAACTTCCCATAAAAGTTCACGGCTCCCAGAAAACTCCTTAGCTCTGAGACATTGGTAGGTGTTGCCGCTCCCCTTAGAGCCTCTACCTTCTCGTCTGTAGGACTAATACCCTCCTTACTAATCGTGTGTCCCAAGTAAGTTAGTTCACTCTTACGAAACTCACATTTATCTTTGCGCAAGCGAACTCCATGCTCATCTAGTCGTGCCAACACTCTCTTGAGTATCGACTCGTGTTCTTCGTCCGATTTAGAACCAATAAGTACATCATCCAAATATATTGCAACCGGCAGTCCAGCTAGCATCCGCTCCATTACCGACTGAAAAATAGCAGGAGCTGTTGAAATACCATACGCCAATCTGGTATGCCGGTAGAGTCCTTTATGTGTATTAATCACCAGGTAATCCTTACTATCCTCATCTAACTGTAGCTGCTGATAGGCCTGACTGAGGTCCAACTTGGTAAACACTCGTTTACCGGCCAGACCAGCTAAAATATCCTCTATACAAGGAATTGGGTGATTATGCTGCTTCAAACTCTGATTAATGGAGACCTTGAAATCCCCACATAGTCTAATAGCCCCATTAGGCTTAGGCACCACCACTATTGGAGATGCCCAATCGCTATGAGTAACCGGTTCCAAAACCCCTTCAGCTACTAGCCGATCTAATTCATGACCCACCTTGTCCTTTAATGCGTAAGCTACCGGTCTTGCCTTACAGAAGATGGGTTTTGTGCCATCTTTTACCTCAATTTCTGCTTTGTATCCTCTTATTGTCCCAATACCGGTTTGGAAAATGCCTCCATCCTCAACATCCTCTGGTTCTAGCTTTTGTATTTGACTAACTGACAACCAGTCTAGTCTAACCTGTGCTAGCCAGTCTCTACCTAAGAGTGGAGGTCGCTGCTCTCCAGACACAACAAACAAGGGTAACTTATGTGACTTATCCTGGTAACCAACATCTACTAGGGCTTCACCTCTTACTGCAATCACATCCTTTGTATAGGATTTTAGCATTCCCCCTCTATACTGCCTTAGACTGCCTTCTGGGAATAGTTCCTTCCACTGACTGTGACACATTAACGAGACTGCTGCTCCAGTGTCTATCTCCATCACAACTGGTTTCCCATTTATGCTAACCGAAACCACGTATGCCCCGCGATTGTTCTGATGCACTTTGTATACATACTGGTTTTCACTGCTTTCATCCACTGCACCAGCATCCTCTATATGTTTTACTCCTTGCCCGTTGCAAACTTTCATCAGATGTCCCTTTTTTCCACATTTGTTACATGTAAGATCTTTGTATCTGCAGCGGGAAACAATATGCCCAAACCTACCGCAACAATAACATCTCACATTTTTGTCACCTTGTCTAAACATCTTCCGACCTACTTGGTTCACGTTCTCCGTATCACTTGTAATCCCTACACTTGGTGTACTTTGTTCTGTTACCTCAAGCCTCGCCATCTCCATTGCATTTGTCAGGCTTACTGCTTGTTCCAATGTCAGGTCCTTCTCCCCCAACAATCTCTTCTGTACATTACCATTCAAAGGCAGCCCACTTACAAAAGCCAGTAGCAGAGCGTCATTCAGAAACGCCCCGAACGAACACGGTACAGCCAACTTACGTATACGCAGCAAATAGTCATTGACCGATTCATCAGCATGCTTAGATGCTCTCATAAACGTAAACCTCGACGCTATAACTGGAGGCTGCGGTTTATAGTGTCCTATCAATACCTCCTTCAGTTGCTGTAACGTCTTTCCATTCGGGGCATCGGGGCTGAGCAAATCCTTCAAAATGCCATACACTTCCGCACCAACCGAACTCAACAGCACCGGAACTCTCTTGTTATTCGGAGTCTCCTGCACCACAAAGAACAAGTCCAACCGCTCAAAATACGTCTCAATATCCTCCTTGCCGTCATACCTATCAAACACTGTCTTAGCAGCCATCCTCGTCGCCAGTGTTATATACTTAATTTACTGTGTTACAGCTGGACCCATAGACATAGCATGTTTACAGGTGGATAACTTGTATTCAACTGACTGAGTATATAATAATATGACTCATGCATATTCTTGTAAACATAACAGGAAGCAATCTATTTATATCATAGTGAATACTGGATAGAGTGTTTTTCCCTGTTAGCCAAACATTACACTTACCTCTAGTCCAGACAGCCTGGGTTCGATTCTCCGGCGGTAACAAGCTGTTCAGGCTTAGGCTGACCACTCAGTCCCTGCGGATCAGGACTTAAAATAATAGAGGTCCCCTGTGTGTATTTCATCTGCATGCAAGATAAAGATCCACCTCTGTCCTGTTCGATACATGAGCAGCCACATTACGGCGAGGCAGGTGAAAAACAGCAGCACCAGCACTGCCTGTTCTGGCTTTGTAGCAGTGCTTCACGCTGGGTTCATAACAAGCAATGGCTGAAGAGTGGTGGTGAGAACTTGGTAAGCTCACACACCACTATAAAATAAGACACAACTAGCTGTGGTATAAAATACCACCGACATACTCAGAATTGAGGGTCTGCCATTATCTTATCTTATCTAGTTATGTATGACCGTACGTGTTAACATCTGACTGTATGATGTATGTATGTATAGGTTAACACCTGTACAACTGTGCCGACATAGTCTGGTTCAGTCGTCGCTTGTAGTTAATCCTGGTGGCTTAGCTATACTCTGAATTTTAGAGACTTGCAAGGAGAGACTACTGGACTCTCCTAATCTTTTAAGTTATGCATAATAGGTTACAGTATAAAGTTGAATGTGGAAGTAAGATAATGTATAATGATATTATATAGAAAGGCTCGCACGTTTCGGCTCAAAGCAACACCAAAACCAGTACAGTATTCTAGAGACAATGAGTCAATTCAGCCTATAGATTATAGAAGCTATGAAAGCAACACTGTACTCAACGACAAAGAGTCGATGGACAACATGACAAATGCTACGATATAGCTGTTGAATATAAAAACAGGACTACTGATAGAGTTACAGACTAAATTATCTTTGGGTTAACAGCAGAATCGAAACAGAAAACTGTGTCCTGTAAACCTTGACCTTTTTAGCTATTGTCGATATCTTTGAGGAACTGGGACATCATTTGATTGAAACCCACATCAATCAACTAAAACTTATTCATAGTAATGATAATCTCACGTTGATGGGTGAATTTTACCCTCACGTTTAGCCCAGGTACCAACGCTCTAAAACGCTCAAACTTGGTCAACAGAAGTACTGAAGTAATACCGTTACACAAGTTTCCACACGATCACATTATGTTGACTAGATAATATGTTGATCATTTCCACTAAGCATGGAATATGCTGTACAGCAACAAAACAAGAATGAGGCACTAGCTGAAGACGTGAAAGACAGTTCAACTTCAGTTGTTCATGTACATGAATATACCATTGACCTCGTGTTACGTCAATCTAATTTGTACCCGAATAAGAGGAACAATGTTTCAAAGCAGCTCAACTAAGGATTCTAGGATACCAACATTTGAATATTGACTGCTTGCAAGAAAACTTACATCAAACTAAACGTCAGCCTGCTGATCTGAAAATTTATGACTGCAGGAAATGTGTAACCATGCTGCGATCCAGTTGGCAAGTAGACCTATTTAAATGAACCATCTTGGTGATAATAAAAAACCTCTTAAACTTAGAGATAGATCTGCAAAAAATACCTGGTGCAAGAGAGACATGATGAGACTATAAGAAAAGAGTCCTTTAATGCTCGATCTAAACCAGATATGGATCCCAACCTGATGTAGGGCATGTATGAGTCAAAGGCACACCTGAATACAAGTGTCACAGCAAATTGTATCATGGATTATTCTAAACCAGTATTTAATAAGGTGTACCTGCTAGCGTTATTCCATCAGCACTTGGCTAATGTTTCATGTCAACAGTGATTCAAACCCCACAATCTCTCATTTCTAATGCTTGTATCCTCAGGCTAAATGCTTTGTACCGATGCCAAACAAAGTGTCCAGATTTCATAAATGTATTATAATTATGTACTTTAGAAGCATCAATATGTCGCTGGAATAAGAATCTAGAATATGCTCTGGATAAATCCATAAATAAGCTACACTCGGATGTTTCGAGTCATTCCGATGTTTAGAATTACTTGATTATTTAGAGCCAAGTTATATTTATCTGTTGATAAAATTGTTACTACATTGTAGAAATATGGCTGGAGAGCTATATGTTAGCAGTGATTCAAGGGTTGTACTACAGTTCACAGGTAAACTATCTTTAGGTTCAGATATAGCACCTGCTACATACCTTTAGTCATTGGTCTGCTATTATATAGGTCACCAGTTGGATAGCTGGTGCGGACCCAGATAGCCGACAGTTTGTAATCTTCCTCGCTGCAACACCTGTTTTACCAACAATCACACTTTCCATTGATGAATTGAAATTGATTAAATTTTTAGGACGTCAAGCCAAAACCTTTAGAGAATTGATTATATAATGTGATGCATTGTTACTTGATGACTCTCACAGGTCCGCATATACATGTATATACTGAGTACACACTATATTGTTATGTGTGTACGTGTAGGCTGTTTGTATTAGTTGCTTTCCGGTCTGCAATAGATGATAGGCAATAGCTGCTGTGAAAAGTTGATATGAGCTAAACATTATTGCTGTAGCCTTCAGTAGGCGGAAATGACCGATATAAAATGCGTATACGATATATAGGCCATAGCTACTGCTAACTGGAACCCAAACGAACCTTCCTTCTACTTATGTTGAGATATTGGTTGGGGAGGGCTGGGGAATTTTATAAATACATTGTAGTTAAAAAATTGTATTAGTTATAATAATTGTTATAATATATTTACATACTACACTATAGTAGGCCGTATACACTCAGAAAGCTTGCTGCAATGTGTTGAAGCACTTACCTGCATTGCAATCTCCGTGTATCATTTATAAACAGTGGATTAGGTATTTTGTGTATTTGTGTTATTATCCGACTCGTTTATCCTATATTTCTTACCTAATCTTCTTTGCAGGGGAGAGAGAAACTGTGTCTCAGTCTGGAATTTTTACGGACAGTGTTACTAACCAGAAACTTGGTACATGTAGTAAATGTGGTACAGTGTTAGCTGACAATAGTAACCGGGAAACAGATGAAGATAGAAGTGACAGCTACCCTCTCACTTGCATATTCTGTAGCCAGATGGTAGATAAACCACCTGCCAGCACTGACAGTGAAGATAAACCACCTGCAACTACTAACAGTGAAGATAAACCACCTGGAAGCACTAACAATGACTTGTGTTTACAAGTAGAGACTACTATGGCTGGTGATGCAACAGAAAGTGTCACGCAATCTAAAACTACCTCACAGGCACCTGATACCTCTCCCACTAAGTCCAAGGGCAGTGGTTTCCAAACCACTTCGACATTTTCAGAGGATTTAAAATCAGTCTCTACAATTTCCTCTGGGAAAAAGAATTATCAGTGTCCTATATGTAAGAAGAAAGTTGTTGGTCATCTTACAAGACATGTCTTGACTCATTCCACAGATAAAACGGAAAAGTGTCCAATATGCAAAAAAGCATTTGTTCAGAAAGAATATTTACAAAGTCACATGAAATTACATGAGGAAGTTAAGCCTCATGCCTGCAATATGTGTGACAAATCATTCGCCTTGGCCAGCTTTCTCAAGAAACACCAACGGTCTCACCAAACTGAGAAACCCCACAAATGTTCACTCTGTGACCGATCATATAAAAAGGAGAATCATTTGAAACGACACATGGCCAATGGGCATAAACTCACCGCAGGGATGTTATGCGTTTCCTGTGCTGAAGTGTTCACATCACAGCAGCTATTAATACAGCACCAGCTTTCTCATGCTCAGTGTTCACCTTACTCCTGCAAGTCATGTGACAAGCGTTTTACTGATAAGGCTGAACTGGATAGACATAAGATTGAGCATACCGGTGGGGGTAGAGTGAGAAAGCCTGTTACGGTGAGTTTGCCCAAGATCCAGGTGGATATACCGTGTTCCGTGTGTTCCGTATGCGGTGGGGACTGTATAGGTACTTGTCCTGCCGTCCAACCGGGCAGATGTAGTACTTATCCTCGAAGTAAGTGTAAACAGTGCGGTAAATCTTTTAGGAAAGCTACGCAACTTATTGGACATATCTGCAAGAATCGAAAAGGAGTAAACCACTAGTCATTTTAGGTTATGGACGAGGCATATTGGACTAGATGGTAGTAAAGCATCTGTCGAAGTAGCTTACTTGGTCAATTGTTTGGTATTTTTCTGTAATCTCTTTGTAGTCATAGACGATAATTTGTAATTTCTTGATTTATTTTTGAACTTTTTATTGTGTACGACTATGCTCAGCTGTGTAGTAGTAGAAGTTATTGACTATTCTACATGTTGTTAAAGGTCGGCTTATATTTACATATAATGTTGTCATGATGGAATTGGCATTGTAGCATCCCTGACTGTTTTATAGTTGTTTGTTGTTAGATCAATCGCATGTTGTATACTATTTATGTTTCCTGCCTTTGAAAATAATAGCTGTCTGCCGTAACATGATGAAGTTTTATCTCTTCATATTCCTTTAATATAGGCTAAGAGTAGGTAACTCCAAACTATAGAAACTGTAGGATCAATGTATTTCAACCCAACTATTGTCCTATTTGTTATGTTTTACCCTAACTGTTAGCTGGATATTTGGTTCTTCATGTCCTGCCAACCATCTTTATACGTGTGAACATGAAAGCAAAAGTTACAGTGAGTTAACAAAGTAATAATCCTCCATGATACTACTACATGTACATGTTGATGTAAACCATGTCTACAGCAGTGCTTTTTTTGTAGGGGGCTCTCTGGGCTCCCGGGTGCCCCCTCAAAAATCATGGATTGTTGAGGGGGCTCCCGAGAGCCCTCTCAACAAATTGCCATATTCTAAAAGTAAAAGTTTAAAAAGTAACCGTAGCCAGGCATCATGCGTGATGCATCCTATTAAGAAACATACATGTACATATCATCTGGTACATGTACAATGTACATGTATATCAAATATACATCTCTAATCACTTATACATGCATGGAATGATTTGTATGCAAGGGATTTGTCTTTTGAGCAATCAGAGACTTGTTTGACATCCATTAAAACACCAGTTCCTCACTAGGATTGAACCCGGCGCCTCTACGGCATCTAATCGCCTAGCACAGTGAGCGGACCCTACTACCGCTACACCAGCTCAGCAACCTTAAAAAAGAAAGCTTTGCCAGGGAGCAGTAGATATGCTCTGAGCTAACTGCACACAAAGCACCCCTCACATTACGGCCACCTTGCTATATATTCCGCAAAACATTTGACCATGAGTTCTATAATAATGTCAAGTGGATTCAGTAGGAGTGCTATGTAGCATGTGTGAAGGTGAGAGCGGGGAGGGAACCTGAAATATGCAGGGAGCCCCCTCAACTGATCTTACAAAAAAAGCACTGGTCTACAGCATGTGAATAATATATAAATCATAATGGCCTCCTCATGTAAAATAATCAAATTCTGATAATGTAGTTCTCTATTTTGAAGCAATCAGGAACAATTAGTAGTAGAATTGATGCTAGGCAACACTAAAGTTATCATCTCTTTTTTAAACTTTTACCATCACTCGCATTAAATATATTTAATGCGAGTGATGGTAAGAGGATTAAAGAGTAGACAACTTTCAATTAAAAGCAAAAATCCCTGATTTGTACCATCTTGAATGCATCTGCAATATTACACACTCACTTTGTGAATGTTATTTTTCTACATTTAAACTATTCTTGCCACAAATGAAGCTAAATACAATTTTTCTGTGCTAATGAAAAACCAAGAGCCATGTGATAACAAATAACATTTCTAGGTTAGTTCATGTACTTGTAGATATACATGTGCATGTACATGTATATGAATAAAATTATTTCATACAATTGTTCATTGCAACACTGACACTGAGAACAAAGCTCTAGCTTTTAATTTCTCACTAAAATAGTAAATCATAAACATGCTCATGTCATCTGGTAAAAACCTATGTGCAAATTTGATATCTGTTCTTGACAGTGTTTGTTGCTGTAGTATACATCTAGCCATCCTGTTTCATGGGACCTCAGAGTCAGGAGCGATTAGCATATATATAAATGACAGGAGATGGGCTTTGGGTAGAGAGTCTGTAGGATTTGAACTTGCAAATCAGATACTTCAACCAGGAGATGGGCTTTGGGTACGTTTAGTTCAGTTACCTCACATGTGCTGTTGGTTAATTTGCAACTACATGACTTGTAGTGTCTGAAGGGTTAGAGCATAACCAATAGAAGTAAGGGCATGTCACATTATCTACATTGCTATGGGTACTATGTGTAGGAAACAATTTTTTCCTAATGTCAACAAAGAGGTATAGTAATCAGGAATACCAGCTGTGGGTCCAGGGTAGGTAGCTCGATCAAAGAAGATGAAACTTAATATTAATAATGATTTATAACAGTTTTGTATGAATACATTTTTTGTCATGGACTATTTATTTACCAATATTACGGCAGGATATAATTATAAATTTGTTGCACACAATTAAATACATTGATACAATAGTACGTACTATAATTCTATTAATTTCAGAATAATACACATACATGTATCGAAATATGGAGGATTACACTAATCCTTAATGCATTGGGAGTTGTGCACTCATGTCACAGAAATCTACACAGGAGAAGATGACTCTTATTAAACACACTAGAGTACAAAAGGATGTTGGAGATTCTTTGTTTATTTAGTGATTGGTGTTACAGCTGCAATCATGGAAACCCTCTGTGTGTGGGGTCTGCAAGTGTACAATCATTACTAGACGTAAACTCTGTACATTTTTGCCATAAAAGTTTGTAGGGATTGGGGTCCAACTACAATAACCAATCAGTCATGTGTGTGTGGGCTGGGTGGTATCATTTCAAACTTTCATGTTTTCTTATCTGCATGCGCGTACCAGATCTGTGAAACTGATTTAGTTTGGTCAAACATTAATAAAATGGAAAGAATTGGAGATGAGACTGTATTTGGTAACAACAGTGGGTAATGTCCAACAATAATGGATATTATAGCATTACATAAAATATGGTTATGGGTCCACCATCACCAATATGAAATATCATTGAACCAATAGATACATAATTATACTACAATAACAAATATTTGTTGCACTTCAATACATTAAAAAGTAATAAAATATAAATATGCACGAAATAATTATAGGAAAAAAGAGCCAAGCCCAAATTGGGAAACATGGTACATATAGTTCATGTACACAAATAAATAATACTGAGCAACATAAAGTTTTGGGCATATAATATCTATAGTAGAGAATTTTTGTGGTAATAGAGGTAATCTGTTCAAATTGTTCAAACTGGTCATTAATTTGTAAAGCTCAAAACATATACCTGAGCGCTATCATGTGACTATTGAGAGAGATGGGAACATATGACCCTCTCAAATAAATGAATTAGAAAAATATGGAAGAATGCATACAGTTTACTACTAATAAACTAAATAAAATAAATATATAGAATGTAGAAAAATAAAATTTAATATTCAATGATTACGGAGTTGCTTTGCACTATTGACAAGTCCCTCTTTAAGCATTCTAACAACTTCCTCTACCATAGCTACATCTGCTCTCATCTCTTCATTATGAGTTCTCAACTCTTCCTCGGCAGCTAACATATCTTCCAGCTTCGACTTCTTACGCGAGCGAAAAACACGTGAAGCAGCATTGTTCCTTATTCGCCGCACAGCTTCTTTTTCAGTTTCATGTGGTTTTACAAGCACCACATTATTGGGTAACTTTGATGCAGGCTTGCTGGATTTAGCTTTACCTACTCTAGCTTTACCCTTTTTCGATACCTTCCTTAGTGGCTTGTCTTCACCTACGACAGAATGTTGAGATGTGGAGGGTTCATACTCGAGATGAGAAACTTGTGAATGAAGATCATTAACTGTAATTGGCACTAGTTCGGATAACTCCAACTCGGTAGCAGGTTCAACTTTACATTCAGTGGACAGTAAAGGCTGCTCAGTTAAGCTGAACGCCTCAGCTAGAAGATCCTTGCTGTTTCTTATAAGTTCTGTTGTATCTTCAACGTCTTTACTCTAAAATTATAATTTATACATAAAATAATAAAACAGCAAGAATATAGTAGGCCTACACGATCTATTACTACAAAGCAATTGTCAATTAGTGCAAAACAATAAACAATATTACAATCCTACCCACATAATTCAGATTAGAGCATAGTTACTTTCAGATTGAAGTGCATCTAACCACCTTTCACTATATAAATATAGATGCTCAGTGATGCATCATTATATATATAACATAGCCCACTTACATCCATTTTCTCTATCTCCATAAGGTCTTGAAATACCTCGTTGAGTTTCCAGTTGTCCAGTCCGTCGCCAGTTAGAGAAGGACTAAGAGGAACTAAATCTATAGAGTCAGCATTGGTAAAAGATTTTAGAGTCATATCGGCTTTGACATCACTATATAAATCTAGATCATCCATACCTACAAACAGAAATCATATTATTAACTCAATAAGCCTTACTCACCCATATGAGAATCTCAAAATTCACAACATTTCATAGGTAGAGATACTGGATGATACCCTATTACATACACACCTCGATCATGGAGAGACAAAGGTGTTTCTGTAGGGTATATGGTGCTGATGGTAGGACTGTCCAGCAAATGGCTGTCCAGTGAGAAATACATTTCGTCCAGTTCTTGCTGATTTATCTCCCAATAGCATCTTTTGTCGATTTTTTTTATATTCACGGTTTCTAATGAGACCTATGTGAAATATTATACATATTTATAATTACAATTTATAATTATAGGAATAAGCATACGATACAAGAATACTGTTGTCAAGCGAAATTTCTGCGCTGCAAAGTTCCTGAGCTTTCAATATCAAATTCAAATTAGCTTCAGCTTCTTGATTAGTGGTTGGGGCAATTGGGTTGGGCGTGCCACCATTTTCATTGCAAGCTCATAAATTTTGCCATGCTCAGAAATTTTGCTTGACACCGTATTTCACAAACTGCTAACTGCCACAGAACACGGAAAAACAACTCTAACAGAGAATACAATTAAGTTTATTAAGATTGATTTCGGAGACAGATAAATAGCACTAACTTGACAGTGACACTGACTCACTCAATTCTATTATTTAAATTATTTATTATATTATATTATTAAAAGTAATCTCCCAACTAAAACAATCATCACAATAATAAGTGACAATATACTTGTCTAATCACTACATTAACATTGCATGTAGTAAAGTGAGATACTATATCTATTCTATAGTTTAGTATATTACCATGATGATGCGATGAGAAAATGGCAAATAATTTACCAATACAATGAATAAAAAACAAATTATGTATTATTTTACAAACCATTAACCAGGTCAGGTGGCGAGTAGAAGAGGAGAACGACAAAAATAAAATTATTATAGTTAGTAGTTAAGTAATAAATAATTCATAAATTTACCTGAATGATTGCTTATTTATAAAGCCTGATATCAAAACTTCGGTTTTGACGTAAATCCACAATTAATTTCTATGCCTGCATTTGTATCCCACCGTCTTTCAAACTCTTGTAAGCAATGTCAGCAATAGTCAGATGCGTGCTTTATATAGTTATGTGATCGTTGCTCGGCAGTGGTGCAACTCTTTTTTGGAATTCCAAGCTTGAGCTCCAGTAGTATTAGTAATCAAGAACACAATTGGTCTTCCTAGTTAGATATCACAAACCATAGAAAGTTACTCTATGATAAAACTTCCTACGCGAAGGCTATAACATTCATACGTCCTCGAATAGGTCCTGAAACGTTATGTCTGCATTAGCGAGGGTGGTTTTACATTCCCACCCACTAGTGCATTCTTTATTAGTTGTGGAGCTCGTGTTACACGCATGCGCTTTCTCACCGCCAAACTCAAACCTGATTGCTAAATAATCATAGATTCTATATGAATACTTTAATTTTGTTTAAGTCTAATAGAAGCACCACGGTATATGGCCGTCTCTATTTAATATGCCCACGAAAATTTTAAACCAACTTTAAAATAAAGCATCGTTTGATTTTTATTAGGGACTATAAAGTTTTTAACAAAACTGCATGGGATCCATTAAGTTAATAGTGATTAAGTAATAAGTATTAGTTAGTAAAGTATAAGTATTGTATATGATATATCAATCATAGATAGTTATAGTTGTTTCTTACCAAAAACTATCAGAGACACCAGAGGAAACACAGACTAGCAAACATAACATGGCGTAAAGCTGTAAACAAAAGTTAGTAGCTCAACATCCTGTAAAGGTAGACTACCACACTACCAATAAGTACCAACAAACAGCAGATTACTGTAACCCCCTGTTGCCAAATAAAATCGCACACTGTAACAATGTGCGATTTTATTTGGCGTTTTCTGGAACACTAAATGTATAAAGGAGTGCCTCATTTGGATAACAGTGACTGTTATCCAAATGAGGCACTCCTTTATACATTTAGTGTTCCAGAGTGTACGATGACTTCAAAGGTAAGAAAAATATAACTGACCTTGAGGAGATACAGGTCGCAGCTGTACCGTTTATTTGTAACATCAAAGGTCGAGGAGATGTTGAGGCAGCCATGATCACGCTTGAGCTACAACCGCTAGACCAGAGAAGAAAGAATCGCAGGGTAGTACTTCTACTGCGGATTCTGGAGAAGGAAGAGCAACACCCTGCCCTCAGCGCGGCAGATGATGATTTACTGGCCCAGCCAACAGTGGAAACGGTACAGACCCGCTCCCAATCTGAACTGGAGCATGGACTGAACAATGGGCATGCCATGTCTTTCAAAATTAGTAAGAGCAAAGTTATAGCATTAGCATAAGCATTCAACGCAAAGGGCGAAGTCGCTCAGTATGCAATGAACGCCACCATGACTGTGCTAGAACATGTCTTCAGCACTAGGTATATTGGAGTCATTCTGCAAGATAACCTAAAGTTTGATGAGCACGTACAAAACATACCAAAACAAGGGAAGGAAGCAGCTGTGAATGATCAAAAGAGCACTCTTTTAGGCCCCTGAAAAGGCAAAACTTACAGCATATAAGTCCCTATGTCTTCCCATCTGGAGATTCATCTGCGGCATGGGACCCAAGCACAAAGGAAAACATCAAAGAGCTTGAAAATATACAGGAAGGAAACTGGAGGAAGTCCAGCACAAGCTTGGTTTGGTGCAGAATAGATCTTTTGATAGCTATCCTTTCAAATGAAGGTTCTCACCCTGACCTGAATTCAACTTATGATAAGCTCCTCAGGCAACAGAACTGCCAGATGCAAACCAGATCCCAAAGCAAAGAACAACAATTTCAATGCTATCTGAATCTATCTTTATCTTATTTTATTATGAAATAATTATTGTTGATTACGTTACCATAATTGATAATATATACTAATTCTATTTTGTAATTTTAATCGTAAGCTAATTTATACAATTTATTAAATTATGATCTATTAAAATTAATAACATATAATTACTATTAAATATTTAGTATAAGAAAAAAATATAAATAAATATACATGTATAATATAAATATTTATTTTATTTTAATTTTTTCTTCTATCCCTATAGCACATAGCACATAGGCCTGAGAGAGCTCGTAGCAAGGGGTATGCTTCATCAGTTTGTAGTTTCAAGTTAGTTGTGCTGTGGTCAGGTATCATGCAATGTTGGCATTCATACGATATGGATATTATATTATTATAGTTTTTCTTTCATCTCACACACTGTTCTAGGAAGAAAGCGGCAGTGATAGGCTGAGGATTTAGCATACATATATTGTACGGGGTTCCCCCTAGCTGATCCTCTAATAACTGTGGCATCTGGTAGTCTGGCGTTCATAACTTCGTCATATGAGCTTGCTGCTGCATCATGGTATTCTTCATTAGACAGCACACCGACAAGCAGACTATGCCTGTTGGTGCAGTGTTTGCTCAGCTCTCAATCATCAATGCTTCATTGATTTGATTTACCTACAGTAGGACAGAGATCGCTCCAGGATGCCAACTTGTTACACGGACATCACGCAATTCTATATGGATCCACATAGGAGCTCTAAATCAAGATATCAGGCTCATGCTGAGCACCAGCCTGAAGTTAAAGCTGCAGTGGTGTTGCAAGTGAGTCTTTTTAACATGGGTATATTTATGACAATCTGTATTCAGTTGACACAGATCTTGTCTAATTGTTCTGAACAAACAAAATTGTTCCACGTTGCTCAAAGTAACCGCTTGTGATTGTTTTTCTTTTCGTTTTTTGATAAGTTGATAGTTTCGAAAGCTATTGGTTATTAACAAGATATTCTTTGTTCTATTAGAAATGAATGTGAGAACTGTTAGTCCTAGTTTAGAATAGCCACCGTTTTGGCAATAGAAAACCTTCAGTGTCTTCACAACCTCTTGGGCTTGGTCTAAAAATCCAAAGGTGGCTGCTCAGCCTAAAAAGATATATCGACATGGGATTTTGCTTAGTCGGAGGAAAGAATCTCTCGCTCATTGTCACATCAGGTTTCTTGCGCGAAAATAAGGATTTTGTGTTTGACCCAGGCTGTTGTGTTCGCAACCCTGTGACAGAACTGGGCCGGACAATTTTTGAGCAAGTTGGTCTGTGCCTGAACATTCGGTTGCAAAGACCCTGATTATGCATGTTTCTAGCTGAAACTGGTATTACTTTTTTCCTGCTCTGCACTTAGGTGAAGTGCAAAGAAAACACTGATGCCCAGTATGCTAGTTGATAGTCTCAACCTTGGCTCACATTATAGTGTATATGCCTGCATGTTACTTTGTTTGAGTTGTAGAAAGTTATACGAGGCCATTTGACGAGAAATAAACTACGAGAAGCACTTGAACTTTATGCCAGTATTTTTTCAGAGCTGGAAGAAGATGGAGATAATTTCCAGGTAGATTTATATATTTATCAGAGTAATATAGCAGGCTATTCAATCATACCATATCGGGGTGAGTGGGAGGGGGGGGGAGGTGGGTGCTGACACCACCTCCCTGCATACCAACATTATAATGCAATAGAATTTGCGACTCTTCGAAAATGTCAATTAGAAACAGGACGTTTGGAAAACAACCATTTGGAAACTCTAAACCCCAGCTTTCAACTAATTTTTATTTTCAATGTTATATTTGTAGAGCCCTAAAAATAATTAATTAACTATGAGCTGTGTTCTCCTGTATGTGATCTGCAGAGTTTCGTAATGGGTGTTTTCTAAACGAATGTTTTCGGAACGTCCTGTTTCTATCTGACATTTTTGAAATGTCCCTTTACCAATGCAATACGTACCCACGTAGACCTATTTAGGGACCAAACTAAACATAGTATTGTTATAATACCAAGATGGTTGATTTCTATGAACTCTAACTGTATGTGCGTTGGTTAGGCCTAGTTCTATTTGGTTGTAATGCCGCAATTTGATATTCCGCTTTCAGATCTCTTGGCAACATAATGATAAGGCCTGTTGGCCAACTGCTACATTAGCAATAAAACCAAACCAAACAAATAATGAGAAAGCATCATGTTCTACTGCTAAGCTGGTCTTAGAAGAATCAACAAATAAGTTCATAGAGGAGAGTCTACTAGGTGTTGAGTCCTTACTTAGTGAATTCACTGAACTTTCCGCTTCAGCCAATCATCAGCCTAAACCTAGCAGCTCTCAGCCGTCTATTAGCATCGCTAAACGGAAGAGTATGACCACAGTGTCTCATTCCAGTTTGTCCTTCACACCCTCCGCTGGACGGAGATCATCATCTAAGCATATCTCAAACTCGTCGTCCTGCAAACTGTGTAAACAGATTGACCTTGAGTCGTGTGACCCCAGTGAGCAGCTAGTCGTGCAGACACTGAGGTCTAGATCTCGAAAGTCTGATATTTGGCTTGTGAGTCATGTCATAATGTCATGTCAAAGTGTAATCTCGTCTAATAATCTACCAATCGTTAAACTGTATGTCTATGTGAGGCAGCGGCTGTAGGCTGGCATGGTATACTTGTTTCTACTCTTAAAAAGATAACTTATTTTTTCTTTCAAGTTAATCATGGGTAGATAAGCTACGACTTAGCTGTATTGTAGACAGACCAGCCAAATTATGCTCTTTCCACCCAAAACCTCTCTTATTAGGGCTTTGAAGGGTGTGGTGCTGAAGGCACCTGTCTAAAGGGAGCCTCTGTTCATGTAGCTACAATGTAGATAGATGCATACTTGTATGAAAATTACATTGGCCAGAGTAGTAATGTAGTGTAATATATTGGCCGTGTATTACTGGATCATACATACATACGCAGTATTTACTAGTGAATGTACATGTATAGACATGTACATCTTATACCATGGATATGCATGCTATGCATGCTATGCATCTGTATGCATATGATTGTATTCATGTGTATGCATGTGTATATTGGACAGTGCGTGGGCCATTGGCCAACGATAAGGATATAATATGATGCAATATCCACTCAGCTACTTGCCTACATGTGCATAGTTATTGACAGTGTGTTTACATTATACCGGTTGGGCAAGATTGAACATGTTACATTCCAATAATTGTAGTATGCTAGTACGACAATAGAGTGGAGTTCCAGTTCTCACTCATGATAAATGTAGAATGTTCTAGTACTATATATTACTAATATAATACAGTGATGAGTATAATACATGTATTTATATTCTAGAATAATCTACATGTTACTAGCAGTTAACTGACTCAATAGTGATACTTTCCATACTGTATAAAATTACCACTGCACAATACAAGCCTACATATGAACACATCAGTAGTTAATACCATATATACATGACACATCATTCTAACACAAGATGGACACAGTGTAAGCCACATTATACATAATGACAAGCATAAATAATGTAGAAAGGATGGCTATCATCATACACTATGTTTGCCTGAAATTATAGCTTACACTTGACACACATTCCCACTTGCATAAACTGCTGAACACGCAATGTAGCAGCAATCAAATTTGCAACTGTTAGAAAATTTCATTTAGATACAGGGCATTCCGAAAACGTTCAAACCCCAACCACAAACAAACATTTTCGGAACGTCCTGCTTCTAGCTGAATTTTTTGAAATGTCCCGTTACTGTTTTACAATCGATTACCACTCACACTTACCAAAACATTTACTTCTGATATATTTGACACAGATTTAATAATACCTGACAGGGCAGAGAACTTATTCTCCCATATTATGTCGTGTGTGTGTGGGAGGGGGGGGGGGGGGGTTCAGTTCACCTTTTACCAATATGTGAACTTTAATAAGAAATAACTGCATGTACCTCTACCTTTAAGTACTAGGCTATTATTAAGACAGCTAAAGCTGTTTTATTTCAGTTACAGCTGTCATCTAGTCCATCTGCTGACACTATGACTGTTACCTGTCTCTTGAATTCTCTCAATATAGTTACATACATGTATGTACTTGGGCAGTAACCATGAGGTCATACTGCTTATATATTCCATCAGTCATTAGTGTTATAGAAACCAACATACAGCTCTCTGCCGTATACAATAGACACATTGCTTTCTGTTGCAGCCTTCAGGTACCCCTGCTACAGCTCTCGATGGCACAATGTACCGCAAGAAGTCGTGTTGTAGAGTATCTACACCAGAGTGTTCAGCTGATAGTTGGGGGGTTAGAGAGGTGTCCCGTTCCTATGCTAATCTAGAGAGACAGAGGAGCAGGTCTAGCTGTGACCACTCCAGGTATGTCTATGAGTATTCATTCTACCCAGCTATCACATGTAGTAACCGGGTAAGCCCCTTACTTACCTTCCTAGAAAATCGGAAGTTATCTACCTTGATTCCAATTTCATGCCTTATTGATCAGCAGTATGTATAGTATAGAAGGTATGTGGTATCAAATGTAAAGTTATATAGTACTTGTCTACATGCATGTGGTGCATACAACTAAATACTCAACCATATTTTCATTCTTGCACCTCACTGCCTCAACTAGAGTCATCTCTCTCTGTATTATACCTCAGGGTGGGGCTAGCAATTGATGTTAGGGACTTGTCAAATCTCTCTGGTAGGCATACATGTACATGTTGGAGGGTTTCATGTCTGGGAGTCCCCTGCGTAACGCTGGGAGAGGCGTAGGTAGCTAGGCTGGATAGAGGATATATTATGTATATAGAGTTCATTGGTGTTATGGCTGGTGCTGTGCACAGAGGAGCTGCAACGCAAAGCACTAAAATATTGGAGTCTATGTGTCCAATTCTTTATTTCAAAAACTTGCATCATTACATAAGGCTGATGCAATGGATCTAATTATAGATGATTCAGGTTTCCCTTGAATAGAATTCTATTATCACTGAATCACATTGATTAGGTTGTTTGAATTGATAACATTGTGTATGTCATCCAGGGCTGAGCTGTGTTGTAATCTATGCCAATGGACATGAGGGTAGTTTTTGTGGTAGTATTGTACTGTAGTAGACACTGAATCAAGTCAATAGCCTCCATGTTATTTCATGGTAATTGTTGGATTATGCAATATGTGCACAACTACAAATGGTCAAATGTACCACAGGTAGTTTTGTAATATTTGCCGGTGTTGACCTTGAATAAGTTATATTGTGCTAAGTTATTGATTATTTATATTATTTATTGGAATCCCAATGTTGAAATGCCTATTCAGCTGGCTTATTATTACGAAATAGGAAACACAAATATAGGTACAGTGCATATAAGTTGGCTCTTGGTATAACTACATAGCATAGCCCATATGATTACAGTAGGGAGTTGTCTACTCCCTATTTCATTTCCTTCATGTTGGTTTGGGATATTCTTCACTTTAGCAAAGCTGCATGCAATATTATTTTCTGATGTTTCCCTTGAGCTTTTCATATTCTTCTGTCGTGTACATGATGGTGTTTGGTTATGTTGCTAGGTCTGCTCTCAGTTCAACTCAGCAGCGAGATAGACCTGCATGGCCCAGGAGTGGCATTAGACCCTCTACAACCAGAAGTCCTACCTGCGCCAGCTCTGCTCAGACTACACCGTCTAGCTCTCCTACACATAGTCCTAGAAGTCGGCGCTCTGCAGGTAGAAAATGTAGAGAGATCAAATTGAACACTTCCGCTACATCTGTAGTAACAGACAGTGGAGTACAAACATCTGGTGCTACTACTACACATGCGTCGGTACAGACTGTGGTTGATGTTGCTATACAAACAGACACTGCGGGTGGGGTGGAGAGCCCTCCAATTACCACCACATATAACTCTATTTCCCCACCCAGTCTGGCTGATGCATGTACTCAGGTGGTAGCTAAGATGCAGGCAGAATGCACTGCCTCAAATACTGGCACATGTGATGCAGCAACAGAAGTACCTGACACACCCCTGACACCTGTAAGTACCTGTTAGCCAGTGCTCTTTGCTAAGATTCCATTATATGGTACGACCCCCCCCCCCTTCCTGTGTCCAAACGTAATCATAAGATCTAAGCCTATGATGTGTTCCGATTATCCCCTGCTGGAGGAATGACGTTGGTAACTTACACATTGGTGACTTATAGCCTACTTTCGTTATAATTCTGAACTTTGCTGTAGGTGCAAGAAGATGACAAGCCTGGAAAACCCGAACCTGTTGACCAATCAGATGCCACTATATCTGCTCGGTTGGGGTCACATGAGAGCTCCCAAATGGATCTCACCAATGGTAAGGCAGTGCACAGACACATCTGTGTATTGTGTATATTGTACCGTATGGCAGTGAATAGACACACCTGTGTATTGTGTAGCCTACTGAATTCACTATCATATATCAGACTTGTGTGTAGGTTACTTGACGCGCATGTAGTTGAACTCTTTAGATCTTCAAATGTAGGCCTATGCAATGTCTGTGATAAGGCGATTAGGTTGGAGGTGCTAAAAGTAAACGGAGAGGACAAATCTGTGACAAATCTAAAGCCATTCTATGTGAAGCTCGGCTCACCACCTGCTTATATCAAATAGTTCTACACTCCATAATGTGTATTTAGTATTACTGCTAACAATAGCTGCAACTTCTCTCCAAAATACATATACATGTAGGCCTACATATACAATCATGTACTGTGTGATTAGAGCCTACTGTCTTCCAGTAGTAGTAACTATTTCCTTATCAGTCAAATATACAAACACACATGTACATATTATTGTGTTTTGTAAGTGGTTAGTTCCTTGTTATTAGGACAGGTTACATGAATAATGCAATGATTTCATGCACTGAATACAGTTTATCATGGTGTATTTGGTATTAGGAAACAGAATAATATAATTTCATGTATATCATGGCAGTAATACAGCCTACCACAGTTCACATGAGTGTAATTTGTGGCTGTCAGTATCATGTAAGTTTGAAGGATTCAAGGAATGACGACTGCTAACTTGTTTTTGAGGTGTGCATGTGAATAATTGTACAGGGTAGTAGTTTAAATACACAATATAGTATAGTATATCATGTAGAGTGGGTTAGCTGTTTACTGGTTCATTCTCTTCTGCAGTGAGTGTCCTCTTGTCTCCAGAGAAGGGGGCGTCACCTCACCTCTTCCTACCCAACCATGGAGACTCTAGTACTCCACTAAGACCCACACACCACCCTAACAGAACCAATACATCACAGGTTAACTCATCACAGGTTAGTAGTATTGACTGCAGCGTATGGTGGCCAGTGTTTTACCATCCAACATACCAACATACTAAATGTGATTATTCTTAAAAAAACTGTGGTCGTCTCAATTTTAAAGAAGTACATTTCGCTCCAGAGCCAAGAAATGCATAAAATTGTCATGATGTTGTAATGTCAGTGAATCATGAATCTAAGGTTAGTAGAGCAACATGTAATTTGTACACTCTGCAGTTATGGCACAGGTTGAGGCTCAGTTGTCTTCTCATGATGACAGGGGAAGGCAACTCCCAAACTGTGTGTTAGACCCGTGTGTGATGTATGAAGTATAACGCAAGGTTGATGTTGATAGAAAGCTTACTACTTGTGTTATTATCATTCAGTGGATTACGACTAGGCCGTTAGAGATAGATATTATTTATCATGGTACGGGGAGACTGACAGGAGCCTACCTGTGCACTTAATACCAACACTCCAACCAAAACTCTACCTAGAAATTTCTGGCAGTTTTATGTGTCAAGGTGGCACAGTTGGTGGCATACATACACACAAACCGAGAGGTTGTGAGTTCAAACCCCCAGCTGTGTCATTTCTGGCAAAGGCCTTCAGCAAGTCTTTTACCCTAGCTGCGCCTGTTCGGATCAGGGCGTATAATTAATACAGGAGGTCCCGTGTAGTGTCTACATCAAAAACACCCACGTTAAAGATCCACCTCTGCCCTAATTTGCAAAGAGAAGCCAGATTCTGGAGGGGTATGTGAACACATTGGGGTGGCAGGTTGATGTAGTGGTCACTGACCATGCACTCCTGTTGTGGAAGGTGAGCTCTTCCACTCGGAGCCCAGCTCCTGTCGCTCATACAAGTTTCATACTTCTGAGGTCCGTTAAATAGGATGGCCAAGTGGCTCGACAGTAACAAAATACAAAATACAAAAAAATGTACATAACTTGAAGAAAGCTAGCTGATGATTTTAGCTGAAATTTGATATGAGGAGTCAGTCTATGTTGTATAGTATGTATAGTATATTGTATAGTATAGCATAGCATCTTATAGTATAGTGTAGTATAGTGTAGTGTAGCGTAGTGTAGTATATTACACAATGTAAATGTATATAGTATATTATATAGTATGTATCTGATTGTTTGTAGAGTGAGTCAGGGAAAGTCTATGAGGCAGCATCCAGCCAACAGCAGACTAGCCTGTGGCGTACCACTAGCTCACCCTCCCACACCAGGTCTAGATACGGTTAGTAGGCCCTATACTGTACCAGTGCAGTTAGTATTTATGTTATGGAACCACCGGCTACTACGTAGTACACTATTTTCTGTGTAATCCTGTGATGATGCTCTGTATGTGCTCCTCTAACAGTATTGTGTAATCATTGAGATCTTCTGTCGGGACAATGTAATGTTATCAGGGTACCAGTGCTGGGGTCGTCTATGTACATCAGAGATTGTGATTAGCTAGATGTGGTGAAGAAGTGCTAACTACTGGTGCTATAACTACTGGTGCTATAACTACTGGTGCTATAAATACTGGTGCTATAACTACTGGTGCTATAACTACTGGTGCTATAACTACTGGTGCTATAACTACTGGTGCTATAACTACTGGTGCTATAACTACTGGTGCTATAACTACTGGTGCTATAACTACTGGTGCTATAACTACTGGTGCTACAACTACTGGTGCTACAACTGCTGGTGCTATAACTGCTGGTGCTATAACTACTGGTGCTATAACTACTGGTGCTATAACTACTGGTGCTATAACTACTGGTGCTGTAACTACTGGTGCTATAACTACTGGTGCTATAACTACTGGTGCTACAACTACTGGTGCTACAACTGCTGGTGCTACAACTGCTGGTGCTACAACTGCTGCTACTATAACTATTGGTGCTATAATTTGTATACTAACACTGTTGACAGAGATAAAGGCAGATACTACCCCAGAAGAGTTGAAGTCGCTGAGGGAGAACATGGCTATGGAGCTGATGTGGATTGAACAGGCTATCGCTAGCAGGAAACAGGTAACCACTACCCTACAATTTTCCTAGCCTTAGCTCTTGGGTATACAGATAACCACTACTCTACAATTCCGCTAGCCTTAGCTCTTGGGTATACAAATAACCGATTCTTTGAGTTCTAAGGTCAAAGGTCAGAGATAGTGGAAAGCAATAATATCTGCAACTTGCCCTTTGTGTAAAATTTGACAGGATGAAGTTTACTGGAGGAGTGGGGCTTGCTGAGTTACATCTCACTATGCAGTATTTAATGAAACATTGTAACTTTATGTGGGAAGTGAACCCAACTAGCTCTTGCTGATTATATAAACCTCTACTGCTGGAGTTAAAATAACAATGTTATTAGAACTGAGTCATGTGAGAGTTGTCTGCTCATTGTTTATCCACTCAAAGAAAAGACAACTCCCGATTCATGTGATGTATTTATCTACTGTAATACGTACAATGTATCTATTTGTAGTATCTGTCATTAGTGGAGCCTGTAAAGGAAGCACCAACTAAACTCTAGGGATTCTCTAGTCTGAGGTATATCTTACATCATCTACTCTGTCTCTCCATCTGTCCAATCGATATTATTTGTTTTATATTATTGTGATGTGTGATGTAGCTATTTATCTTGCTGAATTTTTTGTTCAATCAGAATTTATTTTAGAAGTAATAAAGTGAAAGTGATAATTCTACTAAATTTGATTCTTATACTTATGCCACTAAACATACCAGTTTACCTACATAAATAGTAGGCCTACATGATATAACAGATAACACTAATCCCAAGTTTCGTATTACATAATATACAGTATATTATATAATACTAGTTCCAAGTTGTATTACATAATATATGATATATTATAATTAAGAGCTGTCTGAGTATGTCATGAGCTCAACTGTGTGAATCAGTTTAGTGAATCTTGTTCTAGTTGTATTTATGGTATTATATACTTGTACAATACATAGGCCTACATGTGTAATAGTACCTGCCTACGCTGCCCCCACATGACACCTGAAACCAGCTTTATGGTTTATATAGCATATAATATTACTCCTTCTAAATTTTTTATTAGCCTGCATTATTTTTGTGAGTAATTGAACTAAGAGAAGGCAAAAGTTCAATAGGAAAATAAATTCTTTGCTGAGCTATTGCAAGCATCCATGTGTAAGGTTTAGAAGGAGTTATGTTCCTCTGCTTGGTATGACTCATAGTAACTGTGTATAATGTAATAGGATGGGACACGCCCACTTGTTCTTGTATGACCTAACACGATGCTAGTATTATGTATATATAATGTACTCCTCCAGTATTAGCTCTATTGTGTTTGATTATAACCTGTTTATTCAGTCAATGAGACCCTATATACACACCTAGATGTGATTATTTGCATTGAGTTTGTTAATGTAACTAACAATAGCTTAACCATTGGAGATCAGTGAGTTGTGTCTAACTACAAGGACTGCACTTTGCTCTTGTTTTCTCTTGTACAAACAGCTGATTCTACTTGTTGGATATTAGAATTTTCCTTTCTGAGAACTTCCAAGTAAAAACCAAGTAAGTAACTCTGCTTTCTGTTATTCTTCACTTTCCTACATCGTATTGAGTGGAGTTCCTTTTGCAAACTTGTGCAGCATCTACATGTACATGTATGTAGATGTTGCAAATTATACAACTTACAACCTATACAGTAAAAGTCAATTCATTGTTGTTCAAAAACTGCCTAAAATGTAGGATTTGTAGACCTACCGTTTATGTTCTATTTGATGTATCTGGTGTAAAATGAGATTGTCTGTCTCAGAGTATAAGTTATAACACTGTACTGATTTTACATACACATGTAATATACATATAACTGTTGTACAATTCTCTCTTTATCCTTATAATATTTTAGTTTTACACCTCATGTAATAGAAGGTGTATGAAGAGTGCTGTATTGTATTTACTAGTTGATAGTCATCCTCTCTGTACATCACCATGAGTGTGGAGGCCCCTAGACTTGAGACTGTGGAGAGTATAATGGATGGATATAGCCTACCGCTCCTAGTACAACAGCGGGCCGGTGACAGACTCCTCCTCCACAAGTCTATTATTATACCTTACGTTATATGCCAGCCTCTCAGTGACTCTGTAGATTCAGATAATGAGTATTTCCTTATTCCACTCAGCAATAAAGGTGAGATATCTTAGCATTGTGGGTAAAGAGTGATATCTTAGCATTGTAGCTAGTGATATCTTAGGATAGGCTTGGCTACACAGGGGCCGGTTGTTCATTTTTGAGCACCAGAGCCTTGTTCTAGAGCAAATCGGTGTGCTGTTTGTGCGCCTATGCAAAGACCAACATGTTGGTCATCTCAGGCCATGGCGTCACAGAGCGCTGTTTTAATTGGTTAATATCAGATGCAGCGACTCCAATTATATAATACATTGGAAACCAGCTTTGATTATAGGCTGAATATCAATCAAAGCCACTGGTGGACTGGTACTAAACATTGCTTATAGAGCCGTGAACGAACAACAGAGTCGTTTGGCCGAAGAGCACAGCCTCTTGTGTACGTACCCGAGCCCTATAGAACTGTGATCAGTTTGGACGAGCATCGGGAATTTGAAAATTCGATTTTATTGGAATATTTCATGAGCCTGAACTGCTAGTGCCGAATCTGTTATGTATCAATATATTTTGTGAAATAGTTCCCTACCCTCAACATTAGTCAATGTCAATGGTATAGAATCCATCGCACTTCGTGACAAGATTAGGGAAGTGTTTTACTTCACATAACCTACGTTATTTCAATAGTGTTCACACATCATATGACATCATAGTCTCAGTAGTGTGTTAACACTGTGTGCCATGCTATATATAATATGCCTACACTACAATAATTTCTGATGTCTAGGTTACTATGGCGCTGTGTCACCACATGACCAACCTACCAAGCCTTACCACTGTATAGCACAAATGTTGGAGTCGGAGAGCATACCTGACCCTGCTGATGTGCTTATAGACAGTGTTACTCCTATCAGATGCTTTGATCGAGCTAGCAACAAATTTATAGATAAAGTATTGCTTCCAGAGGAGATGATTCCACTGTCTAAACACAAGAGGTATGTGCATGTGCTAACATCATCCATAATGTGTTGGGTAATATTGCTTTGCAACACCAAATGCATTATATCAGTGAATTGATGATTCCATGATGTAGTCGGAAATTCCATACTTTAAATGCTGTGTAGCCATGTTAGTAAAGTAAGGCAATCAATTTGGATCACCCAAACTGTTGATCAACATAGTCGTAGTGATAGTGTTATAGCTACGGATTTAGTATATCTAGTATCTGACATATGCAAGGACTTGTAGCTTTATACAAATTGCACAAATCTAACAACACTTTCTTCTTGGTGTTTACTCGTGTCGAATTGTTATATAGAATGTTGCTAGAGCGTATAGAGAACCTCTAGTTTCTAACTCGCTGTCCTCTACTAGTATTTATTTTGAAGCCTGCAACACTAGCACGCTAGAACCAAATGCTATCTGATAGTACAGTTATTACACAATGCTATACTTGTTAGTTCAGTCAAGGTATTCATTCACATAGTGAGGTCATTACATCCTTGAACACTGTCTAGTCAGAGAATATAGGAGAATATACCTTCACTCGATATAAACGGTTAAACTAATATACACTGAACAGCGAGTGAAACTCAGCCATCTTATTCAAGTAATACACACACCGCTTTCCGTCTCAAATAACAAAGTGGAACAAAAACTTGGATAATGGTTTTGTTGTTAATTAAGCTATTGTAATACTGAGGTGAAACAGTCAGTCATTCAAGAACAAAACTATTAGCTGTGCAAAAATAACAATCAACAATATTATTGGTTCCTCAGCCAGTTGAATGGAATCAGGGAGTAACTGTTTAATATGTTGATAACAGTTTGTCAAACATGTGGGTGTTTGTTCACACCCTGAGATACACTACATGTCATTACAGATAGGACAGGTTTTTAAACATAGATATCAGTACTAGTAATAATAATATCCATGGTGCCAAACACAATTCTTTAACATGGCTGCCCGATAGCGGAGCTAATCGAGGGGCATCCTATAGCTGGATATTGTTATAGTTCGATATGGCACAGAGGGAAAATCTTCGGGACGAAAACCTGCAGGTCATCAGCTGGACTCGAACCCATGTCCTTACAGATAACTTGTGTCATTACTGCAAGACCAGAGCGACTAGCGTTAGACTATTCGGCACTCGGCCACCAACACCTATATCATTATATAATTATTACATGGCAACTAGAATAGAGTCTTCCATGCGGTTAAATACTAACAGTAGTAGTAAAAACTAGTATATTATAGGCGTATAATATGCTTACTCGTGGAGCATAGCAAACACAGTACATAGAATCTATGACCTAACAATAAACACTAGCTTATATATTAGCTTAATGGCTATATTTATCTCCTTGCTAAGTTGTTTAAATAAGGTATTTGAATTTTTAAGTAGGTATTTCTGAATAACTTGATAAAATTAGTTAATGGAATAATTCTGAAAACTGTCCAATAGCACTACCTCATTGTAGCGAGAGTAATCATATCATTTCCGCTGAATTGGAAACATCTAGAAATACCGTGACTGATCTGCAGTTTATGTAGTGGCCGAACTTGATACCTATGGTGTGACAGCGGGTGTAGAATGTAGCCTGTGTACCTATGTGTAATTGTATGAGTATTTGTGTGTATTTTAATATGGTTTGCATTTCTAAACCCCTGGATTCACAGCCAAGGTCATTACACCTCTACTGCTTAGGGTATATTCCATCTGATGCATTAGCATGGCTCTTAAACGCTTTAGACAAACCGAGAGGCTCTGGGAAAGGAGATTGACTGTCATTGAACTGACACGAATGGTTCACATGTTAGAAAGACACTAAAAGAAGTTTTTTTTCACTTTTAAATTAAAACTACCAAAGCTGGTGGAGGGGAAGACATGAGCCTCGTCCCTGCTAGACTATCATATTCTGTATCATCAGAAATATGTGCGCGTAGACAGAGATGTTACTAGCATCAAGCGTACTGTTGTACTAGTAGTAGTACGTTCAACTAATTCACTAGAGAATGAAAATCTATATCCTTGATATAAAAACAAACAATTGCTGTCTATTGTCATCTAACCATAAAACTAACATTTTTGTTTGTATTGTTCATGTGTTTGCGCTGGCCAAGAATAAGACAATATCTCAGCTGCTTTGCTGTAACCAGCCTGTGCCAAGACTTGACATAGCCAGAGTTTTTCATCAGAATTTTGACACGTCATATTGTCTTCTTCACAATCCACCAACCAATTTGCCCTCCGTGACAATCTTAGGTTTAAGGCTACCAAAGTTATGTTGTGTTCTATTGCACCTCAACTGAGCATGCCCTGATTATATCGGTAGGCTATTTAGTGTTTCCTGGATATTTTTAACAAAGTTGCGATATATATTGTAGTTGTCCCCACTTGGTAAATTCTAATAAAGGATCACTTTGCTGTTTTTCATCTAAACCTGCTGCCACAGAGCATAACACTGTATGCGTGAGGGATAACTCCAGACACTTACACATAGATAAGTACTTGGAGAGTCGGTACTATGTCGTCAATAAAGGAAGTATCCAGAGTATGCCGCCTGGCACCGTCTCCTTAATACAGGATATCGCACAGTAAGATATGAGTATTAAATTACACCTAATTTCATTAGGTATTCCTTCCTGGTTCAGAATGGTCTACTCTTGTAGTCTCATCAATATATTATTATTTTATTATTAGTTAAAATTAGTTAAAATTGTGTGAGCGTTTATTACCCTCTACTCTATAGAGTCATACAATGTCTTAGTTCTGTTATTAGTTATAGTACTGTTATAGCATGCCGTAGAGTGTAATATATATAATATTATATTAATCACAGGCACCAGGGTCTACCGAGAATCGTCTGCTCTGTATCAGTCAAACAAACACCCAGAGATGAGCTCCCCTTACCCAAACTTTTCAGGTATGTAGTGCATGTATATTATGTATGCCTGTCTATCCTGGCTATGTGTGACTTATTCATTAGTAGGGAGGAGGCTATTATACTGTGTACTCTGTAGGCTAAGGTTGTGAGGCTAAGGTTGTAGAATTGTCCCCTCAACGACAGCCATGTGGTAAGCTACCATCACATATTTAGCATTGATAAATTTATGGTCAGTAGTGGAGGGGGGGGGGGTGGTTTATCAGGCATCTCTCCCCCAATGTACCAAATCAGCTTAATAAGAGACAAGGGCTATTCATTTGCCTGCCTCCTATAATATGTAGTTTACCTGCAGATCTGCATAAGTAATACATAGTCATAAAGGTGAAGTAGGCTACTTACTGGGAACTAAGGCACAGATAAGATTAGCTAATAGCACTCACTTCCTCTACTGATCTCTATCTTATACACTACGGTCTGGGCGGGTCTCTCATATACAAACATTCTTTGATAAAAAATCAGTCACATCCCAACAGAAACTTGTACATAAAGTCCCCAAGAGACTGAGACTGAGACTGACTTACTGACAGCTACTAGATATTGGACTCTGGTGTACTACTCTATGACCCAACATATACCTATAATATTACTATAACACAGGTATAGGTCAAACTGTATACCGTACACCCTATCACACATGTATATACCCTTCAGAGATGAATGCTACATGTACATGCATGGTTTGCTACTACAGTACATGTATACTGTGTAGCGAGGGCCTATACAATGCTGGCCCTACATAGATACTAGGTTCCATTCCATGAAAGCAATATATAGTGCATGCTATAGGGAATGATTTGCAAACAATATTAAGTAAAATGGTTCATATTTGACCAACTGAACATGTGAAATTAGTATTAGTATAGTAAAATATGTTCTTCCTTTCGATGCTGTATTGTTAGTACATGTATGTTCATTCAATCTTCTATTGTGATAGTTATTGCGAAAATGTACATGTATTTACAACTGTACAATATTGCCATTTCCAAATAGCATTCTTTCGACCAATCAGAGCTCACGATTGTATATACAGGCTCATCAAGATCATCAGTGATAAGGTGATACTTGGCTATCGTCTATCAGACAGTAACCATCCTCGGCCTGATGATGTCCTTGAACTCTCCAGTTATTCACAGGAGATGTTGGCCATTGCCGACTCGTGTCGAGTCAATATGGATGACATAAAGAATCACCACGTCAACATGTCTGTAAGACGCGCACATCCAGGTCAGTGCTGCTAATTATAATGGAGTGCGCTGATTGTAGTCATTGATAATAAGCAGGAGTTATCCTCTCTATGATCAAAGAGCAATGAGAGAAGACAACTTGAGTTGTTAGGAATAGTTTGTATTGAGTGCCTATATTGCTTTGATATTTGAGAGTCGTATTTCCAATTTTTCAAAGTCTAAAGTGAAATAAAAGATGTAATACATTGTATATATTTGTTGGTGTCCATGTTCACACATTTAATTGTATTGATTGACCCCGTGCCCTTTCTAGCTTTATAACTCGAGGGTATAGAAGTGTAAACAGGGGTACAACAATTTAGTGTCTGATTCTTTCGTCTGCATGAAACGCATCATAATATAAATATAATATATATAATGTAATATAATTATGTAATATATGTTACATATAATATGTGTAGCATATAATATGTCTAATATATGTTACATATAATACATGGTAGCATATAATATAATTATGCTACATATAATATATATAACATCTAATATATGTAACATAATTATAATATTATATGACTCAGTAGATTTCACTACCTCACTTTATTTCAGGTAAAACATTGAGTCATAAGGACTTCTACGATATCGTTAGAAAGAGTCAAACTCTCCCACCAAAGTTACCCGAAAGACCACAAACACTTCGTCTCAAGTCAAACTCTGTGCCTACCTCTGCCTATTCTAACATGAATGGTGCGACAGACCGTGACATTGTAACTGTAGATAGTTATTCATTATCTCCCCCTGTTCAGTATGCACAAGTAAATGGAGGTGCCATGACTCCCAATAGGCTTGACTTAACTGGGAGCACAACTCCTGATCTCAAGTCATCACAAACAGTTCGACTTCCCACAAGAGATACTAGTAATAGATCTCTACTAAAAAGGTAGGTGCACAGAATCTAAAGCTTACAGGTAGAACTCTGCTACTATCATAGTAAAGTATTACTGAGTCAGTTTGTGACTCAATACTGCTTTTGCTACTTTCAGTAACCCGATGGAGATCATACACGCCAGTAATTATTTGACTAACAGCTAATAAAGGCTACGTGGAAATACACTACTTTATACATATAGTACAGGAAAGGGAACATTGAGGTCACGTTGTAGGCTAGCCAATAAATTTAAACGAGAAGTAGTAGTCAACCATTGTACAGTTCGACTGTTTTTATATTCTAGATTCAGCACGATTTCGGTACGTAGAAGGGACAAGCACCCTTCTATGAAAGACATATTAAATAATTTTCATAAGAAGGAAGATGAAAATAACAACAATAACAAGAGGAAATCTAAGAAATCTCTGCGTGGTTTAGAGATCGTGCATGTGTTACCAGATGCACATCACAGTGAGGTTATAGACTTGACTCAACCCTTATCAGCACAGAATACAGAGGGGATAACTCCATGTACCATCAGTTCAAGTTCTAGCGTTACGTCACATGACCACTCTTTACCACCACATGATACTAACCATTTGGATGAGTTTATTCATAGCCATTATGATTTCTTGGAGGACCAGGATAGCTCTTCCCCTAATCAAGGAGGCTCCTCCCATAACCAGGAAGACTCCTCCCACTATATATCAAACTCCTCCCACAGTCAAAGCGGTGAGATACATTATCAAATTCACTCCAGTAATGGTCAGGAAAGCTCCCCCCACTATAGGTTAGGTTCCACGTACAACAGTCCACCCTCCGACAACAGCGTGACAAAGGAATCTGTAAACAGTGGCAGACCTACGGTACGATTCAGTGACATAACTCTAAGTGAATCCTACAATGGGCGACCAGAGCCACCAAGGAGTGAGCTTTCCGATAGCCCATCTGGTAGGCTCCCTTCATCAAACTCACAAATAAATAGCCAATCAGATAGCAGCGCAACCATCGAAGTTCCAGCTCCGGATTATGATGATCAGTCAACTGGAGCCACAGTTGTCAAACAGAAACCAGTCAGCCATTTAGATGAGATTCGTCAGCGGTTTAGCGCTGGTGGCAACGGTGAGCTAAAGACAACTCCAAATTTATCCACAATTAAGCCAACAGCATCAGAGGCGGAGCCAATGCCTACTTCAGCACAGGAAGCGGCAAATAAATCCCCACAAAAACTTAAGTTTCCAAATGATCCAATTGAAGAGCTCAAGATGAGGCTAAGCACAGGAAGTCTCAAACCCTTGGCGACCAGTTCTCGTGATTTCAGTAAACCCCCAACTAATACTAGTTTGTTTAGTGGAAACAGGAAACCACAACATAGCAACAGAGCTATAACCAATAGTGTTCCAGCAAGTAGTAGCAGCAAGTCAAATGACGACACATACATGAGACCTGTTCGACCTTCTGCAACGATACAATTGACGGAATGAGCAGGTGCCCTGTAGTCGTACATGACAGAATGAGCAGGTGCCCAATAGCCGTACGTGACAAAATGAGCAGGTTATAGTCAGTCATATCTCATATGTGATAGAATAACCGAATTTCAATAGCGTCTTCATGTACTAGTTCTATACACCAGTGTATTCTATACCATCATCTGAGGTGCATCTTCAATATCTTTACTGAGTGAATAGCTTCAACTATTATTAATAGTACCAATCTTCCAAGAATGACTATTCCAGTTGATTTGATCCTAGAGTGGCCATGAGTAGCCTAACCATGCATTTCTGTATGAACAAGTAAATTGATTACTACCATTATT
Source organism: Bugulina stolonifera (assembly GCA_935421135.1). Classification (NCBI taxonomy): domain Eukaryota; kingdom Metazoa; phylum Bryozoa; class Gymnolaemata; order Cheilostomatida; family Bugulidae; genus Bugulina; species Bugulina stolonifera. Next base: position 5,315,030 of record OW285190.1, on the reverse strand, counting down.
ATGTCCATTTGCTGCAATATTTATACTACCTAAATATAATACTACAATGCTGCTTGCTCCATAAAAGTAATGTATTCTGATTGTGCTATCTACCTGCACAATGAATAAAATACAATATAAAAAATTAAATATTCATTAAATATTTAATAAAATTAAAAATACATGTATATTATAATGTGGATACATCATTATAGCATATACATCTTATAAAACAGCATGACCAGGCATATTCCATTGGTTTAACATGAAGTCATTCAAATAACATTTGAAACATAGGTAAATAGGTAAAAAAAGGTGTTTAAATAATGGCAGTGTGTGTGGATATTGTTTTACTAGCGAGTCGGAGGGAATATATCACACACCATCCAGCCTTTCAGGTGCTACATGGCCCACTAAATATACATTGTCATAGACATGTCCTAGGTACTCTATATCTATAGGGTCGTGCTGTGTACTTGACAGTGCATGCAAGGTGTTCTTTATATACTCTCTCTTTGACATCTTGTTCTTGATTATTGGGTTATATAAATCATTTGACAGCAGTATCAGCGAATGTACCATCACCAGCATTGAGTCTAAAATGAGATACATTTGTACCACACAATCGCTGAAAAGTACGTGTAGGCCTACATACATGTATAAGTTAGATATTAACCAATATGCATACAGATATTCTCTGTACTATGCAAAATGAGGTAAAGTAAACTGTATACTATAAATGGAAGAGCAGAGGCTAATAGAGGCTAATTAGTGTGATATCAATATTATACAGAATGCAATGTTTTCATAATGCACCATGATGTATACATTTAATAGAGCTGGAGCTCAGTCGTATACAATATTGAGCTTAGTAAACTGTGTCACTCAAGCACTCCATCCTGGGCTATCCAGTTAGCATAAAATGTGTCAAGATTTTGAATTATCTTGCCCCTCAATACTACATTAAATGTTGCTATGCATTAGGTGTAGGAAGACCGACTACTATGATACTTGGAATTGCTTGAAAAGGCAACTCCAAACAGTCACAAACCGACAAGCATACGAGTTAATTAGAAGTTGTCCTCCCTTCGAGAAATTATTTTATTAATTTCTGTATCACCAAAGACCCAATATTATATTATGCCTGACCTACAACTGAAGATTGTTATCTTCATTACTACTTGTTGACAATCATTGCCTTCAATTTGAGTCCTTACTAGCGTGGACTCCGAATTAAACAGGAAGACAACTCCACAACTACACCATGTTGTGTGTGCCATACGTACCTCTATTAAATGTTGGGTTACAGTCGGAGTAGTGAGCAGAGAATTCTGAAAGCAGATGGAGAATAAAACTGTTCAGTCTTTTGGTGGAAAGAGACAACTTGAAGAAGAACGACCTCATGGCTATCGGTAGGAACCAGCCACGGAAATCATGTTTACTTATATAGTATGCTAACACGTCGTACCTGTAACATATTATATACCTTATATTATAGTATGCTAACACGTTGTACCTGTAACATATTATACCTTATATCAGGGCTGGCCAAAGTTATTTTGAAGTGGGCCATATAATATCAAATTCTCATACTTGAGGTGAGCCACTTTATTCTTGTTTCAATTAAATATAGTTGAACATAAAATTAAGTGGTTGACATTGTTGATATTTGCATGTTCATTCAACAACAATTGCAGAGTTTTACACAAAGCTCAAGTGGGCCACCAAAAAATGAGCAAGTGGGCCAAATGTGGCCCACGGGCCAGTTTGGCCAGCCCTGCCTTATATAGTATGCTAACACCTCGTACCTGTAACATAAGATACCCTATATAGTATGTTAGCAGTTCATATCAATCTACAGAATTGCACGTACAATCAATGATGCATTGGACAAGAAATTCGTAGAACTGATGTCAAATATTTATATAAATAAACATTTTTACTTGCTATAAACATGACATCCTGTGTATTCTGTTACCAATACAGACCTCTGCTTAAAGAGAGCGACAACGTGTGAAGTCTTAAGTAGGTCTGTACCAAGTATGAATTCAGCCACATCTTCGGGATTGTCATTTAAAACTCTCATAGATTGTAGAATATAGAGACCAGAGTGAGACTAGAAATAAAAACATATATAATAATGTCCTTCCATGGATAACATACTAGGCCTACATGTAGTATTACATGCATGTCAAACAGCAAAATTATCACAACTACAATTGTAATGTATATAACATATATAATTTCTAATATTTTATGAAAATATGAGCGCTGACTGTTATAGCAATAAGAATCACAAAAAATAATCTAAATTCAGCATCTAGGTGGCCAGACAATTCGGCTGTATTCTGTGTCAAAAAGTGAGAATAATCACTCACTCACCTCGTCGGTTATATACGTGTTGAATGAGTCGGTGCCAGATTCTAAAGAGTTGAACAGACTCTTCCAGAAGTGACGACCTTGGGTTGACCTTGGAGTTCTATAAGCAGTACAGCTAGCCCAACTTTCATAACATAGCCTACAGGTACATTCGCTACGTAAAAGTGTGCTGGTATAAAACAGGCTGTCAGATAAGGCTTATTACCTTGTATATTTGCTGCCCTGTATAGGCTACAAGCTATGTCCAAATATAGATATTTGTGCAAGAGCACAGATGTGTCTGGCACAGACGAGTATGGTACAGACATTGATACTAAATTAGTACTCAGCAGCACTACACTGTATATAAATAGTTGTCTATGCATTGCTTACTCATGACATTTAGTGAGAAATGCACACAGTATGTTCTAATAATTATTGGCAAATAACAAAATCATTCAATTTATCCTTGGCAAGCAGAGCAGAAGGTTTAGCAAAAACCTTCGCTATACTACTAATTCTAACGATAAAAAAATAACAAAATAGAAGATCTAACGTGCATCGTGACAACTAGGTAGGAATTCCACACAACAGGGAATACGCTGTTTCAGGCAAGTCTGGGAACAATGGTGATACATTAGCAGTGTCACTAATTATAGATACTGCAATGCTCAAAGACAAGAATAGACTAATAGAGTGTGTGCATAGTAACTAGATATTTGAACTTACTTCTTCCAGAGCAGGTCGTCGTTGGCCAAGTCCGCCCAAAATCTACGACACAACCGAAGATCACGAGCGCTTACATTGGATAGTATCTTTAAACCAAGCTCTGGGGGTAGAGCTCGAAGATCAGGAAAACTGTCAGTCTTTGTTAAACGAGTTGAGAATTTGTTAGGAAGGTGACTAACATCAGCTTCATTTAGGCTCGTACTCAAATGGTGTCCCATTACCAAATTTACTAGTTAGCGATCTGTAAATATATGTATACAGTATTTAACGTTTTACCAAGAAACGATACTTATAAGCTTACCTGTGATCTATTCAAGCTATTTGAAGCTTGCAATGCTAGTTCACGCAAGGAATACTGACTTTGTCAATTGAGCATTTTGGGACTCGATGCAAAATCCATAAAAATACCCATCTCTGACCGGGGTTTGAATCTGAGGCCTCTATGGCACTTAATTGGCTAGCACAGTATAATTACCATTGTACTATGTGTAGTGTATTGTGGCTGGTAGGCTATATGGGTCATCTAACCATGACACCAAACACAGTTTCTACATTCAACACAGATTGTATTCAGATCCTGGGATCTCGGGGGAAAGACAAATCACCTCATATCATCCTTGATCGAACACAGTGGCTAATCTTGAGCAAGTTTTCAGGCTTCATCTCGCAGTCAATTATTGGATTCAATACAAAACGGCAAACTACTTACATTCTCAACCTTGTTGATGTTGATACCCCCCTCCCTCCAATACTACAAACAGATCGGGCTCTAAGTCTGCAGCTATCATTGGTGGATGCTCAAGTCACCTGCCAATACTACATGAGCACAATTATAACCTGGCTGGCAGTCAAAAATACTGCTGTGGGCCAGATGTAACGTGATTGGTTAAACATAGGCCTATATATAGCTATTCAGCAACTCATAATATTTTGCGTTGAGGAGCAATGAAACATCTATGTTATTGTAGATCACGGGAGTAGGGTCTACTTAGCTTACAAACATTGGAGACTGGGGTGCTGACAACAGCATTGTAGATCTGGTGATCATTAACATAACATTTGCACGATCATTCACAGCTTTGTCATAGGTTGACGAGAGCTCACTGTGGGTACCTTCAGCTTGCACGATGAGGGTCAGGAGCTTCAGTCTATGGTTTGTGCACCTTCTGTGTAGTTTACTTTGGGCTTCACTGACACTTTCGCGGCCCTTGATCCCTGTGATGAATCATATACACGGTCTTTGTTTTCACTTCTTTCTATATTGACTCATAAGCGGGGTATTAGCAATTCGGGTAAGATATTCCACACATCAATAATAATAAGTGGCACTCTTATGTCACGGTATATCAGTAGCATTGCACATACCACAGCTCAGGTGTGTCTTATTTATAGTGGCACATAAGCTTACCAACTCTCCCACTACTCTTCCGTCACTCCTAGTTGTGAACCCGGAGTGAAGCACAATGCTACCAGATTAGAACAGAGAGTAATGGTCATGGTGCTGCCACTTTTCATCAGCCCCATGGTGTTGGTGGCTGCCGCTGTTTCGAAAGAGCGGAGGTGGATCTTTAACTCCATGCAGAAGGTATACTCAGGGGACTGTCTTCATAATAATTAAATAACTAATAGAGTATGATTATCAGATCAGTATTAACCACTAACCAAGAAAGATGTGGATTTTTTATATCAATATATATTATCTATATATTAAAAATTATTATTATTCAATAAATAATATAATAATAACTATTACTTCTACTGGATGAAATATTATATTTACTTAAAATAAAATTTTTATTTTATAAAAATTAAATAAAAAAAATTAAAAGTAGGAAATGTTAATTCAAATAAAATTAAATATATCAAACTCTGACTTTCATCAAACATTAACCAATAACAAACATTAATCACTTATTTAAAGTAAAGAATTATAGAACCACTAGTAAATTTGAACGTTTATAGTTGTAACTTTATGGTTATAAAAATTAAAATGCAAGTACATTTTGTTCATGTATCAACCATTTACTCAATCAAAGTCAACGTGCAGAATGTGAGTTGGAGTGTTTACAGAGGGCGCTGCGGACACAAATAAAAACACTAGTATCGACGGTTCATTGGCCCTTGCAAAAGTCACAACAAGTAATCATTGGTCAAATTAGATAATAGCGTGCACAGACCACGCGACTTTCTTAGTCCGACCAAGATATTGCACGTGTCAAAATACCGCTACAAATTATAGACCGAAAATGTATAGCAATTGCGAGTAAACAACGACTTGCCAGGTGGATAACAACCAGCATCCAGCTGCAACCAGTTTGAGCTCCAAATCTCCGTTTTCTGCCAAGGTAGCTCCGAATTGACAACTTTAAGGAGTGGGGATGAGAATCATTCGGGGTGCTAGCGCTCTCTTTAAAAGAGCTTACTCACACAGTGTAAGTAGTGAATGGAGGTCTTCTTAGCAATGTAAATGTGCTTTTAGGAGGTAACAACTTAGTCAATGCATTTCAGTTTTCATGTCTCATTGCTTTGCTATTCTGTTGCATTGAATGTTATGTATGAGGGTTACAGCTATGAGTTTTTGTTTTTAGTTTAGTACAAAACTCATGACCTACATTGTATTATCTAGTGCCAGCAGTGGCCAACTGAGCTGCAAAGGTGATAAATTAGTCTCCAATTTTACAATTTCATAGCAAAGTTTTTAACTAATAACTAGGAAAACAGCAGCAGGAGAGTGTAACACAATAGGCCTATGCAGTGGTGTTCTGCTTTCTCAACAGTAGACTTGCCTGAAGGTATGTGGCCATTTTTATTTCAGTCAAATATCAATGGTAAATACATTTATAACCCTTGGATATTGTAGAGCCATGTGCATCCAAGAAAGTCATTGAAACTCGCTATCATTGGCCAATCTCAGTTTGGGGCCGATGTATACAGTTTACTGAGAAAGAAAGGTCATGAGATAGTCGGTGTATTTACTATACCAGATGAGCATGGCCGTGCCGATCCTCTGGGTAAGTTTATATCAAATGGTACGATGGCAGATGCCTGTGTAGTAAATTATCTTTATATTAGACATGATGAGATTTTGTTATGTTAGCAAAGCGTTAGGTCTTGCTGTATAACTTAAAATATTCTGCATATTTCAATTAAATATATAGCAAATACTTGAATGGAATAATATATATATGAAATATAAAGTATAATGATATACATTGTAGGCTTTTAATTAGTACTTCTTTTAATAATATACACTTCACCATATGTGCTATGGATAGCATAATCCAGTGTCAGACTCAGAGATGTGGCCATCACTAGTTGTTACTGTCTTTGCTAGTCTTTCAGAAAGGCTGCTAGAGTGTAGATAACCGTCCACATGTGCATACATAATATAAATACATGCATGTAAGTCTATAGCATTTATGTAGGCTTAGGTATAGAGATGTTGTGTCTCTCTTAACTTTTCCATCGTAATTTTGTAAAATTTGAATGAGTTTAACAATGTGTGGTAAATGTAAGGGCCGAATCTACTGTACCGCTCCCACCAGTAGCTTCTATACTGTAGACCTAAGGCTACTGTATGCTTCTGTGTCCTAGGGCTACTGTGTACTGCTGTCCTAAGGCTACTATGTTCTCCTGTGTTTACAGCACAAATAGCTCACGAAGATGGTGTGGAGGTATTCAAGAACAAAGCATGGAGGCGTAAAGGACAGGCAATTCCTGAGGTGTTGGATGCTTACAAAAGTGTTGGAGCTGAGCTTAACGTTCTGCCTTTCTGTTCCCAATTTATACCGATGGAGGTGATTAGTCATCCGGAGCACCAGTCTATATGCTACCACCCGTCCCTACTTCCCCTTCACAGAGGGGCCTCAGCTATCAACTGGTAAGTGGCTAAATAGTAGTCTATATGCTACCACCCGTCCCTACTTCCCCTTCACAGAGGGGCCTCAGCTATCAACTGGTAAGTGGCTAAATAGTAGTCTATATGCTATCACCCGTCCCTACTTCCCCTTCACAGAGGGGCCTCAGCTATCTTCTGGTAAGTAGTGGCATGTACTCAGTTGTTATTCCAAATTATCTGGTTTAAACTGGTTCATTTATCTTCAACATCAATTAATAGTTTATGATGTGCTTTGCAGCAACATAGTGGAGTAAGCTAACTTAGATTGTGTGTTTACATACTGAACTCTTGACCTGGTACTTTATCAAGGACATTCTATAGCTTATAGAGGCCTGGCAAGGGATACTCTTATAACATAAAATATTACATCAGTGTACAATATAGTGGACCGTTAGATATCTGTGTGTAATAGTGATAGTAATGCAAGTTACACCAGCTGTATAATATCTAGTCATATGGTTTTGGCTGACATTAGGCTGGGATGGTGGTGTAAATTCTGCAATTATATTATATAATATGTCGTGTTTGTTAGGTACAATCACTGTCATAAACTGGTTGTTAAAATTGGCAACTCTAGGTTGACAATGTAGGCTAACCGTGTAGCCTACTCATGAAATGTATTGAAAATACAAGACTGTAGCCTATCCAGTAAAGTTATACAGAGTCTTCCTGATTCTCCACTCCGACTAGAGTACCCAATCTATACCTGAATCCCATCAGTTCAATAGTATTAGTCATTGTAAGTCAATAGCAGTCAGCGACTGGTAGCATCTGCCATCACGGGTTGAGTGAGTGAAAGCCTCAACACCTTATTTGGTAAAGCACTGCTAGACAGTCTCCCACTATAACTTAGTATAGGAAGTCATAAGATTACATGCCATCAATCACCCACCTATCAAGTTCTTACCACACACTGGTGTACTGGTCTACCAAGTTCTTAACACACACCTACTGGTGTACCAGTCTGTCAAATGCATGTACTGTATATATTGTATGCTTTAGGACTCTTATGTGTGGAGATAAAAAAGCAGGTTTCTCCGTGTTCTGGGCAGACGATGGCCTTGACACGGGTCCGATACTGTTGCAGAGGGAGTGTGAGGTGTTACCTAACGATACCGTAGATACAATATACAACAGATTCCTGTATCCAGAAGGTGTCAAGTCTATGGTGTGTATCATCTATATTATGCGCAGCATATAATTGTATGTAGGCCTCCATACAGTAGTGTTGGGATGTCACCTCGTCAGCGACATTGGCAGCAGAGAACACATTGACTCTGTGTTTTACTTTGGTGAAATAGTTGCTATAATTTCAGTGACATTGCATATTTATAAATTAAAAGCAGAAGTCACCCCAATAAATAGAGTGAGGTGCAGAAGTGGAGGAATTTTAGATAGCCTTTGTTCTTTGCCAAAATTTAAGCAGAAGAAGTTGTCTTCTCTATATTTTGATGGTTCACTGCCCTTACCCCAAACACAAACAAGGAACTAAGGCTATCTAAATTTCTCCACTACTGCCATCTAATAGAATAAACAGTCACATTATTTTTTATAAAATCAAAAATGATGTCAAAACACTATATGAAGTCAATTCCTTCTGCATTTTTAGGCCTGTAAGTATGTGCTGTTTGCAGTATTTCTATGTAAATATTACTACATTGCTGTATGGTACCATATACTGTATGTCAGTGTTGGCACACTGCCATACAGTATTATACTTCTTATACTAACCAGGTTTCAAATATCATCTTATCAACCAAAAGTTGGCAGGATCACAAGTGCACATGTACTAGTTTTATTCTTGGTCCCCTGGACTACCCTGAAACTGGACATGTTATGGGAATTGTCTTCTCAATAGTGGGAACATCAGTTTTTATTTGAATGCAAGGTATAAATTCTACCAAACAATATTGCTTACCAAGTACAGTTAGATTTTCATTGATAGGATAACTCCTGTTCACAAATATCATTGCTAATGGTGAAACATACTAAGGTATTATAAACCAATCAGATACAAACATTTCACTTATGGTCATTAAAGTAGTCTCAATGGTTGCTTCAGTTTTTAGATGAAGAGTTTTGGCGGCAAAAACTGTCATCGGAACATTGTAGTCTGTCTGTTCGACATACTTCCTGTTAGCACCAGGCTTAGCCACTTCTCATGTCTTTCTCTTTAATAATTAGCGTTTGCTTTCATCGGTAGGGTTTAGCCGTGCAGATGGTTGCTGATGGTACCGCCCCTAAGATTGTTCAGGACGAATCACAAGCTACATATGAAGCGTTGCTAAAGAAGAAGTTGGTGGAACTGAAGTTTGATCAGCCGGCTGCCGCGATACACAACTTTATACGGGGAAGTGACCACAACCCCGGGGCCTGGACCACCATCAACGGTCAGGTGTGGTCATCTTATTCGATTCTAAAAAGACCGCTCACATAGCATACTACTTTATTCATGCTTGACACTTTTATTCTTACTTGATAAGAACTTCAACCATTGAATGATACATATTCTTTATCTAAATTTATGTCTTGTGTTTGTACCGTGCTATTCTATACTGCGCTATTATAAATTATAACAATTTTATAGCAAATCACATTTTATGGGTCTAAGCTGCGGAGGAGTTACAAACCTAATGGAGAAATTCTTCCAGTTCCTGGAATGTCTGAGCCAGCCATTGTTCACTCGGCTGGTATCACCCTTTTTGGCAATGATGGGAAAATGGTGAGAATAATTCGGGCATTATTTAATTAAGATTTGATTGATTTAGCTACATGTATTTAGCTTCCCCCACTGTGTTCTGTAGCGCCTATATCTAGCTGCAACATTATTATATTATTATATCTGCAGTAATTGTATAACTGGACGTTATTAAATATCATATGCAAAGATAATGGAAGGGGAGACACCCCACTTGATGATACAGTCCTGTCTACCGGCTCCACCCACCATGTATTCTCAAAGTTTCTGTGACATACTCTCCAACCATTGTGTGGCTTTAACTGGGCTGGCTAGTACCAATAACAATGATTTCTATATCAATCAACATGCAATTTGGAGATCAAGGTGACATAACTCCTCCTTTGATCCAAATTTTATTGGAGACTTTCTTGAGGTGGGGTGACATATCTCCCCACCACTACCTTTGCTAGATGTCTTCATGAAGATATGTGAAAAAATTTGTTTGTGCTGTCATTGTTATTGTTGGAGATCATTTGCATAGTATAATATATACTATTGACCTTGACCCCTAGGTGGATGTGGAGAGGGTATCGCTACCTAACGGTAAGATGATAGCTGCGAGTAAGTTCGGAGGAGACATGGAGTCTGACCACCACACCCTCCAACTCACCGCAGACGAGGAGGCTATACAGAGTAAAGCCCGTAACATCTGGCACGGTATTCTCAATGCAGAGATCAGTGACACCACCGACTTCTTCGAGTGTGGTGCTGGCTCTATGGATGTGGTCAGGTAGTTCCATCTCATATACATATTATTCCTTGATGTGAGCGAAGTTTTGGTGAACTTAGAATGCATGTGCGGATTTCAAGTGGTCTGGTGTGACAGGGACACATGGTGCCATATTGGCTTTATTGTTTTCTGATTGGTGAATAGAATGGAAATGTATGAACGGGTATTAATGACCTCTGTCTGAAAGCTGTAAAGCTTTTGTCTGAAAGCTGTAAAGCTTTCCATCAGTGTGTATAACGTTGTTCAATCTTGGCATGTCTGGAGTCGTCTGCTTGCGATCGGTTTCTGGAATATGAAAAAACTTCATTTGTGTTCGCATAGTTATGAAGACGGAGAAAGATATGCTATACCATCTCATGTACCCTACACATGTGCTCTACTGTAGCATGCGCTATACACAGCTATCCTGTAGCATACACTATACACAATACACATACTATACTGTAGCATACACATTACACATGCTATACTGTAGCATACGCTATACACATGCTATACTGTAGCATACGCTACACACATGATATCCTGTAGAATACGCTATACACATGCTATCTTATCCTGTAGGCTGGTAGAGGAAGTGAAACAGCAATGCGGTCTGCAGATCACCAATGACAAGGTGTACATGAACACTACATTTCAGGACTTCATCACCATGCTTGTAACCAACTACAGAGGGGAAGACACAGAAGATGAATTCACATATGACCCTGTAAGTTATTCACATATGACCCTGTAAGTTATTCACATATGACCCTGTAAGTTATTCACATATGACCCTGTAAGTTATTCACATATGACCCTGTAAGTTATTCACATATGACCCTGTAAGTTATTCAGATATGACCCTGTAAGTTATTCACATTATGAACCTGTGAGTTGATGGGGGGTCCTTCATCCACTCGTATTCTTACTGTTGCTAGGTGGTCCTTCGACTACTCGTATTTTTGCTGTTGATATGTGGTCCTTCATCCACTTGTATTCTTATTGTTGATAGGTGGTCCTTCATGCTAACGACATGGAGCTCAAGTTCCCCAACCAGCTGTTTGTAAACAATGAGTTTATAGATGCATCAGATGGTGGTACATTTAACACCATTAGTCCTACTGACGAATCCGTCATCTGTAAGGTGGCTAAAGGTACGAAGGAAGACGTGGACTATGCTGTGCACTGCGCTAAGGTGCGTCATTAATTTTCTTCGCTATATTTTTGATAAGTCAGTGTAGATAGTAAAGTTGTATGGACTATGCTCATAGGCAGTTGTAACTCAATCCACCTGCGTACTGTAGTGTATGCACACGTGTACTGTAGTGTGCTGTAGTGTATACACCTGTGTACTGTAGTGTATACACCCGTGTACTGTAGTGTCTACACCTGTGTACTGTAGTGTATACACCCGTGTACTATAGGGTATACACCTGTGTACTGTAGTGTATACACCCGTGTACTGTAGTGTATACACTCGTGTACTGTAGTGTATACACCCGTGTACTGTAGTGTATATATCTTTCTGTTGTAGAATGCTTTTGAAGAATGGAAGGACATGAATGCTCGAGATAGAGGACAGCTGATGTTCAAGTGAGATTTTTCAATAAACCATGTTAGTTGAATGACAGCACTCTTGGCAACACTATATGTATGACCTAGTTTCTATGACCTAGTTTCTATGACCTAGTTTCTATGTGACCTGGTTTCTATGTGATCTGGTTTCCATATGACCTGGTTTCTATATGACCTAGTTTCCATATGGCCTGTTTTCTATGTGACCTGATTTCTATATGACCTAGTTTCCATATGACCTGGTTTCTATGTGACCTGGTTTCCATATGGCCTGTTTTCTATGTGACCTGGTTTCCATATGACCTGGTTTCTATGTGACCTGGTTTCTATGTGACCTATTTCCTATACGGTGCTGTACTTCCTGTGCAGACTGGCTGACCTGATGGAGGAGCACCAGGAAGAACTGGCCACCTTAGAGACACTAGACAGTGGAGCTGTGTACACTCTAGCCCTTAAGACACACATCGGCATGTCAATATCTACCATCCGGTACTTTGCTGGTTGGTGTGATAAGATTCATGGGCTAACAATTCCCATCAACCATGCTAAGCCCAATCACAACCTCTCTTACACTCGCCGTGAGCCAATCGGGTGAGTGTATGCCACCTGGTGACTATAATATACGTGACACCCACGTAGTATAATCAGTAGAGTAGTACCTTAGTCTATTTCAGTTAATACTGTGTCAGTGTACATACCAGTACTTCACTTCCATCTTGTGTTGTCAATGATATTAGCTATAAGTATGCCCTATATAATGTGTAACTAGGAACCATGTGTTTGGTTACTATCCTGATACAAGTCATACATATGTAGAGATTCAATTTGAAAATGATAGTCGGCCCATTTTAAGACCCTACTTTCAACTTGATGTATTTCATCAGAGGTCACTAGCTTGCTACTGTTTACTTGTCTCGCACTATCCTAGTCTTGCAGGTAATAGGTGTGCAAATGTGTTTCACATAAATAAATAGGTACCTACACTGTATATAGGACCTGCATGTTTAGTTTAATATTGCTTTTAGTCTTAATTTACATGATACCATGTTGTTTTATAAGTATATCACTGTGCGACACCTTTCTATGATTGCCTTTGTTAGTGTGTGTGGAATCATAACCCCTTGGAATTATCCTCTCATGATGTTAGCATGGAAGATTTCTCCCTGTCTAGCAGCTGGGAATACTGTAGTACTTAAACCAGCTCAGGTGACTCCACTTACTTCACTTAAGTTCGCAGAGTTGGCAGCCAGAGCTGGCTTCCCTCCTGGAGTCATTAATATTCTACCTGGGTCAGGTTAGTCTAGACATCAATGCTTAGGTATTACTGGTATGCTGAGGATTATGTGTGGAGGTCTTGTTGTATGATTCATATCCTTCATATTGTTACCAACTGCTGTGTGGAATATCCAGGTGGGTTGATGTCGCAGACTATCCCATGGTCTAACCATTACAGGTTTAGTCAGTCTTTCAGCTATCATGTAGGGCTAATAGTGAGCTACAGTACTTCTCACCTCAATGTTGTTACTAGTTCTATTTAATAATGTGATGGAATATCATGTACGTTTTAATAATTTAGAGTATAGCCAGTGGTCAAAGTCTAAAAAAAGTGGTGGGGGGCCTCTAGGGTAGCAGGCATAGTCACTTGAATGGCGCGCACAGTGCACCGGCGGGGAGGGTCCGGGGGGCGCCTGAGCGCCCTCCCGGAAATTGGAAACGTTATCAAAATTAGACACCGAAATGGTGCAAAATCCAAGAACTTTAAGTTAAAATATGGTCCAAGATCTCAAGATAAAAGATGGTAAAAATATGATAAAAGTATTATTATTATAATAGTAATCTTTAGGGGGTCTATCAGTCTGAGGGACCCTCTGAAATTTATGGTGGGGGGACTGCGTCCCCCCACGACCCCCTAACTTTGACCACTGACTATAGCCCTGATTTCCTCAACCCGCGGCATGTGGAACACCAATGCATCATGTTACCACGGCTCATGTCATGAGATGAAGTGCTCCTGTTTGTTTTAATTTGTTTATAGCATCATAATGGAACTGTTACAGTATAACCGTCTGCACACAAACACACGTCTGCTTTTTGTCTAATTACAGGGGGTGTAGTAGGTCAGGGTATAGCTGATCACCCGGATGTTCGTAAGCTGGGGTTCACTGGCTCCACCCCTGTAGGAAAGACTATAATGACCAGCTGTGCTCAAAGCAACTTGAAAAAGGTGTCTCTAGAGCTCGGTGGGAAATCCCCTCTCATTATATTCGCTGACTGTGACCTTGGCAAGGCCGTTAGAATGGTGAGCTGATGGCTGTTAGTTACAGAAAATTCCTAAAATGTTCTATAATGTAAAATACCAGTAGCCATTATTTGAAATTAAACAAGCAAATTATTACAAAACTGTTTGCCCATACTGGCTAACAGTGCGCTATCCTTCATCACCATTAGGCGACCAAAAAACCTGCAGGGCATGTTTGATTGTCATTGTCACACATTATCATAAATGTGTTACTCGTATCTGAATTGTGTGTATATAACAAGTAATAGTATCGTACACACACCAAAAACATCGTATTTATACAAACTAAATGTCTTTACTATACACTGTTTACCTGCAGGCCATGAATGTAGTGTTATGTACTATACACTGTATACCTACAGGCCATGGATGTAGTGTTATATACTATACACTGTATACCTGCAGGCAATGAGTGGAGTGTTCTTCAACAAGGGAGAGAACTGTATAGCCGCAGGTAGAATATTTGTAGAGGAGAGTATACATGACGAGTTCATAGCCCGAGTTGTAGAGGAGACTAAGAAGATGAAGATAGGGGACCCTCTAGACCGCTCCGTAGACCATGGCCCTCAGAATCACTTAGCCCATCTCAAGAGTCTTCAAGCCTATGTAGAGGTTAGTTTATAATCTTACTGGTCCAAAGTCTACAAGCTATCAGAATCAGCTTGTGTTACTTTTTCAACTTTAGTTTAGCCTGTCTGCTCACTCGTTTATACGAACTGTGCTGTTTATATTCTGGTTAGCCTTTGATTTTGCAATGAGTAAACATGTATAAAATAGAGAATGGTATTTACGCATGATGCATAGTTGCTGCCTTAATGTGACTGACTAACAGAAGCTGGGCTCTGAGTGGAAGAGCTCAACTTCTGGTTTGAGAGTATGTAGAACTTGAACCTAAGGTGTAGAAGTCAGCCAGTTAACCACTGCACCACCGTGTCCCCTAGTAACACTATATTGTATGTATTTATTCACCGACAGACTGGGGTGAAGGAAGGAGCGAGGCTAGTATACGGTGGGCGTCACCTCGATAAACCAGGTCTGTTCTTTGAGCCCACTATACTCACAGACGTACACGATCACATGTTTGTAGCTACTGAGGAGTCATTTGGACCAATCATGGTTATCTCACACTTCACAGAGGGGTGAGCTTACAACGGTTCTATTGGTTTAGATATCGAGATTGAAATTTGAGATACAAATGTTATTTCGAACATAAATCATAAATCTTTACAATTATAAGCTGGTACATGTTCAAGATGATCATCTTCTAATGTTTTACCGGTTTGGGGTTGTCTTTCCTTTAGTCGAGAGTAAATCATTGCAAAGACTATAACATATTGTGTTACATATAATCTTTGAGCAATGCACATCGTTGCAGCTCAGTGGTTGTAATGATTGTGTAGCTTTCATAGAGTCTGTGAAAATTTTTATACCAAGTTGAAGAGAAGCCAACTTCAAACAACCATAAAAACCATTGACATATATTTACCAATGAGTATATAGTACGTTGTACATGTGGTGTTATACAACAGGACTGATATAAATTCATATTTTATTTGTTTCTCAGTGATATTGATGGAGTTATAAGAAGTGCTAATGACTCCGAGTTTGGTTTGGCTTCTGGTGTATTTACCAGCGACCTTAGCAAAGCTCTAGAAGTCTGTGAGTAAAGTTACCTCCCCTCTATACACTTGTCTACTACACTTGTACTACCATGTGTCTACTACACTTGTACTACCACATGTCTACTACACTTGTACTACCATGTGTCTACTACACTTGTACTACCACATGTCTACTACACTTGTACTACCACATGTCTACTACACTTGTACTACCACATGTCTACTACTACACTAGTACTACCACATGTCTACTACTACACTTGTACTACCACGTGTCTACTACACTGTTATTTGTATATGTATATGTATATGTATATGTATATGTATATGTATATGTATATGTATATGTATATGTATATGTATATGTATATGTATATGTATATGTATATGTATATGTATATGTATATGTATATGTATATGTATATGTATATGTATATGTATATGTATATGTATATGTATATGTATATGTATATGTATATGTATATGTATATGTATATGTATATGTATATGTATATGTATATGTATATGTATATGCATATGTATATGCATATGTATATGTATATGTATGTGTATATGTATATGTACGTGTATATGTATATGTACGTGTATATGTATATGTACGTGTATATGTATATGTAACACTATATGCCTGAACCCATACCCTTTATATGCCTACCAGGTAGACATGTATACATACACAAGTAAACATTATATTCTTTCTCTCTTGGATGGAGTGTAATGTACAGCCATTGGTGCACGGATAGTAACACATTGTTTACATTAGCAACAGCCTGTTTGTGTTCATGTGGAAACTCAACTGTACTCAGATAAGCTGATACATGTAGTTCCATTGGATTGTTTCAATCATATAGACATATATATAGACATACAAAATATCTACTCTTACCCAATTAGTCATAACACAGTTGTACTTATCATACACATGTACATATAATAATATTGTGTGTTCTTTACAGCAAGCAAGCTGGAAGCTGGTACTTGTTTTGTTAACACTTACAACAAAACAGATGTGGCCACTCCCTTTGGTGGATTCAAGCAATCTGGGTTTGGCAAGGACTTGGGTAAGGTTTTTACTATGCATGTGTGTCAGTGTAGTTATGTGTCTGATATTAGAATGTGTTCCTAAATTAGACTTGGGCATCCTATATGTGTTATACAGTGTATGATAGTTAGATATCTATGTCTGTAGGTCAAGAGGCTCTCAATGAATATTTGAAAACCAAAGTTGTCACTATTGAATACTAACTCGACGAGGGAACACAACTACCACCTTTATAATACAAGGAAACACAACTACCATCCTGTATATACACACATACAAGGGAGAACAACTACCATCCAGCATCTACTTGTACAAGGAAACCCAACTAACTACCTACTGTACATGCATGCACACACAAGGAGCACAGCTGCCACCCTTGTGTTCTCATATAAAAGAGCACGGCTACTTCAGTATATATACTATGCACATTTTGTTGTGTGCAGCCATAACGCTACTTTTAGTAAATTATGTATGAGAATACCATATTACTATATTTACAATGGTGTCTTTCACTTTATAAACTAAATTCCCCTGAGTTTGATTCTTTCTACTGTGAGGTAATATTGTTAGTCTCCATGCTATGCAATTATTTGTTAGACTGCTACAGTGTGATAGAACCATAATGTATTACTGTTGTGGTATCAAGTAGCTAACTATATACATAAACATGTACCATATTTTATATTATGATTGTCTACTTTTACATTTTATAACCAAGATCTTTGTTAACTTTTATTGTCAATAGTGTTTTATGAACATGTTTTGATATTGATTTTGAATTTTTATATTATTTGTGCTCTGGCAGCTACCATTCATATTATTATGAAATAACCGCTCATCTTATAATAATAACAAGGTCACCTTTAGTATACAAACCCTGCTATTTCTTATACTAGTTGTTCTTTATCATACTGAATATAATATACTTACTACAATGTACTATGCTTTATATTAGACTATTGACAGACATGGGTGTTAGATTTACATGTACTTAGTGGCAAGGAATGGCAACTAGGCACATACATGTACATGGACAGTACATGTATGGTACAGACTTGCAGACATATTTTCAAATGTATCAAATGAATAGTAACAAAGTACATCTACAAGTAAATACCGAAGTATGCAAATGAACTGTTTATAGGCTTAGCTTTCAGTTCATACTCAAGGAGTAAGGCTAATAACTAAATATTTTGTACTTCATATTTTATTGTAGCTCTGGGTGGTTTAGACGTCCGGTTTTGATGTGTAAACACTTGAGCTATTCCAAGAGTGCTTTTACCAATATCAATTTCCTAGCCTTGACTTCAGTTTTTTAGTAGTATTGTTGTGTCTGTGCTCCAAAGTTTGTGCACACAACACCAACAAAATGATGAGCAATGCAGTGTGCCGCTACCTAGCCTTAGCAGTCTCCATTTGCCTCAACGGCCACAAGTGTGTAGTTATGGCCTTAACTAGTTGTTCAGCACAACGCCAGAAAGAAACTATAAGTATAAGTGTATTGAATGATCCTTACTGCTAGAAATACTACTACTATCCCATTAAGAAATGGACTACCTATACTAAGAGCCGCCCTCTACTGTATAATTCTCTGTACATAAGACATTACTGTACACAGTAATTGCCTTACAAATAACAAAGACGTTATCAGTACAAAACATCCATACAATATAGCGTAATTAAAGCAACGACCTTAAGGGTCGCCGAGGGTCGAACGGATCGGGGGCCGTCCATTACAGTATGTAACCAGGAAATAATAACAGTAGGTGATCATTACCACAGAAATGAAAATGGCTGCCATAGATGTAATCAGATGGTTTAATTCATTCCACAGAATGCACCATAGCATATAGAACCAGTGTATGGATTAACAACCCTGTAGATGAGATCATGATCTGTGTTTGTAGAGCACCTCATTACTTCTACTTGTTTATTTTCATTCTTGCAGTCATCATCATCCCACACTCCATACACGGTGATGGTAGACTTGACACCCACAATCTTCGGCATCTCTTCATCTGTCCAAAATGGAGCAACTGTACCACAACTTTTCCACTTAGGACAAGTGTTGAGCATTCTGTTACCTGCAGCACCAGTAAATCTAAACCACTGAGTGTCTGCCTGGGCATGTAAATCACAAGCATAACCCCTATTTGAATGAGCTCCACCTGGTTTTATCTCACTTCCATTGTGGTCAAGTCTCCACGATTCTGTAAAGTTTGTCGCAGTTTGACATTCAGCAGGCTGTGGTGGTTTAGCAGGAGTAGTTGTAGTTGGTGAGGTGGTTGTAGTTGGTGTGGTGGTTATAGTTGGTGTGGTGGTGGTAGTTTGTGTGGTGGTTGTAGTTGGTGTAGTAGCTTTAGGTGGTGCAACAGATTCAGAGTCGAGTTTCCGGCAGCGAATAAGGTCAGCGTACATTCTTGAGTAGACTATTTTATCAGCATTCAGTTGATCTTCATCGCTGAGTTGTCTTCCCTCTCTCCGGTACTCCTCATACATCGGACATTCCTCTGTCAAAACTTTCCTAAGGACCTCAATCCTCAAGTCGTACTTGATCAGCTGTAGTTTACTGGAACCTGACAGTACGGCAGCATTGCTGACTGTAGACAGAACCAGCAAGGCTACGATTGAAATAACTGTCATATTAGTGAGAACGACTCTGTAAGCTAATTTCTCAGTAGTGCAAGAATGACCAGTTACTAAACTGTATTATCAATTTATAACTCAATGAGTATGTGCATATGCGCAGTGTCTTTTCTTTAGCTAGCCAATTGAATTCAAGTAAGGTGGACTGAGCTTCCAATGACAAATTGGTAGCGTTTTAGACAGTGGTGTATCCACCATCTCAAAGTTGATGGGGCCAATGTGGTTGGGAGAGGGGAGGGACAAGGCAACACTATGGCAACAGAAAACATGGGTTATAGAAAACATCTTACTCTTGCACATGCAGCTGATATTGTTGTGGATTCCACACAAACTCTTCAGAAGTGATTTATTGTATACTTTTTGTATCCACTGGTGACCAGTAGCTAGCCATTGTGAATGGGGAACTATGTAAACCAGTAGCGCTCTATTCAGCTGTGCTGCCTGCCTGCGCCTTGCCTGGCCAAGTCGCATATCCAGTCTACTTGATATCCTAATCAAGTCAGTGCTTAAAGTTTTCTTCCACTTTGATAGTAACAGGATATACAAAATATATAAGGAAAGAGTGACAATAAGTGTGGTAACAATTTTTATATCAGGAAATCTTAAATGCTAACATGTCTAACTATAAATATATGGCATTTTAGATATTGATAAAGATCAGCAGGGGAGATAAACCTGAATTTCAAGAACACTTCTAATGTGGTATTAATTTCAGTGTATTGTAGTGGCCCGGGGCATTTATTAATGCGGCCTCAGCCTGCCTGATGGACATTCACGCGCACTAAGTGCCTGTAGCTGTCTCGCTCAACTCACACTCGTCTAATTACTTTTGTACTTACCGCATACATGCATATACAATGGAACTTGCTTAATTCAACCTTGAATAATTCAAAAACTTGGTTAGTTCAAACTTTTAGCCTTGGTCCTTGCTGAGCACTATATGAATGGTTTCAAATAATTCAAACTTACCATCTGTAATTCAAACTTAATGTGGCTTAGGCTCACACTGTAATCAATAATAATACCATCACAGCCAGCATTAGTCACCAACATGTGTAATAATCGTTGCTAGTAGTTAGTAGTTATTAGTAGTTACTACAGTAATATGTTTCTGCTCAAGCTAAGCTGGGAAACCCACTAATTGCTTTACTGTTTCTTAGCTAAATGCGTTTGTATACTGTCGTCCTGTACATGTGATGCATGTCATTATACAGCATGAAGCGATCACATAATTCAAACTCAGCCTAATTCAAACCAATTATGGTGGTCCTTTGGAGTTTGGATTAAGCAAGTTCCACTGTACTCTTGCACTTGTTCATATTTATACTCGTATTATATATGTACTTCTATGTTATGCATTACTTGGACTATATATCATAAATTATGAAGTGTAAATACGCTTTTGATACCCATGTAAATGAGGGCGACATCTCAGAATTTGCTTTCATTAATTTTGCATATGATTTGCATATTTTAAAGCATCTTTTGTTTGGGGCCGGCCCATCTTAGGTCGGGCCTCAGCCACTTGGCAGCCATCTGATTGTGCAACTTCTGGATGAAGCTACGTCACCGTTTTACTGGAAGTTCTTGCCAGAAGTCTAAAACTATATAAAGCGTGTGCATTTGTATTGTCTGTCAGTTGATGCTTTAATCTCAATAAAGACACTTCTATACTACTTATACAGAGTCTTCTCTCGTAGCTAAGGTTGGTTCCAGCTGATTAGGTCTAACGACCTTGATGCCCGAACAACCTTCTAGGACTGAACATACTCTTTCTCAAGTATAGAATCTAAGCACTGACTGAAATGCTTCAAATTTGCTCTTTTTTTCTGAAACGCACTCTCAGGACTTCGGCGGCCGAGGTGCGGCCCTAGACCCCGCCAGGGGCCTAAGCGAACTGCTGGACCCTCGACCTGATCTCTTGGCCCCACCACTGGGCCCTGCCAGTAGTAACTTAGTTGCCATCCTTTATGATGCTGGTTTTAGCATTTCCGTCACTCACGTCCGGTAAAAACTTCCGGTAAAAATACTACGTGGCATCGTCCGGAAAGTGCACAACAAGATGACTGCCAGGTGGCCGAGGCCCGTCCTAACATGGGTCGGCCCCAAACAAAATATGATTTAAAAGATGCAAATCATATGCAAAATTAATTACATGTGCACCAAATTCTGAGATGTCGGCCTAGGTTACATGGGTATAAAACAGGTAGTTACATCTAGTAATTCAACAACATGCAACATAAGTAGTATAGTCAGTGCACTTCTAGACAGACACGCACTCATTGGCCCCTGTTTTCAACCAATCACAAGCCGGTATTTCCGATTTCAACCAATCACAGAAGAGCACAAAAATTTTGCACACGACCTTGCCAAGGTCACCCCAAAATCCCCCCTTCTGATTGGTCGAAAAAACATTTGCACACTTGACCCCAAACCCGGCCACGACCCCTTCCCTCCCTCCTTCCCACCCTCCTCCCCTCCCCCTCCCCCACCTCCCACTCCTCCCTCCTCCCCGCCACCGCCCTCGTCCCGTCCGCACCACCGCCACCGCCGCCGCCGCCACCACCGCCCTCACCACCGCCACCGCCGCCGCCACCACCGCCCTCACCACCGCCGCCGCCGCCACCGCCACCACCGCCACCACCGCCACCACCGCCACCACCGCCACCGCCGCCACCACCACCACCGCCGCCGCCACCACCGCCGCCATCACCGTCATCACCGCCACCCCTCCTCCACCGCCGCCCACCCCCCCCCCCCCGCAACCCCCACTCACCCGAACGACCGATCGTTTGAGGCGGTCAAGCCGCGTCCGCCCACGTTGCGTGCGGCGCCGACCGTACACGTTGAGGCGACGCCGGTGCCCCGTATCCACCGGGCCAAGCGACTAGGCCGCGGCCCGCCGCTTCTCCTGCGCCCCCCACTCGAAAAGCTTGTGATCTAAACGAGCGAATTCGGCTGTACTTCGCTATAGCTCTCATTAGCGATAAGAAGAAGTACTACGGAAGGCTTGGTTTATGATGTGCATTGCAACATTAATAAAGAAACATGTAAAGACTGGGCTACAAATATACTGATGGAGTGAAAACCTCCACCTATATAGTAGAGCTTAGTAGGAGGGGTCTGACTAATTCCCCACCCATTATAGTTCAACCCGATGTGCCCCGATGTTGCCCCGATGTTGCCCCGATGTGTCCCGATGTTGCCCCGATGTGCCCCAATGTTGCCCCGATGTGTCCCGATGTTGCCCCGATGTGTCCCGATGTTGCCCCGATGTTGCCCCGATGTGTCCCGATGTTGCCCCGATGTGTCCCGATGTTGCCCCGATGTGTCCCGATGTTGCCCCGATGTTGCCCCGACGTGTCCCGATGTTGCCCCGATGTTGCCCCGATGTGTCCCGATGTTGCCCCGATGTTGCCCCGATGTGCCCCGATGTTGCCCCGATGTGTCCCGATGTGGCCCCGATGTGCCCCGATGTTGCCCCGATGTTGCCCCGATGTGTCCCGATGTTGCCCCGATGTATCCCGATGTTGCCCCAATGTGCCCCGATGTTGCCCCGATGTGTCCCGATGTGGCCCCGATGTTGCCCCGATGTTGCCCCGATGTGTCCCGATGTTGCCCCGATGTGTCCCGATGTTGCCCCGATGTGTCCCGATGTTGCCCCGATGTTGCCCCGACGTGTCCTGATGTTGCCCCGATGTTGCCCCGATGTGTCCCGATGTTGCCCCGATGTTGCCCCGATGTGTCCCGATGTTGCCCCGATGTATCCCGATGTTGCCCCAATGTGCCCCGATGTTGCCCCGATGTGTCCCGATGTTGCCCCGATGTTGCCCCGATGTGTCCCGATGTTGCCCCGATGTGCCCCGATGTTGCCCCGATGTGCCCCGATGTTGCCCCGATGTGTCCCGATGTTGCCCCGATGTGCCCCGATGTGTCCCAATGTTGCCCCGATGTGCCCCGATGTTGCCCCGATGTTGCCCCGATATGCCCCGATGTTGCCCCGATGTGCCCCGATGTTGCCCCGATGTTGCCCCGATGTGCCCCGATGCTACCCGATGTTGCCCCGATGTGCCCCGATGTCAATCCAAAGCATACAAAGGGGTCTTTTCATATTGGATGATATATTAGAAAGTTTAGTATATAAGGAAGGTTTCTACAGTAGTAGAGCAGCTTGAGTTGGATGAGTATTATTCCAAGATAGAAAAGATGCAGCTTTCTTCAGTAGTATTGTTTTATTACGAAGATAAATAGAGAAAAAATAAAAGAATCAAGAATCAAGCAGAAATCTAAAAAGCAAAGAAAAAAAAGAATGCAGGTAAGATAAAAACTATTGGTCTCTTTTTTTAGTTATAGTATTGTGTACACATGTTAAAATACCTTTATATAATAATTTAAACACAATTGAAAGAAAAGGCTGTGTGCATGTGTTAAGTCAGCATATATAATAGATTAAATAAGCTTTTCAATAGTAGGTAGGTGTCACTGTTTTAGTCTCCCTATAATAAATATAAAGTAGCAGGGTGTAAGTAATTTTTTAGCTTGATAGCATTATATACAATAAACACTTCACAATTGCTGCCAATTACCCTATTTAGCACTAACCTTATGTTCTACTTGTTGAAATCTCTGATCAGGTGCTGACTAGTAGGTAGCTGTCTCTGTTTTAGTCTCACTCTGTTGACTAGAGGCTGATTGTACATACTGCTAGAGTGAAAAACTCATACCTTAAATAGTAGTATTCAGTAGGCGGAGTCTAACCATTTCCCCACCCTTTGCAATACCACCCCGATGCGTCCCGATGTCAATCCGAAGCCTCCCGATGCACCCCGATGTCAATCCGAAGCCTCCCGATGCATCCCGATGCACCCCTTTGTGAATCCGAAGCCTCCCGATGCACCCCGATGTGAATCCGAAGCCTCCCAATGCATCCCGATGTGAATCCGAAGCCTCCCGATGCATCCCGATGCACCCCGATGTCAATCCGAAGCCTCCCGATGCATCCCGATGCACCCCGATGTGAATCCGAAGCCTCCCGATGCACCCCGATGTGAATCCGAAGCCTCCCGATGCATCCCGATGTGAATCCGAAGCCTCCCGATGCATCCCGATGCACCCCGATGTGAATTGACACATCGGGGCGCATCGGGATGCATCGGGAGGCTTCGGATTCACATCGGGGTGCATTGGGATGCATCGGGAGGCTTCGGATTCACATCGGGGTGCATCGAGAGGCTTCGGATTCACATCGGGGTGCATCGGGAGGCTTCGGATTCACATCGGGGTGCATCGGGATGCATCGGGAGGCTTCGGATTGGCATCGGGAGGCTTCGGATTGACATCGGGGTGCATCGGGAAGCTTCGGATTGACATCGGGACGCATCGGGGTGATATTGCAAAGGGTGGGAAAATGGTTAGACTCCGCCTACTGAATACTACTATTTAAGGTATGAGTTTTTCACTCTAGCAGTATGTACAATCAGCCTCTAGTCAACAGAGTGAGACTAAAACAGAGACAGCTACCTACTAGTCAGCACCTGATCAGAGATTTCAACAAGTAGAACATAAGGTTAGTGCTAAATAGGGTAATTGGCAGCAATTGTGAAGTGTTTATTGTATATAATGCTATCAAGCTAAAAAATTACTTACACCCTGCTACTTTATATTTATTATAGGGAGACTAAAACAGTGACACCTACCTACTATTGAAAAGCTTATTTAATCTATTATATATGCTGACTTAACACATGCACACAGCCTATTCTTTCAATTGTGTTTAAACTATTATATAAAGGTATTTTAACATGTTTACACAATCTTTTATTTATTCTATTGCTACTATTGTGAAAAGTTTATTTAATGAATTACATAATGCTGACTTAACACATGCACACAACCTTTTATTTATTCTATTGCTACTATTGTGAAAAGCTTATTTAATCTATTATATATGCTGACTTAACACATGCACACAGCCTTTTCTTGCTAATAATAGGTATGTGAAAAGCTTATTTAATCTATTATATAAAGGTATTTCAACATGTGTACACAATCTTTTATTTATTCTATTGCTACTATTGTGAAAAGTTTATTTAATGAATTACATAATGCTGACTTAACACATGCACACAACCTTTTATTTATTCTATTGCTACTATTGTGAAAAGCTTATTTAATCTATTATATATGCTGACTTAACACATGCACACAGCCTATTCTTTCAATTGTGTTTAAATTATTATATAAAGGTATTTTATGTGAAAAGCTTATTTAATCTATTATATATGCTGACTTAACACGTGCACACAGCCTATTCTTTCAATTGTGTTTAAATTATTATATAAAGGTATTTTAACATGTGTACACACTCTTTTATTTATTCTATTGCTACTATTGTGAAAAGTTTATTTAATGAATTACATAATGCTGACTTAACACATGCACACAACCTTTTATTTATTCTATTGCTACTATTGTGAAAAGCTTGTTTAATCTATTATATATTATGCTGACTTTGTGAAAAGTTTATTTAATGTATTATATATGCTGACTTAACACATGCACACAGCCTATTCTATCAATTGTGTTTAAATTATCATATAAAGGTATTTTAACATGTGTACACAATCTTTTATTTATTCTATTGCTACTATTGTGAAAAGTTTATTTAATGAATTACATAATGCTGACTTAACACATGCACACAACCTTTTATTTATTCTATTGCTACTATTGTGAAAAGTTTATTTAATGTATTATATATTATGCTGACTTTGTGAAAAGTTTATTTAATGTATTATATATGCTGACTTAACACATGCACACAGCCTTTTCTTGCTAATAATAGGTATGTCATACTCCTTTACATATGTGCCTTTTATTCATTCAATTGTGTTTAAATTATTATATAATGGAATTTTAACATGTGTACACATTTATTCATTCTATTGCTAGTATTGTAAAAAGTTTATTTAATGTATTACATAATGCTGACTTAACACATGCACACAACCTTTTATTTATTCTATTGCTACTATTGTGAAAAGTTTATTTAATGTATTATATATGCTGACTTAACACATGCACACAGCCTATTCTTTCAATTGTGTTTAATTTATTATATAATGGTATTTTAACATGTGTACACAATCTTTTATTTATTCTATTGCTACTATTGTGAAAAGTTTATTTAATGAATTACATAATGTTGACTTAACACATGCACACAATTTTTTTTATTCTATTGCTACTATTGTGAAAAGTTTACTTAATGTATTATATATGCTGACTTAACACATGCACACAGCCTTTTCTTGCTAATAATAGCTATGACATGTGTGGATGCGTTAAGTCAGCATATATAATAGATTAAATAAGCTTTTCACATACCTATTATTAGCAAGAAAAGGCTGTGTGCATGTGTTAAGTCAGCATATATAATAGATTAAATAAGCTTTTCACAATAGTAGCAATAGAATAAATGAAAGGTTGTGTGCATGTGTTAAGTCAGCATTATGTAATTCATTAAATAAACTTTTCACAATAGTAGCAATAGAATAAATAAATTATGTGTAAACATGTTAAAATACCTTTATATAATAGTTTAAACACAATTGAAAGAATAGGCTGTGTGCATGTGTTAAGTCAGCATATATAATAGATTAAATAAGCTTTTCAATAGTAGGTAGGTGTCACTGTTTTAGTCTCCCTATAATAAATATAAAGTAGCAGGGTGTAAGTAATTTTTTAGCTTGATAGCATTATATACAATAGACACTTCACAATTGCTGCCAATTACCCTATTTAGCACTAACCTTATGTTCTACCTGTTGAAATCTCTGATCAGGTGCTGACTAGTAGGTAGCTGTCTCTGTTTTAGTCTCACTCTGTTGACTAGAGGCTGATTGTACATACTGCTAGAGTGAAAAACTCATACCTTAAATAGTAGTATTCAGTAGGCGGAGTCTAACCATTTCCCCACCCTTTGCAATACCACCCCGATGCATCCCTATGTCAATCCGAAGCCTCCCGATGCCAATCCGAAGCCTCACGATGCATCCCGATGCACCCCGATGTGAATCCGAAGCCTCCCGATGCACCCCGATGTGAATCCGAAGCCTCCCGATGCATCCCGATGCACCCCGATGCGCCCCGATGTGTCAATTCACATCGGGGATGCATCGGGAGGCTTCGGATTCACATCGGGAGGCTTCGGATTCACATCGGGGTGCATCGGGAGGCTTCGGATTGACATCGGGGTGCATCGGGAGGCTTCTGATTGACATCGGGACTCATCGGGGTGGTATTGCAAAGGGTGGGGAAATGGTTAGACTCCGCCTACTGAATACTACTATTTAAGGTATGAGTTTTTCACTCTAGCAGTATGTACAATCAGCCTCTAGTCAACAGAGTGAGACTAAAACAGAGGCAGCTACCTACTAGTCAGCACCTGATCAGAGATTTCAACAAGTAGAACATAAGGTTAGTGCTAAATAGGGTAATTGGCAGCAATTGTGAAGTGTTTATTGTATATATTGCTATCAAGCTAAAAAATTACTTACACCCTGCTACTTTATATTTATTATAGGGAGACTAAAACAGTGACACCTACCTACTATTGAAAAGCTTATTTAATCTATTATATATGCTGACTTAACACATGCACACAGCCTTTTCTTTCAATTGTGTTTAAATTATTATATAAAGGTATTTTACCATATGTACACAATCTTTTATTTATTCTATTGCTACTATTGTGAAAAGTTTATTTAATGAATTACATAATGCTGACTTAACACATGCACACAACCTTTTATTTATTCTATTGCTACTATTGTGAAAAGCTTATTTAATCTATTATATATGCTGACTTAACACATGCACACAGCCTTTTCTTGCTAATAATAGGTATGTGAAAAGCTTATTTAATCTATTATATATGCTGACTTAACACATGCACACAGCCTTTTCTTGCTAATAATAGGTATGTGAAAAGCTTATTTAATCTATTATATATGCTGACTTAACACATGCACACAGCCTATTCTATCAATTGTGTTTAAATTATCATATAAAGGTATTTTAACATGTGTACACAATCTTTTATTTATTCTATTGCTACTATTGTGAAAAGTTTATTTAATGAATTACATAATGCTGACTTAACACATGCACACAACCTTTTGTTTATTCTATTGCTACTATTGTGAAAAGCTTATTTAATCTATTATATATGCTGACTTAACACATGCACACAGCCTTTTCTTGCTAATAATAGGTATGTGAAAAGCTTATTTAATCTATTATATATGCTGACTTAACACATGCACACAGCCTTTTCTTGCTAATAATAGGTATGTGAAAAGCTTATTTAATCTATTATATATGCTGACTTAACACATGCACACAGCCTTTTCTTTCAATTGTGTTTAAATTATTATATAAAGGTATTTTACCATGTGTACACAATCTTTTATTTATTCTATTGCTACTATTGTGAAAAGTTTATTTAATGAATTACATAATGCTGACTTAACACATGCACACAACCTTTTATTTATTCTATTGCTACTATTGTGAAAAGCTTATTTAATCTATTATATATGCTGACTTAACACATGCACACAGCCTTTTCTTGCTAATAATAGGTATGTGAAAAGCTTATTTAATCTATTATATATGCTGACTTAACACATGCACACAGCCTTTTCTTGCTAATAATAGGTATGTGAAAAGCTTATTTAATCTATTATATATGCTGACTTAACACATGCACACAGCCTTTTCTTGCTAATAATAGGTATGTGAAAAGCTTATTTAATCTATTATATATGCTGACTTAACACATGCACACAGCCTATTCTATCAATTGTGTTTAAATTATCATATAAAGGTATTTTAACATGTGTACACAATCTTTTATTTATTCTATTGCTACTATTGTGAAAAGTTTATTTAATGAATTACATAATGCTGACTTAACACATGCACACAACCTTTTGTTTATTCTATTGCTACTATTGTGAAAAGCTTATTTAATCTATTATATATGCTGACTTAACACATGCACACAGCCTTTTCTTGCTAATAATAGGTATGTGAAAAGCTTATTTAATCTATTATATATGCTGACTTAACACATGCACACAGCCTTTTCTTGCTAATAATAGGTATGTGAAAAGCTTATTTAATCTATTATATATGCTGACTTAACACATGCACACAGCCTATTCTATCAATTGTGTTTAAATTATCATATAAAGGTATTTTAACATGTGTACACAATCTTTTATTTATTCTATTGCTACTATTGTGAAAAGTTTATTTAATGAATTACATAATGCTGACTTAACACATGCACACAACCTTTTGTTTATTCTATTGCTACTATTGTGAAAAGTTTATTTAATGTATT
Organism: Bugulina stolonifera; assembly: GCA_935421135.1. NCBI lineage: Eukaryota > Metazoa > Bryozoa > Gymnolaemata > Cheilostomatida > Bugulidae > Bugulina > Bugulina stolonifera. The sequence goes on along the minus strand of OW285190.1, from coordinate 5,284,998 downwards.
ATATCTTATGCTGACTTTGTGAAAAGTTTATTTAATGTATTATATATGCTGACTTAACACATGCACACAGCCTTTTCTTGCTAATAATAGGTATGTCATACTCCTTTACATATGTGCCTTTTATTCATTCAATTGTGTTTAAATTATTATATGATGGTATTTTAACATGTGTACACAATCTTTTATTTATTCTATTGCTACTATTGTGAAAAGTTTATTTAATGAATTACATAATGCTGACTTAACACATGCACACAACCTTTTATTTATTCTATTGCTACTATTGTGAAAAGTTTATTTAATGTATTATATATTATGCTGACTTTGTGAAAAGTTTATTTAATGTATTATATATGCTGACTTAACACATGCACACAACCTTTTCTTGCTAATAATAGATATGTCATACTCCTTTACATATATGTGCGTCTTATTCATTCAATTGTGTTTAAATTATTATATAATGGTATTTTACCATGTGTACACATTTATTCAATCTATTGCTAGTATTGTAAAAAGTTTTAGCGAAGTGCAGCCGAATTCGCTCGTTTAGATCACAAGCTTTTCGAGTGGGGGGCGCAGGAGAAGCGGCGGGCCGCGGCCTAGTCGCTTGGCCCGGTGGATACGGGGCACCGGCGTCGCCTCCACGTGTACGGTCGGCGCCGCACGCAACGTGGGCGGACGCGGCTTGACCGCCTCAAACGATCGGTCGTTCGGGTGAGTGGGGGTTGCGGGGGGGGGGGGGGGGGGGAGGGTGGGCGGCGGTGGAGGAGGGGTGGCGGTGATGACGGTGATGGCGGCGGTGGTGGTGGTGGTGGTGGCGGTGGCGGCGGTGGCGGCGGTGGTGGTGAGGGCGGTGGTGGCGGCGGTGGTGGCGGTGGTGAGGGCGGTGGTGGCGGCGGCGGTGGTGGCGGTGGTGCGGACGGGACGAGGGCGGTGGCGGGGAGGAGGGAGGAGTGGGAGGTGGGGGAGGGGGAGGGGAGGAGGGTGGGAAGGAGGGAGGGAAGGGGTCGTGGCCGGGTTTGGGGTCAAGTGTGCAAATGTTTTTTCGACCAATCAAAAGGGGGGATTTTGGGGTGACCTTGGCAAGGTCGTGTGCAAAATTTTTGTGCTCTTCTGTGATTGGTTGAAATCGGAAATACCGGCTTGTGATTGGTTGAAAACAGGGGTCAATGAGTGCGTGTCTGTCTAGAAGTGCACTGACTATACTACTAACATATAAGATATTACATAATTCAGTTATTCTTCTTCAGGTACCAGGTCTGGAACAGAAATTGGTGATCATGTCTTGCCACTCACTCCTCAGATCAGTTATTACATACAATAAATAAATGAGAATAATGATAATGGTGTAGTTAGGCGGTGTAGTACGAGATGGCTATGTCTATAGTTTAGTCTGGCCACTACACTATTACATCTGTATTGTATTCTTGTTAATAACTGACAGTGGTAATTATCAGCAGAAGTGGCTTAGCAGTAGTATTTGCACCAGACTACTTAAATAACTACCATATGTGGGCGCCACTGGGCTCATGTTGTTAGTCCAGTAGGAATCTGGAGCTACCTTATGAAACGGATAATCCTTGTGAATCCATAAAAATATTATGGTCCCTACATTAGGGGATTAAATGGATATGTTTGTACTATGGATGACACGGGTGAACCTATGGGAGTAGAATTCACCGTTCGTACAAGGAGATTGTAAAAGGCAGCTTCACCACTGGTAACATCACCTCACCCACTTACGATGTGTCTGACAAAAGGCCACAAGATAACGCCACAACAGTACCAGCACCCATAACCCAACCACACCATTGTCAACACGTACACACATGTATAATCTCTGATCAGAGAATAAAGCCAACCAATCATTGTAACAACCCCCATAACTTAGGTGATAAAAATAAAATATTATTTACTGAGTGACAAACTCCAACCCAAGTTCAACTTTTGCCAGAAACATTTTAAATATAGTAATAAATATTTTGGTTATATCAAAGTTTGCAATGCTTTGTGTTCATCTAAACAGGATATTAGTGGGAAGTATAAACTGTCATTAGAAGGACATGGTACCTTCATGTGTGGGGATATACACAACTCTGACTCCTTGCTATTCTCCAACACTAGGAAGCCAGGGTAAGCTCTTTGTGTGCAGAGAGATCTGTTAGGTCAGGGAGGGTCTTATCGCACCTCCCACCTTTAAAACTAACAAAACTTGGACTATCCAGTTTACGTGGATTGTATATGTTTGTCATTCTCATTCTGTTAATTGAACAAAAATGATGTGATTTCTGGAAGCTCACAGAAATGCAGACAATGACTATGGACTATGATATAGTTTGCATTACTAAAACTCATATACTATAGATAAAGGTTTTTTTAGTCATAAATTATTTGTCTCTAAAGATAAGACGGTCTATAGACTGGACAGAAAATATATTAATGCTGGTTTCATCAGACATGAAGCTCCAATAAAGCAAATTATAATATACAGGTACATCAGAATTGAAGAGTTATATACAGTTACAGTGTATATGCATGGAAAGATATATAAGTATTTAGCATTAGATGAGGTATTGTTTGGCTATTGTTTACTTTTGTTTAACCTCCAAGTCCTAATTGATTGTGTGCATATTTCCATCTTTCCTTCCTCTATCTTTGTGGATATGCCAACATCCAGGTGCTTCCTGCTTGACAATCTATATTATAATCAATGGTGTGACTATTTTAACCTTAGTAACTACAGCTCTTATTGTTGTGTAACCTCCTACATCCTTGTCTATGTGTGTAACCAGTGACTCAGATTTGGCTATTTTACCTGAAAAGTATACTCTAGTATGTGTATTTCTCGTGTTGTCTTTTCACCCTGACAGTAATGACTACTATAAAAGTTCTGTTTCACTCGGAGACAGTGCCATTTTCTTCTAAACACAGTCTGGCACATATCTCTACGCGTATCTGGAGTTCTACTGTTAGCATAGGACTTATACTTACCACCCACCTGTGCATCAACAGTCGGATGTGGGAGTTGATGGACTTGTCCCACACCGCAGCTTTCTGCCCACAGACCTCAGTCTTGGCTGCGTTACCGCCCCTGTCTGGAACAGGCCTGCAACCTGGTTGTGTGACATGAATACAAATTTGCACTTGTCAGTGGCAGATCCAGAAATGGAGTAAGGGTGGTGCAAAATTGATAGTTAGGGCTTCAGTTTTCATGTGCGGCGCGCTCCGTGCTCTGTCACACTGCATTGCAGCGTTCCTTTCAGCTGGGGTTTGGGGGTGCTGTAAGCCTCCCAACGAGGTCTGGGGCAGCGCCCCGGCCGCCAAGCAAAATCCTGGCATCTGTGGATCCAGGAGGACTTATGAGCCAGTTCAGTTCAGTTGGTGGTAAGTTGAGTTAGGTTGAATAGTAGTAACTAACCTATAAATGATAATAAATACATGTAATATATTTATTCAATGAACAATATAATTGTACAAGCAAAATGAATAAAAATATTTATCTTTTTATCTATTCTATGGGCCGGCCTAGAAATAAATAGAATAGATAAAAAGTTTCTTGTGACTAAGATTTGACAATGGTGCTCATTCAACTCCGACTTATAAATGGCAAAAATGGTTGGAATATTTACATGGATTAAGAAATATGATAACATATTACATGATTTTGAACCCCTATGAAATATCCGCTCATCTTATAATAATAACAAGGTCACCTTTAATATACAAACCCTGCTATTTCTTATACTAGTTGCTATTTATCATGCTGAATGCAATGTACACACTACTATGCTTCAAATATCAGACTACTGATAGACACCGGTGTTAGATTTACTTAGTGGCAAGGAATGCCAACTAGGCACATACATGTACATATACATGTACATGTATGGTACAGCCTTACAGACATATTTTCAAATGTATCAAATGAATAGTAACAAAGTACATCTACAAGTAAATACCGAAGTATGCAAATGAACTGTTTATAGGCTTAGCTTTCAGTTCATACTCAAGGAGTAAGGCTAATAACTAAATATTTTGTACTTCATATTAATTTGGGCTTATGCTTGTGATATGTCAAGAGAACTTTTACCAAGCATTCATTTCCTAATCTTGACTTCAGATACTTCATAATATTTATTCAGGAAATAATAACAGCACAGAATGATTACCACAGAAATAAAATGGCTGTCATACCTGTGTAATCAGATGGTTTAATTCATTCCACAGAATGCACCCCGGCATGTTTGAGAACCAGTGTTTGGGTTAGCAACCCTGTAGATGAGATCATTATCATTGTCTGTAGAGCATCTCATCACTTCTACAGGAGGAGTCTCCCTCTTGCAGTTAGTATTCACTACTCCATATGCGTTGATGGTAGTCTTGACACCCAGAATCTTCGGCATCTTCTCATCTGTCCAAAATGGAACATATGTACCACAACTTTGGAACTTAGGACAAATGTCTAGCATTCTGTTACCTGCAGGACCAGTAAATCTAAACCACTGAGTGTCTGTATGTAGATCACAAGCGTATCCATCATATGAATGGGCTCCACCTGCTTTATGATTACTCCCACTGTGATCAAGTCTCCATGATTCTGTAAAGTTTGTAGCAGTTTGACATTCAGCAGGTTGTGGTGGTTTAGGAGGAGTAGTTATAGTTGGTGTGGTGGTTGTAGTCGGTGTGGTGGTTGTAGTTGGTGTGGTGGTTGTAGTCGGTGTGGTGGTGGTAGTTGGTGTGGTAGTTGTAGTCGGTGTAGTAGTTGTAGTTGGTGTGGTGGTTGTAGTTGGTGTGGTGGTTGTAGTTGGTGTGGTGGTTGTAGTCGGTGTGGTGGTTGTAGTTGGTGTGGTGGTTGTAGTTGGTGTGGTGGTTGTAGTCGGTGTGGTGGTTGTAGTTGGTGAGGTAGCTTTAGGTGGTGTAACAGATTCAGAGTTCAGTTTTCGGCAGCGAATAAGGTCAGCGTACATTCTTGAGTAGACTATTTTATCAGCATTCAGTTGATCTTTATCACTGAGTTGTCTACCCTCTCTCTGGTACTTGCCATACATTGGACATTCCTCCGACAGAACTTCCCTGAGGACCTCAATCCTCAAGTCGTACTTGATCAGCTGTTGTTTACTGGAACCTGACAGTACAGCAGCATTGCTGACTGTGGATAGAGTCAGCAAGACTATGATTGAAATAATTGCCATGTTGGAGAGAATGACTTCACAATACAACTGAAAGGAGAATACAGTAAACTATAGCTTATAATGTTATAATTAAATATATAGAGTGTATAGTCTAGGAGCTGGGTATAGCAGGTATAAAAGGTTATTTTAATACTCTATGTGTAGGTGATACACATAGTCTACACCTGGAGGCATGTCCTCAGACTATACAGACTGTTGGTTCCCACGGCTGATATGAAGATCACTATCTGGCGTCATGTCACCCCACAGTAAATTCATAGCAAGCTAGAACCTACAGCACCTGTCAGTTGAAAGTGTCACATCTGTGTCATATACGTAATAGTAAATCTGTTGGAAATATTTAATTCCACCACTGTCTATTACACAGCCATTGACACAATGGTGCACAGGCTAACTCACAAACTATCTGTAACAGCATCTCAGCTATTATTTGTGTCACCTTTCCTGCACACACAGGTACATACACTGTGTATACACTGTCTATATACAATATGAAGCACTGTACTATCTACTACAGTTCCCCTTAGTGGATTACCAAACTAGTCAGTATGGATGAAAATAGATATCTCTGTTCTACACCAAGTCATTTGCAATGCAACATTATACAGAATGTTTACGTAAGAGTAAATGCTTTGAAACAAGGTACTTACAGAGGCATTGACTTTCACTAAATACCTGGTAAGAAACTTGGTATATTATGTTATAATGTAGCAGATACTTTGCAAATCTTCAAAAAATGAGAGTTGTCTTCTCTTCAATTTATAAGTTGTCCGCTCTAACCCCAAACTCGAACTTCAACAGTTTTTATAGACGTTTCTTATTGTTTGTTTAGCAACTTTTAATTCATGACTTGAAGCACACAGTTACATAAGTCTGGAGCTAGAGAGGAAAGTGAAAAAGAGAGCAGCACTAAAATCGCTGCTATTTATATGAAATAGTTCTAGGAAATTCAACCAATAGTTTACTAGTGCACTGACGGCAGGTAATTAGGGGATAACAATGTGCAGTGAGATTTATATGACGATATGACCGCAAAGAGATGAGAAGTAAGCAAGTACTGTTATCCGTCGAGCACCGTTAGGATGTGCAAAAAGTACCTGTAAGTGACGGGATACATTCGCAAAAACATGAGCATGAATTTGTGCTTGTTACAAAAACTACAGCTGCATTTTATAACAAGTATATTATAGATACGTCAAGTATAATGCTACGGGGGATACTAATTACTACAGTGTTGTTGTGTCCTAAATTATGAGTCCTGCCCCAGCAGATACGTGACCCAATCCTACCTGGCTATACTCTTACAATCATAAACTACATGTTGTGTAACACTGATATGGAGAATTTAACTTGTATTACACTGACATTGGATGCACATGTATAGTGATGAACAACAAATGTTAGCATGTCTGCGTATTTACTTATTTACTTACTCATGCATGTACATGTACCTACAGGCTTATAATTTTGTAATTGATGTCCACACTACTATTGTTATATCAATGTCAAAAACAGTCTTTTCACAGTCTCAAAACGTGGTAGGAATTAACCAAGGAGTTATGCTACCTTGTTTACAAATGCTCTATTTCTATTGGTGTATCTCGGGCCAATTAGAGAGGATTAGTCAATATGATCCTGTATAAACTATTCATTCACATAAATGATATAATATTGTTGTGTCTAAAGCTTAGGCCACACTGACGCGAATTTTTTTGCGAATAGCGAATTTTGGCCAAAGGCGAATTCGCAAATTAGAATCGAGCGTGCCACACTGCAAAAGCTATAAGCGAATTCGCATTGATTTCACCCAATGAGGGATCAAAAATTATTATCCTCGGTCACGTTTCTCATTCACTGCAGAACTAGAACTCCGAAAAATGTAAAATAAAATTATAATTAAAATAGAATAAAATAAAATAATTATTTTATTTTTACTTTCATTCGTTTTACACAATTCTTGCAAACGGAAGTAGTCATTTTATTCATCAGTTAAAATAAATATTTTGATATAATAATTTAAACTCATTATTGATTGAAAATCCGTGGCTCTGAACACGTGACAGTAACGTGACAAGTAAAAATTGGCCAATCACAAATTAGCGATTTGCGAATTAGCTGATTGAGATCAGCGAGAGCGAAATCGCTAATTTTGCGCGAATTCGCACAAATTTGGCGATTTGCGAAATCGCCTTTGGCAAAAATTCGCTATTCGCACAAAAAATCGCGTCAGTGTGGCCCTAGCATAAGTGACTTGGCCTCCCAAGAGACAATAACTCCTAACTATTAATTCTTAAAACCGCTCACTATAATACAATGTTTATGGTATATCTCTACACTATAATGCATATCTTTGATTGCTTAGTTATGCGCTTTTATATATGATTTTGACATTGGTATGTCTTGTATGATTTTTACTATACTACTTCACTAATGTCTTGGTAATTAAACTTACGTACTGTGTTAGTTATTCTTAGAACTAGTTGTTGTACTTTGTGCATGATTCTGCCCTTTGGGCCTTTATTTATACTTGTAATCCGAGTACTTTTGTACTGACTGTAACTTGGACCATTTTTAGTCCGAGACCGACTTAATGTACTGGTGCACCTTGTTACCTCGGGACCAGAACCAGATCTAGTATATAAGAAGCTTAACTTGTAACTTTAGTTGTCTGTAGGCTGTTGTTCAATAAAGTTATCTTACAGTCTCTAATATATAAGCAACAGTAAAAATTGTGAAGTAATATACAGTAACAATATATACATGTTTGTATTAACCTGTACAGTGGATGCAACATGCATGACTGTTTACTCTGCTTTAATAGCTTTGATTACATCAGATGTACATAAAGGTAAATAATTAAAATGGAGTTCGGACAGTCTCATTCCTTTTATACCAAGAGGTTTCCAGAGACTACTTTTTATAAAAGTCATTAGAGTTTTTCTACAGAAAGTCACCGTGCTCAGTGTAACTCAATGTACTATTATAAGGACTTTGAATGTAAAGGAATTAATCATATTTAATGGAGTATAATGCCTAGTACACAATATAATATTCTGATTTTATTACAGTGAGTTGCTGTAAAGTAAATCTTTGTACAATAATTCAAGCGATCTAACTATCACCATACATTCGCTCGAATAAACCTGCTTTACCATTTGAAAGCCTTGAGTAATTCGACGTCGGCATTGATGAATTTCTTTTTTGCTGATTAAATGTAGGAATATTTTGAATCAATTTGGAAGTAGCACTCGGAGACTTTAACATAGCGTGTCCTCTTTGTGATTCAACAGGTACTAGCAGAGGCGGTTGTGAAGCTGTTATTGGTTTATGATCTCGGTTATCCGAAGACGATGCGACCTTTTGGAATGCTCTAGAACTTGGTTGCTTCACATGGACAATTGTCTTTTCCACGACCTGTTGAACTTTTGGCTTCCCATCAGCAATATCATCATAACTGGAGTCTGCAATGAGAGTCGCAAAGTGTTGATAGAAAGAATTAACGATTAGGAAGAAGAAAGCAGTCTGTCTACATGTATACATGTACATGTATACCTATTTTATATTTGTTTTTGTTATTATACTAAACTTCTTGAACCAAAGATTATTGGAAAAACAAGAACTTGATTTCTGGTTAATGAGGCTCAATTTCCAGAAAAGAATGGTGAGAGACTGTAACATAGGCTGTTGATCAAAATTAGAAGTTATCCTCTCTTAATTGCTGTTTTACACTTTTTTCCAAGGGCAGGACACACTTTCTGCAGCATTGGATTACCAAATATTTTACAATAAGTTAATAGCTTTCAATCTATTTTCAAGTTCTAAATCATTTTAGTCCAGTGGCAGAAATATCACCCTTAATAATTCCAATTCAACATGGTTGTGATAAACCAAGTTCTGTGAAGTTTTTAATACCAATGAATCTCCTAACATACGACTTTTGTGAAGAGCATTTTCTAATGAATACCAGTTTAGGTTGAAATATGAGAGGTCATTGGTTAATCACACATCCGTGCTAAACATGGGACAATGGCTGCACGTGTCTGAAGGAAAAAGCGGGTAAATCCTAATGATATTGTTGAGTGTTGCTGTGGAACTTGAAAATCATTTTGAAATAATTGAACCAATTTTATCTATAGACGTTTCCTAACAGCAATATTTGGTTACTAAAATCAAGGTGAGCAAAGTGTCACATTAGGTTAACAGCAAGAGGAACAGGAATAGAGAGAAGACAACTTCTGATTAGGATCAATAGATTATGAGTGCTCATGGACTGGACCTATGAACCTGAGTTAAAGGTTCGCTATCCTACAATCCTTGTGATGTACATGTACATAGGGAGTATGATCCTCCTACCTAATGTACATGTACATGATGTACATTAAGAGTATGATTCGATGCCCTCAGAATGAGACACTAGTACTAGTCTGTTCAGATCTGCACCGACTATACTACTAGTGCATTTCTCATTGAACTTCCTATCATTATTATGTACAGTGTACATTGTACTATTAACAATGGGCATCATTCTGTGGTACTGCTGTTGCTGTATATGTACATGTAAATACAACATATACAGTGTAGTGTAATTCAGACTGGGCTATTCCCTGGATGTTTTAACCAAACACATCTGTACAAGCACAAGCTATAAAAATATGGCCAGGTTGTACACTATCATTGCTGGACCTGTGCCAACTGGTAATTAGTTACTTTCTCTGGTTATCTGTATCTACTTGGGTGAACACTACTACAGTACTTCAATGCTTACAGGTTACTCCAGCAAAATATGGGTTTTATTCTAAAAAAGAGCTTTTGGTTTTAATGTATGTCCGCCAATGCTAATTTTAAAAGTAGTTTCTGTAGTGTAACTATGATGTTTTTTCAGTTTTCTCTAGTGCCTGTAATTTTCTATCTACAGTCAGAATTTGCTATCCACCCTCATACATCATAGCTTGTGTTGGACAGTGCTTCTGAGAAGAGAAAACAATTTTTCAAAAATAAAAGACGGGCAATAAACGATTGACTACATGAGAGGTTGTCCGTTAATTTTTAGCAAAATCGTTTGCCTAAGATCAACACTGGGCTTTCTCAGCCCACGGTGTCATGGAGTAATCCGTTATTATCAAATAAAACGGCTCCAGTTACAGAATTTATTCACAATAGGCTGTTATTATTGGTTGGTTAATAATTGAGACCACAAATGGGCTGGCACTACGCTTAGCACGTGGAACCAGGATAATGGAGTCAGTGAAATGGGAACAGTAAAGCTGCTATACCAATTTTGAAACGTAATAGAGAGGGATCAGTGATAAAATATTATGTTATACATCGAATTATGGATGAGAACATCCAAGATTGAAATAGAGTATAGGTGTTGATGGCTGAGTGGTCTGGCACTAGTCACTCTGGTCTTGCAGCAATGACGCAAGTTATCTGCAAGAACATGGGTTCAAGTCCCACCAATAACCTGGAGGTTTTCATCCCGAAGAAGGTTTTCCCTCTGTCCCATATCAAACTATTATAATATCCAGCTCTAAGAGCCGTGGTGGCCCCTCGACTAGCTCTGCTACTGGGCAGCCACCTCTAAGAATTGTGTTTGGCGACACGAACATTTATTATTATTATATCTTGGCTACTCTGGGTATGCAGGTAACAGTGTGTGGTTATACATTTTACATACATGAAAAAAGTATTTGTATATAATTACCTGCACCGTTACATGTACGTTTATCTATTAGTAAATGCAAGTGTATATACACTGTATTACAATGAACCATGAACACGATACATGGATAAGTTCATCTCGTGCTAACCTGCCTGCTCATGCAAGCGCGAGATACGCTATATACATTTACATTGTGTATACACAAATAGTATCTACAATGTACATGTTGTACATAACGTATAAAATGCCTGTTAGTAGATATACCTATGATGTACATGTACAATGCACGTGCGATAGTAATACCTTCCATCTGCTCATGGTTTGACTACAGTTGCTATTATTACACGCTGTGTGAAAATCACAAAGTTGTAATAATTTGTCTTACCATATTGATAGACGTAGAACTCTTCAGATGCCGATATATCTACTTCCGACTTCCGCTTCTTTTTCCTGGATACATTATTCGGAGTCACTGAACTCTTTTTTTCTTGTTTAGGAGTCACTTGGTTAACTTTTTTGAACACAATATCATCTCCTGGAGAATATTCAATCTTGGTCTTCCCTTTTGTATCCTTCCATGGTTGCTTCTCTGTACCTTTTACATTAGGTGGTAGTTGCTTGGACGGTTGTCGTCTTGGTGGTTGCTTCTCGGGCGGTTCTTTCTTAGGAGGCTGCTGTTTTAGGTCACCGGCAGTCGCCTTTTCATTATCTCCTGTGCGATAGAAGTTAGCAAGAGTTTTATTTTTCGATATTACAGAGATAGCAGGTTGGGAGTGTGTGAACCTTCTCAAAGCAGGCACAGTCCGGGCTTGAAAGTACTAATGACGATAGTAACGCTGTAGCAGCTCATAATTTACATTCATCCTATTTTGTTAATTAAAGAGTATAGCGAATATTTACAATATAAATCCAGATAATCTCTGAAAAACCTTATTACACAACATGTGCACTGTAGATTCCGCTGATGTCTACTGACTACTGGGCCTTTGTGCCACAGGTGTGCTCCGACCTGCCTGCAAGCTGAGAGCAAACTGGTGCAGTCAGTGTTCGAAGAGTGGTTATACGGGAGTATACGGTGTGTACCCACCTCAATTTTAGTGGTTATACGGTCAGCAGGCGTGTACCCTCATTTTAATAACTAGTTTTCCCCAAGCTGCTGCTGTGGACCTGATAGCATAGTGGTAGAGTGCTTGACACTCATCCATTAGGTCTCGAGTTCAATTCTCACCAGAGCATAATCTGTTTTCACTTTAGTGATTCCCTAATTTCTTAGTTACCATAAGATTGAGTGGATAGCTATACAATACTAATCTGTAAGGTTGCATGTACCGTGTACCCACCTCAATCTTTCCACTTCGAACACTGGGTGCAGCAATTGCAGCCTTGCCCTTAAGATACATCTACAATCTCATCGTCAGTCTTCAGGCTAAGCGTGTAACAAATCGTTGAGATTTTAGTCAACATTTTTTTAATCAACACACGGTATTTAGCTGCATCGTACCACTCACCTATGTAATAATCATGATAGTCGTAGTCCGAAGGCTTGCCAGAGCAACATCCCATTTGTAAAAATTGTAGTAGTAGTACTACTTGTTGATTAAATTGAACTTTGACACAGTTTATACAAAATAAAAACTTTCATTTTAACAATCATACAGATGTTTTTATTCTGTTGAACTTGCATTATGTTAGCTCAATGCACAGCGCAATGCTATATTTTTCCTATGCTGATAGAATCTGATAATGGGTACTGGATAGTACACTACAATCATATACATGTACTTGTAGATGTATGTAATTGCTTAGCATACATGTGTCTTAGCAACTGATCTTGTGCTGTAAACTTGTCTTCTTCCAGTTTTGATTTTTCTCTTTTCCAAAACTCAAAATTGAGGGAAGATAACTAACTCTATGGCGAAACCATAGCCTTTGATATTTGGTCTGAGCAACCATATTAGTTGTAAGTTGATCCAAGGAGTCACAACAGCGCCAATAACAGCATGAACTGGAGGAATGCTCAGATGGGTGAAGAGAACACAACTACGTCCTTTCTCGCTGATCAAACCGGTTTATCTCCAGCATGCACATATGTATTGCGCATGACACACATTCTTACAACCATGTATAAGCAATGCTCACCGTATGGACTTGATGCCAACAACTAACTTCCTCACCAGTACACGTAATAAAGGGTAGGGTCGATAGACCACCCTCGGCCCTCCGACGCACCCATTTAGTGTGCTCGGACCACTACAATAGTGTGGTGGCGCCAAAGTCAATAACTAACACTGAATAACATTGCTAACGTGCATCTAGATTCTAGAAGAACATAACTTTTATTTAAGTTATGCTATAGATAGTATTGCATTAATGTAGACTTGTTTTGAGGCTGAGAGTGACAGCTAATTACATGTACAAAAATGTATGTATTTTGCAGTTTTTACCCAATCTATGTGGGGGCTAACCTTGTTGTATCGGACTCCGGTCCCCCATTTCCACCCGTCCTTTCCCTTCTCACCCACCCGTCCTGTTGTCTTTTCTCCTGCCACACTCCCGTGGTCATCCTTGACCCCTACCCCCCCCGCTCTGCCACCACGGTTGCACCGCCGTCCTCCTCTGGCGTCGTCTTCCCCCAGCGTCGTCCTCCCCATCTCCACCGTCCTCCCTCATCACAAACTCGAGTCAGTGGCTGGAAACTGGCGTCACCAGCCCCGGGCACCTACACCTACACATGTGGCGCCACTCGTCGCGCGGTCTTGAAATTCTGCACATTCCTTTAATTTAATTCCTATTAATCTCATCTTAGTGTGTTAGAAGCACTCGTATATAAGAATACAGCTATACTGTCTTGATACTCCAAGTGACTGCTTATTAATGAAACTATGTACCTACTTTTCTTTTAAAGAAAATACAATCTTTAGTCTTCGCCCCCTCACTGAAATGAATTACAATGCAATCCGATACATTTCGAAGTCATTCCGATGCATTTTTAGGCATTCCGAAGCAATTCCGATGCATTTCAAAGCATTCTGATGTATTTCGAAGCTTTCCGAAGCAATCCCGATGCATTCCAAGGCATTCCGAAGCATTTTTGGCCTCAGAATGCTTCAAAGTTCATCGGGATTGCATCAGAATGCTTTTGAAATACATCGAGATGACTTCGGAATGCTTTGAAGTGCACCGGAATGGCTTCAGAATGCATATAGATGCATTGAAATGCATATAGATGCATTGAAATGCATATAGATGCATTGAAATGCATCGGAACCGCTTCGGAATGCTTTGAAATGCATCGGAATTGCTTCGGAATGCATCGGATTGCATCAGAATGACTTCGGAATGTTTCAAAATGCATCGGAATGACTTCAGAATGCATCGAAATGGCATTGAGAGGCTTCGAAATGCATTGACATTAACACTCTTTTCCCATTGGTCACCACATGTGGAAAGGAAGTATATATACAAGTGAGATTTTCTACAGCAAGTAGCAAGTTGAGTTAGAAGACTATATCACCAAGATGGAAAAGATAGTATTTTCTTCAATAATGTTTTATTGGCAAACATTAACATAATGTAGTATTTGTAAGAGCAAAGCATAGTACATGATCAAAGACTATAGAGAAAACTTGTAAAAAGAGGAAGGAAACAGAGATCTAGGAAAGAAAGGAAAGTACAGGCAGGCAAGTCCAAATTTATAATTTATTATTCAGATTCTCTTTAGTTAAACCAATAAGGAGGTAAAAGTATAATATTATTTTTCTACAAGTGTTATGGGTGGGAATGTTCTATCTCCATCATAATACAAACGTCGTTTTTCTTGCCTGCTTCCCACATAGGAAGCAGGCATCTTCATTCTCCCTTGTCTTCATCAGTGGAATTGACACTAGCCCTCTTGTTTCTGCACTGATGAAGACCTGATAGCTGTAATGGTTACCATCTGTCATTCCCCTCATTCCTAAGAGATGACCCTCTTTCCTTCATAACCTTCTCCTTGTCTACAAATTCCTTTGCTTTTTGATTTTACATCATTAACATTCTACAACATTCATCATCTCTGAATGAAATGATACCCTAGGCGAATGCGAAAATATGGGTGCGGATAATGAACCATGAGACTCTAGATTGAAGGTAGGAATGAGAAGAGGAATGTGTGGAGCTCTGTGAGTTCTAGGGTTTTAGGTAGTGAGTAGAGGTCTGTTATCAACCTATTATGAAAAGGAAGACAGTGTGTGATGTGATTGTGGTGGCGGCGAGGAAATTTACAACGCTTATTCATCCCCCTCATCATCCTGAGCTATAAAATAGCAATAGCACATTCTAAAAATGATGTGTCATTGCATGTGTTGGTTGTGTCTTTTATCTGCTTGCTTGCCACATAGGAAGCAGGCATCTTCATTCTCCCTTGTCTTCATCAATGGAATTGACACCAGCCTCCCTGTTTCTGCACTGATGAAGACATGATAGCTGTGATGTTTACCATCTGTCATTCCGCTCATTCCTAAAAGAAAACAAAGAAAAATTTAATGTAGGTGCCTGAGCTTGTAGAACAAAGGCTAGGTTTAAGATTGTCAATTCTGTGGAGACAAACTAGCGATTCTTACCCATTTCTTCCCCATCAATAACCCCCATTTCCTTCATAACCTTCTTCTCCCTGTTTACAAACTCCCTTACTTTTTTATTCTACAACATCATTATTATTGCATCACCATCTATTTATCTACATGCACTTTAGACCTTAACGAGAAGAAAAAGTCAATCACTAGCACTTTAACAACTACAAGATCATTTATGTAATACATATACATGTATATATTGTGCTTTTATCAAGGAATTTGTCTGTGAGCAGTCAGAGACTTGTTTCAAATCCATGAAAATACCAGTCCCTGACTGGGGTTTGAACCCGGGGTCTCTACGGCACCTAATCGCCTAGCACAGTGAACAGAACATGCTACCATTACACTGTAGTGATAGCATGTTCTGTTTACTGTGCTAGGCGATTAGGTGCGTAGAGACCCCGGGTTCAAACCCCAGTCAGGGACTGGTATTTTCATGGATTTGAAACAAGTCTCTGACTGCTCACAGACAAATTCCTTGCTAAAGATACAATATATATATAGAAAATGGCCAAACCCCCTAACATATGCATGTATATGCTTTAACCAGAAGGAAAGAAATACTAACAGAGTTTACTTTTTTCCCACTCTCATCTCTTCTCTGTTTTTTCTTGCTACTTTGAGCTGTATTGTTTTCCTAGAGAAAAGGTTTTTATATCTAAGATTGAGATTCAACTTATCTAAACATATAATTATATAATACCTAAAACACCTTATTCCATGTATGAAACGTACAGTACCAATAGCCTAGTTACATGTACACAGCCTACTAATAGCCTAGTTACATGTACTACAGACTACTAATAGCCTAGTTACATGTACTACAGACTACTAATAGCCTAGTTACATGTACACAGACTACTAATAGCCTAGTTACATGTACACAGACTACTAATAGCCTAGTTACATGTACTACAGACTACTAATAGCCTAGTTACATGTACTACAGACTACTAATAGCCTAGTTACATGTACTACAGACTACTAATAGCCTAGTTACATGTACACAGACTACTAATAGCCTAGTTACATGTACACAGACTACTAATAGCCTAGTTACATGTACTACAGACTACTAATAGCCTAGTTACATGTACACAGACTACTAATAGCCTAGTTACATGTACACAGACTACTAATAGCCTAGTTACATGTACACAGCCTACTAATAGCCTAGTTACATGTACACAGCCTACTAATAGCCTAGTTACATGTACACAGCCTACTAATAGCCTAGTTACATGTACTACAGACTACTAATAGCCTAGTTACATGTACTACAGACTACTAATAGCCTAGTTACATGTACACAGACTACTAATAGCCTAGTTACATGTACACAGCCTACTAATAGCCTAGTTACATGTACTACAGACTACTAATAGCCTAGTTACATGTACACAGACTACTAATAGCCTAGTTACATGTACACAGACTACTAATAGCCTAGTTACATGTACACAGCCTACTAATAGCCTAGTTACATGTACACAGCCTACTAATAGCCTAGTTACATGTACACAGCCTACTAATAGCCTAGTTACATGTACACAGCCTACTAATAGCCTAGTTACATGTACACAGCCTACTAATAGCCTAGTTACAATTACACAGACTACCAGGTAGCTACACAACTATTACAAAACAAACAATAAACATTTTTATGAAGCAAATATAATTATCTACTTACCATGTTCAGTTGATGAATAAGCTTGAGCAGGTAAATAGATTATTAGAGTAGTTATTACTTGTCGCAAGAGTAGATGTAGCAATGGAAGGTTATGCCTAATGTCTTTGCTTTTATCTTAAACTTTATCCGACCCATTCTGATGTTATTCTAGCCCATTCTGATTTATTCCAATGCTGGTATTTCAGTATACTTTAATTAATATAATATCCAATGCTGGTACTTCAGTACACTCTAGTCGAATATCCAATGCTAGTAAATAGTTCAGATACCCTCAGCAGTGTAGACTGGTATCTAGGTTGATTCATTAGTCTCATTGACTATGAACATAATTATCATTATTACATGAGTATTAGCTGAACAGTATAACACTAATAACTATGAAATGTTATATTGGGCCATTCCATGGGGACTGGTCATATTTGCGTGCTGGCCCGACTCAGATTCTTTTAAAAATTTATAGGTAGAAAGAGCACCCTTGAATGAGTGGGAAACCACCCATTTTCTTTCTATTTGACCCCTGCGGTTCCGGCAGCAGCTCGTTGAAAAGTGGGAAAATGTGGTGGGGACAACTCCAAATGGAATTATTTGAAATTTCTGACCATTCAAGTTATTACTGTGGCCACTGTATGATACTTAGAGCTGTAATTTTTGTTACATAGATACTTTTATATACGTGCTTCAGTTTCATTACTCATTCAAGCCTGTATGGTAAACATATTGAGGGTCAGAGGTCACTGAAAACACCTCTCGGAGCAAGTTTGACCCAAATTCACCGAAAATCGACCAAATAAACACTGCTGGATTTGTTGAAAAGAAGGTTGATATACAATAACTAAGGATTAGAGGTGCTCAACACAAGGATAAATGAATTTTTGAAAACAAAAAAAGTCTCCAAAATAAACTGTATGGCTGTAATAGTTGGCCGGTCAAAGCCACTATTACTTCACCTAACTACACCCAAACGGATGCCACACTAACTACAACTTGACCTCCCTACTGTTCACCCAGTAGGACGGTCATCCAGGCTGTAGCCTATCCCAAAGGATAGCTCCCCGGTTGTCCAAGTCCAATTATAGGATTAGCCTATAACGGTCTTGTAAATCTAATAATAATAACTTACTTGTAAGCAGAGTAGTTGTAATCCAATAACAGAGAGTAGTTGTTGATTCCAGAGTTTATTTCTAACTAACTAATATTGTAATGGTTTCTGTGATTTGGTGCGGTCGTCCTTGGACGACTATCGACCCAGAAATGAAGTGCCTATGAGTGGTAATAGGACTTCGCATTACATGAAAGATCGAGCGGTCTCAGTAGCCCAAATACTACCAAAGACGACCCATCTGATCTCAAGTCCGACCTTCAGACTATACAGTGAAAGAGAGTAATTCAACCTAGTAGGCGGTTCGCAACGCGAATGACCTAGTAAAAGGAAGAGAAAGTCCCTGTATCAAGTATAGATGTGTCTTTATTGAAAGCCAAGTGTAGACTGAGACAATGAACAGTAAAACAGTGCCCTTTATATAGTATAAGGACTTCCGGCCGACATGACGTCGGGAAAAGACGACATGTGGTCGTCCGGAAGTTGCGCAACAAGATGGCCGCCGGAAGCCCGACGGCCGACCCAAAATAGGTCGGGTTCTACAAAAGTTGCTTATAATGGTCCAATTCATGTACAAAATGAATATCAATGGATTCTGAGAGGTCGGGCCTCTGTACATGGGTATAAAAGGCATTAAAAGACTTAGATATAATCATACAATCATATATAACAATATAAGAGTAAAGTACAAGCAGATATATACATGTATGCACGCAAAAATGAGTGTCAGATGTAAGATACGACTGGGCGTACCATCACATAGCCCCCTCACACTAGGTCATGGGTGTCTCTAGTGTCAAGTTAAGAAGGGTACGGTACAGTGTAGATTCTCTGGATACTATATCCAAGTCTGCTTGTACAAGCTGGAGTTGTCGGGGGTGGTTTAGATGCTGGTTGGCTAGTTCACGAAGAGCTATTTCTCGAGCATAGAGAGGTTCCAGGTGTTGGCGTAGAGTGTCCCCCACCTGTTGACGGCTGGCAAGGTAGTGAATCCGTGGCTTGAGTTCAGCAAGTTGTTGCATGAACGACGGATCCGGAGATGCAGGACGTGTGGCATTCGGCTGAGTTAGTACAGGAGATGCAGGAGGTGGGGACTGGACGGCAGGAGAGTCTGGAGTGGCTCGGAGCAGGTCCCTGGCAGGTGTATAAGGAGAGCGGTGCGGTGAGACCTCTAGTGTGGGCCTGGACTGCAGTGGCTCGATCAGTAGAGTCGGAGAAGCTGTACAAGAAGCTGCACATGAGACCTTGGGTGGAGAGCCTTCGTAGAGAGGGCCTGACTGAGGAGCAGGCATACTCTTCCTTGGAGCAGGCCTTGTTTTCCAAGAGGGTAGACGTCCGCGTCGGCCAGGGGGGCCGACACTTACTGCGGAGGTACTAGCAGGAGGTCGCCAGAGAGAAGGTCCAGCAGGAGTGGTAGGCGACGAGGAAGAGGAGGAGGTAGCATCAGAAGGTGCGGAGTCGGGGGTCTGTTCTGGAGATGGGCTGTGCCGTCTCTAGGGAGGTCGCTTCCTTGTAGAGGAGGAGCTGGGTAAATAAACTGGTTTATTTGTCCCCGACTGTCCGTCCATAGTAGGACGACATGGTAGAAATGGTGGGGGATCCTTTACGCCCCACCATTCCATGAGGGCCCCATAGCTGGGCCCGTCCGTGAGGAAGAGACGTTTCCCACAGATACTGGATCTCCGACTGAAGTGATGGCCTAGAGCATCACGGCTAACTGAGCTGCGTCCGCAGCGACAGTAGAAGCGGGCAAAGTGCTGCCAAATGTGAATGTTCAGTCTCTTGAGGGTGCCGGAGAAGCCACACTTTGCACATTTGAGGTTAGGTTGACTCCTTCTAGCCAAGTCGTCTCGGGCTTGTTGAGTGAAGGTACTAATCCATGGCTTAGTGGCTCCGGAATGCTGGGACGACTCGATGGGCAGCTTGTCAGTGAGTTTGTGCAGCTTAATTGTAGCTAACTTCAGGGTAGAGGTAACAGGAGGTGGAGTGGGTGGAGGCGTGCCGTCTGGCGTGAGCGTCTTCCGTAGAGGAGATGCATCTACAACACATAATTCATCTGATGTGTAGCCTCCGCCTTCTAACTCATGCTCTTTCCTGTGAGAATGTTCAGGGGAATTCTCCTCTGTCCCGACTGGTCTATGCCGAGTGGGGAGGGAGAGAGAATTCATGCCTGACAGTCTCACAGGTGTTGATTGTACCTCTAATTCTGATTCGGTCCTTACTGGTAACACTGAAATTTGCTTACCTTCAGCCGTGAAGACAGGCTGATTGGAGTGATCCATAATAGGAGGAGTAGCCGTCTCGTCTGCACGAGAATGAGAAAGGATACGAGTGCTGCTATTAACTTCACCAGTGACACGAGGAGTGCAGGAGTCGCTACATGTAGGGATACATGTGCTTCGGTGAAGTGCTGGACGAGAAAGGACTACTCGTCTGTGAGCTGTCGTATTTATACTAGCCGAGGGATGAGCAATTGGCTCAATTGTAGGCAATGCCTCAGGCACATTTTCTTTGTTCGACTCGTCAAATAAGCGCGGGAACACGGCAATAGTTGCCTTCGATTGCTTCTTATCCGCTTTAGGGGACTTCGAGAGTTCGGCAATCTGTATCTTCGGCTGAAACTGTTCGGCAATGCTAGATTCCGTACAAGAGCGTTTTGCTTTGTGTACTTGAACTGCTGGCAGTATAGACTGTATCTCCGTCGTTGGGATTATGTCTTGAGGTTCGGCTACGCGACATTTCGCGTCCTCTGGATCAGGTCGGGCTGTTGAAACTTGAACATTCTTCGAGAGGTTCAGAGGTAGCTCTCTGGTTTGGTCCAGCACGGTTTGCTCCGTGTCGATCCTCAGGCCGCGGACTTGGACTGTAGTGTCTGGCAGTTCTACACACGATAAGTCGTCCGTCGGGGCATACTGAATTTGGGCGGGAATCAATTGCTGATTAGTGTCGGGTCTGGACGTGGCCAGATCCTGTTGATCCTTCTGAGTTGAGGATAGGTCGGGTTTACCTTGTGAGGTTTGGTCCGACGGGGCGGGACATATGAGTCGTCCTTTCAGCCTTGGGGGGTGATCTGTGGTCACTTCGGATGTGTCCGGCTTTGAGTGGGGTCGTTTCTTGCCTGGTGTTGGCCTAGTGGGTTTAGGTTCATCCACTGTGACGGGTGTAGGTGACGCCGTCGGCCTGGAGTGTGATGGGCTAGTTACCCGTGGGGTTTTCTGTTTGGAGTGGCTACTCTTGACTTTAGGCTTAGTGGGTATAGGTTCTTCCACTAGGACGGGTTCTGATGTGTCCGTCGGCCTCAGTGGACGACCATTGTGGTTTGGTCCACTCTTCTTGGGTTTGGCCTCAGTTGGAATGGGTTCATCTACTGGGACGGGTTCTGATGTATCCGTCGGCCTTTGTGGACGACCATTGTGGTTTGGTCCACTCTTCTTGGGTTTGGCCTCAGTAGGAATGGGTTCATCTACTGGGACGGGTTCAGATGTATCCGTCGGCCTTTGTGGACGACCAATGTGGGGTGGTCCACCTTCTCCTTGCTGGGCTCCAGTAGGAATGGGTTCGTCTACTGGGACGGGTTCTAGTGTGTCCGTCGGCCCGTCATCTGTGCCTTGACATTTCTGTAGGAGGGTATGTAGGGCTTTCCGTAGGAGGTGGCTTTGGAGGGTTGGCCTTGCCACCCTTGTTACTCTGGAAGGCTGTCCCGGTTTCCAGGGCTTCCTCCATATCATCGGGCTGTAACCATGTGTAGTACCAGCATAGGCCACGGTCGTGGACTGAGAGGCAGAACTTCTCTACAGCCCACTCTTCCAAAGATGCAGGGGGTGCTCCTTCAAAGGCTGTTGCCATCAGTCTGCGGATGAGAGCTGCATAGTCTCTGAGTGACGTGTGGGCTGGCTGTTCCAGGGTGGACAGCTTCCATCGGGCTTCTCTGGCAGATAGTCCATACTGTTCCCTCAGTCGGGAAAATATCTCTTCGACTGATCGGGGTCGGCCGCATTCTTGTGCGGGCCCGTGTAGGGCGGCTCTAAGCCGTATGAGGCGTGCTCTGTCATTCCAGTTGCAACGCTCTGCCATAGCGGTGAAGTCTTCTATGAAGAGTTCGACGTCCTCTTGTCCGTTGTAGCTGAGTGTTTTGAGGTCCTGCTCGGCCTGGTACATTACCTGCTGAAGCAGGTTCCTTATTCGGTCCATGTCGGTAGGGTGTCGGGTAGTGAGTAAAACTGCTTTGGTTTGTTAGGCCGTGTCGGCCTAATGGTCGTACTGAGTACCGTCAATCTGTTCTGGATCCGAGGTCGGTCTTTGATTGAAGATCCGGCGTAGGTCGGGCTACATCCAGCGGAACCACGAGAATTATGGGTGCACTTTAGCGTTTGTCACCTTCTCGTATCCAAGGTTCCCGGGTCCGAGTCCTAAATCGCCGTAGAAGTATTGAAGAATGAGGTCGGCCGGTCACCCGAGTCCGAGGTCACCTTCCTTCTCTTCGTATCGTAAGAGTACGACCTTAGAATCCCACCGCTGCCACCAATGTAATGGTTTCTGTGATTTGGTGCGGTCGTCCTTGGACGACTATCGACCCAGAAATGAAGTACCTATGAGTGGTAATAGGACTTCGCATTACATGAAAGATCGAGCGGTCTCAGTAGCCCAAATACTACCAAAGACGACCCATCTGATCTCAAGTCCGACCTTCAGACTATACAGTGAAAGAGAGTAATTCAACCTAGTAGGCGGTTCGCAACGCGAATGACCTAGTAAAAGGAAGAGAAAGTCCCTGTATCAAGTATAGATGTGTCTTTATTGAAAGCCAAGTGTAGACTGAGACAATGAACAGTAAAACAGTGCCCTTTATATAGTATAAGGACTTCCGGCCGACATGACGTCGGGAAAAGACGACGTGTGGTCGTCCGGAAGTTGCGCAACAAGATGGCCGCCGGAAGCCCGACGGCCGACCCAAAATAGGTCGGGTTCTACAAAAGTTGCTTATAATGGTCCAATTCATGTACAAAATGAATATCAATGGATTCTGAGAGGTCGGGCCTCTGTACATGGGTATAAAAGGCATTAAAAGACTTAGATATAATCATACAATCATATATAACAATATAAGAGTAAAGTACAAGCAGATATATACATGTATGCACGCAATAATGAGTGTCAGATGTAAGATACGACTGGGCGTACCATCACAATATGATACAAGACAGCTGCTTTTATACTAACTCACAAAACCACAAGTAGATTACAAAAGATGATGAAATAGACGGCAGCCGGAACCAACCGGCACTGGATAATTAGTTACAGAACGACATAATGGTTAGCGTGACTAGCTGTCACTGGACTCTATTCATAAGACAAAAGATAATAGTCTATTATAATAATCCGTTATTGTAAAGATAAACAATCTACTGCAGTTATAAAAGAGGTGTTCATTACTAACCACACCTTCTAGAATATAATTGCTATTTACTAGGCAGAGTAAACAATATATAATGACATGTTACATAATAGGTAATCATAAGTGTTTAGCTTTGGGTCCTTGGCCTAGTTAACCTACACAGTGTTTTGAGAATGCGTTGTAGAACAGGGGCTTTGCCCACAACATGGCGACAGCGGCTCAAATTCAACATGGTCGTCGTCCGAGTTGGCGTTTTGGGGTGTTATTCAAGGCTAAATCTACTAAACTTAGTAGTGAAAATTAATGGTGAAAATGTTGCTATATATACAATTCACACCTGTAGATTCCATTTCTGCAATAAAAACTTTGTCTTTTTGGGTCTAAGAGGCTGAATTCTCAGATTCAAATTTTACATTACATTCGCTATAATATTATAGTGAATATATCGCCAATGCAGTTAATTGGCTATGGCCATAAAGGTCAGCCAAGACTTAATTTGAGGTGCAATTTGGAACTTGGCCTGGTTATACAACCTTATTTGTGAAGAAAAATGGGTGAAATCCTTTTTAATAGCGCAAAAATGCACAATATATAGGCCTGTTGCGTTTTTTGGCCGTCCGCGTGAAACGGCCGGCGTTTCAATAGAAGAATCCTTTTCCGTCGGATATTATAATATTTTCCCGATGAACTGCTGGGAGCCGGCGAAAAATACTTTAAGTAGTATGAAGTTGTCTGCTCTATATTTCGAGCTACAGTGACCGATTAACTCATTCGCACCAACCAAGTCTGACATTGGCCTAAGTTTTCAACTTTAGACGAAAACAGCGATCCAACCTGTGTGATTTGTAGTGGAAATTCCCAAAACTCAGCGTGATTTGACTCAAAGGGGTATATACATGTACCCCTCTGAATTGAATAAAAAACTACTGTACTATAATATATTTTAAATATACATTTAATAGACGCAAGTTTAAATCAAAGCTTTTTCCTTTATTTGAACAGAAAATAATTAGCATATAAATTCTACTAGTTAGTTGTACATTTGCATGTGAGTTGGGTGTAGCAAAAATTAATCAAAGTGAAAATACTTTAATTGTGCACATGGAGTGTAGAAAGAAGTTCTGATAATCTAGGAACTTAGGCCCGACGCTAGATTCATATAGAATCCGGGATTGACTTAAGCCCGTAGATGTAGACTCACAAGGAGTGTAGAACGAGATGCTTAAATGAGTATGGAGTGAGCTCGAGCCGCTTAGGTCTAAGAAGACCTGTGGGTGGAGCTACCCGCCTGCAAGAGTAAGCCTCTAGGTTTGAGTTAGGAGATGTTGCTTTATTAGAGCGCGGTCAACAACTGATTTGGTACAGAAGATGTGCTGGTTTTTATACTAAATACACTTCCGGAGAAGAGGTAGGATAAGGTATCGGGGCGGAACTTACGCAACAACATGGAGTAGCTCCGCCCGACGTCGGCCACCAAAAGGGGTGGCCTTGCACAAAACGTGCTTACGATAGTCCGAAATGGATAGTATGTAAATATGGGCATGTTTCAAGACATCAGCCCAAAAAGTGTACAGTAATTAAAGACTTAGAATATATAATCAGGCAAGAAGGAATAATTGCATACATAGTAATGTTAAACCATGCGTAAATGCGATAACCTGATTGGTTAATAATAATAACAATAATACAAGCACACTATGCATAAGTACATTTAGTTGATTATAATAATAGTAATGTCCATGCATGTGTAAGAGTACAAGGTAAGACAATGCAATGCATGGTAATAGAGTAAATATGAGAATAATGTCAGAGTATGGTTAGCCAAGGGAGACTATCACCACAGAGGCTGATTCACCACAGTATATACTTTCTACTGCAGCTTTTTTCAGCTGATTAATAGCAGACATACAGTCGGTAGAAATAGAATAGGTCGGTAGAAATAAGGTCTGCCATAGCATATGAATATACAATATCAGCTACTGGTACAGGGAGTTATTCCAAGTAATGCATTGGAATAGCATTGGAATTATCCCTCGTGTTTGACTATTACAACTTAAAATCTACAATATTATTAACACCTGTTTAGGTACTCACCCTTTTCTCCATCTCCTCTGATTGGTAGACAAGTCTCTCTATGTAGTCTTCATCCGCTGTCTGGATATAAAATCCTTTTCTTTAGGAAAACAATACAGCTCAAAGTAGCAAAGGGAAAACAGAGCAGAACAGATGAGCATACAGATCGTACTCATGAATGGAATATAGAAATACATGTACATGACAGTATCAGTAGGACCGGTTGGTCACTCTGATGATAAAGAGGTTGCAGATTCTCTCAGTATTGGAGTAGTAAAAGCCTGTGGGCTGACTTAAGTCAGCCCACAGGCTTTTATTGCTAGTTTAGTGTACCATGTATAGCTTTGGGATGTGTGCTCCCAGGTCAATCTGTACAGTATTACAGCTTTGAAGTACAGCACAACACAATTCTTGGACTTGTGATAGCAAGCAATCTCAAAATTGCTTGAGGTTGCCTTTTTGTCCTGTTATCTTCAAATAACATTGACAATGCCACAAAAGCTCACACTTGCAGAGACCTCATTGCATCCCACTACTAGTCCCACACAAGAAAGGATATATCTGCATTTTGCTATTTTTCAGGGTGGGAAAGGCACTTCACCAAGGGCAAATTTACGGATAAGGTACTGAGGAAGTATGAAGGAGGTACTGAGGAGGCACTGAGGGAGTACGGAGGAAGCACTGAGGAGGTACTGAGGAAGCACTGAAGGGGTACTGAGGAGGTACTGAACAAGTACACTGCGTTAGCACTGAGAAAGGGCTAGAGTGGCAGTGAGCAGATGTCACTAGGGAAGGCTCATATCCAGGGTGTATGAATTGGCTCGTGCTGGTATTCAGGTGGATAAGACACTTGGCCGATAGTTTCACTTCATCTCCACAGAAAATATTCATATTGTTAGAATAAAGTGCTGTATTATAATTATCGGCTACGCTGCATCTTCACAATGGTATCACACTCACATATCATAAAGTCGGTGTGTATAACACATTATAATAATATAGTCTACATTTTATACAATGTAAAATACATAAATACTATAACCGGCCTAACACAGATCTATGTATCATCATTTTGTACGAAGCAGTATACACTTCTCTTAGTCATAGAGCACAGGCTAGACTATTTTTCTATAACACTTTAAACAATTATACATAACACAGATCTTTCAGGCAAATTTCTTGGTGGAATCCGGAGCAGTGCGAGTCCAAACTTCGTTAATACTACTGTGATTTCGACATCCCAGACAGACGTCTCTGGTTTATTGGTGTGTGTATTTTGCGCTTTGACCGGTTCATGCCATTCAAATAATTATTTAATGTGTGATTAATGGCTTTATTATGTGCTGCCATTCGCTCAGCTAACATAAAGTTCATCTGGTGAGCGTATTGAAACAGCTTCTGCTGATGGCTCATCACAGCTGCCAATATTTGCAATGACGAGGGTGTACCTGATCCGATAACTGGCACTGTATTAACTGTTGCCCTTCGTACAGGGGTGCCTATCTCTCCTCCATTTACGCTTTTTCTTATTGTTGACGCTTGCTGCTTGCTTTGATTTGGTAAAGGTACTCCCTTTAGTTTAGCCCCATTGTTAGCTATGTCACCACTGACCGTATACAGACCTTCTTGTTTAGTGCTGTTTTTCATTGATACTGGAAATAAAAATAGTATACAGGGCAGGCATTATTTAAATAATATAATATGTATCACTGTACAATACACGTATATAATATATTGCAATTGCAATCACAGCAAAGCTATAATTTTTACTCACCCTGTTGGGACATGGTGCATTGACAATACCTACAATCTGAATGAATTTATTTATCCTGGAAGATACGGCGACCTATTTTGCTATTCTTTTCATTTCGATGTGCGATTCTAATAAGCAACATCTTTTGCTGCTGCTAATAATGAATTTTCGACTGTTCGAAAATGTTAGTTAGAAACTGGACGTCCTGAAAACGCTCCTTTGTAAAACAACCAACCCCAAACCCCAGCTTTGAATTATTTTTTATTTTTAATTATCATATTATTTTGTTTTTACTACTACAAACTTGTAGGACACTAGAAATAATTCAGTATCTGTGAGCTGTGTTTTTCTAAATGTAATCTACACAGTTCCGTCATGGGTGATTTCTAAATGATCGTTTTTGGAACGTCATGTTTCGACTAACTGGCATTTTCGAAATGTTCCTTTACTGCCAACAACAAAAACTACAAGCTTTTCTATTGAATGTAGGTTCTAAGGGTTTCTGAAGACTGTTGCTAGCAGTCACTACTCAAAAGCCCACCATACTCTTGGTAGATGACCCATGCATTACACAGTCTACCCAGATATTGAGCTCTACATGTAGGCAAATTGGGAATACCGCCATTTACTCCTGCAGCTGTTGTTAGAAACTACATCAGCCAGGTCACGAGTAAAGAGTTGCCTTATCTTTGGCACCTACGACTAGGTTAGCTTTTGGACCATAGTCAATCTCTACCTAGTGGGTACTGGAATTGAGTGAGTGCAGCTCTCCCTGGTACATGTTGTATGGCTTAGCAATTGTGACTGAGCTAAACTCAGTAATACAAACATGTAGCAAGCAAGGACTAGCCCACACTTTCCGAGAAATATGAAAAGGAGAAAATCACGGTTTGTGAAGGATTGTTATTAGAATGAATTTGAGGGTTTAACGAGGGCGCAATGCTGATTTAGTGACTTTATACCCTTTGTGTATGAACAGCTATAACGGTAATATGGCATATAGGCCACCGAAACTTCATGAGTATACAAATATCTTGTCCTTACGTTGTTTCGCTAGTACCTGGTAGCAATGGCTAGAGCTACCAAGCTTTGAGCCACTTAAATCATTCAAGTCTGGCCAAGGTGATGCTAACTTTTTATGACCATCATCGAGTGATTTGTGAGAACCACTAAGCGACTTTACAAGTGGAGCTGGTAAATCAGACACTGTTGAAGTTCCTGAATGATTATTCTTCTTGACAATAGAATATCTATATTCTTTCCGCCTCTTGCCTTGTTCTGTCAATGAAATAATATAATACTGTGGTGAAACAGCCTCCGTGGAAATGGCACCTAGGCCAGCCACACTGACAATATCATTAGCTAACAATTTACCTTATTCATATACTGTTATCCACATATCCATGCATTGTCTACCTATTATTATCTATGCATTCAATACCCTATTATCCACTGGGTGTCTTATATACATGTCTGTATTAGCAATCAAGCCTTGGAATTACTCTCTATTGCAACTTGGTTTTTCCCACATTTATACTTATTTAGTAATTGTCTGTCCTTGCTTGATTGCATATTGTTAGAGTCTTTTTGCCACTTTATACTGCAACTACGTGGCCGACCTTATGAATTTAGCCCATATTTACACACGACATGTTTTTACCTATTGTAAGCACTTTTTGTGCCATGGCCGACCTTTTCATATGGCCAGGTCGGGCGGAACCAGACATATTGTTGCGTAAGTTCCGGAGCCGATCCCCTGTCGGCCGCCCGATACCATGTCGTACCATTTTTACTGGAAGTTTGTTATGTATATAAGGCAGAGCATTTTCTATTGTGAATCAGTTGTTGATTGCGCTTGAATAAAGCAACATCTCCTAACTCAACCTACAAAGGCTTACTCTTTAGGCGGGTAACTCCACCTGAGAATCCTTTGGATTCAGTACGGCTCGAGTTCACCTCATCCTAGGCTAAGCATATCTCTATCCACCCCTTAGGCTTAGGCCGATCCCGGGTTCTAAATGAACCTAGCGTCGGACTTAGGCTCCCAAGGTTAGATCTTCTTCACTACACTCCCTTGGAGTATAAACTCTACAGATCACTCCCTCGGAGTATAAACTCTACTAGACCTACGTCGGTCCTGAGCTCCAATGAGTCTCGGCATCGGCCTACGTCTAAGATAATCTACAATCTACACTAATAAGAGCACCTATAACTGTTCACTCTTTTATGTAATGAGCAGAAGGTACACTTGGCCGGCCTCTACCACCTTCCAAGCCCTTCACATACGTGCAGCCCTCGGCTCTCGTATGATCATCTAACTCAGAAACATTACAATACTATATACAATGTACATTTGTATGTCTATAATTATCAGAACCTGAAGAGGCAGATGCAACTTTGTGCTGTTTGTTCATAGCAAGGGTTGTACTGTACAGTAAAATTCCTGA
This sequence comes from Bugulina stolonifera, assembly GCA_935421135.1. Lineage (NCBI taxonomy): Eukaryota > Metazoa > Bryozoa > Gymnolaemata > Cheilostomatida > Bugulidae > Bugulina > Bugulina stolonifera. The sequence goes on along the minus strand of OW285190.1, from coordinate 5,255,071 downwards.
TGGAGAAGTTGTCTTCTCCATTACATATGGTGTCACTCCAACCATAGATCTAAAGCTACATGAAATTATGCAATGTTGCACATAACGGATTCTGAAGTAGCTGTTGAACATGTATGTACATGTACAAGTGCCTTAAATAGTTCTACTTTAGCGCAAGCTATCCCTAACATGAAACACGGTGTTAGAGCAGCTACAGTGTTATTTATCTGTCTGTTTTGTTGGTCTATTTTCTGGGAACTCTTTTGCATATTGAATATCCATGTTTACAACAAGTTTGCTTATAATTTTTTATCATTATAAATTTTTTGCAATAAGTTTCATACATGAGCAGCCAAAGACTTGGCTCCACACTTGTGGAAATTGCCATCCCAGGCTGCATGGTTATAAATATATAATGCAGGATTAATACAGTATAAATACGTGTATAATGATAATACAATATTGGATATTGTTTGTTAGTAGCTGCCAACAATCATCACACATGTACACGTCTTGTACATTTAGCAGGGGTGGGAGTCGATAGTTTTAAGAATAGAGAAATGTGTGCTATTAGCTATTCACTACAAGAATAGAGAATCTGTCTATGTGATAGTGAAATTTAAATATAGGGAATAGCTTTTATATCCGCCGAATCGCTATTAATTAGAAGTTGTCTTCTCTCAAATCAGATTTGAGAGAGCAATTCAAAGGCGCCCATTTATTTCCATGAAAATTAAAAAGCACAAACACAGCTATTTCTTGTTTACTTCTCTTCAGCTTCATTGTTCTGCAGAGTTAATATTGTGTTTATATTATTTTCTACAATGCACAAAAGGGCTGCGTCATGGATTTGAAACATCATTGATAACGATAAGAAACAGCAGCAACAAACTCAATGTAATATAGCCAAGTCAATTGCATGTGTATTAGGCATCACATATATAACCTTCAAATTGTCTGTGGAAACTGTAGAAGCATTAGTGTTGTACAGTATTGTACATGTACTATTGCAGCAGTAATACATGTACAAAGTAAAATTTAGACTTATTTCCCCATGATTTTCTGTCAATGTCTAAAATATTATATATTTGTGGTTAAACCGGTAGTATTTTAGACTTCTAATATAAAAGTATTCACCACACATACTATAATCTGTTCTTTATATGTTTCTTCTTTGTGTAGACTATGTTTTTGAAGTCAAAAAGCTTTAAACACCCATATAATCCGGATACGAAATTGAGTTGGTTAGCAACTTCACGGCGGGTAATTGTGTAGACGGCCAGAAATGGCTGCAGCGGCAAGGGCACTAGTAACCAAAGGGGTATACCCCTTTGCTAGTAACTAGCAAGTAGCAGATTGGGCTGAAAATAACAGCGTATTGGTTAAAATGCTATTAAAAATTGACAGAAGTTGAAAGAAGCGTGTCACAGCTGTTCGCTGGTGCAAAAGAAGAGATTAGCACAATCGAATAGCGTTTTAACCGGCTAGTCCCACCCCTGACATTTAGTAATATGACAACATAGCCGATCGCTTACCGTTGGAAATGCGGCCACGTTTTGATGAACCAGATTTTACACAGCAAATGCCATTGCCCATTTGCAAAGGTTAATAATAATAAATGAATTAATATGATTCACATAAAGTATTTAACATGTTGGATCATTTTTCAAAATTTTACTAAAAATACTTTCTCTAAATTCTTTGCATTTTTATATACATGTAGGATGAAACGTGGCGGCATCAAGGCATTGTTGTGTTCTTTCTAGGTCTACTCCAGTTAGTAACTGACCCAAATGTACTGAGCAACTATATTGTGTAGAGTACCTATTATTGCGCAATGCTTTACCGGAACCTTCCACCGGAAGGAGTTTTCATAGAAAAGGCGAGACGTTTGGTCTCCTGTGGTCATTCACTTGTTGGACTGCAATAAAGACATTTCTCTTACTCTATACACAGCTTGCGTGACTACTAAACTAGAAGTTTCCCAGCTGAAGATCTTCAGGGAACTGACGCCAGAGCACCTAGGTTCAGTGGTCAAAATCTAAGAAAAGAGGTGGGGGGTCTCAAGGGTAGCAAGCATAATAACTTGGAAACTTTATCAAAATTAGACACCGAAATGGTGCAAAATCCAAGAACTTTAGGGTTAAAATATGGTCCAAGGCCTGAAGGTTTTTGCAGCCATTCATGAACCCATAGGCGAATTGATAAATTAAACACTAAACACAGGAAAGTGGTCAAAGCATTATTTATATTGACTACTGGTTTGTTAACAAGTGAGATGAAATAAAAGATAGGTTTTGTAGAGATCGGTGCAGTTGTCTGGTAGCCATTTGTTTACATTACATAATCTCATTGGGCTCTCCCATACTTGTTAATTCAATGATAAAAGATGACAAATTCTGCATAGTTCAGATTTGTAGGCCCTAGGGCTAACCGGCTATTGTAGGAGCATACTGTAAATGAAGAGTCTATGAGTGGTGCTAGGCCTTCTCATTACATGAAAGATCAACAGGTACTAGTAGTCAAATAACTACTCAAGACGACCCATGTGGTTGCGAGTCGATGCTTGTTTACTATACTGAAAAAGAGAGTGATCAGACCTAGAAGGCGGTTTGGGAGGCAAGGTCAAAGACTTTGACAACTGGAACGACCTATCTACGAAGTGAAAGTCTCTGTATATAAGTATAGATGTGTCTTTATTGAGATCCAAGCATGAACTGAGACGACAAACAAAAACAATGTGCTTCATATAGTATAAGAACTTCTGGTAAAAAGACTGACGTAGTGTCGTCCAGAAATTGCGCAACAATGTGGCGGCCGGAGGCCGAACCGAAATAGGTCGGGTTCAACAAAAGATGCTTAAAACTATCTAAAACATGTACAAAATCAAAATCGGGCAATTCTGAGAGGTCGGGCCTCTTTACATGGGTATAAAAAGGACATAATTGCCAGAGTTGGGTTCAAGTCAACTTGCAAGTCATTTCTAGAATTTTGGAGTCAAGTCAAGTCCAAGTCAAGTCAGTGCTGCCTCAAGTCAAGTAGCTTCTAAAATTTTGAAGTCAAGTCAAGTCAGCTGTCATGCAAGTCACAAGTCAAGTGGAAGACAACTTCAAAAAATTTTACATTTTCCAAAACATAATCTTTTGATTTTAGTAGGCATTCCAATCCATGAAAACCTATGCCAAGGTGTAGCAGGGCATGTACATGTATGTCATGCAATCATGGTAAAGAACTAGTCTACATAAGTAGTATTATTGGCACTACGGTCGAGACTGGTCATATAGTATTATATACTGTATATTGTAATGGTGATGCAGTGTTACATAGCATATAAACAGCGCATGGTACAGCGCAGAGTGTCCACTGGCCAGTCCTGCAATTTAATTCTAGTAATTATTGCACTGCACATTGTATTCACTACTTACACCATACCTATGCTAATCACTTACACTACACTATTCTCACTGTGTGTACTTGTGACTATGCATTGTCGTTGTGTAGTCTCACTTACACACAGCCTAAATATTGCCTGAATTGTGTATTCTCATAGCTAACCTTGATATACTCTGAGTGCTGCTAGTAGCACTGATCTAGTAAAAATGATAAATAGGTAGGCAATTGAGACTTTTTTTTCTTGGCTAAACACTGTACAAAATTTTTATTTGCCAGCTCGACTTGGCAGAACCCAAGTCAAAATCACAAGTCATTCATGTGTCCAAGTCAAGTCAAGTCACATTGATGTGCAAGTCAAAGTCAAGTCGAAATCACAAGTCAATCATGTGTCCAAGTCAAGTCAAGTCACATTGATGCGCAAGTCAAAGTCGAGTCAAGTCATCAAGTTGGCAAGTCCAAGTAAAGTCGACTTGTGACTTGACTTGGCAAGTCAAGTCAAATCTATGACTTGGACTCAGCTCTGATAATTGCTCAGTAATGCACATTATAAGTGACTATCCACTACATACATGTAATTAGGTTACACAGGTAAATTACAATGTAGAATTGTACTAGTGTTCACAATGTCTGAGGAAACCCACTCGGGGATGGGGCCGAGTTGGCCTAACCATTACAATATTGCAGGGGCAATTCTTCATAAACTACAATGTATAATGAACACCCTTTTGAGTAGTTGGCTTACAAGTATTACAAATGTATTTATATAAAGGCAAATATTACATGTTGGTGTTACAGCAATATTTATTGTAAAATAACATGATACAGTTTAAGTAATATATAGTACATTTCCATTCTATTATATAATTATGTACATTGGGCATACATTTTGGCATAATATATTTATCCATCTTGTGGCACTAAACCTTTGGGTAACAGTGTTTGTATTTTTCCAAGAGCTCAATGTAGACTTTTTGAGCTTGATCGATGCTGCCTGGTAGAGAGGAGGAAGCTAATTGGTCTCCTATAGTACTTGAATTTTTCCTTCGAGAGACCGTTGAATTTCTCCTTTGAGGGGCAGATCTTGTAGGTGGAGCAACTTGCTGAATGGTGTTGGTCGACTCTGGGATAGACATATTCCGCTGACGATTTAGCATTTGTTGGGACAGCATATACTGTAGCTGCTGCTGTTGCTGTATAACTAGCTGCTGGCCCATTATCATTGCTGGGAACGCATATTGGAATGAATAAACTAGTTCTTCATTAGGAGAAACTGGTGCTGGTGGTGCAGGATTAACTGAACTTGAATGTCTTGACCAGCCTTTTAGAGAAGTTTCCGCTTTTGTCCTTTTTGCCGGAAATTGTTGTTTAGACCCAGAAATAGTCGAATTACTTGACACAGTCTGATGATCCCAAACTAACTTTGGTGTCATGTCTTTAGAAATAGTCAAGTTTTGTTGGCTATTTAGCTTAGAAGGCTTTTCAATAAAACCGGTGTTGCCGCGCTGGGGGCTCTCCAATGCGTTCATCTTTGCTCTGCCTTGAGTTAAATGCTCTGCAAGAAAAATACAAAAAGATTAATGGTTCTAATTGCTCAAATGATGTCAAAATCATTTATTTACTGTGATTATCCAATATTGTGCTTCTCTGTGGCTATAGAAAGAGATAATATTTAGGCAGAGATGTGTGCAAGTTTTATTTTGGAAACTCAAGTTTCCATGGGCAACTCTCAGTTGTGACTCTTCAAGTTACAAGTCAATTCTTTCAGTGCCAGATCAAAACTTTCAAGTTACGAGTTAAATATTTACATGTCTCCAGAAACTCAAGTTTTTGTCAAGTTTTCCAAGCTAACTACAAGCAAGTTTCAATTCAATTCTTTTCTTGTTTAACTGAGTCTTTATATAGAGTTATTGGGTTATTTTTTAGCTTCTGGTGAAATTTTGATAGGAAATGGTGTTAGAAGTTCAAATTTCAAAGCAAAATGTCACAGTTTTAGTGTAAAATGTGTTATAATTGTGGTTGTGGTTGGTGGTTATAACTGTGGTTATTTCCATTCATTACAATTCACAGCTGCCCAATGAAAACTCAGTTATTGAATATTTCAACATAATGATGTGTGAGTTGAGAGTCTTTGATCATAGCCATAATTGAATTACAATTCAATTTACAAGTTTTTGACAGCTGTATATTCAAGTTACGAGTCTTTCTAATAAGCCATAAAATGTTGCCTGAATTAACTGAGTGAGAGTCTTTAACTGGAGTCTGGCATCTTTGTATTTAGGATTATCTATGTGGGTGACACATGACCCTAAGCTATACAGGACACTAAGCTAGCAATAAAGCGGTAGGGCTGACCTAACACTGCTCCAACACCTAGAGAGCCTCCAGTAGCATTAGGATTAAAATATTTCATTAACAAATACAGTATACGTAAAGTATTGTTAGGTCAGTTTATAACCTCAAATAACGTTCAAAATATTCATCCAACTGGCAATTCCATAAGTCACTTGAGCTATGAAATACCCATCACTTCAATCGTATGTCCTACATGAATGACTCACTATGTCCGACATGAATGACTCACTATGTCCCACATGAATGACTCACTATGTCCCACATGAATGACTCACTATGTCCCACATGAACGACTCACTATGTTCCAAATGAACGACTCACTATGCAGAGATGCCAGACTCGAGTTAAAGACTCTTACTCGAGTTAATTCAAGCAACATTTTATGGCTTATTATAAAGACTTGTAACTTGATATACACAGTTGTCAAAAACTTGTAACTTGAATTGTAATTCAATTACGGCTATGATCAAAGACTCTCAACTCACACATCATTATGTTGAAACATTCAATAACTGAGTTTTCATTGGGCAGCTGTAAATTGTAATGAATAGAAATAACCACAGTTATAACCACCAACCACAACCACAATTATAACACATTTTACACTAAAACTGTGACATTTTGTTTTGAAATTTGAACTTCTAACACCATTTCCTAACAACATTTCACCATAAGCTAAGCAATAACCCAATAACTCTATGAAAAGACTCGAATTAAACAAGAAAAGAATTGAATTGAAACTTGCTTGTAGTTAACTTGACAAAAACTTGAGTTTCTGCGGGCATGTAAATATTTAACTCGTAACTTGAAAGTTTTGATCTGTCACTAAAAGAATTGACTTGTAACTTGAAGAGTCACAACTAAGAGTTAGCCATGGAAACTTGAGTTGCCAAAATAAAACTTGCACACATCTCTGTCACTATGTCCCACATGAATAACTCACTATGTCTTACATGAATGCCTCACTATGTCCTACATGAATGACTCACTATGTCCCACATGAATGACTCACTATGCCCTACATGAATCATTCACTATGTCTTACATGAATGACTCACTATGTTTCACATGAATGACTCACTATGTCCCACATGAATCACTCACTCTGTCCCATATGAATGACTCACCATGTCTCACATAAATGACTCACTAACATGGCTACCATGCTGTATTATGTAGATTGGTAATCACCTGGGACAACATGATGCGTTTAGAGTGAAAATACATGTAATTCTAATATGGGAAATTACAAAACTCTGTTTTATACTTTGTTGAAGGCCAAACTGTCCTTAATTGTTTAACAATGTGACACTGTGTTAATAAATGCCATACTCTAATGGCCTGGTTCGTGCAAACCAATCGCCAACAGATAAAATTATTGAGAATTTTAAAAGATTTCTCACTTTTCATATATTTGTGGAATAGACTGCAGGGCTTGAATGAAAGATGTGTGAAAGTACTGCAATTGCTCTACATGTGAACCAGTGATACTGTAGTCTTACCATATATGTTGTTATGGGGTCGAGGCTCTAGGTTGTGGTAAGTCATCTCCTTAGCACCAGGTTCATCACCACATATCACCGAGCCTACAGCTGGAATATAGAGTAATGTTCTAGACAGCACTGGTTGCTTCTTCTGTGTGCTACTAGGTCCATCATCAGTGGTAGCATTTATATTTGGTGTTATACCATCTGCTGTGAGTGACTTTTGTCCGCCAGCCGGAGCCTCCTGTGCTTTAGTCTTAGCTGGGATAATGAGCTTTTTTGCAGCCTTCGGTCCCCGGTTGTCAACAACGACTGATAGAGTATAGAGCATATAGTAGGCTATAGTATAGTGTACAGAGTATAGAGAATATAGTATAGTATAGAGGGCAAAGTATAGGGTACATTGTTCGGTGCGCAGTGTATAGCGCGTAGTGTGTAGGGTATAGTGTAGGCCTATTACACTTGCGCGTACGTAATTGCCTCATACACAATATATATAATATGTATAAAAAGTTACTTAATTCGTCGCCCTCTTTAATTCCGTTTCTATTACCTATTTAACATTAGCTCAGTTGTATTTTAGTTCTAAAGAAAAGGTATGCTGTGAACTACTGGAATACTGGGTCTCTTTGCAGGTCTAGGCAAAATGTATATTATGTAGGCTTATGAAACAAAGATCTATGCGTACATGTACATGTGCATGTAGTTACCACTACAAGGTCAATGAGCAAAGGAGTATGCTGTAAATAAATTTTACACTGCCAGTTGGGTACATTGGCCTTGTAGCTATTCTTCAGAGGTACTGACGGTTGCTTTTTTCTTGCACCATCTGAATTAGTTTTTTATGCTCATTCAGAATCATATAAGCTTTCATGTGTTTGATCTTAACTTTTTTAACTCCTCTAGGTCAAATTTAGCAACTTTACCAAATCATACCTGAATGATACCTAAAAATTGCATACTTTGACCTGGCGCCCTCAAATAAGTCAAGATCAAACACATGAAAGCTTATGTGATTCTAACTGAGCATAAAAAACTAATTCAGATTGCGAAAAAAAAAACTTGTCAGTTATTAAATTATTATATTTTAAGCAAAATGCATGGGGCGTTGACTGTGAAACAGTAACTACAAATAATGTAAACGTGTATACATCATATCACTGAAATAATAAAGCTAGTATGACAACATATAGAGCACTTACTGTCATAGTAATAACCATCGTAGTCATAGTAATAACCATCATAGTCGGAGTCAAGCTTGCAGCATGCATTTCCCATTTATTATAATTTTGCAACTCTTAAACTTACTCAACTCCATAATAGTCCATTAAACAATAAAATTATTTGAATTTTTAACATTTTTCTTTAATGAACGGTATCAATAAACGATTTCATAACCAATATTGCAGTAAATGAAATCTGATTCACATGTGAAAATAGTTGGTATTAATCGTAGTTGTCTTACCTTACCTTAGCTGACAACTGAGTATACAGTGTTGTGTTATTCCTGTATATTATGTATTATAAACTAAATGGCTCTCGAGATGCTTTTCACTAAGTCTAATCCTGATTTGTCTCATATGCAAGTCCGAGCTCTGAAGGTCTGGCATTGAGACCCATGCACCCTAGTTCCTTCTGTTCAGGTGCTCGGATCCACGAGAGGTAGTGAGCTTCGACAGGACAGATTCGTTGCTCGTTGGCATGGTTCTGTAGGCAAGGCGTAGTACCAGCCCACCAGTGGCATTGATTAATATCCAGTCAATAACAGAAGCTGATTTCTAATGAATTATATCATTGGAGACGTTGTATCTGATATTAACCAATCACAACAGCACTCTGTGATTCCGGAGAGTTAAAAGACCAACATGCTGTCTTTACACAGCTGAACCAACGGCCCATTGATTTGCCAAGATATGGCTATGGCCTTATTAAAATGCAAAAAGCCCAAATCAGTACCACATACTGTTTATATACACAACGGTAAAGGCCAGACTACACGAAAGACAGATTGCTCTTTTTTGGCTCGTTCTAGGTTCGATTCCCATAAGGGTCATTGACGGTGTTACGGAGGGCATCCAACTTTATAATGCCCCCCCCCCCCCCGTGCTACTTTGGCGCAGTCATTGCAGCTTATAATTAAATCTTGCAATACTCCGGCGTTTGTGACAGACTTACTAGTAGGGGACCCAAGGGGTGGTTTCTGCTCATTGAATTCTACTTTATGTTCTATATATCAAATGAAAGCTGAGACTCCGCTGATTTTAAAACTGCGAGCAACTTTTTTGTACCTGGTGGCCATCGCGCGCTACAGGGGTGGATTTACTAAAAAAGGGGATTTTCCCCCATTTGTCGATTTTTACTGCTATGTGTAACAGATCCTCCAACACTAAAATAACGAAACCAAATCTTTTGATATTGATATCGTACATTGACTGGAAGGTCCTTTGCCTACATAACAATTTTCGGTGCCGGGCAAGGAAGTGGGCGGAGTCTACCAGCACTTTTCATACAATGAGTCAAATTATGTGAATTTTTTTAACTCGGAGAGCTGCCATTTTTGTTGTGGGGGTATGGTGAATCCACTATTTTAGTATGCTATAAAGTCATCTCTTAGTGATGCATATGTGAATTTATGTGATGCTATGTACAATACTTTGCTAAAAAATGACGCTTTTTTGATGCTAAACCATGTTTGGAGTTGTCTCCCCTAAAAGATAAAGTGCATGATTTTGACATGTAAAGCAGCAATAGAGACATGATGATGCCTTAGATATCTATAAAAGTAAGTTGCGCATTATTCTTTACTTGAAAATTGGTGTCGGAACAGGAAGTGGGCGGAGTCTACTAGCAAGATTCCGGAAGTTATGCACATCTCTTGTGTTCAGAGAGCCACCACTTGTGTTATAAGACTGTGTTTGTTCCAACGCTCTAGTATGTTAATACACAACCACATGAGAGTGGATCTTGAAAATATTAAGATTCTAAGTGCAGCACTTCAGTACAAAAGTGCGCATTTTTAATGCTGCTTCACGTATGGAGTTGTCTTCCCAAGTAATAAATAGGCATAATTTTGATGTGATGAGTTGCACTAGAAGGAAAGTGACACAAGATAATTCCAGAAATCTTTGCTATAAGATTTAAAATTATTTTATGTACCTTTATGACATTACAAGTGACATTCGTGATGTCAAGACCTAGGCTTTTGTTTTGTTACGAACGTAGAAAAAAAACTCACTGACTTATACTCCTCGGCGTGACCAACCCCTAGCTGGCACTGGCACCTAGCAGCCAGGTGCCAGTGCTGGCCAACTCTCTGTGAGAAAGGCCCAGATAACATGGCCTTTTTTGGCTGGGGTAGAGGAGTTGCCTTAAAGCCATGCTGGCTTGCATGACCTCAAGGGCTTAACATGGGGCACAGGAGCAATTGTGGCTGGATGCTCTTCCTAACACCACCGTGACCGGGGTTTGAACCTGGAACCTTCAGCATGAAAGCTCAGCATTCTAACCCCTAAGCCACGGCTGCTCCCTTGTTACGAACGTAGAAGACAAATCAATATTACAAAAGTGATTTCTTAGCCAATTTCCAAACAAACAGTCTGTTTATACTGTATCTACAAAGATACACTGTCAAATACCAGTGCTAAAATGATTAATCATATACTGTACATAAACGAGCAGCATCCTCTCAAATGACATGAACTCGAATCTTGAATACATATGAAGACGCTGCATTTCGTTTTCAACTAGAGTTATTGACGCTACAGCACAAGTAATGTACGTTAAGCAACGTTGTAAATTTAATAAGAGAAAATAAAGCATATGATAGGAATTAACAGACTCTCAACCATGAGGATTGAGGAGGTAGTGCCCTACTGGCTTCCGTATCATTTTTACTTTTTAGTCTGCTTACTCATAACCCTTCCTCATCTTTATCACACCGCCACGTTTTTCTGTGGTAGACCGGTGTAGCACCCCGATGGCCTCACAACTGGACTGATCTCTCTCTCTCCTGTTGCAAGTCCTTTTTCAGTACTTGAGAAGCAGTTTCTCTCTCTCTCTTTCTCTCGATCTCCAGGAAGTCTTGGTTTGCTTTGTGGGTTTTGTAGTTGGCAGGTGTAATTTTCTTCTCCATCTTCCAGGGAGGTGATGAGCTGAGCGGGACGACTAGTGTCCCACCAAGCCTTTAGTCTCATGTTTCCGCCTAGGTATTTTTTGGGGGTTTCTTTCTTGCTGAACATTTAGTGGTCCTCACACCTAAATCTGGTTATTCATCAGATGACTCTTGACATACTGCTCCAGAGCATCAATCCTGTCGGAGTGCTTTCCATGTTGTACTATATGTACATTATATCCTTGCTCATGTCCTTCGTGTTTATATATACCTACATGTATGTTGTTGGAGTTGACAAGGGAGGAGAGAGGTGTAAGTGCCTGTCCTTGTGGGTAGGTAGTTGTGGCTGAGCCCCTACCCTTCGACTTGCACTGAAAGTCCATGAATAATGTCTCAGTGCTTTTTACGTGCCCTTTACTCTTGATAAAACACGGCATTACGAGAACAAAAGGCTGTTTGGCAAAAATCAGGGTGATAAATAGTTAGCACATGTGGTGCCGACATTTGTGTAACTTTTCTGAAAGAACCCTCATATCAGCGACCTGGGCTGACAGCGTGGCTATTAGCATAGGGATATTGCTAGATCTCTTGTCTTTCCCAACTTACTTTACGCTCAGGTACTCACTTTCTGTAATCAGTTTCCTCATCTGCCCAGTGTCGACTGCCAGCATCTATTATTGCAAATTCATCTGAGAAGTCTGAGCGTGGGGTTTTAGTTTACTGCAAGCAGTCTTGGATTCATTGCATTTAGTAACACCATCACTTTTGCCAAGTCCTATTGCAGCAGAGTGAAGGTAGATTCACAAAGAATTTGTAAAGTAGCTTTGGCTTCTCTAGCAGAGTGCTATTTTATTTCGAAGTTCCTGAAGAACTGCCGGCACAGTGGTTTCAGCACGAAATAATGGTTGTTTTATCATAATTTATCTATGTCTATAACATAGAGAAATTCTCAACACTCCTACTAGCACTGAATAAAGGTGGGGTGAGCACTCAAGTTTGTGGAAATGCTTGTCGACAGCAATACGAATTATATGTGTTAATTGGTGTCAGTTTTGATTGTATGTTTTTCATTGTGCTACCTTTGCTGATACATTGGATACTGTAACTGGATGCTATGTTGGTTTACTTCTTTGCAAGTTATAATTCTGTCTTGATTTCATATGAAACAACGTCTGCTTATGCTCCTTTTATGAGATCGTTTTGTAGCTAATGTAACTTGGACCCTTTTCTAGTCCGATCCTGACCTTTGTCTATCTGTTAACTTTTGACCTCGATCGGGAACTAATTTTCATATAAAAAGGAGCACAATTTTACATTCTTGCTTCAGATGCTTGTAGACTATTGATCAATAAAGTAATTGAACTAACTATACAGTCCGTTACTGTTTACTGCTAGCAGTAAGATATCAAACACACTCTCTGGACTTGGGGCCCTCCAGGTACTGTCCCATTGCTGCGACCATACCCAATTTTCCAATACCCCAACACAGCCTTAGGTACCGCTTCTGCCACACCCTGCAGGGTAGCAAGAATCGACACAGTCTGGTTATAGGAATTGTACCCACATGCCTGACAGGTGCTTCCCTTCTAACTATTGGAGCGTTCCCCAGAGGTCTTCCCCTTTTCTCATCCCTCTCCCCTCGTGTCTGCTTAGTCGGTTTACACTATTTCTCCTGTTGCCCCGACATGTATGTTGTGCGGTCATAACTCAGCTACCCAGTCAGACACAAAAATACTCTGTTATAATCTGTAATCAACGAAAATAATTTGGCAGTTTGGCTCATCCGCTGATGCCATAGCGCTAGTATGATGGTTTAAATAGCTAAAACTTCAATGGTGAATGTTAGCAAAAGCCTTCCTTAGATGTACGTTAACCGCAAAGTACATGCTGTTTTTGGTTGACTCTCCAAAATTTGAGATGAGTTATATACTCGTCTACTAGTAATATAATGCACTTATTTAGTGCGATGTCAATGGAAAAGGTGCAGTTACCCCATGTTTAAAATACACTCAATGGTCATAACAGCTGAAGCTGTGCAGCACCATTAGTACTTCTTATAAACATAGTGTACCAAGAAGAAAACTGATCATGCACATGTATTAGTCGCACCATTTCATAATTAGGCGGTATAGCTTCTGGTGTGTCATGGAAGGAACTCAAATCTATCAAATGGGCAAAATTTAGTCAAAATTGAAAAGATAATTGATTGAAAGATCAACATACAATACATTTTTTGATCTTCAATGCATTACTTTCCTTTTTAGCTCATTAAAATCATGTCTTTTATTTTCTGGGAAGATAACTCAAAACTTGCCACAGCATTAAATTCAGTTGTTTTGCACCAAAGTATTGCCCTTTGAGATTTAAAAATTTCCCAAATGGACTTTTATGAGGGTGGATACTAACACAGAAGTGTTGAAACCAATATACTTTCACAGCAAAAATGGTAGCTCACTGAACTCAATTGTATATGCGCACAACTTGGAGACCTTAGGAAACTAGCCAGCTGACTTCCTGTTCTGACATCAATTTTGAAGTAAAGAACAACAAAACAAGAGCCTAGGTCTTGCCATCACGATTGTCACTTGCAATGCCATAAAGGTACACAACATAATTTCAAAATCATAAAGCAAAGATTTCTGGAATTATCCTGCGTCACTTTCCTTCTAGTGCAACTTGCCACATCAAAATTCTGCCTATTTATTACTTGGGAAGACAATTCCAAACGTGATGCAACATTCAAAATGTGCTCTTTAGTATTGAAGTATTGTACTTAAAATCCTAATAATTCCAATATACACTGTTACGAGGTTGGATTCTAACATACTAGAGCATTGGAACGATCACACTCTCATAACACAAGTGGTGGCTTTCTGAACACAAGAGATGTGCATAACTTCCGGAATCTCGCCAGCAGACTCTGCCCACTTCCTGTTCCGACACCCATTTTCAAGTAAAGAATAATGCATAGTTTACCTTTACATATACCTAGAGCATTATCACGTCTCTATTGCTACTTTACATGCCAAAATCATGGGTTTTATCTTTTAGGGAAGACAACTCCGAACATGGTTTAGCATCAAAAAAGCGTCATTTTTTAGCAAAGTATTGTACATAGCATCACATAAATTCACATATGCATCACTAAGAGATGACTTTATAGCATACTAAAATAGTGGATTCACCATACCCCCACAACAAAAATGGCAGCTCTCCGAGTTAAAAAAATTCACATAATTTGACTCATTGTATGAAAAGTGCTGGTAGACTCCGCCCACTTTCTTTCCCGGCACCGAAAATTGTTATGTAGGCAAAGGACCTTCTGGTCAATGTATGATATCAATACCAAAAGATTTGGTTCAGTCATTTTAGTGTTGGAGGACCTGTTACACATAGCAGTAAAAATCGACAAATGGGGGAAAATCCCCTTTTTTGTTAAATCCACCCCTGTAGCGCGCGATGGCCACCAGGTTCAAAAAAGTTGCTTGCAGTTCTGAAATCAGCGGAGTCTCAGCTTTCATTTGATATATAGAACATCAAGTAGAATTCAATGAGCAGCAGCATATATAAATTGGGTATGTGGGTCCCCTACTATACAGTATGTAAGCCCATTTCAGCCACTCTTACACCAGCACTGGTTTTGTCAACTATTTCCTACAATTAAATTACACTATTTTCATGTTTTACTCACCTTTATCTGCATATCTTTGATACATGACTTAGCCTGCACCATCTTGTTGATCTCCACTACTGGAGCAAACATGCCTGCAATCATATACATGACCATAATATTGTTGCGTCTGGCTGGGAAACTGTGGCACAGCCACACAACATACAGGCCAGCAGCTCAACAAGAGAGACAAAGAGTCGGAAATGGCTGACCATGCAGAAGCTGAAAGGCTAGTCAAACCAAACAGCACCGCATACATCGAGGAATGTGTGATGACCTCTGGGAAACTGTTGAGGTCAGTTGATGGGCAAGACACGGTCGTGTGGGCACAACTCCTATAGCTAGACTAGTATAATAGCATAGCAGTAGTGGTACCTACAGCCTCCATTACAATGCTGGAAGAGCAATAGACCCTGCCATTGCAACCAAAGGGTGTGACAGGTTGCCGGCAAGACAACTCCAAACATATCTTGCACAGCAGTTGGCCAATAAAGCGCTGGAACCATATAGATACCATCTACCATGGCCATAAAAATAATGCTACAAGGCAATAAATTGAAGCCAACAGACACCAACTCAAAGAGTCAGGTAAAGTAGTAGTCGGCCTGTGCCTTTATTGAGCAGTTCTAATGGACAGCCAGCAAGTAAGCAAGCACTGATCTCTAAACTACATATACATGTAACTCCAATAAAGCTATTCTTAATCAATGCTCAGTTTTACCTCCCACTATTAATCCCAGGTAAGAAAGCAATGATCTAAAGAGACTTATATTTTTTCTACTTTTGGGGTTGGAACGCACTTTACCAATGGCAAAGATACCAAAGTAGCACAGGAGCCCTTCCTAACAGCACCAATGACTTTTTCATGAGAATGAACCTACAGGTAGATCTCCTGCAAAGAAGGCTGCTCTATATAGCTAGTTTCATCATTGCTAATTTTTAACAACTGACAAATGGTGCATATGTGTGCATGACCGCTAATGAACTATATGGTGGCTACAATGAAGCATAAATTTGCAGGAAATGTGTAACAAGAGACGTCGCATATGTTATAATGTAATGAATCTTCATTAAATGAGAGTTGTCTTATCTTCGTTTTGTAAGTTGTCCGCTCTAACCTCAACATAATTTATAGAGGTCTCTTAGCAAGTATTTAGTAACTACTAACAAGAGTAACAACTGCTGGGGCTGAGGATTGGGAAATGTTCAAGCAAGCTAATGATTTTAATACCAAATTGTCCTCTTTTATATACTCTGAAAAAAGGAGAAGCCAACTTTGTATATAATGAATAACTTGTATAGCCTACAAGTATGCATGATTTAATGTGGCACCATAGTTTGGCACAGATGGCGTGGAACTTATTGGTAGCACTTAACACATAGAAAGTGGACAAAGGATATATTTTTAAAAAAATAAAATAATAAACAGAGTATCTAAATAATTGGCACAACGTAATATGATAGCTCAAACATTACTTTTGGTAAAAGAATACACAGCGATAATATTGAGCATTTCACGCAGCTATAGCTTCCTCAATACTATCCTCTGCTGCAAAAACATATTATAGCCTTATTGGTGGAGATAATATGTTTTTACAGCAGAGGATCAACACTCATCTATTTTAGCAAAAGCAAACTAGGTACTATTGGAACTCAGCCATGCAAGGAGTTGTTTTTTCCTGACCCTCTAATCTATTACTACTACACATAGATATCAAACAGAACTACATTGCATAATATCGGCTTGCCAAGTCTCTCTGATTCCGCAGGAGACTCACTGATTTTCAAATCAAATTTAGGTACACCACCCCACCCAAAATGGACACCCCCCCCCACCCAAATACCGAACCTCCCTGATTTCCATTAGTCGAACATGGCAAGCAAGTGGATCTGCTGCACAGGATGTACTCTAATGATATCGCTGCCTAATATTATTATCATGTACAATGTACTGGGAAATGACTGTATATTGCACATTGAAAAATGATTACTGGTAGACTGTCGATTGGTTGAAGTTGTGCTCTCTCTGTCATTAGTTTCAAACTAGTGATTTTTGGGAATTTCCTAGCTTAGTGTTCAAGCAAAAAATGATTTTAGTTGATTAGCACTATACATGTCAATCATCCCATCCTACAAGTGGTAGGGGCAACAACTCCATACCAACCAAGTGTATATAGAAATAGATACTATATTCTATATTAATTTTATACTAGGAATTCTAATAAAAATGAGGAAATTTTTACAAATGTACAAACACTGTAAGTGATTATAGAAGTTATCAGATAGGCACATGAATGACTGCTAACTGTAAACAAAAGATATTTCTGGGAGGAAATGCTTTGTATATAAACACAGTACATGATACACCACAAATAAACAAATTTGAATGCAACTAGTCATAAATACAGGATATCCTTACTGTCATTTCAGGTGCACACTAAATGAATCCGGAATTTGAATGTCTTGAGAGGTCAAATCTTTAGCCTGCTATGTATCTTCCTCAGGCTGTCGAGTGTAGAAGTCAGTTGACTGCCCAGTTGACAGGGGATTCTTGTTGTAAATATGGGTCATGTCGCTGTATATTATGTGCGTCCGGAAAACAGCTGTTGTTAGAACTGTGGCTGTTTGTGTGTTCAATGCGGGGTAGGAGGTGTTGCATGCAGTTGATTGCACAGTGGGAACAGTGTTTACCGACTGTTCAACTGTTGAAGATGATTGGATGGCTTCATGCGGTTACTATTATTGTATTCAGTAGTGCTTATAATATAACCGTCTCGTAAGCTTCGCATTCATTACTGAAAGTTGCATGGCTATTTGGGTGCAACCTTCACCCTGTCGCTTATCTAATATGCTAACTAGTCGTTCCCTAACTCCTGCTAGAGTACGTGATGCTCTACTCTGTACATGTGAAGGATACATTTGAACAGTTTCCTTAGAGGTGATATAAAGTTCGCCGTAATCCACCATCTTTTGAACGGAAGGTAGATTGTGCACACATTCCTTGAATACCTTCTTTAAGTGAACTTTACTTGGATAGTTAGTGGTGGGCTCTTCTCCATCTACTTGTACAGAATCAGACTGCAGTCCACTTTGGACATTGATATTATGGCTATCATGTTGAGCACAAGGAAGATACTTTTTACTGCTCGCTTGATCGGTAGGTGTGTAGTCCGACAGATAATTGCTCTTGATCTCCACAGCGGAAGTAATGCATGGCATAAATACAGGTGTAAGTGTTGGAGATTCACCAACAAAAGCCTTGATATATATTTCTTTTGCATATTTTATTGTCTCCCGACTGCTGCATAGCAATGTGAGGCCCAGCTGTTCAGTCCCAAAGCCGTTTTACGAGGGCTATATACTCTTCAAAAGATGTTATGAATGCTTTGACAGTGTTCTCACTGGACATAAAACCATCAGTCAAGAGCTAAGTTTGCTTAAGTTTATACTTTTGACTACGACACTGAAAGGGCTTATCTAAACGATATCAACCACAGCCATTGGTGGCGCCGAGTAAACCAACCCACCGATAGTACCAATGAAACATGAAATCTACACACTGTTGAGCCTTTTCTTCAATGCCTCAATAATGAATTCAGTAAATGTATGCATGTATACATGCATGTCAAGACACCATGAATCGGATGTCATGCATCGCGGCTCTGGGCTCTTTACTGTGTTGTGCATCTATCGGGCTCCCTCGGGTGAGTTGCCGGGCTTCCTTGGGGGCCTTGCGGGGGTCATGGGTGCCCTTTCGGCTGGAGCAATCATTACTGGTGACTTGAACATCGATCTCAACCCCTACAACAACTCATTTGGCGACAAAGCAACTAAAGGTTACTTGACTCTTCTAAACAGCTTTGGGTTTTTGAACACTATTTTAAGTCCCACCAGGTATGGGGATCAGAAAAACAGTATTATTGACCATATTATTTTAAATAATTTAAATCGTAGGGCAAAAACTTGTACTGTTGATTACATGCTGGCTGATCACCAGGCATGCATTTTGTCAATCAAATTGTCCCAAATTTTACCCTCTCAGTTGGAAGCTAAAAGCTATGAGATTATTGACTATACAAAAGCTCAAGGGCTTGTGGAAGCTGAACACTGGGATGCAATTCTAACAACAGATGCTTCGGTTTCAACAAAATTATTTCTTCAAACACTAAATGATATAATTACCCAGTGCACCACAATTAGCAGCTCAAAGGGCTGTAAACGGAGTTTCAAACAACCCTGGATGACAAACCGTTTACGAAAAATGGTCACCAAACGCACAAAGTTGCACCGGGACAGTAAAAGAGCCCCATTTGATGTAAAATTAAAACAGGATTACAACAAATTTCGTAACCTAGTGACTTTTGAAATAAATAAAGCAAAACGAGATTACTTTACATATCGTTATAACCTTTGCAAGGAAAACCAGATCAACAAATGGAAATTCATCAATGGGCTACTGAATAAGCAGCAACAAAGTTCATTGCCAGTGATTTTAAAAGTGAACAGTCAAGACATCTCAGATCCTTTAGATATCTGTAATATTTTTAACCAGTTTTTTACTGAAGTCGGTCAAAAACTGACTGACCATCTTGAAAATGGTAGAAGTGATTTTAAACAATATTTTCCAAAGTTACACAATGCTGAGGCCTTTTTCAATTTCCATGCTATCGAATCTGGAGATGTACTCAGTATCATAGAAAAGTTGAAGATTAAAAAGTCTGCAGGGTATGACAAAATCTCGTCTCAAATTTTAAAAGAAAATAAGCTAATTTTGACCCCAGTTTTAACTAATCTTGTAAACTTGATCCTTGAGACCCTCACATTTCCAGATTGCCTCAAAGTTGCAAAAATTACTCCGATTTTTAAGAAAGGTCTAACAACAGACCCATCAAATTACCGCCCAATTTCTGTCTTGAGTATTGTGTCCAAAATAGTTGAAAAAATTATAGCTAAACAAATTTTAACGCATCTTGAAAACAATGAACTTTTAACAGATTCCCAGTATGGCTTTAGACCGAGAAGAAACACAACACAAGCCATAAATTGCCTTTTAGAGACCATTTACAATAAACTAGATAATAGCCATGTATCACAAACCATATTTTTAGATTTTAGTAAAGCTTTTGATACTATTAACCACGAAATTCTTATTGAAAAACTGAAATTTTATAACTTTTCATTCTCAGCCATTAAACTAATACAATCTTATCTCACTAACAGATATCAATTTGTCAAAATCGGCGATTCTAGCTCAGAGCTGAGAAAAATAACAACTGGGGTACCACAAGGTTCCGTCCTAGGTCCTTTATTGTTTTTAATTTATATAAATGATCTACTAGGTGCCTCCGATAATTTCCAATATGTACTCTTTGCAGATGACACCAATCTGATCAGTTCTAATAAAAACATCACAGAATCTGAACTGCGCAAAATTGAAGATTGGTGTATTGCAAATAAATTACTTATTAATTTTGATAAGACCTACCAGATAATTTTTAAGAATCATCAGAAAAAAGTTCACTACGAAACCTTCAAACTTCAAAATATAGCAACTTCTAATCAGTGCAAATTCTTAGGAATCCAATTGGATGAACATTTAACCTTTCGCTCTCATATTGAGACTGTTGCCCATAAAGTCAATTTCTTGGTCATGATGCTTAGACATTTATCAAAATACCTTGATCAGAAAACCCTGATAAACATTTACTACACTTTTATATATCCCCACCTTTTATATGGTTTGGAGTTTTGGGGACATGCCTGTGAGGGGACAATTTCTCAAATCCTGGTGTGTCAAAAAAAAGCTTTGAGGGTGATCTTTAAACAAAAACCTTTTTCATCGGTGTCAACCAAGTTTCTTGAATCCAAAATAATGCCGATAAAGATGCTATTCAAATACCGTCTTATAATTTTCACTTACAATATCTTTAAGACAGATGAAAAGCTTTTAAATTCTCTAGTAATAACCCATAACTTTAATACTAGAAATAAAAGTAAACTTTTGAAACTGCCAAAAACTAAAACTAACAGGGGGAGGAGATCTGTGTACTATGCCGGTATTGAGCTTGTTTCTAGCTATGCCTTGGACACCCTTGACCTCCCTTCCAGGGCTTTTGCGGCGGCTTTGGCGTCTCGTCTCTGGGGGGCGGGGGTGTGAGCACTGTGGGGTGTCTGGGGGCGTGGTGGGTGCTTCCCCTCGGCACCGGTACACTTGAGCAGGGATTGCCTCGACTCTAGTCTCGGACTATCTGGCTTCCCTTTTGTGTAATTTTATACTTGCTATGCTTTTACTATAACTTATTGTTGTTATTCATAAGCAATAAACTCAATAATAAAAAAAAAAAAAAAAAAATCTGTGCTGGCCACCTTGTGGTAGGCATGTACAACTTCATACCATTAATGAATTGATCCAAGAGTAATTAAAAAGCACAATCTCATAACTAACAGAATCTAGCAGTCTGCTACTCATATTTAACACACTCATCAGCTTAAGGGCATGGGGAACCATACGTTTTCTAAAGATCCACCCCTGGATGTCCTCAGCATGTTGGCTGGGTTAAGAAATATTAAATACATGTACATACATACTAGAAATTTTGAGGCGGGTGTTTGATAATAAATAAAAAGATATAAAGAAGCAACCAATTTTTCAAAACTACTAGTATTGTTATGGGACACCGCAACCTGAAATTTAAAATAAAAAGGAAGAAAGCACTATCTATATGCCCTATGCAATGATGTAGTGGTACATAGACTAATCCAGACACAAAATATTTTGTCCCTCTTCAGACCAGATAGCAGACTAAGTTGGTCAACACTGTTTGCCTACATTTAGGTCCCAATAGTGTAGCGGCGCGGGCTCACAAACGTGTATTTACTACTGGCTACATGTGAAGGCTTGTGGGTTACCACTAATTGTATGCCTTCCACTTCACTCTATCCTGTGTCTTCTCGACTGTCACCCACTGCTTTCATGTCCTCATGTATATTATTACTCAGCCTTCGCTTTGGTCTTCCTCTGTTTCTTTTTCCTGGCACACTCATGCTCATTGCTCTTCTGGTTCAACTTCCCTCCTTTCTACGTGTCTGAACTTATCTTAATCTTACCTGCCTACACTTTTCTGTCATACTCTTAGTCTTAATACCTGACCTCTTCCCTATATATTCATTTTTGATTTTTTCCAAAAAGCTGTAACCTACTGATCTTCATTCTCATTCTCTTGCCTTTTTGGTATTGGCACTGTTTCCATTCTATACAACATAACTGGTTGAACAACTGTGCTGAGTATTCCTTCTTTTACCTTCAACGGTACGTTTTTTTACACAATAGCCTATTCCAGTCATTCTTTTCCAGTTCTTCTATTCGCCTGAACTCTCTTGTTGATTTTACTGTCAGAGCTACCATCCACCACTACCGTGCTCCCCAAATACTTGAACTCTTATCCCTTTGGTTGGTATGAACCACAACTAGTTTCACCCTTCCTTGCTCTTCTCCATTAAAGCACATAGGCTATTTATATTCAGCTTTGGACCTTAATATTTACATACCTCTATTCTCAAATGCTGCTCGCCACATTTCTAGATAAATATAACTATAACTATTTATAGTTTTGTTTATACTAATACTTATACTACTAGCAATGAACAGTAGAGTACATAGATAATTCTCTCTGTTTTAATAAAATAATTTTCTTTTTCTAAGTTTTTTTTTGTGTCAGAGGTCAACAAGTTACTTTTAAACAGGTACTGTTCCCTGTACACAGTTTTCTCTTTTGAAAATTTCTATAAATAAATGAATAAATAAAAAAATTCTTTATTTATTCATTGATTTATTTCAATTTTTATAGAAATTTTCAAAATTTAACATACCAAATTAAAATAGCGTAATCATAATAAGTTAGATTTATAAATTTTTCCATTTATTTATTTATTCTCTCCTATAAATTGTATATAATATATATTTATATGCGTGGCCAACAAGTTACTTTTAACAAATGTTATCTCATATCTGTAAACCAAACTTTCAGAAAACATCAATCAATGTAAATGAAAATAATCTGACTTGTACACGTGCATATCGCATGGACTTTCCAGGAGCGACGAGACTTTGAATGAGGTCTGCTATGCAGTTCAAGAGATAACCGAGCTAGTTGTAACTTCATATTGCATAGGTGGTCAATGAGGAGCTTGTTTGTTGATAGTCAGCCCAGCTCAGCCAATTGGGTGCTACCATGGCTCACTATTACTTATTCATTGGCCAGGGAACTCTAACGTCGTGAGTGTTGGTAAACAGAGCACAACTCCGCGTCATGTGTTCATTCATAAGGTTTTGTAGTAAAAATATGAACACGTGGGAAAATAGTATTATGGAGATTATAATGGTCATAGCGACCAGTCTTCTCAAAGAGCTGTAGAATGTTATTTTTGTTGAATGCAAAAGTAGGGAGAGCTTCTTACCAATACACAAAAAAGGACATTTAATTGCAAACAACACTACTGGGATGTCTTGATCCATCCCCACGTGACAATGTTTTGATATAAACACTAAACAGCATTTTCGGAATTTAAAAGTTGTCCGCGATGAGAATATTCCGTAACGCCCTTAAAAAGCTTCTTTATAGTACAATAGCTCAATAAGTAGGGCTAGAAAATTTAATATTTTAAATTAATCTAAAGTTCTTACCTCTAATACCAGGATAATAGGCAATATAAATGACACGAGGATACATTTGCACTGCGGATTTTGTTTATATTTTGTATTTGTCAGTGTGTGATGAGTCCAACTCCGACTCATGCGATGTGTACCTCCTGTGAACTGTGCCAACATTTTATTTTTGTGTTAAAATAAAAAACAAATGCATCGTCTAGCAGGTAGTGTTTTAGCCCATAAAAATACCATAGACAAAAAATAACAGTATGGATTTTTTGCACATTTTTAATTTTTTGGTAATCGCAATGAAGTGTTTATTTTTTTATTTATTATAATTTTATACAACAGAACAATACAAAACAATTCAATAACAATTACAATACTTATAATTTAATACTACTACTAGAGTGTGGCTATGACTATCTAAGACTATGTACTACAACGTTATGGTGGTAATGCACTCACTCATAATAGTCGCAATGGTTATGATAATTGTAATCATCTCATGTTCAATCGAATCATGTCATGATGGTAATGATGGTAATGATGGTTTGGACTGTTGAGTGGTCAGTTGAGTTGAACTTACCCCATTCAAACTGCTGAGTGCTGTACATGCTCTTATCTTAAAGAGTATTTATTTGGGTCTGGCCTGAGATAAAGATACATTCAATGTTGACTGTCGTTAATGATTGTGATTGTCAATTATATTATATTAATAATTACTAATTGCACGGTTAGTGATGATTTTTATTAATTGATATACCATGGATTTATTTTCTAGTCATAATAAAAAATGATACTCTAATGAAAATTTTTATTGGTTACACTTAATATGAATATAATATGTAGGTAGTTCAAGCCAAATAAAATTTCCAAAACTACCAATCCTAAATTAATTCTATATAACGGTTGGATAAAGACTGACGGTTCAAAACTGTTATTTCTTTCGTAAGGCTAATAGCACAAAGTTGCAAGGAAAAAATCTATCAAGTTTTCAAAATTCGCAATGCAAGCATATTCAGCTAAGGCACTACTTAGGAAACTATTGTTTAGAACATGCATCTCTAACAGGTGTCTCTTGGCCTGAATTTCTTTGATCACCGGGAGACTCTGCATGTTAAAAGAGTTTTAACATATTATTTGCTTCGATGTGATCGGCTGCTATTTTTAGGGACAATATGTTGCAGTTGAATTCTGAAAATCAAGGTGAAATATATGAACTTGTCTAAAATTGGTAGCATGCTCCCAATTCAAATAACGTACTTCCATTGAAATATAAATATGTTTGCAGTGCAAAAAAAATTGGCTCCACAACGAACCATAAGCTGAGTCCAGGATAAACTAGACAGCAACTGTGCTTTTGAATCAGCGAAAACCATAGCGCATATGATGTTTAAGATGTGGTTGTAGTAGCAGTAGCACACTACTGAAAAAAATAATTGCAGCTCATATTATTTTGTTAGCCCACGTTGAAATTTAATTCAGTCCCTCAGAGCGCGCTGAGTGATATAGAGTTTGGGTTTTAATTTATGATACGTCTCACCTGTTTACCGATCTCTTGACAATATACTGTTTTGAAACCATCCACTCCAATGACTTAAACCCTAAATCAGTTGCTAAATATACCACTGTGAACCATTTGTATGCTCATACGCAAAGATAGCAGCAGAGATTTGTTTCTTTGTTTTGCCGATGCCAATTCGGTCAGATCAGTTGCACAGGACTGGATAACTGTAGCTCACAATACGTGTAGGGATTAAAGATGCTTTTCGTTTTGCATTCTCATCTGATATGAAATGTAATCTGATTTGGTACCTTTAGCTTCCAAGTCTTGCAAAATGTCTGGTAAAACAGAACATAGAATCTTATTAGTTTTGCTGTGACCATTGAATTTCATAAATTTTGCTATTTACAATTGCAAGGTCTCTAGTTGCAACGCTTGTTTCATAGTCTGGGACATCCACCACCATTTGATAAACTCGCATATACATTGTACATGTGCATGTGAACGACTTATGAGTTGGAAAATATTAGAGTGAATGCCAATGAGGAGAATGTCAATGGTGTACAACAGCAGCAACCGTAAACTTTTACTTATTTTTAGAGGCTTGCATGTCAGGAATACATTTAATCCAAACATTGGATCAATAACCCCATCCCTATGTCCTTTTCTTGAAGCTTCAGTTGTTTTCGTGCGCCTAAATTTGAGTTAAAGATTTCCATATACATTAGAGAATAAGAGATGGAAGTCAATTATTTAATAATTAAACCTTTAGCTGTTCACTGACTGCACTAATTCTACTGCCATATCTCTGTGTCCCCAAAAAGGATTCGGATGTATTCATAATCACCACTTTGGATAAAACTGATCGTAATTAACAAATAGTCATTCTGTGGTGTGTGTTGGCAAACCATGTTATTAGTTCTTTCTGCTCACCCAAGGATGGGAATGATTTAAAACCATTCTTTTCAAGCAACAATTTTCTGCACTTGATGTCTTGCCATTTGTGGTTTGCGACCCTTCTGTAACCATTTGTAGGTATTAACCATTGTAACTATATAGTTTCTTTGGAGCTGCTAGTATTTTATTCAATGTAAGTAGGCCTATTAGTTTCTGACCTGGCTGCTGCTCTTGGTACTTGACAATACAAATAGACGAGGAAGTCAGTGGCCCTTGTTTAAGTTACATCCCAGTCAATTTAATAGACAGTTGCCTCACAATAGCTATTTCCTTGTTGTATGCAGGCTGCGGAGTTTCAACTATTTCTTGAAACAGTAGCAGTACACATCCAGGGAAGATAATATTTAGCCTTTTGGCTATGCAATCTTATTTTGACAGTCATGCCTTGCTGCTACTGCAATGAAGAACATCCCGAAGTAGAATAAATTTGTATTCGTATGGAAAAATTTGTATTCATACATGGCGTGTAAAATTTTAATTTCTACAGTAAATAAAACTGTTGCTGATACATAGTGAATTGGTTAGAGAAAGAATTTAATGTTGCGTAATTTTAATTCAGATGTATAATATTGGCTCACAGATAGTTTCCTTAAATATATAAGGGGAGAAAATTTCATATTTTTACCAATAGAGATGGTTAATTACCTTTCATAGCTTGTTGGCTATAGACATAACGCTACACGTTATTTCGGTATCACTCGATTTTTAGTTTCCGTTTTCTCTCGGTTCAAAAACTACACAATTTCTAAATGAAAATTGAAACTGAATGCAGTGGTACAATTATATTCAGTTTTATCTCTTGAGCCCAGTAATAGCTGATGTTGCATTTTGTTCCTCATTCAACCTATAGCCTATGATTTGATGCATACTTGCCATTCATACTTTGCTGCAACCATCCCTGCCATCCAGTGATGGGTTGTTGTAGTTTTACTCAATGTGTCGTTCTTATACCTATATAATTATTATAAATAAGTTGTATTAAATAGTTACAATATATTAAACAAAAGACACATAGTCACCATTATAGTAAAAAGCGGAGTGTGATAACTCCCAGAAATGAGCATGAAATTAGCGATTCGATTTGGTATTTTCAAAGTTCACTTCAATATCATTCATTTTGTTTTAAAATACACTAAAAGTCGAATTCAAGTAGTGCAAATCAACACCACCCAGCACTCTATAGACATCTGGATCATTATTGAAATCAGAGTTGTCTCTCTTGGTTTTTGAAAATAAACATTTTGCATGATGTTTGATGTCTACTCTAATGTACTTCTGTCTTTAGGTTAGTTTTCAGGTGGTGTAACCTACATGCCATCAATGTTAATCGGTCTCTTCTGCAAATCTGTTTATGGGTACTTTGAATTTTTACTTGTTGCCCCGATATGCAATTAGTAACACAATTTAAATTAATGGGGAAAATCTGCAACCATGTAGCCAACAATTTTGATTGTTTTTGATATTCTACAGTTTAAATTTGGTTTACAGTGTGTAGGCGACTTTGGGCTCAGGGGAAAATGTCAGTGCACAATCTGTTGCAGAATGGTCACTAAGCACAAATACATTCGATCCATTCATATCGTAATCCTTGTATATGTATACTGATCGCAAAAACAAAACAATAAAGGCAAATTGTGGTGTTACAAAATAAAAACAATGTTGCTAATAATGGCTGTGTATTGATTAGCCTGTTTGCTGCCGGAGTGTTGAGGTGAAAGCAGGCTAATCAAGTGCCCTCATGCTGAAACAATGAATGCAAAGTATGGACAGACTATTCAAAGTGATTGCTTGTTTCTCAGCCTAGTAAACAAGAACCCTTTTATCTTACATCCAATATACAAGCAGCTTAGCTAATACATGTCATGCCATAGCAGCGATCAGCTGCTAGCTACTGGCTTAGACTTCACAATGCTGCATCTATTAACACAACTACACACCAAGATCATCTGAATTGTAAAATAATTGTCTGCCTGTTTATTGAACAGTGTCTGACCTGCGAACGTGTTTGCCATGCTTGTGCAGTTCCTCCGGTAAAAAAAGGTGGAGATCCTGTTAGCATTTGGATAAAGGTATCCAGTTTAGGGGGTCTGAAAACAGGGGTTGAAGATGTGGGAGTCTTTCTTGCAAAATTGAGGAGACTTGACGGGTCTGCTGCTTACTACATTGTAATTATCATACTTTGTCGGGAGAAGGTTACTTCATTTACTGATAGAATTCCGATGAACTACTCGCGAAGACTTCTGCATAACTGACATTTAGGCCCCAAAACCTAGAGGCAAACTTGTAACAAACAATCCTGGTTTTAGTAATTTTTCACAGCAGGCAGTGGTGCAGTATAACATACAATATGTCAGGGGCATTGTGTAATAAGACATAATTATTGTGAAATGCTGGGCCTATTATTTTAAATCTAAAACATCATCTGTACACTGGAGTATAATTACTTTCACATGAGTCCACTTGTCATTTTCTACTGCTATATTCGGGCTCTCTGGATTATAGAGAAGTAAAGCACATCATTCATACTAATACTAGTCCCCAGTGTAATCATAACGATGTCATTATAGGTTACGTGATCTCACTTTCAGTAGTTTAATAGAGATAACTTGAGCTGTAGGTTACAACCTCCGCTCATTCTTGATTTGATGGCACTGAAGGCTGACAATAATAGAGAAGTAAAATACATTGATATTCTCAGATTCTCTGGTAATCAATGCAGAATAGCTTTTTAATTAGAAATGAATAATGCAATGCATTTTTATTTAAATTCTGTATGAAATACATCTACAGTCTACTGCTTGCATTATATAGCTATTGTACATGTATGTGCAAGCATATCTTGATTAGGTGTATAATTCATATGCGAGAGGAGACAAATCCTAATATATAACTACTACTTGTTGGAGTGGCTTGCACCATGGAAACCTTAGAGAGGCAATTGGTAATATATTTTGGTGTCTATGCAGTAGTAGTACACCCAAGACTTGTTTATTTGTTGGGTATATGGAGTCCTTGTTTGACATAAATATTATACTGAGCCACCAGGATGTAGTCTGAGTTATGTGATGCAATATCAAAATAACTGATTAACTTTTGTACCTTACTTTGCTTTCTTCACCTTGTATGGCCATGAATAGAATAGCAAGGAACTGTCTGTAGGAAGTCGACATAAGTAACTCTCTCTGTTAGTTGTAATATATTAGAGCATTTTATAAGACGTGTGGAGTAGATCTTCACATAGGAATTGCTAGTATAGTATGTATTAATAATCTGTTCGTCTGTATAGTTTGTATGTAGGCTTATATACAGTTTGTATGTACGGTTTATATGTGCATGTATGTATAGTTTATATGTATGTATAGTTTGTATGTATGTACATGTACACGTATGTATAGGTGCATAGTAATACATGTCGCATAGTTAGTAGGCGTATTAGCTTTGTCTAGAGTAGATGGTGAGTACATGTATATGTTTATATTATCGAGTTTATACTACAGTGTGTTTAGTAAATAACCCACTGAGAGTGACCTATTTTAGAGAGCGTACATTTACATAGTTGGAGTTTAAGTGTAGTGAGTTTTAGAGTGATTAAATTAATTATGAGTATAGAGTAAGAGTTGGAGTAAGAGTTAGAGTAAGAGTTAGAGTAAGAGTTAGAGTAAGAGTTAGAGTAAGAGTTAGAGTAAGAGTTAGAGTAAGAGTTAGAGTAATACTGAGTAGACATTTAGAGTAGACGTGACTGCTTAAAGTAGCAGAGCTTTTCAATTTAAGAACTTGTAATAAGGTAGTGGAATAGTTTCTCTGATTCATTTCTGTAGGCCTAAATGCAAGAAATATCCAGTTGGTGTTTTATAGGCGTAACCTTACTGTAGATGTTTCAGCAATACAAACTACAGATTAATCTATCATACCTCCTTTGATGATTATCTTATAATATAATGTTAGTAAATTAAGAATTTAAATAATTCATGGGCATCGACTTAACCATATATATTGCCTTGTGCATATCTTTATACTGATCAACATAATTAATATTTGTAGGTGTATCAGAGTAGGTCTATAAATGGTTCCCAATGTTCTTAAGAACGGCCGTGTAGCATAAAGTGATGACATACAATACTCTTAGATTTGTGTACTATCTCTCGACCAATATTTACCTAACATACATCTCGGCAAATAGTCACTTTTCATATGAGTTTTTCAGTTAACTCTGCTAAGTACCAATGTTTATACAAAACTAATGCTAATACTTCTAGTTTCATAGATGAAGTTTCCAAAAATCATTGCATAGCAAATCCCGGGTGGTCAGTTATTGTCCTGTGTAACAGCAAGCTAGTTGTTTGTAGATTACTAGGCTATGTTTTATTTCCACTGTTTGAAATATCTCACTGTTTATCTATACTCTGTAAACATTAAACAATTGCTTTGTGTACACAGGGGCTGATGTTAGTAACAAATAATCAACTTAGAGTTTAGGCTACAACTCAATGATGTCTCCCCTTTCTCTCATCTTCCCTGGCTATAATTATGCTGGTATTTGATCATATAAAGGGTTATAATTGCTGCACATCTTCAGTAGCTATATTTATATACTGTACATTTATTTCACCGTACTCCCTCCACTTAGATTTATCATGCCTACTCTTATATGTAGGCCTATATTGAATTGTATGGAATTTCTACAGCAGTAGACTAAAATCTCGAATACACGAGAGGCAGGTTGTTCTTTTTCGGCTTTCGTAGACTCGTTTTAGAGCTAATCGGCGCAGTGTTTGTTTGGCTGTGCAAAGACCGACTAATTGGTCTTTTTAGTCTCTGGCGTCACAGAGTGCTGCTGTGATTGGCTAGTATTAGATAGGCTACAACGACTCCAATTATATAATTTATTAGAAATAAGATTGACTGGATATTACTCCAGGTCCTGGTGGACTGGTACTCTGTATTGTCGAATAGATCCGTGCCAACGAACAATGAAGTAGTATCGCCGAAGTTTCCGGCCTCTTGTGTACCCAAGCCTTTGCATCTCACACAGTATATAGGCCTACTATTATTAAAATATAGTGTATAATGTAATATAGTGCAAGTCCATAATATATTTGTACTATATGCTGGACCACTTTATAGCCCTACCTACTAGTTTGAATTCAGTGACCGCTATTATTGTTGTTTGATGGATTAATCTCCCCCTGATTTGTTCTGTGTATGGGGTGTACCATGAGCCCCCGTTGTGCAGTATCATGCATGGAATGTATGACCGGACAATCGCTTCCATGTTTATAATATTGTAAGCTTTGTTGGGAGACATATTTACGGTATACTTTTAGATGGTGAAGTAATCGGTCAATGGATATCTGGTCTCTTGGGGCTTTATAATAAACTATAAATTATCTTTTAATTTTGCTGCTTCAAGTGCTAGTTTATTGACTGACAGCCATTTTTCTCCCATGATAATCAAATGAAAATTGTGATGAAGACAGCAAAATGCCTGCCTATTATCCTTAGCAAAACACATAAGCTGAATTTATTACCTAATTATATGAGCCTAGCAGACAGCTTGTGTACTAGAGAACCCTCACCCTTTACTGGTAGTAACTGCATACGTTATTTACATGTACAAGTAATCGAATTAGCTACACAAAGTTATATAAACAATTACATTTACACTGCTCTTCCACCTCCCCTGTCAGCAGATGGCAGCCGTTGTATCATTAGAGTTAAAAATTCTTACTTGTCTAAGTTGTTATTTAATAAATGATGTTGTTCATTCCTTATATAACATACCATGTTTAGTACAGACAGTTCTCCTCCGTGCCAACTAAGAGATTTTGCATTCTCATTTACTTATATTGACAATTTATAGTAAATATCACACGACTCAGATGTTAGTATGTTTTGGTAGTTCTAGTAGTGTGCACGTGTCTTACAGTGGTATTCAAACCAAAATCTGCGATCGGTATTTTATTTAAATGAAAATTAAAAGTTTAACCAGGGTGGTTCATCATAGTGAAATTTTATTTTTGTTTGATATCATTTCAGTAGTTCCTAATAAATTCTTAAATCTAAGTGCATTGTTTGTTGCAAAAATCTTTGGAATTTATACATTGGTAAATAGATGGCAAAAAGGAAGAGCAAGAGTATTACTACTGTCTCAAGCATTACATAGTGCTAGATCCTCACAGAGCAGCTACATTTCTAATCCTTCATATGCACTTCTAAAATTAGTTGTAATTATTCATGAGGGACTTTTGTTCCTGTCAACTTCATTTGACATTGAGGTCATTGTCAGAGGTTGTTACAGTAGGCTGCCTGATGGGTAGCAGAGGGCCCTGCTATGGGAAGATAAGCTATTTGTTATGAAACTATGTATAACATAGCCCTTCTCGAAGAAGGAGATGTTCCCGTCTCCTATTACAAACGCAGCTTAATACAGCCTAGATAATACACTGAGAATAATGGCATAGTTTCACATAGCCTACATTTCTACAGCAGCAATCATATCTATTTCTACTCGTTAAGGTTGGGTAACACTACAGCCCTTAATTCAAAAATCAATATGATCATAAACACTTATCACAAGTGTTATAGTTTTTTGTTTGTACAAATAGAGGCCCTAACAGACTAGTATATCTAATACCTAAACATAAACACACTAAACATGTCTGTATACATTCATATAATAGAATTACATGTTCTTTGTAAGAAAAATCAATGCGTTTCCCTTGATCCAAGATAGGCAAAGTGGTAGGCATAGCATAGCATAGCAATAATTAGTTAAGCAATAAGGAATAATATGTAAACAAGTCGAGCAGCTCAATCAGCGCCTACTTCGTAACGCAAACCAATTAGAGACCATCCGAGAAAATATAATGATACTTTCTCAGCTCGATCTACGACACATTTACTTTCTTTAGTACAGCATTATCTACAGTGGTAGGTCTACTTTGATGGTATAACAATCCGTTTCATCCAGGGTAAATACAGGCTGCATGCTTTGAATGGCATTCCAGACCATTTGATTTCCTGGTGAACTCTTGAGACGTGCCAAGACTAGCCAAGTTTGGTAGAAGATATCAACAGATAGGCTTTAGAATGAAGAAGTTTTGTTGTTCTATGTCACTCTATTCTTATCTGCTGCCTTTGTTTTTCTTTTGTCCATCTCTGGAATGTCAAATAATCGGCACTCTTGTCATAACTCCTGTTGATTTGTTGATCTCTGCTTCATCTGTTTTCAGTGTTTAGTGTGGAAATTTTGCTGTTCCTGTAGTGGAGCCATCCATAGTGTACCAGTTTTGAAAGGCTTACTCTACCATTTCTATTAATCAGTGTTCTAAGACATAATATAGCCTGTTATGGAAGCAGAGTTGTTCCATATGGCCAGGGCAGAGCTTTCCGTCACACACACCCATGTTCGGTTAATGTCCATACATTGTTGCATGTTCTGGAGTAGAGACAAAACATGTAGCTAAACGTGTTGCAGCACCAGGAGTATATTATGCAGTAGATTGTTTGTTCTTGTTTCGCTGGAAGGATTGTCAAGGACCAGTGACTGGTTAGCAAGCATTGCTTAAGCTGTTAACATAGGCGCAGCCGCCGCCGCTGCTGCAGTTGTTGGGCTGAGCTGAGCTAGTCTTGACATTGATCTGGTCCAAGTATAGAGGCTTATATTTGTTTGTATTTGCTCTGCTGTTGAGTGTTTGGTGTATTCACTGTATAAATATTTACAGGCCTGCGTTTCTGTGAATAGACTATTTGCTAAAACAATTCTTTTGAGAGAGAACTGAAATTGTTTGAAGTAAATCTCTTCACTTTATGATGCTATGGACTTTACCACCAGTGCTGAACTGTGCTATTGAATTCATATCCAGTGAATGTAATGTGTGCACATCCTCTGTTTTAATAGAAGCTAGCTATCTCTATATTCTCATGTTTGCAATAGTGACAGGTTTTGCATAATTATAATTACTGTAGATGAATTTGTGCAGCTTTTGTTAAGAATGTGTGTGTTCCTGAGGAATAAACTATTTTGCCATTTCTTTGTGAACTTGAGTTATTTCCAACAGGGTTAAAAATTGGATTCGATAATTTGACTTCAAAAATGCATCATTGATTTTAAAATCCCGAAACTTCAAAGGTCCAAGCGGTTCAATACCATCCTTTACAACTAGTGGCCTTTACATGGTTTATAGTCTAGGAATATGCACATTCCGACGAGCCTTCGGCTGCTGTAGAGAACAGGACTTGGCTGCTCTAGAGGACAGAACTTGGCTGCATATCAGTGTTAGCATACAGACGCTTTTGACCAATTTGTAAACTTGTCCCAACTTGCTATTAGTGACTTCCTCATCATATTATAGACTAGGATTGTGAGGCTATTACATTTATTGCTTCATGTAAATGTATGTCTATTATATGGATGCCTTTCCCTCACCATTCACATGTTTTAATAATAGCACCTGAACACAAAACTGCAAACTAATCTCAATACCTTGTATTTTGTTTGCTTGATGTCTTATGAACGCAAACATTGTTTGCGTTTTTGTGGAGATGCAAAGATGCAATTTAAACAAAACGATTGACATTGTATACACGGACAAACAAAAGAATATTTAGTTATCTCTTGTGTATGGTGAAGGAAGGCAGTGCATTCGCTAGCTGCAAACAATCACTGTTGATATAGTTTAGTTAGTCAACTGGTCTTAGTGGAAATAGAATTTGGCAATAGTTTAATAGTTTGAGACCTCGATTTCTTCAGAATTGACCAGTGGCAGTTTACCGGCAGTGACTTCATATTCTCGAGTTAGTTCTGGTATGTTTCCACATTCCTTCTAGATAGAACTTGGTTAGCTTTGTTTCACTACCATGGTACTGAGTTTGAGTAAATATCTCCGCAATTACTTAGTTTAGCTGTACAGGATAATTCTATGGCATAGAGTATTTAGCTATCCATTATACAGCCAACTCCATAAATAATGTATTTTACAGAGAAATGGCTCAACTTCATCAATTTATTTTACGCACTTATCTCATTTGATCAGCAGTTTCTGGAAATAAGTCTGACATAATTGGCACAGCCTTGCATCCAATACTTCACTAATCCTCTACTTGGCATCTACCTCTGGTACTACTTACGTTTTTTGTGAATGGAATAGAACCCAAGCCAAGTTTTCAAGTGTTTTATTGCTTTTCGGTCTTTTTTATTTCGTCAACATATTGTTGCTTTGAGAAAGTTAGTCGGATAGTTTGGGGTGAATCAAGGTTGAGAATTACATGGGCCCATCTTCAGTACAAACGCATTGCTTTTCAATTACCATGTTTTGACTGCGTGTCCTATATTTACACTAACGAAATATACCTTATCTAGGGAATAAATGAAACTTTTCTGATTGTATTTCATAGGTTTGCTTGTTTTCTTAAAATATTTGGTTACTGACATGCTGTACTAGAATAACACAGGAGACTGTATTTGGGCAAATATCAATGCGCTGTAGATAACATTATTTAATATGCTGCAAATCCAAGCTATAGTTGCAGAAGTAACACTACACTAGCTTTATTAGCATATATTGTACCTGCCAGCCTTACATCACTACTTGGCAATTTTTCACTTGTGTTATAGTAGTCCCTCTCTGAGGAAACCTACTTAGATTTTCAAGGTAAACTCTAAAGAGCTCTTTGTTTTTAACCTCAATAGCTTCCAATTTGTTTACATCTGTGGCCATAGAACAACAACAACAATAAACAACAACAAACAATAGACATAAACAAACATAAAACCAAGCTACACCCTCCCATCACCCTCGGTTTGAAAGTTGACGAAGAATCATATATAGCCCATCACATAAAAGCTGCTGGTATACGCTACATGGAGCTAGGCTATTTGTTTGTAAGGTCACTATTTTTAACACAACAGGAGCATTTTGATGCTGCATGGTTTATGCAAACAGTTATTTATTTCCTACAGAAGTGGAAGTGTGCGATTGATGCTCAGTCAGAGTAGATAAAGAGTGGAGGGCAGGGACTCATCCACTCACACTATGGAAGATGCACTGAGCATGCTCAGAGCCCGCCAGAGCCAGATGCAGGAGAGCACTACTTCAAATGGTGATTCGTGTGCGCGGAGACAGAGCCTAAGAGAGAGTCCATCGTCAATGGTAAGACTTGGCTTAGTTCTAAATCTAGTTGGTATGTTGGAATGGGCGAGGTTTTGGATCATGTGATCTCCCGCTATATAAAACTTAAGGAAAAATTAGTGGATTCATACCCATTAGTTTTCGTCGAGCGATAGCACGATGATTGCATGATGCGGTTATCTATGTCAACCGATTAGAGTCTATTTGTAATCAAAACCGTTACTATTCTAATGCAGCAGTGGAATATCCAAAATGTAAAAACTTTCCAGCCAAAGATGGTCAAAATGCCCAGCCACTGTTAACTGGGGTAGGGTGAAGTCGTCATGAGCATGCTCCATTGTAGAGGCAAGGTTACATAAGACTAGGCTAGGTCACATGTCTGATAACTGTATGTACAGGACCAACTAACTGACCGACTTGGTGCCTACTCTATTTCTGTCTGCTGTAAGCAGGTCTCTCTTTCTGTCTGTGGTAAACAGGTCTCTATTTCTGTCTGTGGTACGCTGGTCTCTATTTCTGTCTGTGGTAAGCAGGTAGATTACTCTTATCTAACTTCCTATAAATGCAAAACTTGGAATTTTGCTCAAATGTTTACCTATTACACCATATGCAAATAAGGCAATGTACATGTATATCACTCAAGTATGTTCTATTGGAGGGGGACACAACTTCTCAACAGTTGTAATTATAATTTCCCTGGTTCAGGGGTCAAATCCAGTCTTGGTACCTTTTCGCTTCAGTAAGCTACAGTAGGAGTTGTCTGCTACTACTACTACTACTACTACATTACCATCTGCCCACTTCTTCTCATACTAACACCATACACATTGCTAGCCAGTAAAGTAGTACATGCTAATGTTTACTTCACTAATAGTTATATGAAGGTGTTAGGGGCTGCTAGCTCTCTCTCTTATCTGTGACATACTTGTACATAGGTATTTGTTTAGTATGGTGTGTGATACAGTACCAGATGTTGTTGGTATGGATAGGTCCATATACACTGTTATCAGCAATGTATTTCAGTTGCTACTTATGTAATTGTTTGTATGCTGTATGACTATGCTGTGTAGGCTAGATAACATAATGTAATCATGATAATGGGGTCAGCTAACTCATAATAAACAATTACTAAGGTCACCTATTAGTTAGTATGGGGCCTCCTACTAGTACAGCTAATACTTTACATACCCCAGTACCCCCATTACCCATTACTGTCAAATTATACACATATTTTAAAACCTGTCTATGACTAGTTATTTTTGGTCGAAAGAAACAGAAGAATGACTAGCAGGTGGCCATTTATGCAACATTTTACTCCTGTCATGAGTTAAACATTAGTTACACGCTGAACTGACACTGTGGTATTATTATACACTTAATATGTCTTCCTGTATATACTACCAACACCTGGTACCAGCCATTTCTTACCATATATACATGCATATGTATTATATTATTATATGTTGCCTGTGTTATTATATAATTTCAATATTATAGGCCTGCATAGTACCTGCAGGGAAATGGCAGCACCTTAAGTGTAACATAATGTTTTCTGCAGCAGATTGTCACAAATAATATTTGGAACACAAAGCTAAGCAATAGATTCTATGCAGTTTTTCTGTGTTTTATAAGACTTCCCTTTTATGTCACAGTATCAGTACTAGCCGC
Source organism: Bugulina stolonifera (assembly GCA_935421135.1). NCBI lineage: Eukaryota > Metazoa > Bryozoa > Gymnolaemata > Cheilostomatida > Bugulidae > Bugulina > Bugulina stolonifera. The sequence goes on along the minus strand of OW285190.1, from coordinate 5,217,173 downwards.
ATGTAAGTCTACTGGTAGGTTCGTGGGAAGTTGACATGACTTTGTGGTAAGAAAACTTGGAGAAATGTTTGCTCTGATATGCTGGGTGCAAGGGAAATAAAGGCTGTGTCAGCTACAAGGTTTTGAAATGATCAAGTTTCAAGCTAGACAGTAACTTTTAATTCTGAGTGGGAATAAGGAAGCTTTTTGCTTCAGTAGTGGAGAAATTTTAATAGCGGTAGTTCTTTGTCTGTGATGAGGATAAGGTTTAGGCAGAAATAGAGAGAACAACTTCTGCTACGGTTTTTCGTTTTTTGCCTCAAACTCTACTAACAGTAGGCAAATCTTACTGCTGGGCAGTTGCAGTCCAATCCCTTTCTCTGGTGTCTACTCTCACTCCCAAGTATGGCTAGGAACTTCTTCTTTCACTACTACTTTAATTCCCACTCCAATTCTCCCAGATGAAACATGAATCTTAGTCTATCAAAAGAGCGTGTAATACTTTCACTTTGACTGCTGCTGACACACCTACTTTCACATTGACTTCTACTCTTACACACCCAGTTTCCCTTTGACTACTACATTCACACACCCAGTTTCGCTTTGACTACTACATTCACACACTTTTCACTCATACTTTCGCTGCTAGTCAGGTGATTGTTATGAACTCCAACTGAGGTCAATCATCTGTTACGTCTGCACTGTATTACTGTACTAATAATATCATGGCATGTTTTATTGACTAGCTGAGCCCAATTCCTTATACATTTGCCTATAACCCCACAGAGGCAGTGTTCAGCTATAGTTCAGCTAGGCTACTGATTATTTGTGAAACTAAATCTCAATCAATACTCAATTATATGCTGTTAGTACACTCTGTCTATATGAACATTGTTTATTACATCAACAACTGTTTGTTTTACTGATGGCTTATATATTATGATATAATTATGCTGTCTCCTCTCTTTCTTTCTGCTGTCATTAGCTATATCTGGTCTCAGATGAGCTGAGGGCATGAACTAATGGGCTCATCATATTCTACTACCAGCTTTGTATTTCCAATTATTACTGGTTTGTACTCACTTATGTTGACCACAGGCAGCCCTATCTATTCAATTGTCTAGTGATATAAATTTCATTTCCAGCAATGTTCAATCATACATAATATGATAAAACCACTAACTTTTTTACTACTTTCTTTCATTATTCTATCACTTTCTGATTGATGGCCAAAAGTTGTTACTTTTACATTAATTAGCACATTTTTATTCAGCTAAATGGAAATGTGAAATTGTCTCTTCAATTATCATGAAAATTATTTTATTTCACAAATGAACTGCATGAACTGAGTTGGCCCTAGCGAGGCCCAAATTTAGAGGTAAACATTGGTCTACTGTTTCACTGTACAATGCAGAATGTACTGAATTGGTTCACCTTGTCTAGAAAACAGCAGCCAGTGTAAATGACAAACAATATAATATAACAGTCTGTTTACTTTGTCAGGCCTGTCTTTTAGTTTTTTGGTGTTCATTTGATACCAGCCTTGATATTGCTGTTTTATATACACACATTGTATCCTAGCCATACACTGCTGCCAGTTAAAGCATGTGTTAGATAAATATAGGTGAATAGGTCAGAGCTATATACCTTGATTGTATTTATACAATAAACTGACATAAATACTCTTGACTATTATGATAATAAACATATATTTAGCCTTTACCTACTGAATATGCCCATAAAATAGGCAATATATAATATACACTGTAGAATATGTACAACATATGGGTTATTTGTGTACAAGCATTCTGTGCACTGGCTCTGTAACGTAGAGCTGTGTGCCTGCTTATAGTGTCAGCCTTTGCTGCCAATGCTGCTTGGACTGCTGATCTCTGTGTATTCGTTGCCAGGTGCGTTTAATTACTAGTTGTAGTAATCTTTCAGTTGGCAAATAGTACTAACTCATACATGTCTAGATATTTTTTATAGTACTGGGAGTTGTTTACTGCTAGGGTTCCAAAATGTTGTTTATTTGCACGGGTGACCTGGCCAGCTCCTAGTTACAAAATAATATTATAAAAAATAATATATGTTGTGTACAGTCAATAGGGAATGCATTGCATAGGCACACACAGCCGTATCCAGACAGGGGCTCTCTCATCTGTTGCATTTAGTTATAAACTTATCAGCCAGCTTTTCAAGTAGCACATACTGATTGAATTAGTGTTGTGATATAACATGTGTTGTGTAGGGTTTGCTACCCCTATTATTTGGGTTGGTTGTGTCTAAATAGTGTTGTTATATTTCACTGAAACTGCCGTACACTAGTACACTATTTTCGAGACGTATACACACCAACCCACATTTTTTACTGCTTCGTTTATCTAATAAAGAGGGGAACTGAGGTACTAGTATTGTTCGTTTGAGTTAGTTAGGGACAGATGTTTGCAGTTTCCTATATTTGAAACAGTCAGTTTGATAGGTGTGTGTATAAACATCTACGCTAAACACAGCAAGACCCCAATATACACTCGGGTAGCATAGCTACAGTCAACACCTCTACCATTTAGAGTGCAGCTGCTTTTGAGCTGAAAACAAGAATGGTTTAGTTTATGGTTCTAGCTGCACAGCCGCTGAAAAAGTGAATACTAGCACAGCATTGTTCAGTTTTTTATTTAAAAAATTGAGTTCTTAATGTATATAATCCTACAGGGTGATTTAATGGTTTATTTTAGTACTTTTAATTCTATGATAGGATTAGATTTCCATGTAAGAAGTTAAATTAAGCCAAATCTACCTCTGACAATTTGCCTCAATATGTATGTAGAGTAATAAATAACACTAAGCCATGAAAGCTGCTTCAGGACTTCTATGCCTTGTTTGAATTTGTCAAAATGTTTTTTATAGCCATAGTATATTATTCAAGCCAAAACAATGTCCATTATTTGAAAATTTGACTTTTAAACAGTAGGTCTGGTTTTTAGTAGCCACTAGTGTAGGTCAGGTCAACGCCCTGGTGAAAGGCTTAGGTTTGGGCCCCAGTCAGTGTTGCGTTCTAATTTCTCCACAGGAAATTGTTATACCATAGGGGACCCCTTAATAGTTTCAGGTGTTGACTGTAATAGTAGTTAGTAATTGATCAACAATAGTTAGCTAATGAAAACACTGTGTTGTATACTTGTTATGTGTTCTCCTATAATCACTATAATATCATTGACTATTTCTGCTTCATTACAATACAATCAGTCGATGTAATTTGGGGTCTGGCTCAGTTGCATAACTAGATAACCTTTAGTTCAATGCACTACTGACTTCCATAATATTACATAATCACAACAAATAAACCACTTTCTCCTTGCTGTTTGGGTCACCAGTATAGCTGTCAGGTGGGGGTAACTTACACTTATTACTAGCTGACATGAGGTTGCACTCAATGTTGGTTCAACAGCAACTTCTCTGAGTATGGTAGAAGAGTTAGGAGCATTACTGTATAGACAGAGACCACAGGTTTGACCTTGTCACTGTTATAAAATAGATTGTTCTATTATTTATATTTTAATTGCTGTGCCTTGTTGATGCTAATCTTGAAGTTTACATTGTACCATATTCATATTGCTCTTGTAACAGCACAGTTAAATAAGGATTGACAACTTTCAGCACAGGTGTGAGTAAAAGTGAGGTGATTGTGATGTGATCATCTGCATCCAGCTAGTAATCAACCTATACTTGTACTAGTAGTTATCAATGAAAGTTGAATGACCTACTGACTAATGAGTTAGTTAGGTATGATCATGATTATTAGTCATTGTGATTGTGACTCGACATTTTTTATAGTTATGGTCTTTCAAACAGTAAAGTTACTCTTAATATTATATTGATTTCTTAGTTATATAAAGCTAACATAATTATAATAAATATCTCATACTTTGGTTTTAGTATTGTAATCAATAGATCAATCAGATCAATAAGTTATGATTTTAATTAATCAACATTTTAGTTTCTATTTACCAAAGTAGTAAACAAAAGTTGATATTATCTTTGCATATCGAAAATGTCAGTTAGAAACTGGACATTCCTAAAACATTCGTTTGGGGTTGAGGTTTGAACGTTTTCAGAACGTCCTGTTTCCAGCTGAAATTTTCAAAATGTTAAGCTAATTTCAATCGGGGATTCTTACAAAACAACTTGAGGTGAAAAATAGAATGCACGCTTATTACTTTAGTATTTTGAAAGGGTACGTAGATTAGCTCTGTTTCTTCACTGACCCATTTTATCTTAGAATTTATTTGGCTGTTCACTTATCAGACATTTGGGAATTTACGAGTACTATAGACAGTTTCGATGTCAACATTCACTTTGCCCTTTACCCAAACATCTACCTAGCTTGGATCATATTTTATTATATAGTTCGTCCATAATAGATAATATTAAACCTAGAGATAACATCATATAAACACCTCTCTCTCCAAGCCAAATATACTATTTATATACCCTGCTGATAGTGCTATTTATCATACAGTCAGTATCATCTGATATAGTTAGTATTGTATTGCATCTAAATATGCCATCTAAATGGACCCCAACTCACTGGGATTGTCAGCACACAATAGCCCTTTATACTTTTGTTTTATTCCACAAGTTTACATTGCAATGGATATTTTTGTATATACAGACTAAATAATGGGTTGTTGTTCTTATTGTATTGACTGAAACTCTATCATATAACAATATTGTATACAACAAAGTAGGCCTACACAGCAAGTTGTTACCACTAGCAGCTGAGGAGCTGGTACTAAAGTCAATATGTAACACACTGGAAGCTGTGCATTAATACCTCCCTAACATAATCTGGTCAAATTATCATAACACTGTCTGAGATGGTATTATATAATAGTAAACATAATGTAGTACACAATACAAGTATATAATAATATTTGTTACATAATAATTCACAACATTGCAACCTTCAGTGGAAACTATACACATTTAATAATACACTTCACCAAGCCTCCAAATAGCTGTCTAGTTATTGTTTATTTACTTGGCTTGTCTGACTGCTAAGGTATAATTTCATCAGTAGGTCATTGTTTGCTGTTATATAGTACAGGCAGCAGTTGTATATATACATACATAGCTCAGTGTTATAACAGCTGTTTTGCAGACTGCATGCCAAGAGTTGGCTATGGTAATAGGTTCAAGCATACACCTTGCTGTCTGCTGTCCTATAGCTGTGTATCCTATTATGCCACTATGGCAATGTCATCCTCACCCTATGAATATTTAGTGAGCAACTAGTTTATTTATTAGCCTGCTATTCCTGTCACTCAACTGTTGCCATTAGGGGTGCCTGTAAAATGTCCCATACCACTCACCAACTTAGCACTAGCTGTGTATATATAATTAATTAATATGATGATGCTCTATTGTGCATGTCTGCATACACTTGTTTTGTTGTAGTAACATTTGCAAAGGAATATTCATTCTGTTCAAATGCATGTTATTTATTTAAATAAACATTATAATTATTTCTACTGTACTAGAAGATTGCTCTGATACTACTAGGGACAGCTGGCTACACAGGCTACAGGTACATGAAAGGGGCTCTAATGTTTACATAATCTCCTCTTTCCTGTTGTAGAAATGTGATACTTTTGGGGAAATATTTGCTGTAGTCTGTTTTAATTATACAGTCTATTTGGTATTTGGTGCCCTAGTGTGTTATATAATTAATATTCATTGTCTGAACTGTAAACTTTATTTAATATATTGTCATCATCATTTTAGTATTTATTATACTATTATTATATTATAATCATTAGTAATTATATTATTAGTTGAGGCTATCTGTTCAGTTCCTGATTGCCAACACACCACCCTCAGCAATGTGGGTGGGGATAGCTCCATGACTATCATTTCACATAGTAATGTTGTCACCAGGCCTGATTTAGACAAATGAGTAAGTTGTTTACATAATGACTTGAAGCTATACCCAGTGTCACCAAAGAGTGTAGATATTTATGTCGTCTTTGTTCTATGTAAAACTGATTTATGACCCCTGGCATGATTTCCTGGGAAGTGAGTTGCTATACACTGCAGGTAGCCATAGAACTAGGACACTTACTGACTAGTTTTACCTACAGCCAATATAGCGTAGTAGTAATAGTTCCTTGGTCTATAATTACATGCTGGATGGATATTGTAAGCAGGCCATGGGTTGTTGATTTTATGCAATCTAAAAATATTTGTCAATAAAAGATGTAGGACATGCCTAGACAGTGTCAGTATGGATTGACTCTCCCAGTAGACAGGTTTTATCTCATGCTTCCCTATGGTTATTTATTAGTAGTAGCAATGTTATAGTAACAGTCAAGGGGACACAATTCCAAACCTATTGTTGCATAAGAATGGTGAGTGCATATTTTATTGTTGTGCAAGAGTGTAGCCCCATTGTGCAGTGGATTGTTGAGGTTTTTGGGCCAGCTGAGAAGAAGTAAAGCAAATGTTTTATGGATATGTAACGATTGCTTTTGTGTTGGCTAATTAGTAATGTATTATTACTGAGCGTAGCATATGCTACTATTATTATTGCATAATTGTACATAATCAGGTATTTTTGACTGATTTATGCCCCTTGTTCCAATGTAGTTCCCTCCATTAGCATGTTTTTAGATAGATTATAACAGTTGTATTATTGTTGTCTACTATACAATATATAATTACATTTGTATATGTAAAGTGGTATATTATCTCAGTACTCATCATTTTCTTACCTAATGTTATTTGGAAGAGAAATAACATACTAATATAGCAGTAATATAAAAGTAGAGTTAGTATGTTTATATACTATTAGGTGTGTGATATTGTACTAAGCTAAGTTCGCTTTTTATACCCCCAACAATGGTTACTATTGCAGTTGTGTTCTATCCCTCAACAGTTCCCTAGAATCTCACCCATTATTGTACTTATACAAGTGTAGTATTTATGGTCTTGTTTTATTTTCTGATTTGTATATTATCTTAGTTTCTACTCAAATATCTAAACTAAACAATACTCTGGGTTTTGGTGTGCCAGATAGCTTAGCCTATGTTGACATAAGTTTTGTTCTATTTGGAAATGGAAGATAACAAAGTAGGGAGATTGATGTTTATGCTAACATTAATGGTTGTTAGTGGTCTGAGATGTTTGTGTTTTTATTTGTCAATGCTGTGCTGGGCTGATTTAATGACTGGTTTAATTGTTCTTCAGTTATAGTTTGTTTGGATAAAAGAGTTTAATATCAGTCACTATTACCAGCATTTTATGATCAACTGAGTCACTCACTCACTCATGTTATTCACTCATTTTATTCACTGACTGAGATTTCCTCTGCTAACAGAAACATTGTTACAGTGAAATAGTCTTGTTCAGCATAAATGATTACAAATAATGCATTTTATATAATAAACATAAATTAATTTTAAGTAGTTGACATGATCTGATACCGTCTCCTCACGAAACACCCAATTGATGTTTTATTTCTTAGAAATTATATTATTATGTAAATGCGTATATAAAAGGGAAGTATATTATTATGTATTAAATTCCAGCATTTTAATGAGCTTCCCCGCTTGCTTTACTCTGAAAGATTTTGGGCCTTTTTGTGGTTTTCTTGGTAACAGTCACCCCCTTTCCTCACACAAAATATATACCGACTCTAAAGAGAACACAACTCCATAGTTAATAACTACACAAAGTAGCAGAGCTGTATAATTTATTATAACCTTATCTTTTAAAAGTAGCATTTTGTGGTTTAGCAAAAAATAAAGTAAATATGTTGGTGTGATAACATTATACAACTGATGCCTATGATATGGTTGAAGTAGACAAATTACTTGTCAACTACATGAATGATTATACTCCCATCTTTGAAAGGAAGTAGGAATATTAAATACGATAATTGTCTGCCCAGAGGGTCCCCACACCTGTGATGTAGCTTCAAACTATAAACATTACTATATCACAGCAACTTTTATACTTGAATAATTTGGAGTATTATTGGAGATTGGCATCTTTTATTGGTATTTTTTGATTAAACTTATCACAGGTAATGATTACATACAGGATCTATCTGAACCTCCAGAGTGCCACCTCACACTCATTAATCTGTGAGATTATTTAATCAAACTTGCACATTATTTATCTGATTGTGTCTATGCTCAAATTACTGCACTATTGAAATATGGAGGCAATCTATTTATTAACAAATACTTGATTTAATTATGTTAGTAAATTTTTAATCAGTTTTAGCAAAATGATTAACTATCACACATAGAGTGGCTGCGAATATACTTGGAATCAGTCATACTTTGATACTGTCTGTGCTAACTGAATTAATATTAATGTGTGCTTTTGAGGAAATGTGAAGGAAATTGATGCAACTTTAGGGTGTGATTAATATTTCTCAGTTAGGTAATGCTACTGTACTCAGATGGCTAGTCTTTCCACCATCTTGGTAGATCTACTGGGCGGTAAAAAGGGAGTGATTTGGGTAATTATTAGCTGTGATGTAAAAGATTGATCTGGTCCAATGCCATCATTTCATCACATTTGGTTTGCTCTTCAAACCATCCATACAGAGGTAGTTTTGTCCTCAGGCAATTTTGTTAAATTTTCATTGGAATCAATTGGATAAAAAATGCATTCATAATAGAAAAAATAATTCTTTTATTCCACTGCTAAGTTTGATATTTTGAGTAAGCACAAAGATATTTAGACAATTAAATTACGTATCTTTAGTTCCAGGTTTGCAGATTTAGGGATAGTAAGCTGAGAGCTAATGCTGGAACATGTACTCGATGAGGAGAATTTAATCTTGATTACCTAACATAGCTCATTGCCTAAGCACCTAACAGCATTTGCTCCATATCTTTTGTGTACGTCCGTGTGATTAGTGGGTCACGCCTGGCTGCTTCAGTTAGCAATCATTCATGTAGCCAGGGGTATCTGTTTCTATTGCCCACTGCATCCATTGATTACCACATTGTTTGTTAGCAGAGCAAACAGCAAATAATAACAATAGTACTAAGGCTAACAAATCATTTCATTTTCTCATTTCTTGTGAGACAGTTGTGCATTCAGTTTTTTATTGAGACGTTAATGATAAGTGGGTTAGGTTTAGATAGGTGATAGTTTGTGGTCGGACTACATCTGGCTATTGTTTCACAGACATTCTTCTCCAAGGAGCTGGATTATCGCAGTTTGTAGTAAAGTATTATCTCCTCATATATTCACCACAAATGAGTGGTGAAGTGGTGGAGGTGTGTGACCTTACATTCACTCGCTAGACTTCATTATTTTAATGATTTATACAGAGGTTAGTATTTTATTTATATTTTCACTTCTATTCTCTAGTATTTCCATCTGTTCTAATTTTTAGTTTGCGTCCTAGAGAATATCGATGTATTTTTGTTGCACCGATACGGTGATCATATCATGATAATCATAAATATTGTTTTATTATAATTATGAAATTATTATAATAATTGCTTAATTATTTAACTCGTGTAATTTTTCGACAGATTGGTCGATTTTCGTAGACCTTGGAAACTATTTTCATTCATAAAAGTTGAAGCTAAAAATAAATGCCCAGCAGGAAAATGTGACAGATTGTCGAGTATTAGTAGGCTGTTCCTCTCTACTATGATTCTGGTAACTGTAAAACTGCTCACGATGAAGAAATGTGAACATAATAATAATTTAGTGTATTTTATTACGTAAGAGTATATAGCCATATTCTGGTCCGATTTGTTCGCTGTTTATTGTGTCTTAAACGTTTATCAATGTTTGTCCCATGAGGGTTGTACATTGGAATGAACTTTTTGTATTGAATAAAAAAGCCTTTGTAATCAGTGCAGTTGTAGTGGTGTTGAACTCATCCCAGTGTTAGAATATACGACGTGTTATACAATCTACATGTACAGTTACACGGTTGGGTCACATGTTGCATGCGTTGAATTGGTTCCGGAGAGATTCCAAAACCTGAAGAATATTAGCTCTTGCAGGATGTTTGCTTGGTTGGTTTATGTGTATGATTTTTGCAACTCGCTGTGCAAGTGGTCCTGTATTCCTTAGATGCCCATTCTTACTGTGCTGTTGCTTGGATACACATCTGGGAAAAATTATCCCAGTCAGTTATTTAGTTTCTTTGTCTCTTTTGATGACTAATAAGAGTTATTGTTGAAATGACTGAGAGTGTTTTACTAGTAAACTACATATTTATTTTATGATGGTATTATTATGTAGGTGCCTCAAGACTTTGGTGTCTTCATTTTGATCCATCATGTTCTAGATGCATCTAAGGGTGGTGAATCAGCAATTTATTGTTAGTCTGTATATAAAAGAAGAATATCTGATAAACTCGTTTCAAGAAACCGGATTACGTTTTGGCTTCTTTCTTTTATTAAAAAGCCTGTCTATGTTTTCTTTCGATTCCAAGATTTAAGCTACCAAATTTTATGTGGGAATATCCTCATCAATTGTTTTATTGAATCGGTACCAAAAATGTCTAACTACCATCCTTCTCTCAACCCCTCATGACATCATGTCAACCGTAAATATATCTTTGACTAAAATCATTATTTGTTGACAACAAGAAATGATTAAGTGGATTTTGGTTTCCTCAAATCTTCCGATCTGGCTAGCAAAGAGCAAAGATGGTAATGTTTCAACTTTAAGTACCTAAGCCTCAGTTATTTAATGGTATTATACAATGTTTTAAACCATCCACTTATCTAGTACACGTAACTGTTCCCATAGTCCAGAAGCGTGAATTTGGTGCAAGTAGCAGCACTCATCTTTGCTATCAGGCAGTCGCAATAAATCTTCTCACCATACTTGAGGTCTTGTTTCTGGTCTACCCTACAGTCTCATTCTTGACCATCAGATGTTCTTTATATTAGAGAACCACTATTCAACCTGACAGGTTATCTTGTGGTACACCACCACCCCACCTCGGGTACGCTCCGCTGGTTGCTGTAAATCAGTTAGTCATGAATATTAGTCTGGTTTGTGTTTGTTTGCCCATAAAAGTTTGATATTGGATATAAATTCCTTTGATCCAGTCCTGAATGACAAATTATATAATATTATGCTTACGCGACCAAAAAAATGCAATTTCACTACATTATATTTTGTTTACATCTTGAACTAGGGTTTCTCCCAAATTGTCTGAACACTGAAATTAACACTGCTGGGTCTCACACCAAAATGTTTCCCAATGGAATAATAATATGTATAGCTGCTAATATGAATGGAAATGTAGTATCATTTTGTAATCAAATAATTTACATTATAATATGGAGCAAGAGGTGTAAACCCATGATTTATGCAAACAACATAGACACAATATTCACATGATGATAGTAAGAAATTCTATTTGCTTTACACTTTATCGTTATTGCATAATTATAATTTTTAACTCGTTTATTACAATTTTATTGATAAAAATGTTAAAATTAGTACTTCCATATTGGAATTTTGTGTGCATATACATCCCACCTAAATAATATGAAATAAATTAAATGCAAATGAATCTGAGGGAAAGGTTCATTTCCATATTGATTTACGGTCAATCATTATTTATCAAATATTTACAGCATAGGCACCAGAGTCTGCTCAATTATCACAAGTTTATGAATTTGTAATTTATTTTAAAATATTTAACCAATCATTTATATTCATGGATATTTTTCATCGAATTTAATTGTACTACTAGTTGTGAAATTACACTCTGAATGACTGAGTATATAGTTGTGCACTCTGCACTCACAGCGACTTAGGAATGGACATATAACTGGGATCTCAGTTGACAGGAATATATATACACTTCAACAGCTACCATAGTAACTCTGTTACAAGCTTATGTAGCTACATCAGTGGGGTATAATTATTTCTAATCACATGATATTACCTGACCACTTTCCAGCAGCTTGTTTAGTAAATTAGTGGAGTTATCTTCCCACAATTTTAGGATTTTTTGGGTAATTCTCATTCTAAACTCTTTTGTAGCAGCCGTATCTTATTTTACACAGCAATTATGTCGAAGGTTATTGATTCGTTGTTGGTTGAAATGAAAATCCATTTTTCAAGTTAGCTTACCGATAAAATGATGTTACATGGAAAGTATCAGAATTACTGTACTTGTCATAAAATTAATTTAAAATTTGATATTAAATTAATGTTCGCAGAGTGTATTTTATGCTTCCCTATTGTAGAGGAGGTTGCATGGAGATGACATTAGCCTACACTAATGTTTATTTATACTCCGGATTATGTTGGATTAGGAATTTTTAGTATTTAAGTAATTACTGGTTACTGTTAGTACCGCAGTCTCAGTTGTATATTGTAAATTTAATTTATGGGATTTGTCACATTGTAGATTTATTACTAAAATCTTCCCTCCACTATACACCTCTCTTAAAATATTTATTTTTAATTTGTTCAGAGTTGATCCTTCTCATCAATGCATGTAGTCATAGGTTATAGGTGAAACAATCTTTTCTAGAGTAATATCATAGTTGATGAACTTTTAAATATGATGTCACCTTTTTGAGTGATTACTATTCATCATATCCTATCATATACATTATAATAATGTAGTCCTAAATAATTAAATCACTATATTATTTATTTTCTCGTTATAGTTGAGTACAGACAATAAGATTAGCTCAGTTCCTGGGGATGAGAGAAGGCAGTCGGTTGGGGGCGGTACCAGCAGCACAAACTCCTCAGATATTGCCAACATGAAAACTGAACCTTCAGTGCCCACAACACCCAGTGCAGCCTCTGCTCTCATGAGTGGCAACCCCTTCCACCCTGCCTTGATGAACCCGCAGCTACAGGCATTCATGCAGCAGCAAGGATTGTTACAGCAGCAGCAGCAGTTACTGCAGCAAGCAGCCTCCCAGCAACCCGTGGTAAGTTGTCTCCCTCTCTCAACCTAGTAGGCTATGATACACTAAATCTCATACATACCCAGTCACATGTTTTATTTGCATCAGACTATCGTTACTGTCACAGGAAACTGCTTACCAGTCCAGGTAGACAATCCGTTTTTCTGTGGAGAGGAATGATAGGGTTGCATAAATTTGTTTCCTTTAAACCTGATGGCTGGATTAGTGGAATGTTGCAAGTTATTTGCACTTGCGATTGTCAAGAGTCTTGTCTCAGTTTCTCAGTGAGAATACTCTTCTCTCTTTCAAGTAATTTATCACTTGAAATATGATTGTCAGTGAAGATTTAAAAATCAAATTAAAATTACGGACCTTCTTGTCAAGATTATAAATAGATGAACACCGAAATCAAAGTTATCTATCACTGAAAGTATGTACGATATGATTATAATGGGAAGAAACCATTTACGTTAGTTAGTTTATTGTAATAGAATAATTGGTCCAGGGGGGAAGCTTTGGTCAAACTAGATGCAGTAGACAGCCGATTCACGCTGTTCTCGATGGCTACTGTCTACCTCATTGGGATGGTAGAATATTGATGTTCTTGTACGCACTTTGGCTAATTGCTTGTACATAACAAACAATATAATATAGTTTGTAATTACACATCATGGAGCAATTTTTAAACAAAATGTGTCGGCTACAAAACAGTGATTACTCAACAGTGAGTATACAAATACAGATTTTATTTGGTTTATAGATGGTTTTTGGTCCCAAGGTAGGCTGATGTAATCAATGGGGGAAATGTCTTTTAATCCTTTGGGGTTAGTTGAGTTCTAATTAATCTTATAACGCTTGCCATTCACAGCTGTCTGTCCTGCCCTCTGCCCATTATGAATGAATAGTTCAGTTCAGTTTTGGAGTTATGTTACCTCCCGTTTCTACATTATCGTTGTGACACTAACTAAAACCATTTTTGATGTTTATACATCCGTGCAAACTACTTAGTCATTATATTTCTGAGTAACTTAATTTTAGAAAGTAAATACATGACCATGGTGAGTATGGCGATTTTATTGCCTCATCTCTTCTCATCTGTAATTCTCACAACAAGAAGTTGAGTGCAACTAGTGATGCAGATGACTACACTGTACTCAGGCTGTTCGTGTCGACACCACATTCGTACTGATACACATCTTTCACACAGGAACAAAATCAGGCGTCTTTTTAAAACTTTGGGAGACTTTGGTGCTTTTAATCTAATGAGAAAAAACTGGTTGTATGGTGAAATTTATTTGAGTGCATCTTGAGTAATGAACAAAATTTCTTTGGGATTAATATACATTGAAATGTGTAATAAAATATTTATTACAGCTTAAAGTTTCATGCATTGGCAATCTTCAGGCTAGTCGAATTAATAAAATACCCAGCCCAATTGTCTTGACAGTAACTAGAAATTCATTTGATAATCACTAAACTTGGCACTGGCCCAAATTACTTTCCCTTATCTTATGAAATCTGCCATAGATGGAACCATTGTTTATTTTCTAAATGTGGTCAAAGTTTTAGAGAAAAATATATTTTACAGCTATCATGGCAGCTAGTTATCAGGTCAGAAGGAAAACTATAATTTATAATTCTTTTTCCTTTATTGTGGAAATCCTGGCAATACAGCAGAGATAATTCAGATTCTGACCAATTGTAGCTGTTGTATTCTTGGCTAGAGAGGCTCTGTTTCCTAGACATGTAGGTGGCCTTGATTCTAGTTATATAAAAGTACCTTGACTCTCCACTAGGTGTACTTTGTACACTGAAATAGCGTCTCTGTGGATAGATAAACAATTCTGATCATTATATAATAGGAATCTACAGTTCAGTGTTCTGTTCTTTCAAGTCCATAAACAAATTTATGGCTCCTTAGTTACCTAGTTCTTTCAGCGCAGAGCCCTATATGTACCACGCTGACTGTGTGGTTTGGCATAATGCCAAGTCGCCCTAACCTTGCTGGAGGCCCACCTGGTGCCAGATCCCTTTTCTAGACTCATCTTATATTTTAGCCTAGATAATGGATGCTTATTTATACATTATCAAGCAAAGTATTGCTTTTGTCTGTGGGATGTTGATTTGTAAATAGTAAATGATGAATTGTGTTTACATAACATCAACAGTTGTTGTATAGTTTGGACACTTTATCTTATCTGTGGTTTGGCATCCACCATTGTCAATCAACCCTAGAAATGGTAGTTCTTGGTACTTTGGTACTACACACAGCAATGGCCAAGGTAGACTTGTGGTTATTGTATTCTAATTTAATCTTTCTCTCATCAATCAAACTGAGATATTGGAAAACAATGGTAACCCCTGAGTCTCTTCACTTTGTTATAAGGGCTGGTCAAAATTGGTGTGGGGTCCATCAAAACTGTGGGACTAAGGCTATCCAGTAATAGAACTAGACCTACTCATAAAGTTTAAGTAACTTGAGGGTGTCTAAATGACTTGATTGTAGCACACATTTCTAGTTAATTCTCTAATTCTTTGTTTTTTTTTTTGGTCACCTAGCCCCATCCACAGACCAGTAGGGATAGATAGCCTATCCAGCCTTTTCTCGGTACTAAACTTTAAATTAATATGACAGACTTCTTTAGTTCAAACAACTCCCATTGGTGAGTTTGCTACGTGATTCACCATGAGTTAGTTGTCCATGAAACCAGAGTAATCTGTTTGATGATGGATTGGGATAATAGCTGGAATAAAAGAGAAAACTACCATTAATAATGCTATCATACTGCAACATTGTCAATGTTTACGTCTTCGTATCTATGGCAACCGCTGCTATAACTTATGTTAAAACAATAAATTGCAAGCTTGTGTATATGATCGAATACTTGCATAATACTCTGTCCAGTCCCTTCTCAACTGACTGCCAACTAGCTCTGAACTAATACTTGCAGAGGCCAATAAATTATATCAAGTCATTAGTAGGCATATACATGTAAGATGGATATAGCCTGGAGTCCAGTTGCCGTGCCTGTAGAATAACTAGGTGCTCCTTTTCTTGGTGGAAAAGCCTCTATCTACTTTACCCACAAATGAGAGTAGAGTGCCGTGGATAGTCGTATTTTCTTGCTTGTGGTAAGGGTTTTGGGGTAAGGGCAGTCACCCAACAAAATTCGACCAAAATTAAGAGTTATCTCATCGCTGTTAAAAAATGTTACATTTTTTTACTTTTTCTGTAAATAAAATAATTTAAAATATATAAAGCTGAACTCCCTTTGCGGCAATAGAAACAGTACTTCCTTACCTCAATGTTTCAATTGTTGGCAGTATCCACCTAGTTTATTTGCTAATAGTAGTGTTTTATGGGCCGAGGAATTCGAGACGGACCTAACGACTAATTTTAGCTACTTTAACCGATGACTCCTTTCATGTCTGCTGACCTTTCGAGCAGCAAATTTTGGCCAATTTTTGGGAATGTGTGAAAGTGCCTGTACTATCCTGTTTATAATGGTATAAAGTATGTGCAATCGTTAAGGAAATCTATGAGGACATTCCCATAGTAGCAGCTGAAAGACTAACTGATATCCATCTGACCCAGTAGAATATTAAATTTGATATGTAGTATTTTGGTGCACTCCGTATTATTATAGGGCTAATCCACCATGCAAAAACTACTATCAGTCAGTAGTCATGGATACGGTGTCTATGTCTGCAGATTTCACTCTATATTCTCATGGTTTTCTGCAACATAATAGCAATCTATTGTTTGTTGCACCTGCTGCCTTTGTTTAATCTCTGACTTGAGCTCTCCAGTGACTGTTATATCATCCTAGTGTCTGTTGTGTTGTAGAGCTCGAGTAGTAAACCAAAGATCGGTAGCCTGACATCCACCACTCAGTCACCAACGACTGCGGCAGCATCTCTACCTGCGCTGATGCAACAGCAGCAGCAGTTGCTACTTCACCAGATGCAGAACCGATATATTCTGTCTCAAGGAATGCCGGCAGCACTTCCTGGGGCAGCAGCGGCTGCAGCATATCTCAGTAGCATGCAAGGTTAGTAAGTCGTGTATTTAATGAGTTGGTATTTAGTGTATTCATGTAGCCTATTTGTAGCTGTTTAGGTTTATATTGTATCTATGGACTGTGCTGCGTTGAAATTTGTGATAGTTGAAACCGTGTGTACAGAAAAAACTTTTTTCGAAGTTGTATAAAATTCAAACCGTATTTGGGAACCTATGAAACGCAATATAAAGTTTTCTAAACACACTGTTATTAACTGATATTGGGAAATATTTCTGTTCCCAGTAGATGAGTGTCAGTAAATGCGAATATTATCAGAGCCTCACTTTCACTCATCTACAAGGGTGGAAATGCCATTCCTCCTTTTAGTAATACAAGAGGAAATACTGGCATAGTTGAGTTGCAGATCTACCAGTGTTCATTATGGGGATATTGGTGATTTCCCTGAGTGAATGCAGTGTTAGGAACCTGGACTAAGATTAGCATGAAAGGATATCTGGTTTGGTGGGTGTGATGTCTAATATGATTTCATTTGTCCTTATGATTGGTTTACTGTCTTCCCTTCAGTTAGAGATATCAGAATACCCATACTGCTAGCACTGACACTCTGACGGACTAACTCATGATTGATACAAATTCAATTTCGTTGAAATCCAATCTCAGATTACGGCCTTCCTGATAGAACATTCCGTTTCACTCTGGATATAAATTATTGTGATTAAAGTTTCTGTTAATTACTAGTTTATTTATCTTGTGTCTGAATTTGTTGTTGAAATGGATGGGTGGATAGTTGGACTCCCACTTTTTCTAAGATGTGGGCTTTCAACTCATGTGTGTCGATGACTCAGTAGTACTGGATAGTACTACGTACAGGTACACGCAGGTAGATATGTAGCTGTGGGTTGGATACCTAGACATTGACGGAACATGTATAACATTCACCTGTAACTACAGAAGATGTATGACACCACTTATTATAGGTTTCAATAACTCAAGTAGAGCCTACCAGGATGTTTGCCGCTAAAATATTGTCAAAATCATTTACCTGCCAAAATGCTATTTGGAAGTCACT
Source organism: Bugulina stolonifera (assembly GCA_935421135.1). Classification (NCBI taxonomy): domain Eukaryota; kingdom Metazoa; phylum Bryozoa; class Gymnolaemata; order Cheilostomatida; family Bugulidae; genus Bugulina; species Bugulina stolonifera. The sequence goes on along the minus strand of OW285190.1, from coordinate 5,199,174 downwards.
CTGCTTACCCATTGTTTGTTTTGGGCTTGGCAAGTAGGTTGCCCCAGTTTATGTTGTCCATCTGGCCAGTGGTCTTGTTCCTGTTGCAGCTGTTGCCAATGCATAGTAGATATCTGGTATATTTAGCTGTGAGTGTTTTATTCTCCTATGGGCTAGTCTGAGAGCCACTGTAGGCTGGAGTGTTGTGGTCGGTCGAGACCCCATGTTTGTTTTAGTAACTCTCTGTAGATGCTGCTGGGACTGAACCCTGGTGCCTGCAGGTAACTATCTGTATGCTATATCATTACTATTATTATCATGTTGTGTTATCTGGCCTGATATTTTAGGGCTGGGAAGCAACGCATCAGGCGATATGTCGGAGGTGTGGAAGCAGTTAGCATCGGCTGGTACAAACACTCCACAGACTAATGGAGTAGAAGACAATCACAAGGTTAATGGAGCTTTTGGATCGTTAGCTGGTCTGTATGGCCTTGACCCGGCTGCTGCGTACTCCATGATGCCAGGTAGGTTCAGGCCAATAACATTATGGTGGTTACCAAAGTATTATGGTGCTCAATTTGGCGGTAGAGATTTTTGTACTGGGCCTGTAGATAAAGAGTTAGGTACGAATGATAAACACAAAGATCTAATATCGAACCAGTTAATTAAGATAATATGGGTCGATGGAATTATTCTTATGCATAGAACTGAATTTGGCCTTAGGTATGGGGAGGCAATACATAATCAACTTTCACACTAATTATGTACATGTTCTTATTGCGCTCATTGCAGGGTTGATGGGACTCGGTCTTAAACTAGAGGATCTCTTCTCGAATCATCCGTTATATGGACACAACATGTGTAAATGGCCGAGTTGTGACCAGCCTTGTGAAGACTTCCCTACATTTATCAAGTGAGTGTCTAGCTACTGCTGTCTGTGCTTACATCACACCTACAATAACCATCAGCTGTTTGGGTAGCCACAGTAATTACAAACTTGTGTTACTGTCTGTCGTTGCACTGAGCCTAAATTCCATAAAGAGTCTGTCCTGTGATGATGCTTAGACTGGGTTCCATAATAAATATTAGTAGGATATTGCGGTACAAGCATGATTGGCATCTCTCAACACCTCTGCATACCGTAGGGGTGATGGTACAGAGCTTGGGCTATGTAAAATAGCAAACAGCATGATGCTATTTAAATTGTGGTTTGAACTTTTATCTGTCAATGAAGCACTGCATACATCAGCAGTTTTAAGTATTTCAGTTTCTGGAAATATTTGAGCACATGGCTTACTTTAGAATTTAAAACGGATTTAATTATTTTGCAGAGGAATAATACATTTTAATGGATGAATGGATAGGATGATCTTTAATAATGGGAATAGATTTGAATATGTAAATATTTAGTTATTTTTTGCCAATGTATGTTCTATAGTGTTGTTCTGAAATTCGTTGAAGTTAATTTAAAATTCACTGTTTTGACAAGATGAACAAGTTGGATCTAAAAGTGACATCCGCTGCATTTCTATAAACTACAGTACTTACCATAAACTAACTAATGTTTACAAACACTCCCATCACATATGTCTGTTAGTTTCTGATATAAGGGAACCAGTGGCTCTTACAGGGGTTCATCTATGTATGTAGTAGCTACAGGCTCGTGCCTCCCCTTTCCTTACTGAAGTCACAGCCTTTCCTTCTGCCAACCATGTTTGGTCGTGTGAAATAAGGAAACGCAGTTCCATCTAATGCTCTATATCCTGTTGTTGTTGGACACTGGTGAAGGGATTTCATAATTGTCCCACATGTTCAGGTGGTCTCCAGTCACTCTGTTAATGCTACGACTTTACTATGCAAAAAACAATATGTACATGAATATATTCCACCACATAGCCATACTGTTGGTGTTTGGCTACAGAAGCTGGGTAATAGATTGTGGTTGAGATGTAGGTGCATGATTATGGTTTGTTATGCCATATCTGCTCACCACATCTGTCTTGTCACAGGATTACAAGATGTGGAATTCTATTTACACCACAAGCTGGAAATAATATTGACCCCAATATTAGCTACTATTAGTGACTGATGGCCAGAAAGGAAATTAATTTGGTGTATAAATATTTTAAACCCTCTTCAGTTCATTTTAAAAACATTGTCTAGTAACCAAAGTTTCTAATAAGCAGGCCACTAATGGTCCAGCAGAGGATATCTGGTCAGTACCCAAGAGGTCGTTGTTCTGTAGTATGCTCTTTAGAGGTCAGTGTCCTTACTAGCTACATTGTATGTGCTTTAGACACTTGGCCAGTGAGCACCAACTAGATGACAGGAACACAGCGCAGGTACGCGTACAGATGCAGGTAGTCGGTCAGCTAGAGAATAACCTACAGAAGGAGAAAGAGCGTCTCCACGCCATGATGAACCACCTGAATATGAACCCAGCGGATCCCAGCTCACCCGCCTCCCTCGATAACTGTAAACTAAACTCTACTCAGCATCAGCTGGAGAGCCAGTCTAAGGTTGGTACAGTGTGCACACATGTGTATATTACACTGTATGTACATTTACTAAGGTTGGTACTGTGTGCACACATGTATATATTACACTGTATGTACATTTACTAAGGTTGGTACAGTGTGCACACATGTGTATATTATGTACCTGTACATTTACTAAGGTTGGTACTGTGTGCACACACGTGTATATTACACTGTATGTACATTTACTAAGGTTGGTACTGTGTGCACACATGTATATATTATGTACCTGTACATTTACTTACCTGTGGAACTGATGCGCTACTCTTATGATCGTCCTCGTAACTTGACCTCCACGCTTTGATTAATACACTGAATCAACTCTTAATGTATAAATATAAAATTTATTCAATTATTTACTTTTTCCGATGGCGCTTGGCAAAATGCCGTTGAACTTCGGGTGTGTTGCGTTCAACCTAGATATCCGAGCCAAAATTCTATCATACTATATTTCTCTCTTTGACTGGAGCCAGACACTCGGTCAATCTAGACATCTATGTTGTGTCTAAGACAAACCTGTGCGTCCAAAGGAAGTGAAAACTTTGCCAAACTTGTCTGGTATAGACTTTGCTCTATTTCAGGCAGCATCTGTTTATTGGAAACGGTGGAGTGTTTAGACATACTAACCGCACTGCTCCTTCCTCTTACCTGCTCCGATCACTTACTAAGAAATACTTGTTAAATAAACATTTATTTTGGGTCAACTGAAGGAACCTAAGCCTACCAGTTGTTTTCTCTGCCCACACGATCATAATATTAGCTCCTGTAAGAGTGGCCTGACCCTATTAGCTGCTTTAAGCGTGGCCTGGCTACCCAATGCCAACCTTCACCTTACTTTAACCTATTGGAGTTGAGCACAGATACAAATTTCTCAGGACTGTTTACCCAAAGAGTGTTACATATTGCATCCCCAATGTCAGGTGTTATAAGTGATGCAGGACGACAAGTTACAATGTGGAGGTCTAATGACTTTCTAATGGTTTTTCTGCCAAATAAATGTCACCATTTGATAGAATATATTATAATATAATCACATATTTATAATTAACATATTACATCAGTGAGAATGTATTGTTGTCATTCATAGGTTTGACTGTTACTATTCTCTCGTTACAGAGTAATAGGCCGTCGTTGAGCCAGCAGCCCCCCACTCCATCTGTAATAACGTCTACCAGGCCCTACAGCACGAGCTCTATATCAGCAGCTCTACCCAGTACTACGCCGCGCTCCCCTAAATCATCACCTCCCCATCAGAACTTACATTCCAGTTCTCAGTCTAACACATCACCAACTCCCGGCTCTATGAACAAGAGACGTGTCTCAGAGAGTGCTAAGATGTCCGTGTCATCGTCAGGTATCCTACTTCCTGTTCTTATGCTCATTTATATAACTGTATGTATAGGGCGGTATTATGTGGGTGTGTGGGCTTACTTACTTGAAGTTCTGGAGGTATAAAGCTGTCTACTTTGGAATGCATTGTTGTTGTTTGCATTCATAGACCACTGGTATACTCACATCTGTGCAATTCTCCACTATTGTTTATGTAACTTTTTTTATTAGAATACAATATAACCTTCACACAGTATGTCTGCTGTATTTGTTCGGCAAAGGATTCACAACTCCCGAGTACATATCTTATAAGCGTTGTACCATATGTTATAGAAATGCAGAAGAATCGTACATTCTACAAGAATGCAGATGTACGTCCTCCATTTACCTACGCCTCACTCATTCGTCAGGCCATAAACGAGTCGGCCCACAAACAGCTGACACTCAATGAGGTCTACCAGTGGTTTCAGGAGAACTTTTCATACTTCAGACGCAATGAGGCCACTTGGAAGGTGAGTTGTGATAGACTTCATTGGATGGTATGACGCCATTACTCAATCGTGAAGCTGCTGAATATGATAATTTTGATAGAAAATATTTCCTTTTTACTATATATAACCGCCCAGGTTTCATGAATCACTTGTATGTCTTGCTTGCCAGGACAGTGGGCAGTGTTGAACTACACTGGTAGTTTTGTCAGTTTGCCAAGTCTGTCTTGTGTAGGCTAAGCTGTCCGTAGCCCTAGTTCCTACCTCAACCGGTAAATCTAGGGTGCTTCTACTTGAATCATTAACATGCCTAAGTAGTAAATTTCAGCTTTACAGCTTATTTTTAAATCTAATTTAAGATGTAAAACATATTACTGACTTTATAGCTGTTTCATCACATCGTTTAAATCTAAATGACGACAGTATGTAATTAAGTGAGCATCTATAACGAAGTTATTATTAATATTATTTTTTTAAATCTGCGAATAAAGTATTATTTATGTTCACATAAATGTAACATATAATTTCTTTATATTATCATGATACTCTCATTTTACCCAGAATGCAGTGCGGCACAACCTCAGCTTGCACAAATGTTTTGCTCGGGTGGAGAACGTGAAAGGAGCCGTGTGGACAGTAGATGAGATGGAGTTCCACAAGAGAAGACCCCAGAAGTCACTTAAGTATGTCATTTCCTTTAACCACAGCACTGTAGTATGTCACTTCCTTTATCCACAGCGCTATCGTGTTAGTGTTTGTTTGGAATCACGTTACAGTTGCACATATTGTTGCATATTAGTTGGATATCTTGTGGAGTTATCGTCCCACTCGCCTGTTGTAGAGGTAAATAGCCATGTAGTAATAGCAAAAAGTCATGTTTCCATGGTCATGTTTAGGCGTGTAGATGAGGTAGAATACAACTGGCTATTGGCTGAGTAGTTATTGTATAACCTGGTGTCACATGTCATCCCTTCCCTGTCGTATCCCTCAAGGTGCTTGTCATATCCTTCAAGGTGCTTGTCAACTGCTCAGGGTCACTTCTGCTTTTGCCAAAATATGGAGGCGCCCTCATAGTACAGTTCTACTCTGGCTCTCTTCTGAGGCTCTTGTAGTTGGACAAAGCTTTGGTATTGCGTTATATTGGTAGATAGTGATAAATCTGTTTATACATATATATCCACATGATTGCCTGCACAGGTGTGTTTTCAGAGGTTTAATTTCCTTTGCTATTTTATGTAAGTGTTGATGGGTAGCAGATATCTCATCCATTATAAGTTCTCATGTATCACAGTCTCTATACACTTTCATCTTGGAAATTTAATCTCTATATAAACTAATCACATAATCATAAGGCTGTCCTTTCCACTGCCATTCAGTTTCTAAATTTTAACTTATTTTAAATCAAAAATACCAAAATCACAAAAAATACATTTTTCCATTCAAATTTGGCCACCGACTGAACAAATTGAATTATGAATATTTAATTTGATGCTCTTGTCTGTTGAGGGAAATTAATAGCCTCTGTCCCCAGTGGACCTTGTTGTGAAGGATGGAGGGAGGGATGTTACCAAGTAGTGTAAACATCTAATGTGTAACAGAAATAGGTTGCCTCTTTCGAAAGTCCGGGTAGTTGTCCCTCTTGGGCCATAGTATCACCAGAATAGCCTGTGAACCTGAGCAGCCTCTCACCTTTACCAGGTTCTCTGTGGACAGCAAAACCTCGGCTTATAATTATAATATATATTATTTACATTCACCTAAATTACAACTTGAGAATAATATTTAGTTAGTGTTGTACTTTGATTATACTTTACTATTAATAGTAACTTGTTTTTCTTGTTCTCTTCTATTTTAGCCCCACGACAGTGAGCGCCATTAAGAGCAGAGCTGGTAGCTCCAATAGCATATCTAATAATAACAATAACTACGCCTCCTTATCAGATATACAGAGCATGGTAAGACAGCCGACAGCTAGCCTCTGGCCATAGGCCTACCTACTATGTGCTTCTACTACTAATATTTACACTATTACGTGTTTTCTTTCTTTCTACAATGATAAATTCGATCTTAGCTAGGTTGGATATTAGTTTGTGTTTTGTGTAACGAATGCGGGTGGTATAACCTCAGCCCTTACATTTTACAGAGACCTGTTCTAGACCCACAGCTATCAGTTGTTAGTAATCCTGACATATCAATGGACCTAGACGATGACCAAGCGCAGGACCTATCTATGACATCACTACGGACTAGCCAATCGGAATTAGATCTACGAGACCTACGGACCAGTCATTCTTCAGACACGGTTTCAGAGTTATCTCCCACTACTGCATCATCAACATCCCACCATTTGTAAGTACACTTGGCTTTGCATGTTCTTTTAATCAGCCATTTCTACACTTTTTAATTAGAGTTCAAAACAATAAATTTAGGATTAATTTTTACTAAGACAAAAAGAGTCTCTCCTATAGATTCTGAGCTCTCTGTAATAAAAGTGGTTCTCTACTTTCCCAGTGGAGAAATATTTCACGACAAAACGATCAACTGCAATCCACAGAAAATACTATTGTTCTGCAGTAAACTTTTTATCGCTACTTGAATGATGAATGTCAATACTTATGCAGTTGTACAGCAGGTAGTCTACGCTTGACATAGCATTTCATTCATAAAACAGTCAATGAAGGGCCTTTTGTATTTATCAGCTGATAGGAGTTTGGTCCCCAGAGAATAATATTATGACTATGTACTGCAAATGAATAGAAATGGTGTGATAAGCAAACACCTGCTGGTGTTGCATATATACCTTCATTTGCTATGGTTGATGGGCAAATGTTGATGTGAGGATATGGAACAGGTGGTTGAAGGTGGCTGAGGTTTGGGTACCCAGCAATAGAATTGGGCAGCATATCAATCCTTTACTGAGTGGGTGAAACGGAAACTAGGCAACTGTGCTACAGTTTGCTATTAAATGGTAATCAAGCATTTCCTGTCTGTTGATACACTCCCAGATGATAATAAATAATAAAAAAATATATAATTATTTTAATATCCATAAATGAGCGAGTACATTATAATAATACCATGTTTAATTAGGACAGTATTCCTTTTGGATCCTGGTCTCAGCTCGAGTTCTATATTCTATCATTTGACATGAAGTCATGCAGTTTGATCGGTTATATTATGAAGCTGAAAAAAAACTAATTTTTCGTTTTATAAATTGCTGCATTACTGATTGATGAGATGACAACACAGTTCTTGTGAAATTACTCAGAATTTTGGAATACCTTTCAAGGGATATCTCTGTGTTTATTCTTTGTTCATCAGTCAAATTAAATGACACAATCAAATAAACCATCAGTACATTGTCATCAAATCACTATTGCATTATATAATAAAATAATTTACAATTTTTATTACTTTGCACACATAATATAGTTTTTATTCCATCTATTATTAGATAATTATGTATTCTGAATCACAACCACCTACTGTAGTGTGTGCCTTGATACTATCTACTTATTGGATCGAACTGCCTGACTATTTATTTCCTGTGCCGGATCTCTCTGGTACTTCTGCTGGTGTTATTTATGGACATGAATCAGTGTACTACTGCCATATCATAAGAATATTATATTAATTATCCTACTGTACATATTTACTGTGATGTATGAGATGAGTTAGGTGGGGTGTATCAATCTTGTCATTACACCCTTTCTCATAAGTCGATTATAATCGATTGAGTTAACAATTGAGTTAACGCTGCAACATAATTAGTTTGAAAGTTCAATGAAGGTATGCAATTCTTTTTGCCCATTTCATAATTATTAATGTGTTGAATGGGTTGACGGCGAAAGTGATGGACCCTCGATGTTGAACGAGAAATATTTCTTGTTCCGTTGATCTGTGAAAACTTGCTGTCATATGTCTTATTATTTATTTCACAGTAGAGCTACAGAAAATAACTTAACAGCTCAAGAACATACCAACGATATTAAAATGGAAGCAGAGGATGCAGCTATGAACAATAACATGCTTTCACGATCAGCTGATTACATGCCAACTATAGGCTCGATAAAAGAGGAACATGGGAGGGGAGACCGTCTAGACAGCAGTGAATCCACTAACAATAGACAGTCCTCAGATGAGGCTAGCATGGAAGCCTCAGTATGGGTAGACAGGAAGTCGAGAGATGTGTGGAATAGTTCCCCTCAACCTTCACCTTCGAGCGATCGTGAAAACCACGTCTGGAAAGAGCATATGAAAAATCAGGTGGAGATAAGTCACGAAGCAGACTAGCGTTAAAAGTTGTGCTTCCACATCCTACTCTATGTAACGGTCGCACCAACTACGAGGAGTTGTGCTCCCACAAACTCTGGTAAAATCAAATAGTTTGGTAGATCATTACGGCAAAAAGTATTATTATTTATGTAAAGACCATTATTATCCATTAAATTATACTCCCAACAGTATTCGAGACCACTTTTTTGTGATTTTTGTCTTGTAATGATTGTTTAGTCATTACCCTAGTTTACTCAGATTAACTGATAATTAAAAGAACCCAAATAATTGTTGTTGAGATATTCATAGTATTTTGTGTTTATGTATTAGGATTTATCCCCCATGCTATTAGTAATGGACTATAAATTATTTCATTACAAATGTTATACTAATGCTAATAATAAAGTTGTTTTTATTTATGTTATTGCTTTTATTAGGGCTCTATAGCTTCAAAATTGTTCAATTCAAAAGTTAATTAATTGAAGTATGTTATGATTATCAATTCTGTCTTTAGTAATTCATGTTTTTAAAAGACAAATTATGTTGGTAACTAATTGACTAATATCCCACTATAATAATTATTGTTCTTGTATGCTGTGATTTACAATGCCATATCTATAGAATACTATTTATCTTTTCAATACTCTCGCACAAGAGAGGAGATAAGTCCCATATTGCTAACTTGAATTCATTGTTGGATATGGTTTCAGATTATATTTTCGAATAATGTCAACAGGACCTTTATTTTATATTTTTGCTTTCTAGTAGATATTTCTTCTATAACAGATAACTAAATCTATGTGTAATCCTAGATTAGTTGATATAACATTTATGGTAGTGCAGATACAGTCTAGCCTACTACAAAATATTCTATTATTCTGTACACACACATATATAATATTATATATTTTCTGCTCTTATATCTAATTTACACACCTGACTAGTAGATAATGTAGGCCGCTGAATTATATCAGATATTCACCACTATCTTACACAATTCATGTTATCGGATTCACTCATAGTTTATTTTTGCCACTACAAACCCATTTTCAATAAATCAGTAAATTTACATCTACACAGATATTTTGTACATGTGTTTTTTTGTTATTTATTACAGCTTGCAACTCGAAACAATAACAAGGAAATGGATTAATCCTTTAGACAATATACGTAAATAGTAGTGAAGCAAGAACACTAGTACAAGTCAACTATGATGTTAAGCTAATGAACTGTTTGTTCATAATATTTTTAATTCGAATATTTATTACTATAGAACAAAACAATTTTCTAGACAGTCATGGTGTAGACTGTAGACTATGCAGAGGTGGGCAACTGCATGAGTTAGTTGATTATTGTATTATAAATTTGTTTTGGTGCAATGGAATAATGTGTGTGTGATCTGATAAAGTGTATTGTGCAGTTATAAAACCAGCGGGTCAAATGGGTTAGTAATGCATATACGACCCTCATCAAAGTGAAGAAGTTGCCTACCCCTGGTCTGGACTGTAGAACAATACTGTGCAACTAGAGCCACTGGGTGGATTACTCTAAGAAAACCATCACTGAGGCTTAAAAAAGAATTCCACAGTTTTGCTGCAGTACCTCTACTAGGTGTGACCATAACCTACTCCATCTGGAGCTCTGAGGACATGCAATAGGACCGCAGTAGGAAATTTACTAACAGTTGTTCAATGATTGCCAATTTATTTATGCAAAAGAGCAATATTTAACTAGAATCAACAACTAATTGTAACAATATGGAACCAGAATGTTCAGACCATTATTATAATTATACAAAAAATAAACCATCAACATCACTCAAATGTCAACAAATCAACATAAAATATGCATTTTTAATAGAAATCAATTTTCGATTATAAAATGACTATAAATTAGTTTGAAATGTTATAAAACTGAACTCATTGCATAGTTAGTTGACTGACATGATTGATAACCAACAAAAATTGGGTCTATACTCCCAATATATTAATTATATCACATATTATATGACCTAGTAAAACCAGATAAATAGAATGATTGCTGAATCAAATAGATTAATTAATTCATTAATTAATTGTTTTAAAAATATAAATTGTATTACAGTGAATACGTGGTTGTATACAACATTTATATGTATGTTTTGGTATTTCAGTAAGACTGATCCACATGGTAAACTGTATGTGTACATATAATACAACCACTCAAGACAATTCTCAGTCAACCATACGCAATCTACATTGTACTAGTATACGTGCAATGTAGCATATACATGTACATGTATTAAGGCTGGAGCAGACTTTACTTCCAGTCTGTTCCAGCCTTTACAATATACATGTAGATACAAGTCAAGTATAGGTTCGATTGTATATGAACCATCAATTACTAAATAACTGAATAAAAAATATGTTTTGATACTGATTAATAGTCTATGAAAGGTGGAAATCAGCACCACAACCATGGAAGTGTACAGCCAAGCTGCTATATCAACTGTTCCTTTCTAACATCAAAATGAAAAAAAGGAGCTGGAAATATATTATGTAATAATAGTTTTCAAAATTAGACATAAGTTATGGACACACAAACAGACAGCTGGTACCCACTACATAACCTCAAGTATACATTGCATATTTTTTAATCGAGAATTTTAACTTTTTTTTGGCCAAATTTGAATGAAAAACTTTTTATGTGAAACTTGCAACCTGAGAAAAGAACCTCAGAAATTGATGTAATCCAACTACATGCCTGTAGTGATGGAGAAGTGATTCAGTTAACATAGCAATACTATGATATCATGCTTGACTACGTACTATAGCCTGTGTACCATAGCATATGTGCTATAGCTTGCGTACCATAGCTCAGTTGACCACCATAGGATCACAGTCTTGATGGCCGACACTGATTGAGAATGTTTGCTATTCTAGCTATCTTGTCCTGATTCTGGTGTAAATAGACCATGGTCTCCCAGCAGACTAGTAGGAGCTTATCATCATCTGTCTCATCTAGAACGACATCAATTGACAGCTGGGGACTGAGTCTAAAAAAGTGGGCGTTGATCATAGAACACCAGGCTCTGGCTCTCTCAGTCGGTCTACCTTCTGACTGGGTAGCCTGAAATTAATAACAGAGCTACTGTATCCTCTTGTTTAAACTGTTATAGCCTCAAAGTTAACTAAGTTGAAATTACATGTATGTAAATCCACCAGAATCAATTAGAATCAGTGTTTCTGAGAACTGGATCCTTATAATAGAAGGGAAGTTGTCCTCTCATTGTACGCAGAGAATACAATTCAATAACGGTGATAGTGATCTATCTGAGTATCACACAAACCCAACCAATGTGAAACTTACAAAAGTGCAGCTTTAAACTGATTACAGCTGCCAGTGAGTGGGATTTTCCAACGAAAATAAAATCTATGCATAACATCCAATTTTGTAGCAAATTTTAAGTTTAAAGGAGAAATTCACAAATTGTGCCCTACTTTGAAGTTAGTTTTTGTACTGTTCTAAACAAGATATTCGAACAATTATTGTACAGTATACTAAATCAACATATGTTCTTTTATTAATAACAAAGAATTTGTATTTTATGACCTTCCTTATGCCTCAATTAGTGAAATTAAACCTCCTTCTAAACGATTGAAAAATTAGGAGTTATCTCCTTTTTGAGATTTCGCCATTCTATTTTGTGAGACTATGGTTTCCGGCGATCGACCATTCCTGGGGAGATAACTTTATACTATTATCCGTATAACATAATGCTATGCTAATTATACATGTATTTGTTTTCCTTACTTTCATTTCAATTTCTTGACTGCAGTTCTCTGTGCAGTGCAATCACATAGACCTTAGCTTCGTCTGCCAACAATGTAAATGCATTTATACCTGTACATGTATCAGTAATATAATATACATTTTATCATTATAAAACTTATGTGTGACAAATAAACATGCATGTACATGCTGAAGGTACCATATTGCACAACACACTGTATTTGTATAAACATTATATGTAATCACGAATTCTTTATTATATCTACATATACATGCATGTATAAAAGGTTTACACAATATCATTGGAAATAATTTCTGACACTCTGCTACCCATGAAAAACATTGGTAATAGTATTATTAAAAGTACACATTAAAATATTATACTGCAGGTGGCTAGGCTCCTGTGGATTCTATGATAGCTTTAACTGCTGAATCTATGGCAAAGCACTAATGATTACCATCATGTAGCACTTAGGTGCTACTATGGTTTTATAACATAGCCAACAGATTGTGCTAGAGAGTATTGAGCAGTCAGAGCAGAGGTGTACAAGTGGAGGAAGTTCCAGCAGAGTGCAGAGTGGACTGTGTTATGATCAAACTTCAACTTCACTGCCTGGGTTTCAACAGTTGAACACTTGCATAGTTGGTGAGGTAGAGGTCACTGGCAAGCCCTACAGTTATAGACTGACCTTGTTGACCATATTATGTTGACAGCTAACATAATGGCTGATAGCAAATGGTTGCAAGATTCAGGCCATGGAGGTCAATAATTGTTTAGATGCAGAAGTGGAGAAATTTGAGATAACCTCTGTTTTTCAGTAAAACTTAAACAGAAATCGCTTTTTCTAGATTTATTCCCCTTCTCCAAAACCCCAACTAAGGAGTCAGGAGGTCTATCTAGCTTTCACCACTACTGCTCCTACATGCAAAAGCAATGGACAAATATTTAACCTCAAGGAGACTGCCGGCAAGGATACCAGACCAACTGCAATGATGAATGAGGTTTCTTTCTAAAGTTGTTCCTGTTGAACTGGATAGTTTACCCTCCATCGGTGTCTCTTGCGATATTCCAAGGCTATAACATTTTGTCTGGAACATCTTACCAGAATCTATCTGCAACCAAGAAATGACTGTCTCGTGAATTACTTTCATTTGCACATAGATCTGCCTACACACACAGTCTTTATGTGTAACAATGAATAATTCATGTAAGTGTAATTACTATAATAACCAAATTCAAAATTATTAGAGACTCTGAAGGAGTATCAGAGATTCTTAATCTTCTTTGCCGATAAAGCATCAATGTTTAAGATACAGGATTCCGAGTAGTTATTCATACAACTACCTACCATAAGAGCTATATGGATATGAAACTGCATTTTCTTGAAAGCATCGGCTAGTGCATGGTAAAACTCATTAGTGCTTCAGTACTACAAACTCATAGAATAAAGTAAGAGAGCATATCAGCATCTGGTGGCCCAACTGCAGCAGGCACTGCAACATCCTACAACACAAGTCAACAAGCTGTATGTGTTAGTATCAACTCAACATTGATAGTATGCCCACTATCGTCAGTATTAGTCGTCGCAGCAGCAGTTTACTAGCAAAATAAAAGAACCATTTGTGTTGTTAGCTGTAGTTCGTATTAGCAGTAGGAGTAGTTACTTATAGTAGTAGTTAGCAGTAAGTTAAAGTGATAGCAGTGTAGTAGCAGTAATATGGTGATTTCAGTAGTTAGTTATGGTTGCATTAGTAGTAATCATGCAAGTAGTTAAAATCAGCAGTAGTAATAGTAGTAGTTGGTTACAATAATAGTTAGTCGTAGAAAAGTGGTAAGTTGTCGCAGTAGTACCAGAGGGTCCAGTAGTAGCTACAGTATCAATAGAATCAACAGAAGTTGAATTATCAATAGTAATAGTAGTAGTTAGATATAGTAGTCACCAAGTCACCACAGTGTAGGCCCAATATTCTTAGTCACATAGGCCTATGCCATTATAGAGAATAGTTAAGAGTATCAATAGGGTTTGTCACAGTCACTGAGGCTAAAGTAAATTTCTTAATGGTCAGCATTGTGGAACAGATTCATAATATTGCACAAACATACATAGGATACTAGTTTTTTTCCAGAGATGTTTGCAAGTTTTATTTTGGAAACGAGTCTTTTAATAGGCCATAAAATGTTGCTTGAATTAACTGAGTCTGGCATCTCTGTTTTTTTCTTTCAGTCATTGGGCTTACTTACTGCTTATTTTAATTTTATTTATCTGAATGCACGCCATGAAATGAAAATTAGCAAGATTAAAATAAAATTAAAATAGGCAGTAAAGAAAGAAATAGAACACCAGGAAAGTATGGAGGTGAAGTGATGTACTGCAATCCAATACAATGGGAAAAAGACAGTTCCAAACTAAACCTCTCCATGACAGTTTGAACCCCTAACCCCACCCATAAATTTTCCTTTTTAATATTAATTTTTTCATTTAATTAAACTTAATTATCGGTGAGTTGTATTCTAATAAATGTAATCTACACAGTTGAGAAACGTCCTGCTGGAACTGTCTTTTTTTGGAAATGTTGCTTTACCATTTCCAACTAACAGCTTTCATCATTTATATTTAGCCTGTTTTGGTAAAAGCAACACACTAAATAAATTGAATGATATATTATTATATTGATTTGCATTGCCTTCAATTGATTGTTTGACTTTTAATCATTAATTTACAGCGGCAAGTAAGCAGTGACTGGTGATTCATTTGTCTTGTGTCTAGTCAACAGCAATCTGATGCCAAAGAAATAAAAGTGATTTTATTGCAGCTTGAGTTCATGTTATATTTCCCACGAAAACTTACTGAGAGTCACTGCTAGCTGAATCTGACTGGGAGTCACTGCTAGCTCCGTATCTGACTGAGAGTCACTGCAAGCTCCGAATCTGACTGAGAGTCACTACTAGCTCCGAATCTGACTGAGAGTCACTGCTAGCTCCGCTGAACTACCAATGAAACACATGGTAGAATAGTTATTAATTAATTACGTGCATAAGTAAATAAAAACAAACATAATTGATAATAAATAATTATTTTAAACAAATTGAAACTAGCGTTTTTTTATAGTTCAGTGAAACTGCAGTGACTGTCAGTCAGAGTCGGTGGGAAATAATCTAGTAGGATTAGAAAAGAATGAACAAATACTTATTATAATATAACTTGATTTGATTTCTTACCGACGGATAAATATGCATTGTAGAATATGCCGTGAGCTATATTAGTCAGTATAAAAAACAAGCAAGTGTAAGTAGCAGAAAACTTTGGAAATTACTAAAAAACACAAGTGGCTGTCGCAAACCAGTAAACTGTGAATGCGCAAACTTACCGGAAACAGCACGGCTATAGCAATATAGTGGATTTAACGGGGCATATATTAATCACCTCGCATATCGGTGTAAGTCTGCAGATCTTAGACTACCAACAAGGATGCGCCCATGACCAATCAGATAAACCGATTTTTTGGATAAAAACGCGGATTTTGGTATTTGTGGAAATGACGTCTGGAACCGCCAGATTTCGAACTATCACTTTAGAATCACTTCAAAATTTGTGATTTTCCCCTTTAATTCTAGATATTACACTTCTATAATATAACATAATACACTATTATTAGACCATGGTGTCTGCAACTGCAGTGAGTTTGATATCACTCATGGGACTTACTTGTTCTACCAAGAGTTTGATGAGAGATGTAGCACCTTGGACCACCTTGTATGCCTCCACTAGCCCAAAGGGTCTGTTTACATCTATATCAGTTACAGGAATTTGGGGAGGTCGTCCTGTACCCAGTGATACTACACACTTTATGGGTCGCACCTCACTATACTGGTGCTACAAAAATAATAAATAATGAAAATGTTATGGCAGCACAGCATGGTAACCTAGCTACGGTAATACATGTACAATATAACTTATCATAAATTTCATAGCAAATTTCCAAAAACAAATACGTAAAGGAATTTTTGCTGAGTCAGTGAAACCTACCTAAGCCTTTTGTACTCAGTTGCTAAACCATTACAGTTAATAAAAGCACAAGGACTAGTAATAACATAGTACCCTGCCTATTCGCAAACAATAAGATTGTACAATGTATGAGATTAGAATATGTATGAATTAATTGGAGTTGTCTCCTCTAAGAGTGTGTAACACAAAAGTACTCCACATGAGAGCAGTTACTTCATTTGATCATCATTCTGGGTATTTACAAATACATCTAACACTAGGTGGATGGGAATGAGCCGATACAATGATATATTTACTGGTAAAATCACCTAATGCAAGTAAACGCACCACATGTACTACTTTTAAAAGGAACAGTAAAGCTAAAACGTTTTTTTAGAAACACTGCACAACGCTAACAACTCATTGGCTGAATGCCTTTAGGGACTCGCTTCATGAATTTACTATATTAGCTATGTTATATATATATTGTATAAACTCGCACCATAGCCTTAAGTCCCGTGGTGAACTCCTGTATTTCAGTGAGGGTGTCTATAGTAGGGTTATTGGCCATCAGCCCACCATCTAAGAACATGTTCATGCTGGCTGTGAAGAAAGTCGGGGCAGCTCCACTACTTCTTGCTGCTTGCCATATGCACACCTCTGAAATACCATTAACTGTGATTCTACATGTAGACTAAATTTCTACATAAAACAATACATCAATTAGGGTGGCTTTGGTGATGTTCCGCAAGTAGAACCACTGCAAGCATACCATCACTTGAACACGTACTATATTTATCAGATAATATCTAAAAGAATTCCTTTATATTACAGCAGGTGGAATTTATTTTTAAACTAGGATACGTGAGTCATATCATTGAATAAGTGTAGCACACACATACTTTGAGTTGAAATATACAAGAAAGGTGGTGCACATCGAATATTATTTAGATTGATGGATATAACATGCTAATTAATTTATGCAGAAATAAAGACAAACAATACATAGAAGATACCATGTACTATTATAGATTATATGGGAGAAACTGATTTTCTATTTAATACTAAAAAAATCCACCTACTGTCGAATAATTAATTGTATCAGTGTAACTAACACAGCTGAAATTGATAACTAGAAAATTTCAAAATTTAATTAGGAAACCGTCTTTCCTACCCTCAGCATTTCAATAAATTAATTTGTATGCAGTAACAATTCAACTTATCAAAAGAATTAGAATTAAAGCTGATGAGTGTATTCGATATAATCTGAAGATTTTCTGACCTAAATAGAAAACTGCAAGGAATGAACAGTAAATAATTTTGGCTATACAATACGCTACTATGACCAAACATTTACCATCAACATGGGCAGAATCTATAGTGGGTGTTGTCATTTGCCAATAATTCTACAGTCAGTAAAATAATAAAATTATACTATTGCGCAATAAGCTATCTTCGGGAATGACTATTCATGCATAGAAAAACAATAATAATATACAGGTATGTAGTGTACACGTATATATGCATGTACAAGTACATGTATATAATGTATACACTAAGACATGGAAGGCTTGCTGGGACACATGTATAAGAAAAGATAGGGGACAATATAAACAAATACAATAAATATAGATAGAAATAGTTGTGATCTCATAATTATATTAATCTGGGTTCCACAACAACCTACCGTTAGGTTTGGGTGGTGGTGGATGCCTATCGGACTGTTGCCTGGGAAGTCGTTGATGTAGAGGATTCTCATAGTTTTTAAATAGATGTAGATCTGGCGGGAATCTGTCCCCGAGCACCGAAGTAACAAGAACCCTGAAATATGCCAGTTTAAGTCAGTACCATGAGAGTCGTCCCTCTTTGACATAGTAATAGATTAGAATGAGATACATATATGCTCTACTTGTACTCACATGGCCTCATTATCGTATTATAGGCAAAATGAGAGGTACAACTATCTCAGAGTCCAGAATAAACATCAAACCTACGTAAATCTGAGACTAACCATGTCAAACATGGAACAATCTCCATACAATTTTATTAACTGAAGCCTACTTACATTGTAGCTTAGACAAGTGAACATTTTATTTATAAGTTTACAAGACAATGAATTTCTCACTTCACCATATGCGACCTTGCGCAAAACTTCATTTGGAATAAGAGTCTACAGGACACGGGAGCCTCCCCCTCCCCGTACGGCCACAGTATCTACCTAGTATCTCTCAGACTCCAAGGTTGTTTCCTTATAATACTTGCTCTATTGCATTAAATATTGACACACTTCCTGTCTGGTAATGGGTGATGCACGCTTGGAATTGTTACTCTTTCATGTACAGAGAGCGTATGTAGCTACATTCTTTTTAAAAATATCAGGCCCACCAACAATATTTTTAAAAATCAACTTGTATGCTTTATATAAAATAATTTTATTCATTCTCGACTGCTGTTTTGATCACACATTACACATCAAATAGGTCAATAACTTGGTGGAGCAAAAACCTTGACTCAGACCATTAATTTGTTAATGCGAAAAATACTGCATTGTAAAAGTTAAAAGGGTGACCCTGGACCAAGCTAAATTACCGGCCAACCAAGCAACCATCTTAAAAATTCTAGTAAGACTTAGCTTAGTATAAAATGGCCGAAGGCGCGCAGCACATCTGTACCAATATATATATAAAATACTTTGATAAGTTAAAATGCTAGCGTTGGAGCAGAGGGAAATGGGGGGGGGGGGGGGTGGTGTGCTAGTGCTAGATACACCTTTTGGACAATTAATATAAAAACAATTCCAAACGATAAAAGTAAGATGATAGTTTCCTTATGTTACAAACACCGTGAAGGAAACGTTCGTCATCGACACCGACATGGATTAGTTAATAATAAAACAACAGACGCCAGTATGAAATTGTCCAACAAATAAAATGCACGTTTTGATATTTAAACATCGACGGCATTCTTTCAAATTCAGTTAAAACACATACATACATATTTGTTTTGTTTGGAAAATACCAGCACATAAAATGAAATGTCATTTTTTCTACAACTTTCAGATAAACGCAGAAGTAATAAAAATGTAATAAACTCGCTGGTCTAAATATAGACCTCCGCATCTACAGAGATGCCAACAAGACGGACTATCTAAAGATTTTAATTTACAATCAGAACCACATGTAGTGCCATCTATATTTCCCAGAGTACATCTCTGTTTAAACAAATGAATAAACTATGGTGCTACCACCAGCCAGCATGACGTTTCGTTATGGTAATTTTTATTTATTCTCCGCAAACGACAGGATTATGATATTCTGATACTAATATCATACTGAAACACAATAATTTACACACATATTCACACAGCCTAACAGAAGCCAAAAATCACCCATAACAAGATATGGATCTGTCAAACAAAAGAATATATTTCTATATTTATGCTGCAATTTGTAGTTTTTATAATTCCGTCAACAATTGTAAAGCTGGTAACTATTAATTCGATTAGTCATGATATTGTTCTTCTACAAAGGTACGTAACTATGACTGGACAGTTCCAGTCATAGTTTAGTGACGGTTTCATTACTCGTGTTGTATCCCATAACTGACTCTAATCAGGGGTCGGGAGTGGGTGCCCCCCTCACAATGTGCACACGTGGGAACATCTAGGCTAGCTTTCCTAGTGGAACTCTAGACCACTAGACCAGTACTGTTCTAGAATAGTAGGGTGTCCCAATAGTTACATAGGGCCACAGTTAATGCCTCTTACATAACTTACTGTATTACTGTATTATGTAACAATACTATGGTAAGCTTTCCAAATCTATATCTGTATTCTAAAAATTTCATCTACATCTGCAATTATAAAGACAGAGAAATATTTTGTTGCAATTTTGGAGTAAATGATGAGGATGGTAAGAAGTCAACCATCCCCTTGCATTCTACATAATCTCAGCATGAGCACAGTGTCATCTATAATCTTGCTCATAGTTACGAATTACCAACCCATTATCCCTAATCCTCACTGCAGGTTGCCACTACATGTACTTTATTGTGCCCATATTCACTTGGACTGCAGCTAATAGACTATGACCTGCTGTTATATGGCCTACATGGCCAACCGGTGCACAGTGTGAGGGCTTGAGGACAACTTGGAGTCCGCTTGGGGTTGAAATGTAGTCCTCGAGTTTCCAGTTAAACGCTACTGGTGTATAACTGACCTGACCTCTATATGATGAAAACTATGACACTGTATAAGTTACTATATATACCTGGGATACGGCAGCTCAGACATCAATGTATGTTCCCCAAACTCCTCCTTCAGGATCTTCTCAAATGTCTCACTGTTATACGGTTTACTGCCACAGAAGACTTTAGACTTTAACTTGAAGTACAGTCCGAGACAGTAGCGGGCATTCTTCCCTGGAGCACAGTAAAATAAATTATTGTAGGAGCAAAGAACAGTAATTTAAGAAGTAATGGGTGTTCATTCTAAGAAACAGAATGTGTACAGGAAATCTCTAACCTAATTCCATGATTCAGTGTCTACACTGTGCAGTATACTACTATGTATGTATAGGATAACCCTCCTACAGTGTACACCAAATACAAATAATATCAAGAATTAGCCTACTGTTGATTATCAAACAAAATTCAGCGACAATAGGAAATGCAGTGATATTTGCTCGCTTAGCATGTCTATGTGGAACTCTATGGATATCAAATATACCGACTGAATGGTGAATAGGAAGTTTCACTAAACGATAATCAAATCTTTGGTGCCTTCTGACCAACCCCAATTAAAACAGAGATAAAGGACGATAACTCCGAAATTAATCACGGTTTTCTAGCATTGTTACCGTATGTCAAGGCAAGAGCTAATATGCCGCCTGTGCTCGTCCCCGATATCCAATCAAAGCTGTCTCTGATCTCTACACCAGTCATCTTCTCCAGTTGAATTAACATCATGGAGAGTATGAGCCCACGTATACCACCACCATCTAGACAGAGCACCTGCAAGGCACATGCTAAATAGTGTCATCACATGGATATAATGTGAAACGGTTGTCACTATGATACATAAATACAAATATAACAAGTCATGTAATCATCGTACATGTGATAGTAAAATATACGATGTCACATTTGAAAGTTTCTAAACCTTCCATACGATTAATTTCAAACTACATAGATGAATGTATATGAACTAACTACGGGTCTACACCATATATTAGAATCCGTGATACATGTAACTTCAGCTGTATTACACATGAAGTACCTGGTGTTTACTTGATATCTATTAGTACTAGAATACTAGGCATACTAATCATTCTGTTATACAAAATGTAACAACTAATATACACACGTATATATTATCCTTGTATTTCTATAAGAACTTACTCTGTAGCCATTTAGAGGGGAGTTACAGTCATAGAATCTGTTCATCATTGACTCATATTCTATAAATCAACAATATTAACATCAACAATGCACCAGTACAAGCATATATTTAGGAATTGTCCCCTCGCTGAGCACAACATTCAGTGAGGGGACAACTTCAAATTAGTATAGCTAATCTCAGTTGGTACAGCTGCATTAGTTTAGAATTTTGTATCGGCATGTTTAGGGTCAGTCTAGCCTAAGATTAGATATTTGTCTACCTTCTTCAACCTTGAGTTTATCATTGTTGATGTCACTGACTTTGGTTCCGTTGTTGGTGCCGGTTGCAGAGCATCCTTCTCTACAGTCACGTCTGCCAGCCGCACACCGATTAGCGCCTACCAGGTGAATAGTGGTAAGAATTTTACCACTAAAACAATGAAAATAAATATGACAATAAGGCTTTCACACATTCAGCAATAAAATTATTCAATTTAAAAAATAAAAAATTTCGCTGCGAGTAGGGTTCGAACCTACGCGGGGAGACCCCATTGGATTTCAAGTCCAACGCCTTAACCACTCGGCCATCGCAGCTAGTTGACTGTTGCCAGGAACATTTTATGAGATTGAATTGGCAACAAAATATTCTCAAATCCAAAATGACAATCATAATATATTTGCTAACTTCATTTTGCAGTGTACTACTCATTTTTAAATGTTGGAATTATGAAATGCCATCATTTAGTTAGACAATCATAAAATACCCTCATATTAATTTCTTATGGAAACACAAACACTACAATACTGTGGCCATACTTGCCAAGGAGCAAGAGCAAAAGGTCTGATTTCTTCTGCTCAAAATCCCTGGAAAAGTACCAGAATCTTGGGACATAGTTTGGGTGTACATTACTTGAATAAGAATTATCTCTCAATGTAAATTACTTATTCTAGGTTGTATTTCAGGATTAATGAAGTTTGATAACATTTTCAGTTTTCATCACAGATAAAAAAATCAGCATAGCTGGGAAATTAGTAGAGACAGGGACAAAAATCAGGGGGTGTCCTGACAAAATCTGGACACTTGGCAAGTATGACTGTGACTATTCAGGTATAATTACTAACTTTTTCCATCATATCTCATATACTACAGTAATAGCTATTATACTAGGTTTCTTTGTGACCTAAATTTCAGATCCAGGCCAATTTGGGAAAATACTTTCCGGCACACATCCGTCACAGAGTCGCGAACATACCGGCCTGACCCGATAGCAAAATCCCCATTTTCGCGCAAAGAAATCAGGTGTGCTGATGAGCTAGGGATGGTTTCGTCTGGTCAAGCAAAATCCCAGGCCAATAGCCCTTCTGGCCTAGGCCGAACGGCCATCTTGTGATTTTCATTTTCGACTTGGGTCCGCCCGAGAGGTCACGAAGAAACCTACTACTGCACTAGGAGACCACCAACCAGTGTCACCTGTTCTTAGAGCGTTGAGTAGCAACCATGTGCCTGGGGGAGTTACCATTCCTGTCCACCATGTTAACATCAGCACCAAACACCACTAGACTCCTTACCATGGCCAGGTCATCAGTCTAGAAAGTGGCAGGATACAAGAGCTTATAGAATTATAACAACAAGCAATAGCATGTGACAACAGGTGACATCATATAACAGGTTACAGCATATGGAAACAGCAACCAATGGCGTATGGCTAAGTGGTGCTGGTCCAAGTAGCAGGTGACAGTAAATCATACTAAGTGACTGTGCACAGCAGGTTGGTGTATATAACATGTGTTATCAGCAGCACACAATGCTTGTAGCTGCTGAAGGTGTAAAATAACTGTAGTTGTAGGGCAGATTATTAGAACAACTAGGAGTTATCCTCTACCTGAAGTAATAAGCACATGTATTGCAGAATCAACTGCAAGACTGAAAAAGTTACTATGAATAAGTGTGGGACTGTAGAACGGGTCCTGGAGATTCTATACAAATAAGGGAGAATACTCTACACACAGAGGGACATAACTCCTAATTTGGCAACATTCTTCTTGCTTGTTTCATACTGGTAAGACTATGTTCAGAGCTTCCATTTATACCCTTCATTATTACATGTGGTAAAATATTCCTATAATAAAAGCATTGACTATGCTACTATACTACGGCGTATATATAGGTAAACTATTACTGGTATAGCGATGTGCAGAGGTGTTTCTCCCTCATGGTTGGGGATGGTCACATCGGCCCCCTCAATCAGTAGACTGTTAACACAGTCCCTCCTGTCTGCCTTCAGCATGACGTGCAGTGCGGTGTCTTTAGTGTTAGACAAGGCATCTATCTTTGCTCCACACTCCAACAGACAGATCACCATCTGTAGTAGTAGTACTAGTATTAGTACATGCATGTACATGAATAACTATCATCTAGTAATGTACTTATTTGTAAGGAAATAATTACATTACATTACATAACCTATCAAACCATTAACCAAAAACAATAATATTTATTATTAAAATGTTGGACTAATCAGATTGGACATCAACAACTACAGGATATAATGAAGGAAGACAACCAGGTTGTACATATAATTTGAAGTTATCTGCTCTCCAGAGACAAGAAGTGTGAGAGAACAACTTCACAATACAATAAATGTACACACTAACATTTATCACATGTAATAATATACATGATGTAGGTATATAATAGTATACATTACATAAACTTTTGGTTGACAGCACAGCTAGCACAATGAGTCATACCTTTATCTACATGTAGTATACTACATTATAGATGACAGACTGTGTTGTCTACTGTATTGTATGATATAGTTGATACAGAGGTGAAAGTACAATGTATAAGATATCAATATACAATAGCTTGTGTATACACTATGAGGTACATGTTTATAAACAAGTAATAATTATATCAAAAGGGTGATTACCATACTATGTTATAATACAGTATAGTGACTTCCTGTCAAAGTAATATACACCAGTAGAGTGGTATTGTACTAGCAGCATAGCATATGAGTATACTACCATAATTTATGTACATGTAGTTAACCAGTATACTGTATACACTGTATAAGGTACACTAGTAGATATGACATACTCATAGCACTCACATCTTTAGTAGTTGCCCAGTGTAAAGCCGTGCCCCCAAACTTCCCATCTTTATTTGATAGAAGCCCAGGGCTATGTGCAGCTAGTAGTTTCACACATCTACAATAAACCACACTATTCAGCCTGGGCTCCAAACTCAACAAAACAATGGAAGGGTATGCTGATGAGTGAGTGATGACTGTAGACCATAATATAGTGTCTTCACCTAAGAGGCACTATGTTTGGTGATTTACTGTGGGCATGTATATAATATTTACTCTACATAACCATTACTCATGGCATGCAGAGAAAGTGCCCCCATTCCCACAACGCTGACAGCATGGCAAGGCGCCCCTGAGAAATAGCAAATACACACGTATATCATAATATGGTAGCGTGAGAGACGTCCGCCAGCATTGACTGCCATCTTGTGCACACACCATCCATACTATGATCATACTAGGGTTATAGGGTAATGTATACTTACTCTGTACTATTAGACTTGACTGCACAGTGGATAGGCAGCCTGTACGACTCTGATACTGTAGGGTCAGCACCATTTGATAGCAATAGCTGGAGACACTCTGATTGGTTCTCCTGACACGCTAAGTGTATGGGAGTTTCCCCGTATATATTCATACAGTTTATAGCTGGTGAGGGTTGACTTAGCAATATCTGTAGTAAATGTACACACATACATACATACATGTACATATATGTAGATATAGTACAGTTGCTGTACGCCACAACAAGTCGAAATAAACTCATTGCACACAGCATTTGGAGACAAAAACTAGCATAATAACATCATAATGATAAGACTCGGACCCTTTATAAGTTGTATAGAGTTTGTATGCAATGTACTATTTGACATTGGCAGGCAGGTGCTTGTTTGACCAAGTTCCCCTCATACCTTGAGCTTAGCTGGATTTGTCTTGGCAGCATGATGGAATGGAGTAAGGCCATGTGAATCCCTGAGTGAGACGTCAGCCCCAAGTACCATTAGGTCATGAACTATGTTGGGGTGTACCTCAGTAAGTTCACAGGCTAAGTGTAATGGAGTTGTCTTGGCGTTGTCCACTGCATTTATGTTTCTGTGAAGGAAGCGTAACTAGACTAAAGAAAACTAGTTATTCTATTCAATAATAAGAGCTTATAAGTCAGTCTATATCGTGTTTCTCTTGTAGTAAGATGCCACAGATGGAATAAAGGCCACACCAATGTATAATAAAGACATATATCCATGAACAAATTATTGTGCTGTGAAGTCATAGCATGAATATCAGGTCACCTCCTCATCCTCCCACCGTAGAGTAATAAGCTAATAACTTGAAGAGAATCATTTTATTGACATACCGAATACAAGCCTTAGCTCCACTTCAAACTAGAGTTAACAAGGGTTGGCCTCTCATGCCAACCTTAAGGTCGTTTAATGTCTAGCTTGTATTCAAAGAATACCAGGTATGAATAATAGTTGACATTTTTTATCATTCCCAGCAAGAAATAACATCAAAGTCAGCGAAGAAAGCTGAATTTTAAAGATTCGTTGAAAGGTAAACAAGATAGACTATATTTGTGTAGGATGAACTTATACCTTGCAATCTCTGGATGTCTTCTTTTAATGGCTTCCTGTAATCCTAACTTGACACAAAGGTGAGTCACGCTGTCTGACTGGTTCTGCCGTACTTTAGTACACACTTCCTGTATAACATATACTAGAATACACCACACTTCCTGTATAACATATACCAGAATACACCAAACTTCCTGTATAACATATACCAGAATGCATCACATTTCCCGTATAACATATACTAGAATACATTAGTTTCAATCTGAGTACCATGCTGTTGATAAAGTTGTATAAGTCAACACGTAGTTACGAGTATAGTCGTAGAGCATGAGCTAGATTCTACTGGGACAACCCATAGTCTCTGGAGTAATTGGTGGTCTAAGAATACGACTCATTACCGATCATGCACCGTATATGTACTATTTACATAGATCTCAGGCTAACCTGTATCTTAGAAGGAGTGCTGGCTATGGACTTGCACACGGACACTATGGGAGCCACCCTCGAACTGTACAAACTATAGACAGAATATGCCTCAGACTCTTGGGTCAGCTGAAACAGTCTTATGTACTTTGGCACAGAGCCAGGAATGGTAAGCACATGGAAGTACTTGGCATCCCGTTCACCAACCACTCGGTACAGCTTGGAGTGATCGTCTGATGCTATCACTTCATACCTGAAACACTTGTCTTTGTAAAAAGTGAGCATTATGTACATGTACGTATATGTGCATATATTATGCTCCTAGAGGGCTCCTAAGGTGTACTCTTGAAGATATCTCTGAGCTGCACTAATGAGGTGTCAAACATCGAAACAGTACACTGTATGCAGATTGATTATATATACATGTAGCATATATAGGCACATATAGAATGTACAATCAACTAAACATGTTCATAATCAAGAATAGCCTGAGATCATCATCATTGCAGTAGCCTCTGATCACTGTACTTACTGTAATAGTGAGGAGCGTGTCACTTCAACAACGTTATAGTTTGCTGCGTTGTGAACAACTTCAGCTACCTTGGTCATTAGAGATGATATGAAATTCATGGTTTGCTACAAGGTAACGCATCTATTAAACATATGTGTACATGTTTACCAACTATCAGTGCACATTGTAGAATATTAATACACAAGATTTCAAACCAACACACATTAATTCGGCATTGTTATACCTTTGAAAGAAAGTTTGCCCGATTTTATTGAAAGACTGTTGAACTTTTTTTCAGTATTAGAAGTGTTAGCCAATAATTAACAATAACAATAACAACGAATTGAGTCTGTGCTAAGATAAAAAGCATAACAGACTGAGCTGTTTCAGCTCCGTCTAAATCCAATTTTTCAGAAAGCTGGGCCAAAATCCAACCATTGAAAAATGGGGTTACTGAGATCAAAGTAAAAGGTGGGTTACACAAAAACGTTTATTCTACTAGAAAATCTAGCATATAGTTCGGTAACACACAATGATTAGGTATCGCTATGGAGAAAGGGTAGTGTCTAGCTTACCAAGACTTGATTATAAAGTCGGGTACCAACATAGATATGATTCCAGACAACAATAATAATTTAAGCAATATTTAAACGATTTGCATTCTACACCTTGAATCTAAATCTCCGCTTATTTGCTACTTTTGGATGGTTTGCTACCAAAACGTAGACTTACACAGATGCAGGGGCATAACTATTCTTACTGAAAACTATTAAAATATTTTCTATTAATTTTCATGAACCAAAAATTGCAACTATGTGCTAACAAAATTTTGAGTTTTTGGGCAAATACAATGCAAATTTAAACAATGCCATGTAAACTAAACTTCATTCTTCCTTAGCAGTAAACTGGTCCAATATTGCATAGACCTATACTATATAGCTTTAGTAGTATGACATTCCTCACTCGGCAACCTGAAACTTGACAAGTCTGAAGTAGCCTAAGTGTATGTCGAAAACGACTAAAAGATTTTACTTTATTTGGCAAAGAAATTTTGAAGGACCAAATTAAAATTATTGTTCATTATTATTAAAACATTTAATTAATATAAATATTATTATAATATTTATTATTAACTATAGTATTATACTATTAGTATTAGTAAGTATAGTAATAGTTTAGTAGTGGAATTGTAGGCTCTACTAAAAACAAAAGCATGATGCTGATATTCATACATACTGTAAACTATATATATTGCACATTAAATAAAGTTATATATATATAATATATATACTAACTAAAATAAATAGCAAATATAATTCTAATAATATATTATATAAAAACAAACACAAAGCAATAATTATAATTATTAACATAAAATATATAACAATAATAATTACAATAATTATAGTTAATCATCACAATGTTATTAAATTACTACAAATTAATAACAATTAAAATTGTTACTACTTACTAAATACTAATTTAATTAGAAATCGAAATGAAAATAACGAAAGAAAACATATAAGATTCAGATAAATTTGTACTAGGCCAAACTAGAAATTATTTGATAGAAACAAACTATGTATTAGCCTGAGTAAGACGCATATTATTCCATATCTACATTACATTAATATCATTGTGCTGTACTGTTACAGTAACAGTAGCTTATTCCTTTTACTAGAAAATGAAACTGATTTTTACAACGGAAACACATCCATAAATGTTGGTGCTCGACTCGCTTTCATCAGTATTATTATTGGATGGTTTTATGACCAATAATCAGGTCCGATTTGCAATACTTACCAATGAAATTATTGCGCATCATATAGGATAAAGCAGACAACCCCATATTTACTTTTGACAGTGATAGGCGGTCACCTATTGGCTAAAGTAGTAATCACGTGACAAAAAGTAAGCATGGAGTATACCGTGACAACCTAAAAATGCATCAAGGTGACATCCCCTAGCTATCTAATTCACGTAGCTTGCACAAGTGGAAGCTGTGTGACATATATCAATCCTTGTATAATATATAAGTAGGATAGATGTGTCGGGTGCACACAGAACTGACGTGCTTTGGCGTTATAAGGAAAGTAAGTACATGTGAGGCATGTTCACTGACTAACATTAAACATATACTACATGTACATACAATATTCTATTGACTATCACTATACATGATTAATTGTTAGTTGAATGTTGATCGTCAGTATTGCTTGACTTCCACTAGCAAATTTACTGGGACTGCAAATAAATAGACATTTAATGGAAGTAGTATCCAATTTTTAGCAATAATTAGTTGTTATATTCTACTTTTAAATTATAAAATGTCTCATTCCTATCCCAAGGTCTTTAGCTTCTGCCTTATGATATCTACATGTACATGACTACATGTAGAAATAAATTTACTAAATATAAATTATTATTGTTACAAAGTCAGAGTCAATTTTGAGTAGCAGATGCTCACTGACACTCAATGCCTGGATTTAGTGTAATGGTAGCAGGGATATCAGTATTTGATTCTATAACTAATAAGCCTAATTCTCATTGCTCTGCTGTCATAAGCCTGTTTATAATTTGCTGGTTTTTTTGGTAGATTAAATATCAATACTTCATAGTAAATATACAATCGCACGACATTAGTTATCAACCAATACAAGAGTGTAGTGAGTAGGCTAGTGTGAATATGAGTTGGTGTGGTGAGTAGCTTACCAGAAACTTAATTATTAAAGTATCTCCTACTTTTATTTTGTTATTACACTAAATAATGTAAATATTCCCCACAATGCTATAATAATTTATAATACCCCTTTTGTACAGATTATTCTGTACTAGGAGTATCGCTAATTAGACACGTCAGATACCAAACGGTACATGCGTAAGCCGCCTAGGGGTACTGGATGTTTTCTCAATATCTTCGATCCATAAACCTGTTATAACTCAGTAAATATAGGCCTATTATTTGTGTATTTAGGGCCCTAGGCGTTACATACTGTTATGACTTAAAAAACTGCGAGCTCTAAAAATGTTTGTATCAAGGTAGGTTAATTCTGTATCGGTGTCGTTTTTTGCCAGCATGGAGCCTCGCGACCTCGGACCCTCTAAGTCCTAATTAGTTGGGTTTTCCAGGCTTGTCTGCGCCTCGATTATAAGATATACATGTATATCTAATGCTGGTATCAGGTGAAATTTCTGAGCTTGCTGTGAAAATGGTGACACCACCCAACCAGCTAATCAGGAAACTGAAGTTATTGTAAATTTATAATGAAATCTCAAAGATATTTCGTTATGTGAGGACATCTGAATCCATGTTTGTTAGCGAGTGGCTCCAGTTCCACTAATACAAGTGTTTTAGCTTCATCCCATCACCTCATGGTGTGCATGTTTGTTTCCTTATGAGGAATCGGTGATTTTGAGATCTAGTTGTATTTGTACATCCACCCACCTTATAAGTTACCCATTGCTATGGGTGGAGACACGCAGATCTCTTCCAAAGCTGACAACCATCATAATCTTATTTTTAACGGATTATGTTGATGATCATCTAAAATAATGATCTTAAATACGTAGCAAATTGACAAACTAATCTATTTTTTGTAAAATATTTTTCCAGGAAAATCCATCATCTTTGGATAGTTGAAGGGAAGAATCTTTGTAGCTATGCTGTTCTACAGAAGTTTGTTGGTGCTTTGTCTGTTGCACAAGTTTCTATATAGACTAGTTAGAGCTGATGGAGTATCCACCCTATCCGATGCTACAGCACTGGTTGGCAGACCATTCTCCTATACTCTGGAGGGAAAGGACTTCTATAATAATGTGAGTCACCCACACTCTCTCATTTACCAAGGGTCGAGCTACAAACTTCCAAAATGTTGTTCCAAATTTGCAAATTTCACTTTGTAATTTTCTTACATTAATGTCATTTTATCCCGTTATCAGCGAAACCTGTCACATAAATCATCCGTTATAAGGGGGTAACTTGCTAGTTGGCTGAAAAAGAGAATATATTAGACAGATAATGATGTTTTTTGCCTCAAAAACACTTTTTTCCTCCAAGTTATTTGCTGGAGTTGCCAAATTATCCAGCAGTCACAGGATATTGTTTGATCACAACCCAACAGGATAGCTTTCATGTTTTAACTTTAAGCCAGGGAGAGATATTACTTGGGTCCATTTTACTAATTATTATTATCAATATACTTGTATAATTAATATAAAACACCAAACAGATTCATATAAGTCATTCAAGTGCTACATGTAGAGGGAGATATAATAGACCATTAGATATGTTAGCCACAACGTGCTGAGTGCAGTGGCCAGCATTTCCTTTACTACCTGCACCTGTGCTAAATGCATGCATTGTAATGATATACAGTGCACTCTGTCATAGTTTCCTGAGCTAGTCTATGTACCTTGTAGTTTATTACTACTAAAGGATTATCATAGATTATGTGTGAATTAGTGAATAATGTCTGATGTCACACAACAACAACAAACTAATGTCATGTCGACAAGGTATGCAGTATTTTTATTGCTGGAACCTGTTCATATCACCTACTAATTCATTACTAAAATCAGTTTGAATTAAACTAAAGCTAATATAAGGCATAGTGCCTACACATACACTTGGATATTAGCTGCTGAAATAAACATACTGCATGAAGACGTACTAGCCTGCTGGCAGCTTTCTCTAATGTATTAATTTTCTGGGGTGTTACACCTTGTTACATTACTTGGTAGAAAACTAATAGCTACTTGCTTGTACTACTAACTGCAGCTATATGCTTGTACAGGCCAAGGGCTATAACCAGCTTTACGCTATCTATATACAGCATACATTACACCCTTATACATGTAGTTGCAATCAATATACTGCATTAATCAGAAATCATGTAGTATTTGAAATATATATTAGACTTCACTCTAAACCTTATTTTATTTCCAACTAGATAGTAGGACTCTCACTTGCAAAACATGAAAATTATGAATTTTAGTTTGATAGGCCTATGTAGCTGTTCTGCAGGTAATATTCGCTTTTGTGTATATGTGTGCACACCAGGCACAATAGGCTGCCATATATCCATGTAGAATTCTCTGAAGAGATGAGAGAGGACATTGTAGGCGTTGAACTATCCCGCTATCTCCTACACATGTACAAGTAAATAGGTAGTAGGCATATATATAAAGTATATTATACTCTTAGCATAAGTGTATACACTGTAAACTACACAGCTACTAGTGTAGTGTATATTTAGCACTACTACAAGTACCTCTAGTGTAAATATTAAATTAGTAATCTCAATCTATGCCAAAGATTTTACCTTATCTCTATGATTAATATTTAATTGTACATTGTAAATATATGGATCATACTTCTCTACATTTGATGTGTGATATAGCAATGTTTTAGTAGCTATGTGTGTTATACATGTACCACAACCTCAAATACATGATGTATACACTACTACAGCTAGTAAGTCAGCGAGGTCATTGGCACTTTATATAGCTGACTATAAATAATGGTTTTAGTAACTGATTGTAAGAAATCAGTGTTATTCAATTTAGGCCATTGATAAAACTCAGAAGTCAATAATTTAAGTCAAAACTCAGAAGTGAGATGAAAATTGTAACAAAACTAGAAAGAACAGCAATATAATGACTTACACTTAGAACTAAGGCTATAGAGAATGCTGCTGCCTATAGCTACATTTTAGGCATATGTGATTGTAATACTATGTCCTTTCATCTGCGGCGCATTGTTGAAACGATCCGTGTAACTGTTACCAAGGAAATTCGTAAACCCGCCAAGTAAGCAATATTGATGAAATTAACCTCAAATAAATAAGTGGGTGTGTCCAAACCAGCTTCCGATACGATACCTTAGATTCGCTACACATTAGTTTGTTACGGCCACTCGGGAGATATGCATGCACATAAATAAACCTGATGTTTCTCCTCTGTAGGTTGTCGAATCTGGAGACAAGATTCTTCCATCATGGCTGACGTACCAACCATGGAGCAGAACTTTACTCGGGGTACCCGGTATGAAAGACCGTGGTACTTATATAATCTCAGCTGATGGTGATCTATTCGCTATTACTGTCAAGGTCAGCGGGCAAAAGGAAGTAGCACGACCGGCCGGTACGTCAGACCAATCAGAGATCTGTAATACTCATGACTCAGTTACAGAGGTAAAGGTCATAATAAACACGGATATTAGTAAGCTGTCACCTTTAGACAAATACAATCTGATAGGGGATTTGAGTAGTCGTCTAGCACTGCAGTCCCAACACGTATCGTTACGTCGTCAGCAGGCTGAGGACGTTGCGGACTCTTCTTCTGCTCTTGTAAAAGGAGTTGGAGATCAGAGAAAGGCGAGTCCGGCGCAGACGGAATACAGCAGTGTACTCTATTGGGTCGTCGGCTGCGGGGTGGTTAAATCACATCACATGGATATATTAGAGCAACTGGAAGCATTCGCTAAAGACGGTCTCTTGAGTAAAACACTGGGCCACGGAGTCAGTGGGTGGCATGTGATCATGAATAGACCGAGTACCTCCACAGGGAAGCGTAGACTGAAGAGGGAGGTTAAAGCATCGGCCACCCCAGCACCAAGTATGTGTGATAGAAACTTATGCCATGCACAGTAGCCTAACCTTCACGTACATGTAGTATCTACACTGTGCACATCTACATGTATGAATAGCTAAACTATAATATAATATAATATTTTAGACCTTCATTCCTGTTGTATAAAATTCGTCTAATCTCATGAAATCATCTGAAGGTCACAATTCTTTCTAACTAAACATGATTGTAGCGGAATAATGATCTTATAAATTGAATTTATTCCAACAATAGAATACCAGTTGCTAGACCATCATCTTACATGCAACTGTGATGCTATCTCAGTATATCTTGTCACCTGTGTGCAGTCTATTGTGTGAGAAGATACAAAGGCTAACATAATTGGACTTTGCAATGTCCAGTAATTGAAAAATAGCACATTACGCGCTTTCTACTTTGATTATACTCTACCATTTGTGCTTTGATTTGGGAGATTTTCTATGCCGGGTCTGTCACAAAAGTTTTTTATCGATATGTTTGTTGGTGATTCTCACACACACTTCTGTATTATTTTGCAGGCACCACAGTATCTGTAACTACAGAATCTTCCAAGTAAGTCAAGGTGTTTTTTCTTTTTTCTGATTGAGAATGTAATTTTACCTTGAGATAAAATACTAAACAGTGTATCCACAACTCCAAATTATTTCACTTTTAGTCACATGATGGCAAAGGTGCAGTAGTTATCTGACTGAAAGCAGGTCTAATGCTACATTCAGACTGCCGTTTATACCAACTACTAGCGGCGAGCTACATGTAAACAATTGCTGGCTCTCTCTTTTCCAGGGTTGTACCAACATCTGATTCTACAAAGTCCAAGGAAAGTATTACTCCTGCCCCTACAACTACGCCATCTACTACAGCTACCACACCAACTACAACAACTACCACAACAACTACTACTACACCAACTACAACCACCACACCTACTACAACTACCACACCTACTACCACTACTACTACACCAACTACAACCACCACCCCTACCACAACCACCACACCAACTACAACTACCACACCAACTACAACCACGACACCGACTACAACTACCACACCAACTACAACTACCACACCAACTACAACTACCACACCAACTACAACCACGACACCGACTACAACTACCACACCGACTACAACCACCACGCCGACTACAACCACCACACCGACTACAACCACCACACCGACTACAACCACCACGCCGACTACAACCACTACACTGACTACAACCACTACACCGACTACAACTACCACACCAACTACAACCACCACACCGACTACAACCACTACACCGACTACAACTACCACACCGACTACAACCACCGCACCGACTACAACCACCGCACCGACTACAGCCACCGCACCGACTACAACCACCGCACCGACTACAACCACCACACCAACTACAACTACCTCACCTATTACAAACACCGCACCGATTACAATCACCACACCAACTACAGCCACTACAACCACTACATCAACTACGACTACCACACCGACTACAACCATCACACCGACTACAACCACCACACCAACTACAATCACCACACCTAATACAACCACCACACCTAATACAACCACCACACCTATTACAAACCCCGCACCGACTACAACCACCACATCAACTACAACTACCACACCGACTACAACCACCACACCGACTACAACCACCACACCAACTACAATCACCACACCTAATACAACCACCACACCTAATATAACCACCACACCGACTACAGCCACCACACCGACTACAACCACCACACCGACTACAACCACCACACCGACTACAACCACCACACCAACTACAACCATCACACCTAATACAACCACCACACCTAATACAACCACCACACCTATTACAAACCCCGCACCGACTACAACCACTACATCAACTACAACTACCACACCGACTACAACCACCACACCGACTACAACTACCACACCAACTACAATCACCACACCTAATACAACCACCACACCTAATACAACCACCACACCGACTACAGCCACCACACCGACTACAACCACCACACCGACTACAACCACCACACCGACTACAACCACCACACCAACTACAACCATCACACCTAATACAACCACCACACCTAATACAACCACCACACCTATTACAAACCCCGCACCGACTACAACCACCACATCAACTACAACTACCACAACAACAACTACACCTACAACTACTGCCACATCATCTACTACTCCCTCTACAAAGACTGGTAACATTACTGATGCAGACTCCAAATCAAATGAAACAGAATCTGTTTCACGATCGATTCGGTCGACGACACCATCTGGTCTTAATTCCACTACTCCTAAATTTATATCTCCCCCACCCACACCGCCCCCACCTCCTGCCTCATCCACCAAAAGGCCTCAGCCTATTTCACCAATAGTGGAACATGATAACATTACAACCATTGATGCCACTGCTGTCAATGAATCATCGACTGCTGCAACCACTAAGGTAAGACAGTCTAATAATAAAACTACGGTTTTAAATGATATCATTTCCTGTAGCGAACTGCAGAGTTAATTCATTTCTGTCATGCTTGGTTGAAAGGTTTTTCGCCGTAGGGTGGCCAATGTTACACTTGTATTGTAAGGTAATGGTGCTACCATTCAATGAAGTTTTATATTTCTTCTGCATGATATATTCATGTTTTGTCCGAAGGTGTTTACAGTGGGTATAGTTGGTTACATTTTGGCAAGCTATGAATGTACTACTGTTTATACACCATACAGGTTTCTACCCCAATACTAATAACTTTCTTTATCCATTTATATAATTACATGTAATGTAATTATTAGTAAAATAGCATTGTGACTTATTGAGAGACTATTGTTTCCATTTTTATATTTTGTTATTTCTTTGATTTCTTTAGATTGCAGTTGATACCAATTGACTGTGGCAAGCTAGCTTGCCAGTCTATCATGGTTTCGCTAAGTATTTTACTATCAATGACGGCTGCATAGACACCAATGTGTTGTTTTGTTATAGTAATCAATGCTTGCAATAACTCACTTTTATTTTCAGTCTTATTTTAACGCTTCTGTTTTGAAGTTACTCAAAGATTGTGTGTATCATTAATGGAGTCATTGTAAGCAATGGTTCAACACAACAATATCTATGTCTATGTGTCTATGGCTGTCATGTGTGCCCATAAGCATTGACCTCTAGTAGTATCAGCCTATTGTTAACATGGCTTAGCGCATTCACCTCAACCTCTAAACTCTCTCAGCCCAAACTTGATGTCTATCTATCTGACAATGCTTACGCAGAGCAGATTAGTGTTGTGATAATTGCCCCTACCTCAAACAGTGTGTAATTATGGATTGTTTAACCTGAACGCAGTATTTTGGCTAATTAAATTAACAATAACTATTCTCAAAGTTGAAATTAGTGAATACACCATTGAAGAGGGATTACCCCATTGTTACTGATTGACTCTCTTCCCTACGTACAATGTACTACTTCACACCAAAGTGTTCAGGGGAGATTACTCCCCATAGAGTGTATACCAACCATAAACATGCAGCCCATCTGAATATTGTAGTAAGGCAGCTGTTGCTTTTATCTATCTATAATCACTGTATAATTTTACTCCATCTGGTGTTGTGACACTGCTGACATTGTGTTATAAATTACTGCTGACACTGTCCTAGCTGCCTATAGCCTCAGATCTGACCTTTCCCAACCTTTGATATAGTTGATACTATAGAACTGCTACTCATTTAGCCTTAGGCCTTAATAAACTACTTTCCTGCCATTATTACCATTATAGCATACATGTAGCTGGCCTGGATGCTCACAGGCCATTTTACTAACAAGGCTCTGCCAGCTTGCTGCATTTCTCACAACATGCGATTGCCTGAAATGCCATTACCTGTCATTACCTGTCAGTAGTATAGTCAGTGCAGATCTACACAGACACCCGGCCCTTTCCGCGTCGTATTAGCCCTAGATCCAAAAACTCCCCGGGCGGACGACCACCCCACCCGTCCTCTCGCCCCTCCTCTCCCCTAAACCTCACTCTATGTGCAAAGCCCTAGAACCTACTCCCCCCCATCGCGGGTGGGGTTTCAAAAACCTCATCGGCTGTTCCGCGGAACCCAGTCTAAAGAGCAAACCCCTCGCCCCGTCCCACGGCTCGGGCGAGGGGGCGCGCGCGTACGCGCGCGCCCCCCCGCCCCGCGAACCCCACCCGTCCTCCCTCCACCCGTCCCCGCCCCTCCCCACCCCTCCCCACCCCAAACCCCTCCGCCTCGCCCTCCGCCTCGCGGCGGTTCTCGTTCGCGAGTCCAGCCGTGGCCCCACGCCGCCCTCCCCCCGCCCATCCCCCGCCCCTCCCCCGCCCTCCCGCCCCAACGACCCGTCGCGACCCTCGCGGGCGGACCGTCGGCTGGAGTAGGGTGAAGCGAAGGAAAATACGGGTTAGAGTAATGATAGGCTACACCCGTGCGGAGTGCCCGTGCAGAGTTTACGACGCTGACTATACTACTATAAAAAACTTACCGAGTGGTGGTGGTGGTGTTTCCGGATGATTTCTTCGCCGGGGACTGTTGAGACTGAACTGGTCGGGGTGACACCGCACTCGCGCGCTCCTCCGTTCGAGCGCCCCCGGACCTTCGATGAAAGACTCGCGTCTTAACCCTCATTTTCCCCGGACCCTCCCCTAGGGAAATCGCCCGTCCCCGTGACGAGCGGCGAGAGAAAGTGAAGGCGGTGGCTCTTCCGCGCTTCAAACCGTAGACTTCGCGAGGAGGTTAGCCGACGACATCATCGCTCGGAGGGGTAGAAATAGAAATAGATAAACGGGATAGATGGACGCTTGTCTTCTCATCGCCATCGTCATCATCATCATCATCATCATCATCATCATCATCATCATCATCATCATCCTACAAATAGACCCGCCTCTACGATGATGTCGTTGACTCGCCACCAATTTCTTTGACCACCGCGTCCACTTTCCCCCGGGTAGCAAACTCCGATAGGGAGAGAGCGCATCGTGCGCGTGCGATGTCACCCCCCACCTACGAATGAAGACAATAGAAGAAATGTGAACTGATAAGGGGTGAGTATGAGCGGAAGCTGCGCTAGTATCGTCTACCCCTTTGGTTTGGAGAGGTAAATGGTTTTTAATGTATTAGCTAGTGTTTTATTGCTCGGTTTTAAGGCTACAACCGGTAAACCCTCCGTTTTGAGGACGGAGACCCCTTACAATAGAGAGTGAATGTGAAAAAAATTATACGGGTATATGTACAAGGGTTATGATGCACTGTTCGTTTACTCTCCAATTTATCGAATGAAGTAGTCTCATCTCCGAGAAATCAGTACTAGCATTCTATAGGACTCGTACTCACCCCGTCTTCTGCAACCTTCCGCTTACCATAGAAGTAGGTGAGTCCGGTCTTTAGCTGGGTGTAGCTATACGTTTGGTTTCCTCTTCTGATAAAACCCCGATTGTCCCCTCTCACCGACTCCCCTGTCCTGAGCACGGAGAGGAACTTCTCTTTGGTTAGGGCGTTTCCTCTTTTGTTTAGTCCTTTGCTGCTATACTTGCTATCACCATCAGCGGACCAGCAAAAGTATGTTTTTGAGTTGAGTGCGATGACCCCCTCCCCCCGAAACTCCTCCTTAAACAGGCCGGGGGTTCGTGTTTCGTATCGTTGCACCTTCTCACAACATTCCCTCATCTCCCACTCTTGGCCAAGCACCTTGGTCGTGATAAAGTCTTCCTTGTGCCTATCGCAGAAGGGTCTGGGAAACCATCTACCATATTCTCTGTAGAACTCTTCTTTTTTATCTTTTCGGATGACCTCATCTATACTACGAGCACTCAGAGCCATGTAAGCGCTATCCGTGTCCATTTCTACGTACTCAAAGTCCTCTCTGCTGACGAATCTGTGAAAATAAAACGGACGGGTTGTAGGGGGGGGGGGTTGGGGTTGACACCAAAGAATAAATAGAGAAGGATTTGATAAAATCTTTGTATAGTCTAGTGCTACTTACCTATCCATAAAGTCGTAGTAGAATTCTAGCATTCTCAACTTGGCTCTCTGGAGGATAACGAATCCTACGACAGATGGAACATCCATTCGAATCTAAAAGAAAGAAAGAGAGAGAGAGAGTTTACCCTACCACTCAGAAAAAGTTTCGTCAAATCAAGAATCAAAATAAAAAAAAAAGATTGTCAACACTTGCCTTTTTCTTGTGAAGCTCTATCTCAAAGTAGTTTTCATCAACTTCGTTTAGACTAGAAAAGTGCCTACTCCTCACTTTGACAGCCGCCTCCTCTACTGTCTCCACATACTTGACAGTCTTATGTTTCTCTTTATTTGTTATGGTCTTTCCGTAGGCTGAATTCCCAACGAGCTTGCTGGTGCTGGCCAAGAGGGCCAGGTCGGGGTTCACATCCCCACCTCTTCTTGCGTCTGAGACCGAAGAACCAAAGTCTTTGTAGATGGCTCGTGGGATAAAGTGAACAAACTGATAGATCCTGGTAATTATCAAACCTTGATCTAGATACCATCTAGCCAGATCGGAGAGTAGTGTGATTCGCTCGCCAAAAAGACTCCCCACGAGCATTCGCTGAGGTCTCTTCAAGAATCCGTTCTGTTCGGCAAAAGCGCGCATGTGTTCGCTAAGGTGTTCTCTTCCCACGTTTATATTCTTGAAAATAGGTGCCATCTCAGAGAACTTCGCTTTTAGCTCTTCGGGTACGGAAATGTCACACTCCACTAAACCATAGTACTCTCCACTACGAATGTTATTGATTATCTTATCGAGGTTGACGTAACCCCTCTCCGGATAGAGAGAAGAAAAGAAGATGGCGAGAAATGTCCTAACTTCTACATCCGAACGAACTCGCGCTTCCCACTCACACTGCCGAGTGGTGATGAGCTTATAGCCTAGAGCCTTGATGTAATCTTCTTTCCTTGCAGTGTCCACCCGGAGCTCTTCATTCGTCATGTTTCTGACACCTTTTCCGTTCCCTCCTAGCTCGCACTCGTGCCCATGCCAGTAGCAACCGTGGAATTGGTACACCGTCCGACTCTGTTCGCTATAACCATCCACTGGTAGGTTGTGACAGCCTATCCTCATTTCTCCTCCATTCTGTTGGTGAAGGATGACCTCTCCTCTCTTCCACGATTGGAACTCTAACCAACCATGCGCCACTTTGCTGAACTTTTTAATAGGTTCTAGAGCAAAGCCTCGGCTCTCTAGCCTCCGCCTGGGATAACCCGTAGGCATATTCCCCATCATACAGTATAGGTAGAGGGCGTTGGCATCAACTCCCAGAATGGACCTACAGGGTTTTGCGGATGTGCCATACATCTTCTCTCGAATAGAGGTCACTCCAACTTCATGATGTCTGTGAAAGATAATGCTTGGCCCTCCCACGAGGTTATCGCGAAGAGTATGGTACAGACTTTTGCTCTCCTCATCGAACAGACATATGGGTTGCGAGTTGCAAAGTTCGTCTCGGAGAGACATTAACCTATGCAGCGGAAGAGCGGCTTGTGGAGGAGAGTAGCCATAAGGTCGGGCCTCCACCTCCATAAACAACCATCTGATAGCCAAGCCTGGAAGCGAGATTGCGGATTTCAACATGTCAATACCCTTTTGTCGATAGATAGAGCTCTGACGTGCAATGGCCTCGATGAATGGGGCCACATCGAGGTTGTTGTACCAGATGAGAAAATCCCTGAACGTTTCCATGTTCTCTCTTTCCCACACGACCTGACAGTGGTGATAATCTTGCTCGCTCAATTCTTGCTGAGTCAGCGAGTTGAAAAAACTCTCTCGGGGAGGGAGTCCATAATAATCCAACCTTCTCAGGGAATCTACCCAGTCGTAAGGAAAGAATCCCTTACTCTCTGACACGCCAAATGCCTTCAAGTATTTGGAGTAGTTGAAGCCCGGTGCGATAAAGTTGCATATGTCAAGGAACCTAAAACGTCTACTCTCCACGCAGGACATACTGTTAACACGCTTAACGATGAAGACAAAATCTTCTCCCTCCTCCTCTTGTAGAGAGCGAAGCAAAGGTCCCTTTAGTATATTTAGGTCATACTTTTGTGAGTTGAAACCAACCACCGGAACGCTGGAGATGTGTTGTTCTAACTCTCTTTCTAATCCGGAGAGACCGGACTTCACCCTGTAAGTCGAGACGTTAGAGAACTTTTCGTCAGCAAAGGCTTCTTCTCTATCCGCCCGATCCGCAAGGAAAGTAGAGAGTCGCTTGCGTACATCCCGGAATCTTTCTCCGAACAAATCTCCTGCCACGTCAGCAATCTTTGCTATGTAGTGGACGAATTGACGAATGCACTTCGTTCCATCCTTGCTGTCGACACTCCTCACAAAGCACTTGGCCTGCTCAAACCCCGGGACGTTAGAACATACAGATATGCTCAGTAACTCGTGTCTTGCACTAAAAGTCATTGTGG
This sequence comes from Bugulina stolonifera, assembly GCA_935421135.1. Classification (NCBI taxonomy): domain Eukaryota; kingdom Metazoa; phylum Bryozoa; class Gymnolaemata; order Cheilostomatida; family Bugulidae; genus Bugulina; species Bugulina stolonifera. The sequence continues at coordinate 5,156,737 of OW285190.1, read as the reverse complement.
AGGTGTTAGTTTGTAGGTTGTCTTTTGGCATGAAGCATTCAATATCATAGGTGATATAGTAGGGGTAGTATAAGAGGTCGGGGTTCACCACCTCTATTCCCGCCACTCGCTTGAGTTTTGTGAATATGGTTGGCGGGGGTCCAAACGTTCCACCAGGGAAAACAAACACCGATGCTTCCTCTGGCGAGCACTTATGTCGCCGTAGGCTGGACAAACGTGTGAAAGCGCCATCGCACAACTTGCAGGTGAAACATCTGGCAAACGAATCAACATTCTTTATCCAGCTGAAGTGTTTTTCGTACATGTTGACAAAGAGTTTACGGGCTTTGTTTCGTGCCCCAGATGACCAAACTATCGGAGCTACCCCCTCATCAGTTAGGCAGAAGACTATTATAGATATGTCAAAATGATCTTCCAAGGCCAGCAGATCACTCGCGCCCACCCCGGGAAAGTCTGACAAAGTTGATGAGGGTGGGGAAGGAGATCTAGATTGTCTCATGTATTGTTTAAACAAGCGATGTGTTGTGGTCTGAGAGGGGCGATGACAGCAACATCCCTTCTTTGGGTCGCAGTTACAGTCATACATCATGGCCAAACATCTAAAGAAACACAATTTGTCTGGGTAGGGACGGGCACCTCCTCTGGCCCAAAAGTCTACATCTAGTGCTATCACATGTCGGTTGTTAAGTATGTAGTCTGGGAGTTTGCTCACTACACCGCCCACCTTGCCAATCTCTAGGAGTTTATAGATGTAGAATGTCAGATTCGCAATGTGACGTAAAGCCCAAGCGGTATTCGGTCTCCTTTGTGCTGACCTCTCTCTCAAGTCGAGCTCCTGCACAGATTCGCAAAACTCTCTCATCTCATTCTCTGCTCTGATCAGTCTTGGCTTGGGGAAGAACGCGGCATTGTTGCTTGATGAGTGAAAGTAGCGCAACTCTCCACTGGTCTTATGCTCGAGGATGACTCCAGCGCTACAGTTAATCTTCACAGTACAAGGTACTCTCTTCCACATCGCTCTCAATTTAGTCCACACCTCTTCATCTCCTTCATCTTCACATTCCCCTCTCCACACTCGAACGTTGAGAATGTCTTCTACAGGACGAGAGTGTATTGTGGACCTGATCGAGCTCCAATAGCGGGCTAGTAGCACCCCCATCTCATCCCCCTCTTCAGCTGTTGGAGGTTTGGACCAGAAAACATCATCAAACTTCTCTGCATCCCCCTCATCTTTTTCCGCCTTGGCCTCGCTATGAAATCGTCTCATGTGATGACCTAGCTTTCTCCTCCCATCAAAACATCCACCACAAACCGGGCACTTGTGTGGGTGAGCCTGTGCATGCATTCTCTTCGTGTGCCTGTCTAGAGAAAACGCTGTTTTGAGAACCAGACCGCATAGTTGACAAGTGTGCTCGGCCTGACGAGAGCTCTCCCCCCCCTATAAAAATACAAAATAGTAGGGTGTAAGTTATTCTTTTACCTCATACTACTATTAGCAATCCACAATTGTTACCAACTACCTCATTTAGCACTAACCTTTTTTACTTGTTGACATCTCTGATCAGGTGCTGACTAGTAGGTAGGTGTCTCTGTTTAGTCTCCCTATAAAAAATATATAGTAGTAGGGTGTAAGTTAATTTTTTTTGTTTTTGGCTCAATAGCGTTATATACAATAGACACTTCACAATTGCTGCCGATTACCCTATTTAGCACTAACCTTATGTTGTACTTGTTGACATCTCTGATCAGGTGCTGACTAGTAGGTAGCTGTCTCTGTTTACTCTCACTCTGTTGACCAGAGGCTGATTGTTCATACTGCTAGAGTGAGAAACTCATACCTTAAATAGTAGTATTCAGTGGGCGGAGTCTAACCATTTCCCCACCCTTGGCAATACCACCCCGATGTGAATCCGATGCATCCCGATGTGAATCCGAAGCTTCCCGATGCATCCCGATGTGATTCCGAAGCTTCCCGATGCATCCCGATGTGAATCCGAAGCTTCCCGATGCATCCCGATGTGAATCCGAAGCTTCCCGATGCATCCCGATGTGATTCCGAAGCTTCCCGATGCATCCCGATGTGAATCCGAAGCTTCCCGATGCATCCCGATGTGATTCCGAAGCTTCCCGATGCATCCCGATGTGAATCCGAAGCTTCCCGATGCATCCCGATGTGATTCCGAAGCTTCCCGATGCATCCCGATGCATCCCGATGCACCCCGATGTGAATTGACACATCGGGACACATCGGGATGCATCGGGAAGCTTCGGAATCACATCGGGATGCATCGGGAAGCTTCGGAATCACATCGGGATGCATCGGGAAGCTTCGGATTCACATCGGGATGCATCGGGAAGCTTCGGAATCACATCGGGATGCATCGGGATGCATCGGGAAGCTTCGGAATCACATCGGGATGCATCGGGAAGCTTCGGAATCACATCGGGATGCATCGGGAAGCTTCGGAATCACATCGGGATGCATCGGGAAGCTTCGGAATCACATCGGGATGCATCGGGAAGCTTCGGAATCACATCGGGATGCATCGGGAAGCTTCGGATTCACATCGGGATGCATCGGGAAGCTTCGGAATCACATCGGGATGCATCGGGAAGCTTCGGATTCACATCGGGATGCATCGGGACACATTGGGATTGGATAATAAAAAGGGAGGAGTCAAGAAATGAGCAGATGTATAAAGGGAGAGTGGGATCACAGTCTCAGCATTCAAAGTTCAGCACATCACTACTGTACAGGAACACTACTACAATAGTACATTATCAATGGATACTGACAACATAGTCCAGAACCAAGAAGAGTTATTTGCGGGCTTAACGGACTCACAAATGGATGGAATTATTGAAGAAGAAGAGTGCAGTCAGAAGAGGAAAGAAGAGGTGGATGCGTTAAAAGAGGCACGGAAGAAGGGGAAAATAATAGGAGTGGGGAGTCTTGCCCGAAAGGATCTTTCTAACATGGCGGACTCTCCGTCCTCCCCGGAGCGGGCCTCGGATAGGGGCGAGACCACAACAACCAAGAAGAGGAAGAACCCAAAAGGAGATGAAATCTGTGCTAAGAAAAAAAAGAAATCCCAGGTGATTGTAATATCAGATGATGATGATGATGGCCACGGAGCCGATACGGCTACGGAAGAAATGGATGGTGGTGAGACGACGAAGGGAAAAAAAGCTACCAAGTCCCCTTGCAAGGGGAAGAAAAAGAGCGGGGGACTAAGCCTGGAGAAAGCTCGTGCAGTGGCGGCAACCCTAATGTAAGTAGCCCTATTCGTATATCTATAAATTACCGTACTATCTTTCTCCCGTTTAACCACTTTGTCGGATCTATATACACCACTTTCATTATTGTAGGAGCATGGGAGCGGAGAAGAGGAGCTCTCTGCAGACAACGGTGAAGCTGTCGGAGCTAGAGCCAGGAACTGTGCTAGAAGTGAGTGGAGGTTCGGTGGTTGAAACGGCATTCGGAAAAGCATTCTTAGCCAGGGCAAGCTATGTGGATGACAAGGGGATGAGACATTGCATCAGCTTTCACACCAACATTCGTCACGCCATGCCCAAGCTAGCGGATGTCAAAGAAGAGGAGCTAAAGGACCTTACCCTTCCACCTAGGATCATGGTGTACTTGGGACAGCAGGAGACCGCTAAAGGACAAAACACATTCAACCGTATCGAGAGCGTGTGCTCCCTGCCAGGAGCAGCCATGAAAAAGCTGGCCGGTGACTTGAGAAAGAAGACCTTGGCCCAGTTGGAAGAATTTTTTCGAGTGCAAACGCTATCTTCCTTCCCCGTTGGTTCTGTGCTGGTGGTGACCGCGCTCCGACCCACATACATCCCAAGATGCGGTGATGGTGATAATGCGAGCAACTCCATTGCCACCTACGAGTGCCGGATTGGAAACGAAGAAAAAAAGGGAGAAGTCTTCCTTCCGGGACGTCTGGCAGTTTCGATGAAAGAGCTCCTCCCCTCCGTGATGGTGTACAAGGGACAGAAGACTTCCAAGAGCGGGAGAACATTCTACGATTGTGCCATTCTAGACTCCATCCTCGGCGAGCGTCTCCTCCCCGCCACTGCACAGTTTTGAGGCAAAAACTTTTGTCATTCACACTCATTCGTGTCTACTTATCAATTGATTTTATATTATTACTCTCAAACTCGTGTATCGTTAGCCTTACTCATATTTTTCATAGTCGTATATCGGTTTTTATCGATTGATTTTATATTATTACTCTCAAACGTATTGAAAATTAAAACAAACTCGTGTATCATTACCCTTACTCATATTTTTCATAGTCGTATATCAAGTTTTTTATCGCTTGATTTTATATTATTACTCTCAAACGTATTGAAAATTAAAACAAACTCGCGTATCATTACCCTTACTCATATTTTTCGTAGTCACATATCAAGTTTTTTATCGATTGATTTTATATTATTACTCTCAAACGCATTGAAAATTAAAACAAACTCGTGTATCATTACCCTGACTCATATTTTCATAGTCGTATATCATCTATTCTAGAATACATCACACACCATTACTCTAACCCGTATTTTCCTTCGCTTCACCCTACTCCAGCCGACGGTCCGCCCGCGAGGGTCGCGACGGGTCGTTGGGGCGGGAGGGCGGGGGAGGGGCGGGGGATGGGCGGGGGGAGGGCGGCGTGGGGCCACGGCTGGACTCGCGAACGAGAACCGCCGCGAGGCGGAGGGCGAGGCGGAGGGGTTTGGGGTGGGGAGGGGTGGGGAGGGGCGGGGACGGGTGGAGGGAGGACGGGTGGGGTTCGCGGGGCGGGGGGGGGCGCGCGCGTACGCGCGCGCCCCCTCGCCCGAGCCGTGGGACGGGGCGAGGGGTTTGCTCTTTAGACTGGGTTCCGCGGAACAGCCGATGAGGTTTTTGAAACCCCACCCGCGATGGGGGGGAGTAGGTTCTAGGGCTTTGCACATAGAGTGAGGTTTAGGGGAGAGGAGGGGCGAGAGGACGGGTGGGGTGGTCGTCCGCCCGGGGAGTTTTTGGATCTAGGGCTAATACGACGCGGAAAGGGCCGGGTGTCTGTGTAGATCTGCACTGACTATACTACTCCTGTCATTACCCAAGATGCATTTGGTTGATTCCCAGTTGGAGGTATCGGTGCCCCCATAATGCATTTCCGGTGCCCCCATAATGCATTTCCGGTAGAACATCTAACTACATGATTGTTTGTTATTTCTCACACTTGTTAGGTTTATAGTGAGAGATGGCTTTGTATTATAAAGGGGTAACTTGTTACTTTTATTGCTGCAAAGTGGCTGAGATGTTTTGAGTTGTATACTAGATGCTAATCTATACTACTTGTATCTCATTCATATCACTATACTCATTATTACAGTATGTCTGTTGGTCCATTGGCCCGCCTGCCGATATCCACTAGTTGTAAAATAATATCTAGTGTAGTTATATAGGGGGCTTATCTCCCAGAGTGTGTGATAGTGTTGGGCTATTTGTGTACATTGTGAACACCCTTTGTCAAATAGTCGACTATTTCAGGGTATATTCTAGCGTCTGTCCAGCCTTTTAATACAAACATATTATGATAAAATATCTTGGGATACTACCCTTCTGTGCTACACTGCTACTTGCAATAGGTAGAGAGGGTTATAGCACCTGTTACAAGGTGTCTCTAGTACTCCTAGTACAGTGGTTGGTATGTCCTGCCTTGGCATCGTATAGGTCATTGTTTATTTTGTTTGTATAAAGAATGATTGTATTTGCTGACATGCAGCTTCTGTGCCAATAAAGGCATTGTCTACTATCAATCCACTTGTTTATAGAGGGACACAACTCCAAACTCTTCAATACTCCCAACGATGTAATTCAGTTTGAAAATGAAATTATTTTAACTGGACTAATGCGCAGTGACTTGGCAAATCTTGCAATCAATATTGTAGGACATCATTAAAATTTCTACTGTTTGAATTTCTTGTAATTTTCTAAGAGTAGTGAATTAGAAAGCTGGCGAGCGTATTGATTATTAGGTGGCTAGTGAAGGCATGTAACTGCAAGTATTAGGTACTGCAAAACCAATACTCTAATTCCATTATGGCTTCCTCACAACTATCTATTAATTCCAGTGTTTGCTTTCATCTTTCTACACTCCGACACTGGCAATACTACTGATACTTCATGGGATAATGTATCGAATGTATCATAGGTTAGAGAGTAAATGGAAGGGATGCAGGGAATACATAGTCACATTGTATCGATTGATACATGTAGATATATATTTGTTTGCAGATTTTTCCAATTACTAGTTGAATAATTAGCCTATGCACTATTTCTTCAGCTTCCAATTAAATCACCAACTCACTGGGTATTACCTGTGGAATAATTAGTTATAACTCCCTGCATGTGTAATGTATGTGACACTGTTTATGGGACGTAATTATATTTAGGTAAAGTTTGTTGATATAGGTTAATTACCTAGTCAGTACATAATAAACATTCAGTCTAGATATAAGTCTAGCTCTCTTATTGGAGACAGGATTTGACTTGCTAATCATTCCACCTCATCTTAGGGTTGACAAAATGTATAATATGTTTTTAAGTGAAAAAGATCTTTTTTCGTGTCCAATATTCTACAGATTTAGTATGACAGTGTTGAAAGGAAGTCTTTAGCTATTCATTTTAAAGTTCGAAATCTCTGATTTGTTGGGTGTAAATTCTCTGTTGGTCAGTAGTTCCCTTAGTAGGTTACCATACATTTGTCTCCCTACTTATTTCATTGACAGTACGAGTGGAGACTCTAGTTAGTTGACAGTAGGTTTGGAGTAGAAATCCTGTGAGATAGCAGAGTCTGGTTGCTCTCATATGTTGGAGATAAGATAACAGTTAGCAGTTGTTGTTCTGTCAGATGTTATATAACAGTATACTCTTGTCAGTTTATACTAATGATTAGGTACTCGATTGCCTTGGTCAGTTTCTGTCTCAGGACGGGTTGTTGGTTTACGATGTACACGCCCCCAACTACATTGTATATTATGAAGTTTACTAGATTTTGGACTAGGCTATGAGATTATGGTTTATCATAGTACTAAGCACACTCCGCTACCTCTCTTGTGTGATAAGGAAGGTGATACCGCCTGTCGTATCTCATTCTCCTTCCGGTACCTCTCTACCTCTCTATTCTACGACACGTACCTCTCTATTTTACTGCAGGTACCTCTCTAGTCTACAGCAGGTACCTCTCTATTCTACGGCACGTACCTCTCTATTCTACAGCACGTACCTCTCTATTTTACTGCAGGTACCTCTCTAGTCTACAGCATGTACCTCTCTATTTTGCTGCAAGTACCTCTCTAGTCTACAGCAGGTACCTCTCTATTCTACTGCAGGTACCTCTCTAGTCTACAGTATGTACCTCTCTATTCTACTGCAGGTACCTCTCTAGTCTACTGCATGTACATCTTTATTTTACTGCAGGTACCTCTCTAGTCTGCTGCAGGTACCTCTCTAGTCTGCTGCAGGTACCTCTCTAGTCTGCTGCAGGTACCTCTCTATTCTACTTCATACATACTACAGTCTAATAGTCCCACCTCTACGTGCACTCTGATATATCTACCAGGAGTTACCCCTCATCTGTAGGAGTTATCTACCATCACCTAATACTAGCTTTATTCATATCAAGCTTTAACTACAGCTTTGTATTGTTTTATATGTACCAACACATTTTTGTTGTGAGGAGACAATTTCTCATCAACGAGGAATAATGTAAATAAACCAGCACACTGTTTTATATAACATAGTTTAGTTATGTAGTCTGTGTGAACTAAACCAAATTATTTGCACACATTATTGCTGTTTGGTTGTGTTTGTGCATTTACCGACTTACTGTGACCTACATGTATATACCTGTGACATATATACGCTTTGCGGTACTATCTATCAAATCTGTTCACTACTTGACTACAATTCCTCTCGAATATAAAATGTAGCACACGCTGTAGTACATGTATATGGGTGCTGACCTGCTATTGTTGATGTATTTATAGCCTATGGGGCTACCACCTCCAATTACAACACCGAGACCGTACATTAATAAGCCTCCTGTAGTGAACCCTAATGCTGACACAGTTTTGAGGCTAAATATGGTCAGTGGACAGCTGTATAGGTACACCGTACCCAACGATCTCTTCATTGATCCTGTAAGTTTTCCCATCGTATTATTTACAACCTGCATGCAATGTATAGTATGTATGTGTGTATAGTACATGTATGTAGGCCTATCTATGTATAGTATGTTTTTATCTTCAGGTAGGTTTTACATTCTCTCGGCACGAAAAGAAACATTTTATTTCATGATTTGTGTTAGTTATACATATGATAAATGTATGTTTCACGTATTATAGGCTCTTATATAGTAAGCATATAACAATTATGTTTACTGTATGTTCAGAGTCCTACAAGGTCAAGAAAATTATGCTCGGATAGTTAGATAAAATTCCCCTGTTATACCTGCATATAATGTTATAGTTAACAGTTCCACAATGCATTTCATTAACAGGGTGAGGATGTAGATGGGCGTATAAATACTACAGGCAGTACCTGTAACCACCTGTCACATTTTGCCTGTGATGGTGTGACCTCCACTGCCTTCAATGTGTTTAGATTTTATAATTATGTGAACATACAATATGTACATGTAGTAGGCCTACACATTGGTTATAGACTATGTTAGAGCATGGAATTACTTCCAAGTAAACTTCTATACACATCTAATGCACTATTACTACCACTAGGTAAGCACAATAATATATACAGTGTAGTTCCACTGTAACTGAAAAATATTATTCATGCAAACAAATGTCACATATTTCCTTCAACATGAATGTAATATGTTTTTAACAAGTCAGCTTGTACAGTTACTCATTGAATGGTTACACCCAAAACACCTGCTGTTTAGTGTATGGAGGTTTATATGACGCTAAGGTCCTGCATTGGCATGGGTTTACAGGTGGTTTTTGGTGATTTCCATCTAATCTATGACCATAATCTGGGGAGGACCAGAGGGTTTGATATTATCCTATGCTCTCTACAACTACTTACATTATTAGGGATAATCCCTCTAGCCTGTTGACATGTTAGTCAAGGTGCCCTGCGGGTAGTAAACAAACTCACCTGCTACAGATTGTCCTTAGACCACCACTAATAAATATTAGCCATGCTTGCTTGGAAATCTTTGATCCTGCATCATATCCTCCAAGATGTGGAGGTACATCAAAACATGCTATCATTTATTTTATACACAAATCTCCGTCAAGCCAATACATTGCCCTGGAAATGTAACATCAAAGGTTGTTACTCAGTTAACATCTGTTGAACCTACTCTACACTCTGTAATAGATAAAAATATTTTTATATTTTGACTTGAGTTTTACGTTTAGTTGTGTGTTCTCACATCCCAGGCCATGATCTCACCTGCCTACTACATACAGTGGAACTTGCTTAATTCAGCCTCGGATAATTCATAAACTTGGTTAGTTCAAACTATTAGCCTTGGTCCCTGCTGAGCATTATATAATAGTTTCGATTGAGTGAAGCAATCCTACAATTCAAACCAATTATGACAGTCCCTTGGAGTTTGAATTAAGCAAGTTTCACAGTACATGTTTTTGCTCTGATGTGATGAAAAGCAATGTGACAGGTTTTAAAACTGCTGCAGTCGTATCATTAGTGGGCAGCATATTATGTAACTGATAAGCTAGTATAACTGAATATCACTGTATACTGTGCTCCTGTGTCCACATTCAGGGAGTCTGTAGTCTTAATCTCTACTGTAGTACTACTTGTTTATGTAACAATTATAAATTATGTCTAATTATACTGCTCTAGGAAATTTAAAGTATCTACAGATTATCTATTTCGCTCCATAGGTTTGGCATGGATATCAAAGATAATAATATAATATGTTATTTATTACTAGCATATCTATGATTAACATTATCCTACTGTGTAGTCTCAGTATCTTGAACCATCCTATACATGTATATTGAGCTTCCTGTGTCTCAATATACTCCACATAGTCCTTGAACTTCAAGTAAAGTTTAAGTAGCATGGCTTGGTAATGCAAGTGGATACTGTTATCTAATACTATGCTCATGTTCTTGGAACATCGGTTGACTACTCCTGCATAAATAATTCTAATTAATGATATAATTTAGATATTAACTGCAGCTGTCAATGTTGCAAGAATTTATTTTTTGAAAAATTTTCGGAAAAAGAACTTCAAAACCTTCAATTTAAAATTCCGAGTGAACTGTTATTAGCCTATAACAGGAATACATGAGAAGTGAATACCGTCTGTAACCTTGATTGGTGCATAACATACAGCTTAGCGTTTGAGGTCGGAGTTGGACTTTTACCCTGGACACATACTCGCTGTACTTCCTTCATACTCTATGCATTCAAATACTAACATTATAAAATAGTTGACAAAAATCAATATCTTATAAAAACACCATATTCATAATATGATGAACATCGATATAAAGTATTAAACTAAATAAATAAATAAAATAGAATATGTATTGTTTTAGAATGGAGAGAAGCTGAAGTATTCAGTGCGAGACTTCAGTAAAGACGTAAACACTAGCCCTGAGTCATGGCTGCACTTCAACGATGCCACCCATGAGCTCACAGCTTTACCTCTCGATTCAGATATTGGTACAAGTAAATACATGGTGGTAGCAGAGAATAGTAAAGGCAAGTCAGCCCAACTCCACGTCACTGTAAAGGTTCAGTCAAAGAATCTCTCCGACATTACTCAGGTATTGTGTGTAAGAGTTATCCGCTCTCAGAGTAATAACTGTCTCCTAATACACTGTAGCATCCAGCGGTTCTCTCTGTAGCCTATTTGTGTTATATATTGTATAAAATTATGTTCTACTGCTGCTACTATAACAAGTGGTACTAGTGGGCTGATGGCAGGGCTATGGTACATACAATAGGTTTCCATGAGACAAGTTCAGAGGTTGGGTTAGTTTGTCTTCTCGGAACACACCCAGGCATGTCTTAGCCACATACAATGGGACCACACGAATATCTTTAACACTACTAATCTGTAACTGTGCTATAAGTTGACAATCTTGGAGCTTTCCCTTCTCTAAGGAAACATATTCCCTACACTATAAGCTATCCTTGCGATGCATTTAACTGCGTTTTATTAATGGCCTATTAATATATGTCTATGATACAGTAATCAATGTCATTATGTCCGGTGTTGTAGATATATTCCATGACCTTATCCACAAGGTCATTCTCCGGGTCTCCTCAGGAGGTGCTCTCTCTCGCTACAGTACTAGACGAGGAATATGCTAAAGAGAATGGTAGAACTATCAAGGTGGATAGTGTATCAGTAACTGATCAAGTCGTGGTCAATTTTGCCATAGCTCCAGCTGGGTCCAAGCCAGCAGAGTGCCCTACAGAAGAAAACAGGTAGGATCACGGGCTAACTGTATGATACCATGCTGTATAGCCCTGGTTTTTTGTTGTAGATGGTGTGGGTGGGGATATGTGCCCAACATTAGGTTAGGTGATTTTGTGGTCTCTTACACATTACAAAACAGGAGTACACTTGGATGTTGGGTTTCGGTGAAATGCATTAGTGTTGAGTTTCATAGAAAAGCTGAAACACTTAGCTTACATTGTTACACCACAGCTACACGTAATCAAGTACTGCAGATATATAGGGGGAGGCAATCCCTAAAATATAGCACACTGCCAGCTTGTTAACGATTAGTCTGTCTACCCTGTCTACATGTACATGTATTTGGAGGAATTTTAAAGCGCAGCCACCTGTCAACAGCTAATGTTACACTGGTCAACTAATATGGTGATGTATTTGCAGTTGGCTCAACTAAATATAACGTTCATCCTGCTGTTAGCTAATGTCCATATTGCCAGAGTTTGTCCTCAAATATCACCTTTCCCAAATTAGAACAGTGAAGTAAATAAGATTATAGATAGTAAATGTCAATATATCTGCTAATCTGTCTGGGTGAGGGAGAATAGTGGGTTGGTCTGATAGGTTGACATATCTGTATTTTGATTTATTAACTCGTCATGCAGACAGATAAAAAGTATCAGAGCTGCTATATTCAGACTTCCCTGTCAAATATGATTAAAATAAATAATAATAATTTACCTTCCCTGGCGGTTAAGCCGGTTGCCTGGTTTTAACTCAGGCGTATAGACTTGAAATACTAATTTATATTCATTTTACTTCCAAATTGCATGATTATGCAAAAGTACTAATCTGTAATTTAGAACTTAATTAGATTTAACCTGTAATTACCACTGAGCTACAAGTGGAACCGTGACAGGCAGAGATTGATTAGGTGGTGACTGATAGATGTGCTGGCAGATAGTGGGAGAGAGTTTATCTGCTGAAACCAGACAGTTCAAACAGTCTGTTGTCTTCAGGCGTTGGTTTCTACTCTACGATATTTTTCAATGTTTCTATTTTCTAAAGGGACTCCCAATGACCCCTTTCAATTTAAGGCACTTAGGCTAAATTGTGAGTGGTTGGTGTCCTGTACGTAGATAGGTCTACATGGAGATGAAAGATGACCAACTGTGTGTATGTTTGCAGGGCTGATTTAGACTCTCTCCGGAACAATGGGGAAGCACAACTCCAAACGCACAGTCAGCTGAGTAAAGCAACTGTGTTATCAGTGAGAAGTATCCCAGTGTCTCCATGCAAGAACACAGCACCATTCCTTAACGGCGATGCAAACCTGATTCGCTCTTTCAAGTCTCAACTCGTAGCTAGTTTAGGAGAACTTTTGGAAATAGCTGTACCTGCAGACTTGTTTAGAGACCAGGTAAGTGCAGACGGACTATCAGACTGGTTAACTACCACAGCTAGATTCTACTAGCTGTGGGCTGTCTGTTATTCCAATTATTTCTTACTCAATAACTAATGTCGAATTGGTATTCCGATTTCGCTACATACATGAGTTATGTTCTCTTTCACTTAATAGGCTATCACCGCAAAAACAGACGGTTGTATAACTAATTGATTTTATAGGAGGATATCAACCTTGTGTTTATGGACCTAGAATTGCATACGGATGGAATTGAGCTGAAAAGAAGCAGTTGGGTTTACCTGCAGAAAGACACACAGACTATAATAGGGCTGCCTTGGAACATGCAGACGCCCAGGAAGTTTCAGTATACTCTAGAAGCTACTGATACTGGCAATCAGTCAGCTTCCTATGAGATAGAGGTAGAGGTCGCCGAGCCGTCCGACTCTGTCGAGATGAATAATCTGTTCTCTCTCACATTCAGTGAGAACTATTCTACCTTTGTTAACACCATTGAGGATCAGGTTAAACTGTACAACTCACTGAAGAGATCGTTTGAGAAATCTGGTAAAACTAAAGTGAAGATCTCCAAGATCTCGGCTGGGTCTGTGGTTATCAGCTTCAGTTTATACGACCCCAATATGGACATTCGTACCCAGTCCGGGTGCACTGGTGTTGAAGATTACAAGAACATGCTTTTTGCAGGCAAAGATGAAATTAGTGAAGATTTTTTGAATGCGATGGAACCTTATCAGCTGCAGAAGGCTGAGTTCACTCCTCAAGGTGCCTGTGAAGGTATACTGGAACCGGCCAGTTGGAAACAGGAAAAACCCGATCAATTGCCGATAAAACCGAAGGATACCCAAGTTCTGTACATCGTCATCCCAATAGTGGTTATCATACTCATAATAATCGTTATAGTGATGATCATTTGCTGTATACGTCGTAGAAAACAGGACCAGCACAACATTAGCAAGAAGAACGGTACGTATATTGAGACGGGCGTACCTGTCGTATTTGATGAGGAACTACAGACCATAAACAAAACGCCAGCACCTGAAGCGGAACCCCTCGTGCATACCCCCAAACCACCAGCCTATCCCAAGAACGGTAACATCACAGAAGCAACACCGCTCAACTCCAAGGACGGTGATGATGATAATTACCACCCTCCAACGCCCCCTATGAGTGAGCCATCCGACTCGGAGCGATAGGGGAGGTAACTCTTAGTAGAAATACTCAAATTATATAATATTTCTATATAACTATAATACATGTAATATTATACACTGTACAGCAAACTACGTATAACATACTATACTGTTAGCTGATTGTGCCATTCAAGATTTTGTATCAGTTTAGATTGGGGACTTGTTGACTGCATTCAATCATTGAATGTTTACTGTTTTTCATTTTGTAAATTCATATGCTTTGAGAAATTTCTAGTGAAATTACTGCAACTAGGCTACTCTATTACTAACCTGTGTATAATGTATCATTGCTCTTAAGGGTATGCTACACGGACGCAAAATATATGTGATTCGCATATATTTTTCGTCCGTGTAGCATACCCTTTAGTAAGAAAGACCCTATAAATTGGTAAGTGTACCAAACGTGTCCCATGCCAAACATGAATTATTTGGGAAAATTTTTACTCTGGGCAATTTTGAGATTTCATGCTGAATATTCGCTGTAATATATTAATTGATTACATTTTCTAGGTTGAAATATTAGATATATGGACATTTATTTTTTGTACAAAGTATACAGTATTGACACTATACAGCTAGTAGAGTATATTCATACCACTTTGGGCTTACTGTATAATACTTTTTCTGCCTGCACACTAGGAATACTAATTAGAAAACTACATGGAATGCTGCTTGGAAAACTGTGAGGAATACTGCTTAGATAGCACTACTTTAGATCAAGCTGTTTTATAGGCTTCACTATTTCAGGACACCATTTTGTTTTCTATCACCATAAATAAAACTGAGAATTCTTGTCAAAATTGACACAGTTGTTTTTATTTTTCTTCTAGTTTTGATTCTAGGAAATGCTTGTAGCACAGTTAGTCATATACCAGGAATTTATAACCAACTGCAGCCAAACTGTGGTGCAGACTCTGACCACCCTAATAAAGGACTTGCACCAATAGTGTCAGATTTCCAGTTCAAATATAATTTATTAGTTTTCACAAAAATATAAATTATGTTATCAATCATATTGAGAAGGAAATTATGATAATAGTCAAAGTAGGCAAAAATGTGTTGACAATGGTGATAGAAGTACCATGAGTTGCAATGTCGCCACAAACATGGTGGAGATTGGTTACTACAGAAAGTATATAAATATTAGGAATACTCTACAAAATCTCTAACTCCAAAAAATAGCAGAAGCACATCATAAAATTCAAAGTTATTCTCTCCTAGCTTATTTTATTCCTTATACTACATGTTTGTATAATGTGAGGAACAAGTAGAACCATGTGAACACAACTTCAAATTATAATAAATGCAATATAGAGTCACAGCTACTTCAAACAGCTACACACAACTACATGCAATGCGTCAAACTTGTCAACACTTAACACTAGTACTTTGTAAATACAGTTAGCTGTAAATCTCAGATCAGAGTTATATAGAGGGTTGCATCATAATCTCCAAAGCTACGTCCATCTACAAGTGGAGAAGGGAGAATGAGAGCTCAGTCTATCACCGTTAGACTGAGATATATTCTACAACCACCACAAGATCATATTTACTACCTAGTTTCTCTTTAAAGGTTCCATATTTACCGTGATTCATATACAAGAGAGATTACCAGTATCAAGTACACAATATATACGTGTAATACAAACTACCGGGAACTAGCGATATTACAGGAACATCTACTAATTACAATACGAGAACTATCAATACTAGAGACTGTAGCTTGCAGCACATGTAGATTTAGGGACACATGTATGTTTTGCTTTGTGGGTGTAGGAGCTTAGGCTAACATATACCTTTAAGCCTTGACCTGTCCAGAGACAGCCTGGGCGATGAGATCGTCAGCACCTTTACCCGCTGCCAGCGCCTTCTCTATTTTAACGAGATGCTGTACACCACCAACAACGCACTGTACCTGGTCAACCTGCCAAAATACACGGGTAAAAATAATTAAAGTGGATAAACCACTTGTCGCAGTAAGTAAGACATGAACCATGCTAATGGCATTATATCTCCATGGTGAAGATACATATTGTTATACTATAATATAGCCTGTGAACTATAAACAATAAACTATCAACTAGTGAGAGGGGTAAAATGCTTACCTCTGTAGATCCCAGAGTACTTCCATTAGAGATTTCTGATACTCCTTCAGTTTTACTCGGGGAGAGTTTTAGCTTTAGGCCAGATAGAATCTATTAATAAAAGATGAAGGGGCATCAGATACGCTTCCAACAAATTGAACAAAATGAGTATAATCCATGCAATGAGAATGAACAGTACCACATTGCTTAGTGTGTCGAGTTTTAGATTCTAGCCTACACATCCATGTATTTATTTACCTCAGCAATCTTAGCATGAGCACACACTTTAGGCAACTTGACACTGAGGACGGCCCGCAGACTGGTGCCTAAGTTGTCTAGGCTGGTTCCGAGGTAGCCGAGGTTGTCGTTGTGCATGAACTCCTTACCACCCTTCTTGATGGCAGCCTCAAACTTCTTCATGCCTTCACAGAACTTGCTAAACACCTGAAATGAAGGGCAAGAGTCTGGTACACATTGGGTTGGATTGTTTTTTCCATGTTGTATATTATGTACATTATATCAGTTGCCAAATGCCTTGCCATGTGCTGCATTCCTATTTCATACAATTGTAAGTTTCACTTATTTTGTGGTCTTGCAGGTAAAACGGGAGCCTAACTCTCCAGTACAGAGCTACACGCATGCTATTCAAATATCCTACATGAATTTTTACAAATTTATAAGCTACTACTTAAAATGTGGAGTTGTCCTCTTTCTAATTGCATGATACTGGTTAATACAGCAGGAGGAAGTACGAAAAGAGATGACAACTTCTTATCATAATCAATTAGTCTGCATTGCCCATCATTCTAGGGGATTGTGAAAGGTAGTAACTAAATACTGCCAAAATCATGTGTATGCAATACACTCACTGTTTTAAGATCTGCTCCATTAGATCCAACTTGGCAATGATCTGCCTCATTCACCCAGATGACAAAGTCATTGCTGTCGCTAGTGAAAGCTCCTCTTGCATCGGGCCAGTCTCGTGCCACACCTGTGGTAGAATGAGAGACATATGATAGATGTTCTAGTTTGTAGCACTTACAGAAAATAGAAAAGGATTCATAATAATATCTCGAGTAAGTACTAACCAGCTGCCAGCAAGTGAGGACAGCAAATCTTCTGGAACATGGTTGGTTTGTTTCGATCAGCTTCACTCATTTTCTTGATAGACTGGTACTTGCCCTGAGAGAGATGGTATAAGGATAGAGTGCAGGTTGCAGGTATCCAATTTATGTAAGATCAGTCGACTAACATGTAATTCATGTAAAAAAAACTTAATTTGGCAGAAGGTACTGCTTTTTCTTTTCTTGAATTTTTAACAAAGTAACTTCTGTCGAATAAGCTCATGATGCTGGTCTTATAAGTTAACATTCAAAGATTCTCAAAAACTAACAGTGGTAAATACAACTGACTGTGACATAGCATTGCTCTTTAAAAATGAGATTAGCTAATATATTCCTCTCACCTTGAAGCCACCATCCAGAGAGCTAGCAGCATCTGATACAATCTTCTCTACTGCTCTCCTCTCAGATCTGTCAATACACGGAGTGAGACGAAATCCTCTGATGTTACGGGCAGCGCTGATCTTATAGCCTAGTACAAGGTCTTTGTCAAGGTCAACGCTTCCTAGCTTTGAGCTGTCCAAACAGCTACTTTGCTTATTCTCCTGTAAAAGTAATAATATGATTACTACACTACAAAGGTGTGTGTATAAATATACACTACACGTATGTCCACTGTACATCCTGTGTCTACTTTTACATCTGCATGTTCTGCCCGACAACAGCTACAGCTACGCTGTTGTACAAACACTTGCATTTTCACCTGTGCCGATATTAGGATATGATGCTGGGATATAGTATCATATTATTATGTCGTACTATATTAGAAACTAAGTGCTGCGTCACAACGAAATGCTCAATATTAGGCTTATACCAATATTTGTTACGTCGGTGAGCTTACACTGGTACATGTACATCTACTCGTCAACCCTTTCACCCGCATATAGCCCGTGTTCTATCACTTACACCAACATAGTCGGTGTTTTTTAACTCACCTTGCGGAAACCGTTGTTAGCTGCTGCGATTACTGGATCAAAAAGGGAGGAAAACTCTGCATAGGACTCCTCATCTCCAGCCACGACTCCAACGCTCATGGTACCTGGTTGTCCAGGGTTATCAACACCTGCAATAGTAAGTCACTGTAAAGCTACCCGTGGACACCTATTTTAGCATGTCACAATGCAGTAACATGTAGACATTATATCACAGGTACATTTGAATTGCATTGTGAATGATACACATGTATCAAAAATATAATTTACTCATGCACTGTATATGAATACATGTATAACAGCTCTCACTCTAGATTACATGACCGTAACAACCATAGGGAAGTATTTGCATGAGTTGTAGTATAACAATAAATGACACTATCACTGTACTGCTGTACTGTATTACCATATTTACAACTGTATTATACTATTACTGTATTATCATATTATCGTATTACTGTATCATCTGAATATAGAGTCATTATCTCCATCACAAACCTGTCTGGATGCATCTATCCAATGTTATTCCGTTTTTAGTGGTTTTGTTTTTGAGGTCGCTGTATATCTTTTCATTCAAAACTTTTGCCAGAAAGTTGTTGTGTTTTTGCAGCTTGGGGTAGTTGTCTGACTTTGGTGTGGCTCTCCATTTGTAGTCATGGATTGCTTTCTACAATTGAATACCCGTACTGACTTATTGACTCAATATAGACAGTAAACAAAGTAGAAAATCGTAGCTGAAGATTTTAGGGCTGTTAGCACGTATTAGTACACCGACCACAGGGATGGATCTCATAAATCTCTGTTAATCACATACAATGTGTGTAAGCTGCTGTAATACTTACAATCTCTAGAGGCTTTCCACCAATAGGAGGTCGTGGACAGGCACCATCTGGTCCTGGTAGCAGGTCATCGATTTTCTCGCCTGGCAAAAAGATACAGTCAGACATCTACAGAGGTTGTGTTACTATAACAGGAGCTGTGTACTTGTTGTCTTTACTCTCATTGCATTTCAAGTTGAAAGAAATAATATGTAGTACACGGTCCATGTAAGCTTTGTTATTATTGGTATTAGTGAAAACAAGCTATTTATTTTAATGCGAAGTTGTCTTCTCTCAGTTGTGAGAGAACAACTTCACTTGCTGATGAAAGTCTATTGTTTTCAACTAACGTGAGTGTCCTGATTGCAATCACCTTGTATTCAGCATCTAAAATTGCTTAACTAAAGTCATTATTTGAAATTTACCCTTCTCTAGCCTCTTCTCCATCTTGATGAGTAGTTCGACACCATCAATGACGAGTTGTACCAATTCAACCTCGGTCTTACCAAGCCGGTCCCAGTTTGAGATGTCAAATGTACCATCTGTGCTGGTTGTCTCCTCTCCACCAGTTCCTCTCTTCTGAAGACGACAGTTCTTCAAGATCTCATCAAACCTGAAAACATGATAACACCACATAGTTAGTGTTAGTAAACACGAAATGATAACTCTTTACTACTGTTCTATTGGTTCGCTGGAATTTCATCATCCAATCCCTATAACAGTATAGCCTTAGTACCATACTTACTTGGGGTGGGTAGACAGTTTGGGGATCTTGACGTGCACTCCACCTCTGAGTCCAGTTCCCAGGTTGGATGGACAGGTCAGCACATAACCGATGTGCTCGTTGAACATGAACTCATTTCCTCCCTGCTCTCCCATCAGCTTCTCTACTTGCCTTATTCCAGTGCAGAACCTCTCAAACACCTAATGAAAGTTTTATACATTCAACTACAGGAGGCAAACAATCAAACAGCCCTCTCCCGATTTTTCTAGTTGGTTGAAGACGGTTATTATGGTTGTTGTTTTCAGTAACATAAGTGCACACAATTTCCAAGTTGTCCTTTAAATAGAAAACATGTTTTTCTGACAAGCAATCTGAGATAGGGTTCATTGGTAGAAATATCAGTTGAATTTGTGCAAATACTCATTTGTTCAGTTAAAGTAAGACGTGCACACAAGCTATGGTTTATAAACATGAATATTGTAGCTCCACAGCTTAAGAGTGAAGCAGTCAAAACATCGAGTTACTGAGACTAACCTCTTTAATGTTGCCTCCCTTCTGCATGGAGATAATCCTGCTATGATCCTCTTCATTGATCCAGACGAGGAAGTTCTTGTCATCGTTGTGGTAGATACCTCTGGCATCTGGCCAATCACGGGCCATACCTGTGTATAAATAAATAGTCCCACGAGTGGTTAGAATGGTGATATGTGTTGTATCAATTGTTGACATCCAAGTTATATAAAGAATACTGTGTTAAACTTAGTAGTGCTATATGTGAGGTAATAAAAGAGTCACACATACCAGTAGTTGTCATGAAGGATGAGACTGGCTTCTCAAACAGGAAATGATCTTCAATGAGTTGATTCTGATCCTCTGGAGTCATCGTTTCGAGAGAGTAGAATGTACCCTAAAAATATCATCAAAAATATACATTTCACATCAAAAATGTACATCTTACACCGATAACGTACATGTTGCCGCAGTAAGTAACATTGAATTGCATTTTAATATTTTTGTGCAGCAGCTCATGGTCACATAGGCTTTACATTTTAAGACTGTGACTTTGAAGTTGTCTTACCTTTAGTGGCCCTTCAAGTTTGCTCAGAGCTCCCAGGAGAATATTCTGGACATCTCTCCTCTCAGCTCTGGTGCAGTAAGGTGGAAGGGAGTAGCCTCTGATACTCCTTCCGGTACGGATCTAATGAAAATACACAAATGATACAATTTACAATGTCGCCTACGCTGTGGTTTTACAGACAGGTGGGTTGCACATGTACATAAATATACTTATAAAAATAGCAGACCTACAAAATCTGAAGCCATGTACTTTACAAGGAAACATCTAAATGGATTCAATACTATGTCAGTTAAATACATATTGTGTGAAACACTAAATTTAAAACTCTACTAAACAGAGAGAGGATAACTTTAAAATAGAAAATGATGTTAGGTTCAGATTGGGTGAGCTAGTGTTTACCCTGCTAGAGAGGACGTAGTTGGGGTCAAGATCTCCACCAATCAGCTTGCTTGGGTCAAGGTCACTCTTGTGAATGTCAGTTCTCTTAAATCCAACATGTCTTCCCTCGATGACACCGTATGTCAAGTCACCGAACATGGTGTAAGTTTCCTCATCTCCGGCAGTGGCACCTGGAAAGGCCACATGTAATACGTTTAGAATGTAATAATAGTGCAGTTGTTGTAAACACAAATGACGTTCACTAAAATTCAATGAAAGCAATGAATAGCATAAATCAAAATTGTTCCAACAGTATCGTTCGACTATTAATGTAGGATTCCAATTTCTTAATCACTCTCAGGACACATTGCATGCCGTAGTGCCGAATGCTGTAGAGATGCAATTAGGTCAGTGTTCCTAACTGTCACATACCAACAGAGAAGTCGGGGTTGTCTACCCCACCCTGAATGCACTGATCTAAAGTATAGCCACTGGCCGTCTTCAAGTCTTTCAACTTGTTGTAGATCTCAGGGGTGAGATTCTTTGAGACAAAGTGGGTGTGTCCCTCCATATCAGGGTATCTATCGCAACTATTAATAACAACAAAAAATACAAGCACACGTGTGATAATGAACGAGTATGTCATGTAGATGTTAACAGTTTACTAATACACTGCTTTAAAATAGCCTCATTGATCAGAATTACCCCACAAATCTCTCATGAAGAGAGGACAACTTCCATCTTTTGCTCAAACTTTGTGAGCCACGTAATGTACTATATTTTTGGTAATGTTGCACTTGTACTTCCATCACACCTTACTTCTACATAATTTATCAACCCCTGACTTTCAGCAGACTAACTTGGCAGGTCTGTGTGTCAAGCCATGCCATGATGGCAGGTCTGTGTGTCAAGCCATGCCATGATTGCAAGTCTGTGTCAAGCCATGCCATGATGTCAAAAGAATAGCAGCTACTAGCATATACAAGTGGCTAATTGAATATGTTAGTCAATAGTTACTAGTTTGTGTCTAAGCAGGAACACTATGTAACTGAGTAGAAGCAGGAATAATCTATACTACATGTATATTAATATTATATAATATTGTATTGCGTGTATTATAATGGCTAGTTACAGTGGCTTGTCTCAGTCACTGCAGAGTTGAACAGCCTTTACTGAATAGAAATAATAATTAACAGCAAGAGTGTAGACTACAGTGTGGTCAGCGAGGTATAAATTTACACTAAATCTGTAAATCTATAATGTAGGGAATATTTTGCCAATCTTCACTAAATGAGAGTTGTTTTCTCTCCATTTTGTAAGTTACTCTTACCCCTAACCCCAACATAACATATAGACATCTCCTAGCATGTATTTAGTAACTGAGTCAGTAGAATTGCTTGCTGCTAAGCAGCACATCTCAAGGTTACTAGAACCTAAGAATAACTACAATGTTCTATTAAATACAACATGCAGTAGCGACAACAAATATTACCTAACTTTATATGATTTCTTGACATGACTGCATGTATATCTTTGTCACACCATCAAATGTTTTTCAAACACATGAATTGTTTCAGTCAAAACAAGGAATGGATATTGACATACTTGGTGTGTCTATTTTTAATCAAGCATTGTTATCTGCTACGCATAATGATTATACTTATCAAGTCTGAAGCGCCTAGACAAACTAAGCAAAAACCAACAATGTTTTATAAGGAAACAGTTAAAAATATCTCGAATGTTTTGAATAAATAGACAAGTGAGGTTCATCCATGACAACCAGCAAGTCACAAACTTGAATGCAAGATTGAAATACTAAACCTTTATAAGGAGGGGGGAGGACAACTTCATTGCATTTATAATAAGAACAGAGTCCTAGTGTTTTAAGTCATGCTGTCTAATTTTCAGTCTAATTTTTAATGCCAAAACTATGTTGGTGTTTCAGAGCGTGCAGTTTTTATGTCTGCGACATACTGCTATATCATTCACATTATAAATCTGTAGCACACTGCATTTCACTATTTTGGAAAATGTTAGTAGCAGAAATTTCAAGTGCAATAATCTAACATGTTGTACAGTTTATACTTATGGAACACCATTAAGTTAAACCACGGGGGGGGGGGGGGGGGCTTCCCTCAAACTCTAGACTATTGGAGCTTTCTTATTTTCTATTCAACTAGATATACAGTCATGGGAGGATGCAAAACAATTTTAGGATAAAAAACATAAATATAGAATTTGACAAGTGGTATGGGTGATGTTACCGGAGAAAACATTGTCTGTTTTACTAACATTCTACCAATTAGTAGCATTTTGGTGGGATAATGAGACTTTGAAGGAAATTCACCTTGACCTTGTACAATTGATTGCATGAATATCACACATGCTTTCTCTGCTTGCATTAGGTTCTACTTAAGTTATTAAAGCAAACATTATACAATATTAATTCTGTATACTTAACCTACTGCAAGGTACCATCATCCTAAAATACCTGCCGCTTGCTGATATGCACAATTATAATAGCAATATAAAACTAGAACTCGTACCTTTGACCAGACATGGTGAAGCAGTAGAATTGTTGGAAGTGCAAGAAATGAGAATATAGCTGTAGTCTCCTCCACTTTATGTTGCAGACTGAACGGCAAAGTACTGCTACAATGGAATCAAATGTAACATATAAGTTGTCTAGCAACAGCTTAGTCTAACTGATCTAGGAGCGTAGAGAAACTGCTTTAGTGCCTCACAGTTATGAATATTGATGATCTTATATGTATAATTATAATATTAACAAGTCCAGACAAATACATCATTGGGAGCGTCTGGAGTGATCAGCACTTATCAAAATACATGCATGTATATTTGACAACAATTTTTGCATTTATTATTATTAAATCTCGATAGCGGCATAAAAACTATAGATATACATTAATAATGCCATAGTAGTATAGAAGCTCACTGACTGAGTATAGCCTGCATCCACCACTGGCGGTTGGTTGCCTTGACTGCGCAGGTATTGGAGCGCCTACATTGTACTTAATCAATGCCTTAATAATATCCAGTTTTGTTCAGTTTATTATACAGTTTATTATACATGTACATTCTAAACATATTATATTTATTGTACAATGTACATTGTAATTAAGTATCACAATATCCGACTTTCATTTTCTTTTTGTATGTGTATTATGCCATGAGAGTTATTTTAGGGTATATAATGCTGTAGTGACCCGGAAAGTTCCATATAGCTGACTTTGCACATACACATACTATATATTATATAGTATACATGTAGTCAGTAAGCTGACATTTGAGTAGTAATCATATCCATATTATTATTGCACAGGGCTGAGGTTGATTTTCTCTGATGTACTGATATTACCATATTGTGTGCGTAGGCTGAGGCCAACCTTGTTATAATTGTACAAAGTACATGTGCTATATGGTCTCAGTATTATTATGTGGATTTGAAGTAGAAGACAGAGGCTTGAGAGCGGACTTTTTTATAGATCATACCATAAATAAACTTAATGGCTATTTTTAACAAAATATTGGTGTTATGCAATTGTTATTATTTTCCTAGAAATACTTGATATTCGTCAGATTTATTGAGAAATACTTGTATAACTCAGTCGCCCGACCAGAACCTTCCACTGGAAGGAAGGGTTTACTATTGAGTAGAGACGTTTTGCCATTGATTGACTGTTGAACTGCAATAAAGTCACTTCATTATACTATATACAGCTGCGTGGTTTGCTAAGGCTACAAGTCTTTCAGCCCAAGTTCGATGGTGAATTGATATCAGAGCCAGGGCTGTAACAACCAGGGGGGCAAGGTGGGCATTTGCCACCCCATAAATCTGTCTAAAAGCAAAAATTTGTTGGAGTAAATTCTCCAAAGGCGACCTTTGTACACATTGATCACACAGTTACGGGCAGTGTTATAGTCTAAAAGACAGTATAAGCGGCCTGTGATGCTGCATATTTGACTGGAATTTGTTAGAGATCACTTTAGGCTATTTTTAGTATCTGTCTGGGCAGCCCGATACTCCGTCCTGGGCTTTTTGCCCCCTCAGCCAAAAATAGTTGTTACAGCCCTGATCAGAGCACATAGGTTTAGGTTAGAGATTACAGTGCAGTTATTATACTCGGATGTACGGGTCACCCATGAAACAACAAGTAGTGGTTATAATTACGTAGTCAGCACTCGTACTTCTACTCAGTAGATGTAATTACAAGGTTGATAGACCACTCTCAACCTTGACTCCTTCCTACCCTTTAGAGTAAGAAACGTTACATAAATTCAAGCAGTATTTTCCCCTCTCATATCTGTGTGATATCTAATGTACTGCATATACATGTACATAGTGTATGTAATGCTGCAAGGGGCGCAATGCCATATCACTATCCTTTCATGTCTCTCCCATACCATGGCTTACCTAGCTATGTGTTTGAGCAACTCACGGCACCTGATCTAGAAGTACCTCAGCCTCGCTATGTAGCCCAAACAATGTGCATGGGGTAGATATAAGTATCATAATATCCGACTTTCAATTTCGCTTGTTTGAAAGTGTGAGTAAAATCACAACAATATTGTCACGTAGCAAGTCAATCAATTAAGATCTCATCAGTTGATTATCATTGTACCACGCCCAAAAATTTGTCCCTCAGTATGAAATTTTAAGCCTCGATGTCCTGTATATTCATAGTGTAAAGCAGAAGTTGTTTTTCTGTTACACTATTCTATAATTTATCCGTTTTGAAAGGTGTAACAGTACTTTCTGAAGTTGCCTTCTTCTAGCAAACAATCATACCGTACTTTTCTAATATTATATTAGCACAGTTAGTATATTTAGAGAGTTGGTCATTTACCATGTGTCTATTTGTTGCACGCTGTAGTAGTTACTGTACTACATGTATACAGTTGTAGTCAGACTAGTATTGTACCTGCATATGCTGGGTTACATAACACACTGTCAAACTAGTAATCCCACTACTGTACATATAGACGTCGATGCACATTAACGCTAAGATGGATAAATCAAGTAACAGTAACATGTAGTAATAATCATACCACTAAACATGTAGACATACTTGCCAAGTCTCCAGATACTCCAGCGTTTGAAGTCCTGTTCCCACTTTGCTTATAGCTCCCTGTTTTCTCTAGATTAGTGGTTTCTAGCGTAAAGGCTAAATAGTCCAATAAGTATAATTCCCAATGGTTAAAGCAATGGTGTTCTATATACCCAGTTACTCAAAAGTCATTCAGAGCAGTGCAACTATTGCTGTGGCTGGTTGATAATAATGTTAGAAAGCATATTCTAACATGTACAGTGAGCATAATGTATTTCTGCAGTAATCTACTAGCAGAAGCTGCCTAATTAGTGTTAGTGATGGATTGCAGGATAATTATGGATATTTCCACTTTGTACAACAAGTCAAACAATATAGCGTGTTTGGAGATTTGGCTATTTTTTACATATGATATACATGTACATGTATAATGTTTTTTATGTCAGGAATTAATCTTGTTGAGCAGTCAGAGAATTGTTTCAAATCCATGAAAATACCAGCCCCTGACTGGGGTTTTAACCCCGGCCTCCGCGGCACCTAATCGGCCTCCACAGCACCTAATCAGCCTCTACAGCACGTAATCGGCCTCTACAGCATAGTGGATGGAACATGCTACCACTACACCAGCTCAGCTCAGCTCTACGGCATCTAATCGGCCTCTACGGCAACAATCAGCCTCTACAGCACAGTGGATGGAACATGCTACTACTACACCAGCTCAGCTTCACCGGTAAGCAGTAGACATGCTCTGAGTGAACTGCACACACAAGGCACCCCTCATAGAAGTCTTTGAATGCTGAAGAATATGAATGCCTTGCATAAAAACACAAGTAAAACAATATTTTTCTAAAGTATTTAGCTATTCATAGTGTTAATTCAATTATATATGGTGAATAGATTAAATCTTTTTTTGCTGCATGGGTGCCCTAGTCCTCCCCATTTGGAGTAGCAGTAACTTGATCAGCATCCATGTACACTGTACATGTAGATGGCCTGTCTGGCCAATGCACCTTAACGCTGAGATTGATACCAAAGCAGCAGAAAGCAGCAATTTATTTTCCATTTTCCTTTTAGGAACAGTCTTATTCCAGCATTCAATGACTGTATAATACTGCAGCCTTATAAGCTAAACTCATAGGCAAATAGAGATTACATTACACCACAATAAGATATTATGCTCTTTTCAGAGTACCAGTGGCAGCAGCCATAATTATTATTTGCAGTTATATAATATGTACAATATGTACTGTTGATGCTGCTGTTATGCAAACAGTTTGATATACAGGTAGAGCTCATATTATAGTAATGTGGAGAAGTATTAGAGATATATACAAACTAACATACATGTAACAAAGACTGTGATATTAAATACATTTATTCAGTATCCAAGTAGATTGAGCGTAGTTTATATAATTATAGAGCTACATTACTTCTAGATCGTTGTATAGGTTTTTAGCACTCATCAGGAAAGATTCACATAATAAAATAAATACATGACTTTGTAATACGTAAACAAACACATGAGATAACTGTATCTGTACTCTCCAGCCAATCAACTCTCACATTGTTTGTTGGTCATGGCTAATCAGGAAACATGAATGTCAGGTAGAAGACAATCCTGTTTCACCATCAATCAGATATGCGCTGTAAAATATTGGATACATGAGAGTGTAGAATGTATAACCACAACACATTTAGCTGACTTTTCCGTAGCATTTGTTAGGAAGTAGGTCAAGGACACCCACTCAGAGAGATGAGGTTCTTGAGATGGTGTCAAGTATGAGAACAGCACACTGGTGTACGAGTACATGGATGGTGCACCGAGTACATGGATGGTGTACCATATAACATAGCTCTCAAATCAAACAAGGTTTATGATTCTACCATAGGTATTTGCATATTATTACTAACCATACAGTGTAGTAAGAGAATCAAGGTAACAGACTTACTATGATAGAATTGGCAGTACATACCTAGTATAACTTATACTTTTCCAGAGACAGCCTGGGCTATGAGATCGTCAGCACCGTTACCTGCTGCCAGAGCCTTCTCTACCTTAATGAGATGCTGCACACCGTTGATGAGACACTGTACCTGAGATACCTGTGGAGTAGATATACAGTGTAGTATAACTGATATTACACATACCAATCAATTCAGCCTTTACACTAAAATACTGTCTCCATATACCAGTTACAGGTGATTGTATTACAGGTGATTAGTATAGATGTATTTAGAGTTATCTCCTCTACATGGAAGAGATAAATCCACACACACAATGTGCAAATAAACTATTTGGCTGTAGAGTAGACAAAGAGAGTAATAGAGTTGTACACGGTGTATACTATATTTACCTCTGTAGAGCCGAGAGTGCATTTGTTGTAAAGGTAGTCACTGTCTCTCTCCAGTTTCAATCCACACAGCATCTAAAGATAAACATAGTAGTGGTCGGTTATTGTACATACAGTATTACTAGTAGTGGTACTAGATACATACAACCACATAGTACACTGCTGCCGCTGTAACTACCTGCACCTGTGTGTAACAAGATATACGTGTACTATTTACTAAGACAAGTATGTTCTAGTATTAACTACTACTTGTTGATTTAGCAAGTGTCAATACATCAGCATGTCACCTGCATGTAAAACTACATGATTGTAATATTATCCATGTACAAGTAGTTGTGCTCTGCTAATTAGTAGACAGTATTACATGACTAATTGGTAGAGTCCTCAGTTCACTACAGACTTGGTCTAATCTATTGACTCGCTCACCTCTGCCAACTTAGCATGGGCAAATACTTTAGGCATCTTAACAGCGACACCAGCCTTCAGTCCTGTACCCAGTTTCTCAGGGCGTGTGACAATGTAACCGAGGTGGTCGTTCTGCATGAACTCCTTACCACCCTTCTTGATGGCAGCCTCAAACTTCTTCATGCCTTCACAGAACACGTCATACACCTGAGTAAATAATATACAGTAGATGTCACATACTGCCCATATAGACACATATATTATCGAGGACATATTAGGGAGAGAGAGAGTTTAGTGTAGACTGTAGATTGTAAAGTATTGTCATGTGTGTACTCACAGCTTGCATATTTCCACCGAACTGTGCGCTGTGCACTTTACAATGATCTTCTTCATTCACCCAGATATTAAAGTCCTTAGAATCGTTGTAGAACAGACCACGTGCATCAGGCCAGTCACGGGCCACACCTGGTGAGGATAGAGAGGAGCGGTTATATATGTCATTCTGTAATATCTACAGTAGGATATACTAGATAGAACTAATACTTGCATAGTATGCTATACACCGTGTACTATGGGTTGCTACTACATGTACTTACCACCAGCAAATACGTTTGTGTCTTTAATAGCATCAAACATGACATGTTCAGCTATCAGCTTCTTCCTCTCATCTTCGCTCATACTCTTCTGAGACTGGTACTTGCCCTGGACACAGTCGCAGTTACATGGTATACAGTTACATAGTATACAGTCACAGTTACATAGTATATAGTGACAGTTACATAGTACATAGTGACAGTTACATAGTATATAGTGACAGTTACACGGAGTCATAGTTCAGAGTCAACACACAAAGTAACAGACTCTGCTAAAACAATAACCTACAATGAAACTTGCTTAATTCAGTTTCGGATAATTCAAAAACTTGGTTAGTTCAAACTATTAGCCTTGGTCCCTGCTCAGCACTATATACATGCAAATGGTTTCAATTAAGTGAAGTGATCTTACAATTTAAACTCAGGCCTAATTCAAACCAATTATGGCGGTCCCTTGGAGTTTGAATAAAGCAAGTTTCACTGTATTATATAGAGCGTGGAGTGAACATCTGTCTTACCTTGAAATCACCATCCAGAGAGCTAGCAGCATCTGATACAATCTTCTCTACTGTTCTCCTGCCAGCTCTGTCAATGCATGGAGTGAGACGGAATCCCTTGATGTTACGGGCGGCTCCAATCCATGAGCCCCTCACATAGTCCTTGTCCAGGTCAGCGTTGGCCAGCTTAGCACTGTCCAGTCCACCTGCGTGCTTGCCATCCTACATGATGTTATACATATTTATAATAATAGCATAGGTTCTTCTCTTACTTCCACATGGGGGGGGGGGGATCTCTCCCGTTAAACGATGGTATCAGTAAGGTAGTGAGTAGTACATGTATGTGCAATAAAGTTGTCTGGCCCAGGTTCTGTAGCTATCCACGACATAATATGAGTTTGTTGAGGATATTATTTAGATAGAGAATTCACAATAAGCTGTGGTTTGCATGCTACTGTTGCTATACGATTATATGTAACACAGTATATTATAACAGAAACAGAATTATAGTTTCCATTTTAAATGTGAGGTTGTCGGTTGTAACAGGGTGGAGATACGGAAACTGTTATACACTTGCACATACCTTGCCATAACCTCCGTGGAGGGAGGCAATAACTGGGTCAAACACCTCACAGAATTCAGTGTAGGATTCCTCATCTCCAGCTACTATTCCAGCTACTACGTTGTCTGGAGTACCAGGGTTATCACAGCCTAAACATTCAACACTTGCGTAACATTCTGGTGCATCAAATCCCATTATTAAATTCAGTGGTTTGAAATGGTGTGAACTGCACCGCGTCCCATATTAAGACTACATTATACACTTAGAATAAGGACTTACCTGTCTGAATACATCGATCCAAGGTGACTCCATTCTTTGTTTGTTTGCCAGCGAGTTTGCTATAGAGTGCCTCAGTCAGCACCTTTGACAGGACGTTGTGGTGTTTCACCAACAGCTTGGGGTAGTTGTCTGCTTTGGGTGTCGCTCTCCATTTGCTGTCGTGTTTGGCTTTCTGAAATATCAAATATTATTGTACATCAAGTGTACATAAACGGATAGTATGGCACTAGTTGTCCTATAATAAATGTGTTGCTGCTGGGGAAGGTCATTTACCACAGGCCTTACGAAAACACTAGTAACAAGAGAGTAAATATGCAGAACAAAAGTTTCACAGACATAACAATGTAACAGACAGGTACTTACAATTTCCAGAGGCTTTCCTCCAATAGGAGGTCTGGCACATCCATCGGGTCCTGGTATAAGATCATCAATCTTCTCACCTGCATATTATAGAGACTACCGTTGTTACTATTTATACAGGATGGATAAACAAGCTACCAGAAGAAATTACTGTTAATATTGTCCGAGAGGAACCTCTGCTGAAAGAGGTACTTAGCAGGAGAATGTCTTAGAGAATCAAGTTGTGTAATGGTGGCATACAATGTATACGTAGCAGTTCATAACTGGACACCAAGTAACTGGTTGCCTTGGCTCTAGAGCCTCGGGTTTTGGCGGTTACAAAACTGTTGTAACAAGTCCCAAATTCAGGGTGGCGTAAACTCACCCTTTTCTAGCCTCTGCTCCATCTTGATGAGTAGCTCTACTCCGTCAATAAGTAGCTGAACCAGCTCAACCTCGGTCTTGCCGACCCTGTCCCAATTTGAGATGTCAAATGTACCATCTGTACTGGTTGTTTCCTCTCCACCAGTTCCTCTTTTCTGAAGTCTCAAGTTCTTCAAGATCTCCACAAACCTGTAGAGATTAAATTATGGGGAATTTAACACCTCTCCTTAGCTAATACTAGTAACATCTCTCTTTACAATACGAACACAGCATCAGCTGTAAGATATGCAATTACTTAATACGCTGGTCACAAACAAGACATCAAAGGACCATCAAAATTTCTTTACCACTCAATCTGGGATTGATTGCTGGTAACTATTCTGGTCGGGATTTCCATCTAGTTCTGAAAGTGATTGGCAACCGACATGACGGTCTATTAGTTATGTGATGTAAATGTGGATGACTTACTGGGGGTGCTCGGACAGTTTAGGGATCTTAAGATGAACACTTGCTCGGAGTCCAGTTCCCAGGTTGGATGGACAGGTCAGCACATAACCGATGTGCTCGTTGAACATGAACTCATTTCCTCCCTGCTCTCCCATCAACTTCTCCACCTCAGTAATGGCGGTGCAGAATCGTGTGAATACCTAATTAACAGTACAGAAGACAACCTTGACATGTAATTTGTGCCTAATTGTTGGGACTTGAACTTGGATCCATAAATATAAATCTGCAAGCGTTGACCAACTGTGTCACCAACAACTTATGAGAAATAACACTCAAAGGTTGAGTGTGAAATCACAGCCTTTAAACTGACCTCTCTGACATTGCCTCCCTTTTGCATGGAGATGATCCTGCAGTGATCCTCTTCATTGATCCAGACGAGGAAATTCTTGTCATCGTTGTGGTAGATACCTCTAGCATCTGGCCAATCACGGGCCATACCTGAGAAATATTTGGAAATAATGTCTGAACTACCAGTTCGTATAAATACACCAGGTAAAAAGAAAGGACAGTACAGGATTATAGCATATTAGCTACTATTGTGTCATACATTGAGATTTATTATACTAAATAAAATAAGCACCTTGAGTGGTCATGTGGGCGTGGATTGGTTTATCAAACAGGAAGTGATCTTCAATCAGCTGATCTTGTTCAGCCAGAGTCATAGTCTCCAGAGAGTAGTACTTGCCCTGTACAACAAAGGATACATGTAGTTCTACGAAACGTTATATAAAGCATCATAGAGTAGCAACAGTATGATATATCAATACAGTTGCAAGCTACATGTATATTCTACACACCTACAATATATTACACGGTGCTCGCCGCATACACAACGCTATGTTACTAAATTATATTATGCACCCAGTATATCGTGGCTCAGAAGCAAGGCTTACATAAAGTAGAGTGAAATGGTCTAATTATTGTTGTTATTGAAATCATGCTATTTGCATTGGTTTAGTGTACATGTCAAGTAGTTCACACCTAAACTATAGCACTACTACTATAATAGGTTAGTATGATTTTATGTGCTCATGCTAGGAATAAACTGAATGGATATTTAGGCCTAATTATTTCAGATAAACTAAATTTTATCTGATGCAAGACTTAGGGCTGTGTTAGTGAATAGTTGCCGCAGTAGTTGGCAGTTCTCACCTTCAGGGGCCCTTCAAGGTTGCTGAGGGCATTGAGGAGAACGCTCTCGACGTCACGTCTCTCAGATCGGGTACAGAATGGTGGAAGAGAGTATCCTCTTACACTCCTTCCTGTACGCACCTGTACATAAATAAACCCTAGATGATACAGCAGACTCAAGTACATATGATAAATAAGTGTGTGTACATGCGTACCCATTTATACACACACACCAAGGAACAACACAGATTTGTAAAATGAGGTGTTATAGAAATATTTACTCTGGTGGAGACGACATATTTAGGGTCTAGATCTCCTCCAATCAGCTTGCTTGGGTCAAGGTCACTCTTGTGAATGTCAGTTCTCTTAAATCCAACATGTCTTCCCTCGATAACACTGTACAAGAGGTCTCCATACAGTTCATAGGATTCTTCATCTCCAATAGCAGCACCTGAAGAGAAAGCAGAGACTAGATGCAAGCTCCAGTCCTACCACTAACTGAGTTTGTTTCATTCCCAATGGCATCCATAGCACATAGCTTAGGCAGCCCTTGCAAGTGCACAAGCTGTTTGCTTACAATTAATAATGGGTTTATATATACCTCTGTATGGACGAGCAGGGGTGGGTAATAAATATTTTAGCATCCATAAAGTGTGCAGGGTTTAATGATAATTCAACATGATTAACATTTAGGTTAACGATAACCCTCCCATAGCTCTATGAGCCTACACTACTTTCTACTGCACAACTATTTTATGGATTGTATTTCCTCTATGCACATAATTGATTATTGCATCACACCATTCAATCAAAGTCACATGATATTTTTGGCTGTAGGCCTACCATAGTAATGAAGTTGTTTGCTGATAATAATTCAAGTTGAAAGTTTAGATATTAATTTGGGATGCAAGCCCCACTTTTATAACACGTAGCCCACATTTGCCGAGTATATCCAGGCATTAGAACTCACCGACGGAAAAGTCATAGTTGTCCACTCCACCCTGAATGCATCTGTCCAGAGTGCAGCCACTTACTGTCTTCAAATCTTTCAATTTGTCATAGATCTCTCTGGTGCACAACTTGCCCACTAAATGCTTATGGCCTTCGAAGTCGGGATAATTGTCAAAACTACAAAACATAGCAACATTATATGCAACCGAATCAAGGAGAATAGCCCACTTTGAATAAGCCACTAATTGTTGATTCAATATTTGTGCTTAGGTCATGAGTGGCTGCGATATGAGCTCAGCTCTGGTACAAGAACAATTGTGAGGTAATACATGAGATAGATAAGGCATTCGTGTTTGATATTGTTGATAGAAGTTACCTGACCTTTACCATGAAGCAGGTATGTGTGCTGTTAATAAACTGAATTGACATTTTGACTTGAAGCAGAACCCCTGTGAACTTATTGTACCTATTGTTCTTATCTCAATCAACTTCACTATGTACAAAGAGCATGGTTATCCATAACATAGAAAAACATACTTTTCTTTGTTATCTATACTTTCTCTGTTATTTCTTCTAGAACAATCTATATTGTTATACTCGCATAGTAAAATATCATTGTTAGTGCTCATATTCCTGACAGGTTTAATATTTGCTTCTCCTATTATAAATTTTGGGTCAGTTGAAATGTAATACAGCATGTGAACTAATTAACCAAATGATACAGATATAAAATTGAGAGGTCTTGTAAGTAGACTTTGAAGGGCAACATGTCTGCTTCACAGGGTGACATTTTTCGATCAAGAACATACCCAGGGTTGATACATAATTGAGAATCAAGTCACAATCAAAGACCCTGATAGCATAGCAGACCTACTGCAAGCCAAGGGCATTACTCCCATTAGCGGTGTTATAGTAACCGACTGCAAGCCACCTTGGTCACTAGGGTATCAGTGATTAGCATTCCACACTAAAATTCACTGAGACTATGAGTGGCAGTGATTCAATATTAAATATTAGCCTTATCAATGAAGCATAATATTTTCATGGTATATAATTGCATTATCACAAGTAAAAGGCAAACAAAGTTGAATGCTATACTGTACATAGTTCATGTACATTGATAGTTCATTGGTTGATTTGTCATGTTTGGATATACATTAATGTCAAAGTTGATACGTGATGTACTGCATAGGCTACACCACTAGGCTTTACACTGGAATATACAGTATTATGGGGATACTTGTAGTAGAAGTACATTGTATCAATTATTTATATTTATTATTATTATATGAACAATAATTGCATTACTAGTAGTTTACTTGGAGGGTAGAATCCCTGCATGTAGCCACTAGTAGCAGTTTTTAAATACATAGTGGCCCAGCATGGAGCAGTCCACTCGGTGATAACTACATGTAGGTGACTAGCAACATTGCAATGTTTCACATTGTAAGAATAGTGAGGTTGCACTGGAAAGCCTACGTTGGATGTACACCTAGTGGACTGCTATTCATGTTTCATTGATTATTTGCTGAAGTGAAAGCTGCTGGCCTTCTTCAAAGCTAGCTAGCTTGCATTTGCACTGTCTGCACACAGCTACTTTATAATACATGCAGTTAATTATACCATTATATACATGGACAATCATAACTGGATAATGTTGCTCAGTATCAAAATGCAAATCTGTGAAATACTCGACCCCAGGATGTAGAAGTTTAGGTAGCGCCGCTTTGGGCACTTAGAAACTCAACAATTTACATGATTTTATTCTGTGATATTACATGGACCTGCAATGCAGTAAAGCAATGTTAGTAAGCACTTTGCCTGATTGAAGTGATGAAAATTATCTTCCTGTATTATATGCTCATATCCTATCAGAGGATTTTACAGTAATATGCTGGTGTTAACTATAATTGATGGGCTGAATAAGCCACCAATAACTCTAGGCAAATACTGTAGCTTACATGTACATGTACATCTCGTTTCTACATAGTTTACTTCCAAATGTCCAAGGCAGAATTTCAATTGTGAATAATAATTATTGTGAACTTTTTTCCAAAACACCAATATTATTATTACTATTGCTGTGAGTGTGAATAGAATACTAATAATGATTCATAGGCCTACCAATAAACTATCAGCTACAAATATATTAGCATATAAACTAAGATAAGAACAGACACCTGATTTGATTGATCCATGACACATGCATATAGCAAATATAGAGCCTAACACTAACCCAGACATGTTGAATGTTCACAACTTGCTTGTAACTTGACTTCTTCAAGGAAATGCTGGAGAGGTTGAGGGTATGCTTGCAGTAGCTCAACTGAAGCGACAATAATTAAAGCCGGTAGGCATGCAGAGCAGTGTAGAGCCAGCTATTATTATTCATAGCATAAATATAGCCTATAGCCGGCCACTATTATTACTTCATAGGAATAATATAATCAATTCCAGTGGCGTAAGCAGAAACATAGAAGGGGGCATACTTCAACACATTATTATTATTGCTGGTCACAGTTGCTCTCATGTGTTACAGTGTGATTATTGATTTTTCATATCATTATCTGCATATTACTATGTGAGACACTAATTGTTGTAGGTGGCATGTCTTGCAGCACTCAAGAGGTTAACTATAGGCATACAGTTGTTCAATGCAATTCAAGCCATCTCTAGTCAATTTTTATCATCCCATTTTTTAATAGTGTACATGTACATAATATGTCAGGAGATGGCATGTCATTGCAACATCTAGGATCATGAAAGTCATGTGACATCAAAGTATGATGATGTGCTGATGTAAATAAAGCAGACCTCACCTACACCCATACCCTTTACAGTTTATATAATTAATATACAGTGTACATGTACAAGGTATATCATTTATACCCATATAATGACTATGGTTATACTGTCCAGTGTAAAAAAAATCCTTCAACACCGCCAGTGGTTCTAGATGTCTTGTATACACTCTCTTGCTCATACAGAGTGATATGTTGTAATAAGCCGGTGCAAATTATAATTTAATATAACAGTCTGTTACCAAGTATTGGTAATTGTTTAGTATTTCACCAAAAGGCAATGCTGATAACATGCCTGATGGATAAATTCCACCTGTCTGGACATAGAGCAAACTAGTATTTTCAAGTGGTACATCTCACTGGTGTCATCATTTTTTATAGAATGGAGATAAACAAGGTTTTAAATAGTAATCCTAGATATGTATACGTGATGAGAGCTGCATCCACTAGTAGTCAGTGAAGTAGATCGACCCATGTCAAAGGCACACTTGACAGATACCAGTTTATAGTACATAAACGAGGCGGTATTAATCACTGACCACTAATTACATTGATAATGATTATTCCTATTCCCTCTTTGTGTAGCTGAGGAAGACCCGGCAAATGGGCAAATTCTGTGGATTTTTATTGGATTTTACCTGGTTAAAGCAACCACTTGAATGGGAGACTGCTTACAATTGACAGCTGCACCCAGGTCACACAAAACCAATGTTGTAGTTATTTTCAATTGCCATTAGCACATCTGAACTAGTACATGTACATGTATGTATAGTTTATTATCCATGGGCAAAAGATTTGATATATAAAACTATGTAGAAAGTGCCTTTCAGATTATCACAAAATCAAAATGCCTATCCCATTCTATTAATCTCCAAGGCAAATCATTCCCTCATAATCCCAGCAGATTATAAATCATTGCTATAAAACTAGTATAGGTCTAACTCCAAGCAATAGTGCCACAGTACAACTTGTCAGGGATGCATGCTGTAGGTGAACAAGCATTGCCCTTGCTAATCCCATGGAAAGTGGAATCTCTGTTAGGCCTACATGTTAGTACATGTACTACATGCTAGTACTTGTATATATATATGTACTAACATGTAGTGCATACACTGCATATACATTGTACATGTACTATCCACCAACTTCATGACAATATTATCATCAGATAAGTAGTACTGTCATTGTAACAACTAATGGAGCTCTTCATTGCACACTGCTGACTCTATCCTAGGTACACGCAAGTCCATTTCATTATTACGTTTATTCCTAAGTGATATTAATAGTTCAATATACCTACATGTAGCTCTAGCAACATCCAGGTGCTAACTTACATGCAGAAGAATGTGAAAGTAAAATCTATGGACAGTTGAATAGCAAACAGATTGTAATATTATGTAGCCCATGAAGTGTAACTCATTCCACAACCATTTCAGTGGAAATAATTAGTAAATAGTAACATATTACTTCTAAAAGAGCTGAAAGGCTGCACCAATTATTCATAGGAGGCTTGGATAGCTTCATGCTAAGGAATAAATTGGTACCTGCACAATTCTGTGTGTGGGTGTGCAGGTGTGGGAGAGAATATTAATTGCGAATGAGAGTAATGATGAGATGTGTTTATTATAGGCAGCCCTCTCAGCTTTCCATCATATAACATACACTACTACTGAATAGGGTTTAATATCATAGACTAAAACATCAGGAATAGTGTATAATCATTTTTTTTGAGTAACGGAATGAGTATGCACTGGTTTGTAAGTTTTATAGTATACACATTTATACTACATTGTACTTCAACTGTCACCTTATAGTTACCATGTTAACCTGTATGTATGCATGTGCAAGGGTATTTTTCCCCTGAAGATTATAAGGGCATCCATCTTTGAAGTATTTAACAAAAGCATTAGACATGGGTTCTAGCATACAAGTAGGCTACATCTACATGTAGTAGCTATTTTAGCGCATAGTTTATAGCTTAGTTATACTGCATAGGGTAAATCCCATGTTGTGCTCTCCATGTATTCTGATATCGGTCAACTTCTTTGATTTATTGAATATACAAAGTTGGTGATGGCTAATATTGGTAATTGTGCTATCTTCTTCATCACCTACATGTACACGAATGTCGAATATTTCATGTACATGTCTATAGGATATTTCTAGTCTTAGCCTGTATTCAACCATAGAAAGTTTATATTATTTAAATTTACTAGATTTTAAAGTAGTAGTAATAATAATAATAGCAATAATTTGGCAAAGCTTACAAATCCATAATTTATTGAATATTGATCATACCCTAGACCAATAAGTACTTGGCTTAGATGTTAACCTGAAGTTGTCCTCTCTCTCAACTAGATTTAGCAAGAAGAGAAAAGACAACTTCACGTAGCATAATAAGCAAACTTTGGGCACTCATTTCCACTTATTTTTGGTGTTCCTTATCCCTATCAGTGTGCCATGTGAACAACCCAAAGACGCAAATCCAATATCATTCATTTATCATTACTCCTGTCTCAGTTAAGCAGATGGCATATAATATATTTTTAAAACTCTTTTGAAAGTTAGAAGCTAGCTAGGAAGTGGGCTTCATAATTATTTTCGAACTTGATTTCACTAGCCAACTTGGAAAAGTGTGCACCTCGTTGAGACATAAATTAATATTAAAAGCCTATACAATTGAATCACCAGGTGCACTTCTGGATGAATGGAACCAGCAATAAGAGATG
This sequence comes from Bugulina stolonifera, assembly GCA_935421135.1. NCBI lineage: Eukaryota > Metazoa > Bryozoa > Gymnolaemata > Cheilostomatida > Bugulidae > Bugulina > Bugulina stolonifera. The sequence goes on along the minus strand of OW285190.1, from coordinate 5,116,938 downwards.
CTCGCAATAAAGAAAAAAATTCAAAAAAATATCAATATGATAATTATATGGATAGTCACGTGAGTGCATGCAGCTTGTACATGTAGTCATTGCATTCAGTTCCACTGAGAAATCTCAGACGAGAGAGACGATATATCACAGCGAATAACCAGAGACGTTTGCAGCTTAAATTTTGAAAACCCAAATTGCCATGGTGAACCAGCACTTAGTTGTGACTCTTCAGTTTATAAGTCGATTCTTTTTAGTGACTAATAGAAACTTTCAAGTTACACAAGTTATATCTTCAGATGTCCCCAGAAACTCAGGTTTTTCTTAAGTTACATGTAGTTATATAGACCAACTACAAGTCAAGATACAACTAATTTCTCTTCCTGTTTAGCTCAAATTTTTAAATTTAATAGAGTTATAGGCTATTCTTCAAGTTTTGCAAAAATACTGTAGATGGTGCCAGAGGTTCCAATTTCAAAGCAAAGTCTTACTTATCACATTGACGGAAGATCAGATTTCACCAATTTGATTGTGGCTAACTCCGTTCCTAGTAATTAACAGTTTCTCCAAGAAAACTCGAGTTAATGGATATTTCAACATAATAATAATAGTATAGAGTGAGTAAAAAGTCATTGGACATAGTCATAGTGCAGTCACTTACCAAATCATAGTCATAATTAAATCACAATTCAATGTACAAGCATGTAATAGCTATGTAGTATTCAGGTCAAGAGTCCTTTTGGCCGAGCTTGGCATCCCTGCTATTAGCAGGTTGCTAATAATATAATATAATTATATTATAATAAATAACAGGAAGAATATAATATAAATGTATATGACATTGCATTGCTGAAAACCTGCATACACTTTTCTTATATCTAATGTAAACGTTGCAGCTATTAAATCTAATAATAAATATAAATATTTATATCATATTATTAAATTAATTAGGGAGCAGCTGTGGCTTAGTGGTTAGAATGCTGAACCTTTATGCTGAAGGTCCCAGGTCCCCTGCCAAATAAGGTCAGGTAATCTGGGCCTTTTCTCACAGAGAGTTGGCCAGCACTGGCACCTGGCAGTGCGAGCTGCAAGGGGCTGGTCACGCCGAAGAGTATAAGGCTGGTCTGGTGAGTTCTTTTTTATTAAATTAATTATATTTATATTTTATCATTGTTTTATATATCACTATGGCTATGCAATACTATAAATATAACTATCCTATGAGTATTATCATACAATAATATAAATATCATTAGATTATTATCATTTCACATATCATTGTCATATTAATATTAAATTATTATTATAAATAATTACATGACATATAAAGATATATAATTAAAATAGTAATAAAATATTAATAAAAATATTTATATTTAATATCAATTTTAATATAAACATAAATAAGAACTTAATAAAATAAAAATAGCCTTTTAATTTCTATCTCTAAGTTTAAAGTTGAAAGATCAGATGGGTAAAGCTTAAGCTATGCTGTTCACCTAATTTATTATATTAATACTAATTAATAAAATAATATAATTAATGTGATAAAATATAAATTTAAAATCAATAATCATTACTAAATCATAAGATTAAGACAATCATAATCGATAACAATCATAATTATAATCATAAACCTAAAATGTCTCAAGTCAGTGGGTTGTAAAATAAAAATTTAAAAAAAATAAGATCATCCCAAACTAATTACTACTTAAGGTTAATCTGAACCTTAAGTCGGCCTTAATTCGACTCACTTGCTTACCTCATCTTAGAAAACAACAATTTATATCATTTAGTAGTACGTGGCAACCAATTAGGCTATAAAGAAAAAGGTCACACCTATTGAGCAAGGAGACTGGGGCAACTACTGTTGCTTCAACTTTGAGGTAGTCTGCTGCAATCACGTGGATAATCTAAAACCTTTTGGACGCAAACCTTTTTAGTAGTGTTAAGGTTTTCTTGCTTAAGACTACAACATGCGTTTTTGTATTATTTTAAATGAATCAAGATTTACTTAGACTTGTAGGAAAATATACTTTAAAGATTTTATGGGATAAAGAACAGCAACTTAATTTGAGGTTATTTAATAGCCAAGGGATAACAACTCTTAAAAGAATTATTCAAAAATATAGATATCAATTTGAGCGGTAGAGTAAATGTACGCTGTAATTGTGCATAAACTAGTGTACATGTATGATACACATAGTATAATATAGGCCTACGTTGCATATTTCCATGGGACAGACAATGTTTCAACCACCTAATATTCAACAATCACTCAGGATAGGTGCTGTATCTGCAAGTGAAGGCAAACTCAAAACTGGTAACACTCTCATTTACACAGATTGCAGTGCAGAGTCCATTCATGCAAGTAGCCTACACATTGGCATTATAGCTACGCTAACATACTACATACACTGACTGACATATTGCCATATTGTGTGCATACTTTTAACAAAATGTTATCTGTAAACCTTCAGACTTATATGACTTATATGTCCCATTTGTTAGGGAGGAGGTCAAGGACACCCACTCATACATGGTACATGGTGAATAGTAACAGTGAGATTTATGTAAATAGACCATAGAGTCATATTATAGCTTTACACTCCGCAGTAACTTGTTTATTGGGCCAGTGAGCCAATATCAGTCATATTATTTAGAGTTAATCATTTAGTCATACAGGTTGCTGGTTGTCCTTCAGTTACCCCACCTTATTATATACACACAGTACTGTTTTAATATATATCCTGACTTGTTCGACCGCTCGGACCTCCTAGAGAACCCACGCAGGCACTTCCCTCGGCATAGTGGATGGAGTGAGTGGTGTGTCACATCAGACCTACAACAACCCATACGTATTACATATAATAATTATATTACCGACACACATTCATCACATTTTCATCACACGTTCTCTACCTTAATGAGATGCTGCACACCGTTGATGAGACACTGTACCTGAGATACCTGTGGAGTAGATATACAGTGTAGTATAACTGATATTACACATACCAATCAATTCAGCCATTACATTACAATACTGTCTCCATATACCAGTTACATTGTATGTATTACAGGTGACTGTATAGATGTATTTAGAGTTATCTCCTCTACACGGAATAGATAACTCCACACACACACAATGTGCAAATAAACTTGCAAAATTTCGCCGGAACGTTCCTCATTGGCAAGCGAATAATCTATGGCGAACACTTGGTCTACAAAAATATAGGTCGACGTAACCAGCCAAAAGTAGTTGACAGTCTGCGCAGAGAGTACTTTTGCCATCTTTGGTCTGCACGGCTAGACTACGTGCTCAGTAGGATGATTCAAATATTTTGGGCTTTTTTCCCATGTTTATATTTCTCTAAATTTTTACTTCTTTTGATGCTATTGGAATCAACGTCATGTGTCTTGAAAATATAAACTTTGCTGCTACTGTAAAGGTGGAGACTGACTAATGAATTTTGTCGCCGCGTTTTCTTCATGTTTCGCCAACGTGATTAGAATTTCCACACTGGACAAAGCACACTAGCGATATTACCTTCACGAACATGAGTCCTAGTTTGAGCGTGTGCGCAAGGCAGGCAATTATTTTTATGTAATGCCTCCCGCGTGCGCATCATAATATAACAGCGAATCAATTTTGAATCTTATTGACAGACAAAAGTGTGGAATGGTGTCGCTAAATTTTAGCTGACCAATCATGAGCCTGCGTTATCGAGAGCTAAACGTATAATATTAAACATGCTTGACATTGGACAAACAGGGCGAAATAATTCTCTGCCTTGCCTCGGTGTTTTTACCTGCACCTGTGTAACGAGACATACTATTAACTAAGACATCCTGTAGTTATTGCATGCCTACATGTATGTTCTAATATTGACTACTTGTTGATTTATGAAACAAGTGTCAATACATCAGCATGTCACCTGCATGTAAAACTTAAACTGGTAAGGGGAAATTCCGAAAAAGACAGTTCGAAACAGGACGTTTCGAAACCGGACAGTTCGAGGCCACCTAGCCTCAACAGTCCATGTGTTTCAACAGCCTCAAGCTTGTAGTTATGTCCTGACTAGTAGTGCATCAGCATAACTCCGTAAATGTAAGTATAAGTTTAAGTATAAGTGTATTGTTATGACATACATGTGATATACAAAGTTTGCTATTATGTATTTAGTAAATGTTAATGCCTCCTACATATCATGGGCTCATAAACACAGTGTGCAGTATTAAAAAGACACGTAAGTAGCTAACACAAAATAGCTGCACACTAATGCTAGACTCAATTATTTCCAATGATTTTGACTTGACATGAACCACAACTCCACATATATATTACTTACAATAACACCACATGGAGTCTTTCACACGTATTTTATTTAGCTATAATAATAACCCTGGACAATGAAGTTAGTAGTCTGTACATATCTGTACATGTATATTACTCTGCCATAATAATAGTAGAAAATGAAGCCAACAGAAAATCTTTTTCAAAAACTTGAAAATATAAAAGTGTTACAATTGAAAACTTTCCGTTCGTCGTCAAAGTGGATATTATTGAAGGGATAACAGGTCTTTGGTATGCTTTGAAAACTCAACACTATATAATTGTTCAATTAATTAACATGCTTACAGATTGTAGTACATGAACATATTCAGTCTGACACAGCATATATAACTATATTTCAAGGTTTATATGTATTTCCTAATGCAATCACTTTAGATAAAGCGATGTAGTGACTTTGCTAGAATACATACTACAACTGTACACATTATATTGAGCAATATAATTGTTTACTAATAGCCGGTTGGTGGAAGAAGATAGTTGACTGTATTATCACAAAACAATAATATTAAATATTATAATAAGAGCAAAAATTGTCTAACATTGAAATAAATTAAGGTTTAGGTTATTAGCTTTGGTGTTGTGCCTCCTCTTGTCAAGATAAGCTCATTAACCGCTGTGATCTATTCGCTCCATGTTGACTAAAATTATGAAAAAGTATATGTACACTGTATGTGTATGTATATGTAAGTATATGTATAATGTGTAAGAACATGTATATAATATATATATATATGTACATGTATATGTAAGTCAAAGTATATGTACATGCATGTGTAAGAGTAAATAAGTATATGTATATGTAAGTAATAAGTATACATGTATGTATAATATGTAAGTATATACAAGCACATAAAATATTGTGAAGTAAAATTGGATACGTTACAAGTCATGTGAGTTATTTTCAAGGAAAGGGAAGGGGAATACCAAACTATGCGAGAGTTTCCCGTCTAATAGGGAGGCATGACAGGTAGAGCCAATAACAAGAGTTACGAATGAGATTTGTGAATAATCATGCAGAAATAGAAACGATAATACACGGTATAGGTTACATCTAAACATAATTACAATGTATATGAGAGTTATATGTACATATACACACGCTCAATTGTGCCACATGTACAAGAGATCTGTATTCCAGTACATGGGGAAGCAACTCTTGATGATTTGTTTTGTTTACTTTGATACCTTCAGGCGAGAATTCAGTTGCACTAGTTTATTCAACAATATTGAAAGTTGCATAAAATTAGAGCTATATTTTATGAAGCAGTCAAGCAATTATAAATTATATAATGCTTGACATTGGAATGTACACGTACTTACTTCACTCTTCCTTTGGTTTGACGTCACCAGACAGAGCAGCAGCTTCCATCTCATCAGTGCTCTCTCCTGCAGCCATTGCTTTCTCCATCTTCATTAGGTGGTTCAGTCCATCCCCCAGGCATTGAACTAGGGCTACCTAATGAATAAACAGATTTCATTTATTGAACTAGGGCTACCTAATGAATAAACAGATTGTATTTATTGAACTAGGGCTACCTAATGAATAAACAGATTGTATTTATTGAACTAGGGCTACCTAATGAATAAACAGATTGTATTTATAAATTGAGGTACATGTAGATCAATTGCTATATTTCTACGGCAAGTCATCCTGTAGGTAGCAGTATATTATATACACTTGCGAGTATTGTATGCACATTGCACTTGTAATATATACTGTACAATACAGTTATGCACATATAAGTAATAAATGGGATAAAAACAGTATAAAACAGTATGCACATAGAGTAAATATCGCAAGAATAAACAATGACCTTTTGATATCAAATAAACGCTAGAAGTAAATGCTTGTTGGCTAGGGCTTTGGTTATGAAGGTAGACTATACATGTGTATGTCGGTAGACTGAGAAATTTATGTAATATAAATAGTTTGCTGGCTTTGTACCCCTTGTCACTTCACCAATTGTGTTCAGCTTTAAGCATCATTTTATGTGAATTTTAAATTTTACCTCTGAGCATCCCATGGTTGCTTTAGCCATGATATCACAGTTGCCTTCGCTGCGATCTACCATGCACAGTTTCATAGCGGAAAGCATCTAAAATTCAAATGGAATCACATTTTCAATTCAGAAGTAACCACAAACACAAGGCATTTAGTTACATGAAGTAACACTGCAATAATATTTTAGTGTACGCCATATTATGTGTTCTAACATTTTTTACCTGAAGCAGTTAGGTACATGCATATAAATTTAGGTATTCACACTTAAATATGTGAGAGATGAATTTTCACAAAACAAGAAAAGGGATAAATTGATAAAACTCAGCCAAGATACAACGTAGTTGGAGCCTTAGTACCTACATCAGCAAACTTAGGGTGGGCGCACACTTTTGGCAGCTTAGCGCGGGCTCCAATCTTGAGACCTGAGCCTAGCTTCTCTGGGTTTGTGACGATGTAACCTAAATGGTCATTATGCATAAATTCTTTTCCTGCTGACTTAAGAGCATCCTCAAACTTCTGCATTGATTCGCAGAATTTCTCAAAAGCCTAAATAAAGAAGGATAAGAATAGTTATTAGACGTCACTGTGTTATGCAGCCGTTTTATTGTTTGGGAATTCAAGAATCTCTTCATAGTAAGAAAATTACTACACATATAATATGTGTATGATCGACATGGCTTTACATAATATGTGCACAATATAATACAATACTGAATATTATATGATACAGTATGGCATGGTACAGTAAGGTGCAGTACTACACCGTATAATACGATGCTATTCAATACATACAACACAATACGACACAACACCGGTAAGAATTTTAGTGAAAATATATTCGACTCTGAATTTCCTACAAAGTTGTCTTCTCTATGTTCTAATTTCCGATGGAGAGAACAGAGAACAACTCCAGTCAATAGTAACATTACCTGAATTCTATCTCAAACTCACCCCCTTCAAGTCACCTCCTTCCTGTACAGAAATGAAGTTACAGTGGTCCTCCTCGTTCACCCAGATGACACAGTCTCCATGGTAGATACCTCTAGCATCAGGCCAATCTCGTGCTACTCCTGTAATACCATTACAGTGTGGAAAATTAGTCTAGCCAATGAAATAGCCAGGGAGAGACTACGTAACATAATATACATGTACTATGAGGAAATTGTCAAAATTTCTATTTCAGTTTTGCATCTTTATTTTTATACTTTGTCTTCCTACGTCAGGAGTTAAACTACAGTATATTTATCAACTGGCTATTATAGTGTCACATGCACGATGGCAATGTTGTAATATCTGGAATATAACTATTTTATGTACACTTACCGCCAGCAAAGAGTTTGGTGTCTGTGATACAATCAAATGCCAGAGGCTTCTTCCTGTCCTCATCGCTCATACTCTTCAGCGTTACGTAGTTGCCCTGAAAGTAAATTTATATAGATAGAGTTAAAAGTAAATAAAAGCAACTATTAGTTTAATGTTGCAAGTAAACGAAATATTTTATTAAATTTCTAAAATTATTATAATTATACTCGAAGGGTTGTAGACTGCTATTAATTAAAACATTCAATTTTCTCAATGTGCTATATGTTTTAGGAAACTTTGTGAGCAACGTAAAGACAACTCCAAATGTTAGCATGATGGGTTTCGCGTCCCTTTCCTATCCTGTTTTTAGTAGAACAAAATATGGTTACCTTTCCACCCATAGCTGTAGCAGCATCCACAATGCACTTCTGTACAGCTCTCCTGTCACATCTGTCTATGCAAGGAGTTAGTCTAAAGCCTCTAATGTTACGGGCAGCACTGATTCTGATTCCAAGAGCACAGTCAGAGTCCAACACACAGTTGGTCAGCTTAGAGCAGTCCACATCTCTCTCTTGTTTAGCATCCTATTGGACAATTATGCAATATGTATTATATAATATGTATTACATTTGTATGATTATATAATATGTGTTATGTATTTATATTATGTAACATGTACAGTGTATAATGGAATGCAGTAATATGAAGTAGGTTATAGTTTCTACAATATTATTGTGGCTTTAAAAAAAATTACAATTACAAAATCACAATGAATGTGTGCGTAGTTGGTAACATTACATGTTATGTGCTGTTCACACAGTCACGCATCGCTAGTGACCGCAATAGATCGATTGAGCGCACACTGGTGTGAGCGACAGGGTTTGACTACTTGAGCCTTGTCACTTACAGAAGTGTGCCAGTCTATCTAATTATTGTTGTTAGCTTGCTGCTTGGTCGCTAGTTGCTAGCGATGAGCGACAATGTGAACAGCACATTAAGCTGTCAAGGTGTAACATGAAGCTTTTCTTCATGTGTGATAAGACTATGAACACACTATTAGTGAACCGATGTCATACTGTATAGAGTTATATGCACATGGTATACCTTGGCATAGTCACAGTGTGCTTCGGCAATAACAGGGTCGAAGATGTCAGCGAACTCTGTGTACGATTCTTCATCTCCAGCCAATATGCCAGGAGTTATCTTATCTGGCTCTCCCACATTGTCACAGCCTAAGTTATATATATGTACAGGTAGTTAAGTGTGTAGGCAATATTTATGTATACTTAAAAATATGACTGATATAACTAATTGTTTCAAAATAAACGCCAACTTGACATGAACGAATGAATTCATAAATGCAAAAATGCTACCCACAAATCACCTTGCGACACCACTCACCAGTTTGAATGCAGGCGTCAAGAGTGACTCCATTTTTAGTTACTTTGTCCTTTAGGCTGTTGTACAAGTCCTCTGTGAGTTTAGTTGCTATCATGTTGTGATGCTTGCTAAGGTTAGGGAAGTTACTAGCTTTGGGCTCTGCTCTCCAACAATTATCGTGAATAGCTTTCTACAGAATAATAATATAACCTAATGTTTTGCACGTAGACAGACGTACATGTATATTAAGGCTCAGATACATGAGAGGCTGTGAGTTTTGGCAGAGTGGCTTTGTTGTTCCTCCGCATGGTTTTACCATGGACAAGGCTCAGCACCTTTTCACCAGTGCCATTGATCAATATTCAGCAAATAACCAAAGCTGAAGTCAAATTAATTATATGATTGGAATCATGGTATTAACCATTCAAAACAGCAGATGCTGGGGACCGAAAAGTCCAACATGTTGGTCTGTGCATAGGCAAACAAACGGCGGGCTGATTTGTTGGAGACCGAAGTTCCAATGGCCATAAATAACAATTGACCGTGTAGCTGAAACTGTAGACTTACTTGCATATTAGTATACAAATTAATTGGGCAAGATTTATTATGTTTGGTCAGCAATCATATTTGGAGTTGTCCTCTTGTGCCAAGGTTGTGTTATACTACACTGTATTAAGATACGGATTTAATTTCGGTTGTATTCGGTGTCCCAGATATACATAATACATGTACATTGTAGATATACAGTAATTTGCTCTACTATGGGTAAACCGTTATTTATTAATGTGTAGCAATGAATACAATCTTGTGAACTATGCAATCGTTTTTACACTTACTATTTCAAGAGGAGCTCCGCCTAATGGTTCGCGGGGACAGGCTCCCTCCGGTCCTGGGATGATGTCATCTATACTCTCACCTACCAACATAATATAACCAATGTATCTAGCCATGTACAGTGATTTAATTGGTGATCATTATGCGATTATTCATAGTAGAAACATGCTGCTGCACCTTCGGCTCATGCTGCAGTTAGGAAAGCGTACCAGTTCCGTGACAAGACTCTAGTCTGAGTTACTGGCATTTGGGGTAAGGGCATACAAGTTACAAAATGAAAAGAAGGCAACACCTCCTTATTACAGGTTCACTAAATTACTTCTCCATATGATGGATCGTATTACGGATCCTGTCATCATTTCTGGCTCCATGCTATATACACACGCTGCACACTTCCTTATAACACAGAATTTTAGGGTTTGGATGAACACTGTTAATTGCACAGTCCTTGAAAAACACAATTTTGCCTAGAATATATGTTCTAAATGTAGGACGCTTTAGGGAAAGCTAGTCTATATGTCGTTGAAAAAATTCCTTGAGTGACTGAAGAGAGATCAGTCATGAGTGGAGCATCGACTCAATTTGTTTTGAAGAGTCTAGTGGCCTCGATTCCAAGTTCATGGATGCAAAATAAGAATTGTAGCTGATTTCACTAGGTACGTACGTTTTGTGGAGAAGCAATAGTAGTGAAACAAAAAATCTCCGACTCACCATTTTCTAGCCTTTTCTCCATCTTGATGAGCAGCTCGACACCATCGATGACAAGTTGTACCAATTCAACCTCGGTCTTGCCAACTCTGTCCCAGTTTGAGATGTCAAATGTACCATCTGTACTGGTTGTCTCCTCGCCACCAGTACCTCTCTTCTGAAGACGGCAGTTCTTTAAGATCTCGTCAAACCTAATGATACACGCAGCACAGATTGGCAAATAGCTCAAAAGTTAAGCAACATTTCAATATACATGGTATCACATTTTTAGGCAAGCAAGCTATCTTTTGAACCTCAGCCTCTATGGCACCTAATCGCCTATCACACTGAACAGATCTGCTCAAAAGATAAATTCCTTGCCCAACAAACATCATTTATATGAAAAACAGCCAAGCCCTCTAACATTTCAATAGTTTTAAAGTCTTATTACTTCCACCCTAAAGCTCTACATGTACAATGTAGTTAGTAAAACGTCAATTCCCAAACTTACTTGGGATGTTCAGACACTTTGGGGATCTTGACGTGCACTCCACCTCTGAGTCCAGTTCCCAGGTTGGATGGACAGGTCAGCACATAACCGATGTGCTCATTGAACATGAATTCATTTCCTCCCTGCTCTCCCATCAGCTTCTCTACCTCTCTCAACCCAGTACAGAATCTCTCAAATACCTAAATAGACCGAGAATGTACTAATATGACAAATGAACACATTATAGAGTAAAACACATGATAGCGACGCAAAACTACGATGTTTAGCTTGTCTTTGACTACCTATGAACTATTGCGCGCGCAGTGTTTGGTAGTCGATAGTTAAAATAATGTTGAGACCCAACATGCATGCGATGACTAACCTCCTTAATGTTGCCTCCCTTCTGCATGGAGATGATCCTGCTATGGTCCTCTTCATTGATCCAGACGAGGAAGTTCTTGTCATCGTTGTGGTAGATACCTCTGGCATCTGGCCAATCACGGGCCATACCTGTGTATGAATAGTTCAACAAACACTTAGAATGATGGCAGGAGAAATCTCATTTCTTACTTTAGATCGAGGTTAACTCGAAAGGTGCGATTGACCTAAATTGCATGCATAAAAACAAAGGATTTTGAGAGAAATAACACATATTGCAATGAAACATGCAAGCTCTATTTTGCCCTACAGCAATGAACCTAACTGCGCGCCTTGGTTGGTCCTGTTAGTTTACTACTATGTTGTACACTGAGATTTATTATACTAAATAAAATAAGCACCTTGACAGGTCATGTGGGCGTGGATTGGTTTATCAAACAGGAAGTGATCTTCAATCAGCTGGTTCTGCTCTTCCGGGGTCATGGTTTCCAATGAGTAGTATTTACCCTGCAAGAAAGGGCAACTCAAAATAGAAATAAATGGGTAAAGCTTACAGTTTAACGCATTAATTCAGTTATATGAACCCATATGTGCCATTGTAGCTCTCATTGCAGCAGGTGCTTGAACAGAAATGTATAATGCAACAAAACATTAAGAGAAATTAACTACACTTGTATAACCAAGAGTCTCTCTGCATTTCCGTCAAGTTTTACTTGTGTTGCCTAACATCTGAGAGATCCTACCTTCAGGGGCCCTTCAAGGTTGCTTAACGCATTAAGGAGAACGTTCTGGACATCTCTTCTCTCAGCTCTGGTGCAGAATGGTGGCAGGGAGTATCCTCTAACATTTCTTCCTGTACGTATCTATGAAACAGGTTCGTATAAAGACACTTTTCGAGAAATAAAGATACACACAATCATCACACTTAGTATAATTCGGTAGAATTTCGCATATACAAGTATACAGTACATTGCGTATATACAAGTATACAGTACATTGCGTATATACAAGTATACAGCACATTGCGTATGTACAAGTATACAGTACATTGCGTATGTACAAGTATACAGTACATTGCGTATAGCACTTTTAACAGCAAATTAGTCTCCAGTCCACGATAAATGCCCATCTACTGTTTATAGCATAATAACATGATGGTTTATAGTGAGAATCAAATTTGTCTTGTTGTTCTATTTTTCAAGTTTCCAGAGAGTTAGTAGTTACCCTGCTAGAGAGGACGTAGTTGGGATCCAAATCTCCACCAATCAGCTTGCTTGGGTCAAGGTCACTCTTGTGAATGTCAGTTCTCTTAAAACCAACATGTCTTCCCTCGATAATGCTGTACATGAGCTCCCCATACAGTTCATATGATTCTTCATCTCCCATAGCACAACCTAAAAAGAGGTAAATTTTTCCGTTCAACTAAAGGCTCCGGTCTCCTGCCTGTTGTATATATTGATGATTTTCTTGCGCATCACAACAGAACGGTCTAAACCCCATTAAACTGATGGTGCATCGGTAGGCGCCGCATGATAATATACATATACACCAATGCAGATGTACTAAACAGGAAGTTGAGGATCTGAAATGTGATCGTTCAATTGACTATATTATATAATTTCACAAGTGCATGACGTATATGTATTTATGAAGAATCGGTGTTTTTTTAAGTTGCCAAACATTGCTACTTATGAAGCAAATGCTTTAATGGACTCTTTTCAGATATGTCCAGAGTAATACCGTTTAAATTATAATCACATGACATCATTGAGATCTTCTCATCCACATCATATCACATTGTGATGAATTTATTCAAGTTTTGGTTTTCCCCTGCTGATCAGCAAATGGCAATTGAATAGTTATCGTAATATAAGGATAACAGCAAGACGAAAATACGTCTTGTACTACTTTCATCATAAGACTATTCGCCAACACAAATATCTTCAAGGAAATCACCAGAGCTTAAGAAATCTACATGTACACATACTAACTCCATTTCTATCTCTTAGATCTAGGTTAGAATTCACTGTCTACGATACTATTTTAAAAATATTCATTTATTCAAACGCATAATAACATGTTGTTTTCCTCCATAATACAGAGACTTAATACACTAAAGGTGACGTACCAACAGAGAAGTCAGGGTTCTCCACTCCACCCCTGATACAGATATCAAGAGTACACCCACTGTGCGTCTTCAGATCCTTCAACTTGTTGTAAAGGGCTGGAGTTAGGCATTTGGCTAGGAGATGTTTGTGCCCCTCAAAGTCAGGGCATCCATCAATTCTATAAGAAATCACATCTATCAGATGTATGCTGGTGTAAGGAAGGTTACATGGGCACTCACAAGTTATTGAATATGATTAGAAGTTGTCTTCTCTCAGTCTATCTTCCTTTTTTTGTTCCAGGAGATAAGTTGAGAGAGGACAACTTGTAATTAGCTTGTACTTCTCATGATATATAGGTACCTTATCACAAACATGTACAGGTAGGCTCACATGAGTCTGTTGTATTTATTATACATGGATTTATGCATACCTACAGCTAGTTCCACTGAGTAAAAGAGACAGAAGGCCATTTGCACAAACTAAACAAACAAGGAGTAACACACCCTTATTAATAGACAGCTTACAGTAGTTATCCTGGTACAACTTACAGTAAAAATGTGTAAGCACGCATGTGTAAATTTTTTATACTACTATACACATGCAGGTCCATGAGAAATATACTAGAATACTAATATGTAGTGTATGTGGTGCGTGGATAAGTAGTACTGGGCAAGTGGAGTTCAAATCATGTGAACCTATTGACTGGAGTTGTCATCTCCTGTATGTGGAGAGAATAGCTCCAATCAAAGGATCAGTAATTCAAACTACACTGCAGGCTACATGTTACTTCAGCCAGCTGAATATATATATGCACAATCATGTACATGTATATATACATGTACATGATTGTGCACGGTAACATTATTTACCAAGAACTCGTTTTATTATGCAAGGGATATAATAAGAATTTTATAGCTACTCTAAACCCCAAACACTGCTTCTAGAATATTCAATGTATTTACTACAGTCTATAAGGTATATAATCAATAAAATAAAAATAAATAATGTATCAGTAAAACAACAATGTCACTGTGGGGAACAGCAATTAATATGCAGCAATCCAAACAAGTCTCTATGACAAAATAGATTCAATAGCAACCTGCGCCGAGCAACTAAATAGTTTAATTTCTTGTATCAACTAACTGGCTAACTCACTGACTGACAGCTAATCATTGATTGATATTGATAAAGTTGAGCTGTTCAGCTGTCACTTGGTATCTTGATATTTTAATTTGTTTAATGACAATATTAATCAGTTAAAACGGTGACTTCCTGCCTCTACCTTGTCGCTGGCAAATAGTGACATTGAGATAGCAGCTAGTGTCAAACTTTGAGGGGGGAGGGGAGGTATTTCCTCATGACTGGGTTAAATAGTTCATAGTTAATAGAAGATATTGCCATCATTTATAAGCTACATGTAGCCTCTAAATTCATATGCACATGCTGTTGGGCTTAGGCTATATAGCACTTTCACCTACTGCATTGGTATACACAGTTGCCAAATCGCTCAGTATAATAATTCATCAGAATATTTTCCCATTATCCAGGGTGGGTGTTGTGACCCTTCGTTAGTTCAGTAGTATGGGCATAGAACAAGGCTATTAATTAGAAATCCCGTATACAGACACACACACACATAGGCATCACACACAAACTATAGCAGAAGCAGAAAACCAAAGCCAAGCTATTGTGGATGTATAGTTTCATCATCACAGCATGTACTTAGGAAATTGCAGCGAGGGAGTTGCGTAGCCTTAGCAATGTTAATCACACATACATGTAGTATAAACTGAGGACCACGGACTACAGATAATTACAGTAATTACAATTATATGGTAGAGTTAGCAAACATAGGAAGGGAAGATGTGGACATGCTATACTCACTTTCCATCAGCTACAAAATATATAAAGGTAGCATTATTATTTACATGTAAGTGAAGACAAAGATAGAACGCAGTAAATACTAACTAGTGATACATAGATGTACAATGTATATGTAACACGTGTTCGACTTTACTTGAATATGGCCAATAACATCAGAGAGCAAATACAGGGACACGTCGGATGGTCATATTGTACACTAATGTTTTAAAATGTTAAGAAGACATGTAAATGAGCAAGGGTAGTTATAGTGATGCTGATGATTTAGACAAGAATTTCTAAACCACAAAGAATGATACGTTCAAAGTAAAAATGTGTGGAATGCCGGGTAACATGTCATGTCTACAAGAATATGTACCAGTATAAAAAAGTTACATTTTGATGATCTGGTCCGAGTTGACACGGCTTTTAGTTTTTAGTTTTTGTCAATTTTGCTATCATGTCAAAGAAGTTGTCCACCCCTGCCAGAGGTGGTATGTCATTACTTAGATAAAATTCCAAGCTACAATTCAGTTTAGCTTATATATAAAGACTTCAAGTATGAGCAAATGGAAGATGAAATGGAGTAGGTACCATCTCAGCGTGTGATGAGAAGTACCAGCATATCAAGGTTACAACTTGGTGAGGAAGATAAGAGTTGTGTTATTATACTGGTAGAGAGAAGACTAGTAGATACATGCTAGTAACATACCAGTGTGACCATTCTACAGACATGGGCACTCGAGTCATTTTACTCGACTCAAGTTAACTCGAGCAACAGCTTTTCATTACTTTTAATTGACTTGTGCTTTTGTATTGTGTGAAAGCTGGGATGTGACTTTTACTTCTACTCTCCTACAAAGCATGATGCTTGACTCTTACTTTACTTTAATCTCTCAGCTATCAATGATAATTCTATTGGTTTGGTGTAATTATGTAATAAGTCTTGTCCACCATAGAGAAGCTGAGAGACTCATAGATAAACAGACCTACCATTATAACAAGTGCAAATTTGAAGTAGCCTTTGTTCTTCAGAACTACTATAACTGACAGAAAATCTGATCTAACACTAAGTATTACCTATTGTGTGTTGTCACACTTGCATACATCAGAAATTTGTGTTATACAAAATTCCCATTGGTATTCTCTTTGACATACCGCTGTACTTTTGACTCTACTCTGACTCTAGCATTTTGGCACTAGCTGCTTGACTCTTACTTTACTTTTCAAAATGGCTGTTTATTTACTCTTACTCTACTTTTGACTTGCTTCATCCGATGAGTTGACTCTAAATTACTCTTTATCAATTGGGAATATATACTCTTACTTGACTCTTGACTTGAGTATTTGTCTGCTTGGCACATGTCTGCCATTCTATAGCAGAGCAGACGGCTTTTTTCATGATAATTACATCTGCTGCGTTTAACACACATAGCTGTTATAATGCATAAAATTTAAAGCATTTTAACCTACTGTATTATGTAGCCTGAGTATTTAGTTCTATGTAGGCCATGGGGAGGTTGGAGTGGGAGTGGAATACAGCCCTAATATATCTGGAAATTTAGATTTAACGGAGTTGGATCTTCCTGGCTACATGCATTGCTATAAAATGACAGCCGTGCATGCGAATTTACATAACACATGTACAATGTATATATTCCTTTATACACCACATGCATGATGAATCATCAGTGAACCCTTGCTCAAAATGGTTTAGCAAGCAAAAACTAGAATCGCTACCGCCGAGTTGATTAAAGTGTACCGGAATTAAAAGGGTGATCCTAGCCTATGATTAACAATAACAGGTGGGAATACTGTGTGTTTATACTTGTGGGATCTGGTTACACATTAACCTCAGTAACACAGGCTAGGCATCTGTGCTACTGGTGTTGTCTTTCTTAGTTACAGCTCAGATACAATGTAAGCAGAGTAGAGAGTGTCAGCACATAACGTCAGCATTTGATACTCCTCAGTAAACTTTACACAGTAGACCAATTATGTTTATTGATAAAGGAGTTCCTTTATATTAGAAATATAATCAATATGTATTTTATCAGTGCTCATTGAAAGGGCACCTTGTGCCACATGTCACTGTACTGTATGCTGTATTTCACATGGCAGGGTACACCATATGGTTTATAAGTTATGTCTATATTGACCCAGAGTAACGCACATGAAATCTTCTCTAATGTGTATGATCAAACAGACAGGATAACTGTGTGTCATTTGGGTGAATCTGAGAGTGCAACGTGTACGATAGCTTACAATGTCTGTGATAAAATACCTACATTTTACATTGAGGTTTACCTGTACACATTTTCTGTTGTTTTTGCAACATATGTTGCAAAAACAACAGAAAATGTGTACAGGTAAACCTCAATGTAAAATTTTTCAACAATTCCAATATCAATAAAAGAGTAAAACCAAAAACTGTCTGATATCAGACAGTTTTTGGTTTTACTCTTTTATTGATATGGAATTGTTGAAAAATGGTCTATTGCTGTGTGTGTCAAAGTATGTGTACATAGTACAACTCTAAATAGTGTAGAACTTAAGAAACATACTTTTCAGGATTGTTGGGATGACACTTTGATTTAGCAATAATTGATTGATAGTAACATGCTGTTGATAGATAAGTATGGAGTCTTGAAACTTATGACATTAATATAAGTACATTGTGATAAGTAGATTAATAACGTGCCATAAGAATATAATTCACTTACATTTGTAGCCTCCTTTTGATTTTGACCCTTTGCTAGAAGAAGCGCCAGATTCTCCAGCAGCAGTTGATCCTCCACAACCCATGGTTCAGATATTTCTTCAATCTAGATGCAGAAACAAGTCAAGAATATACGAGGCTGCAATGCTTTACCAGCTGCAATCACTGTCAGACAGACTTAGAGCTAATGATACTAATACAAATGGCCGTACCAGTTGCTAGGCAACAGTTGCTTACACATGTACACATGTGTATGCTCAACCAATAATGGATAAAAGAAAATAACCCAATGTTGAAAGGCAAAGACCATAACAATAGATACAATACAATAGGCACAGTTAAATAAGCACTCTAAATCTATTGATATTCAATGATTTCTAAAGTTGAAAATTATAAACCTTCAAAGTAGCTTGAACGCTGTAAGCGGTGATCAAACAGTTTGAAACTGTTACTCTATAATAGCCCTAATTCCTAGATACATGTACATGTAAGCTGAGTTTATATATCTCAAATGAAATCTTGGCACTTGGACTAGTCTTGCTATAATAGTAGGTCCAAAGAGTCTATTGCGGCCCATGGGGGGGGGGGTATAGAACCCAATTTCTATAACTAATGTACATGTGAAATGTATAAAATCATCTACAGTATGCATGTATTTACTAGTATTCTATATTATGCAGTAACTATGTGTATGTGTAGCTAGCCTCACATATAACAAATTCTTTAGACAAGTTAATTTACGTAACACAAAGTTTTGCAGACACAAGAGTAGGACAGCATCGTAACCACTTCAGTTGGATGCTTGATGACAGCTGTACGCTGGTATAAAGCCTCATTTCGTCTGCTGAGATGGGAGTGGCCTGTTATTAGCTATTACTTTGGTATTACATGTGATTAACCTGCAGACACCATCAGAGTAGCTTTACTTGGATTATTTTATCTAAAATAGTATACATACAGTCACTACTTCTACAAAATATCTTTCAAATAATACATGAATTAATCAAGTTTTTAGTAGAATGTAATATTTATTTCAAATTCCATGGAATATTATTAATACTACATGTATAATGACCATTGTATTCTCTGTTAATAAATCATAGCTACAGTTAGGACACAGTATACCTGGAAACATTGTACACAGAAACAAAAGGTAAAACAGAGCCCTTGGAATTTTCAATATTATTTTATGTATGACAATTGTGTATTACAAAGGAGTTTGGATTCATGTATTTAACTGAATTGCCAGCTAATCATAGTAACCATAATAGGATACAAAACAATGATTTGGCTGTAGTCTGTAGGTAAATTACACCAGGTAGCCATTATGGCATAAGATTTCATGTTCAGCTAGTGATTGTGCAGTGTTTTCTACAGTGTATCCTAGGTCACTATTGTACAGTACAAATCTACAATGTATCTATGATAACTACATAGCCTGTATGCCATACTCTGTATAGTGCTGCCAGTACTTATGCACTCCTACAAGGTTGTGGCCGTCATGACAATGTGCTTTGGAACACAAGGCTTTAGATGCCGTAATGTAAGGCTATATTTGTGACTACAGAAATATTGTTTTCTGGCTGTAAGTACAATATTTAGTGACCTGGTATTTTTTCTCCTCTATATTATGACGTAGATCAACCTTGACCCCTTTCTTTGCATCCGGTACCATCCACGAATAGCGTCATTACTTTCTGATATGATTGTGTTCCGGATTAGCAAGCATGTTGCAGATATACAGCACAGTATGACAGCCACTTTTATGGAAGATCTACAGCCATGTATGTACATGTACATGTATGTATATCGAGTACAGTGACACACACTTCAATCTTGCTAGTTTATGCTAGATTAGGTACAGTATTGTATCATTTCACGTAGCCTTAGATATTTGTCTGTGTTTGAAGAAATTGGGCTGGAGGTGACACCTTGTATAATGGAGAAAACAACTTCTCTGTCTGGGACTTCACTGAAGAAGCCTGGATGTTAGAGTTACGTGACCAAGATTTAACAACTGAGGGAGGACAACTTCTAGTTATGATTGATAGCTCTTGATTGTCCATATTGAAAGGTGAGCGGAAATAAACACCCAAACATAGTGCAAGTATCAATGATCACCTCACCTAGTACATGTACATGCAGTTATACCAACATCAACATTGTGGTATCCTGTACAACCTATACATTGTTTTAGTTCATAACATCATGAGTGACGCGTAAAATACAGGCATACAATGCAAACATAGACATTGAAATTCAATAAAATATGTAAATAATCACTTGGTGAGGCTGTTAACTTAATGTAAGTGTCAACAGACGTGCTTAACTGATGTGAAGCATACTAAAGTGGTTTAAGTGAGTCTCATACTGGTGTGCACTAGGGCACTAGGTAGCTAAGGCTACATGCACTAGGACACTAGGAAGCTAAGGCTACATGCACTAGAATGTAGCTAAGGTAGCTAAATTCCCAGACTGTGGAAACGACTGACACAAAAATGTATAGACTCTAGATTGCTGATCTTGATATCAAGTTGGTGGTCTACATTGCACATGTGCATACAGGAATGTTGATCAACATGTTCTACATAGCTACATGTAATGTGGATCATCTGCATTATACAGTAGATTCGCATGTATTATTTTGTACAGTTACATGTATACCTACAGTATACTGTAGATATAATTACAGACACAATTTTTTCCCAAGTACATGCATGTATAATAGAATGGGGATAATGATTTATTTTTTATGATTTACATCTTTTGTATGTCATGAGTTTTATAACATACTGTAGTAGTGAAATTAAAATCTATCCATTGAGAATGGGTAAGAAAAGAATAGATGCGAACTAGGAGAAATGTATATACATTGTATATAAAACTTCTATCATATCTATGGTAAACACCATGGCGCTAATAAGCAATTGACAACAATTAGAAGTTGTCCTCTTCTAATAAATAGAGGACAACTTCTAATTGTGATCAATAAAGTAAAATGAGACTGAGCTAGGGTATTAATTTGATGCTATTTATTGGATTATCTTGGACATTGGATAAAACAAAAATTAAAAATACCTATCTGATGCCCTGAAATCGGGAGGATATAGGGATATAGGGAGCTGGTGGGAGTGAGAGTTTGAAATAGGGAGGGTCAAGCCCAAATAGGGATAGTTGACAGGTATGAATGTTATATGTACACAAACAAAGTTATGTATGAAGCTATTATAATTATTATCTGGCAACACAATACAAAACTATACTATAGGCACAAGAATCTACATGCACTGCAATGTATAGTTTAATTGTTAATTATGGTGTGGTAGTACAAACACCAAAATTTACCCCTACTGCTTGAGACACAAGTCTGGTTAAAGTTAATCAAGTTGACATCTCTGTACCTCCTGCAGAATAAGAGTGGGGCTGTTGTGGCACCTAGCAAGCTCTATCCAAACAGCTTAGTGAGCAGATGCGAGCTCTATTCAACTGAAGTCCAATCAGTGATTGGGTAGGTTTGATAGTTGTGGTGTCAGTGGCGACCATGTAAAAAAGAAAGTTACTCAATGTTAAATTGGTGCACTTGAATGCCAACCCATTAACGAAAAAGAAAATTTATATTGGCCTATATCCTAGATTTTCTGAAAAAAACATCATGCATGCATGACTGTATGCCATGAGGCATGTCAAGGTTATTTAGCCGCATAATCACATGGTTTTATATATAAATTTTTCTCTGCGAGGATTATGTATGGAGTAAAAATGGAAATGCCTCACCCAGTTAGGTATACCAGTAGTATAGTCAGTGCACTTCTAGACAGACACGCACTCATTGACCCCTGTTTTCAACCAATCACAAGCCGGTATTTCCGATTTCAACCAATCACAGAAGAGCACAAAAATTTTGCACACGACCTTGCCAAGGTCACCCCAAAATCCCCCCTTCTGATTGGTCGAAAAAACATTTGCACACTTGACCCCGAACCCGGCCACGACCCCTTCCCTCCCTCCTTCCCGCCCTCCTCCCCTCCCCTCCCCCACCTCCCACTCCTCCCCCACTCCCCGCCACCGCCCTCGTCCCGTCCGCACCACCGCCACCGCCGCCGCCACCACCACCGCCCTCACCACCGCCACCGCCGCCGCCACCACCGCCCTCACCACCGCCACCGCCGCCACCGCCACCACCGCCACCGCCGCCACCGCCGCCACCGCCGCCACCGCCGCCACCGCCGCCACCGCCGCCACCGCCGCCACCGCCACCGCCGCCGCCACCGCCGCCGCCGCCATCACCGTCATCACCGCCACCCCTCCTCCACCGCCGCCCACCCTCCCCCCCGCAACCCCCACTCACCCGAACGACCGATCGTTTGAGGCGGTCAAGCCGCGTCCGCCCACGTTGCGTGCGGCGCCGACCGTACACGTGGAGGCGACGCCGGTGCCCCGTATCCACCGGGCCAAGCGACTAGGCAGCGGCCCGCCGCTTCTCCTGCGCCCCCCACTCGAAAAGCTTGTGATCTAAACGAGCGAATTCGGCTGCGCTTCGCCTATAGCTCTCATTAGCGATAAGAAGAAGTACTACGGAAGGCTTGGTTTCAGCGATAAGAAGAAGTACTACGGAAGGCTTGGTTTATGATGTGCATTGCATTGTTAATAAAGAAATGTGTAAAGTCTTGGCTATAAATATACTGATGGGAAGAAGGGTTGTTTCTATGATATACATTGTATTGACAACAAAGAACCATGTGCATGTGTTAAGTCAGCATATATAATGCATTAAATAAACTTTTCGCAATGGTGACAATAGAATGAATAAAAGATTGTGTACACGTGTTAAAACACAATTGAAAGAATAAAAGACACATATTTAAAAGAGTATGTCATATCTGTTATTAGCAAGGAAGTCTGTGTGCATGTGTTAAGACAGTGTATATTATACATTAGATAAACTTTTCACAATAGTAGCAATAGAATAAATAAAAGGTTGTGTGCATGTGTTAAGTCAGCATTATGTAATATATTAAATAAACTTTTCACAATAGTAGCAATAGAATAAATAAAAGATTGAGTGTATGTGTTAAGTCAGCATTATGTAATACATTAAATACACTTTTTACAACACTAGCAATAGAATGAATAAAAAAAGCTACATATGTAAAGGAGTATGTCATAGCTATTGTTAGCAAGAAAAGTCTGTGTACATGTGTTAAGGGCAGCATATATAATACATTAAAGCGTTTGAGAACTGAACAAGTGCTGTATATCAACAGAAAGCTAAAAATCAGGCGAACTTGCTCAAATGTTGGAGTTGTCAATCCAGTAAAATGCATTTTCACAGTTGAAACTAAAAGAATACATATATTAATTTTGTAACTTGAAGTTATGCCCACAACAAAAACTCAAAACTTTGTTGCAAAAATAGGGGTATTACAGTAATTAATGATAAACCCATTAATCAAAATTCTGTCATCCTATGTTGAATGACCTATGAACTTTGAATACAGCATAGGCTACAAACACCAATTAGCCTAAGTAGAATAGATATGATATGCCCTACCACTGTCTCCTCTTACTACTGCATGCCAGAGCCATACTCAATGGCTCTGCTGCATGCTATGCTGAAGTATAGCGGCTAGACAGACTACAATACAGTATATGCACATGTAGAATGACAACTGTATGCACTATCACTGTATTTCCAGTCACTACAAGTTATTAATATTATTCGCAAAACCTTCCTCTACACAGTGTCCTGTTGTTGCATATTTATACAATGCACAAATGTGCCTACTTACATGTGCATAGCTCACCGTTTGTAACTCTAATAATACATTAACAATATCAGGTGGCACATGTAGGCACTAGTCTATATTTCTATGTACATATACATGTAAATGTACATTGGATTTTGTGTCATAGTGGATTGTACTGACACTTGTTGAATAGCCACCTCCAATTCCTAATAACCTTGCTTTATTATGAGTAAATGTTCAAAAAGATGAAAGCTTGGTAGCTTTAGGTAGCTAAATGTTATTATGAAAATTCTTGTAAACTAGATGATAGTATTAACATTATCATTTATTATTAGTTTATAACACTGCACATTAGCATTTATTAACACTTACAAATATTTACAGATTGTAACATATAATTATTTATTAGGTGTACATGGATGTATTCATTTACAAATGTATTGTATTTTACATTGTATAAATAATGGGATATACTCAATGCAATAAAGGTAATATTTTCTGCTGCTCGGAGCAGTAATCTGAAGTTGTCTTCTCTTTAACGTTTACGTAAAGCAATAGAGCTATATTGTTAACAGGAATCTACAGCGCTGTCTGGAATTCACCCGCAATGTTGTTTTAATTGGAGTGCAGGCTAGATATACGATGACTAGTTTCAGCGTTAGTTCTACACAGACAGTCTGATATCTATTCAGTTAGGGCTTAGTAGTACCCGCAATTACAATTAATAATAAATTCAGAATAGGGCTAATTTTAGCAAACAGCGTTGTTTTGTGACAAGTCCCTGTCAGGAGCACTAGAGCCAACTCTCTGTTTATGTTTTGTATCATGTAATGTGTCTCTATTTTTTTATCAAGTAATGTCTTATAGCTCAGAGGCTTATCATAGTAATGCTTAGTCAAAAACAAGCTACATGTATAATAATCTAGAAAGCCTGACATAAACATCCCCTTTACAATAAAGTTAAAAAACGGACTAGGCATATAAAAAATAAGAAAGAAACCAAATTAAATTGTAATGACATGAAATTACATCTGTTAAACTGAAACACAACATTGTCAATTATAATATAAGTTATAGTAAGGCTAGTACATCATAAAGTCTTTATATTTGGCTGGGGCAGTTCTATGCCGTGTGCTTCGTCGGATAGGTTGTGGGGTTTCATCTGCGACTAGTTCGGGCTCATTTGTGTTTGCCTCCGCATTTTCTTGAGAGGTAACATCAGGGCTGCTGATACAAGTCTGCGTATCCCCATTGCAAGTCATTTGTTGCGGAGAAGACTCAACTTGTTTCTCATTGACATGTTCTCGCAGATCAGCACGATTTCGTCTGACTATGTTGCCCGTTTCCTCATTTAGTATGGCATAGGAGCGATCTGACAGCTGTTCAACTATCTTTCCAGTCAGCCATTTATTCCATTTGTCTTTGGAGGTATTGAAGTTACGAAGGAGTACAGGGGAGCCAAGTGACAATGGTTTCATGTCTCTAGCTGTTTTGTTATAGTGAGTCTGGCTAGTGAGCTTCTTCTTCATCTTTTCTCTTAGCATAATCTCAGGAGCTATTGATTGGTCATTTATTACAGTCATGGTTGGTAGTATGGATCTAGTTGACCTTCCAAACATTCTTTCTGCGGGGCTTGTGGTCATTCCAACTGTTGGTGTATTTCTGTATTCTAGTAAAGCCAAGTAGGGATCTGATGCTCTCCTCATAATCCGCTTAATTATTTTCACCCCTGCCTCTGCTTTTCCATTTGACTGCTGGTGTCCTGGAGAGCTGGTGGTGTGCTGAAAATCCCATTCTTGAGAGAAAGATACAAATTCCGCAGCAGTGAATTGTGGGCCATTGTCTGTCTGTACTACTACCGGTATACCATATCGAGCAAAGGTCTTCTTGCAGGCTCTGATTACACCTTGTGCTGTGGTGTGGTTCAGGAGCTCACATTCAAAGAAGTCAGTGAGGTAATCCACTATTATTAGGTAACATTTACTCTTGTGTGTCAAAATGTCCATCCCAACTTTGCTCCAGGGCTTGTTAGGAATATCATGATTTTGCAGAGTCTCCTTCTGTTGTAAGGGAGCATCTAGAGCACATGTGACGCATTTTTCGATATGCGTACGAATGTCTTCCGACATTGCTGGCCAAAAAACTGTTCCCCGAGCTCTACGTAGGGTTGCTGCTATCCCTTGGTGGCTGAGATGCAATTTCTTTAGAATTTGCTGTCTGTATGTCTGCGGGATAACCATCCTATGTCCTTTGTAGATTATACCATCCTGTATGGCTAGCTCATCACGGAATGTGAAGTAAGGCTTTGCTTTCTCTGGAACGTCAGCCGGCTTAGTTGGCCAGCCTTTCATTACAAGTTCTCCGAGGATATTCATTTCTTTGTCGTCTCGAGATGCAATTTGTACTGCTGTGTATGTGTTATCTGACACATAGGCTTCATTACGAGGATTAGACATTGCCAGGTCAGAGAGGAATGGTGCTATCTGGAAAATTTGCTCATCGAGAACACTTCCCTGGGCTTGATCCACTGGGCTTCGTGACAGCATATCTGCGGTAATTTGGAGCTTACCAGGTCGGTATTCGACTTTCATGGGATATCGCTGTAGGGCTAGCATCAATGATTGTAGACGCTTGGGTGCTTTTAGTAGAGTTTTCTTCATGATAGATTCAAGTGGTTCATGGTCTGTTTGCACCGTGAGTTCTTTGTTGCCAAACACATATTGGTCAAACTTCTGCATTGCATATACGATGGCCAGGAGCTCCAGTTCTATTGGTGCGTAGTTTTGCTCACTAGGAGTGAGACTTCGAGAGGCATAGCATACAGGTCTATCAGCCTGTAGTAAGACTGCACCCAGACCATCAGTACTTGCATCAGTTTGTACCGTTATTGGCTCATTTACTGTAAAGTACTGCAGTGTTGTCTCAGCTGTGATCAGCTCTTTCAGCTTCTTGAAGGCATTCTCTTGGTCTTGAGCCCATACGAAATCCTTATTGCTGGCATTTACTAGTCTCCGTAGTGGTTCACTCTCTGCAGAACAGTTAGGAACAAATTTGGAGACATAATTGACATGTCCAAGAAACCTTCTTACCCCATCACTGTCTGTTGGGGCTTTCATGTTCTTGATTGCACTGACTTTCTTTGGGTCGGGCTTCACGCCATTTGCTGAAATGATGTGACCTATGTATGGGAGTTCAGTGAGCAAGAAACGACATTTTTCTCTGTTAAGTTTCAGGTTGACATCTAGTGCCCTAGCAAAAAGTTTCTCTAGGTTCTCATTGTGGTCTTGCATGGCGGCTTCTTTGTCATCACCTTTTCCATATATCAGTATATCATCGGCTACTACAGTAACCCCTTTCAAACCATCAAGGGCTTCTGAAAGCCTCCTTTGGAATTCTTCACTGCTAGATACCAATCCAAAAGGCATTCTCAACCATTTGTACTTCCCGAATGGCGTCCAGAATGTTGTTAAATCACTTGACTCCTGGTCTAGCTTGACTTGAAGAAAACCGTCTTTTGCGTCACAGAGGGAAAATACTTTGGCATCTCTGAGTTCTACTAACACATCATCTAGTGTTGGCATTGGAAAATGGTTTCTCTTGATCACTTTGTTTAAGTTCGAAGGGTCTAGACATACTCTAAGGTTTCCGTTTGGTTTTCTTACGGAGACCATGTTGTTGATCCAATCTGTTGGATAATCAACTTTCTGACATATTTGCTGCTGTTCCAAACTTTTCAGTTTCTTCTTTAAGTCAGTAAGCATAGATACTGGTACCTTGCGGTTGTGATTCTTTCTGGGTATGGAATCTTTATCAAGCTCTATGTGATATTCGCCAGGTAGGCATCCGGCACCTTTAAAGATATCTTGGTATTGCTCAGCCAAGTCTTCCACGCTCGGTGTAGCACTGACAAGATTCACCCACTCCTGTTTGATGGATAGTAGACCAAGCTCTAAACATGTGTCTACAGAGAGCACGCTGAGACTAGATGTTTTCAACACAAAAAATTTGAATAGCTTTCCATTCATTAACACTTGACATTGCCCTAGTGGTCTAGTCTTGGAACCATCAAACAGCTGAAGGTATGGTCTGTTATTGGTCATGCGTGGTTTTCTGAGTGTGCAGTAGTCTCGATAATTAAATATGTTGCATGATGCACCTGTGTCCAATTGATATTGTATGTTGCATTGTGTTTGATCAGCTGTTGTCTGTATGTTACAGAGCAGTTTTCTGTTGGACCTGATTACCTGCACACACATAAGCGACATCTCTGAATCACTCTCGGAACCCTCATATGTTATCTGGTTGATCTGTCGTTTAGATCTGCATAGTTTTTTGTAATGGTTGTATTTCCCACAGCCGTGGCATTTCTGTCCGTAGGCTGGGCACTGTCGAGGTCGATGTGATGCGCCACAGTTGCCACATGTTGCTTTGGATTCGTGTTTGCTTGCTGGTGTTTCATTGTCAGTATCACCACTTTGTTTGTTCTTGTTAGGCTTGTTTTGTCTGCCTTTGAACATTAGTGCATGAACTGACTCATCAGCAGGTTCTGCTTTGATAGTCCTCATGTCTGCTTGGGTTGTTTCTGAGATTCTGCATTTCCTGATGGCGTCATCCAATTCAAGCTCATCAGTTTCTAGCAGTTTTCTTCTAACCTGTTCATCATTGACTCCCAGCAGTAGTGCTTGTAGCATGAAGTCATCATACATCTGATCCAATTTGCACTCTCTTGCTATTTTGTGTAGAGAGGTGATGTATTCATCAATGGTCATGCATCCCTGCTTTGTTGACAAAAGCTGATGTCTTTTAATAATCTTGTTGCTAGACTTGACACAGAAAGCTTGGAATTGGCTGATGACATCTTTATAACAATCCTTATTCTTTGATCCACTGAATTTTAAGCTCTTAAAAATGTCAACACCTCTAGGACCTATGCACCTGAGAAGAATGGCTATTTTTACCTTGTCATTCTTGTCTTCCTTTTCAGCAGCTGTTAGGTATAGTTGGAATTCTTCAGCAAATCTGAGCCACTCATTGGATAGATCAGCTCCATCCTGTATAGGTCTAGGTACTAGAAAGTCACACTCTGCCATTTCAGATCACTTGGGGCACCATGTTTATGTTTTGTATCATGTAATGTGTCTCTATTTTTTTATCAAGTAATGTCTTATAGCTCAGAGGCTTATCATAGTAATGCTTAGTCAAAAACAAGCTACATGTATAATAATCTAGAAAGCCTGACATAAACACTCTCTGTGCTAGGGAATTTTGAAAGTTTTCCCATTGTTTAGCAGAGCTGGGTCCAAGTCATAGATTTGACTTGACTTGCCAAGTCAAGTCAAGTCACAAGTCGACTTGACTTGGACTTGCCAACTTGCTGACTTGACTTGACTTTGACTTGCGCATCAATGTGACTTGACTCGACTTGACTTGGACACATGAATGACTTGTGATTTCGACTTGACTTTGACTTGCACATCAATGTGACTTGACTTGACTTGACTTGGACACATGAATGACTTGTGATTTTGACTTGGGTTCTGCCAAGTCAATCTGGCAAATAAAAATTTTGTATAGTCTAGTGTTTAGCCAACATGGAAAAAAGGTCTCAATTGTCTACCTATTTATCATTTGTACTGGGTCAGTGCTACTAGCAGCACTCAGAGTATATCAAGGTTAGCTATGAGGATATACAATTCAGGCTGTGTGTACGTGAGACTACACAACGACAATGCATAGCCACAAGTACACACAGTGCAAGTAGTGTAAGTGTAGCCTAGGTGTGGTGTAAGTAGTGAATACAATGCACAGTGCAATAATTACTATAGTTAAATTGCAGGACTGGCCAGTGGACACTCTGTGCTGTACCATGTGCTGTTTACATACTATGTAACACTGCATCACCATTACAATATACAGTATATAATACTATATGACCAGTCTCGACTGTAGTGCCAATAATACTACTTATATAGACTAGTTCTTTACCATGATTGCATAACATACATGTACATGCCCTGCTACACCTTGGCATAGGTTTTTCATGGATTGGGATGCCTACTAAACGAAAAAAATGATGTTTTGGAAAATGTAAAATTTTTTGAAGTTGTCTTCCACTTGACTTGCATTTCGACTTGACTTGACTTTGACTTGACTTGACTTGTGACTTGCATGACAGCTGACTTGACTTGACTTGACTTGAGGCATCACTGACTTGACTTCGACTTGACTTGCCTTCAAAATTTTAGAAGTTACTTGACTTGACTTGACTTGAGGCAGTACTGACTTGACTTCGACTTGACTTGCCTCCAAAATTTTAGAAATGACTTGACTTGTTGACTTGCAAGTCGACTTGGACCCAACTCTGTTGTTTAGCTTCCATCGTTTCTCATGGCTTTGAAAGAGAAAGGGTAAGTTGAGATTATTATTCCTCCACTCACTATTTTCAAAACTCATTGGATTGTTATTCAATTGCTCTGGCATTACTATCGAACACCACAGAACAGTGTCGTGTGAGTGTCATTTGATTTGGTTGAAATTTAATTTATTATGGTTTGTTTTATACCCAATTTTAATTTAAGATTAATTATTATCATATTGGTATTAATTATAATTATATAATTTAGCCTATATTTATATTATTGTAATTATTTTTTTTCTTTCTATTAATTAACTAATCTCAAATCTGTATTATAATTATTAATTAATATTATTTTATTAATTTTATATGAAATAATTTTAAATTTAATATTATATTATTTATATATATAATATTGTTAGTTATTATAATTATATTTTTGTTACGTAATTATTTTATGTACATGTGTCAGATATGACATCAATAATATTTATATTAGATTTGTAATAATAGAAAAGGATGTAGGAATCCAGGCTGTAACCAATGGAATACCAGCATGTATACTCATTATTCAAAGGTGAAGACTACATGACTGTAGACTCAGTACTTAACTTTAATGGTAATTATTATGATAGAGTGGCGGCGGACACCGCCTCAACATTTTTGGATTGCTATATTACACATAACTAAGGCTTAGGCTAGTCAGTTAATAACAGCAACCAGAGCCATTACATTTTTAATGCACTAGATATAATATCATAGACATATACAAACATAGTTAACCAGCTGACCTATGGAATACATAAAAGAAAAACCCAAATACTAGATTACATTATATCCTAAAATTATTCTTATATCTTAATGGACAACAATATATATATAGTTACAGTAATTTCATTTTTTTCATCTTTTGTGGAACATAGGCCAAGGTTGTTAGTCAGCCAGCTATTTACATATATTAGGCAAACATCAGCAGAAGAGTTATCACATCATTAATCTTTCAGTAACATTTTTATAAGACATCATGGACAAAATATCGCATTTCGAATTAGGTAATACTAAGGACATTAGTTGTAGAACTATAGACAAAGAGAGATAAAAGCACTATGATTACACACTATTATAAACACATAGAATAGTAGGACTGTAACAAAACACATCAGACTACGCTAAAATTATACTATTATATGGATATGTTAGATGTTTTAGTTTTTTCTTTTTATTTTTCTAATGCCATTGTGTATCATTCCGTATCTACAGCAGTAGGCTTAATCTATGACATCAGGTTAGCACAAACACGGAAGTTGGCATCTGTAAATATTAATAGATTTCTTTTTTTTGATGTGGTATAATCCTAGAAACACTATATCAATATGTTAATGTAACATTTTTATCCACAGTAGATATACTGTGAAAGGTTGGGACTTACAGCTAATATCAATTCAATATAGACAGCAGTAAAAGTAGCATAGAGCAAATACATTAAACTGATGAAACATTTCTGGGAATTGGAATCAAAGTTACAAATAGATAAAATAGGTGAACAACCACAGAGTAGAAGATATGCTGGCTGTCTGGGAATTGGAATCCAAGTTACAAATAGATACAACAGGTGAATAACCACAGAGTAGAAGATATGCTGGATGTCTGGGAATTGGAATCACAAATAGAGTGACTCAGTTTGGAGATTGCTTAATAATTAACTTAGAAATTAAGAATAACAAATGGCTGATGAAATACATAGGAAATATCATATATATATATATATTCATATCTTATAGAATTTTGCTGACTAAGAAAATACCTGCATAATTTAGTGAGAAAGGTATGTAGAATAAGCCAAGAATAGAATTGGAAAACCCAAGAAAGAGTATAAAAGAAGGAGAGAAAACAGTAAGAATCAGAGCACATTGGGAAAACGCTCAGAGAGCACATTGGGAGAACGCTCAGAGAGCACATTGGGATAACGCTCGGAGATCACAACTAAGGAGCACACAGGACAGAAGAAGAGATGACGATATTATAGAAGGAATAATCTGAGTGCTCAGTTATAATTGACTAGTATTATTATTAATTTTTTTTTTGAGATATTCGGACTCAGACTCAGAGTAAGTCTTTATATATATATATTACATAGATAGTGATATTCCCTTTTGATAAGGAGGCTGATTGACAATTGTACCAGCTATACCAAAGTGCTTGAATAATTCTTTTGAGATTGACCGATTGGAGATAACATTTTTTTTTGTAAGGCAATTAATTACATTCTGTACGCAGCAATTACAGACACTGATATTTTGGTTATTTGATCGCGAATTGGATTCAGCACATTGAACATTAGATTGAACCATTATTGGAGATTCAAATTTACTGAGTGAATTACATTGAATTATTCGATTGGAGATACGGATAAATTTGGATGCAAAGTCTATATATATCTCAGAATTACTGAGAATTCGATTGGACGAATTTATACAATTCCAGTGAGACAATTTCATATAACTCCACTGAAGCATTTTCATACAATTTCAGAGAGGCAATTTTGTACAATTCCACTGAGGCGTTTTCATACAATTCCAGTAGGATATTTTTCATACTTTTCTCATGAAGAGATTTTAGTACATATTTCATTGAGGTAATTTCAAATACAACAATTCTTGAACCTCAAATTTATAGGTGAAGTGATTGATTTACAGGCAAATAACTCCTATCATACCTGATACACAGATCAAGGGAAAGAGATACACTTGAATAGAGTTGACTTGTTAGCACTTGCTGATTGGACAATATATATATCGCATATAAATTTTCCAGGGGAGCTAGTCCCAATTCTGTCACTCGGATTCTTATATTCTGAAATAGACAAGAATCACATTTTTTGTATGTCCACGAGAGGAAATAATTACTTGATTGCATACGTCCTGAGTGTTACCATTACACGCACATAGAACCATAGAACCAAATTATAACAATTCATATAATTAATAGATTGAGTACAGGAGGTTATAGAAATTATAGATTATTGAAACAAATTTATTCATAGTGTGAAGTTATCACCTCTATCACGATTATCAGAATTGGCAGATATCCAATTGAATAAATTGCATGAACTTAGAAGTTATCTTCTCTCAATAGAGATATAATTGACGTGAGAAGACAACTATTAATTAGTGAGACAGACATTACATGTGAACCAAAGTTGTCTTCTCTTAATTTATTGGAGGTTAATAGGGGAAGATAATTCCAAATTACACAGTACATTACACAAACCATTGAATACAAACACAACCAGTCTATATATTATATATCACATAGAACTCTTAGTGTACTAGCGTACTTAGTATACGTATACACATATACAATATAACATCACAATACACAATCATACAAATTCCATTCCAAATCATTCATCATTTCCCTCGTGACACATGACGTTTGGTACACGTACATAAAATAAAAGCATTAATCAATATAAATCCTAATAAAATTATAAATATAGAAAGAAAGAAAGGAACTAAATATTAAATGATATTTAGTTAATAACTTTAATTAATCTTATCTATATTATTTTATATTTAATATATATAAGATTATTTAAAATTATAACTAAATATCAATTAATACTTAATAACTATAATCATAATAATAATTATTACTTGGTATTAATAATTATCCTCTGATTCCCATTCTTTGTTGTTTTATTAGGATAAGTTATGAATGAGAATCAAAATGAATATTTTATTTTCATTTTGATTTTTGATTTAGATTTCGTAATAGGCCTATGGGCTATTATAGATCGGCTCAATCTTAATAATTATTAGGCCTATTATAATACTAAATATAATTGAAATATTATCATATTATTGTAATAAATTTATATTATTAATTATGTATTTTAATTTTTTATTTACTTATCGTAATGATAATTGATAACGATAATAATAGGATAAGGAATTATATCTACAATTACAATATTTTGCAAAGAGTCTCTGCGAATCAGAAAGCAAATAACTATAATATGTTATTCATAGTGATTGTGGTGTACCACCCCCAGTTATAGAAGATACTCAGTTGGTATATAGGCCCAACCATGATCATTCTCATAAGCTCAGTGTCTGGCAGCTATTGTACGGAGCAGCAACAAAATTAAGTATAATCAATTGATAGTGATAAGTAGGCTAGGCATAAAGTGAGTACAATACAGAGTGATAGTAGTTGAAACAGAATGAAGATCCATAATGATTATTGGGTAATGCAATATTTATTGAAGAGCAATTATTTAATATAAATATTTAATTATATTTGTAAATTGGTCCAGCAGATTTACAATGTTAATATAAATAGGACAAATCTAGAATGGTGCTTCTGATGGCCACTGAATAGGTCTGTGTAAGAACAGGCAAGCTTCAGCGCTATCAGGTAGCACAGGAGCACATCACGGAGAGATGTAGTCTTGTAGCTGGAATGCTAGCCGCTCAACTCTGCACTGCCTGTTAAAATATTGACGAATCTAGTTCAACTAACCATTGACAGTCATACATGTGCATATCAGCTTTAGTTGCCATCAAACCATCAAGTCATTAATGCTGTTATATCGATTATTGTGAAATGCAAATTTAAATGGTGCATCTATCTGTTATTTGCAGATAAGAACCATGATGCTAAATAAGAACATTGAACCAGTTATTCACCTGTTTTCCTGGATTTGGCTGTTTTCCATCAGGTACTTAGTCAAGTTGCCTCCAGTCAAGAGCTTTCAATCACCCCCTGCTGTATGTTTTTCTCCTGGGAAATCCAATAACTGTCATACATTGGTAGGTATTAATATCTAAGGTTAGTAGTTGTAGGCCTACTAGGTGTATTTCATTTGTCTCATGTCAGTCTTTGACTATAAATTATGCTGCGGTGATGTACTGGCATCTATATTACTAACCTAATTGGAGGTCGACTGGTAGGTTAGTTAGTAGCTGTACTTGGATAGGGCTGGCCAAAGTTCTTTTTGAAGTGGGCCAGATCTAAAATTTGCATGCTTGAGGTGGGCCACTTTATTCTTGTTTCAATCAAATGTTGTAACTTAGGTACATGTATACTAATGTATGTAGAAGTGTATGTGCATGTGTAAGTGTGCATTATACAGTGTAGGTATAGGTGTAGCTTTGGGTGTAGGTGTACAATGTAGATGTAGGTGTACAATGTAGATGTAGGTGTACAATGTAGATGTAGGTGCAGCCGTATGTGAGGTGTAGGTATACTTGTAGACTGTACATGTAGCTGTAGGCATATATTAGGTGTATGTGTAGGTGTGCATGTAGCTGTAAGCGTGCATGTAGCTGTAGGCGTGCATGTAGCTGTAGGCGTGCATGTAGCTGTAGGCGTGCTTGTAGCTCTAGGCGTGCTTGTAGCTGTAGGCGTGCTTGTAGCTGTAGGTGTGCATGTAGCTGTAGGCGTGCATGTAGTGCATGTAGCTGTAGGCGTGCATGTAGTGCATGTAGCTGTAGGCGTGCATGTAGCTGTAGGCGTGCATGTAGCTGTAGGCGTGCATGTAGCTGTAGGCGTGCATGTAGCTGTAGGCGTGCATGTAGCTGTAGGCGTGCTTGTAGCTGTAGGCGTCCATGTAGCTGTAGGTGTGCATGTAGCTGTAGGCGTGCATGTAGTGCATGTAGCTGTAGGCGTGCATGTAGCTGTAGGCGTGCTTGTAGCTGTAGGTGTGCATGTAGCTGTAGGTGTATGGGACAGACAAGATTCTGCGTTGCTAGTCATTACTGCTTCATAGTTATAATGTAGTCAGTAGTTGTACTATGATGTGGGTTAAAGAGCTCTGAATGATATTGGAATCCAAGCTTGAAGCAGAGTGACTGGCAGAATGAGTGTGCATTCTTGTGGGAGAATGTGGCTTAGCACCTAACAGTGACTTACTATAAGTTAGTTCAAGATTTTGGCTCTACATGTACATGCCCATTCACAGGGTTTTTGAGACTGTCCCAGGTCACATCATTTAGCTACATGTAGTTCAGTCAGTGCTAGTGGGCAGTCTGTGAGCTGGCTAGATGCCAACTGTCTGTACAAGCAAGCAAGCAATCTATTAATAGCCCATAGCTTAGTGCTAGTTATTAGTAGAGCTGCATGCTAGTACTAACGGTTGTGTGTAGTGTTAAAACAGGCCTCATTGCTTTTTACTGTCTCGACCTACAGCAATGTTTAACTTCTTGACTGAAGCAAAATTTAATTGAAACTAATGTTAATGCCATGAAGATAGATTCAGTTGAACGCAATGAGGATAATGATGTTTGAAAAGTGAGTACATGTTTTTATCTGTAGCTGGAGTGGAGGTAAGTGAACCTTGCCTAAAGAGACCTCTCCTTTGGGTGTTTATGGTGGTGTCACTCAAACTAGAACATGACAGCAGTTATTGCCAGCGTTATTAGCAGAGAGAGAATCATCAGGTGGATGGAGAACCGTACAACTACATGTGACAGTGGGTATGTATACATTGTCAACCTACCTCAATGTATTATACATTGTACATATAGGCTAAATCACACCATATGTAGCCATCAGACTTGTAGGTTACTGGATTTACATAGCTCTGTATGTACATGTAATATACATTGTGACAGAGTAGAGTAGGGCTACTTTTACTGGGATCAAAGCAGTACAACTAGGAATCAGTGTGTAGTAGGTTATGTCATTACACAACGCTACCTTTAGTTGATGCTTCAATTGTATTAGTTTGACTGGCTGGTAATTATTACACATAGGTGGTACCAAAACAGCTAACACTCTGCTCTTGTTGATATTATAGTACAGGGCTGGCCTAAGTTTTGTTGAAGTGGGCCACATCTAAAATTTCCATACTTGTGGTGGACCACTTATTTTTGTTTCAATTGATGCTGTAACTTCAAAAGTGTATTGATGCTCTTAGCAGTGTATGTGCATGTGTCTGTTGGTGTACATGTAGATGTACTGTGTAGATGTAGCTCTAGGTAAGGTGTAGGTATACTTGTAGGTGTGCGCGTAGTTGTAGGTATGCTTTTAGGTGTGCATGTAGCTGTGGGTATACATTAGGTGTACATGCAGGTGTAGCTGTAAGTGTGCGTGTATGTGCATGTAGCTGTAGGAGTGCATGTGCCTGTGTGTGCATGTAGCTGTAGATGTATGTGACAGATGATATTCTGATTAGGCTACTAGTCATTATGGCCTCATAGTTGGTAGTTGTGCTAGGATGTGTGTTAATCAGTTGTATTGCATTGATTGTCAGTCAGATTATGCTACTGTGATGAACTGTCTATATTACTAACCTAACTAGAGGTAGACTGGTATGTTAGTTAGTAGTTAAACTACAGTGTGGGTTGAACAGTTGTGAATGATATTGGAATTCAAGCTTGAAGCAGAGTAACTGGCAGACTTAGTATGCAGTCTTGTGGGGGAATGTGGCTTAGCACCTACAGTGATTTACTATAAGTTAGTTCAAGATTTTGGTTCTACATGTACATGCCCATTCACAGGGTTAAGAGTACTCCAGCTCACATAGTTTTGCTAGCTCACTCAGTGCTTACCATAGATAACGGAATGTTTATATTACATCTAACAGTACATTCATTGATGTACCATTATTAGATCTATAGTAATAATAATAATGCACTCAGCAAGTAGGCAGTCCATCAGCTGGCTAGATGCCAACTG
The DNA here is from genome assembly GCA_935421135.1 of Bugulina stolonifera. Lineage (NCBI taxonomy): Eukaryota > Metazoa > Bryozoa > Gymnolaemata > Cheilostomatida > Bugulidae > Bugulina > Bugulina stolonifera. Next base: position 5,079,051 of record OW285190.1, on the reverse strand, counting down.
TCTGTACAAGCAAGCAAGCAATCTATTAATAGCCCATAGCTTAGTGCTAGTTATTAGTAGAGCTGCATGCTAGTACCAACGATTGTGTGTAGTGTTAAAACAGGCCTCATTGCTTTTTACTGTCTCGACCTACAGCAATGTTGGACTTCTTGATTGAAGCAAAATTTAATTGAAACTAATGTTAATGCCATGAAGATAGTTTCAGTTGGACACAATGAGGATAACTATGTTTCAAAAGTGAGTACATGTATTGTGCATGTTTTTATCTGTAGCTGGCGTGGAGGTAAGCCAACCTTGCCTAAAAAGACCTCTCCTTGGGGTATTTATGGTGGTGCCAATCAAACTAGAACATGAATGCATTCACAGCAAGTTATTGCCAGCGTTATTAGCAGAGGGAGAACCATCTAGTGGTTGGAGAACCGTACAACTACATGTGACAGTGGGTATGTATAGGTTGTCAACCTACCTCAATATATTATACATTGTACATATAGGCTAAATCACACCATATGTAGCCATAACACTCTTGACTTACTGGCTTTGTATCAGCCTATAATTATGTACATGTAGTATATATACATTGTGACAGAGTAGAGTAGGGCTACTTTTACTGGGATCAAAGCGGTACAACTAGGAATCAGTGTGTAGTAGGTTATGTCATTACACAACGCTACCTTTAGTTGATGCTTCAATTGTATTAGTTTGACTGGCTGGTAATTATTACACATAGGTGGTACCAAAACAGCTAACACTCTGCTCTTGTTGATATTATAGTACAGGACTGGCCAAAGTTTATTCTAAGTGGGCCACCTCTAAAATTCTCATACTTTAGGTGGGCCATTCAATTAAATGTTGTAACCTAATAGTTATTTTCAAGCACATGAACATTAATGCTCATGGAAGTGCATGTGCATGTGTGTATAGGTGTAGGCCTACATGTAGGTGTAGTATGGATGTATAGTAGGTGTAGGCTACTCGTAGCTGTTGGTGAGTAGTGTGTGGTTATTGTACTGTATTGTTAGATTACTTTAGTAATAACTGCTGCCAGGTTGAGATGTCTAAATTATTAAATGGGCTGTCAGAGTGGGGCTATTTTTACTGGAATCAATGCAGTACAACTAGAAATTGTTGCGCAGTAGGTTATGTCATAGGTTATGTCATTACGTCAGTAGTTGATGCTTCAGTTGTATTAGTTTGACTGGCTGGTAAAAGTTTCAAGACACTGTGTAGAATACCATGCACAATAAATAACCTCAGAAGCTGTCTAATGATTTTGTACTTGGCCATACCTATACAGTTGTAACTGTGCGTTGTTTGTTTACCTCTAGCTGGTGTAGAGCTGGATCTGGAAGTGCCACTACTTGAGGACTGTGGGCTGATGCCAGTAAATGCTGCATGATTGATGGGGATAGCCAAAGGACTGTTGTGACAGTTAGTAGAGGGAGTGCCATCAAGTGTGTGTAGATTTGAATCTTTGGTGAGTAAAGTATAGAAATGGTCACACATATGTACATGCATCTACATTGCAAGTATAGCAAATAGAATTATTTTTATCATGCGCAGTGAATAACTTTAAGATGTCCAATGAATAACTTTGCACTTTGCTATAATATGTACACAATTTAAGCAGTTAATGTCGCTATCTACTATTTGTTTTGATGCTTCTCCAGGTGATCTTGAACTTGGTGCATTTGGCTTAGAGTTATGGTGGTGTACACAGCATGTGAGTAGCCTGTTTACCAATGCAGCCCACAAAAGACCCGTCCACGAAAGATATGCACTACTTTCTCAGCCTGTATTCTGGAATTGAGGAATAAGTTATGCCGTGCCCATCTCTCTGGCAAACCTCCTTACACAGTTGACATTACCAGTTTCTCTGCCCTTATAGTTAGTTTGTGAATAAAATTCAATTAGTTATGTAGATACCAAATGTTTGATGCAGTAATCGTGTAAGCGTCCCATTTTTAGTTCTGATTCCGTTTTGATTTTTTAAGACTTCTGGAGAAGATTGTTTCTCAACTCACAGTACATTGTATATTTATGTTGCACTAGGATGCTAGTAGGTAGATAGCTAAAATATAATATATCATGTATTATCTAGCAGCTACCCTTGCATTTTGTCTAGTTGAAGTCATTTTATGGTTTTATATCTGCTGTGTATTGTGAAAGAGTTTTCTAATCTGATCTACACAAAGAATTATCATTTGATGTGATGTTAGTGCTGCTTCAGTGTGAACTTACTGTTACTACTTATTCAAAAATGCTTCCATTAGCCTGGATTATGGGTGTATATTGTAAATCTGAGACAGATTGCATTAGATATACATGTACATCTATCGCTGATATACAAAAGATGTAGAATTTCGCACCCAAAGCGGTGCCTGCTGTTTGCTTATTTATAGCTTATAGTGGCAAAGGGGAGAAATCCTTGTGGCTACATTGTTGCGTTGTGTTATATGCTTCACATTATGTTATCCACTCCACGCGTGGTGGCGTCATTGTTTTGAGTCGTCGTCTCAATATTGTGAATAGTTTTTCTGTAATAGCTCGTTAATCAAGAAGAATTGTAAGCTCCACAGCAAACAACAGAAACTTCGAACTATAAAGAACCTTTCTGCCAAATTTCAAAGCTTTTGGTGAAAGCATTCTCTTGTTATCTGCTGAAGAAGTTTTTGTCGAGGCTTGTTTCATCCGCCCTGCCGAAGCCATGCCCAGCATGCAGTTACAGGCTATCGGGCTACATTGTCGCGTTGTATTATCTGCTTCACGTTATGTTGTCAGCTGCACGCGTGGTAGCGTCTGTGTTTGGAGTCATCGTCTCAATATTGTAAATAGTTTTTCTGTAATAGCTCGTCAATTAAGAAGAATTGTAAGCTCCACAGCAAACAACAGAAACTTCAAACTATAAAGAACCTTTCTGCCAAATTTCAAAGCTTTTGGTGAAAGCATTCTCTTGTTATCTGCTGAAGAAGTTTTTATCGAGGCTTGTTTCATCCGCCCTGCCGAAGCCATGCCCAGCACGCAGTTGACAGGCTATCGGGCTATAGTGAACCAAGGGCTGATTAGGGACAACTTCAAAAATTGCGATTTCGGCCGTACCTTTGTTGCATTGAGTACTTGCACATGCAGTGGACACTAAAGTGTTCCATAGCCTGATGGCTGTCAACTGTGCTGTTAGGTGCAGTAGTAGAGGAATTTTTATAGCATTAGATCCTTAATTGTTGTTGGGTGGTCAGCCCATAGCCTAGGCCACAGCTTTAGTTCACAAACAGTGTAAGAGGGAACACAGGTCTTATTATTGTGACTACTGACTGTACTACACATTGATAGATATAACTATGTAGGCATTATGAAGTCAAAAATTACAACAGTGTAGTGTGGATGAATTTCAAATTGTATAACCCCCATGTGCTTTAGGGTAAAGGGACATTTCGAAAAAGACAGTCCGAAACAGGACGTTTCACAACCGGTCATTTCGAAACAGGACAGTTCAAAACTGTGTAGATTGCATTAAGAGGAACACACTCACAGATCATTCATTTTAATTATTCAAGTCAAGAATAATATTTAAAAAAAAAATGAAGTGAAATCTGGTATTTGGGGTTAGAGGTTTTGAACTGTCCAGTGTTGAACTATTCAGTTTCGAAACGTCCTGTTTCGAACAGTCGCAAATTCATGCTTTAGATAGGTGTCCCCTCCCCCCCCACTTGAACCCACACACTAATAAGAATTGCTATACATTTTTGTATTCTGAACATGTATATTGTGTCAAGTGTCAAAGATAATTTACATTGTAGTGTGCTACTGCAGTCCAATTTCATTCAAGTTGTCTTTCACATTGCCCAATGCATGAGAATTAATACTGATAACTACTCAAGTTTGACTTGGGTGTTTTAAATAATAATTGCCTAAATCCTCTTCCCTATGGTCTGTACCCTACCTGATGAGTAGTGTTATCATGATGGTAGGCTGGTAGTTTGAGCTACCAGTTACCATATTTATATAATGGATTACTATTGTATTCCTTTGGCTTGTATGCCTATGGAAAACTCTGGCTATATCAAGATCATAAACACAGACCACAGTGATGTACAAATGAGGAATACAGTGGTAGTTGAAATAAAAGTTTGCATGTGATTGCTTGTAACAAGTTCACATTCTCACCCAAGTCCTGTGTGGCTAATTAATACATATAACAATAAATAGCCATTCTCAAAGCACAGAGTGATTAGAATAGGCATGTAGAGCATAGCACATACATATAAATTACAGCCTCTGATAAATAACTGTGACACAGTGATGATTGATGACCACCTACACCCCTACATTGTAGTATAGCTAGTAGGCCTTGTCAACATAAGTACCTATGCTGTGCCTCACTATTGAAATTCCAAGGCAGCTAAAGTAATTAGTCAAAAACCCTTTTCACCCCACAGTGTTTTTGCTCAACAATATCAGCTTACAGTAATGCCCCTATAACAGGCCTGGTTTTCACCTAGGGTCTAAAAATGTGGTAGAGGCAACAAATCCCTAGAGACCTTTGGAGACCCTTGGCACCCCCAACTCCTTAACCAAAGGCTCATTTGGAATGACAACTCCATAATTTCATTGAAAAATGCTGTTTTTGAGCATTTCAATGATGCATAACACTTGTTCAGTTCTCAAACGCTTTAAATAAACTTTTCACAATAGTAGCAATAGAATAAATAAAGATTGTGTACACATGTTGAAATATCATTATAATATGATTTAAACACAATTGAAAGAATAAAAGACACATATGTAAAGGAGTATGTCATAGCTATTATAGCAAGAGACAGCTGTGTGCATGTGTTAAGTCAGCACATATAATACATTAAATAAACTTTTTACAATAGTAGCAATAGAATGTATAAAAGGATGTGTATAAGTGTTAGAATACCATTATATAATAATTTAAAAAAATAATTTAAAAAAAAATCCTCACTGATTTGCTATCACATAAAAGTAAATGCAGAGGGAATGAGACACTACAGAGAGAGAGAGTGGGAGAAAGAGAGTGGGAGAAAAAAGAAAAAAAACTAAAGAATGATGATTAGAGCTTTTCTTCACTGACTCGAAGGTAAGCTTCAGCTTGTGCTATTACCTCTCTGTGATACCCATTCTTCTTGAGATGAAAAATGGCAGAGCGGTAATACTCAACTGCTCCAGAGAAAAAAGATGGGGGGAGTCTGCTTCGATCAACTAGTTCACTGACAGTCTCCTCTTCTATGGGGGTAATAGTGGTGGGGGTATTAAGATTGAGTTCAGACGAACAAGAAGGAGATTGCGAGCTAAGTAGCTCTCTTCCAAAAGAAAGAGAGGGTGAAGCTAAAGAAAAGGAAGAAGTGGTAGTAGTAGAAGTAGTAATAAAAGTAGGTATTGAAAGACTAGTAATTATATTATTAGATCTTCCAAGAGAAAAAGAGGGTGAATCTAAGAAAAAGAGTGGAGCAGGTGAAGAGGTGGGAGTAGAAGTAGGTATCGAAACAGTGGTAACTGTATCATCAGATCTTTCAGGAGAATGAGAGGGTGAATGTGAAGAAAAGAGTGGGGGAAAAGAAGCAGTAGAAGGAGTGGTAGTAATGGTAGTAGTAATAGTAGTAGTTGTAAGAGAAGAAGTAGAGGTGGTAATGTCTCCATTAGTAAGAGAGTTACTGATGGAAGAAGCATCTGAATCAAAATGATGGTGAGAAGGGAGAGGAAATTGTGAAGAGCACACCCCAGACTTTACAGATCTTTCAGGAGAATGAGAGGGTGAATGTGAAGAAAAGAGTGGAGGAAAAGAAGTAGTAGAAGGAGTAGTAGTAACAGTAGTAGTTGTAAGAGAAGAAGTAGAGATGGTAATGTCTCCATTAGTAAGAGAGTTACTGATGGAAGAAGCATCTGAATCAAAATGATGGTGAGAAGGGAGAGGAAATTGTGAAGAGCACACCCCAGACTTTAAAGAGAATGGAGTAGTAGACATCCCCTTAAAGAAGGGAGGGTATACTACCCCACCAACAGTTGTTGGAGTGTATGCGGGGATGAGTATTTTGGAAGGTGGAGAGTGACCAGTGACCCTTTGCAAAAAGGATATGGTCTTTTTTAATGAATAGATATCAGTTAGAAAGCGTGTGTTGAATGAGATGTGTCGGTGACAGGGCTTTCCATCAATATGATGATTAGATGGAAAGTTGTAGTGTCTATTCATCCCCTCATCATCTACTGTTATGTGATAGCAAAAACAGATTCGGAGCAAAAAATGTTGTTGAATGTGGACACCTCGTCGGTGCCCAACATTCTTATTGCATAAAAAGCAGGGGTCGTCCGATTCAAATGGCTTTGTTAGTGACATCTCCAGTCTTCTTTTTGTCTCATCACTAACAAAGACATAGAATCTTAGACCCCCCTTACATATCGGCTTTGCTCTGAGTCCTAAAAAAGAAAGAAAATAACAAGAATAAGTGAGAGAGAACATATGACTTACTTGTAAATCAGAAAAAAAAAAGATTCTAAATATACAAATAGATACTAGATCATTCTTACCTATCTCGAACCCATCTACTCCCCCACATTCTTCAAATAATGCAATTTCTTCTTCCCCTAGTTCTGTTTCTTTTTCATTCTATAATGTAAATAAAATGTGCAGAGACTAATTAACAAACTACATTAACATAGTTATTTGTAATATATGGTTTTTGAAGAATTTGATGAAAAAACTAGCACTCTAAGTACTAAGCAAGTCTACTAAAGCCTGTCTATTTACTCACATAAAGAGAAATACATCATTAACATAAGAAAACCAGTTGTAATTTATGTTATATTTTTTCACATAAGAAAAGAAAAAAAAAGTGTCTTATTGATAAAAATAATACATAAGAAAGAAAGTGCAATACTTATAATAAAAATATCACTAATCTTTAACATCTTAGACATGGTAAGAGACTTATAGAATTAGAGAAAATCATACTATGGCTAATTAACATCTGGTTTTAAAAAGGAAGTAGTCTCTTTTGACATTCTAGACATGGTAAGAGGCTTATAGTATAAAAAAGTACATCATCATTATGTGTAACTAACATGTACTTCTGAAGAAATGTCAGTAATCTCCTTTGACATCTTAGAAACCCAACACCATATTGGATTGAAGGTGTAATGCATGTGTGAACAAATAAGATAATAGACTAACCATTTCTGGAGATGGGATTCTTTTCCTCGAGATTCGTCTTCTGTCTTCCGAATCATACGTAATCATATACTTCATACCTTTTTTTGATGTTTTAATTTTTCTTATATATTTCTTTCTTTGATATTTAGATGTAGAAGCCTGTAAGTATATGTAGAGTAATAAACATATACCAAAGCATGAGTCAAGTAGATGGAACTACTAATGCAACATAGTTACTAAAGAAAGAAACACTACAGTGGTATAACCACTTATAATAAAGCTTCTAAGCTCCGGTCACACAAATTGTAGTATAGACAGATCAGATCTCTACATACTTGCTCTCATGTTGAGAATCAAAACAGTTTAATACATAAGCTTACAAAGTTTCTAAGCTCTGGTCATACCAAGGGAGTATTATATCACTACTAAAATAGAATTAGTCCCAATGTTAACTCAAATGAGTAAATTCATACTAAAATACATATTAAAATAAGTTTACTCACCATATTAATTGTTGAGTGATGTTTATTCAGAGAAATTAGTAAATATCCACAGAGTTGCAAGTCTTTACTAGGTGGTTGAGTGGTAATGATAAAAATCCTCTCTCACGCTTGCTTTTATGGAAATCTCTGTCCAATCAGAAGTGATTTGCCTTTTTTTAGTCTGATTTATTGCATCCCGATGTGATTCGATGTAACCCGATGTAACCCGATGTAACCCGATGTAACCCGATGTAACCCGATGTAACCCGATGTAACCCGATGTAACCCGATGTAACCCGATGTGTTTTCGACCTCCCCCGATGTGTTTTCGACCTCCCCCGATGTGATTCGATGTGTCTCGATGTGTTTTCGACCTCCCCCGATGTGATTCGATGTGTCCCGATGTGTTTTCGACCTTCCCCGATGTGACCCGATGTAACCCGATGTAACCCGATGTAACCCGATGTAACCCGATGTGTTTTTTACCTCCCCCGATGTGTTTTCGACCTCCCCCGATGTGATTCGATGTGTCCCGATGTGTTTTCGACCTTCCCCGATGTGACCCGATGTAACCCGATGTAACCCGATGTGTTTTTTACCTCCCCCGATGTGTTTTCGACCTCCCCCGATGTGATTCGATGTGTCTCGATGTGTTTTCGACCTTCCCCGATGTAACCCGATGTGTTTTTGACCTCCCCCGATGTGATTCGATGTGTCCCGATGTGTTTTCGACCTCCCCCGATGTGATTCGATGTGTCCCGATGTGTTTTCGACCTCCCCGATGTGATTCGATGTGTTTTCGACCTCCCCCGATGTGATTCGATGTGTTTTCGACCTCCCCCGATGTGATTCGATGTGTCCCGATGTGTTTTCGACCTCCCCCGATGTGTTTTCGACCTCCCCCGATGTGATTCGATGTGTTTTCGACCTCCCCCGATGTGATTCGATGTGTTTTCGACCTCCCCCGATGTGATTCGATGTGTTTTCGACCTCCCCCGATGTGATTCGATGTGTTTTCGACCTCCCCCGATGTGATTCGATGTGTTTTCGACCTCCCCCGATGTGATTCGATGTGTTTTCGACCTCCCCCGATGTGATTCGATGTGTTTTCGACCTCCCCCGATGTGATTCGATGTGTTTTCGGCCTCCCCCGATGTGATTCGATGTGTTTTCGACCTCCCCCGATGTGTCCCGATGTGGTTTCGACCTCCCCCGATGTGATTCGATGTGTCCCGATGTATTTTCGACCTCCCCCCGATGTGATTCGATGTGTCCCGATGTGTTTTCGACCTCCCCCGATGTGTTTTCGACCTCCCCCGATGTGATTCGATGTGTTTTTGACCTCCCCCGATGTGTTTTCGACCTCCCCCGATGTGATTCGATGTGTTTTCGACCTCCCCCGATGTGATTCGATGTGACCCGATGTGTTTTCGACCTCCCCCGATGTGATTCGATGTGTCCCGATGTGTTTTCGACCTCTCCCGATGTGATTCGATGTGTCCCGATGTGTTTTCGACCTCCCCCGATGTGTTTTCGACCTCCCCCGATGTGATTCGATGTGTTTTCGACCTCCCCCGATGTGATTCGATGTGTTTTCGACCTCCCTCGATGTGATTCGATGTGACCCGATGTGTTTTCGACCTCCCCCGATGTGATTCGATGTGTCCCGATGTGTTTTCGACCTCCCCCGATGTGATTCGATGTGTTTTCGACCTCCCCCGATGTGATTCGATGTGTTTTCGACCTCCCCCGATGTGTTTTCGACCTTTCCCGATGTGTTTCGATGTTTCCCTATGTGTTTTCGATCTTTCCCGATGTGATTCGATGCACTCTGATGTGTTTCCAATGCGCTCCAATGTATATGCTGTTAGCCAATCAGCTTTATTTGTATCTTTTTATTCACTATATAAAGAGAGGTGGAAACAGTAGTTTAGTTAACTCTTTCTAGCTCCAGTCTGTTCTTAATAGAAATTAAAGAAGGTTAGCACACAAATAGCATGGAAAGTGGATATGGATCAAGCGAGTATAGCAACAAGCTAATGACTCCTATAAACCAAGAGCTGATGAAGGTAACAGTGGAAAGATGTACAGAACAAAGCAAGTATGAGAATAAAGACTTATTTGAGGGGATGTCTGAGCTCTTTCTCCAAAAAAGCTTACCTCTAGACTGGCAGAAATGGGATCCTTTAACCGATATTCGTAATAAGCTTAGCACACAGTTACTAGAAGAAATTCGTTCTATCTTTTGGGAGCAAGATGGAAAGGATGAAGAGTTGTAAGTTATACATACTTCCAACTTTTTTTTTTTGTTTGTTTCGTATTGTCTTTTATGATCAAAATAAAATATGATAGACAAATTTCCCATATAACTACCTCTCAACTATGTGAAAAACAAATATCATGCTAAATGATGTAGTGAGGTACTAGAAGCAGCCCGAGATAGAGATGAGAGAGCCGTTGCACTCGCGGTATTTGTTGCGAGGAGTCACAAACAACTGAATACAAAGAATGCGAATCGGCAGACGTTACTTCACCTAACTGTACAGTCTTATTGTTCAGATTCACTAATTCGCCTCATCATCACAAGGGAAGCGGATGGAGCAATAGCCGATGCTTGGGGTTAGTGTTTTATAGCACCAATGTTTGCATGCATTGCTTGTTAAAAAATAAAGTGTTGCAAAACTTGTAACAATTCGGTACTTATCTATATTGCTAATGTTTATTTGGAAGGTGACACCCCCTTCACATTGCTGAACGTCTGGGTAGAGCTAAGGTTATTCATGCTCTAACCACAAGTTTGACCAGAGCAGAAGTAAAGCATCCATACTTCAGAGTTCCTTACAAATCACTTCCCCAAGACAATGTACAGAGCTACAATCATGATGGAAGGAGTGTAGTCCACCTCATTGTTGAAACAGCGCATAGCAGCAAGCATAGAGAGGCACTAAAGGTACTAAAAAAAAATACTCGGGCTGACTTAGACATGAGGGTAAGTGAATACATTACAGTGGAATAAAAGTAGAGTAGATCGAATTGATAAGTTAGATGGGGAGTTTAATTCTATTCTCTTGTTTGATATTATAGCGAATGGGAGATGGATACGCCCCATCTCACATTGCCATAGAGAATGAAGACTACGAATGTCTACATACATGTCTAAGATTGGGAGCTGATTCTGAAGTTCGTAACTACAAAAGTGAAACCCCTCAACAACTAGCTCACCTCTACAAATCAGCAGATATGGTAAGGGACCAACAACATAAAGAAGTATAGATTTCTTGCTTTGTCCACCTTGAGTGATATTCGTCTGAGTAAAAAACTAAAATCATCTTGTAGGTAAGACTGTGTCAAGAGTTTGGAGCTGGAGCATATCAATTAGAGTATGCTGAGACCGAAGTCGTAAACATTATAGCTCCTACGACTTCTGATGAAGATGAGTGATAAGTACCTAAACTCCTCTTTTATTTATTCTATTGCTACTATTGTGAAAAGTTTATTTAATATATTACATAATGCTGACTTAACACATGCACACAACCTTTTATTTATTCTATTGCTACTATTGTGAAAAGTTTATCTAATGTATAATATACACTGTCTTAACACATGCACACAGACTTTCTTGCTAATAATAGATATGACATACTCTTTTAAATATGTGTCTTTTATTCTTTCAACTGTGTTTTAACACGTGTACACAATCTTTTATTCATTCTATTATCACCATTGTGGAAAGTTTATTTAATGTATTATATATGCTGACTTAACACATGCACACGTTTCTTTATTGTCAATACAATGTATATCATAGAACCAACCCTTCTTTCCATCAGTGTATTTATAGCCAAGACTTTACACATTTCTTTATTAACAATGCAATGCACATCATAAACCAAGCCTTCCGTAGTACTTCTTCTTATCGCTAATGAGAGCTATAGGCGAAGCGCAGCCGAATCCGCTCGTTTAGATCACAAGCTTTTCGAGTGGGGGGCGCAGGAGAAGCGGCGGGCCGCTGCCTAGTCGCTTGGCCCGGTGGATACGGGGCACCGGCGTCGCCTCCACGTGTACGGTCGGCGCCGCACGCAACGTGGGCGGACGCGGCTTGACCGCCTCAAACGATCGGTCGTTCGGGTGAGTGGGGGTTGCGGGGGGAGGGTGGGCGGCGGTGGAGGAGGAGTGGCGGTGATGACGGTGATGGCGGCGGCGGTGGTGGCGGCGGCGGTGGTGGTGGTGGCGGCGGTGGCGGTGGTGGCGGTGGCGACGGTGGCGGTGGTGAGGGCGGTGGTGGCGGCGGCGGTGGCGGTGGTGAGGGCGGTGGTGATGGCGGCGGCGGTGGCGGTGGTGCGGACGGGACGAGGGCGGTGGGGGGGAGTGGGGGAGGAGTGGGAGGTGGGGGAGGGGGAGGGGAGGAGGGCGGGAAGGAGGGAGGGAAGGGGTCGTGGCCGGGTTCGGGGTCAAGTGTGCAAATGTTTTTTCGACTAATCAGAAGGGGGGATTTTGGGGTGACCTTGGCAAGGTCGTGTGCAAAATTTTTGTGCTCTTCTGTGATTGGTTGAAATCGGAAATACCGGCTTGTGATTGGTTGAAAACAGGGGTCAATGAGTGCGTGTCTGTCTAGAAGTGCACTGACTATACTACTTATACCTCAAACCTGCATTGTGAGTGGTAATGATGGAGTTCTAACTTTGTGTTTCAATATGCAGGACGGTCTAAAATGATGTTGTGTCATTTTTTAGGTAAAGCAGTCACTTGTTAAATCTTAGTAAAACTTCAAAAACTGACCACTTGTTTTCTACAAGGATGGGTGCAGCTCAGCAGCCTCAGCTCTACTCAGGCTTGCCAAGTTCGACTGATGAAAATCAGGGAGATTCAGCATTTGGTTGGGAGGTGTCCATTTTGGGTGGAGTACCAAAATTGGGTTGAAAATCAGGGAGTCTCCTGCGGAATCAGGGAGACTTGGTAAGCCTGGCTCTACTAGAATTCCATTCTTTTCTTTCGAGAAACTCCTTGGCGATTTTACTGCTACAGTCGTAGTTGTCTTATCTGGAAAAAAGTACTAGAAAGAGAGACGATAACTTCTAATTAAAGCGACCCTGCATAAAAACATTAGGTTTGGTCCGACCAAAAAAACGGGCCTTAAGGTTCGAACATGTACGCTCCTTTATTAAAATTGTGGATCGAATAGTCGGCAGCCGTTTTGCGCAGTGAACAAAAAGTTAATGCCATGCACGTGTTGGCCAATTCTTTTTCACAGCCGTGCACTCCGTGTAGATAAATGAATTTCAAGTCATCCTGCTTACTGAAGGACGCAACTGTATAGACGACTGAATAAGGAAAACAGAGGCTCTAAAAATTGTTGTGAGTTATAGGATATTGCCGACACTGTTAGCTAAATTTCAACGGTGTTCTATACGATATTTATTTGTATTGAATACGAATTATATTATAATTATATTTAATATTTATATTTTATTATTATTATACTTATTATACTTATTATTATTTTATATAATAATAATTGTTATTTATATAAATATTTATATTATATTATATATTTATAATAATAATTATAATAATAATATGCATATAATCTAGGCTCCTATTATTAAACTAATCTATTCGGACTAATCATTATCAATGGTATAATATAATATTAATTATATAGGCTAATTCAATTCCTTAATTGTATTAGGGCCTGCAAATATAAATAATTAATAAATTTATTAAAAAATTAAAATATAATAACTTATAAGGAGTAAATAAGCTATAATTATAATAATATTATTTGAAAGAAAAGAGAAGACAGGCGAAGAGATCACAGACGGAGACTCTCCCTTCTGATGAGAATTTTGATTCTTTCTCTCGCAAGAAGAAGACCGATATTGGAACCCTATCTCTGTCCTCTGCATGCGATGATGTCATCCCATGAACAACAAATGTAAAATGTTTGCGCTAACAAGAGCGGTGAAAAGAGGAGAGCCTACCTCAATCTATGCTGCATCATATATCTGTCACAGCAGTTTTCAAGTAATAACCATACGAGTTCTAAGGATAGAGCCTCCACAAACCTGAAAATGGAAAAATGCTGAAAACCTGTATGACCACCGTTATTGATGCCAAATGTTTGTTCTATTCTAGTGCATGGGAGACTTTCCTATTTCACCATCCATATCAAGAGGTGTCATGAATAATCTAAATTTGAGTTTTTAGGCCCTACATTGAGTAGGCCCCCAACCCCGAATGTGAATGTTTCATGCACACTGACACACTTGGTCAGCAGGGAATTTGTTTAGTTACGACAAAATATTTGATGATATTATTAGTTTGGTTGCAGACATAGTATGGATTTTATAGTTGTAACTACTCTTAGTCATGATACGCTACTCTTTCAGGAACCATGCCCAAAGTACCTCGACGCAAACAGACACCTCGGGCACAAAAGTTCTACAGAAAGAAAACTGAGAACCCCCAATTAGGTAATATTCTAAATTAATAGCCCTACTGTTTTTAGTTCATCTAATAGGGAGATTTTTACATGTGGATGCCAGTTTATATTTAGAAATAGGTGCTGTTGAACTAGAATGTCGCAGGTGAGCATATATTTAGGCCTGTTAATAGTGTTGTCTAGCCATTTCACTGTTGTTTAGTTACTGTAGCCTTGTTGGTGCCCGACTTGGAAGTAAATATTGCAGGCTGGCGGGGCTCTTATTTGTTGGTTTTGACACGCATACTCTGGCAACTAGCCCATCTTAACAGCCTATTATCTACTAACTGCAGTCTAAACTTAGTGACTAATTATCCACTTGGAAGTTGTGTATTTGTTCACTGGTTACTTAAGCACATAGCTATGCTTCAAACAGTACACACACCATCTACAGTGAGCATGTACATTAGTAGATGAAAATGGCAAACATGCACCAGCAACAGAATCGGAGGCTGCTGAACCAAGTGGTGTGATTGGCCACTCAGGTCAGCTACAGAAGTTTTTAGACTGGTCTGAAGAGAATGGAATAGTCTTGAATGAAAAGGTTTGTACAATAAATGATGTATTTATTGACCACATTTTGCCATCCACATGTTCATAGTCGTTTGGGACACGTTAACTAAATGTAGTCATGGTCAAGTTATCCTAGCCATAAATTTCTGTGGGGCTATTGATGCATACAACCGACTGGTAACCTATACTATTTCGATGTCTGATGTATAAATTTGTGCCAGGCTCACCTGTTTAAACATTTAGCTATCAGCAAAGGTGTTCCCATGTACATGTATATGTACATGACTGTATAAGCATTGAATATGAAGCTCCATGTATTGGCCCCGTAACAATGAATCACAACAATTAAAAGAAAATTGCTACCAATGTGATTCGTTCTTACTGGCCCCAATAATAGGTGTCGCCTGTTTCCTGTCGTGCTACTCGCATGCTCCATTACTCTGACAACTGGTCCTCTAGGTGATCTGCTGTGGTGAGACTGGAGGTGTATCAGCCAACTATGGCATGATGGCCGCTGATGATATCAAAGCCGGAGAGAATATATTTATACTTCCCCGATCTACTGCTCTAACCCCAGACAACTGCTCCATCTCTGACTTCATACAAGAGAGTAAGTAGTGTGGGAGATCTGGTATCTCTGTTTCTCACCATTTCTCACAGTAGCTGTTTTAATCCTTTTGGGTAACGGGGTTCTGCATAATAGCTAACTCTATCAGCGACCTCCATCTCGCTCTGTTTTTAGTATCATCCTTTCTAATATATATTTGCCCTTATCGTATCCATCTATGTTTCGGTCTACCTCTCCTTCTCTTGCCTTCAACACTAATATTACCGACTCTCCTAGTGTCTTCCTCCTTCCCTCTCCGACATACATGTCCATACCATTGCAGCCTATGATTATCTCTGTATAAGTCTGTGGATATGGTAGATAGATTGGTTGCAGTAGCTAGAATATAGCCATTGTACTCATAGCTAGAGGTGTCGTCTATTCACTGCAGTAAGGTAGGGTAAGGTGTTTGAACTTGGTAATACCGCATGTACATGTAGGGAGTTCTCCATTGAGGAATGCTGCTAGCCAAGTACGAATGCAATAGATAGTGTCTTCGCAACCTCTTAGGCCGACATGGGTCGCAAATAAAAATCAAAAGATGGCCGTCTGGCCTAGGCCAACAGGGCTGACTATTGGTCTGGGGTTTTTGCTTGGCCGGACAAAGCCATCCCTAGCTCATCGGCACATCTGATTTCTTCATACGAAAGTGAGGATTTTGCTTTTGGCCCAGGCCGGTGTATTCGCTACTCTGTAATGGATATGTACCGGAAATTTAGGCCGCAAAGACACTAAGAGCTTCATAATTATGGTAACTACATGTACACCCTGGTGAGCTCAATTACAGTGTCCACATCCAGGTGCAGCATTGAAGAAATTTCCCAGGACGGTAACCGAGCTATACTACTGTTTCTACTACAATGTTCCTCATAATGATTTACTGATTTAGATTTGGATCGTCTCAAGTCCAACAGTGGATGGCTGCCTCTAATCCTAGCACTGATGTACGAGAAGCTGAACCCCACATCTAAATGGAGGGGCTACCTGGACACCTTCCCCAACTTTGATGATATGGAACTGCCTATGTTCTGGCCTCTGTAAGTATACCCGCTGTCTATCTGTAAGTATAACCGCTGTCTATCTGTAAGTATACCCACTGTCTATCTGTAAGTATACCCGCTGTCTATCTGTAAGTATACATGCTGTCTATCTGTAAGTATACCCGCTGTCTATCTGTAAGTATACCTGCTGTCTATCTGTAAGTATACCCGCTGTCTATCTGTAAGTATACCTGCTGTCTATCTGTAAGTGTACCTGCTGTCTATCTGTAAGTGTACCTGCTGTCTATCTGTAAGTATACCTGCTGTCTATCTGTAAGTATACCTGTTATCTATCTGTAAGTATACATGCTGTCTATCATTCATAGAATCACATACCTCTGGATGCATATCGATATCTGACGAACTAGTTTATATAATTATGTTGTACTATGTAGATCTGAATTGGATAGACAACTTAAAGGTACTGGAATGGTGCAGTCCGTCGCTACAGACATAAAGAACATGAGGAAGGAGTTTGAGGAGATTCTTCTACCTCTAATCATAGAGAACCCGCAGCTATTCAAGTAAGTGAATTTGTGCTTGCTCGGCAATAGCCTGTGTCCCTAGACCAACCTCCTTATACTCTGTGAATAATGGTACAGTTATATTGTCTATTGTGATTGGTCCTTTGCTTGCCACATCTGCCCTGCAAAAGTTGAGGTTTGATGTTGTATTAGTGTAGTAGTCATGTCATATTAACCCTAATCAGGCCACATACAGGGCTATTATATACATGTAATTTTTAGATTGTGTATCAACTCTAGTACTTTGAGCAGGTCTTCTATGCTAAATGGTTATTTCAGAATGTATGTTATTCTACTGATATATCTGTAAATGACTCACAACGGTTAATTCTCCAGGTCATACCAATAGAGCATAAATTGATACGATGCATTCCTGTATGCACGTTTCTTCACTGTTTGGAAATTGTTTCAGAGATAGAAAGTTTAAAGATTTCCAGTTTGCTAAGCAGATATCAGCATTTATAATGGCATACAGCTTCACTGACGACGTATCCATCAAACAGGACTCTGAAGGTGTGTATGCAGTGTCTTATTGGGTGCTAGTGCCAGCCACAAACTAGACCTGTTGATGGTAGATTATAGTGCTGTGCCTGGATAGGTCGTTTTAAAATTATTAGTGTATTATTGTAATAGTGAAGACCAAAGTCAGTCTTTTATGAGTCTTCCTCAATCAGGGTTGCACTTTTCTTCAGCGTCATTCCACCTATTGGCTGGCTGTCCCATTGGGACATGACAGTATATAGGTACAGCGTACAAGTATAGGGTATTGGGTATAGGCATAATAGGTACAGGTATAGGTACAGGTATAGGGTATAGCATATAGGTATAGGGTACAGGTATAGAGTATAGTGTATAATAAGTATAGGTATAGGATACAGTTATAGGATGTAGGTACAGGTATAGGCAGCCCTCATCGAGTTTGTTATTCATGAAGACATTTAGAAGTTTTCAAAGTTTGTAGAAGAAGGGTAGTCTAAGCTAGGCCTGCACCGGTGTTGCCTCCCCACTGATATTCGGTTTTTGGGGTGGTGGTAATCAAACACCGGTTGACACCGGTTCTCTTGTGCCTAGTCTCATTCGGTGTCAACCGATGCCAAATTTGGATCGATATACCGAACCGCACCGGACCCCATTGATCCTGGTCTCAAGCGGTGTTAGACGGTGTCAACTTTGGTTCGATATACCGGATCGAACTGGTCCAGGAGCTAGTTCGCCTAATAGAGTTGTCCCATCATGACCGTTCAATACAAGGGAACAAAAGTCCTCAACACTTTCTTGCAACATGAGTTCATGCCAATCATTGTTTATTTTATTTTCAGATATGGCTTCATTAAAACATAGTATATGTATATTATTTTATTTAAGTGGCTATTGGGCTAATGAAAGTAATCAGTGCTTACTCCTACTCCCAAGATTTTGTATTTGCCCATGTAGTCTAGTGAGTCTTAAGTTGCATTGGGTCTTACTTCACCTATTTTATGTAATTTTAATAAATATATCAAATATAAAAACATGAGGCTGGACACACACCCAACCGACTACATATAATTTATTAGATTTGTTACTGATTGTGACCAAATTACAGAAGAAAAACAGCAAACATTGTTTCCACCACACTCGTACCATTGACACAAAAAGATAACAAATTTAAAATGACATGGGCTAACTTCATATCACAAGAGAAAGAAGAAACGCTAGCATAGTTGCACATGATGTAATGATAATGTAGGGAATCTTTCTTGCAAGCTTTCTTGATAGATTGCTGATTTGGTATAATTCAGTGTGTCCACCGATTGAATCTAGCAGATTTGTCTTCAGATGGGATATTACGATGACTCAGTCCGGTGAATTCTACCTACAAAATATTGATTGAACATTAGTATTAGCTTATTTTAAATAAATAATATAAAGAGCTGGTGCTTACCAAAAGCATAACTACACAACGATTTTAAATTAAAAAGCCATAATTAATAATGATTAACTATTATAAGCATTGTAGCTATTCTTAGTTACAAGCGAATATAACCAAACTTAAACATTAGTAGTAGATTAATTATAATAGAAATAATTAATCCAATGGTATGTTTAAATTTAATTATATTATTTATAATGATATAATTATAATCCATTATATTCGATCGTATACTACTGTTCTATTTCAGCACACTATTCATGAACAAAGCAATCATATGCAAACGATAGAATATAATCTACCAGAATCTGCTAAGTTACGTAATTATGAATCAATTTAGTATAATTTAATAATAATTACTACCTCCACAACATTGATAATCAATCACAGCCACGATGGCAGTTAATGTTGAAACGGATTAGCGAAGGTATGCAACCTAGTTTGAAGTGAGGTAAACAAGAACACGTGATATTAGACCGCATGAATATTCAATGACTACTGGCATAGCGGTGCGGTTCGATAACATCGAACTACACCGAACCATCGATATATCGTTTGGGCACGGTGCCGGTGCGATTCGGTGCATAAAAAATTTGCCGATGTGTAACACCGAGGGTTCACACATCGTTTACATCGTTTGAAACCGAAACACCGTGCAGGCCTAGTCTAAGCTCAATCATTCTGGATCTCATTACAACCTGTAAGGTGTTGACTAGTTATGATGTGGCAAGTAATTGTTAGTAGGCTGTTGCATACTAGTTGTACTAGTTGTTCTACAGTGTATAGTTCTAGTATAAGAAAGCCCCATGTTTAACATGAAAATGTGTTTGGTGATTTGGCATTTGATTTGCCCAGTCTATTTAATTGCTCTTCCACAACTACTAGTAGCATTATTTTGAATGTTTAGTAATGTCCTAAGTCTATGTGATTGATATCACTATTATTATAATAATTACAGATGTAGCATTACTAAACTGTTGTATATTACTCACTACTCCATTGCTGTTTATCCAACCAACCATTATAATGTATAGTTGGTTGGATAATACAATAATACAAGGTTACATAATAATATGTATTATTATTATCTAAAATGGTTTTTCCCCTTTGTATTATTTGACATTATTTACCATAATTATACTGTCTAGCCTGGCTATTTATTTGTTACACTGTCTAGCATAATAACACACTTGTTGTTAGCTGTTCAGTTGCTAGAATACTGCCTAGCTGGTAGCATCAGTATGTAATACAGTATAGGAAGCTCTTGGCATATAAGCCATGATAGTGAACCTATTCACTATATACTAGTAGGTAGCGATGATGATGATGACGATCTCTCAACTCCAGCTACTATCATGGTTCCAATGGCAGATCTACTCAATCATGTACCTGAACACAATGCAGAACTGAACCTTGGAGAGTCAACTTTTAGGATGATTGCAGCCAGAGATATTAGTAAGGTATGATCACCCTCCACTTGCTGAGTCGGTGTTAAAAAACTAGTCGATCTAGTTTTATTCGACATATAGGCTACCTATCGGTTGATATAAGTTGTAGCTTACAGTAATATACTTAAACATTATTTAGTAGTTTAAATGTACAGCTTGTCCTTGGTAGTTATGCAGCCTCAGTTGGGTTGATTAGCCTTGTATAATGTGTCTGTTTGTTAACATTGTGACTATCGCTCTAATCAGGGTGAGGAGATATACAATACATATGGCAAGGTATCAAATTATACTCTACTACTGATGTACGGGTTCTCAGTACGCCCCCAAGACAATCCACACAACACCGTGGAACTGAGGCTATCTACTGTAAAGGAAGCTTGTAGAGCTACAGAGTTCCCACATGCTGCCCTCAGGCTAGAGCTCATTGAGAGGACGGTAGGTCGACTCATCATGTAGTCCCCGTAGTGTCTTCTATACATGTGAGCCGTGATGTCGTTGGCAGGCATTTGAAAATCTAAGAATTATCAATTTGCATTGAAATATTATTGGTTGTGTTAGCTACATATGCAGGTTTGTAAGGTGCTGCTTGACCTTCCATGATATACCTAAGTCTGCCAAGTGTTGACTGCTTAATATGAATATCCAGTCAGTATGATTAGAGTTGTCATCATTAGATACTTATAATACTAATAGCGGTTTATAAGTTAGAGAGAGAGAGAGTAACTCCGAATAGATGATCTTTTTATAGTTTTTCTTCTGCTTCTTACCATATGAGTAGCCAAGAACTAGGTCCCACATCAGTGTAAATAACCCAGCCCTGGTCGGGGTCATCACCCAAACGATCAGGCGCCATATAGCCTCAGGTTCAAACCCCAGTCAAGGCTGGGCTGTTTATGTACATGTACATGTGGAACCAAGTCACTGGGTACTAATAAATACATTTCTTGCCTGTAACTAGTAGCAATTTGTAATTTAGGCATTTTTTTATTGTGTAGTACAATTTTATATTGGCTCATGATGTAGGCCTACATGTAGACACCATTGTATACCGACACTATTGATATATACAACAGGCCTACATATACAACTATGTACAAGTACATATCAATAGTGTAGGTATACAATGGTGTCTACATGTAGGCCTACATCATGAGCCAAGATAAATTTGTACTGAAATTGAACCGGAGTACGAGTACATAGTTGTATACATCATACTGGTAACTGGTTACACTGTGTCATGTCTATGCAGGTGGCAGCCGAGTGTGCCGACTATGATGGTACCAACATTCATGCACCGTCAGTACAGGGTTATATAAACAACCAGTCTATCTGTCTCCACAATACTGGACTCACTGACACCTCGGCAATTCTCAAGGTAGGACAACTCTAGTCATTGGTTGGTCAGCTCTGCTAGTGTGAGCTATAACATAGCATAGCATATTTTGCCATTTCTATATCACACATGCTGGAGGAGTTGCATCGGAGTACAAGCCTGCATTTCAGCAACGTCAGTAATATCTCGATACTTTATCCTATAGCGTATATATCATACGTTCATACATGTACATACATATACGGGCTTACATATATGTATATACATGTACATGTATATACATGTACGTATATCGATGTATGTACGTATATACATATACGTTCATATATACATGTACGTACGTATATACATGTACCTGTATAAAGTTGACATTTAACAGTCTCTCTGACATTGTAGTGTTTGAGGCTGTCTAAAGAGGAAGCTGAGGCTAAGCTAACATCACTGAAGAGATCAGAGGAGGAGGAAGGGGGAGATGATGGTGGTAGTGAGGAGGGCTGGATGAGTGACGATGAAGAGGACGATGAGTTATCCAATGGTAAGTAGTAGATAGACATTAAACATCCCTGTATGTCATGGTAATCTTGGGTAATGCTTGTATAATGTGTATTTGTATTATATGGGTATATACAATTACATGTAGTATATTAGCTCATGAGCATCAATCAACAATAAAGCTTCACCTGTTTGAGGGTGCCACCTGTCCCATTAGTTCTGGCTGTCATTTTAAACAGTACCAGTCCTGGTATGTAAAGATAATATAATGACAGGCAACTTACTCAGCTTAGTACTCTGTGTAGATTAGTTGTAGGTAGAGTTATCTACTCAATGTGTAGTCAACTAGTGATTTGTGTTAATGATATAAGTGTTGGATATGAAACACAGTTATAGGAGTATACATGTACGAGTACATTGTATATGTACATTGTTTGTATGCTTTGGATAATACAAATATTGTTTGTTTATTGTCATTGGTTCAGTTGCCCATCCACGATGTATTACTCTATATTTGGAGTTGTCTGCTTGTCTTGTAGACTCTGTTAGGAAACTAGACAACACCACAAAAGTCATGCTATCACGGTAAGTATTGGACACTACACAATCATAAACTCCCAAGTTATTATTATTGTTAGACACCCAACCATAATGTTAGCAATCTACACTGAATTATATTATACACACATATACATATACATACTTGGCATATATACCAATATGTATTGTACCTTGGTATACCTTGGCCTTACACACTGGTTTATTGAATAATTCAGGCAGCATTTATTAGTCAAGTATCAATTAGTGCTGGGCGGTTTTGATTTGCATGTGCATTCAGTTTTTTTGCTGATTTTTCTAAAAAACTGAATGAAACCGAAGTTGTCTTCTCACCCTCGGTTTAATTCAGTTTTTTTTGTTCATGAATAAACACCGAACCGAACCGGAAATTAAATACTCAATATTGGAGTTGTCACACCCTGCTTTTAAGCTGTAATGGCGGCCATTTTAAATTTACTCTAATAAATTGCAATTATTAAATGCCAATCATCTATAATAATATGGAAGTATAACAACTGGAATTCAGTGAAACTAAAGTAAATCATCTCTGGGTGACAATGATAGCAGTAGCTAAGTATTTATTCAAAGGATGACATCGAATTATAAAGATTGAAAGGTGCATAACATAAATTCACGTGTTCGGCGTTTCAGCCATTACCGGAAATGGCCGCCATTTTTATTTTGTTCAATAATTTGCAATAATTA
Organism: Bugulina stolonifera; assembly: GCA_935421135.1. Lineage (NCBI taxonomy): Eukaryota > Metazoa > Bryozoa > Gymnolaemata > Cheilostomatida > Bugulidae > Bugulina > Bugulina stolonifera. Next base: position 5,055,785 of record OW285190.1, on the reverse strand, counting down.
AATATTAATTATTTATAACAACATGCAAGTTTGACTACTAGAATCAAATGAAAACTACAGTGAACCCTTACTGGGTGACATTGATGGCTGCAGCTAAGTCTGTATTCCAAGGATGGCATCGAATTATAAGGATTAAAAGAAGCACTAAAATGGCAGCCATTTTCATTTAGTTTAATACTTTACAATTATTAAGTATTTATTATTTATAATAATATGCAATCGTAACTGCTATAAAGGAGTGAAACTACAATAAATAACCACTGGGTGATAATATTATGGCTGCAGCTAAGTCTAAATTCCAAGGATGGCATCGAATTATAAGGATTGAAAGAAGCATAACATGAATTCACGTGTTTTCAACGCCAGCCATTATTGAAAGTGGGTGCGCTAAGAGGCCAGGTGCGGTTTGACTTTTAAAACCGAATAAAACCGCACCGCCGCATTCGGTGTCGGTTCACATTTTAAATTTTGGCGGTTTTTGAACCGAATGAAAAAAAACCGAAAAAACTGAATGACACCGAAACACCGCCCAGCACTAGTATCAATTAACTGTTGTATTCTTATCCTGAAATGAAGCTTGTGTATTTGTTTTATTGTCTAATAGTTAACTTGAAAACATCGTCCTTTGTGGAAGTGTATGTTGCCATTGTATCACCACATGTGTGTCGTGTAGCATTGTATCACCACACATGGGTAGTGTAGCATTGTATCACCACACGTGTGTAGTGTAGCATTGTATCACCACACGTGTGTAGTGTAGCATTGTATCACCACACGTGGGTAGTGTAGTATTGTATCACCACACATGGGTAGTGTAGCATTGTATCACCACACATGGGTAGTGTAGCATTGTATCACCACACGTGTGTAGTGTAGCATTGTATCACCACACGTGGGTAGTGTAGTATTGTATCACCACACATAGGTAGTGTAGCATTGTATCACCACACGTGTGTAGTGTAGCATTGTATCACCACACGTGTGTAGTATAGCATTGTATCACCACACATGGGTGGTGTAGCATTGCATCACCAATGTTATTGTTTTACTTGAGATTTGCTTGTGTTTGACTTTTGATCATATCAACAGGTGGCTGTTTCAGTTCTTTGCATGTTATCTACTGGTTTGTATAGAACTAGTATAGATTGTATAGGCCTAGCCGTTCTATTTTGCATCCCCAATCAAGGCCGGACTAATAAACCAGACATAAACTGCACTAACTACTGAATGCAACCAGAGTCAACCAAAAAATAAACTATCTACTGGCCCTGGGTGACAGACATCAAACTGCCAGAACATCTGCTGGCAAGTTGGCATCCTTTCAAACCAAAACCTACACTAACAATTCCAGACCTCCTGTGACCTTAGCTCCCACTTTTTAATTAACAAATGAAGGTTATGATAACTCCTCACTGGTGACATTTCTATGGGTAGTTGTGTAGATTCCCTGTGTATGCTATATCCTACACAGGACACAGGATCCATGAACTATATTAATTCCTGATGCAGGGTGGCCGATATGATGCTAGCTGACCTGCCTACAACTGCTGCCGATTTTGTTGAGCCTCAGTTGTCCAAGAAGGAGCTGTATTCAAAGTATGTTAGAGATGGGCAGATCACTCAGTTAAGGAACCTGAAGCAACTGCTCACGTGGTACGACTGAGGTAAACCGGAAGTGTACACAGCTCTATACAGGTTGGTGGTAAGCATTCTGGAATTTGACTGAACATATAAGAGACCAGAAAGAGGACTGACTACACAAAACTCTTGATTAAGAATCGTTGAGACTATAAATTTGACAGCATGAGTATAGTCGCTAAGCTGTTGGCTTTTTTATACAAGTGTTGTGGTTTAATTCATCAAATACTTCGCTTTTCTGTTTGTAATTGGTATGGAAGTACAACTGGTTATTCCATTACCTTCTGGTTACACATAGGGCATCAAAGTTGGACCAGTAAATACACTGAACCAGTTTTCATTTACAGATGTTTTAGTTATTCTTCAGTTTTTGGCCATTTCAACATTTTTGATAGTCCAATGCCAGCCGCTTTGAATGAACTGAACTGACTTTGGATATTCAGTCCATTTTGTTATAGTATTTTAATGTTTTGAGTTTTAAACTCTTCTCTGGCTAAATATCAGTATTTTGATAATAAAAGATTTATATTTTACAATAAGCCCTCATTGGATATAACAGCACTAGGGCTTGTGGAACTAATTTGTTTTTATTTACATTGGAGATAATATCACAATACCAATTGTCTTGTTTCCAAGATTTGATCAATAGAATTTCTGAAAACCTTTATACACAACCGTTGACTTTGCAGTTGTCTCCTCTCATGGGATTACTCTTCAGCAGTGTTGCACTAGGCTTATATTTGCTTTTAATTCCCAGTAGAGACAACACATCTACCTTCAAGATAGTATGGTATCACTGAGCGGTACATTCTTTTCCTTTGAACTGCCAGTTGTAGGTGCAACCATGTTTTTGTTTTTGTGCACCGGACATCATATTTGTGTCTGCGTGTTACCAAATTTCTACTTGTCCCTATGTCTGGTGGGATGTGCAAGTTCACTAGTCACCATGGCTCAAAGTTTTTGAAGTTTTTTCATCCTCTTCCCTTTTTTCTTTTTGTACTATGAACATCTTAGTACTATGATCATCTTAAAAAATTGATCACATTCCAACAGTTGCGATTTGCTCATATTATAGCAGTTTTAATTGGGCTGCTAGTACCCTCAAGCCTATCAGGTTTAGGAACGTGGAATTCAACTGATGCCTTGTGAGTGTAGTTAATTGTGTGTCTTTATTAACTTCCACAGGATTAACACTTTTACTCACAAATCAACACCATGAAGTCTGAAATAATATGTGTAAAATATTACTACATGTGTACACAACTGCATTAAGGATAATTTGGTTAAAACAACAATAATGTGCATGCACATGTAAAATATGGTTAAATAGTTGTTTAGAAATAGAATAAAAAGACAATACTTGATCTTGACAAGCTGACATGACATGTAGTGCTTGCCAATAATAACAGGTTAATATAAACGATCATTTTAATATAATAGCATTATCAATACTAGTAAGGAATTCAGCAGTAAAAATGTTGTAGAAAATTAATAGCAAACAAACCTTTAGCTCTTCTGATAGCTTGATAAATTCAGGTTTTCTGATGGCAAAATTATTCAATATCTAGCAGTATGTTATGTTGAGAGCACATCTTGCTCTCTCAATCTAATAATTTTAACTGACTTGGATGACCAGCGCTTTCTACCAAAAATACACAACAGGAAACCAAAAATGATGTGTTCCAGCTCCCATTGGCCACCGAAATTGCACCATCAGACCTTTCCCCCTGCAATTCTCCATACTTTCGCAAGCGCATTCAGCAAACCCTGATTCACACTATGTAGCTGATGCAAACTGTCTATTTTGGATGTCTGATTAATTATTTCATCACATTAGTGCCTATGCACTAGGCTGTTGTTGACAATGTTTTATTTACATGTATATGGGTAATAGTAAGCAGTGATAGATACAGTAATACAAAGTAGCTAACATGGATTCACTACACATATCTAGTATGTGTAGGCTACATGAAATGAGTACATGTACTATAATACATGTAGTACTATGCAGTCTACTGCAATCCTGTTCCTTACCTGAATTATGGTATTCCTTTTCATAGCAAAAATTGAAATGTGTAGTTATATCCTGGGGAATAACATAAATGTATTGGCGATGCTGATGGTAGGACTTCCTACTTGTGATATTTCACTGTTGAGGGATAGTCAATATGTCCAATAGAAGCGCTATTAATACCAGCCCTATGGGAGCACTGATGAATGTAACTATGTTCAGGATCCTTTGGGAATCCACAGTGATTCTGCTTAGCCCAGGGGCAGCAGATGACAGCCGTGACTCGATGCGTTTAGGTGCACTACAGATTTATTCTAGCTCTAATTTCCCTGTGTTCCCCTCACCGATTAATCGTCTGCAACTACAATGGTGACTGGAACAGAGGAAAAGGATAGTTCAGATCGAATTCGCTATTTTCATGCCAAGTATATATCCTACTCCAGAGCTGTGAGTGTGATGTGGGCTGTGCTTTGTATCTGCCATCTCATTATCACGATAGTCTGCTTTGTGCAACCTTCCTGGTTGGAAACTACTAATGAAGCCAACACCGCAGCTTACTTTGGATTGTGGAAGCATGCAATTGCTGATCCTGTAAGAGGTATTGCACATACCTTATATTTGCAGATTTTATAATCTAATTTTCAGGAGGCCATTGTCAATACATCACAAGCTCTCTGACATTGGTCTTTTCCTACATTTGGTTTAGTGGAAACTGTGAACATTTTTAGGGGTGATGAAAGAACATGGGAGCTTCTTGAATTTTACATCGATGTTCACTACTGTTGGGACACTGCTAGGCATCGCCATTATCTTGGGGTGCCTTTCTGTTATCACGTTGGGATTATCATTTTGTTTGAGCTCCAACATCGTCTTTATGGCATGTGGTTGGATCATGTCAGCCAATGGTAAGATAGTTTTTCTTTCATCCCCAATCATGTCTTACTTCGCTATCAAGGTGGTAGAAATCAGTAAATTATAATAATCACACTTCATAGTTGACTACTTCGATTTTTGTCAGTATTGTTATGTTTTTCAAAATTTTTTCAGATTTTCTTATTTGTTGAGTTTGCTTTAACAATAAATGGCTAGACTGACTAGAATGAAAGGCTGACTAGGTTGACTAGGAATTGATTGAAGTGAGAATAGCCTATTGCTTACATTATGGGTGCAAATCACTTGGATTGCAATTGGGGCTGCAGATTTGGTGATTAAATGATTATGGCACTGCTTGTAAGTGTAGCTCAGTGTAATAATCAAATCTCCTATTCTTTAGTCTGTCTTGACATCTATATTTGTAGGATTGATCATGGGCTTGGCATGTGCTCTCTTTCCTACATTCTGGGGTGATAGCAAAGTGTCTAAAGTTTGTGAATCTTCAAGCTATGATTCTGGTCTATGTACTATCGGAAAATCTTATGTGCTAGCCGGAATAACAGCCTGTGATTCCGTGGTGATGGCCATTCTAGCTTTTATCCTGGCTTATCGCCAGGTGACATTGCTTCCCTGGGCTGAAGATGGTGTGTATTTTAGCTATGAATAAACACAGCCTCAAGTATTAAGTTCACAAAAACTAAATTTTTCTTGATATGATGTGATCATCCCTTGTCTTATTATTTTTTAGATGAAGAAGAGGTAAGCACAGATGCGAAAGCGAAAAAGTAAAATAGGGTATTTTTTCAGTTTTTTCATTGGTAGAAATCCGGAGGAAAGAATTAGGCTGATCAACAATTTAGAGGTTTAGGCCTATACTCTTTAGCTCATTTGCGCAGTCCTTATTTTAAACTAGAATGGAGAAACTAGGTGTATGCCTCCTACCACCGAATGCACTTTCATTCACCGTAACAATGGAAATAGTAACCAATGAAATTACAATTGTTTTTTGAAATAATAATATCAACTACATTTTTTTATTATGCTTTCCTTACATTATTGTTCTACGTTGAATATTGATGTTTTATGACCGACCTTCCTCTACTTATTGAATGTAATTTGCTACAATTGTACAACTCTTAAAGTTCCCATGTACACTGCACTCAATTGACAATAAACTCATATATTTGTCAATAAAATATAAACACTAGTTTAGGACAAAACTACACAAGTTCATGTGAACTAGCCTGTGTATGTGCTTGTTTAGGTTAAGAGTAAAACATTCGCTCCTGTTGGTGTAAGTGGTTGGAGTCACCTGCTTCCTGTTCATAATTACAGCTTTTTTCATACTGTGATGTCTTGGTTTTAGCCACCATTTTCAAATCTACTCGTGGTATTGGAGTTATTGGTTCCAATGCACCAGAACACTAACAGTTGCCTCAAAGCCTTTCTATTAGAACTACATTTTTACCATATTTCCTCCTACACTTCCCAGTGATCTCTAATGAAAGCTCTATGCTTGAAGCTGTTGGAAGTAAAGCGCAGCGTCTGCAATATTTCTTATGTCGCTGATGAGTTCAAGTCGACCTGTACTAAATGTGCTGGTCATTGAAACCTCTAAACCTAATTTTAAAGGTAGACTTGCATGTATATCCATGTGGGATCAAGTGAGATGAAAATTGCAATTAAGCCTGTCTTGACTTTCTATTTATCACCAATCAATGACTTCTTTCTTCCTGGGTTTGCATCCTTTGGGACCATTAGCAAACGTTTCCTGACTAGTGAAGGTGCAACATGAACTCCCAATGTTCTCTTTCAACTCTCAGTCGAGGTATGGACTGATCAGGTTGCAGTCGCTTAGTGAGAAAATCAACTAAAACACGGTTAACTCTTAGAAGTCATAAGGCTCTGCTCACCTGTCACATCCAACACAATACAATACTTCCAACTGTTTTGATGTGGTATATAAAATGCCAATGAAACATTGCAAGAATACTAAAAGTTCTAGGTTCAAAAATGCATGTCAATATTCTGACAAAGTATTTTGTTTAATCAGACGACATACTTTGCAGCAGAACTATATCTAAAAAGCTCTAGAAAACAAGTGTAACCTCTCACACCCAGTTGTTTCAAAGAAGTCTCGACTGATGATGTTTGTTTGTAATGTTTATTTAACCACCGTGAAAACTGAAATTAAATGCCAATTAAAATATGAGTTTTGAATTATAGATTGTTGCTACAATTGACATAACATATCGAGTAAGAAATTGTAAATTATGTTTCACAACATACACAAATATACTGGTAGATAAATTCCAAATTTAGCAATGTAATAAAATTCAAATATTGTATAAATGTATAATATTATTACCTTGTTCCGACTTCTGGGTATTTAGGTAAAGTTTAGCAGTCTTCTGCTATTTGATGTGATAAAATATGTAATATGTGGTACAATATTGATAAATTTACAGCATTATAAAGTGTAAAGAAACAAATGGTGCAGAGCCAACCATTACATGTTTGCTGTTGGTCTGCTGCTTTATAACTGGATTCGTATACATGTAGTTGTATTTTGTAGAATATTACAATAGCTACATGTAAATCTGCGGTAAAGAAAGTTATTTTTGGGTCATTTGGGCAGTATTGTGGAAGTGATTTCCATCTAGAGAGGGGAGTTCACTTTCCCAAATAAACATTTTTTTGTCCTTTCATAAACATATGATCTTTTTATGCAAATATTGTGGACAAATGACTTAGTGGCAAAGGGTCAGTGAGATTTTAACTAAACTAAAGGTTAAAGAATTCTACAACAAGAGAAGAGAAAAAAAAGGAGAAAATATAGCAGAAGTTTAATTTAAAACGGGTAAACTATTGGTAAATTAGCTAAAAGCAATACATATAAAATTGTAAGCATGTCTACCAGATTTTCCAAAATCTCCCTTGGTTTGTTGGTTGGGAGAGGTCTATAGTTAAACCATCTGGTTGGGACCCATTTAATCTCTCTCTTACTTCCTCTGCCCATTGCGTCAACTGTGATTCGGGGCACTAATCATACCGAGGTCTGAATGCTGGCAGGTCGACTGGTCTGGCTCTATCTCTGGGGCGGGTCGCTCTAGGTGCCTACGGTGATGTTGTGTTTGGTGGACGCTCCCTCACCACTGAGGTCACCGGGTTAGTAGGCAAGTTAATAAATTTCCTTGACTCACCCTTGTCAACATGTGTGTTGATGTCTTCCATTCTCTTCTCCAGCTTGTCACATTTGGTCTTTAACTCATCTAACTCCCTACGGAGGTCAGAGACCGCTACTCTGAGGTATCTTTCATTCTACCTCTTTACTTGTCTTTGTTCTTTTCTCCAAGCCTTACGCTGTGCCTGATCCTTGGGTGGTATCTTAGACATATCTGTATCAATGGCACTGAAACTACAAATATAGGCATGGTTGCCGGTATACAGAGGTTTAAGGAGTGTTTTTCACAACAACCCCCCACCTCTTTAACATAGAGGACCCAGAACACTTAACAAAGAGTCTGAGACCCCGTGTGCCCTTCAGGTCCCATACCAGCCCATGGACACCCCAACCAATCCATTCTACACCATCATATCACTAACATCATAACAGCCTTTCTATTTTGCATCCCCAATCAAGGTCGGCCTAATAAATCAGACATAAACTGCACTTACTACGGAATGCAACCAGAGTCAACCAAAAAAATAAACTATCTACTGGGTGACAGACATCAAACTGTCAGAACTTGAACATCAAGTTGGTATCCTTTCAAACCAAAGCCCACACTAACAATTCCAGACCTCCTGTGACCTTAGCTCCCGCTTTTTAATTACATATGACACACAGTACATTACAAATTCCTCAACAGTATATGCAGCCATAAGATCCTAAGCACCGAGAATCGGAATACGGGTAGTTGGTAGAGTCACAGCGTCAATATTTGATTGGCCAGCCTTTGTTCTGCAACACCAACTAACATTGTTTTGGCATCATCATGACCAGTTACTAGTGGTGCCAAGAGTTGATTATGGCATCAATCAATTCCCTTTTAGTCTTGGATTTCTTTTTAGTAGTTAGTATACTCATCCTCTGCCACAAGTTTTCAATGGGATTCAAGTCTTGGCTTTGAGGAGGCCAATTGATGCAAGTGACGCCGTTGGGTCGATGCCACTCCGCTACCTGCTTTGCACGATGGCATGGTGCATTGTCATTTTGGAACTTCCATGGTTGTGTAGGAAATAAATAAATTGCATATGGAGGAAGTTTCTGCTTCAAAGCATGAATTTTCCCCATTCATCATGCCTTCACAGACAGAAAGGTGACCAACTCCGTGAGCAGACGTGCAGCCCCACACCATGACAGATGTGGGGTGTTTGTGAGGGGAGAAGCTACCGGGCCTCTTTGAATACTTTTAATTAATACTATATTTTAAAACTATGTTCGAAACTTATACTGAGTGGGTCCCATCAGGAGGTCCGAGAATTAAGGCAGAATATTTGTCGACCGAACGAGGAAACAACAATTATACCCTCATGAGATTTGTCAACCTGACAAGCACAAATATTACACAAGTATACTGCGACGATAATAATTAATTGCAAAGATAGGCCTATATGTACATGTAATCCAATTTTGGAAACCAACTATTATTCCTAATTATCCAATTATACGGTGAATCAAGATGCTATGTATATGTGTGTTTCATAAATGTATCAACCGTTCCTTATTAGTCATGAACAACAGAGTTAATTGATATCTTCAATATCATTTCCTTTAATTATCCAAGACACCTTAGAAAACACTAATGCAATTACTATATAGTACTAAGTTGAAACAATACAAGATTATAATTAATGCAATTCATATCCACATTATTCTCATGATAGTCCTACCTAATATCTAATCTCAAATCTGATTACCACTATAAATTCATAGACAACTTATTATTTCAAGAATACTACTGCCATTATAAACAACTGTAAATACCTTTAAATACTAATCTCACTGCCAAATAAGCGAAGGTATCAAGACCGAGTTCATAAAGAATACAAACAATGAATACTACTACTTGACAAGAAAACCTAAATCCCACTCTGTGAACAACTTCATGTATCTGGTATTTATACCGGGACAAAAGTCTATATTATAATATAGTATTATTACTGAAAAGAATAACTAATTCTTCACATGTTTAATTGTGGGATTGATGCAGAAGGGTTTGAATTCTTCACCTGGTCTTCTTACATAATATGCATTCTTTGAGTGGTTGTTTACTGTAAAATTTGACTTGTTAGAAAAGATCGCATTCTTCCACATCTCTGGAGTTTAATTAACGTGCTCACGCGCCCACGAGAAATGGAGTTTGAGCTGATGTTTTGTTAAAAGTGGTTTCTTTCGTGCTTTGCACCCTCTCAATCCAGCAACTTCAAGTCTCTTTCTTACAGTGAATGATGAAACTGACACACCTGTTGATTCTGTCCATTCCCTGACAAGTTCAGGGCTTGTCTTGTGTCGATCTTTCAAGGATAGTCTAATGGGCATCTTATCCCGTACAGTGCTTCTGCGTTTTCGGCCAGATTTTGGTCTTTCCTCAGTAGAATCAGTATCTCTCCACCTTTTAATTATAGTGTGCACACCCTTTCTGCTATAACCTGTGATAGAAGCTATTTCTGTGACTGATTTTCCTTCTTCGTGGAGAAATATGATATTTTGTTACTCAGATGAAAGATGCGGTAATGTCATATTTGCAGCACAATCAAATCATTTTTAGTACAGCCAAAAGCTTGCTACACTGTTCAATTTTGGAGCTGCAGTGTCATGACACCACGTGATAACTCTATGTAAAGAGAGTATCATTTTTATTGATTAGTTTCGTTATTCACCAAGCTTTAGCAGCAAGTAATAAGCTTGCTCGGATTTGTCTCCCTTTAGAGGTTGTATTCTTGGCCATTTTTAATGGTGTAGCAACCTGATGCGGTAATTTTTAGATTGTATTTGAATAGCGGGCTAATTTTGCAACATTTTGATATGAAAACTTTGGTATTGAGCAATAAATGAAAAAATATCAGTGACAGGAAGTTTTAGAAAATTTGGCAACACATCCCAATACATATGAACAGCACTGTGTGTGGGGGTGAAGCCTGTGGAGTTATGTTCTCTATTATTATAGCTATCCATCACATATTTAGTCGACTGATCCCAATCACTTTGTCTACTGTTGATAACTGTACTCATTAAATTGCTGTACGTATGCATAAATCTCTTCATGTTAGGATTACGTGTCCTCTTATCAATGTTGAATATTTGACCATCAATTCATTTGCAAATTCCCTTCCATTGTCAGACAGTAACACAGTAGGAGTACCATGAACTAACACTACATGTTCAACAAAAGCTTGTGGCATTGTCAGGGCCTCACTATTACTAACCGGACAATAATATTATGCAATTATGAATATTGTGAAATACTTACCTTTGTTTTGTAGATATAGGGCTTTCGTTTCACATGCAATTAATTACACTTGCCCCTTATTAGAATAAACCTTCAGTTATAATATGGAGTGAGTTAGCCAAGAGATCCGAGCAGTCAATGCTTTATATCCTTATATAGTATATATATATAATATATATGGATAGAGTCAGAGTCTCTGTTTTGTTTCTGCTGCGGTAGAAGACGCATCTGAGCAGCAATCAGATCACCAAAGTTTTGCAACATATCTCGTTGCACTGGCTTCGCAGCTATGACGGAATTGAGTACTTTTGATGCACTTTGCACGGATTCTAGTAGCTGCTCTTGGGAGCTTACTTTTCGTCGCTTTATATTACTGCTGCTGGGTGTATCCGCTATTTCTACCAACCCAGAAGGTCCTCTAGCTCCATCAGCCGTTTTTTCATCGTCATCAAATTCCTAAAATAGCAATTTTCTATATTATATAATCCAAAACTGAAAGAGGTCAATTAATGAGGCGATAATGGGTCATGGAGCGTTATCGGTGCATGGTTGTAGCTGAGTAAATCATATTACTAATTGCCATTACTAACTTCTTCCCTAATCCTCGAACTCGTATGTCCCACTGTGTTGACAGTGTCTTTTAGAAATTCGAAGTCTTTATACCGCTTCCACTTGGGCACGTATATGTTGTCAGTGTCCGCTCCTGATCTCTGACTTTCTTGTCTCATTGACTTTCTTGCTTTCCTTTACATACGCAGTACGCAGACTTCTGTAGCGCTGCTTTGCTAGTTTCACTAAAAAAAATTAGCCCAGTGTGAATAGATGAGTAGTAAAATATCAATTGTTATTGTACATCAACATCGTACCGAGATAGATGCTTTAGTTGTAGTAGTTGTTCTATTATCCCTAACTACTGCAACTATTGTTACTAACTGACTGACTACCTACATGTAACTAACCATCTATATGTAACCGACAAACTCGACTAGTATGTAACTAAAAACCCAAACTTCTGGTTGACTGTCTGAATGAATAACTAGCTACATGTAACTATTGACTAGCTGCAACTAACTGACTGTCTGACTAACTACATGTAACTGACTAGCAACAAACAATCTACATGTTACTGACGAATTGAAACTGAACTAGTAAGCTAGTAACTAATAAGTACAAACTGAAACTAAAAGTTCGACTCAACTAAATAAACTAGAAATTACTCACTACTATTTGCTACTACCCCCATGCCCCACCCATTACATTTAACTCGGCGCAGACTTCCTCCCCATTTACTATTTACTTGCTCGAAATGTTGAGGATGCTTAAAGTTCCAAATTGCTTCTCTGACTTTGATGGCTTCGATTAGCCGTTCGGTGCTTATATCAGCCATTTTCAAGCAGGAGTGGAGCGACCACGTGCAGGTGTGGTCACGTGTGCAGATTGGTCATGTGTTCAGAGTGAGTAATTTGATTGGCTTCTTGTTGGTATGATTTCGGACTCAACCGTGCACAGCGGGCTCAACCGTGCACAACGCGGTTGCGCCGAAATCAGATGTTTACAAAATATCGCGATCAAGGAGTCATTTACATAGCGCAAAATCGCATTCGAAGCACCCGCCGGAATTTCGGAGGACGAATATCTTAAACTCCCTTTTAGCAAACGTTTACTGACTAGTGAGAGTGCAACGTGGACTCCCAATGCTCTCTTTCAACTCTCAGTCGAGGTATGGACTGATCTGGTTGCAGTCGCTTAGTGAGAAGATGAACTAAAGCGTGGTTAACTCTTGGGAGTCACAAGGCTCTAATAACCTGTCACATCTGCAAGCTTTCATTTGGCAACACAATACAGTACTTCGAACTGTTTTGATGCAGCATACAAACTGCCAATGAAACACTATTGTGAGAATACTAAAAGTTCTAGGTTCAATAACATGTCAATATTCTGAAAGAGTATTTTGTTTAATCAGACGGCATACTTTGCAGCAGAACTATATCTAAAAAGCTTGCAAATTCCATTTATGTAAATGGCATGGTGCTCATTGGTACAGCCTGGACCGTGGACAGCCATGTTACTTGCAGCAGTACACAAGCTCTGATACTTTACCTGCCTCCACTCTTGAAGAGAAGCACTAAATGCTTCTGTTCGCAGCTAACGAACCTGTGAATCAAAAGAGGTAGTTGCTATGAACATAATATATATGTAAATGCAACATACAGCCTATGAGATAGCGACAAGTAAAACAAACGTGTGTAAATGATCTAATACCAATAGGTTTGGTTTCAGTTACGATGAGAACATTCCTACAATCATGCAGTACAAAACAAGTGAAGGAAGAACATGCAATAATACAACAATTTGTACATGTATCTGTTCATTTATTTGATAGTTAAAGTTGATAGCATTCACAATTCCTGTCCTGCTGGCAGTAGGAACGACGTTGATTATAGCAGATATGAGCTTCATGGTTTCGAATGTCTATTATAGATATACTTTGAAGTGGAGAGAGGTCATGCACCATGCTCACTGAGGTTGTCTCCACATTGGAACATTGTTTCAACATGTGATGTGACCTTATAGGACTATAGAGTGATATGTTGATACAGTTGTATTTCAAGAAAAGCAGTATACATTTGTATATAATATATTATCACATATTAGCAATTACTGAAATGTATATGAGATGATGGGATATGGGGGAACTAAGGATCATCTTTTTTGTCAACTTCAATGTGAACAGGCCCAGGGCCGCTTTCTCAGCCTTACGATAAAAGTACATCAATCTAGCATATCAGTTCAACAACTCCGCTTACTGACGTCAGCCGAATTGAGTACCCCACGTCTCCTCCAAATGATCCATTCACCCATTTTTGTTTTGGGTAAGCATCTTAAATAGATACCAAATAAGAGGATATTGTATAGCGTCATTAAATTGACTATAGTTGGGCTTATGAAAGTAGTGTATGTAAAATCAAATGTACTTACACCCCATTGTTATTTACTCTCTTGCTACTATCATGATAGGTCGCTTTTTTTGGTCGTCCTTGTGATAGATCCTTAATCGTCCATTTTCTTCTCCTTAATCTACACATTAGCGTGATTATGTTAATGACCGCATGATTGTAATCATTTGATTTGTAGTTGTAAGAATGAACCGTCAGCAGGAATGTTGATATACGTGTATTAACATTTTGACAATAGTAGTTGAGAACAATTATGATAAATTAACCAGATAAGTCAATTTAGTTTCCTCTATTTGAATGTCATTAGTGGTAGTGTTCTCTACCTTCTTCTTTTAACTTTAATGCGGAAGGAATCTATCTAAAGTGGTACTCACCTTTCAGGAGTGTATAGATGTGTTGGCATAAGGCGAATGCATTCATCGTCCTCCTCATCAATAATCAGTGTCTGTTAAGATAAAAAATAGAGCGAGTCAATCCTAAAACCTACCACAAGTTTTGAATTATTTGATTTACTATAGCTTTATTTGCACCATCAGATCTTCATTTTTTTTACGTTTTCTCATGCCAGTTTTTCACCAACGTCATGTTCCATTCCTCATACGGGATTGTAGAGAACAGAACTACACACCGTTTATTTCTATGTGAGAATGCTGACTGCAAACATTTTGTGATTTTCATGTGTATTGCAAATTGTAGCCTTGTAACATATGGTACACATTTTGATGGTATGCATTCTTTCATTGCTATGGTACATGTGAATACATGGTATTTTATTTATAAATAATAGCAGTACAATGACATAATAAGATAATTGATGCATGGGACTGGCACGCTATCTTTATGGCAATCACACACACAGGTGGAAAAATACCTTGCAACCAGCTGGCATAGTATTTGAAAGCTACAAATATGTCGATCTAGGGGAAGAAAAATTGGAGTTTATGTAGTAGGTCAAGCACAGATTAATGATTATTACATACACAGCACCTAGTGAACTGTTTTGAAAGCACATGGTCTATCTGCTTCAATTGCTTCAATTATTTTTCACTTATAATGCATTTAGCTAACCCATACCCATTCAGTTTTTCAGAATAGTATTATAATAAATTGGCTTACTATACCTGGTCGTACTACAAACATGTTCCCTTTGATGAAGCTTCTCGATACTCACCTTTTCTCCTTGAGTTCTTGTAGTAGCCTCTAAGAAAGGCTTCAATATGTTTTGTAGCTCCTGTAGCTGGCTCTACTCTTTTGGTGTTGTGGAAAAATTTTCCCTGTTCGTATCCTTCAGCACTTCACATAGCTTTAGCTGATCTAGTTTCAAGAGACTACTGGCATAGGCTATCATACCTTTCACTAGATTTCAAGTCAAACCCAGCAGCTTGTTCACTTGCTCTGAAAAGTTGATTCATACCTTTTGATTTCAGCAAAACTGCATCTTTGAGTAAAATGTTTGTATCAAATACCTCCAGTGTACTAACATTACAGAACATAGATGTAGATGCATGTAGAAATATTTACCCTGCTGCATCTTCTATAGTGTATTTCCCCCTTAGAATGCTTGAAAATACAGTGTATAGTTACATTTGTATTGTATTTGTAAGGTTTCTCACCTTGTTATTATCTGTCGTATCAACATATCGTGGGCTTAGCGCAAGACTGTCGTAACTGACTCCAGTATCATTTCAAGTTATTGAAGATTTAATATTTGTATCGTTTTATTGAATCACAGCTTGTAGCCTTTTAGGTGCCACTCATGCTACTGCACCTAAAGTGTGCTTTTTATCCAATTACATAATAGCTTTTCCAAAAAATTTGAAATATCTCAACTTTTTGCATATACGACACTTGTGCGCTGAAATCAATTGTGACAATTGTGTTGTAACTAGCAGTTACGACATTTTTGCATTGGGTTTTCTCAGAAAGTTCTATGGTCAGAGTGTCAATAATGAAAGAAATTTATTGAATTAATCATAGACATGTTTCATGCAGTATGCTTTGGTTAGCCAGCAAAGAAAGCAGATTCAGGGAATTAAATGCATCTAAAGAAAGCTTTAATAATACAACTAAAAGCAAGGAAGCTAACACAAACGCTAAAGTGTCACTGTTTCTGTTCCTAAATTTCATTTTACTTTCAGGTTGTTGTAGAAAAGTCTAGCAATAGACTGAGAAGTGATTTGGTGTGCCATGGATATCAAATCTTTCCGTTTGTTTTCGTCAATCCCTGTTGCTTCTTTGTAAGCTTTACTCATTGATGTCAGCAATTGTCTACCACCCCTCTTTCTGTATGAAATGGGCAGCCGTTCATCTCCAATGCACTCAGCCTGTGCTGGTGATAGGCACTTCTCATACACAATATGGTGGCATTTGATAATCCCAGCAAAGGCATCCTTTCTCATGACTGACGCATTCAAGGAATCAAAGTCGACAATATCAGTGTGGTTGACTTCTATCACGTGATAAAGTTGACGCCTTCTGGCAAGCCTCATGATCTGCTGGTAATCAGAGGGTAGTCCAACTTCTGATTTCCCAATAGGAGTTTCTATGGTGGAATGCATTGAGTCGCACTCCATGTGAGAGTGTCCACTCTCAAAGAACTTTTGTTACACTCCTTGAATGTTTTTGGCTGTTTTGAGGAAACTGAGAATTGCAGTGCACACTATCCTATTTCTATTTTGACCACCGCATGTGTCGCTATATAAAATAGCCTTAGAATAGAGGCCATCTCTGTCACACTTTTGAAGGTGTCTTACAATGCAGCTAGCAATGTCATTGTTGGCACCCCTATTACATTCTCCTTCATGCCATGTGTAGCAATAACCCTCATTATTTTGTAATTCGTAAAATGTTAAATTGTAAACATTTAGTTTACGTTTGTAATAGCACGAACCAATTGGTAATTTGGGGCATGTGAGAACTTGCTGCAGGTCAAATGTGATGGGTAAACAATCTGTGCTCTGTTTGTCTTTTTCTTTTTCCGTTCTAGCCATTTCCTTTCTGCGATCATGCTTTACCTTCTGTTGTTGAAGATCATCTGGCACAGTTGTTGGTGGACTAGCAGAATTGCAATGCTCTTCTGTTTTGGAATAGAGAGCACAGAAATCACAGATGTCAGCAGAAGGCTGATGAAAACCAAGATTGTACTCTGTGTCAAAGATATGACACAGAGTACAAACTTTGCTTTACACTGGTATGACTGAAGTCACTGTTTTTGTAAAGTTCATACATCTTTGTCTTATTCAGACCTGCCTCTAAATACTCTCTTTTTGTGGTTTTTCGGCAGTAATGTGATTCTACTTTAGGAAAGGAGTCGATATGCTTGCGTACACTGTCAACTACCTCTTCACTGAACTTGTTATGTGGAACAGATGGTGTTGCTTTCAAACGAACACCATTTGTAGCCTTAGATTGTAACATACCATTCTGTCACTTATGCACAGTGTAGAAAGGAAAAACTTTCGCATACTTGAATTTCAGAGTTGTCACCAGTTGGCAGGAAGAAGTGAAGGTTGTCACCTCTTTCCTTGTTAGGTTCCAAAAGTGCTCGCTTTTTCTTAACCTTTTTTACGTGACTAACAATATCATTTTGTCTTGAGATGGCGGATTTCATTTCCCAAAAACTTTGGTGAATTGCCAGGCGATGCTCTTCAGATATTGTACTGCATCTTTGCTTTTTACATCCACATCTCTCTCCAACTGATCTTTCTTTTTCAACACCTTTAACTATGTGCTTCTGTCCAGAGTTGTATTCAGAAGACTTCTTTTTACGTCTCCAGCTGTTTTCATCACGTTTGCGCATGCGTGAAAGTCTCTTGTTTGTTGTTACTTTTGGATCACTTGATTGCTGCTCATTGAGAGGCGTAGAAGTGACAACTGGAGGAGAAAATATGCCTGCCTCTTGCAATGATGCATTTGCGTTCAATGACTGAGGTTGAATTTCTTCTGCAGTGAATGCTTCAGAGTCTGAGTTGTCAATTTTTGCATCTCTTTCAACGTCATAGTCAGGATCCAGGTCTGAACAGTCTGGTTCCTGTTCGCTATCCGAGGGGTGTCCATGGTTAATCAAACATGATGACTGGTTATCGATGCTGTTAGTTTGCATAGATGGAGTTTTGACCGCAGACCTCAGATGCATGCTGTCTTGTACAGTCCCCTCAACTGAAGAGGATGTGTTAGCATTCCTTCCTATAAATATGTAAAACATGATGAGATATCAGAGAAATAACATTATTTATCTAAGTTTACGGCCAGAAAATTGTGTTGAATTGACTGTATCACAGGAGAATAAGGACTTGAAATCTGGAGCTAAGAGCACAGAACCCACAGATATGTATCGTGGTCCCCTCCTGTTTTTGCACACCAGGTACAAACTTTCTTTGGACAGCTGGCTACCCAATAAACTTTATCTCCACATTTGTGGCAAACATTACCATAAATCATTAAAACCGGTTGAAAACTTCAAGTCGAAAAATTCTGATCATGATTTGTTAAATTGATTTCTAATTGCTGTAATACAGTCAAAACAGACACACACTTCTTTGCAAAACTCATTTGGCTTGGTAGCCATTGCTGTCCAGATTGTATTCCCAACAATAGAAAAATAGTCGCAATGGTAAAGATCTATAGTTACACATCTGTCTGCACAATTTCTTACTTCGTTTTGAGCCTTTCTGTAAACTTTGTCAACAATCTCAGCAACTGTGTTAGATGGAACAAATAGCTGGTAACCTGGACGCAGCTAAACAGTGTTTCAGTAGATCAGTGGAGCTACAGGCAAACTCTGGTCACCTGAAGTATCTCTACCTTGGTCAGCTAATGAATGGATGTGATGCAGTGCAGTGCTACAGGAAAGCTATTCACGTCATGCTCAACTGTCTGGATCATGTTTTTGGTGGGAATTTGAAATTATCATGGCAGCCAGAAGATTACAGTATCAGTTTGAAGATGCCATTCTTGAGGATTTGGATATGTTATCTCTGTTGTCTAACATTGCCTACACAATATTTATATTAGCAGCACACTTTGGCAACCAAACTTGAAAAAATACACTCATTACAAGCTAGTTATGGTAATAGTTGTTTGAAAATACGGTGAGAGGGCTTACCACCGCATTGTACTGAAATATGGTGTGGGGTAATCATTGTGTAGCTTGTATTGATGTTGACAGTACTGCTAGTAGTACAGTTAGAACAAAAGCAATGCTTTTCTCTGCAGTTATCTACTGTAGTTCCTACATGTATTTTAATTATTTCCCATTTATTTATTAAAAATAATCTGTCACTGCCAAACACCTTCACATCACCCTAGTGTTTCAGGTGATGCATTGCACTGCCCAAAGGCATCGGACAGTTAGCATTCTGTAAGGTGGCCAAGTCTTCTGTTGTTTAAGCTATAGCAAAGGGTCTATCTCACCTGGCTATTTAATTACCTTTACATAAGCTTTAGCTGACATCATCTGGGATTAGAATTGACACACTACAGCTTCAATTGTTTTTCACTTATAATGCATTTAGCTAACCCATACCCATTCAGCTTTTTAGAACAGTATTATAATAATTGGCTTGCTGTACCTGGTTATACTACAACCCATCTTCCCCTTTGATGAAACTTCTCAATACTCACCTTCTCTCCTTGAGTTCTTGTAGTAGCCTTTAAGAAAGGCTTCAATGTTTTGTAGCTCCTGTAGCTCCACTCTTTCGGTGTTATGGAAAAATGTTCCCTTTTCATGCCCTTCAGTACTTCACATGGCTTAGTTTCAGGATACTACTGACATGGACTATCATACCTTTGACTAGATTTCAAATCAAACCCAGCAGCTTGTTCACTTGCTCTCAAAAGTTGATTCATACCTTTTAATTTCAGCAAAACTGTATCTTTGAGTAAAATGTTTGCATCAGATACCGCGAGTGTACTAGCATTACAGAACATACATGTAGATGTAGATGCAAGTAGAAATATTTACCTTCCTACATCTTCTGTAGTGTATTTTCTCTCAGAATGCTTGAAAGATACAGTGTATAGTTACATTTGCAGTGTATTTGTAAGGTTTCTCACCTTGTTATTATCTGCTGTATCAAGATATCAAAGTATCTGTTTACTGCTGCTCTACTCTACTTTTTGAATCTATGGATTACCAGTTGTAGATACTTAACGTCACCTATTGTTATTGCTTCATTTATTTGCATACAAACTGATGAAATGAGTTGAGTTTCCTTCGATTCCTCTTTAGCTCCAGCCAAACCTAATTCTTCATCACCAATATAGAAGCTACAAACAAAACAGTGTAATAACTATTCTACAAAATGGATTGAACCAAGTATTTTTTGAGTTTCATATTCATCTTATATTTATTAGCAGAAAATAAAATGAAACTTACGTTAAACGACTCTGGTGTCAGTTGCCCCTTATGGGTACATAGCAGTATGATGAGTAAGTCCTGGACTTGACCACATGACCCCTCTCTGCTATTCTGTTTAACTGTGTAACGATTTCTGTCCCTGTAGCCAGTCATAGATTGTGCCCAGTGATATCCCCATCGAAGCTACCATTCACCCACCTTCACTTTTTATGCAAGACTAAAAAATAATTGAAAGAAGACAATAGTGAATGTGTATGCATTTTATTCATAAATTCATTATCACCCCAGGATTTTGCGAAGAAAACTGTCTACATAAGCAGTATGTACTCACATCCCATTGTCAGTTGACTCTTGGCTATGATCATTACAGGACGTTTATGCTTTGCATCCTTCCTGTGATATATTTTCATCATTCTTCTGTCTTTCTCTCGCTGGAATATAGTCGACATTGAGGATAAGTCATTGTTCACCAATTGCTTATGAAATTGACACAATTATACTAATAGGCTCAGTTAAGTGAATGTATTATATAACTTGTATGAATCATACTTCAATACTTCATACCTCCACATTTTATTGCAAATGTTGCCTTCCACAATTCTTTAGCAACATAATAAATAGTATATGGCTTGTTTAGCAACATATTCTTCTAATCGTCCATACTCACATCTTCAGCATCAGTTAGCTCCCGCTCATTAGCCTCATCACTACTCTTATCAAGTGGCACACAAACATCATCTTCATCTGACTCATTAGGGCTCTCTCTGTGGCTCTGATAATTCTTTAATAGCAAAGCCTCCAGACTGGACTACTCTGCTGTCGTTACACTCGCTCGTTTTCTTTTTGGTGTGCGTGCTGGAGTGGGATTGGGTTGGTCGTTGTTGTTGGTTTGTGTGATGGGATTTGGTGTGGACAGAGTTATTTCTGACCAATCGCTGTCGGCGTTGCTACATTGATCGGTTTCCAATATCTGTTCCTTGTCTGCGTCTAGTGATGACACAGACTGCTGCACAGATGTCAGATTACTTGTAGTTCTATGAAAAAGATGCAGACTTTAAATTAATTTAAAATGAACAGCTGCCAGATTGTTACCACTTGCTGTGGTCCTAGACTTACAACAATTACAGCAATTTACAGCAAGTACTCCGTGTAGTTGACAGTGCTAGATAAATGCAGAAAGGTCTTCCCCTTCCCTGTTACATGTATGGTCACAATATACTGATTGGGTCTGTTTACTTACACATTTCTTTTCAGGCAAGGGTTAAGCCACTGCATTCCCTCCCAGTGTTGCCACGGGGGAGGCTTCTTAGCAGCAGCTCCTGATGCAGTCTCCTTGTTGCGCTGTGCCCTTTTTCTGACATAGCATTCTCGTATGTATTTCCATTTCAGTTTCAGGAGCCCATCTGAAGAAGAAAATAATTACATTTACATTGATTTAGGAACCTGGTCTGACAGCTCACTCATTCACAATCATGTGTGTTTTATCAACATTCTTCCCGCAACTGGTAAATAGGCAGTTCAAAACAGGACGTCTCACAACCAGACAGTTCTCAACCGGACAGTTAATTAATTGTATTAATTGAATAAAAAATGATATTAAAAATAAAAATTAGTTGAAATCTGGTGGTGTGGTTGGGATTTTGGCACTTCATGCTGTCTGGTGTTGAACGTCCTGTTAACTGACACACATCAACCAAGTTTGGTACAACATACTTGTAACGTTAATTATGTCACTACTAACCTAAAACTAACTGACTTGTACTTACAAGTTTCGGAGTTCTCCACGTCTAAACTTTTGGCTATTTCAGCCCAGTATTTTAGTTCAACCGTTTCATCTTTATAACTTTTGGAGTTAATGTTGTAAAGACAGTCATTCTCTCTTACTAGATTAATCATAAGCTCTTCATCTACATTAATCTTTCTCTTCTGACTGGCCATTATCGTTCGTAGTGCTTCACCAGCAAACATGTATGGAAATAAAAAAGATGGCTGGTAAGCAAATGCCAAGGGCAATCTATAGTGGGCTTTAGGCTTTATCCACCTTACCCACCCTTGGTGTGGACCCCACACAGTGAAAGCATTGCTGTCCTGCTTACCCGCAGTAGTAGGCAGTAGTAGGCCAGCTAAAGACGCAGTAGTAGGGCCAGCTACAGGCGGCTGTGCTGATTCATCACGCCCTCCAACTGCCCTCATCGATCTGAGCTTTCCTCCGATCTGAGCTTTCCTCGCACCCGGGACAACAGTGTCCCAAAATCCAGTCTAAGCCCCCTCACCGACCACTCAGACTGGTAGCCTCTCAATGAATCTAAAAACTCTAAAGCCTGTTAAAGGCATTCGTCACTGCACCTGGTTTGCCCATGGGCAGAGTTGATTACTATTTCGACCCCTCAAATTCAGGCTGCCAAACATTAAAAAGCAATAAAATTCAGAACAGAACAATGTATGCAGAACATACATTTATATGCAGAAATTTCTTGTTATAAAGCGCATGTAAGAGGAATTTACTGGAGGCTAGCTGGAGAACTTGGGGGAATAATATGCAGTCTACAAGTAACATGCATATACATGTACATGCAGAACATACATGCATACACATATCCATGCCCAAGTTCTGCAGCTGGAATCCAGGCTAACAATGGATGTAGATCAACCAAATCTACAATTTGTAGGTATTTTGCTTACTAACATAATACAATATGTAGGTACATGTATATGCTTATTTATAGCCTATCTACACAATTATTACATAACACACTCCAGGTTTGCCAAAGAAAGTATGTTGATATCATAGTAATGGAAATAATAGCAGCACATTGGAGATTATCAACATTTCAAAATAATAATTGGACAATGTGGAGGTATTGAAACTGCTGCATTTCAATAATGTCCTGTATTAGAGTTATATCATAATTCCATCATTCATGCAAAATAGGCAGGTAGATCTACAGAATAATAATATTTATTATTTGCCCATGTATAGTGAAGTTGTTGGCACTGAGCCTACTGGAAAAGTCATCACTTTTGTGACCACAACTGATAACATCAAGTGCTTGTTGGTTACACTAGCTCCTGTCAAGGGTCATATTGTAAAGTAATTAGCATAGCCTCATTGTCTGGCAAATAAAATTGAAAGAAAACTGTCAATATTGAGGAAGGGGTTGTTGCAAGCCCAATACTATCTACAGGGCTAGAAAGTTCAGTTTCTGAGCTATCTTTTGATATATTATTCATAACTGATCGATCATTTGTACAATAATTAATCGTAAAAATAGCCTTATAATGCACGATGCCTACCGATACTAACAGTTACGACTGAGGAAATAGCCTGACGAATGCCTTTAAGGTACACATCAACTGACTCTCCCTCTTGGAGTTGATAGTTGACAAACTGGTGCCACGCTTCCTACCGAGGTATGGCGTGCTCTGCTGTTAACACACTTTTAGAGACGTCCCACCTAGACACCTTGCCGACCATCATTCTTCCATGAACACTAGCAGCATTGCTCCTCAGCATGTATGACAGCAGATCGGTTGGATACACATGCTCTCACCCACAGTATCTCTCACAGTGACTTAACCATGCTGCCACGCTGCCATGCTGCTACTTGCCTCCTGATGCAGTCTAAAATTGGACCACGTGAGACCACCAGAGAAAAGACTATTGGATTTCACCCATTGGTGACCAGCTATAATACTGAAAAGCGAAATGATGGTTGTCGACACTTGGCACAATTGAGTACTGTCTAGCTGTTTTGATACTCATGTTTCTATGAAAAGTGTGGGTTTTTTTTCGGAGATAATAATATCAAGCATGTTTATAGAGGCCTTTTAGAATTAATCTATAACATTTGACTTTATTTGACTGTATTTATCGAAATGCTTATTGATGATGATGAAAATTAACTATGATCAGGCAGCTTGGCTACCAAAACATTCAGTGTTGTCAGGAACTTCTCCCTCCACTCCCTCTTCTCGTACCGCATCCTCTCCTCTTGACTATGTCGGGTCTGACGCCGTCTTTCTCGAGGCCTCTCCTCTTCACCACATGGCGCTGTCGATACATCAGATAGTGTGGGTATCAAACTGTCAACCAATGACAAGGGGTTAGCATCCCTATCTTTCTCGAAGGCTTTGGTGCATTGCTCAAAGAACTAAAAGTCCGACTGTATGATATTAAAAAATAAAGGTTATAGAACAAGTAGTACAATTTATTGTAGTAAAAGTTGTACATCGTATTCCAATTACATGTTCCTATAATTTGATTTGAATCATGAGAAATTATGCGCTCTTTGTTTATAAAATGTTGCCGGGTTGGACTTGGGTCAGGTGGCAAGCCAGTGCCCTTTTATTTCATACAATTACTACACATGCTAAATTATACTCACCGGTTCATTTCCTAAGATGCTATTTTGCCTAATAGCTTTTTGTAGGCCTGTTTTATGTTATAAAACTTTACTTTTATCTGTTCCTTGGTGTATCTAAGAAATAATTATGCTTGAAATAGTAGGATATGCAAATCTCTTCGGTATAAATATGGTACAGTTGCCTAGGGTGCGACAGAGATGAGATATGCAATGAACGAAGCAATATCTCACCTTGTTTTAAAGACACCATTTATAGAACTCCTCATTGCCGTTTAAACCTCCTTATCAATGTTGTTCTTGGCCTTTGATAATGCCACACGGCCATATTTATCGTACCAGTACAGCAGCTTCTCCGTTTCATTGCTGGTAAATGGAGTCTGTAAATATACAAATTCTTAGGTCTAGATTAAGAAACTAAAATGGCATAGTTGCAGTATTGTTCAAGAGCCCTAATCACAAGCTAATCAAAATTTGGGCTGCCAAACAGTCTTGGTTGAAGAATAATATAGCAGACAATTTCTGCAACAAAAGATGACCAACGCACTGAATGCACTGGTATAAATTACTGCCTTTACGGGTATGTCACTTCATGTCTCAATAATAATACATACACGTATTATAGGGCAACCTGACCCAAAAGAACTAAAATCGAAATGCTGCTAATTTACTTATAGGGGCGTCTTCATTATCTGATTCTACCTCAGAATCTACCTCCATCACAATCACCATCGCTTGATTCTGAGGTAGCAAAACATTTTGCACTAAGCCCCCCGTGTTTTCTTGTTTTTGGACCCCTTTGGTCTCCCTCTTTTGGTTGGAGCTAGTAAATAGAACAAAAAGTATTGTTAACAACGCTCACAACAGTAGCAGAAGAGTTTTCCGTCAATCATAAAATCCTTTGACCAATGGTGAACATGTTCAGCATCATAGTTACGAGTGAATAAGCACATGAACGGCATCATTTTATAACATCCGACCTTTCTAGTGAATTTTGGAACAATGTATCTCATAGTTTCATTGATAACATTTGATGGGCGTGGCTGACTGGAAGTGAAATCTGCTGGGAGCAGGTCCTGGTAGGTCCCTGGCATTGTTTGACTCATCATTCCTAAAGGTACAAACAGTGCAAGACTTTATTGTTACTATTACTATTACTATACATTACAGTTACTACATAGTTATATTTTACATCAATTCAATTTACAAAATTACAAGATTAGACACATATATATAATTATATATATATAATATTATGCATAATTATATTATATTCTCCTTACACACATTATTTGTATTCTCTTTACACACAGTTGTAATTTACCAAACACAATTGCAACAGTTTATTACCAAGGGTTTATTCTATTAAATCTCAAAGGAGCCACCACACCATCATGTCTTTGGAGAAGATAATGCTGCCTACAGTACTCTTTTTGATATGCAAACCACTAGAATTACAATTATCTAGATTTTAGACAACTGTATGGTGGCCAGCAGGATTGATTGATGAGCTTTGTCAAACTCCTGCAAAATAAATAATACTATTAGTATATTACCCATACACATTTCAATAAGCCATGACATTCACTTTCTATGTGACAATATTACATGTCCAATATAGACTCTATTTAATATAAAGCTGCATGAGAATTCAATTCACAAAAAAACCCAAGTAGTACCCTGTGACCAAATACGCTTTGAGGGCTCGGCATAACAAATATACCTTGCAACAGTGATAGTATAACAGTAACAGTGACAGTTAGATGTACTACATCCAACCACACCAATTTCACTCACTTCCATCAAACGTACTTCACAGCGAAATGTAATGTTGATATCTAACATAATTATGTGATGTTCTGTTAGTTGGCTAGAAAGCCATCCACTATACACCACTTTATATTCCAAGGTATAAGTACGACAAACAACAAATAGTTAGGAGGAACAGTATTTTGGCACTTTGTCCCCCCTCCCCCCCCCCCCCTACTACGGATTGGTTAAATAACATAGCACTCTGGATATTAACAGCATTCAGGTTATTCATAAGTGTGTAGACATAAGATAATGTCGACTCTGCACTCGGCAGGAATATTTTGTTGCTGTCTAAATGGTTTTTAAAATTTTGTTGTGAATTAACGACCTTTATCAACATTACGAGACGAACCCAACAATCCCTAGTTCAATTGATGAGGCAAGGTTCATTAATGGTAACAGTACATGTTATACATTGCAGTCATCATGTTGCATTAATTATATGCAGCACAAATCCCTACTGCAAGGTTATGCCTTGCATAATACTAAACTAGCATTAGAGAATAAAGTGTGAATTAAATAATAATATGTTATAATGGTTTTATTACATCACTACATAGAATAAGTATAACTATAAAACAAATACCATCAATATAAAATAATACACAAAACAATACAATACAATAAGTCTGTAGATGCGTCTTGAGATCCTAAGTGGTCAACAGAGCTGGTCAAAAGAGGCTGAGTTACTAGTGGGGCTGATTTTTATATGCCTCAAAATTAAATAGTCATTATTAACACAAGTTTTTGGTCTATATTAGTAAGTCAATTGGACTGTCCAAGTGTTATATGGTATATTACATATTATTTTGTATTGTAACTAATTACGGGTGTCTTAGTCTAATACTGTCACCGATTTACGTCAATTCTGCCGCCATTTCTGGAACTTGCGGTCCACAGTCGTTCTCATATGTCCTTGTACTGCTTGCCGCTGATATCATACATTAATTCAGTGAGCTCATCACCGCTTATTTTGTTGACCAGTATTAGATTATAAGTTAGTTCATCGTAGTCCATTTCCTTGACCAGTGTTAGGTCATTAGTTAATAGCCCGTTATTAGACGTATTAAAGTTCATATTTATCAGTTGGATAGCTCATTAACTACCCATATTAAGGCTGAAGTCCTTAGTCTAATATGCCTGTTAAATAGTTGCAAAATGTGTATATTAAATATTATGCTGGCTCTACAAGATAGTTAATACATTCAAGTAATATCTGAACCATAGTCTTTATATTAAAATGCAACTTATGTTAGTAAATACTGTATTATATTAGACTATTAAATAGCATAAACTTTTACATAATTGTAGTGTTCATAATTTTACACCAACATCAACAGTATATAGTTAAAGTGATCATGCACCCTAGGCTTATCATATATCGTTGCGCTCCATTTTTCAAGGCAAATAAACTGATTTTTAAGAGTTCTCTTTTCAATGGAGCCATTTATCACTAGATTTAATAGTAAAATGGATCTGTAATTCAGAGTTATCTTCCACAAAAATTGTTTTTTGGCTGTGCATGTAAAGTTGTCATCTCTCTACTTTTGTTTAAAAATAAGTTGTACTAAGAACACAAACCACAAGAATGCAATAATATGACCAATGTCATAAGGCTGTTCTGCCCTGACCACAATGATAACAAGAGCTGGTATACTGAGTGGATTGCTAATTATTCTACACTCAACCCCCTAGCAGCCACCTACATGTACATGAATTGGTCCATTTTCTATATTGCAACAAAAGCAAGTTAGTGGCTAGGCTACTGTTCTGATCACTTAGGATGTGTCATGCATTATTGAAAATAATAATTTCTACTGAAGTAGTCCTACTAACACTAGGCACTCTATAGGTAGCCTCCTCCCAACCACACTGGCTAATCAATGAGCCACTACGCATATCACTGCCAGCCCAAGAAGGGATCTGGTGAAGACATCTGCCATTAGCACATGCGTGTATAACTGAATGGGCGTGTTATGCAATGTACATGTATGTGCATTACTTATTATAGTTACTATAGTTATTTATAATGAATTACATATATTAGCTTTACAGATGTATAAAAATCATAATGTTGTATACATGTACATACATGTGCATCTTACTTAAGGGGTACAGGCATGAGCTATACACTCATGTAGTGCATGTATAATACATTTTTATGTGTATACATGTAGTACATGATTTTTATAATATATGTACATGAACATACTGTAATAGTTTTGTAATATGATTCATAAATAACATTATACATGTTATGTACAGATACTGTCAGATAGAACATGTAGTGTGCAGCCTTATACATGATATACATGTACATGAACGCAAATTACAGAATATTTAAATTGTAGTTAAAATATTATTAATACATGCTATAGATAAGCAATTATAACTTTGTACATTGCAACCAATATTAGCTCACAAGAACATGTGCATCCCTCTGTTGTTTTGCTCATACAACATTGAGTGTCTATATTACTAAATTTTTGTTTTTGACAGGGTACATTCACAATCTCTGGTTTGGGGGCAAATATGTACACAAAAATTTTTATCACCAATAACTCACTACATGTACATTACATGTATTATGAGCCCACTGGATGGAAGAAGAACAAGATCATCACTGACCACTAAACCATTTTGTTGGTGCTTGTTTATAAGTTGGACACCATTGAATAAATATTAGAAGTATTGTTATTTTATGTGATGACCAAATCTGCTGTCTCTGCAGGTACACTATAGGTTAGCTAGCTAGTCTGTATGCTATGCCTGTAGCCACATAGAATGTTATAAGAAAGAACTCTGATTGTATTTCTTCTATCGTGGTGACTGTATTAGTGAACATGTGCGATCATCATGCTACTTGATCACTATCAGTATAATTTTGGTTACAGAAGATAATAATATTCTCCATTCCTAAAACATAGGCAGAAGGAAGAAAGTGTTTCCTAGGATCATATGTTGTGGTGTAACACCTGAATTTTTCACTTCTGCAATAGTATTCAAACTTACCAGTAGTACTATTTATGTTTATAATATGCCAAATGAAAATGAAAAACTGCCCTTTTATTTATAGGCCTATGCAATCTAAATAACAAATGCTATGCTCTACTATCAGGACAGTTTTTCCAACTGCTATTTGGTTTATGGAGTGCAACTTTTGTAGAGACTGGCTTCCTGATATGCATAAATATAGTGTTTTTTCACTAGCCCATGTGTGTTTCTACTAAACATCCTGATGGCTGCATGCCATTTGTTTCATATTTGTTACCCGCATAGGTGTTGGCAAATGCCCCTTCTATTGTGAAGGGATAATTTATGTGCTGCCACACTGAAATGAATGCTAATATTGTTATTTACTCGAATCATCTGTAGCCAGCATAGTCACAGGAAGATTTGGCTTGAATCACTCAATACTTGTGGCAATGTTATTTTGTTATTGATCACATTTCATTCTCATTAGTGGTTGACCTTGTGGTCAAAAGTCAACAACCCATCAAGCGCAAAGTAATAGTGGATTTCAGTTGTGAAATATTGGGAGTTATCTGACACCAAAATGCACGAGAGGACAACATGCAATAGTCCTCCAAATAGTCCTCAGCTTCTGCTTCTATGCTTCTTTATCACTAAATTGGCCTAAAAAACACTCAAAATAGCTGCCTGGGGCTCGATGTTTCCTTTAAAACGATATAAAACACCCCTAGGCTGCATGATCACTTTAATACTTATATGGCATGTAAAATAGTGACGCACATGCTATGGCATGGCCGTAACTATCTAGGCGGCTCAGGCGGCCCTAGCCGCCTGAACTTTTTGTTAAAAGAAGAAAAAATTAAGCTAATATCGGAAGGCATAGATACCGTGCCCCACATGAAATAGACATACTCTAATGAAAATAATGCTACTATGTGTATAATGATATTGATGGCTAATTTTCGCGTGAAGCCACTGCTGATTTGATAGCGTAGTTGGTTGCGTGCTTGGTCTTCATGCATAGAGACACGAGTTCGAATCCCACTGTGGGACAATCTTTTTTCATTTTAGTAATTCACTCAATTTGTTAGCTATACAGTGACAATACTAATCTCATCTGTAAGATAGGATCACTGCATCTGTAATTCTGTATTCAACAATAGGAAATGCCCTAAGATTGCATGCACAGTGTTCCCACCCATCTCATTTGTTCGACTTCGAACACTGTTCTTCAGGGTTTGGGAACCCTAGAATACCACTCTCCATCTCTATCCATCAACTAAATTTGCACTATTTCCCCTCTTATTAATGTGTGTACATTTTTAGGCCTAGGTCATGTAATGATGTAAAAGACTACAATGGTACGTCATGGCCAAGCCAAACAGAGAAGCACTATTTTGCAGTATACTAATTTGAAGTTTACTATTTGCAGATTACTATGCAACATTTTGTACTTTTGTACCATCACATATAGCTCAAATATGCATCAAAATGGCTGTTTTTGTGTGAATTTTCAAAAACTTTCTTGTGGGAGGTGCCCCACCCTCCTTCTTCCCCCATCCCGCACACACCCTCCCCACACCGCTACTGTTAGCCAGTCCAATTTTGGCCGCCTCAACTTTTTCAGGAAAGTTACCCCCCTGTATGGTAGTGATATACGGTTGTTCAGGGGTCATAATACATGTGTATGTGAGCAGAAATCACCAGGGCCGTTGATTGTGAGAGTACTGCGTCACTGGGGAACACAACGTACCATGCTGGAAATTTTAAAACAAATGACTATGTAATCTATTGTAACAGGCCCAATATAGCCTCCTGCTGGTTTACACCCTCATAATCAACGAATATGGTAATCACGTGATTTTCCAACAAAAATCTGACTCTGTCAACCAATTCTCATTCTTTCACCGTCTTCATAGTATCATACAAGCTTAAAGAGGGAGTATTTCCAAAATTGACCAAAACCAATCAAAAGGCTGAATAGCTTGTTGAATAGTACTTGCCTAGAGCTATTCAAAAAGGTCTGCTAGTGCAACAGCAGATGATGTCATCAGCCACAAATGGATCTCAAACACAGGCAGTCTATGTCATCTGAGTAACCCAGTTAACCTTGTTATAAAGCACATGGAAAAGCTTTTATTCAATAACTTTTCTATTAACCAAGAGCTTATAAATTCCTTCTACACTTTTGATAACACGATACTTGGCCACATATATTATACTCATTACTAATTCATGTACTCTACTCCTATATTATTGTATATAGTTACATGATTATATCTAAGTCTTTTAATGCCTTTTATACCCATGTACAGAGGCCCGACCTCTCAGAATCCCGACCTCTCAGAATCCATTGATATTCATTTTGTACATGAATCGGACCATTATTAGCAACTTTTGTAGAACCCGACCCATTTTGGGTCGGGCTTCCGGCGGCCATCTTGTTGCGCAACTTCCGGACGACCACACGTCGTCTTTTCCCGACACTACGTCGGCCGGAAGTCCTTATACTATATAAAGGGCATTGTTTTACTGTTCATGGTCTCAGTCTTCACTTGGCTTTCAATAAAGACACATCTATACTTGATACAGAGACTTTCACTTCCTTTTGTCAGGTCATTCGCTTAGCGAACCGCCTACTAGGTCGGATCACTCTCTTCCAACGTATAGTCTGAAGGTCAGACTTGGGACCAGATGGGTCGTCTCTGGTAGTTTTTGGGCTACTGAGACCGCTCGATCTTTCATGTAATGCGAAGTCCTATTACCACTTATAGGCACTTCATTTCTGGGTCGATAGTCGTCCAAGGACGAGCGCACCAAATCACAGAAACCATTACAATATACACTAGTTACCTCAATTGCCTGTTTAGGATGGTACATAGAAATGTGACTCTCAAGCTGTAGCACAGGTACCTCTTCATCACACAGCTCGCCGCTAGCTGTACCTCCAACTTCAGTAAATATACACCCACTAAGCACACCTCCAGCTGTAATCATAACAGCAGGTTATACTCGTACTAGATGATAGTGATAGATCATCTCATTTCACAAATTTTATTATCTACAATCTACATGAACATGCCTCTCTGCACTGACACAATCGGAAAGAGGAAAGAAATAAGTTAGCAATCTAGACAAAAGGAAACAACCATCATAGATGACTATTGGATACTTATAACTGATGACCAACGACCAGCGTTATAACGGCATGTAAGCTATTTCAGTCAAAAAGTCAATCTTCCTTTCTACCTTATTATGGCATAAAACCATGATGTGTCAACTTGCCTGTTTTAATTTAATTATTATTAATTATTAAATTCTATTCGTTGCTCAGTCGGAGAATCACAATAACTGAAAAAAAGGGAGAGTGATGAGACCTAAAAGTACCTGGTGTAGCCATGGCTTCCTGTAGTAGATGTAATACGTAGAACCCACTCCTTTCAATAAACGGCTGAGCACAATACCAGCATACATAAGAAGGCATACCAGGTGCCGTTCTCTCCACTCTTGTTTCCTGTACCAGTCGATCTGGAACGGTAACAGCTGCGCGTTCTTTTGCCATGTCTCCGTCTTCACTATCTATGTCTCCGTCTTCACTATCTATGTCTCCGTCTTCACTATCTATGTCTCTGTCTTCACTATCTATGTCTCCGTCTTCACTATCTATG
This sequence comes from Bugulina stolonifera, assembly GCA_935421135.1. NCBI lineage: Eukaryota > Metazoa > Bryozoa > Gymnolaemata > Cheilostomatida > Bugulidae > Bugulina > Bugulina stolonifera. Next base: position 5,022,679 of record OW285190.1, on the reverse strand, counting down.
TCTCCGTCTTCACTATCTATGTCTCCGTCTTCACTATCTATGTCTCCGTCTTCACTATCTATGTCTCCGTCTTCACTATCTATGTCTCCGTCTTCACTATCTATGTCTCCGTCTTCACTATCTATGTCTCCGTCTTCACTATCTATGTCTCCGTCTTCACTATCTATGTCTCCGTCTTCACTATCTATGTCTCCGTCTTCACTATCTATGTCTCCGTCTTCACTATCTATGTCTCCGTGTTCACTATCTATGTCTTCATGTACCACCATGTCTCCTGGTAACAGTGAGTAACGGTATATTAAAACAACTATAATGGTGTGAGCACTATGTTTATACCACTAAAAGCTACATAATCATCAAGGTGGTGCAGTCAAAAATTCCTTTTGACTACTGTGAGAATCAGATTTTACACGCTTTTGATATGAACTCAAACCATGGATGTACAAAACTTTGCATATACATATATATATACTGGTATTATCATGTAAAAACATATAATATTGTAATGGTACGCTAAGTCGTATCTACATCTGACACTCACTATTGTGTGCACATACATGTATATATCTGCTTGTACTTTACTATATGTTATTGTATATAGTTACATGATTGTTACTAAGTCTTTTAATGCCTTTTATACCCATGTACAGAGGCCCGACCTCTCAGAATCCATTGATATTCATTTTGTACATGAATTGGACCATTATAAGCAACTTTTGTAGAACCCGACCTATTTTGGGTCGGCCGTCGGGCTTCCGGCGGCCATCTTGTTGCGCAACTTCCGGACGACCACACGTCGTCTTTTCCCGACGTCACGTCGGCCGGAAGTCCGTATACTATATAAAGGGCATTGTTTTACTGTTCATCCTCTCAGTCTTCACTTGGCTTTTAATAAAGACACATCTATACTTGATACAGAGACTTTCACTTCCTTTTGTCAGGTCATTCGCTTAGCGAACCGCCTACTAGGTCGGATCACTCTCTTTCATTGTATAGTCTGAAGGTCGGACTTGAGATCAGATGGGTCGTCTTTGGTAGTATTTGGGCTACTGAGACCGCTCGATCTTTCATGTAATGCGAAGTCCTATTACCACTCATAGGCACTTCATTTCTGGGTCGATAGTCGTCCAAGGACGACCGCACCAAATCACAGAAACCATTACATTGGTGGCAGCGGTGGGATACTAAGGTCGTACTCTTACGATACGAAGCGAAGGAAGGTGACCTCGGCCTCGGGAGACCCGACCGACCTCATTCTTCAATAATTCTACGGCGATTAAGGACTCGGACCCGGGAACCCTTTTACGAGAAGGTGACAAACGCTAAAGTGCACCCATTAATTCTCGTGGTTCCGCTGGATGTAGCCCGACCTACGCCGGATCTTCAATCAAAGACCGACCTCGGATCCAGAACAGATTGACAGTACTCAGTACGTCGACTAGGCCGACCCGGCCTAACAAATCAAAGAAGTTTAACTCACCACCCGACACCCTACCGACATGGACCGAATAAGAAACCTGCTTCAGCAGGTGATGTACCAAGCAGAGCAGGACCTCAAGACACTCAGCTTCAACGGACAAGAGGACGTGGAACTCTTCATAGAAGACTTCACCGCTATGGCAGAGCGTTGCAACTGGAATGACAGAGCACGCCTCATACGGCTTAGAGCCGCCCTACACGGGCCCGCACAAGAATGCGGACGACCCCGATTAGTCGAAGAGATATTTTCCCGACTGAGGGAACAGTATGGACTATCTGCCAGGGCCGCCCGCTGGAAACTGTCCACTCTGGAACAGCCAGCCCACACGTCACTCAGAGAATATGCAGCTCTCATCCGTAGACTGATGGCAACAGCCTTTGAAGGAGCACCACCTGCATCTTTGGACGAATGGACCACCGAGAAGTTCTGCCTCACGGTCCACGACCACGCCCTACGATGGTACTATACATGGCTACAGCCCGATGATATAGAGGAAGCGCTAGAAACCGGAGCAGCTTTCCTACATAACCAAGATAGCAGGACCAGTACTCCGAAACAGCAAGAGGAGCTTCCCGCTGACCTCCTACGGAAAGCCCTACATACCCTCCTACAGAAATGTCAAGAAGCGGATGACGGACCAATGGTCACACCGGAACCCGTCCCGGTAGATGAACCCATTCCTACTGTAGCCGACACAGACAACAACCCAGGAGAAGGTGGACTCCATCACAATGATCGTCCACAGAGGCCGACGGACACATCAGAACCCGTCTCAGTAGATGAACCCATTCCTACTGGAGCCCAACAAGGAGAAGGTGGTCCAGACCACAAGGGTCGTCCGCAGAGGCCGACGGAAACATCAGAACCCGTCCCAGTAGATGAACCCATTCCTACTGGAGCCCAACAAGGAGAAGGTGGACCAGACCACAAGGGTCGTCCACAAAGGCCGACGGACACGTCAGAAACTGTCCCAGTAGATGAACCCATTCCTACTGAGGCCAAACCCAAGAAAAGTGGACCAAGCCACAATGGTCGTCCACATAGGCCGACGGACACATCAGAACCCGTCCTAGTGGAAGAACCTATACCCACTAAGCCTAAAAACAAGAGTAGCCCCTCCAAACAGGGAACCCCACGTACAACTAGCCCATCACACTCCAAGCCGACGGTGTCACCCGCACCCGTCATAGTGGATGACCCTATACCCACTAGGCCGAAACCAGGCAAGAAACGACTCCACCCAAAGACGGACTCAACTGAAGTGACCACAGATCACTCCCCCAGGCTGAAAGGACGACTCACAAGTCCCGCCAAGTCGGACCAGACCTCACAAGGTAACTCCGACCTGTCCTCAACTCAGAAGGACCAACAGGATCTGGCCGCGCCCAGACCCGACACTGATCAGCAACTGATTCCCTCCAAAACTCAGTATACCCCGACGGACGACTTATCGTGTGTAGAACTGCCAGACACTACAGTCCAAGTCCGCGGCTTGAGGATCGACACGGAGCAAACCGTGCTGGACGAAACAGAAGAACTACCTCTGAACCTCTCGAAAAATGTTCAAGTTTCAATAGCCCGACCTGGTCCAGAGGATGCGAAGTATCGCGTAGCCGACCTCCACGACATAATCCCTACGACGGAGATACAGTCTATACTGCCAGCAGTTCAAATACAATGAGCGAAAAGTTCTTTTACGGAATTCAGCATTGCCGAACAATTTCAGCCGAAGATACAGATTGCCGAACTCTCGAAATCCCATAAAGCGGATGAGAAGCAATCGAAGGCAACTATTGCCGTGTTCCCGCGCTTATTTGACGAGTCGAACAAAGAAAATGTGCCTGAGGCATTGCCTACAATTGAGCCAATTGCTCATCCCTCGGCTAGTATAAATACGGGAACCCACAGACGAGTAGTCCTTTCTCGTCCAGCTCCTCGCCAGCACACATGTATCCCTACATGTAGGAACCTCTGCACTCTTGCGTGTGACACTGGTGAAGTCGAAGCTACACAGAACAGTCGTATCCTTTCTCCTTCTCGTATAGACGAGACGGCTACCCCTTCCAGTACGGATCACCCTAGCCAGCCTGTCTTCACGGCTGAAGGTAAGCAAATCTCAGTGTTACCAGTAAGGACCAAATCAGAATTAGAGGTACAATCCACACCTGTGAGACTGTCAGGCATGAATTCTCTCTCCCTCCCCACTCGGCATAGACCAGTCGGGACAGAGGAGGATTCCCCTGAGCATTTCCACAGGAAAGAACATGAGTTAGAAGGCTGAGGATACACATCAAATGAATTGTGTGTTGTAGACGCATCTCCTCTACGGAAGACGCTTACGCCAGACGGCACGCCTCCACCTACTCCACCTCCTGTCACCTCTACTCTGAAGCTAGCTACAATTAAGCTGCACAAACTCACTGACAAGCTGCCCATAGAGTCGTCCCAGCATTCCGGAGCCACTAAACCGTGGATTAGCACCTTCACCCAGCAGGCCAGAGACGACTTGGCCAGAAGGAGTCAACCGAACCTTAAGTGTGCAAAGTGTGGCTTCTCCGGCACCCTCAAGAGACTGAATATACACATCTGGCAACACTTCGCCCGCTTCTACTGTCGCTGCGGACGCAGCTCAGTTAGTCGTGATGCACTAGGCCATCACTTCAGTCGGAGATCCAGTATCTGTGGGAAACGTCTCTTCCTCACAGACGGGCACAGCTATGCGGCCCTCATGGAATGGTGTGGCGTAAAGGATCCCCCACCATTTCTGCCATGTCGTCCTACCATGGACGGACAGTCGGGAACAAATAAGCCAGTTTACCTGCCTAGTACCTCATCCGCAAGGAAGCGACCTCCTGCTAGTACCTCCGCTGTAAGTGTCGGGGCCCCCTGGCTGACGCGGACGTCTACTCTCCTGGAAGATAAAGCCTGCTCCAAGGAAGAGTATGCCTGCCGCCCACTCGGGCACCCTATATGAAGGTTCCCCGCCTAAGGTCTCATGTGCAGCTTCTCGTGCGGCTTCTCCTGTTCTGCTGCTCGAACCACTCCAGTCGAGGCCAACACTAGAGGTCTCTCCACACTACTCTCCACATGTACCTGCCAGGAACCTGCTCCGAGCCTCTCCAGACTCTCCTGTTATCCCGTCCCTACCTCCTGTATTGACTCTGCCGAATACCACATGTCCTGCATCTCCTGTACTGACCCAGCCGAATGCCACATGTCCTGCATCTCCGGACCCGTCACTCATGCTCTCACAGCAGCTTGCTGACCTCAAGCCACGGATCCACTACCTTGCCAGCCGTCAACAGGTGGGGGATACTATACGCTAGCACCTGGAACCTCTCTATGCTCGAGAAATAGCTCTTAGCGAACTAGCCAACCAGCATCTAAACCACCCCCAACAGCTCCAGCTCGTACAAGCAGATTTGGATATAGTCTCCAGAGAATCCACACTGTATCGTACCCTTCTTAATTTGACACTAGAGACACCCATGACCTAGTGTGAGGGGGCTATGTAATGGTACGCTAAGTCGTATCTACATCTGACACTCACTATTGTGTGCACATACATGTATATATCTGCTTGTACTTTACTATATGTTATTGCATATAGTTACATGATTGTTACTAAGTCTTTTAATGCCTTTTATACCCATGTACAGAGGCCCGACCTCTCAGAATCCATTGATATTCATTTTGTACATGAATTGGACCATTATAAGCAACTTTTGTAGAACCCGACCTATTTTGGGTCGGCCGTCGGGCTTCCGGCTGCCATCTTGTTGCGCAACTTCCGGACGACCACACGTCGTCTTTTCCCGACGTCACGTCGGCCGGAAGTCCTTATACTATATAAAGGACATTGTTTTACTGTTCATCCTCTCAGTCTTCACTTGGCTTTCAATAAAGACACATCTATACTTGATACAGAAACTTTCACTTCCTTTTGTCAGGTCATTCGCTTAGCGAACCGCCTACTAGGTCGGATCACTCTCTTTCATTGTATAGTCTGAAGGTCGAACTTGAGATCAGATGGGTCGTCTTCGGTAGTGTTTGGGCTACTGAGACCGCTCGATCTTTCATGTAATGCGAAGTCCTATTACCACTCATAGGCACTTCATTTGTGGGTCGATAGTCGTCCAAGGACGACCGCACCAAATCACAGAAACCATTACAATATTGTAATGGTACGCACAGTCGTCTCCTACACCTGACACTCATTATTGTGTGCACATACATGTATATATCTGCTTGTATTTTACTCTATGTAAATCCTATTTTATCGTATATACTTGTATAATTATTACTAAGTCTTTTAATGCCTTTTATACCCATGTACAGAGGCCCGACCTCTCAGAATCCATTGATACTAGGGCTGGAACGAATCCAAAAATTTTCGAATCTGACGATTCCGATTCCTGACACGATGCAGATTCTCGATTCCAATTCCTAAACGATTCCGCGTGGAATTACTCGTTTTAACAAATTCAATATCTTTTGTCACCAAATAAACCATGTAATCAAACTGTATAAGCATACATGTATTTCATCTGCTATTCACTGTTAGTTTGTAGATGAGGACATTGATGAATGGCTACTGATGTACAGCTCAACTTCAACCTGTACTACTAATTCATGACTGTCTAGTTGTGTTTGATTATACTATATTAATTATTATTGCGATTTCATGTTAACACACATGATTATTGTTTAGAACAGAAAGATCCGTATTTACAATATTATAATTTTCTAACAACAACATATTATATAGGCCTAAATAGTTATACGCAAATACATGTGCATGTACATAATGTACCATATAATATCAAAACAAAAATAAACTAAAATTCAAAATACAGAAAAGGAAGGCTGATGTTATCGTTATTGTCATTTATAAACCTAGAGTATCTATGTTTTTGTTAAGGAATAACAGCTGGTTGACAGTCTCAGGGTGGAGAGAACTCCTTCTAGCGCTGACCAGCTCACCAGCTTTTGAGAACAATCTCTCTGAAGCAACTGATGTTGCTTGTACTACTAAATGTTTTTTTGCAACCAAGCTTAGCATGGGATAGTGCTTACAGTTTTGTTTCCACCACTGATAGGGACAGTCGTGCAATGGCAACAGAGTTTCATTGAGATAGCGCATGAATTCCAGCTCGGCTCTTTCATGAACTGTTGGCACACTTGCTTGCCCAGTTTCAGTTGGATCTGATTGATCAACATCAAATATAGAACTCAGCAAACTTGTAATAGCAGGTGTGTTACTTTGGGGTTCTTTTGTAGCACCACTTTCCATAGATTCAACAATCACTGGCTGACCACACTCATCAGCAGACAGCTTCTCTGAGATCATTCGCTGAACCATGAGCTCCTTCATGTTATCTTTCTCCGCTTTTTTTTAAATATGGAAGCAACTTAAATCGAGGGTCAACACAAGTACTCTCTCGGAGAAACTTTTTCAAGTTTGGCTCCTCATAGGGTGTAACCAAGTCATCATGAATGGCATTCTTCATCAGCTTTATTGTTGCTGAATCGATATCACTGACTGTTAGACGAGCCATCATCTTTTGGAGAAGAGGTTCAATTAGCGATACAGTACATTTAGTTTCTGAGCTCATAACAACTGAGGCCTCCTTAAAAGGTGCAAGAACATCAGCAATGGAACGTAGCATGTCGCTATCACTGTGTGATACCTGGTGTACAAGATCAGTGGCTCCTGTCATTCTCTGCTGCTGTAGAATTGTCACTGCTAGGTATACTGGATCACGCTGCTCTAAACAGGGTTGAGAAAAAGAAACATTGATGAACTATGCAGGCCACATTTATATTGTTTAACCAATGCACAGTTCAACAACAAACAGTAGGTCACTTGGCATTGAATAGTAACTAACTAATGAAAACAGCTATGGAAATGATAGGGGCGAGTTGCTCAATCATAAAGAGTAAGATGGTGAGGTGATAACCAGGGATAACATACCAAAATTAAATAAGAGCCGAATGCAATACATACCTATGAACCTCTGAATCATGTCAAATGGGCTATTCCACCGTGTCACAACATCAATAACCAACTTTGATGGTTTCATATTCAACTGAGCTTGCTTTTCCTGCAAAAGATATAATATTATGATATATTATAATAAAATAATTACTTGCAGCAGACAGCAGTAGTAGCATCAACCTCTGTTCTATCATATTATAGTGTCTCTATTTAAAAACAGAGCCACGGATTGGATATTATCTAGTATACAGTAGGCTATTTAGCAGTCTGTAGTTTGTGAATCTTGATGATTGCCTTTGATTCTTGATGGACTGATGACCAACATTTGTTCACATTACCAATACCTAGTAACAATTCTGATTTCTCCAGAATATAATATGGAGGTTAAACTGAAACTGGCAATAGAGTAAATGATTGTTAATGAACATGATTGTGTACTAACCTTTAAAATTCCCATAGCCTTTGGACTTCGGTGAAAGTAACCACATACTCTTCTCACTCGAGCCAAGATGTTGGAAATCGAGGTCAAACCTAGTCCTTTTTGAACCGATAAGTTCAGTGTATGTGCAAAGCATCGCATGTTGTCATATTCTGTTTCCTTAATTGCTTTTACCTGATTAGCAGCATTGTCAGTAGTAATGTAGAAGGGTTTAGGAACACTGGGAATCCATCTGCCAACTAAGTCAATGAGATATTCAGCGATGTTGGTACTTGTGTGAGATTCATTGAATGCTGAGGTTTCCAAGATGAATGTTTTCAATGACCATTCGGAATCCAGAAGATGCAGAGTAGCAGTAACATAACTGTCTGTCGCTCTGCTGGTCCATGCATCGGTTGTCATTGCCATGGCTTTGGCTTCACTAATCTCCTTGGTTACACTGATCTTAGCTGCATTGTATTCTTCGCCGATTATGTTTTTAATTGTTTTTCTGCATGGTATGGTATATCTAGGCTCTAACTGTTTGACTAATCGCCTGAAACCCTTATCTTCCACCCAGCTTATGGGTTGCATGTCCAAAGCTACCGCCAACGCTATATTTCTAGTAATAGCCTTTGATCGCTTGCTATTTGAATCTAGTGTAAAGTCAGTTAACTTGGACTGAGACTTATCTAGTGGTCTTTTTTCGCATTAGGCTTCTCTAAAATATTGATATCGTGGACAGTCTTCAAGTGTTTCCCCATCGATGATGTTGAGCCCGATTTGTAGCTTAAACTTGCAAGACATTTTATACAAATTGTTATGTTTTCTTTCTTTTTATGTAGTCTAAAATATTGCCAAACAGGGGAAGAAGCATTAGTTGGTAGATATAACTCTTCCTGAGATGAATTGGACTTGGTTTTAGGAGTTGCTGTAGTTTCACTAACATCAGCGACAGCATCAGTTTGACTTTCAGCCACACTTGTTGCTCAACTGCTAACGTCTGCTTATGCCGGAAAGGAACTCTGAATAAAAAGGCATCGTTTCATATAAACTTTACTAACATAAAGAAAATTCAAAAATTTTCAGTGTTCATTTTGTTCAACATTTTTTATTGATAATTAAATAATTTTATAAATAATTGCTACAAAAAATAACAAAAACTTTACAATGTTGGATTCGAAACTGAGCATTTTGGAACCGAGATTCGGAACCGTGCCTAAGGATTCGGAATCGGATCCGGATTCGTGGATTTGTCACAGCCTTAATTGATACTCATTTTGTACATGAATTGGACCATTATAAGCAACTTTTTAGAACCCGACCTATTTTGGGTCGGCCGTCGGGCTTCCGGCGGCCATGTTGTTGCGCAACTTCCGGACGACCTTACGTCGTCTTTTCCCGACACTACGTCGGGCGGAAGTCCTTATACTATATAAAGGGCATTGTTTCACTGTTCATTGTCTCAGTCTTCACTTGGCTTTCAATAAAGACACATCTATACTTGATACAGAGACTTTCACTTCCTTTTGTCAGGTCATTCGCTTAGCAAACCGCCTACTAGGTCGGATCACTCTCTTTCAACGTATAGTCTGAAGGTCAGACTTGGGACCAGATGGGTCGTCTCTGGTAGTTATTGGGCTACTGAGACCGCTCGATCTTTCATCTAATGCGAAGGCCTAGCACCACTCATAGGCACTTCAATTCTGGGTCGGTAGTCGTCCAAGGACGACCGCACCAAATCACAGAAACCATTACAATATCTCACTGAGAGACACTATTAACCGAAGGTTGAAACTTGCTTACCGCTCTGGTCAGGGAGGTCAGGGTCCTTCAGGTACAATGTATTGTGGTGAAACAGCCTCCGTGGTAATGGCACCTAGGCCAGCCACACTGACAATATCATTAGCTGACAATTAACCTTATCCATATACTGTTATTCACATATCCATGCATTACCTATCTATCATTATCTGTATATTCAATACCCTATTATCCACCGCGTGTCTTATATACATGTCTGTATTAGCAATCAAGTCTTGAAATTACGCTCTATTGCAACTTGGTTTTTCCACATTTATACTTATTTAGTAATTGTCTGTCCTTACTTGATTGCATATTGTTAGTCTTTTTGCCACTTTATACTGTAACTACGTGGCCGACCTTATGGATTTAGCCCATATTTACACACGACATGTTTTTACCTATTGTAAGCACTTTTTGTGCCATGGCCGACGTTTTCATATGGCCAGGTCGGGCGGAACCAGAAATATTGTTGCGTAAGTTCCGGAGCCGACCCCCTGTCGGCCGCCCAATACCATGTCGTACCATTTTTACCGGAAGTTTGTTATGTATATAAGGCAGAGCATTTTCTATTGCGAATCAGTTGTTGATTGCGCTTGAATAAAGCAACATCTCCTAACTCAACCTACAGAGGCTTACTCTTTAGGTGGGTAACTCCACCGGAGAATCCTTTGGATTCAGTACGGCTCGAGTTCACCTCATCCTAGTCTAAGCATATTGTTATATACTTAATTTACTGTGTTACAACTTAACCAACATAGACATAGCATGTTTATAGGTTGATCACTTGTATTCAACCGACTGCAAGTAACAAGTATAATGATATGACTCATGCATATTCTTGTAAACAAGTAAAGTATAACAGGAAGCAATCTATTTATATCATAGTGAAAACCACTAATCCATAGTGAATACTGGATAGAGTGTTTTACCATGTTAGCCAAACATTACACTCCTCCACGCTAGCTTTGAACGGTGTCCGTGCTTTAAAAAATACATACCATTATTATAATAAAACTAGTAGTCACTCTATTTATTGTTAGTCTGAACCACAGACGTTATGGTACGGTGTCCATTACTTATATCCAGGGTACTCCTCACTATAACGTACTGGTGGCTGCGATACCCTAAGACTACGGCGAACTGTCGTCGTTTCTGGCTCTATACGTACAGGTTCGCTATTATCTTCCTCATTACTATCAGGAACCGCATTGTGAGTTGTGGTTGTTGGTAGTATTGGTACGATAGGTCTATTTGTCACAATTGGCCCTGGTATGGTTTCCGTATTTTGCTTTCTGAACTCCTGTGATGCTTTCTTTAGATGGTCAATATGACAATACCTCACTCGGCCATTTACTCTCACCAAGTATCCATGTGTGCCCTTAACTTTCACAATTTCACCTTCTAGCCACCTAGGGCCTGCACCGCCTTGCCTTCCCTCCTTCACAGACACTTTCTCACCAGCTCCAAACCCTCTCAAACTAACCGACTTGTCATAGTATCTCTTCTGATTATCCTGTTGAATTCCCACAGACGTTGTCAGTGATGGTCGTACCAATGACAGCCGGCTACGTATCTGCCGCTTTAAAAACAACTCATCTGGCCTCCGTCCAGTAGTGCTGTGTGGTGTCATCCTATACCTCATAAGCACATTAGCTAACGCTATATGAAGTTTTAAATGTTTCATCTTATACATGCTTGACTTTATGACCTGCACTGCCCTCTCAGCAGCCCCATTGCTGGCTGCATGATATGGCGGAACCAGAATGTGCTTAATACCGTTCATCCTGCAGAACCAAGCAAATTCTTCTGAAGCAAACTGAGGTCCATTATCAGAGACTAGTTCTTCCGAGCAGCCGTACGCTGCAACAAACCGCCTTACCACCTGACATGTTGCACTTGCCGTAGTGCTGCTGACTGGAACCGCTTCTATCCATTTTGAGTGAACATCGACTATCACTAAAATCTGAGTACTCTGAAACTCACAATAGTCAACGTGTATCCTTTGCATCGGCCTCTCTGCCCATGGCCATGGTCTTAAAGGGGCTGTCGCAGGGCTCCTCTAATACGCTGAGCACTAATCACATCCTTTCACCCATGAGTCAATATCTTTGTCCAAGCTTGGCCACCAAATAAAACTGCGCGCCACTGCCTTCATCTTTACTATCCCAGCATGCGTCTCGTGTAGCTCCGCTAAGATGCGTTCTTGCAGAGAATGGGGAATTACTACTCGGTAGCCATAGACTAAACAACCTTGATCTACTGATAAATAGTCTCTGTTCCTACAAAATGCCTCCAATTCTTCGTTGACCATGTTGCGGGGCCAGCCCCCCATAACATACAGCATTACACGTGACAATTTAGAATCACTTGCAGTCTGCCTGGCTATTTCATCGGAACTGACTGGTAAACTACCTAGCATCGAGTTCACTCCTTCTATCGTTGCCACTTCAACCTCAATTTGGTTAACTGGAAACCGTGACAGCATATCCGCATTACTGTGCTCCTTTCCCGGCCTGTACTCAATGTCATACTCATACGCTGCCAGAATCAGGGCCCACCGCTGCATTCTAGCGGCTGCTAAAGTGGGTATTCCAACTTTCGGCCCCAGCAAGGCTTGGAGTGGCTTATGATCTGTTACTAACACAAACTTTTTGCCATACAGGTATTTATGGAACTTAGTGATCCCATATTTCAGTGCCAACGCCTGCTTTTCTATCTGGCTGTAGTTTTTCTCTGCGTCTGTTAGAGTTCTAGAACCAAAAGCCACTGGTCGTTCATTTCCTTCCACAACATAGCTCAACACCGCTCCAACCGCATAGGATGAGGCATCACAACTTAGCTTTATAGGTAGTTTCTGGTCATAATGAACCAACACGGAACTTCCTGACAACAACTCCTTACATTTAGCAAATGTCTGCCTACAAGACTCATTCCAATCCCATGCTGCCTCCTTATTGAGCAGTCTGTGGAGTGGAGCCAATAGTGTAGATAAGTTTTTGATGAACCTCCCATAAAAGTTCACGGCTCCCAGAAAACACCTTAGCTCTGAGACATTGGTAGGTGTTGCTGCTCCCCTTAGAGCCTCTACCTTCTCGTCTGTAGGACTAATACCCTCCTTACTAATCGTGTGTCCCAAGTAAGTTAGTTCACTCTTGCGAAACTCACATTTATCTTTGCGCAAGCGAACTCCATGCTCATCTAGTCGTGCCAACACTCTCTTGAGTATCGACTCGTGTTCCTCGTCCGATTTAGAACCAATGAGTACATCATCCAAATATTTTGCAACCGGCAGTCCAGCTAGCATCCGCTCCATTACCGACTGAAAAATAGCAGGAGCTGTTGAAATACCATACGCCAATCTGGTATGCCGATAGAGTCCCTTATGTGTATTAATCACCAGGTAATCCTTACTATCCTCATCTAACTGTAGCTGCTGATAGGCCTGACTGAGGTCCAACTCGGTAAACACTCGTTTACCGGCCAGATCAGCTAAAATATCCTCTATACAAGGAATTGGGTGATTATGCTACAATCACATCTGTAGTATCTTCAACTCCTCTCCCCCTCTTGTCTATCAGCAAACACTGTCATGACAGATTAACTTTATGGTGGAGCATCTCATTCATAGTCCTTATGTTTCGTGTCTTGCAGTGCATGTTATGTTCACTTGTTGTACCCATTACTTGAACTTCATCTTGGTATCTAAGTGCAACCATTGCCATGTGTTGCCGTATCCTTGTCATACTGCCGCTGTTCACCTAAAGAGGTGAATGTAATGTTGTACATGTATATGTATTATATGTAGGTATTTAAACCTAGTAACCAAGTCTGTTACATGTCTAATGTATGTAACTTGTTGATATTCTATATTATTATTTTCATACATCATGTTAATTAATCATGTACCTGATGTATTTAAATCCAGTAACCAAGTCTGTTACATGTCTAATGTATGTAACTTGTTGATATTCTATATTATTATTTTCATACATCATGTTAATTAATCATGTACCTGATGTATTTAAATCCAGTAACCAAGTCTGTTACATGTCTAATGTATGTAACTTGTTGATATTCTATATTATTATTTTCATACATCATGTTAATTAATCATGTACCTGATGTATATAAATCTAAAGAGATGTAAATAAAATCTCAGAAGTTATGGTAAATTTTATACTGTTCAGTATATGTATAGTAAATGGTAGATGCCATTAGACGATACATGTACATGGTTGGTCATTGTGTGGTTGTAGTACTACGACAGTTCCACATCAAGACCATATTTATAAATACATGTATTATAATTGAGTCTACACTTTACATTGTCCATGTAGACATTACCCAACAAAGTATAAAAATTGCCTTTGTGATAGTTTAAACTGTATCAATTACAGAATCCTATTGTTGCATGCCAACGTTGAGTCAAACACTACAAAATACTACTGAAGTTCAGCCATCTTGCTTTTGATATCTGAAATTTCTGTGATTACTAGTTGTGTATTTCTACTGATTATTCAACATGTCTACCAGCTACTCTACTGACTCTACTGACTCTGGTAAGGATTCCTGTGCTTTGCTGTGATACTTTACTGAAAATTGTGTTCATATGCGATGATGTATGGGTGCACACTGTACTTCCTTGTGTGGCAGTGAAAGATCTTTTATTGTATTACACATTGTTACGTAATACAGTGTACTTGAAAGCAACCATACAGTATACAATCATATTATACCAAGGGCAATATTGTAGGGTGTTCAGCGGCCAGTGAAGCACTTAGAATTTTATTCGAGGAAGAAAATGCAAAGATATGTAGGAATCGAAAAGAGTCAAAGAATTTAAAGTCGAGGTGAGCAGACAGTGTTATAATACATTATTTTAGTATATATACATTAGATAAAGCTAATTAGCCTATACGTTAACATTCTACCAGTTTTACTTTCATAGTCCCAGGTAAGAAAACTAGAATCTGAAGAAATCACGGTTTGCTAATTTGAGGTAGAAATAGTCACTGTGCAACTCTCAACATGGCAAAGTGACTAAAATTATATGGCACTTGAGCATTTAAAGGTGGAATACTTTTCTAAACACCACCAGTGGCCTTAGACAGGAATCGAACCTGAACTTCTCATATGAGGATTTGGGATTTTGCCCACAAAGCCACCGCTGCTCTATCAAACTCATACTTGCTAAGTCACTGCTGCTGGAAATAAGGCTATACACACTGATAGTTACACTGTACGTGTATACATGCTACATGTACAATAATGATGCCGTTTGTTACAGTTGCAGTGCCATACCAGTGAGGGACTACTCAATACCAAACTTTGCCGGTTTAAGAAGTCCTAATTCTGTTTCCCCAGTGAAGATAGGACTGAACCTGTAAGTCTAAGTACTGAATAGTAGTTTGCCAACACAGACAGATAATTTTGACCTTTTCTTCCCTGCAGTAAAATTATCTCATTGTTTTGGAGTGTGTTCCTACTCGCTATATAGATCATACTTGAGACTCTCTGCATTGTACTTACACTGTACTTACACTGTACTTACATTGTACTTACATTGTACTTACATTGTACTTACATTGTACTTACATTGTACTTACATTGTACTTACATTGTACTTACACTGTACTTACATTGTACTTACATTGTACTTGCATTGTACTTACATTGTACTTGCATTGTACTTACATTGTACTTACATTGTACTTACATTGTACTTACATTGTACTTACATTGTACTTACATTGTACTTACATTGTACTTACACTGTACTTACATTGTACTTACACTGTACTTACATGTACTTACATTGTACTTACATTGTACTTACACTGTACTTACATTGTACTTACATTGTACTTACATTGTACTTACATTGGACTTACATTGAACTTGCATTGTACTTACATTGTACTTGCATTGTACTTACACTGTACTTACATTGTAATTACATTGCACTTGCATTGGACTTGCATTGTACTTACATTGTACTTACATTGTACTTACATTGTTCTTGCATTGCACTTGCATTGTACTTGCATTGTACTGGCATTGTACTGTAATGTTTTGAGCTGTGCTACGTACGAGTGCCGATGTAGCGCGGGTACGGGAAGTGCTTGGAGGTTGGTAGAGGACGACCAAGGTAACTTGCACACATTACATAAAGAGTGAACAATTAGTGAAAGCTCTAGTATTGTTGATAATGACGTAGGCCGAGGCTGAGACTCATGAAAGAGTCCAGGGTGTGTAGAAGGAGTGTAGAAAGAAGTAGTAGTAATCTAAGGACTTAGGCCCGACGCTAGATTCATAAGGAATCCGGGATCGGCTAAAGTCCGATGATGTGGAACTCACAAAGAGTGTAGAAAGAGTTGCTTAAACGGGTATGAGGTGAGCTCGAGCCACTTAGGTCTAAGAAGACCTGTGGGTGGAGCTACCCGCCTGCAAGAGTAAGCCTCGAGGTTGAGTTAGGAGATGTTGCTTTATTCAAGCACAATCAACTAATTTGATACAGAAAATGTGCTGGCTTTTATACTAATAACACTTCCAGAAAAAGGTACGGTAAGGTATCGGGCTGGAACTTACGCAAAAACATGGAGTAGTTCCGCCTGACGTCGGCCACCAAAAGGGTCGGCCTTGCAAAAAAGTGCTTACAATAGTCCAGTATGAATAATATATACATATGGCCATGTTTAGAGACATCGGCCCCGAAAAGGGTACAGGTAAAAGACTTAGAAGATATAATCAGGATAAATAGATAGTTGCATACATAGTAGAGTTAAACCATGCGTAAAATGCGATAACCTGATTGGTTAATTATAACAATACAAAGCACACTATGCATAAGCAGTTGATTATAATAATAATAATAGAGTAATGTACATGCATATAGTAAGGTAATGTCAATGCATGGTTAATTCGTAAGCAACCCAGACGCTATAGCCTTTCTAGAGTTATTTAGGAGTGACAACAACCGTTTAGTTATCGGGACCGTTTAGTTATCAGGACCTTCCTGATGACCTCGGCACAGGTTGGTCTGGGTGTCGGGTCAGTCGGCTGGTCTATCACAGTACTTACATTGCACTTACATTGCACTTACATTGTACTTACATTGCACTTACATTGTACTTACATTGTACTTACATTGCACTTACATTGTACTTACATTGCACTTACATTGTACTTACATTGTACTTACATTGTACTTACATTGTACTTACATGTATATGTATAGATTCATCCATTGAAGTATTTCTACATGAAAGATAAGGAATTCCACCTTCTCTCATATAATTGAAATACCTTACATTTATCTGTAGGTCATCATCAAGCAGGTCTCCTTATGTTTCTACTAAGACTTCAAAGGAACTGAGGGTGACTAAACCGTCATCAAAGGATAAAGTGACATCAGTGTAAGTTAGAGGACATGCACAAGGAAAGCATATATTATTATGTAACTATGGAAGCTGAAATCGCATTTATAGACACTCACAGTATACACGTTTACTAAAATATTAACCAATTAATATATATGAATGATCATTCATATATACACGTAGCAGGACTTGGTGTACATGCTATACGTCTTTGCATACCTATTTATACCTTGGTATGAAAAGTTTTCAGCTCTTTTAATTATGTTACTTACCCAGAAATTTCTGTTCAGAAACTTCTGGATAAGTGACATAACTGGAAGAGCTTGGCATGCTTGACAACCAGTACAGTACTGGTTGTCAAGCATAATATTTCCGATAAAAATGCTCAGTTTAAATGAAATATTTGTTTCATTTAATTCAGTTTGATTTGATTTAATTCAGTTTAATTTAATTTAATTGAATGTAATTGACAGTGCAAGAGATGCGAATCTGCAAGTAGCCTCTGTGAAATCAATTAAACCCCTCAGGGAATTTACCAAACTTCCACCTGTGCCTAATACCAGCAAGGTGACACTCCCTCCTGTGCAAAGTGCTTGTAAGGTAACACTTCCACCTGTATCAAATGTTTCCATGTGCAAAGTGACACGCCAACCTGCAACAAAGAACGAAAAGGTTTCAACTAAGCCTGAATCAAGCACCTGTAAGGTGGCACTTCCTTCTATGCCAAACGCCTACATGTACAAGGTCACACTTCCACCTGTAGCAGACGCATTTGGTGTAGCCTGTCAACCTGTCATGAAAAAACGTAAGGTGACAACAAAACCTGCATCAAGCACCTGCAAGCTTAAACTTCCCTCCGTGCCAAGCACCTGCATGGTGACAAACAGGCCTAATACTTATCTACCTCTCAAACGTCCGAGGTACAGTCATACCATATGTAGTACAAGTTATATACACATTTGCATGTGATTGATTTACATGCATATACATGTAATTATAATGTACATGTACATGTATATTATTATCACAGCAGTTTTAGATTAATCACATGACTTTACGATAGTGGATTTCATTCCAAGCATTTTTCTCTGTTCTCAGGTGATAGAATAAAATTCTTTCTATGTTTAATTTTTCTAGTCAATCAAAGCTACCTATTGCAAATGAAAATGTTTTCAGCAAACATCGAAAGATGCAAGGAATCAAGAGGTAAGATGGCTGTATTTATCTCAACAGAATTTCAGCACAGCACTAGGCCTACCTTGGTACCATAATAATCTAATAATAATGGCAGTCTGTCGTTACCGAGTATGTCTGTGGCATTTTCGTTTATGTACCACATGGTTAGGCATGTCGTATTTATTGTGATGTGTGAGCTTTGCTACAGTAGGTCTCACCACCTCTCTTCTGTCACTGTCAGTTATGAACCCAGTGTGAAACATTTTGCAACAGACAGACAGTGCTAGTGCTGCGATTTACACCTTAGTACCATACATACCTTGAAACTAGATGTACACTTTAAATGGGTAATATTTCAGTTGGAGAGCGGTCAAGTAATATAATATCTGTTCTACAGACTTTACTTTCTAAATTTAAAATAGTAAATGTGTTTTTTCCAGAAGTAGAGAACTGATTATTCCTGAAGCAATTTCCCAAGTGAAGAAAGATCAGATTGCTATTAAACCATCCTTGCCTGCTGATATATCAAGGTGAGGTTTGGCTGCAAATTAGCTGAGAGTTCAGATAAATTCAGAAACATTCGCATCTCCAATAGAAACACGAATGTGAAAACTGGCCAGAAATGATTAAGACCATCAATTTGAAGCTAGTTAAGCATTTTAGCATTATTCCAGTTTAGTCTAGAAGTGTTTGCAGCAGCAGTTAACCCTGCTTACAAATGCCAAAGAATTATTTTTATTCAGTCAAAATTATTTGATCTGTGATATAACAATACTTTCTCCATCAAATAATAATGGTACAGACTATTATCCATTTCAGCTCACCTGGATTCCCTACAACATGTAGACGACACCGAAGGTCCAGAAAGAGTGAGACAAAAACCAAATTTGCACCACTGAGAGACGCTATAAACTCCCTGAAAGCTGCTAATGCTCTGGAGATACAAAGGTGAGCAGGAAGGAAATGCATTAAATTATATACAAATTGTTCCCACTTTTGAATGTGGTAACTCTACTTCTATTGTAAGTAGTGAGATTGCTTCCATTTACCCATTATCACTACTTTATAGTGAGCAGAGAGTAGATAAGCTGGGGTCAAGTAACTACATGAAACTTCCTCCTTTAAGACGAGGTGCCTCCCCTTGGTGAGTATCAACACATCTGTAAGATCTATGTTTGTTATCTCCAGAGGGAACTATTCCACTAATCCTCTAAATTGTCGGCAGCATATATAATAGTTGGAAATGTTTTAACTTTTTGAATTGATTTATGTGAGAATTAGTGTTATAAAGCTAATAACCTTCCTTACACTCTTTGACCGGCAGATATTTTTATCTGTCAGAATCAGCTGGTGGAATCAGCCACAGAAATATGTAGCAAGATATCTTGTACATAAGCATTCATGTGTAATTAATAATCAGGTGAAGTTGTCCTTCCTCAATTTGAAAGATTGAATTTGAGAGCGGACAACTTCACTTTTTTATCAATAGTTTATTAGTGCAGCACATTATTTAGTCTGTGTGATCATCACACAATCATGTATTGTCTGCTTCAACTGTGGGTTTGTTTCCAAAAAAGTGGTCGGCTGCCATTTTGCTAAACTGATGTCTGCTGTAACTCTGATAATATGCTTGCTTACTGATGTCTGCTGTAACTCTGATAATACAAATACTAGTCACTCTTACATGATGTGTATCTTCCACTGGGGTGTGTGAATTGCAGGTGCCACACGATTATAGCTACCCTCCAAATTATTAAAAATTAAGTATTCATATACATTAGTCTGTATGTAAATATACTTTTAGTGCATCTAAAGCCACTAAACCAGGGATGAGCAAAGTACCTGTACTTCCTCCAATGAAGAACAGAAGGCTGAGGTTAGTGTCTTATTTCGCTGATAGTGTATCACTTCATAAAGTCACATAATAGTTTATTTCTATACAGTATAGCTTTTATCAACATAGAACAACAGGTACTTGCACATTACAGGTATATGCACTTGTGAGTTACATGTTTGTGGTCTAAATGTTTTAAATTGATAGTATTGTAATGTTTTTGAGTTTGATTACATACCAGTGCCGATAGGCCACAAGTATGGGAAGGGCTTGGAAGGTGGTAGAGGCCGACCAAGTAACCTTCTGCTCATTACATAAAGAGTGAACAGTATTTATATGCTCTTATTGGTATGTATATCTAACGTAGGCCGATGCCGAGGCTCATTGAAGAGCTCAGGACCGACGTAGGTCTTGTAGACTTTATACTCCAGAGGAGTGCAATGAAAGATCTGGTATTCTAGGATCTTAAGCCCGACGCTAGATTCATATAGAATCCGGGATCGACCTAAGTCGTAGAAGTGGTGTAGAGTTATGCTTAAACGAGGATGGGGATGAACTTGAGCCGTATGGATCTATGGATCCGCCGGTGGAGTTACCCGCCTACAAGAGAAAGCCTCTATAGGTTTGAGTTAGGAGATGTTGCTTTATTAGAGCGCAATCAACAACTGATTTGATACAGAAAATGTACTGCCTTTTATACTAATTCTGTTTCCGGCCAAAAGAGGCCGATAAGGTATCAGCCGGCTGATAAGATATCGGGTCCGGAACTGATGCAACAACATGGATGGTTTCGCCCGACGTCGGCCATAAAAAGGGTCGGCCTTGGCACAAAAAGTGCTTACAATAATGTAGAGCATAAAGTGTATGAATATGAGCCTTTTCTGAAGCATCGGCCCCAAGTGATATGTATAAAATATGGCAAAAGACTCTACTTAATACAATCAGACAAGAGAAGGTAATTGCTAACAGTATATGGGGAAAACCAAGTTGTAATTCAACTAGTCTGATTGACAGGTAATAATAGTAAGGCACACAATAGAAGTTGATTGGATATATAAGTGTACAAGCATGCATGATAATAATGGTATAAGAATAGACACACCCATAAATGGATATAGATAACATGGATAACATATAATGTCAGTATAATGTCAATGTTGTGTGGTTGGCCCAGGGAAGGCCATTGCCACGGAGACTGTTTCACCACAGTATCACTTACAGTGTATGATGAAAATAGACCCTCAACTACATGTTCAATTACACATAATGGTTTGATAATTTTAAGGGGAACAGAATTTCTCATGGTTTGATATTTTTATTTGTACACTGAAGAATACCCTGCTGTGTTTATTCTGCTGTAGTTCCAGCGTAGAGACAGAATACTCTCTGGCAGGAGATGATGAATTATACTGTCTGCTTACACTGCTACATGGATGAAGTTATGTATAACATGACGTCTCTCTGTATATATTGCATATGCTACAATGATGACATACAGTATATGTACTACAGTGATGGTATACAGTACATGTACTACAGTGATGGTATGCAGTACATGTACTACAGTGATGGTATATAGTACATGTACTACAGTGATGGTATACAGTACATATGCTACAGTGATGGTATACAGTATATGTACTACAGTGATGATATACAGTACATGTACTACAGTGATGGTATACAGTACATGTACAACTGTGATGATATATAGTACATGCACTACAATGATGATATACAGTACATGTACTACAGTGATGGTATACAGTACATGTACTACAGTGATGATATATAGTACATGTACTACAGTGATGGTATATAGTACATGTACTACAGTAATGGTATACAGGACATGACTGTACTAGTATACTGACAGCTGATGACTGTTCTGGTAGAAAATCAAACTAAACATCTCTAGAATCATCTGATCAACTCTCCTCATTATGCTGTCTGTAGTATAATCTGAATACATTCTGATAAGCTGAGAGTCATATAGGTCAATTTATAGCAAACTCTGGGCTATTTAGTACCTACATGACTGCATTGTGATTATGTGTACATACATTGTAGTAATTATGTACATGTATGTTATGTGCACTTTGTATTTATGATCATTTAAAGCCTTAGACGGCAAGGTATAATATTATTTCATTTTATTTATAGTTTTGTTATTAATATTATGGTTTGTGTTTATCTATTCCTATGGAACATCTGTTATTCAGTGTTTTATGGGACTAGAGTATGTGTTAGTGTAATTCTCAATAAATATATTTAATCTCTTTTAATGCTTAACCAGCTATTAAATTCTGCAACTGACCACGGATCTGTGTAAGCAAGGCTATAATCTATGGCAGTTTTTGATTTTCTTAGGCCATAGGTATTTTGGATTGAACAAAGTTGGCGATGATATGAAATACAATGTAGGTGGAGAACCCCTCATCTAAACAGAGGATTAGGCCTATTTTCCTTAAATAAGGATTTACAGTGAGGTCCATATATGTAGGCCTACCCACAAAAAGCCTCTTACAATTTAGAAAACAGAACAACGAGGCTCACCAGAAGTAAACAAGAAAATAGCTGTATGTTGTGCTTTTGGTTTATTATAGAGATATATGGGCACCAATGAGTTGTCCTCTCTCAGTCAGTATTGAGAGAGGACAACTTCTAATTACTAGTGAATACAATTCCCATTTTCTATTTTAAAATTTCACCAGCAGAAATATAGACTCACTATTTCTGTAGTGGATTGACATTAATCCTATTTTCAAAACAAAAGAGTCCTAACCCTGGAACTGCTTGGTGATAGTTCTAGTCCTGGAGAAGTTATACAAATAATACACTTAGACCCCAAATGTACATGTAAGTGTTTTTATAACCACTGCTATCAGCAAACAGTAAGATATCATTGATTAAGAGTAGAAAACTCTTTATTCATAGTCAACAAGCAACTGAATAGTAATAATACAAAAATGTACTGCTTATATGAAAATCAACAGAGGTCAAGAGGTCACTTACATTAGCAATCCGACTCAGAAATAAAAAATCTGAGGTACAACGATAGTCTTTACTAGTACAAAAAGGTCCCAGATTCTTATTGGAAATTACATCATTGTGTAATATTGTTGCATAATATAGGAAAGGTGCTACACTCCGAAAAAACTCAATGGCAATGCAAACAGTTGTTACATAATAATACGCCTTTAGGCATGTACATTTCTGGCTAATACAGCTAGATTATTATATATGAAGTAATTGCAGCATGTAAGCAAGCAAAGGTACAAGTTTGTACCAGTATTTATATGTGTAAGCGCACGTGTAAGCATTTCATGTTAATGCAATGTCTAGTGTGGGTCTTGATAACTAGGACACAAGAGTATTTTATAGACTAAATATTTATTTGTGAACAAATGATTATTCAACAAACCAAAGTGAACTAATAGAATTTTGATTTACAGTATATACCTGAATAGTGCACGTGCATTACATGTGTAAATGTATGTTTACTAGCAATTACATTGTATATACTATAAATTATAAACCTTTGCTTATGTATCGGTTAAACTATTTTCTGGAGCACTTATAGTAAATGATGCATGTAAATATAAGTACTCCCCCAAACATGCCATTTATGGATGTTAAAATAGCATTACTTGGATCATCGATAAAGGGTCGGTCATAAGGTGTGGTGACATCAGTTACGTTGTTTAACAAAGTAGTTGCTGTCGGTGTGACCATTCTTGATGCGTTCACTTCATAAAATAGGGAAGTTTGATTAACACTGGAGTACCTGGGGTCATACTTTGGGGTAAACAGGCCAGACACGTAACGGAAGCTTAGAGCTGTGATAGCAAAGGCGATCAAAGAAACACAGAATGAAACAAAATCAAATACAATTGTTCTCCAAAATATGGCAAAAGAACATCTGCGTACAAAGCATGGTAGTTTACTGTACATTTGTGCCCATCGAATAAAAAATGCAATTCCTTCAACAACCAACAGAATGGTAAGAGCTATGATGTTGGATGTCCCTTTGAACGCTTCAACATTTGCCTCAATTCCAGATGCAACAAAAATAAATTTCCCAGAAGATAAAACCATCCGTAAAGCATCTTCACACACAACAAATAGATGAATAGAAAATCGCATATTGCATACACTCTTGATTATGTAGGGGCTCGTAGATGTACTACATAAACAATATGGATCAGTATCCGGACCAACACATCTATTCCAAAAAGATGGTTTCTTGCTAATGAAATAAGGCAGCAGCCAAATTTCTACGGGCAACACAAAGACAGCTATGGCTATAAATGCACCCAGCCATAGGTATAGGCCTAGTCCATACTCCACTCCCTCTGCTGTACTACAACTGTAGAACGCTATTCCTTCCATCACCACCTCACTGATGTTAAATATAACGTAGCATAGGCAGACAAATCCTAGGAAATGCTTTAAGTTACAGCAGCAGCATTTCTTGCCTCCTAAGTTGTCGATAGCTTCTTCCCTCTTGTCTCCAGTCAAACACAGACCTCCACCAGCAATGATCTCTACCAGTTCTCCAGCACCCAAAACATCCAATCCTTCAGCCATAGTTTATCTGATTGAATATTCCTGTAGCAATGCTGTTTAGTTCTTGGTTTCAAAATTGGTCTCTATAAAGCATAAAATGCGTTTTAAATTTCAACACATTACTAGTATATGGAAATACATATGGTATCAGCAGCAGAGTTTAGAGACACTGGCAGGTATATTATTTGGTGGAGTACTCCATTACTAACCCTACGTATTTGTGTGCATACAGCACAAAGCATTTGCTATAACTACCAGTGGTCTGTTACTGAGTATTGACATGGCTTGTTCCAGTGTTCGAAGTAGAACAAATGAGGAGGGTACACGGTGCATACAGAAAATTTTTGAAAAATTTAGATTAGTCCTCCTTATTTTTCGGTAAATAACTAAAATATATATACATGGCCGTAACTATCTAGGTGGCTCAGGCAGCCTTAGCCGCCTGAACTTTTTGTTAAAAGAAGAAAAAATTAAGCTAATATCGGAAGGCATAGTTACCGTGCCCCACGTGATATAAACATGCTCTAATGAAAATGATGCTACTATGTGTATCATTATATTGATGGCTAATTTTTGCACGAAGCCGCTGCTGATTTTATAGCGTGATTGGTAGAGTGCTTGGTCTTCATGCATAGAGACACGAGTTCGAATCCCACCGAGGGACAATTTTTTTCATTTTAGTAATTCACTCAATTTGTTAGCTATACAATGACAATACTAATCTCATCTGTAAGATAGGATCACTGCATGTGTAATTCTGTGTTCAACAATAGGAAATGCCCTAAGATTGCACGCACAGTGTGCCCACCCACCTCATTTGTTCCCATTCGAACACTGTTCTTCAGGGTTTGGGAACCCTAGAATACCACCCTCCATCTTTATCCATCAACTAAATTTGCACTATTTCCCCTCTTATTAATGTGTGTACGTTTTTAGGCCTAAGTCATGTAATGATGTAAAGGACGACAATGGTACGTCATGGCCAAGCCAAACAGAGAAGCATTATTTTGCAGTATACTAATTTGAAGTTTACTATTTGCAGATTACTATGCAACATTTTGTACTTTTGTACCATCACCTATAGCTCAAATATGCATCAAAATGGCTGTTTTTGAGTGAATTCTCAAAAACTTTCTTGTGGGAGGTGCCCCACCCTCCTTTTTCCCCCATCCTGTACACACCCTCCCCACACCGCTACTGTTAGCCAGTCCAATTTTGGCCGCCTCAACTTTTTCAGGAAAGTTACCCCCCTGATATACATGTATTTGTGGGTAAACAGGAGTACTTAGGAATTGCTAATATAAAAATGTTTGCCACACATATTATTACTTAATTTCTCATTATGTTCTTTTGTAAAACCTATTAATCTGGAAATGGAAAAACCTTAAAACCAATTTGATCAAAATATTAAATTGACTAGGTTAGTGACTTATCATTGTCATAGGCGATGCGGCTTCACTGGTTGCAGTCAGTAATAGTTGCTATACTATGTACCATTACTAAGACAACTACCGACTAGCTAATGTACTAATGGGCTGTGAATAAAAGTAGATTAGTAGATTAGCCACTGTTAGTCCTCACATGAGGGTATACACCTACTGGGCCTACATTGAGTTATTGCAAATTAACATATTAATATGTTCTACAACTTTCGCCCAATTCAGGGTTGTACCTCGGCCCCTGGGTGCTCACAGTCATGCCCCAGTCGTTTCCCTTGATGTCTTATTAGAATATACAGATGGACATACTCCGATGTTTTTCGTGCATGTGAGGTCGAGGGACGACCCATTAGCACATGAAAGATTGACCGAGCTTGTAGTTACAGTGTTAACCAAGACGACACAAGTCATGTGGTCCTGAGTCAATGCTTATGTGCTATACTTGAGAAAGAGTATGTTCAGTTCTAGTAGGTTGTTTGAGCATCAAGGTCGTAGGACCTTATTAGCTGGAACTAACCTTAGCTACGAGAGAAGACTCTGTATAATTAGTCTTTATTCCGATCCAAGCATCAACATAGACAATATAGCAGTATAAAACATTCGCTTTATATAGTTTTTTACTTCCGGAGAATAGTTCCGGTAAAAGGACGACGTAGCATCATCCGGAAATCGCACAATAAGGTGGAGGCCGGAAGGCCGAGGCCCGACCCAACATGGGTCGTCCCGAAACAAAGTATGCTTAAAAACATGCAAAACATGTGCAAAACTAATTACATCAAATTCTGAGACGTCGGTCTCAGTTACATGGGTATGAAAGGGCTATTTACACGCAGTAATTTATGATACATAGTTCAAGTAATGCATGACATAGAAACGTATGAAAACGTAAGTATATGCATCAATATACAGTAAGTACAAGAGTAATTGGATGAGTATGAGTTGAGTGAGACGTCTACAGGCACTTAAGGCGCAATAATGTCTATCAGGCAGACTGAGGCCGCACTAATAAATGCACTGGGCCATTACAATACTTTATTATGACCTTTCATGGCATTCTAGGTGGACATTCGTGATAGAGCATTAGTTTGTATAGGATCGACTTTAGCTTGACTATGAGATTATAACCTTAGGTCAATAAGAGCCGATTCTCTATGCAATTTGGTTGTTCTTGGGAGTTAAATGAAAACACTTCTATATACTTAATATCAATCTACATTTTACCTTCTAACTAGGAGTCTCTTTGCTTAAGTTCCTACAGGAACTGGCAGCCAGAGCAAATGAGATCATGAAATACAGACAGAAACACTCGGGTTCGTACCAATAAGTCACACAAACTAGTCAGTACCTATTCACTCAGTGTACATTATGCAATAGAAGGGATGTTAGAACGCTCTCAGTCCCTCTGGTACAATTATAAGTGTGCAAAACATTACTATAATACAGAAAGTGGGCATAACCTTGAAGCATGGGGCAGCAAGTATAGAGGACGATTTGGAGAATAACTACAGGAAAATAATATATTAACCAACTCTTTAGTTCCATGTTGTTTCATATTGATGTAATGTATATACATGTAAGTGTTTAAGTGTATAAAATGTACCTTTTTATACATAAACAGTTTATTAGATACACATTCCTGTGGTGTACAGCTGTGACAATTTACACAGTGCAGGTTTTATTGAAATAAATATTGTGAAGCATTACAGAGAAGATAATGTTCTACAACCTTTTATCCAGTATCTGTTATTAGACCCTATGTTATAAATATTATGCATTTCATTTACTTTTACTTCAATCAATATTAGCAGAAATACAGCTAATTGCATGGAGGTAATACCATTCATCATCATCATAAATTATAACAAAGACAAACGGTTTGTATAAAATGTACCATATTATACATAACTATTTATTAGATGCGGCGTTCTTGGTGTACAGCTGTGACACAGTACAGGTTTTATTGAAATAAATATTTACAGCATTACAGAGAAGATGATGCTAAACAAGCTTATATCCAGTATCTGGTATTAGACCCTATGTTATAAATATTATGCATCTCATTTGCTTTTACTTCAATCAAAGCTAGCAGAAGTACAGCCAATTTTATGAAGGTAATACGTGAATGCAGAATACCTGTCATATGCAATGATACTGGATGGATTTATTAACATGAAATTAAAATTGTGATGATTTCTATTCTATAATATTGATAACATTTATCTACGTAGGCCCACCAATGCAACCAATTAGAACACAGATAAAATTTACAATCAGGAACTAATACTAAGCAGTATATTACCAAGTGCATTGTTAGAAAGTGAATAAATCACCAGACAAGTCAGCAGTCACATTGATGAAATTTAATCATGAAGCTATAATGTAAAAATCATGCAACTGATTTGGAAATTGAATTGTTTTTAGGATGTCCAGCCCATGCATAGCACATGTGCACGTTTTCCTGGTATGGAACTATGTGTTTTCTGTCTTCATAAATGACTACGATAGAAATGGGCAATTCAGACATTGCTATGAATAAATGATTGTTATGTTACCGTGCTTGAATTATTTAGATGACCCGAAAAACCTCTACTGGTATAAATTTGGAAAAAAGTTGACCTAGGAAGTGGAAAAAATTTCCTATAGGGGATACCTAACAGGTGACCTAATAATAGTACCTATCAGGTTACCTAATAATAGTACCTAACAGGTTACCTAATAATAGTACCTATTAGGTTACCTGTACTGTACCTGTACATGCAAATTTACATGCCCTATTGCTGCTTAAGTGTGACATCACTATAACTGCGATGGGAAAAACAATACAATACAGTTACATGTGTGTAAAGTACAACCTCTAATAGTGGTAAATAATAGGTAACCTGATAGGTACTATTATTAGGTCACCTGATAGGTACTATTATTAGGTAACCTGATAGGTACTATTATTAGGTCACCTGATAGGTACTATTATTAGGTAACCTGATAGGTACTATTATTAGGTAACCTGATAGGTACTATTATTAGGTTACCTGATAGATACTATTATTAGGTTACCTGATAGATACTATTATTAGGTTACCTGATAGGTACTATTATTAGGTCACCTGATAGGTACTATTATTAGGTAACCTGATAGGTACTATTATTAGGTTACCTGATAGATACTATTATTAGGTTACCTGATCGGTACTATTATTAGGTTACCTGATAGATACTATTATTAGGTTACCTGATCGGTACTATTATTAGGTAACCTGATAGATGCTACAGCACATTGTACATTGTACATTATATAATAGAGTAGATTTATAACTAGTAAAGGCTGTATTGAGATATTACCAAAAAAGAGTGATTACAAGAGAAACACACAATTTTGTGTTGAATAAATCAAAACTGAACCACTAACAGACAAAAATGTATTATAGGATTAGTGTTAGTATTAGTAGGGCTATTATACAATTGACATTAAAATTGTAGCTTTCATCAGTGGAAAAATAGTTCTACTATTTTCTATATTTTCAAACTATTGAAATTCAGAAAAAAATATCTACCAGGCAACTTAATAACGTGTCTCACAGATTTTAGCAAAGTTTAGAGTGCATTTAAATGACAATTTTAGAAATACTGTTGTGTTCAGGTAAGGAGCTGAAGCGCAACCGTAGAAATTCAGGCCAGTGTACAGGAGAGAGGGAGTCAGAACTAGCTGATCAAACAAGAGGGTGCACTGTTAATATGCTACAATGTGTAATACATTATAAGATATTTCATTGCAACACAAGGAAGCAAATTTTACAGCCATACATACACTATTATCAGTAAAATGACGAGGTGAGGTGCAGCCGTACAATATACAGGCTAAAGTATAAGGTAAAGGGAGTCAGAACTGACTGAGCAAGCAAGAGGGACTAGCACTAGAGAGAGAGAGAGAGAACACTGTAAACACACGATGAGATAGTGGGGTGACGCATAGAGACTCCCGGGGGCTGAAAGTACCATGACTGAAGTCCTTGGGGTCAACGCAAGATCGGCTCCTATAGCTAGATAGAGCTAGCAGGAGTCAAACTTGTGGGGAGAGATTCGACTACTGGGTTCTAGCATTAATAATATCAAACATAACCAATGTCAACATCATCTGATTTGAGATGTATGTTTGCAGATAATCTGTCAAGGCAGCATACATGTAACATTAATACTAAGGAGGGCACCATTGCATTATTTACATGTACATTGTACATGCTATGTATGTTTTATATAACATTTAATAGGCTATCTATGTATGTAGTAAATTCCCTCAAAGCCAAGCACATTTTTTTAATTTCTAGTTTTACAAACAGTCAACGGTGGAATGCAGAAAACAACACAATCAAAATGCTTTGGGGAACCTAATTTACTAGCAATTAACTTACCAGAGTTTGCTCGACAAGGTGGGCTGTCCTCTGTGCTGGGGTTCTTCAGGATCTGAGGGCAGAGCACAGCCTTATGACAAACCACACTAGCTGCTTGCTAACTGATAACTCCTACACACAGTTGCTGTTTATATCTAATAGTCCATACCAGGAACTTATGGCAGCCAATTATGGATGCCTCAAAAAGAGGTCAAATAGTTTGTTAAATAGACTGTTGCACAAGCATGAGAACATGTGAGAGCATTCTTAGCACTAAAGTACATACATTATCTTTTTTTCCCATGAAACAATTTTCCCTCCCATTTCCAATCAAAAAATTCTGTTGTAAATCAGAATAACTTGGTACTAGTAAAATATCCATTAATATTGTAATGTTTTTGCTGCTGTGTCTATGAGGTCTAGGTACAACCCAATAGTGCAGAAGTGAAGAGCCTATGAGTGGTGCTAGGCCTTCTGTATTACATGAAAGATCAAACAGTACTTGTAGTTACATGTATTTAGCTAACCAAGACGACCCATGTGGTCCCGAGTCAATGCTATACTTGAGAAAGATTAAGTTCAGTCCTAGTAGGTTGATCGGGTATCAAGGTTCAAAGACCTAATCAGCTGGAATCAACCTTAGCTACGAGAGAAGACTCTGTATAAGTAGTATAGAAGCATCTTTATTGAGATCCAAGCATCAACTGACAGTACAATGCAGATGCACATGCTTTATATAGTTTTAGACTTCCGGTAAAAGTAAAAGTTTCTGGTAAAAAGACGACGTAGCATCGTCCGGAAATTGCACAACAAGATGACTGCTAGGTAGCCAAGGCTTGACCTAACTTGGGTCGGCCCCAAAGAAAAGATGCCTAGAAAGATGCAATCTATATACAAAATTAATTACAGCAAATTCTGAGATGTTGGCGTCATTTACATGGGTATAAAAGGGGTATATATACATAGAAATTTATGATATAAAATCTTAGAAATGCATATAACATCGAAGCACATGAGCAAATGCAAGTATATGCATGTATATGCGGTAAGTGCAAGAGTAATTGAACAAATACAAATTGAGTTGAGCGAGGCAACTACAAGACACTTAGTTTGCGTAAATGTCTATCAGGCAGGCTGAGGCCCGGTTAATAAATGTCCCGGTCCATAGCACTACAATATTATAATAATGGCATAAATCGATCTTAATGAATGAAACACTTATCAACATACTCTATCATGTACCAGAACATGCCGAATGTCAATTATATCTAGAGATACTTGCATCTCTAAATGACATATTGCACTGCTATATGGACATACATGTACATGACTGTAACACTGGTAGTTTACCTCTCATTCCACCCACTGACATATTGAACTTGTTCTTCTCAAAATTCTCTGCTAAATCCGTTGTACCTAGTAGTAGTAGTAGTAGTAGTAGTAGTAGTAGTAGTAGTAGTAGTAGTAGTAGTAGTAGTAGTAATAGTGGTAGTAGTAGTGGTGGTAGTAGTAGTAGTAGTGGTAGTAGTAGTAGTTGTACATATGTAGTAGTAGATCTCTGTGAAGTATTAGCCATTGCAACTAAAATTAAAAGAACGTGCAGATGTTTAAGAGCTATGGATGGCGCAATTATAAAAGGATTAGATAATTTTATGTGCTTTTCCAATGTAAGGATAGCCTGCAAATGTACATGTATAACAGCTACATGTAAGCTATTAGTCATAGGAGAATATAAAATATCTACATGTATTAATATTAGGTAGAGATAACCTCGTCCTAATGGAAACATTATATATTGATTATGACACTGGTAAATTACTCATGGCGCCTTTGGGTAGAAGATAAGTAAAA
Source organism: Bugulina stolonifera (assembly GCA_935421135.1). NCBI lineage: Eukaryota > Metazoa > Bryozoa > Gymnolaemata > Cheilostomatida > Bugulidae > Bugulina > Bugulina stolonifera. The sequence continues at coordinate 4,990,344 of OW285190.1, read as the reverse complement.
AGATACCGAGTATGATCTCCAGTCAACTGCACACTGTACATCGGGACTTACATGTTACTTTTCTACCAAAGAGCGAGTCAAACTTTTGTGTCTTTGTCTATAAATACAAGCATAAAGCAGCGTTGTTTGAGCCAACTGTGGTACAGCCCATACAGCCCTTGTCTCCCGATTTAGACCGGGAAACTCCATGCCGTCATATCCTGCTCCCACTCAGCTATAAATTCCTCAATTATTTTGAATTTTTACTGAATCTATGACTTGTCAAATAAAAGCTAGGAGAGGAGAGTAAGGAGAGTAAATAATACTAGAAACCACATTTCAATGACTAAGTGTACCTATAAGTATGAGACAGTCACTCAGTCTGCTTACATCAGCTGCCTAAATTATATTGCAAAATCTTTATAATTATGACTAAGGTTGCAGGATGGTTGCTAATAACATTGTTAGCATTGGATAAATTTGTATACTTCTGCCATTCATTACATTTATAAAGCATTTAAACATTTAAATATAAATGTCGAATCAATTAAATATGCTGTGGGTAGATTAAACATTTTTGACTGCATGAGTAGTCACTCCTAGTGTTGCCATCCTCCCTAACTTGGCAGGTATAGTATATATGGGGAGGTTACATTTCTATGTACTGACATCATAATAACACTATAATAGTGTTGAATAAATCTGTATTACTTCCTCAATTCACAACATTTAAAAAGCATTTAAATATTTATGTTGAATCGATTAAATATGCTGTGGATAGATTAAACATTGTTTGGCTGCATGGGTAGCCACTCCGAGTGTCCCTACCCTCCCTATTTAGAGCAGCAATAACTTGGCAAGTGCATTATTTTAATATTTGCAAAAATAAAAGGCACACCCTTAGGTGACTCTGTGTAATCACTTGTAACATCAACCTCTACAGAGCTATGCCAAGATGCCAGATATAGTCGCTTGTCTTATTATGTAGCGAGATATAATGTTCACGTAGAATAATATGCATCTAGACAGTTACCACAATATCCAGTGCCTTTGCAACCTTATATTTCTGATACACCAGTCAGTCTACCAGTGCTCCAGATTACCGTTGACAAAACTATATACGTAATATACATATACACCTGTAGCATCCTTTATTTACTTGTACACCTGTGGTATCTTCTTCTGGTATCTTAATTATATATATACACCTGCAGTATCTACTATATATATACACCTGTAGTATCTACTATATGTATACACCTGTAGTATCTACTATATGTATACACCTGTGGTATTTACTATATATATACACCTGTAGTATCTACTATATATATACACCTGTAGTATCTACTATATATATACACCTGTAGTATCTACTATATATATACACCTGTAGTATCTGCTATATATATACACCTGTAGTATCTACTATATATATACACCTGTAGTATCTACTATATATATACACCTGTAGTATCTACTATATATATACACCTGTAGTATCTACTATATATATACACCTGTAGTATCTACTATATATATACACCTGTAGTATCTACTATATATATACACCTGTAGTATCTACTATATATATACACCTGTAGTATCTACTATATATATACACCTGTAGTATCTACTATATATATACACCTGTAGTATCTACTATATATTTACACCTGTAGTATCTACTATATATATACACCTGTAGTATCTACTATATATATATACACCTGTAGTATCTATTATATATATGTATACACCTGTAGTATCTGCTATATATATATATACACCTGTAGTATCTACTATATAATATATACACCTGTAGTATCTACTATATATATACACCTGTAGTATCTACTATATATATATACACCTGTAGTATCTATTATATATATGTATACACCTGTAGTATCTGCTATATATATATATACACCTGTAGTATCTACTATATAATATATACACCTGTAGTATCTACTATATATATACACCTGTAGTATCTACTATATATATATACACCTGTAGTATCTATTATATATATGTATACACCTGTAGTATCTGCTATATATATATATACACCTGTAGTATCTACTATATAATATATACACCTGTAGTATCTACTATATATATACACCTGTAGTATCTACTATATATATATACACCTGTAGTATCTATTATATATATGTATACACCTGTAGTATCTGCTATATATATATATACACCTGTAGTATCTACTATATACATGTATATACACCTACTAATAAATAGTACTACTGTATATATACATGCATACAGTAGTGCGTGTATGTATACACACCTGTGGTATCTTCAACTCCTCTTCCACTCTCTTCTATCAGCAAACACTGCCATGACAGATTAACTTTAAGGTGGAGCATCTTATTCATAGTCCTCATAGTCCTCATAGTCCTCACAGTCCTCATAGTCCTCATAGTCCTCATAGTCCGCATAGTCCCCATAGCACTCATAGTCCTTATAGTCCTCGTAGTCCTCATAGACCTCATGATCCTCATAGTCCTCATAGTCCCCATAGCCCTTGTCTTGCAGTGCACGTTCTGATCACCTCTACCCATTACCTGAACCTCATCTAGCATCTGCTTGCAGTCAGCACACACACCCACCACCCATGTATTGGTTTCTCTTGTCATGCTGCCTCCATTCGCCTAAAGACTCGACGTAATGGTGTATAACATTTGTAAATTATGTAGTTATTTAAATCTAGTAACCAAGTCTGTCACAGACCGAATGTGTGTAACTTGTTGATATTCTATATTATTATTTTCATACATCATGTTAATTAATCATGTAGCTGATGTATTTAAATCTAAAGAGATGCAAATAAAAATCTCAGAAGTTATGGCAAATTTTATACTGTTCAGTGTATGTATAGCAAGGTAGATGCCATGAGGCTACATGATTGGTCATTGTGTGGTTGTAGTACCATGACAGTTCTGCATCAAGACAATAATATAAATATTATAATTAAGTCTATACTTTACTTTGCCAATGTAGACATACATTGCAATGTAACAATTGCTTTTGTGATAGTTGTAACTGCATAAATTACAGAATCCTATATTATTGCATACCAACATTGCGTCAAACACTATACAGTACTACTGAAGTTCAGCCATCTTGTTTATGATTACTGAAACTTCTGTGAATACTAATTGTGTATTTCTACTGACAATTCAACATGTCTACCAGCTACTCTACTGATTCTGGTGAGGATTCCTGTGCTTTGCTGTGATATTTTACTGAAAATTGTGTACATATGCGTTTAAGTATGGGTGCACAGTGTACTTCCTTGTGTGGCAGTGAAAGATCTTTTATTGTATTACACATTGTTACGTAATACAGTGTACTTGGAAGTAACAATATAGTATATAGACATAATATTATACCAAGTGCAGTATTGTAGGGTGTTCAGCGGCCAGTGAAGCACTTAGAATTTTATTCGAGGAAGAAAATGCAAAGATATGTAGGAATCGAAAAGAGTCAAATACTTTAATGTCCAGGTGAGCAGACAGTGTTATAATACATTTAGTATATATACATTAGATAAAGCTAATTAGCCTATACGTTAACATTCTACCAGTTTTACTTCCATAGTCCCAGGTAAGAAAACTAGAATCTGAAAACTAGAATCTGAAAAGTTCAGAGCTTTTTAATTTGAGGTAGAAGTAGTCACTGTGCAACTCTCAACATGGCAAAGTGACTATAATTTTATGGCACTTGAGTATTTAAAGGCGGGATCCTGTTCTAAACACCACCATGACCTTAGACAGGAATCAAACCAGGATTTCTCACACAAAGGTTCAGGACTTTGCCCACGAAGCCACCGCTGCTCTATCAAACTCATACTTGCCAAGTTACTGCTGCTGGAAATAAGGCTATACACACTAATAGTTACATGCTACATGTACAATGATGATGCGTTTTGTTATAGCTACAGTTCCATACCAGTGAGGGACTACTCAGTACCAAACTTTGCTGGTTTAAGAAGTCCTAATTCTGTTTCCCCAGTAAAGATAGGACTGAACCTGTGAGTCAAAGTATTGAATAGCAGTTTGCCCCCATAGAGAGAGAATTTTAAGATTTTTTTACTTGTAAAAAGATGATCTCATTAACTTGGAGTGTGCCTTCTATATACATGTAGATAATACTTGAGACTTTCTACATTGTATATACATGTTCTTGCATTGTGCTTACATTGTACTTACATTGTACCTAAAGTGTACTTACATTGCACTTACATTGTACTTGCATTGTACTTACATTGTACTTGCATTGTACTTACATTGTACTTGCATTGTGCTTACATTGTACTTACATTGTACCTAAAGTGTACTTACATTGTACTTACATTGTACTTACATTGTACTTGCATTGTACTTACATTGTACTTACATTGTACTTACATTGTACTTACATTGTACTTACATGTACATGTATATGTATAAATTCATTCATTGAAGTATTTCTACATGAAAGATAAGGAATTCCACCTCCTCATATAATTGAAATATCTTCCATTTATCTGTAGGTCATCATCAAGCAGGTCTCCTTATGTTTCTGCTAAGACTTCAAAGGAACTGAGGGTGACTAAACCATCATCAAAGGATAAAGTGACATCAATGTAAGTTAAAGGACATGCACAAGTAAAGCATATATTATGTAACTATGGAAGCTGAACTCACATTTATAGAAATTTGCAGTATACACGTTGACTCTAATCTTAACTAACTAACAATATGTAAATGATCATTCAGATATACATGTAATAGGACTTGATGTACAGTATATGCAATACGTCTTTGCATACCTATTTATACCTTGGTATGAAAAGTCTTCAGCTCTTTTAATTATGTTACTTACCCAGAAATTTCTGTTCAGAAACTTCTGGATAAGTGACGTAATTGGAAGAGCTTGGCACGTTTGGCAACCAGTACTACTGGTTGTCAAGCATAATATTGCCGATAAAAATGCTCAGTCTAAATAAAATATTTGTTTCATTTAACTCAATTTGATTTGATTTAATTCAGTTTAATTTAATTGAATTCGATGTAATTGACAGTGCAAGAGATGCGAATCTGCAAGTCGCCTCTGTGAAATCAATTAAACCCCTCAGGGAGTTTACCAAACTTCCACCAGTGCCCAATACCAGCAAGGTGACACTCCCTCCTGTGCAAAGTGCTTGTAAGATAACACTTTCACCTGTATCAAATGTTTCTATGCACAAAGCGCCACGTCAACTTGCAACAAAGACCGAAAAGGTTTCAACTAAGCCTGCATCAAGCACCTGTAAGGTGACACTTCCTTCTTTGCCAAGCACCTGCTGGGTCGCGCTTCCACCTGTAGCAAATGCGTTTGAAGTAACCTGTCAACCTGTCATGACAAGCACAAGGTGACAACAAAACCTGCATCAAGCACCTGCAAGCTTAAACTTCCCTCTGTGCCAGGCACTTGCATGGTGACAAACAAACCTAATACTTATCTACCTCTAAAACGTCCAAGGTACAGTCAAACGATATTTAGTGCAAGTTATATACACATTTGCATGTAATTAATTTACATGCACATAATTGCAATGTGTATTATTCTCGCAGCAAGTTTAGACTAATCACATAAATTTTTGACAATAGATTTCATTTCCAAGCATTTTTCTCTGTTCTCAGGTAATATAATAAAATTTTTTCTATGATTAATTTTTCTAGCCAATCAAGGCTACCTATTGCAAATGAAGATGTTTTCAGCAGACTACCAAAGTTGCAAGGAAACAAGAGGTAAGATGGCTATATACATGTACATCTCAACAATGTTTCAGCACAGTACTAGGCCTACCTTGGTACCATAACAATCTAATACATGTAATAACAGCAGTCTGTTGCTACCGAGCATGTTTGTGGTATTCTTGTTGATGTACCACATGGTTAGGCGTGTCTTATTTATTGTGGTGTGTGAGCTTTGCTAGGTCTCACCAACACTCTTCTGTCACTGACAGTTATGAACCCGCGTGAAACATTTTGCAACAGGCAGACAGTGCTGGTGCTGCCATTTACACCTGACCCACCTCATACTACGTTGCATTTCCCTGGATCTGCTTCTAATAATATTTGAAAGTCACATTATAATTTCTCGTATTTGAAGTGATGATGGCTGTATGACACAGCTTCATTGTACTTGGTATACAGCTCATTGCATGGCAACATAACTTCATTAAGTCACACAAATGATTTATTGCGTTTGTTGCACTCGTCACTTCTACATGTAACAATGTAATGGTTTCTGTGATTTGGTGCGGTCGTCCTTGGACGACTATCGACCCAGAAATGAAGTGCCTATGAGTGGTAATAGGACTTCGCATTACATAAAAGATCGAGCGGTCTCAGTAGCCCAATAACTACCAGAGACGACCCATCTGGTCCCAAGTCTGACCTTCAGACTATACTGTGAAAGAGAGTGATCCGACCTAGTAGGCAGTTCGCTAAGCGAATGACCTGACAAAAGGAAGTGAAAGTCTCTGTATCAAGTATAGATGTATCTTTATTGAAAGTCAAGTGAAGACTGAGACAATGAACAGTGAAACAATGCCCTTTATATAGTATAAGGACTTCCGGCCGACGTAGTGTCGGGAAAAGACGACGTGAGGTCGTCCGGAAGTTGCGCAACAAGATGGCCGCCGGAAGCCCGACGGCCAACCAAAATAGGTCGGGTTCTACAAAAGTTGCTTATGATGGTCCAATTCATGTACAAAATTAATATCAATGGATTCTGAGAGGTCGGGCCTCTGTACATGGGTATAAAAGGCATTAAAAGACTTAGATATAATCATGTAACTATATACAATAATATAGGAGTAAAGTACAAACAGATATATACAATTATGTGCACACAAGAATGAGTGTCAGATGTAAGATACGACTTGGCGTACCATTACATAGCCCCCTCACACTAGGTCATAGGTGTCTCTAGTGTCAAATTAAGAAGGGTACGGTACAGTGTAGATTCCCTGGAGACTACATCCAAATCTGCTTGTACTAGCTGGAGTTGCTGGGGGTGGTCTAGATGCTGGTTGGCTAGTGCGCGAAGAGCTATTTCTCGAGCATAGAGAGGTTCCAGGTGCTGGCGTAGAGTGTCCCCCACCTGTTGGCGGCTGGCAAGGTAATGGATCCGTGGCTTGAGGTCAGCAAGCAGCTGTGAGAGCATGAGTGACGGATCCGGAAATGCAGGACATGTGGCATCTGGCTGGGTGAATACAGGAGATGCAGGAGGTGGGGACCGGACGGCAGGAGAGCCTGGAGAGACTCGGGGTAGGTCCCTGGCAGGCACTTGTGGAGAGCAGTGTGGCGAGACTTCTAGCGTTGGCCTAGACTGCAGTGGTTCAATCAATAGAACAGGAGAAGCAGCACATGAGACCTTAGGTGGAGATCCTTCATATAGGGTGCCCGACTGGGCGGCAGGCATACTCTTCCTGGGAGCAGGCCGTGTCTTCCAAGAGGGTAGACGTCCGCGTCGGCCAGGGGAGGTGACACGTACTGCGGAGGTACTAGCAGTGGGTTGCCAGGGAGAAGGCCCAGCAGGAGTGGTAGGCGACGAGGAAGAGGAGGAAGCAGCATCAGAGGGTGCGGAGTCGGGTGTCCGTTCTGGAGATGGGGAAGGACTGTGCCGTCCTTTAGGAGGCCGCTTCTGTGCAGATGAGGTACTAGGCAGGTAGACTGGCTTATTTGTTCCCGACTGTTTGTCCATGGTGGGACGACATGGTAGAAATAGTGGGGGATCCTTTACGCCCCACCATTCCATGAGGGCCGCATAGCTGGGCCCATCCATGAGGAAGAGACGTTTCCTACAGATACTGGATCTCCGACTGAAGTGATGGCTTAGTGCATCACGGCTAACTGAGCTGCGTCCGCATCGACAATAGAAGCGTGCGAAGTGTTGCCAGATGTGTATATTCAGCCTCTTGAGGGTTCCGGAGAAGCCACACTTTGCACATTTGAGGTTAGGTTGACTCCTTCTGGCTAAGTCGTCTTGGGCCTGTTGAGTGAAGGTGCTAATCCACGGCTTAGTGGCTCTGGAATGCTGGGACGACTCTAGGGGCAGCTTGTCAGTGAGTTTGTGCAGCTTAATTGTAGCTAGCTTCAGGGTAGAGGTGACAGGAGGTGGAGTAGGTGGAGGCGTGCCGTCTGGCGTGAGCGTCTTTCGTAGAGGAGATGCGTCTACAACACACAATTTATTTGATGTGTATCCTCCGCCTTCTAACTCATGTTCTTTCCTGTGGAAATGTTCAGGGGAATCCTCCTCTGTCCCGACTGGTCTATGCCGAGTGGGGAGGGAGAGAGAATTCATGCCTGACAGTTCCACAGGTGTGGATTGCACCTCTAATCCTGGTTTAGTCCTTACTTGTAACACTGATATTTGCTTACCTTCAGCTGTGAAGACAGGCTGATTGGAGTGATCCGTACTGGAAGGAGTAGCCGTCTCGTCCATATGAGAAGGAGAAAGGATACGACTGCTATGAGTAGCTTCAGCTTCACCAGTGTCACGAGCAAGAGTGCAGAGGTTATCACATGTAGGGATACATGTACTCTGATGAAGAGCTGGACGAGAAAGGACTACTCGTCTGTGGGTTGTCGTATTTATACTAGCCGAGGGATGAGCAATTGGCTCAATTGTAGGCAATGCCTCAGGCACGTTTTCTTTGTTTGACTCGTCAAATAAGCGTGGGAACGCAGCAATGTTTGCCTTCGATTGCTTCTTATCCGCTTTATGGGATTTCGAGAGTTCGGCAATCTGTATCTTCGACTGAACTTGTTCGGCAATGCTGAATTCCGTGAAAGAACATTTCGCTCTTTGTACTTGAACTGCAGGCAGTATAGACTGTATCTCCGTCGTTGGGATTATGTCTTGGAGGTCGGCTACGCGATACTTCTGGATCATGTCGGGCTGTTGAAACTTGAACATTCTTTGAGAGGTTCAGAGGTAGCTCTTCTATTTGGTCCAGCACGGTTTGTCCCGTGTCGATCCTCAGGCCGCGGACTTGGACTGTAGTGTCTGGCAGTTCTACACACGATAAGTCGTCCGTCGAGATATACTGAGTTTTGGGGGGAATCAGCTGCTGACTAGTGTCGGGTCTGGACGTGGCCAGATCCTGTTGGTCCTTCTGAGTTGAGGACGGGTCAGGGTTGCCTTGTGAGGTCTGGTCCGACTTAGTGGGACTTGTGAGTCGTCCTTTCAGCCTTGGGGGTGATCTGTGATCACTTTTGTTGTGTCCGGCTTTGGGTGGAGTCGTTTCTTGCCTGGTTTCGGCCTCATGGGTATAGGTTCATCCACTGTGACGGGTGTGAGTGACACCGTCGGCCTGACGTGTGGTTGGCTAGTTACACGTGGGGTTTTCCGTTTGGAGCGGCTACTCTTATCTTTAGGCTTAGTGGGTGGAGGTTCTTCCACTAGGACGAGTTCTGATGTGTCCGTCGGCCTCTGTGGACGACCAGTGTGGTTTGGTCCACTTTCCTTGGGTTTGGCCTCAGTAGGAATGGGTTCATCTACTGGGACGGGTTCTGATGTGTCCGTTGGCCTCTGTGGACGACCATTATGGTGTGGTCCACCTTCTCCTGGTTTGGCTTCAGTAGGAATGGGTTCATCTACTGGGACGGGTTCTGATGTGTCCGTCGGCCTCTGTGGATGACCATCATGGTGTGGTCCACCTTCTCCTGGTTTGTCGTCTGTGTCCGCTGCAGTAGGAATGGGGTCATCTACTGGGACGGGTTCCGGTGTGACCGTCGGTCCATCATTCGTTTCTTGACATTTCTGTAGGAGGGTATGTAGGGCTTTCCGTAGGAGGTCAGCGGGAAGCTCTACTTGCTGTTTCGGAGGACTGGTCCTGCAATCTTGGTTATGTAGGAAAGCTGTTCCAGTTTCTATTGCTTCCTCCATATCATCGGGCTGTAACCATGTATAGTACCATCATAGGCCGTGGTCGTGGACCGTGAGGCTGAACTTCTCAATGGTCCATTCGTCCAAAGATGCAGGGGGTGTTCCTTCAAAGGCTGTCGTCATCAGTCTACAGATGAGAGCTGCATATTCTCTGAGTGACGTGTGGGCTGGCTGTTCCAGGGTGGACAGCTTCCAGCGGGCTGCTCTGGCAGATAGTCCATACTGTTCCCTCAGTCGGGAAAATATCTCTTCGACTGACCGGGGTCGTCCGCATTCTTGTGCGGGCCCGTGTAGGGCGGCTCTAAGCCGTATGAGGCGTGCTCTGTCATTCCAGTTGCAACGCTCTGCCATAGCGGTGAAGTCCTCTATGAAGAGTTCTACGTCCTCTTGTCTGTTGTAGCTGAGTGTGTCGGGGTCCTGCTCCGCGTGGTACATCACCTGCTGAAGCAGTTTCCTTATTCGGTCCGTGTCGGTAGGGTGTCGGGTAGTAAGTTAAACTGTTTTGGTTTGTTAGGCCGGGTCGGCCTAGTCGACGTACTGAGTACCGTCAATCTATTCTGGATCCGAGGTCGGTCTTTGATTGAAGATCCGGCGTAGGTCGGGCTACATCCAGCGGAACCACGAGAATTATGGGTGCACTTTAGCGTTTGTCACCTTCTCGTAACCAAGGTTCCCGGGTCCGAGTCCTTAATCGCCATTGAAGTATTGAAGAATGAGGTCGGTCGGGTTTCCCGAGGCCGAGGTCACCTTCCTTCGCTTCGTATCGTAAGAGTACGACCTTAGTATCCCACTGCTGCCACCAATGTAATGGTTTCTGTGATTTGGTGCGGTCGTCCTTGGATGACTATCGGCCCAGAAATGAAGTGTCTATGAGTGGTAATAGGACTTCGCATTACATGAAAGATCGAGCGGTCTCAGTAGCCCAATAACTACCAGAGACGAACCATCTGATCCCAAGTCTGACCTTCAGACTATACTTTGAAAGAGAGTGATCCGACCTAGTAGGCGGTTCGCTAAGCGAATGACCTGACAAAAGGAAGTGAAAGTCTCTGTATCAAGTATAGATGTGTCTTTATTGAAAGCCAAGTGAAGACTGAGACAATGAACAGTGAAACAATGCCCTTTATATAGTATAAGGACTTCCGGCCAACGTAGTGTCGGGAAAAGACGACGTGAGGTCGTCCGGAAGTTGCGCAACAAGATGGCCGCCGGAAGCCCGACGGCCGACCCAAAATAGGTCGGGTTCTACAAAAGTTGCTTATGATGGTCCAATTCATGTACAAAATGAATATCAATGGATTCTGAGAGGTCGGGCCTCTGTACATGGGTATAAAAGGCATTAAAAGACTTAGATATAATCATGTAACTATATACAATAATATAGGAGTAAAGTACAAGCAGATATATACAATTATGTGCACACAAGAATGAGTGTCAGATGTAAGATACGACTTGGCGTACCATTACAATAATATAGCAGTTATCAACACTAATCAAATATTTCTACCTTTGTAAACATACTCGCTATTGATCATCAATGGCCACTGGATCAGAACTAGTATTATCCAATTTGCTAGGTTGTCTTATTTTCACTCACATGAGTGTAACATTCATGTGGAATGTCATTTTGGCTATATTTGACAACTTTCTTTACAAATTTCCAATTGTTATATGTGTATCTTCAAACACAGGGCCATATCCAACCTTGCAGCCAAAATTCTGTGGCAACTTTTGAGAGTATAATAATGACAACTGACCAACTTCAAGCAACAGTGCTTGGCTTACAGCTTTTGATAATGAGAAAACAAGATTTCTTTGGTTTCCTTTTCTTTCAAGTATGAACTTTAGCCCAACAAATATATTGCTAAATCCATGGATTAACCCTGGAATGCCATAAATAGCTGGGAGAGGCTACATGTACAAACTAGACGACATAAGATTGTGATCTGCTCTAAATATACCTGTTGCCTATCCTAATATAGAGGAAGAATAAGAGAGCTGTGATTGAGGGTTCCAAACCTTTATTATAAGTTATAGCGAAAGCAATTCTGTGCAATGTAATTGTCCTGGATAATGTAAAAATTAGTGAAGCAACAAGCATAATAGGCCTTGGGGTCTTAGTAGAACTGTGCATGCTAACAGCATAATATTAGTATGTACGTAAGTCAAGCAGAAGCAGATGCATAACATAAATGTACATTGTAGATCATAACATTCATAAAATAATAGAATCAAGGATATGCGCACAGCTATTATTATTGTCAGTTAGAATTAGGAAGATGGTGTCTTGGTACTTGGCATGTATCGTACAGTGAGTGGTATTTCCGACTGTCAGTGTAGTGTAATTGGAACTCCACATAGTAAATCAGGTAAACGCCAGACATCAGGTGTATGCAATCTACATTGTACAAATGAATTACAGTATTAGTTAAAATGTCGAATAAAGAATGCCATGATAATATCGTATGACTACGTTGGTCAGTTTGATGTTTCCAGAGTGGTTTTTGCAGTTCAATGATTTTGGTAGAAAAAACATCTTCTGAGAATAAATTATTAATCTCATTGGTCAATGGGCTCATTAATACTATGCTGGTATTAGGTTAGTCTTGAAGAAGCAAAGAACTGTGTTTGGCACCACAGATTGGCCCTATTACTTTTCATATTGTAAGGCACATGGAAAAGCTACAATTTATTGATGGTATTTCTTGTGTTTGCTTTGATGATGAGGTTAGTTACATATAAAAAATATCAGCGACAGGTGAGAATGGTAAAATTTATCATTGAATAGCTGATATATTTTAGTACATAATTTAATGTCATTTAATGCCAAGATAGCAGATAAAATCTCAAGCTCAAAGTAAATAAATTAAGATTGTGCATTGGTTGGTCAATCAGTTGTTTTTTTAACATAAATGTGAATTGATTGATTGTCCAGACTACAACTCCTACCCAACATTTTGTACCGACTCGAATTAAAAAATATTGGAGGTAACCAGAAAGATTTTTGCTTTGTTCTTAGTTTACAAGTAACAAAAAAGTGGTACTTGTCATTGGTTTTATCTCAGACAGTAAGCTATCAATTATACTAATTAATACAATAAAAATAATAGAGGAATTAGTGTATATTCATGTGCTTTGATTGTTTGCAGTATTGGAACACTGAATATAATGTGTATGGCAGCAGTTATTTGCTAGTAATGTACTATCAGTCAAAGAAGTTAAGACTGTTTTAAATTCAAATTTTGATACCTTCTGTCACACGCTATTTGTTCTTATGTCTGATCTTCTTATCATACCGTATGTAGTTAAGCACACTCAAACCAATTCCTGTTGCTGTGGCTACTATTCCTCCACCGGCTCCAGCTGCTGTGTACAGACCTACCGCTACTTCACCCAGTACAATCCCTGTTCCTCCAGTAGCAACACCAAAAGCAACAGCAGCAGCAGCTGCAGCAACCCCAAGTCCAGCACCTATTCCTACTCCAACAACTGCTTGATCATTCCTTTTTTTCACATCTTCTTTATACTCTTTGAGGTAACGAAGCTTTGTCTGTTTTACGTCGGCCAGCTTACTGCTAATCTGCCATTTTGCATATCTGAAAACATAGAGTTTTTTAAATAAATTCTCTAATGACATTTTTTTTCTACTTCTTGGAGACATCTCTGTCTAGAAGGCAAGTTAATATTTATTTGTACTATTATTTTTCTTGCTAATTGGCCTAATACTCTGAGACTACTACATGTATTTGTATATCATGTGCAAATGCTTAGGTTATGGTTTAGTGTTTCATTATTTTAGTCATAGTCATAGAATACAAAATATATTTGTTAGTTAATGCTCTCTAAATTTAGTCCAGTTATTGCTGAATTCAACTTTGAAATACATGTAACATCTGGCAATCATTGCCAGCGAAAACAAAGTAGCATACATTTTAGCTAACAAAGGCCATCAAACTCATTCAGATTAAATAAAAACCAAAACAATATCAAAAATCTACATGCATATGACACCTTGGCTGCGTGGTTAAAAAAAGCATAAAACTTTGCCAGTTATTGCTGTCCAAAGATTGAGTTTGGGAATTTCATGCTTTAGATAGTAATACTCAGTTTTCTCTTAAGTTAAATGCTTATTCGATTTGTATGTTGTTGTACGTCATAAATTTGGATCAACAGATTCCCAACTAGCTCCAAGCTGCAGGTTTTAAACTGTGACCCATAATATACAAGGGAACTCATCTTGTTGGTTTCACTGTCTTTGAATGAAGCTCCATTACACCATAGAAGAAACCATTGTATGATTATTAGCCTCGGAGTATTTTGGGCACCTTACCATCGTGGGAGATAACTAATTATTATAGTCGGTGTACAACAGCAGCCTCTCTTCTCCCATGCACAACAGGCAAATTTTCACTACATTTGTTTCATAATGACACATTAATTCTGGCATGATTTGGAAACCTGATAACCATGTCACAACACTATTTAAAGACAAGCAAATTTGAATTAAAACAATATTTGGTGTATCTAAACATTAAGAGTAGTATAGTCAGTGCACTTCTATACAGACACGCACTCATTGACCCCTGTTTTCAACCAATCACAAGCCGGTATTTCCGATTTCAACCAATCACAGAAGAGCACAAAAATTTTGCACACAACCTTGCCAAGGTCACCCCAAAATCCCCCCTTCTGATTGGTCAAAAAAACATTTGCACACTTGACCCCAAACCCGGCCACGACCCCTTCCCTCCCTCCTTCCCACCCTCCTCCCCTCCCCCACCCCCACTCCTCCCTCCTCCCCCGCCACCGCCCTAGTCCCGTCCACACCACCGCCGCCACCACCACCCTCACCACCGCCACCACCACCACCACCACCACCGCCGCCGCCATCACCGCCGCCATCACCGTCATCACCGCCACCCCTCCTCCACCGCCGCCTATCCTCCCCCGCAACCCCCACTCACCCGAACGACCGATCGTTTGAGGCGGTCAAGCCACGTCCGCCTACGTTGCGTGCGGCGCTGACCGTACACGTGGAGGCGACGCCAGTGCCCCGTATCCACCGGGCCAAGCGACTAGGCCGCGGCCCGCCGCTTCTCCTGCGCCCTCACTCGAAAAGCTTGTGATCTAAACGAGCGAATTCCGCTGCACTTCGCTATAGCTCTCATTAGCGATAAGGAGAAGTACTACAGAAGGCTTGGTTTATGATGTGCATCGCATCATTAATAAAGAAACGTGTAAAGTATTGGCTATAAATATACTGATGGGAAGAAGGGTTGGTTCTATGATATACATTGTATTGACAATAAAGAAACATGTGCATGGGTTAAGTCAGCATATATAATACATTAAATAAACTTTTCACAATGGTGACAATAGAATAGATGAAAGGTTGAGTGCATGTCTTAAGCCAGCTTTATGTAGTACATTAGATAAACTTTTCACAATAGTAGCAATAGAATAAATAAAAGATTGAGTGCATGTGTTAAGTCAGCATTATGTAATACATTAAATACACTTTTTACAATACTAGCAATAGAATGAATAAATGTGTACACATGTAAAATATCATTATATAATAGTTTAAACACAACTAAAATTGGGGGTTTTGGTATTGTCAGTTATAACATTTAATTGGAGCCAAAGTACTTAGGACTCACCAGCTGTACGTAGTATGTAGTAGTAGTACGCTGTCTGTAGGTCCTTTTGTCAGCACCTTGATCTCCAATGTAGTAAGCTGTGTGGCGTAGGTTATGGTTCGGTTGTCTAGGATGTAGCGGTGTCGACTCTATTTCAAGGTCTACAACGAGATAGTTGTTCCGCATATATCCTTACTCCTTAGTACGCATTGATATGAGTTACTGGGTAGCCTACGATCCACCTACACTCCACACGCTCCACACTATTGTAGTTTAGTTTAGTTTTTAGTGTTTTTGTTTTAGTGTTTTATTGGTTTTTATTTGGTTTTCTATTTTGTAGTTTTTCTTCTATTTTCGTGTTTTCTACTAGCTTATACATTTGTATAATATGTATGTGTAACGTCTATGTAGTCGTCCACTCTTGTCACTGTGTGACTTATCTACAGGTATGTCGACAGTCTATACTGCTGTCTCTCCATGCCTCATTTTCACAGTCTACTCTAGGTATCTGTCTATCTATCTCTCTACTGAGACTACTCTACTGTGTAGGTACTCCTCTCCTATATATACCTGTCCTGTCTACAGTCAGCCAATCAATTTTAGTGAGGAGTTACATTCTCTTAAGTGCACAAGAGTGGACAACTCTTAAATATATTAATTGTCACTATTTATATGCAACAAGTAGCTCTCTTTCAAAAGAAAGAGACTGTGAAGCTAAAGAAAAGGAAGAAGTGGTAGTAGTAGAAGTAGTAGTAGTAGTGGTAGTAGAAGTAGTAATAAAAGTAGGTATTGAAAGACTAGTAATTGTATTATTAGATCTTTCAAGAGAAAAAGAGGGTGAATCTAAGAAAAAGAGTGGAGCAGGTGAAGAGGTGGGAGTAGAAGTAGGTATCGAAACAGTGGTAACTGTATCATCAGATCTTTCAGGAGAATGAGAGGGTGAATGTGAAGAAAAGAGTGGAGGAAAAGAAGCAGTAGAAGGAGTAGTAGTAATGATAGTAGCAATAGTAGTAGTTGTAGGAGAAGAAGTAGAGGTGGTAATGTCTCCATTAGTAAGAGAGTTACTGATGGAAGAAGTATCTGAATTAAAATGATGGTGAGAAGGGAGAGGAAATTGTGAAGAGCACACCCCAGACTTTAAAGAGAATAGAGTAGTAGACATCCCCTTAAAGAAGGGAGGGTATACTACCCCACCAAGAGTTGTTGGAGTGTATGCGGGGATGAGTATTTTGGAAGGTGGAGAGTGACCAGTGACCCTTTGCAAAAAGGATATGGTCTTTTTTAATGAGTAGATATCAGTTAGAAAGCGAGTGTTGAATGAGATGTGGCGGTGACAGGGCTTTCCATCAATATGATGATTAGATGGAAAGTTGTAGTGCCTATTCATCCCCTCATCATCTACTGTTATGTGATAGCAAAAACAGATTCTGAGCAAAAAATGTTGTTGAATATGGACACCTCGTCGGTGTCCAACATTCTTATTACATAAAAAGCAGGGGTCGTCCGATTCAAATGGCTTTGCTAGTGACATCTCCAGTCTTCTTTTTGCCTCCTCACTAACAAAGACATAGAATCTTAGACCCCCCTTACTTATCGGCTTTGTTCTGAGTCCTAAAAAAGAAAAAAAAAAACAAGAATAAGTGAGAGAGGACATATGACTTACTTGTAAATCAAAAAGATTCTAAATAGACAAATAGATAGCAGATCATTCTTACCTATCTCTATCCCATCTACTCCCCCACATTCCTCAAATAATGCAATTTCTTCTTCACCTAGTTCTGTTTCTTTTTCATTCTATAATGTAAATATAATGTGCAGAGACTAATTAACAAACTACATTAACATAGTCATTTGTAATATATGGTTTTTGAGGAATTTGATGAAAAAACTAGCACTCTAAGTACTAAGCAAGTCTACTAAAGTCTGTCTATTTTCTCACATAAAGAGAAATATACCATTAACATGAGAAAACCAGTTGTAATTTATGTTTTATTTTTTTACATAAGAAAAAAAGTGACTTATTGATAGAAATAATACATAAGAAAGAAAGTGCAATACTTATAATAAAAATATAACTAATCTTTAACATCTTAGACATGGTAAGAGACTTATAGAATTAGAGAAAATCATACTATGGCTAATTAACATCTGGTTTTAAAAAGGAAGTAGTCTCTTTTGACATTCTAGACATGGTAAGAGGCTTATAGTATAAAAAAGTACATTATCATACCATGTGTTACTAACATGTACTTCTGAAGAAATGTCAGTAATCTCCTTTGACATCTTAGAAATAATGTGATGAGGTGTAGAAACCCAACACCATAGTGGATGGAGGTTGTAGTGCATGTGTGAACAAATAAGATAATAGACTAACCATTTCTGGAGATGGGATTCTTTTTCTCGAAATTCTTTTGTCCTCTGAGTCGTATGTTATCATATATTTGGTGCCTTTTTTGTTGTTTTTATTTTTTTTATATATTTTTTTCTTGGTTGCTTAGATGTAGAAGCCTGTAAGTATATGTAGAGTAATAAACATATACCAAAGCATAAGTCAAGTAAACGGAACTACTAATGCAACATAGTTACTAAACAAAGAAAATAAGAATGAATAAAGATATATAGGAAACATGAGCATAGTGGTAGTGTACAAGTCAAGTATACAAAAATACTAATCCCTATAGTTATTGAGCAAGAAAATAAGAATACTGATAACAACTACTTTTAGAATGAATGGAATAGGCAAGTAAAATAACAAGTAATAATATATACTAAAGCCTTAACCATGTGGATAAAACCACCAACTCACCATAGTCACTGGGGAATAGAAACAAGACTAGATAAACAGAACATGTATTAGCAAGAATTAATTTTGAAGTGAATAATCAGTACAAGACAGAAAAAAAACCAAAAATACCACCCCTTACTTTTTATGTGTTTTTTTAACCAATTAAGTCTTTCTGATGGTAAGCTCCTCCCAAACAGAGAGATAAATTACTCTTGTGTTATTGCAGATCTATTTATTAGAATTAATCAGTTAATCTTTTTAGCATCAAGTTCATCCCAAGTAGTGTAATAAATCACTTTAGTGCAGACCTATTCATTAGAATGATCCAGTTAATCTTTTTAGCAGCAAGTCCACCCCAAGTATTGTGATAGACCACTTTAGTACAGTATAGTCTTGGATGTAGAGTATAGGCTAAACTTGATAATATACTTCTTTGCTAGGATGTACTAGTATAGCCAGTACAAGTGGTAATAAACTGTTTTGATACTTATTACCCTACTAGTGGTATAACTACTCATATTGAAAATAAATCTCACTACTTATAAAGTTTCTAAGCTATGGTCACACTAATTGTAGTATAGACAGAGCAGATCTCTACACACATGCTTTTATGTTGAGAATGAAAACAGTTTAATATATAAGCTTACAAAGTTTCTAAGCCCTGGACATACCAAAGGAGAATTATATCACTACTAAAATAGAATTAGTCCCAATGTTAACTCAAATGAGTGAATTCATATTAAAATACATATTAAAATAGCTAGGATGTACTAGTATAGTCAGTACAAGTGGTAATAAACTTGTTTTGATACTTATTACACTACTAGTGATATAACTACTCATATTGAAAATAAATCTCACCACTTATAAAGTTTCTAAGCTATGGTCACACTAATTGTAGTATAGACAGAGCAGATCTCTACACACATGCTTTCATGTTGAGAATCAAAACAGTTTAATATATAAGCTTACAAAGTTTCTAGGCCCTGGTCATACCAAAGGAGTATTATATCACTACTAAAATAGAATTAGTCCCAATGTTAACTCAAATGAGTAAATTCATATTAAAATACATATTAAAATAAGTTTACTCACCATATTAATTGTTGAGTGATGTTTATTCAGAGAAATTAGTAAATATCCACAGAGTTGCAAGTCTTTACTAGGTGGTTGAGTGGTAATGATAAAAATCCTCTCTCATGCTTGCTTTTATGGAAGTCTCTGTCCAATCAGAAGTGATGTGCCTTTTTTTAGTCTGATTTATTACATCCCGATGTGATTCGATGTATCCCGATGTAACCCGATGTGTTTCTGATGTAACCCGATGCAACCCGATGTGTTTTCGACCTCCCCCGATGTGATTTGATGTGACCCGATGTGTTTTCGACCTCCCCCGATGTGATTCGATGTGTCCCGATGTGTTTTCGACCTCCCCCGATGTGATTCGATGTGATCCGATGTGTTTTCGACCTCTCCCGATGTGATCCGATGTGTCCCGATGTGTTTTCGACCTCCCCCGATGTGATTCGATGTGTCCCGATGTGATTCGATGTCCCCCGATGTGTTTTCGAGCTCCCCCGATGTGATTCGATGTACCCCGATGTGTTTCCGAAGCTCCCCGATGTGTTTCGACCTCTCCTGATGTGTTTTCGACCTCTCCCAATGTGTTTTCGACCTCTCCCAATGTGTTTTCGACCTCTCCCGATGTGTTTCGATGTTCCTCTATGTGTTTTCAATCTATCCCGATGTGAGGGGGAGGGGAGGAGGGTGGGAAGGAGGGAGGGAAGGGGTCATGGCCAGGTTTGGGGTCAAGTGTGCAAATGTTTTTTCGACCAATCAGAAGGGGGGGGGGGTTTTGGGGTGACCTTGGCAAGGTCGTGTGCAAAATTTTTGTGCTCTTCTGTGATTGGTTAAAATCGGAAATACCGGCTTGTGATTGGTTGAAAACAGGGGTCAATGAGTGCGTGTCTGTATAGAAGTGCACTGACTATACTACTATTAAGCACTGTGGGTGGTACATGTACATGTACATGTGTATCCACTTTATAAAAACTCTGAAAAAATCTGGGTTGGGATGTGGAAGCAAATAGAAGTGCCATAAAGAGGGGGGGGGGGTAGCTCCCCTTGTTCTGTAAAAGGAAGTCCCAAGTTACAGGGGTGTTGCCCACATACTGTGTGAGGTGAGAAGGTGAACAGCTTCGGCTCTTTAATTATGACCCTGTGTAAGGTAGTTATCAGGAGCCCCACACTCACCCTATTAATAGCCCCATAACCATGAGCTCCCTGCAATCATTTGGCTGTTAAACTTAACTACATGTTTTGTGCCACCCTATGGGTTTCTCAATAATATGACCAGCCATTGAATAATACAGCATAACCATAGATTAGTCGAACAAACAAAGACAGCTTTGAGTGAGTAGATAACAAAATTATTTAGTAGCTGACCAAATACTTCTGCAAATACGTGTAATATTAGTATCTACCATTCATAAATACATGTATATACACAGGTATCTGAGCAGCGAAATGGTTTACTATATGGATAATTAGAATCACAAGTGGCAATATACATGTACATGCATAATAATCATTTTATAGCACAATGTTGTCAGGGGCGGATCCAGGAGTGGTGCAAGTGGTGCATTTGCACCACTGAAAATTTCAGAAAAAAAAATTTTTTTTGAATTTTTTTGTTTTGTTGATTATTTTTGCTAATTATTCAAATGTGTGTGTGTGTCAACCTAGCACAAAAATATATTTTTTGTAACACATAGGGGTTCAAAAACATGTGATATGTTATCATATTTCTTGATCCATGTAAATATTCCAACTATTTTCGCCATTTAAAAGTCGGAGTTGAATGAGCACCATTGTCAAATCTTAGTCACAAGAAACTTTTTTATCTAGTCCAGATAAAAAGACAAATATTTTTATACCTTTTGCTTATATAATTATATTTTTTATTGAACAAATATATTATTTATTATCATCTAATGTTTTGCTTTAACACAAAACAATTATAAGTTAGTTACTACTATTCAACCTAACTCAACTTGCCACCAACTCATTTAACTGAATGAACTGAACTGGCTCTTAGGTCCTCCTGGACTCACAAATGCCAGGATTTTGCTTGGCAGGGGGGCTTACAGCGCCCCCCAAACCCCCAGCTAGAAGAGACGCTGCAATGCAGTGTGACAGGGCACAAAGTGCATGAAAACTGAAGTTTTACCTTAAGAACAGACCCAACTATCAATTTTGCACCACCCTTACGCCATTCCTGGATCCGCCACTGGTTGTAAACCTACAGTGTACATCTGACTTGTTTGAGATGATAAATATGTTCAACCATGAGAATCCATGTTACTTATACATGCATGTACAGATGTATGATAATGTATGATACAGACTATAATAAAAACACAGTATATAGTAAAACAACATGATAACATATTATACTGTGCTATATACGATAGGTACATTCGCCAGGTGACAGACGTCTATAATTAGCGATGTACTAGACGTGTAAGCTAATATATGTAGGGAAAATGTGTTTGCACTCGTGTTGATATAAAAACCCATTGTTCATAAATATTGATGACCAGGTTCGAGCAACATGGTAGACATGCTGAAAATTGACACCAAATAGTAAGCTTTGTTGCGTTGTGTCAAGGACGCAGATGGTCACTAGGTGACATCTTAATAAGAGATAGCATCCGGGATCTAAGGTCCGATGGTTTATACTCACAAGGTTTCATAGTCAAATTTCATGGGTAGCAGCTGACTGCATGCTACCCTGTACACTAACCTGAGATGACCTCTATTTTTGTACTTATCATGGCATCAAATCATCGAAACTAACAGTTCAATATACTGTTGGAATACTAAGAATGAGTTTTATTTGATGAGCTAAACAGTTTTGTGATGTTTTATTTGCTTAGCTATAGCAATGCTGTCAAAACAAGGACGTTCCTGAAACGATGAGTAGAAAATAAAAGCTAGTGATTAGGACGTTCCTAGAACGTCTAGTGGAAGGTTAAAGGTTGCAAATATACAAGTCCATTGGAGAGTCAGGACGTCTAGGAGGATCATCAGGTACAGGAAGTACATGTACACCCAGGTGAGCAGGAGTAGTTGGCAAGGAAGGAGAGCGGTGTGGTGAGACTTCTAGGGTAGATCGGTTTGGAAGTGGCTCAACCTGCTGTAGCTCTGGAGCAGCGTTAGGAGACACTGGCATGCTCTTGCGGAGAGCCTGATGCTTCTTCCAAGTAGGAAGGGGACCACATCTGTCCAATGCAGTGGCCTTGACTGTGGAGGTGCTGAGAGCTGGTCTCCTGGCTGGAGAGTAGATTGGTGTGGAGGTATCCAAGGAGGAAGAGGAGGAGGCGTTTGCTCGGGCAGATTCTGGTGTAGGTTCTGGAGATGGACTGAGACCAGGGCTAGGGCTAGATCGCCAACGCTTGGGGGGGGGGGGGGCTCTTCTTGGTGGAGCATGCTGCAGGCAGAAACATAGGCTTGTTTATCCCCGTCTGATCATCCACGGTGGTATTGCATTGGAGAAAGGGTGTTGGGTCTTTCACTCCCCACCATGCCATAAGGGCGTCCTAGCTGTCTGCATCTTTGAAGAATAGACGGTCCCCATAGAGAGCAGACCGATTGATGAAATACTGTCCCATGGTGTCACGGTTGGCTGAACTTCATCCACACCGACAGTAGTACCTGGCAAAGTGTTGCCAGATGTGAATCAGATGTGAATCCGGAGACTCTTGGCAATGCCTTGGAAGCCGCACTTGGTGCACTTGGAAGTTGGGTTGCTTTTGGCTGCTAGGTCGCCCCGGGCCTTCTGGGTAGCTCAATTGACCCAGGGATAAATTGCGCCAAAGTAGCAGGTAGCCTGTCGGTGAGGCGATGGAGTTTAATGCTGGCCAGCCTGAGGGTAACAGTAATCTTAGGAGGAGTTGCTAGAGGGGTTCCTTCGGGTGTCGAGGTCTGTCGGATGGCCAATGCTATTGGTGAGAAACTTACAACATACACGTCGTCTATAGCACCTTCACCATCCCCCGAACCTTGTCCAATACTTTGGGAATGTTCAGAGGAATCTCCTTCTGTCCCTACTGGACAATGCCAAGTAGGGAAGGAAGTGGAATTCATGTCTGACATTCCTGCAGGTGGAGAATGAATTACTGCTATTGCCTGTGTAGTGGTATCTGGATCCTTTAGTATAGGAATTGCTTACCTTCACTGGTCATGATGAGGAGAATTGAGGAGATAACTTCAGAAGGTAACGCTGATACACGTACAGTCGGCTGAAGAGCAGAAATGGTACGTGTAATGTTACTGAGGGTAGGACAAGAAAGAACCACTCGTTGTGGGGCCATGGTGCTTATACTGGCTGAGGAAAGAGCACGTTGTCTTTGAATTGACAGTGATCCCGCAGTAACTGCTTTGTATAACCCTTTGTCTAAGCACGGGAATGCATCATTGTTTGCCTTGGATTGCTCTTCTCCTGCATTCTGGGAGTTTGATTCTTTGGCAATCTTTCTTTTCAGCCAATTTTATTCAGTATTGCTGGATTCCAACGAAGAGCATTTTGCTTTTTGCATAATATGAACTGTAGGGGATATAAACTGTTCCTTTTCCTCTGGGAACGTCTCTATCAAACTGATCACCTGATGCTTTGAGCGTTTAAGTCCATTCAGGGATTTGATATTTGGACTTCTTTTGAAAGGCCCAGAGGTAGGTCCGTTGTTTGACTCAGCACGAACTGTTCTGTTTTGATTTGTAATCCGCGGACTTAAACTGTATTGCCTAGCGATTCTCTACGTGACAAGTCACCCACTGGACTGGTTTGGGTTTCTTTTGGAGTTCTTTGCTGCATCTGAAGGTTTGGTAAATCCACCGTATAACTTTGATTTCTCTTATCCTGGCAAGTGGACTAGATGAAGAACCAGATGACTGAGACACCAAGAAGCCAGTAGGATTAATCAATATCCTGATAGAGAGCAGATAAACACCTTAGAATATTCTCTTGGAGAACAAGCCGAAGATATTATTCTGTCAAGGAGTATCCCCGAAGATACGCATGACAATGTCTTAAGAGCCTTCGACCCGTATTTTGGTGTATGAACCAATATTATTGTCGAAAGACCCAAATTTAACAGACTTGTTCAAAATGGAGATGGCATGGATATATTTATAAATGTCTGTGCCGGCAAGCTGATTATTGTGAGTATGGTACACTACGTGAAGACCTGATCAGAGACAGAAGAGTCGTTAGAGTGGATTAGGACCAACTCAGCGATCAACTACAGTCCGAACCAGCTCTAAAGGGTATGCTACATGGATGCACAACTTCTGCAAATATCGCAAGTTAAAAGACGGACAACGTTGTTAGGTGCTACACAGAAGTTGCGTTTTTATTACAAACAAAGAGGTTGTCTACTCATTAATTCAACTAAAGGCAAGAGTAGATAAATCTAAGGAATTAATGTAGCTCGTGGACCCACAAAATGATAATTAGGGGTTGTGATACATTTACATTCAATCTCTTTAGGAATAGCCCCTTCATATTGTAGCTTAAATTAAAACATTTACCATTTTAGCAATATATTGGTACACGCTGGTTGAAATATTTCTGCTCGGTGAAAACTAAGTTCAACTAAATGTTACCTATACGTAGCGAGCACCTGAGAGGCTTGACTTGAATTTGTGGTTTAGGATGCACATGATAGCTTGAATATCGATTTATTTTTATTCCCCTGTGTTTACAATAAGGATTGAACTTCTCTCACAGTGCTGGTCTTTTGTTGGATCAATTTAAACAACATAGCTATATACAGCTTTCGTCCACGGTCAGTAGAATATAGCACAAATTTAAATTAAATATTAAATTGATTTTAATTCATTTAACGGTTTTATTTTATTATCCCAAAAGCTAAATTCAACTGCTAGCACCTTGTCAAAGCTTCTTAAGTTAGCTGTAGCCAATCAACACTCGATTCGCATTTTGTAACGTTAAAAATTTATAACATGCAATAAACATGCGATTTCGCAAAATTTCAATATCAGTAATCGCAAAACGCAAAATTTGTGCGATTCGCATAAATTTTGCCCTTTACGCTGGCCAACACAATTGAAATCAGCAGAAGTTATACGACAGCTAAGCAGGCAAATATTGCTATAGGACTTGCCATCTACCACTCAACATGCCTAATTGTTATATTGTACATGCGTATTCAACAAACCGGTCACATCTACTCTAACACTATAATAACCACATGACATGCCACTTTAACACTGTGAAATTCAAATTCATAAACAGTTCCTGCTAGCACTTCTGTTGACAACCTTGGGCCTGTGAACTTTTGATGGATGTTTCTGTAGTTTCATAGAGAAGACAACTCTATAGGATGTCTCCAAAATGACGCAAATCCTTTGAGAATTTGTCCTCGATCATAAAAGTAGACAACGCCACATTCATACAATATGTAGGATTGAACATTGTCTTAAAATGAAAAATGAGTAATTTTTGTTGGTTGTTTACGGCAGCTGCAACTAAAAATTTTTATTTGATATTATTGCTCCATGTGATATTTAAACATGTAAACCAGTGCCAGATAGTACAAAAAGGTGCAGCGATATTTCTTTACTTAACACACATTGCTCTTGAAAATGAGAATATTCTACATGCATTGTAATGTTATGCTTTATAGGGTTACGTATGAGTGCCGATATGGCACGGGTACAGGAAGAGCTTGGTCGTTCATAGAGGATGACCAAGGTAACTTCCACACATTACACAAAGAGTGAACAGTTAGTTAGGCTCTATGATTGTTGATAAAGATGTAGGCCGAGGCTGAGACTCATGGAAGAGTCCAGGGTCGACGTATGTCTGTAGGTTTATACTCCAAAGGAGTGTAGAAAGAAGTAGTAGTGATCTAAGGGCTTAGACCTGACGCTAGATTCATAAGGAATTCGGGATCGGCTAAAGTCTGATGATGTAAAACTCACAAGGTGTGTAGAAAGAGTGCTTAAACAAGTATGAGGATGAGCTCGGCCGCTTAGGTGTAAGAAGACCTGTGGGTGGAGCTACCTGCCTGCAAGAGTTAGACTCGTCTAGGTTGAGTTAGGAGATGTTGCTTTATTAGAGTACAATCAACAACTGATTTGATACAAGAAATGTGCTGGCTTTTATACATAATAAGCTTCCTGTGAAAAGTGTCTGGCTTTGCTGTATTTTTCCATGACGCATATTCCGGGATTTACTTTGTACCGTCGTTACTTGTGCCCTCATGTTCTTCTGCGAGGGTTAATGCTTATTAATAGACATTGCATCAAACTTGCTTTGATTGCAACATACTGTTCTAATACTGTTATGCATGTCTTAGTTATGTTGTTGTGCTATTTCCGGACGACACTGCGTCGGCCTCGCACCGGAACTTCCTGCGGAAGCTCTATTGCTATATTACAAAGGGCATTGTTTTTCTATTTGTTGTCTCAGTTCATGCTTGGATCCCAATAAAGACACATCTATACTTATATACAGAGACTTTCACTTTGTAGCTAGGTCATTCTAATTGTTAAGGTCTTCTACCTTGCAACACGAACTGCCTACTAGGTCGGATCACTCTCTTTCTCAGTATAGCATACAAGCATTGACTCAGGATCATATGAGCCGTCTTTGGTAGTTATTTGACTACTAGTACCTGTTAATCTTGCATGTAATGAGAAGGCCTAGCACCACTCATGGGCACTTCACTTTAGACTCGGGAGTCGTCTCAGGACGACAGTACTAAAACCCAAAAACCATTACAATATAATACCAATATTAAGCCTATTTATAGCTAGGTAGCCGAGCGGCCTACAAAAGTACATTCTAGAATGTGCTAAGTGATTACCTAACTGCTAACATGTCCGACAAGTGCAATTGGATAATGATAAGCACATGCACCAATACAATAGATTGATTGTATGCTATTGCAGTCAGGTATTGTAGGCTATTACAATAATAATGTCTATGCATGGAAGGGTCCATGTCCTCCCAATAGGAGGAGGTTACTAGTAAGTGCTAAGGCTATAATGTCAGTCTACATATACATGTACTATTCTATATTCTAGCTCTCTGTTCATGAAAAAAACACTAGTATGCAAACACTAGAATATGACATGATCAAGTACAGGTGATATGGAATGACACGTCATCTGTTAATTTATTTACAGTCCCGGCAAGAAGTCTGGAATATTATGCTTCCGCATAGCAAATAAGTGATATCTTTGAATTTTGATAAATAGTCAAAGAGTAATAGGATTTTTGGTCAGTTTATTTGTTAGTATTCATCACAAGTGTCTCATAACAACATATACTGAAAAAATTTGAATTATTTTAAATATTTAGTGGGGTAACCCTTGTTTGCAATGACTCCCTCGATTTTTCTCGGCATCGATTTTACGAGGGTTTGGTTGTACTCGGGTGTAATTTTTAATACTCAAACATTCTTAATTTTTCTTTGAGGTCTTGGTTTGATGATGGGTTGTGCTTGGCAACATTGTCTTTTTGAAATTGTCCAACAGTTCTCAAAGATACAACTCTAAATTCACCGTAGGCAGTATAAAGAGTTTCAGAGCAGCGTGGTCTGGGGATGCATGGCTGCTAAAGGAAGAGGTGCACTGTAGATAATGCTATAAAAGACTACTAAAACAGCAAAAATTTATTTAGAGGTTCTGTAGACTAGGTTGATGCCATTTATGACCATTTTAGACTACAGTGTCTTCCAGCCGGGTGGAGCACGAGTTCATACGGCTAAGGTGGTGAAAACATGGTTGAACAACGAAAAAATTGATCTACTGGATTGGCCCGGAAACGAGCCCGATTTTAATGTCATTGAGAACTGTTGGACAATTTTAAAAACAGAATTGCTAAGCACAACCCATCATCAAATGAAGACCTCAAAACAAAAATTGAAAATGCTTGAGTGTCACAGATTACATTTGAGTACTACCAAACCCTTGTAAAATTGATGCCGAGAAGAATCGAGGGAGTCATTGCCAACAGGAGTTACCCCACTAAGTATTTAAAATACTCCAAATTCTTTCAGTATATGTTCTTATGAAACGCTTGTGATGAATACTAACAAAAAAATTGACCAAAAATCCTAATATTCTTTGATTATTTATCAAATTCAAAGATATCACTTATTTGCTATGCGGAAGCATAATATTCCAGACTTTTTGCAGAGACTGTACATGCACATGCACATGTACATGTACTTATTATTTTTATTATTACCTCTACGACATCAACGGCCTGGCAATCACCGTATATCTACTATGCCTCGCTGGCAGTGTATGTGAAACCGAAAACACAAAAGCATGCAACCTAGTTTTACAGGAAGTTAACAAAACTATTAGAATGGATGAATATCAACCGAATACTGGCATGATACTGCTTCGATAACATTGAACCATATTCATATCGTTTGGGCACGAAATGTCGACAAAGCGACACTGTTCGAAACAACTTAAAAAGATAATATCTCACGCCGACAGGTTGTACACCGCAAACATTGTTTGAAATCGGAACATTGTGCAGCACTAGCCTAAATTTATCTTACAATGTACAACAGACAAACTGCTTATACTATATGAAGTTTTGTTGCACATTTTGAAAAACAATTACCTATATTACATAGCTACTACATGAAAATGTATGATTTATGTAAAACTTTAAATATTGGAATGAAGTTGGTAATACTGGTTATACCACATTCAGTTTGATCCTGACAATCGTTATTACTTAGAAGAGAGTAAATTCAATTGGAACTCCACCTGATTAACATTTGTTGGTCTGAAAAGAAACAGAAGCATAGAAGTATAAAGAAATTCTTAGAGCTCTGACTGAAATATTGCTGAACGTGTCCCATGCACTGCTACGTTAGAAGTCTGCGCATACACGTACATGCACATGTATATTGCATGTTACAGTGATCATGCACTTTGCTGTGCTATTGATATACATGATGTGCATACATATGCAGTGTATATGTAGGTATAATGGGACATAACCACTTTTCTAAACGGTGGCATAGCATATTATGCTGTATTAAGAATTTGTACTTACCCTATGTCATAGGGATGTCTGTCTGAATCACCGATAATTTTTTTAACGCATTCCATCAAGGATTTCATTTCTGCATCTACCATCACTTTGATTTCACTTTCAATTGTCTCTTCGCTCTCTTTCTATTATGTAGATAACAGTGGACTGCTTTGTCACACATCAGCAAATGAATATCATTTAATAATACTCACATTAATCAGGGAAACTATAAAACATGAGCTGGACTATGGTATGAGGAGCCTTATGTAAGAATATACTGTCCGTTGTTGCAATGTACATTCAATTTAGTAACTACATTGTAGCATATTCAAAGTTTTTGTTTTTATATTCATTATATTGGTATCAGTGCAGCCTTCAGCAAGTCTTTCACCCTAGCTGCACCTGTTCGGATCAGGGCGTATAAATAATACAAGAGGTCCCGTGTAGTGTTTACATCAAAAACACGCACGTTAAAGATCCACCTCTGCCCTGATTCGCAAAGAGAAGCCAGATTCTGGCGGGGTATGTGACCACATTGGGGTGGCAGATTGATGTAGTGGTCACTGACCTTGCACTCCTGTTGTGGTAGGTGACCTCTTCCACTCAGAGCCCAGCTCCTGTCGCTCATACGAGTTTCAAACTTCTGAGGTCCGTTAAATAGGATGGCCAAGTGGCTCGACAGTAACAAAACAAAACAAAACTACATGTTAAAAATATTCTGAGAATTTAAATAGTTGTCCAGCTAGTGTCGCGCGCTACCGCTAGGGTGGATGCGGAAAGTTTTTAAATTAAAAAAGCAAAAGGAAGTACTGTCGAGCAG
Organism: Bugulina stolonifera; assembly: GCA_935421135.1. Lineage (NCBI taxonomy): Eukaryota > Metazoa > Bryozoa > Gymnolaemata > Cheilostomatida > Bugulidae > Bugulina > Bugulina stolonifera. The sequence continues at coordinate 4,960,078 of OW285190.1, read as the reverse complement.
ATCCTTTGCTAGTTAATATGGGTGAAAGATACTTATTGATACTGACAGCAATCGCTGTAATAAGTAAGTACCACTTTTCACTTTAGTCAATAGCAATTTGCGTTAAATATGTAAGCTATATACAAACATGGTGAGGCGACAGCATATGGTTAGCAGAGCGAGAGCACATCCCCAACACATTGTAAGCATTAGTTTGTTTTGGGTAAGCAACGTGCATATTGTATAACCTGGTATTATTCTAAAGCATACACATGTAGTATAATAGATCAGCTATCAGCTAGCAAATCAGCATATTATTTACATGTACATGTTTGATAAACAATATCACTGTCATGGCCCCCTTTCCTAATGGCACCCAACTTTCTTCCTGGAGAAGAACTGAGTGCCTTAAACTAGACCCAGTGCTTGCACACATGTGCAACATCCTCTGTTAATCCACAGCTTAAAAAGCAGCTGAACCTGATGAAATCTCAACAAAGATTACGGTACATGCAGAAGCATGCAACAAATTTTGTTCTCAAACCAACACATAAGCTCCATAACTCTTGTGCACTCGGAATGTACATGTAGTTATTATACAAAAACATTATTACTGTTAACTTTATGTTATTCAAGTGATTTTATGGCTGAGGTTATACCATTGCAAGTGGCTTATTGAATTCTCCACGTATAAACAACTGAACACCATGAATGGGTTATATACATTAGAAAGTACTGAATATTGTGGTGAGTCACCACTCAGACTCTCTGACTAATAGTTATTTATGATTGTATAATTATAGTCTAATAGTTGTTGTGTCATGATGATAATTACATGTACATGTACCTATAAATGTTATGTAAATGCATGGTTATATAGGGCCCAAGTGCTCCATATATGGTCATCCTTTTTTACTTACTGTAAATACAATATTGTAATGTTTTGTGCTTTGGGCTTCACACGGGTGCCGATATTAGCACGAGTGTGGGAAGCGCTTGGTAGTGGTAGCAGGCCCCAAGGTAACTTTCCACCCATTACATAAAGAGTGAACAGTTATGTAAGCTTATAGGTATTGTAGAGGATGTACATGCAGGTCGAAGCTTAGACTCATTAAGGGGTCAAGGGTCGACATAGGTCCGATGGTTTAGACTCCTAGGACTGTAGAAAGTGTCTATGTTAAAGAGGGGATGTAAGCCCGATGATTGGGCTCATTGAAGGGTCCAGGATCGACTAAGGTCCGATGTTTATACTAATCAAGAGTGTAGTAAGAGACTTATACAAGTATGAGGACGAGCTCAGGTGCTAAAAGTCCACGGGACCAAGGCTGGAGCTGCCTGGTTGCAAGAGGAAGACTCTGTAGGTTGAGTTAGGAGATGTTGCGTTATTAGAGCGCAATTAACAACTGACTAGCATAGGAAAATGTGCTGGCTTTTGTACTATTTGGATTTTCGGTAGAAGGGCCGACAGGGAGTCGGGCGGTACGATAAGGTATCGTCCTCAGAAATTGCGTAACAAGATGGCTGAAAAGTGCCCGAGGACCGACCATAAAAGAACCGACCATGCACAAAAAGTGCTTACAATCATGAGAAATGAATTATGTATTATTATTATGATTAACATCCAAGACGTTGGTCATTAATTATAAGAGGCAAAAAGACTTAGAATAGAAATAGGCAATGATGCACTTGTAATAACAGCATAAATTATGAGTAAACAAGTACAAAGACATGATTTGTTGAATAATTAATAAGGCACATGAGCCAGGCAGTTGTTGACAATAATAAGTATATAATAAGAGATATGTAAGAGTCATGCATAATAACTGTGGCATGAAGAGTTAGTTATATGTGTGGCTGTCGATGAGAGATTGGACAGGTATGCTGGAACACCACAGTACTATGTGCTATTTTCTGTGTATGACTGACCTTAAGAGTTTCTACCTCATATTTTTTACTATTTTGTGCAATACTTAAAATCAAGTAGCAGTCATACTTTTTACTGGAAGTTGCCAGAAGTTAAAATGTATAAAAGGCGGACGTTTTTCTGTATTCAGTTGCCACTTGGAGCTCAATAACGGCACAGCTATTTTCACAAAGAATCTATTTGGAGTTATCTTTTCTAAGCTAGCACACTTCCAGCCAAAGAACTTAGAAGCCAAAATTCTTGAAGTAGCATAGACAGTTACATGTTTGCTCTAAGGCAATAGTAGCATCTCGGACCAATGGGTCAAAGTATATGTGCAGTCAATCAGGTTGCCATAGCTCAGTGTAAATGTAATAAGGAGCTAGCTCAATAGATTACTTTTGGTCTGCTCCCTTACTTGTATAGCAGGCACCCATATGCTTAAAACCTATATTGGTTGCAGCAGTAGGATTGTATGGTCGGACCCTCACAGTTAGAAGGAAGGACACACTCAGACTCGAACTTCGGAACTTTGGAACTTCAACTAAGAGACCGACCACAGATCCTGAGGGTACTGAGCCACTTGGCCATCCTATTTAAAGGACTTTAGAAATACGAAACTTGTATGAACAACAGGAGCTGGGCTCCACGTGGAGGACCACACCTTCCACAACAGGAATAGATAGTCAGTAATCACTACAACTCATCACCCTGCCACCCAAATGTGAACACATACTCCACCAGAATCTGGCCTCTCTTTTCGAATCAGGGCAGAAGTGGATCTTTAACATGTGTGTTTTTGATGTACACACTACACGGGACCTCCTGTCTTATTTATACACCCTAAAACGGCCAAACCCCCTAGGCCCTTACCAGTGTTTGCTTACTTTGATTTACCGGTAGCCCTATCAATGTTAAACTATTGAATACCCTACATGTATTGAGTAGGATGTATGATGCTCACCCCAGAAATAAATGTTGGTATCTTTTCTATCTTCTCAACTATTTCCTTCACTGCATCTCTGATATCTCCAATCTCAAACATTTGTTGAACATCAATAAATTTGGGATTTTGCTGACCATCTGCATACCGGTATCTCAATCGCTGAAAAGTTTTTCACACAAATAAAAGCTCTCATAAAATACAAACATAATCTACACGTAGTTTCATTACTGGCAGGGTAGGCCAGTGTTCTTGGACCCTTCGCACAGATGGAACTAAAATGAATGGATGCCCAGGTGTTTGACTAGGAACATGGACCTACAATATAGTCAAGTCATTGGCACATCTCTGTCAAAATCTTCACGTACTTGTGGGTATAGTTATCCACTGAGCTAAATTTAACTACTCTTCTAAGTCACTGTTCTTGATACAGATTTTGAGGTACATCTACATAATTCTGATGACGTACCATTATGATAGATCACCCAGTCCCTGAGCACAAACTTTGCAGTTTCACTTGGGCAATTGAAATGGTTTTAAGTAACATTTGTAGAAAAACAAGGAGTAAAGTTTCAGGCAATCTAGAATAATGGTTTAAAAATTGTGACCTGCGAAAGAGTTCTCTAGTGTAATGAGTTGTAACAGAATTGCGTGTTACTATTAATAATGACAATCATGAGCCCATTTTTCTGATTTCCATCATTTCGCTAATTGGAGACTAGTTGAAAACTTTTTATTTCTAAGTTAGTTTTTTGTGCTTTTGATGATAGAAAACCACTTGTATCTGATACATTTGGTACTGGCTTGCAAAATCATGCTGCAATGAAGTGGAAGATGTGTGGCAGGTGCGACTACATATCTTTGCTGCTATTGGGCAAAGTTGCAAAACGACTGTGCTTTAAATAAAGCTATGGGATAAGTTTCAGTCATGCTCTACTGAATCCCAATTGGTATTGGTCCTTTAGGCTTAGTTAGTGCTCCATATACACCTGGATTGGGTAAACTAAGGCTGTGTCATAATAGACTCAGTGCTAGTGCTATATTATTATTATACACAAGCATTTTATTTCTCTTCCCCTACTCACCTTAATGGTGTCTGTTAGGTCTGCCTTGCTCATTAGCACATTTTGCTTCTCAGGAAAAGTATAAACCAGCAGATTAGCAAGATCTTTTACATGAGTCAACATTTCAGAATTCTCCGTATCTTGAGAAAGCTCTGAAGCATACATGTATATTCAAACTTAAAGGTTAGACACTGTTTCCACAGCTCCAGTGTATGGTTTCAAACCAACAAAATAGTAAAACAGAAAAGACTAAACACTTGTACATATGCACATTACATGGATACAAATGTATATTTTGTAATACCTTTCATTTATCATGCAAAGTCATGTGCATGTACATATAGAAGGATGTATCTACCTAGACACAGAACTTTGTTGAGGATGTGGATGATGACATTGGATAAATGTTTGGCAGATTTATTTCAGCAGTTTAATTCACCAGAATTTTTCAGGAAGTAGAAAGGAACAGAGCTGTAGAAAAATTTAGTTTCGAATAAAACACATATACAGAGCTATAAACAAAAATACAGAGTTATCTGCTCATAGGCATAGTGAATGCAACTCCAAAGTATAGTAGTGTTTTGGTAAAACAAACATGGTAATACAACTCTTATGAATATGTACATGGTATGTTATCTGATATTCAGATTAGAGTCAGTCTCTAAGGCATTGTGGTTTGCTATCTCTCAACACACCCCCTCAACCCACATGCCGAAGCGGGCGATGGCATCGGTATAATGAACACGGGCTAGCGCCTTAGTCATACAGTCTGCGAGGTTCTCGTTACTGCGGACATACTGGTACTGAACACTCTGCTGCTCTCGCAGGAAGTGGTAGCGTACATCTATGTGTTTGGTGCGAGCGTGTGAGACAGTGTCACCTTTGGTCAAAGCAATAGCTCATTGATTGTCGTTTGGTAGAGGTTTTATCTCCCAAAAGTGTCATTCTGCACAAGAGAATTGACCTCTTTGTCCATAGCTTCTTTCCACTTGGTAGAATCATCACTGGACATGGCTTTCTCATATGTTTGGGGTATTGATAGGGTAGCTGCATAGGCATAGTCAATAGTTTTGTAGACATAATAATCATTAAACTTCTTGTTTGGTTTGCGTTCTCTCTTAGATCTGCCTACTGGTTTAGCCAAACCAGATTTGTCAGCTGTTTCAGTGTCTGTATCAGATTCAGTTGTGACACTGTCAGTTTTAGCTGACTCGGGTTGTGACTCATTATGTATAGCGGGATGAGAAACAGGTGTAGAATCTGGCGGCGGACCACCATTACCCACAGGCTCAGAGCATCTAGCTTGGTCAGCTCTGGGCGGGAACCATTGGTCTTCCTGAAAATCATCGGTGAATTTGTCACTGTGGACAGTGACGTTTCTGGTAGAGAGAACTTGGTTTCTGCTTTGATTCAGTACATAGTAGCTGTTTTGACTTGAGGTATTCACACCTAGATAGTGTCCAGGTAAGCCTCGAGCATCGAGTTTGCGTTTGTGAACTTCATTGAAGTAGGTGCAGGTTGCTCCGAAGGTGTTTATCTTCCTCATGTCTGGTTTAGAACCTGTGAAGAGCTCATAGGCTGTCTTCTCTGTTCGCCTTTGGTAACTTCTGTTACGCAGGTATGATGCATGACGAACAGCATAACTCCACAGAAACTTTGGTAGTTGAGAATCTGTGAGTAGGCATCTGGACATCTCGAGTAAACTTCTCCAGGAACGCTCGGCTTTACCATTCTGGTAAGCTGAGTGTGGGGCAGTAGTTGTGAACTTTATTCTGTTCTCCAACAGTACATCTTGGAACTTTTGTCCTGTGAACTCCCCTCCGTTGTCAGCATGGATCTCCAAGACTTGACCGATTGGTGCTACATCACTTAGAAATCTTTTCAGCGCTGTATGTGACTCACTCTTGGCTCGGAGGAAGTAGACAAATATCATGCTGCTGTATTCATCTACAAAGTTAATGATGTAATTGTGTCCCTCTCTACTTGTAGGTGTGATAGGACCGGCGACATCAGTGTGTATGCGTTCTAGTGGTCTTTTAGCATGGATTGGGGGTTCATCTTTGGATTTGGGCTGCACTGTCATCTTATTCTCAGTGCAGGTGGTGCATGTTCCTGGACTAGACTTGTCTTTTATGTCCATCCCCTTTGTGACACCTGGCAAGTTCTATATGTCAGCGTAGTTCATGTGTCCCAGATCCTTATGCCACTGCTCTAGTGTCTTGGCGGTGCAAGCTGAGTCAGACTGTGTTTGGAGAAAGTAGAGTTGACCTTCTTTCACAATATTAAAGTCTGTGCTGCCTGCTTTGAGTGTGTTGCTGTCCTTTGAGAATGTTACTTGAGCTCCCGATTCTACAGCTGATCTCACTGAGAATAGGTTTGTAGGGAAACTTGGTGCAAGCAGGGAATTCTTCAGAGTTATCTCCCTTGTTTGCCCATCAGCGTCAAGTATGTGGAAAACAGCATCTCCTTTTGCTTTTACTAGATCATTACTCCTGGTGCCATCAGCTAGCTCTAGGGAATGTTCTTTTGGGTTGAACTTTTGATCATAGGCTGTGAAACGCTCTGGACGATTGACAATGTGTGAGGTTGCTCCACAGTCTACCAGAAGTTTATCATTCAGTGTTGGTTTGGGACCGGACACATTCCCAGCATGGGTGTTTATATAGAAAGAGAATGAGCTCAAATTAGCAGTATTCTGTTTGTGTTTATTCTGCGTATCAGCTTTCTTTCTCTTCTTAGCTCGACATACCGCCTCTACATGCCAGCCTTTGTGACAATAGCTGCATGTAAGAGTGGCTTTGATTGGACATTCTCGGTAGGTATGGCCATATTTTGCACAAGCTGTACATTGAGTCTTGTTTGGCTTTGATTGTGGTTGTGATTGGGCAGACATAGCAGTTGACATCTCTCTCTGACTCCTCATAGCCTCTGTACTAGCGTAGTTGTGAAGCAAAGACTTGAATTCTGCCAATGTTTTGACTCTGTCTAATTGAGTGTGTACCACTACAAATGGCTTGAAAGACTCTGGTAGGCCTTTGAGAAGCATGGCTATAATGAGATTATCTGTAATCTGCTCACCTGCAGTTCTCAGTCCAGTGGCAGCTCTCTCACCTCTAATCATATAATCTGTTACGTCTTCATGTTCCATCATATGAATTGTGGTGAGTTCCTCATAGAGAGTGAGGACTCTTGGCTTTTCTGTGCTTGCAAAATGCTGCCTCAGTATCTTTAATGCCTTTCTGCCATCATCTGCAGCATCATTAAGAATCAGCAGTAGTGACTTTTCATCAAGAACTTGGACCAGTTCTGCATAAGCCATTCGGTTTTGCTCTGCAAAACCTGCGTCATCTTCACCACTTTCAGGCTTTGGGAGTATGGCCTTGTGTACCTTTTTGTCTTGTGTATAAAGGTAGTTTAAGAACCTTGTTTCCCAGATGGTGTAATTGGTTGGATTCCCATCGTAGTAGAGCCTGTTTCTGTGGCCACTGGGCCCATAACCTGTTGAGGATGTGGATGATGACATTGGATAAATGTTTGGCAGATTTATTTCAGCAGTTTAATTCACCAGAATTTTTCAGGAAGTAGAAAGGAACAGAGCTGTAGAAAAATTTAGTTTCGAATAAAACACATATACAGAGCTATAAACAAAAATACAGAGTTATCTGCTCATAGGCATAGTGAATGCAACTCCAAAGTATAGTAGTGTTTTGGTAAAACAAACATGGTAATACAACTCTTATGAATATGTACATGGTATGTTATCTGATATTCAGATTAGAGTCAGTCTCTAAGGCATTGTGGTTTGCTATCTCTCAACAAAATATTACTTTGTTGACCATTGGTGAATAAAATTATATCGTAATATTGAACTGTATTTACGTCTATACATTGTACATGTACTACGTAAGCATTACCACACAAGTTGCTTGCATTCTCAACACTTCCTTTTCTTATGCTAACTCCAGGCATTGGTACCATATACTCCATGGAAATATTGAATGCATCTCGAATATTTTTTTCACCAACAGTTAGTTCCCTGTCTTCTTCCTGACAAAAGAGGAATGACGTAGATCCTAATCACCAAACCAGTACAATATTACTATACTGTAGCACTATTCCCAAATATGTGTAGAGTTAGACCAGCATAGACACATTGAATCCCTAAACTCTTGCTTCAGCAGTCAAAGTAGCTCAAAATTTTCTTTACTAAGTGAGTATAATACATCCGTAGAGGTTTAGAACAAATATACATGTAGTTGAAAAAAAAGATGCATCGCTTAAGCCCCTGCCTACAATGGTGGCACACGTCAGGCAAGGCTAGTTCCTTGGACCAATCAGTAATCCTGTTTTACTGCAACTCAAAATAAACTATCACACACAATAAATACACAGTTCTGATTACTATGTATTGTTGTAATGGCTATCCCAAACGTCAGATAATCGAATCAGAAGGATGGCAAGAAAGTGAATATTGAAACATCAGGATCACAGAAATGAGTGTATGTGGAAGGTCAGGCCATTGACATTGAGTGAGCTATCTTTTCTTTCACTACCTTACGTCTGTAAGTCAAGAAGTGTTAACAAATTAGTTAGCACCATATTGTAATGGGCATGTCAATCAGTTGCTTGAATCGAACTTGTTTCAATACCATGACTTACTAATAGCTTGAAATTTACAATTAAAAATCTCGTCGTAATTATGAATTATTCAATGAATTGTATGTATATGTCAACAAATTCAAGTCACATCATGCAGTCAATAGTTAATGGATTCCATGTAACATGGGTGTGAACTTCATAAAATCTATACATTATAATATAACAAATACATTTTGCTGCAGATACACAGTATTACAAAGGGTGTTCCCAGGGATAACTCTAAGCTGCGCTGATGAGGTGTAAAAAAGCCAAAACAGAATGCTGTCCGCCGAGTATATAATTATTATATGCAGTATAATAATATTATATTAATATTATAATAATATTACTTGAGTTGAATCCATTACTTGAAATGAATCCATACATATACATGTACATAATTATATACAGTGCATATATGTATATGTATGTTATATTATAACATACATATACATATATACATCTATATATAATATATACACTGTATATGTGTATATGTATGGATTCATTTCAAGTATTATAGATGTAAATTCAATTCAAGTAAGACACCTCCTTATATAAAAGAAATGGTTCGATTTGAAGAAAATATGCGCAACATGATTAGCAACATCAAGTTTAGGAAAATAAACTGTAAATTCCAGCAAAACTCCACCAACATATACATGTACATCAAAATAAGGAAGATGAAAAGCTTCTTGTCACTGCTGACAAAACCACCAACTACAGTAAAATGGACAAAAAATATTCCCAAAAGCTGCTTCAAAAAAATATTACCAAAGAATATAAAAAAATGAGCGATTTGATGATCACCGCAATCAACAACAAAGATAAAGCCATAGCAGAAAAACTAGATATTGAAAACCGTACAATGAACACCACCAGACGTGAAGCCTTCATAACACTTAAAGACTACAAACCAAATTTTGCAAACAACCCAACGTGTAGATTAATTAACCCTACAAAGTCAGAAATTGGAATAATAAGCAAACAAAACCTTGACAAAATAAACAACAATGTCAAAGACCATCTAAAACTTAACATCTGGAGAAATACAACTTCTGTGCTAAAGTTGTTTGATAACATCACCGACAAGCAACAACATTCCTTCATTATGATTGATATAATAGAGTTTTACCCTTCGATATCGAAAAACCTCTTAAAATCAGCACTTGATTTCGCATCCAATAATACCAACATCAAAGATAAAAAAAGGCACATCATACAACATGCAAAAAAGTCAGTACTATTCAATAGTGACCAACCATGGCAAAAGAAAAACACCAAAGACCACTTCGATGTTACAATGGGCTCTTACGACGGAGCCGAATCATGCACACTATTAGGTACATTCCCCTGACACCTAATAACTTTAAAGCATAGATATAACTTTGGGGTAAGATCAAGCGGTAACGGAGTAACAACATTTCACTTTGAACTGTTCGACAGAAAAAGCGAATAGTCCAGGACATTTAGTTTTCCACCCATTGGAAAGAGCATATTTGATATACTAGTGCTATATCCCAAACTTTTCTAAGAACTAAGTATATTGTATTAGCTGGGTTGAGCTCATAAGTGGTTGGTAACGGAGTAACACAAAATTAGCATGTAAATTCATGTACTTTCTTTAAAGTACCATAACTATCGGTTGCTCAATGGAATTTCAGTCAAATAAAACTTGATAATATGGAGAAATATGTTGGCTTTAACATAAAATCATTGGCATATTTGTAGTTTAAACCACTACCAGATCAAAAATTGAAAACTAGCAGCATGTCTGGTAACGGAGTAACAGGTAACGGAGTAACGGAAATGTACACATCATATCTGCAGTGTACGACCTGATGAACACCAAGTATTTTGTTAGGATGTTTTACAATACACTTTGTGTCAAATAAAGAGGCCAAATATTAAGAAACAAGGCTAAGAGATATAAAAAAAGTGTTCAAAAATGCCATTCTGAATAAGCTGTGTAAACAGATTGAATTTCTGTAATGTTTTCCACAATAAATGATCTAAGACTGGCATTGGCTGGTAAAATTTGTGGCTTTATGTTCAGGATAAATTTGAAGTGTACTGGAGCAGTTTCTTGGGTCCATCTTCACTGGGTTTTCCCTGCCCGGCCCATAAATCTATCTAATCATGCAGCTCAAATACTTTTCCAGTTTTGAAATTCCGTCTATGTTTAAATTGTCCTCATAAGCTACACATACCAAATCTCTAACGCTGTAGCATGATTTTCTGTGTTTTGTTCTGGTATTGTGGTGCCTGACTCGGAAACTGTACAGTTATTAAGCAGCTCAATGGTTTGGTAATCCTGAACCTCAGATGTCATGAATACTGCTATCACTCCTCGGCGCACTGTACAAATATGGTGGAGATTGTGTGTTTCTGGACAATGCTTCGTATCACTGCAGAGGACATCCAGGGTGATTGCTTGTTCATTTATCTCGGCTTGTGACACCCAGACCATGGTTATAGCTAGGAGCTTCTTCTAGCAACTTGGTAGTGGTCCTCTGGAGTTCTCACCACACACTCTCTCGATTTCACAGCCATAGTTGCTTTTCTCTTGATGGTCCCACCAGTACCATCGACAGCTCCTGTACCATGGGAAAAAATTCCCAAGACGCATCACCATACCTGTCTTTCAATGAGGTTAAAACACAAAACATATACCGCTGCTTGAAATGCCGAGCTGCTCCATCTGACCATTAATGCATCGACTTGAACACCCCCGTATGTTTTTTATCAAGGTCTTCCAAGATTTTTTGAATCATTGTTGCTGCACTGTACTTGGTATGATCAGTGCAACTGAATAGTACGCTGTATGAGTAAGTCCCTCTAGTTATACAGCACTGTATTTAGAAGTCAGATCAGCTGTTTCCGACCTTATTACTACCCGAGCGGTAACGGAGTAACTAACTTCCCCATGGTCTGTACCAGCAACCTGAGCATACAATGAGGCCGAAACTTTCTCAGAATGCCATCTAGCAGCTGAGGAGATATTATTGCTACATGGACAATTTTTAAATGCTTCCAGTGGCTGATGCACTGAACTTTTGGTACTATTTCGGTAACGGAGTAACATAATAAAATTCAATAGAGAAGCAGATTCAAGCACACATTTTGAGAAAACACTATATATGATCAGGCAAAAAACTAATGGATAGTTAGAGCCATGCATGACGAGTTTTTCTGAAGCAATAATTTTTAATCAAAACTCATTTTAGCCTTGTAGAACAGTTGTTGAAAATATGTAGGTTTTGAAGTCTACGGGAAAGATAAAACTCAAGTTGGTAGGCTAAATTCAACTGGTCACCCTACACACAGTTTTTAACCTAGGCAGACAAATCACACATCATTAGGACCTTGAGAGCGTGCTCTTTCCAATGGTATTTCTCAAATAAGGCATATTACAGTTTGAAAATTTAACCTAGATGCTAACTTTCGCTTGATCTTACCCTTTGGCCTTTATAGAGACGGTGGTTTGGGGGTACTCAAAAACACTGCTCGCAACATAGAACAAGTAAAGAAGGAGTTATGGTCTCTCTTTCAACAGCATGGACTACGCATCACAATTAAAGTTAATAAAAAAATTGTTAACTACCTCGACGCAACATTTGATTTAAACAAAAACCATATAAATCTTTCACCAAGCCCAACAACAGGATTCTACATGTAAACAAGGAGTAAGAGAGAGAAGGAGGCTCGTCCACGAAAACCTGTGTATATGTTACAATGGGCTTCCGGTGTTCGATGTGCGCCTCGGGTACTTAGTAAAGTCAGAAGATGATGAATATTTTTAAAAAAGTAAAATTCACACATCAACTAAAATTAAAATATAATCAATGTCAATAATTTGTAACACTCTAATGAACAGGCTGACTATATACACACTACATATTTCAATGGGATACAATAGATATCGGCAAGTAAGTTCGCCAGATTTGAAGAAAATTGCGTATCTCAACATAAAATGACACTTTGTGCAAATACCAACATGCTCAACAAATTAAGCAAAAATAATCCTGATAGATTTAAACTTGCTGCAATTGGTTAAGTTGAAATCCAAATTTAAACTTTGCTCCTTCATAATAAAAAAAAATGTACAAACGCCGAAATCGCGGTTAAAACGAGCAAATTTGTGGAACACGTTTCTCTAACATCAGGACTCCATATACTTAATTTGATTTATGGTGTATAGTTCAGATACCATTTTAGTTGGTAGGCTAGTTTGTGGGCCCTACAACATGCCCACACTAAATGAAAATAGCGCTCAAACTATAGGCTATGTCAATAAACAATAATGTTTATCTCTCCATAGAAATGATTTTGATTGGATGCTATAGCTGTGACATTTTAAGCGCCAGAGCCGTGCACATGTGCATTGCTTTTATACCTGTTTAGCAATGAAGAAGCGCATCACTATTCAACGGGGTTGTCTACTCGCTTAATGACAACGACTCATGTGCTCATATTTTTAAACCGAGGAGCACATCGAACAAAAAATTCTCATGGACGAGCCTCCTTCTCTCTCTTACTCCTTGATGTAAACAACAAGTCCAATCACCCACCTAACATAATACGGAACATAGCCTGTGCCATCAACAAAAGGATTAGCACCATATCATCACATGCAGAATCCTTTTTCTACGCAGCACCAACCTACCAAGAAGCTCTTGAAAAGAGTGGATATAACCACAAATTGACATACAATCAGCAACAAACAAAATCTGTACAGAAGAATTCAAGAAAGAGGACAATAATATGGTACAACCCACCCTACAGTAAAAAGGTTACCTCAAACATCGGAAGCCAACTATTCAAACACCTGAACGATGAATTTCCACCTAACAGCACACTCCATAAAATCTTCAACAAAAATACGATCAAGATGAGCTACAGCTGTTGCCCAAACATAAAATACATCATCAATGGACACAACAAAAACTAATGCAGGAGAAACCTACACCAAACCGACTATGCAACTGCAGAGAACCTACAAACTGCCCAATAAATAATGAATGCCTAGAAAACTGCATCATATACCAAGCTACAGTTACCAACAAAAACAAATTACAAACGCCACAAAAATATGTAGGACTCACTGAAAATACTTTTAAAACTCTATACGGAAACCACAAAACATCTTTTAACGACACGAACAAGAGAAATAGCACGGAATTAAGTAAACACATCTGGACATTAAAAGACAAAAAAATAGCATACAACACTAAATGAACCATTCTCAAACATGCCACCGCATTCAACACCAACAGCAAATGTTTTAATTTATGCCTATGGGAAAAATTCTACATCATCATTCTATAAACCTAAACTGGCCACACTAAACAATAGAAATGAACTTGTATCCACTTGTAGGCATGCCCGCAAACACTTGCTGCGACAGATAATGTAACTTTCTAACTTTGAGTCATCCCTAACATACTGCACACACTAAAGAGCATGCTACACAAACGCAAAATTTATGCAAATTGCATAAATTTTGCGTTTTGCGATTACTGATGTTGAACTTTTGTGAAATCGTATGTTTATTGCGTGTTATAAATTTTTAACTTTACAGAATGCGAATCGAGTGTTGATTGGCTACAGCTAACCTAAGATGCTTTGACAAGGTGCTAGCAGTTGAGTTTAGCTTTTAGGATAATAAAATAAAAGCATTGAATAAATTAAAATTAATTTAATAATTTAATTTAAATTTGTGCTATATTCTACTGCCCGCAAAACGGACGAAAGCTGTATACATGTAGCTATGCTGTTTAAATTAATCCAACAAAAGACCAGCACTGTGGGAGAAGTTCAATCCTTATTATAAACATGAGGTAAATAAATTAAATCAACAGTCAAGCTATCGTGTGCATCCTAAGCCATAAATTAATTCAAATCAAGCCTCTCAGGTGCTCGTTACGTATAGGAAACATTTAGTTGAACTTAGTTTTCACCGAGCAGAAATATTTTAACCTGCGTATTCCGATATATTGCTAAAATAGTGGATGTTTTAATTTAAGCTACAATGTGGGGGGGGGGGCTAATTCTAAAGATATTGAATGTAGATGTATCACAACCCCCAATTATCATTTTGTAGGTCCGCAGGCTACATTAATTTCTTAGACTTATCTACTCTTGCCTTCAGTTGAATTAATGAGTAGACAACTTCTTTGTTTACAATAAAAATGCAACTTCTGTGTAGCACCTAACAACGTTTTCCGTTTTTTAAACTGGCGATATTCGCAGAAGTTGTGCGTCCACGTAGCATACCCTTATTGTCATCATTTAAAAAAAAATTTCACATTAGGTTGAACATAATGTATGATTTCATTTTACCTGATGAGTACTTACAAGTACGAAACTATATAGTAGAAAAATGAATTAAATAAACAAACATCATCAATTTCATCTATTCTTATAATAGTTTACACTAGCTCTAGGCCAACATCACATCCTATAGAGCACTTTACCCGACGATACAAAATTCAACATTTATACACTGTATATATATGTATGTATATATATATATATTATATATATATATATATATATATATATATATATATATATATATATATATATATATATATATATATATATATAAACTATTATAACGTAGGTGGAATTGACGATTTTTAATTTATTTGATTTATTTCACTACTACGTAGTTTCATACTTCAAGTACTCATCAGGTAAAATAAATCATGCATTACGTACAACTTGATGTGAAGATTTTTTAAAAAAAGACATTACTGTTTGCATTGTGTTAAGGATGGCGTAAAGTTATAAAGTTATGTAATCTGCCCAAGCAGGTGTTTTCGGGCATGCCTACAAGTGGATACAAGTTCGCTTCTGTTGTTTAATGTAGCCATTTTTGGTCTATAGATAATGTAGAATTTTTCCCATAAGCATAAATTGCAACGTTTGCTGTTGGTGTTGAATGCGGTGGCATGCTTGAGTGTGGTCCATTTAATTTCGTATGCTATACTTTTGTCTTTTAATGCCCAGATATGTTTACTTAATTCCGTGCTATTTCTCTTGTTTGTGTCGTTAAACGATGTTTTGTGGTTTCTGTACCGAGTTTTGAAAGTATTTTCGGTAAGTCCTACATATGTTTGTGGCGGTTGTAATTTGTTTTTGGTGGTGATTGTAACTTGGTATATGATGCAGTTTTTCAGGCATTCATTGTCCATTGGGCAGCTTGTAGGTTCTCTGCAGTTACATAGTCTGTTTGGTGTAGGTTTTTTTGCATTAGTTTATTGTTGTTTCCATTGATGATGGATTTTATATTTGGGCAACAGCTGTAGCTTATCTTGATCGTGTTTTTGTTGAATATTTTATGGAGTGCGCTGTTAGGCGGAAATTCATCGTTCAGGTATTTGAATAGCTGGCGTCCGATGTTTGAGGAAACGTTTTTACTGAAGGGTGGGTTGTACCATATTATTGTTCTCCTTCTTGAGTTTTTTTGTACAGGTTTTGTCTGTTGCTGATTGTATTTTAATTTGTGGTTATATCCATTCCTTTCTAGGGCTTCTTGGTAAGTTGGTGCTGCGTAGGAAAAGGATTCTGCATCTGATGATATGGTGTTAATTCTTTTGTTGATGGCACAGGCTATGTTTTGTATTATGTTGGGTGGGTGATTGGACTTGTTATAATAATAAACGTTGCAAACGTTGCAATTTATGCTTATGGGAAAAATTCAACATTATCTATAGACCAAAAATGGCTACATTAAACAACAGAAACGAACTTGTATCCACTTGTAGGCATGCCCGAAAACACCTGCTTGGGCAGATTACATAACTTTATAACTTTACGTCACCCTTAACACAATGCAAACAGTAAGGTCTTTTTTTAAAAAATCTTCACATCAAGTTGTACGTAATGCATGATTTATTTTACCTGATGAGTACTTGAAGTATGAAACTACGTAGTAGTGAAATAAATCAAATAA
The DNA here is from genome assembly GCA_935421135.1 of Bugulina stolonifera. NCBI lineage: Eukaryota > Metazoa > Bryozoa > Gymnolaemata > Cheilostomatida > Bugulidae > Bugulina > Bugulina stolonifera. The sequence continues at coordinate 4,943,591 of OW285190.1, read as the reverse complement.
ATTAAAAATTGTCAATTCCACCTACGTTATAATAGTTTATAATAGCTCTAGGACAATACCACGTCCTATAGAGCCCTTTACCCGACGATATAAAATCAAATATTTATTTATATATATATATATATTATATATATACCCAATCTGCATACAGTGTACTGTTTTGGTGTTTAACACCTCATCAGTGCAGCTCAGAGCTATGCCTGGGAGCACACCTTAGCAATACTGTATATTTACAGCAAAGTGTATTTAAAATGTGTGAAATACACTGAACCAAAGTTACATGCATATGTAATATTATATAATATGTGCATATGTACATACATGTATATGTATCTATATACATTGTACAGTGTATATTACAGCAGTGTATAATAATGCATGTGTGTGCATGTGGGTATTCATGTGTGTATATATTATGTAATGTACCAGTCTAGTAAAGAAGTCCTCTCGTTGACCATAAGTAGAGTCTGATTCCCAATCTCTTTGCAAGATGATCAGACTCTCATACTGCTTGCTTGTTCTTTTACCCTTCCTCTCAGCATAGGTTACACTTGCCTAAAATTTCAGTTTTTCACTGTTCAGTGTGGCCAACATTTTGTTTCAGAGCATATAATATGCAATAATATGCTGTTAGACAAAGAGTACTGCTCAGGGCTTAAAGTGTAAAATTTTTTTTACAGGAACGCATCAACATCACTTTTACAAGAACGCATCAACATTACATGGCTTTCACTATCAAACAGAAACGCTAGGAGTATTATTTGTTCAAACAACTTCGCTTGCAAATAGAGGCATTTTTATATATATTTTGTTGCATAACTTTAAATACAGATTCATTCATTCATTCGGATGTTCGAAGTCTGCATATACCTGGCTAAATTCAAAGAAGTAGCACATCGATAAGATGTTTTTACAATAAATACTTTTTATTAACTCCTGTTCTCTGTGTGTAAACAAGCATTTGACAAATATAGTAGTTATATCTCCATTTCTGTTTAGATGAGTGGTATTGAGCCAGTGTTGGAAGGTGCTTGTAGAAAATGTTTGAGAAGCTTAGATTTGTCTCCCTTGTTTTCCTGTCAATACTTAAAATGTTATGTATTTTTGGGTAAACAGTAGTACTTTGGACCATCTAGTATAAAAATGTTTGCCATACATATTGCCGCCTAATTTTCATGTGTTCATGTGTAGGAGATATTAATATTAAAATGAAAAATACTTCAGACACCCATTGAATATCCCTAGTCAATTAAGTAAGCTAGCGACCTCTCAGTATTTTGAGCGAGGGCGGGCTGACTGGCTGTAGTTAGTAAGGGAGCACTACCTTTACTAAAACAACTAGTACACTAGCTAATGTGCTGTGCTGAAAATGCAACCGGAACGCGTTCCTGTAAGAATAGCTCTAATAAATTCTTACCAGAACGGCGTTCCGGTACACTTTAAGCCCTGGTACTGCTGTTCATGTGTCCATATTATATAAACTATAGAAAGTTGCTGGCCAGCAGTAGAAATATCATCCATCTCAACCTCTTCATATCGTTTGTGCTACGAGGTGTGTGCACTCTCATACACTATTTCCTGACGGCCAGTGAAGACGCTGATGTCGACCAATCATATAAATACAACCAGGAGTTTGATGACTTTCATATTATCACTAAAGGAGTAAGTAACAGCATCTATATAGCCTACTGGCTGTATGTTTTCGCATGAATAAAGTATTTGCTATTTATTCTTGGCTCATCCTCAAATATTGCCATTAGACAAGCAAGAGATTCTTAGGGTTATAAAAGGTATGGTATTTGACACTGTTGGACAAGCGGACTAGATATTTTGCAAGCTTGATGAGCTACAGTGGAACTTGCTTAATTCAGCCTCAGATAATTCAAAAACTTAATTAGTTCAAACTATTAGCCTTGGTCCTTGCTGAACACCATATATATAATGGTTTCAATTACAGGGGTTATGACATGTGGTTTATGTCTATCTTCAATGTAGCCTCTCTTATTTAGGTTTGTTGCATTTGTGCTGCTATAAGCAGAGTTGTGTCCTCTTGCCCATGCTTGACTCATTAGCACCATTCAATGCTGCTTCAAACGCAACTTTTGTATAAAAAAACAACTGCATGCTTTATGTCTTGTAGAGAAAATTGTTGAATTCAAGCTGTTTGAATAGAAAGAGTACTGTAGTGATCAATTGATTTCATAGAATTTACTATTATAGTTGTAGGGTTACTTGTGCAAGTTTTTGGATTTTTCTGGGCTTTCTTTTTCCTGGTAATAACTAGCTGCCTTTATTGGTAGGTCCAGTATTTCATCTGGCCACACTATATATGGTGGCTATAATTTCGTTCTTCTATATGCCTATACATTGTGTTGTGGCCTATTTTTGTTCTAAATATAGCCTGCAACGCATAAACATACATGTATGATAACTAACAGTACTACAACAGTGTACTAGTAAATATAGTAAATATCTAGGCACTAAATATACTGTATTGTTCCACTAGATAGTTGAGTGCATCTTAATGCTACCTTAAAACATAACCCCTTTAATGACAGTGAATTTTACAACTCTGTCACTCAACTATCACTTGGTATTGTAGGAATGCTTGAAATTCCATAATATAAACAAGTAAAATGTGTGTATTAACTTGGTGCAAGCATCCTACCTTCAGACATGTCAAGTTTCTGCGCTACACTTACGATGTATGTTAAGCCGGAAATTCATACTAATAACATCTACAATAATAGTGTGCAATGGTTCAGTGTTTTTGTTTTCTTACCTCCAAATGTTCTAAATCACTAGAACTGAAATCACCCTTAACATTCACGATATGTATCTTAGAAAGCTCCAGAGCAAATGTCGTGATTAGAGTATCTGTCACCTTAACCTTACTGTCAGCAGGGTCAAACAGTCCTTGGCAATCCATTAGCAAAACTCCAAACTGTGAAAGTGATAGTATAATCTCAGTCTTATGTGAAACTTAGTAATAATAATAATAATATTAATAATAATAATAATAATAATAATAATAAGGTGTGGGGACTGGGGTTAAACTGTCATACATCTGATCAGTGAATGTGAGAATCTTGCCCAGGGTGAATATAAGAGGAGACATGACTGGGTAGTGTCAGTCATTCACCGGGAGATGTGTGCACTTCATGGGTTCCAGACCAGTAGAAATTGGTATGACGACAAGGCCAATGCAGTCCTTGAAAACAAAAACACTAAGATGCTGTGGGACTTTAACATACACACTGACAGACTGATTGTAACATGTTTGTCGATAAAGGAAACTCTGAGGTTGTCATCGTTGACATCGCAGTACCTGGAGATTTCAGAGTGAAAGACAAGGAACAGGAGAAGATAGTAAAGTATCAAGATTTGGCATTGGAGGTGAGCATAACGTAGAATGTGAAAACAAATGTAATTTGTTATTTGTCAGTGGACAAGAGTCTGCGAGAAGAGAGAGAGAAAGGGAGATGTAATAAGTAGCGAAACCAGATATAGGAAGTGACGGACGCATGCTCACGGATGCGTAAGAATACAGAGGCACTCTTGAATCTTGACCAAAGACGGAGAGATGTGTTCCTGAGACTCAATCAACTTACTAACCAAAAGATACATAATCTACATCACTACACGGTGTCAGAAGTGAACAGACCTACTATTTAACAGTCTGCTATTTAAGTTCAACTGTCCCTTATGATAGCTTATTTTGCTGAGATCGCAGTTGTAAGATTAAATTAGATGCAGGACTAGACTTGAACATTCACTGACAGGATAACTAGAGGAGTGACTAAGGTACAGAATTTGACAGTCAGAATTAGTTTGCAATACAGAGGTTAGAGGTGTTCGTGGGAACATCGCAAAACTGCGGCTATATAAGATAGTAGAAAGTGAGTATAATTATAATAAAGTATAAGAAATAATCATAAAATAAAGAAAATCATCATGGCCGAGTCTACGGAGGATCGCTTTGTACAGCGCTTAAATTTTTCAGAAGGTAACCTGGCGACTAGTTGAAATCTATTTAAGAAACAATTTAGCGTGAATTGCATTGCAAAAATCTATACAGCCATGACTGTGGAAATACAAATAGCCAACTTACTGTTATTGATGGGCCATGAAAGTGTGCCAATTTTTGATCAGTTTGAATTTCATGCTACTGAAGCGGGGCGAACAAAAACATTAGACAACGTGATAGCAATGTTTGACAAAAACTTCGAGCCAGTAAAAAACGTAATATATGTTTAACATATATTACGTTATCTCTGTCATTCAATTGTTTGTCTCTGGATGGTTGGCCTTTCCGTGTCCTTCTCCACCTGTTAAATGTCGTAGCATCGACATTCTCCTGTGTCTCTTCAGCCATCTGCAGTACTTGTGAGTGATGACTCACATATTGCTTAGACTTTTGTATACATTTAGCAAGATCTAAGTCATTCACATCAATTAAATATTTCCTAAGTTTGTTATTACTGACACCAACTACAAACCGGTCTCTAATTAGCTAGTCCCGTATTTCCCCATTTTCACAATTATCAGCCAGCGACTTTAACTCAGTTATAAACTGGTGTATTGGTTTAGATCCTTGTGTCATGTTGTTAAGTGGTGAGAAAGTTTACCTGATAAAAAACTTAGTGATTCCTTTATTAGGGAATCCTTCAATTTCCAGGCTGGGACTAATCCAGTTCGTATGGGAACTCGTTACTGACTCAGGACCTGGTTTGGGTGAAAGAATACCCTACTCAGTTTAAGGGACTCAGATCTCTGGCAAAAAAGTTGGAATTTCGCTTTGAAGTAAGGTGGAACCATATGTGCAGAGCGTGTCTAGAAGAGTTGCGGCAGCCAGAAAGCCTGCACTGAAGAAGGAAATGGAGCGGATGGAAAGACTAGGAGTCATCCAGAAAATTGAGAGGCTCATGGAATGGTGTTCTCCTTGTGTCTTAGTCCCAAAGTCAAATGAAAAGCTCAGGGTATGCATCGACTTTACAAATCTAAAAAAGGCAGTCGGAAGAGTATTTCATCCATTGCCAACGTGGGAGGAAACACTGAGCGAGTTGGGGAACTCCAGTGTGTTTAGCAAGGTAGATGCAAACAGTGGATATTGCCAAATGAATTTGGGAGAAAATTCTAAGATTTTAACCACATTTATCACTCCATTTGGGTGATATTTTTGAAAATGGCTACCATTTGGAATTACCTCTGCACCAGAGATACAAAAACTGTTGGTAGATCTGGAGGGAGTAATTTGCCATATGGACGATGTATTGATACATGGGTCGTCAGTGAAATAACACAATATATGCATGAATGCGGTGTTGAAACGTCTACAGAAAGCAGGGTCACTCTAAACAAAGATAAGTGTGAATTGAACAAAAAGACAATTAAGTTTCTGGGACTTGTGATAGATCAGCACGGCATTAAGGCAGATCTAGATAAATCGAAGGCAATTGAGAACTTTCTGGTGCCAAAAACGAAGAAAGAACTTCGCCGCTTTTTTGGCATGATGAACTATCTGGCAAAATTTTCCCCTTGGCTTGCTAAAGAGACGTCAAGTCTAAGAGATCTATTTGGGAAGAGCAATGATTGGGTTTGGGCTATGCTCAAGATAAACAGTTCAAGGAGTTAAAAACACTCATTGCAAACACACAGGTGCTACTTCCATACTCAGTAGAGAAGGAGACCATGATTAGTGCAGACTCGTCGTCGTTTGGATTAGGAGCTGCCGTACTAAAAAAGGTTGAGGGCAGGTGGAGGCCAGTCGGGTATGCATTCAGGTATCTGAATAATGCCGAACGCCATTATGCACAAATTGAAAAGGAGGTCCTGGCACTCTGTTGTCATGCGACAAATTCAGATACTACATTGCTGGGAAGGAGATTGTGATTGAGACAGGCAACAGACCTCTACTGTCAGTGTCAGGTAATAAAGAGTTGTCCAAGCTACATGTATCTCTCAGAATACAACGATTTTGCCTTAGGATGACCCTTCGTGGACCACCATTGTGCTACCAGAAGCGGACTGGGAAGCGATTCAGCGCTTTGTCAGGTCACACTTGCATAGATTTTTGCACACCATAATATATATTCACATAGGGCCAGTTCACTTTACCAATTTACATCAATCAGATAACAGAGTGGAGTGCTCTGCGCGGCAAGGGGAGATAGGCTCGCCAGAATCGTTCTTTGAAAAGAACAAGTCTACGTTCCTGGACAATAAAATCCATATCATTTTATGTACTATATATCCTACTTACTTCGGAGAGTATACTATGAAAATAAGCAGCAGGTTTAGTACCCGCCTCATTTTACAAGATAGATAGTGCATGACTGTAGTTGAGAATAGACTGATAGTTGACTTTAATCATTATAGTGGATTTGCCACTCCCTACATGCACAAACGTATCTTCACCAGACGCCATAATCATTATGTGTTTATAAAGGTTTTTAAAAGATGGACTACACCCAAGAAAGGATATTGTAAGATATTGGATTGAAGAGATTAGGCGAGTAAATGCTATCAATGTCCTTGCAATGAGACGTCGCTAGACTTGTGTAGAGATATGTTATTATAAAAAACTATGATATGAAAAGTATTAGGATATTTTACTGTTTCTTGCGTCTCATTGATGTTATTTGGTCTTGTTATGTTGTCATTTGTTGAAAATATATATATTATATATATTGTGGTATAAAATACTGACAGTATGCTGGAATAATACCAGATTGAATTTGCATATTGGTACCCGGTTAAATTGTGAGATTATTTCTGCTGGGTCTCTGCCTTTGTATCGTAATAGTGTAAGGTGTGACGGCACCTTATCTGTCGGTGGACAAGAGTCTGTGAGGAGAGAGAGTGAACAGTAAGATGACTCGGGACAGGATAGTGGCTATGACAGCGGACCGATAAGCTGTGCTGTCAGAAGTGATCGCTGTTGCTCGCCAGGTAGAGGTGGAAGAAGAACTAGACACCATGACTGTCGCACCGCCAGGCCAGGTTGCAGCTGTTAGAAAACGACAGCAGAAAAGAAGTGCTAAGTCACACGCAGCCGAGCAGGAGAAGGGAAAAGCTAAAGAATGTTTTAGATGTAAGAGTGAGCAGCATATTAGTAGCAGCAGTCAATGTCTAGCTATAGACTAAAAATGCAACACTTGTCACAAGAAAGGACATTTTGCAGGAGCAAGGTTTTGCAAATCGAAAGCTGGGAAGTCTGTATCAGCAATCAACGAGGCAGAGAACTGTGATGATGTGAGTCTATTCACTGTTCAACATGTGAGGAGCAAGATGACAAGATGCAACATCAACATATTTGGTGAGCCTGTTCCATTCATACAGGAGCATGCAACGACATCATAGGTGTTGGCCGGTACAATAATCTGAAGTTGAACTCAATATTACTCTGAAACCAGTCACAAATGATGATAATCTATTTGGCTATGGTAGTAGAAGCAAATTAGATTTGCGTGGTTTATTCAGTGCCAATGTGCAGTACAGAGATAAACATATGCATGCTGTTTTCTTTGTTTACAATGGTGTGGCAAAGTGTTTGATATCACACAAGACAGCTGTTAAGCTGCGTTTAGTTTCTTATAGTGATCATGTGATGTGTAGTGTTTTGCCTGACAATTCTGATGACATCATTAAAAGATCTCCTACAGTTTTCAAAGGTTTAGGTAAGCTGGTAGGATATATTCTCAAATTTCACATAGACCCTACAGTAGAGCCAGTGGCTCAACCTCTCTGGAGGACTCCTTTTGGAATTAGGGATAGTTTACGCAGGAAGTTAGAACCTATGGTGGATGACGATGTTATAGAGCAGGTTGTAGATATCCCGTCCCAGTGGAGCAGTCCTCTGGTGGAGCAGTCCTCTGGTGTGTGTGCCCGAGGACAATGGTGATATCAGGGTTACGGTTGACATGCGCCAAGCAAATAAGGCCATTACACGTTAACGTCACCCTATCCCCACAACCAAAGAGATGTTGGCTAATTTAGAGGGAGAAAAGGTTTTCTCCCAACTGGACACGAATCAGGGGTTTAATCAGGTTGAGTTGGATGAAGAATCGCATGATATTAGCACTTTCTTCACTCCATTTGGCCTGTACCGTTACAAGTGCCTTACCATGGGTGTAAACGCTAGCCCTGAGTGTTTTCAGTACATGGTTCAGCAAACTCTTTCTGGTCCTGAGGGTGTACAGAACATGGCAGATGATATATCTCTGCAAGCTAGTACTGTAGAAGAACATGTCCATAGATTGGAGGCTTTGCTTGAGAGGCTCAGAGTTGTTGGTATAACCTTGAATGCCAAGAAATTTCAGTTTCGCTGAAGATCGGTTAACTTTCTGGGATTTACTGTATCGGACGATCCCAAGAAGATGTAGTAAATAGTAAACAGTAAACTTCAAAGCACTACAGAGGACAACTAAGTGTAGGAGTTTTATGAGTCTCATGAATTTTGTTGGTCATTTTATTCCTAATCTCGCTACTGTTTCAGAGCGTATCAGGAGGTAGATGCATACAAATGCAGTCTTCCGCTGGGCTAGTGCGCAACAGGAGGCCTTTGATAGAATAACACATCTGATGAGTAACACGGACACATTGGTACAGTATGATCTGAACACTAGAACCAGACTCATCACCAATGCATCTCCATTTGGGTTAGGAGCAGTTCTTCTTCAGACACAGCATGGTATTGATTGTGTGATTGCCTGTGGTCACCGATCACTGTCTGATATTGAGAAGCGCTACAGTCAGACGGAGAGAGAAGCACTTTCGCTAGTGTGGACGTGTGAGCACTTCATGTTGTACTTAATGGGTACAGAGTTTGAGCTGGTTACCGATCACAAAGCACTGCAGTTCATTTTCAACAATCCTCGGTCTAAGCCTGTATCCAGGATAGAATGGTGAGCACTGAGATTGCAGTCTTTCAGGTTTAATGTTGTACATCAGAGCGCTAAATCCAACATAGCGGATCCATTATCCAGGATGGTTGCGAGTGTTGATAATTCTCTGTATAGCCACTGTTGTTGGTGAACGCTTCATAGAGAATACAGCTGGTGAAACTGTGCCGAGAGCTATGGCATGGGAGGAGGCTGCTGATGAGTCCAGGCGATATGAAGAAATCATGGTTGTCGCATAGGCTATTTACAACAACGATTTTGGGAATTGTCTACTCTTGTACAAGAGTTTGTCTCCGGAGCTTAGTGAAGTTCAGGGTGTGTCACTTAGAGGTAATAGGATTGTTATACTTAGGAGTCTGAGAGATAAAGTTGTTGAACTTGATGAACATCAGGGCATAGTTTAGATCAAGCAGAGACTACGAACTAAGGTGTGGCGGCCAGGTATTGACAAGCAGGCTGAGAGCTATTGTAGAAGTTATGTTGAGTGCATGACTGTTTCTCAACCAGATGCTCCACACACAGTGACTATGATGAGGTTTCCAGATAAAGCATGGTCATATCACAGTTCAGACATTCTAGGTCCGTTACCCGATACCTGATGGTCGGTTAATTATTGTTCTTGTTGACTACTACAGCCGCTACTTCAAGTGTGCATTCTTGGTTCCACTAGATCTGAGAAGGTGATCAAGTTTCTTGATGCTGTGTTTGCAAGGTTCGGTTATTGTGAGACACTGAGAATGGTCCTCAATTTATCTAAACCGAATTTCAGGAGTACCTACAGTCTTGTAATATCAAATGGATCTCGACTACCCCATTGTGGCCCCAGGCAAATGGAGAAGTAGAAAGGTTAAATCGCACAATTCTAAAACCACTGAAGATTGCTAATGCGAATAAAGAGAATCTGGGCAGAGCTTTGAAGGATTTCCTTTTTTGCATACAGGTCAACCCCACACAGTAGTACGGGCGTACTACCACTTAGTCTTTTGTGTGGTGGTCGTGAAATGAGAACCAAGCTACCAGGTTTAATAGGCACTGACTCCAACCTCACTGTGTTTAACAAGGCTGCTGACCTCGATGCAAGAGCCAAATTTCAGAATAAGGAGTATTTGGATAAGAATAGTTCAGGGAAGGAGATTGGCATTGGGGAACAAGCTTTGATGAGGAAAGAAAAAAGGGGGAAAGTTAGATGGGAATTTTGAGCCAGAATCCAAGACGGTTGTTGCTAAAGAAGGATAAGAAATTATTGTGAGGGATGAGGGTGGTAAACACACATGTTGAAGTTCCACCTTTGTTAAGGTTTTGCTAAAATACCTGAGGCACGGCAACGGAGCCCTGGTAGTCCCCCAGCGTTACGGGACACTGGCAGGGGTGGCTGTTCCGCTTCCCGGGTCTCTGTCTGAGAGATCGGTAACATTAGGGTTCACTAGATAGATAGAAATTTGGTCGCGTAGAATTTGAGACTTAAATTCTGTTTGCAACCTGACATATATTGTAATGGTACGCACAGTCGCCTCCTATCACCTGACACTCATTGTTATGTGTGCTTACATGTATATACCTGCTTGCATTCTGTACTACTTAACTATATACCATTGTACATTCATGTATGGCAATTACTGAGTCTTTTGGTACCTTTTATACCCATGTAAAGAGGCCCGACCTCTCAGAATCACTTGATATTCATTTTGTATATGAATTGGATGATTATAAGCAACTTTTGTATAACCCGACCTATTTTGGGTCGGCCGTCGGGCTTCCGGCCGCCATGTTGTTGCGCAACTTCCGGACGACCTTACGTCGTCTTTTCCCGACACTACATAGGGCAGAAGTTTTTATACTATATAAAGGACCATGTTTTATCATTCGTTGTCTCAGTCTTTGCTTGGCTTTCAATAAAGACACATCTATACTTGATGCAGAGACTTTCACTTCCTTTTGCCAGGTCATTCGCTTAGCGAACCGCCTACTAGGTCGGATCACTCTCTTTCACAGTATAGTCTCCAGGCTAAACTCGGGACCAGATGGGTCGTCTCTGGTAGTACTTTGACTACTGAGACCACTCGATCTTTCGTGTAATGAGAAGGCCTAGCACCACTCATAGGCACTTGATTTCTTGGGTCGGCAGTCGTCCAAGGACGACCGCTCGAAAACCAGAAACCATTACAATATTACATACAGTTTTATTTCATCAGTATACATATATTTCCATATGCGTCAATTTGTTAGATTGGAATTACTGCTTGCTTATATATGTTTCTTTTACTACCCTAGTTTTACTGCCTGTAAAATTGGTAAGGGATGTAATGTATTGATGTTTGTGTGCACTAGTAAATCATCATCATGTGTATGTCAGCATAACATGAATCAACAGTTTTTTACAACTTGATGCAGAAATATTACTTTGTTACATTTTCTGATGCAATACTGAATTATCTATTTCCAGTTGTTTTGCTTTGTATGAGTCATCCTCATCACATGAGGATTTTGTTGACAAGATGTTCCTCTGAAATAAATCAGTTTAGTATAGTATAGCATACAGTCACGACGCTCTCTGTGTCATGCATTTATAATATTATCACAAATGTGCAAAGCAACAGTACTTTAAAGTTACTAAAGAAGCCCAATCTGGACACTCCATATGATGCAAGCGTGATTCTCTGTGGTCTATTAGGGGAAGATTATGTCATAAATGCAAAAATAATTGAAATATTAAAAAATAGAATCTAATTAATTATAAACAATTATACATGTGCATGAATAAAAGTCATTATAAATTATTATAATATTAGTAAGAAAGGTGATGTCGATACATTATATCAGAATTCCGGAAAAGGCTTCAGGATAGTGTAATGATTGAGTACGCGTAGTTCAGAAATAAAACTGAATAGCAACTTCACTTGTAGAAGTGTATGTAGGTAACATCGAATTTCTAGGGACATGTAAAAATTTAACTGGTAACTTGAATGTTTTGATTAGTGAAGAGTCACAACTAATATTATTCGGCCATGGAAACTTGAGTTTTCAAAAGGAATCTTACGGATATCACTAAAAAATATGGATATTTCTGTTTTGCACAAATAAAATAACATTTTTAAAATTAATAATAATTGTTTGCAATATTTAGTTAATTGAATACATAATAATGTAGTAAATATTTTGGCTGCATGACGTGCTCTACACCACATCTACCCCGATAGGTGCAGCCTCCGACAAAACCTCCTTATTTGGAGCAGTAATAACTTGGCAATTACGATGAGGGGTGCTTTGTGTGCAGTTAGCTGAGAGCATGTCTACTGCCCACCGGGGATGCTTCGTGAATTTAAAACAGCATCTGGACAGCTCAAAAGGTTAATTCCTTGCATAGAAGTATGATTTATATTGTAATGGTTTCTGTGATTTGGTGCGGTCGTCCTTGGACGACTATCGACCCAGAAATGAAGTGCCTATGAGTGGTGCTAGGACTTCGCATTACATGAAAGATTGAGCGGTCTCAGTAGCCCAATAGCTACCAGAGACGACCCATCTGGTCCCAAGTCTGGCCTTCAGACTATACGTTGAAAGAGAGTGATCCGACCTAGTAGGCGGTTCGCTAAGCGAATGACCTGACAAAAGGAAGTGAAAGTCTCTGTATCAAGTATAGATGTGTCTTTATTGAAAGCCAAGTGAAGACTGAAACAATGAACAGTGAAACAATGCCCTTTATATAGTATGAGGACTTTTGGCCGACGTAGTGTCGGGAAAAGATGATGTAAGGTCGTCCGGAAGTTGCGCAACAAAATGGCCGCCGGAAGCCCGACGGCCGACCCAAAATGGGTCAGGTTATCCAAAAGTTGCTTATAAAGGTCCAATCCATGTACAAAATGAATATCAATGGATTCTGAGAGGTTGGGCCTCTGTACATGGGTATAAAAGGCATTAAAAGACTTAGTATAATTGTACAAGTATATACAATAACATGAAATGGGTATAAACACATGAATACACGTATATAGACAGTAATTAAATGGTTTAACATGCAATACAATTGAATGTGGGTATACGAGCAGCTAGTTATGAGAGTTTGAGTGTCAGCTGAGTAGCGCTTTGACAACTACTAGGCACTTAGGGTGCTGTAGGTCTTTGTCCGGTAGCTGGAGTCGTATACAAATGTCCTGTACCATTACAATATTTTACCTCTTTATCTTCGCATTTGATTTTGAGCACATCTTCCCACACCCATATTCCCTTGGTGACAGATTTAGATCCACATTTCCATTCGGATCCTTCCAAATTAACCTTTTGCTCTAGCCAATTGGTGCTAGTGTCATCTGGATTCTACATGTATATTGACACAAATCAAGCAATTTCATGAATTTCCACAACCAACAATATATAATAAATACATATATATGTAAGTGTGTGATGCTTAAAACATGCTTAAACATTGCACTTTGCATTATGATGAACATTATCTGTTGCATCTACAAACATACATGGCAAAAAGTTTTTAAGTAGCAAAGCAATGACCCCAGAGGTTTTAAATTCATACACAATTGAAATTAGCGTTGATAAAAGAAATAAATCTATTTACATCAATGGATGCATTGAGAAATGAAATTCCAACATCTACAACCATACATGTACAATAGCTTTTTTTAAAAATTATGGTATGGTTATCTAGTGCTAAAATGTCTGTGGCATATATTATTTTAGCTAGCTATCACTCTAATCCTCATAGCTACTACTATTTGAAGCCCAAGTTATGCAAGTCATAGTCTTTTCAGCTATAGGTTACATAATTTAGTAGCTTCTTAGTTGTGTAGCATTATTTGTTCTTTTATTATGATGCCGGGATGAGTGTCCAAATAATGGAGATTAATTCAAAGAAACTTTAATCTAGGTTGTTCCATGATGCACTGTATAGCAAGATATTATTGTATTGTAATGTTTTTGTGGGTGTTTATGGTCGAGGGACAACCTACTTGCACATGGGTAAATATTTTTAATGTGAGACTATGGGTAGTTTTTTTATAATGTTCACCATTTACATCAATTGTTGTCCTCATATTATGTGACAAGTAATCTACTGAACATATGAAAAATAAAGCAGTGCACCAGTGGTCCATAGTCTATGAGCAATTTTAGTTTTCTCAGTAAGCAAAAAGTGTCTAAGAAATGTTGTTTTTTAAAAAAATTTGTTCATCGCTAAGGAAATTAATAACTTAGTATGCTCAATTTTTAATACACTGGGATCAGCATAATTTTTGTATTTCTATTTGAAAACCTTCTAATGTCATAATACTGATAGTAAAGAAGCTACCAAGGGAAATAATGTAGTAGAATCATACCAAACGAGTCAAGTTGAGCAAAGATATCCACAGCTATATCTGTGCTTGTTGTCGAATAGAGGCTGAGAAGAAAAAGAAGAAATCAGACAAGACTAGAGACAGTTGAAGCCAGGACTACGAAAATAAAAGATCGACTGGTACTGAGGGACTGTGGTATGATTATATATTGACATTGTTACCCTACTTCTGTGTTGAGTTATAGTTTCATTGTGCATATATTTATATCTCTATTCTCTTCTGGTTATTATTGTTATTATTCTGATTCTGTACTTATTGAAAAATTATATATTATAAAAACCAAACAGTTGGTCATTCTAGTGCCTCCAGACGTTCCATTCTTTATTCAGCTATAATTCCCCTAGCTTCAATCCAATTAGTTAGGCTGAGGATTAGATTGCCAAGCCCTTAGGAGAGGCCTTAAGGTAATAGAGTTGTGTGTCCCTGCCTTCTGGCAGCAAGCAACCGGCAAATCTATTACAATAACTCCCTTTTAGCAGCTATTTAGTTCAGTGGGCAGTACACAGTGTGAACCATCTCAATAATGTCATAGTGTAGGCCTACAACGCAATGCTCACGGCAGGGTGATATTGCGCAATAGAACCAAGGCTTTTCAAAAAGAAAGTAAGGTCATTCATTACTAATGCAGTTTCTATAGGCCACATGGTACTTAGAGCAAATTTGTTTCTGTTGTCTAGGGGTCTTACAATGTCTGTAGTAAGATATTGCATACGCGATATTGCAAGATACCCTGATAGCATCTGTTGGTATAAAACCAACAGCAGAGTAAATAGCAACAGGACATGAATCTTATTCAAATTTATTATGCTATCAAAACTCCCCTGCATGTACCTTAGCACTAGAACCATCAGCGTACAGCTCAGTACTCTCTGTTTAGCGAAACTCAAACTCACAGTTGATAGAGTGCACCCTAGACAACCATTACACAATCAATTAGCTTAATATCTGGTAGTATGCTTGTCCAAATTGGTATATTACAGACAAGTATGTGATGAGTAATTCAATAATCAGTGCACTTTGTGGTGAGTGAGATATGTTAAATAATGTCTAATGCCTGGTGCTCACTTATTGTTATAAATAGAACCATCCTAATAATTCATCTGACCAAAAATAGTGTAGTATCACCATTTCACTCACTCACTCTTCAACAAATTTTGTTCGACTGTTTCATAAAAATCGTAAGCCCAACCTGCAAAATAATTCTTCTTCAAAGGCTACTCTTTTCCCACAAAACTCAACTAGGGAGAGTGAGTAAACAGTTACTAGAAAGAATTATCATTGCTGTTTTGTCTCACTACATCATCAATGCGTGGATAAACACCAAATTAGGCATCTAGTGAGTTTATATCAACGACAAAATCGATCATCACTATTTCTTTCAGCTTTACGTTGTTGAAGTCCACATTGTGGAATCTTCTACTTGTAAATTTTCCTCAGAAGTTACTATGGGAGGCTTTGATGGTGTTTAAACTAGTGAATTTATTGAAATATGCTTCCAACGTCTAATGTTAAACATATTGTGGTGAAACAGCCTCCGTGGTTATGACACCTAGGCCAGCCACACAAACATTATGGTAGCTGACATTGAATTACTATACATATCTTATCCATGCATGACATTGTTATCCATATTCATCCATGCATTCATTATTATCTTATATACTGCGTGTTTTATATATAATAATATAATATATGTACTAGCATTCAAGCCTTGGGATTACGTTCTATTGCAACTTGGTTTTTCCCACATTTATGTAGCTATTTAGTAATTGTACGTTTTTGCTTGATTGTGAATTATTAGAGTCTTTTTGCCATTTTATATAGTAACTTCGTGGCCGACCTTATAGATTAAGCTCATAATTATATACGACATGTTTCTCCTTATTGTAAGCACATTTTGTGCAAAGGCCGACCTTTTATGTGGTTGAGTCGGGCGGAACCAGACATATTGTTGTATCCGTTCTGGAGCCGACCCCATGTCGGATAGCCGATACCATGTCGGGAGCCGGAAGTTTGTTATGTATATAAGGCAGTGCATTTTGTGTTATAATTCAGTTGTTGATTGCGCTTGAATAAAGCAACATCTCCTAACTCAACCTACAGAAGCTTACTCTTTAGGCGGGTAACTCCACCTGAGAATCCTTTGGATTCAGTACGGCTCGAGTTCACCTCATCCTAGGCTAAGCACATCTTTATCTACTCCTTAGACTTAGGCCGATCCCGGGTTCTAATGAACCTAGCATCGAGCTTAGGATCTCAAGGCTAGACAATCTTTCTCTAGACTCCCTCGGAGTATAAACTCTACATGACCTACGTCGGTCCTGAGCTCCAATGAGTCTCGGCATCGGCCTACGTCTGATATAACTTACAATACACCTGTAAAGAGCACACATAACTGTTCACTCTTTTATGTAATGAGCAGAAGGTACACTTGGTCGGCCTCTACCACCTTCCAAGCCCTTCCCCTACTTGTAGCCCTCGGCTCTCGTATGCAATAGCACTCAAAAACATTACAATATTTGGTCACACATCTGTCTTACATCAGGATCACCATCAAGGAAAGTCCCAAAAAATTCAATCTACCCAGAAAAAACCTGAGGTCTTTTATTCAATAAACTATGCCTCAAAATCACCATTAAAGCCCAGAGAATAAATAGCCCTGTGTCTTGGTGTGACGTTTAGCCTGAAGGCATAAAAGCACACTCATACTTTGTCAAATGAAACAACCAACGCAAGTACGTTTGCCTCAGATCCAATTATTCAACTACCATCACCAGGAACATGCCTCTTTCTATCAATAAAGCCATGCCTATTTACCAAAATGCACAAGGCAATGCCAGATGTAGCTTTAACTTTGAATACTGCTCACACTAAAATAAACACCAGGTCTTACAACATTATTGGGTACAACCTACCATTTAAGATGGGTGTATCTACCAATATAGTAAAACATCTCTGATCGTCTTAAACTTGGATATATAGGCGTCATGATATATTCAACAAAACACAGTTAAAGTTAGGTATACAGCTAGGGACAGTAGAGATCGCAACCCCATAATGTGGAACTGCAGAAGGCAAAATGAATGCCCTGTTCGTGGCCAATGTCTAATCTAAGGAGTTAATTACCAGGCAGCTACCATCATTACATCTAACATCAACATAGAGGTTAATGCATCGCACATCGTGCAAAGGAAATATTAGTGATTTTTTTCTCATCATTGCCCATTGGCCATTTAAACTTTGCATATGTACACCTACACATAATTACACAAAGTTATGTAGATGTAGGTCATTCCGAATTTTGTGTTCATATATCTATCACTTGCTGATTTGACTGATTGAATAAGTTAGATAACAGCTAGTTGACCAATTTTACAGATCCTTAACAGGAAACCATGTACCTGCTGTAAATGTTGCAGATAGGAGGCCAAAGCGCATATGAAAAATGATTTCCCAGTTCTCTTCTTTCCTACTATACTCAGTACTATATAGCCATCTGGACAGTTTTGTTTGCTGAGTACATTTGTCAGCTTATCCACATAGAATGTTGGTATCACAACTTCTGCTTCTATCTTAATGTGTGTCCTATCAGCACTCGTATGCAACTATACTCAAAAACATTACAATACTCTCGTCTGTCTCCTTTTTCGTAATTATTTTATTGATGAATTTCCATTTCTCATTTGTGTTATTTGTGCAAGACTCAGATTTTTGTGCAAAATAATCTCTTTTGGCATATTTGATTGTATTTGAAACATAATTTCTAAATTTGCAATACTTTTTCTTGAGTAAAATATTAAAGGGTTCATTTTTCATCTGGCGGTGGAGCTTTGTGCGCTCTTGTGTAAGCGAAAGTAACTTGGTAGTCATCCAAGGTTGTTTAAAATCGAATTTATGAGTTTTGACTGTAATTAGGTTGCTACTAGCTTTTAAGCTTGAAATGTGGATAAAAAGTTTTCCATAGAGTTTTGGCTATTGTTTAGGTCAGTAATTTTACTCCAGTTCTGATCTTGGATCTTTTCATTCAAAGCCTTGTAATCTAATTTTGTGTAAAAAGCTGATGCCTTGAGTTTGGAATAATGAGTTGAAATTCCAATAGAACTAGTGCATGGCTGGTGATCTGCCACCAAATAGTCTACTGTACAAGTTTTGATACCATGCTTAAATCTATTGACAGCAATGTGATCTATGATGCTGTCTTTGTGGTCACCATATCTCGTAGGACTTGAAATAAGGTTTAAAAATTAATGATTACTTAAAGTATTAGATGTACATAAATAACATTCTAGTACATAAACAGGTTACGTAAGCAAGTTATATGTAGAACTGTATTAACGTTCGTAATGTCTGAGGTGGCCCACTCAGGGATGGGGCCGAGTCGGTCCAATCATTGCAATACTCCGGATAAATGAAATTTCCAAAGAAAAATAACTTTGTAGCAGTCAGCGTTTCCCAGGCAAAATATTGTTTTCCATATTAGCATTTTTTGTAAACACTGAATATCACAACATATTGTGTTAGTGATCAATGAACCAACCAGCTAATACACACCTGCATTTAGGTGTGCAAATACATAGGCACATGTGACATATTTTAGTCAACAAAATGGCACTGCACAGCGCTGCGCTGCACTGCACTGCACTGCACTTTGCATCTGATCAGACTACACTTACAGATTGTGGTGCTTTAACTTTCTCAACATATTCACTAGGTGAGTCATCTCCGGGTGTATCAGTACAGTCAATATAATATAGTTTGACAGGTAGCGGACCCCACAAGTATTCTTATAGAAAGTTATACATGCACATGGTCAATGTAATATAGTTAGACTGCTAGCGGTCCCCACAAGTACTCTTTTAGAAAGTGTCACATGCACACAGTCAATATAATATAGTTAAACGGCTAACGGTCCTCACAAGTACTCTTATAGAAAGTGTCACATGCACACATTCAATATAACATAGTTAGACTGCTAGCGGACCCCACAAGTACTCTTATAGAAAGTGTCCCATGCACACAGTCAATATAACATAGTTGGACTGTTAGCAGTCCTCACAAGTAGTCTTATAGAAAGTATCACATGCACACATTCAATATAATATAGTTTGACTGCTAGCGGTTCCCACAAGTACTCTTATAGAAAGTGACACATGCACACAGTCAATATTATGTAGTTGGAGAGTTAGCAGTCCCCACAAGTACTCCTATAGAAATTATCACATGCACACAGTCAATATAATACAGTTAGACTGCTAGCGGTCCCAACAATACTCATCTTGAAAGTAACACATGCACACAATCAGTATAACAAACCTACAGAGTAAGCGATCCCCACAAGAACTACAATATAACACAATGTATCACATGCACACAGAGGTCCCAATATTCAATGTAGTTATAGTGTTCATGGTTCCCACAATAACTATTATTAAAAGCATCACATGCACGCGGTCAATATAATATCATTATACAGTAGGAGGTCCCCACAAGAACGTTTACATAACGAGTCACATGCACACTTTCAATATAACATCAATAAACGGTTAATGGTCCCCACAATGACTTTTGTGGAAAGTAACAGTTGCACACAGTCAACACGATGTTTTTTCCTTCTAACATACAAGAGCACTTCCTGTCAAGCGGTACCCGCAACTGCACTTCCATGCGCAATAGAGAGGCTTGCAGGGGATTATTAAAGTGGGGACCGCCATCTGCCAACCTTCAATAAAGTGGGGTCCGCGTTTTTGTTTGACTCAAGACATACAGTGTGGGGTCCAAGCCATGACCACGCCTATGCACACACCGTCTGCGCACTGTTATTATCTCCCCAATAATTGTGCAAAAGCATGTGCATCAAAAATGGTCATTGTGGGGACCGACCCAAAACTAGGTATATATCTGCTCAGATTGAAATTTCCTTTCAACTGAGCCTGTTGCAGTTGTGGGGACCGGGCCGGACCCCACAAGTCAAACTGGTCCCCACTTGTCGGGTGTGCGTGCAGACGAATGTCCCCGCAGCTGTCGCCTGAGCTGCGCACATAAGCATATTTACACAAAGTCATGTAGATGTAATTCATTCAGAACTTGCTGATTTGACTGATTGAATAAGTTAGATAATAGCTAGTTGACTGATTTTACAAATTCTTAACAGAAAATACATGCACCTGCTGTAAATGTTGCAGATAGGAGGCCAAAGCACATATGAAGAATGATTTCCCAGTTCTCTTCTTTCCTACTATACTCAGAACTATATAGCCATCTGGACAGCTTTGTTTGCTGAGTACCTTTGTCAGCTTATCTACATGAAATGTTGGTATTACAGCATCTGCTTCTGTCTTAATGGAGACAATCTGCACCATCCGATTCTGCAAAATACACAGTTAAACCAACTAATCTACTAACTAATACAGGTGAAAGCTAGTAACAGATCTCTTTTGACAACCAGAGAGATTTAGATTAGCAACCCAGAGGAGGATTAGTGAAGTTCAGCTGAATTTAAAATTTCACCAATGCGATTGTAATTTTACATGTATTTTTTTTACTTGATAAATAGATATTGATGAAAATAAAAACAGTTTTCGATAATGCATGACATGACATGACACAAATCCAGAAACAACTCAAGAAAGAAAATGGGCACTTGAAGAGTCTGTTCCCCAATTTCTACTTCTGTTAGTCACATGTTTTTATAACTACTAAATAATTATTATATGTTTAGCTTGATCAACCCCTGTTCGAATAAAACACAGATTACTTGGCTATTTGTGTTGGAGGAGGCTCAGTGGTCGAAGACACCAATTGTATTCTACCAGTAGGTGCGACTGTTTGAGTTTAGACTTTGACGTTCATAACATAAAATATTTAGCATGGGTTTGCCATTTATTTGCTGTAGCTGCTTGGTAAAGAACTTACCATTCATCTGGCATGTAACAGATGTACATTTGTACCTATGTATTTATTAAAAGAGGAAGTGCATCATTTTGATCCATCTGATGCTGTGCCATGAACTGGAGAACTTCTATTACATGGTTGCATTCACCAGTTTATCAAACATTCATACAAGCTACTGCCGCAATTTGTAACCACTTTTAGTCTGTCACAGCATTGATGATCAAATTTCAAAACGTTTAAATACTACATGTGTAATTATGTACATGGACAATGTCAGGCATACCGACTATCTCAAGTCATTATACTGTAAATTCAGTCATTGAGAGATGTGACTTGAATGAATAACCAGTCTTACTATTAATTAGTTATGTGAAGGAAAAAATTTGGAAACAGATTCAGGCCAAAAATCTGACAACAGAAGATAATGGTCATGATTGTGATAGAACGATACCAGGGGTATGTTATACTATTATATTGTTATATGCATTGCACCTATTCTATAGATCAACCAGATCAACCGACAAGAGAACCGAACGGACTGGAAACTGATCACTATGACAAGGTAGCCTGGAGGTCTAAGTGGCCAAGAATGGGCCACATATAAAAATATAGTTAGACAAAGGATGTATAATTGTTGTGGATGCGTGTAAATGACCTAGCATACACCAACCACCAATGGCCTTAGCAAAGCAATTAATGACCGACTACCACATATGTGTGCACAATCGTTACCTGAATGGCAACTGCTCCGTAACTACTGTGTAAACTATCTAAGGCTACTCAGCACTACACCAGATTTATTCATGTGTGAAATAGTGCATTGAATAGCAAAAATGTTTACAGTATGAAAGCATACAGCAGAAAGAAAGCGATAAGCAGTGCTCAGCTGCTTTTATACTAAGCAAAAGATGGACAGTGTCCATTTACAATAATGAATAGGCGTCTATAGATTATTGCTTAACAATGTTAGTACAATTAAGAATGGATTGCAGAATGCTATTACATAATAATGTAAAAGGAATCCTTGTCAGTGTCTGAGGGCTCAGGAGCATGTCTATAACACACTTCCCCATTAGTGGCCTAGGGGCCCAACTAATGTAACCAGCTCCTGAGGTCATCGGTTGTATTCCTTGGTTGTCTGTACTGCGCAATAGCACTGATAGTCCTGGTAGCGGTAGCTTAGTCTCTCGTCGGGGTCTCTCAGCCACAGTGAGAGGAGGGGAAGCTGGCTCAGTCCTCCTGTCATCCTACTGGGGTGTCAGTAGATCATCCATCAGTACAGGAGGTGGTGGTTCCACCCCAGCTGGGCTTAGCTATGGGTCGTCTGGAACAACGGCTGCTGGTGTAGGCTCGGGCAACAGATATTCCTACAAATGTGATGTGATGCTAGACGTCAACGGGTTTGGCGAATAGCGGAAGTGACGTAATCCCAGAAGACGCAGAGATATTGGAAGTCTCTTACGTCTTGAACGCTGAATAAACCACACGTGCTTTCAGAGACTTCTTGTTTTTGACCAAGTAAGTGCGTTTATCTGCATATACGAACATACCTGACCCACGTAACCTAACATGGTACCACGGGTGGGGTAGTCGCAAGATTGTAAGAGCCTTTGTCTTGGAGATTTCAGAATTTCCATTCTGTGCTTCAAGAATAATTTTGTGTTAACAAGGGAGTGAATAAAGTTGAGTTAACTGAGTTATAGAGTTTTGAGTTAATTGGGAATAAATTAAAATTGAGTTACTGAGTCTTGGGTTAATTGAGTCAATTGGGTTGAGTCTTGAGTAGTGAGTTCTAAGAGTCTTGAGGTAACTGGTGAGTGAGGAGATTCACTTGTACGCTGTCGTGTTATAACCCAGTGACAGTTATACTAACTATGGCCAAAGGCTCCGCAGGATGACCTAATCTAGCTATTGATCCTAATGATGTTTCAGGATCATTTCAAATGTGGTTAGAAGAATTTGAAATAGCTATCGAATTGAAAATAGTAGAGTCAGGGAAGAAAGTGGTAGAGGGTGAAAACGTAGATGCATTTACCCCTAGATGTAAACTGCTGGCGCTATTGAAAGCGATAGGCAGGGAAGGCCGAGAGGCACTCCGCTCAAAGGGAATAAAGGGTCTAGACGCTACTTCCACTTATACAAATGTATTAGCTTCACTGAAAAACCATTATGAACGGGAAGAGACCGTTTTTGTTAGGATGCAAAAACTTGTAGTCGTGAGGCAAGGTAATGGAGAAGACCCCAGAGACTACTTGCTTAGATTGCAGCGGTTGAGTTGGGATTGTGGGGCGTTTGAGCAGGCAGCAGCAGCAAATGTCAATGCAGCATTGACTAGGTCGAGGGAGCTGTTCTGCCTCACCCTCGCAGTCAACGGTCTCAGAGACTCGGTTCTGCGCGAGGAGTTAATGGCTAACAATGCTTTAACATGGGAACTATTGGGACAGACTCTAAAATCTAGGTCTAAGGCGTCGGAAGCAGCCAGGCGATTAGAGAACCCTATCGAACCTACGACAGCGGTCAAGCAGGAGGTAGCCAAAGTAAGCGATAGGTTTAGAAGCCCCTCCAGGGGGAGATATAGTGACCTAACGGGCGAACAGCGTAGGTCACGAGACTATTCGAGAGACAGGAGTAGTGGTAGTAGCAATGGTAGAGATGGTTGAAGGAGCAGTGCCAGCAGAGACTGGTACTGTACCGCTAGAACTCAAAGTAGAAACGACAGCGGGCAGTCGTTTTGGGACAGCTATCGGGGATACAGGGACTACAGTGGAAATGATAGGAGAGTGGATAGATATGGACATGCAGACCGCAGCCAGTCTCCCTGGTCTAGGCGGAGAGACGGAGATAGGCAGCGCAGTAGGAACGAGTACCGAGAGGCCAGGCCTAAATGTTACGAGTGTGGAAGAGAAGGGCACTTGGCTTGGAACTGTCCCGACTAGGTAATCGATCTATCAGTATTACTAAAACTGTATTGATGACGTAGTGATACTAAAGTGTTTATTACGCCTTAGCTTCGTTATCCACTGTAGTATGTCCGAAATGTTCACTACGTTATAGCGTTGCTAATTGCTCTTTATGTTGTAGTATGTCTGGAAAGAAGAGGGCAGCCAGCTTCGGCTGCTCGTTCCGCCGATCAGAAGACCATCCTATGATGTCGTGTCCAATGGCCAACTGCACAGCGTGTGGGTTAAAAGGGCACCTGTCTACAGTCTGCCCTAGTCCCCGATGCCGTCACTGCCACCAGCTAGGCCACAAGCAGATCGCTTGTCCTACAAAGATGCAGACGGGTAAGAGTGTTGCTACTGAAAGCACTAGTAAAGTTTCTACTGTACAACAGGGGAGATCCTACTCTCAGGCGGCAAGCCAGGCCAGTGGTGGCGCAGCAGTATCATCTGCTACCGGAGCTGAAAGGTCGCTTGCTCAAGCGGCCCAACGCTATAATGAGGTTCCCAAGATGATTGACCCCGGTCTAACCTTGGTCGATCGTATCAGGGAAATGGTGGCCGACATGTCCAGGTTTAGCCAGCTGGCCACCCCCGGGTATTATAATGACCAGTTGGCTGATCTTGAAGCTAGGAAACGTGAACTCAATGCCGAGTATAATAGGAGGTTGGCAGAGTTGACGAGAGAGAGGAATAACCTCTTGAAGGATCGAGAAGAGGCTAAACACCTCTCGGGCCCTCTCAAGAGAGTTATGGAGGCAGTCAATGAGATTGAGGTTGCCAGAAAGCGCCGGGTCGTGGCTACCACCACGGACCAGGGCACTAGTAAGGCAGACCAGGGTGCAGCTGGTGGAACCAGCAGAATTGACAGTTCCAATAAAGCTAGTGAGGCTAGCAGTGGTGGAAAGAGCAAGGAGAAGTGAAAGTGAAAAGTAAAGAGGTAAAAGTGAAAACAGCTCAGTGAATGAAGCTAAGGCTGATACTGGGGTGTCTACGGGTCTCTCAGTGAATGAAGTTCAAACTGACACTGGGACCTCCTGGGCAACCGAGACGGCCATGGACGTCGAGGATCCTCAGGAGTCGAGGGAAGGTCCTGATCTGACAACGCAAGACCCTGAAAGCCTTTTGGTGGAGTCAGGTGAGCAGGTCGGAGGGACTGGTACTTCAGGCCCCGGAGAGAGTCTGAGCGACCTGCTGGATGAGGCCAGCGAGGAGGAAGGGGAACAGTCTAAGGGCTAAGCCGTAGTCGTAAGTTATGATCACGTCCGATGCATGACATGTATTTCAGTCTGTACGTTATGTAATGTCAACTGCATAAACAGATGTATGAAGGACAGATACTGCTGCCCTTCATTTGACTATTTAGAGGAAAGAGAAACAAAGAAGGAAGGGCATGTAATGTGATGCTAGACGTCAACGGGTTTGGCGAATAGCGGAAGTGACGTAATCCCAGAAGCCGCGGAGATATTGGAAGTCTCTTACGTCTTGAACGCTGAATAAACCACACGTGCTTTCAGAGACTTCTTGTTTTTGACCACCTACTAGTAACTATCAAGTAAGTGCGTTTATCTGCATACCTGACCCACGTAACCTAACAACGTGTATTATCACTTTGTAATTAAACTACTGTACAAACAATGAAATTGGGAGTAGCTCTGCACAGAACAGCTAGGTAGGTATAAAATAAGATATCTTTTCGTATAACTTCCAGATTGCAAATTTGCAAAGCACAATGTCATAGGGTGTTAAAGGATTTGGCCATTTTGATATGTGATGGGTTTTTATGCAAGAAATTTGTCTTTTGAGCAGACAAAGACTTGTTTCACATCCATGAAAACAACTGCTCAAAAGACAACTTTCTTGCATAAAAAATATCATAAATAAAAGAGGGCCAAACTCCCTAACACCCTATGTTATAGCAAGCTGGCCGTAATATAAGGGGTGTCTTGTGTACAGTTGGCTCGGAGCATATCTACTGCTCACAGGCAAAGCCGAGCTGCTGTCGTGGTAGTATGTTCCATTCACTGAGCTCGGCGATTAGGTGCCGTAGAGGTCCCAGGTTTAATCCTTGGTTAGAAGCTGGTATGTTCATAGATGTCAAACATCTATGAAAATACCAGCTCCTAACCAATCTTTTGAGCAATCAGAGAATAGTCTCTGATTGCTCAAAAGAGACTAGTCTCTGATTGCTCAATAGAGACTATTCTCTGTTTGCTCAAAAGAGACTACATGTATTCTCTGTTTGCTCAAAAGAGACTAGTCTCTGTTTGCTCAAAAGAGACTAGTCTCTGCTTGCTCAAAAGAGACTAGTCTCTGATTGCTCAATAGACAAATTCCTTGCATACAAAACATTCTATACATTGGAGTTATTTTGTTAAGATTTCCCAGATGATAGAAAAATTTTCTCCACCATGTTATAACATAACATAGGGTCTGGGCGCAAATAACTCCAGTGGAGGACCAACTGTATAAATGAGCAGGTCAGAGGCTATAGCGTCTATAAGAAGAGAGGCTATTGAAAGAATTCCACACAGCTTTTATAGTTGCCAGACTAGTGGCCACCTATCTGATGTTGAATATCGCACCAATCTCAAAAATCTCCTCATTCAAACTAGATGCCACATCTTGCAGCTCTATTTAGGTTTTTGCTAATGTTGAGATGTTGTAGTAATGTGGGAGGGACCGAGAGTGGTCTATCGCCCCTTCACTTTAGATGCCCTAAGTGATGGATGGTATTGACTAGCACGAGCTACTTGTACTTATTATTATGACCCAGAAGGTCCGAGTGTCCCTTCTTGTGTTGATGACCTCATGAGTATTACCCTACGCTAGTTGCCCTGGCTTTGGCTTAGAGGTTTCTAGTTAAAAGCATGCACCACAAAGTGTATGGAAGTGTCTTTGTTGAAGTCCAAGGATCAACTGACTACTACAGCAAAATACTCTCATTGATATAGTAAACTCATTTTCAGTGGGGAGCTGCCAGGGATCGTTGGGGGAGCTACCAGGGGTTGTTGGGGGGGGGGGGAGCTACCAGGTATCGGTCATATGCAAAATTATGCATAGTCATGGATGCTCAAATAATTGTTATTAAAAGCCGTAATAAATCATATTAGCTCAGGGAAAAACACAACAGATGTGTTTATACTTTAATTATGTAAAATGACTGTCAATCGGTCTTCATAATACACCTAGCCTTATAATATACATAGTCTGATGAAGTGATGGGAAGGACAACTAGAACACAACTGTGAGCACCCGAGGGCTGAGGTACAGCCGTCGGTCCTATAAAAACATATAATTTTATCATGTTCATAAATGCATTGGGTCAGCCCTTAAAAGCACATTCAGTCTAGTAAGTAGTAATACATGCAAGGTTAGCTATTGTCCTTAGCAGGCTGCTCATTGCAATATACATGCACATGTATATGGTATATAATCTGGAATCAAGAGTCAACATTGGGGTTCACAATAGCATTATCGATATACATGTACCAGGTGACATGTATGTCCAGAATAGGATGCATGATGCATGATACTTGGCTATGGCTACTTTATAAACTGAAAGATAGCAATTTGTTGAGAGGGCTCCCGGGAACCCCCTCAACAAACCATGACTTTTTGAGGGAGCTCCCGGGAGCCCAGAGAGCCCCCTACAAAAAAAGCACTGCTGGTAAGTGAGCTACTGCAACAGCCTTTATTAAATGAAAATAATGCTATAAAACCTAGGTTACTTCACATGAGTTTGTCATCGCAAGAAAGTGTTAGCAATGTGATTGGCTACAATCACAGTGACATATTTAGCGCTAAACTCCACTATCACAATAATATTAGTGGCGTTCGTGTTAATATTAATATACTGCCAAAGTTGTCCACTCTCTGCAGTAAATATTCAGCGACTCAGCTAAACACATTTAGTTACCGAGGCGCACATCGAACACAGATTTCTCAGAGACGAACCTCCTTCTCTTTTTACTCCTTGATTCTATATTAAGACACCAGAGTTATCTCTCCTAAACTAGACGGCTCTCAGTCTAGGTCCTGGGACTAACAGCCAGAGTGCCAGGATAGACTAGACATAATACAAATGTTGACTACACACATGCTAGGACAACTCAGACCTATGCGTCAGCACTCACACATAGCAATCCAATCAGTACACTAAGTTATCTCACACTCAGTACATATAATAAAGGCGAAATCAATTAGACCACTGTTGAGTATCTCCCATGCTCGTACCTCGTACACCCACGCCCAAACATTACACTACTCTATTTACATGTATAATGTACATACATGATGTATGTGATCATGCAGTGAATATGAATAATGCTGCTAAATCCGCCACCAAAGGCGCATAATAGTAACCTATGGTTTGACACTGCGTGTTCTACATAGCATTTATACATGTACCTGTATAATAAATACTATGCTACCTGAGCCTGCATAATGTCTTGTTGCCAATCACCTGCATGTGCAGCCATTGCTAACCTGTTGATTCAAATCCACAGAGTGAAACTGTATATATTTGTAACATAGATTATAATGTTTGTTTTATCAGTCTACCCATAATCTCATCATAATGTAAACATTGAGTTTTAACCACAGATACATGCATAATATGAACACTACTACCTACACATATCAGCAGTGTCTGAAAGTGATAAATTCAACTGGTTAATGTTACATGTAGTCTGATATTCTAATCCAATCAGTTATAACTCCTAGAGCAATATAGTAAACAGTTTCATGTGGTAACTTCACAGCATCCATGTCACTTGGTAGCTTCACCATGATTGCCTTAATAAAGTGTCACTTATTTTCTAGTATTAAAATAGAATGATAAATGACAATTCTTAGTAGAAAGAGACCAAAGAACATTTATCCCTGAAAGTAATGCTTTAATAGAAACACAGTCTAGCTAAATATAATTTATAGTACATCGTGCGTGTTTACAGGGTGGTTCCATGGGTTACGTTGACTTATTGGTTATTTCTATTTGTGTTCTATAGGTTTGTGTTATTGTGTAGAACTAAGTTTTGCATGTACATGTACATGTAGATATAGGATAGGACCCTAACACCGAGGCCTTATCCAGGTAAAATACAGACAGAGTGCACCCCAACTTGTACATGTGTTAGTATAAATGTCAGTTGAATGACTTCAAACAGCTTTTTAATAATGAGAGAACAAAAGTAAAAGCTCACGCTGGTGTTCTTTTCTTTGTAGCATGATCTTTACCCCATCAAACATACAGTATTGTTAAATTAATAGATTAACCCTGACAATAAATATTTATAAATAGTTGTACAATGTAGATGCTGTGAACAATGATAATGACACTGCTAAGCAGTAGACCTGCAACGATGAATCGATAACGATTCCCCATACGATTAATTTACAGCATTTTCAATATCGATTTATTGCACTCGATTTTCGATTCTTGTTAAAGATTATACTTAGTATTGGGAATCCCAAGTTATCACCATAGCATGGTGGCAGAGCGCTCGCTTTACAAACATGTGGTCATGGGTTCGAATCTCAGTGTAGTACAATTTTTTTCTAGTAATTTTGTTGGCAATGAGTGGATAGTTATAAAATACATCATGTGCTAAGATGTATTACTAATATAAGTCTATAATTATATAAATGCCCCAAACATACAATTTGTATTTGATATTCCACACAATTAGAAGGGTATGCTTCTGAAATCTACTCATTCTACTCCTTTTGGTGATTCTAAAATGGAATTATCAACTCAATTACTACAACTGACGGTGTTCTAAAATACTGTTGCGAAGAACTACTGCAACGTAAATGGTGTCAGGGTAAATTATTCAAATAAATAACAACATTGATAGTTGTGCTCACTGTCTTCATTCACTGCTTGCTTGGGGTTACAGTAACACACTTGCCTATTGTTGTACTACATTATTTCAGTAAAATTGTGAGATACTGTTATTGGTCTGATTGACCTCACTAGTGTATTTTCTGTTAATTTTGCGCAATGAAGTATCGAGTCGAAAAAATCGAAAAAGTTAATTGGCAGAATCGAAAAAAATCGAAACAGTATTTTGTGAATCGTTGCAGGCCTACTAAGCAGTTTAAGATACACTGACTTTCCATGCTTTAAAGTACTACAAAGCAGATTTCATTTGTAGTTATCTGCTCTATTAGACGTACACCTTTTCCCTTCCCTCTCCCAACCACATTGGCCCCACCAACTTTGAAAATGTCGATAATGCACTGCATTTATTGTATGTTTGCACCGTCTAGGTAAAGGTACTGCTGATGGACACTCAAAGAACACATGATGTCGAGTTTGGTTCACCTACTGTTAATAATGCAATAAATTTGATCGGCTTCCAACTGTCTACTATTCGTGTTTTTTGTCAAGAACGAGATGACAACTCCTGGAATTGAGGCTTTACAGGTTTGTTCAACTAGTACTGAAATCACACACAAATTGTATGACCAAAACTATATTTTGCTTGAGAATTTATTGATGTGATGCCATACATTCCACCTCATGGTTTGCTTCACCACATAATACATGTAAGTGTCCATTGCAATGAGTTTGACTGAATTATATTGTAACTCCATCGATCACATTAGCCGCTGGCAAGTTCATTTAAAGTATACTGTATTGTACTTTGCAACCACCTTTGATTCTACATGTACTTTAAAGGACAACTGAATTTTGGTCTGTGTTACAGCACTGGGCTCATTATACAAGACAGTACAGCAGGGATGGAACCAGGACCTCTCAGATGTTCGACACATTGGTTCACGTCACGTCAGTGGGATCTGAATACTGCAGTACACAACATGCACATGTACACATTTTTGCTTGAGTGCCCATGAGTGCCCATCTTAGAAATCTTTGTGGACACTTTGGCCAATAATAAATATCCATTTGATGAGAGGAGTGGATGGGCATGTTGGCACATGAGTTTACTCATAGCTTAATATCTATTATATTTTAGAAAGTTGGTTCAAATAAAGTTGTACATATTAGTTCAGCAACTGAACGTCTGAAGTTTCCTCTTCTAAAAAAAAGATTTGAAGAGATACAAACAGAGATTTCTGCCGTAACTGTAGAGGTATGCTGAAGGGTAGCTGTCTTGCATCTACTCCAGAGATGTTTCTGTGATGCATAAGTCTGCTATGTGGTATTTAGTAAATCAGTATCACCTTCTATCTTGGTTACTTGCTCTTTGGAAACAACTTGCACAATTGGTTGGGAATTACCCAATGAGAACATCTCAATTTACATGACGTAGATATTAAGGTTATGTAACTAAGATTCTCAAAATAAAAATTCCTTTTTGCACTATAATATAGGCATTACTACCTGAAAGGGCATAAGAAAAAAAATTGGGAAGGTCTAAGAAATATTTTTCAAGTTATGGGCCACAGTAATTTTTGGGTCGATTTACTACATCTCCAATTTTATGAATGAATTGGCTAGACAGGGAACTCCGCCGTGAAGGCATGACACAATGTTACAGATGTAGAAGAATAATTAATCTCATTGACATAGTACTGCATGATGTATGGCTAACATATAATGCATGTTTTAACAAGTTTTTATCTGCTTTTGTACATGTAATATTCCATGCAAAACATATGTATGGTGTACATTATCATAAAATACATATATCCGCTATTTTACGAAAGAATAAGGGCAGTTATTCTACTATATATGTTTGTTGGTTTGTTTAGCAGCAGCTAAAAAACTTACTGATTCTACTTCTTGCTATTAATCCCAGGTAAGAAATCAAAGATTTAAAGAGATCTGCATTTTTTCTAATTTGGGGCGGAGAAGGCACATTACCAATGGCGAAGCTACTGAATTAGCACAGGAGCATTAAAGGTTGAATGCCCTTCCTGACACCACCAATGACCCTTATGGGAATCAAACCTGGGACTCCTACATCAAAGTCCAGAGCCCTTACCGCTAGACCACGGCAGCTCCCTATGCTCTTCCTAACCCCACCGTGACCGGGATTCAAACCTGGAATCTTCAGCATTCTAATCAAGTCACAGTTACATAGTATATAGTCACAGCTACATAGTATTTAGTAACAGTCACATAGTACATAGTCACAGTCACATATTACATAGTCACAGTGACAAAGTATATACATGTAGTAACAGTTACATAGTATATAGTCACAATTACCCAAAGTCATAGTTCAGAGTCAACACACAAAGTAACAGACTGCTTAAACAACAAACTATTACATAGAGAGTGGAGTGAACATCTGTCTCACCTTGAAACCACCATCCAGAGAGTTGGCAGCATCTGATACAATCTTCTCTACTGTTCTCCTCTCAGCTCTGTCAATACATGGAGTGAGACGGAATCCTCTAATGTTACGGGCAGCCCCAATCCATGAGCCCCTCACATAGTCCTTGTCCAGGTCAGCGTTGGTCAGCTTAGCACTGTCCAGTTCACCTGCGTGCTTGCCATCCTACACAACGTCATACATATTTATAATAACAGCATAAGTTCTTCTGCTACCTCAATGTGGGGGATATCTCTTGCTAAACGATGGTATTAGTAAGGTAGTGAGTGCTACATGTATGTGTAATAAAGTTGCCTGGTTCTAATTCTGTAGCTATACATACTATAAGCTCATTGAGGGTAGTATCTTATGTTTATATGTAAAAAAACTCGCAGGCTTATACTCCTTGGCGTGACCAGCCCCTTTCAGCTTGCACTGCCAGGTGTCAATGCTGGCCAACTCCCTGTAAGAAAAAAACCAGTTTTACTTCCAATTATTAATCCTAGGTAAGAAAGCAAAGATCTAAAGAGATCTGCATTTTTTTCTAATTTGGGGTGAAGAAGGCACTTCACCAATGGCAAAGTTACTGAAGTAGCACAGGAGCATTATAAGGTTGGATGCCCTTCCTAACACCACCAATGACCCTTATGGGAATCGAACCTGGGACTCCCAGATGAAAGTCCAGAGCCCTTACCACCAAGCTACTGCAGCTCCCTTTTAGCAGCAGCTAGTGGCAGTCTAAAAACCAACAGAAAACAAAATATACAAAAACCAATGATTTGATCTCAGATTTTATATTTGAACAATTACATGTACAGTGTGGAGCTCTATGGAGGACTAAATGGCTTGTATATGTGTAGTTTGCCAGGAGTTATCCCACCTTATAATTAAGGGAAACCTTGCTGCTAAGCAGCTGACAGGTTCCGGAAGCTCTGCCTACCTTCATTCATAAAAACAAAATGGCTTTGAGAAATAGAAAAGTTGATCGTTTTTAAGCCAGTTAGAAGCATTAGGATGAGTGGATGTTCAATATTTAGTAACATTGCAATGGAATATCATTCCACCAGTACTATAAAACCTTTTAAACTGTAGGGCTTTTTTAAATAGCTGCATGTTCAATAAGATTATCAAATTATCATTTTATTTTCTAAAATTTGAATTTGTGTCTTCAACCAAGGAGTAAGAGTGGAAGGAGGCTCGTCTATGAAAACCTGTATATAATTATGTTACAATGAGCTTCCGGTGTTCGATGTGCGTCTCGGGTATTTGGTAGAGTCAGAAGAAAAGATGATGAATATTTTTAAAAAAGTAAAATTCACACATCAACTAAAATTAGAATATAAACAGCGTCAACAATATTGGTAACACTCTAATGAACAGGCTGACTATATACACATTACATAGTTCAATGGGATACGATAGATAACGGCAAGTAAATTCGCCAGATTTGAAGAAAATTGCGTATTTCAACATAAAGTGACAGCTTTTGCAAATACCAACATGCTCAACAAAATAAGCAAAAATAATACTAATACATTTAAACTTGCTGCAATTGGTGAAGTTTAAATCCAAATTTTGAACTTTGCGCCTTCATAATGAAATAACGTACAAGCGCTGAAATCGCGGTTAAAATGAGCTAATTTGTGCAACACGTTTCTCTACCATCAGGACTTCATATACTTAATTTGATTTATGGTGTATAATTCAGATACCATTGTGGTTGGTAGGCTAGTTTGTGGGCCCTACAACATGCTCACACTAAATTAAAATAGTGCTCAAACTATGTCAATAAACAATAACGTTTATCTCTCCATAGAAATGATTTTTATTGGATGCTATAACTGTGACGTTGTGTTGCTTTTGTGCTGATCAGACTTGAGCACGTCCTACATGGTATTCTTACTTAAATGATTGAGTAAGTGACCTGAAAAGTTTTTTGCATCTTTTATAGATTTATATCAGAAGCCGAGCCATGTCCTAGGGTTATGTAAACTGGATTGCAATGCTGACTATAATATTCTAACAATGGATATTGGGCACCAGACGCCGGCAGCAACAGCTTCACCTTCGGAGTTACCAGCTGCTAAAAGTGAACCTTCTGGTAGGTATGTGCGCATTGCTTTTATACCTGCTTAGCAATGAGGAAGCGCATCAAGATTCAACGGAGTTGTCTACTCGCTTAATGCCAGGACTCATGGACGAGCCTCCTTCCCTCTCTTACTCCTTGTTTCAATCTACTTTATTAAAAGCTTTATTTGAATTATTAAGGATTTTTTTATATGTAGCCCCCATGATGAAAGCTTGTTGAAAATGAATTGAGTTAGACATCTGAGTAGATGCTGCTCTATTTCGCTGGCTGTGGTTAGTGCCAAAAGTTGCTAATTTTAATTTTTAGAGTAGTTAAAAAGGGATTTCCCAGAGTTTTTGAAGCATCCACGAAGCCAAATAACTAATCAAAAATGTAGCCCGCTTCTTCATGCTTGAATTGAGCTAAAGATATTAACAAAGTTGGAGTGAGATAAAGTGAAGTGAGATAGTTGATGCCAAAGTAATGTGAATAACGCAACATAAATTGGCCATAATCAAGAGAGGACAACTTCACAAGATATACATGCCCTGCATTCTAATACTATCCTACCTGTTCCTAAACATTTAACGAAACGCCTGTACATGCTAGTTTACCTCATGGTAAATAATTTATTCTACAAATAAGGCAAAACCTGGAGAAGGTTTTACATGCAAAAAGCCCGCATAAGAAAAAGTTCTAAAAACCATTATTTTATTTTATCTCTTCACATCACCAGCTTAGGTAAATATTCATGCATATTTAACAGCATTATGCAAAAATTTGACTGGAAAATACATTATTCCATTAACAGTGGCCAAACTTCATAGTACTGCTTTCGGTCTTTGACCCCCCTGTAATGTTGCATCATATGACTTAATGCTAAAACTGAAAGCTATCCAGGCCCTTTCAGACATGATTAAACACATGGGAGAGATTTCAGACTCGTTACATAACCTTAAACCAATTATTTTAAAAAGGCTTATCTGGATGTACATTGTACTTCACCACACAGTGTTGACATCTATTTAGAACCTCTGATTATCATGATCGAAATTATACTACTGCTATATAATCTTCTGATAAAACAAATGTCTAGAAAAATTGGTAGATTACGAATCTAGTTTTTGATCAATTTTCTATTCTATTTACATGAAGATTTAAAATAATGACTGTAAATTTAGATATAAATGCAGATATTCCCTAAGCTTTTTTGATATTTTGGTGGCATAAACATTTTAGGCTGTAGAAACTCTGACTGATCTGGAGGCTCCCAGAAAAGAGTTCACTAGAGAGGCATTGAAAAAGATGAGAGCTGTGAAAAGTGATTTGAATGCTTTACCTACAGAGCTTGACCTTGAGACAGAACATAAGTAAGCTGACCAATCATATTACAATCACGTGAGAACTTACATGTACATGTAGATATGGTGCAGTGTGTGAATTATTTCACTGAGTTTGTTATAGCCAAGAAAAAAAAATATAACTAAAGCACTAAAGTTGTCAAACAAAGAATTTTATATTTTTTAAATTACTACTTCTACAATGCACAATATACAAAAAAACATGAATATAGAAGAGTGTTAAATGTATGAACCTGTTTCAAATTTCCAGGTTTCATTATGTGGAGTTGTCTCCTAACAAAGAAGTGTGACACAGCATGATTTCATACCTAAAAATGATCGATCGGTGTTATGGGAAATCCCATTATTGCTTTTGAACATCACATAATACATGTAAATGAAAGTGCAAATGCCTGTGTCAATGCACAATGAAAAGGACAATGTAAATTTTTTATCAGGCTACATGTATGTATGTCCATAACCCAGTCCATCTTTGCCTGCTCATCCTATACTAGAGCTTCTCAACCACATGTGTACTGTTATTAAAGCGGATAGAAAAAAAACAAGTTGGTGGTGCAAATCTGTTACTCCAGCATATACAAGTACATGTACGTTGGTGCCATATATTTTTATAAAACACACAGTACAGTGTACATGCATAATATGTTGTGACCTGGACCAATACATTTCATATGAACACTGACATTATACTGCATTATTGTACCTTGATTATGTTGCTTTTATGTATGTTATTGACATAATATGTTTTGTATGATTATCACTCTACTACTTCACTAACGTTTTGGCAATTACACTTATATACCGCACAAAGTCATTCCTGGAACTACATAAACTATCCTTTGTATGTATTTATGCCGTTTCTTGCATTATGCTCTGAATTCTTTTGTGCCGGCTGTAACTAGGACCACTTTTGGCCCGAGACGATATACAATGTAGGTGTGCAGGTCAACTTTTTGACCTCAGACCACAGCATGATTTCATATATAAGTGGCCTAGTTTTCCATTGTACAAGTGCAGGTAATTTTAGTTTTTATTTAAGCTTTTGTTCTATAAGATTATCTTACTAAACTTATACAGTAGCTTACTGTTTACTGTCACCAGTAGGGTATCAGGCACTCTCCTCTACTTTGGGCATATGACTTTTACTAGGACCAGGTCCCACTCCTGCCAGTCTCAACCTACATGTAGCTATAGGATTCATACCACTGCATCTTGCATTGACTGAGGACTTTGACGATACTTTCGGGCCCCGGGAATCTCTCCTAGTCATCACCAGTGTGTCAATTGGACCTGCCCGATTTCTAGCCCTAGCCCCCTCTTGCTTAGTAAGTTGGTTATGAATCTGACCTGTGTGGTGTACAGCTGCACCTCAGCTACCCAGCAAAACACAACATATTATGTACAAGTACATCTACATGTACATAATGGTAGTATGTTAGTTATTTAGGCAAGCTCGATGTACATGTAAGTACATTATAATCATGTTTTACATGTATATTTACAGAGTCTGCACATAAAGAATCGAAGAAAATATATGTGAATTATTTAAGAAGAGAAAGAAAAATTTGCAGGACAAACCTCGCCCTTCAGTGTCACCTGTGGGAAAGTTTATGAACACCGCCTTGGTAGTATCAGAAAGTATCACATCAGCAGTAATAAAACCATTCAAATGGGGGGTGAGCAGGTTTACCAGTATCAAGAGAACCATTATATTCTGGACATACTACATGCCTATTATCCTTGGTGTAGTTGTACTCACTGTGATCACGCCAATAGTTTCTCCTATTCCAACAATACCAGGAGTGAGTATATTATTTGGTGGTCTCTTGTGTTATACACATTATTAGATGTCTATTTAGTTCCTATACAATTATTGGTACACAGAGTTGCCTTCTCTTTGTGATAAACTATGCAATCTTTTGTGGTCTACACTCGGCTTGCAGTTTAATTGGTCAAATTTGGATCCCTAGACGTGGCCACTTCAGACATATTTAATTGTGGTAGCATCAGCTGAGATGTTAGGCTCATTTACAGCAGTTATGAGTGAGGTATGCGAAGTACAGTTCTTGTCTTTGTTCTGCTGTGAATAAAAATATGTCTGTAAAACATAGCAGCTCACAGGGCTATGCCCAAAGCAAAGTAAAGCAAAGCAAGTTCAATAGTTATGTATTTTTAAACACAGAATTTGTCTTTTTGAGCAGTCAGAGACTTGTTTCAAATCTATGAAAGTACCAAACCCAGACCCTAAACCCAAACCTCCCAATATCCTATAAAGCACAAGGTGGCCATAATAAGAGGGGTGGATCGTGTGCAGTTTGCATAAAGCATGTCTACTGCTGAGCTGGTGTAGTGGTAGCATGTTCTGTTCACTGTAGAGGCCCCGGGTTTAAACCTACCATTTTAAACCAATGCTTTGACTCATAAATGAGATAAACAAACCTGATAGCAAAGCGTGAAGAGAAGGCTATACTAAAGCCTGGTGTAAAATATGTTTGAGACCCTGTCATGCTACATATCTATCAAAGTTGGAACTGCGCAACTCGACTCTTAGAAACAGTGACAAAAGTTATTGTTTAGAACATGCATTACATGGTCGAAGCTGTGAGATGCTACATGATTGGTCACTGTGTGGTTGTAGTATCTGACAGTTATACACATCAGGACAATAGTATAAGTATTTTTTTAGTTTACATTTTACATTGTTTATGGAGACGTACACTACAATGTATAAAAATGTCTTTGTAATAATATTGTAACTGTAACAATAATGCAAAATCGTATTGTTGCATACCAACATTGCGTCAAACACAACAAAATACTACTGAAGTTCAGCCATCTTGTTTATGATTACTGAAACTTCTGTGATTACTAGTTGTGTATTAATTCTACTGACTAATTAACATGTCTACCAGCTACTCTTCTGATTTAAGTAAGTATTTATGTGGTTACTTTCTTATCCAGTTGTGTATGTATTGGTGTACAGTGTACCTACGTACATGTGTTACGGTGCCACGTATTTACATTGCCAATTGTAGCATACTCTCTGTATCTCAAACATCGGTACTTAGAAAAAAATTTTACAATATTTTAGGCTGTTCAGCTGCGAGTGAAGAGCTTAGAATATTATTTGAGGAAGAAAACGCAAAAATGTATAAAACCAAAACGGGGCCAAAGACTTTAAAGTCTAGGTGAGCATACAGCACATGTACATGTAATTATAACTATTGTCTCATCGAAGGTAAACCTGTATCCGGTCCACACCATGGACTGTTACATATTACATCTACGCTAATTGTATTGATAATGGATACCTGCAGTAACTGTAGATCTTTAAAATTGTTAGAAGGAGCAGGGAGCACCCAGCAGAAGTACTATTAAAATAAATTATATTGTGTTAACTGGGTCCATGCCATTGATATATTAACCTCTAAAAAAGCCATAATTGATAATGTGGAATCATGTAATTATAAACGGTACTTGGGTGGTCCCACAAAAAGGATTGCAATTTCTCTACTGTTGTCGATTAGATTTGGATCCAGCTCTATTTAAATGTGTAAACGCACTAATTGTAATGGTTAATTGATGTCACCAATGGGGAATGTAGTTTTTTATTCATTCACATGGACATGCTAGTATGCTAAATTATCAATACAAGTAATTAATTACTTTCTACCAA
This sequence comes from Bugulina stolonifera, assembly GCA_935421135.1. NCBI lineage: Eukaryota > Metazoa > Bryozoa > Gymnolaemata > Cheilostomatida > Bugulidae > Bugulina > Bugulina stolonifera. Next base: position 4,904,120 of record OW285190.1, on the reverse strand, counting down.
ATCAAGGCTCAAAAGCAAACGCACAAGACTATGCACACTGGGAGTTATCTGTTAATGCACAGTAATAATATGCTTTGTTATAGTTACAGTGCCATACCAGTGAGGGACTACTCGGTACCAAACTTTGCTGGTTTAAGAAGTCCTAATTCTGTGTCCCCAGTGAAGATAGGACTGAACCTGTAAGTCAAAGTATTGAATGTACATGTAGTTTGCCAACACAGACAGATAATTTTGATCTTTTCTTCCCTCCAGTAAAATGATCTTTTCAAGTGTGTATTTCAAGATACATGATATCTTGTCCTCTTTCTACAGTTATATAACACAAGTGCTCCTTTTTATATTGTACAATCCTTTTTTAAAACACTTCTATACAAAAGCTACTGAATATTATCTCTGCTATAATAACTTAAATTCAAATTCATTCCCAACATCTATCTGTAGGTCATCATCAAGCCTGTCTACATCGGTCTCAACTAAAGTCCCCCAGGAACTGAGGGTGACTAATCAAGGTCCAAAGGCTAACGTGACCCTAATGTAAACTGAAGCTCATAATAGATGACACACTTATCCAAATCTTACTCAATTGAAGTAATATGGATGAGTAGTGAACGCATGTACATTGTACATGTACCACAGTACTCTGTGTACAAGCTACATCTAGCATACTTATGACGTGATGTGTAATATATTTACTCTGATACCACTAGGAATTGACACAGTGTTAAAGAATTTGGTGTAAACAAGTTGATGAGCATTCTTCGTCTCTCACAATAAATTCCATGTGAACTGTAACGCATGTGTAAAGCTACAATATGCCACACCCACCAATGCTGAAGGGTCTGTACTGGTAGAAGAGTGCAGAACTTTCTCCATGTTCTAGCAAGCAATAAATAACGCACTTTAATTTCTAAACCTCTTATTTTATTGTCCTGTAATTGATAGTGTAAGAGATGAGAAGTTAAAAGTAGCCTCTGTGAAATCAATTAAGCCCCTCAGGGAATTTACCAAACTTCCACCTGTGCCTGATACCAGCAAGGTGAGGCTCCCTCATGTGCAAAGTGCTTGTAAGGTAACACTTCCACCTGTATCAAATCCTTCCATGGGCAAAGTGACACGAAAACCTGCAACAAGGATCCAAAAAGTGTCAACTTGGTCGGCGTCAAACGCCTGTAAAGTGGCACCTCCTACTTTGCCAAGTACATGCAGGGTCGTACTTCCACCTGTGGCAAACACGAGTAAAGTAACTCATCCACCCACCATGATAAGACGTAAGTTGGCCACAAAACCTGCATCAAGCACCTGCAAGGTTACTCTTCCTCCTGTACCAAGCACCTGCATGGTGGCAAACAAGCCTAATACTTATCTACCTCTCAAACGTCCAAGGTACAGTCATAAAATATGTAGTACATGCCATACACACTAGGATGATGAGCACGTTGTAATAAACGGCTTATGTATATTGCTACCAAAGTAGTTTGAGAATTATCACTCACATACATGTCACTTACAGTATGATAGAAGATTTTATTTGCAAGCAGTTTGTTCTGTTAGTAGCAGATAGTCTGAAATACTTTCTATGTTTGTTATCTAATTTTCAAGTCAATCAAAGCTACCTGTTGCAAATCAAGATGTCTTCAGCAGACTACCAAGGATGCAGAGAAATACGAGGTAAGATTATTATCTATGTCAAAAGAGTGTCAACACACGATTATCTTTGTACTTATAAATACATGTATGGGGTCTACCAACGCACTCTAATGGTTTTTGGGGGTTGCGCTGTCGTCCTAAGACGACTCCCTTGTCCAAAATGAAAAGCCTATGAGTGGTGCTAGGCCTTCTCATTACATGAAAGATCAACAGGTACTATTAGTCTAATAGCTACTCAAGACGGCCCATATGGTCTCGAGTCGATGCTTGTTTACTATACTGAGAAAGAGAGTGATCCGACCTAGAAGGCGGTTCGGGAGGCAAGGTCGAAGACCTTGACAACTGGAACGACCTATCTACGAAGTGAAAGTCTTTGTATATAAGTATAGATGTGTCTTTATTGAGATCCAAGCATGAACTGAGACAACAAACATAAAAACAATGTGCTTTCCATAGTATAAGATCTTCCGGAGGAAGTTCCGGTAAAAAAGGCCGACGTAGTGTCGTAAAAAGACAATGTAGTGTCGTCCGGAAATTGCGCAACAATATGGCGGCCGGAAGCCCGATGGCCAACCCAAAATAGGTAGGGTTCAACAAAAGATGCTTAAAACCATCTAAATCGTGTACAAAACAATATCAGGTAATTCTGAGAGGTCGACCCTCTTTACATGGGTATAAAAATGACATAATGGCTCAGTAATGTGCATTATAGGTATACAAGTGATATGTAATTATAACTGTATGGTCAAAGCATGCATAACAATGTAGGTATGAGTCAATAGGTGACTAAGTGCAGAATACCAGAAGCTAGATTAGTAGGGCTGTGACAACTACTAGGCACTTAAGGTGCTATAAGATCGATCCATCAGGAGAGCTGAGGTCGTATATACAAATGTCCTGATCATTACAGTACTACATGTTCACTTTAAATGGGTGACACGTGTTATTTTGAGTATCAAATCCGTAGTGACTTCGTCTTTACAATGTCAAATAACATTAAAGTGTTTATTCCAGAAGTGGAGAACTGCATTTTCCTGCAGCACTTTCCCTAGTGAAGGGAAAACAGGCTGCCGTAAAACCATCCCTACCTGCTGATATATCAAGGTGAGTTTGGATTATCAGCAAATAAAACTTACAGGAATTTACAGTTGAGACATGAATGAAAATGTCCAGAATTAGTTAAGACTATTTCTTGGATACAGATATCAAGTAATACTCTAGAAATATTCCCAAATTTCAACAACATTCCAGCACAGTTTAGTTTGAGGAACATACACCGTATCTGCTTCAGCAGTTAACCCTGTATCTAAAGAAGACGCAGTATATTACGGTAGATTAGCAGTAATTATTTAGTCAATCTGGTAATGGTACTGTCCATCATTCATTTCAGCTCACCTGGATTTCCTACAACATGTAGACGGCACCGAAGGTCCAGAAAGAGCGAGACAAAGACCAAATTTGCACCACTGAAAGACGCTATAAACTCTCTAAAAGCTGCTAATGCTCTGGAGATACAAAGGTGAGCAGGAAGGAAATACATTAAATTATATACAAATTATTCCCACTTTTGAATGCGGTGGGTCTCCTTCTAAGTAGTGATGTTGCTTTCATTTACCCTTTATCACTACTTTATAGTGAGAAGAGAGTAGATAAGCTGGGGTCAAGTAACTACATGAAACTTCCTCCTTTAAGACGAGGTTTCTCCCCTTGGTGAGTATCAACACACCTATGAGATCTAAGTTTGTTATCTCTAGAGGGAATCATTCCAGTATTCTTCTAAATTGTTGGCTGCATACAATAGTTGGAAATTTTTCAACTTCTTCAAATCGATTGATTTAAGAAAGTGTTATAAAGCTAACGACTCTCCGTACACAGTTCAACTGGCAGATGTGTTTATCTGTCACTATTAGCTAGTGGAGTCATCCACAGAACTAGCAAGTTCATTTTATACGTGAGCATCCATGTGTAGTTGATTATCATGTGAAGTTGTACTCTCTCAATTTGAAAGATTTGAAGAGGATTCGCTCTTTGGAGAAAGAGGGAGTAGGGTTTTCCCTGGTTGGAATACTCTCTCTCCGCGGTTGGAGGTAGGAAACAGCTCAACCGGGAGTAGCAGATCCAGCTTCCTGTGAAACTTGACAGCGATTATGTTTAGACTGGTTAGCCCTAAAGAATGTTGGGACCGATAGGCAGGCCCTGTAGAGTGTTGGGACCGATAGGCAGGCCCTGTAGAGTGTTGGGGTTGATAGGCAGGCCCTGAAAAGTGTTGGGACCGATAGGCAGGCCCTAAAGAATGTTGGAACCGATAGGCATGCTCTGAAGAGTGTTGGGACCAATAGGCAGGCCCTAAAGAATGTTGAAACCAATAGACAGGCCCTGAAGAATACTCTAGGACCAGCAGTAGGTCCTAGAGAAGAGTTGCCCTTTTTAGCACTACGCAGGAAGTTGTTCTTGCAGAATGTGTCAAAATGTATTTATACAAGTAAAGTTTCTAACTTAACTCACTTTGTTCAGCAAAGGTCCTGTAGTGTAATAACAACCCTGATTTACATGTATGTCAAAAACGATCTCCCTTATATACAGTATTTTAAAAATACACTTTCGTGATAGGCTCATTCGTTAACTAGGTTAATCACCTAATTTGCATATTTATACAAGACACTAAATTTCAAATTAAAAATATTTATAACATGCCCTTCTACTATTTACACTAATCAGAACAAAACTTACTATTACAAGTTATTGATTTCAAAATATAACAATTTTTCGAACAGTAAATTAATTTTTTTTAAAATTGATGTTGAAAAATTATTCTCAGTGCTAGTTAGATTCGCGGGCGTCTTCTGTTCTCAGCTCCAAGACGTCCACCTTGTTGTATAATTATCTTCTATAGCGTCTCCTGCTAGGTAGCACTTCTAGGTCTGCATTGTCTTGTGATTGGCTGGTTCTCAAACGCCTCCATTGATAAAAATATATTCGCGATAATTTTGCCACTCATTCCCTGCCAGTCCTCTCAAATGATGACTTCCGACTATACTGCATTCCTTCCATGAGTTGCGTTTTGCAACAGATTGAATTTGAGAGATGACGATTGACATCTGTATTAACAGTTTACTATTACCATGTATTTAGTCTGTGGGTTCTATTCCAACATACATAGTTGCTTGTTGGCTGCTATTTTGACAGGAAATATGCTTGCTTACTGATGTCTCCTGTAACTCTGATAATATGCTTGCTTACTGATCTCTCCTGTAACTCTGATAATATGCTTGCTTACTGATCTCTCCTGTAACTCTGATAATATGCTTGCTTACTGATGTCTCCTGTAACTCTGATAATATGCTTGCTTACTGATGTCTCCTGTAACTCTGATAATATGCTTGCTTACTGATGTCTGCTGTGACTTTGATAATATGCTTGCTTACTGATGTCTCCTGTGACTCTGATAATATGCTTGCTTACTGATGTCTCCTGTAACTCTGATAATATGCTTGCTTACTGATGTCTCCTGTGACTCTGATAATATGCTTGCTTACTGATGTCCCCTGTAACTCTGATAATATGCTTGCTTACTGATGTCTCCTGTGACTCTGATAATATGCTTGCTTACTGATGTCTGCTGTAACTCTGATAATATGCTTGCTTACTGATGTCTCCTGTAACTCTGATAATATGCTTGCTTACTGATGTCTCCTGTGACTCTGATAATATGCTTGCTTACTGATGTCTCCTGTAACTCTGATAATATGCTTGCTTACTGATGTCTCATTTGACTCTGATAATATGCTTGCTTACTGATGTCTCCTGTAACTCTGATAATATGCTTGATTACTGATGTCTCCTGTGACTCTGATAATATGCTTGCTTCCTGATGTCTCCTGTGACTCTGATAATATGCTTGCTTACTGATGTCTCCTGTAACTCTGATAATATGCTTGCTTACTGATGTCTCCTATAACTCTGATAATACAAATACTAGTCGCTCTTACATGATGTGTATCTTCCACTAGGGTGTGTGAATTGCAGGTGCCACACGATTATAGCTACTCCCCAAATTATTAAAAAATGAGTATTCATATACATTAGTCTGTATGTAAATATACTTTTAGTGCATCTAAAGCCACTAAGCCAGGGATGAGTAAAATACCTGTATTTCCTCCAATGAAGAGCAGAAGGCTGAGGTAAGTGTCTTGTATCACTGATAGTGTAACACTTCAACAAGTCAAATACTATATTATTTCTGCACTATATAATTTTCATCAGCATAGTCTAGTGTTCATATGCACATTACAGCTACATGCACTCATGTAGTCTAAATGTTTTAAATGGATAATATCACTTACAGTGTAATGGTAAAACTTGGCCCTCAGCTACACTTTCAATTACACATAAATGTAAATATTTGAGTATTTTAAGGTGAACAGAATATTTCATTGTTTGATATTTTTATTTGTACACTGAAGAATACCCTGGTGTGTTTATTCTGCTGTAGTTCCAGCGTAGAGACAGAATACTCTCTGGAAGGAGATGATGAATTATACTGCCTGCTTACACTGCTACATGGATGAAGTTATGTATAACATGACGTCTCTCTGTATATATTGCATATGCTACAATGATGACATACAGTATATGTACTACAGTGATGATATACAGTACATATACTACAGTGATGGTATACAGTACATATACTACAATGATGGCATACAGTACATGTACTACAGTGATGATATACAGGACATGTACTATACTGACAGCTGACGACTGTTCTACTAGAAAATCAAACTAAACTCCCCTAGAATCATCTGATCAACTCTCATTATTATACTGACTATAGTATAATCTGACTACATACTAATAAGCTAAGGGTTATATAGGTCAACTTATAGCAAACTCTGGGCTATTTAGTACCTACATGACTGCATTGTAATTATAATATAATATACATGTGTGCATGTACAAGCACTAAGAGTGTATATTATTATTTCAAGCTGTAGGTGTCGAAAAATAGGCATCATGTATAGAGTACTATTTTATTTTGGTTGTATTACTTTTATTATTAATAATTATGGATTTGTGTTCGTCTGTTCCTATGAAAAATATCTTTGTCAGTGGACAAATTGGTCAGTATTTTATGAAAGTAGAGTAGTTCTTAGGCTAGCGGTATTTTCATTCTAGTGAGAATTTTGTCAGCAATGTTATGTACAATACATGTAACTACTAATGGTGTACCTATACCGTAAGATTACACTACAATGAGGATTATATTTAACAATAAATAAAATTTTCATTTGCATATTTTTTCTTATACATGCAGATATAACCTACATGTACATGTATACCTGATGTTTCACTGGTTTCGTTCCACGCAAGTTATAGCAATGTTAACAGAAACACATTGGGAGGCAACCTTAACTAAGTACACTACAAATCAGTTGTTAGCATTATGGGCATGTGGTGTAAACCTAATGTTTCATCATTAAAAACAAGATTAGCTAAGCTGTATGTTTACTCAAAATTCAACTCCACTTGCATTACAGTAAAAAACTGCAACTGACTCATACATAGTGCAGTAAGGCCACCTGTGAGGTAAAGTAATTACTATAGCTTGTTAAAAATCCTCTGATTAAGCTCCTACTCTAGGCTAATTACCAATTATGTTACAGCAAATACTTGCTGCTTTTTAAATATCGAACTATGTATCATAATTATATAGCCAAATAGCTGCATGTATGGTCTGCTTAAACCAATAGTTAATTAATTGAATCACTTTGAAAGCAGAATTTGATAGCACGGAAATTGGCCACTATTCAACGAGTTTCTCTCTCACTTGAAATTTCAAAGTCACAACAAGTATCTGCTGTTAGAGTATCATATTGGCGTAAGATGCCCCTTGTTTCACCATACAGTGAGATACCAGGTGAGTTAGCTATCCACATTTTGTAAGAATAATTAATAGTGTGTATAGTGTATTAGAGAAAGAATCCTATCTGCATGTAAGTATGATATGGAACTGCACTGATAATATGAAAATATTTGTTTTACTGGTATAGTCACAAGAACAAAGAAAGAGAAAACCGATTGCTTAGCACAGCTAACGAACCAGAATATAATAGCTGAAAGATAATATAATAGTATATAGTATAGTATAGTATTATTAATAGTAATATACATTGTAGTTAATATATGCACGGTAAGAATGATCGTTTACTAGCTAAGTATAATAAATCTGATTCAATTACTAATATGTCGATGGCCATAACGGCCAATTTCTTGTAGTTGTCGTTCCATTGCAGTATCTGGGTTAATTGCTGATTTGATCTTTGGCCATAGCTGGATGAGAGCTGGAGGTTGCTGAGTGATGGATGATCATTGTCATGTGATGGACGGCTGTCCAAGTATTACGTTGTCTCAATATTGATCCTTTGTTATGTGGTTTATTATTTTCCACATGCCACAGTCACATGCTATTCATCCCTATTCCGGATCTTCTCCTCGTACTCTTTGTATTTCTTCACACCCAAACCAATACCTGCTCCTGTAGCTACTATTCCTCCTGCGCCAACACCGGCTCCAATTGCTGTGTAAAGACCCACTGCTGCTGCACCAACCACAAGACCCACTCCTCCAGTGGCAACCCCAACAGCTATTCCTGCAGCAACTCCAATTCCAGCACCTATTCCAACTCCAGCAGCGGTCTTAAGATCCCTTTTCTTCACATCGTCTTTATATTCTTTGAACTGACGCAGTTTTTCCTCTTTCAGCCTAGCCAACGTGTTACTAATCTCCAACTTTGCATATCTAAAGCAGTAGAATATAGCAATGCAACATCTAAAATAGTGAATTTGCCATAATTTTCCAATTTTCAGATTTTTACACTAGTGTATAGTTTGAAATGTCTATTTTCATTATATTCAAGTAGAAAATCATCAAAACATCTCTAAATGACAAAAAAATCTGTTATTTCAGACTTTGTCAGCTACCCTTAGTCAGAAATCTTGTATGTTATTGCTGTTGCTAGGCCATTTTCAATCATTCATTACTAGCGGTATAATCTACTAAACTGATGCAAGTTATACACCATGTGAATCCTTGTTTTCTTCTCTATCCAACCATACAATGTGTAAAATTCTACATTACAACCAATCAGAGAAATCATATCTAACAATAAAGTCACTTTTCTTTGTTCAAGTCAATTTTGATTGGCTAACGCAATTTGTCCAATCAGCATGTCTCTTTTATTGAAATGAACCAATAGCGCAATGGCTTACAAATGAATAAACATCCTGTCTACCATTACAAAATTGTAAATTCATGTGAAAACATGGGGAAAGCTGGAAATGCTAGACAATTTGGCAAAAAGAAGAGGAAGAAGGTATTCAATGTTGCTAAAACCAAAGCAAGCATTGTTGAAGAGGTGAGTGAAACATAATATGAGTAAATGAGCACTTATAGTGAAGATCTTGTGCCAATCTTGTATTTTTTTGTAAATAAAACTAAAAAATATGAATTATAATATTATTTCTGCAATTTCAAAAATTTCTCTATCACCTCAGATACAATTTCAATATGAATTACATTGACAGGCTGGTACTAGTGTTGAAGGAGATGTGAATAGACCAAAGGAGGGTCATGGTGCTGAGGCAGAGATGCTGGCAGATGCTGCTCACACACCTAGCACATCTGAAAGGAAGATTGAGCTCTTCAGGTTGTATTCTTCGGAGTCTGATCTAAACTATGCAGGGGCAATTCATGTAGATTAGTAGATATGAAGATTCTCAGGAATATAGTGAGTTCTTTGTGTTGCCCTAAATGTTTGACAAGCAATTTATCTCTAGATGAGGGTAGGGTGCTTGGTCTAGCTAGTCAGATGAGTGTACACTGTAGTTCTTGCGATACAACTGTCCTTAACCACTATACTTCTAATGTAACTGACAATGGGGCATATTATGTCAATAATAGACTTGTTTATGCATGTAAAAGTAATGGAGTAGGTTATGAGCAGGCTAGTTCTCTTTTTACCGACCTCAATGTTTCTCGCCCAATTTCAGATACATCATTTCAAAGTAAATTAGAAAAGTTATCTAAATCGTGCGATCAAGCTCTTGATGAACATTTAAAACTTATTCATGAAATTGTCAAGTCCGAATATGTGAAGGCAGGCCAAGCAGATTCTAGTGACCCATTCGTAAACATCTCAGTTAGCTTTGATGGCACATGGCAGAAACGAGGTCATACTTCTCATAATGGCATAGGTATTGCAATAGATAACCTTACTGGCTATGTAGTTGACTTTGAGGTTCTTTCTAACTTGTGTAAGGCTTGTGAGCGAAGACCTGGAAAAGATGATCCCAAGTATGAAGAGTTTTGAAAAAGTCATGGTGAGGTTTGCGAGAAGAATTAGCACGGTAGCAGTAACTTCATGGAGAGAGAGGCAGTTAAAAGGATATGGGAGCAATCAAAAGATGGAATCCTACGCTACACAATGGTGCTAAGTGATGGTAATAGTAGTGCGCATGATGCTGTGATAGCGCTTGATGTTTATGGTGATGTTGTGGTGAGTAAGGAAGAATGTATAAATCACGTGGCAAAACGACTTGCGACTGCACTAAACAAACTTGTGAAAACTGTAAAGTTGAATGGGAAGGCTATTAGTGGACGGGGAATGTTGACCCAAACTTTGATTAGAACTCTACAGACCTATTACTCCAACGCCATCAAGAATCATGCTGGGGATGTTGATCAAATGAGAAGGGCAATTTTAGCTACTCCAAACCACATTACTTCGACTGACTCTGACCACAACCATGACTTTCGCCCAGAAAATGGATGGTGTTGGTTCAAAAACTCGACTGTGACTCAAACTCAAGGACATAGACCTGACTTGCTGCCTGGGACCAGAGAGATTTTGATGCCAGTGTATGAGAGATTGTCTTCGAATGAGTTGTTGAAGCGATGTGCACGAATGTCAACGCAGAATGCTAATGAATGTTTGAATGGAATGATTTGGAGGCGGTGGAACAGTAGAAGATCAGTGAGGATTGCTGCAGCCATGGCTGCGATGGTATTCAATGGGGGATGACTGCGTTGTTTGGTGTGCAGAGAAAGTTTGGTTTGAATGTTGGTGAGATGACTGTGGATGGTGCAGGACGAAAAGATGAGGTGAGAATGAAGAGGAAAGTTGTGAAGAGTAGTGATAGGAAAGATAAACGGCATAGAAGAGTTACTGAAGACCAGAGAAGGAAGCAGAAAGAGGGTGTGACTTACGCTGCAGGACAATTTGGTGTATAAAAATTATTTGGTTTGTCTCCCTTATTGATTTTGTGCTGCTTTGATGTTGGTAGAATGGGTTTTATTGTGTTTCATCTCATATATTATTTCTATTTTGCAGGCTAGTGCTATATTATGAAGTAAAATTGTCTATTCTGTAGCTTATTGTATACTGTGGTTGATGTTGCCTACATTCCGTTTGCAATTTTCAAAGGATATTTTCTACAACTTCTGTTTTGGCTGTTATCGAGTTTCTGAAATTTATGCTGTGCAGCTGATTTTTTGTTTATGGTTCTAAAATATAACTTTTCCTATGTAAAAAAACACTGTAGAATTGCATGAACATCTTAGATTTCTTATACAAGGCCTCTGTTTTGAGCTATAAAGCAAGTTACTACCAGATGTATCATGACAGCGAGCTGGTACGACTTTAGAGCTTTCTAGAATTTGACACAAAAGAGTTATGCAAAATCTGTCTTGTTCATGATGTAGATCAGTATGCCAGCTTTCATCTGAGTACCTGGTTGTCACTCTATGGACATTCCCCTGGTCAGGGTAGCAAAAGTTCAGAACAGCGATTATCTCCCCTGTAAACCAAAATATCTCGGCTTCCAAAAGTGGCTGCAATACCAAATTTAGACAGATTTATAGACAGCTGGTCAGCAATATGTGTGCAACATTTCAAGTCAATTGGGCATTTTTTGGCAAAGTTGGCTATTTGGTGTTGCATCTACCCTTAAGAGTCTAAGACATTTTTACTAACAAAGCTCTCCAGCTGGTAACCAAATAAATATGCCCAACTTTATGGATAATTGAGCCAATCTTTAATACTACACAACCAGCCTCAGTATGATTTGGAAACTTGATAATACTCCGCAATGGTAAATAATATCATACCGCATACGTAGATCCTAACAAATATACCCTAAAAGCAGAAATATTTCGGCGGAAGAAAGTTTCGCGAGTTTGCTAATCCTGGAGCAATTTGCGATCAAAATATTTAGCGAGTTTGGCCTATCGCGAAATTTGTTTAAGTCCCAAAATTGATGTTTAAGCATATTTCAGCATTAAAACCAAGCTTAGCTAAGCTCTATGTTTACTCAGATTTAAACCCCACTTACATACAGTACAAAACTACAGCTGACTCCTATATAGTACAGTAAGCCCACCTGTGAGGTAAAGTAATTACCATAGCTTGTTAAAAAATCCTCTGATTAAGCTCCTACTCTAGGCTACTCACCAATTATGTTATAGCAAATACTTGCTGCTTTGTAAAATATTAAACTATGTATCACATAGCTATATAGCTGCATGTATGGTCTGTTTAAACCAGAAATTATTTAAATCAGGTTGAAGCAGATATTAATAGCGATGGAAATTATTTGCGATGGAAATTATTTGCGAGTTTGTCACTCCCGAAATTCGCAAAAGTTAAAACTCGCAAAATGTATCTGCTTTTAGGGTAGCTGTCCTTGATGGAGAGCAAATTGAAATGGAGTTAAAGTCATTTAAATTGGTTGGTTGGCAGGAAATGGGATTACTATAGGTACAGAGATAAGAAATCCTTTGAGCTGGCAATGAGGTATAATGCTGTGGTGGAAAGGCAGACCCACATGGTACAAAGGCCGAGGTCGTCAAGTGGACAACTTCGTCTGGAAGTTCCCACCAAATCTAGATAGTTCCGGACGTTTGTCTAATCATGGTTATTATTGTCTACAAAGCATTACTTGAGCACTGAGGTAATTGATATTATTATACTAAGTATTTTAAGCCTATTGTAAATATGGCCAATGTTTCAGAATATGCTGGTTTTCATGTATAATACCTATCTCTTAATTATAAGCATCTTCTGTGATGGCTGACCCTTTTTAGGTTGGACCTTGGCTTTTTGCATCCGTTTTCTTACACAATTTCCTGGGCCGATACTCTATCGGGCTTTTTACCGGAACTTCTGCTGGAAACTGATTTAGTATACATGTATAAGTAGGCAAATTTTGCTGCATGAATCAGTTGTTTTGATACATGTACATGTACATACCAACAATAAGTACATGTAGTTAATATATACATGTACATGTTGTATCATTATGTACATGTACATGTACATGTAGTACCACTATGTACATGTGCATGCAGGTGTCGTTTTTTTGACTTATTTATTAGTTAGACTACTGATCAGTCCATGATATTTATAGCACCAGCTCTGCCTCTTATCTTCATATACTGACACAGATTAAAATTATTTTGGGACACTTAGAGGGATTACTACTATAATAATTAACACTTGGGTTTTCCATACAATCTAATTAGGATTAGGGCAAGTCTAAACCCATCAAATAGGTACCCATTGCTGGTTTAGTTATTTACATAAAATTATGAGCATTGAATGTAATTCACTTTTCTTGAGAAAAATATACATGTAACTGTCTTGTGTAATTGCATAATTAAATGTATAATTAAATCTAGAATAATTATGTTATGTTCGGATACTAGCATCTAAACTTCCCAAAGCTCCTGAATTTGGTTTCTTAGTTAACAAAAATAATAAACCATTTAAAAGCTACTGTAAATTATAAGAAAACTGGTATATCTTTTGCCTAGGCTATGCCAAATACTTTGCTCTATTTTCTCTGTATTTACCATAGCTTTGGAAACAGTACTATAAAACAATAATTTCTTCAAGCTTTTTTTATTTCTGAAAAGTACAAAGCTTGAAACATCTTTTACTGTACGCTCCTATAATACCATAGTATGGTTGTATCATATTCGTTGTTATGCTGCTTAAAATAAAAAATACACACTGCATTGTACACGTGTGCCTTCTTTACAATTTTACTTACTGCATAGGTGCTACCTCACCATATAGTAGTGATGGAGTTTTGTCAGGTTCAAGACATGAAAATACATTGTCTCGTACATGGCTAAACAGACCAGAGTTAGTGTGACAAAATCTACATATACGACATGCACTTGATGTAGTAATATCATTTATTGTAATTTAACTCCCATGTGTTGGATTTATAAATGTGTTCAACAGTTACAAATGCACATACCCCGGTGGCATAGAGTAAAGCTCTTAGAGTTGAGGTACTTAAAGAGTAATGTGTAAATCTTGTGTAGCTGATGTAAATATTGATGAGAATATAGTCCGGATTCCAGTTACGTAAATCATTGATTCGTATTTTGACAGCGAAACTGTAATGTTTTTGTGGGTGTTTGTATGGTCGAGGGACGACCTACATGTACTTGCACAAGTGAAGAGCCTATGAGTGGTGCTAGGCTTTTGTCATTACATGACATATCGACAGGTACTTGTAAGTATAAAGTTAACCGAGATGACCCATGTGATCCTGAGTCAATGCTTGTTACTATACTTAGAAAGAGTATCTTACATGTAAGTCTTAGTAGGCTGTTCGGGCATCAAGGTCCAAGAACCTTATCAGCTGGAACAAACCTCTACTACAAGATGAGACTCTGTTTAAGTGGTATAGAAGTGTCTTTATTGAGATTCAAGCGTCAAATGAGACAATAACAGTATAAAACATTGGCTTTATATACATTGTAGGATTCTAACTTCCGTAAAATGGTTCCGGTAAAATTCCAACGTAGTAGTCCGGAAATTGCACAACAAGATGGCAGAAGTAAGCCGAAGGCTGGCCTCAAATAGGTCGGCCATAAAAACATGCTTAAAACATGTACATGTAAATCATGTGCAAAATTAATTACAGCAATTTCTGAGATGTCGGCCCCATTTACATAGGCATAAAAAGGGTATATATGATCAAAATGCACATAACAGGTAAGTATAAGATATGTTTCTGCACAAGCTAGTGGACATACATATATGTACATATGTATATGTATATGTATATAAATAATATGTGAATTGTTCATGACAATGCAGTGCAGTACGAGAGGCTATGTCTATAATGTCATGTTGGCTACCACAATGCAAACTATCAACACACCGTATAAGTGTATGTGCTGTGTGTGATGAAAGTGAATTTACAGACTGTAACTCTTCTACTTTCTTAACAGGGTGAATAGATAGGTAAACTATTAGGTATACAGTATACAGACCTGTTAGACAAGAGTTCACTTGTTTCCACACCAGATGTTGCTCCCTGGAAAGAGGCAAAATATGTAAATGTCAGTTGACTTGAAGCACTTAACAACAAACTAAACAAATCAAGAATACATGTAACTCTCTTTGTAAAATGTGTTAATTTGGGGGGTTCGCCTAAACTAGTCTTTTCCTACATGAACATTGTCTTTTTCTTCATCCAACAAGAGACATACACTGTAGATCCAAAACGTTTTTCACCATCTACAGGAAAATCTAGAAAATATTTGTTGCGCCTATTAGCCTAAATGATAATGCTTTCTTTAAAATTAAAAGAACAAGTCACTATGTTAAAGTGTAATTCTCTGGCTGATATTTCAGGATCAAAACGCATCACTTGGCTTTGAAGAGATTCAGCTGCTAGCATATTAAATGAAGGCCTACAATCTCAGCAATATGGTATTGTGTTTGTATGAAAAGCATTGCAAATAATAATAATTATACCATCCAGCAAGCTCCTACATTCACAGGGAATTTCAATAGAAAGCAGTCAATTTCTTTGATCAGGAAGATAGAATACCCTATATATCCGAAGACAAACTTGTCTCTTTTGATCGTCTGCAAAACTGTGTTTGCTTCTAACAATCTCTCGCTAAGTTTCAATGACATTATCTAGACTCTCTGCAATACTATCTGAACAGTGAGGTTTAACAATACAGCAGTTTGACTCGTTCGAAAAACTCTCTAAAGTCCAACAGTGCACATTTAGTTTCATAATTTATGTAACGAGAATGTTATACAAATGTACGTATAGTATGGATCAGTTATATTTTAATATGAACTATAAAGTCACTATCAGATTCTGTTTACATCTTGCACAGTGGCACTCATCCAATTCATCAGACCAAAGTCGCTAACAATCAAGGCTTCTGCAGCCTCAACTTTTTATATCTTGTTCCAGAGGATATTTTGGCCATGGTATCTTGGAAACCCTAAAAAAGAGCTAAAGGAGAGAAGGGGCAGCATTTTCTGAATTCTATCTTTAAATTGAATGAGATAAGAGCCTGTAGCATTTGGCGAGCTCTCTTTTCAGCCACTCAACTAAACTCTCTGTCCGATTGTACCAGTTAGAACCCTTACTTTAACTTCAGCAACCGGAAAAATATTTTCTACCTCATAATTACTTTTGGTGCTCTGTTATTCGCAACATCTTCAATAATAGTGTGCAATCAATTTTGCATTCTCTAAAATTGTCTCCACTTGCAGCCCTTACTGGAACTAGCTAGAAATGCTTTCCGTATAGACCACGTACTCCCGGCCCTCCGAGACTCTCCTTAGTGTGCTCAATCTTTACAATAACCTGCAGTGTGATACTGGGCTTCATTAAACTTGAAATACATGTGTTTCAAAGGTACATTATATTAAAACTGCCAAAAACTAAAACTAACAGGGGGAGGAGATCGGTGTACTATGCTGGTATCGAGCTTGTTTCTAGCTATGCCTTGGACACCATTGACCTCTCTCCCAGGGCTTTTGCGGCGGCTTTAGTGTCTCTGTGGGGCGGGGGTGTGAGCACTGTGGGGTATCTGGGGGCGTGGTGGGTGCTTCCCCTCGGCACCGGTACACTTGAGCGGAGATTGCCTCGACTCTAGTCTCGGACTATCTGGCTTCCCTTTTGTGCAATCTTATACATGCGTACGCTTTTACTATAATTTATTGTTGTTATTGATAAGCAATGAACTCAATAATAATAATAATAATAATAATAATAAATCCATTCATTTTTGTTTTACCAATTGCTGCATAAAAACAATCAAGTCGTTCTATGAAAATTTCTATCTTTGTACCGTTCTTAAGGTTATGTAACTGGGGTTCTCAAAAATAAAATTCCTTTTAACACTATATAGGCATTACTACCTGAAAAGGCATAAGAAAAAATTGGGAAGGCCTAAGAAATATTTTTCAAGTTATGGCCCATAGTAATTTTGGGGTTCGTTTACTACAGCTCCAATTTTATGAATGAAATGGCTAGACAGGGAACTCCGTCGTGAAGGCATGACACAATGTTACAGATGCAGAAGAATAATCAATCTCATTCACTGGCTTTCGATGCTTCGAAGTACTTCGAATTGTCTGTCCCTGCGAAGCATGGAATGGGATACTTCGAATGACTTCGTATGATTTTTTGCTTCGAATGACGGCTACGAAGCCATGCGAAGCGAGTCATCGCTTCGAAGTAATGAATGGTTCATTCGAAGCGATTCGCAGCGTTTGTGGGAAAGAATCCATCGTGGGTACAAAAAGTCGACTGCAAGTGCTCGTTTTCGTTGGAGGTTTTTATGAATTGTTGAGTAGCATAAATCTAATTTTAATTCTCTTTTCAAAACCGTTAGATGTCATGGTTGCTTCGTAGAAGACGATGAAATATAAATATTTTAAGTTTTGGTAAAAGAAACGAAATCTTTCAGAAATATTGTTGAAAGGTGCCAATCCAACACGAAAAGATTAATTTCTAAATTTGTCGGCTAAAGTTAAGTTTTAGTTTAACTTAGTTGGTCTAACTCTAACAACATTGTAAATGAAAATTGTACTACCGCTTGGGAGAAGAAGACAGTGCACTAATAGCAGGTGAAATGGAAGGAAGACGGAACGTTCAAAATCAGGTATAACTACGTGGAATAATATTATTTTATAACCGATCGTTTTCAAAAGGAAAAAATTGAATTGAATTTAAAATTCATTTTTATCAAGATACACCATATTTTTCTAATAATAAGTAAATCGATCAATTAACCCTGGTCATTCCATTACAATAAATTTATAATAAAATCGAATATATTATAAATTTATTGCAATGGTAAATTGATTGATTTGCTTACTTACTAGTATTATAATTATAGATTTTATATTATTTCTTGAAGAAAATATAGTGTATTTAATTTTGGTAATTTGTCGCTGTCCTAGTATGCAAATGACCTATCTGGGCAGTTTTTCATTTTCTGCTAAAGCATTTTCAAATTTGTGTTGCTAATAATTCTGCATTGGAACATGTCCAATACTAGATTTTCTCCCTGACTAATCCTTGTGGTCACCACTATGTATTCAACTCATTTTTGGTTAATTTAATTACTTCCTGTTGCTGTGGTTTGAGATAAACAAACCCAGATAGGTGATTATGCCATTGTAATATCACTGAGTCCAGAGTGAAATCAACCTATCTGGCAATAAAGCCTATCAAATTGGGTTATGAGATGGTAGTTACTCTAAAACTTGGATTGTAATTGTTGGTGAAACTTGATTTTTGATCTGTAACTACTACAAAGATGCCAATTACAGTAATGGGGTTGAAACAGTGAAGTTAGTGTATTTTTATAAGTTAATGCTATGGTATTGATTACAATGGAAAATTTTGAACCAGTAAGCAACTTTGGTTTCACTCTCATTTAGTCCTTCTAAGTATTTTTTATCTCAGTAAATTAATTCTTTAATTTCAGAAATATTGCTACAGTAAACTTCTGTTTGTAAAACTAGCCATGTTGTTAGTATAGCCATTAACAAAGTACGAGTCAAATATTTACTGTCCCAAATAAATGTCCTGCAGTAACTTGGTACCTGATATGAGAGAAGAGCCTTGTTTTAATTATTTAACTGGAGTAGAACATTTCTCTCTGCCTAGAGACTTACATGTATTATTAGACCAGCTCAATTTACGTAATGGAAATTGTTGTGGAAGTGGTGTCCAACATCATTTCCTTTGATTACACACCAAGTGTACAGTAAATAATGATAATATTATAGTAATTCACTCAAACCATATAATATTCCTTCAAATTTGCCTAATATGATTCTGAAATCATGAAATAACAAATATTTCCATCTATTTATTTGCTTTCTGTTATAACTTTTAAATTGCTCATGTACTATACTGCTAAGTTGTATGTTTGCTGCATTCACTTCAAGTACAATGCAATGTAATGATAAATCAAGCATTGTGATTGGTTGATGCCAGATAGGTTATTTCATTATTGAGATGTGAACAGTGGCTGCCAGATAGGTTGTTTGCATTCTCAGTTTAAACAGGAAGTAATGATGCAATCATCACCAAATTTTCAGAACATGGCCTTGGGACATGTAGAACATTAAATCAACAAAAAAGTCAATTTTTTTGTTCCGACCAGATAGGTCATTTTCATACTGGGACAGCGTTGTGCTTTACAATACAATCATGTTAAAAAATATTCTATATCTATATGAATATATATTCCAGGATATTCTGCACGTTAAAAATTCAGATAAGTATACATGTATTTATGTGCTGTCTTCTACCTTTGGTGCAAGTGGAATGAGCTGTAACCTATCCACACTGCATGCTTGGTTAAACTACTGTCATTTTAGTCGTTTTACATTCTAATGAATAACTGTTCTATGCTTCCTATGAATCCTATCCTACTCTACTTTACTCAGCTAATAATCTCTCTTGCAGACTCCCTTTGATGTGACTGTTTTTGTTATGTTGAGAAGTCATACCCTCACAAGTTTGCAAAACCAACAACAGAAGAGATTCGCACAATAATCTGTCACATTAATCTGTCACATTAATCTGTTGCTAATAAATGTCCACAGCTTCAGATCATCTGCTCGTTTCATTATGAAATGCTGGATGACTGCTTTCTCTTCTGTTTACAGACATAGATCACTCTCAACTCTCTATACCGAAACTCTGCCAAGAAATGGAGCGCTGCGAACAGTCAATATGGAAGCCTTTAGCAGGATCATTCATAGTCAAACAGGGTCATGATGGAAGGCTTCTCTTCTGTGATGTGTAAATTATTTGTCAGTCAATCTTCCAACATTACAGAGAAGCCAGCTACTCTGCAATCACCGTCTACACGATCAATATCATACATACACACCATCTAGGCTATTTATTTTGTATATCCAACACCATCAGCACATTATAACACTCCATGTGCACCTTTCTAACAACCATCTTTTACTCCACAATCTTGTCCTCAGCCCTCTTTCAATATCAATATCTGTCTCCTTGCATGCGTCTTCACAACAATCTTTCACAACTCTCCTATCATATATTGTGGTTAAGAATGCTTGTGCTAGGTACATTTGTATACTGTGCCTGATATTGACTAATTGTTGAAGTGTTTAGTTTTCTTTTCCTTATTTCTATGTCTGCTTCTTCTTTACATCTATGAATATTTCATGATTTTGTGAAAGTGATGATATCCTTCTTCCTGCTGGTGTAGAGGTGGAATGGCCACTGTGGTGGTTTAGTTGTGGGCTAGCCAAATTTATGTAAGCTGGCAAAATAGCCTTCAAACAAGCTGCAGCCTGCCCTACAGCTTCCTCATCATCACAGATCAAGGAAAGCTAACTTCCAAACTAATCAAGGAAAATTATTCTAGATTATTGCTACTAACTTACCTCTTGTTTGTGATATTATAACATATTAATGCTTAATTGTGTAATTTTAATTCAGATGTGTGCATTATATTGATTATGATCTAATAAACAAAATTACTTGATCTGAAATATAATATTTACTTATCATTTATCGATAACATGCACATGTAAAATGCTTATAAGCAACATACAGTAGGAGTAGACAACTACAAAATAAAATAAAACTTGACTACGGAGTGGATAATGCTATTGAACAGACAACTCCGGTGTCTACTGCATGTACTGCGAAGCATGGACATGCTGACGTCGAATGGAGTGGATAACTTCGAACGAAATCTGGCTTCGTAGTAGTGCGAAGCATCGAAAGCCAGTGATTGACATACTACTACATGGTGTATGGCTAACATATAATTATAAATCAAACGAGACTTACCTGTAAGGTGAAGTTTGATAGTAATTCTGCGAACGAATAGCGAAGAAGGTAAACAATGAGATAGCTTTAGTGGATATGCAGGAAGCTGGTCACTTGTTCAGAGGAGCACACAGATTAGGGCAAAAGTTTTTTGAAAAAAGATGATGAAAACAATAACATACAATCAGTAACATACATTTACAATAAAATTATAGCGAAGAGTAAAATGTGGGTGGGAAACTCTAACCCAGGGGCGGGATTGTTTACCTTCTTCGCTATTCGTTCGCAAAATTACTATCAAACTTCACCTTACAGGTAAGTCTCGTTTGATTTATAATTCTGCTTCACTCATAGCTCCAAAAGCCAAACAATGAGACTTTAGAGGAGCCCTATTCTGTGTGCCGTTAACACTCAGCCACTGTATATCATACAGTCATGCATTATTAATAATGATGTAATGCCATATCTTTGATTATAAAACTTTGATATAGTAGTAGTATAATATATAGCCTGTAGTGGCATCAGTCCTGGTACATGTACCACAGCTTTTTATTTGAAGTGAAACCTTAGCACTATGAAACTCTGCCGTAATGTGCATTGCATTTCTAGCTCTCAATGTATTTCTGCAAACTAGTAAATACAGTAGTTAACCAGAAGCTAGCAGCATTCTTGTGGTGATAACTTGACCACCTTAGTTTGGCAATTGTGTGATATTCATTATGAATAAATACACTTACATTGTACATGTACATTATACATGTAGCGCGGATGTAAATGACATCATATAATACAAATGTACATCTTAATAGATACAGGATGCATTGTAGGTAGCCTGTTTTACAATTTTCAAGACTGAAAATTCAAAGAGTCTTCAGATTTCCCAAGAAATTTGAAAGTTCGTCCAGAACCATCCGTGAATTTCAAGTGTCTACATAGCGAGGCAAAGTTAGCCTTGCATAAACAACACCTCTCTGTTAGTTGTCTCTAATAGCCCTGCTGGCAAATTCCATGTCACAAGGACAGAGGGTACAAAACAACCAGTACTTTGTTAAACCTTATTCACAGGTATAAACAAACAGCAACTGCAAATGTGTGCAGCAATAAATTCAGCAACATCATCTAGGCTTAGATGATAATATGTACATTTACAAATGAGCTATTTAGTTGGTCAACTTGATTAATAAAAGTGTATAATTTTACTTATATATACAGGGTTCCTGGGTTGAAGCCATTATCAAGTTGATAATAGTGTTCCCAGCAACCACATACACCTTGCAACTTTCTGCTGGTGCAATCCTAACTCTTGAAAGTGAGTCATGAACTTTTCCCAGCCTGTCTATGGCCACAATCTGCTACATGTACAATGTAGCTAGTGACACTTTGAATATTAGTTATGCACATTTTCCCCAAACACTTAACAGAGGGGCATACATTGTGATTAGTATCAAACTTTAGCCAGCCTGGCACAAAGGTATCTACATGTGCATAAACATCATATGCAAACAGTAGAATAGGTAAGGCTTTCATCATATGAATTAGATCACTACTAATTCCAAAAAAATATCAACAGAAACATACATGTATCAGAATGGTCAAATATGACACAAGTTAGACAGCTACGTCATAAATGTAGTCTGGTGCAACTGAATTCAGTGTACTCGCTCAATTTACAGATGCATAATAAACTTGGATATTCAATTTATCAGAAATATATTATGATTGTATGCTAGTTGCCAATGATATCATTGACTTAGCTAGTTATATGTGCTAAATTATTTTAAAGAATGGGTTCTACTCATCAGATGATGTAGCTAACTGCAGCAGAGTTACTACATGTACAAATCTAGTCATTTGGCTTTTTAACTAATAGCAGCTTCAAGCCATTGTTAGCTAGCTAGCTAGCTATTTCATTACTGGTCCATCTCTTGCTGATAGATATCAAAGCACAACTTACAAAATAACCAACTAAACTACAAAGCATCTACAAGTACAGTATGTTCAACTCATTTTTATACAAAATACTGTAGATCCAACAGTATTATTAGTACTGTGCAAATTGTATGTCCACATTTTAACAGGTTCCATTTCGCTTTTCGGTTACCAAACCTTTAGCTATTAAATTGGTCAAGCCTAGCCTGTATAACGTACGGTAGCTTCTCAACTGGATAAGCTAGCTAGCAAGCAAGCCACTACCAAGCCAGTGGCCTGGGCTAATCTCTCTATCAATACCATGGAGCTTTCAGCATATACATGTAAGAGTCCAGCTAGATTAGGAATGCCTAGCTTTCAGCTATCAAATAAATGTTCCAGGAGCAGCTACAGACATTAAATTCAAAGTAGCAGATCTTATTGTGTAACAGAACAGGTCTGTGTTTAGTGTACATAAATGCCAGCTTTTATAGTAATTAGAAAGCTTTCAATGTAGCAGATTTCCACTTGTAATGTGTGCTGATCAGTCACAAAATAATACATGTATATCTTTCATTAATCTGAATATTCCAGGTGCAGCCCACAATACTGGTACAGCCTATGCTCTGAAATAAACCTAGGGTATAGTCAACTTCACAACAATTCTGATACCAATGGTACACAATTCGCTTGATGTCATAAAACAGCCAAGGAATCCAATGCCAATTGAACTTAAGTTTTTTCTATTTCAGATTTTTTTGTACTTAACAAGGTACATGTAGTTAAAAGACTTCAACCTTTTCAATTAATAGTCAAGCTTTTAGCCAGGAAAACAACTAATATGTGCTGACCAAGAGTAGACTATAACACACATTAGCTGAAGACCTTTCATTTCATAAGACATCATTTTATGACTTGTTCAGCTATGGTAAAATTGATCTGGAAGCGTAAAAGGTTTATTACAACACAGAATGTATCATGCGTCTGTCATTCGTCAATATTTCTAGAAATTCAACCAATTACAGTACAAGGCGAATTATTGTTTTGCCACTATATTCTGTGGAGTTGTCTCCATCTTCCTTATACAATGTATATATATATATATAAATAGTTTAACACAAGTCACTTCCATTGTGTTTTGCAGTGTCACCAACTGTTTCTGAGAATGATCCCTTCAAGCTGATAGCTTTCTTATTTTTCATCACTTATTGTCAAATTCCTATATAAGAAATTGTCACCAATCACTTTGATCATTTGGAGGTGATCATTTACTTTTTATAGCAACCAAATCCTATTCCTGTACAAACCAATATAGGTTGGCAAACACTATCATCAGTTAGAAAACAAGGATTTACTCAACACTGACTACGACAGTAATATGAACCCTCACTTGAATTCTGTCATTCTCACATAGAGTCCAGCAAAGAACAATCTACCTGCCTAGTCTGTCTGTTGATGACACCAGTCATCTTTGCCAATTATAGCCTTGGATTCTTTACTGGTTATCATCTGTTAAGGCTATGCCTAATTCAACATTGCAAAATAATCAGGTTCAATGGCTATATAGCTATATAGCCAGGCCGGCTGCAGCTACTTTATTCTACAATCCTGTTCATGCTATAAACACAAACTAAACTGTGTAATGCTTCATGGTGTAGCAAAGTCTTAGTTAACACCATATAAATATTATATGAAACATCTAGCAATCCACAAGAGAGGTTGGTTGCTCTCACACTTTTACCATCTTTACTATAGCCATTAAACTGTGCTTCAGAACTGAGGCTTTTTCATAATGTAATATAAAGCCACCCAGTAAATGACACAATATGTCGCTTGACAGTTGGCCACATCAATAATATACTGTTGCCAGATAAAGCAACCATGGAAGCCAAGGCTTGTTCATATTACATCAAGCCATTATAAACAACACAGTCATGTTGAGTTACTGCAACAGACAGATCATTATCATTATTTCTTAGACTGTGCTTATTCATAGGGCCACAGGCTTGTTCACAATATAATACCAAGCCATCCATAAGCAACAGAACATACTGCGACAGTGGTGTCATCATCAGTATACATGTAGTTATACGTGTACATAACTATTAGACTGTGGATGGGGACCCAGGCTTGTTAACATAGTATCAAGCCATCCAATAGGTAACACAAAATATGTGTCACTGCAACAATAGGGTCATTATATCAATATAGCTACATGTATATGTATAACTATTGGTCTGTTTGTGGGGACCCAGGCTTGTTTACAATACAATGTCACCCGTAAGCAACACAAATGTGTTACTGCAAAAGTCGGGTTATTATCAATGCAGTTGTATACACAACTACATGTATTAGACTGTACATTGGAACCCATGGAATCCATGATAGGCAACACCAATGTGTTACTGCAACAGTCGGTCATTATCACTGTAGTTATGTGTATAACTAGTAGACTGTGCATGGGGACCCAGGCTTGTTATCAATATCATCAAGCCACCCATTAGTAACACCATGTGCAATGTGTTACTGCAACAGTCGGGTCATTATTAGTACAGTTATATGTATAACTGTTGTATTCTTCTAACAGTTTATTTAATGTCTTATGTTACTGCTCAATTTCAACTCTGACTTTACCATATAGCAGAAGTGTTTATATACCCAAAAATATATCTAACATCTTACAGCTATAAGCTATTCTAGCCAAAAGCTAGCTTTGCACATAATATGACAGGAGGCGATGACTCCAACAAAACACAACAGTAATTATTGTCATATTATAATGTCTCAACACCTCTTTCCTGAAATTTGATTATTCCTTTATTTGGGCTTCCGGTTTCTTGTGGATCGTCTGGGGTTAGAACGTGTGTATGCACTTGGGTCTGGCATCCTGGGATTCCGGTATTTGATCTTTGGTGGTGTTGGTGGTGTATTGTGTTCAGGTTCTGTACTTCTCTGCTTATTAGTGTTGCTTGTAGGAGATTCAGGTATATGTATATCTTCTGGTGGTTCACCATCCTCTGCACTGACATGTCGAAGCTGTAACTGATCTATATGCCTTTTCCAGACTGGTCCTCTTGGCATAATCTTGACCATTACCGATCTGCTTCCCAGAACTTTGGTGACCACCGCCTCTATCCATTTAGGTTGCCTGTTTCGTCTAGGTCCACAGTATAGCGCATAGCAGGGGGTTCCCACATTATAGCAATGTAACTTCTTAGTTCTCTGGACGTCTTGCATTTGTTTTCCTTGAGCCAAATGAGCCGGAGAAGGTAACAGCACATCTATCTTTGTCCTGATCTGTCGTCCATTCAGTAGCTCACTAGGAGAGAATCCATAGGATAGCGGTGTTCGTCTATATTGCATTAGGAACTCCTGAAGAGCTTGGTTGGTGGAAAGAGTAGACTTCTTTAGAGACTGTTTAAATGATCCCACCATTCGTTCAGCTGCTCCATTAGTGGCTGGATGGTAAGGTGCTCCTCGTAGATGGATGATTCCCCTCTCCTTACACCACTGCTGAAACTCGTCTGAGGTGAAGCTTGTTCCATTATCTGTGACTATGGTATGAGGATAACCAAAGTGAGCAAAATCTTTTTCCAGTAGGTCTGTAGTTGCTTTGGTAGAGGTAGAACTTGTTGGATGTATACAAGGATACTTGGTGTAAGCATCTACTAGGACCAGCCAATTGGTCCCCATGAAGTTGATTGCGTGGTCGATGTGTAGTCTGCTCCACGGCTTTTCTGGCATCATCCAAGGGTGAATTGGTGCCTTAGTTGGTTGGTTATGATGTTCCCTGCAGGTGGTGCATTTCTGAGTCATCTCCATAATGTCCTTGTCCATACGAGGCCAGTAGACTGCAGTGCGAGCCAGTTGCTTCATTCTCTGCATGCCAAAATGTCCCATATGTATCAGTTGTAACACATCCTTTTGGAGAGATAGGGGAATTACCACTCTGCTTCCATATAGTAAACATCCATTTTCGATTGATAGTGATGCAGTTAACTTCTGGAAATCCTTGATGCTGTAGCCTTCCAAGTTTACTTCACTCTGATATGGATTCCGCTCTTCATCTTGCCAGCCTTCCCTGGTATATCTCATAATTTTGCTGAGTACTGGATCTTTAGCCGTTTCTTTCTTCAGCACTCCAGGTTCTGTTGGAGAGAGTTGTGTGCCGATAGCTTTGATACAGCAAACAGTGTCTATATCTTCTCCTTCTTCTTCTGCATCAAACTTAGCATCAGGGCCACTAGGTAGTCTGCTGAGTACATCTGCATTTCCATGTTCTGAGGTTTTCCTGTATTCAATGGAGTACTGATACTGGTTTAGTGTAAGTGCCCATCTGGCAAGTCTGTTGGCCGCCATAGCCGGTGTTGCTTTGTTGGGGCCAAAACAGAGTAAGTAGAGATCGATGATTCGTTATTAGTATGAACTTCCTCCCATATAAGAACTGATGGAACTTGGTGATGCCAAAGATAATAGCTAGTGCTTCCTTCTGGGTTTGGCTGTATCCTCGTTGAGTCTGTGTCAGTGTCTTGCTTGCATGGGCAATTGGTCGTTCAGATCCATCTCCGTATCGATGGAATAGCACTACCCCGAGTCCCACTGCCGATGCATCACAGGATATGCCTAACTTTAATGATGGGTCAAAATGTGCCAGGACAAGGTCACTGCATAACATCTGCTTGAGTTGAGAAAATGCTGCTTGTTGAATTGGTGTCCATTGCCATTTCTCTCCCTTTCTTAATAACTTCTGAAGAGGTGCTGTGACTGTTGATAGATCTGGTAGAAACTTGTGGTAGAATTGGATGGATCCCATGAAAGATTGTAGACCTGTTACATCAGTGGGTGGTGGCATCTTCTTTACATCTTCTACTCCAGATCCTTTTGCTATGCCTTCTTGAGATAGCTGGTGTCCCAGGTATTCCACTGTGTCTTCTGCAAAAACACACTTCTGGAGATTACATCTTAACCCTCGGTCTTGCAGGCGTTGAAGTAGTCTGCGAAGATTGATTAGGTGATCTTCTGCTGTTGCTCCGGACACTAGAATATCATCCAGGTAAACAGCGACTCCAGGCAGATCTTGGGTTAGTTGCTCCATAATCTCTTGGATATATCCTGGTGCAGAACTTATTCCAAAAGGTAAGCGCTTCTGTAATAGGACTCCTCTGTGTGTGCTGAGTGCTAGTTTCTTTTGACTTTCTGGTGCTAAGCAAATCTGGTTGTACGCATCGGCCAAGTCGATCTTTGAAAAACCATGTCCGCCTCCTAGCTTCCTCATCAGTTCTTCTGGTAAAGGGATTGGCTGACGATGATCTTCTAGCTGTGCGTTGACTGTCACTGAGTAGTCTCCACAAACTCTCAACTTCCGTCTTGGTTGTCCAGGTAGCTGTGCTTTTCTTATTGGTACTACGGGAGTACCATAAGAGTTAAACTGTACAGGTTCCCAGACTCCTCTACTGATTCCAGCATCATACGCTTGGCCTAAATCTTCTTGGATGGCATATGGTACTGGTCGGGGTTTGCAGAAAATAGGCTTACTGTCTTGTTTGAACTTCACTTCTAGTTCAAAATCCTTTAGACATCCTAATTCTGGCGTGAAGAGATCCTTGAACACTGATGTTAGTCTTCTGCATGCTTCCTTAAGGTTGCTGCTGATTGTGAGAATGTCTGTATGTTGTCTTCTATCGGCTTGTGGCATCAGAGAATCTAGGGAGATGTCTAGCTGTTGAATTCCACCTCTGCCCAGAAGGTTGAGATTAGGTATTTTGCTGATTACAAACTGAAGGGGTTTCTCTTGCTGACCTCCTACTTTGATGTTGAGTGTACACGTGCCTATAATCTCTATCGGGTTATGGGTAGCTGACTCATAGTGAATCAGTGGTGGTTGCAGTGTAGGTGCTCCTAGTCTTCTCCAATTGTGTTCTGATAGAAAGTTTTCTCCCGCTCCTGTGTCTACTTCTAGTTGCAGTGGCTGTCCTTGAAGAATTAATTCTACTTGAATCTGTGGAACAGCATGTACTGTTTTTAGAGCCCTCACAATATTTAATGGTTGAGAGTTCACCTTCTTCTTTTTGCGGCAGACTGCTTCTAGATGTCCTGTTATCTTGCAGTAGTTGCATGCAGAGTTCTTGTATCTGCAGTCCTTTTGATTATGATTTGTCCTTCCACAGCAGTTACATGGTGAAGCTGTTTGTGAGTGTGTCTTTGTTGTTGGAGTCGTCTTCTTCTTCCGTAGCAAGTGTAGTGTATTGGTTGTTCCATGGACAGTTTCCTTGGCTACCTTGGCTGCTTCTTCCGCTTCGGCTGCTACCTCTATTGCTCTGTTGAAAGTTAAATCTCCATTTTTCAATTTGAAAAGTGCTTTTAAAATGGCTTCATTTCCTACTGAACATATGAATCTTGTTCGTAAGGCTTCATCCTGGGGATCCTGAATAGATGTGAAGTCGCATGTGGCTGCGTCATGCCGAATCCTAGCTGCTAATTCTGGAATTGTCTCTCCTGGTTTTCTTTTCATGTCACTCCAGAATCTGTACCTCTCTCTGATGATAAAAGTCCTTGGGTTATATTGAGTCATCATATAGTTGTAGATTTCCTCCATCTCCAGTTTCTGTATGTCTTTTCTTGGCTGCTGCTCTGTCCAATCCTTCAGTTGTTTGTATATATCAGTAGATTGGTTAGTCAAGAATACCTGTGGTACTTTTTCATCTGTGATAGACTGAGCCTGGATAAAAGTAGTGAACCTTGAGAAGTAATCAGTCCATAGTTCCGTATTCGGATTGAATGCAGTAAAACTTGGTGTGGTTTGCACTTGCCTGCCTGTTGATTGAGCAAGTAACTTCATCTGTTCTGCATGCTGTGATCTTTGTTCCTCCAGCTGCCTTTCCAGATGTTCCTTCTGCTGCTCCATCTGTTCCTTCTGTTGAGCAATTTGTTGGGTTAGCAAGGTAACTAGCTGTTCAGTTGTAGTAGCCATAGTTATTTGACCAATATGTGAGTCAAATTTACTTACTTTCGGTTCAGATGGCAGCTGATGAGTTGATACTTGATATGTGGTTAATCCTCGTCGCCAAATCTGTTGTATTCTTCTAACAGTTTATTTAATGTCTTATGTTACTGCTCAATTTCAACTCTGACTTTACCATATAGCAGAAGTGTTTATATACCCAAAAATATATCTAACATCTTACAGCTATAAGCTATTCTAGCCAAAAGCTAGCTTTGCACATAATATGACAGGAGGCGATGACTCCAACAAAACACAACAGTAATTATTGTCATATTATAATGTCTCAACAATAACTATTGGACTGTGCATGGGGACCCAGGGCTTGTTCATATTATCAAGCCACCCATTAGCAACATGAATGTGCTACGGCAACAGTCGAGTCATTATCAATATAGTTATATGTATAACTATTGGGCTGTGCATGGGGACCCAGGGCTTGTTCATATTATCAAGCCACCCATAATCAACACAATGTGCAATGTGTTGCTGCAACAGCCGGGTCATTATCAATATAGTTATATATATAACTATTGGACTGTGCATGGGGACCCAGGGCTTGTTCATATTATCAAGCCACCCATTAGCAACACAATGTGCAATGTGTTACTGCAACAGTCGGGTCATAGGTATTGTGCATGGCAGCAAACCTTGATGGTGTACAGGAAGACCCAGGCTTGCGAAGCAAGCGATTCCAATGATTAGCAGGATGCAAAGCATCAATGCTGGTACACCATATCCTACAAATCAAAGTTATACTTACGTGTCCATCTATGGTAGTAAGCTATGCGACCCAGCCACCTGCAGTCCAAAAGCAAAGTGACCAGCTTCCTGCATATCCACTAAAGCTATCTCATTGTTTAGCTTTTGGAGCTATGAGTGAAGCAGAATGCATGTTTTAACAATCTTTTTTCTGTTTTTGTATATGTAATATCCTATGCAAAACATATGTGAGGTGTATATTCTCATAAAATACATATATCCACTGTTCTAGGAAAGAATAAGGACAGTTATTCTACTAGATATGTTTGTTGGGTTGTTTAGCAGCAGCTAGTGGCAGTCTAAAAGCCAACACAAAACAAAATATGCAAAAAAACAATGATTTGATCCTAGGTCTCATATTTGAATAATTACATGACGTACAGTGTGCAGCTCTGTGGTGGTTTAAATGGCTTGTATATGCGCAGTTTACTAGGAGTTATCCCACCTTTTGCTTAGGGGAAAACCTTGCTGCTGAGCAACTGACAGGTTCTGGAAGCTCCGCCTACCTTCATTTATAAAAACAAAATGGCCATAAGAGATAGAAAAGTTGATCATTTTTAAGCCAGTTAGAAGCATTAGGATGAGTGGATGTTCAATATTTAGTAACATTGCAATGGAATATCATTCCACCAGTACTATAAAACCTTTTTGTAATAGTATAACGGACGTGACGTCAGGCTAGCAGGGCGAGAGAGTGAGATTGCAGTTTCGATCAGGAGCCTGAGGGAGATAGACCCGCTGGAGAGACGACTGATAACTTGAAAGACATAAGGTAACTAATATACTATTACATGGTGTCAGAATAGTGCACCTACGCCGTAAAGACAGTACCTGAGTTAAAACCATATGAGTTTGGTGGGGAGTAGGTTCATTGAAAGAAAAGTTACCTAGCTTGTGTGACGTTGCTGATAGTGATTGATTATTATATCATATCATTAGTCGGATTATTCATCGATTGAATTGAAATTAAAATTAAGTTAGGTCGTTTCTAGTTTGATTGAACTAGAGCATCAATAACAATAGGAGGTGATTTCTTTTTTCATACGTCATCGTGGTTGCTGAGTATAAAGTGTGACTGCACTTGACATTATTATTTTGTGTGTCTCCATTGTTAACATCGGCGATGTGGCAGAGGGCTCCTCGACCAGAGACGACCGGTTCGTGAAAAAAATTGATTTTTCAAGTGAATCGCTAGCGCTTGATTGGAAAACATTCAAGGCACAGTTTGACATTTTCAAAGTAGCAAAAAAATGGGGAGATTGGGAAGAGGAAGAAAGAATCGCAAACTTGCTTGTCCTAATGGGCCCGGAAAGTGTGCCAATATATACCTAGTTTCAATTCGACGAGGATGTGTCTGAAAGAGCAAAAACTCTGGCAAATACTATTAAAATGTTTGACGCTCATTTCGAGCCAGTAAAGAATGTTATCTACGAGCGGGTGAAATTCAACAACATAAGACAGGGTAGTAGTACAATACATAAATTCATTACCGAGCTGCAATCCCAAGCAGATAACTGTGAATATGGTGTTGTGAGAGATGAGCTGATTCGGGATAGAATTGTAGTGGGGGTAACAGACAATAAATTAAGAGAGTACCTTATCGACACTGATGACTTAACACTGCAAAAAGCTATCCAGAGGGCGAAGCAATACATAAGGGATCCGACATTATGACTAGGGACGTGTGAGTCGGTAGAGTCCACAGCCAGGTCATGGTTAATTAATGTGAAGGTAAATGGGGCGCCAGTAAAATTTAAAGTTGATACAGGGGCTGCGGTCACAGCAATGCCGGCGCACATGGAACGATACTGCAAAGGTCTGCTCGGGCCATCTAGAAAAGTATTAAAAGGAGCAGGAAACAATAGACTACTGGTAACGGGGGAGGCAGAGGCCACTCTGGAACTGAATGGTAAGAAGACCAAGGAGACTGATTACTTTATAAAACGGCTAGTTATGCCGCTTTTGGGGAAGCCTTCTATTGAGCACCTCGAGGTAATCCGGTTCATGGATAGTGTAGGTCTGGGTGGGTGCCCTGACTGGAAAGCAATGTATCCCAAACTATTTAGAGGTCTTGGAACAATGGAAAATGAGGTCGACATCCAGCTGAAGGAGAACATGATGCCCTTTGTGCAGACTGCCCCTAGACGAGTAGCTGCAGCACGCAAGAAGCCGCTACTGGAGGAGCTACGTTGAATGGAGAAGCTCGGAGTCATTGAAAAAGTGGAGACTCCGACAGATTGATGCTCTCCTTGTTTAGTTGTACCTAAGAAAAACGGGAAACTTAGGGTGTGTATTGACTTCACACAATTAAATAAAGCCGTGAAAAGGGAGTACCATCCACTACCAACCTCGGAAGAAACGTTGGGTGCGTTGGGAAATTCACGAATATTTAGCAAACTGGACGCCAACTGCGGATATTGGCAAATGAGGTTGAGTAAAGGGTCACATTTGCTAACCACATTTATAACTCCTTTTGGCAGGTACTGTTGCAAACGGCTTCCATTTGGAATTAATTCAGCCCCAGAGATTTTTCAACGAGAAATGCAGAAAGTATTAATGGGCCTGGATGGAGTTGTATGTCAAATGGACGACATATTAGTCTACGCAGAGACTCGACAAGAGCATGATGCCATTCTAAAGCAAGTTTTTGATAGGCTGAGAGCAAGCGGTGTCACTCTTATTGCGGACAAGTGTGAGTTCAACAAGGCAGAGGTAAAATTTCTGGGTCACATAATTGGGTCAGAGGGTATTAAGGCTGACCCCAAAAAAACTAAAGCGATAGAAGGATTTCCCACACCTAGCTGCCGAAAAGAGTTGAGGAGATTTTTCGGTATCGTAAATTACTTGGGGAAATTTTCTGCGGCCATTGCAGAGAGTACAGTGAATTTAAGACAGTTACTAGGTAAAGACTGTGATTGGCACTGGTCCACGGAACATGATAGGGAATTTAAGAAGGTAAAATCTCTGATGACGTCTGCGCCAACATTGGTGCCGTACAAGTTGGAGAATAAAACAATGGTTAGTGCGGATTCCTCATCATTCGGTCTCGGTGCAGCGTTGCTGCAGCTAAGTGACGGGCAGTGGAAGCCAATGGCTTATGCATCACGGTCCTTAAATGATGCCGAGAAGCGGTATGCTCAGATCGAAAAAGAGGCATTAGCTATCTGCTGGGCGTGTGAGAAGTTTAGTTATTATTTGTCTGGGCGTGAGTTTACTGTCGAGACAGACCACAAGCCACTGGTGGCAGTTCTGGGTGATAAGGAGTTGGCAAAGTTACCAATCCGCGTGCAGAGGTTTAGGCTGCGGATGATGTCATTCAGTTATAATATAGTATATACACCAGGAGTCAAGTTGGTACTAGCCGACGCACTTTCTAGAGCTCCGCTGTTGGAGACGGCCAGAGAAGGCGACCGGGACTCTCTACTCATTCAGGAATTGATAGCGTCGCTACCGATATCGCCGGCGCGTCTCCAGAAAATCAAGGCCGCCATGCTCACAGAAGAGGAAGGTAGACTTCTCTTGATGTATGCGATGAATGGGTGGCCCCCTTCGGCTAGAACCGACGCTCATACTCGACAGTTCTACAGCTTTCGAGACCACTTGACAGCTATCGAAGGCATCGTGTACTTTGACAATAGGATATATATACCTGCCATAGAACGAGACAGAGTCCTCGAAGAAATACACTCGGGACACCAGGGTGAAACAAAATTGCATTCGTAGAGCCACTGATCTGGTATGGTGGCCAAGAATGACAGCAGATATCCGGGACATGGTTAAAGCTTGTTCTCGCTGTGAGGAGTTTCGGTTGAAACCACGTGAGCCACTGAGTAGTACCCCGTTGCCCGAGCGGCCGTAGTGGCGACTAGCAGTCGACCTATGCGAGAAGGAAGGGAAAACCTTCCTGGTAGTGGTGGATTACTTCAGCAGATTCATTACAGCTAGCGAATTGACAACGACCTCAGAAGCGGGAGTAATCGTGGCTAAGTTGGAGGCATTGTTCTGCCTGTTGGGGGTCCAACAATTTTAGTAACAGCAGGCAAACTTCATAGCGCTGTTTTCGGTCTTTGACCCCCTGTAACGTTGGGTCATGTGACTTAATGCTAACACTGAAAGCTGTCCAGGCCCTTTCAGACATGGTTAAATATGTGGGAAAATTTTCGAAAGAAAATTCAGACTCCAGTTACATCACCTTAACCACAGCATTAGATAGCCCTTAACTAGTGACTACAGCTCAGTTGGGTATAAATATAAAGTTCTTTATTCATTGTAGCCAATTTTGTGTTCTGAGCTTTTTATCAGTAGTATGCATGTGCATACAATGTATCAATCAATATTAGTATTAGTAGCTTTACAGCAAGTGGATTATAGCAACTATAGCTGAATACAACAGCTATAATACTTGACACTGTTTTGCAATGCATGCTTACTAAACCATCTCCACTGGACGTTACTGGGTAAAAATTATAGGTGGTTGAAGCTGCTGTAAGATGCTAGAAACAAGATAATCTTTCCTGGCAAATTCTTATTCTCCATACTAATACCTCTACCACTTCACCTAACAAGGCTCTTCTCACTCGAACTAAAGAATATAACAGACAGATGTCATACACATATAGATTATGAGAATGGATCAGAGTGCAGCTTTTGCTGATGCAGCTAACTGCATTTTAAGGTTTCCTAAATTGCTTTTAGAATGGACATCACTGAAAGAAAGACCTCAACAATTTGTAGAATTATCTATCACTTTTAAAAAGCTGCCTACGCTGCTTGATGAGGTAGCTACAACTCATAATGAGCCACATGCAGCTCTTATAGAGCTAAGTGAGAACGCTGCAAACACACCACCATCTAGTATATTTTCTGAAGTGCCACCTATAGCTACTGATGTATCACCTATGGGTCCTATTGAATCCCTTGAAGATCCTGGACAGCCAACTAATGGTATTCTTGAGTTACATATTGATTTTGCAGAGTCATCTAACGGTCCTGTAAAGTTACCAAAGGTCCATAATATAGAGTTACCTAGTGGCCTTGTAGAGTCACCTAAATATCCTGTGAATTCACTTAAAGATCTTGAAGAGTTATCTAAGGGTGTTCAAGAGTTACCTAATGGTCTCATTGGGTCAACAAACACTTTGGGAGAATTACCGAATATTTTTCCAGGGTCAGGAAAAGGCCTTGCCGAGTCAATTAAGAGTCTTTTAGAGTCACCTACTGAACGTGAGGAACCATCTAATGGTGATGCGGAACAGCCAAAGTTTTCTGTAAATCTATTCGCATCAGGCAATGTGTCAGCAGAAGATCTTACAAAAATATCGGGGTATGCTATAAATTTAGTTATAAATAATGGAGAGTCAGTCTTAACTCTTGAAGATTCATCATCCAATGTCCAACTGACATCTCATAACGAGTTACCCGAAATTCATGAAGAGTCATCTGTTTTTGGAGAGTTGCTTGAGTCCCCTCCAGCTTCCTTAGCTATAGTGCCTACTACACACGATCTGCTATTCCATCTTATCATGGCTGAGTAAGTTGTGTTTACATGCATAACAGCTTTTCATTCAATAAATTGGATTTTTATTTTGATAATATTATATTATGTAGACAAACTCCAGCAGATTTCACGCATGTATGCCGTGTTTCGAGTGAGAAGATGACTATATTTGATTACAATATTACATAGCAATATAACCTACTCACTATCCTACAGTAGGAGTTTTACTTTAACCAAAAATAGAGTGCTAGTGTAAATATTATGTGGGTAAGCCGAAAATGTTGTTTGTATTATTTTAGTTTGAATAGAGATGCTGATAATTTTGGTCCTTATATGAAAAGCTGCACATTGACATTTCTAAACCGTCCCTTACTGTGTTATCCTCTCCACTTACTCAACTCCATACAGACATTCCGTGAGTATAATGACAGCCTGTACTCAATCTGCATTAAAAACAGCCATTTTTCATCCCTTATTCTGCATTTTTTTATAACTGAATAGTATAATGCGCCCGACAATTCTTCATGAAACCAGCTAGTATTATTCTTGCACTGGAGCATGGCATGTATATCTATATGTAACTCCAAAGACCGCAATACTCCACCTCTTCACACTTCGCTACTCTGTATTTGGTGTTTTCATGCTTCATTTATGACCCGAAATAAATAATAATTTGAAGGAGAAAAGCTCAAGAACAGATTTGAAGGCATCTGGTTTAGGATTTTCAAGGACTCCCTCTCACTAACCTTAAATCTGGGTAAAGGACCAAGTGGGCGCCGCAGCCTTTACCAGGATTGTCTTAGCTGGCTGCTCAAGGAAGAGACAAACAGATGGTACAGTATTGCTCTTGTGAGTATTGTTATGGATTTGCAAGCATTATCTACATTATGTACATGTACAATCTAGATAGTTTCATAGGTTAGCACCAGTTTCCTACTGGGCTAACAACATGAGCTCAATGGCGCCAACATATGGTAATTATACAAATGATCTGGAGCAAATTGTGCTGCCAAACCACTGCTACAGCAATACACAAGAAATATAATAAGTGAATGACGTACTTGTACTTGCATAGACAGCCTAATTGCATAGTCACTTTGAATACAACAACTCATTCACAGAACATGGCAAAAGCTATTGCTGCCTTATACATAGCAAGTCAAAAGGTCAAACGCACTAAACACATAGAATTATGTAACTACATGACTCATTATCACTTGACGACACAAAAGTAACAACACAAAACACTGACAAGTTAAACAGAAACTAGAACTAGAGTTCTAGTTAGTGACAGGAGATAAATCTGGCCGTTGGTGATGATGATGCTAAAACCAGAAATATAAAAGTTTGCAACTAACCTACTATTACTGTACATAGTAAGTCTGTACTTACACTGGCTAATTTCTGGTCACCAGTGGCTACAAAAAGAGTGTACAATATTAATATTGTTTTTAACGACTCTGTGTGGAAATCCACAAGGGTACACTACTATTCTTGAGATCCTTATCTTAGGCATAGGAGGAATAGCAATTTAGATGATATATAGTGGCATTCAACACTAGTCTTGTTATTAAAGTAAATCAGAATTTTATTTTGTGAAGTAGTGAGTTTTTGCAGTGTAGAGAAATTTTAGTTTAGCAAAAAGATTTTTGTTATGTTGGCGTAATGGTACAAGTGTGTAGTCTTTCTGCATTTACTGTATATTGTCTTGTGTAGACAATGTTAAATGCATAAATTATTATCCTACTTTTCCAAAAGTTATACTTTTCAGTTAATTTCCCTTGGGCAGCCGCATTCACCTCCTTATTTTTTGTTGTTCAATCCACTCCTAGCCATATTTTATTCAATCCAACCCTGCCTCACTTCTACGCATTGCTCGATCCATTCTTGCCTTTCTTACAGAATATTTTGTTTCATTTATTGGATGAGTTCACCCAGTTTTGCCGGTCTGTTCATATTATATTAACAGATTTTGATAATGCGGTCACATACCTTGTGGAATGTACGTGTAGCTGGTGTAGCTGTTCCTTTGGAACAGCAAAGATGAATTTTAGTCAGCATCGTTGATGGATCCATTACATGGACCTCCTGTAGTATTAGTCATGCTCCCTGTTCTTGACCTGCTATATAGGGTGAACTGGAGTACCCATCCCTGTCTTTCTATTGAGCATCTATCTACCTGCCATTTCCTCAGAAATAAACAGTTTATATGGACATCAAAAATGTATCTTCAAATAAAAACTCGAGCGGCTATATACATGCATTATACTTGCGCTGCCATACGAGTATGTAGCTACATGCAATAACTTTGTGTATACACAGCTACTGTAATAATATTACCTAAGCGTGTATATCTTTCTTTCTCACAGACCCTACTCTTTATGACAGAATTGTGTAAGAACTGTATTCACATGAACTTCTGCTTCACAAAATGGGCGATTGTTTACATGTGGTGGGTGGAGTTCTTGCTAGACAACAAACTCCTGCATTTCATTGCCGATGAAGGCGGATGGGTAAGTGTACATGTAGCTTCTCCTATGACAGCTGTCGTTAGGTCAGTGTCCTTAGGTCAGTGTCCTTAGGTCAGTGTTCTTAGGTCAGTGTTCTTAGGTCAGTGTCCTTAGGTCAGTATCCGGCGTTAGGTAAAATTTTGATATTTTATTTATTACTGTAATAAAAGAAATGGAATATGAAATACACACAATTGAATTACATTCTATAATTACATTAGAATGCTAGTGTTGGTATACCATGCTTATCCGATACTTGTACAATAAAAACAAAAGAACAGCATACTGTACAATGTATTAAACGGCAAATTGGTGGCCAGATTTTTGAAATACCAGTTGCTATTAATTTGCATTTTACCACTATGATTATTTGGTGTAAGATACCAAACATTTCTATTCCATGTCTATTCTCGTTACGCGATACTAATTTCTATATAACAAATTATTATACTGAAATATCAGTATTACAGTTAGTCCACATGTCTGTTTGAGAGAGCTCTTCTTGCTTAAATTTTCTTGTTATTTAAAACAATACAATTATAGATCCTCTTCTATTTCAAAATAAAAATATAATATTACCCACTATTATTGAGTACAATTTGGAGTTGTTCTCTCTATATTTTTGGAAATAATTGGGGAGGATAACTTCAAAGTATAGCCATTAACTGATGCACATAATGGCATAAAATTGTTGGCTGCAACCAAATAACACGGTGTTTCAACCTTACAATTTACAATCTTTATTTTCTAGTCAGCTGAAAATTGGAATTTGGGATTGTAATACACATGAAGGAACGAAACCTCACAGCAGAACCTTGCTATTCCACCTGCTGTTACCATTTTGAGACAGAAGATTTTATGACCATACACTTCATGGAGCATCTCTCTTTATTTAACTGTATTACCACTTCCTGAAGGATATGAAGTTCTGAGCTATGTAGATATAGGGATGCTCACCATAGGTGTAAAGACATTTAGTATACCAGTACACGCAATATTGTGACAACACAGTATTGTGACTACAAATGCTACAAAGCTACATTTTCTTTATACTAAGAATTTGAATGCAGATTCTACAAACTGAGATGACTTCAAATTACACTAATAGTTGCAACAGTTACATGTATATGTAGCTAGTATTTTTAGTTGTAAGAATATGTCAGAAAACAGCATAAAATATAATAATAGTATTGCCACTACAACTCTGGTCTCGTAACTTTTACTGAAAGTCTGTTACATCATGACCAGCTTTAGTTGTGGTGTTTCATACGTAGACATGTATGTATATGACCAAAAAGATATTATTTTTGTAACTAATTAACAAAGCCTGGTTTAAATTGAAAGCTACATGTAAACACATACGCGTACATGTATATGTATATGTATGTGTATATGTACATGTATATAAATTGCCAAAGGGTATTGTTAGTGAGCTATGATTAGAGTTTGATAACTAATGGTGACCCTAGAATCTGCCCACAGCTGATTCAAAACACCTTTGCCACATCACTTATTGATTAAAGAAGCTTTAGTTCCATGAAGCACCACTTTTTTTCCTACTTTTTCATTAAACAATACTTGGTTAAATCACACCTAGAGTTAATGCTTAGCCTAGCTACATGTATCTTGCCTCATTTAACAAACATGTGAGAGGACTAGCAATGGTAAAGTTACCAAACCTGCATGTTCACGCTGTATTCCACCCATGTTACATGTACTTCAAAAAGTTGGTAGTATAAACAGGCCAAGTGTCTAATTGTACCTCTAATTAAGTCTTGACTAATCTATATGGCCATTTTGAATTTGAGCCACTGGTGCCATATATAGTTTATTCAGGAAACTGTTTTTTATTCCTAAAATTCATTTAACCTTGTATTGAGCATGCTTAATACTCAGTTATAATAGATCAACTTTCTTTTCATCAGACCCAACAGTGTTTATTTGGTAGATTTTCAGTGAGTTCGAGTCAAATTAGCTCCGGAAGGATTCTCTGTTTTCAGTGACCTCTGGCTTGAATAAGCAAGAAAACTGAAGCACACTATTTAAAGTATCTATGCAGCAAATTTACACCTCTAAACATAATATATAGTGACCACAGCAATAATTTAAATGGAAAGAAATTTCAAAAAAATTTCATTTGGAGTTGTCCTCACTACATTGTTCTATTTTACTGTCGCTGCCACTGCCGTGGCTGCTGCTTACATAAGTATAATAAAGGTATTTATACTTGGTAATTTGACAATAGGTAAACACACGTATATAGATTATGCATAAGATAGTCATCGCATACATAATAAATATGGGCAATGTTCATGAGAATGGTGTGACAAGGCAATGTAGTACGAGATAGCTATGTCTATAATAGTAATACTCTGGCTACTACAATAAAATATCAACATTGAAAGCAATTTCATTGAAGATACATGTACATGTACATGTAATTCTGAAATTGTTGTCTCTAATTATACATTGTACATAGTTTTTTTTATATTTATATGTATGTATATTCTTAAGCAATTCACTCTAGAGGTAAGCTTCACTTACAGTCTTCAATTATTAGGTAATAAAAAGTCCAAGAATTCAAGTGAACAGCAAAGCAAAGATGAACCCTTCATTACTTCAAAATGTCTAAAAAGTAATTAATCACTTGCAAATAACAACTTGATGGGAGTAGCACATTTACCTGCATCAGGAATGGAGATTTTTTATTGTGATTATAATTATTGTAGTAACAGTTTAAATTGATGCCAAAGGTTTTCATATAGGTGCAGCTAGGATCTGTTGAAATTCTACACGGTGAACTACGTGTACATGCTGCAGTCTGCGACTATAATAGTTTCAGCCTTTAGACAATTAAAAGTATCATGGTATACTGAGCAATGCAACTTTCCTGACAAAAATATGTTGTGTTGTGCCCCTTTAAAGATGAGCTACATGTACATTAATTGCCACTGCGACTTGAGCATTTATATATTAAACTGAAGGCACTACAGCGAACTTTGCAGACTAAAGAGCAGAAGCAAGACAAACAAAATGTAATAAGCAATGTAAATCCCGGTGAATCTACACATACTCCGTGAACTCGGGCTGGTCAGTTAAAGTACATGTAGTCGTGGAAAATGCTATAACTGTCAGAATACCAATTACATCTAACGAAATTGTCCTACTTGGAGACATGGATTGAGGAGAGATGTTAATATGGCAAATAGTGCAATTTCAGGTCATAATATTGAAGACTATGAGGATGCTTTGTAAATTTCTGACAGTACCAAAGAAGATTTCAGGAAATTATGAATAACCAATTCCCCTGCCTCATCACACATGACCCCAGAACAGAAAGTTTTACTGAATATTGAGAGTTGTCACCAACTAAAGAGGTTAATGTTGGAGACGGTCATGGTGTTACTGTTGTGGGGACTGTAACAGTTCAACTGGTAATATCTTAAGGATGTACTCTACGCACTAGAACTGACGAGGAACCTGATATCAATAAAAGCTACCACTGAACACAGAATGACTGTTCTGTTTGGTCAAAGCCGGCTGTTAGTTCTGAGATAAATATGGAAAAGTTCAAGCCATTTGGCTTATGGTGAATAAACGGTATTATATGGATTTTTCACTGCAATATTCAACACAAATCTAATTCAATACCTGATTTGGTTTACGCATATGTATTGTACAAGTGTAACTTTCAGTGGGAATTATACGACATATTGATGGTTTAGATGAAGGTGACATTTCAGTGTTGATTGTTTTGTTAATACTATTATTGTTTACCAATTGTTGTTACAAAAATGCTCATAGTAAGTAGAAATAGTATTGTACATATTATATGATGTATGTAAAATGTATACTGTCAGCTTTTTTGTTGTTTGGCTTTTTTGGCTTGGCATAGTTTGCTGAGCTGTAATTTGAGTTTTTAGCAAATTAACTTAGTGTTTCCAGGGACTGCTAATTCCAACACCTGTTAAGATAAAATAATGATAGTCATCTTAGTTTATTCATAAAGATTACATTAATGATAACAATATAGGAACCTGATAATTTTATGGAGATTGGAGATTTGGAGATTGTAAAGTATTCCAATTGAAAAGACAGCTAACGTGAGAAAATCGCCAAAATCCGAGCAAATCATTATTAATGGAAAACCTCTCGAGCTCGCTGAGCAAGCACTGAAAATCCAAACTGCTCAGAGAAAATCTGAGAACTTGAAAGCCCCGCATACAAAATGAAGTGATCAAACAATTCAAAATTGTGTCTAATTCAAACCAATATGGTGATCCCTTGGAGTTTGAATTAGGCAAGTTCTACTTAATCTAAATGCTAGGCAACAAACATATTATAGCATTGCTGCAAGATCAGAGTGGTTAGGGCTAGACTACTCAGTCACCAACACCTTGTATCTGCATTATGTTCTACGTCTACATGATCATGGACCCACAAGTAGCGCACTTTGCCGTGGTTTACATCAAGGAGGTGACATCAACAGATGTATACCAGGCACTAACTGGCATTGTCATCTACTCCTGCACAAACATCTACTTTGCAGCTACTATATCCCACACTGAGATGTTATCACAGTGTAATGATTGCTACTTGCAAGTATTAACAGCTGGCATATTGATCAGCATTACATAACTAGTCGTGGTGCGCACATATTGGAGGCTTGGTAATACCTACGTAGAATTTCACTGTACTTAGTGTTTGAAGTGTGATTACTTGCATATGGGAGTACACTGCGTATTGTCACCTGGATTACAGTGTTTATGCAGTAAGCTGGTAGAGTGCTTAACTAGTAAATTATTCATAAGCAAATGGGTTCAAATCTTACTTGAGCATATTTATTTTCATTTAGGAACTGGTAATTTCTCAGCTACTATAAGATTAAGTGGATAGCTATATGATACTAATCTGCATATACTGTGTACCCAACTCACCCCACCTCGACAAGCTAGCCTAATCAAAGCATGTAGTTGAAGACATAGATGTCCTGAAATTATTCAAGTAGCTGGGGAGATAGAACTTTCTATGCAGTAAACGGAATATTCAGTATTGGTGCTGGAAAAAACATTAAAGAATCTTACTACATAACCTTTAGAGGGCTAAAGAGGAGGGAGAGAAATTAGATGATTGTTTCCCTTAACAATTTTTTAGAAATGTGTTCTTTAATGATATACTTTGACTAACTACATGTAGTTACCACTATGTTGTGATTAGTACCTATTATTTTGGCTTTTTGATGAAGCAAAACATGCCTGTAAGGCATGATGTGTAGGCAGATTTTAGTTAAAAAAAG
This sequence comes from Bugulina stolonifera, assembly GCA_935421135.1. NCBI lineage: Eukaryota > Metazoa > Bryozoa > Gymnolaemata > Cheilostomatida > Bugulidae > Bugulina > Bugulina stolonifera. The sequence continues at coordinate 4,860,337 of OW285190.1, read as the reverse complement.
GCTCGATCATGTAAAGAGCTGAATAAGACATTGATCAAGATAAGATTCAAATGGGTTCATTGACCTTCTACTTTATTGATAACGATTACTTCATTGATATACATCTGGTATTATAATAATTCTTTAGTAAAACTTCAAAGTTAATTACTTCCATTTCTATTTAAAACTTTTTAGAAAGGAATTCCTTGGGCACGCATCATTATCAATGTAATGTTTTACACAGGTATAAGGAGACACGGCAGACTACATGTACATTTAGCTGCTGTAGGTCATCTATTCATTCATTCAATAGTATAACCTTAACCAAGGAATGTACAGTACATGTACAATATTTTGACATTTTATTCCCGCTACACATGTACTCGTATAAACACTGCTTTATTATATATTTGAATGTAAAAGAACTTTGATGGAAAGTTGACTTAGTCTATTAAAATATGGACACCTCTCTAGGTGAACATGTACAATGTATATACATGCATGTTAACAGCTGGTCTGTAGATCGAGTGAATCATTCCTTTTTTGGCGAACCCTACCTACAGCAAGCGGAAGCAAAACAGCTGCTCCTATGATTCCGCAAGCTCCAACGAATATTATTCCATATCGTTCTTTAGTTGCCTCAGCCACATAGGCTACAACAATCCATTGAAATAGAAACAACAAAACAGGTAGTTCCTAGAAATTACATCCACGTGTATATTTGCTTGAAAGCTGGCATTTCATGATCCAGTTCACTGTTAAAATATAAAAATTTTAAAAGATTGTATTGAATATCATTCCGTCTTCCTAGGATTAAGTGAAACATACCTGCGAGAGGCACCAATGCTAAGCTGCTGATACCACAGGCCAATAAATGAAGTCCAAACAGAAGTGACAGTTGGTTAGGTTTACAGAAGTCATTTAGTACGCTGAGTACACATGCCATGGTGACACCTAGCCCTAGTCCCCAGCAAGTAGCCAATCCATAGTACATTGCCTGGTTGTGAAAAAATAAGAAAGTTCTAATTAAATTTGTTTGGCTTCAGTAGCTACATGTAGGCTACTATACATCATTGTATACAAGTAGTTCAGACTCTGTAAAATGTAAAATAAATATTTACACTGTCAGTATATTATTTTACCAGTGCAGCGCACATGATGCATGATTAAGACTATCTGATACTACATGTAGGTTTCACCTAAAGATGAGCTGTGAAACCTACCTTGCTGCTTGTGAAAGATGCTGCAACTGCGGCCACGCCAAAGAACCCAATAGCTGAGGTGTACAAAGTGAGTTGTTCAAATTTCAATGAACTTGTCACTATCACAGACAGACAGCCAATTATGTTTGAGATACCTGTAGGATACAGAAATAATGTGTTTGGCATAGGCATACACTAAAAATAGTTGTCGTGCATGTCTGCCGTCTAGCTGACGGTATACACTCTTACGGTGTGCTTACTGATCATTGGCAGTAAAAGTTGTTTACACTACTACAGTAGCACCATTCGATATTTGTAAATAATATTGCTCGTAGTGTTCAGGTAAGATTGATGTGTTGATTGTCTTTTTAAACCTCGAGGCAGCCAAGATCAGCCCATTTTAATACTGGATTTTATGATTTCCAGTTCATTTTATACCGTCTCTAGATTACAAGGAGCTTGATTCATGCAAGCACACAACACATGGAACCAGTCATTCGTGTCAGAGTCTGTGGGGAATACTTGGTCTGACAGCTGCCGTAAACAGTTTTTTTAATAAGTTTAGTGTAACTTGTCTCGTTACCCATAAATGGAATGGAATCGGAATGAGAAGAAACATCAGAGTAAATTGGCAAATAACAATACTGAATTTGGCTGTTAGGCATGACTCATACAAAATTAAAAATATGTACAACATATTATATAATATAAACACTGGGTCAACAGACAATCCGTGAACTGTAAACTTATGAACACTACCCAGTGCACCACAGTGGTAAATAGTGACCCAAGCTAAGCTTACCGAGTATAGTAACACCAAAAGCCGCTTCATCAGCATTCATGCCTGTGTTGTGTATAATGAAATCATTGATCAATATACGAAAACCTACAGAGTTTGTGTTCCATAACACTGCATTGGCTAGCAGCATCCATGTCTAAAACAGAAAATTACTTCCTTAAAGAGTCCAGGGTCAATGTAAGTCTGTAGACTCTATACTCCAGAGGAGTGTAGTGAAAGATCTGATACTCTAGGAACTTAAGCCCGACGCAAGATTCATATAGAATCCGGGATCGACCTAAGCCGTAGAAGTGGTGTAGAGATATGCTTAAACGAGGATGAGGATGAACTCGAGCCGTATAGATCTATGGATCCGCCGGTGGAGTTACCCGCCTACAAGAGTAAGCCTCTAGGTTTGAGTCAGGAGATGTTGCTTTATTAGAGCGCAATCAACAACTGATTATATACAGAAAATGTGCTACCTTATATACTAAATATACTTCTGTAAAAAGAGGCCGATAAGATATCGGGTCCGGACCTAATGCGACAACATGGATGGTTCAGCCCGACATCGGCCACAAAAAGGGTCGGCCTTGGGACAAAAGGTGCTTGCAATGGTCCGAAATGGAAAGTATATAAATATGAGCTTATTCCAAGATATCGGCTTTAAAAAGTATATGGTAAAAGACTTAGTTTAGTACAATCAGATAAGAGAAGATAATTGCTTATAATATGTGGGAAAAACCAAGTGTAATTACAATAATCTGATTGGTTAGTAGTTGATAATGATAGAGTGTAAGCATGCATGTATAGTAATTGTACAAGGTAAGACAATAATGCATGAATGAATAATATGGATAAGTGTCAATACGTGTATATATGTATATGAATAATCATGTAAACAATGTCAATGCATATAAGGACAAGAACACAGTCTATGTCTAGGCATGAAGGGGTTTCTTTCACACTGAATTTTGGAGGAGGGATAAATCCTTAATATAGAATACGTATTTGTTGGAACTGATGCTTAAAGCGTACTTTGCATTACAGTATGCTCTGTGTTCAATGTGGAACAAATGAGGTGAGTGCATACAATCTTACAGATCAGTATCAATTATGTAGCTCTCCACCTAATCTTGTGTTAGCTAAGAAATAGGTGAGTTACTAAAATGAAAAAATTATACTCTGGTGAGATTCAATCCATGTTCCTATGAATGAGTGTCAAGCACTCTACCACTACACCATCTGGTCCACAGTGACTGTATAGGGACAACTAGCTATTAATCTGAAAGTACGCGCCTGCTGGCCAAATTGAAGAGGACACACACAGTATGCACCCGTATAACCACACTTCTACCACTGAATATTTTGCAAGAGAATGATCAATTTATCAACCAACTGAGCGATCGACTAACTGGCTGACTGACCGACCGATCGACCGTCTGTCTGACTGACCGGCCAACCAACTGGCTTTATAGTGCCAATTTGAATGATTTATTGCTTGATTAACTTTTTAAAAGTGAGTTATTGAAGAATGCTTGATTAAGCATAAAAATACATACTTGAGGTGTTTTAAGCAATTCTATGAAATCATCTTTAATGGTGGTAGATTGTGGACTGTCTTCCACAGCTATGGACTTCACATGATTTGTCTCTGCACTAGCCAAATCATCCTGTAACCACAAGATACTACTGGTTGAACAATTGATTAATCAGGGTACTTCCAAACATACCTGCAGGTGACACAACTGTACACATCAAGTGTTGCCAGATGTTTTCTGCAGCATGACATGTCATTAAGAAAGTAGGGTGATGTGACATATTTGTGAAAATTTGATTATTTTTTTCAAAAAGTGGCGATTGTCATTGAACCGTGGTTTTAACCAAAAGATGTCCTAAACTTCCTGTCTGGTTATATAACCAGTGTAGTTTCTCTTTGTTCACTCCACTAAAGTTTTTCTTTAAATACTTTCCTGTTATCGTCTTTTTATGCACCTTCCAGTGCCATCCTGTTTAGCAAGTATGCACCAGCTTGCAACAGTTTGGCATGATGGCATTGCTTTTTAAAGACGATCATGGTGTCATTTCCTAGAAAAACTATTTTAGGGAGTAGATTCCTAAAATATAATATAGCGTGGCATACGTCCATCTATCAACTACATCTACGTGCACGATGTACAATGTACGCTAATAGAATATTTAAAGGGCATTGTTCAGGGAGCCACCATAATTGGTTGGAATTAAGCCAAGTTTGAATAATGTGACCCCTTCATTTCATATGATGTGATGCATCACACGTACAAGACAACAGCATAAAAACGCATTTAGCTCAAGAACAGCAAGGCAATTAGTGGGTTTCCCCACCTTAGTTTGAGCATAAACATATTGCGATAGTAACTACTAATAACTACTAACTACTAGTAACGATCATTAGATGACTGGTGCTGGCTGTGATAGTATTATCATTTATTAGGTGAGAGCCTAAGCCGTATAAAGTTTGAATTACAAATAGCAAGTTTGAATCATTCAAAGTCATTTATGTAGTGCTCAGCAGGGACCAAAGTTAACAGTTTGAACCAACTAAGTTTTTGATTTATCCAAGGTTGAATTAAGCAAGTTCCAATGCATATTATATAGGTCATGTACATGTACTTACGACATCTATATCAAGAGCCAAGTTGTCTTCTCCCATCTCTTTGTGGTCGTCATCTGACTGCTCACCACCATCATTCTCTTGTTCTGAAAATATTGTAAATATTTGATTCCCAATCAGTCGTTAGGCTTGACTGCCTGATATCTGTAGGCAATCACTCTATACGCTTGACTGACTGATCTAGGTAATCGCTCTCTGCGCTTGACTACCTGATGTAGATCATTATTATTTCTGATGAATTTGGAGGTTCTTGGACGATAAGGTACCTGAGCGTTTAGCCTACCTCAATACGAGTATTTGCAGAAAGTCACAATGGAATTTCAAATAAAAACTTTGTAAGAGTCTAGGTTATGATAGGTCTTATGATAAAACAAGTTTCTGCGCTTCTACTGTAGAAATATGTTTGATAATAGCAATATTGCACTCTAAACAATTTCACTAACTCAGACCTCTGAAAAACTGCTCTCATTAGAGGACAGGAATTCAACCAAATGTACATTACAGTGTACATAAAAGTTAGATGGGGCATGAAGTCATTTTTCGGTGAAAATTTCGAAAGATATTGCCAAGCATACGGAAAAGTCAGAGATGTCACCAATGAAGCAGATAGAGTAGCACACAGCAAATAATATACTGTGCAAACTCCAGTTTGCTAACAAAGATGAAAATAAATGCTGTCTTTAATTTCACATAATTGTCTATTAAATGAATATAATAAAGTACTCTATACAGGAACAAGCTTCAAAATACTGTTATAGTTTTCAGCGTTTGGAATGAGAAACTCGTACCTCGAGGTTCAAGGAATGATATCCCAGCGATAAGATGAATGATATGAGCACTAGCCATGATACCCATAGCTCTGGAGTATCCATACTTATCCAGCAGATACTGCGACAGGACAGGCCATGTTGATGTTCCCAAAAAATATCCTAACCTAGCTAAAGAAAAGACCAGATAACTTCGCCTCTCAAAGTGAAGGGCCAGGATCTGAGAGCTGGCAATATAGCAGCATGACAGACCAATTCCTAAAGAAAGAAAATGTGCTCCAGTTATATACATGTATAAGAGTCCATAAGTGTCTGCTTGAGTTTTCTTAGCAAAGTCCTTTCTGCCTATGTTTCTGCTTAGACAAAAGTAACAGGTCAAACTTGTAGCGGAACATTAGCTGAAGTCAGGTTGTCTATGGATTGAGTTTGTGTGCTTGCTACATTTTCTCTTCTGAGTCTACATACCATACAAGTAATTGCTGTAATTCATTTATTGGTGAAATTAATATGGTAAATAAAAATGTGTAAGAACTGAAGCTAGATGTACATTATTTCATATATTAATATGTACATACCAGCTAGAACACCATATAGCAGAAAAGCATGCCAACTTTCTGTGGAGAGAGTCGAAAGTCCAAATGCTACTAGAATGAAGGATCCTCCAAGAATTTCTGCCATTCTACATCCTAGTTTCTTCACCAGAACTGATGATATAGGCCCTAAATTGACAGAAAGCCAAACAGTACTGTTTTGTGCTGCTGACCAAATGGGGATAAACCATTGAAGTAGCATTACAGTTAGCTAAACCTTATTTGCTAAAATATCCAATGGTAACAAAGAAACCTAGGAATTTGAAGAAAAAGTGAATCTTGCTTGAAAATATGAGAAAGTTCAGTATTAGTAGGCAATATGCCATGTTTGTCTGACCATTACATGTAGATTGCTAAGGACAACAATGATTCTGTAGAGAATAGCTAGGAATCGATGATCATGCCCCAAAAGGTTGATGAATGATATTAGTTTGCGAATTTTTGAATTATTCAGTACACCAAGGTGTGCCCGATTTTGCATCTTCCTGTCTACTTACCAAATAGAAATGCCGTTCCAACATGCACTGTGCCTATCAAACTACTCTCCTTCAAGTTGATATTGAAGAACTTCTGGTGTACGACAGTTAGATTTCCAGCTATTCCAAAAGTAAACCCAACATGAGCGAAATGAGAGAGAAATGACATCAGTGCTATGACCCATGCATACCCCTTATCTTTCTTCAACTCTGGATACGGTAGTCTAACCATCCTGACCATGTCTCTGGAAAATATAAATCCCAATCTTTAAAGCCATAGCAAATACCTCTGAACATACCGATATCCCAACTAACGCTACATGAACTTGTAAGTAGGAAATTGGAAGGAACTCACCAGATATAGATTGAATATTGTTGCTTAAACTATTACATACACAGCGGAGCTCAATGAGCACTCTGACATTGGCAGGGATGTCTAGCTATAGGTACATTTTGTTTAACAATGCTTTCTCTTTTTGTAATGTTTTTACTACATGTACGTAATAAGGACTTTGTTGGTTATCTATTAAACAAATCTGGTATGGCAAGAATTGTGCCAATTTTAATTTAATGGAACTTGTGCATGCTTCACAAAACAAGATTGAGTCATTAGATAATACTCTATGTGCCTATTGTATATGTTTTTACAAAAATATATTTTAATTGTAGTACAACTTGTATTATACAGGTACATGTAACAAAGATATACACAATATACAATGCAATCCGGGTTAGATATACGTGAATAAAATATAGGACAGCAGAAACAATAGACGTTTTGGTGCAGAATAGGCATATTCAGAAACTGTACTGGTTCATATGAGACTTCTTGTTCGATTATTTTATTTGTAACGCTTGCACATGCAATGTCCGAATATGCCTAATAAATATTAGTCTGTATTGTTTTGTTATCTTATTGGCAGCATCAATAATAGCCAAAAAGATAAATAAAAATTGCAACTGTAGTTTGAATAGGTAATTATGCTCTTGATTGTCATTTTCAGCATTCAGTTTTTATTTCTATCAAGATGATGCAATAGCAGGAATCTTTACCCGAATTTTGTTTAAAACTTCTTGAATCAATGGTTCTTGACTATTACATAATTCTACTTTCATGCACATGTACTTTGCAACCGTTTACTAATACCAGCAGTTCAAGTTCACTTCCATCACAGCCATATAAAATATACTCATTGGTGCTCTATTAGCAGTCAAGCAATTTTAGGGAAATCAGCGCAATATATTATCTGGAAAAAAGCAGTGTACGCATGCATTATTTTCACAGGACATAATGTGATCCAGTGTGAAGAACGGAATGCAGCTCCACAACTTTTAGACAAGTTGTTGCAGTAGTCACGCCTGAGCACCCACATTGCATTTGGTTATCAAATTCTGCCTCATATATTTAACCAGTACAATAGAATAATAACAATGAAATACTCATTAGCAGCTTTTGATTTCAATTAGGGCTTTGAGAATTTTAATGCCACAAATTCTTTGAAATTTTTCACAAATTACCAATATCATGCTAGAGGTTACAGACCCTAGGGCTATCTGATCACTGTCAAACTACATTTGAATGCACATAAGAGTTGGAAACTTAAAACCTGTTTACAAAATAGTGTTTATAAGGGAATATTTATTGTACATCTAACTATAAATAATTTGGCCATTGTTATATTGTAGTGGCCAGACAATCACTATAGTCATAGCTGTCTCTACTACAGTGCTTGGCCACACAATATTGTTATTGTTATTACATGTATTTATTATGCAATTGTGCACACCATGTCTTTACAGCTCCCTGTTGTAGAACTACAAAGTGTAACTGCATGTACTTTGTTTTATACCTATGTAACTGAGGCCGGCGTCTCAGAATTTGATATATTTAGTTTTGCACATGTTTTGTATATTTTCAAGCATATATTGTTATAGCCAACCCATTTTAAGTCGGACCTCGACATTCCGGCCGCCGTCTTGTTGTGCAATTTCTGGTTGTCGCTACGTCGGCCTTTTACCTGAACCTTTTTCAGGAAGTCTAAAACTATAACCGAATGTTTTATACCGTTATTGTCTCAGTTGATGCTTAGATCTTAATAAAGACACATCTATACATTGTACTTATACAGAGTCTTCTCTCGTAGTACGGGTAGTTCCAGTTGATAAGGTCTATTACCCTGATGCCCAGACAACCTACTAGGACTGAACATACTCTTTCTCAAGTATAGCATAATTATAAGTATTGACTCAGGACCACATGGGTCATCTTGGTTAGCACTACAACTATGAGTACCTGTCAATATTTCATGCAATGTAGAAGGCCTAGCACCACCCATAGGCACTTCACTTGTGCTAGTGGTTCGTCCCTCGACCATATACACATGCAAAAGCATTACAATAAGATAGCGAAATACATGTGCATTGTCTGTGTATGCTTGTAAAATGATGTATAAATTACATAATTGTATCCCTGGATTTTTCCTGACATATAGATAATGGTATAATGTTGGCCAATTTTGAACAAATGAAACATTTACTAAGCAGAAAAGTGCCATAAAATACAATAAGTAATTAATTAAATCGATTGGAATTATTGAGCATGTTGCTTTTCAAAAATATGACTTCACTTTTATGAGATATTACTAGACATGTATCTAGACCAGGGCTCAGCCACACAGCCCAAGCAATTGGTAGGAGTAGGCAACTCTACTTGGTTAGCATTGTCATTATATCCGGAGTTGCATTACCCTAATGTAGGAGATCATAACTTCAGGAACTCTCAGCTATACAATGTAAATACTAGCTACCCTTCACTACAAGAGAAGACAACCTTAATCAAATGACACAGGTGGACATTCACATGAAGGGTGTTTTAGGTTGCCTCGCATTGTATTTAGGTTATTTATTATGTGACTTACAGCTGCCATTGAGCAGTAGATCACATAATGAATAAAATGAGCAAGGTATTGGGATTAGACTTCATATACATATACATATACATGTACTGTATTTTAGTTAGTAAATCGTCTGCTATCAAAATATTATATTTATTGCTTTGGAATAGGAAAGCTTGACTTGACTTGACTAGAAATGCTGAATGACTTGCGTCTTTAACTGGTGAATCTACCATGTCAATGTGGCAAACAAAAACCCTGAGTGCTGTTTAGCCAACATAGCAAACAGGTCTCAATTTTCTTCCGATTTGTCAGTTTTACTTCGTCAGGTCAGCTGGCAGCATTCAAAGCAGAAAAAGTTAAGTATGAGCAGACACAACACAGGTAACACTTACAGTACACTTTTTGTACTTTAGACTACAGGCATACACTGTAGTAAGCGCTACTTAAAAATTGGAGGGCTCCCCAGTGGACATCCTGTAACGCATGCCGTCTATATGTGATATATAACGTAACACTGCTACTAATAATACATGTACATTACCACAGATTAGTTTCGACCATATTTCAAATTATACATGCTGGTGTTGGTGGCTGAGTGATTTAGCGCTAGCCACTCTGGTCCTGCATTAATTTCGCAAGTTACCTGCAAGGACCTCCTGCATAATTGTTGTTTATCACAGTAGGTATTGTTTGTAACACAAATCAATCTGCCAACCTAATGCACTCTGCTAGGGTTAGAGCTAGTCACTTTTATGATGTAAATTGTAGCTCATGTTGGGCTATTTGCCTACCTAGTTATTATAACATGTAGTTTACGTCTATGTTCAACGCAGCCTCTCTTATTTAGGTTTGTTGCATTTGTGCTACTATAAGCAGAGTTGTGTCCTCTTGCCTATGCTTCACTAGTTAGCACTATCCAATACTGCTTCAAACACAACTTTGTTAGGAAGACACAGCTGTGTGCTTTATGTCACATAGAGAACATTGTTGAATTCAAGCTGTTTGCATAGAAAGAGTACAGTAGTAGACAAGTGAACAAATGATTTCACAGAATTTACTAATATAGCTGTAGGACAACTTGGGCAAGTTTTTGATTTTTCTAGGCTTTTGTTGGCAATAAGTCCTGCCTTTATTGGTAGGGCCGGTATTTTATCTGGTCACACTATATACATGTACGATAGCTATTATTGTGTTCTTCTACATGAATATGCCTATACATCGTGTTGTAGCTAGAGATGGAACGAGGCAGCACTTTTGGGTTCGAAACAATTTAAGACGAGACAAGACCGGGTTTTAGGATTCAGGGGATTTTTCCAAAAAGTTTGCCAAATTTTATATATTTGCATGTTAGTACTCCAATAGGTTCAATTGCTACTCTGTGAGCTCTTTATTTTATCATTATGCGTTTCAATAAAAAGTGAACGGGAGGCTGTAAAATATATGGCAGATGTATTCCATGTACATTACATGTACATGGGTACCAAATAGTGCACAAGTAAGAAATCATACTTTAAGAATCAAAGAATAATATCCCAGCTATAACATGAACGATATGAGCACTAGCCATGATACCCATAGCTCTGGAGTATCCATACTTATCCAGAAGATACTGTGACAGAACAGGCCATGTTGATGTTCCCAGAAATCCTCCAAGCATAGCTAAAGAGAAAGCCAGGTACTTGCGCCTCTTAAAGTGAAGGGCCAGGATCGCAGAACTGGCAATGTAACAGCATGATATACCCATACCTGGAGGAATAAACAATCCTTTATTGAATCCATTGGAAGCTTCCAAGTTTACTTGAATCACTTTGGATGACACTTCATGTAAATAATTGTTATGGTCTGTTGCATTATTAAGTCTATTATTCAACCAATCAGGTCTCTGCAATTGTTTGTATCTAATATTGATTGCAAGTACATTTATTACCTGATATTGTAATTGCTGGCCGATGTCATGGATATGTCTCATATTAATATAGTATCCATCTCTCACTATTGTAAGCACTTTTTGTGCATGGCCGACCCTATTACGTTGTATGGTCGGACTTCGGGCATTTTCAGCCATTTTGTTATGCGATTTCCGGGGACGATCACTTATTGTACAGCCCGACCCCCTGTTGGCCCTTTTAGCCGGAAGCTCATTTCATATAAAAGCCAACACATTTTCTATGCCAAATCAGTTGTTGATTGCGCTCTAATAAGGCAACATCTCCTAACTCAACCTACAGAGTCTTACTCTTGCAGGCAGGCAGCTCCAGCCTTGGTCCTTGGACCTTTAGCGCCCGAGCTCATCCTCATACTCGTCTAAGTCTCTTACTACACTCTTTGCTGAGTATGAACCATCGGACCTTAGCCAATCTTGGATTCTTCAATAAAACTAGCATCGGGTCTATATCCCCTCACCAACCTAGATACTTTCTACACTCTTACAGAGTATAAATCATAGGACCTACGTCGATCCTTCACTCTTTAATGAGTCCAAGCATCGGCGTACATCCTCTACAACAACTACAAGAGCTTTACTAACTGTTCACTCTTTATGTAATGTGTAGAAGTTTACTTTGGCAGCCCACTACCACTACCAAGCGCTTCCCCCACTCGTACTAACATCGACACCCGTGGGAAAACCTTAGCACAAAACATTACAATATACCAGACACTAATATCCACATTGTCATCTCCTCCTGCATAAACATTTACATTTCAACTGCTACATGTATGTCCCACACTGACTTTTTATCACAGTGTAATGATTGCTACTTAGTATCACCTCACAGTGTGGACATATTGAAGGCTAAGTGATATACATGTACAACTGTTTGTACGTGAATTTCACTTGTACCTCAAATTTGTAAAAAAGCAAAAAATTGATAAGCTAGTCTTATCAAAAGATGTAGTTGAACACATCTCTGAGAAGGTCCCCCCCACCTTCGGTGTCTTGGAATGTAGTTTGGTAGCTGAGGACAGAGAACTATCTATGCAGTAAATATTCAATACATTCACTGTATGACCTTTAAGCATTACGCTCTAGCAGTTAAAAGAGGAGGGAGAATGAATTAAACAAGTTGATATGCATCTGTTTTTTTTATCAATTTTCTAGGGATTTATCCTTCACTATAGTTATTACTATGATTCCCATTCTTTATTTTGCATTTTTGATCAAGCAACCGCCTACACATGCCTGTTATGCGTGATGTGTAGGTAGATCCTTGATCAAAAGAGCATGCATGTAAAGAGCTGAACAAGATGGTTATTAAAATAAAAATCAAAATGGTATCATCTTATTTATTCACCCTCAGTCTCATTCATAATGATTACTTCATTGATGCACATCTGGTAATATGATAATTCTATAGTAAAACTTTAAAATCAATTGTGCTGCACTTCTATTCTATTTAAAACTTTATGAAAAGAATATCCTGGAGCATGCATGCAATACATGGTACGCAGGTATCAGACGACCGCCAGACTACACGTAGATTTAAGTATTGTAGATTATCTATTCATTCATTCAATAGTATAACTTTTACCAAGGATTTTACTTTGACCGATTATTTCCTCTACACGAGGACGCATGTCCTCGTATATACACTGTATTACTTTATATATAAATGTAATAGAACTTTGATGGAAGGTCGACTAAGTCTACCACATGATGTGGACATCTCCCTAGGCGAACATGTATACAATGTATATACAATGTACATACTGTTGTATAATGACATCTGGCTGGCCCCTGCTTAATGATGTCTACAGGGCTACAGGAGATTAAAGGTCTAAGGATCATGTGATGAAAGCTTGCAAGGCTTGTATAGCACTGTGTCACAAGATAGTAGTACTTGTGAGAGTTCGGTGAAGTCACTGTAGTCAGAGATAATCAAGTGACACACAGCTTGGTCTATCTAGTGCAGAGAAGATGTAGTGTGTAGTGTAATTATCCTTGTTTATTGCTAAAAGTTAACTGACTCTCTATAAAAATGTAGGTGTTTATATATGGAATGGGAAAGTTCTAGAAAGTTCTCCACCAAAAATATTACATCACTAAAAATGAATATCATAGTCAGCTGATAGAACATTCTAGCACGTTCCATAGTATGCAAGTACTCAGTAGTATTAAACATGATGTATAGTTATAATAATATGAAAGGTATGCTAGTATAAACAATGTATGACTCATCATCACTACCTCTCAATATATGTAAATGGATGAGTATGTTGAAATATGCATACAAATAATATATTATTCTTACAATATGTCCTTATGGTTATCACTCAGAATTTGTGACAACCCCCCATTCTAAGAGGAATTATCTTGATAATTTCTCACTACAAACTAAAATTCTGAGTCAATTCGGCTTAGATAATCGGCTCCGACATTGTCCTTTCCTTTGATTGACTCCACCTTGATTCTGAAGTTCTGTAAATACATAGCCCATCTCATCACTCTGCTGTTTTCAAACTTGGCCTGATTGATGTACACCAGCGGTTGGTGATCAGTCTGCAGCACGAATTCCACACCGTATAAGTATTGTAGATACTTTTTCACAGCCCATACCACAGCTAAACACTCCTTCTCTATGGCTGAGTAGTTCCTCTCTCGGTCGAGTAATTTCCTGCTTGCATAACTGACTGGAAACAGTTTTCCATCACAAGTTTGCATCAGTACGGCTCCCAGTCCGACATCTGATGCATCCGTCCTTAGTACGAATGGTTTATGTACATCTGGTAGTTTGAGGATTGGTGCACTGGTCAGCATGGCCTTCAAGCTAGTGTATGCCTTTTCCTGTGGTTCCTGCCACCTGACTTTCTTTGGTTCTCCCTTCTTTGTCAAATCTGTTAGTGGGCTTGCTATAGTTGAATAATGTGGGATGTACTCTCTGTAATACCCAGTAAGTCCAAGAAATGACCTTACTTGCGTCTTATCAGTTGGTCTTGATGCAGCCCTGATTTTCTCAATATTGTTGTCCATAGGTTTAATCCCGCCTCCATGAAGCTGATGTCCAATGAACTCTACATTTGTTTCTCCTACTCTACATTTGCTTGGTCTAACAGTAAGTCCTGCTGTAGCAAGTCGGTTGAAAACCTCTGTTAGTAGTTTTATGTGTTCCTCCCAACTTTCACTGTGCACTAGAATGTCATCAATGTAGTTGTCCACTCCTTTCAGGTCTCCAAATAGTTTTCTCATTCCTCTTACAAGCGTCGCTCCAGAGTTGACCATTCCAAACGGCATCTTGATGAATTCATAGTGTCCGTCAGGCGTCACAAATGCAGTTTTGGGAATATCTTCTTTCTTCACTGGTATTTGCCAGTATCCTTTAGACAGATCGAGTTTTGTGAAGTATTTGTCTCCATTGAGCTTCTGGAACAAGTCGTTCGCTTTGATCATTGGTTCAGGGTCAAATACAGAAACTCGGTTCAATTTGCGATAGTCTATACAAATCCTGTTGCTTCCATCTGGCTTCTTCACTATCACTGTTGGTGAGGTGTAGGGAGAGGTGGATGGCCTGATTACACTCATCTTCAGCATGTCATCAATGTCCGCCTTGAGAGTCTCTCTTACCCTGTAGGGTAATCCATAGGGCTTGGACTTCACTGGCTCATCAGTTGTGAGTTCAATAGAATGCTCCATTCCTGTTGCATTTCCTGGCAAGTCACTGAAGATACTTCCAAACTTGACCAGCAACTCCTTCAGTTGTACTTTTTGCTGATTCTCCAGGTCTTCACCCAGAATGACATATTTGCTTGTTTCTGTCTGCTGTTTCCCACTATACAAGTCCAACAAACCGTCTTGGCATTCTTCTGTTTCCTCTCCAATCTCAGGATTGATGATTCCAGCGCTAGCAACTTCTAGAGTCATCACAGCTCCAGCAGTTATAGGGTCGGTTGATGCTTCACGTTCGTAGTATCTCTTCAGCATGTTGGCATGGTATGTTCGCCTCTTGCCTCTTATGTTGATGATGTAGTCATTTAGTCTAACTTTCTCCTCAACAGGGAATGGTCCTTGCCAATGCATCAACAGTTTGTTTCCATCTGTAGGTAGGAGGATGAGCACTTTGTCACCAAGTTTGAAATCTCTCTGCTTGGCCTTCTTGTCAAAGTAGTGCTTGTATCTCCTTTGACTGTTTTTCAGTGAGGCTAGTGCAATCTCCATCATGTCATCCAAACGCTCCCTCAATTCGAAAACATGCCGATAGCAAGTCTTGACATCATCCGCCGTGTCTTCTTTTGTCCAAAGTTGTCGCAGGATGTACATTGGTCCCCGCACAGTCCTTCCATAGAGTAACTCAAATGGGGCGAAACCTGTTGACTCCTGTGGCACTTCTATGTAAGCGAATAGAGCTGCATTGATGAAGCGATGCCACTGTCTTGGTTCCTTAGCGCACAGCTTCTTCAACATGCTTTTGAGGGTTCCATTGAACTTTTCCACAAGTCCATTGGCCATTGCATGGTAGGGGGAAGTAGGAAATTGTCGTATATCAAGTAATCTGGTGAACTCCTTCATGTAGTCTGAGATGAATTGAGTTCCTTGGTCGCTAATCACCTCCTCTGGTATTCCAACACGGCTGTACATATCCAACAGTGCTTCGGCCACAGTAGCTGAGTCAATGTTCTTTAGTGGTGTAGCTTCAGGATATCTTGTAGCATAGTCAACCAGAGTTAGGATGTAGCGGTGTCCTTCCTCACTAGGAGGGTTGATTGGTCCGACTAAATCTACTGCACATCTCTTGAATGGGGTGTCAATGAGTGGAGTCTCCTGTACTGGAACCTTCATGACTGAGCCTTTCTTCACTGTTCTCTGGCAAATGTCACACGACTGACAGAAACGTACGATATCCCCGTTTAGGCCGGGCCAGAAGAAGTTGGAAAGCACTCTATCAGTTGTCTTCCTTACTCCTAGGTGTCCACTCATTATGCAGTCATGAGCCTTCTGTAGGACTTCCTTCCTCAATAAGCTGGGTACCATTAGTTGTTTAACAGGTTTTCCATTGACAGTTTTTGGGTCTGTGTACTCACGGTATAGTAGCTTATTTCTCACTACAAATCTAGTGGTGCATCCTTTTTTCTCCTTCAGCTCTTTTGCATTGAAAAATCGTTCCAATGTGGGGTCATCCCTCTGCAGTCTAACTAACTCATCCTTCCCTAGACTTAGTGGGTTAGCGGTTGAGTCAATCACCAGTGGTTTGTCTCCTGACTTCTCCTTCACAGCCTGAGCTCTTGTGGTTACAGCGCAGTCCTTCCAGTTTTCCAGTGGCTGGTCAGCTGTTCTTGCTCCATCCACATTTCCAATAAGCAGGTCGTAGAGTGTCTTGTCCATTACTGCAGCTTGGGTGACACCATTGTAGAATGGTGAACGCACTGAGATAAGTGCACACTGAGCTTCCTTAACACTGGCATCAGCCATTCTCAGATAAACTGATTCTCCAGTGAAGTGCTGAGGTTGTACATACTTTGCGTTGACCACAATGCAGCTACAGCCCGTGTCGCGTATCACAGTGGCTCGTTGACCATTGACTTCTGCATCGAATGTCGCTGTGTTCCCATCTATGGAGTTGGGTCCATTCTTGCAGACAGCAGCGTTGACAAACTTTTTGCCATTTACTGTGATTTCTGTAGACTTACCCACTTTAGATGAGATACCTGTATCTGTAATCACAGTCTCATTTTGAGTGGTCGTTGTTGCAGCAGCAGCATGCACCGATCTTCCACCAAACCTTCTGCACTCTGGTGTATTGTGGTTGTTCATCTTGCAGTGTGAACAGTACTTCTTTCCTCGTTGAGGGCAGTGACGAGCAATGTGTGACCTATCTTTGCAAATGAAGCATGCACCATCGGTTTTACCTCCTTGTCCGGCATCCCTGTTGCCGGCAGGTGTGCTTTCCAGCCTTTTTATGTTGGTTTTCTTTGTCTTTGCTAGTTTTCTTCCACGAGCGTGCAGGAATAGTGACGCTGCATCACACATGTCCTCACTGCTGTTGTAGGAAGTCTGCCTTAAGTGCACAGCTAGGTCTTCTGGGCATGATGATATAAATTGTTCAATTGCCACAAGTTTGGCTATGTCCATGCCACCTGACAGCTCCACCCACTTGTGCACATATGTTTCTATCCTAGTAAATAGTTGGGCAGGAGTTTCATCCTCGAAAGCTTCTGCCTCCCTGAGTTTTTTCCTGTAGCCCTCTTGAGTTAAATTAAAGCGCTCCAACAAGGCTTCCTTGACCTTTTTATAATCCTTACGATTGGTAGGTGACAAACGAATGTAAGCTTCTGTTGCCTTACCCTTTAGGTACTGACTGAGGTGATAGGGCCAATCTCCTTTGTCCCAGTTACATCCTTCAGCAACCCACTCAAATCGCTCCAAATAGCTGTCCATTTCGTCCACCTTCTCATCAAAGAATGGTATCTTTGGTTTTGGTTTGTTAGTTATCTCTAACCTGGTGCTCTCATGCCTTGAGTGCTCCAAACTTGTGTCAGCTTTCAGCTTTTCCATCTCTAGTTCATGTCATTGTCTTCTCTCTTCTGCCTCTTGGTCAGCTTTAATCTTCAACTCCATCATCGCTTTCTCATTTTCTTGCTTGACCTT
Source organism: Bugulina stolonifera (assembly GCA_935421135.1). NCBI lineage: Eukaryota > Metazoa > Bryozoa > Gymnolaemata > Cheilostomatida > Bugulidae > Bugulina > Bugulina stolonifera. The sequence continues at coordinate 4,842,417 of OW285190.1, read as the reverse complement.
TTCTGCTTCACGCTCTAATCTGCGCTCCTCTCCATGTAATCTTTCCGATTCCAATTTCGCCTCCCGTTCCAGTCTACGCTCCTCTCTTTCCATGTCTTTTTCTACTATGGGCAAGTTCTTCTCCACGAACTCTACCAGCTTTTGCTCTGTGAGTCCCAGATCTCTGCCCATTTGAGTTACTTTATCTAACAGTGCCATCTTTCACTGCAGCTAGTATCCGGTGTATGCCGACGTTGTTAATCTCCCTGTCTGCGACTGATGACTTCCCGGAGCAGCCCCCAATTGTCACAAGATAGTAGTACTTGTGAGAGTTCGGTGAAGTCACTGTAGTCAGAGATAATCAAGTGACACACAGCTTGGTCTATCTAGTGCAGAGAAGATGTAGTGTGTAGTGTAATTATCCTTGTTTATTGCTAAAAGTTAACTGACTCTCTATAAAAATGTAGGTGTTTATATATGGAATGGGAAAGTTCTAGAAAGTTCTCCACCAAAAATATTACATCACTAAAAATGAATATCATAGTCAGCTGATAGAACATTCTAGCACGTTCCATAGTATGCAAGTACTCAGTAGTATTAAACATGATGTATAGTTATAATAATATGAAAGGTATGCTAGTATAAACAATGTATGACTCATCATCACTACCTCTCAATATATGTAAATGGATGAGTATGTTGAAATATGCATACAAATAATATATTATTCTTACAATATGTCCTTATGGTTATCACTCAGAATTTGTGACACACTGAATGGGATATAAGTAGAAGGACAGCTTATTGGAGCCACTTCTTACTTCTAGGTCTACCTGGTGAGTAATATAACATGGCGTCGTAGACAGGATCTGTGTTAGGGGTGTTCGTGCGTGTCAGTGTCAGTGAATTCAGTGCTACTGGTAAGTGTACGTGCTTCTGTGAATACAGTGTCAGTGTAGGTGCTTCAGTAGATACAGTGTCAGTGTAGCCGTAGGCGCTTCAGTGAATAAATACAGTGTCAGTGTAGGTGCTTCAGTGAATACAGTGTCAGTGTAGCCGTAGGTGCTTCAGTGAATAAATATAGTGTCAGTGTAGGTGCATCAGTGAATACAGTGCTAGTGTCAGTGTCCTAGGTAGTTGTTGGTATCAGTGTTTGTTTAGTATATTAGTGTATTAGATATTTTTCTGCGAATTGGGAGTGTGATAATTGTTAATTAAATGGCTGGTAGGTGTGATTTTAATTCATTCCCAGAATTGGTAATTGACAGTAATGATGTTTCAGGATCATGGAAAAATTGGTTAGTAGAATTTGAACTTGTTGTGGAAATGACTACAATAAAGTTGGGTAAGGAAAAAGTAATGGAAGATGGAGTAGAAGTAATGAAAAATGTTTTCAGGGATCGTTTACCATTACTAGCTTTGTTAGGAGCTATTAATAGAAGTGGTAGGGAAGTTCTTACTTCTCTTGGGTTTAATCATACAAAAGATGATGCAACTTTTGATGAGGCTATGGAACTTTTGAAGTCTGTTTACGGTGAGGAAGAAACTGTATATGTTAAAAAGATGAGATTTATCACTGCTGGACAGGCAGCAGGTGAAAGTGAAGGTGATTATTTACGTAGGGTTGAAAGCCTAAGTAGAAAAGTTAACTTTGGTAATAATAATGACGTTGTAAGAGAGGAGTTTGCTTTGGTTATAGCTGTAAATGGTTTAAGGAAATCATCTTTAAGGACCCAACTCATGCAAAATGCTAACATGGATTGGAAAACTTTAAATGATACGCTTAGAGCCCGTGGTTTAGCCAGAGAGTCTGAGAGTATTTTAGCAGGTACTAGAACCAGCTTGCAGAAAGTAAACCAGGAGGTAGCTGATGGTGGAAATGAAGTTAATTGGATATCTGGTCGTAGACACTGGTCCAAATCCAAGAGTCATGGCAATGGTGGTAAGAGTAGACATACATGTAAGAGCTACGATAGCGATAGAAGTAAGTACTCTAGGGACTCTAGTGGATCGTCTAGTGACTCTAGTGGTGACAGGTATGATAGGGATACTAGGCATAAGAGCTTTTCACCCAGATATAGGAAAAGGGATCACTCTTGGGACAGACAGAGTGGCAGATATCGCTCACCTGGAGCTATACGTGATGGCTGTTACTTCTGTGGTAAGAGAGGACATGAAATACGGCAATGCCCTAACGTAACTTGTTATTACTGTCATAATACAGGGCATACTGTTAAGGATTGTAAATTGCGCCAGGATGGGCATAGCTACGGCAACGGCAATCACCGTGGCTATGAGACCAGTAGTAGTGAAAGAGGCGGATCAGGAAGAAGTCCTTCCCGAGGGGTAAGATTTTCTGAGTCCAGTAATAAGAGTTGACTAGATGATAGGTTTGTTGAAGTGCTCAAGGTTAACAGCTTTGATGTTAACTTTGCCCTAGATAGTGGTGCAGATGCGTCAACTCTGACAGAGATGACTTGCAATGTTTTAGGCGTAGAGTTGCGACAGCCTGACCAACTGTTGAGTGGGGCTGATGGCAACCGACTCAGTGTCATAGTTGTCGCAGATGTTAAAATAGCAAGCATTTTTAAGTCTGTGGATACATCTAAATATGTGCTAAAGGGTGCTAGTAGAAACTTATTAGGAATGTCAAAATTGAAACAATTACAATTATTGACTATTGTTAATGCTACGTGTTTACATGTATCTGAACCTACTGCTACCCCTACCACTTCACCTATCGTGTCGCAGTTGGATAGTCTGTTACAGGGGGTGGATAACTCGGATGACTTCATGTCAGAAGAGAATCTTGTTTGGAGGATCCAGGACATAGAGAGGAAGAGACGGGATGCTAGGGAACGCTTTGAGCGTGAGATGGCAGCCTTGTACAAAGAAAGGGAAAGTCTAGAGGAGGAGATTGAGAGAGAGATGGCGTGCATTGAAGCACTCAGGAGGTTAGCTGAGGTCAGGGTCAAGAGGTCTGCATGCTCTAGATTAGCTGGCAGCAGGTCTACACCTTCAACGGTGACGGAGCCTAGCACTGTAGTTGTGGCGCCCACTGCTCTGGGGCCCAGCTCTGTTGGGACCTCCAGTTTGGCTGTGGTCACTAGTACTCCTGAGGTACCTCAGGTCCAGGAGCCAGCTGCTTTTGCGGCTTTGCCTGCAAGGGATTTGTCCCGAGTGGATGGCCGTGGCTCTGAGGAGGTCGAGGCGTCCAAAAAGACCCGACGAATCAGATCCCGGCACTGGTGGCAATGCCTCTGGCGTGTGCCTTGGTTTTGGTGGGCACCGTAGGCGCAGGTGTTGGTAGCAGTAGTGGAGCCAGTGGTGATGGCATTGGTACCGACAGTGATGGCCGAGGACACAGTTGGGCTGACGACGAAGAGAAGGACATGGACTTGGGCGAGATGGCAGGGTTGCTAGGCTCGGATCTAGGTGGTACGTGACCGGTGCCGTAGGTAATGGGTTAGGCAATAGGTAAGTAGCTCTAGATTAAATGCTTGTTTTGCTTGGTATGGCGATGCCCTTGTAACTGCTTTCTTGGTTACGCTTCATGTCACTTATGAAACTGTTGTCGCTTGAAAAAAAAAAGGCATGTTGTATAATGACATCTGGCTGCCCCCTGCTTAATGATGTCTACAGGGCTACAGGAGATTAAAGGTCTAAGGATCATGTGATGAAAGCTTGCAAGGCTTGTATATGCACAAGTCAATATCCTACCCTCGTCAGCAACTCAATTTATTATTGGTTACATGGTTACAAGAGATTATAATTATATACTTATTCATACGTAAGTTACATGGGTTACATATTTATATTTATTTACAACACCAGTGGTTACAGAAGTTACAAGGTTACATGTTTATATTTATTTACAACGCCAGTGGTTACAGAAGTTACAAGGTTACATATTGATATTTATTTACAACGCCAGTGGTTACAGAAGTTACAAGGTTACATGTTTATATTTATTTACAACGCCAGTGGTTACAGAAGTTACAAGGTTACATGTTTATATTTATTTACAACGCCAGTGGTTACAGAAGTTACAGGGTTACATATTTATATTTATTTACAACGCCAGTGGTTACAGAAGTTACAAGGTTACATGTTTATATTTATTTACAACGCCAGTGGTTACAGAAGTTACAGGGTTACATATTTATATTTATTTACAACGCCAGTGGTTACAGAAGTTACAGGGTTACATGTTTATATTTATTTACAAGGCCAGTGGTTACAGAAGTTACAAGGTTACATATTTATATTTATTTACAACGCCAGTGGTTACATAAGTTACAGGGTTACATATTTATATTTATTTACAACGCCAGTGGTTACAGAAGTTACAGGGTTACATGTTTATATTTATTTACAAGGCCAGTGGTTACAGAAGTTACAAGGTTACATATTTATATTTATTTACAACGCCAGTGGTTACATAAGTTACAGGGTTACATATTTATATTTATTTACAACGCCAGTGGTTACAGAAGTTACAAGGTCACATGTTTATATTTATTTACAACGCCAGTGGCTACAGAAGTTACAAGGTTACATATTTATATTTATTTACAACGCCAGTGGTTACAGAAGTTACAAGGTTACATATTTATATTTATTTACAACGCCAGTGGTTACAGAAGTTACAAGGTTACATATTTATATTTATTTACAACGCCAGTGGTTACAGAAGTTACAGGGTTACATATTTATATTTATTTACAACGCCAGTGATTACAGAAGTTACAAGGTCACATGTTTATATTTATTTACAACGCCAGTGGCTAGAGAAGTTACAAGGTTACATATTTATATTTATTTACAACGCCAGTGGTTACAGAAGTTACAAGGTTACATATTTATATTTATTTACAACGCCAGTGGTTACAGAAGTTACAAGGTTACATATTTATATTTATTTACAACGCCAGTGGTTACAGAAGTTACAAGGTTACATATTTATATTTATTTACAACGCCAGTGGTTACAGAAGTTACAAGGTTACATATTTATATTTATTTACAATGCCAGTGGTTACAGAAGTTACAAGGTTACATATTTATATTTATTTACAACGCTATTGGTTACAGAAGTTACAAGGTTACATGTTTATATTTATTTACAACGCCAGTGGTTACAGAAGTTACAAGGTTACATATTTATATTTATTTACAACGCCAGTGGTTACAGAAGTTACAAGGTTACATGTTTATATTTATTTACAACGCCAGTGGTTACAGAAGTTACAAGGTTACATGTTTATATTTATTTACAACGCCAGTGGTTGCAGAAGTTACAAGGTTACATGTTTATATTTATTTACAACGCCAGTGGTTACAGAAGTTACAAGGTTACACATGTTTATATTTATTTACAACGCCAGTGGTTACAGAAGTTACAAGGTTACATGTTTATATTTGTTTACAACACTAGTGGTTACAGAAGTTACAAGGTTACATATTTATATTTATTTACAACGCCAGTGGTTACAGAAGTTACAAGGTTACATTTTTATATTTATTTACAACGCCAGTGGTTACAGAAGTTACAAGGTTACATGTTTATATTTATTTACAACGCCAGTGGTTACAGAAGTTACAAGGTTACATGTTTATATTTATTTACAACGCCAGTGGTTACAGAAGTTACAAGATCGTATATAAAAATATTTTGTTCATAGTTAGTGTGTAGCTAGAAAATTTATTGAATGCTTTTAGCATTTTGGCTAATAAAATATGTGCTACTTACTTTTGACAATGCTTTTGACTTTCATCTATTAGAAAACAAATGTATTGAGTTTAAATGTTTATTAATACAACAAATTCTTACTTTTTAAACAGCCGAGGGAGATAACTCCTATTCTACTAATTCTCAATAAAAAAGAAACTTTGTTATGTGGAGTAAGAGTTGTCTTTTCTTCCATACAAATAATTTCGAAAGAATTCTAATTGCAATTGTTAACAGATACGTAGTTATCTCCCCTTAATATTTAAGTAAATCTCTTTTTTGCAATTCTTGCTGTGATATTTTTGAGTTAAAATAATACAATATTAAGACCTTCATTTTATTTTAACTTAGCTATACTAATTCTCCAGTTTTGTAGGAAAACCTTTTTTGATTATGTAAACCAAAATCTTGAACACCTTTCTGTTCCAATAAAGATTTCTTTATATTATAGTTAGGAAGAACATTTAAAAGCGAGTGATATTTTTCATGGGTTTGCTACACGCGAAATTCGCAAAAGTTAAAACTCGCGACCTGTATCTGCTTTAGGGTATAAAATCAAATATTGCCTCAAGGAAAGGTGCTAAATACAATGTAAATGATGGTTTACTTACATTGTTGTCGTTTGTGCTTACAATGTTACACCTCGTTACTTCTGTAACCACTGGCCAGGGCCGTAGCGCCCTAAGAAATGTTGGTGGGGCCAAAATATTAGTCCAGGGGGCCGCCTAGGCCCCCTGGCAGGTCCGGGGCAGCGCCCCGGCCGCCGGCGCCCTGAGAGTGTTTTTCATAAAAATAGAGCAAATTTGAAGCGGTTCAGGCTTATGAAATATACCTGTGTAATAACATTAAATATAACCCAGCCTCATACATATATATGCATGTACATGTATACATTGTATCTGTTCACAATTATGACTGAACATAAATCATTCCACTCTAATGACATTTACAAATACTTTACTCCTTTACAATGATGAAAAACATGCAATGAAATGAAGTAGAGCTAACGAATCTACAAAAAGCAGCTGAAAGCATGTGTTTCTTTCCTACCATATATATATTTCTTATTTCTCCCTATAAGATTGAATGCCTAAGTAAATATATTGAAAACAATGTAGGGCAGACAGATAGCCGAATCCAAAAAAGTTTGTTCAATTGAAAACTAATATAATTGTTTAGATTTTCAAGGTTTATATTTCTTTACACACTCAGTACATGGACTGTGTATACGGTACCTCTTATACTGTATACTAAAATAATCTTCAACTTTAGAGTTATCTCCCCTGACAGGTTTTCAATATCTAAAATGTTACATAACTGCAGTTAAGTACGGTAGTATTTAGAATTTTCTGATATAAAAGTGTTTAACACACTTATTATCACCACATCCTTACATATCTTGTAAACCCCGCAAATAGGAAAGTGGAAGAAACTTTAAACACTTATCTGACCATGATAATAAATTGACTACATTTCGACTTTGCAATGCTAAAAGTTGAGACGGCCAGGCCGCATGGCCGTATAGGGCACTACGGCCCTGCCACTGGCGTTGTAAATAAATATAAACATGTAACCTTGTAACTTCTGTAACCACTGGCGTTGTAAATAAATATAAACATGTAACCTTGTAACTTCTGTAACCACTGGCGTTGTAAATAAATATAAATATGTAACCTTGTAACTTCTGTAACCACTGGCGTTGTAAATAAATATAAATATGTAACCTTGTAACTTCTGTAACCACTGGCATTGTAAATAAATATACATATGTAACCTTGTAACTTCTGTAACCACTGGCATTGTAAATAAATATACAGATGTAACCTTGTAACTTCTGTAACCACTGGCGTTGTAAATAAATATAAACATGTAACCTTGTAACTTCTGTAACCACTGGCGTTGTAAATAAATATAAACATGTAACCTTGTAACTTCTGTAACCACTGGCGTTGTAAATAAATATAAACATGTAACCTTGTAACTTCTGTAACCACTGGCGTTGTAAATAAATATAAATATGTAACCTTGTAACTTCTGTAACCACTGGCGTTGTAAATAAATATAAATATGTAACCTTGTAACTTCTGTAACCACTGGCGTTGTAAATAAATAAAAATATGTAACCCATGTAACTTACGTATGAATAAGTATATAATTATAATCTCTTTTAACCATGTAACCAATAATAAATTGAGTTGCTGACGAGGGTAGGATATTGACTTGTGCCTTGTATATCACTGAATGGGATATAAGTAGAAGGACAGCTTATTGGAGCCACTTCTTACTTCTAGGTCTACCTGGTGAGTAATATAACACATACATGTTAACAGCTGGCATGACTGACTGACTGACTGACTGACTGACTGAGTGACTGACTGACTGACTGACTGACTGACTGACTGACTGACTGACTGACTGACTGACTGGCCGGCTGACTGGCTGATTGGCTTTATAGTGTAAATTTGAATAATTTATTGCTTGATTAACTTTTTAAAAGTGAGCTATTGAAGAATGCTTGATTAAGCACCAATATTTTACTTGAGGTGTTTTAAGTAACTCCATGAAATCTTCTTTAATGGTAGTAGATTGTGAACTGTCATCCACAGCTACGGACTTCACATGATTTGTCTCTGCATTACCCAAATCATCCTGTAACAAGATACTACCGGTTGTACAATTGATTAGCCGAGGTGCATCCAAACATACCCGAGTGTAACACAAATCTATGCATCAAGCATCGTAAGTTGCTTTCTGCAGCATGGCGCATTATCAAGAAAGTAGGGTTATGTGAGATGAGGTTTCAAATATGGATTGCTTCTTTTTAACCAAAAGATGTGCTATACTTTCTGTCTGGTTATCCAACTAGGGTAATTTCTCTTTCTTCATCTCACCGAATTTTCGTTCTAAGTACTTATGACTAACACATTTATACTACTGTAACCTTTTCCCTGCTAACATATTTTTAGTCACCTTCCAGTGCCATCGTGTTTAGCATATAGTCACCAAATTTCAACAGTTGGGCTTCATGGCATTGCTCTTCACCAAAATTCATTATCTGACTTTCGAGAAAAACTATTTTAGGGCATAGATTTCTAAAATGTATAGCGCAGCACACAAAGTCATGTAAAATCTACATTCATCTAATGACTGCATGTGTGTACGATGTAAGAGCATTCTACAACTTACAAGAATCCATATTTTAGTTTTTGAAATTTTTCTACTTTAGTTTTATACCATTCAAACAAATTAAAAATAACAATATAAGTTTTTGTCATCATTTGCATTTGAACTCGCATATATTTCAATTTACCAGCATTACAAGTTGAATAATATAATCTTCAACTGTGCAGTAGTTGACACCGGATGGCCCCTAAATTTCTGTATACATATAGATATACACAGTGTTTGAAGTGTGGTTATACGGGAGTATTTGGTGTGTACCCACCTCAATTTTAGTAGTTCTACGACCAGCAGGCGCGTACCCTCAATTTAATAGTTAGATCTCCCCATAAAGTCACTGTGAACCTGATAGTGTAGTGGTAGAGCGCTTGAGTATCATTCATAGGGACATGGGTTCAAATCTCACCAGAGCCCAACTTTCATTCATTTTAGTAATCTACTAATATCTTAGCTACTAGATAGCTATGCAAAACTAATCTGTAAGATTACATGCACTGTGTAACCACCTCATTCTCTCCTCTTGGAACACTGTATATACATGTACATGTATATACATATTTATATATGTCATGTACGTACCGCATCCTCATCAAGAGCCAAGTTGTCTTCTCCCATCCCTTTGCAGTTGTCCTCTGACTGCTCAAAATTATCATATTTTTGTTCTGAAACTATTGTGAATATCTATGTACTGACGTGTTCAAATAGGCTCATTAGTAAAAGGGTAGTTTGATTCCCGATCACTCTTTATGATCTTTACCACTTTACTAACTTATGTAGGTCATCGCTCTTTACGCTTAACTTACTGATTATTTGTGATGAATTTAGAGCTTCTTGGTTGATGGTGTACCTGGGCATTTAATTCACCTCAATGTTTCCAAGGTTTTACAATGTAATTTCAAATAAAAAATGTTTGATAGTCTGGATTATGACAGGTGGCATGATAAAACAAGTTTATATGATTCTAGAAGTAGTATTTGATATGAACAATAATAAACCAAATAATTTCACTAATTCAAACCTCTGAGGAGCTGTTTCCACTATTAAAGTGCAGGAACTCAACTACATTTACATGCACAGCATACATGAGAATTAGATGAGGCATAAGGCTATAGCTTTGGTGAAAATTTCGAGAGATATTGCAAAGCATACAACAGGAAAGTCAGATACCACAGATGTGACCAATTCAACAGCTGGAGTAGTACATGGTAAATACACTGCATAAAAGTGGTTTACTAAAGAAGAAGAAAATCAATGTTGTCTTCAATGCCACAAAACTATTAAATAAATATAATAAAGTATATCTATACATAGGAGCGTGCTTTAAAAGACTGTTTTAGTCGTTAGAATTTTAAGGGCAAAAGATGGAAACGGATCTCATACCTCCAGGCTCAATGAACAAAATCCCAGCCAGAAGATGAACAATATGTGCGCTAGCCATTGAACCTATCGCTCTGGAATATCCATACTTATTCAGAAGATACTGCGACAGAACAGGCCATGTTGATGTTCCCAGAAAATTTCCAAGCATAGCTAAAGAGAATGCCAGATATCTGAACCTCTCAAAGTGAAGGGCCAGGATCTGAGAGCTGGCAATATAACAGCATGACATACCAATTCCTAAAGAAAGAAAATGTGCTCGAGTTACATATACATGTACATTTATAAGTGTTCAGACTTGACTGCTTGAATTTTATTAGCAAATTCCTTTCTGCCTACTACAATCTACATGTTTCTGCTTGGACAAAAAAGAGCAGGGTGGTCTTGCTTTTAGCAGATCATTGCTGAAGGTAGTCAGGTTTTATACGGATTAAGTTTGTGTACTTATTACATATTCACTGCTGTTATTGCTGGAATTAATATGATAAATAAACATGTGCGAAAAATGAAGAGATACTAGTATTGCATACCAGCTAGAACACCATATAACAGAAAAGCATGCCAACTTTCTGTGGAGAGAGACAAAAGTCCAAATGCTACAAGGATGAATGATCATCCAAGAAGTTCTGCCACTCTACATCCTAGTTTCTTCACCAGAACTGATGATATAGGCCCTAAATTGACAGAAAATCAAATAGTACTGCTTTGTGCTGCTCAGCTATTAATACATGTAGATGAGGTGATGATAAAGGTTACCTTTGAAACAGCATTGCAGTGTTTTTAGAAAATATTGGTGGGAACAAGTATTTTATAATGAATAACAGGACTCACACAGACATATATTTATATATTTTGATTTATTCCTAATATTTCGATGCAGTTCCATGCATCATTGCTAGAGGATAAATGAAGCTACAGTTACATATACATACATGTATATGTAGCTAAGCCTTATTTGAAAAAACATGTAAGAGTAGCAAAAAGCCTAAGAAAGTTAATCAATGTTACTAGTTGGTGAATTACTGAGTGTACCAAGGTGTGCATGGTTTTGCATCTTCCTGTCTACTTACCAAATAAAAATGCCGTTCCAACATGCACTGTGCCTATCAAACTACTCTCCTTCAAGTTGATGTTGAAGAACTGCTGGTGTACAACAGTCAGATTTCCAGCAATCCCAAAAGTAAACCCAACATGAGCGAAATGAGAGAGAAATGACATCAGTGCTATGACCCATGCATACCCCTTATCTTTCTTCAACTCTGGATACGGTAGTCTAACCATCCTGACCATGTCTCTGGAAAATACAAATCAACAATTTTCAAACCCAGAGCAAATGCACATATATTGTAAATCTGCATAACCTGAATTTCTAAATAAATTGTAGTTCTAATAAGGACATGTACATGTACAGTGTATATGCAGATGCACAGTAGGAACACAACTGTGCCACACTTAGACATACACCTCTACATTGATTGGTGCTGGAAAACCAGACTTCTTGGGTTTGCAAATGTTGACCCATACATTGTATACAATGTTTACACAATACAATCATGTACTGTGTATGTTTGAACTTCACCATAGTCACTGGTCAAGTAGAAAAGGTTTCATATTTGTATCATAATAATTATCATAAATAAACTAAATATTACTCTCATCTAGCAATGGCGTGCAAGTACAAGTATAGATGCCTAGCAATCTGCTTTACCTCTGAACATAAAGATTCACCATCTAACGTGTCATGAACTTGTAAGTAGGAAATTGGATAACACTCACCAGATATAGATTTAATACTGTCTTTAATGCACTACATACGCAGAGGAGCTAACTAAACACCCTACCCTCCGACAATGGCAGTGATGTCTAGCTAATACACGTATGTACTTATTGTTCAACAACGCTTTCTCTGTTTAAAAATAATACTGTGTAATAGAGACTTTGTCAGTTATCTATCAAATAAATCTGGAGTTGTACAAATGTTCACTTAATGGAACTTGTGCAAAAAATGGGACTCATTCAATAGATAATGTTCAATGCACTTATTGTATATTTCTTTACAAAAATGTCCTTTTATTGTACTGCAACTTATAATATACATATACAGTGTACATGCACATGGTAGCATGATATACGCAATAAATACATGTACATGCACATGTAGCATGATAAACACAATAAATACAAATACAATTTGGGTGAGATCAATAGGAGTAAATATACATGTAGGACAGAGGAGACAATAAATGTTTTGGAGCACATTGAATATTAGTTTCTAAATATTGTTTTTTATCTTGGTGGTAGTATTGTAATGGTTTCTGTGATTTGGTGCGGTCGTCCTTGGACGACTATCGACCCAGAAATGAAGTGCCTATGAGTGGTGCTAGGACTTTGCATTACATGAAAGATCGAGCGGTCCCAGTAGCCCAAATACTACCAAAGACGACCCATCTGGTCCCAAGTCTGACCTTCAGACTATACGTTGAAAGAGAGTGATCCGACCTAGTAGGCGGTTCGCTAAGCGAATGAGCTGACAAAAGGAAGTGAAAGTCTCTGTATCAAGTATAGATGTGTCTTTATTGAAAGCCAAGTAAAGACTGAGACAATGAACAGTGAAACAATGCCCTTTATATAGTATAAGGACTTACGGCCGACGCAGTGTCAGGAAAAGGCGACGTAAGGTCGTCCAGAAGTTGCGCAACAAGATGGCCACCGGAAGCCCGGCGGCCGACCCAAAATAGGTCGGGTTCTACAAAAGTTGCTTATAATGGTCCAATTCATGTACAAAATGAATATCAATGGATTCTGAGAGGTCGGGCCTCTGTACATGGGTATAAAAGGCATTAAAAGACTTAGTAATAATCATGCAACTATATACAATAATATAGGAGTAAAGTACAAGCAGATATATACAAGTATGTGCACACAAGAATGAGTGTCAGATGTAAGATACGACTGGGCGTACCATTACATAACCCCCTCACACTAGGTCATAGGTGTCTCTAGTGTCAAGTTGATAAGGGTACGGTATAGTGTAGATCCTCTGGAGACTACATCCAAATCTGCTTGTATCAGCTAGAGTTGCTGGGGGTGTTCCAGGTACTGGTTGGCTAGTGCACGAAGAGCTATTTCTCGAGTATAGAGAGGTTCAGGTGCTGGCGTAAAGTGTCCCCCCACTTGTTGTCGGCTGGTAAGGTAGCGGATCCGTGGCTTGAGGTCAGCAAGCTGCTGTGAAAGCATGAGTGACGGATCTGGAGATGCAGGACATGTGGCATCTGGCTGGGTTAGTACAGGAGATGCAGGAGGTGGAGACTGGACGGCAGGAGAGTCTGGAGTGGCTCGGGGTAGGCCCCTGACAGGCACTTGTGGAGAGCAGTGTGGCGAGACTTCTAGCGTCGGCCTAGACTGCAGGGGTTCAATCAGTAGAACAGGAGAAGCTGCACATGAGACCTTAGGTGAAGATCCTTCATATAGGGTGCCCGATTGGGCGGCAGGCATACTCTTCCTGGGAGCAGGCCGTGTCTTCCAAGAGGGTAGACGTCCGCGTCAGCCAAGTGAGGTGGCATGTACTTCGGAGGTACTAGCAGTGGGTCGCCAGGGAGAAGGCTCAGCAGGAGTGGCAGGCGACAAGGAAGAGGAGGAAGCAGCATCAGAAGGTGTGGAGTCGGGTGTCCGTTCGGGAGATGGGGAAGGACTGTGCCGTCTTTTAGGAGGCCGTTTCCGTGCGGATGAGGTACTAGGCAGGTAGACTGGCTTGTTTGTTCCTGACTGTCCGTCCATGGTGGGACGACATGGTAGAAATGGTGGGGGATCCTTTACGCCCCACCATTCCATGAGGGCCGCATAGCTGGGCCCATCTGTGAGGAAGAGACGTTTCCCACAGATACTGCATGGATCTCCGACTGAAGTGATGGCCTAGGGCATCACGGCTAACTGAACTGCGTCCGCACCGACAATAGAAGCGTGCGAAGTGTTGCCATATGTGTATGTTCAGCCTCTTGAGGGTTCCGGAGAAGCCGCACTTTGCACATTTGAGGTTAGGTTGGCTCCTTCTGGCCAAGTCGTCACGGGCCTGTTGTGTAAAGGTGCTAATTCACGGCTTAGTGGCTCCGGAATGCTGGGATGACTCGAGGGGCAGCTTGTCAGTGAGTTTGTGCAGCTTAATTGTAGCTAGCTTCAAGGTAGAGGTGACAGGAGGTGGAGTAGGTGGAGACGTGCCGTCTGGTGCGAGCGTCTTCCGTAGAGGAGATGCGTCTACAACACACAATTTATTTAATGTATAGCCTCCGCCCTCTAACTCATGTTCTTTCCTGTGGAAATGTTCAGGGGAATCCTCCTCTGTCCCGACTGGTCTATGTCGAGTGGGGAGGGAGAGAGAATTCATGCCTGACAGTTCCACAGGTGTGGGTTGTACCTCTAATTCTGGTTTGGTCTTTATTTGTAACACTGATATTCGCTTACCTTCAGCTGTGAAGACAGGCTGATTGGAGTGATCCGTACTGGGAGGAGTAGCCGTCTCGTCCATACGAGAAGGAGAAAGGATACGACTGCTAGGATTAACTTCAACTTCACCAGTTTCACGAGCAAGAGTGCAGAGGTTATCACATGTAGGGATACATGTACTCTGGTGAAGCGCTGGACGAGAAAGGACTACTCGTCTGTGAGCTGTCGTATTTATACTAGCTGAGGGATGAGCAATTGGCTCAATTGTAGGCAATGCCTCAGGCACATTTTCTTTGTTTGACTCGTCAAGTAAGCGCGGGAACGCGGCAATGTTTGCATTCGATTGCTTCTCATCCGCTTCATGGGATTTCGAGAGTTCGGCAATCTGTATCTTCGGCTGAACTTGTTCGGCAATGCTGAATTCCGTGAAAGAACATTTCGCTCTTTGTATTCGAACTGCTGGCAGTATAGACTGTATCTCCGTCGTTGGGATTATGTCTTGAAGGTCGGCTACGCGATATTTCGCGTCCTCTGGATCATGTCAGGCTGTTGAAACTTGAACATTCTTCGAGAGGTTCAGAGGTAGCTCTTCTGTTTGGTCCAGCGCGGTTTGTCCCGTGTCGATCCTCAGGCCGCGGACTTGGGCTGTAGTGTCTGGCAGTTCTACACACGATAAGTCGTCCGTCGGGGTATACTGAGTTTTGGGGGGAATCAGTTGCTGACTAGTGTCGGGTCTGGGCGTGGCCAGATCCTGTTGGTCCTTCTGAGTTGAGGACGGGTCGGGGTTGCCTTGTGAGGTCTGGTCTGACTTAGTGGGACTTCTGAGTCGTCCTTTCAGCCTTGGGGGGTGATCTTTGATCACTTCTGTTGTGTCCGGCTTTGGGTGGAGTCGTTTCTTGCCTGGTTTCGGCCTAGTGGGTATAGGTTCATCCACTGTGATGGGTGCGGGTGACACCGTTGGCCTGACGTGTGGTTGGCTAGTTACACGTGGGGTTTTCTTTAGGCCTAGTGGGTATAGGTTTTTCCACTAGGACGGGTTCTGATGGGTCCGTCGGCCTAAGTGGACGACCAGTGTGGTTTGGTCCACTTTCCTTGGGTTTGGCCTCAGTAGGAATGGGTTCATCTACTGGGACGGGTTCTGATGTGTCCGTCGGCCTCTGTGGACGACCATTATAGTGTGGTCCACCTTCTCCTGGTTTGGCTTCAGTAGGAATGGGTTCATCTACTGGGACGGATTCCGGTGTGACCGTCGGTCCGTCATCCGTTTCTTGACATTTCTGTAGGAGGGTATGTAGGGCTTTCCGTGGGAGGTCAGCGGGAAGCTCTTCTTGTTCTTTTGGAGGACTGGTCCTGCGATCGTGCTTATGTAGGAAAGCTGTTCCAGTTTCGATTGCTTCCTCCATATCATCGGGCTGTAGCCATGTGTAGTACCATCGTAGGCCGTGGTCGTGGACCGTGAGGCAGAACTTCTCAAGGGTCCATTCGTCCAAAGATGCAGGGGGTGCTCCTTCAAAGGCTGTCGCCATCAGTCTACGGATGAGAGCTGCATACTCTCTGAGCGACGTGTGGGCTGGCTGTTCCAGGGTGGACAGCTTCCAGCGGGCGGCTCTGGCAGATAGTCCATACTGTTCCCTCAGTCGGGAAAATATCTCTTCGACTGACCGGGGTCGTCCGCACTCTTGTGCGGGCCCATGTAGGGCGGCTCTAAGCCGTATGAGGCGTGCTCTGTCATTCCAGTTGCAACGCTCTGCCATAGCGGTGAAGTCTTCTATGAAGAGTTCTACGTCCTCTTGTCCATTGTAGCTGAGTGTATCGGGGTCCTGCTCCGTGTGGTACATTACCTCCTGAAGCAGGTTCCTTATTCGGTCCATGTCGGTAGGGTGTCGGGTAGTGAGTTAACTGCTTTGATTTGTTAGGCCGGGTCGGCCTAGTCGATGTACTGAGTACCGTCAATCTATTCTGGATCCGAGGTCGGTCTTTGATTGAAGATCCGGCATAGGTCGGGCTACATCCAGCGGAACCACGAGAATTATGGGTGCACTTTAGCGTTTGTCACCTTCTCGTAACCAAGGTTCTCGGGTCCGAGTCCTTAATCGCCGTCGAAGTATTGAAGAATGAGGTTGGTCGGGTTTCCCGAGGCCGAGGTCACCTTCCTTCGCTTCGTATCGTAAGAGTACGACCTTAGTATCCCACTGCTGCCACCAATGTAATGGTTTCTGTGATTTGGTGCGGTCGTCCTTGGACGACTATCGACCCAGAAATGAAGTGCCTATGAGTCTCAGTAGCCCAAAAGCTACCAGAGACGACCCATCTGGTCCCAAGTCTGACCTTCAGACTATACATTGAAAGAGAGTGATCCGACCTAGTTGGCGGTTCGCTAAGCGAATGACCTGACAAAGGAAGTGAAAGTCTCTGTATCAAGTATAGATGTGTCTTTATTGAAAGCCAAGTGAAGACTGAGACAATGAACAGTGAAACAATACCCTTTATATAGTATAAGGACTTCCGGCCGACGTAGTGTTGGGAAAAGACAACGTAAGGTCGTCCGGAAGTTGCGCAACAAGATGGCCGCCGGAAGCCCGACGGCCGACCCAAAATAGGTCGGGTTCTACAAAAGTTGCTTATAATGGTCCAATTCATGTACAAAATGAATATCAATGGATTCTGAGAGGTCGGGCCTCTGTACATGGGTATAAAAGGCATTAAAAGACTTAGTAATAATCATGCATGCAACTATATACAATAATATAGGAGTAAAGTACAAGCAGATATATACAAGTATGTGCACACAAGAATGAGTGTCAGATGTAAGATACGACTGGGAGTACCATTACAGTATTAAAAATATCCAACAATATCAATGAAAATTGCAATTGTAGTTTCAATAGGCAATTGCACTTATGATTGTCAGTTTCATCATTCAGTTTTGATTTCTATCAAGATTTTCAAGTTTCACTGGATACACCTCAAGGTACATATTATTGTACATGAACATGGAGAATAAAGAATTGAGGCAAAACCAATATTGTTGTAATTTTTACCTAAAATCATCACAAACCGACAAATGTGGCAACTTCTAGTCGCTATTAATACAACAGCAAGAATTTTTACCTAAAATTTGTTTAAAAGTCCTTGAATTTTTGCCTGAAATTTATTTGTTTAAGTCTTAGAATTATTTGTTGTTAACTATGACATACACGTAGTTCTACATGTATTTTCATGTACATGCATTTTGCAACATATATAAAACCAACGGTCGAAGTTCAGCTCCATCACAGCCATATATACTCAGTATTTGAGACTCATTAGTAGTAAAGCATCTTTGGACAGTCAATGTAATACATATATATTATTATCTAGTAAAGTGATGTGAGCATGTATTATTTAGGTAGCACATCAATTAGTCTAGATTCCACAGCCCATCTCTGGTTTGATTCAAATATAGTGAATACAAAGGGCTGCAATGAAAATTTCTACCATGTATCATTGTGAAGCAGTTTTAAACTAAAAATAAACCTTTTTTGCTTTTTTGAGTCATTCTTATGTCAAATGAAAATGTCGAGGGTGTTATCATGTAATAGTGATTGTCAAGTAATCACAATTTGGCTATTGAGGGTACATACATGCAGGGTTGGGAACTTTGATCTACTTTTGCATTCGATTTCCGATTTTCGATTATGCTGAAGAATACAAGCATCCGATTGTTACTTTACCTAATCAATGATTGTACTTCAATCGATTTTACAATCGATGACGATTTTAGAAAATGCACATGTATATGGGTATAATTTTTGTAAAAATGAAGAAATTTATTGCCTTTACTAATTTTGCCTATTACTTCAAAATGCTATAACTACTGTGCCTAATATTACCAGTTTTATTTGCATTTTCTCATAGTTTAGAGTTATCTCCTCTACATTTATGTTTCTTTTTAGCCTCCAAATATTTATATGCACTGCAAATCTTAGCCAGAAATTCCAGGCTATTATTTCTTATTTATTGCTAGCCACTCACATTTCATCCTAGCTTGCAAATAGAGGCTATTATTTTGTTATTAAATAAAACAGCTCATCATCATTTTTTTATTACAAAGATGAGAACTAAGCTACGAGGCTTTTTATTTATTTCCTGTACTAAACATTACTAGCAGATCAATTAGCAGCTTAGTGACAATCGAATGCAGCTGTAACCCTATAAAACCAACGAATACATGCATTTCGATGGCTTTGTTGGAAACCAACGATTAGGTGGAATCGATGGTGAATAGACCAACGAAAATCGCCATCGAATATCGAATGCTATTGGCGATTCCCAGCCCTGCATACATGTACATGTACATCATAGACACACTGCTGGGCCCATGTTAGTTCTATGTTAACCTACATGTATATGTAGAGCAAGGTATAAGTGAAACTAGATGACCCTTGTGCGACTCTACCAATATTGCATATTATGCAATTATAAAATAGAGCATTGTTATAACATAACTTTGTTATATTTGGAGTTGCATAACCTTACTGTAGGAGAGCATAACTTCAAGTACTCGCAGCTATAAAATATAATGCACTGTAGCTACCCTTCACTACAAGAGAAGACAACCTTAATCAAATGACACAGGTGGACATTCACATGAAGGGTGTTTTAGGTTGCCTCGCATTGTATTCAATTTCTATTCTATTATTTGACTTACAGCTACCATTGGGCAGTGGATCACATAATGAATAAAATGTGCAAAGCATTGGGATTAGATTTCAAATACATGTATATTAGTAAATTGTCTGCTATTAAGATATTATATTTATTGCTTTGGAATAGGAAAACTTCACTTGACTAAAATCCTGAATGACTTGTGTCTTTAACTTGTGAGTGTCCTGAGTCAATGTGGCAGACAAAAGTCTTGAGCGCTGTTTAGCCAACATGGAAAACAGGTCTCAATTTTATTCCTATTTATCACTTTTACTTCATCAGGTTTGTTGACAGCACTCAAAGCATGAAAGGATTAGGTATGAGCGTACATAACACAAGTTATATGATGTCTGCTCAATTTCTTGTTTTGGATTTTGGGCATTGTATATTGAATGAGTTGCTTGATACCATTATATATGGTCATTGACCTAATTAACAACTCTATCACTCTCACTAAATACAAGCACATAGTAAGCACTGTGTATAGGAATAATAGAAAAGTCCAAATAATGTACAATGTGAAATGAGTGAACTCTGCACTTTCAAAGATAAACAATATAGAAGTTTTAGATACCATACAAGTAGCTGAAACTGACGTTGTGTGAGTTAAAAGGAAATGGTCGTCATTGTGGTTTAGTTTATTTTTATTTCTTTATTTCTATTGTATTTTTTCACAATATGATTACATTAAAGTTACCAAACTAATAACCTGATAATTCCAGTTGTACCAATCGTAGTGGTCATTATTGTAACCTGTCTGCTAGTTCAGTGGGGGGGGGGAGGGCAGGGGCATTTTTGATGACTCGCACCTGATACATTCTCCGCTATTTACACATAATAAAATGAATTGTTGTTACAATAGGCCTGGCCTAGTTTATCTAATACTCACAGTATCTACGTACATAACAAGTGACACATTTAGCTGTCTTAGAGGTCGAATGAGTCATTTATCTGTTGGCGCATCCTTTTTACAGTAACTGGAAGCAAAACAACAGCTCCTAGAATTCCACAGACTCCCACAAGTATTATTCCATATCGTTCTTTGGTTGCCTCTGCCATGTAATTACATTGTATACAAAATCAAAGTGTGTCACTTGAAAATGAAGAATGTTAATGTAAGAACAGGTTTTATTTTGGCCCAATCATAAACAGAAACATTCATAAACAATGCAAATTGCATCTATTACAGATTCCATACACTCTCACCTGACAGAGGTACTAATCCTAGGCTCCCGATACCACTGAACAAAAACTGCTGACCAAACAGAAGTGACATTTGTCTAGGCTTACAGAAGTCATGTGCCACACTGAGTAAACAGGCTAGGGTCACACCCAGTCCTATTCCCCAGCAGGTAACCAATTCGTAGTACATTGCCTGGTAGTAGAAGAGTTTGATTAGTCTTGGTTGTAGACACAGCCACAAGACGAGGAACAGCAATGTACACTATAGTACAATACACCCAACAATAACGGGTTTCACCTAACGATCAACTGCAAAACTGACCTTGCCGGTTGTGAAAGATGCTGCAACTGCAGCCACACCAAAGAACCCAATAGCTGAGGTGTACAGAGTGAGTCGTTCAAAATTCAATGAACTGGTCACTACCACAGACAGACAGCCAACTATGTTTGAAATGCCTGTAGAATATAGAAATAATGTATTTATAACATACAATGTGGGTATGTATGAGCAGCAAGTGCCATGCAAGTCTGTGCAATTCATACATGTAGCTGAAATGTACACTTAGGCAATTGTCAGCCTACAAAAAAACATTCCCAATTTTGCCCTGTGTGATGGCAGTTGTCAACTACAAATAACTCTTTAATAACTATCTATTGGACCACAAACCCACTAACACATTATAGTAGAAGTGTACCTTTCTAAAGTCTTCAGGCATTGACCATGCGAAATTAAAAATATATTCGTGCTGGACAAACAGACATTCTACTGACCAACAATTGCAAACAATTAACATGAAAATCTAAGTAAGTAATGTAGATACTCATACCGACCTTACCGAGTATAGTAATACCAAAGGCTGCTTTATCTGCACTCATATCTGTATTATGTACAATGAAGTCGTTGATCAGCATGAGAAATCCTGCGGAGCTGGTGTTTCGTAACATCGTACTAGCTAGTAGCATCCATATCTACACAGGAAATCAGAGTTACAGTGAACTAGTAGTTCCTTTCACAGAAATGTTGTTTATTGTTGATTATCAGAAGTTCAACCAACCAACGGGCCAAACAACCAGTCAACCAACCAACTAACCAGTTAACCAGCTAAAAAACCAAATAAAGTTTTAACCAACAAACCAACCAACAAACCAACCAGCTGGCTGGCTGGCTGGCTGGCTGGCTGGCTGGCTGGCTGGCTGGCTGGCTGGCTGGCTGGCTGGCTGGCTGGCTGGCTGGCTGGCTGGCTGGCTGGCTGGCTGGCTGGCTGATTCCACTGTGTAATTTAACTGTCTGATTCATTGAGTACTTGATTACCTGAACGAGATTGATACATTAACACATAACTGATTGAGCACTAGATAACATACTTCAGGAGCTTTCAACAGCTCCATGAAATCATCTTTAATGGTAGTCGATAGTGGAGTATCTTCTACTGCGATGGAAGTCAAGTGGTTTTCTTTTGCACTAGTCAAATCATCCTGCAACAAAATCACATGTTTGCAATGGCATTCTTTTCAAACCCGAACTGTTGGCTGTAAATTTTTAAAGAGGGTTCATTTTCAAAATTGACCAAAACCAATCAAAAAGCTGAATTGCTTGTTGGATAGTGCTTAGCTAGATCTATTCAAAGAGGTCTGCCAGTGCAAGAGCAGATGATGTCATCTGCCACAAATTGATCTCAAACAAAGGCAGTCTATGTCATCTGAGTAACCCAGTTAACCTTGTTAAAGCACATGTAAAGGTTTTTATTCAATAACTTTTCTATTAACCAAGAGTTTATGAATTCCTTCTATGCTTTTGATAACATGATACTTAGCCACATATATTCACTTGTCTTTTTTATTTCAAACACCAAGGAAGTGCAATTAGCAAGAAAACCTCTCACTTATTTGAGCGTATACTACAATGAGAAGACAACTTCTTCATATTTTCTAAAAACTTCCATGAGTGCATAGAGGTAGTGGGTAGCCTATTTTCGGGTATTTTCCAAAATACACATAACTACTTGTGGTAAAACAATATTAGCGCCGAAAGAGAAATAAATAACTAAATTTAGCATAAATAGTTTCCAATTATACATGTATTTCTCCGCTCATACAAGAGAGGGCAACTCAGGAAGACTACCCAGCCATTGGGGCTACTTCCACTTTAAGTCACAAACCATTTATTTTTAATAGTTACATGTAATAAACACCTTCCAGTTGCAAGATAATTACTTATGCAAAATGCATAACAAAAACTCCAGTCCTCATCAAGCTCAACTTCATGCAAGAGTCAAGTTATAACTCAATCTTTGTCTTGTTCACCTCAAGTTCACTCATTTCCATTTTTTCATCTAATTACTAGGTTGTATTGGTCAGTGGTACTTTTACAACAGCTTGCTTAAAACACAGATATGCGGGTACTTACAGCATTCACATCATGAGCTAAGTTGTCTTCTCCAATCCTCTTGTGGTTGTCATCTGATTGCTCAAAATCATCAACATCTTCTTGTTCTGAAACATTAGTAAATATTTATGTACTGATGTGTACAAATAGGCTAATTATTTAGGTCTAGTTTTTGGATACAATATAATATATTGTATCCAAAAACTAGACCTAAATAATTAGCCCAAAAAGAAATATTATTTCTTTTTGCTTAAAAGAATAGTACAATAAAATGAACATTTAGAAGCATGTATAAGGATTATTTAGACCTTAGCATATTAACCTTTATATCTGCAGTTTCACAAGCTAGTGTTCTTGTTTTGCATGCTAGAACTATTCGATCACCCGATGTTTGCAAGATGGTTTTCAAATACAAGTTAATTTCCATGCAGATATTTTTGTGACAGGTTGAATAACCCAATGAGTCTATCTTTAGTCCACAAGTTAGTATTCCATGTGACCACCAGATACAAATGTGGTGTTCACATTACAAGGCTCAGCAACCTTGTATCAATGATGTAAGATTTATAGCTGCCAAGGTTCCTTTCAAAGGTGGACTGTACTGAAATTTTTGAGATTATAAGCTGAATACACCATTAGAAAGCCTAGTAGCAGCTGGACAAGTTAGCACAATACCAGCTGGGATACATGATGTCACCATGGTCTCAGCTCTGTTAAAGCTAGTGAATTACGTACATCATTGCCGGGAGTGAATGCCAAATCACACATCATGTAATTTTAAACAGAGAAATTTAACTGAGTTTTCCCTCTTTTTTTACTAGGAATATCACAAAACGAAAAAATTGGTATATAGAACAAATGCGAGTTTATATTCCTAGACAAAAAAAAACAATTTGTTGCGAAAGATTATCAAATAACTTTTGAGTTTGCAATTTGATTGGTCAATTTACATGTAGGCTACTTGTTTATCTCATGAATAACATGCCTACCTAATAGACTGGTGTGTTGCATGGCCGTAACTACCTAGGCGGCTCAGGCGGCCCTAGCCGCCTGAACTTTTTGTTAAAAGAAGAAAAGATTAAGCTAATATCGGAAGGCATAGTTACCGTGCCCCACATGATATAAACATAGTCTAATGAAAATGCTGCTACTATGTGTATCATTACATTAATGGCTAATTTTTGCGTGAAACCACTGCTGATTTGATAGCGTAATTGGTAGAGTGCTTGGTCTTCATGCATAGAGACACGAGTTCAAAACCCACTGAGGGACAATTTTTTTTCACTTTAGTAATTCACTCAATTTGTTAGCTATACAATGACAATACTAATCTCATCTGTAAGATAGAATCACTGCATGTGTAATTCTGTATTCAACTATAGGGATGCCATAAGATTGCATGCACAGTGTGCCCACCCACCTCATTTGTTCCACTTCTAACACTGTTCTTCAGGGTTTGGAAACCCTAGAATACCACTCTCCATCTCTATCCATCAACTAAATTTGCACTATTTCCCGTCTTACTAATGTGTGTACATTTTTAGGCCTAAGTCATGTAATGATGTAAAGGACTACAATGGTACGTCATGGCCAAGCCAAACAGAGAAGCACTATTTTGCAGTATACTAATTTGAAGTTTACTATTGGCAGATTACTATGCAACATTTTGTACTTTTGTACCATCACGTATAGCTCAAATATGCATCAAAATGGCTGTTTTTGTGTGAATTTTCAAAAGTTTTCTTGTGGGAGGTGCCCCACCCTCCTTCCCCCATCCCACACACACCCTCCCCACACCGCTACTGTTAGCCAGTCCAATTTTGGCCGCCTCAACTTTTTCAAGAAAGTTACCCCCCTGTGTTGAACCTGCAGCACGTAGTACTATAATTGCTAGTATCTGTTTTATTGAATGACTACTGTATACTTCTTATAAATCAGTTGTGACAACTCAATATTGCTGCTATATAGCGTGTCAGAGTGTAGACAATCAAAGAAGAAGTTTTGAGAATTAACATAACGCTAGGTAGAGACAACTCCCAATGCTGACATCACTATGAATATTTTAAAACTTTTAGGGCTACACTTTCGCAGTTTAGCATCTATTGGCTACTACTAAAACAGTTTAAAGGTGTTTGTAGAGGTACTACACGTAAATAATACTAGCATAGTTTAGTAACAAACATTCAGAAATTTTCAGTACAGTCCAACATTAAGTAACTTAATAATGTGAGAGATGTGAAATAGTTAGATTATATTCAATATTTCCAGTTGACAAATATCGGTTAGCTTCAATGCCAACAACAGACAACACAATTTCTTAATAAGCTATGGGAGAATATATGACTACAAAAGATCATTTCAGTCTGTACTATTTGAAAAGCATCAGCATGGGAAAGGAGTATACACTACCTTGGGGTTCAGGGAATGACATTCCAGCTATAAGATGAATGATATGAGCACTAGCCATAATGCCCATCGCTCTAGAATACCCATACTTATCCAGAAGATACTGCGACAGAACAGGCCATGTTGATGTTCCCAGAAATCCTCCAAGCATAGCTAAAGAGCAGGGTTGGGAATCGCCAATAGCATTCGATATTCGATGGTGATTTTCTTTGGTCTATTCACCATCAATTCCACCTAATCTTTGGTTTCCAACAAAGCCATCGAAATGCATGTATTCGTTGGTTTTATAGGGTTACAGCTGCATTCGATTGTCACTAAGCTGCTAATTAATCTGCTAGTGTTTAGTACAGGAAATAAATGAAAAGCCTTGTAGCTTAGTTCTTATCTTTTTAACAAAAAAATGATGATGAGCTGTTTTATTTAATAACAAAATAATAGTTTCTATTTGCAAGCTAGGATAAAATGTGAGTGGCTAGCACCAAATAAGAAATAATAGCCTGGAATTTCTGGCTAAGATTTGCAGTGCATATAAATATTTGAATGCTAAAAAGAAACATAAAGGTAGAGGAGATAACTCTAAACTATGAGAAAATGCAAATAAAACTGGTAATATTAGGCACAGTTGTTATAACATTTTAAAGTAATAGACAAAATTAGTAAAGACAATAAATTTCTCCATTTTTACAAAAATTATACCCATATACATGTGCATTTTCTAAAATCATCATCGATTGTAAAATCGATTGAAGTACAATCATTGATTTGGTAAAGTAACAATCGAATGCTTGTATTCTTTGGTTTAGTCAGCATAATCGAAAATCGGAAATCGAATGCAAAAGTAGATCAAAGTTCCCAACCCTGCTAAAGAGAAAGCCAAATACATGCGCCTCTCAAAGTGAAGGGCCAGGATCGCAGAGCTGGCAATGTAGCAGCATGACAAACCCATACCTAGAGGGAAGAGTAGCCCTTTATAGAACACGTTAGAAGTTTTCAAGCTCTTCTACACCACTATTTGGGTGAAGATGATGATTGTGGTTGTTGCATTATTTACACATATATCTAGGATCCCATTAGCCTGTTGTATTTCTGCTGATTAAAGCATACAACTTCTTGCTCACTAGTTCAGTAAGGCTTTTTGTAAGTAAGATTTTGATTCGCCCAGATAATGAATTGCAATAAATGAACTAAATTGTGTTAGTCAACTGCCTGAAGGGAATCAATTATTATGCATGTCGTGTAGTATGCACTAATTTGTGAAAACACTTTTGTGCTAATCTTCATGTACCTGCCACAACCCCATACAGTAGAATAGCGTGCCAACTTTCTCGAGATAAGGAAGAAAGTCCAATTCCTAAGACCACACAGGATCCTCCAAGGAGTTCCGTTACTCTGCACCCGAATTTCTTCACCAGTACTGAGGAGATGGGTCCTAAGTTAACAGGACAATTAATAGAATTCATTCACGCCACTCATTAGACCAGTCAGACGAGCAAATGATAGAAGGACCATTGGTGGCGATATTTTTCTCCTTTCTAGGATGGTCTGTTCCTAATATTTTGACAGTAACCAGTCCTGTTATCGGCGTCATCAGGGGAAGCAAAATGATGGAAATACTTGGGGGCTTTTAATAACCAAACCTAAAGCGTTCAGGTGTGAACATAGATATAATATTTACACTAGATAGGGCACCCGGTGTTAATGCTCCAATGCACTTTGTCCTACAATGGTGATTCACACGATATTATTATACATGTATGTTATAATGGAGTACTGCAGCCTAAGCTAGCTCCACTTGAGTTTAAATTGGCTCTGCTGCCACCATACTTGTATCAACTGATGTTTATATACACTGTACATTGTAGCACATCACTACAACACTACCTATCAGCACTGCCTAAGAGCGATTAATCAAGCTGACTGGTATTTATTTATCCACAGTCTGCACCCAACAATTTACAATGTTATCACACATGTAATGTTACATAAAATGGTGTAATAAAATTTTCAATCCATAAAATTGTCGGTTTTTTCTTAGATGTAACTATTATGCATGTAAAGGTGCTGAACACATGCGAGAATAAGAAACAGCACACAGTTGAATTGTCAAAGAGCATTTATCTTGCTAGTAGATGTTTGTAACAATTATTATTAGCCGGTAAGCCTAGCTGAGTGATAGGCTAATGGGCAGATATATACGAGTATACTAAATAAAATAAATTTGTATTGCTGCATATTGCGATTCATCTATCGTACATGCGCGATATAAGTGTATGTACATATAATATTAATATTAAATCAGTAAAGGCTTTAGTTTCATATCATACATACTGCCTTCAATCATATACACAGAGACACATAAAGTGCTCGAAAGTGGTCTTTAGACATTTCTATCATACTGTGTTTTCTTGTAATTCAGATTCAAGATCTGTGTTAAAATAAAAATGACTGTGCTTGCAGTGTCCAGATTTTGTCGGGACACCCCATGGTTTCACGTCTGTTTCTGCTGACTTTCTAGCCATCCTGATCTTTTACCAATGGGGCAGATGTTACCTAACCTCATAAGAAGAAACCTAATATAATATGTCACCTATATTGAAGAACATATTTTACATTGTACTAGATAGCACTAAGTTGAGTAGTTTGATACTTTTTAGTAATAAGTTTTATTCAAATAATCTGCACCCAAACTAAGTATGTCTAGAGATCCTGGTACTTTTCCAGGCATCCAGGTACTTTTCCAGGCAACCTGGTACTTGCCCAGGGATTCTGGTACTTCTCTAGGGATTTTCATCAGATGAGACCAGGTTATTTGTTCTTGCTCTTTGGCAAGAAAGATAAGTGAGGCATGTTAACAATACATCTTACAATGTGCACATGTACTGTATGTTACTATTTATCATTGAGACCAAAACACATGCATGTTTGTTCATTGTGGTAGGTGATTACGTGCCGTAGAGGCCCCGGGTTCAAACCCCAGTCAGGGACTGGTATTTTCATGGATTTGGAACAAGGCCCTGACTACTCAAAAAAAATTCCTTGTTTAAAAGTACATCAAAACACATGCACAAATGGCTAATCAAACTTTTGGGAGAGCACTAGAAAAAAGTCGATTTTGACATGTATTATTATTGCATGACAGTGTATGGGTAGCTGGAAAATAGGTAAAGTGCAATTTACTTAGGTATGCTTGCCTTGGTCTGCTTTTAAATGTAATATCAATGCACATTTTGCCTGCCTCGCCAATGTACTTATTACTCAAGAGAAGACAGCAAGGACTGGACAAAATAGCGAGTAAGTATTACTATTACAACATGTCATGGGCAGTACCACACTGTGCATCTATCATGTTTTATATTTTACTGTCTACTCACCAAACAGAAAGACCACTCCAACATGCACTGTGCCAATCCAACTACTCTGCTTCATGTTGATATTGAAGAACTTCTGGTGGACGATGGTTAAATTTCCAGCAACTCCAAAAGTAAACCCGGCATGAACAAAGTGAGAGAGAAATGACATCAAGACGATCACCCAAGCATATCCTTTATCTTTCTTTAACTCCGGAAGTTGGCATATTACACTTGCCATCCTAGCCATGTTTCTACAAAACAATTCTAATCCAAAGTAAAATAAATAGACCAGCATACAATCAAGTTCCTTTTCTGCTAAATGTACATGTAGCTTAATACAACTTCATGGAATAAAAACTAGGTGAACAGAAGTACAACAGAAGTTCAAGTTAAGTGTCATTATAATTCTCATACTAATTCGTCCATTAGATTGACGTATTGAATGTATTGAATAATATACTGTAAAAATGCACAATATAACAATTAACAATTAACAATTATAGATAACATGTGACTTTTCCACATGCATATTCTAAATACCCACATAACTTAACATGAACATAACTTAACATGAATTTAATATAGCAAATAGGAGCAGGCTCACCAAGTGTGGTATGAATACATGTACATCTAAGTCAGTTTCAAGTATTATAATATATTACATCAAAGAGCTAATGGTCACAGAGTAGTTCTGCATACAGAAGCTAGACACCTTTTTGTCAAAATATCTAGTGCATACTATTAGAAAACGCATTGATAATTACCTAATAAATTGCATTATGCCTCTATAAAATATCTAAGCTGTTTTAAGAGTAATGTTAATAATGGCAGACTCTCGTTATTGAGTATAATACCGGTGGTATTTTATACCATAGCTAAAGTGTGTCTTATTTATAGTGAGGTATGAGCTTACAAAGGTTTCACTATGTAGGAGTAGTAGTGAATGTTCATCATCATCCAGTGTGAAAACCATAGATATAATATAAAGACTAGATAGGACACCCTGTGTTAACGCTCCAATGCTCAAAATGTCCTATTAAATTGTTGGAAAAACCCACAACGTAACGTAATCTCACCATGGAGTTGCAGGCATTCAATGATGGCTCACACTATATATTATAATGGAATACTGCAGCCTAAACTAGCTCCACTTTGGTTTAAATCAAACACTGCTGCCATAATATTGGTATCCTGGTAAAATGATGACTGCATAGCACATTACCACATGAAGGGCTATCAGCTGGTACTAAACACCACCTATTTACACTGTCTAAAAGTGCTAAAAGTCGCTAATGTAAACATAATATAAATACTTCAATAAGTTTCCAAAGGCCTTGGCCTTGAGAATAGTATATTACCTGCTGTCAGCAGGCACTGTACTATTAGCATACATTATCAGGCTGCTGATGACTGTCTTTATGTCAAAACACAAGGACTTTGGAAACATATTGAAGCGTACATCATGTTTATGTCATGTACATTAGCAATTTTGAGTACTTTTAGACAGTGTAAATAGGTAGTGTTTAATACTAGCTGATAGCCCTTCATGTGGTAATGTGCTATGCAGTCATCATTTTACCAGGATACCAATATTATGGCAGCAGTGTTTGATTTAAACCAAAGTGAAGCTAGTTTAGGCTGCAGTATTCCATTAAAATATATAGTGTGAGCCATCATTGAATGCCTGCAACTCCATGGTGAGATTACGATGCGATGCGTTGTAGGTTTTTCCAACAATTTAATAAGACATTTGGGCATTGGAGCGTTAACACAGGGTGTCCTATCTAGTCTTTATATTATATCTGTGGTGAAAACTATTACCTTAAGACTATAACCCTGTGACGTATAATAAATTCACAAAGTACTGCTAATCCACCAGCTGATAAATAAAGGCAGCTTAGCACCAAAATAATAATGTAGCACTAATTAATCAATTTTCATGAGTCAACGAGTCTTGACAACTCCCTGGTTGGATGGAACAGTCTGTCTCGCGGGTATGTGTCACCATTATGTGTTACCAGCATGTGTTACCAGTATGTGTTACCAGTATGTGTCACCAGTATTTGTCACCAGTACGCGTCACCAGTATGTGTTACTAGTTAGTATGTTTTACTGTTTGGCTTGAATAGCAAAAGCACATGTAGCATCCATATGCAGGGCAAAAGATTTAGAACCAAATATCTAGGTTACTTAGTCACATAATATCTACTAATTTATGCTCATTTTAGACCTTTATTTATTATCTATCTTATTCATTATATCCAGTACAAACAGTGTCAGAAACTCATTATTTGAATAAGTGCATTACATATTATATGCAACTATTGTGGTTAATAAATATCTCAACTCAACGTCTGCAGCAATGACAACTTTACTACTTAATATTTAGCTGGCCAACTGTGGACCAAAACTGTAATTGAATTAAAGCAAAAAGACAGCCCAGTTTCGACCAGTTCTATCAGACCACTACGCACCCCTAAAACTAGGGCTATGCAAACTCTAAGCTATTTATAGAGTTATCTCCTCTGTTGCTAGATTGGCATTTTGAAACAGAATGTTATTGGATGACTTGTCTCATCTTATTATGTTTTTGGTCATTGAGCAAATTAACAAATGTGTATAGCTTAGAAATGTGTGAGCGAGTATTTTAATGATTAATAATAAGACGAGACACATTTTTATATTTTTATTGACTCCTAATATTCCGATGTATCTTCATACGTCATCATCAGAGTAATGAAGTTTCAGAAAATCAAGGGCTACTCCAAAGTACATAGCAAGCATCATGCATAGACTGAGGTTTAGATTTGAAACCAGGAATAATGTAAATACAACATGAAAGAATAAAGTCTGGACTTTCACAGATAAATACACGTACAATTCAGAGGTGATTGGTGCCAAGTGAATAGCTGAATGTGACCTTGTGTGAATGGAAATGAAAGGGTTGTCATCATGGTTTATTACTATTACCATTTAGTTTATTTATAGTGATTACATAAATAGCATCAATATAGTAACCTGATAATTCTACGGTAATGCAATTGGAAATCAATTCTCTCTATGAAAAGATATCTATGGCATTTTTTGGATATTAGTAGCCCACTACATTGTATCTTATGTATAAGGTGATGTCAGATAATAATATCTACAAATAGTTATCACTGTTACTAGCCTTTCTATTAGTACAATGGAGTGAAATTTCTGATGAATCACACTTGATATTTCTCCACTCTATATACATTGTACAAGTAATTAATAGACAAACCGTTGTTAACTTGCAATCTTTACGATAGGCAAGGCCACCCTCTACATGTAGGTACACTGTCTATTGTAATAAGTGATTGCTATCTTAACAGTTGAATGAGTCATTTCTCTGTTGGCGGATCCTTTTCACAGTTACTGGAAGCAAGACAACAGCTCCTAGAATTCCACAGACTCCAACAAATATTATTCCATATCGTTCCCTGGTCGCCTCAGCCGTATAAGCTACAATATACACACAAAGTCAAAATGTGTTACTTGAAAATGAAGAATGTTAGTTAAAGTTGGACTGTACTGAAAATTGTAGAATTTTTTCTGCAAGCCAACTATGTTAGCCTTACTTTATACTTCTGTACACAGTCA
This sequence comes from Bugulina stolonifera, assembly GCA_935421135.1. Lineage (NCBI taxonomy): Eukaryota > Metazoa > Bryozoa > Gymnolaemata > Cheilostomatida > Bugulidae > Bugulina > Bugulina stolonifera. The sequence goes on along the minus strand of OW285190.1, from coordinate 4,810,077 downwards.
TATCTAAACCATTAATTTTAAGAGTAGCTAATAGATGCTAAAATACAAAAAGTGGCCACAAATTTTTTAAAGTACCCACAATGATATCATGAATAGGAGTTGTCTCCACCTATTATTGTGACAATTCACAAGATTTTGCTTTGATTATCTCAACTCTGTCACACAATGTAGCGGCAATATCAAGTAGCCGCAGCCTTTTTAATAAGCATTCAATAAGCAGATATTAGCAGATAATGTAGTAGTACATGCCGCAGGTCCAACACACCAGTCTAGTGAGTGGGCATGTTATCCATTAGGTGAACGAGCAGCCTATAAAAATTGACTAATCAGACTGCAAACACAAAAACCATTTGGTATACTTTTGCTGCAAGTTATGATTTTTATTGCCTAGGAAAATAAATTAACATGTTTTCTACATACCCATGTTTTCCTTTGTGATATTCCTAGTACAACAAGGATAAAAACTCAGTTAGAATTTTGTGTTTACATGACATAATGTGTGGTCTGACATTCACTCCTGGCAATGATGTAACTCATTTGTTTTAGTGTAGCTGAAGCCTGCAATTACGTTATGTAACCCAGCTGCTACTGGGATTTCACATGCTGCATGCGGCTTACAAATTCAAAATGTTTTTATGTTACATTTTCATCTTTAAAGCACTGGCTTCATTTCTAACTTATTTTTTTGGACAGAAATTCTCATAAACAATGTAAATTGCATCCATTATGGATTACATAAACTCTCACCTGCCAGAGGTACCAATCCTATGCTCCCTATACCGCTGGCCAATAACTGAAGACCGAACAGAAGTGACATTTGTCTAGGCTTACAGAAGTCATGTGCCACACTGAGTAAACAGGCTAGGGTCACACCTAGCCCCAGTCCCCAGCAGGTAACCAATCCGTAGTACATTGCCTGGTAGTAGAAGAGTTTGATTAGTCTTGGTTGTAGTTGGATAAGTTAGTAAGAGTGATGAAAACCATTCAATACATCATTTTTTTTGTTATCATAACAGAATACAATGCCACAAGACGAGGGGGGGCAATGTATACTACAAAACAATTAACCCAATAGTAATAGGTTTCACCTAATGAAAAGCTGTGAAATTTACCTTACTACTTGTGAAAGATGCTGCAACTGCTGCCACACCAAAGAACCCAATAGCTGAGGTGTACAGAGTGAGTCGTTCAAATTTCAGTGAACTGGTTGCTACCACAGACAGACAGCCAACTATGTTTGAAATGCCTGTAGAACACAGACATATTGTATTTATAACATATGCATACACTAGCAGCCAGTACTATTTAAGTCTATGATGTACTTCATAGCTGAAATGTACATTGTATTAACACATTTACTGGTAGAGACTGAACCACATTAATAGCACAATCCATGGAACTCTGTAAATCTCCAGAGAAGGTTCCCAATTTTGTCTTGTATGATGGTTGTTGTCAATCACAAATACTCCATATAACTATCTAGGCGACCTTAAAATCATTACCATATATTAATATGGTTGACGTAAACTGTTCTACGGTTGTCAGGCACTGACCATGCAAAAGTAAAAATACAAAAAATGCCGAAGAGGCTGACATCCTATGGACTGACAATTGCAAATATTAACAAGTGCATACAAATAAGTAGATACTCATGGCTGACCTTACCAAGTATAGTAATACCAAAGGCTGCTTCATCTACATTCATGTCTGTATTATGTACAATGAAGTCGTTGATCAGCATGAGAAATCCTGAAGAGTTTGTGTTCCATAGTATCGCATTAGCTAGCAGCATCCATATCTACACAGGAAACAAGTAGCTCCTGTTATTTATTGCTGATTATCAAAAGTTCAACCAACCAAAAAATCAACCAGCAAACTAACCAGCAGATCAACCAACAAACCAACCAATCAAAAGATCTATTGATCTATCAACCTTGTTGCACTCAATGAATGGTTGACCTAGCTTGTTGACCTGCCTTGTTGACCTGGCTTGGTGGCCAGCTGGCTGACTGGCTTGCTGGCTGGCCGGCTGGCTGACCGGTTTGCTGGCTGGCTAGCTGACCGGCTTGCTGGCTGGCCGGCTGGCTGGCTGACCGGCTGGCTGCTTCCATTATGCAATTTAATTGTTTGATTCATTTACTGATTGACAATATTATTTTTGAGTGCTTGATTATCTCATTCAGAGTGAGTTATTAATAAATTATCAATTAAGCATGAAAATACATACTTGAGGATTTTTAAGCAGCTCCATGAAATCATCTTTAATGTTAGTAGATTTTGGGCTGTCTTCCACAGGTATTGAAGCCACATCGTTTTCCTTTGCACTAGTCAAATCATTCTGCAACAAAACCACATGTTTGCTCTGGTATTATTTTTAAAACTCAAATTGCCATGGTAAACTAGTAGCTGTAAACTTTTACGTTACAAGTCAATTATTTTTTGTAGTTAATAAGCACCTTCAAGGTGCAAGACAAGTATTTCCACATAATGTATAGCAAAAACTCCAGTCTTCATTAGCCCCAATTTTGTGTAAGAGTCAAATTCTAGCTCAATTTTTGTCTTGTTCACATCAAGCTTACTCATTTCCGTTTGTTCAACTGATCATTAGGTGTTATTAATCAGATGGTTCCTAGATTTCGCTCATAGCAGCTTGCTTATAATATACATGTACGTACCGGATTCACATCCAGAGCTAAGTTGTCTTCTCCAATCCTCTTGAAGTTGTCATCTGACTGCTCAAAATCATCAACATTTTCTTGCTCTGAAACATAAGTAAATACAGCATGTATTTATGTACCTAATGTGTGCAAGTAGAAGGCTTGTTCGTAAATTGTGGTCTTTTTGGTACAATATTCCTTTATGTTTGAAAGAATAATACAAAACAATGAACTTCTAGAAACATTTAAGAGAACTATTAAACTAGACTTGGGCATAATGTTGTTTACTACTTTACATTAGTTTCACAAATTATTGTTCTTGTTTTGCATACTTGAACTCCATGTATTAGCTTGTCCCGATATTTGCAAGATGGTTTTCAAATGCAAGCTAAGGTTCATACACATATTTTTGTGACAGGTTGAATATCCCAATGAGTGTCTATTTAGTCCATAAGTTAGTATTCCATATGCAAAATTATAAGGATTAGGAAATGCAACAAACTTGTATAGGTGATGTAAGATTTATAACTGCCAAAGTTCCTATTAAGTAGTATAATCAACAATGTGAGAACTATAATATATTTACATTTAGAATGATTTATAGTTAGACTTACAGTAGATTGTATTAATATTAATCTTTTCAGTTGACAAACATTGGTTCGCTTCAATCACAATCACAGAAAACAACGTTTTCTAATAGGCTATGTGAGAGTACAACTATTTTTATTGTTGTTTTTTGTATTCTAAAAGCAAGGAAACAAGTTTTTTAAAAAGTAACTAAAATGCAGAGGAGCTTATTAGATAGTTTGAAACTAGAGTTATGACAGCCACATTCAGCAAGCACTCTGCAACCCCAACATTAGAACCGCCGAGGGAACAAAAAACAACCAATCAAAATCCATTCAGCCCTCACAGGCGACCCGCTAGCTGCCCTCGGAAAACTCCCCGAGGAGATCCTGAAGGTGCCAGATAAGCTCACCAAAGAGGTTACAGACAACATAAAACATTGATGCTTTCAATCTGTGTTATTTGAAGAGAATTAGTTTGAGAAAGGAGCATACACTACCTTGAGGTTCAAGGAATGATATCCCAGCTATAAGATGAATGATATGAGCACTAGCCATGATACCTATAGCTCTGGAGTATCCATACTTATCCAGAAGATACTGTGACAGAACAGGCCATGTTGATGTTTCCAGAAAATTTCCAAGCATAGCTAAAGAGAAAGCAAGATATTTCTGCCTCTCAAAGTGAAGCGCCAGGATCGCAGAGCTGGCAATGTAACAGCATGACAAACCCATACCTAGAGGGAAGAGATGCACTTTATTGAACACATTAGAAGTTTTCAAGTTTTATTGCACCACCCAGGTAGGAATGTACATCATTGGTTTGCTGCTTGACTAAGATCAAGTATTCTATCAGTCAGTGTTTCTGGCCAAAGCTCATTCATGTAGTCAACTTTATAGTAAAAAGAGGACTTTCGTGAACACACTGTACATAATTCTAATACACGTAAATAAATCAAATTCTGTGACTCTATTTGCTGCAGGAAATCATGTATTATGAAACAAACTTGTGAAAATGCCTCTGTGCTAATCTTCACGTACCTGCTAGAACTCCATACAGTAGAATAGCGTGCCAACTATCTCTAGATAAGGAAGAAAGTCCAATTCCTAAGACTGCGCATAATCCTCCAAGAAATTCTGTCACTCTGCACCCAAATTTCTTCACCAGAACTGAGGAGACAGGTCCTACATAAACAAGACAATTAATAGTATTCATTCATGTCACTCATTGATGAGAAAATGGTAGAAGGAGCATTTGGTAAACTTTACTCACATTTGGACAACAACCAGCCCAGTATTATTGCTGTCATCAGAGGAAAAAACGTTATGGAAATACTTGAAGGCCACTGTGTTACACTACTCTTATATAGTGTGGTGAGGCCAGACATTTCATACATTAATACAACACGTACTTGTACTTAGCATGAGCCTCCATTGAACTGACACTAAATGCAGTTTTCTTCTCTTAACTCCTACTCGTATACATGTGCTATACCATACAATTACTCTTGCATTTATCCTTACTTTGTGTACATTGACTCATGTTCTATTGTTACTATATTGTATTGCGCACTTGCTCAATCTGAGTGTAACTAGTCAAGTACTTGTTGAAATCTACCTTTGTGCATAGTTATATAAGACTGTGGTCCCTATTAGTAGTTACAATCCAAATACTATGCCAAGTACATTGTTATATGCATTTTTTAGCTATGACCGACCCAAGAGATCGGCCCTCGTACCTTTTTTTCCATGTTGTCACGCAATACCTATGCTGATGCTACAATGTATATCAAACTTAACCGAGACTTTTACGGAAACGGTAATACTATAGATAAAGCGAATGTTAGTTAGTTGTTGCCTGGACTTCAATAAAGACGCATCTATACAGATTTACAGAGTCTTCTTTCCTAGCTAAGCTAGTTCAAGTTTTAAGTCCTATCAGACTTACTTGTAGAAGCCGGGACTCTCTACTAAGTAAGAACATACTCTCATACTCACTAAGCAATAACTCCGTACGACTTATGGGTCGTACCTACTAACAGATCACAGCAATAATTCATCACACATACTGCTAATTAGGGAGACATATCACCCCCACATAGGTTCTTCCCACACTTGCATCACCATTGGTACTCGTGTGTAATGACATCAACGTCAGCGAAAACATTATATTGGTGGCAGCAGTGGGATTGTAAAGTCGTAATCTCACAACTGGAAGGGAGGCAAAACGAACTCGGACCATTGACTACTCTAGCCAAGGAAAATACAGCATGAAATAGAAAAAAAAGCACGACATTGTACAGGTATTGGGTTTAGTAATTTACTGTCTACTCACCAAACAGAAAGACCATTCCAACATGCACTGAGCCAATCCAACTACCCTGCTTCAAATTGATATTGAAGAACTTCTGGTGGACGATGGTTAAATTTCCAGCAACTCCAAAAGTAAACCCGGCATGAACAAAGTGAGAGAGAAATGACATCAAGACGATCACCCAAGCATATCCTTTATCTTTCTTTAACTCCGGACGTTGACATATTTTAGTTGCCATCCTAGCCATGTTTCTACAAAATAATGTTAAGTCAAAGCAAAATAAATAGACATGCATATAATGAAGCTCATTATCTGCTAAATGTAGTTTCATACTTATTCATGTAATTCAAACTAAAGATAGGTAAATACATACAATGTATGCATCAACTTGTACAACAAAAGTTCAGGTCAAGTGCCATTATAATTATTCTCATACTAATCCATCCAGGTAGAGTCAATAATTATTGAATGTATTGAAAAATATAAAAATGCACAATATAACAATTAAAAACTATAGTTAAGATTTTACTATTCTACATGCATGTTCTAAATACTCACATAACTTAACATGAATTGTAGCAAATAGGAGCAGACTCACAGAGTGTGGTATGAATAAGTCAGCTTCAATATTTAGTGCAGCGAAGAGCTAAGGGTAACACAAGTATTTCTACAATGTACATACACAAGCTAGACAGCCTTTCACTAACATGTCTATTGTATACTATTTAAAAATCGCATTGATGATTATCTAATAAGTCGATATAGATTTGTAAAATCTAATAGAATTTAAACGTCATGAAGCTTACAAAGTCAAATCCGGTCAATAGATAGCCATCTTTGTACTGATGTATTTTATAAATGTGCATATACATTTGTATATTATACAATATTTTGTAATTGAAGCCTATGAGACTAAATAGAGAAGTTAAGGCAGCCTTTTTTTGCAAATGCACGCAAGAACAAACATATTATATATTTTATCAAATCAGCAGTCAGATCTTCAATAATCTCTATACTCATCAATGAATGGCTCAAAGTAAGTGTCCTTATTTATGCAATGTTAATAACTACTGTCAGATAGTATGCAATGTTTGTAACTAATTCCATACTCCATGTATAATCTACCTTTTGTACCTGTTTTATAGGGCCGACGTCTCACCAGTTAGTTACAATCAGTTTATTATGATACCTATATCATTATGTGTTTTTTATATGGGACCGACCTTAAAGAGGTTGGCCCTCATACCTTTTTCCACCATCTTGTTGCGCAACACTAGTGACAATACTTTATCGTACATTTAACGGAAACACAATATTATATGAAGTGGGTGCTTTCTCATTGCGAATCAGTTGATGCTTAGACTACAATAAAGGCGCAAAGTCATCCATACAGAGTTACACGGAATCTTCTTTCATAACTAAACTAGTTCCAGCTCTCAGTCCCATTGGACCTTGAAGCCCGAACTCTCTGACTAAGATAGTACATACTCTCTCAAGATTTATTCTAAGCATTAACTCTGACCCTATGAGTCGTACATAAAGCTCAGCTCAATAACTACCATACAAGCATTGTTCAATTGGAAGCAAGTTTACTCGATCACACCTAGGCTCTTCCCACACTCGTACCGGCATCAGTACTCGTGTGCCCAACATTACAATATAATGTGCAATTTCCAATGGACAAAGTTGAAAACTAAAGAAAGCAAGTATACTAACCCATCTACCAAAAATCTAGGATTCTAATTCTACATGTTATATTTATTGAATGTTTCATCTGACGAAAATATTGCTGGAAAGAAATATTTAAATTCTGGTGTTGGTCATTCAGCAGTCTCATTTGAAGGATATATAGAACAATGAGTTACACAAAAGTTTTGAGCCACAAAAAGCAAACAAAATCCACAACCATGGAATAACTGAGAAGCAATGATTCAACTTTGAAGGAAGACGACTCTAAACATAAATCATCAAATTTCCAAGAGATGTATCTGATTCTGACACAATAGCTATAAAATATTGCGCCACACCAAAAATGTCAAAACTTTTTTCTGCATACCAACTAGTATGCGTCACCAGTGTGCACCACCAGTATGCGTCACCAGTATGCACCACCAGTATGTGCCACCAGTATGCACCACCAGTATGTGTCACCAGTATGTGTCACCAGTATGTGTCACCAGTATGCACCACCAGTATGTGTCACCAGTATGCCCCACCAGTATGTGTCACCAGTATGTGTCACCAGTATGTGTCACCAGTATGTGTCATCAGTACGTGTCATCAGTATGTGTCATCAGTATGCGTCACCAATATGCACCACCAGTATGTGTGACCAGTAGGTGTCACCTGTATGTATCACCAGTATGTTTGATCAGCATGTGTCATCAACGTGTGTCACCAGTATGTGTCACCAGTATGTGTCTCTAGTATGCTTCACCAGTATGTGTCACCAGTATGTGTCACCAATGTGTGTCACCAGTATGTGTCACCAACGTGTGTCACCAGTATGTGTCACCAGTATCAGTGGTGGATCCAGGAATGGAGTAAGGGTGGTGCAAAATTGATGGTTGGGGCTTTTCTTAAGGTAAAACTTCAGTTTTCACGTGCGGTACGCTTCGTGCCCTGTCACACTGCATTGCAGTGTCCCTTCCAGCTGGGGGTTTGGGGGGCGCTGTAAGCCCCCCAACGGGGTCCGGGGCAGCGTCCCAGCCGCCAAGCAAATTCCTGGCATTTGTGGGTCCAGGAGGATCTAAGAGCCCGTTCAGTTCATTCAGTTAAATGAGTTGGTGGCAAGTTGAGTTAGGTTGAATAGTAGTAACTAACCTATCATTGTTTTGTTTTAAAGCAAAACATAAACGATAATAAATAATATATTTATTCAATGAACAGTATAATTATATAAGCAAAATAAATAAAAATATTTATCTTTTTATCTATTCTATAGGCCGGCCTAGAAATAAAATAGAGTAGATAAAAAGTTTCTTGTGACTAAGATGTGATAATGCAGCTCATTCAACTCCGACTCATAATAATGGCAAAAATGGTTGGAATATTTACATGGATCAAGAAATATGATAACATATCACATGTTTTTGAACCCCTATGCATTACAAAAATATATTTTTGTGCTAAGTTGACACACACATTTGAATAATTAGCAAAAACAATCAACAAAACAAGAAAAAATTAAAAAAAAGTTTTTTTTTTGAAGTTTTCACTGGTCCAAATGCACCACTTGCACCACCCCTGAATCCGCCCCTGAGTATGTGTTTCTAGCATGCTTCACCAGTATGTGTCATCAGTATGTGTCACCAGAATGTGTCATCAGCATGTGTCATCAGCATGTCTCACCAACATGTGTCACCAGTAATGTGTCACTAACGTGTGTCACCAGTATGTGTCACCAGTATGCGTTACCAGTATGTGTCACCATTATGCGTCACCAGTACGTTCCACCAGTATGTGTCACCTGTATGTATCACCAGTATGTGTCATCAGCATGTGTCATCAGCATGTCTCACCAACATGTGTCACCAGTATGTGCACCAACGTGTGTCACCAGTATGTGTCACCAGTATGTGTCACCAACGTGTGTCACCAGTATGTGTCACCAGTATGCGTTACCAGTATCTGTCACCATTATGCGTCACCAGTACGTTCCAGCAGTATGTGTCACCAGTACGTTCCACCAGTATGCTTCACCAGTATGCACCACCAGTATGTGTCACCAGTATGCGTCACCAGTACGTTCCACCAGTATGCTTCGCCAGTATGCACCACCAGTATGTGTCACCTGTATGTATCACCAGTATGTGTCATCAGCATGTGTCACCAACGTGTGTCACCAGTATGTGTCACCGGTATGTGTCACTAGCATGCTTCACCAGTATGTGTCACCAGTATGTGTCACCATTATGCGTCACCACTATGCACCACCAGTATGCTTCATTAGTATGCACCACCAGTATGTGTCACATGTATGTATCACCAGTCTGTGTCATCAGCATGTGTCATCAGGATGATTGTGTCGCCATTTGTGTTAAAGACCCAAAGTAGCATCTATATGCAGGAGAGAAGGTTTATATCTAGGTCACTTAGTCAGATAGCTTGTACTAATTTATATAGGCTCATTTCTCATGTTTATTTATTTTCTTTTTTGTTTATTATGTTCAGTAAAAACAGTGCCAGAAACTAAACCAACATAATCATTTGAATAAGCACATTATATACCTTACATGTACATGTACTATGCTATAACTTTGAGCAATTAATATCTCAATTCATGCCTGCAGTAATGACAACTTTACTACTTAATCTTGAGCTGCTTAATTGTTGATGGAATAGGCTTTTCTCCTCCGGCGTATTCCGTCAATAACAACTGGAAGTAAGAATATTGCTCCAAGAATTCCAGAAGCTCCCACAAATATTATTCCGTATCTCTCACTGGTTACTTCAGCTGTGTAAGCTAAAAGTAGACAAACGTTTACTTACATTTTACATTCAAGGTTTATAATACCCAGTAAATAGACACCTGTGATCTACTTAATTTCTCTGACTGGGCTAGCTAATTATTGGATGGAGCATACACTAAGACTACACCCAATGGAAGTGCAATGTCTAATGTTTTCTATGCTCATTTGTATGTTATAATGTAGTACTTTGTGTGTGTGTACGAGTGTGCACATGGGAGTGAACCAAAAGTAGTCTATCATTCCCGCCTAATTACATGTACTAGATGAGGAGCAGTTTATTGTATGTTGGCTCGAGTGCTGTGATTATGTTCTGAGTCGCGGATCTCAGTGTTATAGCTTGAGTACTTAGCTATCATTTTTGTCCTATCTGTCCTATTCCAGCACTCTGGCTGTCAGTCCAGAGGGATCTAGGCTAAGAGTTTACTAGTCTAGAAAGATAACTCCGGTTGTTATATACATGTAGATAAAATAGATGTGACTCTATTTGAACTCCAGTGAACAACTGCATGTGTAAACATACATGTAGGAAAATGTCGCTGTTTTCATGCAAAATCTGCTTTCGGTTACTTCCAGCAAAAGGACGACCTCAAGTCAATTTTAGAATGCGCAAAGAATACTATAAGTAGGTATTGAGGAGGACAACTTGAACATATATTATGTAATATCAAGAGTGTCAAAGACTAACCTGCCTAAGGTCCCCCCCCCCAGGTCGGGTACAAAACACTCCCTGATTTTTGTGTATGTCACTACTAGTTTCCCCAAGTCTTTAAACAAACATATTACTGCATTATTGAATCATTTTAATAAAAATTTCCTAAACTTCACACTTCCTGGTCATGCTAGCAATAGGCCAGTAGCAAGGAGTTGCCTGCTCATATTCATATTTATTGCATAAAAGATAGGATAACTCCGGCATATAAATTCTCCTTAAGATGAATCAGCTCATGGATGATTTCCTTAGCCACTCGGAGCCATGAATCGGCTGAACACAACACTTACATGTACATCTTACACTGTATGTGTAATTAGCAGTAATAGTACAGTGTTGTGCATGTAATAGACATGCATGTACACAAGTTGTTGACGCAAACATACACTGTAGCTAAACTTGTGGTAAAATGAAGTGCACTACTAACCTGCCAATGGTACTAATGCCATTCCTATTCCTTCAGCTAGCAACTGTAGTCCAAATAGGAGTGGCAGTTGTCTTGCCTTACAAAAGTCACTCAAGACACCAAGTAGACTCGCTATGGTAACGCTTTGTCCCAGCCCCCAACAGGCAGCCAATCCGTAATACATTTCCTAAATAGAGAGCCAAAGAATTAGTCATGTATCAGTTATTTGCAGGTAAAGTTGTTTGTGGCATACACTTTTGTGTTGCACTATTTCTTGCAAACACCGAAGAGGGCTGTGATATTGGGGAACCTTACAGATACGATACACAAAATATGCACAGTTATGACTCTATGTCGAAGTACATGTATAAACTGCTTTCATAATATGCTGCCAAACTGACCTGGTGCTACATGCATTCAAATTTATTTATTTTTGAACAGCAGATAAGTCATGCAGTCATGTCAGCAAGTAAGTTTGAGGCAACTGTAAATTTTATGTTGCACAAGTGGAGATGAATATTGTGATTCAAATGTTGCCCTAGCGCAATCAAAAAGAGTAAGACGGTATGGCAGCTACAATGTACGTATTTTTAAATTAAATTAAACATGTCAAAGGTAAAAGATGATGTTCATAGCTATTTTTAAAAATAGAATATGATTGTTTTGCAAATACGCGTATTATCAATTTATTTGTAAAAAAGCAAATAAACAAAAACATGTTTTTAAAATTATTTTGTCATACCTTGGCGCAGAAAATACTATTAAGAATTTAACCTGAAATCGATGCCAAAATATAATGTGCCATATTTTTTAACCTGCGACACTTGGCACATGCATGAAAATATTGCTAGTATAGATTACAACAGTAATAGTATTATCTTTAAAAAAGGGAGATTTTTTTCATGCACTAGGCACTAGCTTTGTACCACTGAAATACATGTAGCATTCATATATTGCAGCTAGCAATTAAATATAGAAAGATCTCGGTTGCAGTATATCACCCGCAACCACCATGCTACTTACTTTGCTGTTTGTAAAGGATGCTGCAACTGCTGCAGCTCCAAAGAACGCCACAGCAGAAGTGTACAGAAGGAGTCGGTCAAAATTGAGTGAGCTTGTCAGTATAACAGAAACACAACCAACAATGTTCGCTATACCTACAGCATGTAGAGTAGTATATAATACACATAGTAACTTTCGAAGATAATATAATATACACTACACCAAAGTGCAAAGCAACCATTTTGCCAGCACCTGTTGGTTTGTGATTGCAATAAAAACTAAATCTATCTGGAAGGGCTTAATAATTACTAAATTTTTATTCCAAAAGTGCCCTTTTTTTGTAACACACAGTTAGTAGGACCTTGCTATGGTGTCTACTAGGTCTGGTGTGTAGTGACTGCAAGGACAAAATCAAAACTGCATGCAAACCATTATACTGCAGCAACAAACAGCTGCACATTGTAAAGAGAAGGTAATTACTAACCAATAGGGTATGCTGCCTTACCAAGTATGGTGATTCCAAGAGCTGCCTTGTCTGTGTTCATATCTGTATTATGTATTATGTAATCATTCACCAAGATAAGGAATCCACCAGAGTTTGCATTCCATAGTAGGCCATTAATCAATAACAGCCAGACCTGCAACATATCACACAGCCATGATCATTAGGAAAGAACAACTCAGGTTTAATCATAACTAGTGTTCAGTGCCAGATCGCTAAGAAGTGAATTAATCAGCATTCTTAACGACTGAAAAATTCCAGTTCAAATTCATCATGAGCCATTTTAAATTTCTTTAAAATTCATAAACTTTTCAAAGGTGACTTATATAAGTGTGAACAATTGCAGTCGGAAAATTAATAAAATCATCATTCTCCGTTATCTTCCGCGAGCTTCTCAAATTTATGCAGCCTAGCAGTTTGTTACAATATTCACAGAGATGGTTTCCTCTCTGACTTGCCATTGTAGCTTGCTTTATTGATTTCTCGCGCTTATAGTTAGATCTTACCTGAATGACATATTCAACTACTGGAAACCATCAGACAAAGACGAAAATATTAAAATGTAATAGTTTTGTTGCTGAATCCCAGCTACCTCAGGCCAGATGCCTTCACCTCTAGTGTATTTGAATGAATGCCAAAATTGCTACCGAAAACTTAAGGTGCAAGTAGCCTCGAAGACTGAGTAGTCTTCCTGAGTTGTCCTCTCTTGTATGAGCAGCGAAATATAATTGGAAACCATTCATGCTAAATTTAGTTATTTATTTCTTTTTCGGCACTAATATTATTGTTTTACCACGAGTATGTTATGTGAATTTGGAAAAATACCGGAAAATAGGCTACCCACTACCTCTATTCACTTGTTGGAGTTTTTCGAAATATGGAGAAGTTGTCTTCTCATTGTAGTATACCCTCAAATAAATGAGAAGTCTTTTGCTAATTGCACTTCCTTGATGTTTGAAATAAAAAAGACAAGTGAACATACATGTATGTGGCTAAGTATTATGTTATCAAAATTCTAGAAGGAATCTATAAAGTCTTGATTAATAGAAAAGTTATTGGATAAAAACCTTTCCATGTGTTTTATAAAAAGGTTAACTGGGTTACTCCCTAGACTGCCTTTGTTTGAGATCAATTTGTGGCAGATGACATCATCTGCCCTTGTACTGGCAGACCTTGCTGAATCGCTCTAGCTAAGTACTATTCAACAAGCTATTCAGCATTTTGATTGGTTTTGGTCAATTTTGGAAATTCTCCCTCTTTAATTTCTAGCAAATGGATGTGCTTTGAGTGGTCAGTCAGCATTATTAATACATGTACATGTACTTGTATTTTGAGGTTACGCATCCTTTAGATCTCTTTCAGATATTGTATGTAGGAGAGAACAACTGTGAATGGACATGGAAGATCAAAAAGTGTCTCTTATCTCCTAGGCATCTTAGGAGCATGCTCAAAGAAAAGGTATATGCCACATCATATGCTACTACCATTAATGCAAGCATAGCTAGAACAGTTGATGGCCTTTCAACCCTAGCAGAATAATTGAGGCGAGAATAAGGCAGGGCCAGGGGTTAACCGGTTCACATTATTTGAATTATTTAGGTATTACATAATTACCGTTTTAGTTAACTCAAATGGTATGTTATGATATTTCTAAAAGAGGCATGTTTACTTAAATATTGTTAAAAAAATTTTTTAATAACCTATAAGTCTGGAAATGCCTCAGCGTTATAGTGGCAGTTCCTATAGTATTTTTATCCTATTTAGAGACACTGGAAATGGCACTAACAGCCTTCAACGACAGAGCATATACATAACTCATGTGATGTATAAACATTCTATACATTATACATTCTGACAAGATTGAAGTGTAATAAAACAAGATTATCAGCTGGTAACTTGTTTATGAAAAATAATGTAGAAGAATGTCACAACCATTTGGTGTTTGCAAAACAATTAGTTGACACAATTATGGCAAGCTACCAAGTTAAGATTACTATTAGCAAACTAAGCACTAGAATAGCACTGTATACTTATAAACACAGTGTCATACCTTTGGTGTAGTCAGCAGATCCAGGAAATCATCTTTCATATTACCAGACTCCGACATCTCATCTACTTGTACTTCTGACAAGTTCGCAGTTCTGTCTTTTACTTCTGCCATATCATCCTGAGAAAACAACACTTGATTTCAACATTTCAATGGTATATTTTAAAGAGGATCCTTTCAATATACTGCATCTAATGAGTATCAGTGACCAAGTTTGTTCAACTGTATTTACCGCAATGAAATAGTCAGTAATTTGCAGAAACTAAGATTCGAGTCACACCAACAAACGAAGTGATTGGTGTGGGTTAGAAATTTTATGACATGAAGACGTGTAGAGCTAAACTCATCCTTTGCAATTATATTTTTTGATAATTCAATTCCAGTTCTATTATTGAGGAATTAAGAAACAATTTAAAATGAAGAAATTCCAGTCTTCGAGAAGATTTTTTATTTGTTATTCAATCAAACCTTATGAACTCTATTGTTGTATATTTATATCATTTAGAAAGACTTCTATATTTGCAACCTATACATTCTAGCTCTATCTCAAAACTGAATCTTACATGTAAATAGCTTTCAACAGGTAAGCTTTCTAGCTATACAAGGGAAGACAACTTAATACATTAATAATACAACATCTCCCTTCTAGGTTTTCAAACATAATTAAGTTCTAAATAACAATGAACAATGATATCAACATTTCAGTATCTCTGCAATTTACATTGTCACTATCATTAGAACATTTCAGCAATTCTGCAATATAAATTGTCACTATCAATGGAACCTTCTAATACCTCTCTACGCTACCATTGGTACCTTCTAATGCCTCTCTACGTGAGACTGATCTTGTTACTCTTCTTGGCATTACTGCAACATCTGATCGGTTCCTTATTAGTTCACCTCCTCTCTCCGTTTCCATCATAACCCTACGGCTCATGTCATCTGAAGGATATTTTACCCTGCCCTGCTGCTTAGAGACACGGTCTTTCACCTCATCACCTTCCATCAGCGGTGGTAGTTCTTTGACCTTATTTGTATCATGGTCCGATTTCATTCTCCGTTTATATTGATCATTAGCAGACCTGAATAGCTCATGGTCTGGCATCTTCGGTATCAGGTCGTCAGGATGGGTTACTACAGTAGTCCTCAGTTTTCTTCCCATTAGTAACTCGGATGGTGAGTACAGGCCAAACTGAGGGGAAGCTCTATAAGCTAACAGTGCCAAGTACGGGTCTTCTTCTTTTAGCAGCATCTTCTTCACAGTCTGGACTGCTTTCTCTGCAGCTCCATTAGCTCGATGATAATGAGGACTGCTGGTGACATGAGTGAATTCGTAGTCCTTAGCAAAACTTCTAAATTCTTCACTGGCATATTGTGGTCCATTGTCTGACAGAAGAAGCTCTGGAATGCCATGCCTCGAGAACATCGACTTTGAGTGTGTAATGACTTTCCTTGAAGAATAGTCACATTTACCTAGCAAAGCTAATTCAGGGTATCTCGAGTAGTAATCTATAACCACCAAATACATCTCTCCTCTAAAGTTGAGCAGGTCTGTCCCCAGCATCTGCCATGGCCTGTCTGGTGTGGCACTTGGTCTCAGAGGCTCCATTGTTCGATTGGCATGTGTGGCGCACTCTTTGCATGTTTTTACCATCTCCTCAATAGCTTTAGACATATTGGGCCACCAAAGGCTGTTCCTGGCTCGTGCCTGGCATTTCATGATTCCTAGGTGCCCCCTGTGTAAATCGTGCAGTGTCTGACTTCTCTGTGATAATGGTATTACTAACCTGCTACCAAGCATTAGAAATCCCTTATTCATAGTGAGCAGGCCCATCCTGTCAAAATAGGGCTTCAAAAGGACATCCTCAGAAGAAAGATAGGCTGGCCACCCACCTTCCACAAACTTAATTACGCGTGACAATATCTCATCTGCTCTTTGGTCGCTTTTCAAACATTCTAAGCGTTGATCTGAACCATTTGGTTTTACTAGCTCTTCCATATAGTGCTCTATCTCTTCAATCCTGGCTATATCGCTTTTCTCCGGTTCTCCAACCGTATATCTTGACAGTGCATCAGCAGAAACATTCTTTGAGCCACTCACATGATGTATGGAATATTGGAATCTCTGAAGACGTAGCTTGAAGCCCTGGATCCGTGGTGGTAGTTTGTCTAGAAACTTGTTTCCAAAGAGTGTTACCAAAGGTTTATGGTCTGTCTCTATTAGCACATTCTTCATACCTAATATATATTGGGAAAACTTCTCCATGGCCCAGCAAACTCCCAAACTCTCCTTCTCGATAGCAGCATATCGTTGCTCCGTTTCGGTCAGTGAGCGACTTGCAGCTGCTACCAAGCGCCGTGTACCGTCTGGCTGAATCTGGCTCAGTGTTGCACCCAGCCCAAAGTTGCTGGCATCACTTGTAACAATTGTTTCTCTATCCACATTGTATGTGGCCAACACTGGAGCGTTTTTAAATATCTTCTTGACTGTGGCAAAAGCTTTTTCCTGCTCCGTACCCCACAGCCAAGGTACATCTTTACCTAACAACGACCTCAGGGGCGCTGTGGTATCTGCTAGTTCACTAGAGAACTTCGCATATTGATTGGCCAAACCAAGAAAGCTCCTGACTGCTGGGACATCCTTTGGCACTGGAAAGTCAACTATGCCTTGTAATCTTGGCCCTGCATGAATTCCAGATTTATCAATAACATAACCAAGAAATTCCACTGAAGGAACACCAAACTTACACTTGGCTTTGTTTAGAGTCATGCCAGCTTTATATAACCTGTCTAACACAATCTGAAGTCTCTCATCATGTTGCTGTTTGCTATTACCAAACACTAATATGTCATCCATATGTATGACAACACCTGCAACCCCTTCAAGAATTGTATTCATCTCTGCCACAAAGATTTCTGGTGAGCTGCATAAACCTTGGGGTAATCTCCGGTAACGGTATCTTCCTGAGTGGGTGAGGAACGTGGTCAGTTTGCTTGACTCTTCAGTGAGAGGGATTTGCCAAAACCCACTATTGGCGTCAATCTTTGAGAACAACACCCCTTGGCCAAGCATAGCAAGACTACTATCAACGGTGGACATTGGGTGAATCTCTCTCAAAATGTATTTATTCAGTTCTGTGTAGTCTGTGCATATTCTCACTTTATTGGGATCTGACTTCGGCACTACAACCATCGGTGCTACCCATGGTGTTGGCCCATCTTCTACTTTGACAATCACTCCATCTTGGACCATCTGCTGTAAAGCATCGTCTGCTGCCTTTCTTCGTGGAAATGGAATGGGACGGGGTACATGAATAGCGTATGGTTTGACATCTCCCTTTAGAGTAATGGTATGGGGATTTTTCATCTTTCCAAGTCCTTTAAACAGTCGGTCATTAACAGTCACACTGCCAACTTGACATTGAGTGTCATCAACTGAAACTAACTTGAGTCGTTCACAGGCTGATCGACTCAAAAGTGCAGTTTTCTGGTTTTTTA
Source organism: Bugulina stolonifera (assembly GCA_935421135.1). Taxonomy (NCBI): domain Eukaryota; kingdom Metazoa; phylum Bryozoa; class Gymnolaemata; order Cheilostomatida; family Bugulidae; genus Bugulina; species Bugulina stolonifera. The sequence continues at coordinate 4,791,904 of OW285190.1, read as the reverse complement.
CTACATACAAATCTTCTTCTACGCTCACATTTCTGGCTCTCATCTCACACTTAATCACTCCATAGCAAACCAGGGGTGTATTTCCAGGTCCAAAAAGCTTTTTCAATGTGGGTTTTATTTTACCTGTGCAATGTCCTGGGCCACATATGGTCAAGGCTGCCCCTGTATCTAATTTGAACCGAATTCTTTGACTCTTACTTCTACTAGTGCTTACTGTGAGGTTAGTAAACCAGGATTGAGATTCAACAGTTTCAATATGTAAAACTTCTCCTAAATACACATCCTGTACTTCCTCCAATCTTGTAACCTCATCTACCTGTCTCTTACTTCTACACATCTTAGCCCAATGATTTGACTTGCCACATTTTGCACAGTCTGTGCCTAAGGCAGGACACCTTTGAAATTTGGTGTGCCTTTTCCCGCAATTATCACATCTAGTGTGAAACTGGCCTGGCTTATCTTTGTATTCTGACTTCTCTAACATCCTATTTCTAACCGCACCTATTTCTTCATTATTTCTATACTCTGACTTCTCTAAATACCTATCTCTATACTCTGACTTCTCTAACATTCTATCTCTACTATGCTCTGACTTCTCTAAAATCCTACCTCTAACGGCACCTATCTCTTCACGCTTCACCTCACTTTGTTTAGATGATTGTAGCCTACCTGACTTCTCAGCTATTCTCAATGTCTTGACCACAAAATCTAGAGTTAACTTTTCATCTGACTCACACATCAACTTCTCTCTCTTCCTTTCATCATCCAGACCAAAAAGCAGTTTATCTCTTATTAGAGACTCTTTCTGGTTACCGAAATCACATTGTTCAGATAATCTTCTCAACTTCATCAAGAACACATCAATGGTCTCCCCATTTTGCTTACAATTGTGAAACTGGAATCTACTCACTACTATTCCTGAACGAGGGTTACAATACTCTGAGAATCTCCCTATCACATTGCTTAGCTTTCTGCCAGTAGCCCCTTCTTCTATCTCGGTTCTAACACCTGTAGTCTCACCAGGCTCAGACAAGAATTCCATTTGTGAGTAGATCTCTCTCACATCTTCACCTCCAATGTGTCTGAACAAAGCCAATTTCCTCCGTTCTGCTGCCTTAGTGATAGCAGTCAAGTCAATTGCTAGGAGATAATCACTGAATGTTCTCACCCACCTTCTCCATTCTCCAGCCAAATCATCTGCCCTCAAATTGAGCTGGCCAGGGGGTAGAATACCTTCCATTATCTTTACACTTTGGGTACTTAAACCGCTGCCACCATGTTGTATATTTATATCATTTAGAAAGACTTCTATATTTGCAACCTATACATTCTAGCTCTATCTCAAAACTGAATCTTACATGTAAATAGCTTTCAACAGGTAAGCTTTCTAGCTATACAAGGGAAGACAACTTAATACATTAATAATACAACATCTATATTGTTCTCGCCCACAGTGGCCATTGGGTATCCATGGCGATATAAAGTTGTATGCCTACCGAATACTGAAATTAAAGTCTGCATGTACATGTATGTAAACCACATGTAACAATGAAATTTATACCAACTACAATATACATGTAGATGGCTGTATACACAGTGTGGTAGTAGTACACTCCACTCACCTTGTGCATATCCAGTGCTATGTTATCAACTCCAATTTTCTCTTCCTTCTCTGATGTCTGCGCCTTATAGCTATCCTCAGATTCTACGATGGTCAGATTACATGAAGATTTGAGGAGTAGAGATGAAGTCATAAAATGGTACAATGTTGTTGACTGCTATATATTAATTAACCTAAATGATAATGATGGGAATTTGGATTTATTGTGTTGAAGTGGGTGTTACAGTTAATCTGATCATACATGTACAATGTACAATGCATAACGCAAAATAGAAGTAGCATTGTCATGCATAGTGTATCATCAAAAGTAGGCTAACAGCAAAATAAAAGGTCAAAGCAAGAAAGAAAAGGTTGAATCGGCTCAAATTTGGAAGACATGGAAAAGGTACCAGTATACATGTATAAGAGAAACCAGAACTGATGAATAGATATGGAAAAGAATGAAGCGACACACATACGCATACCAATCAATATTAAAGTAAAAGTACATGTAGGGCCTATTGTTTTATACCTTGCCAAATACTTATGTATTACTACATTTTAAAGAAACAGGTAGATTAAATTTGTTGCCTACAATGGCTCACCTTGAGGTTCGAAGAAGGCGATGCCAGCTATAAGATGGATTATATGGGCGCTAGCCATGATACCCATAGCATTTGAATATCCAAACGTATTCAGCAGATATTGTGACAATATAGGCCATGTCACTATTCCAACATAATTCCCTAGCATGGCCAGGGAGAATGCCAGGTACTTGTACTTTTCAAAGTAGACGGCCAGAATCTGAGAGCTGGCAGTGTAACAGCAGGAAACACCAACACCTGTAAAGACATTTAAATAAACTTTATAGAGTTTTGGGACAAATATTTGTTTTTAATGACTGGGCTTATTTGATGTTTGAATCCAAAATAACGTTCTCAATCTAACCAGAATTGGGTAGAAGTGTGCTATGTGACAGAACGTAATTACTGATATATGTGTGGAGACAACACCTCGACGGCTATGTTAATTATACCTGGAGCCAACTATATGCCACTATAGGAAGGAAGTTCGAATTCCAAATCTGCAAAATTTGAAGTCAAGATTTAGTGTTAACTAATGAAACTTGTCCTATTTCCGAATGTGGGATAATATTTTGAAGATTGTTATGACACCATGCAGCATAGAAATGCTACACACAATGTACCCTATTAGTTGGCAGTCTACATGTAGTTTTGTACTCTACTTGCATACTGCAATGTGTTATGCCAGTGGTAAATTGAATGATTTGTAAACATCTTCATGGAGGATACTTGCTAAAATCCGAGAGTACTCCTTATAAGCAGGAAATATGACACATGGTAGTGATTGCTATTATAGAAATACATTATTTCTTAAACAATGCCGATCTACAGGTACAATGGACGCTGTGCCACTGGACATTACATGATATGAAACATAAAGCAGCTCCATTGCTATCATCATTATGCCCTGTATAATATGATATGATGTGATCAATTCATATCCTGTTACTACTACACATTCACTGCCTGCCAGTTAAGGTTTTCAATTTTACTGGAGCTTGGCTTTGTCAGGGGTTTCAATAAAAGTGGATCAAACAGTATCTTCTTGGTTTGCTGCCTCAAATACACGTACAAACAAGTTAATATTCGACCAATGCATTGGTAAAGGGCACTCCAATAACATGATTATAATATCATAGACCAATACTAGCTACATGTACCATATACATGTACATGTAGACTCCAACTTTACTGCTGAGCTGCATAACCCAAAATAGCAGATTCAAGATCTTTTCTAATGCCATTTCACCAATCTTCAAATTATCTTGTTAGGCCTGCCCAATAGGGATGGTGGACATGCCAGGTACATATAAGTGTTACCTCTATTCTTTACAAACATGTAAGCGTATTATTATTATCACGCAAACACAGACCTACCAGCTAGAACTCCATAGAGTAGAATGGCATGCCAACTCTCTCTAGATAAAGTAGAGAGTCCAACTCCTCCTAGAATACAGGATCCACCAAGTAGTTGTGTCACCCTGCAACCAAGCTTCTTCACCAAAACTGATGTTACAGGGCCTACAATATAATATATCCTTTATGATGCTGACTAGTGGAAAACAATTAATCTAGACTTTATGTGATATCATAGCTTATAACCTGAGCTGTGTGTACTTATATGAATTCATCAATCAACCTGCTTAGGTGTATAATTCCTACATAGTATAGGCCATTGTGAGAAAGTATAGACCGGTCTATCCAATGAAAGCCAAAGGTTCAGCTTGGCTAAGTAGAAGACTATTTGTCAGAAAACCAAAAACTCAAAAAGTGTACAAAAATTCATCCGAGGTCCGGCTTGAACTCAGAAGTCAAAATAATCTAACTAACTGTAAATTTCGAGGCACATTACATGCACTACATTGGACTAGTATCAGTCTTAACTTATTTACCTAACCTGTACGAAACCACCATAATATCATACTACTGTATCTAAATATATAATTGGTATACAGTGTAATTGATAAAGAGCTGATATGTGAGCATTATTACATATTAAGTGAATGTATTTCCATTGCACCCAATGTCACTGGTCTAGATATCAGTTTGTTTGACTTGTTGCTAAGATAAAACTCATGTTAAGGTTATTAATCTCAAGACATTACTGGAAGATAAGATTTATCTTGTTATGCACATACATGTGGAACATGAAAAAGCTGTGTACAATACATGCATACATGTTAGCTAACACGCTATGATAGTGCTTGTATCACATGTGTAGCATGATTGTGTTTTAGTAAAATCGCCATAGTCACCTGAATTCAGTAACATACTACTAACAGGTTATATGCACCAGCCACCGTCTAATGCAGTTCTTATTCTCATTAAGAATTAAAATAATTCTTTGGTAGCAAAAACTGTAACTTGGTTGGCTACACTGGGTTAGAGTTAACAATTCTACCAAATAAGATCTGAATAATACCCAAAAGATACGTAAAACTGCTCAAAATTGTCAACTGGAATCTGGTGTAGCCAAATAAGTTAGTTTGTGTCACCAAAGCCTATGCAATTTTGAATGAGCACGAAAAACAGGTTGAAATGGTACAAAAAATTAACTGACAGTAGTATAGTCAGTGCACTTCTATACAGACACGCACTCATTGACCCCTGTTTTCAACCAATCACAAGCCGGTATTTCCGATTTCAACCAATCACAGAAGAGCACAAAAATTTTGCACACGGCCTTGCCAAGGTCACCCCAAAATCCCCCCTTCTGATTGGTCGAAAAAACATTTGCACACTTGACCCCAAACCCGGCCACGACCCCTTCCCTCCCTCCTTCCCACCCTCCTCCCCTCCACCTCCCCCACCCCCACTCCTCCCTCCTCCCCGCCACCGCCCTTGTCCCGTCCGCACCACCGCCACCGCCGCCACCGCCGCCACCGCCACCACCACCACCACCACCGCCGCCATCACCGCCGCCATCACCGTCATCACCGCCCACCCTCCCCCGCAACCCCCACTCACCCGAACGACCGATCGTTTGAGGCGGTCAAGCCGCGTTCGCCTACGTTGCGTGCGGCGCCGATCGTACACGTGGAGGCGACGCCAGTGCCCCGTATCCACCGGGCCAAGCGACTAGGCCGCGGCCCGCCGCCCACCCCGAGTTACACCGGGGCGAGATTGTAAAAGATAAGCTGGTCTGATGGTGGTATTGATGCGAGGAAGGTTCGGTTCTATGATATACATTGTATTGACAATAAAGGATGAATGAATAAAAGGTTGTGTGCAAGTGTTAGATTTTGCCTGCCAATAGAGTTTAGTAGGAGTAGGAGTTTAGGTACTTATTACTCATCTTCATCAGAAGTCGTAGGAGCTATAATGTTTACGACTTCGGTCTCAGCATACTCTAATTGATATGCTCCAGCTCCAAACTCTTGACACAGTCTTACCTACAAGATGATTTTAGTTTTTTACTCAGACGAATATCACTCAAGGTGGTCAAAGCAAGAAATCTATACTTCTTTATGTTGTTGGTCCCTTACCATATCTGCTGATTTGTAGAGGTGAGCTAGTTGTTGAGGGGTTTCACTTTTGTAGTTACGAACTTCAGAATCAGCTCCCAATCTTAGACATGTATGTAGACATTCGTAGTCTTCATTCTCTATGGCAATGTGAGATGGGGCGTATCCATCTCCCATTCGCTATAATATCAAACAAGGGAATAGAATTAAGCTCCCCATCTAACTTATCAATTCGATCTACTCTACTTTTATTCCACTGTAATGTATTCACTTACCCTCATATCTAAGTCAGCCCGAGTATTTTTTTTTAGTACCTTTAGTGCCTCTCTATGCTTGCTGCTATGCGCTGTTTCAACAATGAGGTGGACTACACCCCTTCCATCATGATTGTAGCTCTGTACATTGTCTTGGGGAAGTGATTTGTAAGGAACTCTGAAGTATGGATGCTTTACTTCTGCTCTGGTCAAACTTGTGGTTAGAGCATGAATAACCTTAGCTCTACCCAGACGTGCAGCAATGTGAAGGGGGGTGTCACCTTCCAAATAAACATTAGCAATATAGATAAGTACCGAATTGTAACGAGTTTTGCAACACTTTATTTTTTAACAAGCAATGCATGCAAACATTGGTGCTATAAAACACTAACCCCAAGCATCGGCTATTGCTCCATCCGCTCCCCTTGTGATGATGAGGCGAATTAGTGAATCCGAACAATAAGAATGTACAGTTAGGTGAAGTAACGTCTGCCGATTCGCATTTTTTGTATTCAGTTGTTTGTGACTCCTCGCAACAAATACCGCGAGTGCAACGGCACTCTCATCTCTATCTTGGGCTGCTTCTAGAACCTCACTACATCATTTAGCATGATATTTGTTTTTCACATAGTTGAGAGGTAGTTATATGGGAAATTTGCATTGAACCACTTTAGTTTTGTCTATCATATTTTATTTTGATCATAAAAAACAATACGAAAAAAAAAATAGTTGGAAGTATGTATAACTTACAACTCTTCATCCTTTCCATCTTGCTCCCAAAAGATAGAACGAATTTCTTCTAGTAACTGTGTGCTAAGCTTATTACGAATATCGGTTACAGGATCCCATTTCTGCCAGTCTAGAGGTAAGCTTTTTTGGAGAAAGAGCTCAGACACCCCCTCAAATAAGTCTTTATTCTCATACTCGCTTTGTTCTGTACAACTTTCCACTGTTAACTTCATCAGCTCTTGGTTTATAGGAGTCATTAGCTTGTTGCTATACTCGCTTGATCCATATCCACTTTCCATGCTATTTGTGTGCTAACCTTCTTTAATTTCTATTAAGAACAGACTGGAGCTAGAAAGAGTTAACTAAACTACTGTTTCCATCTCTCTTTATATAGTTAATAAAAAGATACAAATAAAGCTGATTGGCTAACAGCATATACATTGGAGCGCATTGGAAACACATCAGAGTGCATCGAATCACATCGGGAGAGATCGAAAACACATAGGGAAACATCGAAACACATCGGGAAAGGTCAAAAACACATCGGGAGAGGTCGAAAACACATCGGGGCACATCAAAACACATCGGGGAGCTTCGAAAACACATCGGGGCACATCGAATCACATCGGGGGAGGTCGAAAACACATCGGGACACATCGAATCACATCGGGAAAGGTCGAAAGCGCATCGGGGCACATCGAATCACATCGAAACACATCGGGGAGCTTCGGAAACACATCGGGGCACATCGAATTACATCGGGGGAGGTCGAAAACACATCGGGGCACATCGAATCACATCGGGGGTGGTCGGAATCACATCGGGGAGCTTCGGAAACACATCGGGGCACATCGAATCACATCGGGGAGCTTCGGAACACATAGGGGGAGATCGAATCACATCGGGGGAGGTCGGAATCACATCGGGGTACATCGAATCACATCAGGGGAGCTTGAAAACACATCGGGACACATCGAATCACATCGGGGAAGGTCGAAAACACATTGGGTCATATCGAATCACATCGGGGGAGGTCGAAAACACATCGGGGCACATCGAATCACATCGGGAAAGGTCGAAAGCACATCGGGGGAACATCGAAACACATCGGGGAGCTTCGGAAACACATCGAATCACATCGGGGAGTTTCGGAAACACATCGGGACACATCGAATCACATCGGGGGAGGTCGGAATCACACCGGGGTACATCGAATCACATCAGGGAAGCTTGATAACACATCGGGACACATCGAATCACATCGGGGGAGGTCGAAAACACATCGGGACACATCGAATCACATCGGGGGAGGTCGAAAACACATCGGGACACATCGAATCACATCGGGGGAGGTCGAAAACACATCGGGACACATCGAATCACATCGGGGGAGGTCGAAAACACATCGGGTTACATCGGGTTACATCGGGTTACATCGGGTTACATCGGGTTACATCGGGTTACATCGGGTTACATCGGGTTACATCGGGTTACATCGGGTTACATCGGAAACACATCGGGTTACATCGGGTTACATCGGAAACACATCGGGTTACATCGAATCACATCGGGATGCAATAAATCAGACTAAAAAAAGGCACATCACTTCTGATTGGACAGAGACTTCCATAAAAGCAAGCATGAGAGAGGATTTTTATCATTACCACTCAACAACCTAGTAAAGACCTGCAACTCTGTGGATATTTACTAATTTCTCTGAATAAACATCACTCAACAATTAATATGGTGAGTAAACTTATTTTAATATGTATTTTAATATGAATTTACTCATTTGAGTTAACATTGGGACTAATTATATTTTAGTAGTGATATAATACTCCCTTGGTATGACCAGGGCTTAGAAACTTTGTAAGCTTATATATTAAACTGTTTTGATTCTCAACATGAGAGCAAGTATGTAGAGATCTGATCTGTCTATACTACAATTTGTGTGACCGGAGCTTAGAAGCTTTATAGGTGAAGAGATTTATTCTCAATATGAGTGGTTATACCACTAGTAGTGTAATAAGTATTAAAACAGTTTATTACCACTTGTACTGGCTATACTAGTACATCCTAGCTATTTTAATATGTATTTTAATATGAACTTACTCATTTGAGTTAACATTGGGAATAATTATATTTTAGTAGTGGTATAATTCTCCTTTGGTATGTCGGGGGCTTAAAAACTTTGTAAGCTTATATATTAAACTGTTTTGATTCTCAACATGAGAGCATGTGTGTAGAGATCTGCTCTGTCTATACTGCAATTAGTGTGACCAGAGCTTAGAAACTTTATTATAAGTGGTTATACCACTAGTAGTGTTTCTTTGTTTAGTAACTATGTTGCATTAGTAGTTCCGTCTACTTGACTCATGCTTTGGTATATGTTTATTACTCTACATATACTTACAGGCTTCTACATCTAAGCATCAAAGAAAGAAATATATAAGAAAAATTAAAACAACAAAAAAAGGTACGAAGTATATGATAACATACGATTCGGAAGACAGAAGAATCTCGAGGAAAAGAATCCCATCTCCAGAAATGGTTAGTCTATTATCTTATTTGTTCACACATGCACTACAACTTCCATCCACTATGGTGTTGGGTTTCTACACCTCATCACATCATTTCTAAGATGTCAAAGGAGATTACTGACATTTCTTCAGAAGTACATGTTAGTTACACATAGTATGATGATGTACTTTTTTATACTATAAGCCTCTTACCATGTCTAGAATGTCAAAAGAGACTACTTCCTTTTTAAAACCAGATGTTAATTAGCCATAGTATGATTTTCTCTAATTCTATAAGTCTCTTACCATGTCTAAGATGTTAAAGATTAGTTATATTTTTATTATAAGTATTGCACTTTCTTTCTTATGTATTATTTTTATCAATATTTATTATAAGTATTGCACTTTCTTTCTTATGTATTATTTTTATCAATAAGACACTTTTTTTTCTTTTCTTATGTGAAAAAATATAACATAAATTACAACTGGTTTTCTTATGTTAATGATGTATTTCTCTTTATGTGAGAAAATAGACAGACTTTAGTAGACTTGCTTAGTACTTAGAGTGCTAGTTTTTTCATCAAATTCTTCAAAAACCATATATTACAAATAACTATGTTAATGTAGTTTGTTAACTAGTCTCTGCACATTTTCTTTACATTATAGAATGAAAAAGAAACAGAACTAGGTGAAGAAGAAATTGCATTATTTGAAGAATGTGGGGGAGTAGATGGGTTAGAGATAGGTAAGAATGATCTACTATCTATTTGTCTATTTAGAATCTTTTTGATTTACAAGTAAGTCATATGTCCTCTCTCACTTATTCTTGTTATTTTTTTTTCTTTTTTAGGACTCAGAGCAAAGCCGATAAGTAAGGGGGGTCTAAGATTCTATGTCTTTGTTAGTGATGAGGCAAAAAGAAGACTGGAGATGTCACTAGCAAAGCCATTTGAATCGGACGACCCCTGCTTTTTATGCAATAAGAATGTTGGGCACCGACGAGGTGTCCATATTCAACAACATTTTTTGCTCAGAATCTGTTTTTGCTATCACATAACAGTAGATGATGAGGGGATGAATAGACACTACAACTTTCCATCTAATCATCATATTGATGGAAAGCCCTGTCACCGCCACATCTCATTCAACACTCGCTTTCTAACTGATATCTACTCATTAAAAGAGACCATATCCTTTTTGCAAAGGGTCACTGGTCACTCTCCACCTTCCAAAATACTCATCCCCGCATACACTCCAACAACTGTTGGTGGGGTAGTATACCTTCCCTTCTTTAAGGGGATGTCTACTACTCCATTCTCTTTAAAGTCTGGGGTGTGCTCTTCACAATTTCCTCTCCCTTCTCACCATCATTTTGATTCAGATGCTTCTTCCATCAGTAACTCTCTTACTAATGGAGACATTACCACCTCTACTTCTTCTCTTACAACTACTACTATTACTACTACCATTACTACTACTCCTTCTACTGCTTCTTTTCCTCCACTCTTTTCTTCACATTCACCCTCTCATTCTCCTGAAAGATCTGATGATACAGTTACCACTGTTTCGAACCTACTTCTACTCCCACCTCTTCACCTGCTCCACTCTTTTTCTTAGATTCACCCTCTTTTTCTCTTGGAAGATCTAATAATACAATTACTAGTCTTTCAATACCTCCTTTTATTACTACTTCTACTACTACCACTTCTTCCTTTTCTTTAGCTTCACCCTCTCTTTCTTTTGGAAGAGAGCTACTTAGCTTGCAATCTCCTTCTTGTTCGTCTGAACTCAATCTTAATACTCCCACCACTATTACCCCCATAGAAGAGGAGACTGTCAGTGAACTAGTTGATCGAAGCAGACTCCCCCCATCTTTTTTCTCTGGAGCAGTTGAGTATTACCGCTCTGCCATTTTTCATCTCAAGAAGAATGGGTATCACAGAGAGGTAATAGCACAAGCTGAAGCTTACCTCCGAGTCAGTGAAGAAAAGCTCTAATCATATTTTCTTTAGTTTTTTTTCTTTTTTCTCCCACTCTCTTTCTCCCACTCTCTCTCTGTAGTGTCTCATTCCCTCTGCATTTACTTTTATGTGATAGCGAATCAGTGAAGATTTTTTTTTTAAATTATTTTTTAGATTATTATATAATGGTATTCTAACACTTATACACATCCTTTTATACATTCTATTGCTACTATTGTAAAAAGTTTATTTAATGTATTATATGTGCTGACTTAACACATGCACACAGCGGTCTCTTGCTATAATAGCTATGACATACTCCTTTACATATGTGTCTTTTATTCTTTCAATTGTGTTTAAATCATATTATAATGATATTTCAACATGTGTACACAATCTTTATTTATTCTATTGCTACTATTGTGAAAAGTTCATTTAATGTATTATATATGCTGCCCTTAACACATGTACACAGACTTTTCTTGCTAACAATAGCTATGACATACTCCTTTACATATGTAGCTTTTTTATTCATTCTATTGCTAGTGTTGTAAAAAGTGTATTTAATGTATTACATAATGCTGACTTAACACATACACTCAATCTTTTATTTATTCTATTGCTACTATTGTGAAAAGTTTATTTAATATATTACATAATGCTGACTTAACACATGCACACAACCTTTTATTCTATTGCTACTATTGTGAAAAGTTTATCTAATGTATAATATACACTGTCTTAACACATGCACACAGACTTTCTTGCTATAATGTATTATATATGCTGCCCTTAACACATGTACACAGACTTTTCTTGCTAACAATAGCTATGACATACTCCTTTACATATGTAGCTTTTTTATTCATTCTATTGCTAGTGTTGTAAAAAGTGTATTTAATGTATTACATAATGCTGACTTAACACATACACTCAATCTTTTATTTATTCTATTGCTACTATTGTGAAAAGTTTATTTAATATATTACATAATGCTGACTTAACACATGCACACAACCTTTTATTCTATTGCTACTATTGTGAAAAGTTTATCTAATGTATAATATACACTGTCTTAACACATGCACACAGACTTTCTTGCTATAATGTATTATATATGCTGCCCTTAACACATGTACACAGACTTTTCTTGCTAACAATAGCTATGACATACTCCTTTACATATGTAGCTTTTTTATTCATTCTATTGCTAGTGTTGTAAAAAGTGTATTTAATGTATTACATAATGCTGACTTAACACATACACTCAATCTTTTATTTATTCTATTGCTACTATTGTGAAAAGTTTATTTAATATATTACATAATGCTGACTTAACACATGCACACAACCTTTTATTCTATTGCTACTATTGTGAAAAGTTTATCTAATGTATAATATACACTGTCTTAACACATGCCCACAGACTTTCTTGCTAATAATAGCTATGACATACTCTTTTAAATATGTGTCTTTTATTCTTTCAATTGTGTTTTAACATGTGTACACAATCTTTTATTTATTCTATTGCTACTATTGTGAAAAAGTTTATCTAATGTACTACATAATGCTGGCTTAAGACATGCACACAACCTTTCATCTATTCTATTGTCACCATTGTGAAAAGTTTATTTAATGTATTATATATGCTGACTTAACACATGCACATGTTTCTTTATTGTCAATACAATGTATATCATAGAACCAACCCTTCTTCCCATCAGTATATTTATAGCCAAGACTTTACACGTTTCTTTATTAACAATGCAATGCACATCATAAACCAAGCCTTCTGTAGTACTTCTTCTTATCGCTAATGAGAGCTATAGCGAAGTACAGCCGAATTCGCTCGTTTAGATCACAAGCTTTCCGAGTGGGGGCGCAGGAGAAGCGGCGGGCCGCGGCCTAGTCGCTTGGCCCGGTAGATACGGGGCACTGGCGTCGCCTCCACGTGTACGATCAGCGCCGCACGCAACGTAGGCGGACGCGGCTTGACCGCCTCAAACGATCGGTCGTTCGGGTGAGTGGGGGTTGCGGGGGAGAGTGGGCGGGGGTGGAGGAGGGGTGGCGGTGATGACGGTGATGGCGGCGGTGATGGCGGCGGTGGCGGCGGCGGCGGCGGCGGTGGCGGTGGTGCGGACGGGACGAGGGCGGTGGCGGGGAGGAGGGAGAAGTGGGGGGTGGGGGAAGGGGAGGGGAGAAGGGTGGGAAGGAGGGAGGGAAGGGGTCGTGGCCGGGTTTGGGGTCAAGTGTGCAAATGTTTTTTCGACCAATCAGAAGGGGGATTTTGGGGTGACCTTGGCAAGGTCGTGTGCAAAATTTTTGTGCTCTTCTGTGATTGGTTGAAATCGAAAATACCGGCTTGTGATTGGTTGAAAACAGGGGTCAATGAGTGCGTGTCTGTATAGAAGTGCACTGACTATACTACTACTGACATAATAAGCATTTCCTGTAGTTTAAAACTGGCAGGTAAAAAGACGTTCAACACCCTTAAACACATTTGGCACTTTTGAAGATTTAACAAGTTTTCTGGCCTAGTCTAGGTCCAGTCTATTCTATCTACATGTGCATGACTGTATTATTGGTAATACTGGGACAGCGTTCTACAGGTGGAGAGTAACAGCTCTGCATGTGCAGTGTTTCTCAGAAATAACTCACCAAACACAAAGAGCACTCCTATATGTATCGTACCAATCAAACTTCCCTGCTGCAAGTTAATATTGAAGAACTTCTGGTGAACTATAGTCAGATTTCCAGCTATTCCAAAACTAAATCCGATGTGAGCAAAGTGAGAGAGGAACGACATAAGAACGATCACCCAGGAGTATCCTCTATCTTTGGTTGTCCTCGGACCTTGGCATATTGAGACTGACATGATGGTACACTCCTTAAAATAAAAGATGAAGAGCAATAAATCAATTTGATTATTCATTCCTTTATACAGGTATAAAATTATTGTTTATTAGAGAATTCTCCAGGTCAAATAATTGAATACTGCCAGCTACTGGTGACTGATAGTTTATCTGATTACCTGTAGTCTTTGGCTGAAATATTCAAAGTCGAAGACCTTATCAGATGGAACTAACCTTCACTACAAGAGAAGACTCTGTATAAGTAGTATAGATGTGTCTTTATTGACCCAAGCATCCACTGAGACCATAACATTAGAAAACATTGGCTTTATATACATGTAGTATTCTAACTTCCGGAAAAAAGTTCCGGTAAAAGGCCAACGCAGCATCGTCCGAAAATTGCACAGCAAGATGGAACCCCGAAGCCCGACTTTAACTGGGTCGGCCATAACAAAAGATGTTTAAAAACATGCAAGGCATGTGCGAATTTAATTACAGCAATTTCTGAGACGTCGCCCCCAGTTAAATTGGTATAAAAAGGGCATGTACACTTACATGGTAGTAATTATAACATAATATACAATGTAGTTCAAACTGTACATAACATTAAGATATGTGAACAATGCAGGTAAGTACAAGAGGATTAGGACATAGATGAGTTGAGCAATGACAACTACAGGCACTTAAGGTGCAATAATGTCCATCAGGCAGGCTGAGACCGTATTAATAAATATCCTGGCCATTACAATATAACACCAATTACACACATAATGGAGTATGTTTTTTTCTATTTCTTGTGCTAATCAAGTAAGTCTATGAATGTTGGAAGGTTATGATAACTACATGTATGTATATAACCTACAGATAGAGTGGTAAATTGTATTGTCATGTATATAATGCTCCTGCTTCTAATCATTACTAGCAATTACAATAATATTGCCATGTGTATGCCATGCACACTGTATACGATATGTTTAATATAATTGTAGTGGTGCACCATGGTTTTATTTATAATTACGTGTACACGTATGTTAACATAAGCTACGAAGTTGCTATAAAACATTATAATTTACATGCACTGTATAATTCTGGTATCATCACGAATTGGTTTGATATCATCAAAGCCTACACACTGTAATCATGTATGATATGTATATTATTATTATTATAGTAATGCCTTGGCACCATATTCAAAAGTTACAGTGTACTAGACACAGTCTGGTTTCTACACCATCACACTAAAATCTTATTAAAACAAAAATGAGAAGTATTATACTTACTTTCAGTTTCTCAGTTGTTAGATAAATGATCTGACATATCAATAGGACCACTGCTTAAGCTTTTCATTAACCAATCAAATTTGATTTTGCATCTGTCATGTCTCTGACGATTGATTCATAGCGTGCAGTATTAATGCAGTTTCATGCAAATATTTCA
Organism: Bugulina stolonifera; assembly: GCA_935421135.1. Classification (NCBI taxonomy): domain Eukaryota; kingdom Metazoa; phylum Bryozoa; class Gymnolaemata; order Cheilostomatida; family Bugulidae; genus Bugulina; species Bugulina stolonifera. Next base: position 4,776,504 of record OW285190.1, on the reverse strand, counting down.
GAAGAATCTGAAATTATGCAAAAATAAATAAGACAATTAATCATGTTGATAATTATTTTATGTTATTAATTGCTTTACAAAAAATAAAGACACTTTAGGATGTTCTCTAGTTGATATGCAACTCAACATTGAACGTTAACTGTCCTGAAATGTGTCAACTTTTACAAAAATATTTTACAAAATAAAACACACCGATAAGGAATTTAACCATTTGTACAATAATAAAATATGTAAATAAACATGTCAAAACTGCCTAAGTCAAATGATATAGTGTGCAATAAAGAAAATTATGATAAACAGTGATGATAGTAAATAACATCACATTTGAAATAAAGTGGCGAAGCTCTCTAACACCCATATGTAAAAAGACTGCAATAGCAGCAGGAGTGATTTCTGTGCAGCCTACTCAGTGAACATCTTCTACTGCTCACTGGTGAAGCTTCCTTTGTTAAGGCTGCAGGTTTGGTGTAGTGGTAGCATGTTCTGTTCACTGTGCTAGTTCAATAGGTACCATAGAGTCCCTGCGTTCAAACCCCAGTCAGGAACTGGTATTTTTCCTGGATGTAAAGCTAGTCTCTGACCATCTAATTGACAAATTGAAAATCTTTCCACTAAATTACACCAAAAATAGTGTGCAATGTTTTGGAATATTATTATACTAATAGATAACGCACACCTCTGATTTTTCTTAGCTGTTATAATGGTACTTACATTTAGTATATTTACAGTAAGCATGTAGTTTAGTTGAGTACTTTTAACTGTTTAATACAATGTAGAAAACACCTCAATAATAAAATACTGCAGTACATCCAGAGAGGGAAATGCACAGAGCTAACACATGCTTGCTTGCTAGCTGACTAGTCTCTCTTTCTGGACACACTATAACAATATTCATATCTATTACTATGACCTGTGCAGATACATTCCGCATTAACATTCACATTATTTGGCATTATTGCATATTGATCCCTTAGTCATGCAACTTACATATTGACATTGATATGTTCTGTATTATTATCACCCTACTAACTTCACTAATGTTCTGGCAATTACACTTCCGTACCTTACAAAGCTGTTCTTGGAACTACCTAAACTATACTTTGCATGTATTTATGGCGCTTCTTGTATCATTATGATCCAAGTCCTTTTGCACCGACTGTAACTAGGACCACTTTTGGCCCGAGACTGGCATAATTGACTGACTAACCGTTTGACCTCAGACCAAAGCAGATTTTCATACATAAGTACATGTAGCACTATTTCGCATTCCAACTTCATTTTTCTATTAGGCTGTTGTTCAATAGATCTACTGTTTGCTGTTCACATTAGGGTACCAGAAGCTCTCTCCGACCTTAGGTCTTTCCATGTATAGTCTATGACTCATACTAGTAGCCAGCAGTCCAACCTCTCCCCACCGCAGTAGGCTGTACGCTCTAGTTCTAAGATACTAACTGTAGCATTGAATATTAGTAACCTAATATTCCATCTTTTTCCATGAAATAATGTCTGTTCTTCCTTCGGAGAACATGCTTGCACTCACGATGAGCCAAACTCTAAAGATTATAGAATGACTGCAGCCACCATACTTTTTCATCGCTCTATCCCTTCCTACCTGACTTGATGCACAAACATAGATAAAGTTATCACATTCATACCCACCACCCCGATGTCTATAATTTAAAACTGTAACAGCAATATTGTAATACAGCATGTAAACACGGATTGAAGGGCAGAATACTGTAGATATCTCTGGTTTAGAGGTTACTTACTGTACATGTACAACAGTTAGCTGTGAGGATCCCAAGCTATGTACATGTATTTACAACACTATATTACATCAAATGCTCTACAGCCCACCACTGTGTGAAGCCTGTGAATTCGTAGACTGTGCAGCATTGTTCAGTGGACACACGATTCCCTTGTAACTACATGACGTATTGAATTAGTTTGCTGTTTGCTCACAATGGAGGTGTTATACAATAGAATTATATTGTTCAAATGAATTGGCACAATATACTGCATGATATTATTATAAGTTATTTTGTTTTTTGTTTTTGTTCTTTAATAGTCAATAATTTTACACACATACATGCCATGTTCCAATCAACACACCATTTGAACTAGTACTAGTACATTGCAACTAGTTTTACTATATCAGTTACCTACTTTTTTTTTTTTTTTATTTATTAGTTTATGTCATCATTTTTAAACAGTAGTGATATTAAAATAAGGTAATAAAAGGTAATAAAACATGGGGCTAATCAGATAGTTCGAAACTAGAGTTGTGACAGCCCCGTTCCAGAGGTTCGCCAGCCACAGAAGGCCGACACACGCATCCAGGGACACATGCTGCGCCCACCCACTTTACCTATGAATACAGCATGCGTTATGGGAATAGAGCCTGATGATATTTTGTCAACTGGTATCTCAGTCAACTTTTCAAAGTTTAGCCATTTCGGAGTTGCATTCCACTGCCTACAGTTATTTGACTCCACGTTATCTTAGTTAAAGGGATGACTCCACATTTTCTTGCATCTATGCAGGATCGGCAATGCATAGGTACATGAAGCTTGTGCTTCATGCCACACCCCCTCACTCCTGTTTGGAACTTTGGGAAAACCGGAAATGAATCTCTAATGAGAATTCAACCCAAAGAATTTGTAAGTGCTCAGCTACTGCAGGCATGGCACTAATCCAGCATTCTCGAGTAGTGGAATTGCAATAAACTAAATGTAATTTTCTTATACCCAATGACATGAATTGCCCTACAGTGAAACTTGGCTGTAAAACTTTACCCACCGAAACCAAACGCTAGTGCAAGTTAGCATTGAATCAATGATTCAAATAATACAAAGACATTAATTAGTCTTTTAAGATACATGTACTATATAATATCCCCAACCAATTATAACCAGGCCTTGCATGTCAAATGTTTGGTTGAGTGTTTGCAACTTGTTGGACCATCTTAATGCAAGTTTTAAAGTCAAAAAGGCTAGTGACCTCCGATTTTGCGGGCACAAAAATGAGAATTTTACGTTTGTTCCCGGCCAGTGCATCCATGATACGCGTATGAATGTGAGTCGGAAGACTCTCGGCAGGATTATCTGGTCCTGAAAGTTACATGTCGTCGTAGCGACACCATGTTGGCAACCGATGTTGATGGCTCACCAAACACGACTTTCTTACCTAAGGCAGGAAATTCCATGAGCTTTATGGCAGGACCTTGCACGGGAACTGACACTACAAACACTATAATGCTGTATTACCCTATGCCAGTCCCAAGTAGGTGGGTTGTGACTGGAAAAGCATCAGTGTACAAACGGACATATAGGTTCTGTCAGCAGCCACCCCATGTGAAAGAGGAAGTAAAAGTTGAAGAAAAATATCTGGGACATACTGAATTATTATTGAAATGAAAAGTATATTAATAGGCAAATTTTCTCTACTTGCTTAATATTTTTGCAATGCATTGTCACATATACATTGTAAATATGTACATTTAAAGCTAGTCAATAGAGCATGATTATAGTATTATTAAAGCTAAAGGGTTCAAATCTACAGAAACTTAGAGTTTGAATTGAGAGTTATTATTTCATTGCCAACATAGAGAAAAAGTTGAACACAATATTATATTATGCTACATGACTGCAAATAACATAAAATTGGTCAATGTCTTAAAATTAAAATAAACTCTTTCTTGCGGTTGGACAGATTACTAATGACTATCTTATGGCCACACTTTGATCGCTGTGCTCCATACCATTCTCTTTACTGCCATCTCTTGCTATCTGCCAGTTTCTGTTCCTCTCCAACACATGTTCTTTTTCAAGAATGTTTAAAGTACAGTCAGGGTCTGCCTTGGTTCCGTTTCCCTTCACAAAGTTGAGAGACCAGGAGTTGCCACGGTAGATACTCACTCCTTGCTCTGTGTACAAAGTGATGATCTCAGTTTTAAAATTAAAATGAACTGATACTATTTCAATGTTTTTTACTAATCATCCAAACTATTTTGGGTAGGCTAAATGTTAATAATTTATTGAAAATTTCAAGAATTTGAAGAAAGTTAAACACGCATACCACCAAATATATTGCAAACTTTCAAAATTCTCAAATATTGAATCATAGAATCAAGAAACTTGTAGCAAAAGCTGGTCTTTTGATAAAAATTCAAACGTTTCTCTGCATTTCAAACTAATGGCTGGGTTAGAAACTAACACATTAGAACAGCTGTTAAAATCTGACAACTACCATGGAATCAGATCTGCGTCATATGTTCCAGAGAATGACCACTGGGTGAATACTATGATTATATTCAATGAAAATGGAAGAGGTATAGGAACACTACAGGTAATCAATGATACACAAGAAATAACATTGAAGGATAATAATAATGTTATCTTGGCAACAGCACGGAATGGCCTAGCCAGCCCCAGGGATGAAATGATTGTGCAATTTTACTCATTACCCATTTGTCAAGACCGAGTAGAAGGACGAATCAGCTCCCATCAGATGGTGTATCAGTGGAGATGTGAGCAAACTGTCATTGAGGTACAACAATGCGTAGGTAACAGACCTGTATATAAGTTGTTTCACGGTGGAAGACAACTTGGTTCTGTCCTCCAGTCGCATAGCGCTGTCCTGATGGATTTCAGCTCACCATGTGCTGAAACTTATGAGAGAGCAATGATATTAATGTATGCAGTGAAGCAATACTATTGTGTATACAAGATTCACTTCCTGCCTAGTCCAAATATTCTTTCACCTACACCTTCGAATGCAGAAACCAACCCGTACTACGTAGGTACCTTGGGAGACTGTCTTATACGCTATGCGGGCTACACAACGTCTCAGCAAATCAAGAGCTGGTATTTTGAAATTCTAGATGTGCCAACCTATCAACTGCGGATGGTTGTCGGCTGCCCAATTAGTACTAGCGCGCTTGCCTACCTCTTTAAGGATCCATTTGGGCAATTGCAATTTAGTGTGGCTATCAAAACAGGAGTGGCCGAAGTGCGTGATTCCAAAGGCAGTCTAATTGGAAGACTTAAGACAATTGAACGTGGTGCTGCAGCATCCATACATCTCGGTGAGAATATAGAAGCAGGTCTTGTGGCTAACTCATTCTATACGCCCGTAGCAGACCCTGTTCCCTGCTCTTACAACTTCAGCGAGGTTGAAGATAAGAGCCATACTACGGTAGCTGAAGCATACGAGGAGCACAAGCTGGTCAATTTAAGCTTCAAGAAAAAATTTTCAGCGGAATACAATGCACTAATTTTATCGTACGTTACAACATTGTGTACATGGAATTATCAGACTATGGAGCAAAGAGCGCATAACTTCAGTAGTTATCCTTTTGTAAAAGGTGAAGCAGAAGAAGCATGTGCGTGAATATAATTTCTATCAATGTGATTTTATTTTTACAATAAAATTAATAGTTATTTCAGTTATGAGATCATAGTTATATGAAGTAGCAACAATATTATTTTTAAGTTATAAAACTTATATGAAAATTATTGCAATAACCAATTGATATTGTGGTAGAAACCAGTCAAGAGATTACAGTTTATTTTCAAGCGATATTTTGCATAAAATATACAGGAATTGTATGTGCACCACATGTATCATGCCTGAAGTTTATATTTATCTAATAGGTTAGCACACATCGGAACTTTTTTAAAAGTTGTAATTTAAAAAGAAGTGCAAATGTTTTAGGGAACACAAAAGGTTAGGTCATGCAAGGTAAATCGATATCTTTCTAATAAAACACAATAGATTAGTGCCAATAATGTAAAAACTCGAAGTAAACATTTCTCATTAAATGAACAACTAGACATCTCGAACTCCTAATAGGGCTACTACTCCTTACTCTGAGATCACACCGCAGCTCAGTTATCTTCTGCAGCTCAGCGATGTGTATCTGCTTTGGGTGAACCGAAAGCAACAATTTGTGAAGCAGGGATATTTTCATTGTCATATTTTATTATGCTGTTGCAGATTGGATGCTAATTTTCAGAATAAAATTAAATTTCAGTTAATTAAAGGTAAGTACTTACACCAAATAAGACCAGTCTAGGAAAATCTGAAAAGATTAAGTGTTTCGGCATGAGGACATCACACAGCACTTAATTGCTTAACTCCAGTATGTGTAAGTGCATCTAGCAAGTAGCCTTACACAGCATTCCAAATTCTTGCAGCAGTTGATACAGCAGCACACCTTAGCACACTTTAGCTTCTAACAAGTTCTTCAACTGTAGGCTGCAATCTGAAACCATGGCCTCTGCAGTTAGTAGTAACATGTGCAGTCTATCCTATCCACTCAAAGCAGGCTACAGTAACACTATCAGGTCATATACATGTAAAGTCCTGTTGTATGAGATTAGTAATAATCTGATACAATAATAAGTGACATGATCATTAATGCTTATGCCTGTGCTTTATATGAATCCACAATCCTATTAATCAATAAGGAATTCCCTCTTGATTGATAGGAGTATGAATTTAGATAATGTGCGAACACAGTTAGTAAAATTTAGTTATACCGGGTGTGTGCTTGAGCGATTTATGCCATTTCTCACTCAATTATGGCTAAATGTTTGTCAAAAACGCCGCTGGCTTATGCCATTATTTGACATGATACAGCCCAATTCTGTAATAGATATTCTATAGCAGAGAAGTAAAAGGTCCAATCTAACTAATATTATCATTTTTTCTTTATCATCCAGCCTGCTACATGTCTAAAACTTGGCCTCAACTTGCAGTTAATTATAAAAAGCTGTTTACTTCCACTTTAAAGGGGTTATGTCATGTGTTTTGAGGTAGCATTGAAACGCATTGAGCTATAGTGTTGCACTATATTGGTGTCTAGGTTGTGCAGCCTTAAATATGTATATGCCAGTGTTTTGCTCATAAATGTACATGTAGCTGTATTTGGAACAATACAGGCCACAATAAATTTATAGGCTAAGAGAGGGAAATAATTTAGTGTGACCAGATAAAATACTGGACCTACTAATAAAGGCAGCTACTTACCGTCAGCAATAAGGAATTCCAGAAAAACTCAAAAACTTGCACAAGTCACCCTAGAGTAGATTCGGTGAAATCATTTGTTTTAAGCTGTACTCTTTCTTTGTAAGCAGCTTGAATTCAAGAAATTTCTCTATAATACTTAAAGCAAACAGTTTCGTCGTCTTAACAAAGTTGTCTTCTTAACAAAGTCGCTTTCAAAGTAACATTGAATATTGTTAGCTGGTTATAGTAGTAGAAATGCAACAAACCAGAATAAAAGAGGCTGCATTGAACATACACATCAACCACACGTCATAATCCCTTTAATTTAAGTTGTGATCATGATAAATAGATGTCAAATATACATATGATTATGTATTGCAAGCTACACTATTATAGTATTTTTGAAATCCAACTTTCTGATGTCATCATTAACAATATTGAGAAATGTACCTCACAATATGATGTATGTTTAATGGGACATGGCGGCACAGCAGGTACAGTGCTATTGGTGGCCAAGTGGTCTAGCGCTAGCCAGTCTGGTGTTGCAGCAATGACGCAAGTTATCTGCAAGGACGTGGGTTCGAGTCCCGCCAATGACCTGGAGGTTTTCGCCCCAAAGAAGGTTTTCCCTCTGTGCCATATCAAACTATAATAATATCCAGCTCTAGGAGCCTTGGTGGTCCCTCGACTAGCTCTGCTATTAGGCAGCCATGTTAAATAATTGTGTCTGGCACCACGAATATTATTATTATTATTATTATATGACATGGTGGAAGCAAAATTATTGTTTGTTGGTTTACCATGATTTACAAGACTGTACAGACTATTAGGCCTGCTAATGATTTAGGCACGTGTCAGAATAGAGGTTTTTAAAACATATGATTTAACAGTATAAATAAAATTATATGTTTTCACTATGACATTGACCACGTGTCCAGCTACTAAAAAGAGAAGACAACTTCACAAAAGTTAATCCATCATCACTATGGCCTAATAGGACTCATCGACCAATTAATCCTGATTGATATTTCCTAGCAGCTGGAGTATCCCAGTCTTAGTTAGGCATCCCTTGCTATCAGTCCCCTGTGGTCAGTCCCCTGTGGTCAGTAGCTTATACCCAGTCTCTAATATGTCATCAGCAGCTAGAATAGTAGGCATACAAAATATTATACTTTATTTGAGATAGTAAAAATCTAAACTAAAACAAGCATCAATTGGCATTATACATCACTATTGTGATTACTGATAAATCAATCAGAGCGCTGACAAAGGAATTAGTAATTATTCCGGTAAGACAACTCCATTGCTCACTTATAATACATTTACTTTATATGCATATAAAAAGCACCACAGCTACAGTGTACAACAGTTATACTACCAGCTATACATGGGTAATAAATCTAACTCAATAAACTGTTACCATTTGGAGATAATGAAATAATATCGTAGTTGCTTGAATTGATGTGGATTGATTATAACTATTACTGTTTAAGCAGCATGTAGACTTATGATGCACAAATACATACATGTAGTTACTTAGAACTAGCCTTGTCACCTACAATATGGTGTCACTAGTCTCGATCACCTCTCACTCTCCTAGCTATATTTGACTTGAGTCGTTTGTTACTGATGACATACAACAACACCACAGTATAAGTGTGCCAAGTACAATGCATCCAAACATCATAGTAACCAAATCAAACCCTTGGTCACGCCCAGATAAATTTATATGTGCATTACGTGTTACATTACCTGAGTTAAATAAACTTTGGGTAGGTGCAATGCTTGCAGATGTGACCATCAAAGCAAACACAGAGGTGACATAAGGCAAAAAAGTAAAGAAGGATATTCTGCAGCACAACTCACGAGAACATCTCTTGAATACCATCTGGAGCCCGCGGATTAAGCATGCCACTATTTCCATTGACAATAAAACATAAACGGCTATGAGGTTGGACATATCTTTAAAGGCCTGGGCATTTGCCTTGTTTTCATCTGTTACAAATAAATATTTCCCAATACCTAATACTATATGTAAAATATCTTCAAACAACATAATTAAATGAACAGCAACTCTAATATTACAAACACTCTTGAGGATATAGGGATGTTCTAAGCTGTCACACAAACAGTAGGGATTTACGTGCTCGTGGAGGCAATTGTTCCAACAGCGTGGCTTGCGGACCATGAAATATGGTAGCAGCCATATTTCTATGGGAATCACAAAAACAGTTATAGCTACTAAGGCTCCTAGCCACAGGGACAGTCCTAGTCCATACTCTACTCCTTCCGCTGTACTGCAACTGTGGAACGCTATTGCTTCCATCACAATTTCAACAATTGAGAACACAGCGTAACACACGCAGACAAATCCTAGAAATCGATTCAAGTGTTTTCGACGTGCGGTTTGTATTCTGGCAACCTCACCAATTTCATCTCGTCCTCCAGTTACACAGAGACCTCCAGCTGCAATTATCTCTAGCAGCTCTCCGGCACCCAAAACTTCCAATGCTTCAGACATCCTGATGTGGCTAGTATAGAAATATAATGAAACAGTGACATTTTATGTGAAATCAAGCTACTAACTGGTGTCTAGCAAACCTTTTTAGTGTAGCATTTTGTCATAACTCCATGTTTGTACTCATGGAAGTGAATGATGTTTCTTTGGACGTGGGTACCTTATGCGATAGTAGTGCATTATGTCTACATCAAACATTTGTGAATCGAGTGGAAGCATTAGCATTAACAAAACACTTCCTGCCAAATAAGGAAAAGAAAAAGTTATGCACCCAGTGCCTGATGCACAACAATGTACCACCCTGCATAATACGTTAGAGTAGGTTGACATGCATTACCTGAACAGGAAACAATCTGGAACTGTCTTCTGTGCTAAAACTTTGACTGTATTTATGTTCAGGCAGTGTATAAGTTTTTCACCTGCCTAGTAGAGTCAGTGTATGAAGTGAAACTGACTAAACTGAGAAAGAGGCGTACCCGCGTTCCTAAAAAGCTCATTCTTATCATAAAGTAAACACTGGGATATGCCATATGCCATATGCCATAGTAGTACATTAGAGCTATAGTACATCAATCATTTGTAAATTAAGTAGAAACACTAGCAATAACAAAACACTTCCTGCCGAATAAAAAAAAGAAAAAGCTCAGCAACCAATGGCTGATAACAATTTACCTCCCTGCATAATACGTTAGAGCAGGTTGACATGCATTACCTGAACAGGAAACAAGCTGGAACCATCTTTTGTGTTGAAACTTTGACTGTATATTTATATTCAGGCAGTTTTAGGAGTTTGTCACCTGCTTGTTAAAGTCAGTGTAAGAAGTGAAACTGTCACGAGGGAATATTTCGAAAAATGATATAATAGGTAATAATTACTGCATTACTGCCGTATAACTGAATTGTATAATGTTTATATCGTGATAAAAATATTTATAATGTGATAGAATATGACTAATTAATTTAATTTTGTTTATCATGGTAGTATGTGAATTAAATGGATGTAAGTGAATGAGATATTTTTGGATGTAAATTGATTTGTATAATCAGTGAATGAGTGTGTAATTTGTAATTGTCTTCTCCTGGTTAATTCAACTCTATTGAGAGAAGATAACTTCTAAGTTCATGCAATTTATCCAACTGGATATCTGCCAATTCTGATAATTGTGATAGAGGGGTTAACTTCCCACTATGAATAATTTTGATCCAATGATTTGAATTTCTATAACCTGCTGTACTCAATTCAATATTCGCACAAGTGTCAATAAATAAGGTTCTATGTATTTGTGTGGTTCAAAATTAGTTATGGTAGCACTCAGAACTACATGTACTGTATATGCACTCAATTATGATTTCTCTCGTCGACATATAATATTAACCTTTCTCTGTTTTAGAAATGAAACCCGAGTGACAAATTGGGACTGCCTCCCCTGTGGAATTTACATGTATATAAAGTCTACTGACAAATCAGGACATACAATTGGACAATCAAGGTCCGTACAGACAATCTCTGGCACTGTACAATATTCAAGTAAGTGTTTATCAATCAACCAATCAATTCTGTATGTCAATATTTTGTTTGACAAATCTGAGATATTTAACAATGTCTCAATCAAAATGCAATCAGTTCTTCAAAATTGTGCTAAAATCTCCCAGTGAAATTGTATACGAAAATATCTCACCGAAAATATATGAAATGCCTCAGTGGAATTGTATGAAAATATCTCACTGGAAACATTGTAATGGTCAGGACATTTGCCTACACAACCTCAGCTTGCCTGATGGACCCTATAGCACCCTAAGTGCCAAGTAGTTGTCGAAGCTCTACTTATCTAGTCTTTAGTACTCAACACTTAGTTGTCTCATGACTCATACCTACATTGTTATGGATGTTTTGACCATACATTTATAATTACATATAACTTATATACTTATAATGTGCATTACTGAGCAATTATGTCCTTTTTATACCCATGTAAAGAGGGCCGACCTTTCAGAATTACCTGATATTGATTTTGTACATAAATTGGATTGGTCGGCCATCGGGCTTCCGGCCACCGTCCTGTTGTGCAATTTCTGGACGACACTACGTCATCATTTTACGACACTACATCAGCCTTTTAACGGAACTTCCTCCGGAAGTTCTCATACTATATAAAGCACATTGTTTCTATGTTCATTGTCTCAGTTGATGCCTGGATCTCAATAAAAACACTTCTATACTACAGTACTTATACAGAGACTTTCTCTTCGTAGATAGGTCGTTCTAGTTGCCAAGGTCTTCGACCTTGCCTCCCGAACTGCTTTCTAGGTCGGATCACTCTCTTTCTCAAGCATAGTAACAAGACGACCAGATGGGTCATCTTGAGTAGTCGTTAGACTACTAGTACCTGTTGATCTCTCATGTAATGAGAAGACCTAGCACCATTCATAGGTTCTTCATTTTGGACAAGGGGTCGTCTTAGGACGACATCACACCCCCTCCCCCCCCCCCCTCCCCCCAAAACCATTACAATATATGAAAATGCCTCAGTGGAATTATATGAAAATATCTCACTGGAAATATAATTATATGAATTTCGTTCACTCGAATTCTCAGTAGTTCTGATGTCAAAATTTCTCAATAGCTTCAAATAATTCAATCAAAATTTCTCAGCGATCTTGCACTTCTAATGTGCTGTCAAAATAATTCTCAATGTGCTGAATCCAATTTGCAATCAAAAACCTATTTTCAGTGTCTGCAAACGCTCCATACAATCATCTTAAAAAATATCATCTCCTATCTGTTCGTCTCAAAATTAATCAAGCACTCTGCTAGAGCTGATACAAAATGTCAGTCTGCCTCCTTATAAAAAGGGAATATATATGTATAAAGACTTACTCTGAGTCTGAGTTCCAAAATAGCTCCACAAAGAAATTAATATTAATTATTTATAAAAATGAGCACTATATGCTTATTCTTTGTATAGTGTCCTCATGGTATTCCTCTGTAGTACGCTCTTGTGGACTCCTAAGATGTGCTGGACCTGGGCTGTCTTTCGCTTTTTCTTTTATACTCTTTCTTGGTTTTTCCAAATCTATTCTTATCTTATTCTACTCTAGTATATTCTTATCTTATTCTAGTATTCCATCACCAAAATTATACAGGTAATATCTTAGTCAGCAGCAATCTGTAATATATGAATACATACTTTTTCCTATGCATTTCATCAGCCACTTGGGACTTTATTATTTCCCACCCAGTCAGCAAAAACATGCTTCAAGTAATACGCCAATCCTACATAATTTACCAGCATAATTTTCTTGAAGAGAATCCAAATTCCTTAGGATATTTCACAAGTTTTAAGTGATACGTCAATCCCTACCAGCATAATTTTCTTGAAGAGAATCCAAATTCCATATGATTCATGATCTTTCTAAAATAGAGAGCCTCTACTCTTTAATGTAGTTAGTCTATGCTACTACTTATCTTGTGACTTGACTGTTGCCTATCTTGAATTGAAATTGGCTGTGTGTCCTATCCTTCCATAGTGTATCTACAGTAGATAGTAATGTTCCATCAACTACTGGCGTATGTTATTGTGTGATTACACTACATCATAAAAAAAAACTATCAATATTTTACAGATGCCGACTTCCGTATTTGTGCTAAACTGATGTCATGGGCTACACTATATACTATATATATGTATAGTCGCCACCTATTAATACTAGGTATCAGTTGACTATACTCCAAGTATGTATGTATGTCTTCTCCTGTGGATACGGAATGATGTACAATGGCATCAGTAGAAAAGTAAAAAGGAAAAAGCCTGAAACATTTAATATACCCATATAATAGTATAATATTATTATTCGCTGCAGTCCTACTACTCTATGTGTTTACATGTGTGCAATTATAGTGCGTTTATAGTACTCGTTGTCTATAGTTCTACAAATAATATTAGTAATATCACATAATTCGTTTTGTGATATTCTAGTCGATGTTGTCTTATAAAAATATTCCTGAAAGATTAATGATGTGATAATTTCCCTGCTGCTGTTAACTTAATATGTGTAAAGTAGCCTGCTGACTAACAATCTTGGGCTTGGGTTCCACAAAAAGACAAAAAAATAAAAAATGAAAGTAGCTGTATTGTTGTCCACTAAGGTAAAAGAAACAATTTCTGGCATACATAATATTATAAACTAGTTTTTGGGTTTTTCTTTATGAAGCCTATAAGTCAGCTGGTTAACTAGGCTTGTATATGGTAAGTCCTTCAATATATTCATAATTGTATATCTATTGTATGAAAAATGTAATGACTCTGGTTGCTTTATTAACTGACTGGTCTACGCCTCAGTTCTATATATGTAGTATAGCAATCCGAAATGTTGCGACTGTGGCAGCCGCCACTCTACCATAATAATTACCAGTTGATAATCGCTAAGATCTAAGTCTACATGTATTTGTATAGAGAACTTCATATTTGAATAATGAGTGTGGTTTGCGTATACATGCTGGTATTCCATTAGTGACACCCACACCCACTTCTACAGCCTTTTCATCATTACAATTCTAACATGCATATTATCGATGTCATATCTGACAGTGGGTAGCCTATTTTCCAGCATTTTTCCAAAATACACATAACATGCTTGTGGTAGAACAATATTAGTGCCGGGAGAGAAATAGAGAACTAAATTTCGCATAAATGGTTTCCAATTATATTTCTCTACTCATACAAGAGAGGACAACTCAGGAAGACTACCCAGCCTTTGGGGCTACTTCCACTTTAATAATCTCTTAGCATAGCAAGGATAGCACATGTAGCATGTATAGTACATGTACATGTACTACACATGGCATAAATGCCATAATACATGTACATGTACATGTATACCATGTGTAGGGTGTGTATAGCATGTATAGCAAGTATATCATGTATCGCATGTGAAAGATCTATATTATTTATGCACTATGAGCAAACAGTCAGCGCTAAAAAATCTTTTCTGTTGGCCTATCACCTACAATTTTTTACTAAAGCTCAGTTTCTACGTCATAGCAAGTTAACATACTCATACTTTGTAATATTCACACTATGGTTTTAAAGCTAGTACCTGTAGTCACATGTAATTATTTCAATACAACGACAGAAATCTACGAAAAACTAAAACAATACTAAGTTATCTGCATAAAATAGACTCTAGATAATGTTTATAGACTATTAATTTTAATGTCTGTCAATTACGACCAAGTGGCAACTGAAGGAGCTTCAACGAACAAGTACAATTAATTTCCTAATCTTTATAGGCCGCAGAGCATTTGATATTTCACTTTGTGTTAGCCAATGAGTATGGCAATTCTGCAGGATTTTATTTTATTGATGATACACAAGAATGGTCCCGGGGGGGGGGGGGGGGGGGGAGGGTGGAGGGGGGAGGTCAATTGTGATACATGTATTTAGATAACACAGATAGAACAACATAACTTTCAAAAGAATTAAACATCAAATCAACAGCAGTGTGGGTGATTTTATCTATGGCATGGCATAGCGATATGGTTATATATATATTATAGGTAGAACAAGCATTAGACTAAGAATATGGTTATTTAGTTCATGCCACAGAAGGCACCTTGACATTGCGCAGAAACTGTAATTCTAGGTCGTATGAGGTTGTAGATGAGATCATGTTCTGTATATGTAGAGCATCTCATCACTTGTACTTGTCTGATTTCTCTCTTACAGTTAGTAAGGAGCACTCCATAGATATTGATGACAGCTTTAACACCAACAAACTTTGGCATTTCCTCATCTGTCCAAAATGGAATAGCTGTCCCGCAGCTTTTATATTTGGCACAAGTGTCTAGCATTCTATTACCTGCAGAACCAGTAAATCTAAACCACTGGGTGCCTACATGCATATCACAAGCATATCCATTATATGAATGAGCTCCAGCTGGTCTGTAATCACTTCCATCATGATCAAGTCTCCATGATTCTGTAAAGTTTGTAGCAGTTAGACATTCTGCAGGTTGTGGTGGTATAACAGGAGTGGTTGCAGTGGCTGTAGTTCAGGTGCAGTTGACTGGCACCAGATAACATAGCAAAATCAACTACTAAACGTGCAGACACCCAAACCACTAGTAGCAGAAGAACATCCACCTTGCAGAAATAATATTGCCTCTTTACATTTTATTTACATGCACATTGTATGCAAATATACTGCTATCATGTGACTGACACACTCATCTTGGCAACAGATGGTAATTTCCATGGCCAGAGAAATCTCTCATTACTGTTGAAAACCATTTGTTGGGACTCATGATTGCAGTTCACACACAGTAGCAATAAATTGTGGGAACTGATGCTAAAGAAGCTAAATTTATATCTAGAAGAAAAATTAGCTTCTGCATGCGGTATTGAACTACGCATATTTTTGTCTAATATTGCAATGTATCAATAACTCTTCTAATCGTCAAACAAGAATTGAATTATTGCCAGTGTTATTGCTATCGGCCCAACCTCACAGAGCATGTTAACAGTCCAACTTATCAGGGCCTATTGTCAGTCCAGTTATACAGGACATCTCATTTGTTCAGCTCTACCAGACCTGTTGTGATCTGGCTCTACTGGGCCTGTTATCAGTCTAACTATACAGAGCCCTTTATTGGCCTCGTTCACCTTGACCTTGGAGTAAACTACCGTTCTCAAGGTTACAATAATTTATTAAAATGTATTTATTTATCTCCCTATTTGATCTTATAAATGTGTAGACTATGTAACAAGTGTAGAATATTCCACTGCCAGCTGTAGATGGTATGGATGGGGGTCGCCAACATCTACCTTATAATAGGAAAGTTTTGCTCTAGATGCAACTGTAAGCCATCAGTGCTGCAATTATATCAATGCATATTTGCATATATCATTATCTCAGTGTCTTCTACTCCATGGTTAGCAAACGGTGCCGGATTTGTACCCTTTTCAGCATGTGCTGACTAAATCTCAACACAAAGCGGATCCTGATCTTCCAGTCTATCAACATCACCTCAATATTGCAACAGCGTTTTACCACGAAACATTTTAGTGCAATGCTGCATCAAACAAACGATTCCATTTTAATTGCTTTATAAACAGGGTATACATGTCATCAGATTGTTTTTACAAGACAAATGCAGCAATATTGCCTTGTCCTGACTGAATATCAAACTTTAAGGTGGTTTGCAGATTACATTGTAATGGTTTTTGGTTTCTGGTACGGTCATCCTAAGACGACTCCCTATCCCAAAGTGAAGAGCCTATGAGTGGTGCTAGGCCTTCGCATTACATGAAAGATTGAGCGGTCTCAGTAGTCAAAGTACTACCAGAGACGACCCATCTGGTCCCGAGTATTGCCTGAGTACTATACTTAGAAAGAGAGTGATCCGACCTATAGTAGGCAGTTCGTGTTGCAAGGTCGAGGACCTTAACAACTAGAATGACCTATCTACGAAGTGAAAGTCTCTGTATAATAAGTATAGATGTGTCTTTATTGAGATCCAAGCAAAGACTGAGGCAACAAACGTAAAAACAATGCCCTTTATATAGTATAAGAACTTCCGCCCGACGTAGTGTCGGGAAAAGATGACGTAGGGTCGTCTGGAAGTTGCGCAACAACATGGCGGCCGGAAGCACGACGGCCGACCCAAAATTGGTCGGGTTATACAAAAGTTGCTTATAATCATCCAATTCATGTACAAAATGAATATCAAGTGATTCTGAGAGGTCGGGCCTCTTTACATGGGTATAAAAGACATAAAAGACTTAGTAATATTATACACAAGTATGTAGGTATAAACGGAATGGTTAGACATGCAATATAAGACAAGTATAAGTATACGAACAACTAAATGTAAGAGTACAAGTGTCAGATGGGTAGTGCTGTGACAACTAATAGGCACCGAAGGTGCTATAAGGTCCATCAGGGTGGCTGGAGTCGTATACAAATGTCCTAAACCATTACAATATGTATTCGTTATAAAGTATTCAAACTGTGCGATCATGTAAACTAATAGTATAGATTATAATATCAACACTCACCGCATCTCTGAACCTTCTGATATTTTAGAACTAAAAATAATTATGTTGTCATGTATTATGCATTAAGCAAGCAATAATATTGTAGTGAATCAGCCACCGTAGTAGTCTCCCCTGGACAGCTACATGCATTACCCCTTCTATGCCTATTATTATAACTATCTACTATTATAATCAACTGCTGTATGCATAATGTGCTATATATTGTTATTATTAGCCAATCAGGCTGTCGTATTTCTTACGTGGTTCAATTATACTATGTGTGCAGTTACCTATTATCCTGATTGTTTGCTCAAGTCTTTTACCTGTGTACTTTTGGGGCCGATGTGTCAGGACACGGCCATACTTATATATAATCCACACTGGTATATTGTGAGCACTTTTTGTGCAAGGCTAACCCTTTTGGTGGCCGACGTCAGGCGGAACTTCACCATGTTGTTGCATAAGTTCCGGCCCGATATCTTATCGTACCAGCCCGATACCTTATCGTACATTTTTCCGGAAGTATCTTATGTATAAAAGCCAGCACATTTGCTGTATCAGATCAGTTGTTGATTGCGCTCTAATAAAGCAACATCTCCTAACTCAAACCTAGAGGCTTATTCTCGCAGGCAGGTAGCTCCACCCACCGGTCTCCTTAGACTGGACAGGCCGAGCTCACCTTCATACTCGTTTAAGCACTCTAAGAACTCTCCATAAAGTTTCTCTTCATCGAGCTTTAGCCGATCCCCGATTCTTAAATGAATCCAGCGCCGGGCATAAGCATATAGATCAGCACCTACACTTTCCACACTCCCTCGGAGTATAATAAACCTACAGATCTACGTCGACCCTGGACTCTTTAATGAGTCTCAGCCTCCACCTACGTCTCCAGCTCTAAGCATAGAGTTAACTACAACTGTTCACTCTTTATGTAATGTGTGGAAGCTCCCTTGGCAGCCCACCACCAACTACCAAGCACTTCCCTTACCCGTGCCAAGATCGACACTCGCACGATAGACACTACTAGAAACATTACACTATGACAAGTAATTTAAATGACAACTTTTATTTTATAGATTAGCAATAATGAATTATTATACATGTATTATAGTATTATAAATAAAAGTTATTATTTCTCAAGTTTCATTCCAGCTATGATTGTTTGTCAGTTTCTTGCTGACAACTGATCAGATCCTGATTGACAGTTCCCCAGTAGCTAGAATACCTCAGTCTTAGGTATCCCTTGCTATCAGTCTCCTGTGGTCAGTCCCCTGTGGTCAGGTCCCTGTCATGTGGCCAGTAGCCCATACCCAATTTAATGTGTCATCAGCAGTTAGAATAGTACTTAATTATACTTTATTTAGGATAGTAAAATACTAAACTAAAACAAGCATCTATTGACATTATACACCATTATTTTGATCACAGATAAAAAGCCAATCAGAATGCTGACAAAGGCATTAGTATTTATTCAGGTAAGACAACCCCATTATTCACTAATAAAAGCATAATACACACATGTAATGTAGCTACAACATGTTTATTACATCTGTATCATTGATAAAAGTATACTACCCATGTAATAAATCTAACTCAATAAACTGTTACCGTTTGGAGATATAATAATATTGTAGTTGCTTGAAGTACAGTAATGTGGATTGATTAGTACTGCTTCAATAGTGTATAGACTTTTTACATACATAGTTGCTTAGAACTAGCCTTATCTCCTACAATATGGTGTCACTAATCTCGATCACCTCTCACTCTCCTAGCTATATTTGACTTGAGTCGTTTGTTACTGATGACATACAACAACACCACAGTATAAGTGTGCAAAGTATAATGCATCCAAACATTATAGTAACCAAATCAAACCCTTGGTCACGCCCAGATAAATTTAAATGTGCATTACGTGTTACATTACCTGAGTTAAATAAACTTTGGGTAGGTGCAATGCTTGCAGATGTGACCATCAAAGCAAACACAGAGGTGACATAAGGCAAAAAAGTGAAGAAGGATATTCTGCAGCACAACTCCTGAGAACATCTCTTGAATACCATCTGGAGCCCGCGGATTAAGCATGCCACTATTTCCATTGACAATAAAACATAAACGGCTATGAGGTTGGACATATCTTTAAAGGCCTGGGCATTTGCCTTGTTTTCATCTGTTACAAAAAAATATTTCCCACAACTTAACGCTATATGTAAAATATCCTCAAACAACATAAATAAATGAACAGCAATTTTCATGTTACAAACACTCTTGAGGATATAGGGATGTTCTAAACTGTCACACAAACAGTAGGGATTTGTGTCCTCGTGGAGACAATTATTCCAACAATGTGGCTTGATGACCATGAAATACGGTAGCAGCCATATTTCTATGGGAATTACAAAAACAGTTATGGTTATAAATGCACCCAGCCACAGGTACAATCCTAGTCCATACTCCACTCCCTCTGCTGTACTGCAACTGTGTAACGCTATTGCTTCCATCACAATTTCAATAATTGCGAACGCAGCGTAACACACGCAGATAAAGGCTAGAAGTTGCTTCAAGTGTTTCCGAGGCCTGGACTGTATTCTGACCATTCCACCAACTTCATCTCGTCCATCTCCAAATACGCAGAGACCCCCAGCTGTAATGATCTCTAACAGCTCTCCGGTACCCAAAGCTTCAGTCATCCTGATGTGGCCAGTATAAAAATATAAAACAATGACATTTTATGTGAAATCAAGATGCTAACTGGTGTCTTCCACAGCAAGTAATAGCTAAATTTTTTAGTTCAAAGTTTTGTCAGGATTCCGTGTGTATTGCATGCATGATATTGCTTAGATTACAGCACAGGTGCCTTATTGTTGGAAGTTGCACATGTAATTGGCACTTCCAGCTTTTATGTTATTTGTGCCATATTTGGTGTTGTGCTTTTATAGCTATGCTATTTGTGCTAGCTTTTAATGTGTTTGGTGCTAGGAGAGCTTTCTGCTCACACAGGTATGTATAGCTGTTGTGCTAGAATTAACATCAGGAGAAGAATATAACAGTAACCTCTTTAAGTAATGTCTCTATTGTGATGGGCAGCCATGGCTACAGTAGATTATTAGAACATCTATATCACTAGCGTGCAATAAAGGTTATGAAGCATCTTATTAATTTATGATCCAAAAATTAATCACCTGTATTGACCACAGAGCATTCAATGCCTAATTTTAACTTTACAGCATTAAGCATTATCTACTGAGAGCGAAATGTTTTTATAACATTGTATTGGACAGTAGAG
Organism: Bugulina stolonifera; assembly: GCA_935421135.1. NCBI lineage: Eukaryota > Metazoa > Bryozoa > Gymnolaemata > Cheilostomatida > Bugulidae > Bugulina > Bugulina stolonifera. The sequence continues at coordinate 4,755,656 of OW285190.1, read as the reverse complement.
ACTTTGAGGACATGAGTGTTCACAAGGAGATTCAGCGTCAAGTGAAAAATTGGAGTATATGAGTAAAAACGGATAGCGGTAAGAGAGGTGAACATGACATGAGAGATAAATGATCTGAGAGCTTGAAGACAAATCCAACTAACGTCAGAATACCTATACTAGGGAGGAGTTGGACGGAAATAAAGCTTTTGATTGGTGGTTTGGGGTAAGCAAGAGTTTGATTTCTAGTGATGGTAATTTTAGTTGGAGATGTCTTCTTCTTATCTCATGCCATTTTATTCTCGCATCACGCTCACGTCTTTCACCATTACCGGTAAGAACAACTGTCGATGAATCCAGCAAAAAATGGAATGAAACAGTGGTGTTAGTAGTATTGATATAAATGACTTTATTCATGGCATGGCATAGCGGTGTGGTTATACAATGTAAGTAGAACGAGCATTAAGCTAAGACAGTTATTTAGTTCATGCCACAGAAGGCACCTTGACATTGCGCAGAACCTGCAATTCTAGGTCGTATGAGTCTGTAGATGAGATCATGTTCTGTATATGTAGAGCATCTCATCACTTGTACTTGTCTGACTTCCCTCTTACAGTTAGTAAGGAACACTCCATAGATATTGATGACAGCTTTAACACCAACAAACTTTGGCATCTCTTCATCTGTCCAAAATGGAATAGCTGTCCCGCAGCTTTTATATTTGGGACAAGTGTCTAGCATTCTATTACCCGCAGAACCAGTAAATTTAAACCACTGAGTGCCTACATGCATATCACAAGCATATCCATTATATGAATGAGCTCCAGCTGGTCTGTAATCACTTCCATCATGATCAAGTCTCCATGATTGTGTGAAATTTGTAGCAGTTTGACATTCTGCAGGTTGTGGTGGTATAACAGGAATGGCTGTTGTGGGTGTGGTGGTTATAGTCGGTGTGTTGGTTGTAGTCGGTGTAGTGGTTGTAGTTGGTGTGGTGGTTGTAGTTGGTGTAGTGGTTGTAGTCGGTGTGGTGGTTGTAGTTGGTGAGGTGGTTGTAGTTGGTGTGGTGGTTGTAGTTGGTGTGGTGGTTGTAGTTGGTGTGGTGGTTGTAGTTGGTGTGGTGGTTGTAGTTGGTGTGGTGGTTGTAGTTGGTGTGGTGGTTGTAGTTGGTGTGGTGGTTGTAGTTGGTGTGGTTAGAAATTTCGAAGATTTCAACTTCTCACATTCAATGAGATCAGCATGCATCTGCAGGTAAACTCTTCTGTCTGCTTCGAGATGCAGCAGATAATCTTCATCAGAGAGTTGTCTCCTTTCCCTATGGTACTGCTTATACATTGGACAGTTTTTAATAAGTACGTTCCTCAGTACTTCTATCTTGAGCTTGTAGTGGTTCAGGTGTAGTTGACTGGCACCGGATAGCACAGCAGAATCAACTACTGAAAGTGCAGACGCCCAAACTACTAGTAGCAGAAGAACATCCATCTTGCAGAAATACGTGTGATATGCTTGTGCTATTGCTACTCTCTATATACACATTGTATAGGAATATATCGTAATCATATGACTTACACATGCTGTTTGACAGCAGATGTTAATTCCCATAGCCAGAGAAGTATCTCGTTACTGTTGAGGATCATTATTGTTGGGACTCATGTCTGCAGTGCACACACTGAGTAACAACATATTGTGGGAACTGAGGCCACAAGAGCTAAATTGATACCTAGAAAAGAAATTAACTGCTGCGTGTGATATTGAACTGTGCATATTGTTTTGTCTAATATTGTAATATAGCTCAGTTGGTAGAGCACACAGCTTTCATTCTGGAGGCTGGGTCTGTTTGGACCAGGACCTAAAATACCAGGGGTCTAGTGTACCAAATTCAATCGTGCACGTAAAAGATCCTGGGCACACGCCATGGAAATTGATGGTGCTGACCAGTTCCATCCATGTGTAATCTGGTCTTGTTCACATTCCTGTGATCACACCAGATTACCCCACAAATGAGATGAAGAGCAATCTTGTATAACTAGCAGAAAGCTTCATTGCTATAGGGTCTACTGGCTGTTGGGTATTCTACTGCTGCATGCAGGGAAGAGTGACAGTAATACACTCTCAATGAATTATTATAATATTTCATGATTATTTCTCACATTCTAAAATCATATCATTGCTATATATTTCAACTCTAATCCCTACCCTGAATCACACAACACCTAAAATGTGGTACAATGTACATGTACATGTATATCGTGGTTTGGCATATTACCAATGTAGTAGTAATATAACCAAACACCAATATCCATCAAGGTCCAGCAGCGTTGGCGAGTAATATTTAATTAGCCATCAACAATAGACATGTACACTTGTACATACAACCGTATCTATTGTTTGCAGCACAACATTTGTCTATGATACAATGTACGTGTACGATGTAGTAGCATAACGTTATGAAACTATCAAATTGTAAATGCTAATGTACAAAAATCTCATTTATATTTACATTCAAATAATAATGCATCATGCATGTCATATTATGCAATCAATGTATTGATAATAAAACGTTGTGCAAGTGCAAGAATTATGGATTGATCAGCTGAATGTACATGTTGAGCAGCCCCCTTCTCCTCCTCAATGCCCAAAAGATTTAATTAATATACAATAAACATGTGGCACCTGTGGCACCAAGTAATAATATCCGTGGCGCCAAACACAATTCTTTAACGTGGCCGCCCAATAGCAGAGCTAGTCGAGGGGCCACCACCGCTCCTTGTATCATTTATACTACGTGAAATGCATATATGGTGCATGTACATGTATCAACAGCTGATCAGTGCTTGTAGCCACCATAATTACACAGCGACCCCATTGGGTGTTTCGTTAATGACTAAAAAAGAGTAAAGTCCTGAGAAAATTTCATCTCAATCCAATAGCTGCACTCTTACTAGCTCTAGAATCTGTGCCCTGGCACAGTATCAAAAACGTAGTTCCCCATGTTGTACTACAGCATGACATACTGTAGCACAATTTGCTATATCGTTATCTGCAAAATGTATATTTGGCAGAAAACGGTATAGTATCATAATGCAGTGTAAGTAGAGTCTAACAAATGTACTGTACATGTCAATATAGTTTAAAAACAAGACAATGTTGTCACCAACCTCAATCTCATCTACATGTAGATACCACTGTAAACTATCAATGGTAGAATTATACCGCCGCTTATCATATTGGTATACAAAACTTCCCTGCTCCATGGCTCGCGAATGCTGCAGGATTTAAAAAGCATGGGCTCTATATTTCAGCTTAAATGAATGAGAAATTGATTTAAAGTCACATATTTGCACAATATAGTTGCAATGTCAGTAGTAAAGTTATTAGAGGCTTGTCATTGCTTTTTATGAGCAAATGTTTAATTAGCGCTTACTCAAGTATATTGTATTATGTTATAGTACACAATAGTATTATTCCTCTATGAGCTGCCTGTTGCTGCCATGGAAAGAAGCATCAAGCTCCCAGCGATGAAAACATGAGTGAACTATGTCAACTTTGTAACCTGAGATCCTAGTATTATATTCAATGCTAAACGAGAGACTGTACAATCTCCACCCTCTATTTAAAAATATGTGATCACATTCTATCACTACGTAGAGAAAGTGGAGAGTTCAGTCTGGTTCTGTACTTTCATTTCTGTAGTTAGTAGTTTACTCTGTTCTTCTTGTTCATCGATCACTATAGGAACAGATATTTCCCTTCTCAGTGATGGTCTACGGTCACTAGTTAGACTAATACTCAATAAACCATTGCTAGAATGTCTGCGGGCCGTGTATGTGACACCCGTATCAGAAGATAATGAAGTCCTTTGTGTTGGACGGCTGCGTCTGTATCTTGATTGATTTAGCAGCATCCCACTTTGTGTTTTTAGCCTTATCCATTTTTTCTGTAGTTCAGCTATTACTTCGCTGTTGCAGAAACAGAATAAGATCGCCACGGCAACGCCCTAAACAGGAAGCAGATACCATGGCAAAAGCAAACTTTGGGCAGAGTGCTTAAATCAGTATGGCAAGTATAACAAGATAGACAAGGCACTTGTAGCATTTCACTTATTTTTTTGAAAAATATCCAACACCAAGTTTTCAATTAAATTATGGCATTTGAATGTGTATCTTGAAGGATTCAATACCGACGCTATGTTTAGAGATCGTTGTAGAACAAAGGATTCAATACCGACGCTATGTTTAGAGATCGTTGTATAACTAACTTGGAATGAGGTGAAGATTGTATCAAAATATATCCCAAAAAGCTCTAGAGTTGTGTTCTCAGCAATGTTGGGGTAGAGATCAGTAAATAGAAAGGTGATGTAATGCACTCCAAACAGAGGTATCAGTATAAAGGAGGACTTCGCCAACCTTCTATAAATAAGAAATAATGGAACCATTATATTAGTTTGTTCGAGTATACATATTTTACCACAATATTGTGTCTTGGTGTGCCAGTTTTGAGAATCTGCTATTTGGTTAATGCCAACTCCGATCAGAAAAATTCTGCAAAAGTCGTGCCCATGGCAGATCGGCAGGTAAGGCATTTTTGAGATTCAATGTATTGCAAACCTGGAAAGGTTTCTATTTATTGTGAACAAATAAGAAACGTGAAACATGACACCTTATCCAATATATATCCTATATTACACATGAACATTGTATGCACCTGTACATTTCATGCTGTATTACATTTCATGTAAATTGCAAACAGTTCAATATTACATAAACGGGCTAATGTCTAAAAATAGTTGTGTAAGCCTCCATGGACAATAATCAATAACTGTTGCTAATGCGCTTCTAACCATTTAATGCTTTGCCCTAATGTCGTTAGATATGTTTTCAATCCTACACTATATCGTAGCACAGCAATTTAGAGCATATCATCAATGCACCTTACCTATTCACTCTTTCAGTGAATCCATTTGCTTGAGAGGCCTTTAGTTTTGAAGATAATAATCTTATGAAATTTATAAAGAAGCCAAAGTTAACCTGCAACACAATATAGTTTAAATGCAATGTTTATGTATCTGGATAATATGCACTGTACATGCGATGTGTAATATATGTACATTGTATTATTATATAATTATGTGGTATAACAGCAGCCATCTATCTTAGTCTATTTCTGGCTATGTAGTTTTGATGGAATTTCACAGGTACAATTCTGACTCTAGTATTAGGTCTGCATGTTTGAGATGCTAATCTATACTGTATAGAAAAATATGTTTGAAAACGTTGATGTGGGTCAAATAATATAAAGTAACAATTTTTGGATGTTCTGCTCTTTTACATTCCCACAAACATCCTGCTATCATTTGTATTTGAGGAAAATATGATAGTGATGAAAACAAGACCATTCACAAAATATAAGGAAATAAAGTGTACATCAAAATAATGTATCTTACATGTACATGTATATTATTATTAATCAAAATAAATCCTGAAAGCCATGAAATGCATGTAGTTAATCAATAGAGACAATAATATAGTTACACTATATGGTAGCATGCTTCAGTATTGTAAATACATCTGCTCTGCAAGCAGTATATAATGTTGTGCTTGTTTAAAATGACAAGGTATTTCCCATCATGCAGGGTAGCAGTTTGTTTACAATGTACCATGGCAGCGAATCGAGTGAGTAGGCCTAAGATTGAATTATGTCAAATAGGAAACCTTACTTTGAGACTAATCCTCTGCAGCCATTGGTGAGATGGATATGAAATCATTATTATATCATGTAGATCAATTGCTGTGTTCAAATAATTGCAATATGTGGTTTTGACTGGAGTTATTGGCCCCACACACACAGGGGATGACAACTTCAACCAAAGATTTCTATTCAAGATTATTCAGGTATATACTTACCAGGAGGATGATAACTACAGGAACCTCAACTATCCACCTCAGGTTTCCATACTTAAAGGAATATGTAGCCCAGCATCTGTTATACAGGAAGTACAAGATTTAATGGCGAGCACAATTATTACCAATCTTATACATGTGTCCTGATTTACAACATTCTTCCAAGATTAGATAATCTATTATTGTACGACTGTAATGCAATTACTATAAACCATCACCTTGTGCATATACTACTATATTGCTGTTAATGTAATGTGGCCAATGGTGATACCACACAGACATGTGCTACTGATTTCTAGATTTTACATATTATAGCAACAAGTGGAGTTAGATAACTTGTATGGATTAATTGAAGTAACTTTAAAAAAGAATATCTCACGCCAACAGGTTTCACAGCGGCAGGTTTCACACTGCAAACATCGTTTGAAACGAAAACATCATACAGTACTAATTAATTCCTAGTCACCTTAATATAGCAGACTCTCGTTATCGAGCATGTCGGTGGTATTTTTATGTACCACAGCTCAGGTGTGATTATTTTTTTTATAGTGGTGTGTGAGCTTACCAAGTTCTCACCACCACTCTTCAGTCACTGCCTGTTAAGAACCCAGCATGAAGCATTGTGCTACAAGGCTGGAACAGACAGTGCTGGTGCTGCCAGTTTCACCTGCGCCATGATGTGGCTGCTCTTGTTTCAAAGAGGGCAGAGGTGGATCTTTATCCTGCATGCAGATGAAATACACACAGGGGACCTCCATTATTTAAAGTCCTGATCCGCAGGGACTGAGTAGTCAGCCTAAGCCTGAAAAGCTTGTCACTGCTGGGAATCGAACCCAGGCTGTCTGGACTAGAGGCCAACATCTTAACCCCTAGGCCATACCTAGTCACCTTAGTGTATAATAAATATCATACTAAAAGTGTGTACATGTGCATAATAACAATACAATGACTATTAAAGTGGGAATAGCACCAAAGACTGGGCAGTCTTCCTGAGTCGTCCCCTCTTGTATGAGCAAAGAAATATAATTGGAAACCATTTATGCTAAATTTGGTTATTCATTTCTCTTTCGGCGCTAATATTGTTTTACCATAAGTAGTTATGTGTATTTTGGAAAAATACTGGAAAATCAGACACCCACTACCTCTATTCACTCATGGGGGTTTTTAAAAAATATGAAGAAGTTGTCTTATCATTGTAGTATACCCTCAAATAAATGAGAAGTTTTCTTGCTAATTGCCCTTCCTTGATGCTTGAAATAAAAAAGACAAGTGAATATATGTGGCCAAGTATCATGTTATCAAAAGTGTAGAAGGAATTTATAAACTCTTGGTTAATAGAAAAGTTATTGAATAAAAGCTTTTCCATGTGCTTTATAACAAGGTTAACTGGGTTACTCAGATGACATAGACTGCCTGTGTTTGAGGTCCATTTGTGGCAGATGACATCATCTGCTGTTGCACTAGCAGACCTTTTGAATAGCTCTAGGCAAGTACTATTCAACAAGCTATTCAGCCTTTTGATTGGTTTTGGTCAATTTTGGAAATACTCCCTCTTTAATATGATCATGTGATTGATGTTGCAGACCACTGTACATGCACATGTAATTGCAACTTATATGTAGATATTTCAGTTTTAGGGGTTTTGGCCATTTTAGTGCAAATAAACACATTGCATAAACAACAGCAATCTCACCTGTAATCATCAACAGCTGCTCTAGTGATCACCCAAGGTATTATAAATATTAAAGGAACACCTGGAATATAAGAAAAATTGTAGCGTCTAAATTGTATATATACACATAGACAGTTGCTACATTTGTACGAATACATGTATTGGGTAAATATATTTTCGTCAATCTTAATGCAGGTAGCAGCTGCATGTAACAATTCCTGTCTCTGTTGATGCCTATCAGTTTGTAACACATAAGGCATCACACCAAAACGGTCATATACATTACACATTACATATACGTCTGTGTATATGTACATTTGTATATGCATATTAAATACTAGTACACCATTACCCATAGTACCTAGTAATAGCATATAGTACTTACTCCATCCTAGAGCTATGAATCTCTTGATATGCTGTCTGTCATTAAATGTGATGACAAATAGCAGCAGGTGGAGGTATAGTGCTTCCATAAATATCCACACAATATTACTCAATCTGGTAAACATCCACACGACTGTGTTCAGTTTACAACCCACACTCTACAACATACAATCATTATTTTCAAAATTATTTAGTGAAAAGACTGGGAGCAGCCGTGGCCTAGTAGGAGTCCCAAGTTCGATTTCTGTCAAAGTCATTGGTGGTGTTAGGATGAACATCCAACCTTATAATGCCCCTGTGCTACTTCCCCCTCCTTTATTTACCCCAAACTAAATAAATACTTATCTCTTTAGATTCTAGTTTTCTTACCTGAGATTAGTTATGGAAGTAAAACTGATTGGTTGCTTATTGTTAGAGAAAAGACACAAATTACTGCAAACTGTTGATATAATCTGTATTTATGTACACGTTACTTACAGCCCTGGCGTCATCTTCAGAGGAAAATAAATGTTAGAAAACCTAAACGTCTACTCTTATATGTTTATAGTTGGATAGATAAAAGAAACACATACATACTCGTAGCTGCTCATGAAAGAGTATATTTTGATGTCCAACTACATGACTGTATATGTACATTACATGTACATGTTTCTTTTATCTACCAATAATTTTCCTCTGCAGATAATACCAGGACTGTTATTAAAATATTCGGAAAGAGAAAACCTAGCTCTACTTTACATCAATAAGTTTCTTACGCAAATCACCATCTACTTGCATATAATACTCGTACGTTGCAGCATACACATGTATTACAACACTGTAGGTAGCATATTTTATTACATAACTTACATTGTATGACTTGTGAGATGTATGTTGTAAAATACACCAAACAGAAGAAGAGTGAAACATAGTATACATTCTACATGTATATGTATACAGTCAAGTTCTTGTACTTGTATAACTACATAACCACATAAGCTTAGTAAATGTAGGATTACACGATGCCCACAATGATAACTATATATTATTATTATGGAAACAGAATACTGCAATACAATGTAAAAGCATACACATGTAAATGTAAATATTTCTTTTTCTCTAAAATAACATTTAGCATTATACACCATATTTAGTTGGCACCATGTTTGGAGTATGATGGGCAGAAAACATGTGATTGTAGTCTAAAGCATAGCAGTTTGGAGTTGTCTTCTACACTGAAATGAAAAGACAACTCCACACCTGATGGCGACAGAGATGTTTTATAAAAAGGCTACTGTGGCATCTCATGTAAAAACCAACCCATTTGTGTCATTTGCTATATCGAACAATGGACCAAAGAAGCTGTCAAACATTGCACTGCTTCGGTTTGGCTGATTTATGTTATAATATAGGTTAGCTGCTATTATAGACCCCGTAGATAAAGTGATTGTAGCTGATGGTTAAATATATGCAACTTTACAATACCAGATTCGACCTTAGCACACTAAAAGTGTTTTACAGCAGCAACAATAAAGATGTTTTGTAATCATAACTTTAGCAATTACAGTGAAAATTGATTAACTCAAACTCCACAGAACCGCCATAATTGGTTTGAATTAGGCCTGAGCTTGAATTGTCAGACCACGTTACTTAATTGAAGCCATTATATATATAATAATAGTGCTCAGCAGGGACCAAGGCTAACACTTTGAACTAACCAAGTTTTTGAATTATCCAAAGCTGAATTAAGCAGGTTCCACTGTGGTTCATCAGGCTTGTAAAATATCTAGTCCGTTTGCCTGACAGTGTCAAATACCAAACCTTTTATAACCCTAAGATTCTATTGCTTGTCTAATGAAAATATTTGAGGATGAGCCAAGAATGAATAGCAAATACTTTATACATGCGAAAACATACAGCCAGTAGGCTACATAGATGCTGTTACTTACTCCTTTAGTGATAATATGAAAGTCATCAAACTCCTGGTTGTATTTATATGATTGGTCGACATCAGCGTCTTCACTGGCCGTCAGGAAATAGTGTATGAGAGTGCACACACCTCGTAGCACAAACGATATGAAGAGGTTGAGATGGATGATATTTCTACTGCTGGCCAGCAATTTTCTATAGTTTATATAATATGGACACATGAACAGCAGTACCCTTTGTCTAACAGCATATTATTGCACATTGCATGCTCTGAAACAAAATGTTGGCCACACTGAACAGTGAAAGACGGTAAGAGATCAGCGTGAGGACAGTGACAAAGACCCTTAATCTTTTCAGACATCAATTTTTTGCCACTGAATCTTGAAAAATTTATCTTAGTGTCTAGTATTTCCAAAGCTTATTATTACTATTAGCTCCTTCAATAGCCAATGTAGCTATAATAATCAGTTTGGAGGCCTACATAGACTATTATGGTAGAGAAAACTCCTTGAAAAATGATAATAAAAGGATTTCACAGCTAAAGGGGTAGTAGACGGGTCTGATCCCACCATTTAAGTCAGAAAAGTTGTCTAAAACACTGTTTTTGCACTGTGTAGTATAACTACCCCTATAGTACACCTTCCTGCCTCCTCATCAACATCTGCTAAGCTACTTCCTGTGTAGGTTGCTTACCTGAGAATTATAAACAGGGTGATTGCTGCTACGAGGGCCGTAATAGAGACAGCATTTCCTACTGCGTATATCTTAGTGATGTGAGACATGTGTTTCTGCAACCAGAACAGAAGAGGTCGGTTTAAGGTCATGAACGTGTACTTATAGCAAGGTAATCAGGCCAAAATGTACTAGAAAAGCATTGAGATAAATTGTGTAACATAGTTTAAATGGGCGATTAAATAATGTGTACATGTAGTTGTTGATCATTAGCAAAATGCTAACAACTGATTGGTTCACAGGGCTGCGGCATGTTTATACATTATAATCACATAACATACAAACTCTGTTAAACACATATGTAGCAACACTGACCGTTCACACATGCCTACGTGTACATGTACATATACATGTACATGTACAGGCATGAGAGCCTCAGTGCACAAGTAGATTTTTCTCTAATTAACAGGAATATACGAGTAGAATATTTTTTATATAATTTAGATTTTCAGTGTCTGTGAAGTCACTGATACATTGTAGACTCACAACCATAGTATCATCTATGTCTATGAACTTCTTTGGTATGAGGTCATACATCTCCAACTTCCTCTGTCTTATCAGATATGCATTCTTATAGCAGTGGTAGTAGTTTCCTACAGACTTGTTGCTCTCCGATACTTTCCATGTGCCGTTTGAACCACACACTCTGCTTGCTATCTCTAATTAAATAGGTCACAACATTTAGGTCAACAAGACCAGGACAATGACGTCATGTTAGACTCTAGAGAATTATGTAGGCTGATACAAATCACTTACACACATATGGCAGTGGCATTTCCATACGCAATATGCATACATTTAGCTAGATTTATACAACTGCTCCAAACACTAATGACATCATAGTGAGATATAATTATATAGGTCAGTGGCAATTTATAGGTTAAAGTGAAAGAGGTTTCTTATGTACCTTCAGAATCAAAGAAGTTCAAATAGCTAGGACATGATATGTAAGCTGTGTGGTTGGCTGGTGTAGACGGCCAGCAGGCAAACTGATCAAAATCTACTTGACAGTCGAGACCGGCTGTTAATAAATCAGAATGATATACATGTATATGCAGAAGGTTGTGTTAAACATACAATCATTTGCATATAATAGCGTCACTGTCCACATCTTGGAATTTCCAAGAAGTGCTACAAACTGCTTCCATGACGATTCTAATAAAAATGGCCTCTAAGGGATTGCTTAAGTTTAATGGGTTAAGATGGTGTAGGATAAAGGCTATCATTCAGTGTGGACCAATGAGTATGAAACTTGGTATCTGAGATATTTGTGATAATTATCTAACAAAAGGCATCAAAATCAACTAAATATTTCCACATGTTAATGGATACACTACTGCTTGGTAACATATTAACTTCAGTGGCAAATTAAGAGCCACAGATAACAGAATGGGAAGAGAGAACACCTTTGCTGTTCATATACTGCTTTGTGTATATGTAGGATATTGTTGATAAAAGATAACATTTTATAGCTTCTACTAACTGCATACCATGGAGCTCAGTGAGCCACTACACAAATGCCGCGGGATAAAATAGTCAGGGTTTTCAATTTTTTATCTAGAAATTGTCTTCCATAGGTAAACCAATTCCACCACTTCAATACAGTGCAGGTAGATCTGGGACTGACGCAATTTCTTAGTGATCTCCTACACTTGGGCAGACACTGAATTTATATGAAATCAAGAGTTGAGTTATCGTTACGGAAAAATAAATGAGAGGTCAATACCATCCATTAAAACAGCTGTGGTTCATATCTAAACTGATTACGACATCACGACATCACTAATCGAACCATAAGACATGACTGTAAGAGAGAGTGAATTGTACAATACCTCTAGTATTGTTTGTTGCTGCTGTGGCACTGTCTATCAGAGAGAGGCAGCGAGAATATTCTCTGGCAATCCCAAGTGTCTGTTCCTCTACAGTATACTCTCTAACTACCCCGTCACTCTGTGGAAAGCATTAGACAGGTTTATATACTATACGGGTACAAATATGCAGGTTTATATACTATTAATACAGGTACACATATACATATTTTTATACTATACAGGTACAAATATGCAGGTTTATATACTATACAGGTACACATATACAGGTTTATATACTATACAGGTACACATATACAGGTTTATATACTATACAGGTACACCTATACAGGTTTATACACTATACAGGTACACATACTCGCACACAGGTTCATACACTGTACTACTAGTGCGCTAACATACACATACACAACAATAAACGCCTTCATTATATGGCCAATGTACATATAACATTGCTCAGCGCATGCAGTACAAAATAATTATTCCCAAAATTTCAAGCAAGATCTTCCTCTACGTCCCCATGACTATAAACCTAACTCATTACAGAGCACCGAGTGGCTATATTTACATGAACAATTAAGTTATTTTAGCTGAAAGATACATACATTGTAATCTATTATCGCGGAGCGAATGCCCACGTGGGGTAAGAGAATGGTTACACAAACTCTGCTAATATTTATGTGACACCAGTAAGGGCCCTAGAGGTTATTGTGTTTGCTGTAAAAAGATAGTTTTGCGACTCTCATGTTTTACATAAACAAATATTATATTGATGTGTTTGCCTTGCCCTGGGAAATCTTTTTAATAATAACAGTAGTAAAACACTGTTATCAGCCTAATATACTATAGCACCAATAGTAGAGGGTGGCGATGTAGTACCAGTAGTAGTATTGCAATGTATAGCAGAATAATACTCTGCTGTAGAGAAATAGTAGTAAATCGTAAACACTCAGAGTAAGATGAGTACAAATATTAGCATATTATGTTATTTCGGTCAGTAGAGCTATATTTAGACAACTCGTAACTTATTCTTTGACTACTTTACGCTATCATTATGCAATCTCCAAAAAACTAGCACTCAAATACTGCTGTGTCATTGTGCAAGCATCAGACTACTCGTATATAAATCCCATTTGTCGGGTAGAAGATGAGCTTTCTTCTGGGAATTCTATGCTGTTAGCTTTCATTCCACTGGGACAAGTTTCTAATATGATGTTAGTGTAAAAGCAGATTGAGTGCTAAATTTATGAAAGTTCAATCAACTAACAGACTGACATTAGAGAATAATAATATGTGTTTGTCCAAAGTGTGCTACATGTACATGTACATTTTACCGATTAGAAACAAGTTGTATAATTTTCTTTCAGTATGATTGCACTTTAAGCACTCAAACCAGGGCTAACAAGTAATTCCTAGTGACATGTAAAATAGCTATTGCATGCATCATCATGGAAATACAGAGAGTAGAATCTAAGTAGTTATTACCATTTAATGTGAACAATAAAAGATGATATTTCTTGTTTATCTGTTATCTGCATTTTACTTGTATGCACATAATATTATGTAAGTGTTTACATTGAGTATCTGTACTGTGCAAGGATGAGTGTGTATATTGGGTGTATCGGGTACAGTCTGAGTTCTATACTCCCACATGTTTATTCCTTCCAATACATTCCTCCCGTATGTAGTGGAGTATTATTTATTTTAATTACAAGTGTGTACCGTGTTGCACGAGCGTGCATTGCGTGTACAAACAAATGCACGTTACAGTACATGACTGTGCACGTTGCAGTACATGTGTACTGCAACGTGCATATGTATGTTACAGTACACAAGTACGTACATATACTGTACATTCACATATGGGCAATCAATGACACAAACAAGGGTAATGATGTGCAAGGTGGGCATAACTATTGCATCATAATCAGGAGAGAGCAGCTTTACATGCTGCCAGGTTAATACTGATAATAAACTTGTAATATACATGTATTTGTATTTCTATGCTCGTGGGCCTGTTGAATTTTAGTAGCCTCTCTGTTAGTAATGCTACAGAATCAATATTTAGACAAGCTGGTGGCAAAACCCAGAGCTTATATAGGTTGACCTTTCTATCACAATGTATGTGTAGTGGCCAGGACTGCATATAATCTGTGTTAAAATGGCGTTACTGCTAATGTAAAACATGAGTAAACTACTGTATTAACATTGTAAATGTTACTTGTAGACCTGGTAACTACTAGGCCAGTATGTAGGCTACATTGTATAACCTTACTAAATCTCAAATTATTTCTGTTTTGCTTATAGAGCAATAATATAATTATACTAATTTATTAAAATACAAATTACAATTTTTTATAGCAAACTAGATAATTAAATTTTGGCCCAGCTTTGAATTTTCAATCATACTCAAAATAGCACTCAAAAAGCACAGTAAGAATGCAGTACTGTACATGGTATTATTTAGATTCAATGCATCTATATCAAATCCACTACTCCCTACTTTATAAATCAAGACTCGAAAGGTTTTCAGGTATTTCTCTATACGCTCATTCATTGTCCGCTTTTATGTTGGGTACTTGGCCCTAGTTACAATACATTTTAATAGCCACTAGTACTAATGCCATAGGACCTCAGTCTATAGCCTTGCTCTCACTGATGCTTAGCTAAATACTAACTAATTCTACAACTATTTGTGCCTACACAGCAGATTGTTGATAGCATCTACTCTAACCATCCTGTCAGTAGCTTGATAGAAGGCACCTTGTTATCACTTATTATTATTTGATGTCTAACAAAATACATATTTCTCTTATAATTTACTTGTAAAAACAGAGTACTGCTAAGGTGAAACTTTTGCTAGTAGGTTTGTGTTTGCAGGAAAAAAGCTTCTTATCCAAATTTCTACCCCTGGTTCATATAATTTTCTTTCTCATAATGGTCTTTTATGGTTTGTTGTTATACAATAAATCAACATTCTTTATGTACTAACAAATCAGTCAGTATTTGTATTTCTTATCTGTTTGATAAGAAGTGTGTTGGCAGGTGCTTATTACTTAGCACACTCTGGAGAGATAAGAGCTCAATGCACTGATGTACACCTCTTATAAGAGCTCAATGCACTGATATACACCTCTTATATCTACTCAACTAAAATCATGTTACATAATTTAAAGACAAACAAGTATTTTATGGCAGAGATTATTTTGCATTTAATAACTAATTAATAACCTATTTATTATATCAAGTGAATTTGTATTTAGCCAAGAGGTCTTTTCAACTTGATGACCTCATAGACATGCATAAATTTTGTACTGAGAAAACTAATTTCAGATGCATAATAGCCTATAGAACACAAGTTAACAATAGTAGCTCTGTGCTGCTTGTTAATGTAGGAATTGCATTTTCCACTAGACTGTAGCCAGTGCCCTTACAATCACCAGTTGGCCTAAACCCAATTTATCTACTGTTCATTTTCAGTATTGTGTTTTCCAAAGCAATAACCAGTGTCATAGCCATAGTGCATATATCTGTCAATTTGAAAGGGAACATTACCGGTATTTGCAGCATGAGTCTATACTGCCCCTGAGACCCAGACCGGGGGTCCCCTACCCCCCCCCCTTTCCCCAAGTCATAAATAGTTGTGAGATCCCTATGAGAACATACGTTGCAGTATGACATTTCAACTAACACAAAAATACAGCAGCTAGAAGATACATACATGTACATGTAAATAGTGGCGTGCTGTCATATGGTACTCTAATGTTTCTAAATCAGCGAATGGCTAGAATGACACATACATGTATTTTAGATTGTATGGAGACTCACTTTCACCAAGTGTAGTGAGTGTACTATTTATAATTTATAAGCATAAAATTTCTATTTATGAAGTCAAATGCCTCATTGCAATGCATAAAACGGCATTGAGTAGACCCCACAGCATGAACATGGGATATATTTGACTGCATTTACACGAAGTGCAACGGCATCTGAATTTTGTAATTCAACAGTTGACCCTCAAAGCCTCCACGGCATACATATCGATATGAAAAGTTAGGATGGAATATTTTAATTTTTGAACTGTCAGATTATTTGTATACATACAATTAAAATCAATAGCTTGTGGTCCAAGCTGACAAACAATAACTACTCTGGACTCCAAAATTGAGTTGGGCTCCCAAACTATCACTATAGTCAATACATACTATACATGCATTTTGTAGTGATTCTACACATAAAATATCTGTTAGTTACCTCATAGCATAGACTTAGCAGGAGGTATAATAATCCGAAGTAGTTCTCTCTAACATGCCGCATCCTGGCGTGTTTATTGTAACATTTGCAGTTCCTGTCCTCCTCCAGTCCTCTTCCTACGCTGTTTGATCTACAGTCTCTCTATATCATCTATGTTGGTACTTCACTTATATAACTACACTAGCCAGCACTTATAACAAAAATCATTAACATAGATTATTAAGTGCTTGCCTTGCATTGAACTGGTAGAGTAGACCTTTTGCCTTGAGCGGTATAAATAAATGATACGGTAGAATATAGTTGAATACACACATACTACTAGCTAGATATATCCCTTCTCTATACTGTTTGTTGAAACAAGACGTAAGCTGCTTAATTTGAGACATTTGGTTGCCAATTGAAAATTTTGTCTACATATTATGTTGGCTAAGCAAACAAGATTGGAAGAACCAAAATAACATCATCAATCTAGCTATGGCCAGTTTATCTGTCATCTGTTTATCTACTGATCCAATGAACTGACTGCCCCGTGACTATATACATGCATGTACATTATAGAATCGAAAGACGAAATATTTCTTAGCAATCTGCAAATTCATCTACGCAGTGATACGGTGTAGAATTTATTTTTGTTGTGGAATCCGCGGTGATGTATTTTGTAGGCGATATGGAAAAAGTAATAAGGGAGCGCTGGAGCAAATGGTGCAAACTGGAGCGAAATTGATCATAGCCTACCAGCAGGCCTGATACGTACTATTTAAAATTAAACCTGAATTTATCTAGTACACATTATATTAACAACTTACAACAGCAGATGGTCTTCCTATTTGCTCATTTCAGTAAAACCCCAAGCCAACGGGTTATAAATTCTAACCAAGGTATTAGGTAAGGCATGAATATTGGCCCAGGTAGGCTAGTTCAATTCACTACTTGTATACATTCAATCTCTATAAGAAGTTTTTGTGAATCCTCCCCCTATCCTCGCATTTGCTGCGAAACTGTAACACATGGGGAGAGGGGTAATTCAAGTATGATAAAATTTACTTTAAGATGAAAAGAGTATGAGACTAAAAATGAAAGTGAAATAAATATATGTACATGTACTATGTACAATTCATTCTCTGCATGCGCTCTGCCATTATCATGTGATTAGAGGTACTTGTGATGTCTTACATAAGTAAACAAGTTAGAGAGGTTTGTATACATTGACCTCTTCAGATTCAAGTGCTTGTATGTCAACATCTCGATAGATGAATAAAGGACCACCACTGTCAATATACTTTGTTTGATGTTACCCCAAGTGTCCAGTGTTAATAATGCATGCTGTCAACATTGGTTCAAAATAAACATCCTTATCGCAGCAGATAGTGCTAAAGAGCACCTTGCGAGCACACAGCTGTCCTTGCAGCTCATCAGGTCTTGGCAAAAAAGATTTTTTATTTACAGTATATATTGTATGTGAGTAAGTGTGTTATATTGTACATACATTGTAGATGGATGAATCCCTGCCAGTGACTAGTGTTACATTATTTTGGTGTCTCATTTGACATTAGTTGGATATAGCTGAATCAAGTGTGTATAAGGTTGCAAAATCCAATGCACGACAGAGAAACACACAAATTAAATAAACAATATTATTGTTCTACGCTTTGACTGCAACTTCATAGCAAATATTGTGATAAATTTAATCATTCAGAATATATTTTTAATTTGCAAATAATTTATTAAATTCGAAAGCAATGGTACACGTGACATGACAGGGAACAATATTTATAAAATCCAATTAAACTACAATATCCTATTTTCATTATTATTATTTATCACAGCATATTGCTTGATGAGCTTACGTTTAATTATAATATACAAGATATTACATAAATTGTGCATCAATAAAAGCAGATAAAATAAGCAAGAAAACATAATTTTTTCATGATCACAATAAACAAGATTTCTTAACCAAAACCACTCCCACAATCTAAATCCATGTAAACAAAAATGTGTAATGTGTATAGTATAAAAATTATTAACATAAATTCCGGTAAATTCTAAAGGGTAAACATAATTCATTGCTATTACTTTGATTAATAGAATATGGGAATAAGAAACCAATAATACAAATAATTATAATACTTATATTAAGATAACAGCAGTCTAAATATAAATATCCATGAAAATATTACAAGTTGTCTCCACATGGCAAAATATACAACAAGCAATATTCTACAGAATACGGTTTGATTAACAAATGCGAGATGGCTGGTACACCATTGAAAGTCTTGAAGAATCAAAATAAGAAAATCGTTTGCCACGATTTTATTGGACCAAAGAGTAATTTGACCTTTAGATGACATTGACACTGAATGGACTGCCAGGTATATTCTGGTCCCCGTATTTCACTACAAGATGATACTTTCCTTTCTGTCTGACATTGTAAGAGCAGTGGTAAACATTCCTGTTGTGGTATTTGACTACAACCTCATCCACTGGCTGGGATCCAGGTGGACCAATCAGGGAGCTGAAGAGCATGTTCTGACCTGAAACAAGGTGTATATATGTTTACATTATGTCATTTCTCCAAGCATTTCCAATAGAAGATCAGTGCAGGGTAGTAACAGAAGAAATAACAGGGTAGTATAATGGTGTTTGCTTTACGGAATGCCGAGTAAGAATATCGGAGTCTGTGGTAATGGGTAGTGAACATAGTGATACCAACTAATATAGTGATATAACTGTACCTGCAGGTAAACCTAAACAAAGGAAACTTACCTGCTTGAGAAGTATCGACTGTGAACTGGGCAGCTCGTCCTGTGAAAGCTTTGTTTAGCCCAAGACCTTTAGCAGTAACCTTGGAGGCATCAGAGTTGAACTTGGGGAGGCCATGGGCATCCTCAGTCTTCTTCACAGTCTCGACTACGCAGTGAGCATGCTCTCTCTTGCTCGAAGGCTTACCACTTCCTGTGATTTTAGCTTTGAAAGGACTGCCAGCGATGTGGAAGTTTCCGCCATATTTGACAGCAACGAGGTAGTCACCGGGTGCTGTGGGGGTGTACATAAACTCGTACCCTTCATTTACCTAAAAGTCAGCATGACATCATCAATCCAATCATCCATATGTTAATGTGGAGTTGTCATCTCACTAACTTGAATCAAATTACAAATATCATAAAAATTATACGAAAATATATAGCCAATGAAAGTCGTGTAATTGACTAATCTCTACAAAGCCGGCTGGATAGCTGCAGCTCAATTGTTGATATAGTTTGTCATAGTTTTTGGAACTGCCAGCACCAAACATAGGTACGATAGCTCCGAACTGCCAAAACTAGTAACATCATACATGTAGTGTACATACAGTAAGTATAGCTATCATTGTGGAGAGACTCTTGAAAGAGTCATAACACTACATGTAGTACCATTCACCTTAGTAAAGACTACTACACTAACTACATATTGTAGTATACAATACTGTATATGTGCACCTACATGTGTATATACATGTACAATGTAGATACATACGTGTATATGTATATAGATTACTGTAGTACTAGTAATACTACATGTATATTCTACAACACACATACTAAAGTACATCAGAGTATGTGACGGTTGTCAAACATCTAATAACAAGGTGAAGGACAAACCTCATGAGCTTTGATCTCACATTTAGAAGGACCGTCCACGTTAACGGAGAGAGTGGAGGCAATTCCTGTTCCTACTGTATTCACTGTGAAGCAGTTACCCTCTCCTGTAACATACATGATAAGTCTGTTTATACACATGTGTAACTACATTATTATACAGTAGATACAACATACATACATACACATGCATGTACGTGTTCACACATGTGTATAAACACACACATGTATGTAGTTATACATTCGCTTACATAACTACAATATACATATTATATAATCTAAGTAGTTATGCAAGTTTATACACACATACATGTACACATGGATAAATGAATCAATACTACTAATGATGCAGATTGGAATGGAAAGCAAGGATAATAAAGGAGAGGACACGACTCCTAACATATATACAGCATTACGTTGGGTACAATCTACTGTCTTCTAATTCCCTGCTATACTGTATATAATGTTAGCCTCTGTTAATCCATGTAAATGCATATATAATATAAAACATTAGAAAATGAAACACAGCTTCAGCTATACAATAGATCGAAATAGGAGTTGTCCTCTGCCTGAGAACCTATAGATAATATTCAGTATTAAAATAAACTTGAGCTTTACTGTGCATAAACTTGTGGTCATCAATAGTCACCCATTGTTGTCGAACACAGTGCCAGTAAAGGTGGTCACTCTTTTCGCATTTATACTCAAGTTTAGAGAAGTCAGACCTAGTAGATTGATCTATATACTAACATATACATTTGATAGTGACCTATATACTAACATATACATATACATATGATAGTGACCTATATGCTAACATAATATGCATACAATAGTGACCTATATACTAACATTATATACATGTACAAACAATAGTGACTTAAATAATTATTATAGTAACTGGTGCTGACCTGATTTTCCAGAGGCTAGACCTTGGCCGCTAGCGCACACAAGACCGGGGTCAGGGTCAGCTTCTCCTACGATCACCCTGAAGGGACTTCCTTTAATGTGCTGATTGTTGAGAGTGATGTGGGTGTAGTGGACACCGTTCTCTCTTGGGATAAACTTGACAGCGTAATGACCTGCAAGCACATGTTCATATTATACATAATAATATATCACATGAGATAAATTTATATGTACATGTATATCCATACTTATTCATCTCATGTATAGTCTAAAACTTAGTGCTGCACGGTGTTTCGGTTTCATTCAGTTATGCAGTTTCTTCTCTTTCGGTTCAAAAACGGCGAAAGTTAAAATGCAAACCGGAACCGAATGAAGCGGTGCGGTACAATTCAGTTTTAAAATTCAAACCACGCTTGGCCCCTTGGCGCATCTACTTCCTATAATTGCTGGTGCTACGAACACGTGGATTCATGTTATGCATCTTTCAATTTTTATATTTCGATGTCATCCTTGGAATACAGACTTACATGTCGCTGCAGCCATCATTGTTACTTTGTGATGATTTACTGTAGTTTCACTCAATTCTAGTAGTTATGCTTGCATATTATTATAAATAATTACATCTAGTATTCAGTAATTACGATTTATTGAACAAAATAAAAATGGCCGCCATTGCAGCTAAAAGCGGAGTGTGACAACTCCCAAAATTGAGTATTTATTCTTCGGCTCGATTCAGTTTATTTTCCATGAACTTAAAAAACCTAATTAAACCGAGGGTAAATTCAAAACTTTGGTTTTATTCAGTTTTTTTGAAAAATGAGAAAATAAACTGAATGCAAGTGCAAATCAAAACCGCCCAGCACTACTAAAACTACATGATTTTATACACATGTGTGTAAAAGTACTGTTTACAATGTTTGCCCATAATATTATATTGTATTGTACTGTACCGTTAGTGTCATCTAGCGCCTGTATCAGAGCCTCGTCTTCAGCACCAGAGGGAGCCACCACCTTAGCTCCAAGGGTTCCAGTTGCTCCATTAAAGACACAGGAGAATGAGTTTGGCTTACCGATCTAGATATACACGTACACGTTATCCAATGATTTACACTGTAGATATACATGTTATCCAATGATTTACACTGTAGATATACATGTTATCTAACGATTTATAATGCAGTAAGTAAATGTAATTAAACATTGATTAAACTGAATTTCACACATGAGATGGTGGAATAAAACATGTTCTATCAAAAAGATAATAATTCTGGGCTTTATCAAATTAAGCCAAAAACAAGCAGCCTGAATGTACCATATGCATGTACATACATAATATGTATATGATATGTATGTTTACGGTTTTACATACATATTCATGTTCATGTACATGCACGCATTGTCTAACACTTTTCACAGTAACACAGTTGAATTGTAAACAGCATAGTGCAGAGGTCAAGTAATAACGTAAGGAAGGGATTACGTACGGCGAGTCCTTTCTGCTTGAATGACTGCACGGTGACCTTCCTCGCACCTCCAGATGATGGGTGAACTACGACCCTAAAGGGGGAGTCTGGGATATGCTCATCATTGAACTTTATGTTAACAACATATTCTCCTGTAAAAATATAACATAACATACACATGTAATATGACTGTGCTCTGTAAGTATATGTACATGTATGTATTTACAGTGTAGTACATGTATAAATAGAAACACAGCGTAGCATAAAAAATGGGATTTTCTATCGGCAGATTTTTAGGAATCTCCTTTGATTGGTGCTTGAAGTTAAACATTTGGCTATTGGGTAAAACCCGGAAAAACTCCCAAACGCCAACAGCAAATATCAACCCCCCATACTTTTAGCATCCTAGAAATCTGTCAATAGACATTCTCATAAAACATGCATGTAGCATAGTGTGCTGCAGGTGTAACATAGGCAGTATTTGGTTCAGTATTCACAATTTATTAATTCAATGTGAAGTTGTCATCACTGCTTTAACTTCCCACAACATTAAAGAGCCCAGAAAAGTTCCATTCTCAAATAATTCTATTTTTTGCCAGAAAGATATAAAAACCTAAATCTAAAAAGATAACAAATATAAATCCTGATAATGAGTCATGCATGTAGCACATCAGCTGACAAAGGTTTAGAAGGCACCTCATACAGGAGAGGGAATGTAATACAAGAGCGTGTAGCTCCCCATTCATACATGTAACACAGCTGGTATAAGATCCCACCCCCATGTAGCCCCATGCTAATAGCGATCTAAGAGTAGGTAGCATTAGTAACAGGTAAAATTATAGCCTTAGCTCTTCACCTGGCTCAGCAGCTCTGAAGGCAGCTACAGAAGACCCTGGGTACTTGTCCTCAAAGATGATGTTAGCCTTAGAGGGACCTTCTACATTAATGGAGAGAACTCCAGGCCCAGCCTCATGGGTGTAGATGTTGAACTCATTTAGGTGGTCGACCTCAGCACGCTCCAAACCTGCAACCAATCAGATTAGAGATAGTAAATAGGTTAAAGGTATTAGACAAGAACTTTGAATGAAACCATTTTTGATTATATCGGGTAGTAAATACGGGTTGCGTTTCAAACATTTAAATTCACTGCAAGAGTTAATCTTCCAACACATTAAAATTTTAATGAAGCAAGTTAGATATACTGAGTTAATATCCAAACTTTGAACCAATAATATTTGGCAAATAATTAAATACTAGATGCATGTAAATACACTGTGAATGTAAATGGGTAAAATATTGTCCTTGTCATTTTACAGACACAAATCGAGTTCCAAATAGTGTCCAAAAGACCTAATAATTTCAACTTTCCATTTACATTGACAGTGTATGCTGTATACTTACTGTGTTTGAATACAGCTTGTATAAGCCTACTTATAGCATATAATGTAGACCAGTTAGGAGTGGTAATACCTATGCAATGCAATAATTCTGCAAAAATGCTAAGCTAATGGAGTTGCTCTCTCATCAACAGGATGTAGAGGTTTCTACAAATTAGGAGTCGGCTGCTCTGGTGAAGGTAATAGTAAAAGTTGCCATAAAATATTTGGTGATATCTAGTAAGAATGAAACCTAGTGGGAGTGACACCTAGTGAGTGAGAGTGACACCTAGTGGGGGTGACACCTAGTGAGAGTAACAGCTAGTAGGAGTGACACCTAGTGGAAGTGAAACCTAGTGAGAGTGACAGCTAGTCAGAGTAACAGCTAGTAGGAGTGACACCTAGTGGGAGTGACACCTAGTGGAAGTGAAACCTAGTGAGAGTGACAGCTAGTCAGAGTAACAGCTAGTAGGAGTGACACCTAGTGGGAGTGACACCTAGTAAGGGAGAGTGACACCTAGTGGAAGTGACACCTAGTGGGAGTGACAGCTAGTCAGAGTAATAGCTAGTGAGAGGGAGTGACCCCTAATGAGAGAACTAATACATAATTTTAGTTACTAGCCAATACTAAATGAGCAAAGCGAAGCACAGTTCCAGTGCACTGAACTAACATATTTCAATATAGAATGCATTACGCCATATTGGTAAAGGCAAGAATTGCACACGATGATCACTTTTAATATCTGTTACCAACCTAGAGACCACATAAGACGTCTAATCTAACTACATATAATAACTATCTTCCTGTGTGTCATATACACACTCATGTATATACGTATTATACTTAATTGTATATTAGCACATGCAACAGTATAATAAATGGTCTATATCATAAGAACTTATTATCTTATATTATCCAAGAGAAGATAAATCTAGAAACAGCACCTATAAGGGGTAATAATATGATAAGAGATTTCAAACACTCCACAAACAGTAATATAACAGACATTAACTGTAATAACACAATCAATAATAATATGATAACAAATATAGTAATAACAGTATATTGCTATAGCAGCATACGTAGTCTCTAGTACTTAAACGAGGGAATTGTCTTCTACTGTACTAAGAGTATTCCAGTCAGTAACTACTTCCCCATTAGCTGATTGTTATCTACTGATTGTTAGCTTAAATCAACGTCTAAATCACTAAAAAATACTCAGTCTACTGTCTATGGTAGCCTTGAAAGTTAATGTGATGGAACTTAGCCTATGAATACAGCATGATGGAACCTGGGCTATGAATAGAGCATGATATCACACTTATATGCTAATCAGTAACTAGAGATTAAATATCGTTATTTTCCGGGGGGAAAAAACATTGTTAGTTGATTGACATTTCATTGCCGGCTCATTTGTCCACTAAATAAAGTAAATCTCCCTATAGCGGGACGCAAACATACCGCCCCTCCTGATCTAATCAGTTCTCAGTCTACCAACCCACCCAGTGTCTCACATAGTTCGACTATAATAAGGGAGTTAGAAATGGTGGGGTATATAATGCCTATATCTAACTTCATTAACAGAAGGTTTAGGTACATTACCGTCTCCGTTAGCATGCACTCTGTGTGCCCCGCCTTCAACAATAGGTCCAACAGTGAACTGAAATGGACTGCCGGGAATATGCAAACCCTTATGTTTAATACAAATAGTATGGACACCCATTTCTTTGGGGTAAAATTTGATCGTGTAATGATCATCGGACTGATCTACGATATCGCAGAGTTCAGTCTTGCCGGCGGGCGATGTTACAGAGGCCACCATGTCCATGGGATCTGAGCCTGTCAAATAAAATAAAAGCAAAGGTTAGAACGTGTACACATGCTATACAAATATCATACAGTTGGATAAAGCAATGTACGTAAATGCTAAACTAATAAAAACCGTATATCTATTTTCTCTAATAGCATGGCAATATCCTGTATTATATAAAGTGTAATGTTTTTCATTAGACTAGTGATGCATATGCATGGGTTCAGTAACAGGGTTATTAACAATATATTTCCAGGGATAATTTCTCCAACAATTCAATGATTAAATTCAACACGTATGAGAGTTAGCAACTGTATATTAGCCTTAGTTCCAACGTACCTGGTACTTTGAGTACGAGCTCGCACACACTGCCCACATGCGTAGTCTCTACGACCTTAACTGTACGAGATACCACAGACTCTTCCTTGTTAGTAGTAACTCCTCCAATCTTACAGTTAAATGGACTACCTGTAACCAAACAATAATATACCTATGACATGCTGTACCATAATATTGTAAAGTAATCAGATGTTGGAGTGTCTATGTTACTAATAGGCATTACCTTGCTGAGAGGTGACCTACATTGCTGTAAACTAACTAGGCTGGCACTACCAGCCAGACCAGACTGTTGTTTATACATGACCTACATAATAAAGTAGTGGAGTACACACATGGTTACCATGGATACACATGGTAACCATACCATAGTCCAGGTGCTATAGACATACACATGTTATCAATGTGTAGGTAACATGCAGGTAACAGAATAACGTTAATCGGAAGGAATCGTAGTTTCCTTCAACTGTTTATGCAAACTCTTATGAACAAGCAAACCAGGATATCTCACGCTTTTCGTTAATTCGTAATATTGCTGACATAGTAGGCCTAAATGAATAAAACTAAAAAATTTCTGAGACTCTTAGATTAACTATATCACGGAAGATCAGGTTACAATATAATTCCTATTGTAGGGGGTTTATTCTTGTAGACCATTTTACTACTGTTTACCCAATAGCAATAATATCAAACAGTCAATTTTGATTATTAATAATATAGGAGCCAATTTTGCGTCTACAAGCAAGTAGTTCTACATAATTCTATATTAAATACGAATTGTCTCTTGATGATGTTTATTCTGTAATAAATCTAAACACTGCAGGTGTCAGTCAGTGATTGCTTAGCACAAAATCAATAACCTATCAAAACATGATCACTTAACGACGTAAACACTAAAGGGAGAGTTTATCACTTCTCGGTGCCTCGCCGAGATCTCGGTAGCCTGTTTATATTGGACTAATGTCACCAAGAATTGTGATTTTGCATTGTGTGTCATAAAATGACCAGATTGCTGAGCTTGATGATAGCTATTTTAAAAATAAATTTAAAATATTTCACCCTCTTCTATATTAATGAAGTTCATATCAAGTGAAGAGAAAAAATTTAAATAAAATTTATAGATAATTACAACGAAAATAAATTTAAAACCAGAAATGTGAAATTCTAATGCACAATGGCTATTTATCGACTTCAAAAACTGTCTCTGAGATCTTGGCAGGGCCCTGAGAGAAGTGCATAAAAACAGTCAGTATGGAACTATAAGTGAGTAATCTCTATGTGATGTAATCATTGGTGTATTCAGACATAGAGGAATTGGTGTACAGTAACCATGATGTAGATACAGCTGTTGTATGTGTTATCCCATGTTAACATTCCATGCAGCTCTCACGTAGCATTACATGTATTTATGGTAGATGAACAAGCATATGTGTATATTATTATACCTCTTATTGTAGACTACACACAATGTTATAATTACGATTAGCTTTTAACTAATTAGTAAGCTAACCTGCTAAATCTCCACATGGACTACAGCAGTGCTGTATTCCTGAAACTAATTAGGGCAGGCAATATTAAAACTAATATTGTATTACTAATATTGTATTACTGATATGATATGACTGATATGATAATTATTACCTAACAAGCTCTGTTATTGAGTAACCACATGGTAAAGTGATTCAACAGAGTGGCGCTATATAACCTACTGGTCTAGATACTAGATAGTATGTGTGATGTATTGGTGTATTGGTGTATGTTGATAGTGTAGTTACATAGAATTGTGTACGTGATATTTACATGCAAGTACTATATCTATATGTGCTCTGATTAAAAGCAGAAAATACTTTCTAATAGATGATAATCAACATGCAATCTAAGCTATTTGGAAGAATATTCTGAACATGTAAATCCACCGCAGCACGGAACTGATATAGGCTTTTGTTATTAATTCGGCACCTTGGATATATCTGCTATTACAACACATAGTGTATATATAGCTAGATAGCAGTGTGGTATAAACATGTAGATAAATATACGTTATGTCTTCTAAGTGACTGACACACTAACACGCTTATTACATGATTGTGATATTTTTCTTGCAAGAAAATAATTTCTGAGTTGCCAGCCAGCATTATAAATAAACTACATAGTAATAATACAGTTACATCTACATCGACATTCCCCAGGCTGTCAAGTTTCCATTATAGATAAACACATTAATTTGAATATAAAGTGGCTGAAGTGTATATAAAAACACCTAGTTCATCCCAAGACACATTTACTAAAATTTATAATGTGAACACAACTCTGCATAAACCCGAGTAAGCATCACTAACATGATAGACAGTTCATATAATTTATTTATATCCAAGTAAAGCAGGTTACACTGATGGTAGTTGGTAATGGAGCAAACAGTCTGAGGGTGGTTTTAGAAAAATATGTGTTCTATAGATATCATGCAGGAATAGGATCTATCAGTGAATTTCCTCCAACCAATCACATGTGAACATAACACTTTGAGAAGTTACATGGAGCTGGTCGTACTTACCAGGCACGTGTTCATCTGCGAACTTGATGGCAATAACATAAGTTCCAGGTTTAGTAGGTTTATAAGTAACCCCACAGGTGCCATCGGGTCGGTCCTTGCAGTTGATATCTGCCTTGCTAGGACCCTCCACAGACAGGCTCAGACCTCCGTAACCTGTACAAACAAAGATCATTTAGTTTGGGCATAATCATCTTTTGTCAGACTAGAGTGTTGATATAATGGAACCCACATTGTATTATCTGCTACTGTCAAACTGAAATATTTATCAAAAAATCGTTTTCACCTCTACACTGATATATTTGAATTTGCATTCGGTCTTTTGTAAAAGTATTGTTGGCTTCACTTTGGTAATTCACAAAGAAACCATTTTAGCAAATAAAAAAGCCCTAGTCGTTTAATTGTGAGTGATGAATACAGACGTAAATTATATAATCATAACATGCGCAAATGTTCTTTTTTGAATTGCATACATGATGTAGAAAAGGTCTATAAACGTGATGTGCATAACGTCTACAATGTACTCTATATATAAATGTGATGAGTTATGTTTAGATTAAGGCATTATGGGAGATTATGTGATCGGAAAGGTAACAAAAGCATGTACTCAGCAATACTTCAACAGTTCTAAACTGTGATCTGTTTATATACAGATATTATATTACTGTTTAACAAGAATATCAGCACAGATGAATATCTGCTATATCCATAAAGTCAACACCAGACCTGAGCAAGGCTAACACATCCTCAGTTGAAGAGCAATCCCATACATATATAATGATGAAATATTAGGTACATTGAATAACATAACGCCTTATCTTACTAAAAGTTTATCTTCATCAAATAGACCTTCTTAATAGAGGCCGTATAGAGAGCACAAGGCTCCGACAGACGTTTGCTAGCACGCAGTTCAAGATTAGGCCTAGCCGTTCCATCTGTACTTTATTGAGGATTGAATTGCATTTAGACTTAGTGCATCTACATTGTAGGCCTACATGTATAGCTACGCAGTTTACACAGCACATATCGACTGGCATGAATTTTGTAGCACCCTACCCCTTTTTAGTAACAACATCAGTTTAATTACATAATAATTTACGACCTACAATCACAGCTATATAATTCCGCACAATGTCAAGTTTTGTCAAAAAAGGTAATTATGATCTCATATTATTAGAATGTCTTTTGTGAAAAGTGTACAAGGCGTGTATGGGAACTGTTGCGAATAGCCACCGATTATCAGTAGTGAGTAGGTATACATAAATTTATTTCTAGGTATTACGTAAGGTTTTGTAGCATGATTCTTTTTTACCTAAAGATATGCAGCAGTTCTTTCGCATTAAAAGTATAAAAACCAGTTTTATGATGCTACATACATGTAGGGCCACGCCTATATATCAATATCTTTAATCTACTGTGTAATTTTATTGAATTTTTATTCTATTATACATTAGTTGCACTATTATACATGTAGTTGCACTGTTGATCACTATTAATTTGTAATAAATTCTGGAATGATGCCAAAATAATTAAAGCTGCACTTTTAACACAATTATTACAAAACATGTGAGGAATATTATAATACTCGAACATGTACATTTTATAGTTATTAATAAAGTTACAATTTTTAGCAATTGGACTGTAAATTGCAACCAAAACTTTAAAGTTCATATCATTTCTATTGTTTGGATCTTTTATTCTGTACCGACTTCAGTAATATTATATTATCCAGCAAGTTGTTAAAAGTCCTTTCTAATACAATTTACATTCCAAAATAAATAAACTGGTAGTCTGCGTAAATAAAGTTATAGGTAAATAAAAATCACACTCACTTTCTTGAAACTCAAAACTGGTTCCCCCCTTAGAAACGGGTCCAGCACCAGGCGATCTATCGAAAGTGACGGTTTGCTTAGCTGCAGTAGGCATTTTATCCTTAACTAGTATACCTATCAAATTCACTTCACAACAACCAGCTCTCTAAAGTAAATGTCAAAAGGCGAAGAGAATTGTAAACTAATAAAGTTATAGAACAGCGCTGCGTTCTGATTGGTCGATCGAACTGAGAGCTACATTGTCTGTATGATTTACATTAGCTAAGAGAGGAGGTGGCTGTCTTTAATTACTAACAAAGTAAATGGCAGCGTTAGATTTGGAAAGATACGTTGTAAGAGCAAATAAAGAGTAGATCTTGGCAGGAAACGTCTAACTTACTAATTCGAGAGAATACATTCTAGATCTTCGATAAATTGGAAGCAGGCAATATCAAATGGGGGGCAACTGATTGCTGCTGAATCTGATGTTCCTATGCTGTATATGTACAGTTGAATACCATTACTAAATATACTATTACACAGTGTGGGTCTACGGCGCAGCTAATAAATGGCATAAACCTACTTTTCAAGCCCCACTTTTACTCTTATACAAGTAAGTAAACTTTGATTTTTTGCTATGAAGTTGACCTGCCATTAGCCAACAGTACTTTGACATTAATACCATGCATTATGATGTATCATCATTTCTCTATAAGCACAAATATGGTATTAAAGCAATAAATTGTGCAATATAACAACGTAGCATGTTATGGCTACATCAATACTACACCTACAATGTAGGTAATAGTAATTATTATGTTATTAGTATGTAATCAGTAACAAACCAATTATGATGAATAATAAACAGGCACCTGCAAGGTGCAAAGAGACCGGATAGCTTGTGTCCCAATACAATGGTTATGTCAAGGTAATACAAATGGGAGAGGGATTTCCTGCAGAACGGAAATATTTATAACCAGCATTATAATTTACATTTAGTTTTGTAAAAAAAAGAGGTCACACTAGATAAATAACTTTTCCTTTACAAGTCATGAACAGAAACTAGTTCTGGGTGAAGAGAATTTTCACACGTTTGCAAATAAATGATTTTTCTCATTTCTCTTTAATGAAAACTGGTAATCCAGAGCAAACACAGGCATGAGAGTTCATTAGGTAACAAGGGTGCTGGTTATTGGTATCATTAAATTCTACTATAATAGAATGGTAATAGTATAGAAGTTATGAATTTATTACAAGTTAATGAAGATATGCAGGCAGCTGTACAGATGTACACAATGTAGTCACTAATTACTCGCTGCCAACCCGCTACCTCCAATTAGTAGGTTCAGCGAACCTACACTTTAACGGATAATATATAAGTTGAATAAGCTATCTAATTGTTCCAAATCTTGGTAGATTTCTTTTTACTATGTGTATTACAATCAAATTTAACTGCCTACTTTGCGTATAGTTGTTAGGCTGAATTTAGATATTTCAAAGTGAAATTTAGATTATAAAAAATAAATTAGGAAGATATCACTGTTTATACGCCAACACCACTGTAAAGTATTGGACATGAAACTGGTTTAATGTTAACTGTAAATTAATCCGGCTACATCAGGGAGGCACATAACAGATCTATCACATATCACCTACTATACACCAATAATATTTGAGTAGAAATTATTTGTATCTGAACATGCTCACAAATATCTGGTTTTCGCAATATGGAATATTATATACATATTATAGTATATACAATATAATATAACACATATATTATATTCTTTTCCAAGCCATAAGAAAAAATCCAAGCTAATAAGAAATATTGATAATATAAATTTAAATACAGTTCTATAACAATAAACAGTTATAAAATACTTGGATTGTGTCCATGTAGCGTACTCTATGCATTGCTAGCATTGCATATATCCTATGTATGCATAAATATTTAGCTTGATAAATATAGTAACATACAAAATTTTGCATAGTTTGCATACTATTATAATATAACCTAATGAGAGAAAAGTAATATATCATATTATACAACCACTACTTGATATAAATATGTTTGACTTAGCAAACAGTAAGTGCTGCCTCGGTATACCTACATGAATATGTGCTCATGTTGACTTTAGTAAAATATTCCAAGAGCTGTTGCAACTATTACCAGCTATGCCGACTGCCAACCCAACAATAAGCTCTCCCTACAGCTTCTGTGAAAACAGCAGTGGGCAGCAACAATATATTTTTTATTAGGGCAGAGTTAATGTCTTAACCTCGCAAGAGGTAGCATGTAGTACACTCAAGATAATGATGAATTGGGAATGATCTCTGGCATATTAAATAATTACTATTTTATTGGTAGGATGTTAAGGTAGGCGAGCTCTGTCTTAATTATTACAGTCATTTCGGCTGATTCACGATATCCATTTGCTTTCAGAATTGCATTTTCCTGATTGCATATGTACTGATATTTAGATTCATTCCGGTAGAAATTGTAAATGTTGGGCCATCGAAATGAAAAAGTGAATCGTTGGTCGCAAGCCTAGCAGTGGCTATAGACTACCCAGTTATTTAAATATTACTTGTTCTGAGATGAACTTCCAAATATTATTTAATGATGATACAGTTACTTGATTTACAGAAAAAGAAAAACTCCTGAGTGCTCATCATTCCTAGCTTATGTTCCAGGTAATGAGTTTGTAATTAGTAGCCGCCCGACCTTTAACTGTATGGATGGAAAGAACCGAGGCTACCCTTGCAGGCAGTTAAATTTATACACTGTTGCAAGATACTGTTTAACACTTGCTTAACTTAGTGCCTATGCAATGGTTAATTACTCTATGGTTCTTAAGATGACCAGCAGGGGTGGAGTCAGGAAATATACTATCAAAATGATAATTTTTTAGCAAATATTTTATCTTTAAATCTATACAGCATTTAATTTGCAAAAGATATAAGTATACAATAAATCGAAGCAATAGTACAAGTTTGAAATGTATGGAGCAACTTGCAGTTTAGTTTGTGAATTATAGAGACTAGCTGTTCAATTCACCCCTGTACTGCAGTTCAAAACAACATCATGTAATTTACCTGCAGCAGACACATTTCCTAGATAGTACTTTAGTACTGGTTTCAAGGAATACTTTATGTAACAGCCGATATCTAAGCAGTTGGCGTATTAGATTACTGTAATATGTAGGCATCACGATGGCAGTTTGTTGAGTATAACAATAGCCATGTGTGGTGCATCAATGGCGAAGCGACTTAAATTCAGTCGCGTATCTCATGTACATTATGCTTATACTTGAAAATCATGAGCGAAGTGTAAGCATTCATAATACCATTGCACTGACTGCAATTATTTACGAGGTCAATGTAAGTACAATATACATTGTATGTTACAAAATGCATTGCTGCTGCGAAATTTTGCCCCTTGCTAAAAGTTTCTAGAGAAAGATAAATTTCGAGATTTGATATTTAGTTAGAAAGGGGTTCCATTATATCACCATCTATTCAGTAATAAATCCAACAATATACTATAATTTAGCATTACACAGAACTTTGCAGTAACATACTAGTAGATTAGAAATTGTCCACTCTTACACAATGTACAAGAAGAGCAGACAACTCTTACTAACTCAATACAATCTACATGTCTGTAACATGGATTGGCACAAGTGAATACAGTCAATGTAATACTTGTGATAATGTAACTAAAACACTTACCAGGGATACATACCTGATTCTTGCTGAAATTTATTGAATTAATTACATGAAACAAACACAGCGTGTAATTAAACATGCAGATACGGTAGAAACTAGCTGGAGCAACATGTACAAAATATGGTGGAGGTGTAGAGCAGAAAACGACCTTGAATCTATCATATTGATTCTACATGTGTATAAGTGACTATGTATGGCATAGATTTAGAGAATAGCAATCATATGCTATAATTTCAGATGTCTATGGGTGCAGTAAAGGGACGATGTGTCACCATTACACATCCCGTCTCGTCTATAGTTCCATTAATAGCGGTACACCAATAGTTGGTAGTTCCTAGTACTTGCTCATACATTAACTAAACTTGTATGCTTTATGATCAGAACATTACGTTAAGACAAGAGAAGATAACCCTGAGGCAGGCCTATTATGGTAAAGCCAATGTAAAGGAACACAGTGCAGGTATTTATGGTATCAAATCTAGAGTAGATGCTGAGTAACACATCTAGTCACAAAGTTAATGAGTGAGTTAGTCAGTCTTTATCAATCACTAGTCTGATGATTGTATTGTAGCTACAATCATAATAGGGGATGCTGGTCCATACAGTTATCAGTTGGCTGCCATCTTGCCCGACGTGTTGACAGGGTCATGTGACCCTACTAGCATGCGCTATTGTTGGTATTCACCACTAAGTTACTTTATAAGTTGTACTGTACTAGTAGAGTCATAGATAATGCACCGTAGATTCATACATTCATGTATTTAAAGGATCAGGGCTAAGGGAAAGGTTCACACAAGCACAAACAGAGAGAAAAGTACAAGCTACAATGTATAAATAAGCATGTGGCATGTTCAAAACAAACTGGCCATGGACACTTTATTACAGAATTCTGTATCGCGTCTCCAACCTTATGACATATGGATATATCAGCTTCAATGTTTCATTTACTCTGAGTCCTACTAAACCAGTAAGCTATGGACCAATTCATGTGCTAATAACTACGATTCACTTGCATATTAATAAATCTTACCTGCATCACGTGTATCAACCACGAACTGGTTGATTTGATGTATATATCCTCTATATAAACCCTCTCCATAGACACGAACCTTACTTGCATCTCCCACCTCGTTCCTCGAAACATCTATCTTAAAAGGAGATCCGGGTATATGCTGTCTATCCTTATATACATTCACCAGATGGGTTCCCGTTTCATGTGGGGTAAACGAAATTCCTAAAACAAAAATATTATATTTCCTGTAAGTATTGTCCCACTATGAGGAGTGATAATATGACACTTGGTAACAAGGTGCTCTCAGAACAGTGACACGAGTATTCAAAGCACAGAGCAAGAGATGGACAAGGGGGACGAGTTCACTTCCACCAATATTGGATTCTAAATTCGTCGGTAGAGCTAGGAAACATTTAATACATGCATCTGCTTGCTATGCATAACAAAATGGAGAAAAATCTTGCATATGGTGCTCAATCAATGCCTAGGCCATGTACTTGCTGCTGCTACTTCCATATTAGGAGATGTGAAACAACAAAAATGCTCGATATTCACAAAGCACTTGTACTAGGGCACTGCTCTCTAGGTACCCATACTGTGCCACTGTGACACTGCATGGAAAGTATCCGTACTATGCCAAGTACCCCCATGATACTGCTCATAGAAATTAGAATAGAGTATGATGACTCACCTAAGTGTCAGTTAGAATAGAGTATAATGACTCACCTAAGTGTCCGTTGGGTAATTTCTTGAGAATACAAGGCTCAGCTTTACCAGAAGGTGTGGTTATATCTGCAGTGAGTGTGCTGATGTCATACTCCTTGACTGTGAGTGAGAACTCACTGGCTGTACCCATTGAGAACTGGGACCTCTCATAACTCTCCCCTAATATCATACAGTATACAGTTTGAATCTGGGTCTACTCTCTATGTACATGTACAATTTTCCAAGCATGCGCTACAGCTCAAGTAAGCTTCCTTTCAATAAAGTACTTGTAAATTTGGTGAGCAAAATCATCTATATTACTATTACCATTGTCTTACCACTATTATTATGAGTACACAAACAGCAATACATTATAAAACTGTAGCATGCTGCAGGCTTTAGAACAAAGTTTATGCAGTTACAAAACAATAATACCACTCTTCATGCTATTGGCTATGCTATGATGTAACCCAATTCTACATGCATGTATCTACATTTATGTCAGCGGTGGAACAACTCATAGGGTACCTGCTGTCATACCCCACCACTCTGTGGATGGAATAACTCATAGGGTACCTGCTGTCATACCCCACCACTCTGTGGATGGAACAGCAAGTAAGCGCTGCTCCATAACATCACCAGCCAGTTAATTTTACCAACGAAAAAAACATAATTCATATCTGTGAGAGTGAAATATCATGAGGTTAATAAAATTATTAGAAGATATATTTTGATTGCTGCTACCATCTGATTGGATCTCGCGTACCATTTACATGTAAATATTCCACTTACCACTAATTAATGCTCTAAATGGACTCCCTATAATATTCTGTCCGTCAAACTTAATAATGACATAAAATTCTCCTTCCGCCTGAGTAACATAACACACCCTACATAGTCCACATTTATTGTCATCGCATGTAATATCCACCTTGCTGGGACCTTCAATAGCTAACGATAGTGCACCTACAACAATATACATCCACTCCATGCAGCATGCAGATTACACACTGTATATAAACACACATGAACACATGACAAACATTTGCATCTAACCAATGCCAAGCCCTTTAGTCTCACAAATACAGTGAAACCCCAAATTTTCTATTCTAGTAGGCTAGTTGTGAGTGTCTGACAAGCAATAAACAGATTATCTACCAGCTCGGCACAAATAAGGGTTTAGCCAAGATTAGAAACAAACTGTCATGTATTCACATATATCACTACTACAAGTCTGAGGGCATGCAAGGACACCTAGGGGCACTCTCACTGCATGTCATCCGCTGCATGTGCCTAACCTGCACGTGGTTGGACCTTCACCAAAAACGGTGAGCCAGGAATATGCTGCCCATTAACCTTCACAGAGGCACGATATTCTCCTGCGACCTTGGGAACAAAGGTCACAGTGCATGTGCCATCATGGTTGTCATGGCAACTAATCTCAGCCTTTGATGGGCCTTCCACAGCGAGGCTAAGCCCACCTGTATCATAAGAGTTAATACTATGAATGTATCCCAAACAGATTAACTTAGTGCAGTACAAAGAGCAGATAACTCCATAT
This sequence comes from Bugulina stolonifera, assembly GCA_935421135.1. NCBI lineage: Eukaryota > Metazoa > Bryozoa > Gymnolaemata > Cheilostomatida > Bugulidae > Bugulina > Bugulina stolonifera. The sequence goes on along the minus strand of OW285190.1, from coordinate 4,718,099 downwards.
GTACCATGTAAGTTGGTAGCACTGCACATGGTATGGAGTTGTCTTCTCTTTGTAACACTAGTCGTGGGAAGACCACTTCATATTAGTGTAATGTCACCATGTAGTTAACACTGGCTGAAGAACCTGGACATGCTAGCATACCTTGGTTTATTTTACGACTTGTTCTGTGATTGGTCAATGACTTTAGAGATTTGGTGCAAGACAAAACCTAGTCAGTGCAGAGTACAGACAATGTACAGTACTTAGCAACACCAGGTTATTCAAATGGTGTGAGATTAGCTTCAGTTGCTTAAATGGTTAGCCTAAAATAGTGGCACGTCTCCTACCTGCTCCTGCATTCTTAGTATCTATAGTAAATGAACAAGGCTCCCCTGCTACACCATAACTTAGCCCTGGGCCATAGGCTGCCACTACTCCACTGTCCACAGCATCTACATAAAACTGGTACGGGCTGCCTGTAAATGTAGAGCACATGCTATGTAATAACCTGAACACAACTAACGCACACAAGCATATGTACCACATGCATAGTGATAAAAACTGATTTCACATAATGTACATGCATACCGCGGGGTCAGCTGTCAGTGTAACTGAAGATCTTATCAATGTAGTTGTATGGACTATAACAGGAATAATGTATCAAACAAGTACATGTAAGCTTGTTAGTACTGGAAGAAAGGTTAGTAAACAGAAATGAGGTAAACCAGGAAATGTTCCTATCCTAAACAGGAAATGGGTGTAGCTACTGTAAAAGCCAGAAATAAAGCTGGTTAAATGATAACCAAGTAAAATGGTTATCAAATAACTATTGGTTATTTAAATATGATAAAAAGAAAGAGTTAAATAATTTAGCCAATTTGGATAAACCATTACCACCACTTTTTAACTGATAAGTTAAAGGGAACCCAAGGGACAGCTTATATTTCTGGTTTTACAGTACCTTTAAACCACAGCCTAGAGTGGTAAGTGCCTATCACATTATATTTTAATGCAGTACCTGGAAGAAAACATCACAGTAGACAGAGATAGGGCAAGGTGTGTTCATGACCCCATGTACTGTAGTGGGTTTTACGTACGCAATGCAGACAATGTAGATGTATACTATGTATAGTAAAATATATTTATTACAGTGGTTTTAGAGTTTACATACAAGCACACCGCACATCACAGAGGCATTTTATGTCTGCAAAATGTGAAAATAAATAGATGAACACACCTCCTGGATTGTTCAACATGCCAATCTCTCATTTGCTAGATGAAATGCGCAAAATGGAGACATGCCCAACCACATTGACTTACCTTCAATAGGTTTGTTATTGTATGCCACATGCAAATTGTGCAATCCCGTCTCTGTCGGCTGGTACTTTATGGTAACACTTCCATCACCATTGTCTACTATGTTTGGTAGATGGGTGTGTCCAGAGGGAGTAACAACCCGAGCTGCAAGAGTACATATACATACAGGTGGTGAGTTCTATGTTACAGCTTGACATCATACCACTGATAGTGTCATACTGATACCTTGACATCATACCACTGATGGTGTCTTACTGACACCTCAACATCACGTCACTGATGATGTTATCGTGACACCTAAACATTGTGCCACTGACGTTGCCGTTTTTGAGAATTTTCTGTTGACTTACAAAAATGTGTTACTGGTGACTATCAATATATAAAGTATTTTGTATATTAATAGTTACCATGGGGACAACAATGAAATACTAATAGTAGTAGCATATACCAAGCAACTGCACACAGTTGTACAACATGATAGCACATACTAACCAGATGTGTAGTTGAACACTGGGCCAGTAGGTATGACAAAGTCCACAGGGTGGAACATATTAGTTGGTGCAGCAGGTTTAGATGACTGAAAGCTGTCTACTCTGTCGATAGACATATAATCAGCCTATAAATACACATAGATAAAGTTAGGGGATTATTCCCTCCACTATTACACCATTAGATTTTTCCACCAATCAGATCACAGTCAAATATTACCTGCATAGAAACACAAACATCATGTTATGTGTGAATAGACTGTGAAAAGTGACAAGAGCATTGAAAGCATACGGCCATGTTGGTTAGCATGAGTCCCTTGGCAGCATAGGGCGTTCGTGAAATGCTTAAAAATATCTACAAAACGTTGAAGCGTACATTACACTCAAAAAATGTCTGTAATTAAATCGCAGGGAACCTGTTATACCCCACTAACTCAACCTGACTGCCAGCCAGGTAACATTTTAAACGCAGCATAATAGATATTGGAGTCATCCCCTATTGCAGATGGAAGAATTAGCTAGAAGCAATTAGTATACATAAAAATTCTGTACATAGCAGTGTACAACTTTCATAAGAAGTTCGCCAACATTTAAAGCAAAAGTTAGCAATGATAACGAGACCTACTCAGCAGACATACCGTATAATTATATGACGTCATGCAATGCTGTAAAATAGACATATAAGATTACATGTACACAGAATGATGCTAGAGGAAGCTAACCAGAATAGAGCAGAGCACAGTCCAACAACTCAAGTGATGATGTGCATCCTTATTTCATAACATTGTGAGATGGTGGCGGTATCAAATATTACAACAGAAGCAGTTGGACATCAAAATATTAACCATAGATGGCGGAAAAGTTACAATCAATGCAAGCTCATAGACGAGTCAGAAATATCAATCCACAGATCAAACAGACAGTAAATCATCAGCAAGAAGCAAGAGCACAGCAGATATATAATATGATAATTACATCAGGACGTTGGTGTTGCTGAGATGAGTTACTGGTGACGGTGTAAGTTCGGTGAGTTTCCGTCACGACTGTACGGCGCTGAGAATCAACCTGTTAGAGAGACCACAATAGGATGATGAAATAACATGGAAATAAAGCTGTAATGGGTACGACCCCAAATGAGAACAACTGGGATCAATGATGTTACCATAGCAAATCAGAATGAAGTTGATTGAGCTTTGATTTTTTGAAGCAAGGCTTGTTAGAAATGTGATCCATGTCCAAGGCGAGTTAGTGAGCAGCAGAAAGCTAGCCTGATATCGAGTTGGCTGTGACCTTGCAGTATCAAGGTCACCAAGTTGAATACCACACTAGACACGAATCTAGAATCCTCCAAGCAAAAACTAACTAGTCAAAGAGGGTTAGACTTTCTTCAGAGAACTTTACTCATGCAAGATTACCCAAGGACTGTTAATAGAATCAAGAAATTGAAAGAGAATGTTAACTCTGCCAAGACTGTCCCCTTGTATCATCAGTTTTTTCCATATTGGCGTTGTCTTGCCTTCAAACCAGCGCAAGTAAACGCGCTAAGTAAACATGGTAATCGGCAATGCATTATGTAAACAGAGTCCTATTTACTTTATATCGGCGTCATGTCCTCAGCAAATTGGTAGTCAAAGACCATCAAAGTTTTATAATATAATCTGTGACATGCTGTACTTTGAGCCAGAAGCTAGAAAAACCTGAATTAGTAAAGCCAGAAGTGAATCTTCTTGGGCGAGTAGCTGGTCATATTAAGAGCCATTATTTCTTAGAAGCAGACTTACTGAAAGAGCATGCAGAAGGCAGATGCATTCAATATATGCAGCAAAGAAAACTAAACTGTGCTAAGTGAGCGTTGCGTCCCTTGGACCAATAGGAGCAGTGCCAGCATTACTATACCTCAGTTTGCTGCGTAGGCTCACGATACTGAGTGTCATAGTCAGACGTTATGACACTCTTTACCTGCGTCTGCTCTTGACCCTTAGGCAAGACCTGGGGAAGTAGAGGAATATGAGAATCTCATCAATAGTTACAACCGGAGAGAAAATACCAATGCACTCACAAATTTATACGATGGCTGATCAAACCAAGTGATCAGATAACCCAAGTGATTTTTGTTGCAATTCAACTAAGATTATTAAGTGAAGCACTTCTCACAGACAAACTGACATCAAGACATGACAACTGACATGACATACATGTACATGTACATAAAGATGCAGAAAGAGGATAGATCAGAGAGGAGACAACTTGTAAGATAGAGTATTTTTGTCGAACAAACACTGTTGGTTAGTAAGTTGGACCACACAAGATGCTAACCAATCCAAACCTTCACATCTTATCACAAAGTTCTCGAACAGGTCGCTGTTTACTCAATATTGTTCAACAAAGTACAGTCTGCATTTATCTAGGAAACTATTACAATTGTCTTCTAGCATTCTGAAAACAGCAACTTTGATTGTGGAAAACCACACCTATTTTAAATACAGAAGACGACTCCCCACAACCATCCATCAACAGCCAACATAATAATGAGTGTCAAACAAGTGCAACTATTTGAAGTGAGTAAATAACTAAGTAATGCATCTCATTTATTTATTTCCCAATATCTCAACAACAGTCTTGTTATCATCGACAGAAACAGGAGTGAAACATCTTAGTTAATAGATTAATACTCACATGTACATGTGGGACCATTGATAGACTGTGATCCCAACATCACTCAATAGAATTCAACAACACAACGCAAGATTTAGACATAATGAGAACGAAGAGACAAGCAAGGCATTTATTACTGCAGTATTTCAGTAGCAATAGTGAAGAGAGTGGCAGCCAATAGAATCGACAGAGACAGATGCTGCGATACTAGTGCAAGTATGAGCGGATGCCATGCACCGATTATACCTCAGACCCGACATCTCTCCGAGGGTGACGGTAAACGTCTTGGTCATACTCAGTAGAGGAGATCTGCGTTTGTATCCGAGGTGTAAACTGTTGTTGGTTGGGCTGATTGTAGTCTGAGGTTATATTACTTGTAATGTAAGGGTGGTGCTGTTGAGCCGATGTATTAGTATAGTCAGTTGTGGCATGGATACGAGGCTGTGGTTGGGACTGACCTGGGTTCACAGCCTAACACAAGGAGATAAACAATCTTAAATATTGTCTGACCTTGACAATAGTTACCTGTATATCAATTAGATTGCATAACCATGATCAATTTACAGTATAACTATACTTGGCAGAATAAAACGCGAAAACAATTGGTTGATAGAATAAGTAAATCAGCCAATCCTAGCCCTCAATACATAGAGTAGCCCCTCCTCCTTGTTGTCTATCTTATATTGATCAAACAGGTTGTCATTATTCGTAGAGAAAGCAAAGTAGACGACTGTATATCACATTACATTCTGCTAAATTGATAGTATGAATATCAACCGAAGCAACACCATTATTGTGTTCACCAGAGCTGTGGACCTGAATCAGTAAATACATTGTATGTAGAGTATAGCACTGTGGTCAGATTTCTTCTAGCCAAAACGTTAGCCTGTGGTCCTGCCAGACACTAATAGGTGTACCTCGCTATTGACACATCGACCCCTATTACTAAATAGAACCTCTACATCTCAGTGCAAACAATTATACAGAGCAATAGTTTAGACATCAATGTGTATGAAGCTCACTAACCTCTACAACAAACTGTCCACCAGGGATCTCCACTCCTCCAAACTTGAGATTTACATTGTAGTTTCCTGTCAAAGTGAGACAAGAGTAATTTAACAGCTGAAGCATCTACTTGGACAAACTTTTAAATCTGGTATATCTAAGAAAGGTCAGTCTATGTATACAACAGAGATATCACTAACACTGGTAGAGTTATAATTTAACTTTAACATAAGTATGATATTATTACATGGCTTTCCTTCACGTTTCTATGCTATCAAAATGGATTTGGTGTGGAGCTGACAATCCCTACCAGTCCATAGAGTAGTTAAATTCATGGGAACGGCTTACATGAGCAGAGCCACTATGAGGCTAAGGTATACATATCGGCAGGTAGGACGTGTCATACCATGTCAGTATCGTACCACCGTATCCACAACATGTTAGGCAAATCAACCCAGTCATATTAAATAATAAAACAACTCAAATACATGTACATTGGTAGCTTTAGACGTCACATCATACATCATATTATTCCAGACTCCAAGTTACGTATTTGATAAACTCAAATACTGTGTTATCAAAAAAGAAAATGACAGAACTATAATACATATACATCTGTGAATTTAATTCACTGACAATTTGATAGATATTGGACACTTCTCTGGTATACATGTACATATGCTGCTTGACAGATAATAGTATTGGTCGCATACCTGGCTGTCTTGGAGTGTAGTAGACAGACACAGTGCCATCATTGTTATCCTCAATGTCTATATCTGTAAGCTGTCCAGTAGGGGATTTAATTCGTGCAGTCACGTTACCAGGGCCAGCTCGCGATTTATCCACGTTGATAACACACTCATCTCCCACCACCACTCTACGCTTGGCATCTGCATTACAGTGAGATGGAATATTCAAGGTAAAACTAAAGACTATAATGCAGACTCTGATTGGCCAAATAAGCTGTCATGTGACAATACAAAGTATTACTAGCTGGATGTGATGCGTGACAGTTAATTAACGAACAAAAAGAGAGCAAATGAGAACACCAATAAATATTTAGAATCCAGGTATGGCAGACCAGAGATGATTAGTACTAGCTGATACATGTACAAGCTAATCAGAATCTGAGTAACATATCACCAACCATTGACATGGCAGCAGGCAGCATTGCCAGATGGTCTCGTGTGAACTTGGAACGGAGAACCAGGTACAGACTTGCCACCATATTTAACCTTAGGTTGGTAAACGCCGCATTCCTCTGGTGTATAGGCTACAGTCACAGTAGCGTCTCTGTTGTCCGTGATGTTGGGTCTGAGGAACGTACCGTCCGGTGCCTGTGACAAAACAATATCTGTCCTAAAGCTATCGGACTATATTATGTCCGTTCTATCATGTAATATCATAATTCACAGTGAAACATCAACAATTATTTTAAAATACATGATGCTATTCAATATGAAAGAGTGCAGTACAGACAGACAGCAGATTCTCCATCATACAAAATCAAAACTAAGTTCAAGTTAACTGAAAACTGGGAAAGAGCGTGATAGTTGAAAGGGTTCTTGCACAGTTAAAACTTTATGGGAATCTTTAATAATATTACAGAAACGAGTTCAATTACTACTTGAACATCTGCACTGGATCTAGAATTCAGACACAAGAGCATTACGGCAAATGTAAGTTCAATTACCTACTGAAAGACAATAACGAGCTGAGAGTAGTCGACAATATTGTTGCATGCTCATAATAAGTAAAAATATGCAGAGAGTAATATTTCAAAGCTAGCCAAATGCCTCTTACTGGAAACTATTTGCTTGATATACATGTAACTCAAAAGGACACTACAATAAATCTACTTATTTCTACCAATACTATGACCAGAGCACACGACACCTACCTGCACAGCAATGTCAAGATCAGCATCTCCAGCTTCAGTTGTATCAACGAGGAAGGACGTTGGCAGACTGGCAGGGATTCCATTTTCCACTCCTGGACCTGATACGATGACCTTTGATGGATCAAAAACTGGGAGTATTTTCTGTTTCACAGGGCTGTAAGAGAACAGTAGTCTCTATAACCTGCGAGTACTTACAACCTCCTGTCAGTAGCAATTTGACACCTATCACTATTGCTATCACTATATGCTGTCACTTTCACAACTACTTGAAATTAGATGTTACTTGATGTCAAGTATTACCATCTGCACTTACCTGCCAGGCACATGTTTTCCTGCATATTTGACATCAATATTGCATATACCCTCCTCTGCAGGGTAATAGGTGCATTGATAGACACCAGGCTGCACCTGGTGTGTCTCGGCTGGACGCTTATGACCCCGCCCATCATCATACAATACCTACAAAGCATCAATAGGTTTTTCCATAGAAAACCCAGATTATCTAACTTACCAATCTAAATTAATTCCCTCAAATTAAATCGTCACATCGTTAAGTTAGTCAAAGTCTGTACACGTATAATATTACCCATTGCTGCAATTAGAATTAAAATTTTGAGATAGATTATAAAGAGAGGAATATTATGCAGCCAGAAAAAATAACACACCTCTAGAGGACCTTTTCCAGCTTGGGTGCAGTCAACAGTAAATGTGGCAGGAAGAGTGGCTCTCACTCCCTCTGGATTGAGACCCGGTCCATACATACGACACTTGCTTGGATCCAAGGCGTCTTCAATAGGTACCTTGAATGGCGAACCTACGAATACAGAAACGCTTAATGCAACTAACTGCTCGTATCAACCAACTCTGTAAAATGCAAATAAGTCTCTGTGAGTTATCTACCCATACTGCTGGCTTACACTCATTACAATAGCTTTAACATCGCTAACCGAGTATTTAGGTTGCCATGACTACATCTAATCAAAACATGACACCCGACTCATTGATTGGTCCAAAAGAGAGTATTCACCTGGTATATTCTTATCAGCAAACTTGACAGTGATGTCATAGTCACCAGCTTTAGTAGGGAGGTAGTCGACAGTACAAGTGCCGTCATGGTTGTCTTTACACGAAACTTCAGCTTTACTTGGCCCTGTGCATAAATTACATCAGAATCAACCAGAACGCAAACGATTGCTAGTAATAAATTTTATACAAGTTTCAAAACACAGCAGCCGGTGCAATAATGTAGTAACAACCAATCAAATGAAGTGAGACATACCTTCAACAGCCAATGAGAGACTGCCCTGACCAGCCCCTTTAGTTTCGATGGTGAAAGTCTGTGGCTGGTTGGTGATTCCCTTCTCAAGACCCGGTCCATATGCCTTTACTCTGCTCGGGTCATTTCCTGGTGACACATTCACTCCAAACGGACTCTGAGGAATCGGTAGATTCTCATATGTGACATCAATCTTGTGAGGCCCTGTAAGGAAAGTAGAAATACTTTGTGAGGCCTGCTAAGGTGATTAAAGCAGTGCGACCACTGGGAGAGAATCTGGTGAGCTCCCATATATGTCAGCCTCAAGTATTCATACCTCTACTATAAAAATATAACTATTCAAGAAGAATATTTATTACATGACATCCCACGCAATTCTAAGATGAGCCAATCCCACTCATTGAATAAGAACACTAGTTCAACACTACAGGCACAAGGATATATTGACTAAAAAGTATCATTGACATTGGTATGACCTTGGACTCGTTCCATACACAACGCTCTCTACACATTGTTCTATAACCTACACACATACCTTTCTCGCAGGGAGCGTAGGATACGTGGTAAGTCCCATCACCATTAGGGGTCACCATTGTATCATTCTTGGACCCGGAGGGGTTAGTTATGACAGCCCTAACTTTACCAGCACATGTGGGGGTTATGGACCTGGCATCTACAGTGAAGTCAGTAGTCGAGTCCAAGAACACTCCTACAATATAGAACAGGGTTATACAAATATAATAGAACAAAATTTTATCTAAAATATACTCAACGCCACATCTAGCTACTCTAGACCCATTGAATAACAAGTCTACAGTTATTTATTTTCTAAGCACAAACCAACTTTAATTGCAGAATGTCCCAACATTGAGAGACAACTCCTGATCCAACAGACATTCAAACGAATTATACATTGCAGAAGATTGTTACAGTTTCTCTTAAGCTGCTTGACTTGCAAACCCATGAAGCATTCACAAATTTACATGTGACAGTCCATGTCAGCATACACACTGGTATGGAGAAGTAGTGTCTACATACATCAGGATAGAACTAATAATATTACATATTATTATACACAACACTTCACCACATGTAATGAAAGAAAGAGAAGAGACATGAGCCGACAGACACAGATAATCCAATGAGATTACTTACTGCTTATATCATCTGAAAAGGTGTAGAAAAACTCTGGCTAGAAGCCCATGTGCCTATAGGACTATTTACTGAATGAATCGGCAATAAGCAGGAAATATTAAATCTAATGAGCTTCATATTAAAGTTGCTACCCCTAAGGAGTGCTGACATAATCTAGACTGCTGGTCTAACACGTGCCCATCGCCAAAGACCTTCAGGACCATAGGCTTCTTGCTGAGATTCTACGTCTGTACACAAAACATTGTACAGGTAGACAGAATCCAGCCAAATATTCAATTGAAAAGACAAAAGCCTCCTGGCAACTTTCATCTTCTTTTCATCAAGTGAGAAGAGAAGAACTATGAGTATGTGACAAAATTCCGTGAATATTACAGGAAAAATGAATTACAGAAGTTACCAAACTATCACTGAGTGAATTAATTTAACTTATTCTGAGCCAACAACACACTAGCAAGATGGCTTGCAAGTCTATGTTAAAGGTTATGACAGAGAGAAGACAACTGACGATGCTGGACACGCCAGTGACTAACATGACACACATGCAAAGACCCATTACCAATATTGATTATCCATATTATCACGTGGAATTGAAAACAGAGGGACAAAATAATGCATGCTTCAGGCGTTTCATGCACCAAACCTCGTGCAAAATCGACGAATATTCTCGTACCATGAGGCTGAAGTCCAGGGCCATACGCTGTGACGCCACTAACATCAATCACTACTCCAGGTTGGATCTTAGCTACATATGGCACGCCGGGTATAGGCTCATTACAGTAGAAGATATTGATGGTGTAGTCACCAGCCTCTGTTGGATAATATGTGACCTGGCATGTGCCATCTCCAAGGTCACGAGCCTCCATCTGGGCTTCTATTGGACCTTCAATCGTCAGACCGAGAGCTCCGGGTCCTGCTTCACGAGTATCAATAGTGAACTCTGCTGGTTTAGTAGTTATACCTCGGTACAACCCATCACCATAGGCCTTGACCTTACCAGCATTGGAGGTAGGTACCTGCTGCGACTGCACTGGCTTGGCTTTAGCCTTTGCTTCTATTGGTTTCTCTTCAACAGCAGGAACAACACAGGTTGTTGTGTAGGGGCTCGATGGGATGTTCACACCTCCATATGCTATATTTATAGCATGAGGACCAGCTTCCCGTGGTATGAAGGTGACATGGTGACCTTGAGGGTGCTCCTCCACCATTGGCAGTACAGTTCTTCCCATTGGAGACCTGACGCTCACGCTGACGGGAGCCTTGCCAGCTCCGTCGTCTTGTATGACAAAGTCGGTAGGCACATCAATCGGTATCTCTGATAGTTATAAACCACGTACAAATGAAAACAGCAGGAATTAAGTGGATAGCCTGAGTTTTAATCAATATTAAATAGGATGAACTAAAGTTAGGGGCTCGTGTGATCACTGGATCAAACTAACTCACACTCCTCAAACACATAACAGACTCTACAATGTGTCTCATAACTAAACTCATTAATATTGGATTGAAGCATTAAATAGTGGCTAGGGAATGTGGTGTAATAATCTACAAACTGCTCAACATGGGGACAGTCAACACGCCCATCGGAACGTCAATCTGTTTAAGTGGAGGATCAGTGCTAGATATGCTGATGTCCCCTGAGGCCAAACTTCACACACTGCAACTAGTCAACTGGGGACACAGGCTATAGTGTACAAACACCCAATGCAACAGGTTTTGCTGTTGATATTCTATAATATTGGTAAAGGTATATTATTATGAGAGTTGTCCTATTGCTAACTCTCTATATCGCGTATAGTATATAATAATCGCCACAAACAGACATGATATTCACTGACTTACTTGGCTCAAGTCCAACAACCTTGATCTTGCTGACGTCAATATTAGGCTCTACATTGATTTTGTATGGGCTGGTGGGAATCTCCTGGTCAGCAAAGAGTATATTGGCTGTGTACACACCTACTGACTTTGGCTCGTACTCAATTCTGCAAATCAAAGAAATAATCGTTCAGTGAAACCAGATTCCAAATTACAGTATCATCATAAATTGTATGAGTATTTCCTTTGCTGATCCTCGATTAACCTACACAATAGTAAACTTTTGTTAGATCATCCATACTTATAATTGGGCTAATAAATATAGTGGAGAATAGGTACAAGAGTCGAGTTGTAGATAGCCACAGTTCTACACAAAACTGAAGCAAGAGAAGTTGTCTTCTCCATATTCTTCAATAGCCCCAACTTATTTACCCAATCAGAAACGAATATCTAAACATATCAAAATTTCTCTGCTACTGTACCTATCAGAAGAGGAGGAAACGCATGAAAGCAACTCTCTGAGGCAGAGCAAAGAGTTCTCCCAACGTATGATAAAATCAAAATTAAATAGAGTGTATCGAACATAGAACTGTAGTACATGTACATGTATATCGCAGGTAGAACTGTAGCATAGCGCAGGTAGCTACAGCATGTATTAATGGCATTATAGTGAATACCTGAAAAGCCCTTCACCATTGTCAGCTGCCTGTACGGGTACATCTAGTCCTCTCTCATCACACAGAGATATGGCCACATCACCAGGTCCAGCCTCACAGCAGTCAACAAAGAAGTGCGTAGGTTGGAACGTCTTGACGGGGCCATCAACTCCAGGTCCATAAACTTTAACATTCTCTGGTTTACTTGGTTCCTCCACGTACACCTGTTATAAACAAATATAACACAGATAGTACCCGAGTATAATTGTCAACCTAACAACCGATTGCTACTGATGCTACAGCCTACAACTCCATACAACTACTACACAATCACCAATGTCATTACTAACTGCTACAACTACAACTACTAACAGTCTAACACTCACAGAAACGCAGTACTACTATTATTAACATTCTAAAATCCTCAGCTCCAATCCTAATCCGTAGGTTATATTTCACACAAGCATGAGATGAAACCGTATTTTGTATAAGAACTCACACTCACGATATTATCCACTATTACTACAGTCTAAATCACTACCACCTTCTCAAAAGCTACTGTTACTCTTACAATGAGCCCATGACCTCTCCGAATACCTATATTGACTCCACGACCTTCCCAAATACGTATATTGACCCCATGACCTCTTCGAATACCTACTCTATAAGGACTCTTTGGTATGTTCACTCCACCATATGATATGATGATGGTATGCTTGATCGGTTTCTTAGGAAGATACTGACAGCTGAACGTACCATCTCTGTTGTCTCGTACTTGAATGTCTACTCTTTGACCTATATATATAATAATAACCACATGATTTGGGGTATGACTACAATCTATGTTATTTTAGTCTCAAAGTTGTACGTATCCATGCGGGCACACATAGTTTGATTATGTAAACATTAAAATAGTTTAATAGCAAGTTCAGAAGTCAGTGATTGTGTATTTAGCCCCTCCATATGATGCAGAATTCTAGGCTTGCAGGAGAAATGAAGCATGTGCTCAGAGAAAAGAAGCTCACCTTCCAAAAGAAGAGAAGAATGAGTGCTAGTGAGGTATGTAGGTTGGATCCCTCACCCACTAACTATAGTAAGCTATAAACTTAGCAAGGTACCACTTTCTGTCCTACTGAAGTTCAGTATAAAACTACACACTTACCCTCCACATCTTCACAGTATACTTTAAGGGGTGCTAGTCCCGCAGCCCGAGTGTCAACAGTAAACTGAGCCCATTTATTCTGCACAACTCCATGTTTCTCCAAACCTGGGCCAAAGGCTACAACCTGTAACAGATATATAAATACAGTCAAGTAAATCCATTGTAAGTATTATTATTCACAATGCGCTTCTATTCTGCCCCATCCTGGCGTTGGTAATAACATCATTGCAACGTTTAACCGTTTACCATTAATGTATACTCATGGAGCATATAATTCCATAACAGTTCAATCTTATGGCAGGTGAGAAACTGCCGATCACCACTGTAACTCTCAAGTGTCATACCTCGCTTATTCATTTCTATTGCAAACACCGAAGTGTTGCGAGATTTAATTAAAAGCCGCAATACCTGTGCCAAGGTCACACAGGAGCATCATAAGGTTTATGTTCGAGTAGGTTAAGTTGGATGGTCGATAATATTAAAGAGTTGTACTGGTAAAAGATGCTGAGATAGACAACAGTGGCATCTGAGACACCATGTGAACTAATTACTGGAAGTCAACAGATTTCCATGGAGAGCACTGATGTTATACACATTACTAGTTACCTAAGCGGTTGCCGTATAACGCATATAGTGATTGCATTTGCTTGATAAAAGTATTATTACCTGTACTCACTTGATAAGATTGACATTGCCTGTACTCCCTTGATAGCATTGATATTGCCTGTACTCACTTGATAAGATTGATATTTTCTGTACTCACTTGATAAGATTGATATTATCTGTACTCACCTGAGCTGGATTAAACTCTCTGGTAGCTGGTCCAATCTGAGCCATGAAAGGAGACTTGGGTATGTCCTCATTGTCACATAGCACGTGCACCGCATACTCCCCAGCTACTGTAGGTAGATAGCTTACGTCTGCAGATCCATCACCTTGGTCTGCACAATCTATCTTAGCTTGTGATGGCCCTATGAAACAGACGGCAGGTATGGTATATAATAAACTATATACCCTGTGAATTACATTCAACATACGAGTACAAGTATATGTTTCAATCTTTCCACATAGCTCTGTAACCCATCTGTTGGTACGATTAACGGCTAACCCAAAAGTAAAGGTCAAGTTCGTACTAGAAGTAAGATATGAGTCACAATGATACAATATTAATAGTAATCTTGACATACTAAACCTCTCCATCTTAAGATGAGGAATTGTCTGCCCAATACTTGGAATACTGAGTGATGACAAACTAATCTTTCTAACCTTCGATAGCAAATCCCAGAGCTCCAACCTCTCCATTGGTTTCAACTACAAAGTCAGCTGGTTTATTGGCAATGCCTCCTTCGAGCCCAGGTCCATAAGCTCTAATATTACTCTCCTTATGGGGGCCGATGTTCACCTGCCACAAAATAAATGAATTGGGCTATTATAGTATTACTAATAATTGTGTATAACAGAATTACTAAGATCACTTCATATAGTTATAGTAGAACAGTGATAGTTTATGCTTAGGTTGATCAGGCACCATCTCACAGTTACAATAATATATATAAATACTCCTATCTCTTCACCAATATGCTGACCATGTCAAACTGAATGTTCATCAAGGGATGATAGTTCTTCTAGGTCAGTTTGTAACGCTAGACCTCATGCAGCACTGTAGTATTAAAGTTGTGCATGGAAATACAATAAGAATGACTCAGCACTATTCATCAACTAAAGCGGCCATCTTTACATGAAATACATGAATTGACAAAGTCTGTTGAACAAGCCATATACAAT
Source organism: Bugulina stolonifera (assembly GCA_935421135.1). NCBI lineage: Eukaryota > Metazoa > Bryozoa > Gymnolaemata > Cheilostomatida > Bugulidae > Bugulina > Bugulina stolonifera. Next base: position 4,702,906 of record OW285190.1, on the reverse strand, counting down.
ACCTTGAAGGGACTCTTCTGTATATGTCCCGCTCCATACTGTAGATTAATGGTGTAGATCCCAGGCTGTTTAGGGATGTACGCAGTCTCATATGTGTTAGCATCTACTGGCTTGAAGCTCAACGGCTCTTCCTTGCCTGTGGTAGAAAGTTTTGTTACATATTTTGGACGACAGCAACAAGCAGTATACCATAGCAACATATTGTTTACCATAGCGACAAACTGTTTACTATAGCAACATATTTTACCATAGCAACAGACTGTTTACTATGGCAACAGATTTTGCTCGCAACTGATTATTCAGAATGGTGTAAAAAGTATAACAGAAGGAGATCAGTTAAACGTAGCCCAATAGTACTCATGATCATTTTCAGATTCATGGGAATTATTGCAAACCATTAGCCACCCGAATAACACTACCCACTCATATGGCTACACTGCACCCAAGCCACAGTATGGTGAACCAAACGGAAATATTTGTGAAGAGACTAAAAGCTCCTAATATGTCTTCCTGAAGTGCTATGTGTAAATTAAAGGAGAAAACTTCAAAACAGGGAAAACAGAGTGGGCAAACCAATCCAATAATTAGCCAATCACAATATTGTATTAGTTTACTTGTGTCCATATCGATCTTACCAGGATTTCCATTGACCTCTACAACATTAATGGATGGTGAGTTTACAACGCAGACTATATAAAACCACACAATGTAGAGCGTTCATTGCATACCTATTCGTGTGCACAGCATAAAGGCGGGTCTCAGATTTGTCCACCCTTTTATACATAACATGCAATATTATAACCATGACAGATACTATAGCCTTTTCTCATTCACAACTAACCTGGTCCAACAAGGGTGCCAGTAACCTCACCCTCACCAGCACCTTCTGTGTGCACTTTTATGTCAGCTAAGTCTCCCACTCTCACACCTCGGGGTTGGATGCCACGGCCCGTAGCATAACACTTCTTTGGTTCCACAGCTACAACAGTTTATATTACAAACAATCTAAAACTTCAGACAAAGTGCCATGAATTGAAATTGAAGGAAGGACTCGTATGAGTTTCCAAAAATTGTACCATAAAAGTCAGTTAACCAAATTCAACTAAACTATTTAATTTAGACGGAATAAAAAGCGCTGCTCAAAGTCTATAAATGAGACGAAAAATTGATTTCAATATAATTTTTAAAAATGACAATGACATTCAATGCCTTCAAAATCGAACAAGAAGAATCAGTGCCATATAATTCTTACGTGCTCCAACATTGACTGGGTAAGGGCTAGCAGGGATCTCCTTGCCAGCAAAGAAGATGTGGATAGTGTATCTGCCTACGTCTCGAGGTAAATATTCCACATAGTATGTGGTCTCAGTAGACCGGGCTATCCGTGGCTTAGTCGTGTCCTTCTGTCCATGTGGATCAATGATCAATATCTCCACATTACCAGTACCGGCACCTGCACATCAGCAATAATGAATTGAGAATATGCTCTAGTGGGCGGGTCAACTTGGAACTCTCAAGAGGGCGGGGCTAACTTACAACTCTCAAGAAGGCGGGGCTAACGTAGAACTTTCAAGAGGGCGGGGCTAACGTAGAACTTTCAAGAGGGCGGGGCTAACTTAGAACTAAACAAAGTTGTTCATTAGATCAGTTAATCAATTGATCTCTCAATTACTACTACCATCTTAACACCTCTCAAGTTTACAACCAGTTTAATTTAGAAAATAAGTCTAGATTTTCAAACATAAACCCGTGTTATACAATACCTTCAGTATACACTTCAAAGTAGGTTTTCTTCCCAGCCTGTAGCCCATATGGCTCGAGTCCTGGTCCAGCAGCAGTCACCTTAGACGGGTCGCCTGGTGCCCCTTCAACCATTACTTTGTAGGGTGATTTGGGAATTTCTTGGCCAGCAAATTGAATCATGACCTAAAACCCAGAGTTTGTGAGATTATCTGGGTGCATCGGAGGGTAGAGACATCCCCCAAAAAAGAACAAGATTATGGAACTAATGCTAACTTGTGTAGAGTAATCCATTTTAAACCTACCGTATATTCTCCCTCCATCGTCGGTACGTACTGGCAGGCGTAGGTCAAGTTCCTGTCGTTATTAAACACCACGTCACACTGAAATATTAGCAGTCAGTTTAATGAAACCAAACTACATTTATATACATGATACATGATATATCTTGTATGGGATCATAGTATAATGAAATGCACAAACATTGTTATACAATAATGGTAACTACATTGAGATGAGTAGAATTCACAGCCAATAGATAAATAGCCAAGCCATGCACTGAAATGCCTGTACATGCTGTAGAGCAATAGCTCTGCTGTCATTGTTACACATACCAAAATAAAACACTAGATGTGCTTGTGCTTTCTATAGTATACACAATCTTATACTATAGCAGACGTTAGTTGGGAGAGAGCCTCCACCGTTCAGGGTACCGCAATTACCATAATAGTAATTCCCACCCAGAGTATGGCTAATATTACTATCATATGGTAATTAATATAATTATCATACACAAGTCATTCACTATCAGCCCGATAAAGACACTGTTTAATTCATAAATAGAGTGCCATGCCTTGATCTGACTAGCTCCCTATAAAAATGAAATCTCAAATAGCCGAGTTACACATTATATACAATTACCTGCTCAGACTGGCCACAGGGATTAAATACTCCTACGGCTACAGGCCCGAGGCCAGCATCAAATGTTTCAATATAAAAATCTGCACAAGTCATCACAATAACACCTCGAGCCAGCAGTCCTAGTAAAAAAACACAGCAACATGCAAATACAAGGTGCAGGTGTAATAAATCCATGAGTAAAGGCTATAAACATAGCAAATAGTTCAATCAATCCTGAAGAAAACAAATAGGCACTCTCGTTCAATCAGCAGACGGATGATGCAATTAGTATTTAGTAGTCACAACTCAGCAAAAACCACAATATTAGTAAAACCAGTCAACTGTCACAACATCAAACCACATAAACCACTTACTCTCTCCGGTTGACCACGAGGGTTCTTAACTAGAACCAGCGGTTCACCTTTGCCAGCGGCAAACGTTTCAATTTTAAAGTTTGCTGGTCGATCAATACAGTTACCGGTAGGTTCAAGACCTGATCAAACACAATCACTGAGATAATATGATGTGCTTATTAACCTTGTAATGACTGACAACAGTTTAGTAGTAGCTTACAGTGACTATTGTTTACCATTATCAAAACGTTTACAGAAATTTAGCTTGAAAAATAGCCTAAACCATTGTAAGATATCAGGAAGTTCTGTAGATAAAAGTAGCTTCAATCGGGAGTTGTATGCCATCTGCCCATCCATACATACAAAACAATCAAATTATTACTAAAAAAACATAATTTTATGTTGATAGGTTGCTCACCCGGCCCGTATGCCCTGACCCTAGCTGCGTTAGTTTTGGGTCTCATAGGTGCCTGTTGGCTAAGCTTAGCATTGGGGAACTGAGATAGGTAGGTCATCATTGACTGTTCATCCACCTTAGGGTTGACCATCTCCTCTGGTTTGATCAGCTACATGAAACAAGTAGAGGTCAGTGTAGTTAATAAAATAGAGATTATTGCAGTACATATCATGACGACAGTAACTCCCACCTAATATTATACCAATGAGGTCTAGAGTGTAACAGAATGTGTTATTTCATACCACTAAATCTTCAAAACTTCTCTTCTATAGTTGTCACTACATATCCTGCTTGTTGTGAACATTGATAAAGTATGTAATTACATAATTTAGACCACATATATATCCCACCACTATTAATATGTTTGTACAAAATACATCAACAGATGCCGTACATGGCTTGCTCAGCTCAAGCGTACACCCACCTGTGGTACATCCAGCCATTTCTCCGCCAGGTCCATAGCCTCAGTAGCATTTCTCTTGGCTTGGTTAGGATCCCAGTCTTGCCAATCGGGACACAAACCTGAATAATGAATAAAACCTGTCTTACAAGTCCTGTAGCTTATAAACAATTTAGGACTGTATCACCTCCACCAATGCCACCGACAGCGAGTTCATATCTCCGCCATTAAACTATGTATAATTTACATAATTTAGCAAGACAATTCCAATAGTATTCGTTTTTTCAATGATGATACAGTGTGAGTTTCACCGAAGCCAAAATGACTTTTCCTTCATTCAAATAAACTGAGTTGCAAACCTTTCATCACATTATATCTTTGTACAATGTGAACACTCAGTAGTTCCGCTCGAAATCACAACCATATCAAGCTCTATGTTACCGCACATTACACTAGACATCTACTCTTTACCTGCTCCTATATTAGCGTACATTACACTTTAGCCGGTCCAACATGCTAATACATATTGAACAAGACGTCTACGAGTTGCCTGGTCTCATGCGCTACTGTATATTACATCAAGCATCTACACTTTACCTGGTCCCACAGCATCAACAAGAGCTCCAATTGCCTTGCCATCATTCCAGTCGGTGGTGAAGTTACGAATAGGAAGCTCTGGCACTTTGTTTTGTACCCAGATGAGCAGACGCTGTTTGGGTGTGGGGCCCTCTCTGGCTCCTGGAGGTCCGTAATCTTCCTCTCCCTCCCAGAGAGGCATAGAGATAGAGTAGTGGAGAATGAGTGTCCATATCAGACCGAGAATCAGTTTAATTCTACTGTCTATGATATCTGTACTGTCTGCAATATCAAATAGGTAACTAACAAACACTAGATCCAGTAATTATAGTAAAGACGACGCATAGAGCATTATATACTGTAATTAGTAGATAGCAACTTAACGTCATTGAACCAGATAACATTATTAATCATACCAGCAGGTGAGAGATGCCTATGCTGTTTCTAAGCTTGGACCTCTGAAATCCTCTAGTTTATTCAAATTTAAACTGAAGAAATTATATTTACCATTTTAACAGTAAGTATGAGTTAGTAGGCTATCGGTGAGCCTTGAAATTGCTAGTGTTTAGAGGGGCAATCACTAATTCTCTCACCAGTAGCTAAAGTAGGTCTTTAGAAATGTCAGCTTTTATCAACACCTACTGATTTAACATCACTTGACACCATTCCCATACTGATGTACGAGTTTTAGGCTACATGATGAAAATGATCTTTTGGCCTACCAAGGTATAACGTGGAAGTATATTGATTCCTTACCAATATTAACTATTTTAATTCCTTCTTCATCCTCTAAAAATCTGAGAACGTTGGTTACATTTTCTAGTTTTTGTGAGCGAAAGTTGGGGCGCCGATTAACGTGCCTGAACTTCTTGCCTGCGAGAACTTCAACTAAAGAGATGAGATTCAATCCATCTGAGAGGTCAAACTCTATATCGGACACCGTCTAAAGCACAGAATATAGATAGCATAATATTAACATCCTGAAGGCTGCAGAGATAGACACTTGTACGGAAAATTCACAGATTAAACGGAAGAGGAAATGCAAACTGATTCCTAAACTACATGGGTGCTAGTAGGCCTCTTTCTATTAGTAGGCCTATCAGATAGCAATTAAAAAGTAACTACCACGATACATAGTTGTTCCTAATGTCCAGATCCAACTATCAACTTAATTGTGTTCATGCATGTAGATTAATCTGTCGACCATAAACAATAAAATGAAAACATGAGTGGTGGAACCTAGCTAGTGCATAAAAAATACTGCATAAAAAAATACAAATTAGTAGCAACAGCTAGGTCCTGATCACTTGAGCCTAAACACATATGCCTAGCCTATACAGCCATCTCGGTGATCCAGCAATATTTTTTTAAATTATTACATACAATGTCTGTCTAAGTAATCAGATTACATGTCGATATCAATTTTATAAATTTTACATCATTATAATTATAATTTTATCCACAATCATTTGATTTTATTTAAAATTTGAACAGCGACACTGCGACAGTGAGTTTCAGTTAGGAGTTTAGTTTACTTTTTACTTCACTATGACTATAAAATTCTATAACTTTTGGTACATGCTTGTACCTACTTGACATAAATTTACCAATAAATTTATATTTGCTATGTGGTAGACATCTATTTGCTAACAGATAAGATATGAATCTAGGCTAAGTAATGTAATTTGAAGAAATAATATATTAATATTTTAGAAAATAAAATTTTTCAGCAATACTCTCGCCTCTGACAGTTTTGTTAGCCTGCGTTTTGTCTTTTATGCTCTGTATACGTCTATCAACACAGTTTTAATCATCTCTATGGTTTTAATTACGAAAGAACGCTGCCGGTTAAATTTTCAAGTTTTAACCTTAGATAACAGGCTAAGCAATTGCCAACATGTGCGAACCACGTGAAATCTGTTATTATTAGCAGCGGTCACGTGGTAGAAAACACGTCCGACTACATATAGTGAGAGCAGACGACTCTTGATTATACAACATTGTGAGAGTAGATAACTCTTGAATGTAAAATAAAAGGATATCATTTCACATTTCAATTCAAACTAATGGTGACTGACTACCAGGGCAGTGTTTAGGCTAAATACGAGTGTAATATGAAGTAATATATGATAAGCTGCACTATGATATTATATTGTTAATGTGGTTAATGTGGTTTCGGGCTTGGTACACAGATCAGCCTACTGAAAATCACTAGGCCTACTAAATTTGTCTGTCTGGGCATGTATTGTAGCTATACAATTGATATGCTTTTCCACATCAAATCATGAAAATATCATTTTTGAATCAGATTGTAGCAGCAAATAGTCTCAGTCATAGAGTTGGCTCTATTCGGGGACGTCAATTACATTGACATCTGCTGGAGGGTTTAGATATTATTATACCCATTGTGCAGTGTAGCCTTTGCCCCTTATTTACCTTTTGAGCTGGTTTGAGGTGCTCATTGCACCATCTGGTAAATGTGTTCTTCTGAATCAGCTTCCACTGAGCGTCTTCTGCCAACTCTCGCTCCGCTGCTAATTCTTCCTCATCTGAGTACCATTCCTCCCCGTCATAGTCATCATCCATATACATGTTGCCTTTGTTGGGCCACAGGCTTCTAAAATGTACATGATGTGTCAGTTTATTAACTATCACAAAGTCTTGCATGCTCAACCAAGTGCAGAAAAGTAGACTGTACGGTAACATTACACATTTAGATTTAAAGTCCATTTAATACTGAAAAAACTGGATTTTAGAAAATAAGGTTATCTCAGCAGCAAATTCAGCCCTAATAGTTGAAGCACTGAGTAGCCTACTGAACAATTAACAAAGAGAAGACAATTCCTCTATTCACTCACATATAGATAAATATATTCTAGAGTAATGCCGTCATATTCTAGAGTAATGCCGTCTTATTCTAAACAAAGAACGGAAAAGCATGTACAAACTGAATACCATACTTATGTTTCTATTTGAAATCCATGCTTCTAATGCATTGCAAAGCTACATGTAGTCACCATAATTTTCATAATCGATCTGCGCCAGTTTTCAATATACACGTAATTTACGGTATAAAAACTTAATATTGCATGTCAGCCTATTTGCATTCCAATTAGAGAGGTTTAAACAGTTGCACTGGAATATACATGCAAGATGTGAACAATAATTATTATGATTTTATACAAAATCAGGCAATAATAGGAACTGGGAATAATTGTGTTGTAAAATTGTAATAAATATTGATATTTTGGCTAGGGAGTATTGTACATGTACATGCATAAGTATAAATGAGTGTATAGTATAAATATGTACATGTATATGTACATGTATATGTACATGTATATGTACATGTATATGTACATGTATATGTACATGTATATGTACATGTATATGTACATGTGTATGTACATGTATATGTACATGTATATGTATATGTAAATGAGTGTACATGACAAATATATAGGTTGCTCTACAACTACAACTGTACATATACATATACTGTAAGTGTAACAACAGCGATTATTGCTACAATATGAGTACATTAATACTGATACTCAAATGATTCTGTAGCACTAATCACCCCCAACATGATATTTAGTTAGAAGGTCAACAACTTATATTATTATTACACTTTGTATATTAATAGTACTTAGTTTTATATATCAAAATTCTGCAATCAGCTGTTACTGATTCTGTGTGCATAGTCTTGAAGTTTCAGTTAAAACTAGTTGTGATACAACGAAGTGTTTAAGAAGAGTTCAATTTTAAGGAGTGCTACATACTGCAGTCTTTATTACTTGAGTTAGACAGTCAAAAGCACCATGTAAACAGCTTCCTTGTATACAAATAAATTATATCGCTATGGAAACCATCATGCTACTATTGACTACCAATCTATTGTTTTATTGGTAGCGCTGGTGAAATTATGAATGTCATTATAGAGAATTTCCCTACTGTGTACTACTGTGTTGAATTTGTTACCACTGGCTATGATTATATAATAATGAAATGTACATATACACGTATCTACACTGCAAATGTGGCACAATGTAGACCAACTAAATAGAGTCCACACTCTCTCTCTCTCTACAGCAGCAGCAGCAGCAGCAGCAGCAGCAGCAGCAGCAAGTGCAAGCTACAACAAAATTTTTACCAAGCCCTATACCTGTACCTACTGCTGATTAGGCCATACACCTGTTTAGTAGGCCATAATATACAATACCTACTGCTTAGGTCATACACCTACAGCTTAGGTCATATACCTACACTACTGCTTAAAAACAGTAAAAGGGGTTAGCAGAAGAACATCTCTCAGCTTGCAGCTAATATTTACTGGTAGCTGAAAACCTTGACTTGCATGAATCTTGACATGAAGGAAAATCATATTTTTGTGCTCTTCAATCTGGTAGTCAATAATTATAAGGTTTCATTCAGGAAGAGAAGCTTAGTCTTCCTTCACTTTTAAAGGGTGGCCATGTCCCCCCCCCCCTCCTCCTCCTCTTACCAGTGGTAGGAATCATAGCTACAAGACTGAACTTGAGCAATGCACAATAATTACACAATGCATACAGCACATGCCTACAGCATGGGACAATATACATGCAGTTACAAACTATAGACAAATATCTCACAAATTTTATATTTCCTAATTCATTCATGTAATGTACTATTATAGCCTAACCAGTTTATTCCATTTACATTGTATTTTCAAATAAGTTCAAAACATCTGTGTACATTGTATATCTCTGAAACTCGACTTGATTCGTTGTACCTGCAGTTTAAATAGTTGAACTCCTTTATTATAGTATAAATGTTTTTGTTGTAACTTGTACAATTTTTCCATGTTGTATTTCATCACAATTTAATAATACTGTTTAGGTAACAAATATACACATACTTATGTACGTACATGTACACATCTACATGTACGTACGTAAGTGTGTACGTACATACGCATGTACAGAATACAATACACCCTATAAACTATTGTAATATCATTATAATTATTATAGTACATGTATATCTGCCACCAAAGAGTTCATAAGCATGAAACCACGTAATATTGTACTACAATTGGGTTAGTACCTACAATTTTTTTTATATGTTATTCTATTACAATTGTAATACTGTATATAGATTACAATATATTACATGAGATATATGTTACCTGTTATTGCCATGTGGTATAGCCATACACTTGTAGTACTCCATACTGTGGTATAATCATTTAGTTATTTAGTAACAGGTATATTGTAGATGTATTAACTGATAGTCCAGCTAGGATATACACCTTTCACTTTCATAGTATTACACATAGTACTAGATCACACAGAGTGACAATGAGCTGTATATGGGTATGTTATTCCATTGTATATTCATATCAGATTTGCATATGCAAGCTAGATCCAGACTTCATTTACCTCTTCATCAGATACTAGCATATTAATATTGTGCAGTAAAGACTGACTACTCATAGCATGTGCCCCTTCATCAGATACTAGTATATTAATAATGCAGGTAGTGACTGACTACTAATAGCAAGTGCCCCTTCATCAGATACTAGCATATTAATAATGCAGGTAGTGACTCAAAGAAGGAAATTCTGTCATAATTAATAACTAATTAACTATTTAACATTTCTGACAAAGGTAATTACTATTATGTAATTATAAACAATGCAGCAGGCTCTGAATAATTATTATATAGGCTCATATAAGTATATAAGTCTGTCTAGCAAAAAAGTATATCACATGTTTACTGTTTTACATTGTATACATTGTACCATATTAACGACGTACAGACAAACGTGACTTAGTGTTGATGGAACACAAACCCAAAGTACTGCCCTCTCTAACAATGCAATCAATGCACTTACAAACTATGTAGTATAAGCATAAGCAGCACACTGCATGTGTATAATAAGTATAGGGCTATATACTATTACATAGTATATAAATACTGCTTCTGCCTGGTATATTATTTTACATTTCTGAGGAAAGTCCATTAGCTATATACTCATACATTATACTAGCCAAAAATGGTACAGTAACAGTGCTGCTAGTATTTTACCTACACACATATGACTACTATCATTATCGCTAGTGGTAGTAGTTGTCCTCTCTTTAATCAGATTACAAAGCACCGTTATGAACCAATGGATTCAAGTCTACCGACAAATACTGTAAATTATTTATCTCAACAAAGAGATGTCAACAGAACCAGCCATCTTGGAAATATCGCTAAGTCTAACAGGTAGAGAAGAGCGACATTGGTTTTTAATAATATACCCATATTACATAATAACTCTCCGATGATGATTATATTCATAGTTAATAATATACCCATATTACATAATAACTCTCAGATGATGATTATATTCATAGTTAATAATATACCCATATTACATAATAACTCTCCGATGATGATGATGATTATATTCATAGTTAATAATACTTGTGAAGTAATATTTTATACTAGTATAATAATTAATAACAACCGATTACTCAATTTACAAATAATATAATTAGTAAGATCTTTCCAGCACCATGTGCTAACACAGTAACTACATGTACTATGATTGTACTATGATATTTACCATTACGTTACAGGTCACTATTAATAGCAATCAATGGTACATATTATGTGTGTAACAATTACACTTTGGTGTGCATAGCTAGGTCAGGTATGTAGGCTCCGCTGGTATGTTGTAACTGTACATGTATGTAGGCTGGTATGTTGTAACTGCAATAAACATGTTTTTACCAGAAATTCCCAGATCTACTTACATAACATGCAGAGCTAATCATACTCAGTAAAAGAATTATTGGTTACATAATTAATTAAGTGATTCACTAGTTTTGCAACTATGCAGGTAAAATTATTACCGACTATGCAGTTAGAAGCTGTGGTAGATTATTATTATTAGGAGTTTTCCTCATCAATACAACTTATGCATTATGTACATGTATTTCTTCAGCTGGTACTAGCTACTAGTACTACCTGTGGTACTGGTACTGTTATTCGTACTAATACTGGCACTGCCGTGACTGATAGGCCTGCTGTTATTGGTATGGACACTGGCGCTGTTACTGTCACTGTTACTGGTACTGGTACTGGTACCGGTACCGGTACCGGTACCGGTACCGGTACCGGTACTGGCACCGGTACCGGTACCGGTACTGGTACTGGTACTGGTACTGGTACTGGTACTGGTGCTGGTACTGGCGCTGTTACTGGTACTGGTACTGGATACTACCGTCACTGGTACTGTCACTGGTACTGGTATTAATTACTGGTTCGTTCCATTATTTGTATCTTACTACACTTCCTGTCAGTGAGTGGGTAAATACTATAATATTATTATGTGTGTATACATGTATACAATTATACATATTATACATGTGCATATTGTGCATAATTATTTAGGTTTATAAGTGTACAAGCACACAGTTTGTTATGTGATTATGATGAATTCACGTCTATAAATGAAAATTGCGATTTCACAAAATATTTCTGTTCTATTTATTTACACTTACTACCATTACCTGGGCAATCAGCTGACTTATTCATTAATGAAAGATACATGCAATGAGATTAACCTGCTCTAAATATACAATGACAACAATGCAGTACATGTATGATGTATACACGCAGGCTATTACGACCATGGGAATAGTTTACGAATGATTCTCCAAAGAATGCAACAGCTTGAGGTCCATCAGTTTACAATCAGAAAGGGAATAGCCTTGTTTTGAAGATCCTAAATACTCGTACTTTTAGTACATATATTGTACATTGTACATGCACTTACAGTAGGATGTTTATTCTCAAGCGTTGTCAGTTTTTAGGTTTTGATAAAGACCTGAAACATCTCTAGTACGAATCTCCACCTAAGAGGGTGAATGAAAGGCATGTGGAGGTAGAGACCAATTTGTTATACAAATAGTTGTGAGTGCTTTCAAGTTCCGCCAGCTAGAAGGGCACTGTCTCAGAGCTGCCGGTAAAATAGTAATGGGATTTAAGGTAGATCTATTTTTGCTTTTACATTAGTATCCTTCGTGTTGTTAGCTATTTTGATTCTATTAGTCTGTTGCATAGACTAGTTCTAAAGATATCATGTAAATTTCTAGTGCTGTTAGGGCCATAGTCTAGGAAATATATTCTGTATAATTATAATTAAGACAGTATAATTACTGCAGATAGCCTGAACTAATTAGAGAAACAAAGGCTACTACTAGATATATAATGTCAATGGATGATTAAGAAATGGTTTAGTGCTTCTCTACATCCAGTCAGATATTATCATTACATGACGTAGTTCTGTGTACTGTTTAGTAGGTTACTGCAGAGCATCCATGTTCGACATATACATGGTACATGTAACATCTGAGTTGTAAAAGGAATGTGTTTTCCAACTCAAAGAAAATCGAAATACATAAATTTATTTTCATAATATTGTCATTTGGAACTAACGACCAAACTTTCTTGCTTACATCTACATGTTTAATAACAAAACAAACGGATTATTTTGTGTGATGTGAACTTGTTTTGTCTAGAATGAGGCGCTGTCAGTACAGAACAGTCTTGCAGTCATGATGTAGAGAGCAAAGTAGGCCCATAAAGCTTCTCGCTGATTTCATTGCATTTAACCACAGCAATAATAGCTGAATACCAATCTATCCAGGTGTCAATCTATCCTGATACACTCTGAGGAGGTTTGACTAACATGGGATTTGAAGTAAAGTTAGCTGCCGAAAAGCTCAGGGTTCGAATCCCAAGAGAGCAGCTGGTCATGTTAGGAAAGATATCCAGTGTTAGTCACATAAAAGTATCACCCTTGTCATCCTTCTAGTGAATTAAGAATTAAGAAAAAGGTACTATTACTAGTGTTGGTTACAGCTAACGTAAAAGTAATCAAGAGAGAAGGTAACTCCAAAGTGGTAAAAATAGAATAATTGACACTATCTAAGTTTTAGATCAGAAAAATAATTGCACAATGCAGGCGTGTAGTTCATCTTTAGTCAGTGTCACTAAACGGGGAAACCCCATGGACCAGGATATAGGTCATAGTATTCAGTCACTTGATAAATCACTTCCAGTTATACCCCATAATCTTACCACCAATCGTTAGCCATAAGTTTGATGTCTAGCCAGATGTATTTACTTTGACTTGTACATTAGTTACCATATCAAGAATATATGGAGAATATTTTACTGAAGTTTTGTGGAACCTTTCCTGTTAGGAGCAGTATTATTACTAGAGTAGTTACTAGTAGCAGACTAAATAGTATAAGTATTAATTTCAATACTGTTGTAAATATAAGCAGTTGTACTAATACTAGTACTAGAGTAACAGTAAGAGTATCACTACACTACATTGTATCACCATAATATATTCCCATTTCAGATATTATGTAGTTCATGTGCATTTATATAATCACTTGTAAAACATTTTATCAAAATGCAAACTGGAGATTTTACCTTCAACATACAAGCAATAATTCTAAAGAAAATTAAAGTTTATAATACATGACGTATATGCATGTGGGTGTAGTACCTACAATTATGTTCAAGTCTCGAAGTTACGGAGGTTAGGTAATAAACTTGCAGTGAAAGTATTCACTTACTATTTCTAATGTACTGAGTCATTGTTTAGCATGAAGTTGTCTTATACTCGTGTCTATCTACCTGTAAGTTAGGTTTATTTTAATTTAATTGCTAATTGGAATTTTTGAATATGTGTTTTCGAACGTTCTCCTCTAAACTACATGTGCATATACATCCTTGTTAAACCAAGTCAATTTTATCGAAAGTAATTTACTGAACACTATTTCCCTCTGTTTACCAAACTGCAGACGTTGCAATTAAGGTAGTGACAAATCAGTATTAGCCATCAACCATCTCTATACTGTATACCAGATGCTGATAGCTGCGGATATGTAGGTAGCAGGCCTAATGGTTATAAATGGTATAAGTTCTTGTAAATTAATACTTGAGAAAACCTAACCTGCATTGCTGAAAAATTTGAATGTTTGCTATATATTATATCATCCGTATCATTATAACTACAATGTAGTATACATACATGCATATACTATCATAGGCCTACATGTAGGTACACATACTGTATTTCATGTACTTGCTGTAATACATGTACCTACTGTAATACATGCACATGGATCTACTGTAATCCATGGATATATACTGTAATATATGAATATAGTACTGTAATACATGTATATAGTACTGTAATACATGAATATAGTACTGTAATACATGTATATAGTATTGTAATACATGAATATAGTACTGTAATACATGTATATAGTACTGTAATACATGAATATAATACTGTAATACATGTATATGTATCTATCTACCCTATTACAATATCTAGTAGTCTAGTAGCTATATTTTATTGAGGGATAACTCTACCTGCATGTACATGTATTTTAGTAAGCCTATGCAAGCAAGTATATCACCCAAGTTATGCAAATATATCCATGTAAAGTACATTGTATAGAAATACACTCACATTTGAGTTGCCAAGTAGAAGATGAATATATATCCAAATAGAGTTGACTACAGTCTCAGTAATATCCCAACTAGAACTGCTCCCTACTAACCTCAGCCTTCTTAGTATGTTATATGTTTGTTATTAGCCAATGAAGTACATATACAACATACACATGTAATATATGTATTAGAATATAAGGTACATATAAATGGTACTTCAATATGTTTCTATGTTAATGGAATATGCATTAAGTCTAGCAGCTAACTAACTATTACAAGATAACCTCCAGGTAATTAGCCATCCGCTTTCCTAATTTGGGCACTGAACGAAATAAGATAGCTGCTGTTTTTATTTACCCATTCTTAGCTTCAGTTCCTAAATCTGTAGACTTAAGGGGCTGTGAACAGACCCACCCTCAATGCGACTTAATGTGCTGTGGGAGGGCTAGATTGTTAGCAATTAAGGAAGCTCATTGGTGTTGCTTAATTGAACTTTGAACTGCTGATTAATTAGCAGTCAGCATTAAAAAGAGTGTAGCAACCATAGCCTTAGTAGCGTGACTTTGTGGCATTGTTATAGTAAGTCCACACAGTTTAGCTAGAAGGTATAGCTATTAGATAAGGGAGCAGAGGCTACTTAGATGAAGAGCATCAGACAAGCTATGAACTATTACATCATAATAATGCAGTAATTATTTATTTCTAACTGGTTTAGTCTGGGTCCCACGCCCTACAAAATGCTTAGGCTAAGACTCTAGATTTGCTCCAACTGTAATCAAAATGTTACACGTAGTGTAGTACATGTACATGTGCATATAACAATTACATCGTATCTTCGTTCCTACTTGCCAAAGTCGGCGTTTACCCAAAAGTGTGCAGTCAGCTAACAAAAGTACCTGAAGGTATAGATAGCTGTGTTCATAGGAGAATGGAGTAGGTTTGGTGGACAATAGCTCAGTTCTAACCTAGTATTTAGTAGCTTGCAAGTCTACAGCTAAAAATAAATTACACAACCTGTTAGGTTTGTCGTTTAAGGCAAAAATTTTACAGCTAGAAATTTTCTCACATTCTACTTACATAAATTTAGAATTTTGATGTATAATTTGTTTTACTTCTGGCCAAATGTCGGCCTACAGATTCCAGGTGTGGAAACCTTGCCCTGCACATTTCTCAGCTATTGCTCCAACTTTTGAATTAGTTCTTAATAAATTTTATAGTTTTTGCAATAATATTTATTATGATGTAAAGCGGACACATTATTACAAATACTGGTTATGTAACTGAAATACAAAACTACTCATTTCAGATTTGTCTGCTTTATATCATACAAGAGTAGGTAACTCTTATAAAATAGGATGTACTATGACAACCATGCATTCTTCCAATATGGAAAGCATGTTTATAATGTATATGTACATGTATACTGCATGCCTTCATGTGAATTTCTATAAAAAAGATCTTGATTAGTAGCTGGCAGACCTCCAGCAGACCTCCAGCAGACCTCCAGCAGACTTCCAGCAGACAGAGCTCTAAATGGAGAGAGATGACTCGCTGGAAGCCTTTATTGAATATGATGGTCAGCCAACGATGACGACATCTATGTATATGTACAATGAAGCACCACACTCGTCTGTCTTTCTCAGTGTGTACATTTTATTACAACCAGGACTATCATATTATACAGATAGTCTGTGTGAGTGAATGACATCACAAATTCAACTTCCTAACTTGATCAACTTTGTACTATTATTTACTGTGTGCTACTAACCTCAACTCATTGGTTATGGCTTCGACTCTCTCATCGTTCCCAGTGCTCATAGAACTTGTAGTGCATATGGAGTCGTCTCGACTCCGTTTATCCATATTTTAATGCTCAGGTACGCTCTGCCATTACTCCACAGTGTCCATTATTTTAGCATGACTCTGTTGATGCTCTCCTTGGACAATATCCAGCAGCAGTAAGCTGTGAGCTTCTAAGGGAACTACATATATATGTCCCACACATGCAAGGACTAAATGTTACTAGTTTAGGGAGGTAATATAGCCTCATAACTTGCAAGTGTGAGAGACGTATTGCAACCACCCGCATTAATTGTATGATCATGTTTTACTTTTTACTTGTAATGCATTGTTAGTAACAAAACACTTGGCGTTAAGTCAGTGCAAACACTCCATTTGTAAAGGGATATATTTGTGGAAAGATTTACAATGTGAATATATGTTTGTTTCTACTAAGAACCAAAGTCAAGCTTATTTACATCCAGGTATCATGTGACTTCATTGAGCTACTGTAAGTTATGTCTAAGTTGATGTCGAGTGTATAGACAATGTAAGTATTAGACTTAACGGGTAAGGAATACTATATCACTATTAGGATTCCTTTGAATTGTAGCGTGCAGGTATAAACCTCTTAGCACTGACCACTGGTGTAATATAATGTAATATACATATTATAAAAATATTTGCTCTGTAGTATGCTGCAAGGAAAATAACTCCAAACTGCGTGTACATGCTCTGTCGGTGTTGCCAGCTCTTTGACTCTATCGTACCCTAATATTTTCTCATAGTGTAAGTATAGGCAGCTTCCCTTTGGCTCTTTGGTGTGGGCGTCTTTAGACGAGGTGGGCGTACGACTATGATTTGAATTAGACATAACTTTCAAGCAGCATATGCCAGTGCGCGGTTTTCTTGTATGCAATTACATCTACTCTCAGTAGGCAATACCACTCTCATTATGATAATATAGTATGAAGTATTGATCAATAAAATGAACTCTACTTGAGATAAAAATGTAAAAAATTATAGTAAACCATATTATTTGAATCTAACCACAGTACGTAATAGACATACTGGTAGCTGGTAGTCTGCAAACTGGATGCAGCAATGTTATTAGTCAGTAGCCATTTGGAGTAATTAGCATGATCATGTGACACGTGGAGCTTTGGCTGTTGCCAAAATAATATTGTACCTCCATTCTGTAATATTGACATGTTTCATGAGAGAGAAGATAACTTCCCATGCAAGTAAGGATTCACAGAACGTTAAATAGAGATTAGCTTGTTTATTGGACACATGATTTCACTTTCGAGCAGTAAAATTCACAGTGACACAATGTATATTAGATAACGCAGTCAGTGTGAACATTGAACAGAAACAACAGATGGTGGTAAAGTCTGAGTAGATAACCAATTTAGCAGCAGGTAAAGACTGCTATATAACGTTTAAATTATAGATTATTGTAGAGAAATATCATGAATACTGTACCATAATATCTTATGCAGCAATACTATCCTATATCAAACTGTGGAATATTTCATGACACGTTTATACCATGAGAGTCACACTGATCATAACCCTGCTGACCTTCTTTATAGTCAGTGATGCTGTCGTTCTGTCAGACTCTACCAGACAAGAACTGGACGGCTACAGGATGAGACTGAGAGTGCTGAGTAAAATGCTGGTCAGTGAATGTTCAATGTTTGGTCACTACCAGGAGGGGAGCGAGCAATTCAGTGATGAAAAATACTGGTTCAATTTGGACACTGTTGTAAGGATTTACTTTAAGATGTTTCAGGACTGGTTAGAGTGTAAGAGAAGGAAGACAGTAACCACCTCTTCTACTGTACCCCAATCTTCAACACCGACAACCACTACACCAACTACAACCACTGCACCGACCACAACCACCACACCGACTACAACCACCACACCGACTACAACCACCACACCGACTACAACCACCACACCAACTACAACCACCACACCAACTACAACCACCACACCAACTACAACCACGGCACCGACAACAACCACCGCACTGACTACAACCACCACACCAACTACAACCACTGCACCGACCACAACCACCACACCAACCACAATCACCACACCAACTACAACCGCTCCTGTTATACCACCACTACCCGCTGAATGCTTGACTGCTATAAACTTTACTGAATCATGGAGACTTGATCACAGTGGAAGGAATCATCGACCAGGTGGTGTTGATTCTTCTGATAGATACGCTTGTGATATGCGTGTGGGCACTCGGTGGTTTAGATTTACTGGCTCTGCAGGTAATAGAATGCTCAACACTTGTCCCATGGAGAGAAGTTGTGGTGCGTATTTTCCTTACTGGACAGATGGAGGAATGCCAAGTTCGGTTGGTGTTGTAACTTACATTAACACACATTTTGTATACCTAAACAGGTGTAAGTATGGAACCATTCGTATACAAGTAATGAAATGCTCCAAGACTACAGCTCATGACCTCATCTACAGGGTTCCAAGATCCTCCATGGCTGCTGGCACCTGTACGTCGGCATTCTGTGGTATGAACTAACATGTGCATTGGTTATTGTAATTGCTGACACGAAGCAGAAACTAACTGCTGTCTTCAATTTAAATACAAGTATTTAGACAATGTGCAAGGCAGATAAATTAGTTCTTGCTTACATTTGCTGTATAAAATATGTCAGTGCTTAAAACAGCAGCAATCAGTTAATAATGCAAAGTTCCACATGGTAGTGGGGTATCAATTGTAATTAGAAGTTGTCCTCTCTCAAATTATGAGAGTCTACAACTTATTATTGAATCAGTATTTAGCTAATGAGTTGACTTGGTCAGAGACAAGTCAATGTTTTAGCAGGTGCTCTCTACCATCATCAACTGAAAAGTGTGCAGAAATCAGAAGTGGCGCAATTGATCCTCTATTAAAATACTACTGTAAAATATCAAACAACCACCACACAGATGATTAATTGGTAAACAGTATTTTATTTGTCACACATTGAAATCCTGAGAAAGCATTCTAAACTACAATCAAGTAGAATACAAACAATCTCCATAAAAATATATAAATAATTAAGATGCCATATTATATTTTATTAAACAAAAATATAAAATAAATACAAAAATTAAAATGACCGAATACGGCAAAAACAATGACAGAGGAAAAGTCCATTGAACAAAACTTACTACATGATGTAAGTAAGATGCAATACACGATCAAAACAAGTATATATTCTAATAATATCACAATTAAAATTTATTATATACTATATATAGATAATACCAGTACAGGAAAAGAACATTTAAACCGTACAGAGATACCCTAGAGTACTGTTAGGTACTGGGGTGTTTTGTCAACAGAGTTTTTACTAGTGTCAAGATATCACAGGAAGATATGTTGTGCTGACGAAGCTTTTATGAGCAATACGAGACCAGCAGAAAGTGACCAGCCGAGAGTGACCAAAATAAGAGACTGAAGAAAGTGACCGATCGTTCACAACCTTCAGTGAGCTCCTAACTATATATCGTGGAAGTAGGAGTAAAAATAAAACTATTTAGAGCGACAGTGCTAGTCCCTAATGTGCACTTTCCTCCACTAAAATGAACATCTACGAAGAAATAATAAAAACTGTCAACAAATTCTAGGCCAATGAGAATTGAGACTGATTTCTATTAGCTGACAAGGTTCTACTACGTTGTGACCGCTGACCTGTAGTGACCCAGTTGTTGAGCTCAGCTTTCAACACCTTCTTATCAAATGTATCTCTGTCATGGGGAGACGACGTATTAGCAGGTGGAGAGTTTGAAGATTTTACAGCTCGTACCTGGTGGAACAAATCGTGGCTATTGGTTAGATAACACAATCTTTCATATTATTAGATAACACCAGAAGGTATAATTTAGCTGATTATTTGTTACAGTCGAGTATTGAACCCATATCTCTTCAAATATTGAACCTAACAGTAGAGCACGTAGAATTTAGAGTATAAATAACAGGTGCTAGCGATGAGCCCACACAATACTCCCATGGAGCGTTACTTCATATTCTTGCTTAATTATGCCCAATCACCTAATTTCCAATGGCTACAAATCCCCCTTACATCATGGCACCTCAATAATTGAGAACACAACTTCAGTACACAGGTTGAGTGCTTCAAACATTCTTTGGTAAATACTTCACTCAATGTAATAACCAATAAAATTCAACATTGGTTGTAAAAGCTCAAGTGTGCTGTGCTTAAGGAAGATTAATAAATAAGTGAGTACATGGAGACAAACATCACCATTTGCTTTTGAATCTGGGCACCCCTAGACTAAGCTCACCTGTTCAGTAAGTCGACCAGATGGTTGGGGTGTCTTCTTCTTTCTGTTATTACTTTCAGAATTCTTCAGAATCCTACAACATACAAGTATGTGTATTGAGTAGATCGCCAGACAGACCTGCCAGGACAGACGGGGGAGGGGGCGGCTCTAGTCAACCCAATGTATTCTCTAGGGGGTCCATTAATAGACCAGTTAGGTGAAAAGGCCGTAAGTATACGTACAGGATGCCAATTAAAAAGAAATATCCGCGATAGACTAACAATTATATGACACATATTACTTATTATATCCTAAGAGATAGTGAATTGAAGTCACATGACATGTATTGATGAGAAAGAAATATCACCTGACCTTCGGTTAGCCTTCAACTGCCTTCGCTCCCTCTCCTTCCTTTCGCTCTCGAGGCGGGCAGCTCGGAGTTCTTGAGTTTGTCGCGCTGTGGCCTTCAGTTTCTCAGTTAGCTGTGAACAAGTAGAGCACTTACTGTGTATATACATTGCATACACAAGTGTACTTACTGTGTATATACGGATGACTGTATATACATATGGATGGCTGTATATACAATGTGCATGCATATTATTGGCCTACATGTAGGTGTGTATCTATATGAAGAAGTACGCGTCAAAATTGGAAACGCAGAGTTGCCCCACCTTACCTCTTTTCTCCTTTTCTCCAAATCAAATTTCATTTCTTTCACCTTTTCATCTTCCACAACTTGCTTGTTCTTAGCTTTCCCTCGCCTGAAATAAATGTCACATTTAACCATCAAGTTGATAAATAGGAACTAGCATAACTAGAGCATCACTATATCACGGTTACTTTTAGCTATCATACATACAATCACCGATAGGGTCACTATAAAACAATGTTGTGTGTACATGCTGTACAACTGGTACTCTATGACTCTCATACCTTACCAAGCAAATACTAAGATACTGTTTACAAGACTAGCTGAATTACACATGACAACAGCACAATATTGCCATGGTTATGGTATAATAGTAGTTTGACAATCTTAGGTTGACAATACGATGGAGTGTACTGACATTGATAGTCTGGGGCAAATTTCCTTGGAGTTTGCTTCTCAATGAACAAGGTAAGACAACTCTAAAATTTGCAATTGGTTTGAGCTGCATGTACACGCACACCTGCATATTCAGACAAACCTGGTGTCATTGTTTGGCTTCTTGGGTCTTCTTATATATTCCCCAGAGCTTTCACTTTCTATATAACCATTAATATGTGGGTCAAGGTGACCATTAGTGGTCACTGGAACTAAGTCTCCATACACAAGGGGTCCTGGTCCCTCAGGTTCTAGGTTCTCAAGTTCATGTCTGGAAAAGAAAGAAGAGTTGACGAAACCAGGTGGTAAACCATAATACATGTATGTGGACAATTACAGAAGGCCTTGGAACTGTTGAGGTGAACTAAGCATGCAAAGTACCTCACTGAAAGTACAATGTACACCGATTTATAACACGTACACCTCTAGCGTGGCCAGTAGTATAATACTGTACAACACTATGGTATACATGTATGTACATGCACGCAATGTAGTACGAACTAACCACCCTTTGCAAAGTAAGGTTGAAGTGTAACCCCCCCCCCCCCCCCGTTACAAAGTGAGGTATTACCTGTTACTAAATTCTGACTCTCTGGGGGTGTCCACATTATGTTCTACTCCAGCTAAATAGTTATCAAAGTCCTCAGCCTCCCTCGACGACAGTGAACTCAACAAAGTGTGCCTTCGCACCTGGAAATGATGTCACAAAGTTCAGACAATGTCCAAGAAATGTACTACAGAGAGTAATTATCAATTGTCTACAAGGAGATGATATAAAATACTAACTACACTCTCAGGTGTGACAATAATCAAGTACTAGAGCTTAGCTAATTAACACCTTGAGCTGAAAGGTAAAGAAACGACTATGTAATGGGTAGGGTGGCACACTCACCGCCTCCTCTGTAAGTGCAGACTCATCCCTTCGTAGGTGGGACCTCAGTCTACTATAGTCCACATCCTCTGCCGGGTCATGTGGCCTTCTATTATAATAATCATCACCATAATCCTCCCTCCTTGTATTTCTATCAGCATAGCCGTTGTCTAGCCTGTGCTCCCGATTGGACAGATGGGCACGCTCAGACCCCAAACTTCTTACTAGCACATCTTGGACATGCCGGTAGGAGTTCTACAGAAAAGAGAGAGAAGTGAGTATTACCATGAATTCAGCATAACTTGATACTAAGTTAAGCAACGTGAAGCATACTGTCTATACACAAGAGAGACGAAAGTATATAACTAGCAGTGAGTGTACACAAGATAACGATATCATACTCCCCTAAACAATATCAATTTAGCCTATAGTAATGGAGCATTCTGGTACTTCAAATAATCGTTTCTACTATTACACACATTGTACACAGTCCTCGCTACTTTTTAAGAACAAAGTTGTGACTTTAGAGTTGTCTTCTACTCGAAAATGCAGTAAATAATTGAGAGGATAACTCCAAATAATCTGTTGTTGCTCATCACCAACAGTGCTGCTACTCTTCATAGTGCTTCAACCTATGGCACGTTACGTGAATATCTCTGATTTTAGGCTATTCTCAAATATTGGAGGGGAGACTAGACGATACCACATTTAGTATACATACATGTGCTATCTACACTCTCATTCTACCTTTGTATGTCTTCATTCAAACCAACCAATCACAGTTCTCATTCACCACCAATGCAAAACTATGCAGAATTGTCTCGCTTTTAATGTTCAATATAATTCAGAGTCCTAGTAAACCTATCACATTTTGGAGTTGTCTGCCCAAAAATTTCTTATAGAAGAAGTGCAAGATCTGAAAATGAGTTATTGTCTTTTAGAGGAACCAGTCACTCGTCAACTATATCTGGTATACCAGATGGGCTGGCAAATAACTACAATATTCAATATCAGTCCCTTCCATACATAAATCAATGAGTAATGATAATAATAATATACTGAATCTGCGAATTTGATATTTCCCAACGTGACACTATAAAATAGGCTAGTGATATTTCTCTCTTTGATATATCTATGTATACAGAGGTTGCTTTGTTTGAATTAAAAGAGTAATTCTCATTCTCATATTATTTTGACTGCACTTATAGCTAGACTATTAGAGACAAACTACAACACTCATCCACTCTAATGATAGCTGCTAAGGTACCTCATTGTCAGCCTCCCTCTGATTGGTCACGTCTGCTGCACGCCATTTACTTTCATTCATACTCAGAGCTTCACGGAAAGCTTTCCTAACTCTCTCTGACTGCAGACGACATTTCCTAGAGTTGACTCTCGCTGCTTCCAGTTCTCTTACTGAAACGATCATACAAAATGTACAATTCAGTGATGTCATGACTGAAACAATCATATGAAATATATAATACGATGATGTCATGACTGCTGTTGTCTAGAGATCAATGGTAAACTGCAAAATATTACAGTCTGACAGCAGACGATCATGGAGCATTTATTCAAGTTTATCCGAGTCACGTTTGATATTACCAACAGTTTCTTATCACCATATTATATTATGAATCCAGAACATCTCAACGCTAGAGCTTTGTACCTACCCATTTGGAGTTGTCTTCCATACCAACTTATCAGAGCAAACAACTCCAAATACAACATGTATATATAACATTATCATTGGTTATTACACACACTGTAGCTCAGTTGTTGTTAGCAGCGGTTTAGTCAAAGATGTCCTTCATCCAATGACCATTATAAATCAATTTTATAAGGATTTTGAGGTTGCTTCAAGAAAACTGAAGTTAGGACAGCTTTGAGCTGCCATAAACAGGTGATACATGTGACATGGTAAAGTCATTACCTAACAGTTAAAGCACTTACACTATTCATCCAACCAACATCTATGAACACATAGAGTACTAGTGTAGTATGACTTCTTACCAGCTTGTTCCCGAGCCAACTCTACTCTCCTTTCCCTCTGGGTCCTATCAGCCAGAGTCTCGTCAGCATAGTCGTACTGACGGGCAGAGCTAGATAGTCTGTATCTGTCTGTACGTGGGGAACGAGGGGATAGATACCTGTCTTGTTGGGAGTTGTGTCCTCTCCAGTTTGTATCCTCCAACCGTTGAGACTGGGAGATAGACAAGAGTACCATAGGGTCAGAGATGGACAGTATCAGAGGTAAATGTACATGATGCATGTATAGAGAAAGTGTTTGTATTCAGATTCATATTAAAGCATAGAACCTACAGTAATGTTAGAGTCAGGTAATCCTAGCCTTAGATCTTGCACTTGCCGCCTGTATTCTAGTTGACTGTTCCTCAAATCTGCTTCAATTTCTCTCTGTCTGCGCTCGAGAGCTCGGGCTAAGATCTCTTCAGTCTGCAACGTGTGAAGGTAATTAAGTAGACAATCGATATTACCACAGCTCTCTTTACTATAACTACTACCACTACTCCTACATGTACCACTACTACTACATGTACCACTACTACTACTACATGTACCACAACTACTACTACATGTACCACTACTACTACTACATGTACCACTACTACTACTACATGTACCACTACTACTACTACATGTACCACTACTACTACTACTACATGTACCACTACTACTACTACATGTACCACTACTACTACTACATGTACCACTACTACTACTACATGTACCACTACTACTACTACATGTACCACTACTACTACTACATGTACCGCCACTACTACTACATGTACCGCCACTACTACTACATGTACCACCACTACTACTACATGTACCACCACTACTACTACATGTACCACCACTACTACTACATGTACCACTACTACTACTACATGTACCACTACTACTACTACCACTACTACCACTACTACTACTACTACTACCACTACTACCACTACTACTACTACTACCACTACTACTACCACTACTACCACTACTACCACTACTACCACTACTACTACCACTACTACCACTACTACTACCACTACTACCACTACTACTACTACCACTACTACCACTACTACCACCACTACTACCACTACCACTACTACCACTACTACTACCACTACTACCACTACTACTACTACCACTACTACCACTACTACTACCACTACTACCACTACTACCACCACTACTACCACTACCACTACTACTACCACTACTACCACTACTACTACTACCACTACTACCACTACCACTACTACCACTACTACCACTACTACTACCACTACTACCACTACTACTACCACTACTACCACTACTACTACCACTACTACCACTACTACTACCACTACTACTACTACCACTACTACCACTACTACCACTACTACCACCACTACTACCACTACCACTGCTACTACTACCACTACTACTATCACTACCACTACTATTACTACTACTACTACCACTACCACTACTATTACTACTACTACTAACACTACCACTACTACCACCACTACTACCACTACTACTACCACTACTACTACTACCACTACTACTACCACCACTACTACTACTACTACCACTACCACTACTACTACTACTACTACTATCACTACCACTACTATTACTACTACTACCACTACTACTACTACTACCACTACCACTACTATTACTACTACTACCACTACCACTACTACTAATACTAATACTACCACAACTCACCCGATCGCGACGTCTGTAACCCATAAAGTACTCCTCATCAGAAGTGTAGCCTCTGTTGTGAGCTCTAGCTCTGCTAGGTACGGGTCGCTGTCTCCTACTCTCCTCACCGTACATGTTCAGATCTGTCAGACTCAAGCTACGGCTAATGTTCATATTCGCATAGGCTGAGGTCCTAAACAGCACACAGAAAAGTAACACTGGGCTACGAGCACACTAATACATGTACAAGTAAATCAACTACCCTTGGCTTGATAATATAAGGCTATCAGATAGACATACTCTTTTTCGGAGCTACAGACTCTTTAAATGTGTATTATTCCTTTATTTCACCATCTTGTTTTCCTACGTGCTACATCATAATAAACACCTCTAACTCTCAGGAGTTGTTCTTCCCTACTAATAACCCAAAGCCATAAAAAAAATTTAATTACACGTATGTGTGTTGAGCTCAGGTTTGTAAGCCATCTAGTCACATGTAATAGAATACTACTCACTCAGTAGAGTGCTGTCACCATGAAAACTGATGCTTTGGTGTAATTCAATAGTTGAGTTTACAATTCATTATTTGATTAACAAAGCATAGTATTTCCTATCAGTATAGTAAATAGTAATTTATTATTATTTACTTAACTGGCAAACAATTTAAAGCTTGTCCATTAGTATTAATTAAACAATAAGTATTTGAATTCAGAGACCCTTTAGTATAGAGTAGAGAGCATACACTACATGTGACTGCATTGCCTACAGTTAAACTGAAGGAATATTCATATCTTACTTACATGGTTCACCAACCTCCCCAGATGGTTCACAAACCTCCCCAGATGGTTCACTCTAAATGTAAACCATCTAGAGTTGTCACCTCCGCTTATTGGAATAATATTCTAACAATTTTAGAAGCAATTTCCAAGGTATGAGGAGTTTATATATCATGACCAAGTATGACTCCCATACTGTAGACATTTTAGTTAATGTAAAACTTACAAGTTTCTAAGTGCTGCTGTTTCCTTCTCCAAAGCAGTATACGCTGACGATGTCTTTCTCCTAACAAAACCAGAATGGTAATACATGTATAGCATAATATAATGTAATGTAATGTAACATGAAATAACGTCATAGAGTGTTAACAAACCACTACAGACCAACATAACTCGCATATCTCAGTAACTGGTGACTTGTGATAAAGACGTAGCATAGGATTACCTGCGCGGCTCTGTATCCAGGTCCCTAGGGCTATGAACTGGAATATCACTGATGCTAGTAAATGATCTATCTATAGCCTTAGCTCTAGCGGATGACGTATCATAAGGGGTGGATGTCCTGTTTATACCACCTCCCCCACCCAGCCCATCTGTTGTGTACGACCGTCTATGGTAGGTGTACGCACTTTGGTAAGCATCATCTAAATCAGAAATTAAAACATTTGAAAATAAACCAAATCATATGCAGCTATATGAAAGCAGTTTCATACATCAGCAAAACTTGATTAATTTCATTGAATATGCAAAATAAAATGTAACAAAATGATAAGTTTGCTATTCTGCCCATACATGACCTCTAGTAGGCTACCTGTAATAACTGACACCACACAAATCAACTGACACCTGATTGGCTATAGATCATTGCATCACCTTGACCCTACAGGTTCATGTTTCGCATACTCCTAATATGGTAAGTGGACTCTCACTCAAAGCCAGGTTGATTTCACTAGTATAAGTCTTCCAGGCCTGTTTGGTAGAATGACTCAATCCATGGCAGCAATCACACCATGCTATAAACTAAGGCACTGTAACGCCTTAATCCTACAAGTATCATCACATCGCTTAATAGATAGATTTATATATTCACCTCTTCCTACAGGAAGTGAGGTCGTCATCTCTCTCCTCGATGCCTCTCCTCCTTCTACTTCCTCTCCATACTTCTGCCTCATGAAGCGACTTTTAAATCCATTGGTTGGTCTCACAGAATCACCATGACCATTAGCAACGTGCCCTGCACCTAAACACAGTACAATACAAACACATACTACTACTGACAGTCTATGAAGTCAACGATGACTATAAGCCTGAGTCTTAGGGATTTGCATGCCATATTGCGGAGATCCTTACTTTACTAAGGCTAAACATGGGCCCCGTGCATACCATACATGGTAATTAATATAGAGAAGATCATAGTAGATGAACTATAAATGCGAAGATGTACAAAATCATGAGGGCACAAGGTCACAGTTTACCAAAGATTTACGTGTATAGGCCTACATACATGTACTCAAATAACGAGATAGAATGTACATGTATATAGAACCACCATTAATAGGTCACCCCAAGACTAGTCAACTAGTAGACCCTTACCTAACACAGTATCCACACCATCAGTTGACTGATAGTTGGGCTCACAGTCTAACTTAGACTTTGTTCTACCGTGTTTACTCAGGTGACGCTCTGAGAAGGGAGGATGGGTCCGCCACTCGCTATCATCTCTGTCAAGCTGTCTAGGTGATATTTTACCTACAAGTTAATATAGAATATTAATATAAGTCATGGAAGTGTAGTACATACAATGTATAACCCAAACAAACTTGGGGGTGTTTGGTGACGAGCCATACACATCTATCTAGCTGGTTGGTTGGAGCCACAGGCTTATGTCTAATAATGTTACAAAAATAGGTGGCAACAGTGAAATCTAAATTGCCGAAACCAGTTCAAATAAATGCAATAAAGTGAACATGGAAAGCATGTAACATAACATCACATCTATTACACAACATTGTAACCAGTTTGAGGGTTTAAAAACCGCAACAATTAACAATAAATACTGGCATCGCGTTACTGCATACACTAGAGCATGTATGCATGCACATGTACATTAGATATACTATAATGTAAACACTAATATCAGGGTACATGACATGTATATATGTGATTAGAGTATAGAGGAGTGGGGCTCACTGTGTCCTGGTAACGAGGCGTTAGCATTTGTTTACTAAATTATTTCCTATTATTTCAAACACAAAAGCTTGTCATCAGATATTAAACTGAACTCATTTCTCAGCTATCAATTGATTGACATCGGTAAACATGACAGAGTTGTTAACCCATATACCCCCTTCTCAACGAATAAAACAATACAAATATATTAACTGTTACATACATGGTTATGTGTGCTATGTATAGTATACTATGATCAAGAGTAAGAGCTGATTTCCATTTGTAACAAACTCTTGCACCCATTGACATAGGCAGTGCTCAATGCCTACATTCCTTACCATCCCTAGTGGAAAGTCAATTTGTTTACATCAAAATAATATTAATTTATAGTTTTATGTCCTTGTCATGTATTTTAACAGGCAATGAGCATAGCCTAGCTAAGGTAACTAATACAGAATTTTGTCTATGGCATAAATAATTCAAATATTGATGCTAATGATTAATGTATGCAAACTGGCTACAGTAGAATGAAACTATGTATACTAGTGTATACTATAAACACTTGGAGGTGACACCAAAAGAGGGATAAGAGTGTTGAAATTGATGAAAAGGCAAACAATTAAGCTAACGATAAGTGTTTCATTAGCGGTAGCTCCAAGTGTATAGTTACAATCTCAATATATATCACCTAGCTGTATGTTATATGTCCACATATGATAGAAGAGTGCATAGCAATTAGTTGCTATATTTACAGTGCATATCCAAGCCTCTAGAAACACACCAGAGCAGTGCAGGGGATCATTGCCCGCTCTCCATTATATTAACGTAGTTCGAACAAAGAACAAGATGTTCCACAGGAATTATCATGTGCATATATAATATGTAGATACACTGACCATTAGTTGCAATTCTAACATCTGCTCTTTGACCAATAGGAACCCTCCTTGAAACTTGCCCACCAATAGAAATGTGTCCTGAAGTATCTTCACCAATAGGAATACGTCTTGAAGCAGCTCCATTAACGAAAAGGTTTGTTGAGACAGGTTGACCAATAGGAATCCTCGATGAACCGCTACGGGTATAGATATCATTGTGAGGCTCGGCAGGTGGTATATACTCATCCTCAGCAGCAAGGAGGGCTCCGTCATACGCAGCTATCGGGTCATTGGAATTCTTGAATATGTTGTCCCTGATCATTTTATCTCTATAATCTCTACACTCTCGCAGCTTCCCTGAAAGTAGCACGATGGTTTTAATACGACTACTACTATACTACTACGAAGAGGTGATAGCACTCCCCCATCTCTCTGTAAGTAGAATGGTGGCCCTAGGCCTATAACTGCAGAGAAGGTGATAGCAAGCCCCCATCCCACCTAATACAAAATCTCAATCTAAAATGAACTATTTTTGGGAACCTATCTACACAGTATAAAGCATAGACTGCCTACCATAGCAAGTTAGGCTAACTTTTCACATAGCATCTGTCAAAGTTGCCTCATGTAGTGTAGCCCTAGATCATGTATCATGTAGTGTAGCCCTAGATTCTGTATCATGTATTGAAGGCCCATCATGTAGTGTAGCCCAAGATACATCTCTAGAGCTTCCATTTGTTGCTCAAAGCCACCCAAGTGAATTATAAAAACCACTCAAGGAATATGGTTATATCTATAACCTATATACTCACTCTGCCTGTCCTTCTCGTACTTATCATATTCATTGTAGGCGTGCTGAAAGGTGAGTCCCTTCTCTCGCATCTCATCTTGATACTCGGAAAGAGGTTTGTATATCAGTTCTAATGGCTAAGAGAGACAAGCAACATACATATTAACGCTACCTACCGAATAATTAGTGACATATTGCGGAATCCACCAGTTTTTTAAAAATTCAAAATTGAGTTACTTACGAGTACATGGATTCTTTTATCCAGTAATGTTGCAACAGTAAGTCACATACAATTAGGCCTATTAATACCGATGCAACGAATCCTGTGAACTAAGTCATTATACACAATGTAGGCTACATTATATCAATACTATACATAACTACAGAGAATCTGCTGTGTGTTATAGACTCACCTTCACGTTTAACATATCACATGCCTCTAGAGATCGTGGACTAGTGAGCACATATTTACTACCAGCAAACTCATCCTCTTCAAAGTTATAGAGGTTGAGTTCAGGCAGAGCCTTTTGTTGTTCAGCCTCGTCGTATTTCATAGTAGCACTAAGTGGGTAAAGCTGCAATGAAGAGACATAGCAGGTAGAAAATATATTGCAGTTAATAGCCTACAATGTACCTATGGGAAGGAACTAGACTAAAAAATCGGGGCAGAAGTAAACAATTAAAATGCTTAATCAAAGGGAACACAGATGAAGAGGTGGTTGACTAGGCAAATAGGTGGGTAACTTGGTGAGTAAGCAAGTTTGTAACTAGATGAATAGGCTAGCAACAAAAATATGTCCACCTTACAGGACGATAAAGTACCCTACTACACCTGTCAACAACACACAAGACATAACAGGCACTGTACATACGCTGATATGTATGCGCACTGTACATACACTGATATGTATGCGCACTGTACATGTAGACTATATGGTCGCTCTACTCAGATCTAAACCTCACAATTATAACTGTTTAACCAATGAATGTCAACTTTATTCTTGTTAGTGTAGAGTACACTTACAGTTAGTTCTAGAAATCACGAAGTTATGTAATTCAAGGCACTGAGTGACCGTGGGCCATACCTTGTCCTATGGCTCTCATGTTCCCCTTAAATGAAAAACAGAAAATTATCAATGCACACTTTAGCAAACAAATTGTAGGCCTACCCTGCTGCCCAGACATGTATATATGGTGATATGTCATCAACTTAAGAAATGATAGGCCCCAGGTTGAACATAAAATATAAAAAATAGTATCCTAAATATAGTAAATATCCAATATATTGCACCACTAAATAGCTGAGTGTGTCTTAATGACATAACCCCCTTAATAGGCAGAGTGATAGGATTAAATGAAGTAAATTCAATTTAATGTACGATAATAGTTGAAAATAAATAACTATTATAACTTTTTATAAAACTATTATACTTATTGTCCATTAAGTTATTACTAAGACATTCTTTTAAAATTAATATAAACAGATTAAATAACAATTATATACATGTAATTGTAATAAAATACAAACAATAAACTTTGTCAATTTACCAAGGTGATGAACAAGGCTAACTTAATTTTGAATATATGTTATGTCACTAGCCCAGGTTTATAGATATAGCCAACCATGTAAAATCTATCATAAGTCCACTCATAGATTATGCATCCTCAGTCTGAACTCACCATCCAGTCATAAATAAAAAAAACTCTAGAAAACATAGGGGGGTGCAAATCAATGAAAAATATTGAACTTAATTGCTATATTTATATGAATGGCTTGTCAGATCGTCTAAATTCGAGTTCTAGATAAATTATATTCACATTATGAAGCGATAAAATATCTCCACCCTAACAATACACATCAAGCGTCCGACACTTTATAAGGTCCTCACCACTGTAAACTCACTACCAACCATTCTACATGTACATGTCTTTATAAATAGAGATAATTAAAGTATATGGCCTATTTATCAACAGGTCTCATGGTAATAAATTTATAGGTAGGCCTAGCAATAGCTATTGCAACTTTGCTGAAAAATTAGATACAGACCTAACAAGTATAGACTTGAGCATATTATTTTTACTTTAATATACAAACAATATTAAAAAAATAGTAATTATTATTATTAAATATTACATAATATTCAATAAAGTCATCAACTGCTGTACTATTATTTTATAAGCCATTGATTTATATTATACTCTCATTTTATTGTAAACTGTATATTTTAGTGTATCATAGTTCAGTGTTTCACAAATAGGACGAAAAGGTCGGTGTGATAAACAAGACTATTTCTACACCATCAAATTTTAAAATAGGTTGAATTTCATTCGTAGCAGTATAATTTGAAATGGGATCACCACATGATTAAGATTACCCACACGGCAACGCTAAGATTGACAAACTCATGCAAATATGCCAACACTCATAATAGCATATTTAACATTGGCAAAACACTTTCTAGAGTTTGCAAGTCAAGTGTGGGACCCTCATAAAAATTAAATTAAACAAACTGAAAAGATTCAAAATAGAGGACTAAGGTTTATTTTAAGAATTTTAAACAGTTGAAGGAAAAGGTTAGGATAAAGTATCTACAAGAATGAAGAAAGGAGACAAGATTTCAACATTTTTTTGAGTTGCCTGGCTGAAGATATTGAACTATTTTTCATTTATGATTTAAATAAAATACACGATACAAGACAAGCTCTCAATACATATGCACCGCACATTGAAACAATTTTTTTTTATTACACATTTTGGCCCAGAACTCTGAGAGAGCTACGTTCTGGATTCAATCGTAGCACACAAAACAGAAAACCTACAAAAAAATAAATATATATATTGTCATGCTTACAATCGGCTAGCTTGCATTTATGGTACATCTTTGTATAGCTATTTTTCAATTACAACATTATCAACACAATGATGTATTTTCAGCAAGGAAATTATTTTTGAGCAGTCAGAGACTTGTTTCAAATCCATGAAAATAGCAGTCCCTGACTGGGGTTTGAACCAGAGGCCTCTACGGCACCCCCCACTTATTATGGCCACCTTGCACCTTATAGGATGTTATAGGCACTACAAACTGTTTTTTCAAAATGAACACATGTCATAAATTTTAATACCATGATAAAGCCCATTTCATGAGAATTCCAAATATGTGCATATTATAACCCTAGACCAAAAACTGTGCATGCTATGCTAAATTGAATTTTGAAAAATCAACCAAAAAATCCCATTGTAATCTGTCCCAAGTTTTTTACTGGAAGGCTATTGGCACTGTGCCAGCAGCATAACGTTACTATAATGAATGATTCACTATGTAACTGTTGCAGGCAATGAGGCATGCAGTGACTGCCAGCTGAATAGTGGATGTACACAGTAGATGACATCCAGAATATTCCACTGAATAACAGATGTACACTGGAGATGGATCTTTCAATCTTATATAGCACAGATTGGTGAAAATGTATAAACAGCGAAAACTGTGGATTGAGAGAATTGTACAAGAACTATGTAGCATGTAGTAGACTAGACACCACTGCTATAGCACAAAACTATTTTAATGCTAACATGATTACATCTTTTCACTCAAGTTTTATGCTACATATTATATCATTACATAATTACACACATATATTACATACATGTATATTATTATGTATGTCATCATCATAATAGGCCTACTGTAATATATATTCTAATGTGTAATAATCTTAGGTGACTATACTTATTATAGCACTACATAATTTAATAGATTGTACAATGTAAATATTCTACAAATGCAAAACCGTAAGGTATTCCAAGATATTTAGAACATGTAACAGGGGTCGAATAGATCTGCTATGTATAGTATGACAAAAATGTAGCATGGAAGATGTAGGATATATAGCAGCATAGTGACTGTGATATGTTGGATGCATGGCTATGTACTAATAATAACAATATGCTTATATCATAATTATTAATATTCTACAACCATATCCATATGTCATATGACATGAGCAGTAACAAGCTGTGCTTGTAGCCTACAGTCATGTACATCTACATCTACATGGAAGCAGTATGCAACTGCAAGTATTGCTTGTATGACTCACTATACAAGATTTGCATGGAGCTTGGGGGTACATGTGTAATCCAGCACGTATTGTAGTATAAATAGCATCAACAATAGAGGAGTTGTCTTCTTTATTATGGAAACCTAAGTATTCTGAACCCTGATTGGCTGGTTACATTAAGTAAAATTGTCGACGAAAAAAAATTTTTTCATTACAAAAATAACATTTTATCTGTGAATTTGCCACAAATCACAACAATAATTTAGGAAATGGTAAAGAAGACTTGTCTGCAGGGGCAGGTAAGGTCAGACTTGATCAACTAAGAAGAATTATATTATTTTATGGCCTCTGAACATAGTACAAGTTTAAATGCTTATAAATATTTAGATATTTTACTAACAGAGTGGAGAGCACTGGCGACATCGTTCGCAGAATCTCTAGTTTCAGGAGATGTAAACATTGTTAGCCTAATTGCAGTCCTTCACACCATAAATCCAATTTTGAAACTGGTCGAAAAAGCGACCGCCATTCTTATAGAAAATTCCCCGCAGTTTGACGTTGCGTTATCGAGGGTGTTTGTAGCGCCTAGATGTTAGGGGGTTTGGCCATTTTTTATATAAGCTAATTATAAGAATGTATTTTTAGCAAGGGAAATTATTTTGAGCAGTCACAGACTCAATTCAAATCCATGAAAATACCAGTCCCTGACTGAGGTTTCAAAAATAAAATGAAAATAAATACCTATAAAATATATATTGTATTATTTCAAAAAGAAACCTTACTACACTATGACTATGATCTATCGCTGACTATACTATGAGTACAGTATGACTAACACTCGACTCTCGCACTCTAAGTAAGTAGGCCTACTGTAACTGCTACTCAACTCTACTGTAACAGTTACAGTAACTGTACACTCCATTGCACTGATATCTGACAGATTCTTTGGTGACTGTAAAGCAATTTCTGTAGTGCATGCTTCTATCTATTAGATAGAAGCTAGCATGGCATACTGATACACCACACCACTACAAAAATCGTTTTTCAGTCCCAAAAAACATGTTATATTTTAGTATTAGGTATAGTATGTTTTAAAAACGAAAAGTTAGATGCATAGTGCGAGCTTTGCAGTTTTCAGAGATCAGATAAGAAATATCAATAACTGAACTGTAACTACATCTGATACATCATAGGTCTAGATGATATCGTCAAACGTACTTTTGATATCATTTAAATCTCACTGGGATAACAATATATTTTAGCTTTTCAGGTCTCCATACCCCAAGAGTTTAATACCGCTGTGATTGGTCAACGCTCGCGAGTTTTGTCCAATAACATTTCAATTCAGTATAAAAACAAAAGACTAAATGTATGTCCTTTTTCATGCCGTATATAACAGATAGTTTACTTGCTGGAAAGGGCCGCGGACTCAAACAGGATACCAGCTTCGCACGCTCAGTCTCGTGGTAAGACGTGACAGGCAACATGGCATCAACAGCTAGTTCAAAGAAAGGAAAAAAGAAAAAAGGACAAACTGTAAATTTAAATGATTTCCTTAGTGGAGGAACCAACAATGCCCCAGATGGTAAAACAGTGGTTACTCTCAAATCTCAGACCTCCTGGGCTGATGCAATGGAGGATGCAGACGGGGAAGATGATGATTTCCTAGGGCCTACCGAGCAAATCGCCCTCCCCACAGCTCCAAGGGCTGCTCGGCAAGAAATTGATTTGTCCCAACTGCCTGACAGTCCTCCATACAAGGCGTATGTCGGCAACCTATCCTATGATGTCGATGAGGAGGCGTTGGGGAAGTTTTTTGCCGAATTAAAAGTCAACAGCGTCCGTCTTATCCGCGACAACGGACGAATGAAAGGATATGGATATGTTGAATTCGATGATAAGCAGTCATTAATAGAAGCTTTAAAGGCGACTGGCCAGACTTTGATGGCCAGAAAAATCAAGGTTGATCTAGCCACACAATCTAACAGGGATGGATTTGGTGGAGACAGAGAACGTGATGGCAGGGGTGGCAGCCAAATCAGTGGAGAAGGCGATGCCGATGACGATTGGCGAGGAAGTGCCGCGGCAAATAAGTCAAGTTATGATACCGGTTCTTATGGTGAGTTAGTTGTGTAAATATTTTATCTTGTTGGCTTCTATTTGTTAAGGTTCAGATCAAAATGACCATCTAGTTTATCCTACAAGCACTGTAGCAGATGTATGCCAGCTAACTATCCAATCCTATGGCTTCAACTGAGCTGAATATATATGATTAATTTAATAAGCCCCTGCTACAGACGGCGGGACGGAGTCATAATGGTAAATTAGTAATGTTATTATTAGTCAAGTGTTTAGTAATACCTAGGCCTACTGCAGTTAGTGAGCTACCAAAACACTAGTACGAGTAGCCTAACTACTAACAAACCTAGCTCTGTGCCTGATCAAGTAAAGCTACTGGGTAACATAGAATAACAATAGGCTAAACGTTCTCTAGTTCTGTCTTAGTGCCTCGACTTCTATGTTTGTAGGATTAAAGGTTCCTCATAATTATCACCTCTTCTAATAGGTTGATGTTGAACCTATTCTACTAGTAAATAGTTGGGACTACTGACAGGACAAATGTTGAATCTCAGACTAATGTGAGATGCATATTTAGTACTTTGTATATAGCAGATCTCTTTTATTGGCATAACAATAAAGTGTACCTGATTGTTGGCTTATAGGCAGGCACCGTGATAATGGTTATGGAAGAGATCGTGATGACAGGGATGGAGGTCGGTATGGTCAGAGACGAGGTTATGACGACAGAGATGGTGGCTATGGTCCTCCTAGAGACAGATATGGGGGTGCTAGTGAGGCCGATACTGCCAGTAGTTGGAGCCGGGGTCCTCCCAGGTTAGATTTTTGGAATTTGTAGTTGGTTAGATTATCGCACCGTTTTCAGAATTTGAATAGCATCTATAAAGTTGTACTGTAGCAATTGTTATTGGTGTTAGCAAGTATTTTGTATTGCTAAGTAAGGCCAATTGTGAAGTCTAGAGATTAAATCAAAGGCATTGTAGTTTAAACCCCACTGACTGGTAGCTTTAAGCTCTAACCAGTGTTCTACTGAAGTGAAACCAGCCATCTGTGACCTTCAGAAAGAGGAAGTGAGTTGTAGTTAATCTGCCCACTCCAGCAGACACATGTGTATGCTATAGGATACTATTGTTTGTGTGTTCCACATGGTACAAGTACAACACTGTTACCTTATATAGGAGTATGGCATCAGATGACAGAAATGGAGGGTATAGCAGGCGGGGCTATGAAGAGCCCAGCAGGCGCGGGTATGAAGAGTCATCCCGACGTGGGTATGATGACAGAGGTAGTTATGGTAGACGCGGAGGATACGATGAAAGAGATAGCGGT
Organism: Bugulina stolonifera; assembly: GCA_935421135.1. Taxonomy (NCBI): domain Eukaryota; kingdom Metazoa; phylum Bryozoa; class Gymnolaemata; order Cheilostomatida; family Bugulidae; genus Bugulina; species Bugulina stolonifera. Next base: position 4,664,120 of record OW285190.1, on the reverse strand, counting down.
TATGGACGGCGAGATGGAAGGTATAATGATTACAATGGTGCTAGCAGACGAGGTGGTGGTGCTTACTGGGAAGGTGGACATGATCGATACGGCTCTGACCATCGGCACAGCAGTTACAATAGAAACAACGTCAGGTAGTGTCCACTGGTCTCAACCTGGTCACTGTTTGTCATTCTTTCTGTTTTACCTGTGTGAATGGTGTGTGTCATGTATGATGCTGTGTGACTGTATATGTGTAGGTAGTGTTCGGTTGGGGCGTCTTCTCTTGTGACTTTCTAGTCCAATGGTACCAAATTACTGTTGACAATTACCAATTTTCAAACCTACAAAGTTGTTATCAGAAATGTCCATGGCAGTGTAGACTATACAGTGACTATTACTTTGTGTTGATGCTTTACTAGTTGGTAGTTTAGAAGTAGAACATTCTTAATGTGAAACTAAGCTAGACATAACTAAACATGCTGGTGAAGGTTATTCACATCTCAGTTTCTAAGCTTCTTTCAAAACATTCAGTTGCAAATCAGTAAACAGCTGTTTGTGGTCCTGAGCACCCATTCATACCCATTCATACCCATTCATGAATGCAAACTCCCCATTAAAAGTAGTCTTCAAGGGAATTCCCCAGTACTGGTTTCAGACTCACTGATCTAGTAGCCATGGATGAGTGCAGTATCCAGGTGACTTGTGATAATAAGAGGCCCCAACTGTAATGCAGTCATTGTATGGTATCCTAGAATTTGGCAATATGCTTTACAAGGAAGTTTCTTCTCTTTCTTGACTTCTAAACAATTATAATTATTTATGACATGGTTGTGTTGATACACAATGACACCTGTCTCTTCCCATGTTATCACTCTTATTATGTAACATTTGTAAACAATGTGTTATAATCTACACAAAAACTAAACAATCCTGTTTAACCTGTTGTACTATTACATGACCTGTAGCTCTTTGGTACACTGTCTACTTATTGCAGATATGATGATAGAGCATCAGAGGCTCCAAAAGAACGACCAAGACTGCAGCTAGCACCTCGAAGCAAACCAGCCGAGAGTGATGACACAGTATCATCATCTACTGATGCACCTAAACCCTCCATATTTGGTAAGAATTTAGTGCATTTGGTGTACGAACTGTAGATACATGTACATTGTGTGTTCACAGCATTATTATGAGCCTCCAACAAATGGATGGTGCTCTGTAAATACATTGTATGTTAGCTTGCTTAGCTGGTGTATTGGTAGCATGTTCTGTTCACTGTGCCAGGCGATTAGGTGTCGTAGAGGCCCTGGGTTCAAACCCCAGCCAGGTGTTTTCATAGATTTGAAACAAGTCTGCGACTGCATCAACGATAAATTCCTTGCTAAAAATACATTATATAATATATAGAAAATGGCCAAACCCCCTAACATTGTATGTTAGGTTTTATAGTCTTGTGTTACTGCTTACCCAACTTACACACCAGTATTGTAGAATGTACATGTGTTTTGTTTGGTATAACTATTAGTCTCTTTGTTCATATCTACTAAATTCAATACTAAATTATTACCATTTTTCTACTTCCTGCATTATAATTATAAGGTACAGTAGATACTTCAGTTGCTCCTTGTGTAAATAATCATCTATTATTATGGCTCTCTTACCATCATATTATTATGACTTATCTACCTCTCTAGGTTCAGCTAAGCCTGTGGACACAGCAGCTAAAGAGAGGGAAATTGAGGAGAGACTAAAGAAGAGGGAACAAGAGACACGCCCCCCTCGTGACAGTAGAGACTCAAGAGACTCTGGCTCTTCATTCGCTTCCAGAGACATCAGGACTAACGTAGAAAGACGGGTTAGTATGCAGTCTTCTTTCTTAGTTCTGCTCTTACCATTAGGGAGCAATGTTAACCTAGAACTTGGGCTATGTCTAGCTCATGCCATGTACATGTAGTATAAACAACACCTTGGAAGGGAACTTTGGCCAGGAGATCTTAGACAGCTCCCATTGTTCCCGGTTTGGTGCAGTTGGCTCTACTGCTATCGCTTTCTTTTCGCACACTCTGCCTGCATGTAGGTGGTTGAAGGTGGCAGTACATGTGCCTACTCTCTCGCATGGAATGTATCTACATGATATTGTATACGTTATGTTCATATGTTCAGGTATTCAATACTGGCAGTGAGCCAGATAGCTCTAAACCCCCAACCAAACCAACCAGTGAGCAGCCAAAGAAATCATCAGCTTCAGTGTTTGGCAGCGCGAAACCAGTAGACACTGCAGCTAGGGAGCGAGAAATAGAAGAGAGGTTGAGGAAAGAGCGGGAATCTACTTCCGTCAGTGCTGCAGGTGCGTCTGTTCAGTATGTAGTGAACATTGCCATACGCAAACTGCTTTTCTCTTTAATTCTCTAGATGTATACAAGTCTGTAAGACCTTAACAGGAAATAGTTGAATTTTAGACTCGGCTTCAGAGAGAAAGTCAGATTATAGAGAGGCTCACAAAGACGGTCCCCGACCAAATGCATGGAGTAGAGGAGCTCCTAACACTAGTAAGTCGTAACCTAATTGCTCCATGGTTATGTACCCAGCAATGTGGGTGTCCTGTGGACTAGATAACTGTTTGTAAGGATGCTGTTGCTGCCACTCCAGATGTTGCTATCTTTGTGAGGTGGTGCGTTCTTTAGGTTATTGTTTATGTTCTACCAGAATTGGTGTGTTTTTACCCACCGCTGGGGTCTCCTGTCTTTGTAATCATCAGTTATCTACATCCTATGGGGAGTTTATGCCTTTGTGTCCATCCAGTGATTCTCATTCATGTAGTATACCTTGCCAACTCTATTGTGATGTTGGCAGTAACCAATGATTGGTATAATATAGGTTGTAGTATTAGATGTACTTAGACAAAATTATGTAATAGCCACGTGGTGTAAGTGTACTTTTCGTTGTCTAGGTTCAGAGAGAGCTAACCATCGAGCACACAGAGAGAAGAAAGAGCGTGCCCTACCCACTTCTATTGATGAGATGCCAGTCTACAAGGAGACACAGAGTAAAGACTTCTCAGATGCTAACATATATGCAGGGCTGCTGGGCAGTGACGGCGAGGACGAACAGCATGATTGAATTAGCTTCACCCACTCCCTCAAATCACGTCACGTCTCTCCTGCAGTACGTTACGTTTCATTCCTGAGGGACTTGGCATCGGCCCTGTGTACCATCCTATCTCCTCTATCAGATTTTATCAGTGCCTCATGGGTTCTAGTTCATCAGCTCCTCCTCAAAAGTGCCGCATGCGTCAGAGAGAAGATGTGGATAATCATAACTGCGATAGCTGGCCGTGCTATGCTAGTGCGGTAGACGAGGAACTGTTACAATGGTTCATTAGTGATGTGGGACGTCAATCAGTATTCCTTTGTAAATCTGTATACAAGTGTGTGAGACACTGCTTTAGCTGCATGGGGCCGGTGTATTAAATGTTTATTAATTTTTATGTAATTATTCATCCAATTAGCCTAAAACTTATGCCTACTCGAATTCTGATTTCATTGATGCCTTGTTTTTCTTCTATTTATAGTTTTATGTATGATACCTAAATACAGGCATGTGCAATGGTAGATTTATTCTTTTTATTCATTGACTCAGTCAATGTAGCACCATGCAACAGAGCACATACACTTTATGATATCTAGCTTTGTCCACCAACTCCAAGTTTCAGATCATTTTTCTTAGGAAAATTTCAAACATTTCTGCTAGGACTCTTGTTCAGCCTTGGAGGATCCTCCAGCATGAGTATTCTATGACCACTCGTGTGGGTGTTTTATCTGCACTAAATTTACTACTTCTGTTTATTTTAATAATGTAATACAGTTTTCTACCAGTATTTGGTTTTGTGAGTCTTACTGAATGTATCTAGATTCTCTCAACACCTGTACTGCGGGCAATGAAAATAGTATGTGCACTTGGTACAACTGCCATAATGGAGTTGGGCACTCATTAATTTATAAAGTTATCCTCTCCCAACAACTTTATTAGCCAGGAGAGGACAACTTCATAGCACAATAAATTAATACCATGTACATGTATGTAGCTTATGAATTCTCAACCTATATTGTACATGTACTTCTAAATAACAGAAGATATACATGTAGTTTCTTGTAAATGTTCATGTAATTAAAACCACATCACGACCCATCGGCAATAAGAGAAGTTGGGGTAGTAAGTACTAGTCAGCTATACATTGCAGTCAATCAGGTTCACACCATGTAACCATTCCATGACAAACATTTCTGCTTCTGCTCTATTTACAATTGGCTATAGTCTAACTGGGGGTCGAACTACTACTGGGATAATAAACAAATGTAGAGGTTGGACCAGAAGAGAAACTAGGGGAATTATTACTTCTTTGATTGGACTGACATACAGTGTACTTCCATATAGAGCTGAGAATTCATATTCTACATTCTACAGTCTTAAGAATGGACAATAACTCTTTTGTTAGGATTAGTTTTAGCATACCACTGCAGCACCTGCACTAACTGTATTGTAGTTTCACTAATTTTATAACACCTGTAAGGTGACAGGTGTGGCAAAATAATGGTGTGTACCACTGGTCACTGACTAAGACTTAATGTGCTTGATTACACAGTTTATGTGACATACACTTGAAATCAATCATCATAGGAAATTAAAAGACTGAGAACAGAAGTTATCTTCTTTTTTCAATCATTGTATAGACTAATTGTCAACTGTTAGCAATATAATATAAATATAATGTATTGTGTACAAACATGATGCATCAAGTAATGCAAATAGATGTTCACACAAGATGATGTTTGTGTCTATAAACATCTACATTACATGCCACTCTGCTCATAATGGTTTTCAAACCAGTGACCAACAATATGCTGGATGTTAGTTGGAAAACACTCTGAGCTGTGCCTAAACAGTCAACTAGGCAGCAGAGAGCAGGTTGGAGTTGTTGACAGAGCAGTGCTACCAAGTCATTCAGCGATACCCTTTAGATTTAGACTTTTACGGAAACTAGTGACCTCTTTCTTGTGTGGGCATCTGTCTACATTGCTCTACTAGAAAATAGTGCAAGAGAAGATGTGGATCATTCACAGAAAAGCTCTGTCTATCTTGTTCTAGCCAATTACTACATGTACATCTACATGTATGTATGAAGCAAGGAATTTTTTGCATGAACTTTTCTAAGATTGAAGAGGAGACAACTCCAAGTTATTAAGAACTGTTCATTAATATGCTACTCATCAACTCATTCATGCATTTCAACTTGGAATGTTTACTGAAAGCAGCTAGGCTGGTGGCTGCATGTAGTATTGCAGTATTGGTACAATCTGTTGGGAGAAGCTACACCCAATTATACCACATACTATAATATTACACCCCTCCAGATTGTACCAGCAGTCTATTATATTATTAGCAGCATCCAACAAAGAGTACGACAGACATGTGAACCTAAATGAGCACTAATTTATATTAATATAGGAATTCTGGAAATAAATGGTCTTGCATTTGTCTTTCCATTGTGTTGACCAAATGGTTGTAAGGCATGTCTGAAACTTTAACACAGTACCACATAATGCTATCAATAAGTGTGGTGCCCTCTATATAAAGTAAATTTTTATGTTGTGCGCAGATTATAATTATTATTTATACTATAATTTTGTTACATAAAGAATTATTTGTTCCATTCCATGGCATAAAAACATAATTATTGACCTGGAAATCACGATTAAGACATTTGTGTGCTTGTAGACAAGATCAAGATTTGTGCCTGCTGAGCATATAGTTATTTCTTCTTGTGGTTAGCAGATCTACCCTTGCAGTCATGGCTACTCCATGTGTGGTCATAGATTGTATGTAGGTTTGACACCCACAGACTTTGGCATCTCTTCATTGGCCCAAAATAGAATATAATATAATGTACAATGTACATGTACTACAACTTTTGAACTCAGAACATTATGTATTACCTGCAGCAATATTAAATCTAAGCCACTGAATATCTACATACGTGGTAAGAAATTGATTTGTCTCAGTTGCCAGATAGTCCTCCATACAAAGCGTGCGTCAGTAACCTGTCTGATGATGTGGATGATGAAGTTTTGGGTAGGTTCTTCAGCGATTTAAGAGTCAGCAGTGTCCAGCTGATTGGAGATAATGAATGGATGAAAGGGTACAGGTTTGGTGAGTTCAATAGACGCTTTAAAATCCCCTGGTAAAACTTTAATGGCCAGAAAATTAAAGTAGACTTAGCAACACAGTCTAACTCCAGGAATTCTTTTGGTGGCGATCGAGAGAGCATGATTGCCGAGGTGGAAGTAGCCAAATCAGCGGAGAGGGAGACGCCAGTGATGATTGGAGAGGAAGTGCCACTGCAAACAAATCATCGCATGATATTGGTTCTTATAGGAAGAAATTTGTGTATATACTCCATAAAGTTAATCTTGTTGGCTTCAGTTTGTTGATGTCCAAATCTAAATGAACATCTTCATCTAGCAAATCGTTTAGCAGCAGCTGTTAGGCCTACTAATCAACTATCCTATAGCTTGTCTGCTTGCTAGACAGGACTGGTTGGGGTCATTGTGGTAAACTGTAGTCTGATGTGTAGTAGTAGCTGCTGCAGGTACCAAAGAAGGAGTAACTGCAGAGCTGCAGTACCTTGTAGCTGCATGTATGTGCCCAAGCTATTGGGTACAAGCTCAAATCTGTACTGGTGTATGAAACATTCAGCAAAACAACAATAGGCAAAAAGCTAAAAATCCTCTGGCTTTATTCAAGTACCTGGGGTCCTTTATTTGTAAGGTGGTATAGATAGTATGGAACCAATGGGCACTAATAAGCTATTGATCATATTTAGAAGTTGTCTTCTCCTAATTGAGAGAGGACAACCTCTAATTATGATCAACAGCTTGTTAGTGCATATGATGGGACCACTGCCAGGACATGTTTGAACTATAAGAAAGGACAATATCACTCTCAGCTACAGACTCAGATGAGGTGGATCCTTGGTGAGAGCACAGTATAAGTGTTACCAGGCAACAACAAGCAAGTGTTCAGATAATACCCTATTGCTGTTACTGTTGCAGTTTAGTGTAGTGTAATTTATGCAGCAAATAAAATAAACCGTCAGCATCAACCAGAGTTTATACTTTATTAGACGTACTCAAGTTATGTATGATTTATAATGTAATATTATTTAGTAGATTATAAAACCATAGTCAGGAAGAAATACAGTGGACTAGATAAAATACACAAGAATAACAATACATTTCTGTACAAAAGTAATATTAAACTATATATAGCACAGGCCATATAATAAATAATTAATGTATAACGTAATGATATTAGTACTATAGTATTTTAGCTTTTACATGTAGTTACTTCAAGGTAAACTTTATACAAGTATATCACATTGTTATGCTTCGACTTGGATGTCTACTAAAAATCATATCAAACAACAGGATCTTGATTTCGTAGGGAGAGGGTAGTGCAGTAGGTTATTCATACATGTATGCAAAGTAAAACATGAAGAGATATGATTGTACTTCGCTACTACAAAAGTGGAAAAACAAGAAATAAATAATAGAGCATCATAGAATCGAATATAAAAATTTTCAGATATTCATGTTAGAAAAAAACTATTTAATTTGACAAAATATAAATCTTAAAGAATCTGTTATAATACCTTGAGTGGTTAGAGAGAAACATGATGAAATAAAACTTTATCTGTTTTCTTCGAACGTATCAGTAGAGCCCAGTAGGGAGGTAGCGCCTTATCAGACATCATGTGATACTTTGTTAGGGAATTGTGCTCAGTACAGCAAAATCAATAAACTTACTGGGATGTCTAGTACATTTAAATACTCGCACACATGAGTTAAATAATAATTTAGCAGTGTTCAGATCGGAAGTCATTCGTTGATTTAAATTCTCTAAAATATTCATACAACCTCAATGGATACACAAAACAATAATGATTGTAACAATATTCAAGTACTAAAATGTTTTGCACAATGTCCAAAGTTTAATGCAAGCGCAGGTAACAGTACACGGTAGGTAAACAACACCGGAATGTGATCAGCCCGCTGACTATAAACAAATGGAATCCCATCATTTGACTTACAACATTGACTAGTAACGAGTAGCAGACGTGAGTGTGAGTTAATTGTGAGAATACGTTGGACTAGGATTATGACGATTGTCACCCCTGATTGCACGTGTGACAACACACTTCTCGATAATATTGTCTCATACAGTAGTATCTGTACTTCGACAGCGACGGACACCATGACTTGCTGTCTAAGCACGATGATGCTACTGTAGTTGTACGTCTTCTCGTTATCAGTGGTAATGTAGGAGTTGTAGTTTCAAATAACTCGGTGGTTGATAGAACTGGTGTAGTAGCAGGACATGCTGATAAATGACATCGTTGTAGTTCAGAAGGTTTATCATTATTGTCACAGCTATTGGTTACAGAACCATCTGGTGATTTGCACGCAACCCTTCTTCTTCTTTCACTTGCACCACAAGTGGCTGAGCACTAAAATGAGGAAAACTTCAATATTATCAACATGTTACCAACACTGTCCATTATACAGCAAAGGTTTTAATAAATAGCTAGAATAGATTTCTAGAAAATATTTAGCATACGATCTCAATAGTTTGTGTTTGGTACTAAGGTTAATTCAAGTCCTGAAGCATTGAGCCATCAGCGTGTGTTACAGACACAGGAAGTAAAATAGTAATATGGTTGACCTACCTGTGACCACTGTCCAGTGTACCACTTAGCACATGGTGTGAGTTGGCAGTCCTGAAGGAGTGTTGTGTTAGGTTTAGTAATGTGTTCACATAGCTTGCTCTCCACTACAGAGTTGGTGCTAGAGCCAGCTTCTCTGTCTACACATACGACTTGTCTACTCCGAGTACCAGGACCGCAGCTAGTAGAGCACTGTGGGAAGAGAGTACCGCAGTCAATATGGAGTCAACCAACATAATATCATGAGAGCAAAAACAGAGCTTCAATTTTTTACTATTTGAGACTCGTAGCACACTTGTAAATGATGATTATACACTCATACGATACCATGTATTTAAGGATTTCCAATGATAGGATAGCTACCTGAGACCAAGCAGTGATGTACCAATCTACAGCACACTTTTTAGCAGTACAACGTCTGTACACTGCAGGTTTAGCCTGAGAACCACAAGCACTGTCACTTATAACTGAGCTCCTCTGAGATTGGGACATACAGTAGACAGCCCGCCTCTGCATACCTGCTCCACACGTTGCAGAACACTGTAATAGAGTTTGGTACATGTATACATGATGTGTACACATAGATTTTTCTTCAGAAGAAAATAGTGCCACTGTATAAATTTAAATGTCCAAGACTTGGGACTTACCTCTGACCATCTTCCCTCGGACCACTGTGGTTTACACGGTGTAAGGTTACACCTCCTTGCTTTAGGTGGTCTCTTTCCTTGACAGTACTTATTCTTGACCCTCTTATCTCCTTCCTGGTCTACCTTCTGCATACAGTAGATGTCTCTCCTCTGCTTACCTCCCCCACACTCCCTTGTGCAAGAGGACCATTGCTGAGGCACCCACCTACACAACAAATCACATGACTGTTTATTTCCTGATGATGTTAAGATTTTTCTCGAACCGTTGGTAAATTATCAAGTATCAATCATATAGTGAATACCGATAAACATGATTGTGACCTACCTGGCAGGGCAAGGCTGTACGTTACATTTAAATCGTCCAACAAGTGGTTTCCTTGTCGCAGAACATTTATTTTCTTCAACAATTTCCCCTCGGCTAGATACGCAGGTGGCAGATAACTCTTCAAGACCTCCAGCACATTGTTCACTGCACTTAGTAGCCTCACTCTTCCATGAATAACGGACTTGGTTAGGATCAATGGGTACTACGTACTCGTACTGCACTCCTGGATTAGAACCCACAGCTAAGATCTACAAACAAGTAATTCATTGGTTAGTATTGTATAAATGATTACAGATTGTAATGAAATAAAAATAATTGTTTTTAATATCAGCCTATAATAATTTATTTCAACATGAAACTATATACATATTTTCAAACATTAGCCAATTGATGGACTGCATAGCTGTTTAGAACTTTACATTTGTCAGGGTACTACAGATATAGCTATAAATTCAAAAGCTTCCAGTTGGAAACTGCTAACTTCAAATGGTATGGTTATGTCTAGAAGCTGAGGTCGTGTATACTAGTCACCACTTACACTAACCTGAATCTCTAGACTCTCATTGGTTGGCCCAGGACTATAGACAGTCTCCAACCCGCTGTATAACCTGTTGTATGTAAATTTAGAACCTGCAAAGCTAAACTCTCCAGGCCAGTTCATTGACCAATCACCATTCAGGTAGTATTTCCTCTGCGATTTGATGGCAATAAAGCTTGAAGATGACCTCATCTCCTTTATCTGTATGTTCTTGGATCCAGGAGGGATGGTGAGGAATCCCGTGTAGTCTGTAGAAGAAGTGATGGTAACAATTAAACAGAATTCCGCTAAATATGAGATTAGATATTAGTATAGCATATGCAAAAGCTCTCGCCCACAATTAATCTTTCCTTTCTGCCTACCAACAGCAACACTGAATGAATTTCAAAATAAATTTTGATAAATGCATGTATTCATATTATACACTTCGATATATACATGAGTTGGATGTATATTATGCATGTCGATTTTTTTTATTGCTGTGTTTGAATATTTGAATTGCATATTTTGACCAATAGAATGAGATGTAAACTGCATGACTTACTTTGAGGAGTTACACGGCCAGTAAACATTCCGCGAATAGTTTCACAGGAAGTGCCGTCTCCATTACACACTCCACATTTATCTTCTTTAGCCTCAGACCAGATCTTACCATCGCAACCCACAGGCTAAAATTATCATAACATCATCATATTTATACAGTCCCTACTGTGTTGAAAATTATATGGCTTTTAGCAGCGAACCAAGTCTTTATGATGTAGAAATTTGCGAGTATGTAGCGTACCTGGCATTTTCCATTTATACAGATATCGTCTCTATCATAGTCACAGCGAGTCCCATCAATCACTTTATCATTCATTTGAAAGTAGAACTTATATCTTTCCGCTCGACAGAACAGTTTGCATTTATCCATGGCTACAAGAATACAATGTACATATATAGTGGTATAGTGGTAGAACTGGACTAACTGGTATATCTCCAATATATTACACACAAATAAATAACGATGAAGCTGTGAAACTACAACCTGAAAGGCACCTGCATCTGTTGCCACTCACCTGATAGGTACCTGTTGTCCACAGGAAACCACTTGAAGTACCTGCCCCTGAATGGCTCGTTGTCATACTGTCGACATTGCATTTCTCTGAATGCCTCCTCCCCATCTGCACATGTCTCCATGCTACATCTGTCAAACTCCTTGTTCTCTCCTACACAGTATTTCCCTCCATACCTTGGGCTGTAAACAGCAAATATGGCTAAATGTGGAAGGAAATATCACGTTAAAGACAAGTGCCAGGACCAGGAGAGCTCTTCCTTTCAAAAACTGATCACTCCAACAAAATGCCTCACTGTTTAATTGCTTCTTTTGATTCTATTAGTCTGAACGTAACTAACCTTGGACTTGTGCATAGTCTGGTGCGACTTTTAACCCCGCCTCCACATGTTCTAGTGCAGGTAGTCCAAGCAGACCAGTCGTCCCATCCTCCATCTATAGGCTCGGGGGTCTCCTTGTTTACAGGTATACACTCCCCTTCTCTGCACCACTGCATACAGAGGAACAACAATATTGTAGCCTGTGATTATATATACAGTGCTGTTATTTGTAGTTTATTTCACATACACAACAGAATACCTCCTCCATGTAGGCTCCGTGGCGCAATGGATAGCGCGTCGGACTTCTAATGGTTAGATGTTATTCGGAGGTTGTGGGTTCGAGTCCCACCGGAGTCGATATCTTTTGTTTTTACATCAATACATCAAAGGAAGTCTACTGGCTGCACTAACCTTGTTCTCATCACATGGGGTTCCCTCAGCCGCAGGTAAAAACTTTGTTTCACATCTCATACCTCCAACATAGCACCAGAGATACCTGCATATGTCTGCTTCTTGGGACTAGAAATAGAAAAGGGAGACAATTCCTTAAATAAAATAAATCCTGGTATATGTACTTGAGCTGTCACACTCAAATATTGACCAGTATAAAGGCAACCAACACTCACATTGGAAAGTTTGAACTGGCAGACAGAAGCATGTTGCCCATAGATATGTTTACACTGCTGATCACCACTGTAGACCTGGCCGGGTAACTCTGTGATACTCATGTTATACATCTCTGACTTCACTGGTGCCTCCTCTAGCAGACAGTTAGACTGTGGGCTCCTACAGGCAGAGAAATAGATTACTATATAGTACTATTATTGTATGTGTTGATTTGGTATTGTCACAGGCTTCATAGATATCCCGACTTTTCCCGGTTTGACTGAAAGGGGAGATAATTATCCTTCATTCCCACTAATATATAACATGGCGGTGGTTGCTATGAAATACTAGGATTAAGTTTATGCAGAGAACATCTGTTTCTTATAGAATAATGTAACAGTTTACACCTTATTACCTTCTGAATAAATAAAAGAGGCAAAAGCAAATATCTACCAGTTAATTATGATAAACAAGAAACCAGTATATCCGCAGTTTTAGTACTCAGTTCAAGGATGTTTTAAAAGGTCAATTATTTGCAGTGCAGTGCAGGAGTAACACAGTATTAATCTAACAGAACCAATTAGGTTAATAATATGTTGATATAATCTCACACTAGGATTCAGTGCTGCCAAACACTGGGTATACAAAATATAATCGGACGAGTTCAGAAAACAAGAAAATAAACGTGTTTATTAAGTTACATTAACTAATATATATTGTCAATTGTGTTAGGTGCAAATTATATTTAACAGCGTGAGGGTCGAAAGTGCGGTGTATAAAGTGCTGCATTCTCATTGGCTGACGCATATGTAGCACCGTTTTATGCAGTTAGCAATGAATCACAGAGGTATTGGGAATTATTAACCATAATTTATTAATTGTACTGGAACAAGAATTTTGACGTTGGATCGAGGGATAAATGGCGCTAAGTGCAACTGTGAAGTATAATGGATAACGGTAGAGCCACAAACACCCATTACGTCAGCAATAAATATGTGTAGGTAACGAGGCACTGACAGCTGAGGCAGCTGATACTATACAGAATGTTTGATGTGAGATTCCCATCCAATAACCTAATATATGGTGAGCCATTCCAAACATCTACTAGGTTCATAAGCTAAGTGCATATTATATACTTAGAACTTGGGTTATATAATCATTCTAAAACAAAACAAGACATTCATAGATAGGATGGAAGAGAGAGACAGTTTAAATGACAGAACCGACTTACTCTAGGAAACTGTCCAACTGTCGCTGATTACACTTTGACCAGAAGAATGTTCCAGTGTTTGTAGCGAGAGAGGATCCCATTATACTCCCATCTTTAGTGCAGTTGTTTGGAGCCCCGTCGTGTACCATTCCAAGGCTGCAGAAACAGTAATACTGCAGATATTAGATGGATTCGACACGCCTGCTATCAAATAGCACGCACCTTTATTTTACAATAATGATGTACACAATATTTGCTGCTTTGAAAAGATTACGTCAAGCTCTACATGAGATAACAAACAGTTAGAGTAGAGCTAAGGCCAGGTAGGCAGCTGATGTTTCTGGCACATGTCCAAAGAGTGATGCCTGGAAGCTGATGAGCTGTTCAAATCCTGCATCAACCTACCGCAGCTAGAGCGGGATCATAGACCATATTCAAAATCTAATTTAGCCGAAATCCGTGACTAATTGTATCAAAAATTAAACTAATAATTGTATCAAAATTTGTTATCAACTATCATATTAATGACATAGGCATAGGTGGCACAGGTGGGGCATAGCTTTATCTTATCTATACTGAGTATATGTATACATGGATGTATTAGATTGAACCGTGAAGGTGTGAAGGAATGCCTAATAGGTTTGTAAATACAAACATACACCATTAATATGTTCATTAGAAACAGTAATCAATGTGATAGATATAATACATCCATCTTACTGATACAATTAGCTATCTTGCCGTGAGAAACACAACATAAAACATACGATATTAATATATTGAGTTCAACATACGCACATGAACAGCATTATAGTCTCATATCCTTAACATAGCACGTATTTTAGTGAAGGGTAGATAGACACCACCCATATAAACGAGAAGTATTCAACGCTAAAAATTATGGTGAACAATCAGTGGGAATAGGAAAGTTTAATGCTAATTATTTGAGAAAATAAAATTTTAAGGTAATTTTATATCTATATATAGGTTTGTGTTTGCAGTAAACTATCTGATTAGCTTGTTGTGTGATGCCAGCCTAATAGAGGAAACAAATAAGATAGCCAACAATCTACAACTAAATTAAGGAGAATCCAGGCTAATGTTTAGTACAACAGTTGATTGTTCATTGTGTATAAATTTCTCATAACCGACATTACTAGTATTTTTTCCATAATAATTCAATCCAGTTGCTATTTAGCAGATTCCACAATTCGAAACTAATAATTTGTGGTGGGAGCAATGAGCGAACATGGTTAGGACTACATACTTGTGACCAATCTCGTGGGCGATGGTGAAGGCAACTCCCAAACCTCTATCTTCGTTTACTGTACAGCTCCTAGTAGAACTACACATGCCTCTGATAGGGGCGTAACCTGTGGAAGAGAAAGTGGTAGTAGAGAACTTATAAGCAGCCATTACATACTTAGCGTGAACAATTAAACTATCTTCTGGTGGAATTTGAAAAATATTGAAATTTAATCAGGAGATTTTAGAATAAACGACCATAGCAAGTACGATGCACGCTATAAAATATTCTAGAACTAGTCAATGAGTGGATAGGCGATGCTCTGAACAGGAAGTCAGTATTCTTACCGATAGTGTCGCAGGGTGAGTCGCTGTTAACACAGATGTCTACACCAGTCATCAGTATAGCATGGTCATGGTGTACCTCGTCCTTTAGAGATGCTTGCCACTTGCAGAAGTTATTCAGAGTTTCATCAGCTCTGTGTCCGATCTTAAACCCAGTCTGTATGAATAATATCAAGTAAATAAACAGTTGATGTAGTGGTTAACGTGCTCTGACCAATGCGCTAGGTGATTAGGTGCCGTAGAGCCTCGGATTCAAACCCTAGCAAGGAATGAACATTTATATATATGTAGAATCAAGTCCTTGGTTGCTCACACAAATGTCCTTGCAAAAAAATCATAACAAATGATGAATAAAAAACTTGTGGAGGCATTTAAATGATGTATTTAACTGGTCTTAGTCAATTTTACATACACTTTGAAATATCGCTAATTTACGTGTAATGGTCAAAGATGCTAATGCACATATCATTATAAACTATAGACTATAGCAATCTATTACCTCATTTCCTTTCAGAAACATGAGCCCAGCGAGGACAATGTTGATGTCGACAGCCAAACTCTTATCCTTGAACAAGCTGGACACCTGCAACATACGCATACCATGCTTGAACTTCACAATTTATTCCGTGACCATTGAACAGATAATTTTTCATTAATAAAGAATTCTGCACAAATAAAACAGTTTAGAAATAATAAAAGGTTGATAAAGCAGCTTAGAATAACAAAGTTCAATTGTATGGAGTAGCTGGTGGGGTCTGTTACACAGTATAACTTTCCCTATTATGTCATTTTAATAAACAAAATGAATGCTACATAAATTTCCGCCACATTCAACTTGTATTTATGCTCTAGTGATTCCGGTAACTTGAAACAAAAACGTTTTATTAAACTGGCTTTCATTCATCTGGTAGAGTGAAACATGAATTTGGTGTCATTCATAAATTTGCCAAGTTGCTATGATTTGTGATATCAAGTACCTCTCTTTACAATATTTGACAAACATAAACAATGGGGTCTCCCATTAACCTAAATACAAACGACTATCAATGCAAAGCCTCCTGTTTAGGGGCTTATTTAATATCACAACATTGTGATAAGATTTAAGTTGTGGTATTATGAGTTGACAGAAGATTGGTGTTTTAGGGCTAAGTAAACTAAACCGCCCTTATAACACAAGAATATGTATGTGAGATATAGAGGGAAGCTCTTCCAACAATGCACTTAGAAATATACAAGATCATAAAATCTTTAAACATCTCGTAAAATTATTAGTGAGACTTAAAAGGCTAAACAATTTTTAAATTTGAAAATATTCAAGCCTGTATTGAGTGCAATATAAACTAAGTTATAATATAGAAAACCTTTTGGCATCGTTTGATGATTCATTGCAAAACAATTTGAGGGAATTTATTCTAGGGCCGGCACATCTGAAGTGTATTAATATTGTAATATTATTTTACTGATAGAGCACAAACTAACATCTTATTTTAATTGAAGTCGTAGACTTGCGTGTGCCAAGTGTACTCCAAGTGGGGTCATTCGCTGTTAATAATTATGGCGCCTGACTTTGTCTCGCTGAACAGTTTAAAAGAAATACGATTAGAAGCAGGTTTGAAGTCACTTTATAATTGACTGATTTCAATATGAAAACATTGAACCAAATAGTTCACAATTTGAAAGAGCAATTAGCAAGTTAACTTGACCATGATGAGCACCAATTGATAAAATAAAATATAAACAATTATTATTTGCTGCCTGAAGGTATAAATATTGTGATACTGTATGATTCTCATTAGAGAACTAGAATCTAAGCAGACGGGAAGAAAACAAAAAGCATTCAGAGAGAATAACTTTAGTTGCAATTCTGTATAGCAGTGAGTTGGGGAATGCAAACAGCTCAGTAGAATATGACAGATGGTTGGGGAACAGAGGTGCATATTTAGTGACCTTTATCTCATGAACACACTTTGATTAACCGTTTGCAGACGTAGCATCTGTTAGCTATATCACATTGTGTTGTATATACACATGGATGTACATGCAGATACACAGTATAGTACGAATCTTAACATTGTATACATGTAATATTGTATATGTATATTCATGTACACAAATGAGCATGAAAATACAGGTTTTACATGCTCATAACAAGATTATTATCCTGCTACAACATTACATTGTCTGTGTTTATATGTACACTGGATTAGCGCCTATATAGTTCTACATAACCCAAAACTGGTTATTCCTTCTAAATGGTGTGTGGATGGACAGAGTACGTCCCTCAATAACTTCTATTATATTATGTAAACAGTTCACTCAACTATATGATATAATTTAACAATCAGCTAGCAGACAGGTAAACCGAATGAATGTAGTTTTAAAATTGACCAATTTATTATTGTGTGCTCAAAATGATTAAATTAAAAGCTAACCAAAGGCCAATGGTCAATTTGGTGAACAAACTATTTAATTCGATAATCATTAGAGCAGCGTTGCATGGTAGTTTAATTGCTCAAAGTCTGGAAATGTTCTGGCACCAACTAGGTATAAATATACACCAATTGATATAATCACAGTGGAAAGTTCTTCATGGCTACATACATAGTAAATAATTTTTACAAATACAACATAATATAGTGTAATATATACATTAGTTATAATAATAATATGTGTAACTACATTGTAATGACTGCTGTACTGCACACATGTGATATAGGAATGATAATACTTACCATGTTCATAACAGTAAGTATATAGGTAGTTGCCTCCTCCGTCCCGTACTTCTTCACCATAACGTTGTCGGCTACCACAAGTATCTCTATGTTCCGTTTCTGTGAATGCCTAGAGGTCGAGTAGGATGACCTTCTAACTCTGTTTGGAACCTCAGCTACTACTTCTCCTTAAATACGTAGCAAGGTCAAGGTCAACTGCTACAATGGATATTCGTTAATAGGTTAACATAACAGGAAACTAATAGCTAATATTTACCATCTTCAGCGACTCTGAGTGTCTCCTGCGGGGCCTTAGTCATCACCAGCTGCCACTCGTGACGGTGAAGCTCTTCTTTACTAGCTGGTTCCAAGAGGAATTCTCCATCTATACCACTTAGAATACTCGCCTGTGAAAAAGAGAAGATAACTCCTTCACCAATTAAGTAAATTAGGTTTCTACTAAATTAACCCAGAGATATTTACAAATGACAAATGATTCAGTCATTTAACCTCTTTTTCTATCTCCAATGGACAATGACTGTCATTACACATGTACATGATGCACTAAGAAAGTTGTATTCCATAGGGCAGGACAATCAATCATGTGACCTGTCGTTAGCAGACGTACCATTCCAGTGCAGAGATTCATGCCGACACTTGACTGCTCCTCGCCAACAATAGTACCGGAGAATAAACAGTTCATATCCTGACTCTTGAGATTTTTGGAGACTTTTCGAGAAAACAGATTTTGATTTCTCCGCAACTTAACACGATAAATCAGACCCCTCTCGGCTGATTCGATGTTGAAATAGAATTTTTTGTTAGATGATTCGGATGTGGATCCCTTTCTCGGGTGCCATGGTAGGAGGGGGGTCTCTATAGGGCCCCCTCTCTTAGTTACTGGATAGAATCGCACTATGCCATCCTCTGCAGAATACACAGTAAGCTATAATATGCAGATTAGTTTAAGGAATGGAGTTAAATGGTATAAATAGCTAAGCGGTAATACATAATTGTTACTATTTCAGGTGTGAATTATTTAATAAGTACCAATCAAGTCCCTATAAATAAATGCATTTCATATACTAATGATTGATATTAATGATATTATATAACACAGAGTGTATAAATACATTTGCACCATCAAACAAAACAGTTGGATGTTAAATATAAATGTAGTTATTAAATACATGCTGCCTTTGAATGATCACTGATAGCTGGCATAGAGCAAGCACACCCACAAAATTAAATTTTCAGCAACAATATGTTACATATATATCCCCAGCATTACAAATATTTTATACTTTTAGCATAGCAATGTGTGCATGCCCATTATACACTAATACTACAATACTACAAGGTAGAGATGGGATTGTTTCAGTAATTATGACACTATTGTTACACACAATTAGCTAGAATCCACAGGTATCCATTAGGTAACTAAACCACTGCATTCTAACAATAGGTGAACTCAATTGAGATGGCAGATAACAGTGCAACTCTTTCATTCATAGAGTATGTACATTGTACATGAATTATAACAATGTACATCTACACTGTGGACATTGTATTAGTAGATACAATGTAAGCACTATATTATGCCTTTGTAAATATAGTACAACTGTGTATTACTGTGTATTACTTGTATACTATATTGCATACACTCCACTATTTGATTCAGTGCTCCATAGAATAAAGGTTTATAATTCTTCCCAAATTAAAATAAATTTAATTATAGGCAATAGATCATCACAATACACAGTTGATCAGCAACAAAAATGCATTAGAGGAAAGTGATATCTACATACATGTATATCTATCCTATAAGTTATAGGGTGAACAATGAACTCCATAACTGTCTATAATACAGCATTATTATCTAAATGATATTAGATATTAATGGACCATTCATTTAGTTTTCTGTCTTTCATAGCATATGTTTTAATTTCACCTAACACTACTGTTTTAATGAAAGGAAGGAAAACACTTCCGACGTATCTATTTAGACCCCACACAATAGAGTTTATATAATCCTTTATTATTTGTGCTGCAAATCGGAAATAATGAACCCAAACTAGTGGATGTAAAATACTGTTAGTCTTACTACAAACGGTGAAAAAGTAAAATATCAAAGTAATTTTATGTAATATTTAGTTTAAAATCCTTTTTTAAAAATTTAGTCATACACCCACCTAATCTCAGTGCATGCAGGTATTATATAGCGCTGCATATGGAGGGACAAGTCACAAGGGTGTAATACTATGTGATACAGTGGCAGACTGCTACAATCATACATTGTATATACCTCCCTTGGCAGCAATAAGAGCTAGTTAGTGCTACAGTGGGGGTATTTAGTTCTATCTATGTGTAGTATAGAAGGGTGTGTCCTATTGCCTTCCTGACTACACTGAACGTTTGAGAACCCAGGCTTTCCATGTATGAGGAATTATCAATCATGCAATAAAAGTTGGTATTTTATTAAACAGAAAATATGTGTAGAGTTTTTGGAATTTCTCTTGCAGCTTCAATTCTGCAGCGGAAATCTCCTGCATGTGAATTCAGTTGAATCTGATACTTTGATACCATGAGTCATAAGTCAAGCTCCTGTATCCCATTTATGACCAGCATAGCTGACTATTGTCTTACTAGGTGTAAGCAGATACTTAGATAAGACTGGATTCAGGTGACCAATGGTAGATTAGCGTTATCACACCACAGTAAATGTTTAAATATCGGATCAAGTTGATATATCAGTGTAATTATAACTAATGTCTACCCAAGGCTATTGTTTTGCTGTGGACCGATGCTACTGACTCTATATATTATTGTAATGAACTCAAAACAGGTTTTTATTAAAGATAGAGTAGGGCAAGCTAGGAGAAAATATATAAAACTAGCACTAAAGGGACAGATGAATAACGACGGACACATCAGTTGGGTGGACAATAACTGTACCCAAACTTTAACAGAGCTCTATATTTACTCTCAGGCTTACCTGGTAGAACTAGCGTGGAACGGACATTTTCTGGTATCAGAGGTAAAATATCGGTATATCCTGTAGAAATCTACAAGAATAAGAAACATATCATATGGTTCATGCATTCAGTTGAACTCTACAAATACAGAAGGGGTTATAAACGTCCCACACATTGGTTTGAACTGTTATTGAAGAACTTGGGCCAACTGATGCACACAATAAACGATATAAACATGTCAGCCATATTTTGACAGTAATATTGTGACGTAAAATAATAAGATAAAATAATATGTTATTTACTCCCAATTTCCACACAGGACTACTTGCGTTGGCAATTAATTATGTAATAGCCATTTCCCTTACAAAAGGATCTCCTATCATAAAAAGTAATGAAACACGTAATGTAGCATGTCTTATCATAAATATATTACATAACAAGCTATAATTGGGGGTCGTAAACCAATAACATGACAATCTGACAGCTCGTATTGCAATAACAAGGGGCCCCTTCTACTCATAACACCTTGGAAGAGATGCTAATAGAGATGATCATTTGGGAAACATGTTTCGTAAATGAAGGCATTGTCATGTGCATGGTATAGTCATTTCTATGCAACCAGTTTGCTGTATTTTGTGCACCGAATGTAGTAGTAGGTTTGCAGTTTTAGTAGCTTTATATTTTGCATGTTTGCATGTTATGCGAATGATACAACTAAACCATAGCCTGTGTGAAATGATATTTTCGTTTAAAGTAATTATACTGTATCAATTAGTAACAAGATCTATTTAGCCTCATATACTCATAACAAGTTCAATGAGGAGTAGAAACTATAACCTAACAAACATTTGTGTTAGTGTTTAGGAACTAAGGCTGAATATTGGCTAGTGCATGCTATACCTTAAGGTGTTATGCTATGGGACCCCTGCTATCCACTCTATACATATTGAATATCAATCAAGATAAGTCCCTTACATTAATGGGCCACTACCTAAGGCTGCATTAACAGCTTCAACTGAGTCTAATCCACTAATATTATTTCTTGTGTAAATACAGTAGTACTATTTACTTGTAATATAATATAATATATTATACTACATGTGTACATCAACTAAGTAATACTATTCACTTATAATTCTACATGTACTTGTAGCAGGTTAACCATGTGATGATAGTTGTAAAGCCATGTACATACTGCATTATGCAATAAGAATGACTTGCACACTAATAGGTATAATGTTGTATAACTCTACTCAAAGAGTGCTACTGCATTGTCCTAACCACACATGATTAACCGTATTGTCTATCTTACAATAAACAATAGAAGATAAATATCTTGCAGTGTCCATGATAAATGGAATATTTTTCACGCTCCAGTCCCTATAAAGATATAAATTTATATAAATCTTATTATTTACCTGTGGTAATGCTAGTGTAGCAACAACTATGAGAATATAAGCCATTGCTGCTCCACAACTTTTAGATTTTACCCAAACCACACTACACTCAATAACACTTGTTATTAGAATGCTAGATATTGTACAAGCACCTCTGAAATTTTCATTTGTGCCTTTAGCCAATCAGCAATGAACAGAATTTCAAACTGCGATGTGATTGGCTGGTGTGATGCAGACTTTTTTATCAATGGATTTTCTATGAGGTTCCTGCTCCAGCTGTGAATATGGGGTTTTAAAGTTCCGTTTGAATAGGAAAATAATACATACTTAGATAGTAAGTAAAATACAATTATATATAAATCTTATTATAATACATGTAATAATCTAAAGACCCAATATGATTCTACTGATAGTGGTAGCAGTTACAAATAGTTATACACTACATAGCCTACTACTCTAACCTA
Source organism: Bugulina stolonifera (assembly GCA_935421135.1). Taxonomy (NCBI): domain Eukaryota; kingdom Metazoa; phylum Bryozoa; class Gymnolaemata; order Cheilostomatida; family Bugulidae; genus Bugulina; species Bugulina stolonifera. The sequence continues at coordinate 4,641,522 of OW285190.1, read as the reverse complement.
AACTATATAATATACAATACATGTGACTTGTATATGCATAGTCATAATTATTATTATTATACACAGTCATGTTACATAGGTAATAACAATGTATACCTGTTATATAAATTATATATGTGTAGCACAACATGTTATTATAATATCAATCTATGGTATATACATGTATACAATAATACAGAGAAAATTGTACATGTAGGCCTACATGTATTCAATATTGGATATACAAATATAGTACAAATAATTAATGGATAATATGTTAGGTTGGACTATCTTCACTCACCTCTATATGCCTCCAGGTACCAGAAGGGGTGCCTGATGGTGGTAAATAGCAACTCCAAAATGACTGCTTTCACAGCAATATTGTTTCTCCCAGGCACTGCCTATAGCATTCGTTACTATCAAATAGTTGCATAGAGAACATACATGTTCATATGCATGTACTTGATCAGCAAGTTCTCGCAGTGCTATAGTAACTATGACACTGAACATACAGTACTACTAATGAAATCTGGAAGAGTATTTCGATAAGCTTACATTTTTGATATTACTACCGTACTACATTCTCTGCGTCTAGAGTTTTACTTGTAGAAAAGTTAGCAGAAGGCACAGTCTAAAATAAATAAGCCATACCTGAAACACTTACCTGTATACATCAGCCCAATTGCAAGCCTCCAAATTCCGACAGCATAGAGTACATTCTCATCATATGGCACTATTCGGCTGATCTTCCTCTCTTAGACCCTGCATACATTGGACATTTCACAACCGAAACCCAGAGGTGCTGTATGTTATGGATTGGTTCCTAGAATGGGGGGGGGGGGGGGGCACTGAATAACAACCTATCTTCTTCAAACAATTCTCAGCAAATTACATTACTTTAATTCCAGGTTGCACCAGAAGAAAGGAAATTAATGACAGCTCCTTTTTGTTGTAGTAATTTATTACTGGTTACATTAAACCAGCAGGTTGCCATCGATCCACAGAAACATGTTAGTGAATCCACCTTGCTGTTTGCACATCAATCGAACAGGCATTTTGAATGACCAATAAAAGCTTGGGCTCTAAACCATCATAACAGAGCATAAAAATTGAGCTTTTTATGTATTCAGAGTGTAATAAAGTGTCAGGATTGACCCACCCATTTCTTAGGAAGGTTGGGAGCCCAGGCTAGAGCAAACACCTGGCATATACAATAGCTAAATATCCAGTGACTACCTAGATTACATCCCCCTATTTGATCAGCATACCATAGACTCAGATGAAAAGATAATTTTAGATGACTAAAATTACAAAATATATGTATGAACACCAGCTGCTTGGCAGTAATAAAGGGAACAATTTTAAGAATTCCAACTTTGGAAAGCGTACCTTTAGCCTCCCTCTCTCTCTCTCTCCTTTCCACCAAAACAATCAGCCTAAAGCTTCCGTACTATTTCCATGTTGGGATGATTCAACAGATGAATCAATTATTCTACACTCTACACACACCTCTCCTGCAATAACCAGGTCACACTACATCTGTGAGCAGAGTTATCCTCCCTTGCAATATAATAATATTACCAAGTAATGACAACTCCAAATCTGCTATTGATAAGTGCTACAACACATAGTCTGGAAATGCATGAATGTCACAGTAACAAGCCTATACATAGCTTAACACTATGCAATGCAATTGATTTTGAGGCATCAACTAGTTTTTTGCTCTTAATGTAACACAATATCACAGAGTATTAGACTCGAGTGGCATGTCACTGATTGCAGAGGCAACAGGAATCCAAATAATTTTGCAAATTAAACCAGGATTAGTTGATAAAACCCAACAAACAAGTAAATAAACCCATGGCCTATTATGGAGATGGAGCATCAATTTACATTCGATGTTATATTGATACTTTGCCTTTATGTAACAGTGTACAGTTATGTATTCCAACTCAAGGTGATTGGTTATCGAAATGGGATGACGTAAAAGTTTGATTGGCGTCACAAACAACATTTTTTGCATTTCTGTAAGCACTAGATAGGATGGTATGATATCTTCTACCAGACTATGCAGTGTAAACTTTGCATACTTATACATTGCCTTGTTTTTGATTGCGATTAAAAATGTGATTCTCTGTGTAAATCCCATTCAGAAAGAAAGTAAAGAGAGAGAGAGGGGAGTGTGGATGAGTGTAAGGGGAGAGTGGAGGAGTGTATGGGGAGTGTGGAGGAGTAGAAGGGGAGTGTGGAGGAGTGGAAGGGGAGTGTGAAGGAGTGGAAGGGGAGTGTGGAGGAGTGGAGGGGAGTGTGGAGTGGAAGGGGAGTGATATTTTACTGAAGGGAGAGAGGGAGGGGGACTAACACCACCTCAGCAAGTCTCAGAGCGTGAATGATCCACCCTAATGTCTATAGTGTAATGCTTCTAATAACCATTAGCATTAAGATGTTGACCTGGAAAACTGGGTGAGTATCCAAAAGGAAGAAAGAGTCAGATAAAACTTATAAGCAATTAATCATAATTAGAAGTTGTCCTCTCTCAAACTACTTTTCTAAATTATGAATCATAGCTGATGGGTGGCCATGGTGTAAAGCAATAATCTTGTTAGTTATATGAATGGATAAGAGCTAACTAGTTGGTAAATTAAACACTTCCAACCCGTACATTGTACAATGTATTTGAAGTTGATATATAGAACATGACTTGGCATAGTACAGTGCTGTTAATAGACATACTAGTATTAATAGAATATAATATTAACCAAAATGAAATGGAGTTCTAAAATATGTACAAACTTGCATGTACATGTTAGAATGCTACAATCTAGTGTACATTGTGCAGATAACTCCAGAAGACAATATTAGAACTTTACACTCATTCCTGTGCTACATACTAAAGAAGAGTATAAAGTATTGCATATAGTTAATTGGTCATTCAAATCAGGGTTTTACCGGGTAAGTTGGAAGTAGTGTAGAATTCTACCTCCACATAGCAGAGAGGATCAGCTACTCAAGGTGAAGGTCCTTTGCAACCATAGATGCTGTCTGGGGATGCATGTAAGGTCGGTTAGCGATAAAAGTATCAATAGCTCGCTGTCTCACTGCCTCATATGCATACATGTCCCTGTAGAGCACAGATAATAGGTGTGACTTGATCAACTAATTACATGTACACTGTATAGCAAAATATTAGAAATTATGCTATTACTTTATTTTCAAAACATTTAATTTGAAATACAAGAGAAAACAGGTTGCTATGAAACTTTATAATTTCTCTTTTTAATTTTGCTTGAAGCAATTCATGGTTTGAAATAAGTTCCAGAGAGAGAAGGCTAGTGATATTGAAAAATCTATGGTATCATGCTTTGTAGCCATGTACAATACATTCTGACTACAACTAAAATAGTACATGAAGTCCCCTCAACAAATTAAGTACATACATGTACTTTCCAAAAATGAAATTTGGAAAGTGACTAATTTCCAACACAGAACGGTAAACAAGCCACCACAGTGTGAAGCTACTCTCTGACCACTTCTTCTAGATGTACAATAAACTATGTGCTATAATAGTCTACAGTTGTAAAGTATATGAACAATATGCTAGAGTCTACAGTTGGAAAGTACATGTATATGCACTATGTGCTATAGTCTACAGTTGTAAGGTATAAACAGTACTCACTGGTAGAGTGGACGCACAAACTTCATACGACCCACATCTGTGACAAACTGCAAAGTGGCTTCCAATTGGTTCTCAGTTCTTCCTCTAAGGCAAAGCTGGTACCATCTACAGTGTACAAGAGTAATAATATGGAGAGATGAGCAAGGGAGCAGTGAATACTATACAAGAGTAGGGGAGCAGTGAATACTATATTAAATGACTTACCTGCTAACCAATTCAGCGTTGTTACTCTCGGGTAGTTTATACAGATTTCCAAGCTGTAGAATTCTCTCTACTGGCATGGGGTCCTACCGTACAACACAAAGTGTACAAACAGCTACAGTTACATCACATAGCAACACGCAGTGTATCAACTATTCACTGTTCATTTGTCATAATAAAAATACACAAAACAAAGCCACTCAGATCCTACTGGGGTGTTTATTTATACACATGTAATTTTAAAAATCTTTTCAACTCTTGAATTGCATTTGCAAAGTAGATGTAATACATCCAATAAGTTCTAGGCTTGATACACATGTACATGTATATGTCCAGAATAGTTGACTATATTATTCATATAACGTGTATAGCAATATCTACTAGTAAGAATTCAGACTATCTTCATGCAGATACTTGAGTAGATGAGTATGCATACAGATGAACTTACATGGAGAAGGAGCTGAGCGAGGAACTCGGTCTTCTGGCTGACAGAGAAGTCTTGGAACTCAGCATCAGTGGTGGGGAGGTCAGTACCCCCCAACCACCTTGTATACAGAGCCTCACAGGCTATAAACATGGATTTGTCATAACTGCAACATAACACGTATAACTCAGTAGTGACAATAGAGAAATCTCCATAAAACTTACACTAAGAGATGATAACTCTGCATACAACTTGAACATAGTAAGAGAGGATAACTCTGGGTAATATTGTTACTACAACATAAACCAAGTAGCCATAACTATGCTATTACCAAGAGAATATTAAACTAGCCAATCAAATTGTAGCTAATGATCAACTGCTGATAGAATACAATCATATACAAGGTGCATGCAGGTCCTTGATGGAAATCATTAGAGACTTACTCTGGCTTAGTGGCTGGCATACCAGGAGTGTTTAGCCAGTTCTCCCAGTCTATGCTGTTCAATGCAGCTTGCTGAAAGGCAACAATGTATGCATTATTAGTAATCTCACACAAAGTTGTCATACATAAAACTTTCATAGGTCATCCCTACATTATGAGGTGGTAGTTTGTAAAGTCAGATGATATTACAGATTGGTAAAATAGTGAACTGGTGCTAGCAGGTAACGAGAGACGTTAGTAAGGTTGTGAAAATCCACAGATTATAAAAAGATCTAGTTCCATCATATTTTGGCACTTTGTATTGGCAGATAATAGTAGTTGTCACATAAAAATACATAATTATTATAACACGCATATTGGAGTTGTTGCCTCATATGCATACATCTACCATGTGAACACAACTCCAATATAAGTACATGTAGATGGTATTATTTTACTCACCTGTTCATCTGAGCTGAAATAGGAGTAAAGGAACTCCTTCCACTGATCTGTATTGATTGATTTCCCTTTAAACTTTTCAATATAAGCTCTTAGCCAAGGTTCCATAACATCTACATGTACATACAATATAATATAGTATTGTAATACAATGCACATCTGCATAATAATTTTATTATATTATTATGGTATAGTAATACATTTGCATATAACATATTATGGCATAACATATTATAATATGATGAATACATCTTATAATTACTGGGAATACACCTACACAGGTTATGGCATAGAATGTAATATTATATCTTCATGCACATGGCATGATATAGGCCTAGGCTAAATAATACATGTAGGTATGTGCATGTAATTGAACACCAACATTGTGATCGCCAGCTTCAAAACCAAGGAGACCCTTGAGTCTAGACAACTGGAAGATAACTGGAATTCGACTAAAATTGTGTTGAGTATCTGGTGAAATACGAGGCCGACCACCCAAGTGCACAAGACTGCTCAAAACACAAGATACAGCACCTCACTGTCACTATGCTGTAGAGAAAGAATACCAGCAAGGGAAAAGAGACTATCAATTCAGCTGGAGTCAAAGAATAACTGACCTGACCCTCCGACCACAGACTCGACGGTGTAAAGCAATGCTGCCCCTTTGTCATAGGGCACCCTTGAGAAGGCATCTTCAGGGGAGACTCCTGAGAGATCTACTACAAGCTTGGTGAGCGGATTTGTTGCTCCAAATGATTTGATCTGGAAGAATAGAAGAGAGGAAAGGACATGTGAAAACATCAATAAGTGTTCCAACACAGCGTGTTTAGACCAGATGGGAGGAGGTGGGCACACTGCAAACAAACGAATGGTTATTGGCTGATTCTCTCAATAGAATGCTATTACTATCGGGATAGACTGCCACCAATAGAACGAAGGATCCATGAATATGTGAGGAGGTGAGTAGCGAATGGACGGGTTGAGTTTCCATGAAGCATCTTCAGGTTAGTCAAACTGGGGAAATGAAAATTGCTAGGCCAAGAGAAAGAATGCAAAAGGAACTTCCACAAACAATACCCGCCACTTTTGGATGAACTTGCAGAATTCTACTAAACTTAACAAATCTAATAGCTGAGAACCTCTATAAATAAATGGCTGGTAGCTGCAGAACTGACAACTTTAATACGAATGAACGACATACAACTTGTCTACAACTGAGCTCATCATTGAGGCTGCCACACCTCTAGCCAATCAGAATAGAAACAGACCAAACGCAGAACCCTGCTCAACTACCATGCCCTACTCTTATTATGTCATAGTCTACAAGGCTATGCCATGCTAAACAGATATAATAAGCTACATGGTGGTGTTACCTGGTCCTCCCAAAGCGACCTCGAGGGTGTAGATAAGGGCAGCCCCCTTCTCATAAGGCACAGTGGAGAACGCCTCCTCTGGGTGGGTGCCGTGGGAGAGGTCGACTATCAGCTTAGTAAGGGGGTTAGTTGGACCAAACTCGGCAATCTGTTTTAATGCATATCGAATAGAGTATTACTGATAGGTCCTACTGGGATGTACTGTACGAAACTGAGTGTCATTAGAAACTAGGTGTATATTATATATTATAATTGGTATATGTTAACGTAACTAGCAAGCCCAAGATAGTGGTTGTATGCCTTATACTGCTTATAGCATATTGTGATAATATGTAGCCTTGGGCCAACTTTTACTGTCTGATATAGAGGGTGGAAAACCATGTTCACACAGTACTTACTGCATGAGAGAGGGCTGTCCATCCACTCAACATAGCAAACTGTCTTTCCTTCTCTCCATCAAGTCTACCCACTATCTTTCTCTCCACAAACACAGTGTGACCCTCGTTTAGCCAGAAGTGCTCCCAGTTAACATTGGTCACCAGGTTACCTGTCCAACTGTGTGCTATCTCATGAGCTATTACATTGGTCAGCGAACGGTCACCTACCTACAATATAACTGAAATTAGTAATCACAGATACGCGAAAATTTCACTCCCATGAAAACATGTCATGAATGTAAAATCGGTATGACCTAGTTAGTTCATGTAGTTGCTCTGGCTTTCAGCTACGCGAAGGAGCCTGGGCTAAGGAAATTCCTAGAGTAGATCCAGCACAACAAGGTTTATATTTAGTATAAAGGGAAGTGACTTGATTGAAGTCTAAGCAACAACTGAACTACATAGTAAACTGTCTCAGCCTAGTATTAAAACTTCCAGTAAGAGCTGATGGGAATATCAAAAATGTAGCCAAATATACATTCAGCCATCCTACATGTACATTACCTCAGGACCTTGTATATTCAAGGACTTTGAAGTCTTAACGCGCTGACAGTAGGCAATCATATAGTATAGGTATGAGATCAGATACAGCCTACAGCTAATACTAATAAGCACATACCAAGAGAGTGGGAGTGGCAAATGTTAGACAAGGGTTCTCCATTCCACCAAAAGGAAAGGTCGGGGGTAAGACAAGTATATCGTAGATACCCCAGATGTATGGTCCACACAGTTCCTCAGCCTTCACCAACATATCCTCCGTCTATAGTATTAAATCAGTAAATAGATCACTTCAGTACTCGACTGGATTCAGTGCACATCAAACTTGTTTTCATGACAAATAAGACAAACCTCATCAACAACAAGATGCATTTTGAATGTAAAAGAGAGCTGAGAATTACTGTACTTCACCATAGCTAGCCACTGAACCTACCAGTATCTGCTACCATTACAGGAAATACCTACCTGCTAAACTGTTTACCGGAAAATTTTGAGAGCCAATAGTATTTGGTGTATTTTAGCTTTGATACACTTGGACCACTCAGTTACAATTATAACCTACACAAAACCATCTGCTTTGCACAAATATAGTTGAGCAAAGCACAAGGATAACAGTTTTGTGATATTTGGTAATAAGTTCAATGCCATAGACACTTTACCAGCTGGAGGGTTGATTTCATCGTCAGCACATGTAACATTTACTATACAGTACTAATTGTCTACTACAGGTTCATTGGTGGCTCAGACCCACCTCATGTACCTTGATAAGTACAGTGTATGCCAAGTTTGGTTCAATAACAACTTTGTATGAATATTATAACTGAGGTATCCTAGCCCAGGATTCTGTGAAGTGTGTGGTGGACATTGCGGGTGGAGGAGAGAACTAACCTTAGCAAACTCATAAGCAGCAGAATCTATCATCTCAGGTTCTGTCCACACAGTTGTTCTCGGACCTACTTTCCTATGAAACCAATATACATGTAACTGATACTGTATAACTTAGATGTATATACATGTAACATACTGTTTATATAACTAACTCATTGTAGGGGACTGCCATAGACTGGGATATATAGATTCCATAGGGTATTGGACTTACTTAGAGGCGAGGTCACCGACAGCGATGGCTATCAGGTAGCAGGGAATGGGCACCTTCTGGTGAAACACATAGGTCAGCTTATCATCAGCAGCTGGCTCAGGGGGATCAGGTACTGCACTCATAAGTACAGTTAATTCCTTGGCCACAGTAACCTGCATAACAGTAGCAAACACATGAGTACAGTCAACTCCTTGGTCGCAGTAACCTGCATAATACTAGCGAAATCATGAATACAGTCAACTACTTGGCCACAGTAACCTGCATAATACTAGCAAAATCATGAGTGCAGTCAACTCCTTGGCCACAGTAACCTGTAGGCCTAGCAGAGTAGCAAACATTCATCTACTATAAGCTACTACCCAATAATTTTTGTTTATATTCTATTAGTTTTGCCATGAAAGTCAACAGTTCTATGATGAGACAGGAGTTTATCTACTAATGAGACTAAATTTGAGAATTATCTCCTCCTACTATGTTGCATTCTAGAATTCTACAATTAAAAAGAAACTGTCTATACCTTCTGCTTTTTATACCAACAAAGACCATGATATATAACGATAACACAGCAGCTATCATTCAAATTCAATTAAGACTATGTGCACACACATTGGACACTGTACTTGACTGTTTACACTGTACAGCGCAAAGTATGGCACAACATAAAAATGTTAACATACATGTACAATGTATATATACATGACTAAGCTGTGCAACGCATACATACTCTAGCACTGTAGGGGTGTTTCACAGAGGGAGTGTCTTGGCAAGGCAGCACAGTTCTGGCAAATATTGACTGGAACTGGCTGTAGAGGTAGGGTTGACGTCTACCAGCGGTCAGCTTGGCCTCCATCCACTGCAGTCCTGTAGCTGTAGGCGAGTTCTCGAAGTCGACGCATATATCAAACCTATACACCATTTAATATCCATACCATGTACATATAGGTCATATAATGCGTAAGTATAGGTCACATGGTATGTACATATAGGTCACATAATACCTAAATAGGCCTATAGGTCACATGGTATGTACATATAGGTCACATGACATGTACATAATATAGGTCACATGACATGTACATATAGGTCACATGACATGTACATATAGGTCACATGACATGTACATATAGGTCATTGGGACGTACTGTCCCTCATGATTAGTGTTGATTTCTAGTTTGATAATCGATAACTAAGGAGTTGGATATTAGAATACAAAGAACAAAGCACAGTAAGCAGCCTATAGACTCCATACACAGTGTGTTACTTACTCTTTATTGTCATGAAATGATGAAAGAAGTGTTATCTGCAGCTTAGAGCCAAGTTTCCCAACTGGTTCACCCAGTGTAAACTGCAGCTCTCGAGACGTTTGTTTACAATAAACCTTTGATATCGTCAGGTTATCTGTGTCAAGAATCTACAAACGGCAAAGATATGACAACTCAGGCACAGTTTTCTTACCCATACAATGTATATACACTGTATGTATGTGTAGAATCAACAGTTAGCCTAATAATGGGTGAAACATGCCTAACCAATAGGTACATTTATTTGGGATTGACTGAGCTGCTAGCTGCCTTTGAAACCACATAAATTTGAGATTCACTCATATTACAACCACCCCATAAGGTCTATATGTATACCCTATTACTATTTTACAAAATGACAGAATGGAAAATATTAAAACTTTGATATCAGTCTGTAACCAGATATACCAAATGGTGACTTCAATTTAGTAGATAAGTTTGGAATTGGCCACTGAATGCCAAAGAATTACTCCACATCAATAATTCACTCTGTCACTCACCAAGGAATCGACTCCAGAGATGATTTTCTTGCAAGTATAAGTGGCGGTTCCATGGACAACCTTCCGAGTGAAATCGATGCTCACATCCAGACTGAGGTTGGTGACCAGACACTCATCTGGTCTAGAGAAAGAGTTGGGGTCGCCTGGGCTGAGTCTCTCTTTGGTAGACATGGTTAGAAGTAGTATTACACCTGTGTATTAAATAACAATCAAATATAAATTTAAAATATAGTCAGCAAAACAAAAAGCACCCATCCCTGATGCCAATGCCTGGCTTTTGTGGTGACCTGTTCATAAACTCTTATGTATATTTACTACTTTCAGTGTAGAGTAGTAAAAAAGTTAAAAGTTATCAACTTCAACTTGTAAGCTGATAGGCATAACCCAGCCTAAATGATGAAATATGTTACCTGAACACAATGACAGAGGTATGAGAAAAATCTACTAATTTTTATCAAGTTAGACAGCATAGCATTGCAATTAAGAGCCTCTTCCCTTCACTTTCAAGTGGCCATTAAATAAAATGTATGTTCTCACAGTTGACCATAAATTTAAAGCAAATAAAAATCCTAAATAATAAGCTAAACATTGACCAATGCTAAAAACCTCCTCTCCGAATGCACTTGTATGAAGCTGAACACCAAACTGAACAATAATAATCTGATGGCGATAGTGCAGCAAGTCTACCTTTTATGACAGTGATAGACCAATTCACAAATATCTATGAATTTCATTCAAATAAAGTAGGCTGGATATCTAGGTATTGGCAGGTTTGCAATGTAGTTTTTGCAAATGTTGTTTATAAGTATTTTGATGCATTGTCTAATCTGGAATCTGTATCCATGCAAATGGTGGTAGCTATCAAATTTATTGGTTGCAAATACTTGCGCAATCAGTTTTGCTGCTATAACTTAGTCTGATGTGTACAGAAATAAAAGCCAACCAACCTAATGTTAAATCAGCCCAGCACTAATGAAACATTCAAAAATTGGCGCAATCTGCTGTGGTTGTAGAGATAATAGTACTCAGTCAACTAAAAGTGCAACTGCTGTGAAAAGCTTGCCCAGTAGGAGAAATGGCAAACAAAGCAGTGCAAAACAATATTATTCCTTTTCACAAGACATGACAAACCCAGTGGCTGGTAAACTTGGCACAAGGACAGTATTCCACTTCGTCATGTTTTGTATTTGCATAATAGTCTCATGTACTTTACAAAGCCATCATATGATGCATGAGGGGGGGGGGGGGGTTATGAAAAATCCATAACATATTTGTGAGAAGTTTGTGTCATTCAGGCAAGTAGCCTAGTAGCTAAGGTAATCAATCAAGTGTTGTAGTGAAGGAGATGTAGCCAATACCAAGAACACTATCAAAGAATCTCATAAAAGACAAAATGAAATATAACACCGAGTTGGGAAAGGGATGCAGTACAATTAAAAAAATATTCAGTGATATGTGCACATTTCAGAGCCAATTACCAAAGACAGCAGTTACTGTTTCCAAAGAAAGACTAGATAGACTAGTTCCAATTAAATGTTGAACATTTGCTAGGAACGCCACAGTCCCATAATCTGTGCTCACAGAATTGTTATTGCAACTGGTTTAGGATGTATGCTATGAAATCTACTTAGCAACAGCATATCAACACACAATACTGGTAGTCAAAGCGATCACCATAAGGTCCATAAGCATATCATGTGTAACTCAGATGTTGCTGGTAGTAACATTGGTTGTAACGCTGGCAGTAACACTGTTGTTGTTCATGGTTACCATAATGTTTATGGATGAGCAATACTACATTCCCCACTCCTTGCAATTTACCAAGACTATAAAAAGTATTCAATTTTTGAGGTGAACCACATTACTTTGTATCTAAAATTATCCTGCATTGCATGGTCAAAAAATAAATGACAGTTTATAACTGAGGTATTACAGTTGCTACCCTAATTTCTATGATAAAATACTCAGAAATAGCAATAATGGTGTAGCAGTAGAACTTAGCACCAAATACTAGCAGTTAATCAAGGAGCCGTGACACTGATGAATTTAGCTTATGCACACATGCACATATAAAAGTATATAGGCCTACATCATTGTTCAGTGTAATGAATGGTTGGAAGAAAATGCCATCAGTAAAAGTACTAAGAGTGACTGATTTTGCCCCCCCCCCCCAAACAATTCACAGTTGGAAGCTTAGCAAATCACATCGAAATCATTGAGTTTGATTAGTTGTGGCAGAATACTCAATATGTGGAGTTATCTGACTCCACCGATATGATCTGCTGGCTCTATGATATCCCTTCTAACTAGTGCGGTGTTAGGCTGAAGCATAATTTGGCCAAAAACTTGGATTTTCGTACCGGCAGGCTGGATGTACAGTGTCAGTATTGTATAAAATAAATGTGCATTAACAACAAATCTCAGCTACCAGAAAATAGAAACACAACAACGTAAACAGGGCTACGTAGTTTGCGTATAAGCTGGCACTTTTCCTGCTAGGTGCAGCAGTAGAGAAATTTGATTAGACATAGTTCTGTGTTTGTTTGAGAGTAAGAGCAGCCATTCAATAAAGACAATTTTTCCTGTGTCAGATTTAGCAAAGAACAGAGGTTATATTTATGAAATGTCTAAACTTCTCTCCTGAATCAAACTTACACATCGACTTACATTAATATTTGCAACGCGCTAGGCTGCGGGGGGGGGGGGGGGGGGAGGGCAGACGGGACATGCCTCATTGCTGGACAGTGGTTAGCAGGGTAGAATACTTTGTTCCAGTAGGGAGCCTATGCTGGTTGTTTAGGGCCAGAGTGGATAACCGGGTTGTACCCATCCAGACGACTTTATTAGGCAGATGACTGACTGTTTAGATATTTTCTGTGAACACAATTCCTGAGGTTAAGTCTGGTATGAGAGAGGAAAATGTTGTGGAAGGGTGAGGCTCCTCAGACGAAATCTTGGGTAGCAATCTGATACGAGAGTCCACCTCCTTTCCTGTAGTAGTCATAACTTTACATAGCTTCTCTTTGGCTTGTCTTTGATTTCACATGTAATCATACGTGCAACTCTATTTTGTACCGTAACAATTTCAAGTACAACTTTAATCTTTTTAGTCGAGGAGGGATCCCATGCACAACAAGCATATTCGATATTCATATTCAGATATTGAACTCTTATGACTAGATAGTAAATTACTTAGTTGTTGCACTCTATTCTTTTATTCACTTTTTCAGATAGATACATTGCTATAACCACAAGGCAATTGCCAACAGAGAGACGCCGAACGTTTAAACTAACTTAACCAAACTAGAAAAAACACAGGACAAGACCAAAACGTACCAACTGGCAATATGATGAAAACCGAGAAATAGTGCCAAGCGCCTGGCTGGTAGTCAAACTTTTCAGACATCTTCGAACTTGTTCTTTCTTGATTTTGACTAATCTTTAATGAAATTGAATTACTTCAACTTTATAAAATAAAAATTAATTAACTCATTAATCAGTTGAGTTGTGCAGCACATAGGCCTAGACATACGCCGTGTTGCGTGTAGGCTACATAACGATATAGAAACCAAATAATTGGCTCGTCCAAATTGCCGAGTTTAAAGTTCACCACGGATCAGCGCTCGTACTCCTGAGCTATCTACGCTAATGATACTTATGGTTTTCAGCAAGTCGATACCACTTTACTTACAATCCAATGCACTAACTGATGCTGGTACCACTACCTTTGGTGCTGCCTTCTTTGAATTGTAGAAAGTGGCAAGAGCCTTCTGATGCTAGCTTTAACGCCAAAGAAAACCAATGAGGTCTGCTCGCTTTAGCATCTGTGCAATTGGGAAAACCTCTATGGATTCCGTGCTACTGTGTCCTCGGTCGCTCCAAATATCGTGTATAAATGTTAAACTTTTGCCATTCATAATAAGGCCATGTTGATCATGTTGTTGAATTACATTATTATTATTTATAATTATAATATTATTTAATTTATGTTAATTATATTATGTATTTTTTGTTTTTATGTAATGTTATTGTGTTTCTAAATTTAGATCTTCATAATGTGTAGTAAAATGCTGCACAATATTGCATAGCCCACGAATTGTTTACATTATAATAATCTCAAATCTGCCACAACAATCACTCTTATTCATAAAAAAGGAGCTAGGGATGAGGCCAGTAACTACCGACCAATATCACTCACTAGTATTCCATGCAAGATGATGGAACATATAGTACTGCATTGTCTGAATGCTACCCTTGACACAGTACTACATAACAGGCAACATGGTTTTAGAAGAGGATTGTCCTGTCAACCGCAACTCTGTGCAACATATCATGATCTCGTAAAGGCAGCAGACAGCTCCTCAACAATTCATGCTGTTTGAGTGTCCTAAATTTATTGAGGTAAGAATTGAGGTAAGAATAATTTGAATGTTTGTAGCAAGCATGTAGAGGCGTTGATGGAATCATTCAATCATTCAATAAATGGTCATGGCGTGGCTCTAAATCCTAAAGGCCATCAATCTCCAACCTTTTACATTTAACTTTGAATACCTTCGAATTTTGAAGCCATGGTACACTCTGGAACACTAAATATTAATGTATAAAGGAGTGCCTCACTTGGCTAACACAACAAACAGTGTTTGGCTACAGGGGTTATAGCAATCTCCTGTTGGTAGTGCTCTTGTGGTAGTCCTCCTTTACAGGGGTTGAACTACAAACTTTACAGCTTTACGCCATGTTTTCTAGACTGTGTTTCCTCTGGTGTCTCTGATTTTGATAGTTCAGGTAGGGAACTACCATAATATAGGCTAAGCCTACTTGTGAGGCTGCATAACCAGATGCCAATTCACCGCTGGGAGCGGATCTAATCCTTATTTTATTCAATGTCTTAACTTCTCTTCAGGATCTAACTCACACGTCGACTTACATCAATATCTACAACGCGCTAGACCGCCTGGAGAGCAGGCGAGGCGTGCCTCATTGTTTGACAGGGTAGAATAGGCTAATGGTTCTTAAGTAAAAGTAGGGACCTTGCTGGCCATTTATACCCGGAGTGGAGTACTCTTCCTGATGACTTTATTTATTACTATTAGGCAGAGTTGAGCGCTGGGTCCAACCAAGTCATACATTTGACTTGGCTTTCCATGTCAAGTCACAAGTTAACTTGGACTTGCCAGCTTGCTCGCTGGACTTGACTTTGACTTACGCATCAATATGACTTGACTTGGATACATGAATGACTTGTGACTTTGACTTGGAATCTGCCAAGTCAATGGGTCAGATAAAACTTTTGTACAGTGTATAACCAACATGGAGAAAAGGGGCTCAATTGTTTTCTACCTATTATCTAATGATGATACTAGCGGCACTCGGAGTATATCAAGGTTAGCTATGAGGATACACACCGCAGGCGACATCTACGCTGTATGTACGTTAGACTACACAGTGCATAGTCCTAAGTACACACAGTGCAAGTAGTGTAAGTGTAGTGCAAGTGTGGTGTAAGTAGTGAATACAATATACAGTGCAATAATTACTACAATATGTAAATAGAAATTGCTAGACTGGCCAGTGGACACTTTGTACTGTGCCATGTGCTGATATATACATGTATGTTATGTAACACTGTATCACCGTTATTAATGTACAATACATATTCAGTCTCTACCATAGTGCCAATATTATGACATTTGTTGACTAGTTCTTTACCATAATGTTACATGGCATACATGCCCAGCTACACCTAGGCATGGTTTTTCATAGATTGAAATGTCTACTAAAAGAAGAAAGTAATGCTGTCTCCATCTTTACTTGTATGAAGGCTGGCTTGACTTGGATTTGACTTGCCTCTAAAATTTTGGAAATGATATAACTTATTGACTTAAAATCCAGCTTGAACCCAGCTCTGCTATTAGCCAGATGCCATGTACACCACATCCTCAGCATATCATGGTAGCCTTCTACCACGGGCAGTTGTCGATTGTCGAATAATCACATAAGTGCTGAGACAGCATGAATTCTGACCACAGCTAATTTGATCACAACCTGTTAACAGATGAGGCATACCCCCCTGCAACTGCTCTAGTATGTTCTAAGGAAGAAGAGGAAGTAATGGCTTCATAAGATAAAATTATAAAAAGAAATAATTAAAAATATAAACACAGGACATGTCACAACCCCAAAGTTAGTTTTTATTGAATTTGGTGGCAAACACCGCTCAATCCATGCCTATGATATTATCTTATGAAGATTTAAATTGAAAAAATAATTTCAAATCGTTAATAATGATCATTATATTAATTTTTTATAGTGCGAATAGTGGTATATAAATTTTGTAGGTACCATCACATATATTTGCAGGCTATCAGCTTCAAAGTTAGTACAAGTACTGGTTAAATTGACTATGGACATGCTTCATATGATAGCGCAATTCTGTAGGAATATGCTGAAGGCATCGGTAGTTTATGCATAAATTTGCTAATGGAAAGTAAGTGCTAATCATAATTAAGCGAGCAGTCAGCGTTTTACTCCTATAATTTAAAAATTCAAACTTGCTATGCATTTTGAATCATCCATCAATATTCTATTTCAATCACTGCTGAAATACTTTAGTTTAGTTTTATTTATTTACCATACATTATCAGTCAGCAACAGGCATTGATGGTATATGTACATATACATACTCTCTATTCAATATTCACATAGTGTAGATATTACCATTGTTAAAAAAATTCATAAAAAATTGAAAAAACTGTTGGATCGCTTTACAGTTCGTGCTATTACAGGCCTATATAGAGTCTTTGAGCGAGAGGTTCTTCTGCAGTTATTAAAAGAAATTCTGTCATAAAGTAGATGTCCTGGATTTGAAATGATCTTTAGGAAATGGTTGGCACATACATAAAAAATAAAATTGTTCAAACTTGGTAATACTAAAAATTCTAGTCTAGATTCGTATGGAAGATTTGGCACTATAATTCATGATGCTGTTCTTTGCACCTTCTCCAATCTGTCTTTAAGTTGTTTTCCTAGAAGGGTATACCAGGCTGGGGCTCCATAAATTACAATAGAACGAATGTTACTCTGTTAAAATGTTTTTAGACCAGCATCGTTGAGCCCTAGAGTTTTAAGCTTGCGCATCAAATACAAGCGGCTGTTGGTCTTAGATTCTAAAAATTCTATATGGGCATTAAAACTCAGTTTACAGTCAATGACTATACCTAAAAATTTAGTTTGTGCCACAGGAGAGATCACAGTGTTTTCTATAACAACGTCAGAGCAGTAATTACGCTGATGAGAGAGATTTGTATTCATCAGTACAGTCTTGTCTGTGTTGAGAAGCATAGAGTTTGCCGTTGACCACAGGCTGGTCTTCCTAATGGCTTCTCCCACCAAATCAGTCCTAAGAGGATCACTACATGGTTTGTAAAAGGTGGTGTCATCAGCGTATTTGACCTGGGGGAAATCATCTATGTGTAAATCATTAACATAAACAAGCCATAGCAATGGCCCTAGTTTTGTGCTTTGAGGACTGCCCACAAAATTTGGTAAATATGTAGAAAAATGATTGCAAAATTTCACACACTGCTTGCGATTATTTAAAAAATTTGAAACCAACTTGACAATTCGGGTCTTAAAACCCAGAGATGCCATCTTTTCTATAACAATTGATGGTTGCAAACGATCGAACGCCTTAAAGAAATCTAGGCAGGCAGTTTGTACAATCTTAGTACTGGTGTTATCTAAGTGTACATGTACATCCTATTGGAACTAGGCCAGTCTTAACGTCGAAAGCTTCTAGTAGACTAGTGGGTTAAGTCATAAACTCAGGCTTTCAGAGTAAAAATGTGCCTTATTCGATATTGGAATGTGTCGATCTAATTGGATCTCTTGATTCCGAGCATCAAAATTTATTATATTTGTCAAATATTTCGCAGATATACCGGCTGATCTGGAGCCAGTTCGTACTGATATGATGGATGATAGCGAAAATGTGGAAGCAAGCTCGAACAAAGGTGAGTATATCTTTCTTAGCATGTCCTTATGTAAAGACGTAGCGTTGTGCTCCCTCAGTATGTATGTTTCAATCATTCGACGCGGAAACCGAGCTGCAAATCATTTTTACAGCGATCAGGGTTATTTTTTGTTTCCATTAGTGTCAGAGCTCTGATGGAATATTAATGGGATGTAAATTTAAGGGGGGCACCAATATAACCTCAGAATCTTTGCCCATGCGCTATAAAGGTTTGATGAACTGGCCATCCTGCCTGAAAATTATCATGGAAATGGGGCTGTGACTGGATTTCGTATCAAACTAATATAAAAGGTTAAGCGAGCGTGCAAAGTATAGAAGAAGCGCATGCATATATAGGCTATAGTATCTAGATTTAATATAGGAGCACTGATCTGTCAAAATTCAATTCAACATGTACCAAGACTTAACATCTCTTTCTAGGAAGTATTTGTATACCAGCTCTCGGTACAGATATCAATATCAAGATAGAACCAGATGATACTGAAATAGATTCTATTACCATTGGTGATATTGTTGGTGCTACATCTACTCTAAGTGAGTCCATGTCTTCTCATCATACTTCATTAGTTTGTGTAATTAATTGTATAATGGCCGGAATTTACTGACAATATACATGTATATTGATTATGTGAAGCTATCTAATGAAATAGTTGACTAGCTGTTGACTGCTATCTACTATACTAATACTATAATAAAATATTGTCATTGTATATTCCTCTATATTCATACAGTATGTGTCTTGACTTTGTGTAATGAATCTTTGGAGTTGTCCACTGTGCATTGATTAAGCTGTTTTATTATTACAAGGGAGACACTCCTTTATAACATACTTTTTGACCAATATTTACAC
Organism: Bugulina stolonifera; assembly: GCA_935421135.1. NCBI lineage: Eukaryota > Metazoa > Bryozoa > Gymnolaemata > Cheilostomatida > Bugulidae > Bugulina > Bugulina stolonifera. The sequence goes on along the minus strand of OW285190.1, from coordinate 4,622,272 downwards.
AGTATATAAACCTGTGAGATGATTTCCTATAGTCATTGTTCTATACTGAACAATCATTATTTTAGACAAGGAAGTAACGTTTGGACATGAGGATGGTGATGCAGGGCTACCTATAGGTAACAGATTTATTATTTCTTCTTGATGATTCACTCATCTAGCTAAAATGGGTTTATGTATCACATTGGATTCTAGACCGTAGAGTAGGTGGTATATACATAAAATGTGTAGAAGCTTTGTATCTGGACTCTGTTATGTTTTGTTGATTGTTTTGCAGATGTAGGGATCAAGCTGGAAGCAGTCAGTGATGATATAACAGATGGTAACAGAGATCTGGAAAGGACCTCTGCTCAGGGTGAGTGTGTTTTGTTACTATATATTGCATGCATCAGGGTTGTAACTGTAGGATCTGATCACCAAACAATTTGTCTCAACTTTCAGTCTGCACGATTGATTGACACATGTGGCAGTGCAGGAATTATTGGCCTGAACTGTTCTCTTTACTAAACAATGTGGATGTGTTCATATGGTGTTTGCAAAACGTGTGACATCTAATTAGTCACTCCGCCACAGAGAACAACAATTATAGATTCAGCCCCAGGTTAAAATTCTTTGGGCTGTGTGGCTTGGGAGCCCAAGCCACCTATGGAGGCACAAAAGTCCTGATGTAATGCAGTGTCCCACTGGACAACATATTATAATGTATTGATGTTGCCTGGTAGACTAATAAGAATGTGTTTGGGTTAGTTCATTATGGTTTCGGCTCAACTTTTGTTAGGTACCAAGGTTCTGAGGCTGTGTTATGCTTTTTGGTCTACAAACTGATATTGGGTCTCGAGCATTATTTAGGATGGAGATGTACTAAGATGACGTTGAAACATAAAAATTGTTGAAATTTCTAACACCAATTCTGTTTAAGTCTATCTAATGCCTGATGAAGCTGGTCTATAGCCTTTGTCAAAAGTTTGGGGTTATCCTGTACATGAAAGTATTTTGTAGTGTAATGTCAAAACTGTTTTAGATGTCATGGTTTTGAGGCTACAAAGTCTGAGAACCTTATACTGGGGGTTCAAGTGGCATTCGCGGTCCAATATTTTCCAGTCTATATGAATCTTTTAATTGTTTGCCAATCAAACAATGAGAACAGACGCACTGTGTTGATAAAATACACACTGCTGCAGCTTTTAGTCCTAGTCTATGTGAGTAGGTGGTGGTAAATTGTCCCTACATTTAGATCCAATATATTTTTTGTTGAGTACACTTTTTTATTTTTTTTTGTAGTTATTAATTTATGCCATCATTATTTAAATAGTGGTGATATTAAAATAAGGTATTAAAACATAGGGCTAATCAGATAGTTCGAAACTAGAGCTAGGGTCTGCATGTGAAATTTTGTTATTGCACCTCACATTGCTTTGTACGATATTTCTGAGCCTCGATCTGCCTAATAAAAATTGTCCCTACATTTAGATCCAATATATTTTTTGTTGAGTACACTTTTTTATTTTTTTTTGTAGTTATTAATTTATGTCATCATTATTTAAATAGTGGTGATATTAAAATAAGGTATTAAAACATAGGGCTAATCAGATAGTTCGAAACTAGAGCTAGGGTCTGCATGTGAAATTTTGTTATTGCACCTCACATTGCTTTGTACGATATTTCTGAGCCTCGATCTGCCTAATTGAATGAAATCACCGGCTCCCAGTGTGTTGCACTGTGAATTATTAACTCACTGTCTGTTCATAATATTCATCAATGTGGATTTATTTCAGATTCATTTAAGGAGGTTTCGGAAGAAGTTATAGATTTGCTACTCACTGATATTGAAGCTGATGTCGGAACTATTACTGGTAGGACTTGAGGATTTATGTGAGTGTTATAGTTAGCTGTGAGTTAGTTTCTTTGATATGATCTTCCACTGGCATTTTCATTGTCTAAAACATGTTGTTTACATATAATAGGTAGCACATCAGTTGTTGAGGATAGTCCAGCACCTGCTTGTATTCCTGATGAGCCAGCCGTCTGTACGTCGACTCGGGAGGAAGATGGTGAGGAATTTCATAAAGCATTACTGGAATATTGTAGGCATTGCTTGTTTTATTTGTTATCAAACATTTTCAATGACTTAAAATGTACATGTATTTTACTGATAGGAGTTTGGCCCGACTGCTGGACTAGGAAAATGGCCGAATCTCGTCTAGAGAACTATCCATGGCTAATCTACCATAGGGGTAACTTAGGATGCCGCTTTTGCCGTGACCATCCTGTTACTGGTATTAGTGGAACAGCTGGGAGTCAGCTTAGTTCTCCATGGTTAGAGAGCAAAGTCAACTATGGAGACAGTAATACTCAAACGAAAAAATGTTCTAGCTTGAGGCATAAAATTAAAAAGCATAGCGATTCACACGCTCATCGAAAGGCAGCTGCAGCCTTTACCAAGTTGACTATAGAAGATCATAAAAAATATCAAGATGTCACCGAGCGTATAGTTAGAGTTGTATATAATTTGGTAAAATTAGATTGTCCATTCACTGATCTGCCTCATTGGGTCGACTGTTTCAAGCTTAACGACTGTGACATGGGACGCCTACCACACTCTGAGAAAAGTTGTCAAGATATCGCCTCCAGCATTTCTAGTGACATGCGCCGTAAATTGTGTGAAAATGTAATAGCAACAGGCTCATATTTGTCTATTTTGGTTGATGTATGTACTTCTATCGGTGGTCTACAAATTCTAATGCTCCATCTCCGAGCAATAGTTTCCGGTAAACCCACTACATTCTTCTTAGACGCTGTCCATCTTGAAACCACCTGTGCCCAAAGTGTAGTAGAATCGATTCTATCAATCCTTAGAAGAAATGGTTTCACTGAAAACTACCTTTCAGAACATCTGATTTGTTTTGCATCAGATGGGGCGTCGTTTATGGCAGGCACTGGTTCAGGTGTGGCTAAAAGATTGGTTGCAATGTTCCCTGGTATTATTTTGTGGCACTGCGTCAATCATCGCCTAGAACTAGCTGTTGGTGATGCTGTTGTGAGTTGTACGGGAATCAATTACTTCAGAACGTTCTTGGATGATTTGTACAGCTTGTACAGCCAATCTCCTAAAAATCAACAGAAGTTGAAAAAGGTATCTGCGGATCTAGAAGCCCAGTTGTTGGAATTAGGATCTGGTGGACAGCATCAGGACCTGGACAGGACATGGTGGGCAGCAACTTCCTTGACAGCAGCTCAGGCTGTATGGGAGTCATTTCCGGCTTTAACACATTATGTCTCAGGTGAAAGCACAATCATAAATTCTGGTAAATCCTGTCACTTGCTAAATTCGCTAACATCAAAAAGATTTCTCTTATACTTGGGAGTTATGCTCGATGCGTTAGAAAAGGTTCATCATCTCTCTACGGCTTTACAGGAAAGGGATGTCTCACTTTCCCAAGCGCATGGACTAATTCAACAAACAATAAGGGATCTAGATTCAATGGTAGACTGTCCAGGGACATATAGTCAATTAGCAAGGACTGCTGTTGAACTGGGTAAATTTTGTGAAATTAAACTGAATGAGTCCACAAATGTCAAAACTGTTGATGGTGCCCAGTTTTTTCGTTGTTTGGCTAACTCTCTTCGATCAAAAATGTTGACTCACAACTCACGTAAGCCTCAACTTCTTAGTTGTTCTGAATCATTGGTTGATCAGGTAATACAGCTTGATAGTGCTACTTGGCCAGTCAACTATTCGAATGATTATCCACAATTTGCTGACTATGAAATGCGTGTTTTGTGCCAGAGGTTTAATTTAAAGCCAACAGAATCACCAGTGCAAAGCAAAGGAGATTTCCAAGATTTGAATAATTGCATTGGTTGTATCCCTGTAAGCACTGCCGAGTGCAAGCGCTCTCTTGGTATATTGAACACCATTCTTAGAGGAAAGGGGCTTCAACCAGAAGAGGATTGTTTATCAGCACTAATGTTCATTCGTACTGTTGGCCCACCTATTGCTCAATTTAATCCTAAACCTTATGCCAGGAATTGGCTGGTCCGTGGTAGGCATTCTGTTTACCAGAAAAACTCCCTAAAACGTAAAGTGCCTCCTGATTCTCCGGACTATTGTAGTCATTTGACAAATTTGTTTTGCTAACCTTTCCTATTTTGTAGTAACATTTGGAATAGTTTACATGCAGTAGCTGCTGGAAAATGATTAAGCTGCCACCTCCTTTTCATGTTATTATATATTATATTTGCTCATATTATAATCACCCTTAGGATTGTACAGTCATATCGTTTTCATGCTGGGCCGCAAGTGTAAATGTAAGGCTGTACCATTTAACTAGTCGACTTTTGTACATAACTTATTCCCGTCATGCCTTTGATCTGATAGCACATTTGCTCTTGTGTAATAGATGTACAGAATATGTGCGTACATGTCTTCTCCACTATGACAGAATTTCTAGATGAATGTACACACGCTTTGTTTTTTCTCATTGTTATGGTAATTATAGTGCAAATTTCTTCCATTACATAATTACGTAAAATCAATAAAACTTAATACGTCGGTTGTACCAGGACAGTTTATGACATACCAGTGGTCTAAGCTCTAACCTATGAATGCTCTCCCTTACTGAATTTAACATGCTGACTACAGATAGTAGTAATAATGAGGATAGATTAAAACGACACTTGGTTAACTATCTGTTAGTTGCTACTAGATATGTGTTATAGCAGGCTTAATTTTATATTTTGGAAATTTGTGGCATTAATGCAGAGACGTAGACGTGTGTTAGTTACGCCCATGCAGAACGGTCATTCTATAGGTGCAAATATATAATTCAGTGACATGAGCTCTGCCTGAACCCTCATGATACAATGCAACCTTGAATGGAGTCTAGCCAGCTCAATTTTTGACTAGTTCTAATCTTGAGTGAACTCAACCCAGTAGTCCCAGTCACAGACATGATCTAAGGTTATTTGAGTCTCAGTATTTACACTGTTGTAACAAGTTGAAGTGATTATAGTCAAATGGAATTTACAATAATAATCTCACGCAGCAGCAAAACAAATAAATTTCTGAACACTCTGAACCTGTACAGAATCAGCAGAACTAAACTACACTTATAAGTGTAGTTTAGTTCTACTGATTCTGTACAGGTTCAGAATGTTCAGAAATTTATTTGTTTTGCTGCTGCGTGAGAAATAGGTATACCTATTTCACTTCTTGCGCTTTCACATGATATAGTTTATAGCATGACGTGGTGAAGTGACATTACATAGCTGAAATTGAATGCATTATATTATATATACATACATTACAAACTGTGAGGCCAAACCGTAGGTACTTTGTGCTTCTTAATCATTGCTTAGTAGCAATGCAATGTTAGCAATAAACCATGGAACTGATAGTCTTTGTTTTTATAACAGCTGCTCACCACAAAAATGAACATTGTAAATGTTCAGAGTTGTCTTCCGTTGGCTCACGGTAAATTTATGGACAAAAAGTTTCGCAGAAAGGCCGATGTTAGGTCCAATATAACTCGATAAATATGACGGCGTAAGAAAGAAGCTATCACCAGCTCAAGTTATATCCACAACTAGCGGCTTCCGGTTAATCATTTTTCAGTGAATCTGATCATTGAATTACCTACTCCTATCTGAACCTCGTACTCATAGGGAAAGAAGAAGTAAGGTTTAATTATTTTTTATAGTACCAGTTGTGAGTTGATCCTGCCCGCTAGGAAGCAGCTACAATTGGTACCTAGTGCGAGGTACAAAATCTTCTGTGCCTGAGCTCAATGAACAGATTGAGATTACGCCGACCTTACCGTGAACTTTTTCTTTTGTATTTTGATTTCCAGAGTGACCAATCAAAATTTGTGAAAACTGAAATAAAAGGCGAGCTTTATAAAGTATTATTTTCAGCTGGTTTTGCAGTAACACCGTTTATCACTAATTGATCAAAACGTAAACCCCCTCCGATCATACCCATCAATAAAATCATAAATAATAACCTGGAGGCTTGATTAGAACAATTATTGAAAGATTTTTCAGGTGAAGATGGCTAAATATGAGTTTACTAACGCACCAGCTTTTCGTCGCGAAATTCCGCAAAAAATTTGCGGTAGAGAATAAATAATTTTCCACACATGATTTCAACTTTAATTCGACTTAAATTTTGCTACATTAAGATTTTTTCGATATCTAACTTCGAAGTTCATAATTGCAGATGATATATTAAATATTTGCTACTGCATTTTTCATTCAAAAAATGATTTTTCTATTGAGTTCTATGTGTTGTTAAAAAGTTATCATGTCATCTTGTAAAAATTGGAAGTATCTCATCTGGGAGGTAGAAACGTACTCTTCAACACTTAGAATGTCTCTGTGAAATCTGGAGACTTGACAAGTATACCAACCACTAAGCTGATAGGCTTTGCTTGCAAACCAGCTGAAAATAATACTTTACAAAGCTCGCCGAAATAAAATGAGTCGAACATGTTTTGGGGAGCAGTGAGTTGTAGCAGTGTTAAATTGGAGAGTCTTTTTTTCTAAATGTCTTAGGTAGGCCTATTTATAGGCCTACAGCCTAACAGTTGCCAACTAATCCACCGTAATCATTACGGTGGATTAGTTGGCAACTGTTTAGCTGTAGGCCTATAAAAATAGGCCTACCTAAGACATTTAGAAAACAGACTCTCCAATTTAACACTAACATTTAACATTACAGTAATGACTGCACAAATGGTATTGTAAAATTATTATTGTTCAAATTGTTAAAGTACAAAACTTTCTGTAAGCTTTTACTAAATAGCAGAGCTGGGTCCAAGTCATCGATTTGACTTGACTTGCTAAGTCAAGTCACAAGTCGACTTGACTTGGACTTGCCAACTTGCTGACTTGACTTGACTTTGACTTGCGCATCAATGTGACTTGACTTGGACACATGAATGACTTGTGATTTCGACTTGACTTTGACTTGCACATCAATGTTACTTGACTTGACTTGGACACATGAATGACTTGTGATTTCGACTTTGGTTCTGCCAAGTCAATCTGGCAAATAAAAATTTTGTACAGTGTTAAGCCAACATGGAAAAAAGGTCTCAATTGCCTACCTATTTATCATTTTTACTAGATCAGTGCTACTAGCAGTACTCAGAGTATATCAAGGTTTGCTATGAGGATACACAATTCAGGCAATATCTAGGCTGTGTGTACACAACGACAATGCATAGTCACAAATACACACTGTGCAAGTAGTGTAAGTGTAGCATAGGTGTGGTGTAAGTAGTGCATACAATGTCCAGTGCAATAATTACTAGAGTTAAATTGCAGGACTGGCCAGTTGACACTCTGTGCTGTACCACGTGTTGTTTATAGCTATGTAACACTGCATCGCCATTACAATATACAGTATGTAATACTATATGACCAGCCTGGCCGTAGTGCCAATAATACTACTTATTTAGACTGGTTCTTTACCATCATTGCATAACATACATGTACATGCCCTGCTACACCTTGGCATGGGTTTTTCATGGATTGGAATGCCTACTAAAAGAAAAAAATGAAGTTTTGGAAAATTTAAAAGTTTTTGAAGTTGTCTTCCACTTGACCTGCATTTCGACTTGACTTGACTTTGACTTGACTGGACTTGCATGACAGCTGACTTGACTTGACTTGGCTTGAGGCAGCACTGACTTGACTTGGACTTGACTTGCCTCCAAAATTTTAGAAATGACTTGACTTGTTGACTTGCAAGTCGACTTGGACTCAACTCTGCTAATTAGCATAAAGGTTCTAGCTAGTATATTATTAGTCTTTACTTATTTATTTTCAAGGTTAATCATCAGGCTTTGGGTATGACATGAAAACAAAAACTTATGATAATAATTTTGAAATGAACTTGAAGTAGTACTACATGTAGGCCTATAACAAACAATATTAGCCTACTAGTCAATAGAGTAGATAAAATGATAGACAACAAAAATATGTGGTGTGTGTGTGATATGATATGTGGTATTCATCTGTAATTTGATTAGATTGGCAAAATCGACCTTGAATTTGTTTTGCATGTATACCTAATTCAAAGCAAGTTAAAGCCTGAGTAGAACTCTGTTCAATCAGTTGAGTCAACTATGTTCAAACAATAATAATTATGATGATTGATAAGGTTGGTTTTCACTCAGCAGAACCTACATGTACCTCCAGGTGACCTGGGGTATCATGGTTTCCACTTCACAGGCTTTTGCCTTCAAGTAGCCTACATAGCTACAGCAAAGTGCCTGTAGGAGGCCTGGAGGGGACCTGGTAGAGATATGTTTTTACTCATGTAGTAAACAAAGCAGTAAAAGTGCTGTTATTACTCATTTACTTTACAACCGTGTGTGACCGAAGGTCGTGGTATCTATTCTCCAGGCACAGCCTGCGGTCAATGATTAGCCATCAGCAGGTTGAAGTTTTTAACTTTATTGGCAGTCAGCCGATGGTTTTTACAGTATTCCAGTGTTTTTGGTTTTTACATCGCAGGCCTTATTCTACCGATCAGCCAGTGGTCATAACCCGTCTGAGTGGAAACAAAGCATTATCTACTTTCTACTGAGCACATACTGATTCTGGCTCAAAATAGCTAAACCACTATTGTCGCACCATTCAATATTTGCAAATAATATTGTTCATCTTATTTCATTAAGATTGATGTGCCGTTTGTCTTTGTAAGCCTAGTGGCAGCCAAGATAAACCCATTTGAATATTGAATATTATGACATCCAGCCAGCATTGAGTACATAGGTAGACTACAGCATGAAATAGCTAAGTAATCTTATTGAGTCAACACTAACACTAACACTGTCATTCTATAAGTAGCTCTTGTGTACAGCGATAAACAAGAAAGTTACAGGCAATGCCCGCAATGAGTTTCAGACCCTATGGCTATCTCTGTAGCACAGTTTATATTAACCGCTTGAGTGCTTCCAAAATTCCCAACATACATACGTAGACTACAAATTGAAGGGGAGGGTTTTCTTGGCAGCAGCTAGGTTTCCAAACACAAGCAACACATCAATCTTACTGAAATAGGATGAACAATATTATTTTGCAAATATTGAATAGTGCGACAGTAGTGGTTTAACAACTAAGCTTATGACAGATACATGTAGATGTGAACCAAAGCACGGTAATAGGTTTTTCGATATTGATGAATTTACTTTTTCAAAATTCTCAGAATTTGCATGCAAATGCTTATTTTACATCACTACAATACGTGAGCCAGCTCACTTCTTTTCTTGTGTAGGTGAGGGAGAATTTGTATGTCGCTACCACCCTATGAGACAATCATCCATTGCGAAAATAGCCTCTTCCCTTGAATATGTATGGTCAATTATGTAGCATTTTTATAACATATTTACCTTTGTAGACAGTTGTTCTATTGGATTTGGTAGAGTCACATTGATATGGAGACAGTTAATGGTAAGTCTACATGTATTATTGATTTAGTTTATTGATATATTCTCAACCTCAACAAATGCTGTGATGTGATTGACCAATCATGTATGTATTTGATGTGATTGACCAATCATGTATGTATTTGATGTGCTCTACATACGGCATCCACAGCTTAATGCCAGTAGAATGGAGTTTAATATTGTGGTAAATTAATCCACTGATGGATATCAGATTAAACTCTTGTTTTTTTTACAAGAATAATATATCAGCCTAGAGCTGCGCAGCGGCCTAGAGCTGCGCAGCGGCCTAGAGCTGCGCAGCGGCCTAGAGCTGCGCAGCGGCCTAGAGCTGCGCAGCGGCATAGTGCTGCGCAGCGGCATAGTGCTGCACAACATGGGAATGAACATGGCCTAGTTTCTACTTGTAGTAGCAGCCTATGGCACAAGCTCTAATAAAGACTCTGGATTTGTACTTAGTCTATTATGTTGTTTATTTCAAATATATAGAGATCAAAGTGGAACCTGTCAATGCTGATATAATGGCAGATAGTAGACAAGTGTCAACGACCTATGCACACAGTACGTATAATTGTATTGAATAGATATTCTACATTCAATGGCCTTCTTAGATGTTCAACAACTCATCCCCGTAGTTCAGAGTTGTCTATGAGTATAGGCTGACAGTACAACATACAATATGCTGCTACATGTATTATTTATATTATATTTCTATCATCTACTTGAGAGTTGAATGTGTCAATAATTAAAAAGATATATGTGGACCCTGTACAAAGGTTCTGGTTTGAAGATGCAACAGCACCAAACTGTCTAGACTTGACCTGGTAAATTATACATATACATACATGTACAGCGTTGGAAAGACCCTTGCTTAAATAGTCCATGGTTGAATAGTCCTATAATTTCCAATCTCATGTACATTCTGTGTAATAGTAACTGTTTCTCTACAGGAAGTATTTGTATACCAGTTCTTGGTACAGATATAGATATCAAGATAGAACCAGATGATATTAAAACAGAATCTATTGATAATGACGGCAACCAAAATGTAAGAACTTTATCTACTCAAGGTGAGTATAATTATACTACCTCATGCATTATGTGAGTAATCTACTTGGGATTAATTTGGAGTTGTCTTACTTCCAAATTGGAGTGAGAAGGTGATACTAGAGGTTTGGTTACCAGAGGCCATAAGCTTCAACAGCATGGCTTTGTTGTTTGCTGACATGGCCCTATAGGCAAGGTGATGTACCAGTTCACCAGTCGCATTGTATAATATCCTCGCAATATTTGAAGCTTGTTTGTAATAAAATATATAATTGCAGTCGTATCTAATATTGAGCAATCGCCACAGCGCTGCGTGATGTCAAAGACTGAGGTGACTAACAAGTCAGTCTTTGCTCAGCAGAACAGGTTCCATTCCTATTTGCTTGAGAATGAGGTTCTCTCAGTCGAAAAAGAACTATCAGCCTCTCGTTTGGCTGATGCTTTCAAATAAGCAGTTGATGACAGTAATGTCGTTTACTCATGACTGAAAGACAAGACAACTACCAACTGTCATCACATGAGATGAAGAATATTATCAGTGAATATTCAGTGTTGGGAGAACCCCTGCTAACAGATTATATAATACTGAGCACTTGTGTAATATTCAACCTCATGTACCTTCAGTGTAATAGTAACTGTTTCTCTACAGGACGTCTTTATATACCAGTTCCTGGTACAGATATAGAAGTTGAGATAGAACCAGATGATATTAAAACAGAATCTATTGATATTGATGGTAACTGGGATATAGGAACTACTTCTACTCAAGGTGAGTCGGAATGTACACGTATTTATTTCTATCAGATACACCATTGCTAGTCGGTCTCTACTTCAGCTACTTCAGCTCAGGTTATAGACAATTAACGACTTTTCTATCAGTCTAAGGAAATGACTAACTTGCTATTCATCTTTATGCAAATGAAGCTTTGACAGTTTCAATCTTCATATGTCTATAAGGAGTTTGCATGAAGTAAGCAGAAACACTTTTGGGTTTACCCATCCATATTGCATAGACCTACATGTACACGCGACTGACACTGTTTTTTTCACTTTCAAGCCTGATTCAAATCATTGGGGTAATTATCCATCTTATCAAACTCATTGATACTTATTAGATTTTCAAGAACATGTTATTTTGTTTGCATTGAAAATTCAGATTATTTTGTTTCTATTCCTCCATACTGTAACACAGTGATCACAAGTCCATTATGTTACATGTATAACTTACTAATGCTGTAGTCTACTGCTGTCTCTAATGCTGCTGTCAACTTAATATGCAATGCATGACACGTTTACTGTGTATGCTTTGGTTGGAGAGGATTATTTTTGAAAACCGCAAAACACCATTCAATCTCTTTTTTAGACACAGCAATGAAGCTTGAGCTAGTTCGATGTGATGATATAGAGCTACCAAAAGGTAAATATATTTCCTGTGGTTCGTGTCTGTGACCAAGTCAGTGTTCATGCAGTCCTGTAGACACATAAATAGACCTTTAAATTTTTACTTGTATTAGATGTAAAATGTTTGGTCTTTATTCCACAGATATAGAGGTCAAGGTGGAACCAATCTGTAGTATTATAACTAACTATATCCAAGATTCGGCAAAGACCTTTACTCAAAGTGAGTAAAATAAATCCCTTGTATTACCTATAATGACTTTATTAATCAAAGTGATGTGCTCTTTCATTTTTGTTAGTATTACCCATTTTCTTTCACATATTCTCGTATACTTTGGTAACATAGTGTATTCGCGACCTCTTGGACTGACCCCGGTCGCAAATAAAACTCCCAAGATGGCTGTCAAGCCCAGGCCAAAAAGGCTATTGGCCTGGGATTTTGCTTGGCCGGACAGAACCATCCCTAGATCAAAAATGAGAATGAAATGAGAATTTTGCCTTCGGCCCAGGCCAATGGGGTTGCAACTCTGTAGTGATAGTGTTTCCGTAAATATTTTAGTAATTTGGCCTTTGCCTCAACTTTAGGTCGCGAAGACACCTACAGTAAAGCTATTAATTTGTAGATATTACAAGATACTCATATATGTTATTAAGTTATACTATAAATCAGGGCTGGCCAAAGTTATTTTGAAGTGGGCCGCATATGAAATTCTCATACTTGAGGTGGGCCACTTCATTCTTGTTTCAATTAAATATAGCTGAACATAAAATCAAGTGGTGGAAATTGTTGAAATTTGCATTCTCATTTAACAGAGGACAAGCGAAAAGAGCAAATGACTCAGCATTAAAATATAATTTGACCTGATAGTATTTAAAAATAGTGGCAGAAAAAATTTTAGTACACAGCTGGATGCTTTGAGTACATGTAACTATGAATGCTCTGAGAAGCGGATGTGTATGTGGATATGCATGTGCATGTTCGCAGATGTGTATGTATAGGTGCAGGTTGAGCTGTAGGTGTAGCTGTGGGTGTACGTGTAGCTGTGGGTGTGGGTGTACGTGTAGCTGTAGGTGCACATGTAGCTTGAGGTGTAGGTGTGCGTGCAGCTGTAGGTGTAGGTATACTGTTGTAAGTGTATGTTGTGTAGTTGTACGTGTAGGTAGGTGTAGGTGTACATGTGGCAGTAGGTGTGCGAGCAACAGTAGGTGTATGTGTAGCTGTAGGTGTAGCTGTGGGTGTACGTGTAGCTGTAGGTGCACGTGTAGCTGTAGGTGTGCAGGCAGCTGTAGGTGTACATGTACGTGTAGCTATAGGTGTATGTGACAGATGAGAAATTCTGATTTGCTAATCATTATTGCCTCATAGTTAGGCTCTAAGTGTGTATATGACATCCTTAGCAGTTCACATTTGTCGACTGGGGTACTCTTCCACAGTAGCGGCCTTTGCCAAACGTTTTCGATGTTGACCATTTTGAACTCTGCTCATTGAGATTACACAATTTCACTTGCATTGCAGACATTGAAAATTCTTTGTAAACAATTTCAACGTAACCCTTCCACTCCCAAAGTGGTTCAGCTTGCATTGGACACATAATCAGCTAAATTAGCTTATGTCAATTTCTGAACGAGCCAAACTGCCGGTTCAAATTCTAATTGCATGTTTTGAATTTCTATTTATGTAGCATGGTGCAGAGTTCTAGGTTGCTTGAGGCAATATTATTGGGTTTCTGCTGTATGAACTCATGTGTTTGCTGCATCAAACGAAAATACTAAAAATGCAAATTTTTGTCACAAAGCTCAAGTAGGCCACCGAAAATTAGCAAGTTGGCCACATGTGGCCCACAGGCCACAGTTTGGCCAGGCCTGCAGTATAAATCGTCCTTGTTCATAGTGACCTTGGAATTAGTATCTGACTCAGAATTTTGGTGACTGATATTTTTATTTTTCTTCTGTTAAATTTTATAGCGGAGAGATCCAAACCATACCAATGTACTGTGTGTGAGTACACATGCTCGCAACGTGGCAATCTATTGACTCACATAAGAATACACACTGCGGAGAAACCATACAAGTGTACACTGTGCGAATATCGATCTTCACGGAGTGATGCATTATCAAGGCACATGAGAACACATACAGGAGAGAAGCTGTACAAATGTTCGCTGTGCGACTACCAGTATTCACAACGTTGTCATTTGTCGCGACACATGAGATCGCACACTGGCGAAACACCATACGTGTGTAAGCTGTGTAACCATCGATTTTCCCGAAGTTGTCATCTGGTAAAACACATGTTATTGCATACTGGAGAGAAGCCATTCAAGTGTACAGTTTGTGACTATCGATGTTCACGTCGTGATAATCTGTCAACACACATGAGGACACACAATCGCTAGGATTCATATCTGTTGTGTATATGTTTTTGACTACATGTGCGCCCATTATTCAACTTTTACCTTTCATGTCCTACATACATACATGTACATACCTTTTATGTATAGTTGTATATCATACAAAAGTCATTGTTTATTTTTGGATAAGAATTAATTAAAAGAAATTTCACAAAAATGTACTCAATCTCAATCTTAGTCTACAGTAGATGCAAATACTGTAGTAGCACTCACTGGAACTATACAATGCATATGGTAGCAGAATGACAAGAAGGTTGTCAGAATGGTGTGGTGGTGGTGGTTAACTTATTCAGTGGTGGGTTACCGTCCTGTACCTCCCTGGTAGGGGGAATTGGTCGAGGTGTTTTTGTTTTCCGTTGTGACTTAGCACTACTAGCAGACTCATTAAATAGAATGGTTAAATGCGCTATAGTGTTCAAGAACGAAACACAGAAAACTGCTATGACCCGTTATCAATACTCTTTGTTTGCCAATGAGTTGTCTCCTCTTTCAGTATGATGAATTCTCTAGGTCATCGAAGTAAATACCTACCTTAACGGCAAGTAGTGTCCGGAAAATGGATAGACTAGATCGGCAAGCTATCACCGATTCAGCTATGTACATCTATAATAATTGTAATTTCGTTTTCCGGTTCTTTACTGATTTAATTTGTAATAAAAAGACAACTATTTCTATTCTGTTTTTCTTTATTGCCGTGCCATATGCACAGTTTCAAAAGTCGCGCGAAAGGAACAGAACAATTAGGCTATATTTTTAAAATAATAATTGAATTATTATTATATTTATATTGAAATAAATATTAAATAATAAATAAAATTTTAATTTATGATTCACGTCAAAATAAACTCTGAAATTCAAAGAACTATAGATGCGCCATATGAAATTAAACGATTTCATAGGGTTAATATGGAGTCATTCAGTAATTCACTTCAAATTATATCCTCACAACTATACGATATGGTAGAAAGTCACTGTGATATCGACGAATTGTGGAAGACTTTCAAACTAGGACTACATAATGCAGTGGAAAATTTTGTTCCCACTACTAAACAAAAGAGACTTAAAAAATCACATGAGCCATTATGGTTTAATTTAGAAGCAAGAAAAATTTGTAATAAGCAACGAAAACTCTATTCCAAATATCTAAATACTGGCGATTCCACAACACTTGAAAAGTTAAGTATCAAGTACTTCGCCGACAAAGCAAAAAACTATGCAAAAGTCTCAAATCACGATACATGTATGGCAGACTTTGTAAGCCACTATCTGAAGGACAGCCTAATCCTTTTTACAAATTTGTGAAAGATCTTAAGAAAAATAGCAGTACTGTTACTTCCCTAAAAAATGAGCACGGAGATGCAACAAGTGATAAGGCCGCTATTGCTGAAACATTCAATGTATGTTTCAAAAGTGTATTTACTAATGAAGGTCCAACGCCAGAGATCCCTTTAGATGGAGCAAAGGAGATATTGGTTACCACAGTCTATTATAGTCTCTAAAAAACGGGAAATCTCCAGGCCCTGACCAAATAACCAAACAGTATCTTACCTACAACCGCCTCTCTACTTACAGGGATTTTTAACTATTCTTTAAAAACGGGTAAAGTACCTGGGGATTGGAAACTTGCCCATGTTACACCAATTTTTAAACAGGGTAATAGATCAATGCCTAACAATTATAGGCCAGTCTCTCTTACATGCATCCGCTGTAAACTTCTGGAACACATTGTCCTGCACCACTTATATAAAGATATTGATGGCCTAATATATGATAATCAACACGGTTTTAGAAAAATACTTTCTTGTAACACACAGCTAATCAACGTTGTACATGACATATTGAAAAATGTCGATGACGGTTCGGCCATTTACATTGCGGTTTTGGATTTCTCTAAGGCCTTCGATGTGGTGCCACACCATCTTTTGTTAAATAAGCTACTTCAATATAATGTCAATCCGGTTATTATTACCTGGATCAAATCTTTTTTGACTGGGAGATTTCAGAGGGTTGTCTCTAATGGAACTAGTTCTAGTTTAAGTAGGGTAACCTCAGGTGTTCCTCAAGGCAGTGTCTTAGGACCAACGCTGTTCAATATATTCATAAATGATATTGTAGATTTTGTCAAGCATTGTAACACCAGATTGTTTGCAGACGATACATTGCTACATGTGCCTGTACACAGCCCACTGGACCTGATAAAACTGCAGCGGGACTTGGACAATTTAATGCATTGGAGTACTCTAAATGGCATGAAATTTAATGCCAGAAAAAGCAATATCATGCATTTTGGTAGCATCCCGGGTTTGGGCAGCGATTATATTTTCAGGATGGGTGACGAAATTTTGAGCTATTCCAACCAAGTGAAGTACCTAGGTGTCTGTATTACTGATGACATGAGGTGGAATGACCATATTCATTATGTTACTAATAAGAGTAAAAGAATTCTTGGTTTACTCAAATCCACTTTGCACAGTGCCCCTAGTAAAATTAAATTGGTAGCGTATAAAGCTTTATGTAGGCCATTGCTGGAATATGCAGATGAGATATGGGATCCCTAACAAGCAAACCTTAAATACCAGCTAGAGCAGGTACAAAATGAAGCATTGCGCTTTATCTTTAATGCCAAAGGCAGACAAATCTCAATAACCAAGTTACGAGAAAAGGCTGAATTATCCACGCTTGCTAAGAGAAGGCAATCCCATAGGTTCTCTATGTTTAACCTTATTGTTTCTAACGATAGTCTTTTTCCTTCTCTAATTAATACTCTCGACTCTATGATTTCAACACACGCTATGTTCGCTCGTTCGCAACCTTTCCACTCTGTTGCATGTCGTACTACTGCTTATCTACAGGACTTTCTGCTCAGGACTTCGAGTGAAATTCGGATGGGGGACACAGTAGCAGACTAACACCCAATCTCGTGACGAACTGATGGTTCCCTTTTTCCTTTCAACTGAAAGGTCTTGGAACTCTATCCTAAAGAAAGAAAGAAGTTAATTAATTATATCAATCAAGGAGTAAGAGAATAATCCTTGATTATTATAAGAGAGATAAAATAATTTTATCTCTCTTACTCCTTGATTTTATAGTAGACAAAACAAAAGTGGGCAACTATGATAATCATAGTGATAGTAGTTCTAGTCGCCCACTTTTATTTTACAAACAAATGATTATGATTACAATTCAATGAAAATTATAATAATTGTAATTGTTACAATAATAATTATAAATTTTAAATATAATATAATTAATTAATTTAATATTTATATCAATATAAACATAATTATATTAATAATTATAATTGTATTACATTTATATTATGTTATTTGTATCATAGTTGTTTATCATAATAATAATTATCATCAATTATGTTATAATTATTATCACATGTGGTCATTTTACTATATTTGACCATCACCATGATCATCAGATTATTAATTTATTATGATTATATTTAAAATAGATAAAATAGATACATAATTAAAATACAAAATAAAAACATTATTTTCATTTTGTATTAATTATGTTTATGTCATCTAATAGATTAGATAACATCACATGATAATCAATAAGATCAGATGATATAAGTATGATTCGATGCAAGTGCATGACAAATGAAAATTCAAATTGAATAATCTCAATTGAATTTTTCCAAATGGCAGGACATGACAACATCAACATGCACTGCCTAGTCCAAGGTCCATATGGTTCCTGGTCCTGATTCATATGAGGCATACTTCTTCCTCCCCCCCCTCCCCCAAGCAGTCTAATGTCATATGAGAACAATATCCACGTAGGGCCACATGTGCATGTAGCTAATCTGATATTATTATAAATATTATATATGCCATAATGTGCTTCCGGTGTTTGATGTGTGCCTCGGGCAGAAGGAAAAGTGGTGAATTATTTATATACGATAGATGTAGCCAAGTATAATCGCCGATTTGAAAATTAGATATCTCAGTATAAAATTACACTTTTTGTAAATACCAAGCTGCTATATGTTGTAGATACCCGCTGCGTGGCATCAGATGTATTAACAAAATCACCGCACTCTTATCCAGTAGATAGGCATTGGGGATGGTGATTCATTATGGTAGGTTTATTACGCACGTAGGCCTGAATCTAATGTCTAAGTTATTTGTTGTTTTATTTCACTGTTATATCAGAAATCTAGACTAGACTACTGAAAACTGTATCAGCTATTGAAGTGTACAACACAAGATGGGAAATAACTCAGTTTCTGCTTGTATTAGGTGAAGGTCGTATCGGCATAATGTAGATATCCCGGTCACAGAGTACTCTAGGTGTCTTTGCGACCTCAACTTCAGACCCAGGCCGATTTACAAAAATATTTTCCGGCACACATCCGTCACAGGGTCGCGATCACACTGGCCTGGGCCAAAAGCAAAATCCTCATTTTCGCTCGTAGAAATCAGGTGTGCCGATGAGCTAGGGATGGTTTCGTCCGGCCAAGCAAAATCCTAGGCCAATAGCTTTTCTGGCCTTGGTCGGACGGTCATCTTGTAATTTTTATTTGCGACCCGGGCCCGTCCAAGAGGTCGCGAAGACACCTTCTGACCAAGATTCTGAATATTTATATATATATGCATGTACAATGTATGTTGATCATCTCATAGATAAAGAGATCAAGGTGGAACCAGTTAGTACTGATGCAATACTAGATAGTAGAGATGTACCAACGACCTCTGCGCACAGTAGGTATAATTGTATTTTATGCATAATCTTCATGCAATAGGCTTCTTAGACGTGTAACTACTAACCAGCGTAGTTGAAAATTATGTCTATGATTAGAGATTGACAATACAACATACATGTGTTTACTGATACATCTACAGTGAAACTTGCTTAGTTCGGTTAATTGGAAAACTTGGATTAGTTTCAGTCACTTCTTATTTGCTACCATCTCATTTAAATTTAAAGCCAGGGAAATCAGTCTTGAAAATGACTTTTTGTACTGTCTTATGTCAAATGGAATATTATAAAAGAATAAAATAAAAGCATAGTTTTAGATTAATTAATGATTAATTAGAGCACTATTTCCAGATGAAGCAGAACTAGTTATATAGCAAGATTATTATGACAGTATCACTATTGGTTGTGTTATTCTGAAAAGTACAGTATAGTACAGTAAAAGTAAAGTAAAAGTACAGTAAAAGTACAGTACAGTATCTATACTCATACAGTATTATGAATTCACACTTTAACAAACTTTTATAGTTGGCAGCTCACAAACCTATGTGCCAAGATAAGACAACTTCCGCAAAACCTCTTCTACACTAGCAACTTTGTTGATCTTACTTAGCAATGTAATTCCACAATGTTGTAACCTATAATTTTCGCAGATATGTGTACATGAGTAATTTGTAGAATATTATCAGTAGTATAGTCAGTGCACTTCTATACAGACACGCACTCGTTGACCCCTGTTTTCAGCCAATCACAAGCCGGTATTTCCGATTTCAACCAATCACAGAAAAGCACAAAAATTTTGCACACGACCTTGCCAAGGTCACCCCAAAACCCCCCCTTCTGATTGGTCGAAAAAACATTTGCACACTTGACCCCAAACCCGACCACGTCCCCTCCCCTCCCTCCTCCCCACCCTCCTCCCCGCTTCCCCCACTCCTCCCCCGCCACCGCCCTCGTCTCGTCCGCACCACCGCCACCCCCACCCCCTCCACCGCCGCCTCCACCGCCGCCGCCACCACCGCCGCCACCACCGCCGCCGCCATCACCCCCAGCCATCACCGCCGCCCTTCCTCCGCCCCGCCCACCCTCTCCCACAACCCCCACTCACCCGAACGACCGATCGTTTGAGGCGGTCAAGCCGCGTCCGCCTACGTTGCGTGCGGCGCCGTCCGCACACGTGGAGGCGACGCCCGTGCCCCGTATCCACCGGGCCAAGCGACTAGGCCGCGGCCCGCCGCTTCTCCTGCGCCCTCACTCGAAAAGCTTGTGATCTAAACAAGCGAATTTCGCTGTACTTCGCTATAGCTCTCATTAGCGATAAGAAGAAGTACTACAGAAGGCTTGGTTTATGATGTGCATTGCATTATTAATAAAGAAACATGTAAAAGACTTGGCTATAAATATACTGATGGAGTGAAAGCCTCCACCTATATAGTAGAGCTTAGTAGGAGTCTGACTAATTCCCCACCCATTATAATACAACCCGATGTGCCCCGATGTGTCCCGATGTTGCCCCGATGTTGCTCCAATGTGCCCCGATGTTGCGCCGATGTTGCCTCGATGTGCCCCGATGTTGCCCCGATGTGCCCCGATGTTGCCCCGATGTTGCCCCGATGTGCCCCGATGTTGCCCCGATGTGCCCCGATGTTGCCCCGATGTTGCCCCGATGTGTCCCGATGTAATTCCGAAGCATACAAAGGGGTCTTTTCTTATTGGATGATACATGAGAAAGTTTAGTATATAAGGAAGGTTTCTACAGTGGTAGAGCAGCTTGAGTTGGATGACTATTATTCCAAGATAGAAAAGATGCAGCTTTCTTCAATAGTAATGTTTTATTACGAGGATAAATAGAGAAAAAATTAAAGAATCAAGAAGAAATCTAAAAAGTAAAGAATCAAGCAGAAGTCTAAAAAGCAGAGAAAAAAAAGAATGTAAGTAAGATAAAAACTATTGGTCTCTTTCTTTAGTTAAGGTGGCAAAGAGAAAAAAAAAGACATAATTTGCTCACATGTGTTATAGTAGTATAAAAACAAATTATAAGTAAAGCGAAGTATTTCTCTCTAGTCAAAGTGAAAAGGTGAAAAAAGCATAATATTGTTTACATGCGTTGTGGGTGGGGAAGTATTATTTCTTTTATTATAGTATAAACGTTGTAATAGAGCTCTTATAGAATGATCTCGAACACCTCCTTCTACTCTGCTTAGTCGTGTAATTATTCCCTCCATAGTCCACACTCGAGCTCGAAGGAGACAGAACAAGATACAGTAGTCTCCACACACGTTAGTACTCTCTTCTTGTAGACACTCTCCATTCCATACTATTGGTATTCCCCATTGTTGTAACATCTTACCCACATCAGGATAAATAGAAGGGGGGAGTCCATAGGAGTCGAAATACTCTATTTCTTTTCCATTCGAAAAAACAGAGATCCAATGCTCACCACTTTTCTCACTTGCTTGAGTGTTGAAAACAAAAGATCCAGATGGGGAGAAGGAGTCTAAGAAATGATCCCTTGGCATGACCCCTCTAAAGGAGCTTAATGAGATTTTATCATCAGATAGAATATTCAAGATTGAGAATGTATCCATTCTTTTTACATCATCCCAGCTACCATAGATACTTCGTGATTTGCATTCAAGTAGATAATGTCATCTTTTTCTTCGTATACAAATAGTCCAAGTGTATTTTGAGTTTGATTAGCAAATGCTAGATTAATAGATAGACTCCCATTTGATAACAAGTGAAAGTTGTCATCGCACAAATCTCCTGAAATGTCAAAGGCGTAGAGAGCAGCGCAGGACTTGTATTTACTAGGGGAGATCTCATTCCCTGTGTCAGCATCGGATGTATTTGTGACAGCGAACAAATTCATGAATTCACGAGCAAACTTTCCACTTGCAAAGTTTGGTTCGTATCTTCGGGTCACTGGTGTTCCATCAATTAGTAGTTCTAATGAACTTAGGTTGTTATGTCCGAATTTGAAGGGATTTTGCTTATACGTTCCACTCTTTGCAGTATGGTTGACTAGTCCAACAAAGACTCTGTTTGGCTTCTGTCCCGCTTGATCAAAGTTCACTCTCATCTCTCCAACTCTTTTAGGAACTTATTCATTTCATGAGCATGTTGCTCTAGCTGAGAGTAGATGTCTGTATTAGAGTTTTTGAGGTTAGATATTACATCTTCTCCGCTTTTTTCTGCCAGGAGTAGATCCCCATTCGTAGAGAGTGAGGGTAGATGCTCTCCTTCTTTTTTGTTGTTTCTACTATTCATTGATTCATATGTATGTTTATCCATAAGAAGATACTTTTTAGAAAACTTGAGACTCATTTCACCTTTGTCCACCACCTAATCCACCAAGCACACCTCCGAGTAAACTTGCCAATGGCTTCAAAAGAAGACCTAAAAATCCGCCACGTTGTAGGATTAACTTTTTCTGCCTCACACTAGTACGAGAGTTGGTGAGATCCTCAATGGCCCTTCTATGTCGACGTAGAGAGTTCAACTGAGCGGTAGTCAGATGAACATTACCTAATAATAAATTTCTAGCACACTCAACAAGAGCAAGTATAAGGTCTTTGTTAGCCTCGGCAATGGTTGAGTCTCTGATGGTTGCAGATGCTTTCGTCAGTGCGTATATACTCAAGGCATTCCTCCTCAACCTTGGAGAAAACTTGGGCGAATCAATGTATCTCATGCTTGATGATGGATGTGCTCTCTTCGAGTCCAAGACAGTTTATGGAGAGAATAGAGATGTGAATGCTCCTTATATTCCAGGGTATTCGGGATATATACAGTCATGGGAAAGTGCTCAGAAGCAAAATTACCAATCAGCCTAGCCCACTCCGGGGTTTCCTGGCGAAGATTCAAGAATAGAAAAGAGTGTGGCTTACGTGTAGCACTAAAAGCTTCTTGAACAGCTCTTGTACTCTGAGGAAAAGCCTGCTTTGCACGATCGGTAACAGACATTCCGTCTCTGGGGTTCTTGAACAAGAAAAAGTACTGTGAGTTTATTGATACTGTTCTATTATCTTTCGGAAAAAGGTTCTGTAGTAAGAAAAAGACGCTTATGTTCAGGTGGTGACTGAACTTTGTAAAGATTGCATTAGTAGTCTCTTTTCCCCCGACTTCCCTCATCAAGTCATCAATGATGAGCCAGCGATTCTTCCCATCACGCTCTATATCCATCTCTACATCAATGAGACCTGAATGAAACCGTACTTTATCCTTGTAATCCTCAAAGCGGCGTTGCCAAACTCCATAGCAGTAGATGATTTCAACAGGAGTGGGTGAAGCAATTTCATCAGCTCTCTTAATAAGACTAAATAGTAGTTCCGTTTTTCCATTCCCTGTTGGCCCACAGACTAGAGCTGTGAAGGGACTCTGCAAGCGAAGATCGATTTCTTGGTGTAGACGCATGCTGATCCAGTTGAGTAGCTAATAGAGTTGTGTTTGTTTTTAAAAAGTGTCCTTGCTTAAGTAGTCCTTTGTCTTTACCATTGGGTGGTTCCCTATCACTTAGATATGAGTAAACTGATGGGGATAAAGATGAGCAAGAAAGTATAAATAGTATTATGATTATGTAGAGTGTGAACTTCTTTCTTTTGTTGCTTCTCTCTCCTATTTGCTCCCTTCCCTCTTCAACAGAGATAGCTACTACTTCATCTAAGAGACCATCAGCCACATCTTCATAATTCTCATTTCTACATACCACCTCTTGCTTTGACACCTTGCTCTTGTTTGAGAGAACAATTGAAATCTATACACTTTTATTCATCATTACCTTCCCCTGTTGGAACCCACTGCGGGAGTTTAGTATCTTCCCCTTCTGCTTTTGCATCATCTTCATCTAGCTTGTTAGCCAGGTGGGGAACTATGTGATCAATAGTTGATACACTATCCTTTTCTTCTTCTTCTTCTTTTTGCAAACGCTCGATTTCCATCATTAACCTCTCTTTTTCCTTTCTTTCCTCTGTTAACT
The DNA here is from genome assembly GCA_935421135.1 of Bugulina stolonifera. Lineage (NCBI taxonomy): Eukaryota > Metazoa > Bryozoa > Gymnolaemata > Cheilostomatida > Bugulidae > Bugulina > Bugulina stolonifera. Next base: position 4,598,276 of record OW285190.1, on the reverse strand, counting down.
TTTTCTCTAAGATAGCAATGCGATTCGCTCTTCTCTCTTTTCTTGCATCAATTCTCTGTTGCGTCTCTAGTGCTTCTTTCCACCCCTGTGCTCCCAACAGATCCACTTTTCGTAGTGCCACTTCTTGTTCTATCTTTCTAATCTCTTGTTCCCTTTTGTCACACATTTCAGCCACTTCTTTATTTTCTACACGAGTTTGCTCTTCTATCATAACCTGGTTAGTCTCTCCTGTAGAAGCCTCTCTCACTTCCAGCTTAGCTTCTCCTGGTGAAAGGTTTCTTATCACCTCTAACCCGTTTTTGGCCGGATCTAGTTCTCCAATGTCACACATTTCAACCTCTTCTTTAGTTTCTACATGAGCTTGCTTTTCTATCATAACCTGGTTAGTCTCTCCTGTAGAAGTCTCTCTCACTTCCACCCTAGCTTCTCCTGGTGAAGGGCTTCTTATCACCTCTAACCCGTTTTTGGATGGATCTAGTTTTCCAAACAATTGCCCTGCATATACCATATTACCTCTACTAAGAATTAAACCAGGGATGCTTTCTTCATTGAAACTCCTCTTTGCTCGCGATTTCTCCTTCCCATCCTCAAAGCGACATCTTCTTGCCCCATCCTTTAATATATTCAATACTCTATGGTAGAGCTCATTCTTTGAGCCTTCCCCACCAGGTTCATTATCCAGATATAGTAAGAAGTGAGTGCTAAAAGTGGCCTCCGCTCCCACACCAGTTTCATCCCAGTTTCCATCTTCAATAATCTTCTCAACCTCCAGTCTACACCAGCTTGACAACTCCGCATTCCTAAGAAGGAGTAAGGGAGGAGAAACGGATGCGTTTTTTGTTTCTATCATAGACGAAAATCTTGACCTAGCTCCTGTTAAGTCTTCATAACAAAGTGCCATTTTCCTCAACTTTTCTTCTCCTATCTTAAAAGGGATATTCATAGAGAGTGAAAGTGTTCTAAAATAGATGGCAAGCTCTACCACTAAGGAATTATGAGCAAGTCTGTCAACCCAATACCACATCCATGGACTATTCGTTTCTTCAATATTATTTTTGATCATATAATCCCATACAGACTTTGGGAGGACTTCCTTTAAAAGTATATATCTCCCCACTGATCCTTCAGTGACAAAAGACATGTTTGCTTTGACTAAGCCTTCTTTGTATTAATACTATCATCAGACAAACTTATCTTTTATAGTCCCGCCCCAGTGGAACTCGGGATGGGCGGCGGGCCGCGGCCTAGTCGCTTGGCCCGGTGGATACGGGGCACGGGCGTCGCCTCCACGTGTGCGGACGGCGCCGCACGCAACGTAGGCGGACGCGGCTTGACCGCCTCAAACGATCGGTCGTTCGGGTGAGTGGGGGTTGCGGGAGAGGGTGGGCGGGGTGTAGGAAGGGCGGCGGTGATGGCTGGGGGTGATGGCGGTGGCAGTGGTGGCGGCGGTGGCGGCGGCGGCGGTGGTGGTGGCGGCGGCGGTGGAGGCGGCGGTGGAGGGGGTGGCGGCGGCGGTGGTGCGGACGAGGGCGGTGGCGGGGGAGGAGGGAGGAGTGGGGGAAGCGGGGAAGAGGGTGGGGAGGAGGGAGGGGAGGGGACGTGGCCGGGTTTGGGGTCAAGTGTGCAAATGTTTTTTCGACCAATCAGAAGGGGGGGTTTTGGGGTGACCTTGGCAAGGTCGTGTGCAAAATTTTTGTGCTCTTCTGTGATTAGTTGAAATCGGAAATACCGGCTTGTGATTGGCTGAAAACAGGGGTCAACAAGTGCGTGTCTGTATAGAAGTGCACTGACTATACTACTATTATCGTTAGAAAATTCAGGGCTCTCAAGTTGCTCAGTCAAAAAATCCGAGCAAATGTATAATGTACTGCAGTGTGAGCAGTGTACCAGTATTACTCTGCTAGCAATTGGTCAGATGTATAAATAAAGCTGTTGGTCACCTACATTTACATATCTATTGCTCTAGGAGTTAGCCTAAGCAATTTCTGACAGCCTAATAATCCCAGTACATACATGTAATTCAGGCTTTGCTCTTGGAAAGTAAGAAAATTAATAGCTTTTTCCTAAGCAACTCACAAGCTATGAGATAAACTGAAGATTAATTTGGAGATTGTAAAGCATTTCAATTCAAAATACAGCTAATGTGAAAAAATCTCCCAAAATCCGAGCAGATCATCCATAATGGAAAACCTCCCGAGCTCCCCGAGCAAGCACTCAAAATCCGAACTGCTCGGGGAAAATCCGAGAACTTGAGAGCCCTGGAAAATTTAGTTTTCAAAAAGGTATTTGTACATATTGTTTATGAACATAACTGTATATAATGCAATAATTATGTTTATGATCAATCTGTTTTAGATATTCAAGTTAAGCATGATGATATAGAGCTACCATCAGGTATTGTATATGATTTTTTAAACTAAGAATACTCAATGTGTTATTATTAGTTGTTATTGTAGAGATGTTAGTTAGAAATTGAGGTAGTTTAGTGTGTTATGCAAGGATCATACATTAAATATATCAATGAACAAATTTAACATCTTTGACTGGGTTTTGGACCTACAGTCTCTATAGCGCCTAGTCACCTAGCATAGTGAGCAGTACACACTACCATTATACCAGCTCAGTAACCTAAAGATATGAAGCTTCACCAGTGGCACCCTTTCTATTATGGCCCCCTTGCTGTAAGATATCAGCGTTAGGCAGCTTAACCATTGTGTTTCATATGTTATTTTGCTTTGTTGTTTCACAGATATAGAGATCAAGCTGGAGCCTATCAGTAGTCATGTAACAGATGATAACAGAGATGTACCAATGACCTCTACTGAAAGTGAGTATATTTATATTAAGCACATACTTCTAATGTATTTGAATACTTATGTAGATTGTCAAAATAGCCCCTTTAGTACTGTCAGTGTGACCACATAATTATCATCAGGTATTCCAAACTAATATTTGTTCATAATAAATTTTAGTAACAACCAAGTCATAGTTTTTCCCTGTTGATAGCACCCAGACCTACACACCAAATCCTCTGAAAATTCCATCAGTGGAGCCCTATGGTTAACCTGGCCAACGCCAATGACGTGCTGCTATTGTGTAAATTATCCATTCTTGATCCAAGCTTGTCTGAGTCTTGCCTGACTACATGGGCGTATATTGCTTGAAATTCAACCCACTACTTTTAAACTGATACTACAGATAGGCAGGGTCACAGGTAAAGGGCGCGACGCGCCTGATGCGTGCGCAGTACGCTGCGGGGAGGGGCGCTGAAGCGTCCTCCCGGGCGCGAAAATTTTTTCGGAATTACAAAGTAATAAGGTCCATCTCCAGCAATCTGGCACTAAATTTGGCAATAAATTTTATGTTGATTATGGTATCCCAATGTCATCCATTTGCCATCAAATGAATCTGAAGAACCTTGTTTATATAAAATATTCGTAAAACCAATAACATATGCATGTATGTACCGTGTGTATTAATATTTATGTTTATTGGCAAGCAAGAAAGATCCAAGCAATGATACAAGTGCTGCATAATATATAAAGGTAGACATCCATGTAGATAGTGTATAAAATATCAGTTAAAACTTGAACATAAACACAAGTATTTTACATGTACCCCCTCTCACTCAAAAGTGGTACAATAATTTTGTTTAACTCAACGTCTTTGTCTCGGTAGATCAATATTGTTGCCAGAGCATTCAACCTGTGTAATAAAATACAATAATTACATTAGAGGGTAGAGAAAATAAATACTCATGATTCTTGCTATTGCAGCCGATCTAGAATTTAAAAACTAATAACATGACGTATTATGAGAATTCATATGGTGCAGACAGAAGTCACTGAGCATGTAGCATTACAGAAGACAGCGTGTGTGATTTTGCTAAAATATATAAATATGCAAACATACCTTTCATGACCCATTGTACTCAATTCATTTTTGAGAAATTTCAACCTTGAGAATGACCTCTCTGCTTCACTGCTTGTTATTGGATGACAACTGACAATCTTTAGCATTTGTGTTACATTGTCCAGACCAATGCTAGATGCCCACTTGACAGAGGTAGATATGTCACAGCACTGGTGTCCATCTCCTAACTTCAAGAAGCTGCATGCAAATAATATTCAATGTTCCTAATCATCTTAGTTAAGTTACTTGATAAAATGGTTAGATATTTTGGCATTTAGTTAGACTTCTATGAGATAGGAAGTCTTCTTTCGTTTGGGGAAGACTTGACTTGTTTAGTTGAAGTCTAACTAACATTACCATGACAACACTAGGTAAAAACACAAAACGGTTTACCAGTGATTTCTCCATGACTTGAGCTCAGTTTCGAGGGTTATCGCTGATGGCAGGATTTCAGTGTAAGTGGTGAAGCCCTTCTGCACTCCTTCAACTCATCCATCCGTGCCATCTTTTCATTTGCTAGATATGATGGCATCTGGTAGTATGTTTAGAGTAGATGAAATGGAGGTATTGTTAAACTGCCTATCATACTCAGCCATAAGTAGATCTGAAATGGTAACAGTGGCCAATAATTTAGATTCAGATTACACTATTGCTGCACCACAACCAGGTTCTTTCCCAAATAAATAGGCCCATAATGCACACGCGTATATGTAATAAGTTGCATGAATGTGTTAACTGTGGAGAACTATATTAGTATCATTTTCATGTCGCATATATAGTTATGTCAAAATAATTTTAGAACTTCTATTAACGACCCCAAAGCATGATACAAACTTGCACACAAAGTGATGCTGTACAAAAGTTACTGTACATACCCAGAAAGGGAGTGGTAATGGACCTGGCAAAGTAGTCTTCCGGGGATGTAGAAGGCATGTTGCTTCTGTGGGCTCGCTTTCCACATTGCCTTGGTATAGATGGTGTTAAGTTTAGTTGTTTAGCAAGTTTGACAGCACATCCATACCAGTTGCCTTCAATTGTCTTCACCTCATCTCTAAAAGATGCCAATCGTTTTCTAGTGCTGGATATGAGGTTTCCAGCTGCGGCTATATCTAGACTTTTTCCTGCAACAAAAATGTTATATAAAAAATTAAAACTGTGGCCAAGGGCTGCTATACTAGAGAAACTAGGCAATTCATTTTTAAAATGAAAGGTCTGCATCTTCTAAAAAAAATCAGTATTCGCTTGACAGTATTCATTTCATGAAACTTATTAAATCTTTTTCTGTGCTTCTTGCCATCAAATTTATAAAAAAAACTACCTTGAGTAATAGAAATGGTATTACCACATGCAACATTTGTTAAAGGTAACTTGTTGACCACAAATAAATATATTTTTTTATTATTTATATAGAACTTATAGGAGAGAATAAATAAATAAACAGAGAAAAAAATTACCATGCCTTACGTCAACTATGTAAACTTTTAGAAAACCCCAATAAATGTGAAAAACGTACATGTAAATGTAAAATTAACTATTAAATTTAAAATTAGTAATAAATGTTTTATAATATTAAAGTAGTACAAAATTCAAAGTATAGGTATTTTAGTAAGTTCATAATTTGGGCTTCAAAATGATACGCAACTTGACTTGGTTGAACATGTACAAATGGCTGTATATGAACCCCAAAAACCGTTGAAATATAGTGATTTTGTAAAAGCTCAGGAAATTTTGCCAGGAGTTTCCAACTATTCATTGATGTCACTTGTCTGTTCAGTATGAATGAGCATCCACATAGTTGAACAAAGAAATAAAGACAACCAATGAGAGAGTGTTAGTTATAAATAGGTCAATTGTTACCATTGTTACTGTGGGAGTAATGCTCTTTACAATTATAGTTTAGTTTATTGTACTAGTGCACATGACTAGTTGACCTATTAAAACCAGTACAATGTCAATTGTAAGCAAGCCCATGTTCATTGACAAATTTTAGCAAATCATCGGGACAAAAGTGGAATCCCCTTTACACATTAGTAGTTGAAGAATTAAGCTATGTACATGTTGTATGAATACTAAATATAGACCGGTGATTCATAGTAATTTGCATTACAACAATCAGTGTTTGCGCCGGCTCATCGAACTAGTAGTCAACGTGCTGCTTGATCGCACTAGTGATAACCTGAACAAGTGACGTCACTTATTCACCTATTGTTGAATAGCTGAGCATTTTTGGCAATATATAAACTTTACAGTCTGATTACACTGAAGTAAATAGAGTAAATATAGTCAATTTGCATATCATCTTGAAGCTAAAAGTGTTACCTAACTGACAAAAAGGGTCAAATCCTCAAAAATCGATTACTTTAAATTATTATTAACCATAATTGAAGAAAGGTTTAGTCCAATAATTCATATTTCATATTGGTAGAAAACTTTTGGGTACATGGGCAATGGCAATCAGAACGTGAGCATTACCCAATAAATTACCTTTTGGACACTTTATCAAAAGCATCCACAATAGAAAAACTTCTTTTAGTACCAGACATGGTATGCGTTTGAACACAATAAAAAGACTTTGCAGTAGTATTTGGTAGTTATAGAAATAGCACGCAATATCCGGCTAACCTATTTAGCGCCACTCTAGCGATAGTGTGCAACATCAAATCTCCGACATTTACTGCAGCTTTGTAAAGTTCTCGCTCTTGTTGACGTAAGGCACGGTAAATTTTTAGCTAACGGTGGCGCTAGTGGTGACAAATAAACAATATTATAAGGTTGATATTTATTTATTTTTTCAATTTTTATTCTACCCACGACTATTTTGTATTAACACACGACTTTTTTCCAACCCACGGAAAGTCGTGGGTCGTGGATGGCAATATACGCCTCTGCCTGACTATGCTAGATGCACTGATCGCTAGGTTCCACCATGGCACTAAGTTGTGAGTTAGATACAGTTTTGATTAACAATGCAGATCAAAAGAGGACAGAAGTAGCTGTGTTGTACTTCCAACTCCAGCTGAACTAGTACGAGTAATGCGGCACTTTTTATACAAAAAATGGCTCCCGAAGTCTGTGCGACTAATGAGCTATTGGCCTACAGTTGGGTCTCACTTAGTTATTTATGGCAACAAAAACTTCAGAGCCGGTACATCGCCGGCTGGCATCACGGATTGTAACATACTGATGTGCCCGACATAAAAATTTGAGCTTACAGATCTGGTGAAGGTTTATGTTATATGTAAACGAAATCATTCTTGTTGTTACGTCTAATGATAACATCGCTTCTTTCTAATCAACACTATTAAAGAGTCACTTTACTTTGCAATGTAACTCCAACTCTTGAGAATTTTCTATGGATTGTTATTATGATTCTACAAGTCATGTGGATGAATCAGTGAGATTCAGTATTTTTCATAGGCCAATTATAAAGTACCAGATAATATGGTAATAATCGCTAATAATAAGTTACAGTTATGTCAGTATACAGTACGGTGTTATAGCGCTCACAACACAGTTGTAAGTAGACAAATTCACTGAATCCTACTAACAGTCATTACTATGAAAGTGCTGAGATATCTATACCAATGTTTCAGTCGTCTGCATATCACTGATCCCTCCAGAATAGATTGCAAAGTTAGGATCACGGGTCTGTGAATATGTCACTAGTTTTGGCGTTCAATATTAAATATTTAATTTTACATGTAGAGGCACTGAGTTATAGTTATTACATGAGCTTAATACCAACCTCTCACCATACAGAGTTTGAACCATGGAAACTAACTGATGCAGCCAATAAAATTTACACTTACATCTCCTATATCACTGTTTTATTTTTTACGCAAATAGTAAAGAGAAAGTGGTAAGTGTAGCCTACAGAAGCTATGCACCAATATAATTTTGGAGAGATAATGGTAAAAATGACAGTATGTGTATCTACCCTTTGCATCTACCAACAAAGGATATTATTTAATTTAGATTTGGTCAATGCCTTGTTCTATATCTTTATAATAGTCAAAGTCGAGGAGTGTTTTTACAACTAGATTGAACACTGTTGGTTTCACACCACTAACTGATATACAGAACTCACGTAAAAATCTTTCACTAGAAATACTTTCCACTGGTTAACAATATTGTATTAATGGTTATCTTATAGCAGAGAAGTCCAAACCTTACAAGTGTACAGTCTGTGACTACCGATGTTCACGAAACAGTCATCTATTGGGGCACATGAGGACACACAGTGGGGAGAAACCTTACAAATGTACATTGTGTGACTATCAATGCTCTCGAAAATCTGTGTTTTCGCAGCACATGCTGACTCATACTGGAGAGAAGCCGTACAAGTGTACAGTGTGTGACTATCGATGTTCACGAAACAGTCGTCTATTGGAACACATGAGGATACACACTGGGGAGAAACCTTACAAATGTACATTGTGCGACTATCAATGCTCTCGAAAATCTGTTTTTTCGCAACACATGATGACTCATACTGGAGAGAAACCGTACAAGTGTACAGTGTGTGAGTATCGATGTTCACAAAAGGGTACTCTATCATCACACATGAGAACACACACTGGAGAGAAGCCGTACAACTGTATGGTGTGCGACTATCGTTGTTCACGAAAGGGTAATCTATCATCACACATGAGAACACACACTGGAGAGAAACCATACAAATGCACAGTGTGTGACTATCGATGTTCAGAAAAAAGCCATCTATCATCACACATGAGAACACATACTGGAGAGAAACCATACAACTGTATGGTGTGCGACTATCGATGTTCACGAAAGAGTAGTCTGTCATCACACTTTAAAACACACACTGGGAAGAAACCATACAAATGTACATTGTGTGACTATCAATGTTCGCTTAGGGGTAGCCTTACATCTCACATGAAAACACATTCTGGAAAAAAGCCATACAAGTGTACAATCTGTGACTATCGGTGTGCACACAAGGGTAGACTGTCTATCCACTTGAGGAAACACACTGGAGAGAAACCATACAAGTGTACACTGTGTAACTATCAGTGTGCAGTGAGTGGTGGACTGTCTATCCACATGAGGACACACACTGGAGAGAAACCATACAAGTGTGCAGTGTGTGACTATCGGTTTGCGCAGAAGGGTAAACTATCTACCCACATGAGAATACATACTGGTGAGAAACCATACAAGTGTAGTTTGTGTGACTCTCGATTTTCTAGAAGTGATCATTTATCAATGCATATCACTACGCACACAAATGAGAACCCACACGGAAGCAAATGTACACTGTGTGGATATCAATGTTCACATAATTATAGCTTATCACAACATAAGAGGGACGTTTACTCATTTACATCTGAGCCTATCTTGATGGACTAACCTTGTTAACATAGTAGAGCTCAAATAGGCCCTGACTTGTAACCAATGAAATGTAATTAGTAACATGTACATCTACGATCTACATGTAGCTTAGACCCCAGATGAGAGTAACTTTTTTTTCTGTGTGATATACAGTAGATTGTTATTTAGGATATCCAGGACACATTAATCTTTCATTTAATGCTTGCAAAACATTTTTTACTCTTCTCAAGTTTCATCTTCTCGTGTACTATCTCATATTGTACTTGTGTCCTTATTATCATCTTGTATTCTAACTATTATAGTAATATTTTGAATATCATTTGTATTCTCAATGTATTTTTTACTGTGTTTTTCTGTAACCACAGGGTAAATAAAAATGCATTGATAAATTACATCTAATAAATTAAGGAGTAATTAGAATAACTAAAGCACATTTTGCAGATATAGATCAACTAAACACTGAATAAATAATTATGTTGTATTTAGCGTCTAGTGGGTTCCGTAGCTAGGACAAATAATCACAAAAAGTGGCACTGCATTGTTGGGCACTTCCACCACAGTTGGTCAAGCTAAACATAGCAAAAGCCTAGATGCATGTGCTGTAATAGTGTAGTGATGGTAAGTATTTAGGAAATTAGGTGTGCAATTCAGAACAAGTCTTAATTGGAACAATAAAAATGGATGAATTACTACTTATTAGTCAAAGTATGGTTATATAGATAGGCTAGCTCTAGTATCCTCCATTGAGGGCAACAATTATTTGTGGGTAAGCAGTAGTACAAAGGATTTGGTAATATAAAAATGTATGCCACACATACTATTTTTGTGAAACCTATTGATATCGAAATGGAAAAAGCTTTAGAAACCACTTTGATCAGGATAATAAATTGACTAGGTTAGCGACTTCTCAATGCTTTACATGTAGATGAGGGGCACCCTGGTTGCAGTCAATAAGGGTGCTCCTGCTACACCTCTACTAATACTGCGATCTAATTTTTGTTCAAAGGCTAATTTGCTAAGATATTTTCTAACACACGTAGCAAGTTGACCCAGGCCCCTAGTTGCGAAAACATTAAAAGTCTACAACTCCAGAATCAATTCACATGTGAAACAATTTCAGCATAATACAGAAATCACTTGTAGCTTGTTCCAGTAAGAGGCGAGCTAAAGTCGGTAGACATTGTAATTAAAATTAATGCCATAAAAAGGAAGAGCACTCACTTGGCCTATTATACAAATGAATGAACCAATGAACAATTCCTGACGAGCATTTATGTATACAGTATATGTGTGCGATTGTCCAGTTCCTCTTAACTCTGAGTTCAGGGGTTGGATAATTATCTAATCCATTTGGTGGTGGAGGGCAGTCGCTTCTTATACTACAGTATGTCTACCTCCTCTGGCAAGCAGTCACGGTCCTTGAAATGAATATTTAGTAGATAGCGTTGTAGTAAGAATTCCTGGTGACACAACCTGTCTACTCTGTTGCTCAATGTGATGCAGAGTCTCTCTCTCGGAAACTCCATAGAGAATGGCCGCTGTCCGGAAATGCCTTCTACGAGGTAACCAGTGGTATAAGTTTGGAGGCTCACGGGGGATGCCATCCTTCACCATAAATTTAAGGGGTCCCTCAAACTGATAGATTTTACTACTATAATAAATCACATGGAGCACCTGGTTTCGTCGCGATGAGGTTTGGACTATATTTTAACGCGTTCTTAGATTTTGCGCTATATCGATGTCTAATTTTGATAAAGTTTCTAATTTCTGAGAGGTCGCTCAAGCACCCATCCTGGACCTTCTCTGCCGGTTCGCTATCAAGTGATTATATCTGCTACTACAGAGATATTAATCGGATATCTGGTCGTAGACAATGGTCCAAATCTAGGAGTCATGGCAAAGGTAGTAAGAGTAGACATACATACATGTAAGAGCTGTGATAGCGATAAAAGCAAGTACTCCAAGAACTCTAGTGGATCGACAAGTGACTCTAGAGGTGACCGGTATGATAGGGTCACTAGGCATAAGGGCTTTTCACCCAGATATAGGAAAAAGGATCACTCTTGCGACATGCAGAGTGGCAGATGTCGCTCACCTGGTGCTATACGTGATGGCTGTTACTTCTGTGGTAAGAGAGGACATGAAATACGCCAATGCCCTAAAGTAACTTGTTATTACTGTCATAATACAGGGCATAATGTTAAGGATTGTAAATTGAGCCAGGATGGGCGTAGCTATGAGAGCAGTATACTCGGGAAGGACTTCTTCCTGATCCACCTCCTTCACTAGTATACTAGTGAAGGAGGTGGATCAGGAAGAAGTCCTTCCCGAGGGGTAAGATTTTCTGAGTTCAGTAATAAGAGTTGACTAGATGATAGGTTTGTTGAAGTGCTCAAGATTAACAGCTGTCATTTTAATTTTGCCCTAGACAGCAGTGCAGATGTGTCAGCTCTAACAGAGATGATTTGTACTGTTTTAGGATTAAAGCTGCTACAGTCTGACCAACTGTTGAGTGGTGATGATGGCAATCAACTCAGTCTTATAGGTGTCGCAGATGTTAAAATAGCAGGCACTTTTAGGTCTGTGGATACATCACTATATGTGCTAAAAGGTGCTAGCAGAAACTTATTAGGAATGTCAGAATTTAAACAATTACAATTATTGACTATTGTTAATGCTATGTGTTTACATGTATTTGGCCCTACTGCTACCCCTACTGCTTCACCTATTGTGTCACAATTGGTTAGTCTGTTACAGGGGGTGGATAACTCGGATGACTTCATGTCAGAAGAGAATCTTGTTTGGAGGATTCATGACATAGAGAGGGAGAGATCGGAGGCTAGGGAACGCTTTAAAAGTGAGGTGGCAGCCTTGGACAAAGGATGGGAAGGTCTAGAGGAGGAGATTGAGAGAGAGGGCGTGCATTGAAGCGCTCAGGAGGTTAGCTGAGGTTAGGGTTAAGAGGTCTGTGCTCTCCAGATTAGCTGACGGCAGGTCTGCACCTTCAACGGTAACAGAACCTAGCACTGTAGTTGTGGTGCCCAGGTCTGTTGTGACCCCCAGTTCAGCTGAGGTCATTAGTACTCCTGAGGTAACCCAGGTCCAGGAGCAGGCTGCTTTTGCGTCTTTGCCTGCAAGGGATTTGTCCAAAGTGGATGGCCGTGGCTCTGAGGAAGTCGAGAAGTCAAAAAAGACCTGGCGAATCAGATCCCGGCACTGGTGGCAACTCCTCTGGCGTGTGCCTTGGTTTTGGTGCACGCCGTAGGCGCAGGTGGAGACAGTGGCGGTGATATTGGTAGTGACAGTGGTGGCCGACTTGGGCTGACTCCGAAGAGAAGGGCATGATCTTGGGAGAGATGGCAGGGTTGCTAGACTCAGATGGTTTAGGCAATAGGTAAGTAGCTCTAGATTAAATGCTTCAATCTTGTTTTGCTTAGTGTGGCGTGCTCTTGTAACTGCTTTCTTGGTTATGCTTCATGTCACTTATGAAACTGCTGTTGCTTGTAAAGAAAAGGCATGTTGTATAATGACATCTGCTTAATGATGTCTACAGCGCTACAGGAGATTGAAGATCAGGTGATCAGAGCTTGCAAGGCTTGTATAGCACTGAATGGGATATAAGTAGAAGAGCAGCTTATGGAAACCACTTCCAAGTCTACCTGAATGTCATTACACAATCATTTACACAGCATGTACATGTTGAACTGGCAGCCATTGTGAGACTGTGCAGATGAATTGAGATGGTGAAAGAACTATTACTAAGTAGTTCTCACTGCTAGTTTGTGCTGAAGACTACAAAATGTTTCCTAACTATTAGCGTGTAAAAAATCTCTGTTATAAAGCTCTCAATACAATAGCTGGGAGATGGTAACCAATCTGAGCATACCAAGTATATGGCTACTTGTATATTCACTGTGAAAGTAAATACTTTGGAGGTTATGGGTTTTACTATTGAGATAAAGTCATAACTCCTACCAATACAATACACTGCTCATTACATTACTATGTCTATTTATCAATGAATTATTAGCTTGTGTACATGAACAATTACAGTATATAATTTCCAATAGCTTTGCTTGTTTAGGCAAGAGTTGTCTTCCCTCAATGATAGCAACAAAATATCGCAAACTTTGCGGATGTTCTAAGCCGTCGAATATATACCTACAAATTGGCAAACCTCCAGCAGGCGGTAGGGCGCAACAGGAAACTGACCACCGGTTCAAATTTTACCTTATAGTGTAGTTTTCCGGTTGATCTTTCCTTTTTTTTTATTTTATCATATCAAAATCGAAAATGTTATTTTATAGCCATACAAAATGTAATTTTATACTCATATAAAATGTAATTTTATAGTCATGTAAACTGTGTTTTTATAGTCATGCAAATTGCAATTTCATAGCTGTATAATTTGTAATTTTATAGTGACTTTGATAGTGATTGTATTGTCATGCCTGGCACATGTGACCGTGAATGGATTATTAAATGTAAATAACTACGTGATTGATCGATATAAAAAAGTTACAGTTAACTTTTTATATCAAGGAGTAAGATGCTTGATTATATTACTCAATGAACTTGGTTAAGTTACCCAAGTTCCGGAGTTGACCAAAATTATTAAAAAAATTTGAAAGCTATCACGCAACGTTGTCTTTTTTTATAGGCCTAAACTAAATAAATCAAAATGATTTATTGACTGACATAACAAGTTAACTCGGTTACTTATAAAAGATATTTATAACTAGTTATAACTGTGCTGACCAACTAATAACTAACTAAACTAGACAATAGTTATATATCTTTGTTGAATGTAGTTAGGTGCAGAAAATTAAATGGAGAAATTTGAGATAGCCCTTGTTCTTCGTCAAAACTGAAGCAGGAGAAGTTGTCTTTTCTGTATATTGCTGGCTGACTGCTCTTACCCCAAATCCCAACCACAAACAAGGAACTAACGCTATCTAAGTTTCTCCACTACTGCACGCAATTGGTCGAATACTATTGCAATCAAGAGTTTTCCCTTTATAGATTTACTCTAGTAAAAATATATAGGCCGTTAAAATTGTTAGTTGGAAGATACTAAAACCAAATAACTTAATTAAGGTTAGCCAGAGCAAGGGGCAAACGCGAAGGCGGCTCCTCTTTGAAGACCTGTATAATGTATACCACAATGACCTTTCGGTGTTGTTGTGCGCCTCGGGTACTTGGTAGAGTCAGAAGGAAAAGGGATGAATATTTTTAAAAAAGTAACATCCACACATTAATTCAAATTGAAACATAATCAGTGTCACCAATTGGTAATACCTTGATGAACAGACTGACTATATGTGGTGGAACTGTCCAGCTGTGTGTGTGGGCTGATTGCCGCTATACATCCTATATTAGGGTTGCCGTGATGGTAGCGCTTCAGACATATGTTAGGCGCAGTGCCGCAGGTTGGCAGTCCAAGACCACATTGCTCCCAGGAAGAAATCCACAACATATATACACACTGGGATGAGATAGATATAGCCAAGCGTGATCGCCAGCTTTGAAAATTGCATATCTCAGTACAAAATGACACTTTTTATAAATACCAAACTGCTCAACAAAATAAACAAAAAGTAATACTAATAGGTTTAGGGCCTAAACTTTCTACAATTGGTGAAGTTGAAATCAAAATTCAAACTTTGCTCCTTCCTAATAAATAAAACATACAAGTATTGAAATCACAGTTAAACTGAGTCAATTTGCGCAGCACATTTCTATGGCATCGGGGTTCTATATACTTTGTCTGATTTATGGCGTATAGTTCAGATACCATTTTAGTTGGGAGATTTGTTTGTGGGCCCTGCAACATGCCCACACCAAATAAAGACAGTGTTGAAACTATAGACTACTCGCTCAACCCTAGTAACTCATGTGCTTATCCTTTTAACCGAGGAGAACATGAAACACAAAATTCACATAGATGAGTCTCCTTCCCTCCTTGCTCCTTGGATAGAGGCTAGAGTGAGAAGTACAAAACAGCTTTTAGTTTATTGACTGACTTACCATTTATCAAGCCAATAATTCAATATAATTATAGCCCCTTATAAAAGTTTAGGATTCTTTCATTCATGTTCAAATTCAAACTATACTGTAAGTAGGCTATATAGGCCTAATTATTAAAGCTTAATCTCACTTAATGTTATCTGAATCTTGATTTCATAACCTAATCCAGATGAGCTAAAACCTTCTGAGAGTGTATCAGGGTATAATGCAACATTGAGCTAATACAAGTTATACTTATTCTGTTACAAGTGATTTGTTTAAAATCTTATGGTACAGTGAGACGAGACGTGGTAACTTTCCATCCAGGTGAATCAAGACTAACATAATTGACGTGAATTATATAGTACAAGTTTAGGCCTATATTGCAGGGTGTTTTTACAGCAATTGCTATCAGTGTAGGTCTTGTTGGTGGTATGTTAAGCTGATACACTTTTCGATGAAATGTATAAAAGTTAGCTTGTAGTTTGTGCATAACATCAACATAAATAAATGGTTAGCAGTTTAGATGTAACAAAAGTTTGAGTTTCACTAAAAAATTGGATGTTCCCTCAGCCTAGGCCTTAGATGTACATTGAGTTGTGAGCAAGTGTTACCAGTTGCTTGGCAAATTCATCTGGCTACCAATTCTGTGCTTGATGTCGAACATAATATTTTATGCTATGTGTTGTAGATACCCGCTGCGTGGCATCAGATGTATTAACATAATCACTGCACTCTAATCCAGTAGATAGGCATTGGGGATGGAGATTCATTATGGTAGGTTTATTACGCATGTAGGGCCTGAATCTAATGTCTAAGTTATTGGTTGATTTAGTTCGACTAGTCAACTGAATACTGTATCAGCTATTGAAGTGTACAGCACAGGGATGGAAATAACCAGTTTCTGCTTCTATTAGGTGAAGGTCGTATAGGTGTTCATGTATATATCCCGATCACAGAGTACTCTGACCAACGTTCTGAATATTTATATGTTCATGTACAATGTATGTTGATCATCTCATAGATAAAGAGATCAAGGTGGAACCAGATAGTACTGATACAATACTGGATAGTAGAGATGTGCCAACGACCTCTGCGCACAGTACGTATAATTGTATTTTATGCATAATTTTTGTGCAATAGGCTTCTTAGACGTGTAACTACTAACCAGTGTAGTTGAGAATTATATCTATGATTAGAGGTTGACAATAAAACATAGGCCTACATGTGTTCATTGATGCATGTCCAGTGAAATTTGCTTAATCCGGCCTCGGAAAACTTGGATTATTTTCAGTCGCTTCTTATTTAAATTTAAAGCCAGGTAATTCAGTCTTGAAAATGACTTTTTGTACTATCTTATGTCAAATGGAATATTATAAAAGAATAAAATAAAGGCACAATTTTAGATTAATTAATGATTAATTAGAACACTATTTCCAGATGAAGCAGAACTTGTTATATAACAGGAATGTTATGACAGTTTCCCTATTGATTGTGTGATTCTGAAAAGTTACTACAATTGACTCTCCATCTATTCAATGAAATAGTTTATTAGCTCTTGAGTATTGACTACTATTCTTATAAAATATTGTGACTTTTCCTTCTATATTCATGCAGTATTATGAATTCACACTTTAACAAATGCTTGTAGTTGTCCGCTCACAGACCTATGTGCCAAGATAAGACAACTTCCGCAAACCATCTTCTACACTAGCAACTTTGTTAATCTTACTTAGCAATGTAATTCCACAATTTTGTAGCCTATAATTTTCGCAGATAAATGAATAATTCGTAGAATATTATCATTGGTAAACTTAGTTTTCAATATATATTTGTATATATTGTTTACGAACATGACTGTAGATAATGCAATGATAACATGTACATTGTATGTTTATGGACAATCTGTTTTAGATATTCAAGTTAAGCATGATGATATAGAGCTACCATCAGGTATTGTATATGATTATTTAAACTAAGAATATTCAATGTGTTATTATTAGTTGTTATTGTAGATATGTTATTTAGAAATTGACGTAATTTAGTGTGTTATGCAAGGATCATAAAGATATCAATGAACAAATTTGACATCTTTGACTGGGTTTTGGACCTGCAGTCTCTATAGCGCCAAGTCACCTAGCACAGTGAGCAGTACACATTACCATTTTACCAGTTCAGTAACCTAAAAATGGAAAGCTTCACCAGTGACCTGCAGATATGCACCCTTTCTATTATGGCCCCCTTCCTATAAGATATCAGGGTTAGGCAGCTTGTGTTTTTTATGTTATTTTGCTTTGTTGTTTCACAGATATAGAGATCAAGCTGGAGCCTATCAGTAGTCATATAACAGATGGTAACAGTGATGTACCAATGACCTCTACTCAAAGTGAGTATATTTATATTATGCACTTACTTCTAATGTATTTGAATAGTTATGTAGATTATCAAGATTTCCCCTTTAGTACTGTCAGTGTGACCACATAATTATCATCAGGTATTCCAAACTAATATTTGTTCATAATAAGTTTTAGTAACAACCAATTCATAGTGTCTCCCTGTTGATAGCACCCAGACCTACACACCAAATCCTCTGAAAATTCCATCAGTGAAGCCCTATGTGTAAATCTTCTATAGATTGTTGTTATGACTCTATAAGTCATGTAGATGAATCTGTGACATTCAGTATTTTTCATAGGCTACTTATGAAATACCAGATAATATGGTTACAGATAGTAAGTTACAGTTATGTCAGTATACAGTATGGTGTTATAGCGCTCACAACACAGTTGTAAGTAGACAAACTCACTGAATCCTACTAACAGTCATTACTATGAAAGTGCTGAGATATCTATACCAATGTTTCAGTCGTCTGCATATCACTGATCCCTCCAAAACAAATTGCAAAGTTAGGAGCACAGGTCTGTGAATATGTCACTGGTTTTGGCATTCAATATTAAATATTTAATTATACATGTAGGCACTAAATTCCTTACCAGTGATAAGTAGTTACTCTTCAACATAAATTAATAGTTATTACATGAGGTTAATACCAACCTCTCACCATACAGAGTTTGAACCCTGGAAACTAACTGATGCAGCCAATAAAATTTACACTTACGTCTCCCATATCACTGTTTTGTTTTTTGCGTAAATGGTAAAGAGAAAGTGGTCAGTGTAGCCTACAGAAGCTATGCACCAAAATAATTTTGGATAATTTTGTGATTATTTGTCCTAGCTACAGAACCCACTAGACGCTAAGCCCAGATGCATGTGCTGTAATAGTGTAGTGATGGTAAGTATTTAGGAAATTAGGTGTGCAATTCAGAACAAGTCTTAATTGGAACAATAAAAATGGATGAATTACTACTTATTAGTCAAAGTATGGTTATATAGATAGGCTAGCTCTAGTATCCTCCATTGAGGGCAACAATTAATATTTGTGGGTAAGCAGTAGTACATAGGATTTGGTAATATAAAAATGTATACCACACATACCATTTTTGTGAAACCTATTGATATCGAAATGGAAAAAGCTTTAGAAACCACTTTGATCAGGATAATAAATTGACTAGGTTAGCGACTTCTCAATGCTTTACATGTAGATGAGGGGCACCCTGGTTGCAGTCAATAAGGGTGCTCCTGCTACACCTCTACTAATACTGCGATCTAATTTTTGTTCAAAGGCTAATTTGCTAAGATATTTTCTAACACACGTCGCAAGTTGACCCAGGCCCCTAGTTGCGAAAACATTAAAAGTCTACAACTCCAGAATCAATTCACATGTGAAACAATTTCAGCATAATACAGAAATCACTTGTAGCTTGTTCCAGTAAGAGGCGAGCTAAAGTTGGTAGACATTGGTAATTAAAATTAATGCCATAAAAAGGAAGAGCACTCACTTGGCCTATTATACAAATGAATGAACCAATGAACAATTCCTGACGAGCATTTATGTATACAGTATATGTGTGCGATTGTCCAGTTCCTCTTAACTCTGAGTTCAGGGGTTGGATAATTATCTAATCCATTTGGTGGAGGGCAGTCGCTTCTTATACTACAGTATGTCTACCTCCTCTGGCAAGCAGTCACGGTCCTTGAAATGAATATTTAGTGGATAGCGTTGTAGTAAGAATTCCTGGTGACACAACCTGTCTACTCTGTTGCTCAATGTGATGCAGAGTCTCCCTCTCGGAAACTCCATAGAGAATGGCCGCTGTCCGGAAATGCCTTCTACGAGGTAACCAGTGGTATAAGTTTGGAGGCTCACGGGGATGCCATCCCTCACCATAAATTTAAGGGGGTCCCTCAAACTGATAGATTTTACTACTATAATAAATCACATGGAGCACCTGGTTTCGTCGCGATGAGGTTTGGACTATATCTTAACGCGTTCTTAGATTTTGCGCTATATCGATGTCTAGTTTTGATAAAGTTTCTAATTTCTGGGAGGTCGCTCAAGCACCCCTCCCGGACCTTCTCTGCTGGCTTACTTTCAAGTGATTATATCCGCGACTCCAGAGATGTTAATCGGATATCTGGTCGTAGACAAGGGTCCAAACCTAGGAGTCATGGCAATGGTAGTAAGAGTAGACATACATACATGTAAGAGCTGCGATAGCGATAAAAGCAAGTACTCCAAGAACTCTAGTGGATCGACAAGTGACTCTAGAGGTGACCGGTATGATAGGGTCACTAGGCATAAGGGCTTTTCACCCAGATAAAGGAAAAAAGATCACTCTTGGGACAGGCAGAGTGGCAGATGTCGCTCACCTGGAGCTATACGTGATCGCTGTTACTTCTGTGGTAAGAGAAGACATGAAATACGGCAATGCCCTAAAGTAACTTGTTATTACTGTCATAATACAGGGCATAATGTTAAGGATTGTAAATTGAGCCAGGATGGGCGTAGCTATGAGAGCAGTACTAGTGAAGGAGGTGGATCAGGAAGAAGTCCTTCCCGAGGGGTAAGATTTTCTGAGTTCAGTAATAAGAGTTGACTAGATGATAGGTTTGTTGAAGTGCTCAAGATTAACAGCTGTCATTTTAATTTTGCCCTAGGCAGCAGTGCAGATGTGTCAGCTCTAACAGAGATGACTTGTACTGTTTTAGGATTAAAGCTGATACAGTCTGACCAACTGTTGAGTGGTGATGATGGCAATCAACTCAGTCTTATAGGTGTCGCAGATGTTAAAATAGCAGGCACTTTTAGGTCTGTGGATACATCACTATATGTGCTAAAAGGTGCTAGCAGAAACTTATTAGGAATGTCAGAATTCAAACAATTACAATTATTGACTGTTGTTAATGCTATGTGTTTACGTTGTATCTAGACCTACTGCTACCCCTACTGCTTCACCTATTGTGTCACAATTAGTTAGTCTGTTACAGGGGGTGGATAACTCGGATGATTTCATGTCAAAAGAGAATCTTGTTTGGAGAATTCATGACATAGAGAGGGAGAGATCGGAGGCTAGGGAACGCTTTAAAAGTGAGGTGGCAGCCTTGGACAAAGGATGGGAAGGTCTAGAGGAGGAGATTGAGAGAGAGGGCGTGCATTGAAGCACTCAGGAGGTTAGCTGAGGTTAGGGTTAAGAGGTCTGTGCTCTCCAGATTAGCTGACGGCAGGTCTGCACCTTCAACGGTAACAGAACCTAGCACTGTAGTTGTGGTGCCCAGCTCTGCTGTGACCCCCAGTTCAGCTGAGGTCATTAGTACTCCTGAGGTAACCCAGGTCCAGGAGCAGGCTGCTTTTGCGTCTTTGCCTGCAAGGGATTTGTCCAAAGCAGATGGCTGTGGCTCTGAGGAAGTCGAGAAGTAAAAAAAGACCTGGCGAATCAGATCCCGGCACTGGTGGCAACTCCTCTGGCGTGTGTCTTGGTTTTGGTGCGCGCCGTAGGCGCAGGTGGAGACAGTGGCGGTGATATTGGTAGCGACAGTGGTGGCCGACTTGGGCTGACTCCGAAGAGAAGGACATGATCTTGGGAGAGATGGCAGGGTTGCTAGACTCAGATGGGTTAGGCAATAGGTAACTAGCTCTAGACTAAATGCTTCAATCTTGTTTTGCTTAGTGTGGCGTGCTCTTGTAACTGCTTTCTTGGTTATGCTTCAAGTCACTTTTGAAACTGCTGTTGCTTGTAAAGAAAGGGCATGTTGTATAATGACATCTGCTTAATGATGTCTACAGCGCTACAGGAGATTGAAGATCAGGTGATCAGAGCTTGCAAGGCTTGTATAGCACTGAACAGGATATAAGTAGAAGAGCAGCTTATGGAAGCCACTTCTAAGTCTACCTGAATGTCATTACACAATCATTTACACAGCATGTATAAAATGTTGAACTGGCAGCCATTGTGAGACTGTGCAGATGAATTGAGATGGTGAAAGAACTATTACTAAGTAGTTCTTACTGCTAGTTTGTGCTGAAGACTACAAAATGTTTCCTAACTATTAGCGTATAAAAAATCTCTGTTATAAAGCTCTCAATACAACAGCTGGGAGATGGTAACCAATCTGAGCATACCAAGTATATGGCTACTTGTATATTCACTGTGAAAGTAAATACTTTGGAGGTTATGGGTTTTACTATTGAGATAAAGTCATAACTCCTACCAATACAATACACTGCTCATTACATCACTATGTCTATTTATCAATGAATTATTAGCTTGTGTACATGAACAATTACAGTATGTAATTTCCAACAGCTTTGGTTGTTTAGGCAAGAGTTGTCTTCCCTCAATGATAGCAACAAAATATCGCAAACTTTGCGGATGTTCTAAGCCGTCGAATATATACCTACAAATTGGCAAACCTCCAGCAGGCGGTAGGGCGCAACAGGAAATTGACCACCGGTTCAAATTTTACCTTATAGTGTAGTTTTCCGGTTGATCTTTCCTTTTTTATTTTATCATATCAAAATCGAAAATGTTATTTTATAGCCATACAAAATGTAATTTTATACTCATATAACAGGGGCGTAGGTTAGAAAAATTGAGTGGGGAGGCAGAAAGTTGGGTGGGAGGGGGGTGGGGTGCGAGCACCCCCGCCAAATGCACGCGCAGCGGAAAATTTTCAACTCTGACTCTCTGAAGTGCAAAAGTTAGACATAGCAGCATGCTAGTTCTAGCATCACTACAACAAGTACTCATTACTACTTCTGCTTAATACAGTTACTACTACTTGCAACAAGAGCGAAAGTGTTACAGTACTATTACTAGCTAGTAAAATTTTATAATAACTACAATACTGCATGATTGTATCTTTTTACAAAGAGTCCATAGGCGCAAGTGTATTTTATAAATTAAAATTTTCAAATTTTAATAGGTGATCAACAACTATTGTCATTATAAATTAATTATTTTAAATAAAATGCATTTAAAATAAATATCTTTGCAAGAAAAGTGTGGCAGCCTAGCTTAATTATGTTAATTATATATAAATTTAAAATTAAAATATTTCATTATTGTTATATTTATTATTATATTTTTAAATTAGTATTTTTTTTACAATACATATTTAGTTGGTAGTAGTGAATGTAGCAGTAGAGTAGTAGCTGTCAGTGGAGTGGCTGGAATGAATAACTAAAATGAATGCAAACACTTCTAATTATAATTATTAAAAGAATGAATCATTATCATAAACATTTTTGACAGAAGCCAAAAGAAAATAATATAAATATTGGAATTAAATTTCATGCACCTGCTCGTAGTCAGTGACAGGGAAGGAACCACCTCATGGATAACAGTGACTTACAAATTGATTCAACTGTTCACCACTTTTACTTTTGCATTTATTACTTTTTCCTTGGTATAAATAACTATTCATAAAAAATATTTATTCATTCATTCACAAGACCGCAAGTTTTTAACCTTGGCATAGCCATAGAGTCTTTTAGTAGAGCACACAGTTTTATGGACCCCTTTGTGTGCCACTTGCAATGTAGTAATTAATCCAAGATTACTGGTTATTGTTACGACGCAACACCATAGAGTTATAAGTAGAGTGATAACGCCATAGAGTTATAACTAGAATGATAACGCTTCGGTCGCAAACCGGAAATGAAAAAGTCTCAAATTTTCAAAAGTAGTGTTTTTAGGCCACTTTGTTTTGGCAACAGGAGGCACTGCCGCCCCTTAAAATACGCCCCTGTATAAAACGTAATTTTATAGTCATGTAAACTGTGTTTTTATAGTCATGCAAATTGCAATTTCATAGCTGTATAATTTGTAATTTTATAGTGACTTTGATAGTGATTGTATTGTCATGCCTGGCACATGTGACCGTGAATGGATTATTAAATGTAAATAACTACGTGATTGATCGATATAAAAAAGTTTAAGTTAACTTTTTATATCAAGGAGTAAGAAGCTTGATTATATTACTCAATGAACTTGGTTAAGTTAACCAAGTTCCGGAGTTGACCAAAATTATAAAAAAATTTTGAAAGCTAACACGCAACGTTGTCTTTTTTTATAGGCCTAAACTAAATAAATCAAAATGATTTATTGACTGACATAACAAGTTAACTCGGTTACTTATAAAAGATATTTATAACTAGTTATAACTGTGCTGACCAACTAATAACTTACTAAACTAGACAATAGTTATATAACTTTGTTGAATGTAGTTAGGTGTAGAAAATTAAATGGAGAAATTTGAGATAGCCTTTGTTCTTCGCCAAAACTGAAGCAGGAGAAGTTGTCTTTTTTGTATATTGCTGGCTGACTGCTCTTACCCCAAATCCCAACCACAAACAAGGAACTAACGCTATCTAAGTTTCTCCACTACTGCACGTAATTGGTCGAATACTATTGCAATCAAAAGTTTTCCCTTTATAGATTTACTGTAGTAAAAATATATAGGCCGTTAAAATTGTTAGTTGGAAGATACTAAAACCAAATAACTTAATTAAGGTTAGCCAGAGCAAGGGGCAAACGCGAAGGCGGCTCCTCTTTGAAGACCTGTATAATGTATACCACAATGACCTTTCAGTGTTGTTGTGCGCCTCGGGTACTTGGTAGAGTCAGAAGGAAAAGGGATGAATATTTTTAAAAAAGTAACATCCACACAATTATTCAAATTGAAACATAATCAGTGTCACCAATTGGTAATACCTTGATGAACAGACTGACTATATGTGGTGAAACTGTCCGTTAAAGCTTCCTATATTAGGGTTGCCGCAGGTTGGCAGTCCGAGACCACATTGCTCCCAGGAAGAAATCCACAACATATATACACACTGGGATGAGATAGATATAGCCAAGCGTGATCGCCAGCTTTGAAAATTGCATATCTCAGTACAAAATGACACTTTTTATAAATACCAAACTGCTCAACAAAATAAACAAAAAGTAATACTAATAGGTTTAGGGCCTAAACTTTCTACAATTGGTGAAGTTGAAATCAAAATTCAAACTTTGCTCATTCCTCATAAATAAAACATACAAGTATTGAAATCACAGTTGAACTGAGTCAATTTGCGCAGCACATTTCTATGGCATCGGGATTCTATATACTTTGTCTGATTTATGGCGTATAGTTCAGATACCATTTTAGTTGGGAGATTTGTTTGTGGGCCCTGCAACATGCCCACACCAAATAAAGACAGTGTTGAAACTATGGACTACTCGCTCAACCCTAGTAACTCATGTGCTTATCCTTTTAACCGAGGAGAACATGAAACACAAAATTCACATAGATGAGTCTCCTTACCTCCTTGCTCCTTGGATAGAGGCTAGAGTGAGAAGTACAAAACAGCTTTTAGTTTATTGACTGACTTACCATTTATCAAGCCAATAATTCAATATAATTGTAGCCCCTTATAAAAGTTTAGGATTCTTTCATTCATGTTCAAATTCAAACTATACTGTAAGTAGGCTATATAGGCCTAATTATTAAAGCTTAATCTCACTTAATGTTATCTGAATCTTGATTTCATAACCTAATCCAGATGAGCTAAAACCTTCTGAGAGTGTATCAGAGTATAATGCAACATTGAGCTAATACAAGTTATACTTATTCTGTTACAAGTGATTTGTTTAAAATCTTATGGTACAGTGAGACGAGACGTGGTAACTTTCCATCCAGGTGAATCAAGACTAACATAATTGACGTGAATTATATAGTAGAAGTTTAGGCCTATATTGCAGGGTGTTTTTACAGCAAATGCTATCAGTGTAGGTCTTGTTGGTGGTATGTTAAGCTGATACACTTTTCGATGAAATGTATAAAAGTTAGCTTGTAGTTTGTGCATAACATCAACATAAATAAATGGTTAGCAGTTTAGATGTAACAAAAGTTTGAGTTTCACTAAAAAATTGGATGTTCCCTCAGCCTAGGCCTTAGATGTACATTGAGTTGTGAGCAAGTGTTACCAGTTGCTTGGCAAATTCATCTGGCTACCAATTCTGTGCTTGATGTGGAACATAATATTTTATGCTATGTGTTGTAGATACCCGCTGCGTGGCATCAGATGTATTAACATAATCACTGCACTCTAATCCAGTAGATAGGCATTGGGGATGGAGATTCATTATGGTAGGTTTATTACGCATGTAGGGCCTGAATCTAATGTCTAAGTTATTGGTTGATTTAGTTCGACTAGTCAACTGAATACTGTATCAGCTATTGAAGTGTACAGCACAGGGATGGAAATAACCAGTTTCTGCTTCTATTAGGTGAAGGTCGTATAGGTGCTCATGTATATATCCCGGTCACAGAGTACTCTGACCAACGTTCTGAATATTTATATATTCATGTACAATGTATGTTGATCATCTCATAGATAAAGAGATCAAGGTGGAACCAGATAGTACTGAAACAATACTGGATAGTAGAGATGTGCCAACGACCTCTGCGCACAGTACGTATAATTGTATTTTATGCATAATTTTTGTGCAATAGGCTTCTTAGACGTGTAACTACTAACCAGTGTAGTTGAGAATTATATCTATGATTAGAGGTTGACAATAAAACATAGGCCTACATGTGTTCATTGATGCATGTCCAGTGAAATTTGCTTAATCCGGCCTCGGAAAACTTGGATTATTTTCAGTCGCTTCTTATTTAAATTTAAAGCCAGGTAATTCAGTCTTGAAAATGACTTTTTGTACTGTCTTATGTCAAATGGAATATTATAAAAAAAATAAAATAAAGGCACAATTTTAGATTGATTAATGATTAATTAGAACACTATTTCCAGATGAAGCAGAGCTTGTTATATAACAGGAATGTTATGACAGTTTCCCTATTGATTGTGTGATTCTGAAAAGTTACTACAATTGACTCTCCATCTATTCAATGAAATAGTTTATTAGCTCTTGAGTATTGACTACTATTCTTATAAAATATTGTGACTTTTCCTTCTATATTCATGCAGTATTATGAATTCACACTTTAACAAATGTTTGTAGTTGTCTGCTCACGGACCTATGTGCCAAGATAAGACAACTTCCGCAAACCATCTTCTACACTAGCAACTTTGTTGATCTTACTTAGCAATGTAATTCCACAATTTTGTAGCCTATAATTTTCGCAGATAAATGAATAATTCGTAGAATATTATCATTGGTAAACTTAGTGTTCAATATATATTTGTATATATTGTTTATGAACATGACTGTAGATAATGCAATGATAACATGTACATTGTATGTTTATGGACAATCTGTTTTAGATATTCAAGTTAAGCATGATGATATAGAGCTACCATCAGGTATTGTATATGATTATTTAAACTAAGAATATTCAATGTATTATTATTAGTTGTTATTGTAGATATGTTATTTAGAAATTGAAGTAGTTTAGTGTGTTATGCAAGGATCATAAATATATCAATGAACAAATTTAACATCTTTGACTGGGTTTTGGACCTGCAGTCTCTATAGCGCCTAGTCACCTAGCACAGTGAGCAGTACACATTACCATTTTACCAGCTCAGTAACCTAAAAATAGGAAGCTTCACCAGTGACCTGCAGATATGCACCCTTTCTATTATGGCCCCCTTCCTATAAGATATCAGGGTTAGACAGCTTGTGTTTCTTATGTTATTTTGCTTTGTTGTTTCACAGATATAGAGATCAAGCTGGAGCCTATCAGTAGTCATGTAACAGATGGTAACAGTGATGTACCAATGACCTCTACTCAAAGTGAGTATATTTATATTATGCACATACTTCTAATGTATTTGAATAGTTATGTAAATTATCAAAATAGCCCCTTTAGTACTATCAGTGTGTCCACATAATTATCATCAGGTATTCCAAACTAATATTTGTTCATAATAAATTTTAGTAACAACCAATTCATAGTGTCTCCCTGTTGATAGCACCCAGACCTACACACCAAATCTTCTGAAAATTCCATCAGTGCAGCCCTATGTGTAAATCTTCTATAGATTGTTGTTATGACTCTATAAGTCATGTAGATGAATCTGTGACATTCAGTATTTTTCATAGGCTACTTATGAAATACCAGATAATATGGTTACAGATAGTAAGTTACAGTTATGTCAGTATACAGTATGGTGTTATAGCGCTCACAACAGAGTTATAAGTAGACAAACTCACTGAATCCTACTAACAGTCATTACTATAAAAGTGCTGAGATATCTATACCAATGTTTCAGTCGTCTGCATATCACTGATCCCTCCAGAACAGATTGTAAAGTTAGGCTCACGGGTCTGTCAATATTTCACAAATTTTGGCATTCGATATTAAATATTTAATTATACATGTAGAGGCACTGAATTCCTTACCAGTGATAAGTAGTTACTCTTCAACATGAAGTTAATAGTTATTACATGGGGTTAATACAAACCTCTCACCATACAGAGTTTGAACCATGGAAACTAACTGATGCAGCCAATAAAATTTACACTTACATCTCCTATATCACTGTTTTGTTTTTTACGCAAATGGTAAAGAGAAAGTGCTCAGTGTAGCCTACAGAAGCTATGCACCAAAATAATTTTGGAGAGTTGATGGTAAAAATGACAGTATGTGTATCTACCCTTTCCCTCTACCAACAGGGCGTATTTAATTCAGATTTGGTCAAGACCTTGTTCTATATCTTTATAATAGCCAAAGTCGTCATCTCCATTAATTTATTCTTGAAAGATTAATTAGATATCGGGTGCTTCAATCAGCTGCAAAACTCTTATGTAACGATATGGAAAACTGAGAGAAGTATTTTTACAACTTGTCTTAGATTGAACATTGTTGGTTTCACACCACTAACTGATATACAGAACTCTTGTGAATCTCTTTCACTAGAAATACTTTCCACTGGTTAACAATATTGTATTATTGGTTATATTATAGCAGAGATATCCAAACGTTACAAGTGTACAGTCTGTGACTACCGATGTTCACGAAACAGTCGTCTATTGGGGCACATGAGGACACATACTAGGGAGAAACCATACAAGTGTAGTTTGTGTGACTATCAATGCTCTCGAAAAGCTGCTTTTTCACAACACATGAGGATGCATGCTGGGGAGAAACCGTACAAGTGTACAGTGTGTGACTATCGATGTTCACAAAAGGGTACTCTATCATCACACATGAGAACACACCCTGGAGAGAAACCATACAAGTGCACACTGTGTGACTATCGATGTTCAGAAAAGGGTTATCTATCGTCCCATATGAAAACACACACTGGAGAGAAACCGTACAAGTGTACACTGTGTGACTATCGATTTTCACGAAAGAGGAATCTATCTACCCATATGAAAACACACAGTGGAGAGAAACCGTACAGGTGTACACTGTGTGACTATCGATTTTCACGAAAGAGTAATCTATCTACCCATATGAAAACACACACTGGAGAGAAACCATACAAATGTACAGTGTGTGACTATCGATGTTCAGGAAAGGGTTATCTATCATCACACATGAGAACACACACTGGAGAGAAACCGTACAAGTGTACACTGTGTGACTATCGATCTTCATTAAAAGGTACTTTATCATCGCACATGAAAACACACACTGGAGAGAAACCATACAAATGTACAGTGTGTGACTATCAATGTTCACAAACGGGTAGTCTATCATCACACATGAAAACACACACTGGGGAGAAACCATACAAATGCACAGCGTGTGACTATCGATGTTCACTTAGGAGTAGGCTTCAGTGTTCGAAGTGGAACAAATGAGGTGGGTACACGGTACCTACCTGCATTCTTAGGTCACTCAGAAGCTGCAGATCATAGTTAGAAGTTGTTCTCCCATTTAAGCAAGACAAAACAAGGGAGGACAATTTCTAATTATGGTTGATAGCTAATGAGTAACTTCATTACACAGAGTACATGGTACCAATGAATGTAGACCATTCCTTATATTTTAAACTACTGAGTGTGCTTTGTGTCCTTCAATTTTGTATTACTGCTGCATTGATTGTAAGAATGAATATATCTACATTATTTAAAACACGACAACTCCCCTTATCTTTCTTTCACTGTAATAAAAGTACATGTAGTCAAAGAGAAAACAACTTCTTTATTTATTACAAAATGCTGAACTACAACATTTCACAGTTGTATATTTTGTCAAAAGTATATAAACACAAACAACAACAGCATGTAACTGCAACTGTATAAAAACTATAGTAATTCAACAAAACAGCTATGACATTGACATCAACATTAGAGAAGGAAAGGAGTTGAAGTTTATCAACAAAATTATAATGAACAAAAGTATTATACAATAAAATACATGTATTTCCCTTGTCACAACCTACCTGTAGACTTTAATATATAACACCATTAATGTTATCTGAACAACAGCTATAAGGAAAAGGTAAAAGGTTGAAGCCTATAAAACATACATACCTGTGTAAAGGAGTTTTACCAATTTATCTAGGATATATACATGTACTACTCACTGGGTTTTCTCTAATATTATTATAATTTTGTTAATTTAAGGAATTTATCTGTGGGAGCTGTCAGGTCTTGCATCAAATCCATGAAAACACCAGGCCCTGACTGGGGTTTGAACCAATGGTCTCTACAGTGCCTAATCGCCTAGAAAAGTGAACAGAAGACATCGCCACAACACCAGTACAGCAATGTTAGAAAAAGACAGCTTCACCAGCGAGCAGTAGATATGAAAAATATAAATTAGGGTATTATTTCTGCAAAATTAAATTCCTCACCAGCTTCCTTTGGATCATTAAACACTGTATTCCAAGTATCCTCATCACTTGTGACAACATCTTCCAAAAATGCTAAATGTTTTATAAATTGGCAGCACCAGTAAAAGCTGGCCTCAAAGTTAAATCCATGGCCGAATATAACCTTAGCAAGAAATATCAAATCATACTGACAGTAAATTCAATGTAAACTAAAAATATAGTATTGCCTATAAAGACTATTCAGCTACTTAAAATACTCGACAAACTATCATGCATGTAGGTTATTAGGCAGCATGCAAGTACACTAATAGACAGCATGCAAGTACACTAATATGCAGCATGCAAGTACACTAATAGGCAGCATACAACTTCATTACCTGTGGTCTTTTGTGGACTTCTGAAAGCAATGAATCACCTCAACACAACAAAAATAGAGAATACAAACAAAACGATTACTTAAATTGCAGTCAACCAGTGAAACTAAGCTCAATCCAAATACATAGTTTCTCCTAGTACCATCTAGACTAAACAGTGACAGGATTCTTCTTAGCTCTCTGTGAATTTCAATTTGTCATAACCTCACTCTTTGTCTCACTTACTAAACTTGGAAGTAGTTTGCAATAGTAGAGCAATACCTACAACTGTTGAAATTCAATACTTATACTATGTGCAAAAACAAATAGTATTCCTACCTATTCTAGAATAAAAATATCAACGTTAGATTAAAATATTTTATATAAAACAATACAACAATTGTTATATTATTTACATTAAATATTCGATACAACAATGATCATTAAATATAAATTAATTGTCTAATTCCCTGTTCTATTAAAAACGATTTATTTCTATTCTATATTTCAATTTTTATTTATTGAATATCGACTGTTGTTCTTGTGACAATCCAGTAAGCAATATATTTATTTACACTTGATGTAAGCGTATTGCTACAACAATTATTATCAAAATAATTTATTTCATATAAAAATTAATGAAAATATAAATAATTATGGTTATCATTATGAATGATATGATTACTATTTGATTATCTAATTCTATTGATTCACTTCTAATTCTATTATTTATAATATAATCACTATAAATAATAGATAATTATTTATTTTTTTATATAATTAATATAATGCTTGATTTATTATTTATATGTTATATCATTGAATGCAGATTCTTTCTCTAGTGATAATCTAACAAATGCGAATATTTATGTTATTGTTATATACAACATCATGGATGATCATATTAAATTATTATTAATATTTATTTTTAATTTTTGTATTTTATATTTTATTAGCAAAGTAAGAAAAATACAACTATCTCCGATATTTATCACTCAGTCAAACGTCAAATTTCAATAGAGTACAACAATTAACTTTTGAGATTTAGGTTTAGAGCTAAAAAAACTTTTAGATTCAACTGTTTGGCCACTGTCCTTATCAAAAAGTTTTCATGGCTCTGCAAACACATTCGGAAAGCTGAAAATACTAAAGAAAGTGGAGCCCATATTCAAGTCCTATGAAACTATTAATACAATGACTAACTTTGTTAGTAAAGCAGAAGGATTTATTTGTGTGCAGGTTGCTGGTCCACGCTACTATAAACTTACTTTGACATTTCGGGATTGACTAAACACGCTGTTATCAATCAAACGATCGCTAGATTAGAGGGAAATTTTACTATCAGCAGTCACTCAGCAACCAGTAAACCTATTTCGATTGCGAAAACTGCCGTGTCTTCAGCAAAACTAGTCAATTACCATGAGGGTACACGCCTGCTGACAGTGTACCCACCAAAATTGAGGTGGGTACACGCCGTATACTCCCGTATAACCACAATTCGAACACTGGTAGGCTTACATCTCACATGACAAGACATTCTGGAAAAAAACCATACAAGTGTACACTGTGTAACTATCGGTGTGCACAGAAGTATGTACTGTCTATCCACATGAGGACACACACTGGGGAGAAACCATACAAGTGTGCAGTGTGTAATCATCGGTTTGCACGGAAGGATAAACTATCTAACCACATGAGAATACATACTGGTGAGAAACCATACAAGTGTAGTTTGTGTGACTCTCGGTTTTCTAGCAGTGATCATTTA
The DNA here is from genome assembly GCA_935421135.1 of Bugulina stolonifera. NCBI lineage: Eukaryota > Metazoa > Bryozoa > Gymnolaemata > Cheilostomatida > Bugulidae > Bugulina > Bugulina stolonifera. The sequence goes on along the minus strand of OW285190.1, from coordinate 4,565,740 downwards.
TCAAGGCATATGACTACACACACAAATGAGACCCTGCACGGAAGCAAATGTACACTGTGTGGATATCAATGTTCACATAATTATAGCTTATCACAACATAAGAGGGACGTTTACTCATTTACATCTGAGCCTATCCTGATGGACTAACCTTGTTAACATAGTAGAACTCAAATAGGCCCTGACTTATAGCTAAGGAAATGTAATTAGTAACATGTATGTGTACATCTACAATCTAGCTTAGACCCCAGAAAAGAGTAACTTTTTTTCTGTATGATATAGATTGTTATTTAGGATATCCAGGATACATTAATCTTTCGTGTAATGCTTGCAAAACATGTTTTACTCTTCTCAAGTTTCATCTTCTCATGTACTGTCTCATATTGTACTTGTGTCCTTATTATCATCTTGTATTCTAACTATTATAGTAATGTTTTTATTATCATTTGTATTCTCAATGACTTTTTTACTGTGTTTTTCTGTAACCACAGGGTAAATAAAAATGCATTGATAAATAACATCTAATAAATTAAGGAGTAATTAGAATAACTAAAGCACATGTTGCAGATATAGATCAACTAAACACTGAATAAATAATTATGTTGTATTTAGCTTCTAGTGGTTCTGTAGCTAAGACAATAATCACAAAGAGTGGCACTGCATTGTTGGGCACTTCCACCACGGGTGGTCAAGCTAAACATAGCAATAGCCTGATGCATGTGCTGTAATCGTGTAGTGATGTTAAGTATTTAGGAAATTACTTGTGCAATTCAGAAGAAGTCTTAATTGGAACAATAAAAATGGATGAATTACTACTTATTAGTCAAAGTATGGTTACATAGGTAGACTAGCTCTAGTATCCTCCTTTGAGGGCAACAATTATTTTTGGGTAAATGCTAATGGTAGTACTCAGGATTTGGTAATATAAAAATGTTTGCCACACATATCATCACCTATTTCTCATGTTATTTTGTGAAACCGATCGATATCGAAATAGAAGAAGCTTTAGAAACCAATTTGATTAGGATAATAAATTGACTAGGTTAGCGACTTCTCAACGCTTTAGATGAGGGGCACCCTGGTTGCAGTCAATAAGGGTGCTACTGCTACACCTCTACTAATACCGCGATCTAACTTTTGTTCAAAGGCTAATTTGCTAAGATATTTTCCGACACACGACTGTCCCAGAGTCGCAAGTTGACCCAGGTCTCTAGTTGCAAAGTCACTAGACATTAAAAATCTACAGCTCCAGAACCCTTTCACATGTGAAAAAATTTCAGCATAATTATACAGAAATCACTTGTAGCTTGTTCCAGTAAGAGGTGAGCTAAAGTCAGTAGACATTGGTAATCAAAATTAATGCCATAAAAAGGAAGAGCACTCACTTGGCCTATTATACAAATGGATGAACCAATGAACAATTGCTGACAAGCATTTATGTATACAGTATATGTGTGCGATTGTCCAGATCCTCTTAACTCTGAGTTCAGGGGTTGGATAATTATCTAAACCATTTGGTGGTGGAGGGCAGTCGTTTCTTATGCTACAGTATGTCTACCTCCTCTGGCAAGCAGTCACGGTCTTTGAAATGAATATTTAGTAGATAGTGTTGTAGCAAGAACTCCTGGTGACACAACCTGTCTACTCTGTTGCTCAATGTGATGCAGAGTCTTTCTCTTGGAAACTCCATAGAGAATGGCCGTTGTCCGGAAATACCTTCTACGAGGTAACCAGTGGTAAAAGTTTGGAGGCTCACGGGGGACGCCATCCCTCACCATAAATTTAAGGGGTTCTCTCAAACTGATAGATTTTACTATTATAATAAATCACATGGGACACCTGGTTTCGTCGCGATGAGGTTTGGACCATACTTTAACGCGTTCTTAGATTTTGCGCTATATCGGTGTCTAACTTTGATAAGTTTCTAATTTCTGGGAGATCGCTCAAGCACCCCTTCTGGACCTTCTCTGCTGGCTCGCTTTCAATTGATTATATCTGCTACTCATGCAGAGAAGTTAATCGGATATCTGGTCGTAGACAATGGTCCAAGTCTAGGAGTCATGGCAATGGTGGTAGGAGTAGACATACATGTAAGAGCTACGATAGCAATAAAAGCAAGTACTCTAAGGACTCTAGTGGATCGTCAATAGACTCTAGAGGTGACCAGTATGATAGGGTTACTAAGCATGGGGGCTTTTCACCCAGATATAGGAAAAGGGATCACTCTTGGGACAGGCAGAGTGGCAGATATCGCTCACCTGGAGCTATACGTGATGGCTGTTACTTCTGTGGTGAGAAAAGACATGAAATACGGCAATGCCCTAAAGTAACTTGTTATTACTGTCATAATACAGGGTATACTATTAAGGATTGTAAATTGTGCCAGGATGGGCGTAGCTAGGAGAGCAGTAGTAGTGAAGGAGGTGGATCAAGAAGAAGTCCTTCCCGAGGGGTAAGATATTCTGAGTTCAGTAATAAGAGTTGACTAGATGATAGGTTTGTTGAAGTGCTCAAGGTTAACAGCTGTCATGTTAATTATGCCTTAGACAGTGGTTCAGATTTGTCAACTCTGACAGAGATGACTTGTAATGTTTTAGGATTAAAGTTGTCACACCCTGACCAACTGTTGAGTGGGGCTGATGGCAACCAACTCAGTGTCATAGGTGTTGCAGATGTTGAAATAGCAGGCACTTTTAGGTCTGTGGATACATCTCTATATGTGCTAAAAGGTGCTAGCAGAAACTTATTAGGAATGTCAGAATTGAAACAATTACAATTATTGACTAATGTTAATGCTATGTGTTTACATGTATCTAGCCCTACTGCTACCCCTACTGCTTCACCTATTGTGTCACAGTTGTTACAGGGGGTGGATAACTTGGATGAGCACATGTCAGAAGAGAATCTTGTTTGGAGGATTCATGACATACATGTAGAGAGGAAGAGATGGGATGCTAGGGAACGCTTTGAAAGTGAAATGGCAGCCTCGGACAAAGGAAGGGAGGGTCTAGAGGAGGCGATTGAGAGAGAGGGCGTGCATTGAAGTGCTCAGGAGGTTAGTTGAGGTTAGGGTTAAGAGGTCTGTACTCTCCAGATTAACTGGCGGCAGGTCTGCACCTTCAACGGTAACAGAGCCTAGCACTGTAGTTGTGGTGCCCAGCTCTGTTGTGACCCCCAGTTCAGCTGAGGTCATTAGTACTCCTGAGGTAACCCAGGTCCAAGAGTCGGCTGCTTTTGCGGCTTTGCCTGCAAGGGATTTGTCCCGAGTGGATGGCCGTGGCTCTGAGGAAGTCGAAAGTCCAAAAAGACCCGGGGAATCAGATCCCGGCACTGGTGGCGATGCCTCTGGCGTGTGCCTTGGTTTTGGTGGATGCCGTAGGCGCAGGTGGTGGTAGCAGTGGTAGAGGCAGTGGTGGTGATATTGGTAGCGACAGTGGTGGCCGACTTGGGCTGACTCCGAAGAGAAGGACATAGACTTGGGTGAAATGGCAGGGTTGCTAGACTCAGATGCTGTAAGTAATGGGTTAGGCAATAGGTAAGTAGCTCTAGATTAAATGCTTTAATCTTGCTTTGCTTAGTGTGGCGTGCCCTTGTAACTGCTTTCTTGGTTATGCTTTATGTCACTTATGAAACTGCTGTTGCTTGTAAAGAAAGGGCATGTTGTATAATGACATCTGCTTAATGATGTCTACAGGGCTACAGGAGATTAAAGGTCTAAGGATCAGGTGATCAAAGCTTGCAAGGCTTGTGTAGCAATGAATGAGATATAAGTATGTGTAGAAGAGCAGCTTATAGCAGCCACTTCTTACTTCTAAGTCTACCTGAATGTCATTACACAATCATATTTTACACAGCATGTATAATATGTTGAACTGGCAGCCATTGTGAGACTGTGCAGATGAATTGAGATGGTGAAAGAACTAATACTAAGTCGTTCTCACTGCTAGTTTGTGCTGAAGACTACAAAATGTTTCCTAATTATTAGTGTATAAAGAATCTCTGTTATAAAGCTCTCAGCACAACAGCTGGGAGATGGTGACCAATCTGAGCATGCCAAGTCTGGCTACTTGTATATTCACTGTGAAAGTAAATACTTTGGAGGTTATGGGTTTTACTATTCCGATAAAGTCATAACTCTTAGCAATACAATACACTGCTCATTACATTACTATGTCTATTTATCAATGAATTATTAGCTTGTGTACATGAACAATTACAGTATATAATTTCCAATAGCTTTGCTTGTTTAGGCAAGAGTTGTCTTCCCTCAATTATAACAACAAAATGCAAACATTGCGAATTTTCCAAGCCTTCAAATATATACGCATAGAGGTACCTCCATAGAGGTAGGATAGAGCCAGTACTCGACCGCTATTACTATTACGGTCGTGAAGCCGGTCTGGACCCACTTCTTTGCTTTAGATGCAGTTCCGGTTTGCTATTAAATCCATTGTAACAATACGAAATCGATAACGTTTGCTCAACAAAATCACATATTTTGTGTCTATCAGTTCTTTGCAAGTTAAGAACTATCTATGATAAAAATACAACTTCTGATATAATTAAAATTAATGAGAAGTCAACTACATATGCATTATATCTATTATTGCACTGCATTGTATTTTTGTTTTATCATCTGCAGTGCAGAATTGTGGATGGTAAATCATATGACTATCATAACCAGACAAATATATATATATGCAAACAAAATTGAAAGCTAGCAAAAAATGTTATAGACATGGCAATAAAAGAATTGAATAACAAAAAAAATGAAAAATTTATGATACACTTATTGTAAAATTATGTTACAGGTATTGAAATGAAGCAAAAGTTTAATGTTTCAAATGTCTATTCATCAGTCGAGAATCGAAATACACTGTGTAAACACCTGCTCACATCAAGCCACAATCTGCTTTACTAAATCAGTAGCATAAGTGAGGCCACCTCTGTTTTTGGCCTTCATCATCCTACGACATACAAATGATTGCCAAAGCCACCTGCACACTTCCCCAGAAACTGCCGTGTAGAGTTCTTGCAATTTTTCCTGAAATATCCAAGAATATTCAGTGGGTGAGTGTTACAAGTTTGTAGCGATGTTAAACAGAAGGTATTGGAGCTTTTCACTTGCACCACCGTAAAGAAAATAAACCAGAGCTGGAGTCACAGTCAGCTGAATTGGCTACATTTAAAGTGGACACTGACCACTTCGTCAACAGCTTTCTTGGATCTGCCCTAAAGCCTGTAGCAGTTGGATTGTTGTTATGCTCTCCCATTCTATGAATCCTGCTGAACAAAGTCTTGAGAAACTCTGAACGTAGCAGAATAAGTAGCATCTGATCTGTAGCAATAAAATATCAAAAATTATTCAAAACTTAGGAAACTCCCACGCAACGCACTTTTACACTGAATGTTATATACATATTATATTTATATATATTATGATAACATACATGTATATAGGTATGTTTATACATTGTACCTTTGTACATATATATTACATGGACACGTGCGTGTGGATGATATAGCCTATTCCATCAAATATTATGGTAACACTGAAATTATTATCTTCCAAGATAAAATGCTATAAAAAGAGACATCAATTCCAATACCAACCTAGATTACTACCATATGAATAATCTACATTCACGCTGACATCTGCTACTGAATCTTTAGGGTTAAGTGACAATACTATACTGGACATCTGCTGGACTGTCAGTTTGAGGACTGTGCGGCTATTTAAAAATGACGTTTCGAAAATGGACAGTTCAGCACTGGACAGTTCGAAATGCCTAAGCCCAAACCACCAGACTTTAACTAATTTTTAATATTTTTTTTATTAATTTAATAAGTTAAAATGAACTTTCTGCAAGTTTTGTTCTTCTAAATGTAATCTACACCGTTTCGAACTGTCCTGTTTCTAACTGTCCAGCTGTGAAAAGTCCTGTTTCGAACTGTCTTTTTCTAAATGTCCCTTTACCCAGTTTGAGCACCCGTCTGCCTTTTTTCTTGGACTAAAACTACAAAGGATCAAATATTTATAGCGTATTGAAGTTTGTACAAAAATATTGGCGATTGTAGCCACAAGCTACATGGCCTACTTTGTCAACAACCCTGTCAACATCATTGCACTTGAATATTGGGGTTCAAACATTCAATATTTGGTTCGGAAAGGGAAACAAACATACAATTAATTAGGGAAAAAACTAGAATCCCAAACAAAACTAGGATCTAAACCTGGTGCTTTACCTGCAAATGGCTAGGGAAGTCCAAATACAGAAAGCATAACACCTTGCTTGAGACACTTCTAGCTTCCAACGAACGTTATGAAGCTCTCTAGCTCGAAGTGATCGGAGCACAGTCTTGAGTATAAATGGTTGGTGTGAAATCTAGACGTCTCAATGCTCTGACTCATTTATCCAAGAGTTTAGAGTTGCATAAAAAAACCTTTGAAATATGAACAGGAAAGGCGTTAATAACATTATTACACAATTATTTCAACGTAATATCATACATCAGCACACATTATAATACAATAATGAGATAATTACTGTGGCAATGTATATAGGGCCTATAAATTTATTTACAACAGCGCATAACATGAGAATGACGCTAAACATATTCTTGATAATGAACAATAAGAATGAATATCTATAATATTATCAGTATGATTTATGATGTTAACGTATTATGTCTTGCTTTTTATAACCAAATAAAAACAAGTGCATGCCTGAAAGTTTCACAAGTCCTTTTGTCAACTACTATTAAAAATTTTTCCCACTATTACTGGTTATTTTGGTAGTTGGTGGTGATAGTAGTTTAATAATTCTAACCTCTCTATTTAGATCATCACTAGCTAGCAATTACATCTACCACTACTACAAATACTATAAAAAATAACAATAATAATAATATAATGTGAACAACGCTATTGTCATTTCATTTTCCATTTTTTTTTTATAAAATTGGTTAATAATAATTATAACAAATAATAGTTATAACAATAATGTAATATATTATAATATATAATATTATATATCATAATATATAATATAATAATAATAATTATTATTATTATAATTATAAATTTAAAATTAATAACAGAAAACCTTTAGGGCCGGCCAGAATACTAAGAAAAGTTTTGAGTCTCCCAGGTTAGTTGTTCTAATCCGAGGCCGAAAAAAACTTAAACCAGCTTAACAACATGCTGTGCATGCTACCAATAGTACCACAAATTAATTATTATAATCATTATTTATTAGTTGCAATAACAGGAGTGGTGGTAGTAGTTCGTAGCAATGTAATTATTATTATTTCAATAAAAATCAAAAAATATACGTTTGGGACGTCAGGGGATGGCAAACCATAGCATCAGCTAACAAATTTTAAACTGTAAAGTAATAGCTTACGTGTGAAATGACTTGTCACGAGTCCTGGATGAGTTATTACTGCACAAAACTTTGGCATAACTAATTACATTCACGTGCAAAAAAGCAAACCGGAACTTTGTCTAAAGCAAAAAAGTGGGTCCTTACGGCTTCACTGGCTTTCTATATAGTACTGGCTCTATCCTACCTCTATGGGTACCTCTATGGGCGCAACAGGAAATTTACCACCGGTTCAAATTTTTCATTATAGTATAGTTTTCCGGTTGACCTTTCTCATTTTTTATTTTATCAAATCAAAATGTAATTTTATAGTCATATAAAATGTAATTTTATAAACATATAAATTGCAATTTTATAGCCATATAATTTGTAAAAAAAACTGCGTGATTGATTGATATAAAAAAATTTAAGTTAACTTGTTGTAGCCTACCAATCAATGAACTTGGTTAAGTTCACCAAGTTCCCGAGTTGACCAAACTTATAAAAAAATTTAGCAAACTATCACGTTGTCTTGTTTTTATAAACTAAATAAATCAAAACGACTATGATTCATTGATTGACATAGCAAGTTAACTAGGTTACTTATAAAAGATAGGTATAACTAGTTATAACTGTGCTGACTAACTAATAACTAACTAAACTAGACAATAGTTATAGAACTTTGTCGAATGGAGTTAGGTGCAGAAATGGATAAATTTGAGATAGCCTTTGTTCTTCGCCAAAACTGAAGCAGGAGAAGTTGTCTTTTCTGTATTTTGCTGGCTGACTGCCCTTACCCCAAATCCCAACCACAAACAAGGAACTAAGGCTATCTAAGTTTCTCCACTACTGCACGTAATTGGTCGAATGCTATTGCGACCAAAAGTTTTCTCTTTATTGATTTACTGTGGTAAAAATATATAGGCCGGTAAAATTGTTATTTGAAAGTTACTAAAGCCAAATGAATTGATTATGGTTAGCCAGAGCAAGGGGCAAAACGCGAAGGAGGCTCGTCTTTGAAGACCTGTATATATACCACAATGACCGTTCGGTGTTGATGTGCGCCTCGGGTAGGCTACTTGGTAGAGTTAGAAGGAAAAGGGATGAATATTTTTAAAAAAGTAACATCCACACATTAATTCAAATTGAAATATAATCAGTGTCACCAATTGGTAATACCTTGATGAACACACTGACTATATGTGGTGAAACTGTCCAGCTGTGTGTGTGGGCGGATTGCCGCTATACATGCGGTCGTTGAAGCTTCCTTTGTTGGGGTTGCCGAGATGGCCGTGATGGTAGCGTTTCAGACACATGCTAGGCGCAGTGCCGGAGATTGGTGGTCCGAGACCACATTGCTCCCAGGAAAAAATCCACAACATATATACACACTGGGATGAGATGGATATAGCCAAGCGTGATCGCTAGATTTGAACATTGCATATCTCGGTACAAAATGGCACTTTTTGTAAATACCAAACTGCTCAAGCAAATAAACAGAAAGTAATACTAATGGGTTTAGGGCCTAACCTTTCTACAATTGGTGAAGTTGAAATCAAAATTCAAACTTTGCTCCTTCCTAATAAATAAAACATATACAAATATTGAAATCGCAGTTAAAGTGAGTCAATTTGCGCAGCAGATTTCTATGGCATCGGGATTCTATATAATTAGTCTGGTTTATGGCGTATAGTTCAGATACCATTTTACTTGGTAGACTTGTTTGTGGGCCCTGCAACATGCCCACACTAAATAAAGACAGTGCTGAAGCTATAGACTACTCGCTCAACCCTAGTAACTCATGTGCTTATCCTTTTAACCGAGGAGAACATGAAACACAAAATTCACATAGATGAGTCTCCTTCCCTCCTTGCTCCTTGGATAGAGGCTAGAGTGAGAAGTACAAAACAGCTTTCAGTTTATTGACTGACTTACCAGTTATCAAGCCAATAATTCAATATAATTATAGCCCCTTATAAAAGTTTAGGATTCTTTCATTCATGTTCAAATTCAAGCTATACTGTAAGTAGGCTATATAGGCCTAATTATTAAAGCTTAATCTCACTTAATGTTATCTGAATCTTGATTTCAAAACCTCATCCAGATGAGCTAAAACCTTCTGAAAGTGTACCAAGAAATAATGCAACAATGAGCTAATACAAGTTATACTTATTCTGTTACATGTAATTTGTTTAAAATTTCATGGTACAGTGAGATAAGACGTGGTAACTTTGCATCCAGGTGAATCAAGACTAAGATAATTGATGTGAATCATATAAAATGTAGTACAAGTTTAGACCTATATTACAGGGCGATTTTACAGCAATTGCTATCAGTTTAGGTCTTGTTGATGGTATGTTAAGCTAATACACTTTTCGATGAAATGTATAAAAGTTAGCTTGTAGTTTGTGCATAGCATCAACATAAATAAATGGTTAGCAGTTTAGATGTAACAAAAGTTTGAGTTTCACTAAAAATTTGGATATTCCCTCGGCATAGGCCTTAAATGTACATTGAGTTGTGAGCAAGTGTTACTAGTTGCTTGGCAAATTCATCAAATTTGTTATCTTTTTGTGTCAGTGGTACGAGTGTGGTGGAAACAATGTTTGCTGTTTTTCTTCTGTAATTTGGTCACAATCAGTAATAAATCTAATAAATTATATGTAGTCGGTTGGGTGTGTGTCCAGCCTCATGTTTTTATATTTAATATATTTATTAAAATTACATAAAATAGGTGAAGTAAGACCCAATGGCCAATGCAACTTAAGACTCACTAGACTACATGGGCAAATACAAAATCTTGGGAGTAGGAGTAAGCACTGATTACTTTCATTAGCCCAATAGCTACTTAAATAAAATAATATACATATACTATGTTTTAATGAAGCCCTGTCTGCCTGCCATATCTGAAAATAAAATAAACAATGATTGGCATGAACTCATGTTGCAAGAAAGTGTTGAGGATTTTTGTTCCCTTGTATTGAACGGTCATGATGGGACAACTCTATTAGGCGAACTATCTCCTGGACCAGTTCGATCCGGTATATCGAACCAAAGTTGACACCGTCTAACACCGCTTGAGACCAGGATCAAGGGGTCCGGTGCGGTTCGGTATATCGATCCAAATTTGGCATAGGTTGACACCGAATGAGACTAGGCACAAGAGAACCGGTGTCAACCGGTGTTTGATTACCACCACCCCAAAAACCGAATATCAGTGGGGAGGCAACACCGGTGCAGGCCTAGTATTGACTACTATTCTTATAAAATATTGTGACTTTTCCCTCTATATTCATGCAGTATTATGAATTCACACTTCAACAAACGTTTGTAGTTGTCCGCTCACAGACCTATGTGCCAAGATAAGACAACTTCTGCAAAAGCTCTTCTACGCTAGCAACTTGGTTGATCTTACTTAGCAATGAATGTAATTCCACAATGTTGCAGTCTATAATTTTCACAGATAAATAAATAATTCGTAGAATATTATCATTGGATTCAAATAGTTTCCAAAAAATATTTGTATATATTGTTTATGAACATGACTGTAGATAATGCAATAATAACATGTACATTTTATGTTTATGGACAATCTGTTTTAGATATTCAAGTTAAGCATGATGATATAGAGCTACCATCAGGTATTGTATATGATTATTTAAATTAAGAATACTCAATGTGTTATTATTAGTTGTTATTGTAGATATGTTAGTTAGAAATTTAGGTAATTTAGTGTGTTATGCAAGGATCATAAATATATCAATGAACAAATTTAACATCTTTGACTTGGTTTTGGACCTGCAGTCTCTATAGCGCCTAGTCACTTAGCATAGTGAGCAGTACACATTGCCATTTTACCAGCTCAGTAACCTAAAAATAGGAAGCTTCACCAGTGACCTGCAGATATTCGTCCTCTCTATTATGGCCTCCTTGCTGTAAGATATCAGGGTTAGACAGCTTGACCATTGTGCTGCATATGCTATTTTGCTTTGTTGTTTCGCAGATATAGAGATCAAGCTGGAGCCTATCAGTAGTCATATAGCAGATGATAACAGAGATGTACCAATGACCTCTACTTAAAGTGAGTATATTTATATTATGCACATACTTCTAATGTATTTGAATAGTTATGTAGATTATCAAAATAGCCCCTTTAGTACTGTCAGTGTGACCACATAATTATCATCAGGTATTCCAAACTAATATTTGTTCATAATAAATTTTAGTAACAACCAATTCATAGTGTCTCCCTGTTGATAGCACCCAGACCTACACACCAAATCCTCTGAAAATTCCATCAGTGAAGCCCTATGTGTAAATCTTCTATAGATTGTTGTTATGACTCTATAAGTCATGTAGATGAATCTGTGACATTCAGTATTTTTCATAGGCTACTTATGAAATACCAGATAATATGGTTACAGATAGTAAGTTACAGTTATGTCAGTATACAGTATGGTGTTATAGCGCTCACAACACAGTTGTAAGTAGACAAACTCACTGAATCCTACTAACAGTCATTACTATGAAAGTGCTGAGATATCTATACCAATGTTTCAGTCGTCTGCATATCACTGATCCCTCCAGAACAGATTGCAAAGTTAGGCTCACGGGTCTGTCAATATTTCACAAATTTTGGCATTCGATATTAAATATTTAATTATACATGTAGAGGCACTGAATTCCTTACCAGTGATAAGTAGTTACTCTTCAACATGAAATTAATAGTTATTACATGGGGTTAATACGAACCTCTCACCATACAGAGTTTGAACCATGGAAACTAACTGATGCAGCCAATAAAATTTACACTTACATCTCCTATATCACTGTTTTGTTTTTTACGCAAATGGTAAAGAGAAAGTGCTCAGTGTAGCCTACAGAAGCTATGCACCAAAATAATTTTGGAGAGATAATGGTAAAAATGACAGTATGTGTATCTACCCTTTCCATCTACCAACAAGGCTTGTTATTTAATTCAGATTTGGTCAAGACCCTATTCTATATCTTTATAATAGCCAAAGTCGTCACCTCCATTAATTTATTCTTGAAAGATTAATTAGATATCAATCAATCAGCTGCAAAACCCTTATGTAACCTAGAGAAGTATTTTTACAACTAGTCTTAGATTGAACATTGTTGGTTTCACACCACTAACTGATATAGAGAACTCATGTGAAACTTTTTCACTAGAAGTACTTTCCACTGGTTAACAATATTGTATTATTGGTTATATTATAGCAGAGATATCCAAACCTTACAAGTGTACAGTCTGTGACTACCGATGTTCACGAAACAGTCATTTATTGGGGCACATGAGGACACATACTAGGGAGAAACCTTACAAATGTACATTGTGTGACTATCAATGCTCTCGAAAAGCTGCTTTTTCACAACACATGAGGATGCATGCTGGGGAGAAGCCGTACAAGTGTACAGTGTGTGACTATCGATGTTCGCAAAAGGGTAGTCTATCATCACATATGAGAACACACCCTGGAGAGAAACTGTACAAGTGTACACTGTGCGACTATCGATGTTCAGAAAAGAGTAATCTATCTACCCATATGAAAACACACAGTGGAGAGAAACCATACAAGTGTACACTGTGGGACTATCGATGTTCACAAACCAGTCGTCTACTAAGGCACATGAAAACACACACTGGAGAGAAGCCATACAAGTGTACACTGTGTGACTATCGATGTTCACAAACAGGTAGTCTATCATCACACATGAAAACACACACTGGAGAGAAACCGTACAAGTGTACACTGTGTGACTATCGATTTTCACGAAAGAGTCATCTATCTACCCATATGAAAACACACAGTGGAGAGAAACCATACAAGTGTACACTGTGGGACTATCGATGTTCACAAACCAGTCGTCTACTAAGGCACATGAAAACACACACTGGAGAGAAGCCATACAAGTGTACACTGTGTGACTATCGATGTTCACAAACAGGTAGTCTATCATCACACATGAAAACACACACTGGAGAGAAACCGTACAAGTGTACACTGTGTGACTATCGATGTTCACAAACAGGTAGTCTATCATCACACATGAAAACACACACTGGAGAGAAACCATACAAGTGTACACTGTGTAACTATCAGTGTGCAGTGAAAGGTGGACTGACTATCCACATGAGGACACACACTTGGGAGAAACCATACAAGTGTGCAGTGTGTAACCATCGGTTTGCACGGAAGGGTGAACTATCTAACCACATGAGAATACATACTGGTGAGAAACCATACAAGTGTAGTTTGTGTGACTCTCGATTTTCTAGCAGTGATCATTTATCAAGGCATATGACTACACACACAAGTGAGAACCTACACGGAAGCAAATGTACACTGTGTGGATATCAATGTTCACATAATTATAGCTTATCACAACATAAGAAGGATGTTTACTCATTTACATCTGAGCCTATCCTGATGGACTAACCTTGTTAACATAGTAGAGCTCAAATAGGCCCCGACTTGTAACTAAGGAAATGTAATACGTAACATGTACATGTACATCTACTGTTTATGTTTTGTATCATGTAGTGTGTCTCTATTTTTACCAAGTAATGGCTTATAGCTCAGAGGCTTATCATAGTAATGCTTAGTCAAAAACAAGCTACATGTATATTAATCTAGAAAGCCTGACATGAACATCCCCTTTACAATAAAGTTAAAAAACGGACTAGACATATAAAAAAAGAAAGAAACCAAATTCAATTGTAATGACATGAAATGACATCTGTTAAACTGAACCACAACATTGTCAATTATAATATAAGTTATGGTAAGGCTAGTACATCATAAAGTCTTTATATTTGGCTGGGGCAGTTCTATGCCGTGTGCTTCGTCGGATAGGTTGTGGGGTTTCATCTGCGACTAGTTCGGGCTCATTTGTGTTTGCCTCCGCATTTTCTTGAAAGGTAACATCAGGGCTGCTGATACAAGTCTGCGTATCCCCATTGCAAGTCATTGGTTGTGGAGAAGACTCAACTTGTTTCTCATTGACATGTTCTCGCAGATCAGCACGATTTCGTCTATGTTGCCCGTTTCCTCATTTAGTATGGCATAGGAGCGATCTGCCAGCTGTTCAACTATCTTTCCAGTCAGCCATTTATTCCATCTGTCTTTGGAGATATTGAAGTTATGAAGGAGTACAGGGGAGCCAAGTGACAATGGTTTCATGTCTCTAGCTTTTTGTTATAGTGAGTCTGGCTAGTTAGCTTCTTCTTCATCTTTTCTCTTAGCATAATCTCAGGAGCTATTGATCGGTCATTTATTACAGTCATGGTTGGTAGTTTGGATCTAGTTGACCTTCCAAACATTCTTTCTGCGGGGATTTTGGTCATTCCAACTGTTGGTGTATTTCTGTATTCTAGTAAAGCCAAGTAGGGATCTGATGCTCTCCTCATATTCCGCTTAATTATTTTCACCCCTGCCTCTGCTTTTCCATTTGACTGCTGGTGTCCTGGAGAGCTGGTGGTGTGCTGAAAATCCCATTCTTGAGAGAACGATACAAATTCCGCAGCAGTGAATTGCTGGCCATTGTCTGTAGTAGTACCGGTATACCATATCGAGCAAAGGTCTTCTTGCAGGCTCTGATTACACCTTGTGCTGTGGTGTGGTTCAGGAGCTCACATTCAAAGAAGTCAGTGAGGTAATCCACTATTATTAGGTAACATTTACTCTTGTGTGTCAAAATGTCCATCCCAACTTTGCTCCAGCGCTTGTTAGGAATATCATGATTTTGCAGAGTCTCCTTCTGTTGTAAAGGAGCATCTAGAGCACATGTGACGCATTTTTCAATACACGTACGAATGTCTTCCGACATTGCTGGCCAAAAAACTGTTCCTCGAGCTCTACGTAGGGTTGCTGCTGTCCCTTGGTGGCTGAGATGCAATTTCTTTAGAATTTGCTGTCTGTATGTCTGCGGAATAACCATCCTATGTCCTTTGTAGATTATACCATCCTGTATGGCTAGCTCATCACGGAATGTGAAGTAAGGCTTTGATTTCTCTGGAACGTCAGCCGGCTTAGTTGGCCAGTCTTTCATTACAAGTTCTCCGAGGATATTCATTTCCTTGTCGTCTCGAGATGCAATTTGTACTGCTGTGTATGTGTTATCTGACACATAGGCTTCATTACGAGGATTAGACATTGCCAGGTCAGAGAGGAATGGTGCTATCTGGAAAATTTGCTCATCGAGAACACCTCCTTGGGCTTGATCCACTGGGCTTCGTGACAGCATATCTGCGGTAATTTGGAGCTTACCAGGTCGGTATTCGACTTTCATGGGATATCGCTGTAGGGCTAGAATCAATAATTGTAGACGCTTGGGTGCTTTTGGTAGAGTTTTCTTCATGATGGATTCAAGTGGTTCATGATCTGTTTGCACCGTGAGTTCTTTGTTGCCAAACACATATTGGTCAAACTTCTGCATTGCATATACGATGGCCAGGAGCTCCAGTTCTATTGGTGCGTAGTTTTGCTCACTAGGAGTGAGACTTCGAGAGGCATAGCATACAGGTCTATCAGCCTGTAGTAAGACTGCACCCAGACCATCAGTACTTGCATCAGTTTGTACCGTTATTGGCTCATTTACTGTAAAGTACTGCAGTGTTGTCTCAGTTGTGATCAGCTCTTTCAGCTTCTTGAAGGCATTCTCTTGGTCTTGAGCCCATACAAAATCCTTATTGCTGGCATTTACTAGACTCCGTAGTGGTTCACTCTCTGCAGAACAGTTAGGAACAAATTTGGAGACATAATTGACATGTCCAAGAAACCTTCTTACCCCATCACTGTCTGTTGGGGCTTTCATGTTCTTGATTGCACTGACTTTCTTTGGGTCGGGCTTCACGCCATTTGCTGAAATGATGTGACCTATGTATGGGAGTTCAGTGAGCAAGAAACGACATTTTTCTCTGTTAAGTTTCAGGTTGACATCTAGTGCCCTAGCAAAAAGTTTCTCTAGGTTCTCATTGTGGTCTTGCATGGCAGCTTCTTTGTCATCACCTTTTCCATATATCAGTATATCATCGGTTACTACCGTAACCCCTTTCAAACCATCAAGGGCTTCTGAAAGCCTCCTTTGGAATTCTTCACTGCTAGATACTAATCCAAAAGACATTCTCATCCATTTGTACTTCCCGAATGGCGTCCAGAATGTTGTTAAATGACTTGACTCCTGGTCTAGCTTGACTTGAAGAAAACCGTCTTTTGCGTCACAGAGGGAAAATCCTTTGGCATCTCTGAGTTCTACTAACACATCATCTAGTGTTGGCATTGGAAAATGGTTTCTCTTGATCACTTTGTTCAAGTTCAAAGGGTCTAGACATACTCTAAGGTTTCCGTTTGGTTTTCTTACGGAGACCATGTTGTTGATCCAATCTGTTGGATAATCAACTTCCTGACATATTTGCTGCTGTTCCAAACTTTTCAGTTTCTTCTTTAAGTCAGTAAGCATAGATATTGGTACCTTGCGACTGTGATTCTTTCTGGGTATGGAATCTTTCTCAAGCTCTATGTGATATTCGCCAGGTGGGCATCCAGCACCTTTAAAGATATCTTGGTATTGCTCAGCCGAGTCTTCCACGCTCGGTGTAGCACTGACAAGATTCACCCACTCCTGTTTGATGGATAGTAGACCAAGCTCTAAACATGTGTCTACAGAGAGCACACTGAGACTAGATGTTTTCAACACAAAAAATTTGAATAGCTTTCCATTCAATAACACTTGACATTGCCCTAGTGGTCTAGTCTTGGAACCATCAAACAGCTGAAGGTATGGTCTGTTATTGGTCATGCGGGGTTTTCTGAGTGTGCAGTAGTCTCGATAATTAAATATGTTGCATGATGCACCTGTGTCCAATTGATATTGTATGTTGCATTGTGTTTGATCAACTGTTGTCTGTATGTTACAGAGCAGTTTTCTGTTGGACCTGATTACCTGCACACACATAAGCTACATCTCTGAATCACTCTCCGCGAACCCTCATATGTTATCTGGTTGATCTGTCGTTTAGATCTGCATAGTTTTTTGTAATGGTTGTATTTCCCACAGCCGTGGCATTTCTGTCCGTAGGCTGGGCACTGTCGATGTGATGTGCCACAGTTGCCACATGTTGCTTTGGATTCGTGTTTGCTTGCTGGTGTTCATTGTGAATATCACCACTTTGTTTGTTCTTGTTAGGCTTGTTTTGTCTGCCTTTGAACATTAGTGCATGAACTGACTCACCAGCAGGTTCTGCTTTGATAGTCCTCATGTCTGCTTGGGTTGTTTCTGAGATTCTGCATTTCCTGATGGCGTCATTCAATTCAAGCTCATCAGTTTCTAGCAGTTTTCTTCTAACCTGTTCATCATTGACCCCCAGTAGTAGTGCTTGTAGCATGAAGTCATCATACATCTGATCCAGTTTGCACTCTCTTGCTATTTTGTGTGTAGAAGTGATGTATTCATCAATGGTCATGCATCCCTGCTTTGTTGACAAAAGCTGATGTCTTTTAATAATCTTGTTGCTAGACTTGACACAAAAAGCTTGGAATTGGCTGATGACATCTTTATAACAATCCTTATTCTTTGATCCACTGAACTTTAAGCTCTTAAAAATGTCGATACCTCTAGGACCTATGCACCTGAGAAGAATGGCTATTTTTACCTTGTCATTCTTGTCTTCCTTTTCAAAAGCTGTTAGGTATAGTTGAAATTCTTCAGCAAATCTGAGCCACTCATTGGATAGATCAGCTCCATCCTGTATAGGTTTAGGTACTAGAAAATCACACTCTGCCATTTCAGATCACTCAGGGCACCATGTTTATGTTTTGTATCATGTAGTGTGTCTCTATTTTAACCAAGTAATGTCTTATAGCTCAGAGGCTTATCATAGTAATGCTTAGTCAAAAACAAGCTACATGTATAATAATCTAGAAAGCCTGACATGAACATCTACAATATTACTGATTATGTCAAAAAAATAATAATTAGTGCTGTGATAACAGTGAAGCTTGGCCCCCATACTCTGCCCCCACAGTTCCAACTCTTCAAATGTATTTTTGCAGTTGGTAGTTGAGGTCTTGAAAATTTCACCTGTGCACCCGGAGGTTGGGACTCCCTATATTTTTTCTCTCCAGGTTGACAGGTATGGTGAACAGTTATGTAGCTCTTAGTGTTATCTTGCTGTTATAAACACCCTACTCAGTACTCACTCACTCTATCTATCACTCACTCTACTGATGGTACACGAATGCCATGCAATAGTACACTTCTAACCAGGGCTTAAAGTGAACGCCGTTCTGGTAAGAATTTATTAGAGCTATTCTTACTGGTCAGACCGCCCTCCCAAAACATTGAGAAGTCACTAACCTAATCAATTTGATAGGTTACTTAAATGGGTGTCTAAAGTATTTGTTATTTCGATATTAAAGGTGGACTGTACTGAAAATTTCAGAATGTTTGTCACCAAATTAACTATGTTAGTACACTGTATTACTTGATACCTATACAAACATATCTAAACTGTTTTAGTAGTAGTTAACAGATGCTAAACTGCAAAAAAGTAACCCAAAAATTTCTAAATTAACCATAGTGATGTCAGCTTTAGGAGTTATCTCCACCTAGTTTTATGTCAGTTCTCAAAACTTCTTCTTTGATTATCTCAACTCTGACACACTATACAGCTAAAATATTCAGTTGTCACAACTGCTTTAGATGATATACAGTGTTCATTCAATAAAACAGATATTAGCAATTAGAGTACTACATACTACAGGTTCAACACACCAGTCTAGTGCATTGGCTTGTTATTCATGAGATAAACCAGTAACCTATATTGACTAATCAAATTGCGAACTCAAAGGTCATTTGATAATTTTTTGCAACAAATTGTACTTTTTATTGTCTAGGAATATTAACCAGCATTTGTTCTACATACCCTTTTTTTCGTTTTGTGATATTCCTAGTACAACAAGGATAAAATCTCAATTAAAATTTTCTGTTTATAATAACACAATGGGTGGTCTGGCATTCACTCCCTGCAATGATGTATTTCATTAGTTGTAGCAGAGCTGAGACCCATGATGACACGTCCATGTAGCCCAGCTGGTATTGTGCTAACTTGTCCAGCTGCTACTAGGCTTTCTAATGGTGTATTTAGCTTATAATCTCAAAATTTCAGTACAGTCCACCTTTAACACTTACATGTGCAATGTATATTAATACATGTGCATATATACATTACAGTTAACACATGAGAATTAGGTAATAATAGGCATAGGCGTATTCGAATATTGCACCGTGGAAGCTTATAAATAGCAATCTGTGGCAATAGCAATATATTTAATTCAATAATATAGCGCTAGCTATAACGCAAGGCAAGGCGTGCCTGGCAATAATAATATAAAGTATATTCACTTTGTTGCAGTTAGTTTATATTGGGAGTTATCTTATTTTACACTGGAATTGCGCTCTCACTATATCACCACTAAGATCGCTATTATATAGACACATTGGGCAACCATCTCGATGAATACTAAATCACAAAAAAACGATCTTGACTTGTAACTAGTTGATGTACAGGGCTGGCTGGCCAGCCATAGGTTACCATAGATTTGATAAGCTACAGGTAAATATATATTACATCTTATAACATGGTGGCAGCTGCGGTCTGAACCCTGGAATAGTTACCCTGATTAATTGCGACATTTTGTGCTCCACGTGAGTTGGCTCTGTGATTTGATTTGTTGGTCCTGGAGATGGAGGGACTAGGCCTGGCACCTCCTGCTGAGCTCTGCTTGGATGGAAATCTTGCTGAAAATTGGAGGAAATGGAGGAGGAATTTTGAGAATTATTTGATTGCCATCAATCTGAATGCTGCACCCAGAGGTGAGGATGGCAACTTTCCTGCTGCGAATAATGCCATATGGGTGAGGCAAATAGCCATATTGATGCATTGTATTGGTGAGGAAGCTGTGGAAATCCTTGATCAGTTTGAATTTGATGAGGATGCTGACCCGGCTGTAAACAGGAATCGTCTCCCTGACGTATTGGCCAAATTTCAAGGTTATTTCAACCCGAGGAGGAACCTGTTGTATGAATGGTACGTTTTCATGTCTATGGTTCAAGGTGATGGTGAACCGATTGATATGTTTGTGAAACGACTCAAGACACAGGCAGCCAAATGTGACTTTGATGAGAAGAGAGACATGATGATTTTAGTTAGATGTGTTTTTGGCATCAAAGAACAAAGACTAAAGGAGAAGCTACTACAAGACAGACAGGTGACATTAACTAGTGCCATTGATATGATCAGAGCTGCAGAGGTAACCAAAGTGCAACTGGCAGAAATAGCTGGTGAGCGAACTGCCTACTCCGTTAAAAGTGAGGAGAAACCTCCCACACCAGCACCAAGGAAGATAATGGATTGTAAATTTTGTGGTTTTGCCGTTTGACCACCTCAAAGGAAAGTGCCCAGCGTACGGGCAGGAATGTCGACTATACGGTGGTAAGAATCACTTCAAGAAGAAATGCACACGAAAAGAGGTGAATGCGGTTTCCTATAAGACTGGCAAGATGAGTATGAGCGACCTGTTTGTTGGCATGGTGTCAGAGGAAACTGAGCCACCAAGAGGCTGGTTTAAGAGTTATCGAGTTTGTCATGGTAAGCAAAGCAAGCTGATCAACCTTAAAATCGACACTGGCGCCGAGGCTAATGTATTGCCATTGAACTATGCCAAGGAGCCGTGTGCAGCAATAGAGCCAAGTGAGGCGAGGCTTCTTACATATTCGGGGGAGCCGCTTCCTAATGGAGGTAAAGCTAGACTAAGACTAGATTCTGATGTTGTAAACGAGCTCACCTTTGAGTTAGTCGATGGTGATGTCGTGCCCATTCCTGGTCTCAACGCCTGTGTTCGGCTTGGTATTATAAAAAAGGTTGATAACATTAACAACCAAGGTATTCTAGAAGAGTTTGCGGACTGCTTTGAAGGCATAGGATGTTTCGAGAAGGAACACACTATAAGAACTAATCCTGATGTGGAACCTGTGATTAACCGAGCTCGGCGCATACCTATTAGCATGATTGACAAAGTCAAGGAGGAGCTTGAGAAAATGGAAAGCAATGGCATTATTCAAAAAATAGATCAACCTACTGAATGGGTGAACAGCATGGTTGTCGTTGAGAAACGAGATGGAAGCATACGCATCTGTCTAGACCCAAAAGAGTTGAACAAAGCCATACTAAAAGAGCATCACCACATACCAACGCTAGAAGATATCTCTTTCAATTTCAGTGGTAAGTCGGTCTTCACTATTGTAGACTTGAAAAGTGGATATTGGCATGTGCCTCTGGATCGCCCATCTCAACTGTTGACTACCTTCAATACACCCTTCGGAAGGTATTGCTTCTCCAGAATACCCTTTGGGGTAAACTCAAGTGCCGAGGTCTTTGAGAAGCGAGTCGAGGAAGTTTTTGGTGACCTGGATGTCAGCATTTATTTTGATGACCTGATCATAGCAGGCAAAGACCAAGAAGATCATGACAGAAAATTAAGACAACTGCTTCAACGAGCCCGTGAAAACAATGTCAAATTCAACAAGGAGAAAATACAGCACAACAGGTCTGAGGTCAACTATCTAGGCCACATAGTGTCGAAAGACGGTCTGAAACCAGATCCAGATAAAGTCAGAGCAATAGAAGAAATGCCCAATCCCGATGAAAAGGAAGGGGTACAACGACTCATGGGATCTCTTAACTTCTTAAGGAGCTATATTCCTAATATTATATCACAAATCACACAACCGATCAGAGACCTACTGAAAGCTGATTCAGTCTGGAACTGGGGAGCGGAGCAGGATAAAGCTATGCGCTGTATAAAGCAGATATTGATGAATGAGCCTGTTCTCAAGTACGTCGATGTAAAAAAGACATTGTCCTTCAAACCGACGCTTCACAAGGGGGCCTTGGTGCTGTACTTCTCCAAGACGGTCAGCCAGTAGCTTATGGATCTAGAGCCCTCACGGAAACGGAACAAAGATACCCTCAGATTGATAAGGAGCTGTTGGCCATAGTTTATGGGTGTGAAAAGTTCCATACCTACACATATGGTCGTGACATTAATGTGCAGACGGACCATCAGCCACTAGTTTCAATAGTGAACAAACCACTCTGGAACGCGTCACCCAGACTTCAGAGACTGCTGATTCGATTACAGAAGTATTGTATCGAGGAGATTAAGTATGTACCAGGCAAGTACCTTTATCTTGCTGACGCATTGTCAAGGGCATACTTGCCGACTACCCAAGAGAATTTGGAGGATGAGGTGGTAATGATCCACTGCATACAACTGGAAGAATCCGCTAAGCAACTTCTAGATGCTGAATATGACCAGGATGCAACTATGAAGCAGCTGAAGAGTGCCATTCTGGATGGATGGTTCTGGAGGAATAAAAAAGAAGCCCCTGTGTCAATACAGCCATTTTGGAACTGTCGTGATGAACTTTACATCCGTGATGGTCTGATATACAAGGGTGAGCAGAGGATTATCCCGGGTTTGCTACGAGGAGACTATATGAAACAACTTCACAAAGGCCATCTAGGCATGGATAAGTGTAGTGAGAGAATGAAGCAGAGCATGTTCTGGCCGGGTATGATACAAGAGATTAGACAACTGATTGGTTCGTGTTCTACAAGTTTTCCAACAAGCAACAAAAGATGCCTCTACTACCACATGAAGTCCCTAAGCTGCCGTGGCTCAAGGTTGGTATGGATGTGCTAGAGTTTCAAAGCCGTAGCTACTTGGTGGTGGTGAATTTCTATTCTCACTACCCAGAACTGAGACTGATGAAAGGCAAGACAGCAAATGATGTTATCATGGCACTCAAATCAGTATTCGCGGTGCATGGGATACCAATGGATGTGGTTGCAGACAACATGCCGTTTGGCAGTGGAGCTATGAAACAATTTGCGAAGGAATGGAATTTCATCATCATCACTTCAACACCAAACTATCACCAGTCCAATGGTATGGCAGAAAGATATGTACAGACTGTAAAACAGTTCCTGAAGAAGGCTGCTGAAGAGGGTTCTGACATCCACCAGTCGTTACTTGCATACAGGCAGACACCAGTGATAGGCTTGTCTTTCAGCCCTTCAGAGATGTTATTCAATAGATGTATCAGAGGCCTTCTGCCGTGTACCGAGGAGATGTTGAGACCAGTTATCCCCGAGGCATTCAAGCAGCTCAGAAAGATGTATATGATAGGCGAGCTAAGGAGTTGCAACCGCTGATGACAGGCGACGATGTTCTAGTGAGGACAGACAATGATCCAGTATGGATGCCAGCAAGGGTAATGAGAGAGACAGAGCAACCAAGGTCTTACCTTGTGGATACCGGTTCAAATCACTTACGTAGGACAAGGACACAGCTGAAGCCCGACAGTAGTGCTACGGATGATATGGTGCAGACTACTCCTGATAGGCCCATTCAGCCTAGACTGCAGGACATCGACCATGGCCCAGCTACTGCTGTGCCGAGGAAAAGTGTGAGGGGCAACCGCGGTACACTGCCCAAGCGGTTTGCTGACTTTGAGATGCACTAGTTGTAGCTAGGCATCTCAACTGTACATAGTCTGTGCTGTATTGAGATGATCTAGCGGGTTGCTAGTTGCATCTTCACATTAGTTGTTCTGTTCTCTAAATACTATTGTTGGTCCCAGTGGCCTGTTGCTTTCTACATTCACTCTCGGGAGAAAGGGGGATGTTGCAGTTAGTTTATATTGGGAGTTATCTTATCTTACACTGGAATTGCGCTCTCACTCTATCACCACTAAGATCGCTATTATATAGACACATTGGACAACCATCTCGATGAATACTAAATCACAAAAAAACGATCTTGACTTGTAACTAGTTAATGTAGTTGGGCTGGCCAGCCATAGGTTACCATAGATTTAATAAGCTACAGGTAAATATATATTACATCTTATAACACACTTAGCGAGGGGATTTCCCTTCAGAGTCACGCCTGAACGCTCAAGTTGTATTCGGATAGTAAGACCAGTGCTATATGAACCAGTACAGTTTCCAAATACGCCTAATATGTGTGGCAAACATTTTTATATTAGAAGCCAGAAGGTCTAAAGTACTGCTGTTTACCCAAAATAACATTTCAGATATTGTCAGGGAAACAGGGGAGGCAAATCTAAATTTCTCAAACATTTTCTGCAAGCACTGTGTGCCCACCTCATTTGTTCCACTTCGAACACTGGCTCAATACCACTCATCTAAAGACAAAAAATAAAGATAGAACTATTATATTTATTAAATGTTTGTTTACACACAGAGGCCAGGAGTTAATAAAAAATATTTGTTGTAAAAACATCTTATTGGTGTGCTACTTCTTAGAATTTAGCCAGATATATGCAGACGTCGGACGTCGAACATCCGAATGAATGAATGAATCTGTATTTAAAGTTATGCAACAAAATATACATAACAATGCCTCTATTTGCAGGCGAAGTTGTTTGAACAAATAATACTCCTAGCGTTCCTGTTTCATAGTAAAAGTCATGTAATGTTGATGCGTTCCTGTAAAAAAATTTTTACACTTTAAGCCCTGCTTCTAACATTGTATTGTAGTGAAACGAACAACGCTGTGTAGTGGACAGACAACTCCCAGAGTCTCATGCGTAGTGGAAAGGCAACTTCCCTGAGTCTCAAGGTCCATCGCCTGTCACCTTGGGATGGTTTTCACCATCAGAAACATAATGTCTTGAGGTACAAGGTTTTCTAGGAATATGCGTTGCATGTGCACGTAAATAGTGACAATTAGTATATTTGAGAGTTGTCCACTCTTATGCACTTGAGAGAATATAACTCCTCACTACAATTGATTGGCTGACTGTAGATAGGACAGGTATATATAGGAGAGGAGTACCTACACTGTAGAGAGTCTCAGTAGATAGATAGATAGACAGATACCTAGAGTAAACTGTGAAAATGAGGCATGGAGAGACAGCAGTATAGACTGTCGACATACCTGTAGATAAGTCACACAGTGACAAGAGTGGACGACGACATAGACGTTAGACGTACATATTATACAAATGTATAAGCTGGTAGAAAACATGAAAATGAAAGAAAAACTACAAAATAGAAAACCAAATAAAAACTAATAAAACACTAAAACAAAAACACTAAAAACTAAACTACAACAGTGTGGAGTGTAGGTGGATCGTATGCTACCCAGTAACTTATATCAGTGCGTACTAAGGAGTAAGGATATATGCGGAACAACTATATTGTTGTAGACCTCAGAATAGAGTCGACACCGTCACATCCTAGACCACAGAGCCAGAACCTACCCTACACAGCTTACTGCATTAGAGATCAAGGTGCTGACAAAAGGACCTACAGACAGCGTACTACTACTACATACTACGTATAGCTGGTGAGTCCTAAGTACTTTGGCTCCAATTAAATGTTATAACTGACAATACCAAAACCCCCAATTATATTATAACATATGCAAGAACTATACCAGAATACTCAAATCAAGTTATATTCGTTGTGCAGACCATAGAGGCTTGAGCAGCCTAAAAACTTATACCTTTAAACAGTTCCTTGTTATCTATAACAAGATCCTTTATATTCTTTATATTGCTAGGGAGAGCAGTACTAGCTCAAGTACGGTACTAACCAGGGAAACGCTGTTTATAGTATTAGCTTAACCTAAACATTGAATGCTAAGGGCAAGACTAGGAATATTAGAAATTTATAGTAAAGCAATAATGTTTGTCAGCAATCTATAATAGAAGTGAGTGATGTGCTGGTGTGGTGAAGACAACAAAGATATGTGTCAAAGGCAGTAGCATGGGTCAGATAAATGATCAGCTCACGTCCTTCCAATTGTGGTAGGTAGTAATAATCGTCTAAAACAATTACTATACTGGGTTACACTCTTTTACTGGAAAACTTCTGTTTACTAAATAATGGATCCGCATATTTCTGCTCATGTTTAATGTTGACGAATTATGTCAAGCCAACCGTGGTAGGTGATAATAGTAATTGGTGATTACTGATCATATTGTACAAGTGGGGATCGCCTTGTTCTACTGCTGATTTGTGAATGCAATTCCCATGAGGGTTGGCTAATAAAACTCTGTTAAGACAAAACCGGCTGCAGGTAGGCTTTCCGCCCTCGTTCACTCTAAACTTAGACTTAGGCTAGGAGTATATTAGTCTAAAAAGATAGATTTTGTTTAGATAAAATAGATGTGACTGTATTGAACTCCCAAAGAACAACTGTGCTAACATAGAAAAGTATGGCTGCTTTTATACAAAATCTGCTTCCAGTTACTTCCAGCAAAAGGACGATTAAAAAACAGTCAATCTTACGATATGTAATAAGAAGGCAATAAGCATGTATTGAGAAGGACGACTAGGATATAGTATCAAGCGTTTGAGCACCAACCTACCTATGATCGGCCCCCCTAGACCGGGTACGATACAAAGCAGTATAGAAAACGCAAGTATATCATGCAGAAAACGAGGTACACATTAGTTTGGCACTCTGCATTCTATTGTATGATTGTATAAGGCAATTTATACATACATGTATTTACACAATGTGAGTTAAGAAATATCCGTTTCACCACAATAAGTGTATAGTTGCATAAATCCATAGTTACTGAATACACAATTAATTCTGCAATTATTTGCTGTTTGCTATCAGGTACTGAATAGATTAGCGAGTAAGTACAGTACATGTATAAATCCACTATTCTTCGCTGACAGAAGAAAAATCCTTGTTCTTGATGATATCATGATAGTAGTGTGCATCAACGTGTTGACCAACGTGACCTGCAGATATAAAGAAAATAACATGATGTAAAGAAAAATAACTAATTTTCACATTATTCTGGTCATACTGTAGAAGAAGTAATTGAGATCTTTGACAGGCAACATCTAAAGTAGAGATATTTCCTATACCAAATTTAATCATTATAATGTGATGGTACAGGACATTTGTATACGACTCCAACTCCCGGACGAAGCTCCATCGCACCTTAAGTGCTCAGTAGTTGTTATAGCGCTACTCATCTAACACTCACACTCTCACAATTAGTGTTCGTATACTTACCTTTAGCTATATTGCATGTCCAAACCATTAATTACTGTCTATATATGTGTCTCCATGTGCTCATACTCACTACTTATTCATGTATTGTTCCACTATATAACTGTATATAACTACATGAATGTTACTAAGTCTTTTTAATGCCTTTTATACCCATGTACAGAGGCCCGACCTCTCAGAATCCATTGATATTCATTTTGTACATGAATTGGACCATTATAAGCAACTTGTGTAGAACCCGACCTATTTTGGGTCGGCCGTCGGGCTTCCGGCGGCCATCTTGTTGCGCAACTTCCGGACGACCACACGTCGTCTTTTCCCGACGACCACACGTCGTCTTTTCTCGACGTCACGTCGGCCGGAAGTCCTTATACTATATAAAGGGCACTGTTTTACTGTTCATTGTCTCAGTCTTCACTTGGCTTTCAATAAAGACACATCTATACTTGATACAGAGACTTTCTCTTCCTTTTACTAGGTCATTCGCTTTGCGAACCGCCTACTAGGTCGAACTACTCTCTTTCATTGTATAGTCTGAAGGTCGGACTTGAGATCAGATGGGTCGTCTTTGGTAGTATTTGGGCTACTGAGACCGCTCGATCTTTCATGTAATGCGAAGTCCTATTACCACTCATAGGCACTTCATTTCTGGGTCGATAGTCGTCCAAGGACGACCGCACCAAATCACAGAAACCATTACAATAATAAGGGGCTAATCACACTTTCATAAAACTACTACATCATTGATAATATAATAACAATAATAACTACAGAGTTGAGTTAAAATAATTATTCTAACTGTACTCAAACATACACATGCCTGGTACTTCAACAGATGGTGGTCTTCAGTTACGCTGTCTACATTTACCTGACAAAAATTGCTGCGAATACTAATATGAATGTTAATAACTGCAAACAATTCTACAAATACCTTAGACGACAGCGTTTCAAGTGCGAGTAAAAAGACCACAAAGACGAGGCTTAGAGCAGATGGGCTACAATTATTACAATTTCTTGCTCAGTACCTGCACTTACTAGTCATTAGGGTCCTGTGAAATTCTATGGGATTGGGGTCCTGTGAAATTCTATGGAAGAATATATTTCAAGCAGGATGTGAAACTTCCACTAGGCCTACAACAAACGGTTATCAAATAGTTATATGCTGAGTGATTGCAAATAATAGTACACCAAAGTCATGAGAAACAAAATAACATTAAACAGAAGTGTGACAGAATTAAATTTACATGATTGCAAAGACTCAGCTACACAAGAGGCTACACAAGAGGCTACACAAGAGACAGTTAATAGTAGACTAATTATATTTTTAACAGCCTGAGTCAAAACTTTTAATGTCACACGTTTTATCATGTCACTAAAAGTGACTACAAGTCAATTTAATATTTAATTGTGTCTTTAGCTCACGCTTTCTTTAGATTTTTAGGCTGCTATTTAAGTTTTGGTAAAATATTGTAACTAAATAATTATGATGAAAAGTAAAGTCAAAGCGAAAATGCAACTGGTAAGTGTTTTTCACTTTTTGCATAAAATTTGTTACAATTTCACTAATCTCTGTTATACATGTAGATATTTTTATCACAGCAAAAAATTTAATTCATTGAACATTTTAAAATCATTTTCTGCAAGTTAAAAGTCTTTAGAGGCTGCTATAATTAAATCATAAGACAAATGACAAAGTTTTCATGGGAAAATTAATTCTTGATTTGGATTTTCCCCATGTTAACCTTGACCGTAACCAAAGGTTTTATTTCTGGATTTAGCTCCTCCCCAATAGAGGTATTTTAAGGTTAGTTGGAGTTGTCTTCACGCTCTCACGCCATTTATTTCTCGCGTCTTTTACCACAACCGTCAAATATATGCGGACCATTTCTTTATCGTTGTATCTTCGAAAATATGGTTTGCTACTAGCGCATTGATAAAACGAATATCATTTGGGCGGCGCATATAAAATGAAGGAGAACATACAAAGGAAGGAAAATCCGCTATTGACTATCTCGATTGTCTACGGATGGGTGACGGGTGTCTCTAAATAAAATGGGTAAATACAAATATGAATGGAAATGAATTTTAGTTGCATGTGCTCTCATCAAATAGATATACTATAGGCCACATACATACAATACAATTACATACATGAACATCAACACGCAGCCAAAATTAAATATAATAATATAAATATAATATAATAATATTATTATTAATTATTATTAATTATAATTATATTATTATTATTATAATTATTATATAATAATAATTGTATTGTTATTTAATATAAAATTTTGTGCATTTCTTATGTATGTGCTGATTAAACTTAAGATCTGATTGAATTATTACTCCTAGGTATTTGGCGGTTTCTGTTCATTCAAGACATGCACGATGCAGTGCTTAGTTTGTATTGAGGTATGAGCGTTACTCTTCCAAAGTTTTCAGCTAGGCATTTCTTTTTATTGAATGGCATTTTTCATTTTGTAGACCACTCGTGTAGAGAGTTGATGTTATTTTGGAACATTTTTGCATCCTCACTTGTATTCACAGTTTGGTAAAGTAGAGTGTCATCAGCATAATTTAATAAAGATCTTAAGTTTAATTAGCACATACATTACATGAGAAATGCACAAAATTTTATTTTAATTTTATATTCATATTGAATAATAATACTATTATTATTATATAATAATAATATTATATTTAATTTTAATTTTAAAAAAGTGCATGGCTGCGTGTTGATGTTCATGTATGTATGTGGCCTATAGCATATCTATTTGATGAGAGCACATGCAACTAAAATTTATTTTCATTCATATTTGTATTTACCCATTTTATTTAGGAACAAATTGGTATTAACAGAACTATCGTCAGTTGGATTACACATTTTTTGAAGGATCGTAGACAATATGTCGCAGTAGAAGGTCAAAACTCTAGCTGTAGACCGGTAACATCAGGGGTTCCTCAGGGTTCTGTTTTGGCGCACTGCTCTTTTTAATTTTTATCAATGATTTGCCCTCACAGTTAAAGTCTGAATGTAGGTTATTTGCAGATGATGTGATAATTGATAACACTGCTGAAAACGCATCAATTTTACAAAACGACTTGGACAAACTAGAAAGATGGTCAGAAAATTGGCAAATGAATTTTAACGTATCAAAATGCAGCTTTTTACAAATGGGACGGAGAGGTAACTAATAAAAAGGACTACTTTTTACACCATCAAATTTTGCAACAAGTTGAATTTCACTCCTATCTCTCGGAGTTTGTCTTCAGTCAAGTTTGAAATGGGATCGCCTCATCAATAACATTGCCCACACTGCCACGCTAAGAATGACCCAATTACGCAAAATTTTAAAATCTTCAAATATGCCAACACGTCGAATAGCTTATTTGACATTGGTAAGACCCTTGTTAGAGTTTGCAAGTCAGGTGTGGGACCCTCATCAAAAAAATCAAATCAAACTAATAGAAAAGGTCCAAAATAGAGGGCTAAGGTTTATTTATAACCTTAAAGGGCAGATTAGCTTTAAACAGTTAAGAGAAAAAGTTGTCATAAAATCCCTGCAAGAGAGAAGAAGAGAGGCAAGATATTCACTATTTTTTAGGTGCCTGGCAGAAGGTATTGAGCCATATTTTAATTATGATTTAAATAAAATGCACAACACAAGACAGGCCCTCAATACATACACACCGCACATTAAAACGAATGTTTTTTATTATTCTTTTTGGCTCAGAACCCTTAGAGAGCTACGCTCTGGATCTATAACTGGGGCTAGTTGAAATACATATAACATAAAACAAGCAAAAAGAATAGCACAAAAATAGCACCTACAACATAAACTCACAAAAACATAACTGAGTTCTCACGACTTTACACACACAAGTGTGGTCTGTGTGAAAAAACGAAAAGAAAGGCTAACTTTACACGACAGCAGGTCTGGAAGGTCATTAATATAGCACAAAAACAAGGTCGGTCCAAGTACAGAACCCTGTGGCACTCCTGAGGTTACTGTGCACTTTTGTGAGCTAGCTCCTTTGAGCACAACGGATTGCTGTCTGTCAGAGCGAAAATCATGTATCCAGCTTAAAAGGTATCCATTTATTCGTGAGATAAGATGAGAAGCTGACCTCCAATCCTAAACAGTGATATACTGTAAAAATTGCAGACCCCCTAGTCCGAAAATAGTTAAAACTAGAGGCTCCCTTATAGATCTACAGGAAATTTCTGGCGGAGTCCTACCTCATCGGAGGTAAATTCCGAGGTAAAAATATTATGAATTTTATTTGTATTATTATCAGAGATGTGTGCAAGTTTTATTTTGGAAACTCTTAGTTGTGACTCTTCAAGTTACAATTCAATTCTTTCAGTGACAGATCAAAACTTTCAAGTTACGAGTTAAATATTTACATGTCCCCAGAAACTCAAGTTTTTGTCAAGTTAACCAAGTTAACTACAAGCAAGTTTCAATTCAATTCTTTTCTTATTTAACTCGAGTCTTTATATAGAGTAATTGGGTTATTATTTAGCTTATAGTGAAATGTTGTTAGGAAATGGTGTTAGAAGTTCAAATTTCAAAGCAAAATGTCACAGTTTTAGTGTAAAATGTGATATAATTGTGGTTGGTGGTTATAACTGTGGTTATTTCCATTCATTACAATTCACAGCTGCCCAATGAAATCTCGAGTTATTGAATATTTCAACATTATGATGTGCGAGTTGAGAGTCTTTGATCATAGCCATAATTGAATTACAATTCAAGTTACAAGTTTTTGACAGCTGTATATTCAAGTTTATTTATAATAAGCCATAAAATGTTGCTTGAATTAACTCGAGTGAAAGTCTTTAACTCGAGTCTGGCATCTCTGATTATTATTATATTACAATTAATTATATGATTATAGTTATTATAATTTTTAACTTAAATTATTACTAATATAAAATAATACCCAATCTGCATACAGTGTACTGTTTCGGTGTTTGACACCTCATCAGTGCAGCTCAGAGCTATATATACAATCAAGGAGTGAGAAGGGAAGTCCCCTCTTCGCTCTTGCTCCTTGATAGAATGTATTTTATCAAGGAGCAAGAGCGAAGAGGGGACTTCCCTTCTCACTGTATTTTATATATATTTATAGTCAGAGTTTCCACGCTTTTGTCTTTTCCGAGGGTCTCAGTTGGAAAATTCAATTAAAAAATTAGAGTTTTACCTACAAGTGCTAATATAGCTATCTAGTAAGTAGGTAGAGGCATTTTCAACGCATATTTTATTACATAAATTTTAATTTGAACACGGGTTTTGCATCGACTAAAGTCAAAGTGTAGTGTCGTCTCTCTAGACTGTAACCAAGTAGCACCACACACTCCTGTGTTTAAATTGAGAGTAGACTCTACATGTGCATGAACAGAATGTACCCACCTCTAAACTATAACTAGAGTTCATAAACTGTATTAGCGGCTATTTGTAATTGTACGTTCTAATGGTGGTTCACTCAGAAGTGTCTTTGATTAACATAAGTGGTCTACATGCTTTTGTGAACTATTATTATGTTGGTGAAAAATTTAGTTCGAAGGCAGATTTGATCAAAATCAGTGTCATATATAAAAATGTATTGCGTATAGTAGGTTCTGCCACAAATGACTCAATCTGTGAATGGAATCCCAACTCTCTTACCGCATAGAATCGTCCAACCCCATGAGCTCTCAAGTCGAACGTAATCCCCAGAGTTACACCGCTCAGGTAATGCTCTTAAGTGTACTATTCTTCATAGTTTATCTCGCACCAAAGAAGCTACAGATAAGTTTTGGTGATCTGATAGGGTTATCATACATAACATTCTGCAAGGATAAAGGGTTCCGTACTAGATGTTCAACAGCTATGAGATCGCTGTTCTCCAAGTCAAGCTTTGATGATAAAGATATGTGGTAGCTATGTTTCAAACTTTACACAAACCTGAAAGATGTAGCTTATTTTACATATATTATACTTATCTCAAATTGTGTTTTGGGTATAGCAAAACGTTTATTTTGTGTTAGGCCTAGTGCTGGGCGGTGTTTCGGTGTCATTCAGTTTTTTCGGTTTTTTTTCATTCGGTTCAAAAACCGCCAAAATTTAAAATGTGAACCGACACCGAATGCGGCGGTGCGGTTTTATTCGGTTTTAAAAGTCAAACCGCGCCTGGCCTCTTAGCGCACCCACTTTCAATAATGGCTGGCGTTGAAAACACGTGAATTCATGTTATGCTTCTTTCAATCCTTATAATTCGATGCCATCCTTGGAATTTAGACTTAGCTGCAGCCATAATATTATCACCCAGTGGTTATTTATTGTAGTTTCACTCCTTTATAGCAGTTACGATTGCATATTATTATAAATAATAAATATTTAATAATTGTAAAGTATTAAACTAAATGAAAATGGCTGCCATTTTAGTGCTTCTTTTAATCCTTATAATTCGATGCCATCCTTGGAATACAGACTGAGCTGCAGCCATCAATGTCACCCAGTAAGGGTTCACTGTAGTTTTCATTTGATTCTAGTAGTCAAACTTGCATATTGTTATAAATAATTAATATTTAATTATTGCAAATTATTGAACAAAATAAAGATGGCGGCCATTTCCGGTAATGGCTGAAACGCCGAACACGTGAATTTATGTTATGCACCTTTCAATCTTTATAATTCGATGTCATCCTTTGAATAAATACTTAGCTACTGCCATCATTATCACCCAGAGATGATTTACTTTAGTTTCACTGAATTCCAGTTGTTATACTTCCATATTATTATAGATGATTGGCATTTAATAATTGCAATTTATTAGAGTAAATTAAAAATGGCCGCCATTACAGCTTAAAAGCAGGGTGTGACAACTCCAATATTGAGTATTTAATTTCCGGTTCGGTTCGGTGTTTTTTCATGAATAAAAAAAACTGAATTAAACCGAGGGTGAGAAGACAACTTCGGTTTCATTCAGTTTTTTAGAAAAATCAGCAAAAAAACTGAATGCACATGCAAATCAAAACCGCCCAGCACTAGTTAGGCCTACTGAAAATCCAGTTTAGTTTTGATAAGCGGTCTGCTAAAAGATAACCACTGCATGGAGGCTATTATACTAGCCTACTTGTTTACGAATATTGTAAATTAGATGGTATGCTATTTGTCCTATTTACTAACTAGACCTACATGTATGTGTCATGGAAAGGTGGTATATGTGGTTTGATGCTCCACATTATGATTGTAGGTTGTGTTCCTTATCGATAACAATGTGGGCCGGCAATCCTTTGACCTGCAGAAACTTGGCTCTTTACTCAGACTCTCCTGCCTGCGTATACTCTCTAGTCTGAGCAGCAATTCATTGTATAAGCACGTGCGTTGGGGCTATGTGTTCTATAACCTAGACAGCCTCCCCCTTACTACTCACCGTCACACCAGCTGGAAAGACTTCAA
Source organism: Bugulina stolonifera (assembly GCA_935421135.1). Classification (NCBI taxonomy): domain Eukaryota; kingdom Metazoa; phylum Bryozoa; class Gymnolaemata; order Cheilostomatida; family Bugulidae; genus Bugulina; species Bugulina stolonifera. The sequence continues at coordinate 4,530,775 of OW285190.1, read as the reverse complement.
CTTAGAAACATTTGAAGACTTTGAAGATAAGTTGGGTAGGACTACACGGATATTTTTACATACTACACTCAATATTTTGACCAATGACGTGGTGTTAGTATCATCAACATGCACTTCTAATGAGAGGAGAAGGTTCTATTTCTCAACAGTTAGCAGCTATCTATAAATATTGTCAATTTTGATGGCCTGTGCCACTGAGAGTAACCTCTATAGGCACAGTTGTACGTTTGTCGGTTTACTTACTGAGTGCAGCTATTATATAATCTAAGCCGATGAACAAGGTACTTTCTATTAGGCTATGTGTGTCAGTTGAAAAGTTTACTAAATTTTTCCAGCTACATGAGAGGCAGTGAGCTTCGTCTGGCTGACTCCATTGTTCATTGTCACAGCTCTATAGGTTATGAGTAGTACCAGCTCACCAGTGAGTGGCCTGGATTAAGGCCTGGATTAACATCATCTAGCCAGTAACCAAAGCTGATTTCTTATAAATTATATATTGGAGTTGTTGTGTCTCATATTAACCAATCACAAAAGTACTCAAAGACGCTGGGGGCTGAAAATATCAACATTTTGGTCTTTACATAGCTGAACAAGCGGCAGTCCAATTCGCTCTAGAACGAGGCTCTGTGTGTTGAAGATGAACATCACTTCTCTTGTAACCGAGTTGTTACTTTCACTTATAAACATGAACTAGTTGAGCAGTTAGCAGTCTACAACCTTTATCTCCACAATAACTTGCACTTACTTGTCACTTATCACGTTTGCAGATAGCCAGCTGTCGAGACAGTCTGCACTGGTGGCTACACCAAGGAAAGCTAGAAAGGCAGAACGTCATGGTGAAGATGATGTCTACCTGCGCAAGGCCCCTTCAGCAGTCTACTCCAATGTACTCTGTGCTGTTATAGAGGATTTCCAAGTAATATCTTTGTGGAGTTTACGCATTGCTAACTCTAAATACATATATCTATGTTAGGGTTGCATACTCTCTGTCTTTGTGAAGAAGAGTAAAGGTAGTACATTAGTGACATACATTCGTGGGTAATTATTCGATTGAACCAAACTTGTCAAACATTTTCTCAGTTCCCCTGCTGTCCTCTCAGTTATATATATCATTCCCAGTTGGCTAAAAAACTAATAAATTACTCCTAAAACCAATTTCAGAGGCGATGAACTTTTTATTTGTAGTTTGTTGGCTATTTAAAGTACTGCCCATAACCATTTGATAAGTTCTTCTTACAGTGGGAGATGCCTGATATCTGCTCACCTATTAAATCTGTCAGAGGGAGAGCAGCTCAACTGGCCCGCAATGCCAGTGCATCCATGGTGAAGAACTTTGTCTTCAACTTTCAGCTTAGCCCAAGTTGTAGCGAATCACTCTCTTGTTTTGCGGGAAGGGAATGTACCAAGCCCTCACATCTTACCAACAGTGTGCTCTCACTAACCGCTAGACAAAAGTGGAGGGAGAAACAGATTGCTCTGTATTGGGTCAACTCTGACTGCCATACTATTAACCTGGTGAGAATTAGTATTTCACTAAGTTTGATGGCAAACATGTTTTTGTAAGTAAGATGACCGCAATCCAATTTCAACTGTTGTATCGGAGTTGACGTGTAAATAACTGACCTCAGAATAAATAGTTTTAATCTGCAGTACCACTAACCATTCAGTTTTACCAAACAGGATTTTGTTGCTGACCCTCGGCTATTGATTTAACAAGAATACTGCTTTGGTCCAACTATAACAGCTGGCCATATTTGAACCACAGCTTCACCCTATGAATGAGAAGTCCTTGTAATGCATAGATATTGCGCAGTAGTTTATACAAGTACAATATGTACTCTGTACTATGTTACAGGGTGAAGAAATATCTAGGATATACAAGCATACACTAGAGGAGCTAGGTGGACGATTCATACACATAACACAGTTATCTCAGCTCTCGACAGCTCTCGGTAGAGTGGTTAGTATAACCTCATATGTATACAGCAGTTATATACTGGTTGCCATGTTTTACTGCTAACGAGTATGTTTGATTGTACATTGTAATTAATTGAAATTCTTAGCTTTGGAATTGTGAGCCCAGTACAGGTGCTGCCATAGCTGATTGTGTATCTTGTACTCAGTACTAATCCATTTTTAATTATGCTCACTGAAGGTGAAATTCTGCAGTTTCTCTGGAATTAGTTGATCCATTTTATGTGCATGAAAGATTATAAAAATCAACCAGTAGAAAGGAATGTAGACTGATGCATTCTGTATTAGTAATCACAAAGGTTGTTGTGTAAGGGTGGCTGATATGCAGGTCCAGCAAGTGTTTGAACTTCATAGCACTATTTATCTCTGATCTGCACATTCAGGCCTTTGTATATCCATGTAATAATATATGGATGGTTTATTTCACATGATATATTTACAGGCTCTTCCCTCTGTATTTCGCCATACACAGCCTGCAGAAGCACCTGTGACATGTGTCCAGGAACAAATATGTCATTTGTTTATGGACAGCAGTGTGAAGATGCCCATCAGTTCTCAGAAATTAAACATATGTACCAGTGGTAATTCAGTCATCTTATCTTTGGCTGCTGTCCCACTTTGTCAATCCAGGTATATGTACTAATAATTATATGTTAATTCCATATGGCTGATTTTACCATTTAGCTGGCCGTATCAATATACATGTAGTAGTACATCATTGTAGAATAGTATATGCACAGCTGTTATGTCATAGTCCTAGTATATATCTATAGTATAGCTGTAGTACATTCTAATAGAGTGTAACAGCGGTGTATAGACGTATAGATGCATGTGCTTAGGCTCTTTATCCTACTAGAATGTTTGCAAGTATGTGAATTTAATGTCACATTTCTCATGAAGGTTTTCACTGGACTTGACAACTTCACTATTAATCTATTTATATGATGCTTGCAGCGAACTGTCCGTGGAATATCTATACGTGTCTGGAGTTGTCCCATCTTCCTCAGTCAGACTGGAATACCTCAACAACACAATAAACTATCTGTGTATGGCAGAGAGCAGCCAAGCAACCAGGAAAAGCCATCACTCAAATACCACTAGCAACTCCTGTAATATTGGGAAAACTCGGACTAGTGCAGTAGAAGGCAACTCCTTGCCGACTCACTCTGACACAAATAGCAGTAGACTATGCAGACTGCTGGTGGAACTGTCAGCTAATAATCACGTTATGGTATGTAGCAGTATTTGTATGTGCACATAGACATGTAGGTTTCCATGTCTGCTACTGGTCTCTTGTAGGTACAGTATAAGGTCTCTGTTACTTCTGTAGGTTCTTGAATGCAAGGTAGACAACTCCTACTATATCCTCCAACCACTGACCATAGACAAGATCACTCTGGTGATGGTCAATCCATCCCGGTCAGCAGATATAGTAAACATAATCTCCACAGCAGCTGCATCACATGTCGCACCGGTATTACCAGGTAATATCACATCCTGATGTCACCAGACAATATCACATCCTGATGTCACCAGACAATAGCACACCATTATGTTATAATATAGTCAAGCCAAATCGTTTTGTTAGATTTCCCTACCTTCCCTACCTCCATACAGTAGTCTCCACTGGATATGCATAGACATAGTTTCTGTCTACCTACACCCATTGTATAAACCTCATGATCTACATTTATACACGTACATCTCTCTAGATGGTATCAAGGCTCTTACGGGACAGCTGATTAGTCAAAGCGCCCCACTGCAACCAATCCGCCTTCCTAGTACAAATCTCAGCTCATCTAAGCAATCAGATAGGAAGGCTAGAGGAATGTTGAAACTTGAATCGTTACAAGAAATTTATCGTAGGAAGCTGGATAAACGTGTTTTAGTGGATCCAGCAGATCTCAACAAAAAAAGCACGGAGAAGAGTAAGTTGTACTTTTGGTGATAAAACCTTTCTTAAGACTCTTCACTCCTCGGAAAATGTGCTACCTGACTACCCTTGTGAAGATTTTTAGATTTTACATGATCATGGGCTGCGGTGTGCTTTGATTTGAAGACCAACAATTGTGTACTTCCTTTGAATTTGATTGCAAGATACCCGAGAATTAGTGAAATTTTTATAGTAGCGTGTTGGCAATGATAATAATAGCATCTATTCAGGGCTATTGTATGCTAACTTTTACTAGAACCTTGTATACTTCAAACCTGCTGGTGGAGGGAACCTAGATCCCTTCATCATGTCATTGTATGTGTAGTAGTATGTACTCGAGCCACATGCATCTAAACATAAAGCTACTATCTATTTTACCTTATTTGTAGAATCTGCAGATTCCAAGCTGCCTACCAATACTGTGGTGAAACCACCCACTCTCTCCAGAGGTAGTAGCATGGTACAGATTGTCACTACCAAACAGAGGTCATCTACAGAGACTGCTATGGTTAACACTTTACCAGCCGCTGCAGGTACTCCTGCCCGTAAGAAGATTGCTACGACCATACTCTCATCGTTAGGTTAGTATGGTACATGTCCTTATTATTACATATTCTTATATACATACATCTGATAAAACGTGTTTCGTTGTGATGTATTTTTAGCTAGGAAATTATTTTTGAGCAGTCAGAGACTTGTTTCAAATCCATTAAAATACCAGTCCCTGACTGGAGTTTGAACCTGGGGCCTCTACGGCATCTAATCGCCTAGCACAGTGAACAGAACATGCTACCAATACACCAGCTCAGCAACCTTGAAAAAGGTAGTTTCACCAGTGAGCAGTAGACATGCTCTGAGCAAACTGCACATGAGGCACCCCTCTTATTATTATTATTATTATTATTATTGAGTTTATTGCTTATCAATAACAACAATAAATTATAGTAAAAGCGTAGCAAGTATAAAATTACACAAAAGGGAAGCCAGATAGTCCGAGACTAGAGTCGAGGCAATCCCTGCTCAAGTGTACCGGTGCCGAGGGGAAGCACCCACCACGCCCCCAGACACCCCACAGTGCTCACACCCCCGCCCCCCAGAGACGAGACACCAAAGCCGCCGCAAAAGCCCTGGGAGGGAGGTCAAGGATGTCCAAGGCATAGCTAGAAACAAGCTCAATACCGGCATAGTACACCGATCTCCTCCCCCTGTTAGTTTTAGTTTTTGGCAGTTTCAAAAGTTTACTTTTATTTCTAGTATTAAAGTTATGGGTTATTACTAGAGAATTTAAAAGCTTTTCATCTGTCTTAAAGATATTGTAAGTGAAAATTATAAGACGGTATTTGAATAGCATCTTTATCGGCATTATTTTGGATTCAAGAAACTTGGTTGACACCGATGAAAAAGGTTTTTGTTTAAAGATCACCCTCAAAGCTTTTTTTTGACACACCAGGATTTGAGAAATTGTCCCCTCACAGGCATGTCCCCAAAACTCCAAACCATATAAAAGGTGGGGATATATAAAAGTGTAGTAAATGTTTATCAGGGTTTTCTGGTCAAGGTATTTTGATAAATGTCTAAGCATCATGACCAAGAAATTGACTTTTTGGGCAACAGTCTCAATATGAGAGCGAAAGGTTAAATGTTCATCCAATTGGATTCCTAAGAATTTGCACTGATTAGAAGTTGCTATATTTTGAAGTTTGAAGGTTTCGTAGTGAACTTTTTTCTGATGGTTCTTAAAAATTATCTGGTAGGTCTTATCAAAATTAATAAGTAATTTATTTGCAATACACCAATCTTCAATTTTGCGCAGTTCAGATTCTGTGATGTTTTTATTAGAACTGATCAGATTGGTGTCATCTGCAAAGAGTACATATTGGAAATTATCGGAGGCACCTAGTAGATCATTTATATAAATTAAAAACAATAAAGGACCTAGGACGGAACCTTGTGGTACCCCAGTTGTTATTTTTCTCAGCTCTGAGCTAGAATCGCCGATTTTGACAAATTGATATCTGTTAGTGAGATAAGATTGTATTAGTTTAATGGCTGAGAATGAAAAGTTATAAAATTTCAGTTTTTCAATAAGAATTCCGTGGTTAATAGTATCAAAAGCTTTGCTAAAATCTAAAAATATGGTTTGTGATACATGGCTATTATCTAGTTTATTGTAAATGGTCTCTAAAAGGCAATTTATGGCTTGTGTTGTGTTTCTTCTCGGTCTAAAGCCATACTGGGAATCTGTTAAAAGTTCATTGTTTTCAAGATGCGTTAAAATTTGTTTAGCTATAATTTTTTCGACAATTTTGGACACAATACTCAAGACAGAAATTGGGCGGTAATTTGATGGGTCTGTTGTTAGACCTTTCTTAAAAATCGGAGTAATTTTGCAACTTTGAGGCAATCTGGAAATGTGAGGGTCTCAAGGATCAAGTTTACAAGATTAGTTAAAACTGGGGTCAAAATTAGCTTATTTTGGCCACCTTGCGCCTTATAAGATGTTAGGGGATTTGACCATATTTTTATATAATGATGTACATGTATTTTTAGCAAGCAAATTATTTTTAAGCAGTCAGAAAGTTGTTTCAAATTCATGAAAATACCAGTCCCTGGTGGAGCTTCCTTTTAAAAGGTTGCTGAGCTGGTGTAGTGGTAGCATGTTCTGTTCACTGTGCTAGGCGATTAGGTGCTGTCGAGGCCCCGGGTTCAAACCCCAGTCAGGGACTGGTATTTTCATGGGTTTGAAACAAGTCTCGGACTGCTCAAAAATAATTTCCTTGCTAAAAATACATCATTATATAAAAAATGGCCAAACCCCCTAACATGTTCCATTGTACATGTATATAAATCTACATCTATCTGTGTATGTACATCTATTCCGAAAGTCTCACAACATAACGTGTGTCTCTATGTACATTCCATATTACATGCATGTTATTATTTATGTTGGCATAATTTCAAGTTGTGTTCTCTTGATCTAGTTGAGTAGGAGAAGACAATTAACTTCTTATTGAAATACATCACTGTGTTGCATGATCGCACTGTATACTTTATATACGTGTACATGTACATGTCTATACTATGTAGTTTGTATATTCCTGTAGTATTACATATATGTCTTGCTTCATACTTATACTATGTTTATTAACTTACACACTACTATATATACTTACATTATATTATACTCTTACATTGTACTCTCTGTATACTGGGCTGGTGTGTACGGCCTACTTATACCATGCACTTCACTATTGTACCTCATTGGTATGTACGCCTACTTACACTGGATGTACCTACACTGTACACTTACATGGTGTATACTTACACTGTACACCTACGTGGTATATACTTACACCGTGCCCTTATATGGTATATACATGTACTTACATGTTTTGTGCTTAAACTATTCTATACTTACACTATTATGTACTTACACTGTATACTTACACTATTATATACTTACACTGTTATATACTTACACTGTTATATACTTACACTTGACAGATCTGAGGACGGAGAGTGAGCTACTCACCTACATAACTAACAGCTATGAGTCGGCTGTCACTGGTCAAGCTGACCTCTACCTCACTGCCCAGTCTATTGTAAACACTGCTAGGGTCTTCTATAAGCAAGAGCTGAACATTGAGGTGAGCACAGGCTACACTGCTATTAGCCAGTCGTAGCAAGGTTCACAAGCTAGACCACTAATAACTGGTTGTCACTGGATCCACGGTTTAGAATGTTATGTACACTACTAATTAACTTGGTAACACAGCTACTGTATACTTGATGTAGGTGTTCTACATTATCTTGCATAAATAGTTAGTAGCAGTTAGAAGTTGCCCTCTCATCCATTCATTCTTTTACCATCTTGATAAAACTCTACCTCAAAGGGTTGGGCAAAAAATTGCGTTTTAAGTATACCTATACAAATACTGTATGTGATAAAAATATTGATAGCCATCCATGGAGAGGACAACGTCTAATTATAATCAATAGCCTAATGCGCCCATAATTATGTATTCATTGTATTGTACACAGTGGACATATTCTGTTTACTACATACAGAACAGCGTAGAAGAGCTACTATCCAACCACATAATCAAATCCTCTAGAAGTATCAGGAAGAGTTTCATGTCAGATGGGGAAAGGAAGAGTAAAGAGTGTAAGATGTCTGCACTACTTATCTTGGAGCTGCAGTCTCTAAAACATGAGCTTTCAGTAGAGGTATTGTCTACATGTATATATTGTACTAAACTATCTAGTGAGTATTAGTAGCCTATACCTATCTATGGTTTATGATAGGTAGGGAACATCATGTAATAAATAAGCTAGAGCAATAACAATGACTGTGCATACATGTATGTTGAGAAAGTTAATATAATTTGGCTTTCATCAAAATTTAGGCAGGAGAAGTTGGTTGGCCCTACCAACAGACAATGGGCTCAGGTTATCAAAGTTTCTCCACCACTATGCCTAGCAGGCAGGTGTAAAATCTGAAGGAACTAGGGAAAGCCTTGTCTCTCTTGACCTACCGTTACAATGAATATGCGTACTAATACTCTTCTCTTGCACCTCCAACTATACCTGGCAATGATGATTCAAACTTCTCATGACTGGTGAGGTCTAACCACCTCTTATACCAGGCTGATAGACTAAGTTTTCAATCTGAGCTGGGGATGGTTGCAGCGTAGGTCTACGCGCCCATCCTCTAACACAGACCCATGATGATATTGGCTAACATTAGGGACTGTACTGTTATTGTAGGAGGTGCTTTGTGAACTCACATCATAGACACCTAACCACAATGGTTGATCTCATAGGATCACTGTTGAGGTTAGATGTCTATGTGGTGACCATAAGCTACTCCTATGGTAATGTGGACAGCATGATAAATAATAGCATATCTGAGGTCTGTCTAACCTAAGGCCCTTGGTCGCCAATCCGCAGTAGAAGGGGGTATCTGTATTCCCAACCAACTTTGTGCTGATGTTGTGTCCATGCCTGTAGGACTATGAATGGGGAGACACTGAGGCTATAGTATCAACACTCGAGGAGTATATGACCTGCATGAGTATGGGTAAACCTCATGTCCTTCGGGAGTTCCTTCTCAACCTAATAGTACCCAGGTAATAGCAACCTAATAGTACCCAGGTAATAGCAACATAATAGTACCCAGGTAATAGCAATCTCATGGTATCTACCTGTACATGTAGGTAATAGCAACCTCATTATCCCTAGGTAAACGACAGTATATGGTATATGGATTGTAACATTGTACTACTTGTATGTAGGCCTACTCCTCTGTCAACAGCATTATGTCGAGGATATGGGTGGTTCATGTCTACAGAATACCCTGTATTACACAAGTTAAATGTCCTCTGCTCATGTGACTACGTTTGTAAAAATGGCAGAGGCATCGTCATGTATATATGTACTATCTGCCTGTCTGTACTGCCCGTGATAGTTTACATTATCTTTTATCTTTAGTTATCAACTGACCTTGGCTCCTCTGATAGCTGCTTTACTCAAGGAGTTTGGGCAGGACTTACCCCTGTCCCTCAAGAGATTGACATCAACAGAGTTAGAGACCAGGCTACCCTCTCTTTCTAGTGTTAGTTCCCTTAAGTCTAATCAGGTATCGCCTGCTTCTTCCATGGTTCCTTCTCTGTCCTCCCTCCTTTCTGAACCAGACAGCAGTCTCATGTCTTCTACCATGTTCACGTGAGTACTATATATATAAGTCAGTATAGTGTAATATGTACACACATCAGTAAGTAAGCGGTATAATATATGCTTTTAAGTCAGTGCAGTGCAATCCGATATATAGGTCAGTGCAGTGCGATATATAGGTCAGTACAGTGCGATATATAGGTCAGTACAGTACGATATATAGGTCAGTGCAGTGCGATATATAGGTCAGTGCACAGCAAAAGCAAGTTTTCCCCTCCAACAAATTTGTCCCATTATATTAATATAGTGCATGTATACGCTTCTTAGGAATAGAAAAAGGCAATTTTCTGCCACCAAAAAAATCTATAGTGTTTGTGTTTGTAATTAATGGAATCAAAACTTTCCAGCTAGTACAATGTAAATACCTGTGAGGTGTACATTAGATGATTTTTTTGCCTTTAAGACGGGCAATGTAGGTCGACATAGTGTAACTTGTTGTATAACGCAATGCTGTATACATATATACATGTAGTATGCATTGTAGCCTATACATTGTAGGCTACCTTAGTTATATAACTGAATTATATTTATTTATAGTTTGGGAGTTGTCACTCCCATTAAGATACAGTAAGTTTAGCCTTTGAAGATTGTAATTCTTGTTTAGTTGAATGTGTTGAGTAGTCAAGGGGAGGCCCACAGTAGTCACTAGTCTTGTTCTAATAGCTTAGTTTGGGTACTGCATATACATGTATGTAACCAACAAGCATATCTCTAGGTAGGTCATTATCTCCACCTACATGCAATATTAGGTGATGTGTATAATCTCTGCTATCTTCTCTCATTTGTATCATACAGGGCAGGAGTTCGTAACCTCAGAGTGAAGAGCCGCTCTGATGTTGGAAGGAGGAGTATAGCGGTACCCGGTGAACTTCTCAAGAAAAGAAAGAAAGGCCACAGGCTCTCTGATCCAAATCAAAGCATAGCTAGTAGAACTCGCTCTAAAACACCAAAGAAAGGTCAGTGGTAGGGCCAAATCTTACAAGTCAAATATTTACACTGCAAATGTAGAGACATATTAAAGGGGTGCTTAGATAAACTTACCATGTTATATTAGCTATAAGAAATATTCTACTAGCAAATCAAACCAGAGTACCAACTACTAGAGGACGAATTGCTCAGCGATTATGTTCGAATGATTCGCCAGTGTTTGTCTCGCCCATTACTGTGGAAATGAGTGATGGCACTAATTAAATTGTGGTGGTTTGCAAGTTGATTAGTTCTAAAAACTGGAGTGTTTGAAATTTTAGTACAGTTTGCTGCAAATTGTACTGGCTCCGTGGCGCAATGGATAGCGCGTCGGACTTCTAATGGTTAGATGTTATTCGGAGGTTGTGGGTTCGAGTCCCACCGGAGTCGATATCTTTTGTGTCTGTTTTTTATATATGGATGCACTTTTATGCATGTAATTGTATGGATGTAAGACTGTATATAGGCATATATGTGTAATATAATACACGAGTGAGGGTTCTTTAGGTACTACCTCATCGGTGTCTTATTTCCATTATATTTTCATTACCACTGATTCAGTTAATTTAAAGTTTCACTCGGCCTATCAGCCTATGGGATGATTCGCTTCTATCAGTGTGTAGTCTCAGTACACACTAATTCTCATGGTTTTAGACCAACCGCTCACTGAGTTTCCTGTAGGATTCCTGACTAAACTAAAGGGCGCAACGTCACTATCTCAGCCTCAACCAGGTTCGTCTTCCCTTGTCACTAGCACCATTTACTATCCACTGTTTATACTGTATCAATGCGAGCACAGTGTCTCCACAAAGTAGCACTTCTAATCCATGTCCCACCACGACAGTGCAAGCCTATTTACATAATATGTAAATAGGCTTGCACTGTCGTGGTGGGACATAATATATTATATTATGTACACATTGGCTGCCCACACCCCCACTTAATGTAATCTCCTCTCTTAGATGTCAGGAGATCTCCTAGGATAGCTGCCAGCATGTTGGCTTCTGAGGCCTGTGCTCCAGTAAAACACAAAGTAAAGAGAGATCTGTTCGCCTCCCCGACCTCCGCAGCTCGTAGGAATGCTGGTAGAAGTCCCCGTAGATTGAGAACTACGCAGAAAGACCCTCAATTGCCATCAGGTTGGTATTGATAGATAATAAGTCTGTAGTATTTAGTAATTGTAGTTAATATCAGGGTTCGGTATCTCAGTATCGCGGTTGATTGGCTTGACCAGACTGAATGCTCTCTGATGCCAATCAGCTGACCACTTGGTATAATTCCACAAACATGTAGTCGCCATGTTATTGGTGTCAGCTAGCGTGTTATCCAACGCCCTGAAAGCAAATACTGTTTTTGGGGAAATGAATACTAATGAGTTTCCATTGCAATATTATTTTTCCAAGTGGTCTATGCAATGACTTGTTTGACTAGAACATAGTTATTTAACTGTAACCTAATGCAGGGCGGTGTTTCGGTGTCATTCAGTTTTTTGGTTTTTTTTTCATTCGGTTCAAAAACCGCCAAAATTTAAAATGTGAACCGACACCGAATGCTGCGGTGCGGTTTTATTCAGTTTTAAAAGTCAAACCGCGCCTGGCCTCTTAGCGCACCTACTTTCAATAATGGCTGGCGTTGAAAACACGTGAATTCATGTTATGCTTCTTTCAATCCTTATAATTCGATGCCATCCTTGGAATTTAGACTTAGCTGCAGCCATAATATTGTCACCCAGTGGTTATTTATTGTAGTTTCACTCCTTTATAGCAGTTACGATTGCATATTTTTATAAATAATAAATATTTAATAATTGATAACTATTAAACTAAATGAAAATGGCTGCCATTTTAGTGCTTCTTTTAATCCTTATAATTCGATGCCATCCTTGGAATACAGAGTTAGCTTCAGCCATCAATGTCACCCAGTAAGGGTTTACTGTAGTTTTCATTTGATTCTAGTAGTCAAACTTGCATATTGTTATAAATAATTAATATTTAATTATTGCAAATTATTGAACAAAATAAAAATGGCGGCCATTTCCAGTAATAGCTGAAACTCCGAACGCGTCAATTTATGTTATGCATCTTTAAATCTTTATAATCCGATGTCATCCTTTGAATAAATACTTAGCTACAGCCATCATTGTCACCCAGAGATGATTTTCTTTAGTTTCACTGAATTCCAGTTGTTATACTTCCATATTATTATAGATGGTTGCCATTTAATAATTGCAATTTATTGAAGAAAATTAAAAATGGCCGCCATTACAGCTTAAAAGCAGGGGTGTGACAACTCCAATATTGGGTATTTAATTACCGGTTCGGTGTTTTTTCATGAATTAAAAAATCTGAATTAAACCGAGGGTGAGAAGACAACTTCAGTTTCATTCAGTTTTTTTAGAAAAATCAGCAAAAAAACTGAATGCACATGCAAATCAAAACCGCCCAGCACTACTATAACCTACATGTATGTAGTCGGATATTTAATAGAAGCAACAAGGACTTGGAGTAAATTGTTATTAGTTTAGCCTGTGTTCAGGTCGATCTACTGCATTTGTATGTAACATGTAATAATGTTATTTAAATTTTAGTCAAGCATACATCTATTATAGCTAAGCATACATCTATTATAGCTACGCTTACTTCTAGTAAGTAAGCAGATGGTTAAACATTAATTTTGGAACTTTAAAAATTGGAACAAATGCAGAAAAAATTTCCACTCAGACTGCTCAAAACAATGTTAGCTTTAGTTTTTTTGGCGGCCCTGCACAAAGTCACAGCTTAGTCTGTCAGCCCACACCAATAGCTTCTAAACTCTGCATTGTTCGGTGAATCTTCAATATAATATGTCTTACTTAGAGAAAGATAATAATGTGCTGGTTGCTGAGACCCCACTACGCAAGCAAGGCCAAGGTCAGAGAATATCTGCTCTGGTAGGCCACGGAATAGAGAACTGTAATGTTATTGGAGAAAAGTTTTCATCTCCAGCCAAGAAGGTGATTGAAGAATCACCTATGAAGACAGAATCAGCCGATGAAGTACCTAAAGATGGTATGTAATTTAGTTACTACTACTCAGTGTAGTATGGGATTACTGTAGACAAGTCTGGTCTACTAATTACGTGCAATTGAGAGTGATATAAAAGGCGTTTCAGTTTGATATGCACTTTGTTAGCGGGTTGGAATATTTTTGCACTGGTGTTGTACATTTTCCCTCCATTATCTTGATAGCAATAAACCCCAACATGCCAGCCACCCCTGTAGTATGCAATAGCAGTAGAGTGCACACTCAGCTGATTGCATGGGATATACCATTGTGTTCAAACTATGCAGCTATTCATACAACTCTATTGACCTAGCAACATGTAAACAATAGACCTTCTAACCTAATCTGTTGGCTTTGTGGGCATGCCTTCTACTCGCCCACCTTCACACTGCTGTGCAATTGTAGAACCTCAGCTTTTGTTATCTATAATGTGTATGACCATAAGATTAGCACTAGCATGAGCTAGGTGCCGGCCTAGTCAAAGGGTTACTTCGCATTTCCTTGTCTGTCAAACGAGAATACTGGATAACACCAGATCAACCCTTGGCGCCATCCGGTACTTTTTCTTTCTGTCCTTCAGTTCTCAAGTATGATATGGATTCCATAGGCTTATCTCGTCTCCATAACATTCTCACAGTTATATTTATTTCATGGATGAGGCTGTTGGATCAGAACTGGTTACTAGGGTCATACAATAGTAGGTATTCTCTGGTGAGTCATAGTAGGTATTCTCTGGTGAGTCATAGTTGGTATTCTCTGGTGAGTCATAGTAGGTATTCTCTGGTGAGTCATAGTTGGTATTCTCTGGTGAGTCATAGTAGGTATTCTCTGGTGAGTCATAGTTGGTATTCTCTGGTGAGTCACAGTTGGTATTCTCTAGTGAGTCATAGTAGGTGTTCTCTGGTGAGTCATAGTAGGTATTCTCTGGTGAGTCATAGTTGGTATTCTCTGGTGAGTCACAGTTGGTATTCTCTAGTGAGTCATAGTAGGTGTTCTCTGGTGAGTCATAGTAGGTGTTCTCTGGTGAGTCATAGTAGGTATTCTCTGGTGAGTCATAGTTGGTATTCTCTGGTGAGTCATAGTAGGTATTCTCTGGTGAGTCATAGTTGGTATTCTCTGGTGAGTCATAGTAGGTATTCTCTGGTGAGTCATAGTTGGTATTCTCTGGTGAGTCACAGTTGGTATTCTCTAGTGAGTCATAGTAGGTGTTCTCTGGTGAGTCATAGTAGGTATTCTCTAGTGAGTCATAGTAGGTGTTCTCTGGTGAGTCATAGTAGGTATTCTCTGGTGAGTCATAGTAGGTATTTTCTGGTAAGTCATAGTAAGTGTTCTCTAGTGAGTCTTAGTAGGTATTCTCTGGTGAGTCATAGTAGGTAGTCTCTAGTGAGTCATACGTGGTATTCTCTAGTGAGTCATAGGTGGTATTCTCTAGTGAGTCATGGGTGGTGTTTACTGGTGAGTCATAGTTGGTGCTCTCTGGTCTGGGTGACTAGCACTATGGGTAGAGCATAGATGGCATCACACCTGCTCAATAAAGGACACCAGCTTGAGCAGAATGCCCATATTTTAAGTTGTGAGATGATACATTCTGTAGTCTGTCCCATTCCCTTGCTATAATCAGATTATCAGTACAACTGTACTCGGATTTCCAAGGACTATTTTCAGCATGGGATTCTGTGGTAGTGAGGTACACAACATATAATTATACTTCTGTACTAATACATGGTGTCAAGATTAGGGCCCAGTCTCCTGCTTGCCCCCCTATCCAAATTAATTGGGCACCCCTAATATAGGGCTTGGGCTGGCAGGAAGGGAATCTATAGTGTTGGGCGCTTTTGATTTTTCAGTTCTTTGCTGATTTTTCAAAAAAAATTGAGTGATACCAAAGTTTTCTTTTTACCCCTCAGTTTACAAATTTTAGGAAATAAAACTGAAGTCGAACCGAAAATTTCAAGCTCAATTTGAGGAGTTGTCACACTCTGCTTTTAGCTGTAATGCTGTCTGTCTTTTGTTTTGTTGAATAAATCGTAATTATTAAATACCAATTACTTACAACACTCCGTAAGTATAAGTACTAAAACTGAGTAAAACTACAACAAATCATCACTGAGTGACAACGATAGATGCAGATAAGTCTGTATGCCAAGGATAACATCGAATTATAAAGGTTGATAGAGGCAAATCATATTTTCCAAATTGCTTTGTAAACCAGTCTACCATCAAGGTGACCCTATATAGAGTTGTCCCATGGCCCCAATATTTAAATTGAACGATTTCACGATTTTTCATGAAACTAGCCAAGCATACTGTGCTCATTGCATTGTGGGATTGTTTGGCTATAGTGCGGAGGAAAAGGTGGGCAAGTATAGAAAAGGGAGCATAATTCTGCAGCTATCACCTTGAGGATAGGTGGAACTGAAGCAACAGATAATATCTTAACGACCTCAAATAAAACTCCAAGATGTCCACTCGGCTTAGGCTTAGGCCCAAAGGGCTATCAGCCTGAGATTTCCCTTGGTCGGAGGAAACAATCCCCTGCTCATCGGCACATTTGGGTTTCTCACACGAAAATATGGATTTTGCGTTTACAATTTTTTGGAGGAAGTAGGCCAGAAAATTCTTGATCTAGCTGGTCTGTGCTTGAAAATGAATTCACGAAAACACTAATGGGGTGAGTGAGTCCTCTCCCCTCCACTATCTTTCCTGTAATAATGATAACAGTATACTTAGCCTTAGCATATTACTAGCACAACTCTGTATTGCTGTATTAGTACTGTAAATGCTCAATTATTGTACTGCTGTTAGCTTCAATACTGCTTGATAGCTATTTAATATTACTGTGGCATAACACTGGTAGTATGTAGTGGATATACAGTGAGATAAAATGCTAACAAGTTCTCCTGACTACTTACTGATATTGAGTCTGATTCATGTACCCACACACACTTCACTTGATATCAATAGAGCTTAGTCTATTATTGACTAGTAGATGTAGCATAATAAGCACTAGTTTCTGCTGTGTGTCGGCATAGTCAAAGGGTTACTTCCACACTTGAACCTGTATTCAATGTTTCTGAGGTTCAACCTCAGCTCAACCCTTGGCGCCATCCGGCACTTTTTTCTTCTGATTTTCTCTGTATTAGCCCAAACTGTGTTTATTTATGCCATACATCTACTAACAATGATTTTTATCCAACAAGGCTTATACTTTCAGTAGTTTACTAGTTGGTTCGCAAACTAGTAGCTTCACCTACTCCCAAAATCATTGAAATACTTGTGTCTTGCACTCGGCACCCTAGGATTCTGGTACATGGTAGTCACAATAGGTTTGAAGAACACAGTTGAAGACGGTTCTTTTCTCCAACATAAGGCAACCCTGAGGAAGACAGTATGACTTGATATGAGTATCCTTTCGTTAACATAATATTCCTTTAACTGCGGTTGTTGCCAAGGCAGTAGGTGTATATTTTGAACAGATTTTTCAGTTATTAAGCAGTTTACATAAATTTAATCATGTCATAATAATTTTATCACAAGGAAATTTCTTTTTGGGCAACCGAGAACTTGGTTCCACAACTGTGAGGATATCACATCCCTGGTGCTCAGGCTAGGTTTGAACACAAGACTATGGAAGTTGATTGCATAGCTCTATCATGGATGGTCACACTACCCACTAGAGTAGTCTAACTTGGTTTCTTTAAAAAGGCCACCTTGCTACATAACATATGAGTTGCCTGGAGTCTTATCTTGCACGTTGTAAATATGGCCCCACTCCATATATATTTGGTGATAACTAACAATGTACAAAATAAGTTGCAATCAAATGCTATAATATTTTCTTTGAGTTATAGTGTTGTTGGACATAGCTGCAGGGGTTAGTACCTCTTATGGACACCTATTCATCCACCTACTCTCTAGTAACAATTCTATCTCTCCCAGAATTCCTGATGTTTCTGTATTGACTATCCACCTACATGTAGGCTATGTACAAGGGGTAGGTTTCACCAGCACTAGCCTATGCTCCACTATGTCACCTACAGTTGGACTATCCAAACACGTCTATATAATGCTTGGTCTTGTTAGTGCTGGCTGGTCTAGTACAGGAGGAGACAATCCTCCTAACCACTAGGGTAGTGACCGGCATAATAATGTCAGTATATCATTATAGTCTGTCTCATTCCCTCACTATAATCAGTATATTAGTACCGCTGCATTAATGATTTAGAGGGCCATATTTTATAACACAGTAAGGAGGGGTAGGCAACAGCCCCACCCATTCCATTTTGTTCTATGAAAGTAGCCTTTGAGTACTTTTACTTCCAGTAATATTGAGCTATATTATAGCTAAAAGCGGAGTGTGAAAACTTCCAAAATTGAGTCTGAAATTAGCGATTCGATTTGGTTTTATCCTAAAATTTAGGAAACCGAACAAAGCCGAGGGGTGAAATACATCTTCAGGATCATTAATTTCATTAAAAAGTCGACAAAAACAACTGAATCCCAGTGCAAAATAACTCAATAGGCCTACTAGGAAATAGTTTGATTCAAAGTTAAAGGCCAATCTCTGAGCTTGAAGCTGAATGAGTTGATAGTGTTTCTCTCCCTCTCTCTCCTGTGACGTTTTTGCATTGACATCGGCCTACATGTACGTGCAAGGTGTATGTTTAACCAGCTGTAGCCTGTGTTCACGCAGTCATATACTTTAGTTAGTGACAGGTTGAACTATTAGATTTGAGTGTTGTACTCACACACCTCCTCTATGTGATACTCTGGCTAACTTGTTGCTGGTTGGTTTAGTGCAGGAGTGGACAACCCTCCTGACCACTTGGGTATTGACCATCATAATAATGTTAGTTATTATATTATATAAAATGTATATAGTCTGTCTCATCTCAAGGCTCCCTCACTATGATTAGAAGTAGTACAAAAGGCTAGCGTTGGGTAACATTAGATTCTGTTTAGTTGAGCAGGTAGTAGGGGAGGGTAAGCTGCAGCCCCCAACCATCCCATTTTATTCTGTGAAAGTAGCCTACACAAATAATCAATAGTTGTATTATATCCCTCAATAACAGTTCATAACAGTGGGTGCTGGCATAGTCAAAGGGTTAATTCGCGAATCGCAACCTTCTCTGGGTAAGTGTTCTCTGGTTCAAATCCAGCCTGACCCTTGGCGCCACCCGGCACTTTTTGTTCCCACGGAATATTATTATTCATCCATTTTAATTAAAATATTATTATTCATCCATTTTTATTATAATTTTCCCTAACTTGGTATTAATTTCATCTGAAAACTCATGAATGAGCAGAGGTACGAGTCATTTGTAGATGGGGAATATGTCCATCCAGTCTGATCTGGAGATATTCCACATGTATTTACTTACTTAGTAGTCAATGTTACATATTATAAAAGGTGATGGCACAGTCCAGCAATTCATACTCACTACATAGGAAATGCTGAACCTGTTTGCTTTGGTTGTCTATCCTTTGGCTCCACCCATCAGTTCAAATAGCTAATGATGCCTATATAGTAGGGGACCCAAGGGGTGGTTTCTGCTCATTGAATTCTACTTTATGTTCTATATATCAAATGAAAGCTGAGACTCCGCTGATTTCAGAACTGCGAGCAACTTTTTTGTACCTGGTGGCCATCGCACGCTACAGGGGTGGATTTAACAAAAAAGGGAATTTTCCCCCATTTGTCGATTTTTACTGCTATGTGTAACAGATCCTCCAACACTAAAATGACTGAACCAAATCTCTTGGTATTGATATCATACATTGACCGGAAGGTCCTTTGCCTACATAACAATTTTCAGTGCCGGGAAAGGAAGTGGGCGGAGTCTACCAGCACTTTTCGTACAATGAGTCAAATTATGTGAATTTTTTAACTCGGAGAGCTGCCATTTTTGTTGTGGGGGTATGGTGAATCCACTATTTTAGTATGCTGTTAAGTCATCTCTTAGTGATGCATATGTGAATTTATGTGATGCTATGTACAATACTTTGCTAAAAAATGACGCTTTTTTGATGCTAAACGATTTTTGGAGTTGTCTCCCCTAAAAGATAAAACCCATTATTTTGACATGTAAAGCAGCAATAGAGACATGATAATGCCTTAGATATCTATAAAAGTAAGTTGCGCATTATTCTTTACTTGAAAATTGGTGTCGGAACAGGAAGTGGGCGGAGTCTACTAGCAAGATTCCGGAAGTTATGCACATCTCTTGTGTTCAGAGAGCCACCGCTTGTGTTATAAGACTGTGTTTGTTCCAACGCTCTAGTATGTTAACACACAACCACATGAGAGTGGATCTTGAAAATATTAGGATTCTAAGTGCAGCACTTCAGTACAAAAGTGCGCATTTTTAATGCTGCTTCACGTTTGGAGTTGTCTTCCCAAGTAATAAATAGGCACAATTTTGATGTGGTGAGTTGCACTAGAAGGAAAGTGACGCAGGATAATTCCAGAAATCTTTGCTATAAGATTTAAAATTATTTCATGTACCTTTATGACATTACAAGTGACATTCGTGATGTCAAGACATAGGCTTTTGTTTTGTTACGAATGTAGAAGACAAATCAATATTACAAAAGTGATTTCTTAGCCAATTTCCAAACAAACAGTCTGTTTATACTGTATCTACAAAGATACACTGTCAAATACCAGTGCTAAAATGATTAATCATATACTGTACATAAACGTTCAGCATCCTCTCAAATGACATGAACTCGAATCTTAAATACAAATGAAGAAGCTGCATTTCGCTTTCAACAAGTTATTGACGCTACAGCACAAGTAATGTATGTTAAGCAACGTTGTAAATTTAATAAGACAAAATAAAGCATATGATAGGAATTAATAGACTCTCAACCATGAGGATTGAGGAGGTAGTGCCCTACTGGCTTCCGTATCATTTTTACTTTTTAGTCTGCTTACCCGTAACCCTTCCTCATCTTTGTCACACCGCCACGTTTTTCTGTGGTAGACCAGTTTAGCACCCCGATGGCCTCACAACTTGACTGATCTCTCTCTCTCCTGTTGCAAGTCCTTTTTCAGTACTTGAGAAGCAGTTTCTCTCTCTCTCTCTTTCTCTCGATCTCCAGGAAGTCTTGGTTTGCTTTGTGGGTTTTGTAGTTGGCAAGTCTAATTTTCTTCTCCATCTTCCACGAAGGTGATGAGCTGAGCGGGACGACGAGTGCCCCACCAAGCCTTTTGTCTCATGTTTCCGCCTAGGTTTTTTGGGGGTTTCTTTCTTGCTGAACATTTAGTGGTCCTCACACCTAAATCTGGCTATTCATCAGATGACTCTTGACATACTGCTCCAGAGCATCAATCCTCTCGGAGCGCTTTCCATGTTATACTATATGTACATTATATCCTTGCTCATGTCCTGCGTGTTTATATATACCTACATGTATGTTGTTGGAGTTGACAAGGGAGGAGAGAGGTGTAAGTGCCTGTCCTTGTGGGTAGGTAGTTGTGGCTGGGCCTCTACCCTTCGACTTGCACTGAAAGTCCATGAATATTGTCTCAGTGCTCTTTACGTGCCCTTTACTCTTGACAAAACACGGCATTACGAGAAAAAAAGGCTGTTTGGCAAAAATCAGGGTGATAGATAGTTAGCACATGTGGTGCCAACATTTGTGTAACGTTTCTGAAAGAACCCTCATATCAGCGACCTGGGCTGACAGCGTGGCTATTAGCATAGGGATATTGCTAGATCTCTTGTCTTTCCCAACTTACTTTCCGCTCAGGTACACACTTTCTGTAATCAGCTTCTTCATCTGCCCAGTGTCGACTGCCAGCATCTATTATTGCAAATTCATCTGGGAAGTTTGAGCGTGGGGTTTTAGTTTACTGCAAGCAGTCCTGGATTCACTGCATTTAGTAACACCATCACTTTTTCCAAGTCCCGTTGCAGCAGAGTGAAGGTAGATTCACAGAGAATTTGTAAAGTAGCTTTGGCTTCTCTAGCAGAGTGCTATTTTATTTCGAAGTTCCTGAAGAACTGCCGGCACAGTGGTTTCAGCACGAAATAATGGTTGTTTTATCATAATTCATTTATGTCTATAACATAGAGAAATTCTCAACACTCCTACTAGCACTGAATAAAGGTGGGGTGAGCACTCAAGTTTGTGGAAATGCTTGTCGACAACAATACGAATTATATGTGTTAATTGGTGTCAGCTTTGATTGTATGTTTTCCATTGTGCTACCTTTGCTGATACCTTGGATACTGTAACTGGATGCTATGTTGGTTTACTTCTTTGCAAGTTATAATTCTGTCTTGTTTTCATATGAAACAATGTCTGGTTATGCTCCTTTTATGAGATCGTTTTGTAGCTAATGTAACTTGGACCCTTTTCTAGTCCGATCCTGACCTTTGTCTACCTGTTAACTTTTGACCTCGATCGGAAACTAATTTTCATATAAAAAGGAGCACAATTTTACATTCTTGCTTCAGATGCTTGTAGACTATTGATCAATAAAGTAATTGAACTAACTATACAGTCTGTTACTGTTTACTGCTAGCAGTAAGATATCAAACACTCTCTCTGGACTTGGGGCCCTCCAGGTACTGTCCCATTGCTGCTACCATACCCAATGTTCCAATACCCAACACAGCCTTAGGTACCCCTTCTGCCACACTCTGCAGGGTAGCAAGAATCGACACAGTCTGGTTATAGGATTCATACCCACATGCCTGACAGGTGTTTTCCTTCTGACTATTGGAGCGTTCCCCAGAGGTCTTCCCCTTTTCTAATCCCTCTCCCCTCGTGTCTGCTTAGTCTGTTTACACTATTTCTCCTGTTGCTCTGGCCTGTATGTTATGCGGTCATAGCTCAGCTACCCAGTCGGACACAAAAATACTCTGTTATAATCTGTAATCAATGAAAATAATTTGGCAGTTTGTCTCATCCGCTGATGCCATAGCGCTAGTATGATGGTTTAAATAGCTAAAACTTCAATGGTGAATGTTAGCAAAAGCCTTCCTTAGATGTACGTTAACCGCAAAGTACATGCTGATTTTGGTTGACTCTCCAAAATTTGAGATGAATTATATACTCGTCTACTAGTAATATAATGCACTTATTTAGTGCGATGTTAATGGAAAAGGTGCAGTTACTCCAAGTTTGAAATACACTCAATGGTCATAACAGCTGAAGCTGTGCAGCACCATTAGTATTTTTTATAAACCTAGTGTACCAAGAAGAAAACTGATCATGCACATGTATTAGGCGCACCATTTCATAATTAGGCGGTATAGCTTCTGGTGTGTCATGGAAGGAACTCAAATCTATCAAATGGGCAAAATTTAGTTAAAAGTGAAAAGATAATTGATTGAAAGATCAACATACAATACATTTTTTGATCTTCAATGCATTACTTTCCTTTTTAGCTCATTAAAATCATGTCTTTTATTTTCTGGGAAGATAACTCAAAACTTGCCACAGCATTAAATTCAGTTGTTTTGCACCAAAGTATTGCCCTTTGAGATTTAAAAAATTCCCAAATGGACTTTTATGAGGGTAGATACTAACACAGAAGTGTTGATACCAATATACTTTCATAGCAAAAATGGTAGCTCACTGAACTCAATTGTATATGCGCACAACTTGGAGATCTTAGGGAAACTAGCCAGCTGACTTCTTGTTCTGACATCAATTTTGAAGTAAAGAACAACAAAACAAGAGCCTAGGTCTTGCCATCACGATTGTCACTTGCAATGTCATAAAGGTACACAACATAATTTCAAAATCATAAAGCAAAGATTTCTGAAATTATCCTGCGTCACTTTCCTTCTAGTGCAACTTGCCACATCAAAATTGTGCCTATTTAATACTTAGGAAGACGATTCCAAACGTGACGCAACATTAAAAATGCGCTCGTTAGTATTGAAGTATTGTACTTAAAATCCTAATAATTCCAATATACACTGTTACGAGGTTAGATTCTAACATACTAGAGCATTGGAACGATCACACTCTCATAACACAAGTGGTGGCTTTCTGAACACAAGAGATGTGCATAACTTCCGGAATCTCGCCAGCAGACTCCACCCACTTCCTGTTCCGACACCAATTTTCAAGTAAAGAATAATGCATAATTTACTTTTACATATACCTATAGCATTATCACGCCTCTATTGCTGCTTTACATGTCAAAATAATGGGTTTTATCTTTTAGGGGAGACAACTCCGAAAATCGTTTAGCATCAAAAAAGCGTCATTTTTTAGCAAAGTATTGTACATAGCATCACATAAATTCACATATGCATCACTAAGAGATGACTTAACAGCATACTAAAATAGTGGATTCACCATACCCCCACAACAAAAATGGCAGCTCTCCGAGTTAAAAAAATTCACATAATTTGACTCATTGTATGAAAAGTGCCGGTAGACTCCGCCCACTTTCTTTCCCGGCACCGAAAATTGTTATGTAGGCAAAGGACCTTCCGGTCAATGTATGATATCAATACCAAAAGATTTGGTACAGTCATTTTAGTGTTGGAGGACCTGTTACACATAGCAGTAAAAATCGACAAATGGGGGAAAATCCCCTTTTTTGTTAAATCCACCCCTGTAGCGCGCGATGGCCACCAGGTACAAAAAAGTTGCTCGCAGTTCTGAAATCAGCGGAGTCTCAGCTTTCATTTGATATATAGAACATAAAGTAGAATTCAATGAGCAGCAGCATATATAAATTGGGTATGTGGGTCCCCTACTAATATGCCTCTTTGGATTCCTTTAGTATTGAAGAATTTAGGGTTTTAGGCATCCATATACATGTACATGTAGTTGGCAAACTAATCTAGTTGATTGAATTTTTTAAACTATTCTTGTATACTGCATATTTGAAGGTCTAAATCGTGTCATTTAAGTTAAATTTGGGTGAAAAAAGTGCCAGGTGGCGTCAAGGGAGGTCACTGGGTTTGAACCAGGCGAACCGAACTGAATCAGTTGATAGTAGACGAAGTATCCCTTTGACTATGCTGGCACCCACCGACTACTGACACTGTATGACTACTGATGATTTATAGCCATAGCATTGTGAAGTAGGAAATAGGTGGGTTGTTAGTGATGTTGTAACCATAGAAACCTGTGGCCTTGGAAATCTCTGTTATTTTTATTTTGCTGTATCCCTGAATATGATATTCTAATCAACAATATGTATTATGAATGCTATATATGCACTGTAACACTATCTAGTGTAGATAACATACTGACATCTATAGTTATATTGACTTGATTGTTTACAGAGACCACCACCAAGACCTCTACTGCTGGTAGACTGACTCGAAACAGGTCATTCTATGATATTGAACATGCCAAGTCAAGGAACATAGAGAAGTTTGAACTGTTGGAGCAGAGGCTAAAGAGTAGCAGCTGTATCGGTAGCAATGGCTCATCTATGGTCAGCAGGAGGGTGGCTAAACTTATATTCAAACAGGCCCTGTCGTTGCCTACTAATAGGGTGAGTGGATAGTACTCAATGAATGATGTCTAGCTCTACACTTTGCAGTGTATGAAACATAGTCTACTGTGTGGAATATAGTCTAATGTGTGGAGTATAGTCCAATATGTGGAATATAGTCCACTGTGTAATATGATCTACTGTGTAATATGGTCCACTGTGTGTAATATGGTCTACTGTGTGTAATATGGTCCACTGTGTAATATGGTCTATTGTGTAATATGGTCTACTGTGTGTAATATGGTCTACTGTGTGGAATATGGTCTACTGTGTGTAATATGGTCTACTGTGTGTAATATGGTCTACTGTGTGTAATATGGTCTACTGTGTGTAATATGGTCTACTGTGTGGAATATGGTCTACTGTGTAATATGGTCTATTGTGTAGAATATGGTCTGGTGGGTATAGATAGAGCTACTAGTACTAAGCCTACTTGTCATCCCTGTCTCACTTATAGTTATATAACCCTAAGTGTTGCCTCTATCTCTCAGCATTAGCTGTATTACTTGCTTGTATAACTTCTCCTAGCATTGACTGTATTACATGTGTGTATGACTTCTCTCATCTCCTAGCATTGACTGTATTACATGTGTGTATGACTTCTCTCATCTCCTGGCATTGACTGTATTACATGTGTGTATGACTTCTCTCAGGTCTCGACTCGATCAACTCCAAGTAAGGACTTGACTGCATCTCCATTAACTACTCAAATCAAACCCAGATTTAAGTCATCTAGTCTCTCTGATGATATCAAACCCTCTCAACCAAAGAAGAAGCTGTTTGCTTCACCTTCACCTGTCAAAGGACGTCGTGCCAACACCATACTAAGCACCAATACCCTAGTCCCAGAGACACCCGAGAAAGAAGCTGCCTCTTTATCGTCTACTACTCCATCGGATGAACCTATGGTTGTAGAGAGAGCAGCATATGCACTCCCTCTGGTGAGACTATCACCATCCAATAGGAGTGAAGAACAGCTGCAGAGGAAACGAAAACTGTCAAGCAGTGGTGAACAAATGGTACGTATCTCTCCAGCAATGGCATGTGCTATCTCTATCTAAACAATAGTAATACAGTAGTTTGTCATGCTGTGAGTTGATGTATTGTATATGCTGCACATGTTAGTGTTGTTATGTGGATCTCCACCTGATGTCCTATAATGTGGTCACTGAATATTATTTATTGAATTCTGTACATTGAGAAGATATCTTCTTTCTTCATGAATTCACATATTGCATGTTGGCAGGTACTGAGCACCCCTACTAAATCACAGACTGTATGTTCCTGTGGGACACCCACTGCTACCCTCAGATCCAGTAGAAAATCCCCACGAGGTTCCCCTTGCCAGCAGAAGTTGTGTCGTTATACTGAAAATAGTGCCAGAGTACAACCTTTAGCTTTTACACAATGCGTGAGTTATCTTTCCATGTACTATGTTAGATAGGCAACAATTCCCCCTCAGGCTAAAGTGTTCACTAGCTTACGACTGTACTGAACCTAGAATCGTCTTCTTCAAAGACTGTATAAGATATGTGTATATATAGTCATTAGCCGTATCTCAGTATTTGAGATGGTTGACTTTGAGTTCAAGACGAGACAACTCCCCATTGGACAGCCTTTGTAGTGAATCGGTATTACCACTGCACACCATGTATTATACCTTATAGCAAGCTGATACTGTAACTACACATTCATGTACACTATATGTCAATACTATCCATCTCTCTACACATGCAAGGACAATCAAATGTCATAATGGGGATGTCTCTGCTTGGTACTATCCGCTGTACCAACCTAATTGATTATTCCAAGTTTTGTTGTGTTCAGCCTCAGAACCTTTACTCTGTTTATCATCAGGTGGCGACGCCAAGGTCTACGCCCTCACCCAAGAGACTTAACTTTCAGTCTAGAAAGAGAGGAACAGATCCGTTGTCTCTAGGTCAGTTAGTAGTGGTATAATTCATATATGCACTCTATGTATATGTGCACCCTAGCTACTAGTGTTATGCACATTTATATAATATGATACTTGTATCTAGCCCACACATACTTAGACACATGGTGTTACCATACCAACACTTCTACTAGACGGTGATGAGGGTACATTAGACTGCACTCAATTCTCATTCTAGGTTTATGTGCTGTATATACGGCCTAGAGCCCAGTGGTAGCTGGCCCAGCGGTAGCTGGGCCCAGCGGTAGCTGGCCCAGCGGTAGCTTGCCCAGCGGTAGCTGGCCCAGATGGCACTTGATGACCAACCTTGTGTATTATCAACTGTCTAATGCTGGATCTCTCAACCTTAACCTTGATGTTGTCCTTTACCTCTACCACAAGCACAATACCAGTTGGCCTATCTATGTGACAGGCTCACAGCTAATGCATATAAGCAGTAATAGCCGTAGACCGTTTCTGGGGATATATGGAGGTAGGAGTGGGTAACTCCAATATATGACATCAATTTAAGAATATTCAAATATCTTGGCTATTTCTCTTGCACGGCTCGTAGCATACATAATATTGCCTATATTTAACAAAGGTTTGATATGCTTATAAATGTACCAGATGATGGTAGCAGAGTTTGTTTGTCGAAGTATCCTTAGATTTTCAGCGTAGGCCACCTTCAAATAGATCGTAAACATTCTCGTCTACAAATTTATAGCATAAGTTCTCCATAGGCATGATAAATCCTGGCTGTGACAACACACATGTTCATGTAGCCTCTATGTAGTATATATTAATATTGGGGTGCAATACTCGCACACTGCTGGGCACACAATAGGCCTACATGTGTTGGTTTCATTCCTGGGTCATCTCCTCCACATTACATGGCCAATACAAGGTGTATCTACATTGGACCAATTGCTTTGGATTGAACTGGCACCATCTTCGTTTTCCAGTGGAGCTTTTTTCACTTGATAGACAGTATGTGGTCACTCGTCAGCATCTGATTGGCCAATTCATGGTGAAATCAATCTGCTCAACTTAGTCATTATCTTGTTGGAGAATTATGTTGTAAAATAAAAATTTATATAAATCGTTAAAAAAGAGCACACTTTTTAACTCTGAGATGAAAATTTCAAAATAGCAAAATAAAACCTATAATCCAGCAATGAATGATGCAATTTGTTTGTTGGAAATATAATGGACAGCATAAACTGTATAGTTAATCCGCTCTATGATACACTTATAGACTTTGGCGCTTGGGTGGATGCATGAATGAGTAATAAACTATCCTTACTTACAATTTATGAGCAAATTATATATTTCAGAATGTCTGTTACACCTATATAATGATACATCTCTCTTTAAATTCTAGTTAGTTGTCATGGTAACAGAGTATAACATGCTCAATGGGTGTCCAATACATTAATCTGATAGCATCTACAGTCTATATTATAATGTCAAATAAATAGTCAAGATAATATTTAGCTACCAGCATAAATTACATGCTAACATCATAAATACATATTATGTTAATATAATGGATATGCCATATTTAAATACTGGATAGAGATATTAACTGGTGATACTCCAGCTTATTTCTTATCTCAAAGTCAAGCATCTGTTATATCAACCTAAATGTTATAGGCACATGTGTGGTGGGTTGGGGGACTTACAATTGTAATTCAGGAACTAGTGTCGACTTTGGCGCTACTATTTAAGACTGAAAAAATTCTCAGCTACATATTTGAACACTAGCACATTAAAAATGATGATCCTGTTTAAGACAACCATTAGTGTTATTTGACAATTACTACCTAAATAATGAGTGACTCATTGTGAAGTCATACCAAAACTGCTGCTACTGCTGCTGCTGCTACTGCTACCAGTCATCATTGAGGTCTTGAAAGGAATAATCCCTCCTTTGTTAATGGTACATGTGTGTATCACCATAGCCTGTGTCTGTCACCATAGCCTGTGTCTGTCACCATAGCCTGTGTCTGTCACCATAGCCTGTGTCTGTCACCATAGTCTGTGTCCATCGCCATAGCCTGTGCCTATCACCATAGCCTGTGTATATATAGTGGGTTTCTATTTCTCTTGCAGAGGCTAAAAGGAGCCCGAGCTCCGAGACTGGAGTTGTCTCACCTTGTTCAAAGAAACTTCACACTGACTCAGTGCTGACTAGTAACCATCTATCCAATCAGCATGCAGATGCTCATCCAGAAGACAGAAGCACAGACTTGGCTCGGAAGAAGCGGTGCCTTCTCTCACCTCACTCATATGATGTAATATCCCCCAAAGATAATCTACCCGAAGCCCCTGATCGTATATATAGTACTAATCATGGTGCAACAGTACCACAAGCACAGACACTGACTCCAGTCAATCTGAAGGTACAAACCATCTCTCCAGCCAGTGGCAAGGTATTAAGGGTGAGGACAACTCCTAAATACTCTCCAATGACAGCTGGGGCTATACACAGCTTGCTACACTCTCCTTTCACTAACTCAAGCAGTACTAATACAGAGTTAGATAAAGGGTAATGGTATACAGAAACTGTGGACATACTACATTGTATATACTTCTACTGCATCAGTTCTGTCTAATGTGTAGGCTACTCCATAATATTATATTGTATGAATCTTATATTGAATGATGGATTTTTATAAAAAAAGAATATTAATTTGCAGAGAATTAAGTTTTTACTACGGAGTTGTCTACTTTCAGTCAGTTGCTCTAAAAAGGCTGGTAAACTTTTTGTTTTACTCATTTTATTTTCCACACACGTATACAAAAAAATGTACATAACTTATGATGGAGTTATAGCTTCCAGTTGTGACACTTGTCATTAGTTTGAGATGAAATCACTGGAATCTACATTAAATATTAATGCATAACACAAACATGAATCCCTGTTGTTTATATATTACTTGATATAATATTCAGATACTGTATGACACACAGGTGTAAGTAAACATCATAACATTCTGCTATGCTACATGTTAGCATACAGTAAACAGCATACACACATATTTATATTATGTACATGTATTCTTGTAATAATGCTATTATGACTATTATGGTATATCAAATAATGTCCTTCACCTGCCTATATAAAGACTATTCTCCTGTACACTGGCACTCCTATCTGGTATTACCGTGTTTATTGGTAATATAATATATTACATGCCTAATGGCCTTGTAACTGCAATTAGAATAATTGGCTTTATATAACATGTACATGTAATATATATTATGTATATACATGTATGTATAGAAGAATAATGCATAATATGTCATTGTAGGTCAGTACTATTACTGACATAGAATTCCAGCCAGCAGTACCCTGGAGGTACAGTCACAAGTACTCAAACTACAGGGATGTCTAGTACCTGCTGTCGTTGTCACCTTTTTTTTTACAAATGGGCACAATACTTACTTGGGTGTATACATGTACAGGTACGTTCATCAAATTTAAATCAAAAAATACAAGTTCTGTATTAGTACACAGTAGTAGATCATAATGGATACTTGTGATGTCCATTTTATTTTGGCTTTGGGTATATGCTTGTGCACTTAGCCTACTGACTGCAGTCACTAGAGATTGTTAGCAAGATAAGAAATACCATTATAAACCAGCTCACTAAATGCTAGCCAGGATCCTTACCATTTAGGCAGAGTTCTGTGGGTAAGGTCGTCAACCACCCTCAATGTATATAAGCTTTGTAACAGGCTGCCAACAAGTATCATGGCCACTGGAGCAAGATTGCATACCATAGCCAAATGTCTACTTGAGGTTGTCAGATATAATGATACATTATAGTACTGGGAGGAAATCATATGATATAAGTATGTATATGGAAGTGACAGCTACTGCAATCATTTTTCCTCAACTAGTATACAACCTATATACCAAGTTGATCATCACCATGGTAACATAGCAGCCAATATCCTGTTTAGGAAATTAAATTTATATCTTTGAAAACTTCTGACATAGTCCTAATAAATGAGAGATGCACTGATATTCATTGATCTTGACTTTACATAGATAGGTATTTGAAGTATCAATTTCATAAGAAAAGACAACTCCCACTTTCGGTAGATACTTCATTACCATTGTACATGTATCTTGAGTATATCAGTTGGATTCACATAATTCTAAGACTGAACATTGCACATACATTTAGACCATACATGTGCCAGGACATAATACATGTTCAATGGATCTGCTAGTTGTAGGCTTGTAGTATGGGATCAGTTGACTGGAATTCTAGACCAGTAACCCAACTGGCACCCTCAGACAAGTGTACCCAGAGCCATTTAGGGCCGAAATAATTTACCCTGCCATCCCAAGGCAGCATGTTGCATAGAAACTCTACTAATGATAGGTGTAGGCAGCTAGCTAAGTTACTAACTATCCAAAGCAGTGCACCTACACTAATTAAATAGCATGTGTAGCCATATTGAGAAAAACAAAAGCTGGATAAATATAATTTCATAATTTTATATTATTGTTTCAACAATCCATAGAATAAGTAGCTTTCACTGATATTATACACTGTATATAATTAGCATCACTATTTGGGTAAATGACAATAATTAGTCTAACTATATACAATGGAATGAAGGCTTGAATAGCCAGCAGCATAAAGCTTGGCATTGATATAGGCACCATTAACTTATCAAAAATAATTTACATCTTATGCCTTACATCAATGGCTTTACGTTTCTATACAATTGTGAAAACACTTTGGCCTCTTTACAGAAAACTGAAGAGTTACTACTATGTACAAGTGGACACTACGATGAATAACAAAAATGTTTTAATATTCTGCCTCAGGCACCAAAATTGTGGGAACTTGTGGCTTACAAGGACAAGTTTAGAGACAATGGTATGGAAGCAGTTTGATTGGCCTTTGGTTTTGTATCAGCAAGTTATTTTAAATCTTAGACTAGGGCTACAAGTTTAGTGGTCAGAGAAAAGTTTGAAAAGTGAAGAGGGATAGTTCAAAATTTAAATTTCAGCGATTTGTGGTAGGAACTTTGGTTATCCCCCCTCCTACAAAGGAGACAATGGTAGCACAAAATAGCTCATAATTTAGGAATGAAAAGAGTCATTTGAAACTCTGATATGAAAGTTGAGAAAGGACACAAATAATATAATATGTACAAGATATGAAAATAAGATAGTTTGTATATAGTTTACATATATATTAGTTGACAACTGGTATCCTAAGCAGTACAACGACCAATCGTCTAGTCCTAGCTAGAATCGTTACTGCATCAGGATACGGTAAACTCTCATAGACCTCTCTATCCATTCACCAGTTGAGATCATTGAGGTTACAAGTCATGGAAGAGAGTGAAGGAGTTTTCCTTTCCGATTCCCTAGAACTAGTTGAGCAATTGATACATAATAATCTCAGAGGTCATCTCTCTACGTCACGTGCACAGAGTTGTTCCTTTCAGTTTAGAACGTCTTTGAAGATCTTCGAAATCCTCATAAGTCGGAGCACATTTTAATTCTGCTCGGCCAAATTTAATTTTGCCCATAAATACAAATAGTCCACTACCGCTATGCATTTTACAATGTCCTGGAAAATATAATTGTCCTGTGTGGGATGTCCTTTTGTTAGTGGTGACTTTTTTGAAGTATTTTGTTGATTGCTGTTTCACCAAATCCAATGCAACAGAGATAATATTGGCAGCAGGAGTAGACTTGATTTCGTGCATACGCCCAACAGCAACTACAATGTAGAAAGCAGATAAATATAAGAACCTGGTGGAATCCTTCTCACCCAACTACATTGTAAGTTAGAACTAAACATACCACTGTAGAATAACATGGGTTGCTTTGCCAGCAATAAGTACATGTAGTATCCTGAAACCCAATGTCAGCTGGCAGCTATTTGAAAGCAACAGTTTGAGAAATTGCAACATGGAGGGACTTTGACAATATAATATCATGGAGGAAGCTCATAAATATTGTGTAAAACAGGGAACCTGTCACATCACAGTCTTTGACAGAACTATTGTGCAACATACTAGTACTCTTGGCTTAATAGATAATATGTACAATCTGCTAGCTCCTACTGGACTTGTTTTTTTATGAAAAATGGTTGCTTATGTTACTGACTGATAAATTTATGCTGTCCATCTTAAGTAGCACAAAATACACAGGTACTAAGTCTACGGGCACACTAGTCCCACTGAAGCTAGGTCAACACTTTGAAAGTAAACGTAAATGTCTCTTTTCTTCCAGAACAAGGATTTGTGTGAAGTGCGTTTGTTTAGTACCTGAAGTAGTTGGCTAAAGAATTAATTCCTAGTTCTAAAAACACCTGTTGACTGCCCCAAAAACACCCTCATAGCATCTAAGGGGCCAGGAACACCCAACCCTAACTAAGATGTGTATCCACCTGATATTCAAGGGCTTTGTTGAAGAACTGAATTTCTGAGTATGATATTTAATATCTATTGTATTAGTAATAGGCGATGGGCTCACTACTAACAATCATGTCAGCCTACATATCCATGGATAGGCCTACTTAGTGTAACAATCATTTCCAATGTGAATTAATTAGCCAGGACATATATATTATCATAATTATATATTCCATGTAAATTAGCTCCTTGTCACAACCCATAAATCTCCAGCCATGTTCACATAAATATTTGAATCTAGTCAGTAGACCATTTGTATATAGTCATGTCACATTTAATTATATCACATGCCGCAAACCCTTCCTCATCTTATGATTCCACTATTTTTTGCATTTGAATGAATGATAAGTCTAGCTGTACTGTACATTTATTCAGTCCAATTTTAATGAATAATTTTGTTAGTCCTGTATATTAGTATCTTAGAGATAGGAGAAGGTCTCTCAGATGAGAGAGAGAGAGAGTAATCAGTACTATTGGTACATAGAACAGAATCACTAGGCACTAGTACTAGTCTTAGTAGCAGTACACATAGCGCAGTGTCAGTAGGTACTAGTACTAACATGGGTAGGCTTCCAGTCAGATAAGGATGGAGCTAAGAATCATATTACTGCATCAAGTTAGTGATGCCAAAATACGCTGCCATTGTAAAAGATGCCCTGGAATAAATAGTATCATATATGTTAGCAATGGCCATTAATTTCGTTTAGCCTCTACTTTGCTAGGTCATCCATGGCAGATAATCGACATTCCTTGGCAGCAGTGTACCATATATTGACAAGCTCAGCAAGTGATTTATAAACATGAAATGGGCACCTGTTATTAGTGCAGAAGGCATCTATTTATGGCCATGGTTTACCAACAATAATAAATTTAAATAACCAAACACTTTCTATTCTTTGTGGTTTACAGATCAATATTATTTACAGACATATGTACCAAACATTGAGAGTAAAGTTGAGCAAACACTACTGTACCCAAGTATCTCAGGTTAGCTAGTTTCCCACCATTGCCAGCTCAGGTGGTCCAAAGTTATACAATAGAAATGGCTAAGATTAATGAACTAAATCATTCAGCATTGTGTGGAGTTACTCTTGAGGGAGTTTTGATTACTAGTTACTGAAGCATAATTAGTGCCATGGGGACGGTTCTAGTGTTTTTAGATACCCAACTAGTGTCTCTTTCCCACCTTTCAAACCATAGTTATGTGAGATTAAATATTTCAAATAAACTTGAACCAATTTTACTTCTTGACAAAATAGAAATATTATTTCAAGGATTTAACAGGATTAAGCTGTGCCTTAGTCCATGTGAACTGCCCAATCCTATAGAATTCAGTCATGTATTACTACTTCAACCCCTTGGTATATGTTTGTTCAAACACAACTTTTACAACTTGTCATTGTCTGCAGAAAGGGGTGTAGTGAACAACCAGTGCACTGGAGCAGTGGTGGATTAATTAGCAAGTGACAAAACAAGGGGTACATATGCTACACAATCAGCAGTTTTACATTGGAGTGCAATAATATGCTGCTGATACTGTTA
This sequence comes from Bugulina stolonifera, assembly GCA_935421135.1. Taxonomy (NCBI): domain Eukaryota; kingdom Metazoa; phylum Bryozoa; class Gymnolaemata; order Cheilostomatida; family Bugulidae; genus Bugulina; species Bugulina stolonifera. The sequence continues at coordinate 4,495,718 of OW285190.1, read as the reverse complement.
TTATATCTTTAGAACTTATATAATTTCTTGGAGTTGTGCTCTCCTACAAAACTATAATTTTGTTTTATAAATGAATTCATTTTTATTATGTTCTTTAGTACTACAGGTAGTAGCTTGCCTATTATAGTACTAAATCTTATAGATGACAAGATATTGCAATTATATAGTAGTCTATTTACTGATATGAAACCAATATAGAAGTCAACCAAAATTTATGAAAGCATGCAGGATTTGCCTCTCTGCATGTTTCAATGAAATATTTAGGAACCGAGAACAAAAGTCCGTCGAAATTTGCTCAGAGGAATTAAATTTATCTTATTGAGTTGAATAATATAACTTAATTTAATTCCATACTTAAGGCGGACCCCTGCCCAGTGTCTAGTTTCAGGCTATATCTGCAAACAATCAGTTGAACTGCGAGAGACAGTTCGGGAGATTTTTTCAATATACTGAAAGAAACTTGATCCTGGCACACTTATACCTCATGTCATAAGAAAAGCCAGCCAAGAAATAATAGGACACAATAATGAATATTGATAAGTAGGGGGCGGGTTGTGAAGTTTCACACCCCACCCCTAAACTGATTGTGTGTTTGAAGTTGATCTCTTATCTATTTGAGTGAAACAGATGTTGTGTTCAACTTACTTGTGTATAAAAGGTTTTTGTAGTTACTCAGTCAATGTTAATATTTGCTTTAGAACAAGCAATGATTAGGGTGATTGAGTTGTAGAGATAATACTTAGCATAGCTACACTCTAACCTTTATTAGTTTTAAATCAAGGCTAGTATTTGCTTATTTGTACCTTTGTAAAAGGTGTAAAAGGGTCTGGTCTAATTACCCCCTCCGGCCAGGTTTTTGTAGTACTAACAGATTCAAAAGTTGTGTAGGCCTACAGACTTTTAAATTTAACTTCTTTCATGCTTACTGTCTATGTACATGTATATTATGTAGGCTATATAATGATAGACTCGCATTCAAAGCGCACTGGCTACCTTTTAATTTAATGTACAGGTACATCCATAATAAAATTTTACTTTTGCATCAAAATAGCGGAAGTCCCGTCTTCCCAGCAAAGTAGTTCGGCTAAAAAAATCTGTGGCTTTCAGTAAGTTCCCTTCGTAAACAAGTGTTTCGTAATACCAAATCATGAATCGATTTTGAGACACCCAGTGATAAACCTTGTGTGCGAACCGGCTATTATTATTAATGTTCTAATACTGAGTGAAACAGAATTGAAGGTTGGTTCAATTGTAACATTAGTAAATCAAAGTTCAGTGAACTAACTTTTTTAGAAGTTAACCTAGTATGTTTATGATTAGCTGGTCATATCTTATAGCACAACAAACAGTTCCATAATTCGTGCTGGTAGGAAGAGGAACTTCCTCCGGTCTCTGTTTAATCCTATTGTTCACAAGTAAGTTTGGTATGGACAAGGCTGCTTGGTAATCAATTGATCAGCAATCAGTGATTGATTTTCCTCCTGACTCCGTTGATTGGAGTCTAGGGTGACAGTGATACAACAGTTGCTGTTACTAGCCCCCTCCCCCTGCCAAGTTTATCTGATGCCAATAAGGTAAGTGTAGATTCAAAAGAAGTGTATTCAGGTAAAGGTGGGCAAAGTCTTCAGACTAATAAACTAGTTGACTCCTGTGGAATGGGAAAGTTTGGCAAGTATGATCTGGTGTGTTGGTGACAGACTTGTTATTGATATATATATAACTCTCAACACTAGATTTTCAATGTTAGTTTTGCTGTAATTGCCACTTTTTGTCATCTGATTAATCTCTCATCAGTGCCCTTTAGATTGAACAGTCAAGCAGACTGCACGCAGGTTATATAATTATACAGCCATCATACAAATAGTCCAAATATAATATAAGCAATTGATGTCAATTAAACATGTTTGTATAATATATAGTACATCTGATATCAACATAAGTAGGGAATAATATTAAGTTGCCAAAACTGCCACTGCCTGATGTTATTATCTGCTCAATCAGACAGAGACATTTTAATAACTGGTAGATGAACTACTGTGTTGTATTTTATTTCCCAATATATTACATAACATACAGTAATGAGCTGCATGGCTGGATACTCAAACACTAGGTAACTGGTTAGTGATACTATGTAATCTCCCATAATGTATAAATACAGGAGTTAGTAACCTGGTAATCACCTCGATCAATCATCTAACTGATTCACTGCCCAAAATATCAACTAATCCCTTCTATAATGCTGCATTAGTTAATTACCACAGATTGTGTTGCTAGATTTAAATTTAGAAAATTCAAAACAGTTTCAAAAATTGTTGCTTGTTTTGTTAACATTGATATAAATTCAGATATTTGAAAAAAATTAATGAGTAATCAATCTATCTCTTGTATGTGATTATGATAGTGTGTGCTATAAATAGAATGCTATAATGTCCATATCTTATCTACCTTCAACTCATCAGTACTACTAACTACCCACTAACAATGGCCTTATACTAAATGGTCCCAAACAACACCTCCTACCAGCTTGTAGCAACAGATAAGGGCTATTGTCTACTTGTTGTACAATATACTAGCTGATACTATGTAATCTGTATGACTATTCTCAGTCAACTCTCACCAATGTTGTGAGAAAATTCAAATCTACCTACTGATTCTGGTGAGAAACCAATAATTGTTTACTGTGTTGTGGGCAAACAATATGGCATAGACTGATTCACAGCCCTTTGTTTCTGTCTCTATAGGGAATGGTAGAATTAAGTAAAGTATCATACAATTACAACATAAACTACTCACCAAAATCGCTGGCACAGTAGCTGTATAAGATTTCCTCATCTGTACATGGTCTACAAGCTACAAAACACAAAACAATTATATACGGGTATAAAAAATTGTTTATTATCACCATTAGTGCAGCAAAGATGTAAAAATGTATGGTCACACAATTTCTGACTATCAGGTTGAAAATTGGCAGCATAAAATGCTAGTCGATTAGTCAGCACTGATGTATAGCATTACAATACTGAGGAGTGAATCATGGCTCATAGCATACTTCAAATAAAACCACAGCTATTCATTCTCAGCTGTTTATATTAAACATAGCACCTTTCTCTAGCTATTTGTTACAGGCCAAGTTTGGTTTTGTTTTAGTATATAAATTACTAACTTTCTGTCATTCTAGAGAACCATTGGTAGTTTATCTAAACAATTCAATGTTTACATTTCAATCTTCCTAAATAATTACGCTTGTCACAAACATGACTGATAGATGGTTTACAAAAAACCTTTGTCTGTTTATGGACAGGTATATTTACAGTTAGACTAGTGCCTTGATTTTTGGAGATTAAATTTTGGTTTTGTTTGAATAAGTGTGGGGATCTGATACAGTGATTAGAGTAGCCAGTCTACTACCTCAGCCAGACCTATCTCTACTGCATCAATCTAGCGAGAAGGAAACCCCAGTGGGAGATGGCAGCACTTTCCCATTAATACTTGAATAGTACTAGATTTAAAATTTATAGATGCAGAAAGTTCCCATGCTAAGAACTAGCGTAGAATATTGAATATTATTTACGTCTTTTATGAAGCATGGTGTGAGTAGAGTCTCGTGAGGTTTGATGAAATATTTTTTTCGGAAACGAGCAATTGAAAAGGCTACTGATAGGAAACACTATCCAGTATTAAACATTTCTTTTCACAGAAAATTGACATTTGAGTGCTTGTCCCGTTGGCGAGTTTTGTTTGAAATATCCAGTGTACCGACAGTCTAATTGATATTCATTTCTTTTATAGATTCCTAAATCCAAACTTGAGATTGAAACACTTTGAGGATTATCTATTTTCTATGAATTTGGTGACAATGTTGTTTTGAAATTTGCTCAAAGCCTCAACTTTTCAATAGTTTTATGAAAGTATTGAACAAGAATATTGCAGCATTTAGGTTTATTATTAACTTTGTAAAACTAACTAAAACCTTATATGATCAAAAGAACATCTCCTTTGGGTAGTCACTAGATTGAGGGCAAGTTTTGTATGATATCTGTCTTGCCGCAGATAGACTGTCACAGGTCATTGTAGTCCGACAAAGATAAATAATAGGATAAGACTTGATGAAAAAGATTCACCAGACTGAAGAAGTAAACTGGAGGGCTACATGTGTAACTTGACTATTAGGCATGTCTCTGTATACTCTGCGTTCAACTTGAGGCTTTTATCAACATCAAAACATATTCAGTGGCAGGTGATTCCTCCTTCAAATTACTTGAGCTATCTTTACGCTTATCAGGTATCACTCTTGTAAAGGAACAAAATCCATTGCCCTAGAACTTAGTAAAATGGAGTATTAACTTGAAGGGCAGGGTACTGCACCTCTCGACTAGAACAGTATATTTTTTAGAAGTATTTATAGGTGTGGGTTGGAATCACTGATATATCACCCCTTGTGAAGCTCTTCAAAACTGGAGCTATTTGATTGATTGCTATATGTGGATGGGATTATAGGCTATTTACAAATACCCAGGCACAGTTCTATGTTTTAGGATGCACATAACAAAGTAATGAGCATTTCAAAAAAGAGTGTAATACTTAGATATTTGATTTATTAAGGGGTAACCGTGGTAACCAGCCTATTGAAACAGTAGATATTCAAATTAGCTGGTTTGAGGTTGGTAGCAATTATAGCAATATACTCCCTACAGTTTTTTAATCAGTGGAAATGTTACTTATAATTATATTGAGTGGTAGAAAGTAGCATATGACCTCTCTACATTAGCCACTAGCTTAGCAATGTGTTACTCATTACTGGACCCCAGTCTTCATAATCAACAGCAGATTCCTTAGAACCAGTTCCAAAGATATTTGCATGAAACAACCAAAATAACCCATTACTAGGCCAAGGGCAGATATGGAGATATGATCTTAGTCTAAAGAGTGTTACAGTTCTCCATCAGATGATAATAAAACAGGTTTGCCCTATTTTATTGTTATTAATATTCCAGATGCTTTATTGTAGTATTTCATTACCAAATAATATACAGTATCAGGCTGATCAACATAACACTGTATGCTGATGAGAATGTGCAATATGTATTAACATTCCAGCATCTATACATCAAATATTCTCTATACAAAAAATTATATTCAGTTTAGAAACCAAATGGCCTGTTGATTGAAGCCAGTTGAAGTACGTTTAGATCGATCCACAGGTGGTTCACTGGGTACCATTCTGGTGGCATATTCTGTTTTTATAAGTTTTATGCAAATTTATTGCTTTCAGTATGTTTTTTACAATAATTTTTCAAGATTGATCACCAGTTATGCATATTTGCAATAATAGGCTACCATAACTACAGTAATACAATATATCATAGGGTTCTGACTAACTGCACCTATTTTAATGGTTAGCCAATTACTTTTGCTAGTAACCACATTACTAGCTACCAAAGGAGCTGATCCATCATATATTTAGCCAGTAACCAATTACAGTGTCACTTAAAGAAACCGCTGCTATGATATTATGCTAATTTTACTTTCTGATAAAAACTGTTTAGAAAACAATACCTACTGTGGATTACACTCCCAAAACGCTGCTGATTGTCATTATGACAGCAAAATCATCCCATTTATGATGAGATGCCATAGCCTGCATAGTCACTAGCTATCGCAGTCATATAAATAACACATAAGTTTGGTAACTGATCTTACATGTGTACGTATATTATACTTTATAGGAAGTAACAGTAACATGACATAAGTACAATGATAGCCTACTTACCATCGTCGCCATATCTGGGTCGCGTCTCGATGTCATATTCTATAAGAACTTTACTTGAGACAAAGGCGCCGGCATCTGGTTCAACAAATAGCAGTGTGTCACCGTATGCAGGGAAACACAATGCACGCTTCTGTTGTTGCTTGAGAGATTTTGGTTCTGATATAGTTACTAGTCTCTTTGGTATGGAATCTCCACCCACTTTGCTGATTAGAGCAGACGTTCCTGTACTAGATGTCTGTATACATAGCTGATGTTCTTTTACTGGACCTTTAATGTTTATGAAGAGGCCACCATACGGCCCGTTCCATTCTACGCTACCTGCGAGACAATCTGAGTCTATTCTCTTTACCCCTTTTCCTTCACCAGATTCATCCCTATTACAGAAGAAAATATGATGCAACAATATTAGTGAACTTTTTTAGAATTAAATGTATAAATGCTGAAATTGCCTGTAAAATATTTTGTCATGTCCATACTTTTGTTTCCATGACGATATGGATGAGTCACTAGCTCTGTAATGTGTTCAATACTTGCCAAGCTTGGACTTCATCAAAAGATAAACATAACATTAAAATATTTTTGTTTCTGATTTGATGACCTGCCGATGTAACCTAAGATGGCTCACTTATGTTGAGCTCACAGCTCTCTGTCAACATGAAAGTCATCATTTGCTAGTTCAAACAACTTCATCATCATCATATTCTAATCAAAGACAGGTTTTTTGTTTCATAATAACCTGTCATGCGTATAAGACATAAAGATCACAAAACTATTATGACAGCTTCCACTTTTTCTATGGATATTAAAACTCCATAAACCTAAGACAAAAACACTCTCAAACCACTAACAATAGATCAAGCATCCAGAGCTCATTGACTCAATGACATTTCTGACACCAGTATCTGACATCTAAACTCCAAAGCATTCCAGAATACAAATATATATTAACAATTAAATATTACACCTACATGTCTTGTTTTATATGCATGTACATGTAATGTGTCTGACATTGTAGATAAATGAATTATTACATAATATTCCAATAATATTTCCATATCTACACCCAGTGACCATCTACAAGAGCAACTTGAAACGAGAGAAACAGCGACTTTCTTCATGTCAGCAAGTGCAAACTAATTCTACAAAAGCTAACAAGTTACTCCATCTTCTATTTTGGGATTTGCAACAAAATATTGAGAGCTGCTCCAGTCCAACAGGGTAGACTGCTGGCTATAGGCTATATACAATGCTTGGCCACTCGGCCTCCTCAAGTATTTGAGCAGAGGTTTCCCTATTTGTCTATGCAGAAGTTGAGGAGTGTGCTTTTTAGCTGAGCCGTAATATCGTTAATATCGTCACGATAGTTAAACTTTATTGTTATTTACTCTAAGTGCAGTAATCTAGGGTTTGCTTGACTAGATTCGTACTCATGTTTGAGGACAAATATTTGAGTTAGACTTGAGGAGGGAGTGTGATAAAAGGAACAAACTGGTCTGCTGTTATGTCAGGTGAGAGTATTGAAATTTGATTTGCTCAACAAAACCTTTCATTTGAAATACTAGTGAAGAAATGTTGTCAGTGGATTCTGAAGTGTCAAACACTAATTTGGCATCTTGGAAGCAGGTAAAATTCCACAAACATGTTACAAAGCAGGTAAAAATCCACAAACATGTAATAAAGCTCTTAAACCCACCATTCTTACCAACACAAACCTAACTACCACGTAATCTCTAGTAGGGGCATTTCTGATGGGATTACCCTTGGCTGAACATGTACTAAGCATATTGTTCTATTCTTACTATATAGACAGAAGACATACAAGGTAGAGGATTATTGCTAAAGTGTAGGTAAGCAAGGAAGTGGATAAAGACCACAATATACAATATACAGCTATTGGATGGTTATTGGCTACTTGTGGGAAAAGGTGGAAGAACATTGTCATTTCTCCATCACCAACCTGCTGTTTATTTTACTTGAAATTTCAACTAATACACAACTATCAGATGTGTTGAAGATACAATCACTCGCAATGTATATATTTATGCCCAACTTCCCCCTAGCTCCTCTATATGTCTTACACAACCCTGATTCATGTTATAATGAATGTATCATTTTGAATTTATAATTAGAATGTACCAAACTGATTTAACAGTCACTCCTCTCTAATAAGCATCATCATCATATCAGGAATAACCAACTAAACAAAGGAAGGTTACATCAGTCAATCCTATTCTAAATGATTTGAAATTGTCTAAAGTTGAAGTAGAATTCTGCAGTGAGTTATAAGAGGGGCACCTTCTACTCATGATTATATAATTACAGGACAAAGACTTTACAGATCAGTAAAAAGGGCCTATTCAAGTCTAGGTTATTCATCCAGGATTGAGTTGTGACACTCAATAGAGTAGGTAGACCAAAGACCCATGTAACCACAATTATTACTAGAGTTACTAGAGTTATACACCACAAAACACCAGCAAGTACCTGTCTGGGGTTGTCATTTGTAGTGTGACAGCACTATTCTATTATGGTCAGAAAATTGGCTGCCAGGTGATATTGGGGTCAAACACCAGCGAATACCACAATGAAAACCATGAATATAATAACATGATGTTATACAACTAAACCTACAGCTTATACATGTAAGTATACCAGTAACAGTGACACATAAACATCTACAGCTACAATAGTTAGTCTGGATATACTGTCTGATTAATACACATTATTAGAATAGAAAGAATAGGTGTTTGTTAGAATATATAACCTTATTATCATTATCATAATCGCTAGGATAGCCTATCATCATCATCTGATAGACTGACTCATATCCTATTATTGTTATATCATTATGAGTATAATAATATACCTCATTAATCTACATTACAAGTTATTACCTACAAGAAAAATCCTGTTTCTACTTCCTAATAATTCCACTAGAGGTAAACACTAGACTTAGTGCAATCCATGAGCCAAAGTAGTCTAGAAATACAGATGAAACTGTTCTAGGTCTCACTAGGTCAATTTCCAAACTACTAAAATATTAACATTTCCACCATCGCGTCAAGGAACTAAATGTATCATGTTTACTTAATATGTTAAATGTAGGTATAACTTACCAGATCTTGTGCTGACAGAGACGGTTCTGCGTACAACTAGATATGCAGACTAGGAGAGAGAAGGTAAGGCCAGCTAGGTGGCTGTAGAAAGACGACCAGAGCATGTCTGGTTCTACTGTAGTACTAATAGAGAGTGCGTCCCTCTAGCTAAGGTATAATATGTCATACAGTCCAGCTTCTTCACATGGTCAGCATCAGCGAGTTTCGGCCAAAGAAGCCCAGCTGTTCTCAGAGCAGATCTGAATAATAGAGTAATCCTGTGCTTTATTTTTGGTGATTCTGAAAATATAAGTTGAGGCTAAAGCTGGTAGAAGTGTGCTATTTCCCTGGTAGTTTGGGTGTGGTTATACTAGATGATCGTAACCCAGAAGTACTGTTCTGTCGAATACTTTCTTGGCTCCAATGTTAGTTTCCTTGAATATAATTATAGCAATGAATATAATCTTCGCTCAAGTTTGAAACTGTAATAATAATAATGTACTGGCTGCTTGCTTTAGTATTGCTACACTAACTGGTATTATACACTCCACTGCTGGTATTCAAATCATAATAATAACTATACACTGATTGAGGCTTTGATACACCCAACCAACTAGGATACGGCCAATCAATCAAGCCTCAGAGCTATTGTTGTCTCACCTAATGATAGGTTGGACATGTAATAATACCTCCTCTCCTCATGCTTAGCTGGGCATGTAATATTGTGGGCGGAGCCAAATAGACATTATTTATGCAGAAACATAACAGTTTATGGAAAAATTCAGAGCTCTTGTTTATATCATCAATATGTTATTCAATGCGGTCCAACATTTTTATGATACCAACATCCCAGCTGAAATATTGAACACTCTCATTCTTTCCCTTTTTAGCGAAAAGTTCCAACAAAAAGGAATATTTCAATTATATTATGGTTAAACGCTGTTGGCATCAATCAGATTTTTCAGACTCCTGATATTGATAGACTAAATAATTATTGAACTTACAATGGATGTAGTACAGCCATCTGAATATACATGTATGCATGTGTAAATACAAGCAGAGCTAGTATTTCTACAAGTCTTGTAATTTGTAATTAAGCCTTTGGCTGCCGGTATGTACAATGTATATTGAAATCTGCTTCCCTTTTTGAAATACACCTTGGGCATTAGATTATTATTACAATAATTACATATATAATAATTATTATGGTAGAACTAGTGTACAAGGTTCAGATTATAATGTAAGAAAGTTACTAATGTTAGGAAGTTGCCCTCTCATTACATACTTCATGACATAGTATGACAACTCCGTATTTAATTTCATAGCCTACTAAGGTTCTTTCCTATAATATATTATGTACAGTTTTTGGCAACTTGGTAACAGAATACCTCTTAAATAGTGTATATACGTATTTATAGGTTGGTAGTTGTATAGATTGTGATAGTAAAGTGCTATATGAGATTTTGTAGCCTGAAGAGAGATTGTGGAGATTAATAATATAGTCTATCCACATAGACACACATACAATGTACATGCACATCCGAATATATAAACATAAACGGAAAAGCAATAACTTCTTTTCAAAAGTTGCATCTTTGTAAAGAAATAAACTGCTATATTTGGTGTAATTACATATTCTCTATATTTTTGTTTAAAGCAAATTGTGTTATTAGTTATTATTATAATTATAAAATAGCTCAATAACACAGCTACATCATTCCACAGAATGAGGCGTTACTGCAAGTATAAAAATCCCAACTTTTCTCTGGTTTAACAATCCGATAGACAAAGTCGTGTTGGTTGAAGGCGGTGCACCTCATCACCTCCAATGGTACATGCCAGTACTTGCAGTAACCATCGTACAGGACGACATACGCGTCGATTGCTACTCGCTCTCCCACTGTCTTTGGCATCATTGCATCAGTCCACATTGGATATTTACTACCACAACTTCTGGTTTTAGGACAAGTATTGAGCATTCTGCTACCTGCAGCACCAGTAAATCTAAACCATTGCGTGTCCACATCGCAGGCATATCCATCCAGAGAATTCAATCCACCTGGTTTATAGTCACTCCCATTATGATCAAGTCTCCATGATTCTGTAAAGTTGGTAGCAGTCAGACATTCTGCAGGTTGTGGTGTTATCTTTTCAGCAAGCTTGAGTTGCTGACATGCCATGAGTTGTGCGAACGCTTCCGAATAAGTTTTTTGCTTGACCTCAAGTTGCTCGTCAAAACTCTCTCCGTCAGCTTCATCAGCTTCCACCTGCTTGAATTCGATCATTGGACATTCTGATTTCAATTCATTCTGTAGAATTCTTATCTTCAGATCATACTTGTCTAATTCATGTTTGTTGGACGCTGACAGAACGTCAGCATCACCTTCTGCCAATAGAGTAAGCAAGGCTATGATCATTAAGAACTTCATGTTTGTTGTAGAGCATTAAACGAGAAACGTTCCTATAGTTCAGACTTACAAGTCTATTATTAAAGGAAGTCGTGTGCTACTAAATGATTGGGCCGTCTGTGTCCAGATGTTCTTTCACAAAAGTATAAACTAATAGTCGAAGATTATATCAAGCTTGACTCAACCTAGCCTCATTTCCACAAAGCAATAGCATACACACACTTAGGGGTAGAGCAACCACCGGGTTGCGTGAACCTCAACTACATATGAACACTTACACGTATATCAGTAGCTTATCAGTTTCAGGTTTCTGCTAGTAGCGCTTTCTTTCACAATACCCTAGAATATAGTACATTACTATCTAATCTTCAGCAGGGCAGGTAGTAGTGTATATACAACCTAATGTAGTTATAAAGTAAAGCACAAACTAGAATCAATTGGGTTTGCCTTATGATGAACAAGTAGCCTCGCAAGTTACATTTACATGTAGAATGTCATAATATTAATTTAGAACAAGGCTAGTACTAATATTATAATATTAATTACTTGTGGTGGTGCTTGTCTATATTGACAATAATGCTGTACAATTTAGACGCCATTTACATGTACACATTTGAGAGATTGCCGAATTGAATATTCTACAGTAATAAGGGTAGCGTGTAATATATTATACACATGCCTCTACTGCAGCTGCAGACTGCAATACTATGAGTATAGTTTTTTATTAGGACATGCTTATGTACATTAGGTAGCTGATATACAAATAGTATAACCATCCAGAATAACAATTACTATATTTGTATATACAAAGTCATGCTGCCCAAGGCTGTGATGTTAGGCGTGAGAGAAGCAGTTCAATTGAGGGTTATCATCTCAATAACTTCTCTACCACTATGAGAAGACAACTTCTAAACTAGGTTATCTAACCACAACTTCTCAAATGGATCATCATTATTATGTGAAGAGTGCAATAGATGTAATATTGTTGTGGATGTGTCCCAGACGGCCCAAGGTCTGTACACAAGCCACCGACGACTTGTAGGTGCAGATGCAGAGAACAGCTACCTAGCCAAGCGACCTCTATGCCAAGGTATGTTTCACATGATTAGCAATGTTCAGATTGTCAATGCAAAGCATAGCTCAGAGTATACATATGTAAGTATGCATAAGAGTGTATTGTATGAACTTGACAGCTTTTATAGGTAAAGATAACAAAGAAAGTCCTCTACTACTTCCGGCGGGTTCCCGGTAGTTTACAGATAGGATAGCCCGTTTAGAAAAGTGGACAACCCAAGATAGACACAGGATAGTTAAGGACAAGCATTTTAGTTATTTGAAGTAATTTGTAACAATTTAGAGTTGTGCTCCCTTGTAATCCTCTACTCTCTAATGCTAGGGCCACACTGACGCGATTTTTTGTGCGAATAGCGAATTTTGGCCAAAGGCGAATTCGCAAATTATAATCGAACGTGCCACACTGCAAAAGCTATAAGCGAATTCGCATTGATTTCACCCAATGAGGGATCAGAAGTTATTATCCCCGGTCACGTTTCTCATTCACTGCAGAACTAGAACTCCGAAAAATGTAAAATAAAATTATAATTAAAATAGAATAAAATAAAATAATTATTTTATTCTTACTTTCATTTGTTTTACACAATTCTTGCAAACGGAAGTAGTCATTTTATTCATCAGTTAAAATAAATATTTTAATATAATAATTTAAACTCATGATTTATTAAAAATCCGTGGCTCTGAACACGTGACAGTAACGTGACAAGTAAAAATTGGCCAATCATAAATTAGCGAGTTGCGAATTAGCTGATTTAGATCAGCGAGTACGAAATCGCTAATTTTGCGCGAATTCGCAAAAAATTTGCGATTTGCGAATTCGCCTTTGGCCAAAATTCGCTATTCGCACAAAAAATCGCGTCAGTGTGGCCCTAGCATAATCACAAAGAAAAAACCGCCTGGACGGGGTATCGAACTCAGAACTTTCGTTTTGTGAATCAGCACTCTACGCTTTGAGCTATCAGGTGCAATAGCTTTATTAGCAATTATAGTTGAGCAGTCTAGTGCAGTGTGAACCCTGGAAGCAATTATGCATGTCTTGTATTTGCAAAATACCAATGTGTCATAGGGCATAGCAAGTGTTTGCTGCCACACTGCACAATAATAATAGGACTTGCTAGAATCACTAGCTTCGGGTTGAGTCTGCTTGCCTAGAACGATTGCTCTGTAACAGGACGATGAGAAGATGATTTTATCTGACTAAAAGGTAAGGTATTTTTCATTGTTTTGTAATAAAGCACTTTGTTGCTTGTGAAGCTTTTGTGAGCTGCATACTGTTGCACAAGTACCATGTCCATGGCTATATTTTAGATTTAGACTTACTCTACTGTCACAAAGTACATCATGTACTTACAAGTAAGGTGCAATATGGGTATTATTAGTCCTAATTACTATTTAGGTAGAATTTTTACTTACTTCCTCATCCCTTCATTTTTTTAATCCTGGAAGGATTATTTTCATAGATGTAATGCCAGAGTTCGAAGTGTGGTTATACATGAGTATAAGGTGTGTAAGCACCCTAATTTTAATGGCCACTAGGTGTGCTCCCTCATTTTAATAGCTAGTTTTTGCCCAAACTGTCACTGTGAATTTGATAGTGTATAGTGCTTGACTATCATTCATAGGGTTTGGAGTTTATATCACACTAGAGCAAAATTTTTGTTTCATTTTAGTAGTTCACAAATTTCTTAGCTACTGTAAGATAACTGGGATAGCTCTACAATACGAACCTGTAAGATTGCATTCACCGTGTACCTGCCTTATTTGTTCCACAGTCTGCTGTAATGGTATTTTCAGCCTCAGATGAAAATGAGGGTATCATATCAGAATGAATTACAGCAATTAGCTAATGACTTTGCAACGAATGAAATGTTTTGCCAAGTCTCAGAGTTAGGCGGGATTTTGAAACCTCGCTTTCACATCATTACCTATCCCCTCATTCTCTCAAAGCTTATCTAATTCTAAAGGGGTTATTTCCCAAGATGTATAATGCTATTATCAGCCTGACCTAAGCACATATCGATGGAACCAAGAGGCCACAAGGATGAATAATGCTAATCGCTTTAAAATGGATGACAGTTATGATGATAAAATAATTACTTGGCAGTACATCCTGCCATTTGAGAGCATCTGATTGCAGCAGCTTAGCATAGCGGCCTAAATATGCCTGGTTATTTCAAATAAAAGTTTTATTTTATTTTACTTGTAGAATTCCTGGATCTTTGAAGTTTTATATGCTTACGAGCTGGATATAGAATAGGTTCTTATCAGCGGCTTCAGCTGGCTAGGAACAATACTCCACCTTTGAGGCCATAGTTATGCACAGGGAGGTACAATGCAGTGTTTGTGCAGCCATTGAGACCATCAAATAGACAGCTCAGAAGTAACAGCTATCTTGGCTTCAGTTATGAAAGCCAGCAAATGAGTTGGTGCCTATCATAACCTACTTATCAGTTACGGTTTGGTGCAACCATTGTACATACATGTACATGTACCATACATATTAATACATGTATTATATAGGCTACATGTATGTATTTTTGAACCAGTTATGCTCCTTTTACACGCATAATGCATTACTATGAATAATATTATGATCTCTTACTACATAAAACATTTGAGCTGCTTTTACTCTAGAACATTTGTGTATATTTACAAGTATATTTTTAAACTGCATACTGTACTTGCTTTTTCAGAAATAAATTGTCTGTACTACTAATTATTTGCAATATTTTATGAACCACGGGTAACTTTAGACATGGAATGGGGGACTTTGCTCGGCGAGCACCACTTTCGACCTTGTATCCATGCAGTAGCAGCTAATTAGCTCCAACTTTTGTTGGATTTGTATTTTGCAATTACAATTGCTTGTAACCTGGTTGTGCTTGACGGGGAACAAATTTCAGCCTCAGAGCATAATGTTCATGTTATACAATCAGGGCTGTAACAACCAGGGGGGCAAGGTAGGCATTTGCCACCCCAGAAATCTGTCCAAAAGCAAAAATTTGTTGGAATAAATTCTCCAAAGGTGACATTTGTACACATTGATCACACAGTTATGGGCAGTGTTATAGTCTAAAAGACAGTATAAGCGGCCTGTGATCCTGCATATTTGACTGGAATTTGTTAGAAAACATTTTAAGCTATTTTTAGTATCTGTCTGGGCAGTCCGATACTCCGGCCTGGGCTTTTGCCCCATCAGCCGAAAATAGTTGTTACAGCCCTGTATACAATGTATGATAAACTCTCATCTTTTAAAAGAGCGGTTTAAATACTTTCGTGGCAAGAATGAGGTATGGGTTGAAGTGTTTTTAAAATCTACACCTAACATACTTCTTTTAACTTTTGGAAAAATTATTTTTTTTTCTCTCTAAAACCAACTAAAATATGATGTGATAGATGTGAACCCCAGAAAACAGAGAGTTCAATGATTTTTATGTCCTGTTAATGCATACATTCACCTGTAAATAAATCGACAACATAGGCCCTACATCTTTGCACTGTAATATGTACATTGTACAATGTGCATCACCTCAAATCTTGAATTTTCTGCTGAAGGTTTGAAGGTAGTATTCACTGGCCTAGCCTATCTGGATACCTCTGCTTTACAGTATAATAGTATGCAAGATAGGGTGAAAGGTCATTGAAAGGAATGCATATTTTTTATGGGTTGTCAGGAAAAACAATTATCAATCACTACTTACTAGTTCAACACAGGGATCTGCTGATTAGTCAATCAATAGACTAGCTCTTACTGGACAATGTGTGTGTACATGTACTAACAGTACGGTGTACACTGGTTGCTATAGGAAAAAGCAAATTTGGTTGATTTTGTGAAAGCCACTTTATATTGTTTCATGAACATGTAATTTACTGAGAACTGTTGTAATGTAGAGTTAACACACCAGCTTCAATTTCAACCACATTCAACAATACTGCACATGCATAATGTACATGTAAATACATTGTAGATGTTAAAGTGAGTTTTACATGCATGTGCCTTGTGTAAATATTGCACACCAATGGCCTCTGATCTAATTACTTGTAAATATCAGTGTATAGGTACAACAAAGGCCTGGGTGATGTTGATGAGAAAATGAGTCAATTATTAGCTGTAGGCTATCTACATGTAGGACTGCATTTAACATGGAAGCACACATGATTTTCAATAACACAGGGAAATTAAATGACATAATATTATTAGCAAGTAAATGCATATGTTTTGGTGAGTAAATGATAGTTTGTCTGTGAAAACAGCAAAACCATGTTGTAACAATACACCTTGCTAGAGGTACATGTATGTTATAGCATTTATAACCGCCACACTATGCTCAAACATCATTGTAAACCTAAGAAAATACATATTCATATCCTTAATCCGAAAAAATGAAGCGTGTCCATGTTGTGTTGGTTGATATGTTAGCACCAAATGTAATGAAACTAACTTACAATGTAATGTTGATGTTATATGTCGCAAGACTGGAGAAAAAAATTGATAAGCGTAGACCAAGGATTGAACTTGAGCATATACCCACACTAACTGCCGCCCTTGCCCACTGGACCACCATTCAAATGTGAAAAATCTGTGCTAAAAACCATGGCAGTAATTGCGCTGATGATATGTGATTGATTGGCAGCATATCAAACATGTCAGTTGGCTCCAAAAGTAACTGTCACGCACTGCCGGCTGCGCTGATCTCTGTTATTATTGCTACTATTAATAGAGCTAAACCATGCACAGCAACAATGAACAACATGAATATTGAGCAGGAATTTGATACAAATCTAAAGTGAAATTGGAAATTTCCAAAGACAACCTTTTAGAATTATTTCTTAGCTACAGGATGGTGTAAATATTATTCATATACTGTGGTTTTTCACCCATCCAGCAGTAGAACACTGTACCCATATCTTTTTTGATGTTTTCTGGTATTACACAAAAAATAAAATAAAATTTAAAAAAACTAAAAAACCAACGTTTTAGATTATATTAAGAGGA
Source organism: Bugulina stolonifera (assembly GCA_935421135.1). Lineage (NCBI taxonomy): Eukaryota > Metazoa > Bryozoa > Gymnolaemata > Cheilostomatida > Bugulidae > Bugulina > Bugulina stolonifera. The sequence continues at coordinate 4,478,375 of OW285190.1, read as the reverse complement.
TTCTAATGATATATTATTTGTCATTGTGGAGTAAAAATTGTCCGTTTCATGGGGAGAACAAAATTTATATATAACATAAAGGAAAGCCTTAATCATTAAAATGATTGTCCTTATCTATCCTGTGGAGCCATCCTTCCAGATATAATATTATGTATAAATTACAAACAATTTATGATCTTTTTATTCATGAATCATATAAATAATATTATAATACATCTACATGCACATGTCTAATATTGTAATGAACGACCCCCAGTTCGTTTGCCCGCCAACGACCCTTAAGGTCGTCGCACCCTTTACTACACTAGAGAAGTTAGTTTTATATATAAAACTAACTTCTCTTAATATCATCTTTATTATATACTTACATGTATACGTAGCATAGATAATGTCATTTTAGCTACACGAAATATGGTATGGTAGAAGTAAATACAATGTACATGTAGGTACCATATACTAAAGGGTGTATCATGTAGCATGTAAATTGTAATATTGTGGTGAAACAGCCTCCGTGGTAATGGCACCTAGGCCAGCCGCACTGACTTTTACTATTGTTCTTGTAATTGCCAACTCAACCTGTCAATTTAATATTATATTATACACATACTGCTTTTATAATGTTGTTATATTCATGTAGCCTACCACTATCATTGTATTATTATTGTTATTGTATGCATTTTATACCATTGTAGTTTTTACGGTCAGAACTCGTTATTAGCAAGCAAATAAACTTGTTAAAAGAACTTTACTGATCTGAGTCCTGATCACGTCACAAAACAATCTCCGAATTAGTCGCTGTAACTCTACGCTACGTCTAAGATAATCTACAATCTACACTATAAAGAGCACCCATAACTGTTCACTCTTTTATGCAATGAGCAGAAGGTACACTTGGTCGGCCTCTACCACCTTCCAAGCCCTTCACATACGTGTAGCCCTCGGCTCTCGTATGATCTAGCACTCAAAAACATTACAATATGTACTGTATTACATAGCATGTGTCATGTAATGTGTGCTGTATTTATGGTGGGGGGGGGGGTGTATTTACCTGTTTACACTAACTAGAAGGCAGCCATATATAGAGTTATAAAAATAATGCTATATGTGTACTCATGCATTCATAGCAATAAAATCAGTGCAATAGACTAATTCATTCCACAAAAACCATAATTGCATTTAAAGTTGGGCCCTATGGCTCTGTAGATGACTTTGTAGATCAAATCATAGGTATTAAACGAGCATCTCATCACATACACCGGAACTTTCCAGAACCTACAGTCTTCTCTAAATACTTGAAACGTGTTGATGATCGTTGTGTCACCAACAAACATTGGCATACTCTCTGCATCAGTCCAAAGAGGAAATGCTGTACCACAACTCTTCCATTTAGGGCACCTGTCCAGCATTCTGTTACCTGCAGCACCAGTAAATCTGAACCACTGAGTGGCATTGTGAAAGTCACAGGAGTGTCCTTTGTAGGAATTAACTCCACCTGGTTTAAAGTTGCTTCCACTGTGATCAAGTCTCCATGATTCTGTAAAGTTTCTAGCAGTCTGACATTCAGCAGGCTGGGGCTTCAACTTTTCTCGCTGACACCTGAGTAAATCTTTAAAATAGTCAGCATATATTTTCTGCTTATCTTTCAGTTCATCTTCAAAGTTGTCTTCACCTGTCTTATACTCTCTCTTCTTGAAGTTTACCATTGGACATTCAGATTTCAACTCATTCTGCAGAATTCTTATCTTCAGGTCATACTTGTCTATTTCCTGTTTGTTGGACGCTGACAGAAGGTGAGCATTAGCAACTACACCCAGAGTCAGCAAGGTTATAGCAGGTACCAGTCTCATCGCTACATGTACAACTATTAGTGGCTACGGCAACAACTAAACTGGTGTGTGCTCCAAGTGCAATCTATTTCCTTTTGACTAATGAAAATGGCTACTAGAGCTGATCAAATGTAGGATTGATATTTGCTTAGCTATCACTTATCACAATCAGTTGCTAACAAACTTTATCTTACAATTATTATTATGCTTTCAGAGTTTGGTATATAGGTGCAAGTACATAAACATTATTATTAGAGCAAACATGGAATGTGCTTGCTTCTATGGACCCAGTCAAGAAATATTATTATTTTGCACATATTATACGCACTGTTACATCCAGCAGTTGAAATTCTCTAGGAAATTGCTATTACTTTAGTATTACTGTACCACACTGCAAATGGGGACATGTGGTGGTTGTAGTTGGTGTAGTAGTGGTAGTCATTGTTGGTTGTAGTTGGTGTGGTGGTTGTACAATGTAATTGGTGTGGTGGTTGTAGTTAGTGTAGTGGTTGTAGTTGGTGGTTGGCTTCACCAAGAGGAGAGAAGAAGCTATACCTATGAGTTTAAGGCAGTGTCTTCCACCACCAAGCATGTGTTACACAGTGCATACAGACATGCTGCAGCAACTGTGCATTCAATTGCAAAAAGCTGCTTATCAGAATCACTCCAAGAAATAATAAATCTACCTGAATATTTCACAAATTTTATTAATATTAATAGTAGATAAATAGAGCTGATACAGACTGGCATAATATAACATGACTGTGCAATTGGCTACCCTATGTAGTATAGTAATGGACAGTGCGATATAATAAAATTATATTAAAATAACAACTGAAAGAATATAAATACAAAATAGTCTACGATATATTTTTAAGCCAGGAATCTTATTTTGAGCAGTCAGAGACTTGTTTCAAATCCATGAAATCCCAGTCCCTGACTAGGGCTTGAACCCGGGGCCTCCACAGTACCTAGCACAGCGAGGCATTGTAGGGGCCTCGGGTTCAAACCCCAGTCAGGGATTGATATTTTCATGGATTTGAAACAAGTCTCTGACTGCTAAAAAATAAAGTCCTTGCTTAAAAATACATCATATAAAAAATTGCCAAACCCCTTAACAAAATAGTCTAGAATTTAACTTGATAACAACAATAATCCAAAGTTATAGAAATGTATTACAACAATCATATTTGAATATTAATTTATAAAGTAGTTTAGCACTTCCCGTTCTACGTTATACGAGAGGATGTATGCATTAGTAAGACCAAAGACTAACTGCACCAGAAACAATGCACAGGAGAGCATAATATTGGAGGTATTGGAGTGGGAAGCCATTATACTGGGATGCTGGACGCTATTACACTATTACACTGCTGCTACTTATTATAACACAGTAAATATGATGAATTACATCATGGAGACAGAGGTTACACCGCCAGAGGAGATCTATCACTTCACAGCGTTAGATACTTAGTTGCAGCATTGTCAGCTATAGTATCGTACACTACAAGTTGAATAACACAATACGTTTCATTGCTGTATTAACAGTCTGAAAATATACATGTACATAATGCACAACATACGTTGTATATATGCATGTACATGTATGTGCGTGTGTGTTATATATTTTGCAACAAATGAATTTAACAAAACAAACCACCATATCAAGAGGCCCTATATAACAGTGGGTACAACTATAAGCTTACCTACACTAGACCAAATACAACCAGAAGGTAAGTAACTAGGTTCAATGCCCTTCACAGTGCTAACATAAGGACTAATATACACAAAGATATCTTAACATCGTCTACTATCCAAACTCTATAAGAGTTTTAATAAAAAAATGTAAAGTTAAGCTAGTCCTGCATGCCAAATATAGAACCAATAATTGATGGCCACAACAAACACAAAGCGAGATGGGCCAAAGTCCAACCTACCAGCACCAACATAAACAATACTATAAAATGTAATCACAGAGTAAAAGCAAACTGCCCACTGAATGGCCACTACTAAAAGTTTATTATACCAAGCCACCATAACTAAACTAGCTAATGACACCTATTAAACTCATGTAGGGCTACGTCCATAGATTATAAGACTAGAGTGAAGAACTACAAGACAAGTTTCCACCTCAGTAACAAAAGAAACAGCACAGAGTTGGGTAAATACATTTTGGAACTAAAGGACAGCAGGACAAGTTTGAAATCAAGTGAAAAATAAGAAACGTCTGCGGAACAAACTCCAACATAACAGGTACGATGTATGTGTAACCACTGGTTGCTTTGAAAAACACCTAACCATTACAAAGCCAGAGTTATCCTCTCTTAACAAACACAATGAACTCTTCAGCCAATACCACCATAGAAGGAACCTCTTGCTTGCACATGCTAGACAACAATGAGTAGTAAGCAGCATATGATAAACAACCACCACATCATACCATTAAATACCTAAGTACTGAAGAGTGCATGCGCACCAAACAGAAGTACAAGCAATGGATAACTACATTGTATCAGTGAAACCTACATGCAATATCTCAGCACATTAGTCACCATAATAATATACATTGTATATACATATGAATACATACTAGATGTATGTCCTCTATCCACCCACCTACACTTACAGGAACACAGTCTACAGGTCAAGGACACTATTTAACAGGTCACTTACGCTAGAGCTATCTCTCCTATTGCCTGTTGAACGGCCTGCCCTCGAGGAGGAAGGTGGGTGTTGACCACCACGTTGAGCATTGTGTGGACGTTGTTGTGGGTATTGTTGCTGTTGTGGGTATTGTTGCTGTTGTGGGTATTGTTGCTGCTGTTGTCGCTGTTCCATTTCCACCCGTCTTTTCTCCTCTTCTTGTAGCCTCAGAGCAAACTGTTCACTGTAATAGCAAGTAGCTGTTATTAATAATGACAAAGGTTATTACTTCACATACTTTGGCTTCTGAAACTCCATAGTGTGCATTCTACTAGAGAGAGGATAACTCTATGGTGTACATTCTACTAGAGAGAGGATAACTCTACGGTGTACATTCTACTAGAGAGAGGATAACTCTACGGTGTACATGCTACTAGAGAGAAGATAACTCTACGGTGTACATGCTACTAGAGAGAAGATAACTCTGTGGTGTACATTATACTAGAGAGAAGATAACTTTATGGTGTATACTTACTCTGTCTCAGAGGTCATTGCCATGTTACTATTCGTCACTTCCTGTTGGCTGTTGAGCTGTTGTCTGTTGAGCGAAAGAGCCAACAAGTGACTACAATGTAAAGCATTCCATAACATAACTGTAAGGATATTGCATTGTAGAACTTCAATGACATGTACATACATGACATGAATGTACATATACATGTATGTACATATACATGTATGTACATATACATGTATGTACATATACATATATGTACATATACATCATACATGACAACTCTCCCTGTTCCACCAGGACCCTCCCGTTTTCACAATCAATCTCCTGCAAACTCCCAAGCTCCTGCAAGCCCTCCCGGTTTGAGACTTAGTCAATAATAATTTTCATTTGCTATTATTTGATGATTATTCAGGGGCCGCTATAGGCACCCACCCATCCGAGGCGTGTGTTCAATCAAGCATGCAATACTAGCTGTGCTCTGTAACTATTAATGCTGTGAATGCCCAGGGTTCAGGCAGTAGTCATTGTATAGTATTGTTGTCTGTGTAGACTGTCAGTACCCATACATGTTCATGTTTCACATCTATCTCAGACATCAGCTTGTACATCTAATGTTTATATGACATAATTTCCTTTGGAGCTATCTTGTTTTTTAATGCTATGAAAGCTTATGGTCTTGTTAGTCTCTCCAACTATATAAATGAAGAACTTTTGTTTGTTTGGCAATAGATAGTAAATGGATAGAACATACTTGTAGTATGCTGGGCGGTGTTTCGGTGTCATTCAGTTTTTTAGGTGGTTTTTTTTATTCGGTTCAAAAACTGCCAAAATTTAAAATGTGAACCGACCGGTGTTTTTTCATGAATTAAAAAAACTGAATTAAACCGAGGGTGAGAAGACAACTTCGGTTTCATTCAGTTTTTTAGAAAAATCAACAAAAAAACTGAATGCACATGCAAATCAAAACCGCCCAGCACTAGTAATTAATGTTCCTTCATGGTCTTTAATAAATCGCCGTAAAACACAACAGTGACCAGATTGGTTACAAACAGTCAGTATGTGTAATGTGAGTTATGTGACAGCCTCTAAACTAATTGCAACAATTTAAATTAATATTCTATTGTTTTATCTTATATTATTTTCACACTTCTGTGAGACATCATGGTTGCCTTAGTCTGAGACCTAGCCTGTCTTCACTAGTTTTGTGCGGGCAATGTACTAGTATTTGTAGCAACCTAGTACACCTACTTGTACTTGAAGTAAGACACTTTTCACCTGCTTAGTTTGTAACTACATGTAACTGAGAGCTGTGCCCACAGCAGACAGCCCATAAAGTGTGGTGCTCATTGTTAAAAGACATTATAGCAGAGTTGGTGAGGGTTGTCTCACCGAGTAGAAATCTCCCTCTTTGATGTCAGCCCAACTTGTCATGTATGATATACATGTATGTACATATACATGAATGTACACATACATGTATGTACATATATATGTATGTACATACATGTATATGTATGTACATGTAGTGTATGTACATGTACATGTACGTGTATGATTAGTCATGAGTTGACAGTTCTAATTGCGACTTCCATATATGTACAACTTCCATATATGTACGATTTAGAGCAGAACGATAGAGGCATCTCCGCAGCAACAACTCAAATAAATATCCACAAGAAGTGATAAAATCGAGATCTTGGCTCAGAGTTGGCAACCATTTGTTTACCTTCGCAACACTATAATACTTTGTACATTCTGGATTGAGAGACTCACTTTATGCATAGAGAGTGTAAAAGGGAAGATAAACAATTATAAGAGAGAAAAAATGAGATGCTGATTATGACTAAGTTGAAATATTAAACCTGAGATTTTACAGGAGTTGTCTTCTAGCTGCATACATGATAATCAAGAGGGGATAACTTCTATGCACTTTCTGGTATTGTGAAACAGACTACAACAGGCTGTTAACAAAGAAATTGAAAGTTAAATATGAAGAATGGTCAGCTAAAATATTTGTGCTGAATTAGCACAGCACAAAGTTTACACATTGCTAATAGAAAGAATCACAGAAATAATACAAGTGCATGCCAATGGTTGATGGCTATGTCAAGGTCTTTACAACAGTGAGTGGTGCTGAGGTGTGGCATGTGATATAGCTGATACAACCACACCCCACCTCATCACACTTACAATGTTGTTAATCACCATACAAGGTATACAATAGAGCCATTCCATGGGGACTGATCAAATTTGCGTGCTGGCCCGACTCAGATTCTTTTGAAAATTTGCAGGTTGAAAGAGCACCCTTGAATTAGTGGGAAACCACCAATTTTTTTTCTATTTGACCCCTTTGGTTCCTGCAGCAGCTCGTTGAAAAGTGGAAAAATGTGGTGGGGACAACTCCAAACGGACTTTTATGAAATTCCTGAACATTCAAATTATTACTGTGGCCACTGTATGATACTTAGAGCTGTAATTTTTGTTACATATATACTTTCATATACGTGCTTCAGTTTCATTACTCATTCAAGCCTGTATGGTCAACATATTGAGGGTCAGAGGTCACTGAAAACCCCTCTCGGAGCTAGTTTGACCCAAATTCACTTGAAATCGACCAAATAAACACTGCTGGATTTGATGAAAAGAAGGTTGATATAGAATAACTAAGGATTAGAAGTGCTGAACACAAGGATAAATGAATTTTTGAGAACAAAAAAAAACTCTCCAAAATGAACTGTATGGCGACAGCGGCTTAAATTCAACATGGCCGTCGTCGGAGTTGGCGTTTTGGGGCGCTATTCAAGGCTAAATCTACTAAACTTAGTAGTGAAAATTAATGGTGAAAATGTTGCTATGTATACAATTCACACCTGTAGATTCCATTTCTGCAATAAAATCTTTGTCTTTTTGGGTCTAAAAGGCTGAATTCTCAGATTCAAATTTTACATACATTCGCTATAATATAGTGGCTATATCGCCAATGCAGCTAATTGGCTATGGCCATAAAGGTCAGTTAAGACTTAATTTAAGATGCAATTTGAGACTTGGCCTGGTTATGCAACCTACTTTGTGAAGAAAAATGGGTGAAATCCGTTTTACTAGCCTAAACATGCAGTTTTGTTAACTTTGCCATTACTCTTCCTTTCACACGTTTGTTAAATGAGGCAGAATAGCTAAGCTAAGCAGTATTTCCCGGTCAAACTTAACCAAGTATTGTTTAATGAAAAGGAAGGGGAAGAAGATGGGGCTCCATAGAACTAAGGCTTCTTTAATCAGTGGGTGAGGTGGTGTCTTAGCTCGGGATTTTTTTATGGTCACCATTAGTTATCAGATTCTAATCAAAAATATATACGCAAAATTATCGCGACAGCTCACAAACAATAGTTTTGACAAACTCACACAATAATTATATACATGTATTTAGCTTACAATTAAACCAGTCTTTACTAATTAGCTTCAAAAATATTTGTTGTTCATGATATGTGAATAGTTCCTTTTCCGGTGTATAAGTGTTGTACAGTATTTATTAGAAGAGATTGAATTTCAGCAGTCCATAGTAGGCTATAACAATTATTATGGCCAGGTCAATATGGTTGTCTGCACTTAGAAAGGTAAGATCTGCTTTTCTTTTATTCACTGAGCATAATTTTTTTCAGATAAGTGGTTTTGTCTTTCGAAGGGTCAAAACTATCTCGATTGAAAATCAAGTTGTCGGTATAAGGAATGGTAAATGTGGCGAGGTGATGCTAGCAAGTACATTAAACATTATTACCTTTGGAAACAAGCGAACACTTGTAATATAATTTCCACTTGCTAGGTACAACTAAACTAAGTCTCACAAAACCATATTCATATTTTTGATTACTCTGTTGATTAAAAGTTAATGCATGTCGCACCACTTACCTTAGTTGTGGTCATTTATATAAGACCAAAAAGATAATTTTGGAGCTAATTAGCAAACACCGGTTTAATTGTCAGCTACATGTAAATATATAATAAAAATTGTTAAAAGTGATTGTTCGAGGGCTGTGGCTATAGTTATGCATGTACATGTACATGTATACATTTGATTAGAATTTGATAACTAATGGTGACCCCAAAATTTGGCTTGAGCTAGTTTAAATAACCTTTAACTCTTCAGCCTTACCCACTGATTAAAGGTGCCTTAGTTCCATGGAGCATCACTTTCTTCACCTTCCTTTTCACTAAACAATACTTGGTATAAGTCACACCTTGAAATACTGCTTAGATTAGCTATCTTACCTCATTTAACAAACGTGTGAAAGGACGAGTTATGGCAAAGTTACCAAAACTGCATGTTTGCGCTATTAAAAAGGATTTCACCCATTTTTCTTCACCAATAAGGTTGTATAACCAGGCCAAGTCGCAAATTGTACCTCAAATAAAGTATTGACTGACTTCTATGGCCATAGCCAATTAGCTGCATTGGCGATATAGCCACTATATTATAGCGAATATATGTAAAATTTGAATCTGAGAATTCAGCCTTTTAGACCCAAAAAGACAAAGTTTTTATTGCAGAAATGGAATCTACAGGTGTGAATTGTATATATAGCAACATTTTCACCATAAATTTTCACTACTAAGTTTAGTAGATTTAGCCTTGAATAACGCCCCAAAACGCCAACTCGGACAACGGCCATGTTGAATTTGAGCCGCTGTCGCCATATGGTTTAGTCTGGAAAGTGTTTTTCATTCTCAAAAATTCATTTATCCCTGTATTGAGCATCTTCAATACTTAGTTATTGTATATCAACCGTTTTTTCATCAGATCCAGCAGTGTTTATTTGGTCGATTTTAAGTGAATTTGGGTAAAACTAGCTCCGAGAGGTGTTTTCGGTGACCTCTGACCCTCAATATGTTGACCATACAGGCTTGAATGAGTAATGAAACTGAAGCACATATATAAAAGTATCTATGCAACAAAAATTACAGCTCTAACTATCATACAGTGGCCACAGTAATGATTTGAATGTTTAAGAACTTCAAAAAATTTAATTTGGAGTTGTCCCCACTACATTTTCCCACTTTTCAACAAGCTGCTGCCGGAACCACAGGGGTCAAATAGAAAAAAAATTGGTGGTTTCCCACTAATTCAAGGGTGCTCTTTCTACCTGCAAATTTTCAAAAGAATCTGAGTCGGGTCAGCACGCAAATTTGATCAGTCCCCATGGAATGGCCCAATAGCTAATAGAGGATATAAAGTAGCCTACAAATACTGGTGATTTCAGATGCATGGGGGGGGGGGAGGGGGGGAGGGGTGGTGCAAGCTGAAACTATATTTTTGTTCAGTATACTGTACTAGACAATAACACGAGTAGACGATACTACTTACTCTTGTTGCATTTGTTCCTCTGTATTGACAGGAACTGTGGGTGGAGGTAGAGGGTCCCTATTTAGCCTGTGTGCAGTGTGGAACTCTGAGTCTACGAGAAATCCATCACCTTCCACATTAGACATGGTTTCCCAGACTACTTGACCTTCCTGAAGGTAACCTTGGTCAGTGACTAACAGGAATAATTCCCCCTATAACCATAGCATGAGTGATATCATACAGTAATATATCACAGCGACTCAACGTCACACCTCATTGCCAATATGAGTGCACAAAATCTGCTATAATGAATACTAAACACAGGGAGGGAATCAATGCAGGGTATGTAAATACCATGTAAGTGTAACACATGGACACAATATGTGACTAAAGTTAGACAACGAGGAGTACATTACAGTCGTACCCTGCGTTTGTAGATAGTACTAAAGTGATTGTTCCTAAAGAAGACGGCCATCTTGTCTTCGTTGAGAGTGCAGCACAACTCGGACAGTCCATGGTACGTTAGCTGAGAGGCACTTTCATCCAAGAACAGCTGTCCTAGTAATGCTATAAAATACACATACACATGTATATCAGTACACCGACCAATAGAATAGCTGTCCTAGCAACGATATATGATACATATACATATAAATGTACATGTATATATATGAATATATCAATCCATCAGCTAACCCACCATTAGAAGACCAGTAGCAGTTAAGATGTTTGATTTCAAGCGCAAAGGAGTGATACAAAAGGCCTACTTCCTTGAAAACAGATGTTTTAAACAACAGATTTTGTACGGATGGCATACTGATGTAGGTTGTTTGACCACACTTGGTCGCTGAAGGGGAAACAACTCCCCAATGGCTAACTAGTTAGTAGCATCAGCTACATATAAGGTCATTCAGTTATTCCATGTATTCACAGAGTACCTCTACCACAGCCACTTATAGGTTACATGAGACGCCATTATATATCATAGTTATGTGCTACACTGCACATACTACATGTGCTACACTGTATAGTACATGTATATTATAACACTACATTGAACGCCATGCTACTCTCACTACACATAGAAGTACCTTGGGTAGATTTTTCAGAATCTGTACTTGTCTGATTTTCAATGATCATTTCTACAAGCTGATTGTAAGTCAGGTTTCCTACAGCCTTCACCGTATCAGGAAGGGACGTATCAACCAGCCACCCGTGATATAGAGATATATTGAGCAGATCAAAGACCACACACTCTGGTGTATATTCAAAGTCCTGCACCCTGTGGACAGTTACAATCTTGTAGCGATGCAGGACAATAGGGTTCTTCTCAGTCTAATAGAGAGCATATGGTACTGCTAGTAGCAACTTGTTAACATAATACATGTACAGGGGCAGTATAATCATAATACAACCAATCACAGCCAATGTTGCAAGTAAATTTGAACAGCTGTTGATAGCCATTGGACAACATTTAGTGCGACTTTGAGCTAAGATAACTGGCAGATGTGTAGATTGTGAGAGAGCTGGTCACTCGTGATAGACAGCTCAGCTCAGTTCCAAATCCCGATGGTATGGGGAGTGATTTGAATAATAGTAATAAGTGAAACAGAGGCCGACTACTCCGTAGATCTTAGAGTCATAAGGTGAAGGTCTTCTCACTCCGATATGACTTTGACACAGCGAGACTAATACTGATCACTTGAAGATGAGTTATCACCACCTTGCTACTTATATTGTATATTCGTGTGCTGTCTTATTATTGGCTATTAACAAGTCTAGGCAATGAGGTCTATACCTACATACTACTCACCCAGTAAACCTCACATTGACATCTACTCACCCAGTAAACCTTACATTAACATCTACTCACCCAGTAAACCTTACATTGACATCTAGACCGGTCTGTAGTTTGTGGAAGACAGCAATGGCATCGTTGACATTCTGTTCCCAGTTAGCTTGTTCCCCCTGGGCCAGATTCTACAGCAAGACATGAGTGCATCCTACATGTATGTACATGCTACATGTATACACGTGTATGCTGACTTACTGTATATACACTGTACAGTACCTAAGAGAAACATACACACCTACAGTAGCTGTATACCCAACTTAGTACTGGAAGGCCCAGACTACCAGATACCAAGCCGTAGCATGTGTTTGTATAACATGAAGATTAACTGTTGGCAGATGATGGTGTGTTTAACAGCTACTACTTATTCTAACACTATAGAGTACGATACTAACACACATGTACTCATACACCTGACTGACTGTATAAGTGTATGATATATAATCCACTTACTGTATAATATATACTCTACTTACTGTATAATATACTCTACTCACTGTATAATGTATACACGTTACTGGCTAACTGCATATAATGTACTTCATAATAATAAAGTGTCTCATTGGTTTTGGTATCCCGTTTACTCTATATGGCCTGATGAACTAAGGTGTTTAGTAATATGGCCTGTGTACCATACAAACCTGTGGTATAGTCCGTGTACCATACATATCTGTGGTATAGCCTGTGTACCATACATATCTGTGGTATAGTCTGTTTAGTACCATACAAACCTGTAGGATAGCCTGTGTACCATGCATACCCGTGGTACAGCCTGTGTACCATACATACCTGTGGTATAGCCTGTAGTACTATATCACCGAGGTATCCCATCAGTTGACTAGATGTAACGACTTCAGCAGAGGAATCCAGAGTTATCTTCTCATTAAGTAAGAGCATATTGACTATTGCTAGCAGAGGGCAAGGACCGTTTATATTCTGTGTGACAATCGGCACTCTTCTACCTGACAAATCACAGGGTAGTTGGATCAAGGGAACACAATGAAACACAAAGAACAAAACCTTAAAAGTTTCTACCGTTGAAACTATTTTACAACAGAATTATCTTCGTGAATGAGAGGTTATTCAAGTTCCAATCAATTAGTGAGTGAGGAAGTGAGGAGAGGGGCGGCCATACAACCAGCCAGGAAGGGAACCAGTCAGCCAAGTTAACACCACTTAGACCTACACCATGCTAGTAGTTCATTACATGATTGTGCTAAGGAAGAGACCAATGTATACCTTTGAACTTTATCCACTTTAGGTGGTAGAGATCTTTAGCTGTATCTGAGGTGCTCGAATCGCTACCATTAGACTGCATACCTGCGGCTTTCTGCTTGATATCTTCCATCATTGGAGAGGTGGCAGTCACCTTCGGCTATTTTATATGATGTAAATGAAGCAGAATCTGTACATACATGCAAACAGTACTAACAGTGGACAGCTACATTTATTTTAGACTATAAATATGAGTGTGTAGTAATCAGGTAGGTCAAGGTGATGAAGAGTAAGTTTAGCTTGACAAAGCGCTTTAAGAAAGCTAACAGTGTGAGATCATTGGCAACACGCAATATCCACAACTTCATGCTCAGATTCAAGGAAAGGAAGAACAAATGAAATAAACAAACCTCATTTCCATCAGCCAAAGCAGTAGCCTCGTTACCACTAGCACCTGGTAAATCTAGGTCATGGTTTCCTGTTGTACTAGAATGGTCTAGATCACTGACATCTGATGCAGGTGTTTTGTTCTTTACTGATTGTTCTACGTCGGCCGACTTGCCATTATTTGATGCGGTCATGTTTTCACATGCCGCAGCCTCATCACCGTTCGAGGGTTTGTTGTGTTCAGTGGCATGTGGGTGGTCCAATGAGGTATCAGTGTTATAATCTGGTTCTGCTGCTAATTTAGATTGAGTGTTCAGACTTATATCTAGGTCTGAGGTAGAGGTGTCATCATTGTCATCGTTATGAGTGTAATTATTGAGATCAGGAGTAGCAGCAGCAGAACTTTCCATTGCCCCAGAAATGATTGAGCATTAACTGTAATATTATGCAAAGAAAGAATAATTGGATTACCAGTCAGATAGCTACACTACTTTCCATTTAATTAGGGATCCTCACAGGCCATGTGACTCGTCGCTAGTCTTTAACTTATTTTAACATAATAATGGCAATTAATGGTCTATACAACACAAAAATTGATAAGTTTTTGTTGACTTTTTGTGCCAACTAGCTCAGATACAAGAACTTATATTACATAATCTTACGTACATTCTTAGATCTACGATCTTCGATTGTGGTTAGGTCAACTAGGTTACAGGGTGCCACCACTAGATGCCTAGTGGACAAGATATCAGAAATTTTAAGGAAAAATCTGGCTGTAGAACTGAACCTACACTGACACTAGAAGGTACCGTTTACATCCGTTTCCACTGACCAATAGCTTCTAGCTTCAATTAAAAATAACTGTAATGTTGAAGACAAACTGACCAATGTTATAAAAGAGTACCTCGGGCTTCTATAACTAACTAAATAGGCCTACAGCACTAGAATATGAATCTTGAATTGAGAAGATTTGCTACGTTTTAACTACTACTAAGGCACTCAATCGTTATAATACTAAAATATAATTAGCCTTAGAGCCTATGAATGGTATAAAGTGTATCAATAAATTGTATCTAAAATCCATGTTACAAGATATTTCAGGCTAAGTCATCAGCAGAGCATGTCTGAACTGTGAAATGTCTTTTTAACACAGAAGACATTTGCATGGACACCCATTTGATCAACGACTTTAGTGATGTCTGGTAGATTGGGCGCCTTTTCAAAGCCATGCTGACAATTATATTCCGTGATCAATCAATGGGATTTTGAGCACGATATATTAACAAGCTTGCAGTGGATGCTAGTCAAAGCGTTCCTTGCTTGTGTTGAAGAGGAACATCGGCAGTTTTCCATGGAGCTAGCAGTTTGCCTGATTGTAGGGAGGCATTGTAGGCTATATGGGGGCAAAACAAGCAGCAGTCTTCTTTCTATTAACTGTTTTGTCGTTTTTGTAAACTGTCAGGCCGAGATGCTTTACATGGTATCAGATTCGGGATCAGTTTTGCGGTATCGTCTGGTTTAATGTACGATGTATGTTCCTTTAAAACTGGACACTTTACAAAGATTGAAAATAGTGCATTTTTGGGAGAAATCTGGCAGTACCACCAAAACTTAACCATTTTGAATTTGCTTTTTCCATTAGACTGGCAGGAGTGAATCAAATACAATGTAGGTTGCTTTGGCAGATTTTAAATTTTACGGAAGGATTAATTAATAGAGTCCATTTTAATTTCAGTTTCGTGAACTAAAGTTTATAGTAGGAGATGTGAATATTTTATGCAAATAAAATATTTCATATTTTGCATCATTATTAATAAACAGTCAGACTTTATTTCAAACAAAATATTCTGACATTGACCTCTGTAATGCAAGGGTTTAAAAATCTAAATCATCAATTGAGCCCTGTATATAAATAGTACAATGTAGGCCCTATCGCATGGAGTCTACCAAATACTGGCACGGGGGTATTCATTTAGTAGCATTTATTAATTAAAGCCTACTTTGTATTTAATATCCATACCTAATCCACACAGTGAAATGGTTAACTAGGGCGGCATGTACTGTAAGGATGTGCAAGGCTGAACCTCCCGATTTTTTTCTATGGTTATGGTTATAATTATAATAATAATATCTGTAGTGCCAAAAAATTTTTTAACGTGGCCGCCCAATTGCAGAGCTAATTGAGGGACTACCACAGCTTCTAAAGCTAGATATTATTATAGTCCGACATGGCACAGAGGGAAAACCTTCGGGACGAAATCCTCCAGGTTATTGGAGGGACTTGAACCCACGTCCTTGCAAATAACTTGCATCAGTGCTGCAAGCCCAGAGTGACTAGCGCTAGACCACTCGGCCACCAACACCAACACTGCCTTGCCACCTTGTTTCAAGAGAGCTATGTCTTTGAGAATTTGATATATCCCTTTTGTAGGCCTAACTGTAGAATGGCATGCTGTTTCCTGTCTAGCAATGTTTACATATGTGCTGGTCCACGCAATTTCTCTTAATTCCGGGGCAAATTTTCTTGGCTCTTCAGTTGCTTTGATACAGCACACCTGTCATATGGGTTTTTTATAGTCATTTCTGCTTTTGTGTGAATTTATGGGCTTCTTGGCATAACCAAATCACTTCCCTGAACATGTCTGGTATGGCAGTTTCCTTTAGTGGGACATGGCCGTTGATTACTTGTCCTAGAGAGCTTTCAAAAAGATCACGCATTTGGTTTACATCTGATGTACTTTCAATAGCAGGCCTTATTTTTAA
Source organism: Bugulina stolonifera (assembly GCA_935421135.1). Classification (NCBI taxonomy): domain Eukaryota; kingdom Metazoa; phylum Bryozoa; class Gymnolaemata; order Cheilostomatida; family Bugulidae; genus Bugulina; species Bugulina stolonifera. The sequence goes on along the minus strand of OW285190.1, from coordinate 4,461,837 downwards.
GTAGGGCTACATAATAAAATTGACCTAAGCCCACTTCCAGGGGCGGCTATAGGCACCCACGCCACCATCCTAAGCGTGTGTTCAATCAAGCATGCAATACTAGCTGTGCTCTGTAAGCTATTAATATACTATGCTATGCATGCATGTCCAGGCTTCAATTCATTTTCTATTTACTTGTTCAGGCAGTACAGTCATTGTATTGTGCTGTAATAGTCATGTTATCTGTGTAGACTGTACTCATACATGTTCATGTTTCACACTTATCTTATATTAACTCACTCCGACACGTGAAATCCATGACTTCTTGAAAATAAGCTGGGGCTGAAATTTTTTCTATATCTGCCCCTGCCCACTTCACCACGTGACACTGTTTTACAGTGCATGCTAATCTATATGACCTAGTGATTTTCCAGTAGGCAGCCAATATAGTATGGTCGTGGAGTCCATGAACCAAGGCAATGGTCCATTACCATTGTAGGTTCAGTAAGTACTAAGGCTGAGTCCCAGTCAACTCAATTTTTTGCTGTGTTTTACACTCACAGAGAAAACAACTCGGTAACTCTACTCTGAATTGGCTTACACTGACACTGAATTGGTGACCGTATTCATACTACTATCACACTGGTAGCCTACTCCATGGTTAATGACACTTATAGTGACTCTGTGAAAGTAACTGCCAGCGACCCCACTGCATCAAATAATAATAATTTGATACTTTGCTCGCTGTAGTGTTCCTAGAATCCAATCTAGTAGGTTAATTATTAAATTAATTATATTTAAATAATATAATAATAATAATACTTATATTAATCTACTTTTATTGTTTAAACATAACTTTAATTTAATCTTGAAATATCTTATAATTTTAAGCTCATCACTTCAAGATTATGATCAGATTCAGAACGTTGATCCTTGGTCATACTCATAGTGATAGTGAACGAAAATGAAAATCAAGAAAAATCACAACAAAAAGAAAAATTGAAAAAAGCAATAAAAATCTGATTGATTATTTAGTGAAAACTCACTGACTGCCAGAAAAACAAACGCCTAAGGTTAAACACGGAGTGACTTATATTCAGATTACCACCACCACTAAATGTAAGGCTGTCAATTTTTACTTTCTAATATTGTATTATTATTTTATGAATCACGATGATGACTATCGTTGTGATGATGGTTAGTACATGATTGTATTATTATTTTTAGCAAGAACAGTCCAGCTCGACGTCCGCCAAAGCTTACTATGAAGAAGTGATACATGAGATCTGAAGTGATCACTGCAACTAGTACAATACGAATTCCTTTAGTGTACTGCAGTGCCACTTAATGAGAAGACAACCCATCGTTTGTTGTTAGTAAAAGAGAGGATAACTTCAATCTGACGATGCAATAACAAGCTCTGATCTACTCGAATAGCTACTGACAGACTGCAATAATGTGAATAGGTAACCATAATCGGTCAGTATTCAATCTAGTTCCACTTAAATGTAGATTGATGTAATCTAACATAATTAACCCTAGAATCTAATATCGCAAGAGATTCCCCAGAATGCATAATTCCTAAAACAGAATCCTTGATATAACACAGGAAAGACTATATTATATTGTTCATGTGCGGTGATGTGAAGAAGACAAAAGTGATTGAATGAATTTTAACACATGCTCAATAAATGCCAGGATAAAGTAAAATTATTTGATTGTGCATCTGGAACTAAGTTATTCTTATTTACATTTCGGGTTTAGGCACTTAGTATGGCTCAAGTAGCTACATGTAGTATGTACTACATGTAGTATGTACTACATGTAGTATGTACTACATGTAGTATGTACTACATGTCTATGTATGTGTACAAGCTGTATCTGTATGCTATATACTTGTATATTATATACATGTACATGGTTGTATCATAGATTTCTGAGAAAAGGTAAACTTATGTTGTACTTGTGAAAATGGAGGCAGCATAAAGCAGGGAAGAATGAAAGTCTCATGTACTCGGTGTTTGGATTCTGTACCCATAACTAATTGAAAGCATGCTTATTAAAATATTTACATGCCTAACCAGTGTTTCCATCTAGGTGTTGAAGTCCATGAATCAGTTGTTATTTAAAGTGCATCAAAGCAACAACTACTCTAACACATTATCCTCATGCTGTGAACTGAGTAGTTCCCACTACCACATTATAAGGTGCTTAGTAGTGCATGTAAGCTTCTTTAGAGATTACTATAGGTATAGTGATATACATGTAGCAGTGTACAACAATGAATCACAAGTTGCAACATGCGTGAAAACATATAATATGTAGATGCAACACTTTACACACAGAATGCAAACTTATTCAGAAAATGATATTATTACATTGACTATGTAATACAGATGTTGTAAGTTACACACATGGTATTTTAGGAATTATTTGCTAGTCACTCTGTATGACAGCAGCAGACACCAGTGCTGGTACAGATACAAGCAGAATTAGTCAAATTATACTAGAATCACATAGCTATATCTGTTAGATAATAGATAGCACTAACACATCTGTTCATAACATTCCACAGAAAGCCTGAGAGCATGATCTAGCAAGACCATAGATACTTCTGGGGTTCACAAGCTTATAGATGTAGTCGTGATCTACGTCAGTAGAGCATTTTATAACATATAGTAAGTAGGTTATGGCCTTGCAGTTTCGATTATATATCCCATGAGTCTCTATAGTGGTCTTCGAACCGACGATACTTGGCATTGCGCCATCAGACCAAAATGAATATCGTGCACCACAACTTTTAAACTTGGGACAAGTATTGAGAATTCTGTTACCTGCAGCACCAGTAAATCTAAACCACTGAGTGTCGTTATACCTATCACAGGCATATCCTTGATGTGAATATTTTCCACCTGGTTTATAATTATTTCCATCATGATCAAGTCTCCAGAATTCTGTAAAGTTTGTAGCAGTTAGACATTCTAAAGGCTGGTGATGAGTGAGGTAGTCAGCTGATGTAGTTACAAGTGATTCAGACGAGGATGACGGAAGTGTAGACATCTTGTTTCGAATTTTGTCTACTTGACATGATAGCAAGTAGACAAATAGTGCTGCATAACTCTTCCTTTTAATTTTAATCTGATCTTCAGAGTTCTTCCCATTTGCTGTAAAGTTCATCTTTGGGAAGTCATTTGCTGGACATTCGGATTTCAACTGGTTCTGTAGAATTTTTGTCCTTGAATCATACTTGTCCATTTCCTGTTTCTGTTTGTTAGAGTCAGATAGTATGGCAGCATCATGTAAAACGACTAAAGTCAGGTAAGTAAAAATTACTAGCCTCAGGTCTGCCATCTCATTGCGTGAGCTGTTATATTTACTTGTGTGTCTCTAATTGTAGCTTATTTAAGATGTTAAACATCATCAGCCATTTTATCAGATTACTTGGTTGCTAAGAAACATGTAAATATAATTAGTTTTCCTTAGACTTTCCATGTAGATTTATAATCTATAAATACTTTGTTGTTTTATCTTATTTTCAAGTTGCTTGCCTCAAGTCTGTAAACATTTAGGGTGAGATAGCATAAGAGAAACAAATTTGACATGAAAGTATTGCCGCCAATTCTTGTGCTAGCGTCGTGATTAAAATAGATTGTACTCGCTGATTCCTTTGTTACACCTAACATTATAGTCAGTAGTCAAAGTCTAAGAAAATTGAGGTGGAGGGCTCTAAGGTAGCAGGCATAATCACTTGAGGGTGTAAAGCGCCCAAACGGCGCGCTGGCGAGGAGGGTCCATGAGGGGCGCCTGAGTACCTCCGTTAGAAATTGAAACTTCATCAAAATTAGACACCCAAATGGTGTAAAATCCAAAAACTTCAGGTTAAAATATGGTCCAATTAGTATTATTATTATAATAGTAATCTGCAGGGGGTCTGAGAGACCCCTGAAATTTATGGTGAGGGACTGAGTCCCCCGCGACCCCCCCAACTTCGACCACTGATTATAGTACACTGTACTATGTACCTTATATAATGAGCATTTGGCAACTGTAACTATTGAAGTTGTTCTCTCTCTCCACTATTTTATTGGAGATGAAAAGGGAGACAACTTGAAGAAAATAAGTTAATATTTAAAGATTCTACTTATTTATCACATAATCAATAGATAGAAAACAGACCTGCTTGCACTTGTATGTCATAATGCAGCATCGCTCATAGTTCTAGCACTTATACTTATACCAGTATATAACTCTATAATGAAGTTTGGCCATTCTTTTTTTCTTGCATTGAAATTTTTATTTGGGAAGCGAAAATGGTGAATGTGTTACTGTTATGATTTACTACGAAAACATAAATGGGTTTGTTTTTTTGTGATACAAGCTCCGGTGTTCTATGCGTTCTATAGATATTATACTAACAGTTATTTTTTACTACATCATTGAAGTCAGCTGGTTGACTTGTGCTTCATGACTTAAATTAAGTCAAACGTGAACAAGTCTAGCCAAATGATACCTAATGATGACAAATAACAATTGTAATTACTCGCTTTACTCTATATTCAAGTCACGGAAGCTCATTTTCTCATTTTTATGTAAACTCAAAAGGAACTTCCAGTACTTCTTTTAACATTTAGTACTTTGTTATTAATATTTGTGAAGTCAAGCTGCTTGTACCCAATAGCGAGCAACATTTTGGAAACAGAAATTTATAGCATATTAAGTACAACATGATTCTATATAATAAGCCTGCACTTTTGTCGTTTTGAGAGTTATGCTCTCATGAGGCGTGTTTATCTGCATGTATGTGGTCACAACTCTAGCATACTATACATGTTGTAACATGATCAATACTTTACTAAAGTGACTATCTTCGCTTGCATAAACTGAGAGCGATTGCAAATGTAAAGACTGCCAACATCTAAATAGAAGAAGTAATCAATAGGTGCTCGATGCCTTGTAACAGGTGCTCGATGTCTTGTAACAGGTACTCGATGTCTTGTAACAGGTACTCGATGTTTTGCACCAGGCGATCAATGCAATAACCGTTATTGTTACAAATTCAACAGTTACGTTATTGAATAACGTAACTGTTGAATTTGTAACATGCAAAAGTTATTAAAAAACATGTGTGGTTAACTTGGCAACAAACAGGCCTTTGCTTAAAATATCTAAATTGTGCTCACTCTAAAGCGTATAAAGGAAAAAGGTCTGTCCTACTTTTATAAAAAGAATTTCATTCTATGCAAATTTTGTGTCAACAAAATAAAACGCACACAATAAGAGTTCTGTTATACATGTATTTTGTTCTACATTGTTAATAGTTATGACATCATTCCACAGAATGCAATAGAACAAGTGTGATTGGCTGCCTGGTTTCTGTAGTACATCTTATAGATGAGATCATAGGGGGTATTGTTAGAGCACCTCATCACTTGCATCGGCCACACGGATTCCCTACACTTCCCATTCTCTAGAGCGTAAGACGTCTTAACAAACTGTGTCACCCCAACTTCCTGAGGCATCTTGTCTTCAGTGTAATATGAATATTCGGCGCCACAACTTAATCGTTTTGGACATGAATCTAGCATTTTATTACCGGCAGCTCCGACAAACCTGAACCAAGCTGTGTCATTGTGCACATCACATGCAAAGCCTTTTCTAGAATGAGGTCCACCTGGTTTTATCTCACTTCCACTATGATCAAGTCTCCACGATTCTGTAAAGTTTGCAGCAGTTTGACACTCAGCAGGTTGTGGTTTAGCAGGAGTAGTTGTAGTAGGTGTGGTGGTTGTTGGCGTAGTCGGAGGTGTCGGTGATAGACTGTGTTCAATGTTTTTACTATGACAGCTTAAAAATAGATTCCAGAGAGTCGAATAGGCTTTCTTTCTCTCTTCCAGCTGATTCTCATAGCTACCAGATGTAACTGGTTGTCCCTGGCTTAGAGGAATTGTACCAGATGGGCACTGAGCTATTATTTGAGCTCGTAAGATCCTAATCCTCAAGTCGTACCTAATGACTTCAGACCTTGCCGACCCTGAGCTAACGGCAGCATTAGCAGAGGAAGAGATAAAAGCCACAAGAACAGCAAACAAGAGGAGTAGCTTCATGATCAATGTCAATGGTGTACACTGGGTAATAATGATGTGTCTCCTCGGCCTTTGTAATTTGGTACACTAGTCTCTCTGTATCATTGGCTTCAGTACAGTTTATTTAGATTAACTTCACCAGATGGAAATTCTCAGAGTGTTAGGTTACATAAGTGTGTGTATGATGTGTGTGTGTGTATGATTTGTATAACTTTATAGCTATGTCTAATCAACCCACCCAGAAGTGACTACATTAATACCATGTACTTTATTATTGTTAGTCAAATTTAACTGAAAGTTTTAAGCATTCAGTGTTCCTACCATTATTTTTGCAATTACTGACAAGTTATTTTAGTGCTAGTTATGACTTTACTGGGTTCTGCTATTGTCAAATGGTAACAATTCATTCAGCTGTGAATTATATTTTTCATGATGCACCAACACACTGAAAGGTTTTCTTCCCTTCTGCATCTAAATTGGTTGACCACAGTGGCTAGTGATCACTGACCATCTGGTGATTGTCCATATTACATGTATATGTGTATCGGATGACGGTGTTTCCATCACAGTATAACATACACTTACAATCATACAGACACACTACAGTATCACATATAGAATGTTGTATGTTTACTCAATGATAAATTCCTTGCAAATTGAAAGATCATACACTTATTTAGTTTTTACTTAATAAAGTAATTCCATATCAAGTCATGTAACACATTTATACTGTGTATTTGCCCTAATCTATTATTGCTTTTCCTGTAACGGTAATTGTCCTTCAATGTACATATTGACAGAAGTCAGGACCGGGTGATTTATAATACTGTAATATAACTAGTTTGTTTTTCAATGAGTGTTGTCATACAGTCACTAACTGCTTTCCACTTGTGTGCGTTTATTACATTTTCATTTCGATTGATCCCATCTTTGGCGAAAACCAATACAAATGTTATCATCTATTATGCTTACCTGCTAAGTGCTGACAGACGGGCTGGGACTCATACCAACTTACTGTGGACAGGAATGTCAATGAGGCTCCTGACCCAACGCAGGCAGACAAAACTTACTGTTGTGTGTTGGATGTTTTGAGGACTCGCCAACGAGAAAGTTTATGGATCATTATAAGCGAGTGGGCACTTGGGGCACCTGGTTACCTGTGACATCTGTGCATGATGTACATAACTTGCATACTTGCGACAACTGCAGACGACAACTGCAGACGCTTAGGTTACACAAATAGACAGCCAGACGTTCTGCAGCATTCACACTGCTTATGGCACAATAGATAATTATTATAGCAGAAAGATACTCAATAATTACATGTATATGCTGCAGATAGATACTCAATAATTACATGTATATGCTGCGGATGTATTGATGGTCGTATGTATATGTATAATATGTATCTGTATAATAATATGTATATGTACATGAATATAGAGCTAGCTGTTGCTGCCTATTGTTGTAATAATATAATGCTGCCGGATGTCTTAAGAAAGAGTGCAATAGTTAATAGATAGGTAACAAGTATTGCATACAACACTGACTTCAGTAGTTTCCTAAGTTCATCTATAAATAACACTGATAACATGGTTACACACTGTCTATGTTGATAGATGCAAAGATACAGCGAACCATGGGAGCCCACAGTTGATTCACTGGAGCACAGGCTTACGTACATGTAGATTGCAGGCTACAAATGAACAGTCATCTGCAGCAATATGAAGCAGAATCTACTGAGTGAATGTTGTGAGATGAAGCTCAGACTAAGGCCTAACATCCTATGTCTACTTACATGTACTTTCACTTTAATATCCGTCTCACGTAGTTTCAAGTTCTACCAAAACTCCATACCAAATGGAGGTCACGTAACCAACCCATGTGATAGCTCAGTGTGGGACGGCGTCGGACACAACAACAAGGAGGGTGGCGGAGAGAGGAATGTATTTGGCAAGGTGAGTGAGAGCTTATAGCACATTATAATGTATATAAATATGTATGTACATGTACGTGTAAGTGTTTAAAAGTAAGTAACTACCATACTACTCTATCTGGTGTTTAGAGCATTGGAATAATATACGACATGTAAATATACCGTGTATGTTACAGCAGTAATACCACATAGAAGAGCTGTATATTATCCCTCATAACAATATTATTCCAATGTACTCATTGTTATTACAGCATATTCATAACATATTATTAACATTATAATAATTGAAATTAAAACAAATGCATAAATTATGATGGAGATAACTTGTTGACAGTTTATTGTTCACTTTGGGATATATGTATTTAATGTAAGTTTTACTCAAATGCATAAAATTATCGTATGGGAATAATCTGTAAAATAATTTGTGGAGGATGAAACACGTTCAATTGTTTATGTTTTTTTACGGTTTATTGTTTGCCTTTCGATTTATATGTATTTGATGCTTTAAATCTATACATGTATCATGTATGTATTTGATGCAAGTCATTCATTGTTTTAAGCATGTGTAGATTAGCTTGTACGTGTGTAACACAATGCAGTTACACATGCATAATGTACATGTACATGTATATGTACGTGTACACATCCACAATATATATTTACATGTACATGCAGTGTAGGTATAGTAACATGTGTATATCAATAGCATGAACTGCAGTCCTAGTTCATGCCCCTAGGTGTTGCTATATCACTGTTAAACAACGCTGCTAGAGGTATTGCTGTATTGCATAATAAAGGGTGGAGAAGTGTAAGATTGAGTTCAGGTGCTCCCAGTGGTATTTCTCTGCGGTCATTAAACATGCTTGTAGCACAAGGTCACACCATAGAGTATATCGTTAGGTCACACCATAGAGTTCATAGCTTGACATAACTGGAGCTTAAAAACGTAACAAAGGCTGTTCTTAGATAAAGCAAACTTTCTGGAAACCGTGATTAATTATTGTTTTGCTTCTGAAAATGGGTTGAACCACAATTTAATTGAAGGTAATACATAACCCAACTCAGCACAGTTAAGTATGATGTGTGAATTACTAGAGTATAACATGGGGGGACAACCTGCCAATTTGAAGTACATGTACAGCCTTCATGAACTATAATTTTAAAATAATTGGATCATACATTTCTTTCACCAACTCACAATCATCTCGTTTTAATGCAAAGCCGGCTAGCCAGTTAACACAACTTGTTTTATGTAAAATAACCTAAAATCTATCCACCATATGTACATGTAGTTTAATAGAGTCAGCATTTGTCATTGCAGAAATCGCACCATTGTAAGTGTTCATGAACTATGCTGTATTCACGGTCACATTCGTACATATTTTGTTGTAACTGCATGGCCTCAAGCCAAGCGCTAATTTTGTTTGAGACGCTTGAATCGGCAGTGAGCGAGAAATGGTTTGATTCAGTCAAGCAAAAATGTAGACCACTAGCTCTTTTACTCTTGACCAAGCGGCCATATTGACACTTTTATCTGGAAGGTTGTGAAGACACCTACATAAGCTTACCACCGCTACTCATTCACCAGTAGCTAGAATTATTTTACAGGCTTTTGAGAGAGCAGGAAAATGGTGGACTCGAGATCTCTGTAGAGCTGATTCCGATGGAGACGGGAGAACCAATGGTGAAGAGCTTGGGGACCCACAATGCATCTGGGTACCTGATCATGTACCGACTATAACAAGGAATATAACACATCCAGGTCAATATGCATTCATATGATGCAATCCAAAGTAACAGATCATGTTCACAATCGCATGTGATGTACATGTATGTATGTAGTATGTGATAGGCCGTACATGTACATTTATATGTTTCTTCATATACTAAGACCATATACTTTGTTTATGAGGAGACGTATTATTCGTATGGCGTAATTATAATTAGTCTTGGTCTATTCAATAATGAAAGCAGCTTCATGCTACATAATATATATATACATGTACAAGTATGTATAATCATACTGATGCACATGTAGTACAACAGATGTACATGTAGTAGCTTTTATTCATATAGGAAACGAGTCCTCTTACAGTCAGTAATGAATAGGAGATCACACAAAATTGGTTACATGTATACACATGTACTAAGGATATAGTTTAATGGTCTCTCTGATCTCTCTACTATAACAAATATTAAACACACTATGCATATCTTCATAGGAAGGCAAATGGAACATAAGATTATTTCCGACGTTAGCAGTATAATAGTACAGATTGTCAGTGTTGTATGGTCACATGGCCGTGTGGCCACATGGCCGTATGGTCGTGTGGCCATATGGTCACATGTTTGTGTGGTCATATGGCCGTAAGGTCGCAAGGTCGTATGGTTGTAAAGTCATATGATCATATGGTACATTATAATGGGGTGTTGATTAATTATAAAGGTGTATGCGAACCCCTTGATGACCCACACTGTAAAGACATCAACAAGGATATCAAGTGTCCAGTTAAATGGTCCTGTCCAGCCACTGGTCAGCCAGATGTCAGCAAACTAAGGATTAACATATCAAGGAGGAAAGTACCAGCCAAACGGACTACATACATCTGTTATAATAAACAGGTACTTGTGTGTTCTACCTGCTTGTGATAGTTGTAAAGGTATTAAAGCAGTGTAGGCCGTCTGCATCTCGGTTTAAATCGTTGAACATAAACTAATAGGACAATAATTAAAAGTTATGCTTTCAGTGAAGAAAAACAAAAGTTTACATCTTACAAAGCTCTTGATCTACTTATTAAACCTGACTGCAGGTTGTTCACTGTCGGTCTACAAACTAAATTATGTTGTTAATTTACCTGCAATAGTACACTAGTAACAGTTGAATAAGTGAAGCTTACGTGAGTGGTTATAAATAATATTATAATTACAGAATAAATCTAATTATTGCTTACAATATACAATGTACCATGTATATATATCATGCAGGTACCCTCTGACAGGCTCTATGATGTTGTCGCATCTAAATCTATAATTGACAACGCTAACGTAATGCACCACATGACTATGTATGGCTGCACGGGAGAACTTCATGATGATATGGTAGGTGCTCTGACCGTCCCTTAAATACCTACATGAATAATAAAGGTGAACTCAGTCTATGGAAGATATAATAAAAATAGAATTTTGGGAATATTAAGTAATACAAGTAGAATTGTATAGGTTTCAATATAGGTGGAATTACCCCAAGGCTTTTTATTGAAAATCTGATATAATTGTAACATTAGATAACTGTATGCTGTACAAAGCTTGACCTAGCCACCTGGCCACTTAGCCTGAGACGTTGCAGTGTACATGTAAATGTACAATATTACATGTAAAGAGCACAGCTAAATTTTGCAAACCAGCTTTCTCCTCATTTCTTAAACGCCAATATTGATTATCTAAACTTCTACTATCAGCTGCTGGCTAGAATTCTCAAATCCTTTATTTTATAACGTCGAAGCTGACACTCTGTTAGGATAAAATACTTTACTTTACTTTTTGCTTCAACAGGATGGCTCAGTTGACAACTGTGAGCTACAACACAGATATTGTCATAAAATGCTGCATATATGGGCCGTGGGGATGGTAGACTACTGCGCTGCAGACGACCGGGCGGTTAGGTTTGGTAAAGATCTAACTACTTGGGTGTCTGTGCAGTACCACTGGAATAATCCAGAACAAGCCTCCGATTATACAGGTGAGGGTGACACAACTCTTAACTTATTTTACTTGGAGCAATTTAAAAATGATGTTTTTATATTTAAGGAAGTCTATTCCATGTAAATATCATGGCCTTCAGTGACTGTATTAGAACCTACGTACATTGTAGAGGAGGAACTACATGTAATAAGAGAGCTGGCCTTCACCTTCCCCCATCCATGATAGATAACTCTCAATAGAATGTAGGCTAAGTAGATGCTTGTCTGGTTGTTGGCATACGTAATATACAAAATTTGATAACATGTATCTGAATTACTTAAATAGTTATTTTGTTTTTTTGCAGATTCTTCAGGTGTAGAGTTGTACTACAGCTCAAATTTAAGGAAATACGCTGTCGATATGTTTCAAACTGGCGATAATGGAATTTTCATTCCTCCAAATTCCAAAGATTTTAAAGTACGCGGTCTATGTTCTCATGAATGCAGTATACAGTCCTTTGAGAGAACGGTGAATATTACTGCTGTCATACTACACATGCATGGAGCAGGTAATAAAGTAATAAATGATGAAATTTTGCATCAGTATCCTGATTCTATAGCGTTGCAAATGATTTGCATTAGCATGATAGTTCTTTCTGCAGTCGGTGAACTTTCAGACATTAGCTCAAAAGTATCAGAAAACAGATATTGTAGAATTAAGGCTAAATTAATCGCAACTATGATGTAAATCTTGCACTTTCTTAACTTTCTGTGTCACTTTTCTCGGTTCTATAGAGTAATTATTTGATTAAACATGAGGAAATAAAACAATCCGTAGTCTAGCTCAGACAAAACAGATTATTGGAAAATGGTTGCTTAGCAATGTAGACTGTAGATCTAGATGGTAGGTGTACATGTATGTTACTATGGTAATCCAGGAAGGAGAATGTGGGCTAAGCACTACAGAAATGGACAGCTTCTAGGAGTTCTGGCAGAGGATAACTCATTCAATTCTAACAAACCAGTTGTACACAGATATGAGGAGCATCCTATAGTGTTTGAACCAGGTTAGCTTTACAGGTAGTTACAGGTAGCTACAGGTAGCTACAAGTAGCTACAGGTAGCTACAGGTAGCTACAGGTAGCTACAGGTAGCTACAGGTAGCTACAGGTAGCTACAGGTAGCTACAGGTAGCTACAGGTAGCTACAGGTAGCTACAGGTAGCTACAGGTAGCTACAGGTAGCTACAGGTAGCTACAGGTAGCTACAGGTAGCTACAGGTAGCTACAGGTAGCTACAGGTAGCTACAGGTAGCTACAGGTAGCTACAGGTAGCTACAGGTAGTTACAAGTAATTACAGGTAGTTACAATGCATATTTATCCATACTATTGGTCTGTCTGCATGGTTAGCCTTTGTATTATTCACATCTAAAATTGTCAACCTCAACTGTATAAAGGCGTGTTTGCACTGCTGCACATTTTGTCTGATGCAACCTGTCTGATGTTGCAATGTCGGAGTCTGAGTAGTGTGAACATGAATCGTTGCCGGAGTCTGCAGTTGTAACGGGATGGGAGTCTCAGTTGCAGCGATGCAGCAGTGCCGGGTTGAAGCGACAGGTCAGAGGGCGTGGCCAAAATCTACAGCCAATAAAACAACAAATGCGCAAGTGAAGGGTGTGTTTGACAGGAAATGGCATCGCAGTAATACCGCACATGTAAACATACTCGTGTTTCTATTGGCTGTAAAATTTTTTCGCCTTCCAATAGTTTTATTGAGTTGCAGCAGTGTAAACGCATGTGTCGCGGTCTGAGTTGGTAATGCAACTCCAACTGCAACTAGCGTGTAATTAGTTGCAGCTTAGTTGCAGTTGGAGTTGTAATACAACCTGCAGCGTAAATGCACCTTTATACGACCTCTAGTTGACATGACCTCTAGTTTGCACGACTTCTTGTCTGCACAAACTCTATTTTACATTATCTCTAGTATACAAGGCAGCCACACTCAACCTATATTCTTACAGGAGATGAGTTGGAGGTCGAGTGTACATTTGACACTGAAGGCAACAACGAATGGGTCATCAATGGACCTGGCTCAAATGTAAAGTATAATAATATAGTCTACAACTCTATACACTGCCATATGTACATACCATAAACATTGATTGTCTTGTATAAATACTCCATGGTAACCGATAAACAGATTGTACTGATGTCAGAGATTTTGGTCAACTTGACATTAGAACCGGTTTGTGATAGAAATTTCATCATACAAATGTCACGAAGGAAGGGAGTACTAATAACGCACTATTCTCCTGTTAGTTTGTAAATGCACCTACATGTACAATGTAAACGGCAATACTGTTGTCCATTACGTCGCGCTATTTGTTACATATAACATTGCTCCTACTCATGGAATTCTATTGCTCTTTTACCAGAATGAGATGTGTGTTACTCTCATCTCATACTATCCTGCCAACGTCTTCAAAGTAGACAACTGCTACTCGGTGAAAGGAAGATGTGCCAGGAGTATTGAGCGTACGTTATTTGCACAATGCCTTGTGGAATGCCTACACTGCACTTGCATGATATTTATCTTTTAGGACCTATAAAATGTACTTATTTTTTACCTAGAATGCACATGTACATGTATAGCAGTGCATTAACTTGCGGTTTATTTACATAGGGAATTGACTTACCAAGTCTCTCTAGTACTATAGGATACTGTTACTTTTAGCTGATCTATCTGTCAAGTTCTCTTAGTTAGCAATGCTGCAGAACATATCATATTGTGCATGCATGTGTCGGTAACTACATGTAACTTGTTTAATTATACACAAAAGTTAGTACATATATGAAATGCCAGCTATAACAGCAGTGTGTATAAAATGAGCAAGCCTAAAAAGGTTTGCAATTTACAAAAAAAATTAAGAAATGCTGGAAGCCTGCCTAAGCATCTACCATATAGATTGTATAACAAAGTTTCGCAATCTATATCTTCTAAAATTATAAACCCTGAAGCAGCAGCAGCAGCGGCAGCATGTGAAGACTAAGGAGAAGTTGTCAGCATATTATTCTATTGCATAGTTTTCTTTTGTGCAGAGATCGCTCCCGGGTGTGACCTCGCTGCACTGAGGAAGTTGGTGGTGAATTATCAACTTGAAATTCTACAATTCTGTGACACTTTCACTGGGAAGACTTGCTCAAAACAATGCAACAATTTCATTGGAGGAATCAGATACGCTCATAAAAACTGCTTTGATAATCAACCAGTAAGAAATCACACAGCACTCCAGACGTAGCGCTCTTTTTCCAAATGTAAAAGTAGTAGCATTTGTACTTGGTCCGTTATTACGCACACCATTGTTCCATTATTGCCAAGATATCATTCTACATCTAAACTGTACACGTGCACTAATAATCAATAGTAGTGGCTGTTGTTCATAGCTTTAGTAAACAATTGAGTTTGATATAACATATACATGTTGATAGATTATCCTTCATTATCTTAGCACTATGTTTCAGGAAGAAGTTTCTAGATTCATATGGGCGTCTGTGATCACGTCCCAACTTAATGAAGAGTTCGGAGAGAAAGTGAGGAAATCCTTCCAGGCTTGTGATCTGTATCAGAGACGGCATTACTTCCTTCCTGTTATGTAACGTTAATCATGCAGTCAGATGACAGATGTAACACTGCTGTTATTGACTCCAACTCTTGCGCATGTTTAGTTTACAATAACTACCGCCATGAGCACACTTGAATGTACTAATATTGCTTTTCAAGGTATACACAAACAGTTGCATCACCGGTGCAATTGTATGGACAAAGTAATGACAACTTAACGACTTATCCCAAGTGTGTCAGAAGATTGAAATTCACATGTAACAGCAGCGTGTATGTAAACTGGGTCAAATTATATGCTGTCTTTTCTGTCTTACATGTAAAAGTGCATATATACTGTCTCTGCTGTTATGATGAAAAAATGAATCTCTAATAATAATATTGTCTCTAAGCTGTCAAGGTTTTACAGGTACTATTGTTAGTAATGTTGTGTGTATTGGTTAAAATGAAGTAATGTTAGTGATTTTGTTCTACATATAAACTAGTAATTAGACTTCTCCAGATACACTGTAGATGGTGCTTGGACCCGCTGCCGTTGTGCTTGGGTCTGCTGCCAGAGTTGCATCAATTGAATGCTTTTCCAGAATGTTTTAGAATAACCTCAAAGTGTTGATGAAGGCTGTAGAAATTTCAAAATATATCCTAGAAAGATTTATCTGCAATAACCATTATGGCGTTATCCATTTGATCGGGTTCACATGAAATTGGAATTGCCTTATCTTACCAATGTACATAGACATCTACTTGTAAATGTTTCATATAAAGGACTTGGGTATAATAAATTAGCCCATTGGGACATGTCGGTAAATTTACTCCCACATATGTATAGTGTATGTAAACTCAATATCCATGTTACTAAAACGTTCTACATGTGACTGTACAAACATAATACACAATATGAATGTTGTAGCGTACCACACAAATGACATTGGGAACTTTATTGTAATGTTGATACAGACATATACAATCATGTAGACTAATATCAGCATATTTATTTTACAATTTACACACTATTTTGAAATTACAAAAACTTATAAATATTTAGTCAGCTTTCCCTTCTTCTTCTTTTGGCCGAAGTGTGAGTGTGTCTCTTTAGTAGACATTCGTATTCTGCTTATCTTCGGTGATTCACTGATTATCTGCTGCACAGTTTCTTTCTTGAAGTTATGCCACTCTTTCTTCAACTTGTATTGTCTGAAACAAAATATTATATATAATTGTATAATACGGCAATGAATGTACGGCGCATGCACAATGTGTATGGATTTGCTTGCTCATGTCTGAATGGGCATACAACTCCCCTTTACAATAACTACACTGATGAACAGGATAATTCCTTGCATTATTGGTAAGCATTGACGCGGTACACTCAGTAAGAGTGCATAACTCACACTTACTTGTATATTTCTGGACTCGTCTGTCTGTTATAGTTCAGTTGATCAGAGAGCATGTGCAGCTCGTGGGTCAAACTGATACGAGATTCAAAGGCATCTCTTGGTATGACAATGAACTCTACTGGCTCACTCTTTGGTGTCTTATAGACAGTATTACAGTGCAGCTCTCCAGTACCGAAGCAATCCATAGGTCTCAAGTAATTGGATACACTCCTGACTACGTATCTTCTCTCACCTAAAGCGTAGCCATTAGAGACGAGACAGAAGAGTTGAAGGATCATTCTGATCGGTTTACACGTAATTACATTGTAGAAGGAAATCAGATGCTAAAATATTGTATAAAAACTATTGTGTTCTAATTTAATCGACCAATTTCATTGGCTGTCTAAAAATAAAAATAGAAATTTACCAGTTCGAGCAATTAACACTGCCAAAGAATATATTATTATCATACGTATAAATAGTACCTTTTTCTACACGTAATGCATCAATATTGATCCGTGTCATGACAGCTAAACATACATTTAGATAGCGAGTAAAACTTACAGGAATCGTCACATTGCTGTACGAGTCTTTTAGTGACATTGAGCTCTACAGTGTTAAACTCCTCCACCAAATCTTCTCTTCTTTCCAATGCCACATGGTGATTAGTGGAGCCATTTGTAGGGTCGAGCATTATGTGACATTTCTAAAAGTATATAATATAGGAATACACATGAGTACTGCAAAGTACATAATATAAAGACACAGTACTTGAAAAGTGAACTTTAATGTAGGAATCGTCCTCTCAACACTGCAGACAGAATAGCAAATGTATTAATGATTAAGTAACAGAGTTGTCATAGTTTGATTATATAATACAAACACATAAATTGTCAAGCACACTTTGCCGAGTTGTGTTATTCAACGCATACATGCAAAACTAAATAATGGTAACGGCAAATCCATCATTTATGACCTTGTGGGGATTAGGATGCCACCGGAGAGGTTCTGTGGACATATCAGATAAATTCTGTCTGAATTTCACATTAGAACTTGTGTGTAACTCCCTAATATTCTCATGTGTGACGACTGAGTCAGTGTCAATACTCAGAGAGTTGTGTTCTCTTGTCACAGTTATTGAGCCTGACTTAGCAACTTCACCACTTCCCTGAGTTATGAACACCTGGTTACACGTAGCTGTCTTCTGTTCTTCTTCTAGATATTCAATAAAATTATGTGAGCTTATACTTTCTGCCTTCTTGGTCACTACTATTGAAGGAAGCATCGTCAGCTGTTTTGGTGTCGTTGTGGAAAACGCCCGGGTTTCGTTTTTCTTCTTATCTAAGAATGAACATGATTGAGTTACTCTGGTTACCCCTTTGTGACAGGCAGCGTAATGCATGTATATGAAGTGATTGTCTGTATCGTAAACCATGACTTCAATCTTGACCAACTCATTATTGTGACACTCGTTCTCAGGTACGACTAGCGACACCTAGTGGGATTTGTAGCAGGATTTATCTCCACCTGTGCTGTTGCTTGCAATACATTCCAAGGCAGCTGCTATTAGCTGTACTCTATCTGCGTTTACAGTTTTAAGTTGAGATGCACACATTATATCACATGATATACGATATATATTATTGTAGAAAACCAGATACTATGATAGCCGTCAGAACATGTCACATTAATACCCACCATCTTGGTGTATAGATGTGTCCAGTGCAATCAACTTATTACCAAATCTATCAATTCTACTGATGAGGTGTAACCTGCGGTACTGCAAGCACACGCCTTTATACACAAAGAACACGTACTTTGATGTCTGCTTCTCACCGATAAACTCATCTAGTCTTATTTCCTGCAGCAAAAGAGAAAGAGGTCAGCGTTAAAAGCTCAGAGTGCACGTATTGTTGACTATATCTTATATTGTTGTAGCTTGGATAGCACATTACATAAATAAAACTGTCCCACAACAAGATGAGTGATGTACATGCATATAGGTAGTCTCATTCTGTAACACATAATCTCTCTGTGCATAGTCAAGTCATCGGTCTTAAAAGTGAAAATAGATAAGTCGTTACAGATAGTAACTACTGATGCATGTTAGCTCCAGAGAATCAAATTATGCAAATTTTTAAACAGAAAGTTGATTTCATCAGAAGGAACGTAGAAATATGATGCTATCCCATCATACCGTGTTAGGAGGATACTGCCGATATACGCAGTGTCGCAAGCAGAATTCTAGAGCTTCTTCATCTTTGAGTGATGATGGTAAAGCAGCAACAAGAAACTCTCTGGCTTTTCTTCTGTCAGCCTCATCCACAACCTCCTGGAGCATTTCAAAGTCTTCTCGGTCAATCCATACCAAGTCACAGGTCTCTGTGGAGAGGAGGTTAGATTAAAAACACACAGCATGCTGTGAAACAGGTGATTCAATTGGACACCACTATTAGGTGCACTTTAATTTGGGTATAATGTAGCTACATTCATATACATGTATTAGTGTGAAATATACCCTACTATACCTTTACCCTTAGACACTACTGTATATACCCTACTATACCTTTACCTTTAGACACTACTGTATATACCCTACTATACCTTTACCTTTAGACACTACTGTATATACCCTACTATACCTTTACCTTTAGATACTACTGTATATACTCTGTAACTTTGGAAGCCATCATCTCCTGCACCAAAGTCATACCCATCTCCTTCCACTGCGACCACATTAGCCACAGCTCCTCCTGTGAATGGATACACCCACATGTACACAAAACCACATGATTGCACAAAAACACATGATTGCACAAAACCACATGGTTGCACAAAAACACATGATTGCACAAAACCACATGGTTGCACAAAATCGCATGGTTACACAAAATCGCATGGTTGTAAAAAACCACATGGATACACAAAATCACATGGTTACACTAAACCACATGGTTACACAAAATCACATGGTTACACAAACCACATGGTTACATAAGCTTAGTGTACATGTAAATCTGAATGTATGACCACATATACAATGCGCAGACCCATTTCAAAAATATTAGTAATCATGAGACAAATACATTTCATTGAGTGAGAAAGATGATTTTCTATTCCTAGGCTAATATTATTGCACTAATAAGCATCTAGTATTATAACGTAGTTCATATAGCATGATATACCCGTTCCATACCTTTATGTTTGTCCAATGTTGTGTATATAACAACAACCTCTCCTCTCACCAGTAGATATATAGAGGTCGCTGTGTGACCTTGCCGTACAATGATCCTTCCGGCCGGTACCCTGATAAACCGTAAGATTCTGGCAAAGTCATGTTTTACAGCCTGTGATCTACCTTTCATCAGATGAATGAGAGGCTGCATTCTTATGCGCTTCATAAACTCCTACCAAACAGGAACACATTCTTAGGCTACATCAACCTGACACATACGTACTTGGAACACCAAGATGCACAGAGAGATATGTATTTTGCTCTATTTGAGGTATGGAAGAGGCCCTCTACCATGTCGTCGGATTCCAGCCATAGACTTAGGTGGTTAGTTCAGCAGAATAAATACAAGAATATATTATACATGTAACTCCAGATCTATTATCTCAGATACAGTTGACATACTCAGCTTCTACTAACCTGTACCATGTCTACTTCTGCCTGACTTCTCTCTTCTGGTTCCTTTCTCATGATATACATCATCTTCCTTGATAGCTTCATACTGAACCTGCATCATCAAACAGACATCTTACTTATTAGACATTTGCTAGGGTCAGTGTATTATTTAGAGTCTTTCAGTATATTAGAAATTGCCACTAAGTCTGGTAACAGAAACATGTGTATATGTGAAATCCTCAAAACAGATGACACACATGCCCAAACAAAAGAATAATGTTACTGTATGCATCTACTGTACATGTAGATATCTTTTACTCGGTAACGAGTTTTGTATCATGTACTTAAATTTACTGTATGTTAGTATTGCAGATCTTCTACATACTATTTGATAATAATATAGATTCCTACAAGGTGATAATAAATAATAAATAACAATAGCCATTATGTATTCAATATCTAGGAATTGCCAAACGAAATTGGTTAGAACTAAGGCTACAAATCTTCTTATAGAGTAAGATCCTTACTTTTTCTTGTAAAGTTGTTTGTTGAAGAGAGCGTGTTTCTCTTGATGGGCTAGAAACTCCTCTACAGCTCTCACCTCCAGGTAGTCTGACGGGTCCCTCATGTTGATCATACTCAGAAGGTTGAGCTGGTATACAACAAGCCGAACCATCTTCTTAAACAACTTCTTCAGCCTCTCTCTGGGGAATATGACCTTGCTCACTCTTTCGTAAACTAGCTTGAGCTACAGCAGACACAATAAAAGTGTTAGAGGAGAAGCATATTTGTGGGAACTCGGGCTCTGTAGTGAGTTGCAGAAGAAGTGATTAGTATTTCAATGTAAAAATCTAGCCTTGCCTCCTACATAAATGTAAACATAAATAGTTTGAAAAGGGCACGTTCAATTTTAAATGTACTGGATAGAATTTTCACACTCATAATAAACTCGTATTACATACACTTGCAGCCGATATCCATCTAAAAGTTGTTTATAATGTAGGCAGTATGTCTGTTTTAATACTAGCTAGTGATTTACTGAAACTGTTTACGGGTGGTTCTGCTATAATTATAAACCAACTACCTTCCTATTAGCGGCTGACTCATCTGCTTCTAGCATGGGAGGTAAACCTTGTCGTGTTCCTTCATGCTGATATATAACTTGTCTACCTTGCTTACTAAATACTTCTGAGTTTACTCTGTAAATATACAGTCCATCATATATGCGCATTGCGTGCTGTGACACGATATACAGATTGAACTATTATGACCCGGTGAATTAATTATTCTGTTACAAAATCAAGTTCATATACGCATGTACAGAGCAGTGGCTGGTAGGAGACCAGAAAGCATTCTACGAGGGGCAGGAAAGGATGGATGTGAGACACTGGAAAAACAATCATGATCAAAATCTCAAACAGAATGTTTTAGGCTACTTTGTCCTACTCACTAGGTAAGATCAATAAGATCTCTAAACACATGGGCATGCACTCAAGTCTCCTATTTCAATTCTACCCAGACTCTCGAAAGGCTACTAAAAACCACTATTATAATATGCATATACATCCAGCATCAGTATCTAATATACTGTACATGTACATGTCCATGTACATTGTATAATAATAATATCCGTGGTGCCCAACGCAATTCTTTTAACGTGGCTGCCAAATAGCAGAGCTAATCGAGGGGCCACCACGGCTCCTAAAGCTGGATATTATTATAGTTCGATATGACATGGAAGGAAAACCTTCTTCGAGATGAAAACCTCCAGGTAATTGGTGGGACTCAAACCCACGTTCTAGCAGATAACTTGTGTCATTGCTGCAAGACTAAAGAGGGACTAACGCTAGACCACTCTACCACTAACACAGTAATATTATTGCTTTGTTGTACAGTCACGGGCATAAGTTTAAGACCGCCTGACATATCATAGCGTATCTTGACATGTTACGGCCAGTGTTATAGCATTGAAACATTTTTAACACTGTATTGACTGTTACTAGCATTGTGAGAAACAAATACTTGAAGTGCACAATGTTCATGGACATCCATGGATGCCAAATGTTCATGTATGACGGTGCTTCTTGCCATCGTATGAAAAACGTTACAAATCTCATCAAATCGCAAATGGTACCGGAATGGCCTGACAACAGATCAGATTTGAAAGCATGCGAATGTTGATGAAGGTTAAGGTTGCATTGATTCTAGCCATCTAGCTAAATTGATAAAAAATCATTAAGAAAGTGTGGGTGATGGAGATACCACCAAAATATTGTGACACACTGATTAGGTGTATGGCCCAACGACTTGCTGCCGTCATCGCTAGTGGTGATGGACCAACCAAATATTAATTTTTTGAGAATTACTATGTGTTAAGAGCAAAACCTCATTTGAATAATACTGGTAGGACCTATTCTTCAATAAAATATGAAAAACTTTAAAAATTTATTATTTTAGTTTCTTCCTCACAATGTCTAAATCAAGGTGGTCTTAAACTTATGCCCGTGACTAATTATTATCATTGACTGACGTCATGTGGCATGTGATATCTATTGTCAGAACTTACTCTGATTGGTCCTGCTCCAAAACACTCAGCTGAGTAACAACCTTCTGGGCTTCAGGTGTCAGTCCACTTATAGAGAGCGCTGCTAGCAGAGAAGGTGAAGGGGTTACAGGCTGAATATCTGAAACAGTACAGCAGGTGCTAGTAGTAAAGGTGATGGCAATAGATTAAATGGGGAATGTATAATATATCTAGAATAATATAGCAGGTGCTTGCAGCAAAGGGGAGATAATCCAGCATCTTTTGCAGTAATAAACACTGAATACAAATGAGAACATAGAGTTCAATATGGCTTGTATATTATGTACCAGCTGATTTACTCTTGAGTTGATCTTCTGCTTTAACATCCAGTACCCCGAGGTTGGTAACGTCATGCAAACTTGTGGGTAGACTAGGCAGATGGTGAGTACGTACTGGTTGACTTCTTGTATTTCTGTGAGACTCTGTATCTGAGTGCACCTTGTGACTTTTTACTTTCTCTCCTTTTCTTCTGAGAGTAAACATTATTTCACACTCACTCTTTATACAACACTTATTGAAATCTCAACACAACATGGTAAAATCAAGGTTCGGCGTGATTTGAACTTAGTTTGGGTGCATCACTAAGACAGCCCTTAGTTTGGGTGCATCACTAAGACAGCCCCAATCATTTGAAATCAATCTCAGGATCACATCTTGTTGAAACCCATAACAATGTATCATTTCAACAATACTAGCCTACTCTAATGCTAATCCCGTCTTCACATACTGGATGAGTTAGTGTAAAGTAGATAGTATGCTGAGTTGTCTTCTCTTTTTATTTATGGCTGCTTCAATCAAATTGCCACCAAACATCTATCTGCATTTAACTGTAATATTGGCATACAGTATAGATGCATCTGCATTGATTTACCCCAGTACGCTAATGTAACAACTTGCAGTATCTACACCAAAATACTTATAAATAATTATGCTAACTGCAACTACAATCACCTCACTACTGCAGCAGTAGTCGTGATTTTAAAATAGGGAGTGATGAAACATAGTAATTGTGACAACCTTTGCGAGTGACTGATGAATCCATCAGAGATGTCGGTTGACAGAAGAGAATCAGAAGGCAGGAAATTTTTTTGGTCATTTAGCGCAGGTAACATGATATCATACGAAGTGCCTGGTGTTTGACTGTACCTGATATGTGTACATATTTCTGGTGTTTGACTGTACCTGATACATGTATATGTATTTCTTTTTTTTACCAAAGGCAGATTCTTGTTTATGAGAAAAAAGTTGAATCGTAAGACCGGGCCAACCTGCCGAGTGTTCGATGGCGCTCTACTAACGCGTTGTTTGGGGGCATGCCTGATATTCTTAGTTATTATTACTTAGATCTTTGGAACCTTAGACTGTAAACAGAAACTCTAGTCTATAGCATTGTCTCCTTTCGCTTCGAAACAGTCGGATAATAGGATTTTGTTGAACTCACTAAAATGTAAGATAACCAGTTGATCTCTATAACATAATTATGTCTGCTGTGGTCAAATTATATATTATACATGTAAGTGTAACTTATGATACGCACGTTTTAGACATTACCATGGAGTTACAACCTCTTTTCTTACTCTTTTTCTGTAATAAGTCTGAATTTAAAACAGCTAAGCCTGACAAAAAATACCTAAATGAATCAAACAATCAAAATTGAAGAAATTCCCACAGTTGTATCACAGCTTTATTCTATTTCTATAAAAAAAACAGAGCATTAGTTTAATAACCTGTAGCATTTTGGCTGTTTAACAAATCTCATTCTCTGACATCATTGATTTATGCCAACATTAATTGGTTTCAACTAGAACTACTGGTTGCAGTGTTGAAACTATTTATTTAAATTCTACACGTAGTATTGCAGCCTATTTCGTCTTCCATGAAATTATGAAGAAATAAACAGTGCATTTTACAGTATGTAGTGATTCAGTAATTACTACATTTATTGAATAGTAGGCCTACAAAAAATCAAATAAAAAATGTGAAATAAGAAAATATTAGTTTAAAATTTTTTTATGAAACAATATTTGAGCAGTGTTTATTCTACTTGAGATCAAGTATTCCATGTACAGTTTACAAATCGACCTGAAAAATGAGCACATTTCATGTACTAAACAGTAAACATACACTGTTTTTCTATGTTACACATCTATGCACTGTGTATACAGTAGTGGTCAGATTTTAGACATGACGAAATCACAGAAAGTACAATAATTATATTAAAGAACATAATATTCGAATGGGTGTGCATCTCCATGCACAGCGCACAAGAGCATACCATAAGGCATGCTGTAAAAGTTGCATTACGTCTTTCATAAACAAACATATTATTTACACACATGCACCAATAAACAAGTTCTGGAGACTTCCTGTCCATTGGGACGGCGTTTCTAAAAGCCGTATGAGATTACTTTGAGTAACATGCTGACTAAAGAGTTATCGCATCACGTTCCAGTTAACACCCTCGGATGCCTGAATCTCTGCAGGTGTCACATATGCAGTGTAATCTACAGCAAAATTGTGACACATTCATACAATATGATTTAGAATAAAAGTACAACATATAGGCTAATAGCACAGTGTAATTTACAGCAAAATGGAGGTGGGGAGGGCAGCTGCTGTTATATTCAAAGTATATATTAATTTATATCACATCATATATACATATCATAATATACACAATGTACTCACTCTTACTAGGATGTGTGCATCTTTTTAATAAGAATATTTAGGAGTTGTCTGCTACTTTGTGTTTAATATCCATAGTTTTATGCTGTATAAGCAATCATGCAATTAAACATCACACATGTATTTAATGTATTCAATTTTGCAAATTAATTTCAATCTAATATTAGGAATTGCCTTATACTTACTGTCATCGTGTCTTGATAAGAGGGGCCTAGGAGTACGCACCCGACCTTGTAACATGTTAGTTTTTACTCGTGCTAAGTCATCAATACTAGTTATCCCATCTACAAATACTATTCGCTCTCCTTTGCCTTGCATCACTTCCTTTACATGCCTCCATACACCTCCATTTCTTCCTTGTCGCACTCTTCAAGATGAATCAATTATAAAATAACAGAGAGAGAACAACTCCAAAATATCAATAATGACATGCTTATCAGTATCACAACAGGTTGGGGGTTAATCGATAATAAACAAGGAAGACCAGGTGTCGACTTCAATTTTAGCAAACCAATTTACTGGTGATACAGCTACCTCCATCTCCATGTACATGTCACTCCGTAGATTCACAGTATATCCATAATTGGTTGACCTATTTGTATTCTCATATAATAACGTGATTTTATTGGTTTACCTACTTGTATTTGGATCATAGTAGTGAAATTTGATTGGTTGACCTAATTTTATTCTGATATAATAGCAGGATTTGATTGTTTGACGTACTTGTACTCCGATATATCTTTAACATCTGGTCTGTAGTGCTTTATGTGATTTGAGGCTTTCACAGTATCATCATAGCCTCCAGCACTTCTGTACAGTCTATGAACTGGTAGCATGTCTATATTTATCTACAACAGTATACTCGTGACGCTATTCTAATATTACATTTGTTATAACTACAAACTATAACCACTGACTAATAGCTAAATCAATAATAATAATTAAATGTAATAAAATTACCGTGTTATCAATAAATCACTACAATGAGAAGAGCAATAATTAGTCCATTTGCTGAACCCACAAATGACGGCAAACGTCACAGATGCACAGCGTTGCCCTTTTTACACAGACATTGTTTTACGCACAATTCAATGTACATGTAGAAGTGTGATATGGCAATCAAATGAAGGTTTACTATCTGGTAGGATCCCAACCGTGTCCACTCCAGTAGAATGTGCCTAGTAGCTGGTTGATCAACCAGTTAGTGGACAGGACCATCTACATTGTGTGTTGCCTAGTTGGGAATATGCAATGAGCTGTAATGTGCTATTGGTGGAATGAATAGTTCCACTTGAAACCGGTATGGTTACAATATATAAATTTAGGGCTAGAGCCTAGGCTATGTCGTTGTTACTACCTAGTATTACTAGGGCTAGAGCCCAGGCTATGTCGTTGTTACTACCTAGTATTACTAGGGCTAGAGCCTAGGCTATGTCGTTGTTACTACCTAGTATTACTAGGGCTAGAGCCCAGGCTATGTCGTCTTTATTACCTAGTATTACTAGGGCTAGAGCCCAGGCTATGCCGTTGTTATTACCTAGTATTACTAGGGCTAGAGCCCAGGCTATGTCGTCTTTATTACCTAGTATTACTAGGGCTAGAGCCCAGGCTATGTCGTTGCTATTACCTAGTATTACTAGGGCTAGAGCCCAGGCTATGTCGTCTTTATTACCTAGTATTACTAGGGCTAGAGCCTAGGCTATGCCGTCGTTACTACCTAGTATTACTAGGGCTAGAGCCCAGGCTATGTCGTTGTTACTACCTAGTATTACTAGGGCTAGAGCCCAGGCTATGTCGTTGTTACTACCTAGTATTACTAGGGCTAGAGCCTAGGCTATGTCGTTGTTACTACCTACATGCAGCATTACATAAAGCTGTAGTTAAACGATTATATCTACAAACAAACAAAAGACACTGCAATGACCTCTCCCATTTCTGGTTATTGCGTGTTCTAAGTCGATCATTGATCTCCTAAGGCCTTCATAACACAATCAAGTTGCACCTTGATCTCTTACATATCAATAATCCTCAAACAGAACGCAAGATATGTAATAAACAGTTAAATGGTCAACTCCCTACTCTAGAGTTCATTAACATAGTAGTAGGCTATATACAAGTACAAGTACCTGCCTCACTTGGTTAAACCTGCCAAACTATTACATTTACAAACACAGAATCAGGATTATTATGCTGTTATATTTCCTTTTGTATTGACAGGAGAGAATGAAAATATTCAGAGATAATAATTGCTTCGGTAAAGTACATTGTAGATGACTACAGATTACACGGTGACAGTGACACCGCTGGAATACAACAAGTAGTTATAGTTGTTTGCCGTTATTTCTGTGATGCACATTTTGGTTATATTGTATTATTTTATATTGTATTTATAGTGGCCGAAACCTTCACTTCAATTTGTTAAAACTCAAGGTCTACTCATAGTGAAATCAAGACACACATGTTGTATGTTTTCATGATTCCATATTGACTGTATATTTCTACGCTATTCTACATATAAATATCGGAGTACTGTATAGTGATACTATAGTGATACTAGTGATACTTGTACTCACATCGTTGGCTGACCGTTGGTGGCCAGACGCTGCTCTCTGTTGACTCTTCCTCACGTGCTCCTTGTAACTGTTGTTGGGCACGAAAGGGTCTGAGCTGGGGGCGTGGTACAACGAGACGTCGAGGGGCATTGCCGTCAAATTGTAACCAGCATTGCTGTTGCCAGGTGACATAAAGTCTTTGGTACGATTGGTTTGGTGAAAACCCTGTTAGATAAATACATGTAGTAGAAGTGGAAGTAACATGAAATACAAGAATTACAGTAAATCTAATGCTTGGAGAATCAATGTATCTTGTCAGTTCTATTTCTCAACACCCAGCTCAGTTTTGGTCGGCCCACACGTTTTGACAAAAAACAGTTTATTCATATTCTCTAACTGCTTGTACTGTAGTTCCTGCAATTTCTCGGCAAGCAACACATTTCCAAGTGGTCAATAGTAATAATACTCAGAAGGTCAATTTAGGATTAACTGATCATAACTTCACATTTTGAAGTTGTCCTCTCTGTACTTGTCATATCTACTATATAGGTGCACTTATGCAGTTGTCGCCTTTCGGTGCTCAATGAAAATATTAGTGGCCTGTTTATATATGGCCAACGATGCTGTGATGCTGTGATGCTGCATCCTATGTGATGCCATGACCATATCACCTAGATTTGATGACATTCTGAAGATAATTTTAAAGAAACATTTTTAAATAAAAGTATAATAGAATATTGTGACAAAATAAAATTTAAGATCTGAAATCTTATTGGCTGATGGGCCACCAAGATACTGGGAACGGTGCATAAAAAGTTACTATGTTCCAATTTTGAAGATCTCATAGCCAGATCAGTTTTGACCGAACACAACTAATTCCAAAATGGTCTCAGAGATCTTAGTGGGGAACTGAGATGGGTGCATAAATACAATTTAATACAGCAGCTAGAATGTGCCACTTGCATGTTCTACATATAACTAAAGTAAACAGGTACATTCGTGAGAGAAACTGTTCATACCGAAGCAGGTCGCTGCCGACTAGTGGTTGCCCCCCTCTTGGAACTATACATGACCCTCTGCATGTCTCCAGTTTTTCTCTGTTCTAGCTCATGCTGCCGAGCAATCATATTCATAAAGGCATCGTGTCTGTCTTTATACACGTTCATATTCATAGCCCTCCTGTCCGCTGCCGACAGCTTTGCTGACATGCCTATAGTTTTACCGTATGTTGTGCTAAGGGAAAGAAATATTGGCTATTCAATGGTTTGGTTATACACAACATGCTAAATACCTTAGCCTTGGCTCTAGGCCTTTGCATAGAAGTAAAATGGTATGGTGACTATTAGAACAAAATCTAGTAGACATGTAATTCACCTAACAAACCTGGCATTGAGCGAGCTGTGAACAACACAGCATTGTACAATGTGCATATACATTGTATATCTACATGTGTACACGTACATGTGTATGTTATAGAGATGACCCTATGTCACAAACACAGGAGTAATTCCCCAAGAGTACCAATACTGTCTAATGTTTCCTTTTCTAAACTCAACACACTGTGACCAGAGTCGAGAGGTTTTACAAATTGCACAGATATTAAATATGCACTACTCAGTACTTGTATACAGTATCTTAACAAAATTTTCATATACATATACATATACATTGTACATGCACTCGATTTGCATGTGTTAGGATATGTTAATGTAGGTATGTAATGTGCATTGTACTTACAGCTTCTCTGAACTAGTTTCTGGTCCTCTCTGGGGCCAATACATTCGTGTCAAGTAGTCAGTGGCCATCTTGTATTTGCTGCAACCCTGCTATCACATATCACAACATTTAACTAATTGAGGAGAGAGGCAGCCTGTTGGAGCCATTACACATTGCAGCCATAGCCTTAGTTCTAGCCTTGCGTGCTGAATGTGATGCTAGACAGGATGCAAACTAGTGTATTATTTGTATATCACAAAGGTTCTAAGGCTATTCTAAACAATGGTTGCTATACAAGTGTTACACTAAGCAAGCAATGTTAATAGTTAATAGATCTAAATTAAACTGAGTTTGTTTAACTTGCTATTGAGAAAAATTGAATTGAAAGAGATGGAAGTGTGTTATTACATTCACTGAGTAGATTACGTGAAGGTCAGCTTTAATTGCTGCCTATTGATTTTTTGAAACTGTAGGGTGTAATAAAATATAAAGTGTATGTACATTGTACATTTATTATATACATGTACATGTACTTGGAGTCATGTACCAAGTATTTAATCATGTAATATAGTATAATGTATATGTACCATGTATTTACAGTGATGTAATGTAATATAATGTATGTACCATGTATTTACAGTGATGTAATATAATATAATGTATATGTACCATGTATTTACAGTCATGTAATATAATATAACGTATATGTACCATGTATTTACAGTGATGTAATATAATATAATGTATATGTACCATGTATTTACAGTGATGTAATATAATATAATGTATGTACCATGTATTTACAGTGATGTAATATAATATAATGTATGTACCATGTATTTACAGTGATGTAATATAATATAATGTATGTACCATGTATTTACAGTGACGTAATATAGTATAATGTATATGTACCATGTATTTACAGTGATGTAATGTAATATAATGTATGTACCATGTATTTACAGTGATGTAATATAATATAATGTATGTACCATGTATTTACAGTGATGTAATATAATATAATGTATGTACCATGTATTTACAGTGATGTAATATAATATAATGTATGTACCATGTATTTACAGTGATGTAATATAATATAATGTATGTACCATGTATTTACAGTGATGTAATATAATATAATGTATGTACCATGTATTTACAGTGACGTAATATAATATAATGTATGTACCATGTATTTACAGTGATGTAATATAATATAATGTATGTACCATGTATTTACAGTGATGTAATATAATATAATGTATGTACCATGTATTTACAGTGATGTAATATAATATAATGTATGTACCATGTATTTACAGTGACGTAATATAATATAATGTATGTACCATGTATTTACAGTGACGTAATATAATATAATGTATATGTACCATGTATTTACAGTGATGTAATATAATATAATGTATGTACCATGTATTTACAGTGATGTAATATAATATAATGTATGTACCATGTATTTACAGTGATGTAATATAATATAATGTATGTACCATGTATTTACAGTGACGTAATATAATATAATGTATGTACCATGTATTTACAGTGATGTAATATAATATAATGTATGTACCATGTATTTACAGTGATGTAATATAATATAATGTATGTACCATGTATTTACAGTGATGTAATATAATATAATGTATGTACCATGTATTTACAGTGACGTAATATAATATAATGTATGTACCATGTATTTACAGTGACGTAATATAATATAATGTATGTACCATGTATTTACAGTGATGTAATATAATATAATGTATGTACCATGTATTTACAGTGATGTAATATAATATAATGTATGTACCATGTATTTACAGTGATGTAATATAATATAATGTATGTACCATGTATTTACAGTGATGTAATATAATATAATGTATATGTACCATGTATTTACAGTGATGTAATATAATATAATGTATGTACCATGTATTTACAGTGATGTAATATAATATAATGTATGTACCATGTATTTACAGTGATGTAATATAATATAATGTATGTACCATGTATTTACAGTGACGTAATATAGTATAATGTATATGTACCATGTATTTACAGTGATGTAATGTAATATAATGTATGTACCATGTATTTACAGTGATGTAATATAATATAATGTATGTACCATGTATTTACAGTGATGTAATATAATATAATGTATGTACCATGTATTTACAGTGATGTAATATAATATAATGTATGTACCATGTATTTACAGTGATGTAATATAATATAATGTATGTACCATGTATTTACAGTGATGTAATATAATATAATGTATGTACCATGTATTTACAGTGATGTAATATAATATAATGTATGTACCATGTATTTACAGTGACGTAATATAATATAATGTATGTACCATGTATTTACAGTGATGTAATATAATATAATGTATGTACCATGTATTTACAGTGATGTAATATAATATAATGTATGTACCATGTATTTACAGTGATGTAATATAATATAATGTATGTACCATGTATTTACAGTGACGTAATATAATATAATGTATGTACCATGTATTTACAGTGACGTAATATAATATAATGTATATGTACCATGTATTTACAGTGATGTAATATAATATAATGTATGTACCATGTATTTACAGTGATGTAATATAATATAATGTATGTACCATGTATTTACAGTGACGTAATATAATATAATGTATACGTACCATGTATTTACAGTGATGTAATAAATTTGTTTCTCATGAAAAATATTTTTGCATCAACTACGGAAAGCAATGAATTGACACCAGGAGGCAGGAACTTTTACCATCACCATGTAACTGCTTTATCTACGAGCACAAGCACGAGCACAAAGGCTATAGAAATTGCAGATCTACAATTTCTTAGCCTTGATCTAAATTTTAGATTATTGTACCATTTCTATAGTTTATTTCTACAATGTATGTGATATATCTTTTTGCAAGAGTTTATCAGTTTCATACTTGGTTCCATAATAATTATGAGCTGTGAAGTAGTGTTTTACTGACGTATTGCAACTTATTTCTCTACTGATTGTTTTTTATAACAGGCCATTGGTTTTTATCAGTTGTTTTATGACAAATAGATGTGAAGTATTCTTAAGGTTTGATTTTTCTTATTCAAGACATCAAATATAATTTGTAAAATTTTTTTTAGTTAACAAAAAACTATAACATGACAAGTCATGCATGTACATCCTAAAAAATGCTATACAACCAACCATAATAAAAAATGCAAACAATGCTTAGAAGTTGGTGAGGGTGCTGCAAGCCCTGTCAATACTAGCCCTGAATTTTCTGATAGAGCAGGTGGATGTGCAGGTGTTTGAAACACTGCTTGCATTAGTGCTTAGTCGATGCTAGTCCGGGCAACATTACTGCCTGATGGTTTCTATATCATGAAGTCTAGCTCATGCCTAGACAATATACTTAGTCCTCGTTTGACTCTGCAAGCATTGCTAGTTGATCGTCTATGGCCTGTATGCAGCAGGCCGGTTGCTTTCTCTCTCTTGCTCTGAGAGCCTAATTTACTTGGTATTGGAGAAGACTTCCGATTTACACTCGTTCACTAATTGGTGGACCGACATATGGAGTCTACCGATCTTTGATTTATAGATTGGTTTGTGGATGCTGAACTGATACCTAATAACTAGGCCTGCAACGATTCACAAATTACTGTTTCGATTTTTTCGATTCTGCCAATTAACTTTTTTGATTTTTTCGATTCGATACTTCATTGCGCAAAATTACCAGAAATACACTAGTGAGGTCAATCAGACCAATAACAGTATCTCACAATTTTACTGAAATAATGTAACTATGTAATACAACAACAGGCAAGTGTGTTTCTGTAACCCCAAGCAAGCAGTGAATGAAGACAGTGAGCACAACTATCAATGTTGCTATTTATTTGAATCATTTACCCTGACACCATTTACTTTGCAGTAGTTCTTCGCAACAGTATTTTAGAACACTGTCAGTTGTAGTAATTGGGTTGATAATTCCATTTTAGAATCACCAAAAAGAGTAGAATGAGTAGATTCCAGAAGCATACCCTTCTAATTGTGTGGAATATCAAATATAAATTGTATGTTTGGGGCATTTATATAATTATAGACTTATATTAGTAATACATCTTAGCACATGATGTATTTTATAGCTATCCACTTATTGCCAACAAAATTACTAGAAAAAAATTGTGCTTCACTGAGATTCGAACCCACGACCACACGTTTGTAAAGCAAGCGCTCTGCCACCATGCTATGGTGATAACTTGGGATTCCCAAGACTAAGTATATATTTAACAAGGATCGAAAATTGAGTGCAATAAATCGATATTGAAAATGCTGCAAATTAATCGTATCGAGAATCGTTATCGATTCATCGTTGCAGGCCTACTAATAACTGTCGTCCAGTTTCTTTGACTTGTATAAAATGCAAGCTCCTTGAGCATATTATTTCCTCTCATTTACAGTGTTTTAAGAGAAATAGACTGTTTTGCCGATGGTCTACATGGTTTTCATCCACACAGATCCTGCGATACACAACTCGTTCATACTCTTGAACATGTTTCCTATTTATGTGATTTAGGTAAGACCATCAACTTAATTATTTTGGATTTTTCTAAAGCATTTGATACAGTAAGCCATAGAAAGCTGATTTTCAAAATGGAACAAATTAGTATCGACAAAACTATTGTTAGTAGGATTACATATTTTTTGAATGATTGTAGACAATATGTCACAGTAGAAGGTCAAAACTCTAGATGTAGACCGGTAACATCAGGGGTTCCTCAGGGTTCTGTTTTGAGGCCACTGCTTTTTTTAATTTTTATCAATGATTTGCCCTCACAATAAAAGTCTGAATGTAGATTATTTGCAGATGATGATGTGATAATGTATAACACTGCTGAAAACGCATAAATTTTACAAAACGATTTGGGCAAACTAGAAAGATGATCAGAAAATTGGCAAATGGATTTTAACGTATCAAAGTGCAGCTTTTTACAAATAGGACGGAGAGGTAGATGTGATAAACAAGACTATTTTTACACCATCAAATTTTATGACAAGTTTAATTTCACTCGTATCTCGGAGTTTGTCTGCAGCCTAATTTAAAGTGGGATCGTCACATCAATAAGATTGCCCACACTGCAACGCTTAGAATGACTCAATTATGCAGAGTTTTAAAATATTCAAATATGCCGTGTAACATGTAAAATAGCATATCTGACATTGGTAGGACCCTTGCTAGAGTTGGCAAGTCAGGTGTGGGACCCTCATCAAAAAAATCAAATTAAACAAATAGAAAAGGTCCAAAATAGAGTACTAAGGTTTATTTATAATGTCTATAGCAGTTTGGGTCTGCTAGAAACCCGCAAGCACTTAAATGGAGGACGTGAAACTTTAACTGATGCCGCCACAAGTGTAGTTGTTGTAAGAAGCAGTTATTTTAATGTTTATTTATATTAATCCAACTTCCACAGATAACACATTAGCTTGTAGACCAACACCGTGAAGTCTGTAATGTAATTACAGAGCATATAAAATACAGCAGAATGCATAGACAGTTGATTACAATAATAATAGGAGTATTGTAAATACAGCTCATAATAATATTTGCCAGATAGCACAATGAAGGTAAAATCCAAAGAGGTGTTACACACAAGAGCATCCATTATTATATAAAATGTGCTTATTAATAAAATGATAATAATATAACTGACCTTTTGTTCTCCTTTGCTTGCTTTTTATAATATTGTATGAGTAGGCACTTTTAAAATTAGAAGATTTATAGAAATACGTATGTTAGCAAAAATTAGTGCAACTTGCTCTCTAGATGTTCAAAAGCCCACTGCCCAGGAAAATCAGTCTTTCTACCAGAACAAAAAAGGAGCGTCATAGTCTAAAAAATACTTGCATCATTTTCATCCCATTGGCCAAAATAATTGCACCATCGTTTCCAGCCAATCTCAAAAGATGGCCCTTTAGTCAGCCCTTGTGGAATCATCACCCCCAGCCTTCCTGTTGATGCAAGCAATTGAATCATATCCTGTGGGCAGCAGTCAGATGTTTGACGCTATTGTTTTGTTTACTTCTAAATTGATTGCAATATGCTGTGTGGTATGCGCATCTAGTATATTATTATGTATAGCAATAACAAGGGGAGGTATATGACAATACTGGGTTCTACTACAATGTCAAAGGGCAGATTAACTTTAAACAGTGAAGGGAAAAGGTTGGCATAAAATCCCTGCAAGAACGAAGAAGAGGGGCAAGATTTTCACTTTTTTCTAAGTGCCTGGCAGAAGGTATTGAGCCATCTTTTAATTATAATTTAAATAAAATGCACAACACAAGACAGGCTCTCAATACATACACACCGCACAAATGTTTTTTATTACTCCAGAACCTTTAGAGAGCCATGCTCTGGATTTATAACTGAGGCTAGTTGAAATACATACATGTATAACACAAAGCAAGCAAAAAATGGCACAAAAATAGCACCTACATGTATAACATAAAACTTACAAAAAAAATAACTGAGTTCTCACGACTTTACACACACAAGTGTGGTCTGTGTGAGAAAAACGCAAAAAAATTTATTCCATCCAAAAAATATTTACAGCCAAATTTTTGAACCCCAATTACACTGTAGCTATCTAGACTCCAACAATGTCAGAAAAATTATAAAATACATATTATATTGTGATGGTACAGGACATTTGTATATGACTCCAGCTACCCGGATAAAAACATATAGCACCTTAAGTGCCTAGTAGTTGTCACAGCGCTACTCAACTAACACTCGTATACTCGTACTCAACTGTATTGCATGTCTAAAACACTCATTTACTGTCTACATACGTGTATCTATGTGTTTATACTCATTCTACTTAACTACGTATCAATGTACATACTTGTATGATAATTACTAAGTCTTTTGGTACCTTTTATACCCATGTAAAGAGGCCCGACCTCTCAGAATCCCTTGATATTCATTTTGTACATGAATTGGATGATTATAAGCAACTTTTTTATAACCCGACCTATTTTTAGGTCGGCCGTCGGGCTTCCGGCGGCCATGTTGTTGCGCAACTTCCAGACGACCTTATGTCGTCTTTTCCCGACACTACGTCGGGCGGAAGTCCTTATACTATATAAAGGGCCATGTTTTATCATTCATTGTCTCAGTCTTCACTTGGCTTTCAACAAAGACACATCTATACTTGATACAGAGACTTTCACTTCCTTTTGTCAGGTCATTCGCTTAGCGAACCGCCTACTAGGTCGGATCACTCTCTTTCAACGTATAGTCTGAAGGTCAGACTTGGGACCAGATGGGTCGTCTCTGGTAGTTCTTGGACTACTGAGACCGCTCGATCTTTCATGTAATGAGAAGGCCTAGCACCACTCATAGGCACTTCAGTTTTGGGTCGGTAGTCGTCCAAGGACGACCGCACGAAATACTAGAAACCATTACAATATTACTATAATAATTGTTAATGCGATAAATTTGTGGAAGAACTGGACAGCTGGCTACTAGTATAATTAAAATAATTATAAGAAACCCTCCGTCTATTACTAGTAATCTCCTAATCTGACTGAGGGTTGAATATGCCATGTTATTATTTATGTCTATGCTAATATTTGTGAAAGCCATTGTGGCAGGATAAAAAAGATAATAATTATCATGATGGATATTTATTTGATTCAGGCCGTGCTGCTCCTCTGATTATACAAATGTATATCAGAATCTATACATGTACATAGTTATAGCAATAGTTCTGTCTAGTGACACACTAGTGACTAGTCTATGCTAATATTGTAGTGCATAATATAATTAGTATAATGGTGTAGTTAGCCATTTGTGTTGTATTTTCCAAAACTTCTGATTCCCATTGTGTGATAAATATAATATAATTATAGCATACATCTACCATAGGGAGCAGCAGTGGCCTAGAGGTTAGAGCTCTGGACTTCCATGTGGGAGTTCCAGGTTCAATTCCCATAAAAGGTCATTGGTGGTGTTAGGAAGAGCCTTATAATGCTCCTGTTCCACAAAGTAACTTTGCCATTGGTGAAGTACCCCTCCTCCATCCCAAACTAGAACAAATGCAAATCTCTTTAGATCATTGCTTTCTTACCTAGGATTAATTGTGGGAAGTAAAGCCTGTAAGTTTATGTTCACCTACCATGATGGTGTTTTCTGCTGTTGACAGTTAGGTCTCTTGGTAAGGTATGGTGGCCTAGGCCGAACCTCTTTACCATGAACTGAGAAAAAATCTAAATTACAATATTGTTGGCACATTTGCTAGCCGGGCATCCAATATTACATCCGGTGTGGGTGAATTTCTCATGGAATTGATAAAAATAGTTAGATATTATGTGACATCTTTGTTCATGTGTCAGTGCACTGACCTACATGCACTTGGCTGTATGCCAGTGTCCAGTGTGACTGGGATTAGCCACTAATATTACAATAATTGTACTATTTCCAGCCTTAAAGAGAACATCCTGTGGTTCACTTGCAGACTGCCAATACATAGTGTAATCATGATAGTGACACTGTACTATTCCTAGTAATACGGGCAGCTATTTTTGTTAGTTGTTTCAACCACTGGTGAATTGGCAACAATTATTTGTTTGGTTGCCTATTTCGGTCAAGTTTCATGCTTGTTTGACCACATTCATTGATACTTGTTATAAATAATTATAGGCAATATTATTCCTTTATTTATGATGAAGCAATGCTATATTATGCTGGTGTTGATAAGCATCAAATGCTGGTATTGCAAGCCACATAGTGTGGTTTCCTACCCACCCTTCCT
Source organism: Bugulina stolonifera (assembly GCA_935421135.1). Taxonomy (NCBI): domain Eukaryota; kingdom Metazoa; phylum Bryozoa; class Gymnolaemata; order Cheilostomatida; family Bugulidae; genus Bugulina; species Bugulina stolonifera. The sequence continues at coordinate 4,423,132 of OW285190.1, read as the reverse complement.
CTCCACTTCATGACATTATATCAGATAGTCACAGCAGAGCTTCGGCTGTGTAAAATAGTTATCAATAACTGAAAGAGAGTTGACCCATCTTCAATAGCTCAACAACATGCTAAAATAAAAAGTAGACTAAAATTCTTTGCAGTATTTTGCTTATCATGGAAGAGACTCAACTTTAGACTTGATAAATTATGTTAGGGAATGTCTAAAATTTAGTAAACTAACATCAGAAAATAGAAAACAAGTAGTTATCTTGGATATATGATTCTACGGGTGACAACGCTGATTTTATGAGAAGGATATGAATTACCATTTATGAAAAACTCAGAAAAATGCATGTCTGATAATTATGCACATGTATGTGTATACTTTTACATAATGCATAGGAAAAATCTTAAGAGATAACCTAACTTATGCAGGTGTAGTCATTTCATGTACATGTAGCTAGGTGAACAGGAACATGTGTTAGACCATTTGACCAATACACAATATAGGAAATACATGTATGTGCACAATGCTTGAAAGGCATTGGCGTTTACACTCATTTTACAGATGGGTACATTAAATTGATGACTTTACGCACTCCTCATGTTAGCTGCAGTTAATCTGAGATTCCACCTAGCAATGGTGCTCTATATAGGTTTAGAAGCTAAATTGGCCTATTGACCAATGACTACTGTAAAATACCAAATGAAACCATTATTATATGATTTTATATACTTTAGAACTAGAACTTTTTAAATGTTAGAACACATTAATTTAAGGCTAGATACTTTTTGATATTATCATGCTGGTGTACTGTTTCCATGACACCAGGATTTACCCTACATTCTGCAAAGTAAGCATACAAGGATGTACAGTAGTATAACTTGAGCGAGTGCTGGAATAACAATTTCAATGAAGTCCAGTTTCATTGGAATTTAGGAGGTAGAATACTGATATAAAGCAGTGTTGAGGAACAAAGACAATCATGTACAGTAAATAGTAAATATCATCATTTTGAATTTTATGATGGGCTTTGACAATGTTATCCTTGCTGAATGTATGAAATTTTCTACCAATTAAACATTCTGCAAAATGTTGTAGGCCCTAGGGCTATGATCACTGTCAGAGTACATCGCAGGGGCTATTTCCATGTTTGAATGTGTATTGGAAATGAAAAGTTAGAACTATCTTGTTTATAGGTGGCTCAGTGGGTTAGAGCGCCTGCCCTGAGGCACGAAAGCGCTGAAGGTTCAGGGTTCGAATCCCGCTGATGTCTACTGACTACTGGGTCTTTGTACCACAGGTGTGCTCCGACCTGCCTACAAACTGAGAGCAAAAACCTTGGCGCAGCCATTGCAGCCTTGTATGTTTACCATCAATTCTGTCGTCAGTGTCTGTCACTGAGTGATACTGTATGGTAATTTTTAAAACCCAATTTAAATACGGTTATTTAAGGGAATATGTTTACAAACAACGATGCTGGGCGAGGATAGTGAAATACACACTTGTTTCTGAATGTGTGTATAGTTTTATTGTATCCATGTAATCATTTCTGGGTCCTGGTACATTGGTAAAAATCTGGCTGGCTAGCTTTGAGCAAATGAAACAGCCACCAAGAAGAAGGGTATCACCGTAGTCCTGTACATGGACTAATATACATATTATAAGGGGGAGAGAAGGGTATCACCGTAGTCCTGTACATGGACTAATATACATATTATAAGGGGGAGAGTACGCTGACTTAAGTGGTGGATAGATATGGAAAGTGGTACGTCAAGTTTCCCAAACCCTGAAAATAAGCAAAAATGAAACAGAAAATGTTTAGCACATGGCATCTATATTGAGCATTGCTGCCTTGTATTGTTTTAAGGCATGTGTACATGATATGGATTAGCTTATGAAATTTTAGCGGTACCTGTTTTAGAAATAGCCCTGGCACTATACTTCCATCAGAATATTATTCAGCTTTGTATAGTAGTCACAACATGTCATTCATAAATAGCAACACATGGTCATTATTTTTGTTATCGCTAATAACATGTTCTGCGGCCAGTGGGTGAGGGTACTGAAATACCATTATTATAAATTGTATGAGAAGAAAGCTTAGTTCCTAAGCTACATATCTTCTGGTATATTATTCGTCTTTGTAGCACCACTTCCATCAAAGTATGTTTAGATTATACTGGGCAGGGTACCGATGCCTTCCGAAAGTTGTGTGATTGAATACAATTCTGGTCATATATTATCATGGAATTAATTCTATGTATTTTACCAGTTTATAGTTTTAGCTGTTAGAAAGGCCAGCCCCTTCCTTTCTCACATGTACATGTAGCCTATGTATAATTGAGGGACTGCATCTAAGTGAAGTCATTTGGACTGTTTAATAGCTGAGTTACTGTACTTCAAACTTGAGTAGCAGGTATGTGTAGATAAAAAACATAGGGCTAGCAAGACAAGCATTTTAAGGTGGATATTGGAGTACTATGGACAACATCAAGCTTATTAATTTATTTAGCATCCTACATTGGGTTTAGACTTTGAATTTTTTATGAAATTTTGCATGAGTTTCGTTCTAAATGGGAGTGGAATATTAATTCACTACTCTTCTGTTTGACGAAGCAAATAGTTTTGTATTACTCCAATTTTCAGCATGAGCGCATTTGTATTAAACATCTAACTGCTTGATGAAATGGGGAGGGTGAGAAAGCACATGATTATATGATATTTTACAAATCTTGTAGATTATTTTTACTGAAAGAGAGCTGCTGGCACACCAAGTTCAACATGCTTGTAGCGAGACAGTTTGAGCAGCAGCAGCTGGTAATAGAATACATGAAGCACAGGCCACGATATACGCAGGAAGTCTTTGACATCATACTAGACTACATGAAAGAAAAGGTGGTAACTTTGAGTTGTACCATGTTCATAATGTGTAAGGTTTTTTATTTAAAATATAACTAAATTTTTACCAAGATTTTACCTAACACACAGAAATTATTGGGAGCATTTCACCGCCAATGTACTAAATATTTAACTCTTTCACTCATTATTTTGTGGCTCTAAAAGTTGGGCTAGTAAATTTTAATGTAGGCAATCAGCTTTGTGTTGTATTGTGTTGGGTGGACTAGGTTTCCATCATCCAATTTTCAAATTTCTGAGTATTTTAGTGAATTTAGTTGTCTCAGAAATATAATAATCTCAAAATGTGAACACATCCTGAAAGTTTAAAAATGGTTGCCTGCATTATTAGAAACCTCTTTATTGAGGAGTACCTAATAAAGGAACAAATCTGAGCCAATCAAGAAGCTGTCATTGGTCAAAGATTTCGTGGAGTAGAATCTGTCTACATTTACTCCACGAAGGGTTGATGATTTCAAGCAGCATTTTATGACCATAGTTTACGTTATTGCAACGAGTATTTATTTACTTTTAATTACACAATCATGTAATATGTAGGTACAGTCTTTACCAACTAGAGACAACCAACCTTTGGTTTTGTTCAGTAGATACATCAATGGGCATATTTCTTCTTCATGCTCTATCTGCTGTGTTTTTCAGAGCAAACCAAATGATTCTGGAAGATTCTCTCTTGCTATTGATGTTGGGTGTGGGCCAGGTCTGATGTCCACTGTCTACCTGGCTCCATACTTTGATAGAATTTATGGAGTTGATGTGAGTAAAGCACAGATTGATCAGGCCAAGATCTACAATAAACATGTTAACATTGAGTACAGGTCAGTGTTTATGTTTAGCTAAATTTTATACATTAATTTCTCTTGTTCACTAGTGGGATGTATGCAAAACGAATTTTCTCAATCATTTGTGTCGCAGAGCATCTCGTCCTGGGATGGCGAACACATTTCATTCCTTGCTCAGTGTCATTAAAATTGAAATCATTGTTGATGGTGTGTAGCGATGACAAACGTCACAACTGTCATACCATCGACAAACGTCACAACAATTTTTCGACAAACATCACAACACCATCAAACGTCACAAAGGTTCAACGACAAATGTCACAACGCCAACAAATTTCACAAATGCTCAACAAAATAACACCGTAACACCAAAAATAGTGCTGGCCGGCTTTGATTAACCCTTCAATTTTATTATTTTTCTTTGTTGTGTTCTAAAAACTGAATAAAACCAAAGATAGTTAAAAGCAGAGTGTGACAACTCCCAAAAGAGAACATGAAATTAACGATTCAATTTTTTCGATGACAACTAAGACAACTGAGCAGAAGTAGATCTGCTTCTGCTCCGCTGTTTTGATTTTTGGCGGAAAAATTGAATCGATAATTGGATTTCCTCTATTTGGAGTTGTCATACTCTGCTGTTAACTATGCGGTGTATACATGTATTATAATGATTTCATTTAATAAATTATAGTTATTCAACACTAACTACATGTACTGATAATAATGTAATGTTTTTGAGAGTGTGTTACATACGAGAGCCGAGGGCTGCAAGTATGTGAAGGGCTTGGAAGGTGGTAGAGGCCGACCAAGTGTACCTTCTGCTCATTACATAAAAGAGTGAACAGTTATATGTGCTCTTTATAGGTGTATTGTAAGTTATATCAGACGTAGGCCGATGCCGAGACTCATTGGAGCTCAGGACCGACGTAGGTCATGTAGAGTTTATACTCCGAGGGAGTGCAGCGAAAGATTGTCTAGCCTTGAGATCTTAGGACCGACGCTAGGTTCATTTAGAACCCGGGATCGACCTAAGTCTAAGGGGTGGAAGAGATATGCTTAGCCTAGGATGAGGTGAACTCGAGCCGTACTGGATCAAGGGATCCTCCGGTGGAGTTACCCGTCTAAAGAGTAAGCCTCTGTAGGTTTGAGTTAGGAGATGTTGCTTTATTCAAGCGCAATCAACAACTGACTAAACATAACAAATGCACTGCCTTATATACTATAACAACTTCCGGCCAAAAGAGCCCGACATGGTATCGGCCGGCCGACATGGTATCGGCTCCGGAACTGTTGCAACAACATGGATGGTTCCGCCCGATGTTGGCCACATAAAGGGTCGGCCTTGGCACAAAATGTGCTTACAATAAGGAGAAACATGTCATATATAATTATGAGCTTAATCTATAAGGTCGGCCATGAAGTTACTATATAAATGGCAAAAAGACTATTAAATTACAACCAAGCAAGAGTAGACAATTACTGAGAATACGTATAAATGTGGGAAAAACCAAGATGCAATATAAGTGTAATCCCAAAGCTTGATTGCTAGTCTGTATATATATATATAAGACACGCAGTGTAATGAGACAGTATAATAATGAATGCATGAATAGGTATGAATACAATAAGATGTCATGCAAGAATAATGTCAGCTATGATAATGTTATGTACAATAGGAGTACAGTTTGTTTCCAGGCAGGCTGTTTCACCACAACAACATGCTATGCATATAACAAATCATTACTGGATGTCAACACTGATTGTAGAAAAATGTGAATGGCTAGGATCACTCAGGTAAGATAGAAACACCAGTTATTGCTAGAAATTGTCAAGCTAAACGAAATATGATAATCACATCGAATTGCATCATGGTTTTTGATGCGCTTTTCTGTTGGACAGTTTTGTCGATTTTCAATTGAGAGAGGATAATTTCCAAAAAACAAATTATATTAAAGCATTGTGTAGCACTGTGTCTAGTAGTAGAGTAGCCTATATTTTTAATTTTAGATACTTAGTTACTTAGTTAGCTGGTGTTTTTATCTTTCCTGAGTGATCCTTGCCATTCATATTTTGCTACAATCATTGTTGCCATTCAGTAATGACTTGTTTCAGTCTTAATTAACGTGTTATACTGATGCATGCACACGTATATTATTATAAATACGTGTAGATTATAATATATAATATATAATCATTATAATATAATAATATAATATAATATGATATGATATGATATGATATGATATGATATGATATGATATGATATGATATGATATGATATGATATGATATGATATGATATGATATGATATGATATGATATGATATGATATGATATGATATGATATGATACGATAATAAAATTTGATGTGATATAACATAATATAAGATAATGCAATGATACAATATAATACAACACAACACAACACAACGCAACGCAATATAATACATAAATATTATAATTCATTATGATAGGCAGCATAGTTAACAGCAGAGTGTGACAACTCCCAATAGAGGATATTAAATTAACAATTCAATTTATTCCCCAAAAACCAAGACAGTTGACCAGAAGCAGATCTACTCCTGATCTACTCAGTTGTCTTGGTATTTGGCAAAAAAGTTGAATGGTTAATTTCATTTTCTCTATTGGGAGTGGTCACACTCTGCTTCTAACTATCTTCAGTTTTATTCAGTTTTGAAAACATGACAAACAGAAAAAATTGAATTCAAGGATAAATAAAAATCGGCCAGTATTATTTCTTGGTGTTATGGTGTTTTTTGTTGAACATTTGCGATATTTGTTGCCGTTGTGACGTTTGTCGTTGAACTTTTGTGACGTCTGTCAGTGTTGTGACGTTTGTTGAAAAATTGTTGTAACGTTTGTCGGTGTTGTGACGTTTGTCGAAAAGTTGTTGTGACGTTTGTCGAAAAGTTGTTGTGACGTTTGTCGATGTTATGACAGTTGTGATGTTTGTCATCGCTACAATGGTGAAATGTTTGTTGATTCTGATGAAAATTTGTCCTCTACACATTTTATGTACATGTAGCACACTTGATTCTACAAAATATGTACATGCATGTCATGCTAGTCTTTGGAGATGCCTAGGTTTGCATGATTGTGTAATTCCTCTATTTTATCTATATCTATGAAAGACAATTAAAATTTTATTCAATCAAAATGCAGATAAACTGTAAAAATCATTACAATTTTCTCATAATATTCACCGAAACACTATTTGCAAATCTAAAAGTAAATCAGTATGATTAATCTAATTTTTAACCGAATACCGATATAAATGTACCTTGCAAAATTAGTTTCTAATAATTTCATAGTTAATAAAAGAACCCAGATAATATACTCACAATCTCAGAAGATATTTTCATTGGATAACTGAAAACTATGCCGTCATCCCCTCTATGCAATGTGGCACTTATAATATTGTATTTAATACATTGATGTTTACATGGATAGCCCAGTTGTTGCTTAATTAGGCTGTATGAAAAGGTGCTGGTTTCTAGTGACTGCAATATTTAATGTGCTCTGTAGAGTGCAGCCATCTTCTGCATTTCCTACATTTTACATAAATATGTAGCCTACATACCAAGCAAACAACAAACTAATGTGGTAATTGCAGGGTTGCTGCAGCAGAATGCCTACCAGCAGAAGATAGTTCTGTTTCATTGGTTCAGTCTGCAACTGCTCTTCACTGGTTTGATCACCAAACTTTCTACAAGGAGTGTGACAGAGTTCTAGTTCCTGGTGGGGTGATTGCTGCTCTATGCTACCACAATTTGTTTACTGTTGTAAACCACCAAAATGCCGAAGCTTTGAATGCCATCCTTGATGAAGTAATTATATTGCTACACTATGCTAAACATAGAGAAGTTGACCTCTTTGCCTTTAGTCACTATCCTTTAACTATGAAAGCGTGCTAACTTCTATCAATTACATTGTGGTGGGACATTTCATTATATAGCCTCAGCCTCCCCAACTGACATTGAATGCACACCAAGTGCCTGGTAGTTGTTTCGCTCAACTCATACTCGTCTAATTACTCCTGTACTTACCTTGTAATGTATGCATATACCAGGGGTGGGACTCGATAGATTTAAGAATAGAGAAATATAATGCTATTCCCTATTCACTACAGGAATAAAGAATCTGCCTATATGATAGTAAAATTTAAATATAGGGACTAGCATGTATTGCGTATTTGCTAAATCGCTACTAATTAGAAGTTGTCTTCTCTCAAATCAGTGTTGAGAGAGAAAACTGTTCAAAGGTACCCCATGTATTTCCATGAAAACTAAAAGCACAAACACAGCTATTTCTTGTTTACTTCTCTTGAGCTTCAATGTTCTGCAGAGTTCATATTGTGTATATATTACTTTTCCACAATGTAGAGTAGGCGGCGTCATGGATTTGAAACATCACTGATAACGTGATAAGAAGGCATCAGGGTAGTGGAAATATACTCAATTGAGTATATTTGAGCATGTAACTGTAAATTTTGACAAATGTCAAACTGATCTTGCATATATCTGCTCCTATGTATTTACATTGCATGTATCTGCTCCTATGTACATGTATTTACATTGCGTGTACCTGCTCCTATGTACATGTATTGTAATGGTACAGGACATTTGTATACGACTCCAGCTACCGGACAAAGCCCTACAGCACCCTAAGTGCCTAGTAGTTGTCACAGCGCTACTCAGCTGACACTCAAACTCTCATAACTAGCTGCTCGTATACCCACATTCAATTGTATTGCATGTTAAACCATTTAATTACTGTCTATATACGTGTATCCATGTGTTTATACCCATCACATACTGATGTGCATTCATGTATGATTATTACTAAGTCTTTTAATGCCTTTTATACCCATGTACAGAGGCCCGACCTCTCAGAATCCATTGATATTCATTTTGTACATGAATTGGACCATTATAAGCAACTTTTGTAGAACCCGACCTATTTTGGGTCGGCTGTCGGGCTTCCGGCGGCCATGTTGTTGCGCAACTTCCGGACGACCTTACGTCGTCTTTTCCCGACACTACGTCGGGCGGAAGTCCTTATACTATATAAAGGGCATTGTTTCACTGTTCATTGTCTCAGTCTTCACTTGGCTTTCAATAAAGACACATCTATACTTGATACAGAGACTTTCACTTCCTTTTGTCAGGTCATTCGCTTAGCGAACCGCCTACTAGGTCGGATCACTCTCTTTCAACGTATAGTCTGAAGGTCAGACTTGGGACCAGATGGGTCGTCTCTGGTAGTTATTGAGCTACTGAGACCGCTCGATCTTTCATGTAATGCGAAGTCCTAGCACCACTAATAGGCACTTCATTTCTGGGTCGGTAGTCGTCCAAGGACGACCGCACCAAATCACAGAAACCATTACAGTATTTACATTGTGTGTATCTGATCATATGCATTTACATAGTTCACGTGCATTGTATGTAACATTCCAGATGTCCTTCAGGATTGATTCTCCAGAAAACCCGGGATTTTCTATTTATAACAGGATGATCATGCGCAAGTACACCGACCCATTTCTGCAGATTCCCTACTCTGACACAACAAGGTAGTGTAACAATATCCTATATCTTATTTGATTTGACACATAGTTAGGTCTACATGTACTTTGAGCATAGTGAAAATGGGAAAAACTAAAAGTCATTCGGAGGTTTGCTAAATTTTATTGGTGGAAATTCAAATGATTGAGCACTTAGATTCACGTGTAGCATCAAAAGTTGAGTTCAAGCTAGTGGAATGTGCTGTCAGCTCAGAGAGCCTTGGCAAGCCTGGACTCAATGGTTCGACCACATGTTTACACAAAGATTTTATCTGTGTTAAGGGGTGCATTCTTCTTTTATCCAAACAAACCTACACACAAAATTATGCTGTCAAGAAGGAAGAAATGTTGGCCAATTTTACTTTATAGTTATATCAATTATAAATATGATATACATGTGCTTGTTTAGGAGCAATATTGAACTTGAGAAGCACTCTTTTATCTTTCAGGAGAGATGACATTTATTTTAACGTTGAGGCAACTATAGCAGGCTTCAAGGGATTTTTTGAAAGCATACGATATGTCTACGACTTCCTCCAATCCAAACCAGAGGTCAGAGAGTGGTGGGATAGTTGCTTCCAAAGGTTACTATCTAATTGTATTATCTACCAATTAACGCAGACACTGAGCTGTGAAAAATCTAAACTTGTACATTGACTAACTTTTAGCTCATCAAAGCTAATGGTACAATCACTTACCTGGCTTGGTGAGTCTACATCTAACTGATTGAATATTTAGTAATAACTGTATTACTATTATTTGAATCTGCTTTTTAATTCCATAAAAATAGCTACTGTAAACACTACACGAAAGACCGATTGTTCTTTTATGGCCAAGAGAGCCTCGTTCTATAGAGCAGATAGGCGCATTGTTTGTTCATCTATGCAAAGACAAACATGCTGGTCTTTTCGGTCTCTGGCGTCATGAAGCCAATTACAAAATCTATAAGAAATGACTTTGGTTATTGGCTGAATATTAATCAAGTCCACTGGTGGACAGACACTACACACATGGCTTATAGAGCTGTGTACCTGAACCTTTAGGAGCGAAAAAAATAGTTCACTATCACTACTAATACAGTTTACTGCCAAAGTATTCATCTGATGACACCATGTAAATGCAAAGCCTTTCCAACGTCAAAGATAAAACTTGGTTGATGTACATGTAGATGAGCATCTACATGTGCTTAATTGTCTGTACTTCTCATGCGACTGCAACTATAAAATTGGGGTAATTAAGCCTACAAACACTGTGCATACATTATTTTAATACTTTTTCAGAATAATGGAATGCTGTGGTGCCGAAGATCTGAATGCGCCTTTAACCTACAGAGTTACTGTGTTCATGCTGCTGGGAAGGAAACCTCTGGAAGCTAAGCTAAGCTCTGTAGAAAAATAGGTGACTCTCTAATGTACAAAAGTGGTACTATAGGTATAAGCTGGTATGACTATTCACCTCTCTGTGTTTGTCTGAGTTGACTTTTCTTGAATATCTTACTGGGTTTTAGGTGATAGCATGAGAAGTTATGTTCTCCTAATACTAGGGTAGGCAACAGTTATGTATTTATTTATTTTGTTTTAGTTTCAGAATAAAGTGGCAGTGTTATATTATAACAACATAGTTCTTTTACTATATAGCTAATGAAATGATAGCACTAGAAAGAATGGCGTTGAAGGTATTCTTTCTTAATGATGGCGGTTGCTGTTAAGAACCATCAATCTTCCATATGATAAAGTTTAGGCAACAGTTAAAGCCATGTGTGTACTCCACAACAAACTAATTGATGACTCTAAGGTTGGTCTGGCATCCTTGCTGGCAGTCTCCTTGAGGTTAAATATCTGACCATTGATTTAAAATGTAGGTGCAGTAGTGGGAAATGCTAGATAGATATCCTTAGTTACTCGGTTGGGGTTTTGGGTAAGGGTAATAAATCTAGAGAAAGTACCTTCTGCTTAAGTTTTACTGAAAACAGAGGTTATCTCAAATTTATCCACTTCTGCACCTAAACAATTATTGACCTCCATGATCTGTGTGAAATCTTGCAACCATTGGCCATCTACTATTTTGTTTTGCTGTTAGAGTCATATTGCGGTGAGAACGCTCTTCACTACTCGGACTCTCAATGTCTGCTTACTTGTCTTGTCTTGTCTTGGTTAAGCTCCTAGACCCCAGGGTAGGGGAAAAGAGGAACTATCAGAGTTGTAGGTCTTTTTTTTATTAGTCCGCTATGATCTCACCAGTGCGGAGCTCCCGAGCAGTTCTGATCAGAAAGCTGTGCAGAAATTTGTTAGTGTGACAGGCAACAGAATTGAAAACATTAGCATGTCTGGTGTTAAAATCATGCGTTCCTTTCATTAGATCAAGTGTAGATAGAAGATTTGAAAATAGAGATTCATGCTCCAAGATGGTGTGGAAAAGAGATATTCTTCGAGTCTGCCTAATCTTGTTCAATGAAACAAGATTTAGCTGTTTTTTACTGTCAGAGATCGAACAATCTCTGCCTTTAAGGTTTTTAATAAATCGTACAGCCTTGCTTTGGACTGCCTCAATTTTATGTATTAGACCCTGCGATGCAGAATCCCACACAGGACAGGCATATTCCAGCAATGGCTTGCATAACGTGTTGTAAGCAAGAAGTTTGATGGATTCAGGAGCATCATATAGAGTGTATTTTATAAGTCCTAAAATTTTTAGTGCTTTCCCAATAATATAATCAACATGAATGTGCCATTTCATATCACTTGCCAGGTATATCCCTAGATAATATTTTATAGAATTACACTGCTTTAAAAGCCTCCCATTTAAGAAATAGTCACGCTGTAATGAGTTGCCACTGTTACTAAAAATTATAACATTACTTTTCAACACATTAAAATTCATTCCGTTTTTGATACTCCAGTTATGTAGTGTAGCTGCTGGCACCGCAGCTAGAAGGCGAGTTATTATTTTGGAGCAGAGCTCTACATCGAATTGGTTTCCTGTTATGATTGATAGGTATTACGCTGTTTATTTTTGTCGAGTGAAACTAAAAATAACAAAGAATTAATGATATACATATTACAATAGGAAGAAATAATGATACTACAAAAAATAACGTTGAACAAGACATGAACCAAATAAAATATGACATAAGGGAATATAAAACACTCACCTCAGTGCTCCAATATTTCTACATAATTATAATATTGATACTGATTATAATATTATGGTTGTGTGCCTATAAAGAACTGAACCCGCACTGAAGAAATCAACCCACTGGAACCCACATAACCCCCACGCAAGCCAAGCAGCTAGTCCAGCCACTGCAGCAAGCCCAACAGCCACCGCTTCAGACAATGATGAAAGCTTTTTCCATCATTGTCTTAGGCACACAAGCCCTATCCAACACAGCAGTGGTCACACCAATCACCGCAAGTCCCAGCGGCAGCTACATGTAGCATATTCAGGTCATGTTGCAGTTTGGCACAATCAATATCATTGATGACCCCAGAGTACAGAAGAGAGTCATCTGCAAACAGTCTGATATTGCTGTACTTTATGCATTCTACAATGTCATTAATGAACAGTGAAAATAATGCTGGACCCAACACACTGCCCTGAGGTACTCCTGAAGTAACAGCAGCTGTGCTAGATTTGAATCCATTTATGAGTACTTGTTGATTGCGATCTAGGAGAAAAGATGAGATCCACCTTATTATTGCAGGATTAATGTTATATTTGATCATCTTTTGGATTAATATATGATGTGGTACAACATCGAAAGCCTTGGAGAAATCCAGTACTATAGCATGTGTCGGTATACCTTTATCCAAGTTAAGTAAAATATCATGTGTAACACAGGCTAGCTGCGTTGTGCAAGACATATGTTTACGAAAGCCATGTTGATATATAGAAAGTAGGTTGTTTAAACTTTCCTGCATGTTGTGAGGTATGATGTGCTCCATCATTTTGCAACAAATAGATGTTAATGAAATTGGGCGGTAGTTGGATGGTTTTGTGCGATCGCCTTGTTTAAAAATTGGCGTAACATATGCCAATTTCCATTCTGTAGGTAATTTACCTGTCTTTAAAGAGTAGTTGTAGATGCATGTCGATAAAGGTGCAATTGATTCAGGAGCTATGCATAATTTCTGTTTATTTAACCCATCTGGCCCAGGGGCTTTTCCATTCCTAAGTGATTTGATCAGGAGTAAAAAGGGAAGGAGGAGGAGATTTCTCAAAGACGAGCTTCCTTCTTTTCTTACTCCTTGCTTGTTAGTATACTCGTATATGTAATTTTTTATATTATATATATTATGTATGTAATATGGAGCCAACCCTTGTTTTGTGTAAATTTCACATAAGAGAAATGATTTGACAAATGCATTCACTTATTGATACCAAGGTTTAGAAGAAATAATAAATGGGAATATTCTGGAGTTATTTCCTCCTGCCTAGTGTGAGGAGAACACTAGAATACAATAATGATGTCATGTGCGTAACTCTATGAGCTTACAAGCACATGTACGTAGCCTGCATCTGATTGGCTTACAGCCCTACATGTATAGCGTATGTCCCGCAGATGTAAATACCAGTACATACTGATACCATAGAGTTAACTATGACTGGTACTTCCTGTCCAATCTATTCTTGTTTTCAAAGGCAGAATCACTGGTGATGTCTCATGGATATGATGACTATATTTAAGGCATTACTATTGAGATGCAATGTTCTGTTGACTAAACCTTTATCTGACTTGAATTGATTTTAAAACAAAAAACAAAGAGAATTGTTTTAATATACAATAATTGTCACAGCTCATAAATCTGTCAGTGCAGTGTGGAGTGTGGATTATGGTCTCTAAAAGTGCTACAGTTAAGAAGAAAGAGAAGGCGACTCCACCAACAACAGAATACTACATGGAATATTTCAGCCTTAGAGCTCTATTGCTATACAGCAGACAGAGGATGTTGATTACATGTAAATTAATTTAAATTTAATTGACATGCCAAAATAGATTGATTTATATTTATATTTATTATTATCTACTGAAGTACTAATATAGAATGACTGTGGAAGGGTCTATATTCCTAATGGCAGATTCATTCCTTTACAATGTTGGCAAAAACACGGAACCCTGGCTACAGATCAAATGTTGGTCTAATCAACTATTAAATATTCACACTATTTTATAAGCTGAAATGCAATCATGTGTTTACAGTCTAGAAGAGAGAAAACAACACTATTCTAACATATTTACATGCATTATTGCTATTATTGTACATAGATGCATTACCATGGTTACACTACATCATGTAGTCTACGTGTACAGTCATGGAGATTTTATAGAAACGATTGAGCTGTGTGTGATCTGTTAGAGAGATATTTAATTCAATTCTTACAGCAAATATGCATACATCTCTGTCAAAAATCAGCATTGTTCACTTTAATGTTGGAAAACAGCAATAATATCTAAAACATGTACATGTAGGTTCATAGCCTAGCATACAAGTGAATAATTGCCATAGAAAATGCTTTCTCTAATTTTGGAAAACCCTGAGGTTGGCAGACTCGGCTCTACATGGTTAGTGGGGAAGCTGCAACTTCTCATTACAAGAGTCTATTGCCTAGAAATTCCTGAGCTAATATTAATTAAGAGGTCAACCACTTCAGACAACCAGAAGACAATAGTCACAGCAAGATGCATGTAGGTGGCCTCTCTTCTACACAGTGCAAACATTAAAACCAAAGACATGCACAATTTCTTTTGTACCTCCTTGTGGCCTGAGTTGAACCTATAAAAAACAGTCAGTAAAAGTTAATATGATTCATTATATTGGAGTATAAAAATATAATCCATCTACTAGGTCTAGTTGCAGAACTTATACACTTCCTGAGAAAGATATTGCAGTAGATACACTGGTTGAAGGCTTTCCAGAGAACTGAGGCTAAAATTTAAATCCTCTAAAGACTATTCTGAATCTATGCCCAAGTTAGAATGTAAACTAAACAAGCATGCAGGTTCAGTAATTATAATATTAGGGTTAAATAGATAATAAAGGTGCAAATTAGGTAGATAACTCCAAATTAGCTACTATTCTATATTATACCAGCTATTGTAGTATAAATATAATTATGTAGTAGACTAGTTATATTTTCGTGGGTGTCTTACATGAAGGATATACCCAAATTGACGTTGATGAATTCGATGTTGGAAAATTGAATACTGTTGGTCACACAAAATTTCTTGGTGTGACTTTGGGCAAACATTGTAATTTTGAGTTCCATATCAATAACATTGTAAACAAAATCACCTTTTTATTAATGATGTTTCGCTATTTGACAAAGTTTCTAGACCAGAAAACAATGGTAAATTTGTATTACACTTTTATATACCCACACCTTATATATGGTGTGGAATTTTGGGGACATGCCCCAGACTATTTAATATCCAGCATTTTAATCAGCCAGAAGAAATCATTGCGGATCATTTTAAGTCAACAGCCAAATTCACATGTTCCACACAGGTTTAAAGAATTTAAAATTATGCCTATTTCTATGATCTTCAAATATAGGCTTATAATATTTTATAAAAACCATATTTATCCCAACAAAAATAATCTTAATTTAATTGAGACTGTACACCCCATGACTACGCGTAAGACTTTGAAAAATCCACTGAAATCAATCAAAGTTAATTCTGAAATGGGAAAGAGGTCTATTTATTTTACTGCCGCTAACCTACATGTATTTGGTGAGCATGCATGGGACCTACGGGGCCTCCCCGGCGGGGTCTTTGCGAGGCGCCTGGCTGCTCGTCTCTGGGAGCTTAGCGCATAGTGGGTGGGCGCAGCATGTGTCCCTGGATGCGTGTGTCGGCTTTCTGTGGCTGGCGAACCTCTGGAACGGGGCTGTCACAACTCTAGTTTCGAACTATCTGATTAGCCCCATGTTTTATTACCTTATTTTAATATCACCACTGTTTAAAAATGATGACATAAACTAATTTAAAAAAAAAATTAGAATGGTATGGGAAGGTAACTCCAGATAGTGGCTACTTTTTACTGAATAACATGGATGGTGTTGATGTATTATTATTCTATTGACACAGCTCCCAGGATATGAGTTGTGAATCAGCCATATTATTTACATACCCGTACACAGATATGTTACTCCACAATGGAATCGAATCGTGAATATCAGCTAATATTTGAAATGTGATAATCAAGATATTATATTTTGATGTTTTTTTATAATTAATATTGCATAACAGAGAAACAGGAAGGAAGTGATGATTCAGAGTTGCTACCTTTGTTAGAGGTTGGGAAACCATAGGGAGCTCTAGCCTTGCCTCTCATAACAGAACAACACTTAGTAAGGGTGCTGGGCCTAAAATACATGAAAAGTTGTATTATTTCATCATTGTTCTCCACAGTCAGACTTTGGGTCTCAAACCACTAAAGATAGAGGTATTTATTACTTGCAAAATATTTGTGAGATCATAGATATTCATTATTTGTTTTGTGATAAGATATCAGTTGGTTCATCCATTGAAGATAATATACACTAGTACTAGCTAGTACTAGTACATGTATGTGTCAAGGGAAGATAACTATCAAGTGAAATCATACATTTTCAGTAAACAGCGTTGTAGAGATAATAGGCAGGGCTCTCGCCTCTCAAGTTCTCAGATTTTTTGACTGAGCAACTTGAGAGCCCTGTAACAGGTTTTGAGACTGCGTTGCTAACACATGAAGTGTGCGTAGATACACAAATGTTGGTACCAGGACATTTTGGAAAAGAAAGTAAAAAAATCCTTTTCTTACTTAATCTGAATATGAAAGGTGTTGCTCATTACATTGTACAAGACATAGTAGTAGTAGATTAATATGATCTACTGTGGAATGAAGGAGACTACCTGCTGCTCAGGTCTTAGTTTAAACCAGGTGTTAGACTGTCTCTTATTAAGTCTTCTTAACTAGCACTTAATTTAAAATCTAAAAATAGTTCAGATCTAAATTTATACCCAGTAACTACTTCCCAGTCGTCTGTCATAGGTGAGCCTCCAGCAAGTTCAGTCTCACAGTAACACAGTGAGAAGCTATTAGACCTTTAGCATGAACCAGTCACAATACAGATTAGACTAATGGACAGAAAACAAGGCAAAAATCAGCTGGTAGCCTAAGTTCTCAGCAATTAAAACTGCCGTCTCCTACATAGCCATTGATTGACAAGTTGGAGCTGAAATCAACAGAATTATAAACACAAACATAAAGGTACCTTTGTTACATTTTGGCTGCAATTCAATTTTGATTGTTATCAACGTTATATGTAAATTTTAGGAGGTGACAAATAGGTCACTGACCTATTTAAACATGAGCGGCATTACATCTGCCGGCTGTTGGGTGAAAACAGGAGAATATCTGGCAGTCTATTGGCTCAACTCCAATTAATTGACTGGACTATCCAAGTTGTCCAGGTCATTCACTAGACCTGAGATGACCAGGTCAATAGTACAACAACACTGGAAATAGATAGTCTAGTTATAATTACAATGTACTGGAGCAATGGCCATGCCCACGCCTTCTATCAGCTGCCTTATAGTTTAATACTATCACAATACAAACAAAGCAATCATTAATTAGCCAAGAGATGTCAGGAATATAACAATGGCTGTGCTAGGAGTAGTTCTGAGTAGACAATACAAAAGTATAAGTAGGTAGCCACCACTGCCTGCCTTGTGCACACTCAGATAGTTACCAAATCTGATATCCCTCCTTGTCCGTTTCTGTAAAATGACACCCAGCCCCTTATACAGACATATATACCAGAGATGACAGGTAATAATTTTATACTAGTGTTCATTCAAATCAAACTAGGTAGTTATAAGCATATGGGTCGCTCTTATTTTACCTTTATAGTTAATTTGATTGTGTACCAGCAGCCTCCTTTGTCATTCTCCATAGCAACCCTTCTAGAGTATAATTTCAGCAG
The DNA here is from genome assembly GCA_935421135.1 of Bugulina stolonifera. Lineage (NCBI taxonomy): Eukaryota > Metazoa > Bryozoa > Gymnolaemata > Cheilostomatida > Bugulidae > Bugulina > Bugulina stolonifera. The sequence goes on along the minus strand of OW285190.1, from coordinate 4,404,896 downwards.
ACTTTAGTGAACGCGACAGTCTCTACCAGCCTATATGGTGGTGGACAAACCTAGTTCTACTCTTTATACCCTCCAAGCAAGGTTACCATAGACCAGCATAAAACAAAACACAGGTAATCATGAGAGGGGTTTCTCTACTAGCACCTAATCAGAGGCTTCTCTGCCTCGGATTATCCTTATTAGTTAAAATAATGCTATACTAAACCTTGCGCGCATCTGGCATCTATTATCCATAGTCTCAGTAATAAATTTCAGTGAAGTTTTAGATTGCTAACAGCATAGTCCCCCAGTCTCCAACAGAGAAATGCTATGCTAGTTTGGGGGCTAAATGTGCGCCATTTAGGCCATTTTGGTAGACGAATAAAAGCAGTAGCCCAAAGATGAATGTTCACCCGGTGATGACTATTGCTACAACATCAACGGACGAGCATCCATCAGCAGACAACCTTGGAAACTAGAGAGACTGGCCTCTAGTTCCCTTATATCTTATATAGTTCCGAGAGCAGAGTCCTGTCTATTTATATGTGGCAGCTATCGACATCCAACAGTAGAATTGGTTACGACTTACTGCTGTGTTTCAGCAGTAAGTTGAGAGATACCAATAGTAGAGATCGCAGTGGCAGCTATTCTGTGAAGGTCGATATGTAGGACCCTGAGGAGTGCAATGATCAATAAACATTGGCACCCTGAACACACACATCTACATGTATATAATTATAACTGATGTACTTACATAGCTCCTATCAACAAGAATATACTAATTTTAAAAAATTAAAATAATTCTTTTCAAGAAGGTCAATGCAGGAGTCCCTAGTTGGAGTGGGAACAGAAACATGAGAGGACAGCAGCGAATGGAAGATACTCACCAATTTTGCCACAGCAGTCGGTGCAGATTTAGGGATTTCATGTTAGTCCTCAATCCTGATGAAGTGCATGAGATATTTTAGGCTGGATACTTTCTCTCTATCCACAGTGATATGAATAAAACTAAAACCATATAGTTTCTAACAGCGTTGATTGAAACTTGCTGTAGATGCTATACTAAGTAAATAGTAAACAGGATATTGAGTTTACAAAATCAATATGGAGAGAAGAAACGACACACAACAGGAGTTACTTACAAGTCATGTGCAGTGCAGCTATGCCGAGCGAGTCTGAGTTCACAGCTGATAGCGGACACAGCACTGTAATGTCACATCCTCTGAAGACTGCTCTTATCCTTGATTAATCAGTTTTTTCTTTGTAAGCCATAAAAATAATGCATCTTTAGAAGATGTTACTCGTTGCTATGGTAACTAAAACTAGATCCAGTGCATTAGATAAGTTTAGAGTTATTATAACCATGAGTAGACCTGCCATTACTTCTAGATATATTTGCTGAACCTGATAACTTAGCAATGAGCAGTAATATTTTAAATAGATCATCCAAATAAAAATAGAATTATTCAATTAAATACATACACATGTATGGCAGCATAGCAGTAGTGGGTAGTGGAATAGTTGTGAGATTAAGACCATTGTAGCAGTCAAACTGTGAAGGTGGTTGAACTGCTACAGAGATAATGGCCCCATGTAGCTAGTGACCCCACAGGGGTAGCAGCCACACAGAGGTAGTGACCTGTGGGGCAGTGAGACTATGGAGGTACAATTGTATAATGTGTGCAGATTGAAACTGCAAATAGTATAATGACCTTATAGCAGGTAAATGGAAGTCAACTAACAGATTTTATTAGCTATTTACCAAACTACACTAATTATAATGGAAAGATTAGCAGGAGATCTCTAGGGTGTAACTTAGCCCTCCCTACCTGAAGCTACCAACTTTACTTACATTCTAATCTGTTTCTACTCTACAATCAGGCAAGTAAAATCAATTGAATGGAGGAGAGGGGGTCATGGCAGGGTGAGAGGCCATACTGACTAAGTGACCATAGTCATTTTTGATATAATACTCTTTTAAATAGCATCTTTCTAAAAATCAGTCTTTCTTTATAATTTGTTAGCATATCTAGCTAATGCACATGTGCTTCCAGATTGATCATGTAAGCCAACATGTATGTATATCTAAAATATTTCATTACTATAAAACTCTACGGGGTGGGTGTATACCATGTTGCTGTCAAGTCAAACAAAATTACTTATATTTATTAATAAATATAAGACATCACTTTTGTGTAAAAATGGCTGACTACTCACAAAATTAAGTATTTTCTATTCTCAATGAAGTTTTAGAAATGTGAAGTTTTACAGGCTATATATGGGTAGCATCACAAGGAAATACATAACACACAAGTAAAGATTTGCACGCTTACCAGTAGATGCTGAGGCGAAGTGACTCGTTGGGAATCAAACACAGTCCTTGCCCATAGAGGAGCCTGCAGCTATTATTCTAGAAGAAACACCTTATCGATGACCTGTCCATCATCAGCTGAACTTGGTCACCACTGCTATTGATTGGTGCCAATGACTGACTCAACCTGATGGGCGGTCAGCTGGTCAATATAGCAAGTTACAATCTAGTTGAGCTCAGTTTATTGAAGGTTGTTGACCACTGAAGTACTGAACTACTGTAGAGATAAGCAGAGATAGTAGGTAGAGAAAGCCTTACCTGCTAGTAAGTAGTAGGCAGCTGGGCTATGTATCACTGGTGTAGACTATAGTGGTAATACTCACATACTAATCCCAAGTCAGCACTAAATTTGCTATCTACCAAGTCATTGGCAGCCTGTAAGCTACTGCCCTGCCCTTTGTAGCTCAGCAACCTGTGGTGTGGTTCTAGTTCAGTAACCTATTCGATGTTCTTAGAATTAATGAATCCCAGTTACTCACATCACTGTGTGAGTATTTGCACTGGGAGAGTGAATCACCGGCATGCACTCAGAGAGGAGAAAAACATCTATTATTCTCTAAGCCTATTGCTAATATAACAAAGCAACCAGCACTAAACGATGATGATATTTATTTAACTGGGCTTGCCTGACCGATAAAAATGATAAGGGTATTCACTCAGCCAGTTAATGGTTGGTAGTGGAGAGAAATGATGACAGGTTAGGAAGGCGCCCTGATAAACTGCTGACCTCCCCCAGTACAATATTATGAATGTGATCTAGAAGCACACATTGATATACATTCATAATGTACTGGGTTTGGTCCAATCATGTGGTGATCTAATCCCACTGGAAAACATGTGATGTACATTATAAGGAGTTGTCCCTACATAGACACATTTTATATAACACTAGCCTTAGCTCTATTCTAACAAGTTAAATGAAACTAGGGAGTGCACTAGAGCTCTCTGTTCATTGGCTGGTTCTATAATTCAAAAGCACCACACTTCAAATAATGTGTCGTGTGATTTAATTGATCATAAAATATTGCATGGTTGATTTACTTGAAACCTGTTATCCTGTCTGCCTTCCCCCAGCCCAGTTTAAAACTAAAACTGTGCTTATAGTATTAGCATGGTACATAATGTGATAAGACAAATGCATGTAGTAACCCTATTCGTTCAGTTATTCACCAAACGGTAAAGGGACATTTCGAAAAAGATAGTTTGAAACAGGACGCTTCACAACCGGACAGTTCTAAACCAGACAGTTCAAAACTGTGTAAATTACATTTAGAAGAACACAACTCACAAATAATTTAATTGATTAGATAAAAAATAATATTCAAAATAAAAATTAATTGAAATCTGGTGGTTGGGGTTTGGGGTTAGGCGTTTCGAACTGTCTGGTGTCAAAGTGTTCACTTTTTAAACGTCCTGTTTCGAACTGTCGCACATTCAACCCAAACATATTATTCTTTTGACAAAAAATACTTTAAAGCTCTAGACTTATTTTACACCAAGTTTTATATGGCCTGTACTGCGACCACTCTAACCCCATTGTAATAACATAGTAGGCCTTTTTATACATCTGGTAGAGCCCAACAAAAAAATCAAAACCCGGATCTATTTGCCGAAAGAGTGGTCCATAACATGACTCCCATAATTAGCTTCAATTGAAGGGTCAGCAAGCTGAATACTTTCGTTTAATTTCTAACAAGATTCATGAATAATTTTGATTTTCATAATTCATTATTTGTTTTATACCGTAGGCAGTTGAGTATACACGATACATACATGTACATACCTCTATAGTGGAAAATTCAGATACTGTTAGAACAGGTACAGTCGGAGTCGTTCAGAGCACAGCCCAGAGGTCCATGTAGTAACTACACACTTCTACTGTCTGACTCAATTTTCACACTAGAAATGAGAGAGTAGGTAGGCATACAGATGTACACAGCATGTGCCTACGCTACATGTTGACACTACATTAGTATATTTTGCATAGTCACGTTACTGTTATATAAAACTCTGACACTAGCTACTTGAGTAAACAACTGTGGTTCTATGTGCTTGAAGCTTAGATATGTTGGGTGTAGTTGCTAATCCTTCTATGCTTTGTTGGCCTAAGGCTATATCCTGGTCATTTGTGCATTAACCAATCAAATAGATGATTGCAAATCACTGAAAATGGAGAGAGAATTTCTAATGATGGGTCACGAATCACAAACAGGAATCACAAATAGTAACACATTTATGATAATACTTTATAATTAAGATATTCTGATGCTCTGAATGGTAAATAACATTACGATTCTTTAACTCCAGAGTACAGAAAGTGCCCTTCTGATATGCCCTAGCTCGTTGCAAAGTTACATAGGCCTAATAGCAATAGCATAACTACCTATACATTGACTTATGGTATGGTAATTGCTTTGTAAATTTGCAACTTTTTCATGATTTCCACAACTGTTTTCCAACTCAAACCTTGACGTCTCAAATGTTGATAAGCGTTCAGTTTCAGAAAAGTTGTATTTTAATCAGCTCTTGACCAAACTTAGCCAATGTGGCTTATTAGTCTATATCCTGCACCATGTGCTGTACATTATTATACTCAGTGAATTATAAAGTAACTGGGTATACCAGGAGCACAGCCCTATCACATGTCAGTTTCCACCAGCTTATTCTAATGAGTAGTCCCTATACTAGCAAATCCTTACCTATAAAAGCTACCAAATTTGTGACTGTTCGAAGATGTCAATTCGAAACGAATGCTCTGAGAACTTCAAAACTCCAATCCCTAATCTCCAATCCCTAAACTCCAAAAGAAAGTTCTGATTCGAACAGACATTTTCGAAATGTTCCTTTACCCAAGTTACCATACTATACCGTATACCACCAGGATGCAGAGTGTTAGCATAGTCAACTGTATATAACTATTGTCTGTAGTCACTGGTAACCAACGGCAACCAAGTCAAGGCAGAGCAAACACAACTCAAGCAAATAAGAAGAAAGTTGTTGATCAAGTCTATTACACAAGTTTGAATTAGTGTAGCAAGTCTTATCATACCTCATATACAGCCTATTCTGATCTGTTTACTAACTGATATACTCCCAGTCAAGCTAGACTATTAATAAATAGACAGTGAAGAAAACATGGCAGACAACTGCTTTGATACATGATGGCATATAAATATAGGCAATCAGATGTAGGTCATGTCAAGGACCTATCATCGTTAAAAAAGTGCCGTGAGCGTGCCAAGAATAATAGCGAAAACAATTTAATAGTACATACGCACTGCAACGTACTAACGATTGGGAAATTCCAACTGTATAATTGGATCAGTTGGAGGAAATGAGGCACATTGCCAAGCTTCGGCTATGATAATAAAACTTTTTATGTAAATATAATTCTATTAGATCCAAAGAGCTTCTTTTCTAATATAGTATCCTCAAGCCTATTAATTACATTGCAGTTACAGCCTGTGTGTGTATTTCTTATTAAACAACAATTTACTGAGTTTTGTGCAGAAGTTTCAAAGGTTGTACTATAACGATTCCTATATGGCATGGCATCGAAAACTATTGAAATTGGGGATTGACTTATCTCCCGCCCTTCCATTTTCCTCTGTTTTCCAAGAAATCTAGTTCTGAGCTTTCTGATGTTCCTAGAATATGGTGGTCAGCTCTTTAAAGTGGTTGCAGTTTGAGCTATTTCTTGTACTCGGAACCTACTTGGTAACTTCGCAGAAACAAAAAGAAGTGTTACATAAATGCAAATGTTTCATCATTGATTTCATAAGCGATGGGTGTCCGAGCTTTGATTACCACAGGATATAGGCGGAGTATGACAGTAGGAACCTGAGCTATTCAACTGCCACTAGCTAGTGGAAGGATTTATAAATAGCCGAGGGTCTATAGCCAACGCTTATCTGCTGAACATAAGTCTTACTAGCAGAGCTCAAGTCTGCAGCAGAAGGCTTGACAGGAAGGTGTGTCCATAAATAGTTGAACATCTCATCAACTGATCCAGGATAGGCTGTCCTACTGTCTGGAGGGAAACATTATAGCGGTTTTTCATTTGTAGACAGTAGCCTCAAGTTCTAGAAAGGAAAGTTCTAATGTGGGTAGACTGTTCAATGTCCCCAATAGAATTAAATACATCTTTATATGGGCTATCACTTTATCAGGCTGCGGTAAACCACAAGGAGTAAAAATGAGACTCATCTTTTGTGCTGGTTGGTTTGTACACAGCTAATCAGGTCGAGTGGGGAAGGCACTTAGGGATATATTACTGATTAGCCTTTCATTTCTACAAAGCTACTGAACAACAGGCACGTACTAAAAGTGCAAAGGTGAAATGCAGACAAATTCTGAAAATTAGTAAAATTACCTGATCTACAAAATATTATGCCATTGTATTGAATCAAAGCAATTTGAAAGTAGATAAACGTTTGGAAGAAAGAAAAGTTTTAAGGGAAAAATGATGTTTTACAGAAAATATGTTGCAGCATGCATATTCATCCTTTGAATTGAATGCCAACAATATGACATACAGTAGGAGAAACTGACCTTCAAACCACCGATTTATATTTGCAACCATTATGTCATATGAAAACAAATTCGTCTTTTAGAGTACGCTTTCTAGTGCGTGCTCCGGTGCCGCAGCTGTACATTGACGAGTATGAGGTGCAGTAGCGGGGTGTGTGACTAGTCGTAGGTCCTTGTTTGTCATTGGGGTAAGGGCTAGGATAGGACAACCAATAACATAATATGGAGAAGATAATTTCAACAGAACATCCCTCCATTTTAGAAAGAACAAAAAAGCTAATAAACTAAATGTACCTTAGTAATATTAATCTTACGGCACTATAACTATACAATGCGATTGGTTTACTATCATCAACATTTTATATAAATATCTACTCTGCTTGTATTACACAATAAATACAAGGTAGGCATATGACATTGTTGTTGTGAGGAGTCGTTCATGTAGCCCTACTCGTAGGTATAAGGCTATAGGTTTACCTTATACGTAGGTCTAAGACCATAGGTCTACCCTATGAATAGATCTAAGGCTATAGGTCTACCCTGTGACTAATAAAAATCCCAGGTCATATTATAATCTCAACTCATACATGGCCTGATATGTCTCAGCTGATGTGTACTAGTTTCCTTGTTTCTGCTCCAGTAGCTAAATATAATGTGCTATAGATTGATTGATGATATTTTAGCCTATTGAATGATAGCAAAATTAAATAAATGGCAACAGCACATACATTCATCTAGAAGAGCAACGGCTTTTAAAAATATCAACAACAATTATTCACTATTCCTATGTGTATATGGGCAGAATGATAGGCTATGTGTAAAATAATGTATTAAGAGATCTATTCCTATGCGTATATGGGCGAAATGGCAGGCTATGTGCAAACAATGTCTAACTACAAGGCCTAGGCTACTTGTAATAGATACATTAATTGAGGGATTTTGGGAAAATATGCTTGAGAATTTCGATTATAAATTCAGAAATGCTAAGCAAAAAGATAACAGGAAAGGGGTGACAAATTCTTGTTTTTAAAAATAATTCATAATGTACAATTCAGTGTTATATATAACATACTATAAATAATATACTAGCATCAGAATATAATGCGGAAGTTGTGGTAGCAGTCAGTACGAGAATGTCCTAATAGCATAGTTATATATCTACAGACTACACTCATGGTCATCTACATCGAACCTAAACTTAGTAACGAGTTAGTAGAGTTGTCATTCTAATTCTTGTGAATAATGAAGATCTACAGTGCGGAAATTCCAAATAATCAAATAATTATCGGTTCTCTTCAAGGTTAAGCACTGGTAGTTTTATTAACCAAGTGGTTTGCAGGTGGTTGGTGAATAACCACAGAGTTGACAGTTAACACTAACCTGAAGTGGCATGATTGCTTTCAGCAGGTGCTCTTTCCTCAATGCATCCTTTCTTTATCAGTTGTCCAAGCAAAATGGCCGAGGAAAAGATGGCGGAATACTGAATTACTATAGCCCTATTTCCTGTGAACGTTCAACCAATGAGTTGAATGCTAAATAGCTTAATCGTATTGTAATTATTAAGACTGAGTTGACCACTAGTGCAGTGCAATATCCGTGGCCAGTTCATTAGCCATTCAGTGTATTGACCAGCCATATTAATATCTGATAGGTCAGGTTTATAGGGGCGTGACCACACTGCCCCCTAAATCATCGCTATAAATAGTGTATGACACTACTCTAATGTCCAGCAGTCCTAACGTTTTTTTGAAACGCTTTGGCGCCAAAATGAATAGCGGATGACCCAGGCTGGTCATGCACCCTTCACATGGGCACTCATTTACAACACATTATAGCACAATATACAGCTATAGCAACATACAATACTTATGTACAGCATTTAGAGTTCAACATGTTAAATACTAAGTGTTGCAATTTACAATATCCTACTAGTTCACTGTATTATAGCTTATACAAAAGCATGCTGTGTGTGCATATGTAATCACATTGATTATGTTATATGTTTATGTACATATACATGTACATGTATGAGAACTTTGGTTCAGTGGATTTCACACCTTTTAAATACGCTTTGCTGTATATATATAGTATTGCTAAGGTGTTCTCCCAGGCATAACTCTGAGCTGCACTGATGAGGTGTTAAACACCGAAACAGTAGACTATGCAGATTGAGTACATGTATATAATAAGTCACAATGCAACATGTTTTGTATTATAATTATAATTATATGTAAGTGGGCAACATGTTAAAAATACTACACGTACATACCTACTCAGTACGCACCACATCCACAAACACAGCAAAGTTAATATAATTTCATCTGCAGACTTCATAGATTGTTAGTGAATCAGCAATATTATATTATAAAGGTTTAGCATACAATTAAATAATAGTATGTCACCAGCTGTCCTGTGATCTTATTGGTCACCACTTGATTGCCATGACAACGGAACAGTTTTGGTGTTTATGGCTGTCCCAACTCAGGGACCCAGGATTGGGGCTCTTGAGATATGCTGTGGTTAATACCCTAGGACTCAGCATTGAGTAAAGATCACAGGCTATAATGAGAATATAATGTCTACTCCTTATTCTTCTTTTGTAGCATTGATCAACTTCAATTCCATGTCAAATTATACTCGATCCACATAGAAGTTTATTTGCTGCAACTTTATTGTTGATTAGAGTTATGGTTGAATGGTTGAATCCTAGCATAGCATGGGTGAGACTGAGATAAAATATAGCCAGAGTTCTTCATTGGAACTGAATCACAGTAGGGATCTCATAGTAGGGCGACCCCAAAACTGTGGAAATACATGTGTTTATATGCGAGTGGCAGAAGCGTAAACTTTCAACAAGCAGTTTTTATTTATTCTACTTTAGTTTTTCTATCTTGACTACACTATGTTGAACTTGCTGAATTTGGTATTGCATTCTGGGTACTATATCAAGGGGCTGTATGGTGGTGCCCCAATAATTGAGGGGAGGGGGTGATGTACAGCTGCAATATAAATGGACTATACCACATGGTAGGCTTCTAACAATACGATTTACACTAAACAGTCTGCACTAGTAGGAATTTGAACTATAATTAACATTCCTTTACTTTCAGGATGTTGTGAGTTGATGGGTTCGATCAAAACAAGCCTGACTGTGAACTCAGAGAATATACCATGTGTTCACATGTAGACAACAGTATACCATGAACTTGTAGTACCACTATTATTGTTGTTATCACGCTGGTACAGATACAGGCAATGTACTGTAATAATAACAACATTATCAGAATAATTACACATGATGTAACAACGTACATCATTATTATGACATCACATCATTGCATCACTAAAGATTCTATTGAACTTCAAGCATTTTTATGCATTATAATATGTAGCGTGCCAAGTCAACCATTTTATCTACACGCTTATAAAAACAATTGTTACACAACAATAATTGAATAAATTCATATACCAGTAGCTGTAAAATGGTTGGTACATGTACATTGTACATGGTTAATTCTTTATCTTGTATTAATTTATAATATTACTTAGCCTTTAAAGTGGCAATGACGCTACATTAGATTAAAGTGGACCATGTAGATGCTACATGCACATGTATTAATACTACTTGAATTTGTGATTGTTCGAAAATTTCAGTTAGAAACAGAACGTCTCAAAAACGTTCAAACCTCAAACCCTTACCCCCAACTCCAGACGAACGTTTTCGAAACATTCTGTCTTTAACTGACATTTTCAAAAAGTTAATGTCCCTTTACCATACTACTTAGCCATTGTAGCCTACATGCAGTCTGATCGCAGCAATCAACACACTGCGAAACTCTTTCCAAAAACATTTGGTACTGTAAATATATTTGTAGGGCACCCCTATGGAGAGCCTAACACAAAGACTATTATTGTTTTACCATTAAACTCTAGTTTGGAGTTTTGCAGTAGAGACAGTTTAACTATGTGTAGATATCCTGATATAACAGGATTTGACTGTCTAGTGAATAATTTCATTTTAGTGAATCATCTTTCCTTGGTTAGCCATTGACATGCTAGATGGTAACCAACATGTTACAACCAGTGTAGCGTAACCTAACTAGCTAGCGTAACCTAACTAGCTAGCGTAACCTAACTAGCTAGCGTAAAGTAACTTATTGAAAGTTCGGCTATTGGTAGACTAGACTAGAGATAAATCTGCAGAAACATACAGTTTTGTAACTGAGACGCTAAATAATATGTACATGTAGACACTCTATGAGCAAGTAATATACATGTACAGCCTGCTGAGGATTTCACTTGGGCTATGACGTGCTGTGGGAATACAACAAGGTTGTTCTTCGACTCACAACACCAGATGCACCTGCTGTGAAATTGTATTATTTCATTATTGTATTACTTTATAAACATGTACAAGTAGATACATGTATTTTAGGTAGATACATGTATTTTAGGTAGATACATGTATTTTAGGTAGATACATGTATTTTAGGTAGATACATGTATTTTAGGTAGATATATGTACATGGGACCTTAGGCTACATCAATGTGGGACCACCATAGGCTAAAAATGGCTTGAATAATGCTCCACTGTTTATTTATCGACACAAATGAAGAAGGCATCATCTTACCAGCGAATGCAGCAAAGTTCAAACTGAGATAGAATTCCATTTTCTGCTATCCATGTAATTCGTTTTACTGTGGTAACAATCATATGCGTGTACATGGAGTACTGCTGACTACACTAGTCAAGTGTTAATCAGATAGAGGGTGCTACTGCTCCGCCGATGCTAGCAGCATTATACATTTTACATTCAAAGTACATGTATATGTAGTTACATAAAATAATGTCTGATATAACAGCATTCTTCAAGAGAGTAAAGTTCAGAATAACAACCAATGGGAGGAGACTTAATGTATTTTGACTGCTCAATAGAAAAAGATTTCTTGCATACATATAACATCATACATCTATACCAGGCTTACTAAGTCTCCCTGATTTTCAACTCAAGTTTTGATACCCCACCCAAAATGGGCACCCCACTCAAACACTGAATATCTCTGATTTTCATCAGTGGAACTTGGCAAGCCTGATCTAAATACTAGTAATGTATTTTTGCATTTCACAAGTACATGTAAGTATCAAGTTTATACTAATTACAGAGTTTTCCTCTCACTTCAACACAATATATAGAGAAGACAACTCCATTAGGCAATTAAAGTAGTAAAAATAAATAATATTTATTATACCTGACAAGAAGTGAGGTCGTGTAGCATAAGATATGCCAATTGAACTCCATTGTTCACCACATTTGCTACACACACATGATCTAACTTGTGTTCACAATATCCGGTTACCAATGTAATTTACTAGCCAATAGAAAATGGTGTTCTAAAGTGACAAATGAATACATGTAGCTAAAATAGGATCTATCCAATCACAGAGTGGTTCTGGAAAAAGGCAACATGGTAGTCTTTGCTTTTAGTGCTCTTCAGCATCAGAGTTTTATCTTACTCCTTGACCTGAGTACACATACAGCTCCAATAACAAAGAGAAGACTACTCCAGTATATTTATAACTATAATTCCAAGACTTGTTTTTTGAATGCAGACCTGGTGACCTGGCGAAGTGAGGCATATGTGTGCACCCTTACTCTCATGTGCACCAATATTAAGGGCTACATACAAAAGTTATTATGATTATTAATTATTATATGTTTCGTTATGCAGAGCAGAGCTGTTTGCAGAGCCACATGCAGTTACACAGTGTCTGAGAGAATAATGTAGTTAACATTATGAATGCATGTACAATGTATGACTATGTATGTTTATACGGAAACAGTCGAATCAATCTGGATTTACTTTTTGTAGAAGTTGTTATATGAAAAGAGCACAATTCTTCCTCTTCGGAAATGTTTAGATTCACCTGTGTACAATGACTAATATCTGCATATCACCAAACTAACTTCTAACATAACTACAAAATGTATATTCTACTATTCCTTCAGGTTGGTGTACTGACGTACAAGTTGTTGCTCAAATTTCTCTAAAAATCTTCTCATTGAAGACTCGGTGTCAATTGTAAGTCACATGTGTCAGGTAGTAGTAGACACAGGTTTCTGCGAGTACTCTACGTCATGTGAATATACACCTGCAGTCCTAATCTGATAACACACCACTGCAGGAGAGAAGATACAAGGGATAACACTCTACTGCAGGAGAGGAAATACAAAGGGGCTGACATCACAAATGAGGTTCCTTTCTGATTTATTCACAATGAGAGTCACACTGATCAAAGCCCTGCTGACCTTCTTTATAGTCAGTGATGCTGCCGTTCTGTCAGACTCTACCAGACAGGAACTGGAAGACTACAAGCTGAGACTGAGAGTGCTGAGGAGTATCCTGATTGATGAGTGTCCAGTGTTTGGTCACTACCAGAAGGAGAGAAGACAACTCAGTGATGAAGATCAGCTGAATGCCGACAAGACAGTCTATGCAAGAATGTATGCTGATCTTATCCGCTGTCGAGAACGAAACTCTGCAATGGCTATACCAGCTAAAGCTACCACACCAACTACAACCACCTCACCAACAACAACCACCACACCAACTACAACAACCACACCGACCACAACCACCTCACCAACTACAACCACTACACCAACTACGACCACCTCACCAACTACAACCACCACACCAACTACAACCACTCCTGCTAAGCCACAACCTGCTGAATGTCTGACTGCTACAAACTTTACAGAATCATGGAGACTTGATCACAATGGAAGTGACTATAAACCAGGTGGGAAACATTCCGACAGAGGGCATGCTTGCGATCTGTATAACAATATCCAATGGTTTAGATTCACTGGTGCTGCAGGCAATAGAATGCTTAATACAAAACCCAAATATAGAAGTTGTGGAACAAAAGATCCTATCTGGACCGAGGCAAAGATGCCAGAACAGGTGGGGATAAAGACTGCTATTACTGCGTATGCAGTAATTGATGCTGGCGGTAGGACTCAGTTGAGGGCCGTTGACGTGATGAGATGCTCCACAGACACAGAGCATGATCTCATCTATAAATATCGCTCCAGGGGTCCTGGTGGAACATGTTATGGTGCATTCTGTGGGATGAAATAATTTTCTTGATAGCTATCAAATAAACCAATTGATGTCTCTCCAGAAATTTGAAATTAAATCTATTTATGGATTGTTTATGTAGGCCTAATAAAGGTAAGAGGTGGTCAAGCGTATTGATACGTTAGGCAGTTTCAAAATCATTTCAACAAAATGAAAACTAACAATAGTTTATTCAATCTAATGCTCAGTAGATATACTGGCTATCTTGTGTTAGCTGTGATGAAGTGATTACAGCTAAAGTTTAATTGTTGACTCTTGTGTATCTACATGACTGAAAAGTGATTTTCATGGTTGAAATTTGGCTGAACACAATTATAATAGTAATACAAATGTACGAGTATGTGATTGGCTGATAATAAGGCAGCCAATTACTGCTAATCCTACATGAATGAAACTAGTGTACTGATATCAATCAATAGATTTACATTGTTTATTATTCTGTAGAAAAAAGATTTCAAAGTCTAGTGTAGCTATGGCCACCTACATGTATTATTTGTTTGTACCACACTTCCTCTGCTAACTTACAACAAGCCACCTCCATATTACACAATCAATGGTCGCTAAACTTTAAAAGTAAATTATATATAATTATTTACACATGAACACAATATGTCGGTACTTAATGTACCGCCAAACAACAATTAGCAGCAGAAAAGATGCAACAGTTTGAGTAGCAGTGGACTACCAACTAACTGTCATTAGTAAAACAGAGTAGACCACAGTTACCATCCTATCACTGTTCATATTCAATAGTCACATGTACCTGTACACTAATTATAACCCAAGTTCTCAGTCAGAGTCATCTGCAGGTGGAGGGTCCCTTTCGAATAGTAACACAAGTTCGCACTGCTGTGAGAAAGGGAACATGTCCACAGGAAGTAGTTTCACCAGTCTAAATGGTTCACCTTTCCATCTTTTGGAAGCCGGTCTCATCAGCCTACAAATATAAACTTCAGATTTATGGCAGCCATGTTGGAATAATATATAGTACCAGTGGGGAGAAGTACACCCCACCATTCATGTACACATGGTAACGTGGTAGGCAGCCCAGCAACTGACACTGAGAATATCTGTTTAGCTTTTACTAGTGATTTGGCTGAGCTTCTACAATGGCAACTTATACCAACATCAGCATTCATGAACTACTTACTAACTGACCATTGTTGGACACTTCAAAATTATACTGAATATAATAATATAGTACATGAAAGATTTGGTAAAAACATAAAATTCTAAGTTGTATGTTAAGGTTATATTGCTGCATTGTATTTATTGATGACTTTCAATTATCAGATAGCCCACTATATTACATTAATTTACTAGAATTCCTGAATATAGGGCTAAACTAACATTGAAAGCACAACTCCTAATTATGCATGAAAAAGGGGAAGATAACTCTAAATTTGAACTTGTATGAAGAGATGTCAAATAAATCCTAAGACCTAAGGCTTTGTCTAAGTGCAAAGACCTAAGGTTTTGTCTAATTGCTAAGACCTAAGGTTTTGTCTAAGTGGCGCTGATAATATCATGTTGTTTGTGATGCATATTCACTAGTCTTCCAATAGCCACTAATCAGCTATTTTTATATCAGCTACTAGTAAATAAATAGTTTCAGGTGTGAGTACTATGAGGAAGCTGTTGACTAGCAAAAAATACATGTACATGTAGTTCAAAGTTTCTTGGAAAAGATACAGGATACATGATCTAATGATTTAAAAATATCCGGGTTTGAAATTAATTGTCATGAGTTGGATGGTTGAAGAGTGTATATTGTGTAGTATACATGTACAATATGTGAAAGTGTATACTATGTGCTATTCACCACTATTACATTGGAGCTACTCTGAGCAGGAAATGTGGATCAAGATGGCTGCTGTAAGATTTGATCTCCATGTAGTATAGTGGATAACAGAACACTAGAGAGCATAGCATAGCATAGCATAGCGTAGCATAGCATAGGATAGCATATCATGGAATAGCGTAGTATAGTAAAGCATAGCACAGTAGTGTATAACTTACTCTACAAAGTTCTTGAGTGCACTCTGTGGTTCACATGACACGTATACTAGTCTAGTTAGTGACTTCGTATTCCTCAGAGCTGAGAGAACTTCACGATCTGCAGACGAATAGATAATAAATATATATAGGGCACTGTATGCAGCGATGAGTTACAGCATGCAGCTCACTGAATACAACATAGCACATCTTTATAAACAAGAAAAACAGACAAGGTACAGTGCAACACATACTAAGGCCAGGAACACACAAGGTACAGTGTAACACATACTAAGGCCAGGAACACACCAGGTACAGTAGGTACTTACTTAGCCCGGCTCTGGGAGGATCTACAATAGCCAGAGGTTCCTCACCCCTCAATGAGTGCATAAGGTTGGGTAGAACTGCTTCTGCCTTTCCACATTTAAAGCTTATGTTACCCACCCCTACAATATATTGAATGCAGAGACTACAACATTTGAATAGGAAATACTACAGCCTAGCTTGTAGACATGATGGATATATTAAGTAGATAGGAAGACAATTCTATATTAACACTTCATAATCTCTCTACTGAATGACTGATTGGAGTTGTCTTATCGTAAGTTCATAGTAAATACACTCCTGTATACCCTGATATTGGGTATCACAATCAAGAGCCAATTAAAATAAAGATAACTAATGTAAAGCATGTAGGTCAAAGACCATCTATCATACAACATTGAAAGTCACCAAGACAAACATACGGTAGGTGACAACTCCTAATTAGTGGTACATATTCAACCACGGAGCAGTCCGCCTCATGTACACCATAACTTATAGCACTGTACTATAATATATGTGCTATCTGCTGTCATTAGTACTTATGCACATACTGACTAGGTTACCCATAGATGGTTACATGTACATAGGCATGTATTGGCCAATAGGAATAGCATTACCTGCAGCAATAATGTATTATTGCCAAACAGTCACTCTAGTATATAATAGATTGCATTGCTAATAATAGTGGATATGCTAACATAATACATACCATTCAGCTTACTGTTCTTCTCGGCATCTAGCACAGCCTGAGAGACCAACTCTATACCAATCACACTCTTGGCATGCTGAAAGGAACACAGGCTAAGTTAGACCACAGTCAGATTTACTTGAAGTGTTTGGATGACAAATAAAATTGTAACAAAATTTTCCATTTATGATGCCTTTAGGCATGATTAGTACACATTTTTTGTGTCTTGCATTTATTCTAGAACAAGGATGCAGTAAATGCCAAAGAAGTAACTATGTTAAATGCACGTAGTGTATGATGGGTCAGTACATGGCATAACTACCTTCCAACATACAACAGCTCTAGAAAATACACAACATTTCAAGGGAAATGTTAACGCAGCTCCGATAGAACATCCGAACTAACATGGCACAAGAGTTATTGATAGCCTGATAGGTTATATTGTGCCTGAAGTATAGGAACCAAGGCTACTTACCGAAGCTAAGAGCATCCCGATAGTCCCAGTTCCACAGCAGACGTCTAGCACTGTTGAGGTTCTGTCAGAGAGCCCCGCAAACTCTGAGATAGCACTATATAAAACTTCAGCCCCTTGTTTGTTTACTATAATGGTTGTCATAACACTGTGTAACAATAATTCTAAATGTAATACAGCAGTCACATGTGCACAATAATGAGCACACCTAAGGATAGCATTGCTATGAATATGTCACTCCATGTAATGGTGTGAGGAAACAAAGAGTAGGCAACTCCCAATTATTCATTGTAGGAGATAATTTGCTATACAGGCACATCCTGTACCTTACTTCTCGTCAGCCTCTCTTACTTGTAAGTCAGTGTTTTAGCTGAACGAGTAAAATTGGACACTTGATATGTTGGCAAAATCTTATAGGATACAACCTAAAGGCTGACCCTCTTGCTGCCATTGACAGTTAAATGCGCCTCCATAGGCACAATGTCATGTAAAATTTTGTGAAATGATATAAATTAAGTATATGAATGAGTGATACCCTAAATTATTTCAAATGGGTTTGACTATTATATGAGATCAGCCACATATAGAGCTGGAAGAGGTGCAGGATATTGTTACATCATACTAACTAATAATGGTAATGGTCTGTCAGCACTGTATGGTGTGACAGCGTGAGACAGTATGTAGAGGGTAGTATATATGCAAGTACTGTCAGTAGGCCTATATTACAACAGTGTTGGGGATACAGGTAGAAGTGGACTATAAGTGGACTATAAGTGGACTATAAGTGGACTATAGTGTAGCTCACCTTGAAAGAAGGCCGAGGGAGAAATTTGAAACTTGAGTCCGAGGAGATTTTCTTCAATAGTCTATAAGATACAGTATGTAGATATAGTGTAGATATATAGCATAGAGTATGTAGATATAGTGTAGATATAATAGTGGATATACATGTACATGCAGGTACACAGTAGAGAAGAATATAGAGCAGATTATTGAAAATACTAAGTTCCTTACCTCACTACCAAACAGATGTGTGGGAGGGGCAGTGTCAGCTTCTGACTTCTTTCTACAAGAAGTACACTGCTATTCATACATTCATAAAAACAATGATATGCTACAAACTATGCACATGTATATATATATCAGTCTACACCTATTACTGCATTCTACGCAAAGTACTTACTGTAGGGGCGCTATAGTAATATATAGGGATGTAACGCCACAACACTTCCCATCACCTTCTGTATAATGTCTTTTGATGTCTGTCTGTACGGCGTCTATTTCCTCCTAAATTGATGAATGAGAACATCGCACATGTACAAGCATAGATATCTTCCTTTAGACACCCCTTCATGTCATTTGTAGCTGGGATCCTACTGCACAGCACAGACGGGGGGGGGGGGGGGGAGTTATGTGACAGCAGTTGATTCACTTTAGTAGGCCAGTATTTGAACATAATATATTAGAATAGAGGTATTTACATGTACACGTACTTTAGCTAGTGTAAAACCCATTCAGAGCTCCAACTAATGACCTTGATTAGCAGTACAAGTACAAGACAGATACATTGTATTACATGTCAGTAGTAGTCATATATTATACCTGAGATAGACTCTGCTCTACAAATGTAGGCATGACCATCAGTCCTCCTAGAGTTGTCTCCCTCACCAATAGCCACATCCAGTGACCTTGCTGACTGACGGGGTCAAAGGGGGCGTACGTCGACTTGCAGACATATTGCTGGAAGTTAGACGCTACGTCTTTCATAGACTGAGAGGTGTTTGGTAGATGGGTGGGTTCTAGGACAGCCACAGTACCCTCCTTATACTCTCCTAGTCTATACCCAACCAGCACATCTGTAGCACATATAAGGAAGTCATCTTGGAGCAGTCAGTAGTTCATGTAGAGTACAATGAGTATTGTAAACCATGCAATGTATATGATATATAATGTGACATCCATGGTGTACATATAATAATGTGAACACACTGTGTTACCAATGCAGACAAATATGACAGGAAGTTGAAGAAATCGGCTCCCATGGTGACTGCCGTGTACTCAATTCCAAGTAAAACTACGTAGTATACCTGTATAATGTACAAAAGACACAGCAGTGTAAGTTTTAGGTATTTTGCATTGGGCCATGGCCCTTGGGAGCTGTCAGTACACAGTTTCAACTTAAAGTGGGCTGGGTATAATAACCCCTTCACTGGAGTTTGTTGTTATAAAACTAAGGCTACAGCATCTTTCTGTTGTTGCGTTATCGTCTGCACATGGACCGCACACCCCCCAAAGAGAGGTAGTTGAGCAACTAGCTAACTAGCCTACATAGACATGATTAGATTATATCATGTAAGAATGCATATGTCTATGGAATGTGTATGTCTATGTAATGCGTATGTCTATTGAATGCTATGTCTATAGAATGTGTATGTCTATGTAATGCGTATGTCTATGGAATGCTATGTCTATGGAATGCTATGTTTATTGAATGCTATGTCTATGTAATGCGTATGTCTATGTAATGCTATGTCTATGGAAAGCGTATACACTTACCTCTTGAGATAGGGTGATGGCCCACTGTGAACTCACACTTGTTTCTGTATCCATCTGTTTGTGGCTACAAGTAAAGGAACACCACTTGTTGGTTAAATACATTCACTGTCGACCTAACTGATACCAAAATTTATAGCCAGGGTTCCAACTACAGCAACCTTGCTCCTGCCCCTCACTCACAGTTAGCTACACTACTTGCATGGTGGTGGAGATTGCTGACCTCTAGAGAGAAAACAAAAATGGGTTAAATAAAAGAAGAAATGAGACTCAATTAGGAAGGGGGTTGACAAGGAGTCCGCAGAACAGAATTTTTGAAAACCATGCAAATAGAAAGACTGAAAAACAGACCAGTGACAAGATAACTCCTTATTACCAGAATTTTGGCAGCTTGCAACTACATCTAGGGCAAAATGAAATCACAGTTTCAATTAGCGAATCCAACAATGAGTATCAATGACATATCTGGTTACTTGATCTGTATGTAAAATTAAGAAGCAACTCATGACTTTGTAATTTAGTAAATTTTCAGAGATGCTGGTTGCCATAGACACATATAACCAGAGTATACTGTCAACAATAATAATAATGTTTATTACATATTATAGTGCTTCCAAACACGAGTGCAATGTATATCTAGAATTACAGTACATACTATAGAGTGAGAGTATAACAGGTAAGGGGGGGGGGGGGGGGGGTAAAGCGTAGAGTACATACCGAAGGTTTAATAGGAAGCAGTAGGCCAGAGTAGTCAGTACTAGGGTATTCTGACTTGGGTAGATTGGAGTCTTTATAAGCTCTCATCATCTGCTCCTTCAATTGTTGCAGTACCTTCCTCATCTTACCTTCCTTGTGCTGTTTGTTACATCAGATAACAGATATTATACAGTCATACAGTTTACTCATAACCTAATAGTATATAGACATTAGGGTGATAAACATGCATTGCCAGATAACAGAAGTATACACATGGACCTATGGATATAAAATTATTACTGATTACTATAACACGTGATTTACCAAATACAGTAGATGAAGATTACTGTCAATATGCAGTAGAATATAAATGTACTACAAGTATACAGTGTTACAAGTGAACCATTTGAACCAATTGAGGGTGAATTCAGGAGGTGTTGGGATTCTTACATTACCTGTTTAACCACTGCTTAGAACGAAAAGATTTAAATTTTTAGAATAACGCGTATTGCCATTAAACAATTTCTATGTTGAAACCTATCACCTGCATTACTAGTTTCACGATCAATAAAGTGAGGGTACACACTTGTTGAATGTATACCCGGAAAGGTAGCAGGTAGGTACACGCTGTATACACGCGTGTACCCTCACTTCTAACACTGTCTGTGCAGATAGTCACACTATTGTTGGGTGTCACTAACTAATAGACCTTTTACAATGTTTGCCATTAGCTGATAGGATACATATCCATTTTTACAGGTTTATCTTGTCCAAAGTTTGCTTAGTTAAGTAAAGTGTATGAGTGGCATATTAGGCACATCAGCTAATGCACTTAACATCCTATGGAGACCAGGTAGATGTTATATACTGTAGTTAACAAAAGTGCTATCCATGGCAGACTAGGAGATTGCTTGGATAGGTCACATTCTAATTGAGTAGAAATTCCCAAAGAGTTCATCCAGATTAAAATACAAAATATAGGCCTACCTCATGGAAGCTTGAAGGCTATTTTCAAAGATAACCTCTAGTAGGTGAAAGTAACTATTCATACTTATGACTACCAACACAAGTATATTCTAGCCCATAACAGGCATAAATAACTCTAGGCAATATCACAGTACCTTAAGCTGTTCTTCATAACTCATCTTCCAAAGAGGGCATGTTTTGTTCAACAGTTTCTCCTTGTAGTCCTCTATTGTTATAGTTAGATTCTGTTGCTTAGCAACTCCACTGTCATGTGACTCATCTAAAGTAAAGTAGATAGCGTAGAAGTGACATGAACAAACTTAGCAGCTAACCCCAGTTAAATAGAGAAAGAGAAGACAACTCCCATAATATATATAATGTATTAGCTGAGGGCTAGGTACAGACAACGTATTCCTTGGCGAAAAATGCAACAAACACATCGTACATAGTATTTACTATGTATCTGTATATATAAACGCATCTATACCAACAACTATAGAGATATGCTGAGATATTATACTAGGTGCATATGTAGGTCCCAACATCATACCTGAGTGATGCAAACCTACCGGCACGTCTTTTACGATGAAGTAAAGGGTCAGCGGCAGCCTCTGCTTTCTAAAATAGTAAACATACTCCAGTACAAGCACATGGTACTAATAGTAAACATACTCCAGTACAAGCACATGGTAGTAATAGTAAACATACGCCAGTACAAGCACATGGTAGTAATAGTAAACATACTCCAGTACAAGCACATGGTAGTAATAGTAAACATACTCCAGTACAAGCACATGGTACTAATAGTAAACATACTCCAGTACAAGCACATGGTAGTAATAGTAAACATACTCCAGTACAAGCACATGGTAGTAATAGTAAACATACTCCAGTACAAGCACATGGTAGTAATAGTAAACATACTCCAGTACAAGCACATGGTAGTAATAGTAAACATACTCCAGTACAAGCACATGGTAGTAATAGTAAACATACTCCAGTACAAGCACATGGTAGTAATAGTAAACATACTCCAGTACAAGCACATGGTAGTAATAGTAAACATACTCCAGTACAAGCACATGGTACTAATAGTAAACATACTCCAGTACAAGCACATGGTAGTAATAGTAAACATACTCCAGTACAAGCACATGGTAGTAATAGTAAACATACTCCAGTACAAGCACATGGTAGTAATAGTAAACATACTCCAGTACAAGCACATGGTAGTAATAGTAAACATACTCCAGTACAAGCACATGGTAGTAATAGCAAATATACTCCAGTACAAGCACATGGTAGTAATAGTAAACATACTCCAGTACAAGCACATGGTACTAATAGTAAACATACTCCAGTACAAGCACATGGTAGTAATAGTAAACATACTCCAGTACAAGCACATGGTAGTAATAGTAAACATACTCCAGTACAAGCACATGGTACTAATAGTAAACATACTCCAGTACAAGCACATGGTAGTAATAGTAAACATACTCCAGTACAAGCACATGGTAGTAATAGTAAACATACTCCAGTACAAGCACATGGTAGTAATAGTAAACATACTCCAGTACAAGCACATGGTAGTAATAGTAAACATACTCCAGTACAAGCACATGGTAGTAATAGCAAACATACTCCAGTACAAGCACATGGTAGTAATAGTAAACATACTCCAGTACAAGCACATGGTATTAATAGTAAACATACTCCAGTACAAGCACATGGTACTAATAGTAAACATACTCTAGTACAAGCACATGGTAATACTAGTAAACATACTCCAGTACAAGCACATGGTATTGTGATACCTTGTTATTAGACATATACTTTCCTATATTGTACAAGGTGTAGGATGAACATCAGAGGTACATGTATGATATTAATACGAATTACCATTGGTCCTAACTGAGTATGATGGGACACAGTGGAATTATGAATTACATTTGTAAATGTATTTCCTGCATATCATTCCAGTCTCACCCTTGTCCCCTTCTCCATGTGATATTATGATATAACATGTAAATAATATACAGTACTTGGTTGGGTTGTCAAGAGTGGTAAACATATTTGCGATAAGTGTTTGATGTTAGTCATTGGGTAGGCAGTCTTTGCTTAATAGTACTCTATGAAATCACATGTATACTCTACACTAGAGTGTATAATGATAATATACTGTACCTTAGCTGTGACAGTCATCCCTCTCCATTGGAGACCATTTAGTACTGTAAGAGCTTCCTGTCG
This sequence comes from Bugulina stolonifera, assembly GCA_935421135.1. Lineage (NCBI taxonomy): Eukaryota > Metazoa > Bryozoa > Gymnolaemata > Cheilostomatida > Bugulidae > Bugulina > Bugulina stolonifera. The sequence continues at coordinate 4,380,929 of OW285190.1, read as the reverse complement.
ATCTTCCTCACATCTAAAACAATCATACATATCTATGTATATGCACTAACATACATACATATCTACATGTATATGAAGTAACATCATACATATCTATGTATATGAAGTAACACCATATGTACATGTATATCTATGTATATGAAGTAATATGTCTATGATATATATGTATGGAAAGAACGATGAGCAATACAAAATAAGAATGAATAAAATACGGTGAAACTTGCTTAGTTAAACCTTAGATAATACAAAAGCTTGGTTAGTTCAAACTGTTAGCATTGGTCCTTGCTGAGCACTATATAAATGGCTTCAAATAATTCAAACTTACCATCTGTAATTCAAACTGCATGTGGCTTAGGCTCACACTATAATCAATGATAATGATTTAAAAGCCAGCATTAGTCAGTCACCTAATAATCGTTGCTAGTAGTTATTAGTAGTTACTACTGCAAGCTAAGCTGGGAAAACCCACTAATTGCTTTACTGTTCCTTAGGTAAATGCGTTTTTATCCTGATGTCCTGTACATGTGATGCATGTCATTATATAAAATTAAGGGATCACACAATTCAAACTCGGCCTAATTCAAACCAATTATGGTGGTCCTTTGGAGTTTGAATTAAGCAAGTTCCACTGTAGTTGCTTTAAATGGTTATGACGTGTGGTTTAGGTATAGCTGAGTGCGTCTCAATTTTACCTCAAAACACATGACATAACCTCTTTAAAATTAAATAAAACTGCATAGAGAAACAATACATAAACTAGTAAAACTTTGAATAAGTGAATGCACTCCATGCCTCACCCAAATGTTGCAAATGCCCAATCGGTTTTGCCCATCTTCTTAATCTTCTTGGGTTTCAATTTCAGAGCCAACAGCTTCTGTTTGATTTGCTACAAGATGGAAATTCAGTCAACATAAGATCATACATATATAATAAGGGTGGTAGTACATAGTATGTTAGAATGGGTCGAACGGTAGCAAAGTAGGTGTGTCATCAATGAATCGGCTCCATTGTGCCAACGAAGGACCGGCAATGTTTTCCATTTCAACAGATTTTAAACTGCAAAACTGCAAGTAGACATGAGCATTTTCAAAACCTGTTATTCTATAATCATATCACACTTGAATAAAATTTAGAAAACATAGCTGACCACATCAACTGACAAAATAACCGCGGCATGCACTATTAATTGTTACTTACACTGTGAGCACTGTGTCGGTGGATATTACCAATTCTAATTTTGAAATGCTCTGTGCTGTATAGTACAGGTTTATCAGTCTGAGCTATGTCACCGCTATTAGCAGGAATATCAGTGGTAGTAGATGTGTCATCATTTGCATTCTCTGGGGGAAGAGGTGATGTAGATGCTGGTGTTTCCTTATTTGCAGTGGCAATAGGTTGAGATGGATCTTCTGACAATGAACTCATGATGGATGCTGTCTAAAATGATATAGTCACAATTTGCATAATAACATATTAATCTACATGTAGGTAATAGTTTAAAGAATTAGGAAGTTCCATTACTGAAAGCAGTTGCCTAAATGAGTGCAGTAATCCTCTTTTACTGTAAATGTAGGCCTATATGAAGTCCTCTACAGTATAGGCCTACTGCTAACAGCACAAATCACAAGCTTTCCCTACCAGAGCCCTTTTTAAGCTTTCCGAAGGCTGTCACTAGAACCCAGTTTTTTAAATGAATAAGCAGTGCTGTGCCTGCTCTGCCTGGTAACACCGGTCTATCCCTTGTAGGAGACTACCCATGCAATAGGCTACACGGTAGGGCTGGGACAAATCCAAAAATTTTCGAATCTGACGATTCCGATTTCTGACACCATGCAGATTCTCGATTCCGATTCCTAAACGATTCCGCGTGGAATTACTCGTTTTAACAAATTCAATATCTTTTGTCACCAAATAAACCATGTAATCAAACTGTATAAGCATATTTCATCTGCTATTCACTGTTAGTTTGTAGATGAGGACATTTTGTTCAACATTTTTTATCAATAATTAAATAATTTTATAAATAATTGCTACAAAAAATAACAAAAACTTTACAATGTTGGATTCGAACCTGAGCATTTTGGAACCGAGATTCGGAACCGTGCCTAAGGATTCGGAATCGGATCCGGATTCGTGGATTTGTCACAGCCTTACTACACGGTCTAGTACTAGTTAGATATTGAATCAGACAAGTAGGCAATTTGGGAACACCGCTTTTCGCGCTGCTTGCTGATGTTGGTGCACTGAAATATGACTTGTAAAACTTGGCTATCTCAAAAGATGCTTGCGATTGTAGGCTAGGACGTAGAACCCATATGCGAACGAAAATGGAAATTTACCAAGTTGCTATAACTACTAGGCCTACATGTATTAAAAACTTCGCTAATCAGTAATCAATAGCATTTGGGCGAACAATACAATACAGGTGTCGGCATACATAGCCTAAGAAGCACTGATGGTTTTGCAACTAGGAACACACTCTTAAGTGTTTTCTAGACAACGGGTGCCAATAAAGACAGAGTTGCCAATTGTCACTATATAATAAACACTAGAGGTAGGAAATTGCTCAGTTGGTTAGAGGTTATGTGTACAAGCTGTCTATTGAATATTGGGCCTTTGAGCTGTCTGCAACTAAGAACAAATTGGCACGGAATTGGCAGTCACGCCCTTAATGCACCTTTATTATTGCTTGTTGATTCACCGATTGCAACAATTATAAAAAATGGGTTTTCATCTACGGTAGCTATGTCTTCACAGATGTTTTCCTGCAGGGTGAGGGTAGATTATTAAATAGTAGGCCTATAGTTAAAGTTTATCTCTGGAACCACTAGGCTCGCTCAAGACAATTAATAGCTCAAATTAAAACTCAATACCTCTAAATTTAAGCTGCTAAGTTGGTTAGTTCAGTTTGAGTTAGTTGAATTGAAGTTACATTGTATTTGCATTGTTTGTATCATTGTCGAAAGTTTTTATTTATTTTTATTTCAATTTCAAGTTATGAATGATATCTTATCTTCTCACCAACCATCCCTAAGAATAAGCAATTCGAACTTAATTTTCCAAAGACACTTACAAACAGCACACTACGCAAGTATTAAAAATTCACAAACTGTAACGGACAGTTAATGGAGGCAACATCCTAAAAGAAGATTAGATTAGGCTAATCTAATCTTTTTTTTCAGAATGATTTACCTCTGATTTACCTCTGATGAGGTAGGACACTCTTGACCACCGGCGGCGTAAGTAGAGTGCCTCATTAGTGTAACAGTGTGCATTTGGTTTTGGCCAGGTGTCTCAGCATTACCGCTGTTAGATATTATTTTTATTTTTTATTTTTATTTTTTTTTTGGAAAATCAAAATGTTGGTGTGAGCAAGTATCTTAATGATAAATAATAAGACGAGACGCATTTTTATTGACTCCTAATATTTCGATGTATATCCATGCATCATCAGATGATAATGCAGTATGGTTATACATCGAAATATAAAAATGCGTCTCCTCTGATTATTCATCATTAAAATGCTCGTATGGATGACAGGACATGCATAACTACGAGCTAAACTTGAACCGTCCCGATTGCATGGGTTTAAATAAATACAATCTCAATCTATTTTGCGCTCTTAGATTATTGATTAAAGAAATTTTAACCTCAACATAGGTGCGGTTCACAGGCTAAAGAAAATCACTGACCCACAAGCCACGCGAGATGAGAAATTTTGATGCAGGTACAAAGTTGATACTTTCTTTGTCATCGCCTACTCTACAATATATTACAGAGTTATGGAATAGCGTATCATACGTATTTTACATTATTGCAACAGTGACCGTTGCCTCACAGTAATTGCGATTCAGTAGATGATAAACAAAGATGAGCAAACATGACTTTTAATTTTATTATTATTTTAAATTTGAGTCATAGGTCTGATAGGAAAGTATTAGTATGTATAAGTATTAGAATTAGTTAGTAGGCCTATGCCCTTGTAGCTAAATAATAGTGAAAATGGCAAGTGAGAATGGTAGCAGTGTAATAATAATAAAGGTAAATCAACTGACTATCACTATGAGTACCGCAGCTCCAAGCTGCTCAGCAACCTCCTGAACCTCCCCTTGTTGCTGCCAACGCCTCCTAACGACCTGCCCAGCAAGCCAACGTGTCACCAAACACACCACTTTCAATTATCTTTGTCGCAATTGATTTTCGCAAGTGGAGAAACGTCTTTCTCCTTTCAAAGACACACCCAAGATGCCGATCAAAAACGCAAGGTTTTGTCCTTGACCCGCAACTTTCTAAGCTGCTACGCCGCTAACGGTATCGGAATATACCAATAATATCCCACAGCCCTATTTTTAATTTAATTTTATTACCTCTTTATATTAATTATTACTCTTGAATGCCTTTAATCTAATGAAGTTGAACACTCAGGAACAAATTTTAAATTAAATTAAAATGAGTGCCTCATTTGGTTAACAGTATGAGGGTGCACATTGAGGTTTTTTTTACAGCGAACTGCTAGAACTATTTTTTTTCCCGGCGGTGCGGTGCTTATGTCAGTTATGTAGGCCTACTCCTCCTTTACAGAGGGTTGGACTATCAAACTGTTAAATTTTACAAGTATGTTGTTTGTGTTTTTCCTTTTTGTCTTCTCCAAGGTTTCTGATAGTTTTCCACAAAAAAAATCGTGGTGGACTTGTGATGTCGCATACGCAGAGGTCTACTCATCCCTGGCAGCAGCTGTAGTGGTCATAGTAGTGTTTTGGTGGTTTCATCTAGCAGTATTTTCATCAGAAGGACTATTCTTTGGTTCTCTGTTGCAACGTCTGAGGTCCAAGCTCAGAGCTGGCTTCAGTGACATGTAAAGGCTGCCGGATGAGCTGCCACTTTTAAGGCAGCACCACCTGGATGCCTTCACCGCCACACCGACTTACAAAGGTATAGTCAGCCTGCCACTTGTAAGGCAAGCTTAACTGGTCCCTTTGTCCTTTGTGTTAGCTTGACTGCTATCTTCTAATGACTAGCAGTCATCCAGCTACTGCTACCTCCCTGCTAAGTATTAGCCTGCTTATAGCCGAATAATGTCCTTCAGTGTACCGACTAATGTCCTGTAGTGTAGCCTACCAGCTAATATATTATTATGCTAACTACAATCAATCAAGTGGCAGCTTGATGCCAGTTGACTGCCAATTAGTTGATGGAGTTGAACGTCTGCCAAGTGACTAGTACAAAAAAAACAGCAGAGCGTCTGCTCTGCTTATGTAGGCCTAGTATAGCAAAAGAACAAAAGTCAACACATACTGGCAGGCTAACAGATACATTCCAAGCCGGCATCACTAGCATATCAGTATAACAACATAGTAATACACAGATTCTAATATAAACAGTGTAGGCTACATGGTACATGTAAGAAGGGTTCATGCATTACAACATATGCTACTTGATTGTGTTTATCGGTTCTTCTTAGAATGCGTATTTCACATTCCTAACCGAAATCAATGAACTAAATATTGAAACATTATATAATATTTAAGGGTAGATGCAACACCAAATAGCTAACTTTGCCAAAAATTGTCCAATAGACTTGAAATTTTGCACACATTGCTGGCTAGCTGTCTATTAATCTCTCTAAATTTAGTATTGCTGCCACTTTTTGAGGCCGAGATACTTTGGTTTACAGGGGAGAGAATCACTGTTCTGAACTTTTGCTACCCTGACCAGGGGAATGTCCATAGAGTGACAATCAAGTACTCAAATGAAAGCTAGCATACTGCTCTACACCACGAACAAGATAGATTTTGCATAACTCTTTTGTGTCAAATTCTAGAAAGCTCTAAACTCGTACCAGACCGCTTTCATGATACATGTGGTAGTAAGCTGCTTTATAGCTCAAAACAGAGGCCTTGTATGAGAAATCTAAAATGTTCATGCATCTCTACAGAGTTTTTTACATAGGAAAAGTTATATTTTAGAACCATAAACAAAATATCAACTGTACAGAATAAATTTGAGAAACTCGATAGCAGCCAAAACAGAAATTGTCGAAAATATCCTTTAAAAATTTCAAACGAAATGTAGGCAACATAAATCACAAAACAAGCTACAGAATAGACAATTTGACTTCATAATATAGCTGTAGTCTGCAAAATAGAAAAATTTTATATGAGATGAAACACAATAAAACCCATTCTACCAGCATCAAAGCAGCACAAAATCAACAAGGGAGACGAACCAAATAATTTTTTATGCACCAAATTGTCCTGCAGCGTAAGTCGCACTTTACTTCTGCTTCCTTGTCTGGTCCTCAGTAACTCTTCTATGCTGTCTATCTTTTCTATCACTACTCTTCACAACATTCCTCTTCATTCTCGCCTCATCCTTTCGTCCTGCACCATCCATAGTCATCTCACTAACATTCAAACCAAACTTTCTCTGCACACCAAACAGCGCTGTCAACTCTCCATTGAATACCATCACAGCCATGGCTGCAGCAATCCTCACTGATCTTCTACTGTTCCACCGCCTCCAAATCATTCCGTTCAAACATTCATTAGCATTCTGTCGACATTCGTTCACATCGTTTCAATAAATCATTCGAAGACAGTCTCTCATACACTGGCATCAAAATCTCTCTCATCCCAGGCAGCAAGTCTGGTCTATGTCCCTGAATTTGAGTCTTAGTCGGGTTTTTGAACCAACATCATCCAATTTCTGGGCAAAAGTCATGGTTGTGGTCAGAGTCAGTCGGAGTAATGTGGTTTGGAGTAGCTAAAATTGCCCTTCTCATTTGATCAACATCCCCAGCATGGTCTTTGATAGCTTTGGAGTAATAGGTCTGTAAAGTTCTAATCAAAGTTTAGGTCAACATTCCCCGTCCACTGATAGCCTTCCCATTCAACTTCACAGTTGTCACAAGTTTGTTCAATGCAGTCACAAGTCGTTTTGCCACGTGGTTTATACATTCTTCCCTATCCACCACAACACCACCATAAACATCAAGCGAAACCACAGCATCATGCACACTACTATTGTAAAGGAAATTTTGCCCGTTGTACCCGGATGTCGAAAGATTGTGCACTTAACCATGGTCCAACTGGTTACCAAAACCTCCTTAAGGTTCTATGTGTAAACAAACTTCTAGGCTTTGAATAATTACCAGCAATCGAGTTCATAGCATCGGTTTGACTTAAATGTTTCCCCATAACTGCTATACCGAACTGACATAATGTACCTTAACTTGAATATTACTTAACCCAGATTATATGTTACATTTAAACATTTACAAAACTACTCAGAATTATATCAAAGATTATTAGAATTTATTCATTAAAATTCTACTGTAGTATAACTATAAACTGTATAATAAAAGTGAATACCAGGGAATAAACCCATGGTGTTAGATCAAGCAGTGCCTATGCTATTGAGTTCAAAGAATAAACTTGCCTGTATGCCTGTGTTGCTTTGCTGACTGAATGCTGAATACACAAAATTCAGCCCCTTGTATACAAGGCGGCTGCATACCAGCAGGCAAAAGACATAAATGATGAAATAGAAAAATTGGCAGCACAGAAATTACCGAAGTGGTCATAAGCAACCCACATCAAATTCCTAACAAACCAAAATGAAATTGCAAAAAGACAGGACAAAGCCTCATCAATCAATAACTACTGTCATAGGGAAAATAGAAGAAAAATGGCATAAGGCAAGATACTGGTAAATAACTAGATTTAGGAGTTCAGCATTAGAAATACAGTATATCATTACATATATCATTATATAACTTGAATGGATAGCATTAGAAATACGGTAAAGCATTATATAACTTGAATGCATAGCAAATCAGCGATATCATCACACTCAGCATCACTTAGCATCGTTGTATAGCGTGGGATTCCATCTTTTGACCGCTCCCATATCTTTTTAGCTGCCATTGAGTTGCTGCTACCATCATAATTCTTCTCGCAAACCTCACCGTGACTCTTTCAAAACTCTTCATACTTGGGGTAATCTTTTCCTGGTCCTCGCTCACAAGCCATGCAAAAGTTAGAAAGAACTTCAAAATCAACTACATAACCAGTAAGGATATCTATTGCAACACCTATGCCATTATGAGAAGTATGACCTCGTTTCTGTCATGTGCCGTCATAGCTAACTGAGATGTTTACGAATGGGTCACTAGAATCTGCTTGGCCTGCCTTGACATAATTCGGACTTGACAATTTCATGAATAAGTTTTATATGTTCATCAAGAGCTTGATTGCATGATTTAGATAACTTTTCTAGTTTACTTTGAAATGATGTATTTGAAATTGGGCGAGAAACATTGAGGTCGGTAAAAAGAGAACTAGCCTGCTCATAGCCTACTCCATTACTTTACATGCATAAACAAGTCTATTATTGACATAATATGCCCCATTGTCAGTTACATTAGAAGTATAGTGGTTAAGGACAGTTGAATCGCAAGAACTACAGTGTACACTCATCTGACTAGCTAGACCAAGCACCCTACCCTCATCTAGAGATAAATTGCATGTCAAACATTCAGGGCAACACAAAGAACTCACTATATTCCTAAGAACCTTCATATCTACTAATCTATATGAATTGCCCCTACATAGTCTAGATCAGACTCCGAAGAATACAACCTGAAGAGCTCAATCTTCCTTTCAGATGAGCTAGGTGGGTGAGCAGCATCTCTGCCAGCATCTCTGCCTCAGCACCATGACCCTCCTCTGATCTATCTACATCTCCTTGAACACTACAACCAACCTGTCAAATGTAATTCGTATTGAAATTGTATCTGAAGTAATTAGAGAAATTTTTGAAACTGCAGAAATAATTCAGATTTTTAGTGTTACTTACAAATAAATACAATTTTGGCACAAAATCTTCACTATAAGTTCTCATTTACTCATATTATGTTTTACTCACCTCTTCAACAATGTTAGCTTTGGTTTTAGCAACATTGAATGCCTGCTTTCTCTTCTTTTTGCCAAATTGTCTAGCATTTCCAGCTTTCCCCATGTTTTCACATGAATTTACAATTTTCTAATGTAAGACTGGATGTTTATTCATTTGTAAGCCATTGCGCTATTGGTCCATTCCAATAAAAGAGACAGTGACTTTATTGATAGATATGATTTTTCTGATTGGTTGTAATGTAAAATGTTAAACATTGTGTGGTTGGATGGAGAAGAAAACAAGGATTCACATGGTGTACAACTTGCACCAGTTTAGTAGATTATACTGATGAACCTGACAGACCTGATTTCTCGATTGGCCACATTGACAAAGTATTTGTTTCTTTCAGGTGTTTTGAACTTTTTCAGATTATTGGCACACACATACAGAATATAGAAACATAGACTGACTGAGGTATTCGAGTTATAGCCTGGTTTCCTCATGGCATTGGGATATGAGCCACTTTGTGAGGCGGAGAGATGCATCTGCAGGGTGCCAGTCATTAGTTTTTAAGGGTTTGTGTGGTTTATTGTTGCAAGGTAACCCACACAAACGGAGCAGTAGTGATAGTCTTACTCCTCATCTTGCAGACATGTTGAGGCCTACATACATGAACAGCCTCAACACATTTACTTGTTTATTAAGGTTTTTCAAACTGGTGCTACGTTGGTTTTTAAAAGGAAGTTGGCTAACAGAGGTGATACTAAACACTCTTGAAGAGGATAGTATTGTGCTTTGTTATTATACATGTATATGGCAGGTAGTGAGGTGTTTTCATTGAATACCAGTCTGTTTTCTGATTGTTGATTGGCAAATTACACTTTTCCATCTAAGATTTGATTATTCAGCTGTGTTTTTCAATGTTCATTTGTAACTTCATGGAGTTTTTCCCAGACATGAGTTCAGCGAAGCCATCTGAGTATGCAGGTCGTTGCCAACTGCACCTGTTAACATATCTCTGATGTATATAATGAATAGAAGTGGCGACGAAGCATTGCCTTGCGACAAGCCAATCTTACATCTCACAGCTTAGTGGATGTAGTTGTTTACCTTCATGTTTACTTCTCTGCTGACGAGGAAAGAATTCACAACCTGGAGGAAGTTTTTAGTATTAGTTGCTATTTCTTTAACCTCCCTCCCCTTAGTGTTTTTGTTTTTATAGGTCAGAAGTCAGACATGAAAGACTTGGGATTCCACTGTGGGTACCATTAACACTTTGAAATATTTATTATAACATAACCTAAATTGGACACACAGTCTTAAACTTACCTGGAGTAAAAATAGAAATTAATCTATGTAAAATATTCCATGTATAATAGTACAGCTAGGATGATGAAATAATGATTCAATAATCCGTGAAAGTAGTTACTCAGAAACAGGAACTAGATGTAAATAGCATAGTTTTGAAACATGTGGGTTTTTATTGTGTGGTTGGATTATACATTTACATTTCAAAACTCAATTGCAAGGCGCTGATTTAGCAGATCTATCTTTTTATGATTTATTACACAAACAAGCCATGGTTTCAGAAGTGATTGATCACCATTTATAAGAAAACAGGTCGAAGTGTTGTATCATCCAAAATACATGGGTTTCGAAAATCTGGAGGTTGGTGTGATTCAGAATGGCTTCCTGGTGTTTATCAGGAGTATGGTGCTGAGTTAACTAGTTAATTTGTTTGAACAAAAGTATCAAGCAAAAGCTACAACAACAACTAGCTACGGTATTTTTATTTTAATGTTCAATGGCAAACATGTGGTTAGAAACAATGAGTATTAAAAGAGCAAAGTAGCAAAACTGTGTAGTTGTACAATGTATTGGTGAAAGACATTACATGATGTTAGTCTCAATTAACATCAACTTGTGTCTTTTCTACATTTTAGACATCACTGTCATATAATCTAATAATTTCCAGGAAATGCATGTATTTAGTAGATCTCATTCCTGTCGTCTGAGTATGAGATTATGCTATAAATATAGGTTCTACCACCAATTACATAGTATTATCAATGATGACCAAATACGAGACAGATATGGGTACTGGTTCAGGTAAAGGAACATTTACTGGTACTGGTACAGATGCAGGTACACGTAACCCTGCAGATACATATCACTGATATAATCAGTACACATAGTTTAATCAAGTGGCACAAAGTTGTAACCGCCCAAATCTCCATTAATACAACAAGATCTGTAAACTTTGGTCTCCATAGAAAACCTGTCCAGTGTTACTAGGAAGAAGACATATTCCGTCGCAGTATGAGTTATTCACACATTCCAGATTATTCAGTTGGCATATACCCAAATCTCCATTAATACAACAAGATCTGTACACTTGGGTCTTTCCATAGCTAACCTGTCCAGTGTTACTAGGAAGAAGACATACATGTCTGTCGTAGTATGAGCCATTCACACATTCAAGATTATTCAGCTGACATGTACCCAAATCTCCATTAATACAGCATGATCTGTACACTTTGGTCTTTCCATAGCCAACTTGTCTAGTGTTACTAGGAAGAAGACATTTTCCGTCGTTGTATGAGCCATTTACACATTCCAGATTATTCAGCTGACATGTACCCAAATCTCCATTAATACAGCATGATCTGTACACTTGGGTCTTTCCATAGCTAACCTGTCCAGTGTTACTAGGAAGAAGACATTCCGTCGTAGTATGAGCCATTCACACATTCAAGAATGTTCAGCTGGCATATTCCCAAATCTCCATTAATACAGTACGACCTGTACACTTTGGTCTTTCCATAGCTAACCTGTCCAGTGTTACTAGGAAGAAGACATATTCCGTCGTAGTATGAGCCATTCACACATTCCATATTATTCAGCTGGCATATACTGTAGGATTCAGAAGCAGTTGCAACAAGAGAAATTCAAGACAAATAACCAAGCACTGTCTGCCTATTACTATAAGCACAATATGAGCTTTGCAGTGCACAATATGCTGGATATCTCCATTAATATAGCACGACCTGTACACTTTGGTCTTTCCATAGCCAACCTGTCTAGTGTTACTAGGAAGAAGACATACATGTCTGTCGTATTTTGAATTTCTCTTGTTGAAACTATGCCCATAGCATTATTTTATCAATGCCTGCTATCGTTATTGAAGTTGGAATAAAAGATGTACTTTTTTAGCGGGTATACGCTGCTTGCCAACATGTCTCAAATGTACCATCATTGGGATTTTTTCTGATTTCTGAGAGATATTCAAGGTTCTCTCTCTTTTTTACCCTCGGTTGCTACTATTTCATTACTGTTTTAGTTGCTTAGTATCTTTGTTTTTCATTCATCTAAAGAGTAGAATTAGCCTACTCACTTTCTAGTAATATCACGTTGTACCACAGAATGTTATTAGGTAGAGTTGCAGTTTGGATCGGGATTTGAAAAGATTCCTGTTGATGGAATTTCACATTTTACCTGTGTTCATCTAGTTTTACTAGTTTTTGTCAACTCTGCTTAATTTCTAATTTTTGCTTTAATACTATGATCCAAATGTAGTGTATCGGTGCAAGTATCTTTAAAACTGTGCAGTCCTGCAAAGTTATTTTTCTGTTTAGACAGCTCTTTATTGTGTGTGGACTAGTGAAAATTAAAATCCTAAAATTGTATGTTGCAAAATGATTGTAGTGCAAAACGTAAAAAATCAAAACTTATGCTAAGACAACACAAGTTAACTGCAAAACACATGAGTTGACAACAACAATAAAAATACTATGGAGTACCTACAATGTGGTTCAACTAATACATCACAAACTTCAATACTTACTGATAGTTTAGTTGTCGAATGAGACCTTCTAATAGACAAATGGTCGGCGTGCTCTATCTGAAGTCTGTATGACTACTGCAAGTTTAAAGTATATGACTTGTCTGCCTTTATTCACTTGTGAGCTAATAAGGCTGTAATAGAACAAAAGCTTGGTTTACAACGTCTTGTTATAGTATCTGTCTATTGCTATATTGATAATGGCCAGCTATGCTACACACCGGCAACCTGTAGTTTTTTCATCTTTTTGCGTGATGGGAGCTCAATGGCCAGAGAGGCTCCTTATTCATTTTTGCCAACATAGTACTATGGGGGTATTTTGTTTTCACATTTTAGTATACACCGTCATTAAATAACTTTCACCGCCAGAAGTGGTGTCTCGGCTATCCTGTCTTCTTACCTCTGTATTAGGATGCTCTTTCAGCCTGAAGACGAATCCGAATATAAGAATATTGAATCTATCTATTAAAATCATAGCTGCTTTTTAAAAACAACCATATTATTTTGCTATTGGTAGTGTCAGTGTGTCTTGTAACTATTGTACTATTTTAATTAGGTAGGTGCTAGCAATGAATCTATCGACACCAGTCAGGAAGGGAATTGTCAGTCTGTTGGAACAAAAAGTGAAAGACGGAGATTATTTTACCGAGTGTTATGAGAAAGTGCAGGCTGAACGCATTGGTAAAGGAGCCTTTGGTGAAGTGTATCACATGAGACATATGGAGACAAAGCATGAATATGCTGTTAAAGTGATCCAACTGAAATATGATGAAAGATACAGTGATGATTCAGTTACCACGCTGTCCAACACTGACACAACCAGGATTTTCTCATTTGTCCAAAGTTGTCAAGAGGCTATTTTGCAATCACAAGTGTTCAATCACGAAAATATTGTTAAAATCAGCGATGCATGGCTCCAATCAAGTATCGACTCTGGAGGGGAGAAGCAACGGCATGCAGATAGTATACTGACCATTGTGGAATTTCTATCTCAACCAGACAAAGGTGAAAATGATGCTAATACGCTCAGCCTAACAGCAGATGTTCGTACAGCTTTAATGGAAACTGAAGGTATGGTTTTTGAGTAATGTAATATCTCAAGGAGAGCGATGTTACCATATCACAGGCATTTTATGGTGGCAATAGTATGTTTTACAAGGGATGTGTATTGATACTGATTTAGAGCAGAAGTTAATCGAAATGATGCATTTCTGGATAAGTTTTACCTGCTATGCGGCTTACAATTGTTAGCACTAACTTTCCGGATCCATCAAGAAGGTTGAGACGCACTTGGTTCCGCCAGTCTTAGGCCTACTAATTAGACCTTATAACTGGTATAATCGGTTACTTTCTGCTAAATTTTTACAATATACCTCATATTGTATTGCCAGGTTTAATGCTGTATCTAGTCATGGAGAAGTATGATATGGATTTAAAAGAGTGGCTTACTACTGACCAAACTTTGGAAATGAAGCAGAAAGTTGTCAACGATGTTGTACTGGCTCTGCACTATTTACATTCAAAGAAACACTATTGCCATCTTGACCTCAAACCTTCAAACATCTTGGTTCAACGCAGCATTTCAACTATAAAAGCCTCACTCACAGATTTTGGTCTTAGCATTTTAGATGAAGTTCCTTCGACCCCTATCACACAAGATTACCGTCCTGGAACCTCACCATATAACTCGGCCCCCGATGCTTACATAAGCTATCAATATGATATGTGGTCATTTGGCATCATTTGTTATCAAGTGGCCACGCAAAGTGTTCTTGGACATGAGCTTGGAGAGTTAGTTAAGCGTGCTAAGGAGTGTCTACTCGAGCAGTTTATTACTGATAAAACTACTAGTTGTGGACACTTAGTTGAATTCTCCTCCACTGTTGTGCGTTGTCTGAGGGATCATTCAGATAGGGTCTCCTCAGCTGATCTGTACAAAGAATATCATAGCGATTACCTGCCCGTTACTATGTTGACTTTTGATTCAGACAGTGAGGGTTCCACAGATGACACTGCTAATCGACCATCTTACACCAAGCTCCTTTCAACACCATCAGTCCCTTCCTTCATCGAAGACTCTGATGGTGAAGATGACAATGATATTGTTTTCGAATAGGCTTTTTGGGGTGACATTCTCAAGGTGTCTTCCCAATTTTTAAGTACACTGCATTACCAATTGTGAACTAATGCAATACTATTGTTTCACTTTTAATTAATGACAGCTTTTCCTTCCTTCAAATCTGCCATTGTTTTGGTACTGGGATTTCTGTTCACTTTCAATGGAAGAACTTTATGGTTGCAACAAGTAGGGCCCATTTAGTTTAAACCATTATAATGAGGTTTTACCTATAGGGCTTAGTTTGTTTGATTTCTAACACTCCTTAGATGAGCTCCCATAATGTGCCATTGGCTCTTAGAGAATTATCACTGGAAAACTTGTGACATTGTATGTCTCTTCGTTATTCATAATGGTTTATATCTAATAAAAAGTAAATTCTATTGTACTTCTTTCCTCTGAGTTTTGCATGTTTTTGCTGGTAGTGTTTGATTAGTATAAAATCATTTACAATGAACAAACATCATGCATAACTTATCCAAAATTGAGTTGCTCTTAAGTAAGGCAGTACAATGGTCACATTCTAGATACACTACACTAAGTAACAGCCAACGTCCCTCAGGACCAGGTAGCCTGACGCTTGAGTTTCCTCTTTCTCTCCATCTCCTGTCTCCACGTGTCTATGCCAGTGCAGTCGCGCCCCTGCGACGGCCTCCAGTGAGCGTCATAGGATCTAAGGCTCCCTCTCATCACTCTCACCACCAGCCATCCAGCTTGCTCAGCTGTCATTCCCAGATCAACCCAGAGCAGCGTCTCCGACTCCTTTGCCATAGAGCCCCTCCAACTCAGTATCACCGCGGACGACTGCACACCGGTAGTGCCTGGGTACATGCTCTTGAGACACATCCACAGCCAGGTCTTAGAATACTTCTCCTTGTGGGCCTGCGCCAAGTCCACTCTGTCGCTCCACACCATGGCGTCGATTACATAGAGCATGGAGTTTGACTCTTCCACAGCCACTATGTCAGGCCTCAGTCTGCAGCCTGATACTGGGTCCATCACATCTGGTTCAACATCAACTCGCCATTGTGGTCTATGCGCCAAGGTGGTGGCCACTCTCTAGACAAGATCATAGTGCCTCGCCACCCTGTACTGCCTCAGGCTTCTGCAGCTCTGAATTACGTGATACAGGGTGGCCCTCTGCCTGCATATTTCACACCTGTCAGATGCGCCCTTCACTGAGTACTGCCTAAGCTTCACTGGGGTCAGCAGCATGCCCCCTGGTAGTCGGGGCAATGATCTTTAGTGTCGGCTATTACAGATTTAACCTATTCATTTCAGTGACAGTTCTTCTTACTTGATGAGTTCAGTGGGAAAATGATAGTATTACTAGCAATGGCAGGCTAAAGATGCTTCCCATTAACATTGGTCAGGCAAATTATTTTTACAACTGTTCAGATTAATCTATAATTTTTTTACAAAGCACTTTGTTCCTCAAAAGTAAGGGAGTACATTTACTATGATTATATGTATGTGCCCCATTTACACAGATGAGCACTGTCCTACAATAGCACTGTCTTACAATAGCACAGGTGTCCTGAAATGCCTTGCTCCTAGCATCTGAGAAAATATTTTGTACTTTCCAGATTTTCTGTAGGGTTTTTATTTTTAGCTAGTAGTTTTACTCTAAAAACTAATAAATGATACATTCTACAATTTTTTTTCATTTTCTGATGCTGTAATAGATGTCTTAGCCAAAATATTTCTCAAAGCAGATTTAAAAACAAAACACTTAATATGAATACCCATTCTTTCGAATTAGTTAAATGTTTTTAAAGTCTTGAGAAATCCTGAAAGCAAGTAGGGATTTCATAGAATTAACAGCATATAAATCATGGGGTAATGTTGTATTAGCTTTGGCAGTCACCTGCAAACAATTCTAACAACTAAGGTTTTTTGACAGCTTATATACAGAGGGTGATCATCTGAAGCAGAAAGATTGGGTGAAGCGCTTCAAAGCTATTTTAATCTCTTTAATATTTGATTGTGTGATTTATCGCTCCTTTGTTCTTCTTACCAAAGGCACCCGTACTGTTGAGAATATAGAATTCTTTGTCCCTCTACGATGCACATTTACATTATGTGCTGTTTATGAAAATTTGACATCCAAGTGGAGGCTCATATAGTCATAGCAGCACATACTCCAAGCATGCTTCCTGTATGCCACATGTATCTCTGTTCGCCATAAAGTTTAGGTTTCCATTAGTCTTGATGTGCTTATATGGTGCACTTTCATGATGCCTTGAAAGGCAAATGCTGACATATCCTGCACATTTTGCAGTCAATGGTCTCCATGAGTCAGCGCATGGATCTTATATGGGTTTGACTTGCGAGCCGCTCACATACAGTTGTGCAGGTCTGATACTAGAGCTATTTAAGATTTTTCTTTGGCTGTCTCAATGGCCAAAGGCATACTTTTCCACTCCATGTATGATTGGCTACATTCATTTGGATGCTCATTATGTCTTTAAATGTTTCACCTTTCATGGCTAATTACAATTTTAGGGAGAGGTAGAAATCACACGGATAATTCAAACATTGGTGCTTTTCTGCCCTAATCATTCAGGGCAGGTTGGACCTAAACTCTCTAGTGCATCTGGCATACCTCAGCTGACCCTTCTATGGTCTGCTTTTGTATACTAGGTCCCTTCTGTTGCAGTTCTTATTGTGATACAGTATTGCCAGTTGAAGTCTATAAGAAGATTGTACGTCAAATTTGTTAACTAATTACTTTGTACTGCACTATCCAATGTATTAGAAAGTTATAAATTCTATGCATTATTTTTTTGCATACCAATTTTGCCATGGGTTTTATTCTGTATAATATATGTGCATAGATCACATTGCGTTCATTCCATCGTAGGAATAGCCAGTCACTTTTGGAATAAAGTGGTTGATTTTTGTATGAAAGGCTTCCAATTCGCTGGTGTTGCTTGTGCCAGCCTGCTTAATTTCTTTGATGATTCTCAGATTTACGAGTAATAGTTATGTTATTTTTTGTTTTATATAGATGGTACTTTATTTCTTTTTGATTCAAGACAACGGAAGTTAAATTTACAAAAACATGTTTTGGATCAAAAACTAATATAAAAAAGTACCAATATTGCTTAGGAGCCGAGGAGAGTGGTGTAAGCCCATAAATGCTAGCCCTTGAATCATCACATTGAGCTGGTGGATCTGCAGGGGTGTGGAACTCTGCTTGCATTAAAGCGTTGTCAATGTTGCCCCTTGCAACTCCGCTGGTAGCAGACAGTTTTCTGTATCTTGCTGTCCAACTCATGGCCAGATACGGAGCTTCATCTTCATTTTAGTCATATGTATTTACCCTCGTACACTACCAGCTTCACTAGAGAAATATTGTGCAAATTCATTTCTGATGTGGTTAGCTTCTGCTGTTGCACGTCTTGCCTGGTTTGCCACAATGTCTGCTGTCATTGCGGGTCTAGTTCTCCACAACCCCTCCTGTATTGCTCCCTCGCTGCAGACATAATCTGTAAACCCAGCTGGCATATATTTAGGGTTCGTAGAAAGTTATGGAGTGCGCACATGGCCTTGACTGCTGCCTCAGCTTTACCAGGTGACAGGCTTAAATATGGTTCTTAGCAGCAACCGCCAATTCTTTACAATGTTATCATTTTGTTAGCCGTATGCTGCGTTGACAAACTTTGCAATAAACTAAGCAATTTCAACCTACAATAATTATTACAGAGTGATGGTAAACAAACACAAAGACTAGTGATATTTACCAAAAGCATTTTTGACAACTCTTCTAGTTATTGATAGTCTGCAGTTATAAATACCTTTTTCTCCACACTCCAGCTGTCTCCCAGGACACAGTTTCGTTATGTATGGCTTCATTGGGAAAGCTTCATCGCCAATATAAACATAATTATGGCAGCTCAACATCTGTGTTACCAATCCTTTCAGCAATATTGGCAAGTTGAAATTTCCTGTGAAGGAAACAATCCTTTAAATATGATATCTTTGAGCAGACATATGGTGTTGACACAACATTGTGTATACAAGTGTGTATATATAGTATAGATCCAATTTTACCGACAATCTATGCCTATCTTAGATGGCATTTTTCAAACTTACCCAATGCAAGTGACTGTCAAATGACTGAGGACTCAAATTCCTTCATCACCTGGCTACCAGGTTGGCAAACATCAATCACAAGAAACTTGTAGTCCACAACAACTATAGCCAGCAACACAATACTATCCCTCAGCTAGACGGTGAGTAGTTATATATAGCTTTAACTCTGGCTGATAGCCTCCTCATGTGAGTGTCTTGTTTTTGTGTCATTGGTCTTACAAGATCTAGTAGATGGTCAAAGTTTCCTACTGACATGCTGAAATACATGTAGTTCAAAACAGAGGCCTTGTACAAGAAATAAAAAAAGATGTTCATGAAGTTCTACACAGTTTTTTTCATAGGAAAAGTTATATTTTAGAACCATAAACAAAATATCAATTGCACAGCATAAATTTGAGAAAAACGATAACAGCCAAAACACAAATGTTAGAAAATCTCCTTTGCAAATTGCAAACGGAATGTAGGCCACATCAACCACAAAATAAGCTACAGAATAGACAATTTTACCTCTTAATATAGCTCTAGCCTGCAAAATAGAAATAATGTATGGGATGAAACAATAAGTCCCATTCTACCAACATCAAAGCAACAAGGGAGATAACCAAACAATTTTTATGCACCAAATCGTCTTGCAGCGTAAGTCACACCTTCCTGCTTTTTTCTCTGCTCCTCAATAACTGTCTATGCTGTTTATCTTTCCTATCATTACTCTTCACAACTTTCCTCTTCATTCTCGCCTCATCCTTTCCACAGTCATCTGACCAACATTCGAACCAAACCTCTGCACACCAAACAGCGCTATCAACCCTCCATTGAATACCACCGTGGCCATGGCTGCAGCAATCCTCACTGATCTTCTACTGTTCCACTGCCTTTTTGGGCACCGCCTTCCAAATCATTCCATTAAAATATTCATTAGCATTCTGTGTCGACATCTGTGTACATAGTTCCAACAAATCATTCGAAGACAATCTCCCATACACTGGCATCAAAATCTCTCTCATCCCAGGCAGCAAATCTGCTCTATGTTCTTGAGTTTGAGTCTCAGTCGAGTGTTTGAACCAACATCATCAATTTTCTGGGCAAAAGTTGTGGTCAGAGTCAGTCGAAGTAATGTGGTTTGAAGCAGCTAGAATTGCCCTTCTCATTTGATCAACATCCCGAGCATGGTCTTTGCTGGTGTTGGAGTAATCTGTCAGTAAAGTTCTAATCAAAGTTTGGGTCAACATTCCCCGTCCACTGATTGCCTTCCTATTCAACTTCACAATGTTCACAAGTTTGTTCTGTCCAGTCGCAAGTCGTTTTGCCACGTGGTTTATACATTCTTTCTTATCTACCACAACACCACCATAAACATCAAGCGCAACCACAGCATCATGCGCACTACTATTACCATCACTTAGCACCATTGTGTAGCGTAGGATTCCATCTTTTGATCGCTCCCATATCCTTTTAACTGCCTCTCTCTCCATGAAGTTACTGCTACCGTGCTAATTCTTCTCGCAAACCTCACCATGACTCTTTCAAAACTCTTCATACTTGGGATCATCTTTTCCAGGTCTTCGCTCACAAGCCTCACAAAAGTTAGAAAGAACCTCAAAGTCAACTACATAGCCAGTAAGGATATCTATTGCAATACCTATGCCATTATGAGAAGTATGACCTCGTTTCTGCCATGTGCCATCAGAGCTGACTCAGATGTTCTCTAGGATCCGCTAGGCCTGCCTTGACATATATTCGAACTTGGCAATTTCATGAATAAATTTGAAATGTTCGTCAAGGGCTTGATCGCATGATTTAGATAACTTTTCTAATTCACTTTGAAATGCAGCATCTAAAATTGGGCGAGAAACATTGATATTGACAAAAGGAGAAAAAGCCTGCTCATAACCTACTCGATTACTTTCACATGCATAAATAAATCTGTTATTTACATCATATGCTCCACTGTCAGTTACATTAGAAGTATAGTGGCTAAGGACAGTTGAATCACAAGAACTACAATGTACACTCATCTGACTAGCTAGACCAAGCACCCACTGCAAACATGCAAGCATGTAGATTAGGAAAGCCAATTGGCATATAAAACAACTTTTATATGAATAATCGTAGATATATTTCCACAACTGTATGTGATTAGACCCTTATACATGTAAAACATTAGTATAATAAATCCATGCACGTAATAGTAAAATATTAATAGTAATAGTAAAAATAGTAATAGTGAAATGGTGATAGTGTCGGGATTTAAAATAAAAAAAAGAATTATGTTTATATGCAGATTGAGTATATATATATATATATATATATATATATATAGTATTGGAAGGGGTGATGTTCAAAACATATATAGTAGTTTGTATATATGTTTTGTCGGGATTTAAAATGAAGAATTTAATTTTATATAATATATATATAATATCTATATAATAGGGGTAATATAATTTTGGTTAAAATGTATGTTTTTGTTTGGGTTTTGTATATAGTACAGGTAAATGAATTTCACGCCGTCTGTTGTGGCGGAAAATAATATATAGATTAGGAACAACAACTGCCCAATAATATGAATTTATACTTCGGCAGTATTACAGTTCGACAACATAGTACTTGTGATTTAGTAAGGAGAACATAACTCGAATCGCCACTAATTTAGGTGCTCAATGTGCATTGTTAACGTTATGAATCGAAACCACAAGAGAAGATAACTTCCAGTATTAAAATCAATTGGACATGCACATTTGAATTCAATGAAGTTTACCCAAGTATTCAATTTTAACAATGTTCAATTAATCATGTGTTCAAGTAGGCTATGTGGTCTATCAAATATTTAAGGAGACAAAACTGGCTCCCTCTACTCAACAAAGATTAGAGTTGTATAAAGATAGTTCACAAGCCTATTTCATTCATAGAGAGTTACACAATCAGATCAGAAAATCACATTAATCGCTAAAATAACAGTTTTCATGAAAAATACAAATTATCCAGCGATCCTGTGTGTCTATCAAACTTACGTATTTAAGTGCTGTTGATGTCCTGAACTTGCTCCTGAATTATAATATATAATTATGATTGTCCAAATAATTTACCAATATCGTCTCCTTTATCTTACAAGAAATCGACTTTATATCAAGTTGAAAATATAATAAGACAGAATATTCCAATAAAATTCAACACTACGGAACCCTGTCCGTCTAACACAAAATAATTAACGCCTCTCCTTGCGCCTCTCCTGGGTGAATAAAAAAAAGGAGAATGCTACCTCTTGGGTGATTAAATATACTGTCGCTTATGAATGATTAAATTATACTACTCGCAAATGATTAAAATATACTAAATTTTTATTTTCTAATAGTCATAGAGAAGGAAGTAAACTTGTTTCACTTTTGAATAGAATAAAATGCATTAGGCGCTAAATATTTAAGCATATCTATAATACTATATAGTTGACATATGCAACACGTTTTTCCAGTTGTATTAAATCAAGCATTTGATATCGACTGACCATGTACACTGTAAACAGCATCTATTAAATAATGATATAAAATACTGGAGTGATACACTTTACCTCAATGGCATAAACATGTATTATAAATTCTTTTGATCAAAGGCAGAATTCCAAATGAGATATTTAATAAATTACCTCCTGGCTTCCATTCTGTCTCATATGTATACTAGGCACCCTGTCAGACTAGTGCAACATATCAATGTGTACAATATAATAATATTCACTATCAACCCGTTCTGCAGTTGAATTTATGTTCCCAATGATTTAAATTAAACTTTCACTTTTATTTAATTTCTTGTCCTTACAATAGTAAGCAGTAAATAGCAAGTAGACTGATTGTAGAGTTACAGCGACTAATTCGGAGATTGTTTTGTGACGTGATCAGGACTCAGATCAGTGAAGTTCTTTTAACAAGTTTATTTGCTTGCTCTTAACAAGTTCTGACCGTAAAAACTACAATGGTATGAAATGCATACAATAACAATAATAATACAATGATAGTGGTAGGCTACATGAATATAACAACATTATAAAAGCAGTGTGTGTATAATATAATATTGTAAATTGACAGGTTGAGTTGGCAATCACAAGAACAATAGTAAAAGACATATTAAATATCCATTGCTTGACAATTAACAGTATGGAATCCATTTAACATTGTTATTAAAAATAGTATATTTACTTCTTTCTCTCTCTAGTCTGCTGAACTATGATCTCGTTGACTATTGCTACACTTGTTTAGGTAGCTTGATACTATGTACTACACTTACTAAGGTAGTATAACTTTTGGAAACTGTAATTACTACACTTGGTAGCTTACAACAAATAACTATGAATTCTAGTCATAGACTAGAATTGTTGAATAACCATTGTTTAAGATCTCACACTTTGCTGATTGTTTTGTCTAATAACTCAGGTTCAGATGACGCTAGATGAATAATCTTTTTTTATTTTGAAGCTGAAACTCTCAGCATAACAGTGAACTAAAATTTATTTTGGGTAAAAAATATACAAACCAGAAAAAATTGGGTATTCTTAGCACAAAACTTTAGTTAGTCATGTTTACACTAGGCTTACTACTTCCAGTATTTGGTGATAGTGTGAACCAACTGAAAACATGGAGATGGGCAGAGACCTGGCTGTGTAGGGCACTTTGGACAGAATTACATGACCATCTTTCGCTTGTTGTACTTCTTCTTGCAAACACGGTAGCGACGTTTAACCTGCTAGTTGCTTTCTGTCATCCTCAGTAAAACAGGGAAGTGGCGTTCACTGAGGCGTATGAGATTCTCATTTCGTGGCACTATTACATCATCTGCTGTCTCACTATTACAGTACATCATCTGCTGTCTCACTATTACAGTACATCATCTGCTGTCTCACTATTACAGTGCATCATCTGCTGTCTCACTATTACAGTGCATCATCTGCTGTCTCACTATTACAGTGAATGATCTGCTGTCTCATTATTACAGTACATCATCACTGCTGTCTCACTATTACAGTACGTCATCTGCTGTCTCACTATTACAGTACATCATCTGCTGTCTCACTATTACAGTACATCATCGGCTGTCTCACTATTACAGTACATCATCTGCTGTCTCACTATTACAGTACATCATCTGCTGTCTCACTATTACAGTACATCATCTGCTGTCTCACTATTACAGTGCATCATCTGCTGTCTCAAGTTCTGGATCAAGGAATAGAGGGCCAGCACTTACCTCTCTAAGAAAAGCAGCATACGCTTTTGTCCCACCAGCCTTTTTGTACAGGATGTGCGCATGCAGAGTGGTGACCTGCATCATATGGACAGCTACCTTCCTATACCATTTCACAGTTTTTCTTGTGGTATCATAAAGCTCAATGAGTTTGTCAACCTTATCAACACCACCCTTATACTGGTTATAGGCCAGCAGTGTCTGGCTTGATTTTGTCCATACACTTGTCGAGTTCATGTGGATGCTCGGTAGTGAGGAGGTGAATATCCTTGTCATGAAATTTGGTTATGGGTAGAATTTTTTAATGTGAGACATAGCAGAAAAATTTTTTATTTTTTCACACTTTTTAGGATTTGCCTAATTTGCTAATATCTAGTTCACCATTGTCTTGGCTTACCAAAAAATAAAAAATTTTGAAATCGCATAGGTGGTCCATATTTTATCACCATTTTAACGCCCCACAGTCCTGTCTGAAGTTCTCAAACTAGTTAATTCTATTTGTTGGCAGAACCCAAAGATCTAGCCTGAAATCTATAGGTGTGGGGGTTGGGTTTGAAGCCTTACACAAAAATGCATGTTCAACTGCTTTCCCATCACTCAACCTAGTGGCCATCACTTTCCATGTAAGCCAGCGCACAGGGTCAAATGGACTGTCATTTTTCCAAGTATGGAGTTGTTTGGTAACTTGTTGGACGCCACAGCTCATACACATACGCTCCAAACAAGCAGGTTTGTAAAGTTCAGTGGAGCACAGTGTAGACAAACCTATACTCTGTGGATTTTCTGTATTAAATACATCTGGTATGGGAAGGTGAGATCTTGACATAGACTTACTAATAGCACTTGCAATTAGTGATATATTTTCACATAGATCACAAACACATTGCAGAAGTTTTGCCGCTTTCTTCAACTTGACATTTTTTGGTTTGAGCTTGCGAAAGGTTGATAGTGAAACAGAAATAGGTTCGTTTGCTTCACAGAACAAAACGTACAGCCTCTTGATTGAGTAGTTCAGTACTATCAAAGGTTGAGGCTTGGACTTGGTCCTTACTTTGTTGGGGTAAGTGGTTGTATTATTAGGACTATGGTAAAAACTGTGGATCATGCTCTTGATGGATACCAAAGTCTTTGGTCTACCCTCAGGTCCCCTAGATGTTCGATAGAGTGTTGCTCGTGAAACTGGCAACAAAGTAGATACAGTAGTTTTGCATGATTGTTTGTTAAGTTCCTTTACCAAGCTCTTTTTTACATATTTATTCTCGCTCATTGCATTAGATGTGGCCTAAACAATGGAATTGAATGCCCCTCGCTTAGCAGAAGAGGACATGATATTCTGGGCTTCTAGTGCCCGCACTTGCTCAGGGGTGGTGTTTTCTACAAGACTAACTATAGTGCTAGCAAATTTTGAGGGAGAATCAGGCAAAATGCATCTCCTTGACGCACTTTTCTTTGGAGGTGATAATGCTTTCTGATTTCTGGCCTGAACCAACTTCTGTTTTTTCTGCAGGTAAAAATATTTTGGTGGTAAATGTTAAACAAAGCCAGGAGCAGTACGCATAGGGCCACATGAAAAATAAAGACCACTTATGAAACAACTTTTCTATAGCCTAATGTAATGACAATAATTTTCATTTATTTTATTCTTACCAGAGCTCTATATTTAGCTGAGCGAAGACGAGATAATTCTTTCTCATGTGCACGTTTGGTCTCTGCCTGCAGTTTTTCTTCTGCCAAATCTTGTCCTGCTTTCCTTTGTTTAAGTTCTGCAAGTTTCTGTTGTTTCTTGTTTCTGTGCCGAAGTTTATCTCTTTCTCTACGTGCAGCTTTCTGCTCTTCTGTGCGGTTGTAATAATGTTTTTTACAAGCGCGGCTCTGTGGCGTTCTCTTTCCTTCTCTTCCTCCTTTCTTAAAGTTCTATAGCTTTTGCTACCAACTAATTTGGGTGGCATTGTGCTTGTGGAAAATATAAAGACAGTGTAAAGCAAAATTGAGCTTGATAGGAAACAGATGACACCTTAATAAGATTTTCTATGGGAAGCACATAGGCCTACCTGCTATATTTGTTTTATTGTATTAATATATTTTATTGCATTGATTGTGTTGGGGTTCAATATATAATCAGGCAGTTGCAAGGTACATATAGCTTCAACTGTCCAATCTGAGAGGGCTGGTAATTAGCACAAGTCAGCCAGACAACCATAGTCTAACCATCTAATGATTTTAACCAAAAGTAGTTACTTTTTTATATTATTTTACAGCAATAATTTGCTCAAAAAAGTATTAATATAAATATTATATTATTCAATATACATGTACATATATTGTGATAATTATAAATTAATAAATGGTTATAATTATAATTAATACAAATAAAATGATAACCTGTCAAAAACAGTATAGCTCAGCCAACATAGGTGATGAAATTGAGATATTTGTAAAATTGAACGACTTTCTGTCAAGAGAGTGAGTTTACGATTAACTTAGACGATAGTCCTACTAACTACTAAGTGCGCGTCACTATTTGACGAAAATGGCGAAACGATCTGACTGTGGTCCCTGTGTTTCTCAAAAGTCTTACAACAAAGCAATGCACTCAATCTACCCTGAATGCAGGCTTAACAAAAAGCTCAGGTTTAGGGCTATAGATTGAGCACACAACTTCTTATTTGCAAGGCCATAATCCAAACTTATGGTCACATGAACATCTACATATAAAAGTCGTCATGTGGCTCAAAATCGTGACGGCTATGAAATTAGATGTCAACGTGGAATTTTCTACTTTAACTTGCAGAGTAAAGAACTTGGGAAGTGAGTTTCAAGTTAATCTTTTAATTATTTAAACCCTTTTCTTTCTGTTTTAGCTGTTTGTTAGCTATATCATTTATATTTTGAAATAAAACGATTATGCATCCTTCTTAAAATCAAGAAAATGGCCGCCATGATGCCAAAACCTCCGTGTTTAAAACAATAATATCTTTGGTAATGCTGAGGGTTGATTTGCAAAACTGGTTGATTTAGACATTAAAAGGCTGATTTATTTTAAATATCGCTTGAAATTGGTTGATACATTACCCATTCACTAATTATTTGAGCTCAACTGTCAAAATTTATTGCGTAATATTACAAAAAATATATAAAATTCGGAGCGATAAATTTAAAAAAATTTAAAAAAGTTAAAACTTCAACAAATTTAAATGTTTCAATAGTGCATATACATGTTTATAATATATTAATTTTTAGGATTGGAAAAATCTCGCAACCGGTAGTACTAAAAAGAAAAAAATTGTCCATCATCTATCAAAATGGCCATGTCTCACATTAAAAAATTCTACCTATATGAGAATGTAGGTCTTTTTACTGAACATCTGGTTGGCGAGTTTGGTGGATGTGTAAAAGTTATCAGTGTAAAGAGAATAGCCCTAGTTGAGGAATGGTTTCATGAGCCAAATAATAATGGCGATGATAGCAGATGGCCTACTGGAACTTTGTTGCGGATGTCATTGTCGAGGTCGTGGTTCGGGTCATCACGGCCAGTGTAGACCCGGAATTTGTACATGTACCCGGTACTGCTCTCACATAACGCATCAAGCTTGATGCCAAACCTATTTCGCTTGTTCGGTATAATAATCGCTGGCCCAGGGCTCAAATGTGCCAACTGGACAATTTCTGATTTTGAGTAAATTGCATTTGAAGTTTGGATAGCTGTAGCTTCATTATTTTTGGATATATTTTACTAATACTTGAAATATTTACACATGGTAATTAGGTAAACAATTATATGTGGTTATTTATTATAATCCTCATTGTCACAGATTACCAGAGGATTATCTAATCTGTAATGGCACATCTGTTCACTGAATTGTTGTGAGTTCAGAGAACAAATGTGCCAACTGGCTTGTTCAAACAAACAATGGTCTCAATTTGATGGTTAGTTAGAGTTTAATATGCAATTACAGCACGATTTTCGACAGGCATGACATAAGAACATAGTGTAGCATAATGTAGTATACAGTGTAATGCATTATAATGTAATATAATATAATATAATTTAATATAATATTATAATATTCTAATATCTACTAAAATATACCATAAAATAATTTAATTCAACACAATATAAAATAATACTTGTACATAACTAGAACATCGCATATAAAATGATATTGTGATACATAGACTTGATATACGTACTGCATGGCTCAATGGGTGTAATTAGATGAAAAAGTTTATTAAATAGACAGCATTCGCGAGAACAAATTTACATATCAATAACTGATTGCATATACCTTCTGTCAATATCAGGCATGAATGGCAACATGCTCCTCAAATCTGATATTTTCTCCGCAGATAATTTGATGGTCGAACTCAACAGTTTTACCGAAGGCAGGTCACGAGTTAATTGAGTGGACGATCTAAGTCTATGGGGTTTAATGACTTGGTGCAATTCTTTCTCACCGGGGAATGAATATTTCACAGAAATTCGTGTAATGTTGCATCTATCGTATAGAAGTTCTTTGCACTTGGTATACTTGATCAAATTATAGCATTGGGCTCGAGCAGATGTTGCATAATCATATATAGATTTCCTAGATAGCTGTATAATTTCCATTGTTACACCGCTTGGCTTGATGTTTTTGAGATGCCGTATTAGTGATAGCGGACTATGAATCTCATGGTGGCGGATTTTTCTTTCTATCACACTGTGGACACTATCCACATCCTGAATACTGCTGTGTCCAGGCTCACAGAACCGCTGCTTGATTGTGGCTATAGCAGGGTGACTTTGCAAAAAAGTTTGCAAAGCTAGCGACATCAGACTGTTACGGTTTTGAGGTACGCAGCTATCTGACCACAATACCAAATGATGTGATGTTGGATGATCAGCATGGATTTTTTCGAGGAGTGTTACTACAGAACTTGCAATGTCGTTGCCAGATCTGCCAGCTAAAGACTCGTGCCATATAGCACAATAGGTTTTTTTTGTTGCCTGAACAACAGCAGTCATATTATATGTTGTCAGCTTTCGCTTATAGAAGTGCGAGGATACTTCAGATTTAGGTAGGGCAAATATATTTTCCAAGTCAAAACATATAACTAGTGTTTCCTCACCTATCACAGCCTTATCTGTGCTCCTGGCATCTCTGGTTTCTAAAATATTAAGTCGATGCTGCTGGTATATCAGTTTGTCTTCATCGTTCACAGTCTTATCTTCCTGTTGCTGTTTGTAGAGCTCGCATTTATCGCATCGATCCTTTTTTGGGTGGTGAAATGCTAGATTAAATTTTGTATTGAATATTTCTGCGTATTTCCATTCTTTGACAGGATCTTGAGCCTCAGAAATCTCTTTGTCATAATACAGGTTGTACATCTTTGACACTGAGATGAGGATCGAGATATTGTTTAGCGGTATCTGAGCGGCAGTAATGCGAGTCAATTTTAGGGAAAGAGTTGATATGTTTCTCTACAGCCTCAATCTGTTGGGGTGAATATAGTTTTCCATTGAATGGCTTAGTTACGGATGTAGGTAAGCCTGTCAGTTCATTTTTGTTTTTGTGGAAAGTGTGTATTCTACTCTTGGAAATGTTTAATGTTCGACAGAAAAATGTTTGGCATACGTTGTACCGAACATCTTGAATTTTCATATTGTACATCGTCTGCATTTGCTTTTTTCCTCTGTAATCTTTCCGATTTCTAGCGTTGTTCGTCACTCGCTGAGTGCAGTCTCTAAAAATACTTGCTTGCCATTTTCAGTCAATGTCCAGAAACTAGCGCACAACTCACGTCGTTCTTCTTCAGAAATACTTTCACTGCAGTGATATTTGCAGCGAGAACAGTCTTGTGGCTGTGGTTTTCTTGGTTTCTGAACTTTTCCTTTCCGTGTTGTATATTGCTGCCCACTTTGCCTCTGACGCTGACGAACATTCTTTAGCCAGTTCTTCTCATCTCTTTTCCTTTTACGACCTCTGGTGGACTCATTGCTGACACTATCCTCTAATGCTAGAGAGTCTAAGTTTTGCTCATCCGAGTCATTGCTAGTGAGAAGGCGAGAATCTTCTTCACCATCGTCACTGCAGTATATAGGATACATTGATCAGCACATAATTCTCAAGACCATTTCCAATACTTCCACAGTGATGAGAAAATAAAGATTTATGAACAATATAATTTTAATAATTTTGATAAATATGTGCATATATGCGTGTTTGCAAAAGTTGCACCCTTATTATATTTTCTACATACCTCATAGCATTTAAAAGCTCAATCTCTTGCTGAAACTCAAGTCGTCGACTACACTGCGCCATGTTGAAGATGTACTATATTTTGAAAATTCCAGATAACGGTGAGCAGAACACGATGTTACACGTGATGTGACTAGAGCTAATGTGGAACTAAAGTGTGATAGCTACAGTTAAACTTTTATAGGAATCATTGTAGTCTTTGTAGTTTTATGTACATATTTACCAAATGAACAAGTTGGAAAAAGTAATAGTACAGCAATAAATTAAATGTTGACAGAGACTAAATTTAATATAAGCTTTGCATTTTCACAAATTACGTAGCATTAAAACGTAAATGCCCCTGATGAGCTTGTAAATGTGCATGTGTACACTGTAAATATTGTATATAGGGATAAATACACAATTATTACTTGATTGCAGTATGTATTGCCTAATGAAATATATATAAAACAACAATGAAACTAATTTAAAGACCAGTTGGCACATTTGAGCTCTGTGTATACATAGTGGTAAAACCCAGTTGGCACAAATGTGTCACTCAAGTAATGAGAACTAGTGGGCAGAATTTTTCCATTTTTCAGTTTTGGATAGAACAGGCATCTCAAAGTTATCTGAGCATAAAAACTCAATTTTTTTGAAATTGACCACTTGGCACATTTGAACCCTGGGCCAGCGATATATTGACGAAAGAGCAGTCTTCCTTTCCAGAGAATAAGCGACTCATCAATACAGATTGCCTATTCAGGTGTATAGACATATTGAAATTTCTGTTCAATGTAGTCTAGGAGAGGCCTTATTTTGTGCAGGCAATCACGATTAGGGTCAGCACGAGATGGAGTATTTGCGTTGTTATTGAAGTGTAAGAATGCGAGCAGGTGTTCAAATCGGTTTCGACTCATGATTGCACTTAAGATTGGGGTACTGAAAATGGCATCTGTACTCCAATAGTCTCGGAGGGTTGGTTTATGAATCATTCCTTGTAAAAACAACAAGCCAAGCAGCTTATGCACCTCATCGCGAGTAGTTGACTTCTATAGGTTGAATTTGGAATACTCACCGATTGTTGTGTTGTTGGCAGTTGCATTACACTCTGCTTCCTCTATCCTCTGTTCAGCATAGAAATTGGTTTGCGTAACGATTTGATCTATGAGCTCATCGGTTAGGAATAGCTTCACAAATGACAGAGGTTCATTAGGTACGGTTTCTTGGATTTTCTGGCTTGGCTGAGCAGTAAAGTCGAATGAGTTCGACTCTCATGGATCGAATCCAATATCTACAGGTTGTCAAATAAAGTCATTGTTGCCAAAAACTGGTGGAGGAGGTGGAGGGCGCATGGGCTGGTTTGCAGCAGCTGGAGGTGATGCTGGTCGCGAAGGTGTGGCTGGTTGTGTGTTGGAATGTGATGATCGGTTGGTACTGTGGTGCGTGTTGGCTGGACAAGAGGAACACGCTGCTGTGACTGGGGACGGAGACATTTGCGCTCTGTTGACGGTGGGATGTCTACATTAGATTCGCTCATATGTTCTGTAGAATAAATAGTTGTAGGCCTACTTCATAAAATAACGATGGTAATGATGATAGATGGGAGATTCCTTGGTAATATGCCACATGTTATTTTGAATACGAGAGATAACTCTCAACTATTGATGTGAAATGCAATATAAGGTAAATTTATCATGACCCTGGGTAGAAACTAAAAGTCACCAAGTTTGCGATTCTTGTTTACCAACCTGTGAAAGGGGTGGAAGCGCTGGGTCCTTCCTCAGCCTGCATTGCACTCTGTGCACTGGTAGTAGGGAGACTAATAGGAGATTGTGGGGGCACAGGTGATGCATCAACTAGCCTGCTTGTCGGAGTTGACGCACAGGGCAGTTTACTAGCCAGATATCTTCGGCGTCGGGTTGAACGGGTGCTTACAGCTGTTTCTGAATCTAAAGATAAAAAAGAAGTTTGGGTCTCAGGCTTGATACCAACCACTGCATTTTAGTAGGCCTATTTATAAAACTCTCATGAAGCTGGGTATGGGATTATTCATGCCAGACATGAGCAAAGCAATTCATAGCCCAAACTATGTAGTGCTATAGGCGATGAAGTTAAGTTTGAAAGATTGCATGTACACCAACGCTGTAACAGTAACAGTTACTGAGTTATGAGTGTGTCAGTGGAATATAAAAAAACATGACCTGAAGAGAGTAAGTTCTGCCTGTGCACTGAAATTCATTCACTAGTAGTCTGCCGCGGTAAAATAACAAAAAAGAGTAGCTAGTAATAAAAACCTCTATAAAATAATTTGTCATTATAAATAAATAAAAACTTTCTCACAGCTCACCTGTATCGTCAGCAGATGGCCCAGAACTCTCATAGTCATAGCATTCACTATCATCACTACCTGAAAACTCATCCAGGCACTTACTAGTTGAGAGAAATTTCCTTTTTCTGTTCATTGTGAAGCAAAATGGCTGCTTAGTATTCTCACGTGGGGTCGAGCGTTACCGTTGTGGGAAAAAGGGCCATGTTAGCACTAACCCAGACTGTCCAGCAAAAGGGAAAACTTGCAGAATGCCAAGGCAAGGACCATTTTGAAATTAAGTGTAGGTCGAATAAACCAGCTGGTCAGCAATCCTACAGGCATAAACAGAGAGCAAATATGGTAGAGTGGGACAATGGCCCACAGTATGATGGTGGTCGGTCACGGTATGCTATCACCTGTAGGAATTCGAATGAAAACATGGGTTTTCATCGGTTTGATATTGAAGTTGGGGGTGTCAAAACAAACTTCATAGTAGATTCTAGTAGTGATTGCTATTTGATTGGGAAAAAGTGGAACGAAATGAAAAGTCAGGGAGTTCAGTGCACTAGTCAGAAAATATCAAAATCCATATACCCATATGCTAGTAGTAAACCATTAGAGGTACAGGGTGTATTCCAGGCTTTGACTAAAATAGGTAGTCGGGAATCAGAAGAGGAGTTTGTGGTCATAGAGGGGGATGTAGAGCCGTTGCTAGGTTACAAAACCGCTGAGAAATTGAGTCTTTCAAAGATAGGTCTGGAAGTGAACCAGTCCAAAGAGTCCACTTATGACGAGATGCTAACCAAATACCCAATTTTGTTTTCTGGCGTAGGACTTTTGAAAAGCAGGTCCGTAAAACTGCACATTGATGACAAAGCGACACCTGTGAGTGTGACACGATTGATTGTGCGACTGGTTCGAAAAGCTTTCTGTTAGCCAAGATATTTTCTGCAGCTAATTCTTATGCTGACGAGACTGTCCCTTGTAATGTGTATAGGTAGTATGCTGTGGGTGTAACAATACTATACCAAGTCTGTTACAGCGAATATATCTTGATTACCACTGAATTATAACTAAAACTAAAACTAAAACTGATGGGCTCTCTCTCAGCCACTGCTTATATAGTACAGCTTAGAAGTTCTAGAACATTCCAGAGTTAACATGAATCATAATGCCATACACTGTCAAAAGAGAATATTCTAGAACGGTATTTCACCATCATTACATAATAACATCATCCAATCAGATACTTGATTATTAATAGACCGTACATGACTCATTACAATTTAGTCATGTCTTCCCAAGTACATGTGCACTAAAGCACTACATAATAATATAATGTATGCAAACAACATAGTGCATGTACAACTGTGTATAAAACTGCATACTAATGAGAAAGCAATAAACTGTAGCATGTATATAGTAATAGTCAGTTCAGAAGATTGTGACAACCCCATTTTCCAGATGAAATTAATTTAATTTCAGTCAATTTCTGTCTTCTGAACAAGCCTTAGTCCGTCTCCCTTTATCCATTGTCAACCTGTTTACTTGTCTTGTATTTGTCTCCCCTGTCAAAGTTTCCGTCAGGATCCGCTGGTGACCTCACACCAGGTATATTTCCAATCACCAGATCGTACATAGGATCCTAGATTTTGGTTTAGCCAATGCAGCCTCAATAGCAGAGGTATCATGGTTAGGCGTACCTGGTCGTTGACTGTCAATCCTTTTCATTTCAAGCTCATGTTGAAGTTTCAACTCGACTTCTTTAAGTCTCATTTCGTTTGCATCCTTTTATTGCTGCAGCTGTATCTCCAGCTCTCTTAGCCTAATTTCCTCAGTTTTTACTTCTCTTTCTATTCGTCTTTCTTCACGCTCTTTCTCCTTATCTTCATGTTCTCTTTCCGTTAATATCTCTGAGGCGAACTTCTGCTCATTTTCTTTGACAAAATTTTGCAATTCTTTGCCACTGAGTCCTAGTTCTTTGCCCATATCCAGAGCTCTTTGCATGCCAGCCATTGTGCTACTGACTGTCTACTTCTGTCCACAAAAAGAATTAGTGCAAACCGTTATACCCCAATTGTCACACGATTGATTGTGCGACAGGTTCGAAAAGCCTTCTGTTAGCCAAGATATTTTCTGCAGCTAATTCTTATGCTGATGAGACTGTCCCTTGTAGTGTGTATAGCTAGTATGCTATGTGTGTAACAATACTATACCAAGTCTGTTACAGCGAATATATCTTTACCACTAACTGAATTATAACTCAAACTAAAACTAAAACTGATGGGCTCTCTCTCAGCCACTGCTTATATAGTACAGTTTAGAAGTTCTAGAACATTCCAGAGTTGACATGAATCATAATACCATATATGGTCAAAAGAGAATATTCTAGAACGCATTTGGTTGGCATTTGGTTTCACAGTGAAATTTGCATTCAGGGCGTCAACTGCTGCTTTGTATTCATTACTTTCACCCGTATCTTTGAGTGTTTCAAATGTTTCTCGGACCCTCTGTCCAGCACAATACAGCAGCAGTGCCCTCCTCCTTTTTCTCATAACCTCACAGGCTGCAGTGTCGGGCGCAGGTGTCTTACAGTCAGCAAGCAGCTCAAATTCTGCCAACCAAATTTTCACCTGGTTGATACAATCGCCGCATCACCATCAGGGTCAAAATAAGCAGGACCACGTAAATCACATTGACCATCTATTATGATTATCCACTGTTCTTTGCACAGATACAGCGATCTAACAGACCAACTCAGTGTTTAAACTATCCAAATGGACCTGCACACCTCACCCTAACTAATGTCCTCGTTGCCAAATTGTTATGTAGCCTATCAAAGTGTCTGATGTATGTCTTTATTGTGTCTTAAGCAAGATACGTCTCCATTTACCGTTAGCACATCTTTATTCCATGAATCCACATTGAAAAGCACAAGTACCCACAATCCTCAACAGATTATGACATCTAGTAATAACAAATACAAATAGCATTGAGATGACAACTCCAACAGCATGGAGTGTACTTTTGAAAAATGGCACAACGCATGCCTCAATAGAGTGCATACTGTAATAAAATATGTGATTGGTTTGTTTATTTCATACCCAGCCAATCAGATTTCACAGAAGAAACCATGCTTCTCTGTTGTCACTTTATAGTGACAGTATAGGGGTTAACGAAGGCAGAAAACTTTCACTACATAGTGACAAGCATGGGGGTGTAACAAAGATTGTATCATGCTTATCTAACTGCTGGAGCCATACCAGATACTTATCATAGCTATCATTGATCCCAATGGCTGGGATAAATTCAGAACCAATTTCAACAATCACCTTTGGGTCACAGACCCATTTCCCTTTCCTAGTAGAGATGTTGAGCGTGGTACTTTTCTGCTGATTTGTCTTGAAACCAGAGTTACCAAGTGAAGATAGCAAAGAATCACAGTTCATCTGCAGACCATGAACCGACTCGGCAAAAAGAACAACATCGTCCGCAAAAGCGGCAAAAGAAACTGGTCCAGAGCTTTCATTCAAATGAATTCCAACTCGATGGTCCAGTTGTGAGGTGCATATGTCAATGACAGATAGGGGGTCACCTTGCTTTATACCATGTCTTGGTTGTTATCTTTCTCATAGAGTAAAATCTAGAGCAGTTTAGTCAATCAAATGCTCGGGAACACCCAACCTGCGGCAGGTGGCACAGAGTGCATCGTGTCCAACACTGTCAAAAGCCTTACACATCCAGAAAAGCAACCTTCAAATTTCTGATTGTAACCTTTGCTTTCTCCAGACTTCTCTGGAGGAGCATAGAATTGAAAAACAACCCGTCTCCTTTTCGAAAGCCTTTTTGACGTCTAGAGTTAGGCAACAGAGCCTCGAACATAGCACCAAGAACACAGTGATGTAAACGACAGAACCTACCGAAATAAGTCTAAATTATGCCGGGCCCCTGGTCCCCGATACCTTAGGAATAAGCGTTGTTCTTGCCTCACATATTCTGGATGGAACCATCCCACACCACAACCATAAATTCAGAAAGGTGGTCAGGTCAGCGGGTGGAATCTTCTTAAGTCTTGGCCAGTTCCAGCCATCTGGGCTTGGGGCTCCATTGTTCTTTACCTTCGGGATAGAGATAACTTCGTCTTCTCAAATTGGATACATCAATCCACTGATTGGTCCAAAGCCAACTTCTTGCTCGGGCAGGGTAGACGCAGGAGAAGGGTGTTCCAGCAAAGAAGTCCAGAATTCTTCAGCTTCAGGTGGGAGATATTGTTCAACAGTCCCGAAGCTTCCGTCAAGGATGGCGTCACTCAGGCATCCAGGGTCGTCTCTAAACATTTTCTGGGCCCGACGAAACCCCACCCTTCTTTCCTTGGCGCTCCTTGGATTATTCCTTGTGTAAACCTGTCTTCTAGTACTGGGTAACTGGATTACTGGAAACTTCCTCGCGAACGTCTCGTCAACGAAGTATTGGGTCTTGATAATCTCTCTTCTCGTACCTGAATCAGTCACTAGGAGCCTGTCAATATCAATCTCATGCAGGATATTATCAAAAGACAATGAAAAAGAGGGGTTGCTTCGCGGGGAGGCGGAGGGTTGGGGGGGGGGTGTCTACCCGATTACTTTCAAGCTCAAGAATTTCCCTATAACGGGGGTTCTTGTTACGTTTACTCTTGATGGATTCAATAGAATATTCAGAAAAAAGTTTTCCTCAATCCAACAATTATAATAAAGTTGACGGATAAGTCCCTCAACCCTGCCTTCTCACGTGCCAGCCTAATCATCATTTCATCATTCCATCTCACGTATCTGACCTGTCTTTCTGCCTCTTCCTGATGGTATCTTTCTTGATGGGTCCTTCTGAGATGCTGCGACAGTTCAGCTACAAACAGCACAGCAATGGAAATGACATACCATACAGCACCAAGGAGCTTCCGCTCCCCAACTCAAGTATTTACTTGCCCTCTCGAATTGGGGCGGTGGATTGGCCCGAGAGGGACAGAGCGGTGATAAGCACTGCTCAACTTACAGTCGTCCGCGTTATCAGCACTGGTGGCCTCTGAGGAGGCTGCCTCTCGCCTAAGTTTGGGAGGCATCGTGCTGATTCAAACTCAGCTTGATGGAATTTAGCTGAAAAGCACTATTAGCCGCTAGAGAAGATGTCTCTAACGTTGTCCGACTCTCACCACGAGGAGGTTGTGCATTAAGAGAATCAAACAGAGGTGAGAATGTTCGCTTTGGTTTTAGCAACATTGAATACCTTATTTCTCTTCTTTTTGCCAAATTGTCTAGCATTTCCAGCTTTCCCCATGTTTTCACATGAATTTACAATTTTGTAATGAAAGACAGGATGTTTATTCATTTGTAAGTCATTGCGCTATTAGTCCATTCCAATGAAAGAGATAAGCTGAGTGGGCAAATTGCGTTAGTCGATCAAAATTGACTTGGAACAAAGAAAAGTGACTATTGTTAGATATAATTTCTCTGATTGGTTGTAATGTAGAATGTTACACATTGTGTGGTTGGATAGAAAAGAAACAAGGATTGACATGGTGTATAACTTGCACCTGTTTTGTAGATTATACTAGTAATGAATGATTGAAAATGGCTTAGCAACACCAATAACATACAGGCTTTCTGACTAAAGGTAGCTGACAAAGTCTGGGAAAACAGAGTTGTTTGTCATTTAGAGATGTTTTGATGATTTTATACTTGAATGTAATGAAAACAGACATTTTAAACTATGCACTACATGTAGTGTAAAAATCTAAGAATTGAAAAATAATAACAAATTCACTATCTTTGGTGTTGCATCTACCCAAATTCGATGTCGATATGAAATAACTAACCAACACAGGAAAATATCCTCCTCTTTGATCTTGTTGTGTTGCGACAAGTACTAGACTATGATTGACAAGTATTCAGCTTTGCTATTCACTGATGGAGTAGTGACCTTTGAATTTAAAACTTTATTTGCATCTTAGAATAAGACACAACCGTGAAGTCTACAAGGTTAAAATAATAACGCTAGTGGTAAAAATATGTAAATAAAATTGAACTGTATGCTAATATGCTGTAAAATAATAAAAGGAGTTTCACACATATATAAGCTTACCCATAAAACACACAAACAAGGATATTATTTAAAAGTTGTGAAGAATAGACACATTAACCACAGGTTCTGAAACTGACATATTGATCTGAAACTGACATATTGATCTGAAATTGACATATTGATCTGAAATTGACATATTGATCTGAAATTGACATATTGATCTGAAATTGACATATTGATCTGAAACTGACATATTGATCTGAAATTGACATATTGATCTGAAATTTACATATTGATAGAAGTTAAAAAACTGACCTTTAGCCTCCCTATTACTTGTCCTGACATACAATCTGTATAATCTTTTTGAAGACTTAGTCAGTTTGTATGTTAATCTGTTTAGGCCACCTTACATGGTGGACTCTAATTCTGTACTGCCCAGGTTGACTGCCGGCTAAGAGACCGGTATTAAAAACTGAGCTGTCGCACACCCATTGACTGCCAGAAAATTGCTCCACCAACACCAGCCAATCCCAGAGTGGACCAACACTAGAACACTAGCAGCCCACACCCAAAGTGACATGCCCAGCTGACCGCCAACACCAGCAGGCTGGTGCCATCCCATAAACAACTACAACAGCTTTTAATTGATTTCACAGGCCATAGGTTGATTGCAAATTTTATATATTATTCTACATGTGGAGATGCACGGTATGTTCATTCTACCTTTAGGTATGGTAATGTTGGTTATAAGATGGATTATTGTACAATACTTTACTTTGTATATACATGTACATGTGATGTGTCCTTAACGCATAATTATGAACCAAATATTTAAGTAAATTGACAGGTGTATCGCATGTTTATAATAAAATATTATGTTGAGTGGTATATCATTGTGTATTGCAAGGCATTGATTTGTGGTTAATAACACACAGCTATTGATTGATGTGTTTATTTTACAGTAACACTGTAATGTGCCCATTGATCTGTGGTTACTCATGCTATTATAAAGTCATGCCTTATAAACCCTCCAATCTAAACAGGTAACCTTACACCACATTCTTCTACTGTTATTGTATGTTTTGTAAGAAGGTCATTGATAGGCTAATCAAAGGCTCAATGACTTTACAATCATACACATTGATACACTAACTTTTATTTGCTATTCAATTCTACAACAAGAATACTTTTCAGAAGTGCAAACCATTATAGAACTGTTAACAGTTGTAGGAAAGCTAGCACATGCCACTCCAGGACTTTACACGCAGATGTCAACATTTATACTTGAGAAGTGAGTCAACCTTCTGATGTTATAGATTACACTGTACTCTCCATGTATACTTGATGATCCTCCTGCCTTGGATAGCAAGGTGAGTTTTTCTCTTTACAATATTATATTGCAAACATGAGCGTGTTTCTGCTCCTCATTGTAGAACTGATATGCTTGCACAAAGTCTACTTGGCACAGGTAGAACCAGCGCGAGTGTAGGTGTAGGAGCGAACCGCTGTTGTTGGATTCGCTGTGATGCTCTTGTATGTTTATAATTTATATTTCGATGGTGATTTTACTTTTTATTTCAACCTATCTGGTACATGCTTTAAACAAGGACTATCTACAGTGTAATTTACAGGATTTACATGGAAAACATGATAGCTAGAGAAGCATATTTCAGTTTGAAAGCACTTTTGACTTTTTGTATTTACTTTGCACACTAAATAATCTAATTTATCAATAGTTAGAAAATTGTATTTCAATCAAATACTACGTACTACAATGATTCAGTGTAAACGGCAAACACGAGGTGTAGGTAGCACATGGTCATCGCATTGTTCATGACTTTCTCTTCATTTCTCCCTTAGAAGAGCTTAGACGTTCCGTTCATATAAACTTTTACTTGTTTTCTCAGGTAAATAATAATGGCTGAACTGTACCAAGGTAGCGGTAGTCCTGGAACAAGACTTGATGATGCCCTGTCACATCTACTTAAGATATCAGATTGCCCAGGTTTGTAGTAGTTTTCTGTATTTGGTAGATAAAAGAGAGAGTTATCCGCTCATGCTCTATGCATTTTATGAGTAGGCAACTCTCATCAGTTTAATCTGTTTGTACTGCAGTTGCAAAAAGAGATATGCATATACACATATATCTATTTAGTGGAAGTGCTTTATCATGTATTAGTGTGTCGTTTGAAACTCCATCAACCGAATTATGATTACGTAATTACTTACTACAGAGCACAATGTATGACCTTGTAAGTGGTTTAGTATTATGTATAATTTTAGTTTGTATATCCATGCAGAGAGTAGTTAATATAGATTTATTACAGTATGGAATAATATTCACCTATTATTATGAACATCTAGATCGTATATTACAATATTATTCTACTCTTACTACACTCTATTCCTAGTAATTAGTTATTGCGAGTAGAATATAAATACTATATAAGATGTTTTACCTTTATGTCTCATCATAAATATATGTTTGGTATAGCTAATGAGGACATTAATATTATTTTGTAATCCATGTTAGCGAGAGGCTGATAGCATTCAGTAGTGTGCTACTGCGTGTGATGGAATAATCTGTATAAGGGTGTATGGTTTGTAATACTGTGCCATCTATATTCTATAGCTTTATATCGTAGTAAGTGATCTCGTATATGTGTTAACACAGTCTAGTAGATGGGTGAGTAGCAGGTAGGACTTGCGCACGATGTATTATATGAACTTTTAGTATAAGTAGTTGATAGATGTATAGCTGTATTCTATAGTATGTACATGTAGGTCTGTGCATTTCAGTGCTGTGAGTAGCTAGTATTTGGTGTCAGCAGTACTTCTAGTAGTATCACCAGTAATGGTGGCAGCGACAGCGGTAGTAGTAGTATTAGTGGTGGTAGTAGTAGTGTTAGTGGTGGTAGTAGTAGTACTAGTGCTGCATGGTGTTTGAGTTTCATTCAGTTTTTTTTCTTTCGGTTCAAAAACCGCCAAGATTTAAAATGCGAGCCAACACTGAATGCGGCGGTGCGGTTTGATTCAGTTTTAAAATTCAAACCGCTCCTGACCTCTTAGCGCACCCACTTTCAATAATGGCTGGCGTTGAAAACACGTGAATTCATGTTATGCTTCTTTCAATCTTTATGATTCGATGCCATCCTTGGAATTTAGACTTAGCTGCAGCCATAATATTATCACCTAGTGGGTATTTATTATAGTTTCACTCCATTATAGCAGTTATGATTACATATTATTATAAATAATAAATGTTTAAAAATTGTTAACTATTAAACAAAATGAAAATGGCCGCTATTTTTGTGCTTCTTTTAATCCTTATAATTCGATGTCATCCTAGGAATACAAACTTTGCTGCAGCGAGCAATATAACCCAGTAAGGGCTTACTGTAGTTTTCATTCGATTCTAGTAGTCAAACTTGCGTATTGTTATACATTTTGTAAGTAATTAATGTTTAATTATTGCAAATGAAAATGCCAGCCATTTCCGGTAATGGCTGAAACTACGAATTCATGTTATGCATCTTTCAATCGTTATAATTTGATGTCAACTTTGGAATTCAGACATAGCTGCAGCCATCATTGTCACCCAGCGAAGATTTACTTTAGTTTCACTCAATTCCAGTTGTTATACTTGCCTATTATTATAGATAATTGACATTTAATAATTACGATTTATTAGAGAAAATTAAAAATGGCCGCCATTGCAGTTTAAAAGACGAGTTTGACAACTCCCACAATTGAGTATTCAATTTTCAATTCGGCTTTTTTCCACAATTTCAAAAACCGAGTTAAGCCGAGGATGAGAAGACAACTTCGGTTTCATTCAGTTTTCTTAGAAAAATCAGCGAAAAACTGAATGGACATGCAAATCAAAACCGCCCAGCACTAAGTAGTACTAGTAGTGGTTGTAGCAATGGTAGCAATAGTAGCAGCAGCAGTAGTGGTCATGGTCGTATGGTAGTGGCAGTGCTAGTAGTAAGGATTGTAGCAATGGTAGTAGTGCTAGTAATAGGCCAGTTCATGTTTACAGATAATAGA
This sequence comes from Bugulina stolonifera, assembly GCA_935421135.1. Lineage (NCBI taxonomy): Eukaryota > Metazoa > Bryozoa > Gymnolaemata > Cheilostomatida > Bugulidae > Bugulina > Bugulina stolonifera. The sequence continues at coordinate 4,338,117 of OW285190.1, read as the reverse complement.
CTAGGCCATAGATATAATATAAACACTAGATAGGACACCCTGTGTTAATGCTCCAATGCTCTTTGTCCTACTAAATTATGGAAAATCCCCACAACGTAACGTAATCTCACCATGATACTTGTAGCCTGCAATCATGATTCACACTATATATTATAATGGTGTTCTGCAGCATTAACTAGCACCACTTTGGTTTAAATCAAGTCCTGCTGCCATAATATCTGTATCCTGGCAAATTGATGTCTGCATAGCACATTACCACATAACAAGCTATCAAATGGTACTAAACACTACCTATTTACCCTATCTAAAAGGCCTAAAAAGTGCTAATGTAAACCTACTACATGCATGTTTCAATAGAGCACTGCACAGCAATTAGGCTGCTTTAATTATAAAACTGTTTCCCAAGTCCTGTGTTTTGACATATTAATGTTCTGCAAATTTATTACCATGAAAAAATCTGTCAAGTGAGGCTAATGTTCATTGCCACCTCCCCAAAAGTAATTAATTTGTTCAAATATTTAAAATTATATTTGTGCCAAGTATAAAAGTTGGAGCTGCATGCTGTTTTGTCAATAGCTAAGCATGTGCTGACCATGTTACAGTATATCTACAAATGTAAGTGCCACAGATAATTGCAAAACAATGTTTATGTTCTCCAGCAATGTAGTTATTAGTTTCTCCAACAATTTGATTATAAAAATAATTATAAAGCTGGTAGTGTAGGTGAAGGTTACCCTTTCTAAATGTTGTTGTACAAAATTATTCTACTCAGCTTCTGTCGCAGGTTTCCTTTATCGCCTACTTCAGATGTTTCATGATGTATGCGAATAGTGCAGTACCTGCTGATAACTGTTTTTATAACAGAGGTGCTATGGCTAGCACATGAAAGTAGCTAGGGAATGTTAATGTGGCAGCATAGGAGAGCGTTCTGATAACAGTTTTCTTATGTACTAGCTTACACATTCCTTCAGCTTGCAATATCGGTCTTATAGATTTCTCAGCAACCTGGCAGAGTTCAGTGACAATAGGGTTGGGGTTGCATTACAGCATTGCAGGTGATTTCCAAGTTTTAAATGTTATTACCTTTGTAGTAGATGTTGATGCTGACTCATAATCTTGCTTATCCATGGTTCAAAATCTAGCAAATCCTACAGTCTCCCAAGACCTAACAAACTTTCTAATACGTAGAAAATATAGACTATACGTCATGCATGTGTAAAAGCTAAATGCAAAGTGAAACATCACTGGAGTATGGAGTATCTACACACCGTAAGGCTGCCTGCTGTGAGCATGGGCAGTGTTATTTTATATCCATGGGCTGATATGACATGTTCAAATCATGCCACAATATTTTATTATAATGCAGTGTCAATAAACTAAGCTATGTTACTCACACGTGCATGCACAGCATTATTATTGCTTTTAAAATTAATCATAATACTTTTATCCTCACTTGATAGGTATGTGATTATCCGTGTGACGCTTAGATATACTTTACATGGTCAGCACATGTTTAGCTATTGGCAAAACAACATGCAGCTCCAACTTTTATACTTAGCACAAATACAATTTTAAATATTTGAACAAATTAATTACTTTTGGGAAGGTGGCAATGAACATTAGCCTCACTTGACAGATTTTTTCATGGTAATAAATTTGCAGAACATTAATATGTCAAAACACAGGACTTTGGAAACAGTTTTATAATTAAAGCAGCCCAATTACTGTGCAGTGCTCTATTGAAACATGCATGTAGTAGGTTTACATTAGCACTTTTTAGGCCTTTTAGATAGGGTAAATAGGTAGTGTTTAGTACCATTTGATAGCTTGTTATGTGGTAATGTGCTATGCAGACATCAATTTGCCAGAATACAGATATTATGGCAGCAGGGCTTGGTTTAAACCAAACTGGTGCTAGTTTATGCTGCAGTACACCATTATAATATATAGTGTGAATCATGATTGCAGGCTACAAGTATCATGGTGAGATTACGTTACGTTGTGGGGATTTTCCATAATTTAGTAGGGCAAAGAGCATTGGAGCATTAACACAGGGTGTCCTATCTAGTGTTTATATTATATCTATGGACTAGGCCCACTGTAACTGTACAAAACCAATTCCAGTAAATATAAAGGTAAATGTATCAATTAGTCTTGTATTTGGACAACAACAGCAGCCTAAGTATACTGTCTATTTACAATTACACATTGTCATATTCTAAGAATATTCTATTTAGTAGCTGGCTAAGATATCAATGCAATTTATATCACAGTGTATCACATGTGTACAACACAAAACTTAGCTGGTACTTTTATGTTATAATATTATTGCTATATGTACATGTATATCATGTAGTACACTGTTATTAGAAGGGGTTCTATGTGCACCACTGTATATATATCATGCAGTATACTGTTCTTAGAAGGGGTTCTATATACACCCCTGTATATGTATCATGCAGTATACTGTTGTTAGAAGAGGTTCTATATACACCCCTGTATATGTATTAGGCAGTACATTGTTATTACAAGGGTTCTACAGTATATACACCACTGTATATGTATTATGCAGTACATTGTTATTACAAGGGTTCTATATACACCACTGTATATAAAATGTATATCATGCAGTATACCGTTATTACTAGAGGATTTCCCATTACTACTAGTACCTTAGTAAACAATTTCCTCAGGTAATTTTCTACTTTAACACAAGGTATAATGTACATGTATATACTAATGTAGATGATGTGTCATCTTACATAGTAATATCACTGCATGTATTATTGTTGTTTGTATTACAATATTATGGTATGTGTAAAATATTGACTTAGGAAGTGTATCTGTATCCTTACAGTATGAGTTAGTATCCACTCATGTATCATAGTGAATAGTTACTTGGGATTAGTGGTGTTATACAGAAGAACTACACTCTTATACCTACTGGATGTATGTCTAACCAGTGCCATACACAAGTATATCTGACTAGACATGATAGTACATAGGCTGTGTGTTAGATACAGGTACATGTAAGTCTAAATACACTGTGGTGGATTATTTTATTTTATTAATTATATTTTATTAATTATATTTTTGATGCATACCATTACTATAGACTACATTTACAATATTATAATATTATTATTATATTAATTTATTATATTATAATGTGCTCATTAGCTACTTACTATCTATAATTTACCTTGTAAGTATTCACTGTTGTACATGTAAGTGTTGTGTTACTGCATATAAAATGTATGTAATGTAGTATACATAGTTTGGGGGCATTTTATCAGTTCAGCGTATTTATCATGGCAGTGCTCGCCTCTGTACAGGTTATTTCATTGTAAATTACATAATGTAAGTGAGGCCTCCCTTAATACAATGTACAATGTGTAGTCCTAGTACTACACCACTAACAGTGTGTAGTATTTGTTATTTTTAATTGTATATCAATTTATTATAATATTATATTGTATCATGTATTTGCACTTAAAATTTTGAGTAGAGTTATATAATCAAATCAAACACTAAATGCACATATAAGGGGCCTGTGATGGTGGTTGACAATACTACATTATGTATGTTGTACTTATAGTTCATATGTAGATCTACGTGGGGAAATATATCTACATGTACACTGTGTAGCATATATTATATAGTATATAATCTACTATCATATATAGTAATACAATGTACATGTGTGTAGTATATTACAATGTAGTTAGGAGGTGCCCATGGCTAGCTGTAATTATACAAACATATCAAGTGTATCTGTTAGATATAAATCTTTGTCAACTACTATAAGAGATCAAAGGTAAGCATGACCTGAGGCTAGCATACATTTATATTATGATTGGGGTGATACCTCCATCTACCCACCCGTCATCCTGTGGGTTTATAATGCATGGGGAGATGATTGCAACAAACAGCACCTTATTACGCTCACTCTATAACATTTTATCATGTGTTACATTACAACCATACAGCATGTACGTGTATGTGACCAACTAGTGTAGTGTGTGTGATAGTAGGCGTAGGCCTATACATGTACTTGCTGTGTGTAGATATACATGTATAGTATCTACATGTAAGTGTATGGGTAGGGTCTATTCTATATGTTGTATGGTATGTTATTTTATAAACACCATGTAGATACTAGTAAGCTGTAACTGGTACATGTACATGTAGTCCTATGTCTATGTATTGCATAATACAATGTAAATTATCTTAGAATTGGAGCATAGACCTACTCTACTTTGTATAATTATACTACATGTACATGTACATATACTATAATAAATAATAGCATATCTCTCCAAATTTGTATAATATATGAAATTTCTGACAAGTGTGGTATGCAATGTGTAGCCTAGATACTAAATTATGTATCTTAGGAACTGAGTCCATACTGAGTGCTGCTGATGATGCGTGGTGTTATAATAACTGTACATATATAAACATTTCACTGTTGAGTGGTGAAGGAGTAGGGTGTATAATAGTATCCAGTGTTACAGTTGTGGGTGGGGTCTGGTACCCCCTTAATAGCATCGTGTTGTACTAGTAAGAATATAGTCTACCAAGTGGCAACAGGTAATCCAATAAATTTATTCTATCAATATTTAAATTTATGCAATGGGCTGATTTAATACTATATTTTATAATATTATTAATAACATATATAAAGTGGGCCATAATAATTATATTAGTTCATTGTGCAGCCAATGATATTATATAATTGCATGTACATGTATATAGTATTACACAACTAATCATATAATATAGAACTGCCTACTACCTACCATTACATGTGAAAGTACCTATGTTAATATATGGTATATTATATCTACATGTGCATGCACCCATATATATACAGTGTAGGTATTAGTGCATATAAGTACACCTATGTATATGTAGACTAGATGTTATATAATATCCCTGGTTCATCTTTTGATTTGTCATCTGCTAGTTCTAGCCTCTATGTCTACATATACTGTACAGTCATTACTACCATGTACATGTAGGTAGGACTAACTGCAGTAGCCCCTAATATGTCTATTACTGGTACTGTATTAGCTTAGTAATTGTAGAACATTGTAGACATCTACAGTGTATATGTATGATCGATATGTATAAGCATTCTCCAACAGATGATAATGTGAGTTGATGTGATATTTATGTACAGACTAGAGCACAGACTAGAGCACAGACTAGAGCAAGTCATATAGTATACATTTTGGGCTACTAAAGCATGGACATATATTATACATGTAGATAGGCCCTATTTCCTAGTCCTACCACATGCATAATATTTCCATAACATAGTGTACCATAAAACAGCATACATGCATATACAATATGCATACTGTATACACAATGCACTGTGTGGTGCTGATGGAGCTTATAGTTATGTACAAGATTTGTAATTATGTTTATAGCGTTCCCCTCATCTCAGTCATCTCCCTTGACATCAGATTCTTCTGGAGTTATCTCCCCTGTAGTTGATGACATCATGACAGACACTATCGGTATATCATCTGGTACCAGAGTCGGATATTCTGGCTTGCTCGGTAAGATATAATATACTTATGTACATCTACCTCTCCGTTGGAGCTTTAGTAGTTTATATACTGTGCTCTGTTTGAGGTCATGGGTACATTGGTATACTGTGTGTTATGTTACTAATTAGTGCGATAGCTCTCTTGAAATAACAGTCTGTCCACCAGGGGGCACTGTATATGAGCTGTACAGTACATAGTATATTATGTACATCATACACATTGCTTTACCCTGTCACTGACATTATTTAATTAAGTTGGCACACTATCATGTAGCTAAGGAAGGCCTCATTCCACACTCAATAGAATTCCCTCTTCCACCACTCTAGTATCTACACACATGTGCCAATAACTCCAGGATACGCTGCTACCAATTCTAGCGATTCCACTTATCTGACACTTATGCTGGCCATAGCACCTTGGTAGTATTACATCATTGCTGGAATCTGTAACCAATGAAAGCTATTTTTAACTGTAAAAAAATTTTTCTCTGGAACTCGGCCAAGCGTGAAATTGAAAATACTAGTTGCATTATTTATATTCAACATGATGATAACTGTATCTCGGGTTGTTATACACATAGTTTTGGTTCATTAAATGGTAATGTTACATGTAATTATTATATTAATATAGATAGATGCTATCAGATATATTGTTGTACGAATTGTTAGCTGTTAATGTTGGAAAGTTACTAACTCACAGTCATTACTAGTGAATCACAAGTATCAATGTTTACCCACACTCTCTTTCTATACCTCAATGTAGGTGGTAACCAGGGGATAGTTCTGGTCCATGTACTCAATAATTATACAGTTTAAGGTGTGATGTGGGTGGTAGAACATACTGCGCATTATTAGCTTTGTTAGAGGTAAACGGAACCTCGTTCTGGAGTCAAATGGCTCACCATTGAAGTGACAAAATATGTTGATATTTTGTTTTGGATTGAGGGTTTTTTGGCCCTTGTGTTGTACTCTTTCGCTTCCAATCCAATGGTGCAATAAAATATAATGTGATGTATAATATTTCTCCATTTCTCCATGTATTATACTTTTATAATCTCGATATAATAGACTAATGGTGTAACAGTGCAGTGTATAGGGAGAAAGGGGTGCAACTTCAAACTTGTGAAAGTATGCTGTGTGAAAAGAGTATAACAAATTTATATATTATGTATATGCTGTAGGTGAAAGTTATTCCCCAGGATCATCTGGCTACAGCAGTACGGGGAGGAAGCAGACGTACCGCACTATATCAACGGATAGTCGGGATACTAAGGGTAGCTCAAGCAGTTCTTATGGAATGCATATCATTCCGGTAAATAACATTTATGGCTGACAGCCTAGCACTAGTCACGTTTGCTATTAGCAGTCTATGTTAATTAGAGTTGTCCTTCCTCGCTTAAAGAGAGATGATAACTCTCAAGTTATCTCCTTTTGTTCAAGCAGACAATGCATGGGTAATACATGTTAGCAGTCAGCTATATAAACTTGCTATTATACATGTAAATGAATACTATGTAGTGTTACTGGTAGGTAACTTACACATGTATGTACATGCATATAACATGATTATACATTTAATGAGCTGGGGTGATGTATACATTATCATAACACTATGTATTGATAAAATGAATTATCATAATATTATAATGTCTCACTGAACTGTTGGCTATGTCTCGTAGTTGCAACTGTTCCCTCAGAATTTACGCATCATCTGCGTAAATACTTTATGTTTATAAGTATTTGGTGTGACCTATTACTGACTGAGTTACTAGTTCACATAGTATTCTGTAGCATATGATATATTTATATGTAATATAAGGGTTGACTAGCATTGAGTTACACACTCAAAGTACACTCGCACTCCACACATTTTAAACATACATCGTACATGTAGGACCTACATGTACATTTAGTTGGGTTTGGAACCCAGGCCAGGTTGCCACCACCTACATTGCCCTACTATGCATGATTCAACTGCCAGTGTACATACAGGTGTATAGTTTTGTGTTTTCACATATACTTGTGCAGTAAAACAAATAGCTTTCATGTTATTCATATTATAGTATTATTGTGTTTGTTTATATGCGTTTCCACAGCAACAGCAGATGGGTGCATCAGATGGTTTCTACAAAGTCAAACCTTCTGCAGATAAAGTAATCACATCTCAACATCATCACAGTCAGAGTGGGTGAGTCAACACACTACTAGTAGTAGTTTAGTGGTGGTGGATTATACTTGTAGTTATTATAGTAATATCACTGACACTTCTGTGACTTACAATCCTCTATATTCAATGGTGTCTGTGCGTCACCAGCTTTTGGTACTTGGAGCTAGCTGCATTGCCTTTAGTTTGCGGTAAGTCATGTCAAAGATCGTTACAAAAGTTGTTTTTGCTGAGTAGACCTAACTAAACTGAACAAGTTTTGCATTGTCTTTGGCTTGATTTAGCCTAAACTGAAGGATATTCAGGTCGAAATCGACGGCATGCTTCAGCAAAAGTGGACAGACTTAGTGAGAGTCATTGCTGATAGCAATCTACATGTAGTAGATGTTAGTACGACTACGCGTGGCTGTGTTATTGATTTGAACTTCAGATGTTAACTTCAATGTTACATGTAGTTGTCTCCACCTGACTCTTCAATCTATAAGCTTATAGCACATAATGATTTTAGTGGTTCTAGAGAGGTCAATGGAACCATGTCACAATCATTGACTTCTCCATCGCAACAACCTCTAAACAAGAATTTATACAGACGAGTAGATAGTAGGCAGTGGGAGTCACCTTCTCCTGAGTCTCCTCTATCTCCTCAATCCTCATTGGATAGATCTGATACATACTCCCGGAGGTGAGTGCTACCACATCATAATAGGTGCATGTAGTTCAGTGATTTGATCTCACAAACATGCTAATGAGTCACCCACCCACAAACTAGTCAAATAGGAAACACTCTCTCCCATGTGACTGCCATATCCACGCATACCCCATTACTCACTCATATGTTGTACATCAATTAGGAATTTTTCTTGATTTCTGACGTCAAATATATCAAATGCCCCAAGGATTTATTCTCACTGGGCACTTAACTAATGGTACTACACAAAGGAACTGCAGCTCTCTGTAGTGTTACAAGTTTTTTTACCTTGCATATGTACAATTTATACAATGATGTGCATACATTACTCTCATGCAATAGTAGTATTTATCAACAGTATTTGGAGTTGTTTTCTCTTAGTAATATAATAGAGTATAACTCAGGTAATTCTTAATTCTTAGGCGGGATCAAACTTTTGGTGAAAGCACCTCTTTGTAGAAATTGCACATGCAAGTGTGTGTCGGGTACTTAAATCTGCGTACTGTCTATTGCGTTCTTTTCATATTTTAATATATGTTTGGGCACCTACATGCCTGTGATAAAGTAGGCAGTATGTATAATATAACCAGGTACTGGTGAAATAGGCAGCTATAGTCATATATCTAGTAGTTATTACATACTATATAATATATGTTGGTGTAAGGCTCATATAGCACCAATGTTTGCAATATTGTATAATACATGTATCTAGATGTATTCGTGCTACTGACACTCTAGTCGTTACTATGTCAGCTTTTTGTTTGCTTTTGTAGTCGTAATTTGGTTACCAAGACTACAAAGACCATAACATCATCCAATATACTTCCTGTAACTGGTGAGTACCTTAGTTCTACTCTGTAACTAAGTGCATGTTGTAGGAGGGGCACACAGCTCTCCCGTACCATACAGTACATTTAATACTGTGGTACCCAGACATGTTACAGATGATGGCTTAGTGTTGCTCTCATTGAACTAAATAGAGTGAACTACGAAGAGAGTGGAAAGAAAGATAGCTCACTCCGACCAAAAACTGTCCCTCCATGCCGTCAAACGTGGTCTAGATTAAGCAAGGAGTTATGCTACCTTGTGCACAAATACGCTACTTTTATTGGTGTACTTCAGGCCAATTGGAGATGCTTCTTTGCTGCGGCCCCATATAAACCATCTCCACTGTATCTACATACATGTAAAGGAAAACGTGTTACATGGTATGCAATTTGCAAGCATTTGAAGGGACAGGTGATCTATCTTTCCTTCTACTGCTGTATCTTTGTGAATTATACTAAAGGGTCATGACATTGTACTTTCAACGTCAAGGCAGATCTATATTAATAATACATTCATCAGTAGAGCTCAGACTATCTGAACTATAAGCTAGGTCTATGTACCTGTATCATATATGCATATATATAGAGATACGCTCTTGCCCTGCCCACCATATTATAATAATATTATTATACTACTAACTATTAGTATTATACATTATATTATATAATACATACTTCTACTATTACTGTCTATTAGATTATATATTATGTTATTGTAAACATACTGGACCTGTTAGCTAGTAATTAGTAATAGTATAATTAACTTATCTATTCACTTCTAAAAAATCTGCACTACTGCAAACAAATGTACAGGCTGCCCTTAGCTAATTACCCCCAAGCTCTCTTAGCTATGCATGATTGTACACTGCTGTACTATTTACCTATAGATATACTGTACATGTAATATACTATAGTGATTGAGAGCTACCGGTCGACTGGTTTACTATTTCATTCAACCAGTTTTATATGTTTGCTGAATTGAAACACAAACATGTATTCCTTGCCTAAAATCTTCAAAACTATAGGTAAGTTGAAAAATGTTGGTGTGGGCTAGTATTTTTATTATGAATAGTAATACAAGACACATTTTTATTTTTTTTATTTTTTTTTATTTCTTTCCTAACATTTCAATGCTCCTCTGAGCAGCATCATCATTATCTGATGATGATGCTCGGATGAGCGTTGAAATATTGGGAAAAAAAAAATAAAAATGTGTTGTGTATTACCTATAGGTATATGTAAGTTAGAGTGCAGTTCCTATGCTATAATATTATAATAAGTAGTACACTATGATAGACTAGTTTCTACTGTACCTATGGAGTGCATACATGTAGCCTATCATGTGAGTTAAGTTCATTGGTAACACACTGTGGTAAGGGGTACCTACACCTCATTTACATTGTATATTTCCTATAAGTACATTAATATACATGTAGGCACATGTACATTGTATACAATATGCACAGTAAGTCTTCTCTACTCTTGTAACTACCAATTCTCCCTTTCAGTATCTACATATACATGTGTAATAGTGATAAAGTATGTGTTATGTGGGCTGTACTGGATAGAAGTTAGGAGGTAGAACAATTGTACATGTTGTTACAGTTGTATCTAAAAGGCTAGTTCTACAAACTTAATTCCTCTTATACCAAATTCATTTACCAATTACATTGCGTACATGACCTTGAGGTCACAATTCACTTTGTGGCAGAATGTTATTAATGTAAACCACCCACCCACTTGTGTACTCTTCCCCACTTTACCCATAGCAATATATCATAAGTTATTGGAATTGTCACCCCTCAGACTTAAGACAGTGAAGTAGCCGAGTTTCCTCTGTATTTAGGTGAGAATGAGTCACTGACCATCAGTCCTGAGGCTATAAAGCAGATAAAGCAGCACACCGAGGACAGCAACAGACTGATAGCAGAATTACAGGAGCAGCTTCAGCTCATACCACAGATGCAGGTTAGTGGGGGGGGGGAGGGTGTGTGGATATCTGGTACCGTTCATTGGTCCTAAGGGGGCATAGCTATAATAGTACATGCCCTAGTACATTCATAAATGCCCTACGCACAAGCTATAGGCTACATATTATATACCATACCTACTTGTATGTAGCTCATGGTAGTCCATAGGTACATACTAGTACTTACATGTAGATAAATGGCACAGTTTTACTGAATTTACACTCTATGCAGTATGGGAATACAATGTATATCCTGTATCAGTTGGGTATCACTCTATTACATACTTCACATACCTCTCACAGTAGACTATATTATTGAAGACTGCAAATTATGCTGTGAGTCAGCTGTTACTCCCAGAGTATGGCTTCCTCCTGATGTAATAAGTAAACTTTTATTATATTAGTGTCTCCACCGTGCAACTTTCAGGCGCAGACCAACCTGCTCAAGAATTTTCCAAACAACTTCTGGCACTGGTGTCACAAACACACCGGCCTGAGCCAAATGCAAAAATCCTTATTTCGTGGAATAAACCTGGGTGTGCCAAGCAAACTCTCAGGTCACAACCCCTTTTGACATGGGCCAACCAGCTTTCTCGGGATTTTTATCTGCGACCCAGGCCAGTACAACAAATCGCAGTGACACCAATAATGTGGATTGTGCATAGATGATGTGATGTGTAAGATGTGAATTATTAAATAATAATTGTTTTAATGTATGTACATGTATTTGTCAATTTTTACCGTGAAATTATAGAGCTTTTTTATCATACCCTTCCGCAATTGTATTTGGTAGTATGAATGGCTTACCCATTTATTACCATATAGTGAAAGGGAGCGTGCATGTACTATACCTGTGTATACATATTTGTTACATACTACGGCCTGCATTCTGTGATTACAGAATGTGATATTAAGCACTAACATTAGGCTACTAGATTAGCAGTTGTCTTCTCTCCTTGCAGTGGAATGTAGGAGAGAGGATAACTCATGCTAGCAAAGGGAGATATAGTACATATAATATGTATACATATATTTATGTGAATCAATCCATCATTGAAATAACCTATGATAACACAAGCCTGTTTACATGATTACTAGCTTATAAGCTAATACATGTACATACAGCTCAATGATTGAATAGTCGCAAAGGGCAGACAACCATCATATATAATTTTACCTGAAATATCATGGTTATTGATACATTGTGCTGCATTACATTGAGATGCATGTACATGTGCATTACAAATATATATTACCCTGGTATTCTAGGAAAGGATAAGGAGGCTGAAGGAAGACAAGAAGAGCTTAGCCTATCAGCTACAAGTGAAATCAGGAGTCAGTTCAATGAGGTCTATCGGTGTCGGTGACTATGATGTTGACGAGGATCATGTGAGGGTTGAACGGGTCAGTGTGCTTAAAATTAACATCATCAAATGTTATATTCATGTAGTAGCTTGTGCTCACATAATATTTCCTAGTATTTGTTACTATTGTTGCTTTCATGGTATCATATTTTGTTGTCTTTCCAACAGATTAAACAGACGGTGACACAGGAAGCAGTCAAACCACCGACCAGAGGGGTCGGTGTGGGAGTATATGATGTTAACACTGAGCTCTACACACAAGCTGATGTCATCCATACTGTAGCTGAGCATGTGCAGAAGGTCCGGGAACGAGAGATACAATCATGGATTCAAGGTCAGTTGAATGTCACATGATTAGAATCTGTATCACATGTACCACTCACACAGCAGTGGATATTCTCTGATACTCTAGTGCTCGTGTTGTTAGTCTGGTCTGCTGAGTTAACAATTTGATAAAAAGTATTCTTGATGGCACCTGTTGAAATTAATAGTAGTTGTCGTCTCAACATATTAAAAACCTTCAAAGCAGGAAAAGACAACTCACAACTTTAGTTATTCCATGTACCATTTTTTCATGGGGAAACAATTTCCATAAACCACGCTTTGCTTTGCTACACCACACTACACTACACTATTACAGAGTATTACAGAATATGTTGGTATTGTAACATATCGACAATATTGCAGAGGCTGAGGCGGTACATAATGCTCGTAAGGCCAGCACACGCTCCTTTGGTGTGGGAGATAAGAATGTCTGGGAGGAAGATAACAGACTAATAAAGGAGAAAGAGATGAAGACTATATTGATAGAGCAGAGCAAACCCTCTCAGAGGAATGTTGGCTTACAGGTGAAACCCAGCATGAGGGACGTCTGCATAGAATATTCCAGACAGGATACCAAACCTCTAACAAGAACATGTGGAGTCAATGTTGACATCAGTGATATTATGCAGGTATGTCAATGTAGACATCAGTGATATTATACAGGTATGTCAATGTAGACATCAGTGATATTATACAGGTATGTCAATGTAGACATCAGTGATATTATACAGGTATGTCAATGTAGACATCAGTGATATTATACAGGTATGTCAATGTAGACATCAGTGATATTATACAGGCGCGTCGTGACTATCGGGTATGTTCACATTTTATATTCAATCTGACTATTAGCTTGTTGTTGAATTTGCCCTCATTCTGTACAGGAAATGAGCTCACAAAGCGCGGAAAATCTGGGTAGCTCATCTCAGCAGCAAAACTCTTGGACTCTACAGAAACATGTTATTCAGAGGAAGTTTATGGAGGTATGTATGTAGTTGATGCAGCAGGTTGTATAAGTAGTGATGTGGTTGACAGGTCTGTTTAGCCATGGCTGACAAGTAGCTCTAGGCAATCATTGTTGCTTTCTACGACTAGACTGCAAATTACAGAAACCAATCAATCTGAGACATTTTACTCAAATTTTGAAATGTCTCATCAGTTGGAAGTTGTCTTACCTTTTGTTTGGTATAAGTGACACCTGCTGTTTAGAGCCGAAAGCTGCTATTTCGTCTTCGTTATGCAGCAGTGTGCTTGTATATAATACAAGGCAAGGCAACTCCAACTCTATCGTGCTGATGACACATTTTTTTCTTGAGTGGACTACGGTTGGAGTGCTCTCTGACCAAAATGCAAATTATTGGAATCGTAGAAATTTTACTTCAAGCACTTTGTATTCATATTGTACACATGGCTCCGTGGCGCAATGGATAGCGCGTCGGACTTCTAAAGGTTAGATGTTATTCGGAGGTTGTGGGTTCGAGTCCCACCGGAGTCGATGCTTTTATTCAAATTAAAGTCGCCTGCTGCATGAAATCAGTTTCTACTAACTGCTTCGATAGGTGAATTTGGTACCTAGAGTATGTTTTTTCTTGAGCTGTTATTAGCAAGCATCTTGCTAACTTTTGACTGTCTGAGTATGCACCACATGAATGAGCATCATAATATACAAAGACACATACATTGTACATGCACATGTTAGTATACTGTAAACTGTACTCATTACTAGGCTATGACCACAGGAAGACAGGAAGATTTGGTGAACTTTATAACAGGATTACTGAAGAGATCAGTGCGAAGTGTGGGAGTGACAGCTAAACCAATCACAGCTGACCATGGCATGACAACTCGTACTAGGTAAGTTCTGCATATATACCATGACATAAGCGTGTATACAATATGCACACGTGTACAGTCTACATCCTTGTATATATTCATATCAAGTGCATTGTATACTACACGTACATGTATATATTATGCAGTCTAGTGTTTTCACTTCTCAAATTTTCTAAGTTTGGTCAAAGCGAAGTCTTCCTACATGTACCTCATCGATGCATCGCGATTTCATAGTGCCTCGTTTCCGACTCGGCTGACTGTGTTTGACTGGCCAAATTATACTGGAGCTGACAATTAGGTTACAGAGATACCTTATTGCTTCATCCGCTGTATTACGTTATGCAAACTTTACATGTATCTGTAAGGCTCCATAATACACATATTCCTAGTTTTCCATATTTTTATATAAATTTAGTACATTTAGTTATTAAAATGCATATTCTATGGAGGTAGCCCAAAGTCCAAATCCTTTATTTTACTGCATGCAAGTCATTATGTTTTCTGCTGCACAATAACTTGATCTCTACACTGTATACAGCACATGTGACAGAGGTGTAAGTAACGATGTGGTAGATGTCATAGTCAAACCTTACGTACAGACTAAAGAAGCCTTTACTTTAGCTAAACCCGCCACTAGAACTCAACCTACTTGGACTGACCTAATACTTACCTGTGATGCTGGAACCAATACTCAAGTACGTACTCTACATGTCTGTATAAGTAATTATAATCAAGTAGTGACTTGATACCCCTCATGTACATGCATGTTGTACCCAAGTATTAGTGTAATAGTAATTTTAACGACTTACGAGGCAACAACGGATGTGCTGAAGGACGTTTCAAAATCTGAGTTTGAAGGGCGCACAGCTTTATGGAAAACCAGTCTCCAGCGGTGTATAGATAGGCAAAGATACTAGTTTGAAGGTGATATAGAATAATTTTGTGTAAGTTATCATGCTCTTCTTATAAAACCAGTCCTGGAACCTACCGATCACCCCTCGTAAGGCATACTGGCATACGTATGATTTGTCAGTTGCGTCACTAGTAACAGTACACTACATAAATGTCAAGTAAACTGCTTGGGAACAAATTCAGTTACTGCTCTGCCATTTGCTGATAAAGGATAGTTAAGTATAGTACTATGATAGACTGATACCTTCATTGGGTTTAGGAAAGCTGGGTTGGGGGGTTACTCAAATAATCAAGAAAGGAGAGAACTTCTTCTATTTTAATTTTGACAAATAACACAGGCTATCTTATTACTGTTCTCTCTTGCATTTGGTTCCCACAGGGGAATGCTCTTGTAAGTGTTCACATATTTTCTTCCCATTCACAGAAATACCTGACAGACAAGTCAGTTAATACATCGGCTCCCCAGAAGCAGATTGAGAATGAGCAGACAACTACGAAAACTCTGCAGGTAAAATTTCTACTGTTCAAGTCTGCTGAGGTACTAGCCAATGGTATTGCTTATAAAATGTAATGCTACATCTATGACCTCCGCTGGTTCAGCACATTCTGTGGTTGAAAAAGTCTGTTAGCAACAAATTTGTAAACCAGTTAACATAAGGACTCTCAAATTATCGGCATGTACATGTACATGTACATGTACATGTACATGTGCATGTACATGTATATGTACATGTACATGTACGTGTACATGTATGTAATACTAAGGGAGTGTCACAAGCAAGGAAAATTCCTCAACTTATGTGAAATGGAAGAAATACCCATGGTGTGCAGTAGTAACCCAGCAATGCATTTTTATTATGGAGTAGTGTTCTCTGTAAAGCCAGTGCTTAAACCAGGAGTAGACAATTCTAACCTGTGTGCTGTACATCATGGCAATACTCTTGTTGAATTTTGATTTCTATATATGCATATTATAGATACTAGATCAAAACTAGGAATTTATATTAATATATACATGTATGTATATCAGTATGTTATATACATTTTAATATTATGTATTGACTCGCAGACTTACAACAGACCACACAGAGATCTTAACCGTACAATTACAGAGACAACTGTAACAGAACATAGAACATCCAGATCTGTGGTAAGACATCACTGTAGTCTTTGTTTAGCTACATGTAAGTTCTATATTAAATTTTACTTATAATATAAAAATACGATGTTAATAATGTTGAGTGGCTTGCTAATTTACGTGTAAGTCAACTTATTATATCATGGCTTGTAGTCTGATTGACTATGATATGGTTTATATAGCCGGAAGTTGAACAGAAGTATCACAGTCATATTGATAAGATGATGGCTCCGCCCCCAAAGCCAGTGGAGTTGGACATAGCTTTACCAAAGCAACTAACTGCGTCTGAACGTAACCAGCTTAGTGAACAGTCTCTACATGAATCTCACACAGGTGAATATATGACTTGTAGCTAATCTAATCTAGCCAATGTCTACAGCAGCATGTGGATCTCTTGTCTATCCTAGCTTATAGTAACGTCACAGCTTATCACATTCATAGTATACATGGATGCATCACATGACTTCATGAAGAGTCATGCAATTCCTCGGGTACATAATAGACAGAGTCTAGTATATTATACTTTAGATAAGGAGTTATCTGCTCGCTGTGGTGTAATGCTGCAATAACTTAGTCGCAGGATAGATGAGTGAGAGTCAAGCCATGTTGCTAACAAATAACATGGCTCTCGCTTTGACTGGTCTTTACTCTAACTGCTGTATTACTCTCTAATGGTTGTATTACTCTCTAATGGTTGTATTACTCTCTAATGGTTGTATTACTCTCTAATGGTTGTATTACTCCCTAATGGTTGTATTACTCTCTAATGGTTGTATTACTCTCTAATGGTTGTATTACTCTCTGATGGTTGTATTACTCTCTAATGGTTGTATTACTCTCTAATGGTTGTATTACTCTCTAATGGTTGTATTACTCTCTAATGGTTGTATTACTCTCTAATGGTTGTATTACTCTCTAATGGTTGTATTACTCTCTAATGGTTGTATTACTCTCTAATGGTTGTATTACTCTCTAATGGTTGTATTACTCTCTAATGGTTGTATTACTCTCTAATGGTTGTATTACTCTCTAATGGTTGTATTACTCTCTAATGGTTGTATTACTCTCTAATGGTTGTATTACTCTCTAATGGTTGTATTACTCTCTAATGGTTGTATTACTCTCTAATGGTTGTATTACTCTCTAATGGTTGTATTGCTGTAACTAACAATAAATACCTTAGTAGAAGAACAACACCGTACTGAGGTACACATGATGTTACCTGGTAACACTGAATCTCTCAGTCCACTCAAGGTCAAGATTTCACCTCATGGTCAAGAGAATAAGGCTGAAATTATCGCTGCTACAACTCATACACTGCTAGCTCAAGGGAGCTCTCTCTACTCCCCCACCTCTCCTTCCTCTGGTGTCGTGAATATCAAGCTATCGCCTTCACGTTCTAAATCTCTGACTAGAGAATTTGCACACAGTACTAACATATCTTTGGGTAAGGTGCTCTCTAGGTAACAGTATAACTGTGGGTATTATGACCTCTATATTGCAGTATAACTGTGGGTCAGGTGCTCTCTATATTCCAGTGTAGCTGAGGTAGTGGTTTAAAGTATATGTATGTGGGATAACTTAATATAGCAACTCAAGTAACTGCTGACATACATGTACATGTTTGAATCAAGACTACCACTCGGGGCCGATATTGTAGGCAAAATCTTTGGTGTATTTACATTATAATAATCATGTTACAACATGTAAATGTCATGTCATTCCTAAATACTGAATAGTCAAACCTGCAACTGCTAATTATGGGTAAAAAGTGCTGTTCACATTAGTACATGGCACATGCTGGGAATGTGCTATGTAGCCATGCTACATTATATAAGTAATAAGCTAAGGGTAAGTGTATGTTGGTTTAAATTTGGTCATGATTTATGGGCTTCTAATGTTTCAGCACACAGCTGTGGCAATATTTGTAGAAACTATTTATTTATATAATGATGTATTTTTAGCTAGGAATTTATCTTTGAGCAGTCAGAGACTTGTTTCAAATCCATGAAAATACCAGCTCCCGACTGGGGTTTGAACCCGGTGCCTCTACGGTACCTAATCGCCTAGCACAGTGAGCAGATCATGCTACCCACTATATCAGCTCAGCTTGTGTAGTGGGTAGCATGTTCTGTTCACTGTGCTAGGCGATTAGGTGCCGTAGAGGCCCCGGGTTCAAATTCCAGTCAGGGACTGGTATTTTCATGGATTTGAAACAAGTCTCTGACTGCTCAAAGATAAATTCCTAGCTAAAAATACATTATATATATAGAAAATGGCCAAACCCCCTAAAATTTATTTATATGTTGGGCATGCCCCATTACACTCAATATTAAAAGTGTGATTGTATGCAAATTTTTGTTTAAAGGCAGCAGAAGAAGGGGCGGGTACGTTCGTTCCAGATCTCTCTCGGAAGACAGACATCACAAGCGCAGAGAACCGCTGATACCTTCCAACTCCTCAACCAAGAGGGTCATATCTGAGCAAACTCCATACTCGACCATGAAGGAGAGCACAGAACTCTCAGGTACATAGATAGATATTCACTCACTAACACACTTTTCTAGAAGTACAGAGAAAGCAATAGTGGTCAGCCTACCAGTATAACTATTCGCTGAATCTTGTCAACTTTCGCACACAACTGACAATTAGCTCGACGGTGTTTCAGTAATGTTATAAACAAAATTAAAATTCATTCTTGTTGCTGCATTTTAGTTTTTACCCTCAATGGATGTCATTTGCTTTGGAGGTCACGTGAAGCTTTAGTCTGGACCTAGTTCTGATTTATGCCTGCCTTCAATGTATATTTAGTCAGAATTTCTTTATATTCCTAGAATCTGGTGATACTCTGAAGAAAGAGACGGTAATAGAGAGAACCTTCTCCACTGGTAGAGCAGCTACTAGTCACTCAGCTAACATGTTAGATAACACTGGTATAGATACTAAGTCTACCTCACTCTCTGATTTCGACTATTTCGGTAAGCAATGCTTCCCAGTAAAGACAAGTTTAGTCACTGGTTATGCGTATCGTGATAATAGTCTGTAATCTGTATTGGTATTATGATATATCTTTAAGCAAAGAGTTTATTACATTATAATACATCATTATATAAGAAATGGTCAAACTCCCTAGCATCCTTATTAAAGAGAGTGTTAAAAATATAATGATGCCGAGTCCGCACAGTTTCTGGTTTATGAACTTATGGCATCTGTATCGGTGACACAGTGGGTACTGGTCAGCTAATGGCATTTATAAATACTAACTGTAGTTTATATTAAACAGTGCAATTTAGAGATTGAATAAACATACATTTTATATTTATTTAAGTTGTAAATGTAATGATAGCTGTAATAAGACTGCCTTTTGGTTGAGGCTACTATCTCATTACTTACATGTATTCATTGGGAACGGAAACTCTACACCTATAACTGTGTTCTAGGCCGCAGTTACTCCGGTCAGAAACCAAAGGGGCATGCTGAGAGAATGGAAAGGTATTCAGGTTCTATGAAATACAACAGTACCAATCCTGATGTAGACGAGGTGAGGAATATAACAGAGTTACATGGGAATCCACTAAAATCAAGGTATGTACGTAATATACATCATTAGCTTGACTCACCAGCTGTGTGACTCACCATCTAAGTGACTCACCATCTATGTGACTCACCGTCTAAATGTACATGTACATGTATGTGTATTTGTATGATGACATGCGTAAGTATAGTCGATTTGGTAACAGGCTAACAATATATTGGAATGTTGGAATATTGGAATGTTTTATCTGGGCTGAGTAATGTTGCCAGAATAATTCTTAACACTTTATACTGCGGATTGATTTTGGTTGCGTTTTAAAGTGCGGGGTTTAGATTCAGTGTGAGTCATTATGCTGGGCTTTATTGTATGTCTATCTTTTGATTAGGTATACAATTGAGGAAATGTCGAGTGAAGGAACAAGCGGCCCATACACAAGAGGTATTTCGGAACCTAGAACTAAGTCTAAGTCTCTCCTCAA
Organism: Bugulina stolonifera; assembly: GCA_935421135.1. NCBI lineage: Eukaryota > Metazoa > Bryozoa > Gymnolaemata > Cheilostomatida > Bugulidae > Bugulina > Bugulina stolonifera. The sequence continues at coordinate 4,317,325 of OW285190.1, read as the reverse complement.
GGACAGAGACTCTCCCAGGATTCGAAGGACATCTGGTGTGAAGTTTGCTGACCAAGTCTCTGACCAGTGAGTTATATGAACACTCATATACTTATGCTATATAGTAGCTATTCTACATTGCTGTTTATAGCAGCAATGCTATTTATGGTAACAGTGCCTCCTATATTTTTGCGTCTCCTATATTTCTGTTTGTGACATCATTGTTATCTATGCAGTAGTAACGGTCCTACTGCTAGTAATGACTTCACCCAGATAGTGCACACATTGATAACACTGTGCGTCACCAGTTTGACCATCTGGGGTTCACCTTTGTTTCTGGTTGCACTATGCAATTTCAGAAACCAGACAGAATTGTTTGACTTCTCTGTTGCCAGTTAGTAACTGCTACCCAACAATAGAAAAGAAGGCAACTCCAAATAGGTGACAGTCAAGGTAAAATCACTGTTGCTAGTATATTACTCTTAATGGTAACAAGTACTTTCCTATAATTCTGAACGCTTAAGTGTATCTATACTCACGTAGATCTCCTCTTGGTGTTGAGTTCGATGAAGCCTGTGTAGTTGTGCAGAAGTTTCTAGAAGATGGGGGGACACGGGAGACACCCCAACTGGTAAGTTCTTACTTACAGTAAATTATTGCTACCGGATGGATGATGTGAAGATGTAAACCCTGCTTTAGGCCATTGATATCTAATCATATGTACTGATAAGAGGTCATTGTTAGCTCGATCTCTTCATTGTAGTGTATTCTTACAGGCTGCTGCTAGAGAGGTTATACAGTCCAAGTGGTTCTCTGTCAGTAGCTCTCCCTCATCGGATGCTGAGGCTGTGAATAACATCATATTCTACATAACCAGGACTTTCAACAGAACTCTACTATCTTATGTCATAAATATGGTAGACGGGAATGTAAGTTGTCTTCCCTTCATATTCTGGAAGTAATATACAGTGTACATGTACATGGGTGTGGGGATCATACAGGTTCTGCATGCTTTTCCACAATTTTCATAATTGTAGACCTGTGATTGGTTGGCAGGTGCATATTCACATGTATGTTAGTTATAATTGTAGACCTGTGATTGGTTGGCAGGTGCATATTCACATGTATGTTAGTTATAATTGTAGACCTGTGATTGGTTGGCAGGTGCATATTCACATGTATCTTAGTTATAATTGTAGACCTGTGATTGGTTGGCAGGTGCATATTCACATGTATGTTAGTTATAATTGTAGACCTGTGATTGGTTGGCAGGTGCATATTCACATGTATGTTAGTTATAATTGTAGACCTGTGATTGGTTGGCAGGTGCATATTCACATGTATGTTAGTTATAATTGTAGACCTGTGATTGGTTGGCAGGTGCATATTCACATGTATGTTAGTTATAATTGTAGACCTGTGATTGGTTGGCAGGTGCATATTCACATGTATGTTAGTTATAATTGTAGACCTGTGATTGGTTGGCAGGTGCATATTCACATGTATCTCAGTTATCAAGTTACTCATTGGAGCAAGCCAACACACTATCAAAGTTTCGATATACCAAGTTTATCCGGTAAACGATGCGCATAGTCATTTGCCGTGGTTCTCTCACAAAAATCGGCAAACCGTTGCTCTTTAACGATCACCCAACCTGTGGTCAAACGCTTAGGCTGTAGAAATATAGGTCGGCAGCACTAGTTGACAGTCTGCACAAAGAGCGTACTTTTACCATAAATAGTCCAGACCACGTTCTCAGTAGGATGGCTCAAACTTTTTGGGCCTTTTTTATATATTTAAGTTTCTCTAAACGCTTGCATCTTCTATTGATGCTATTGGTATAAACACCATGTATCCTGAAAATAATTGGCTAGCATTACAGGTACTTCTAGCCAACCTCAGGACAATTTTTTCGCCAATCTTGAGAAGACTCCATTGTTTTATCGGTTATTTTTCGTTGCCGCCCAACTACTTTGAACTAGGCCTTTGATTAGGTCAGGTTTCGCACGATCCTATTGGTGCAAAAATCCGTGGAACAACTTATTAATTCTATTTACTTTGACACTATAGTATATTTTGGAATTGTCTCTCCTATTTGGTTACAGCTGGTATATTTACATGTACATGGTATAGTTAATTATTATTAAAAAGCTATTTTATTACATTTTGTACTTCAACATCGCTGGAAGATTGTCCTACTGTCTGTCAATAGAGGAGCGGGAAAGGGGAGGAGTTTGTTTCAGAAATGTAATGCCATTGTTATTGAAGGATCATTGTGTTGCATGCATATTGCAGACTGTATATAATAGTCTTACTATTACAGGGTAACAGTACACTACACTACTCTGTGTTTAACTGTATATAATCTTACTATTACAGGGTAACAGTACACTGCACTACTCTGTGTCCAACTGCAACTTTGAGGTTATGAGAGTATTACTGAAAACAGGCTTAGCTAATGCAGATGTTCTGAATAAAGCAGGCTACACTCCTGTTATGTTGGCAGCGCTCTGTGATGTCTCCTCAGATGAGGTGAAGAAGGCACTGAGGCTACTTCTTCTCAATGCAGACGTCAATGTAACAGCTTCTCAGGTGAGCTAATTATTACATGAGCTAGACATCAGTTGTCTAGACATCAGTTGTCTAGACATCAGTTGTCTAGACATCAGTTGTCTAGACATCAGTTGTCTAGACATCAGTTGTCTAGACATCAGTTGTCTAGACATCAGTTGTCTAGACATCAGTTGTCTATTCTCTGTTGTTATATAATTATACTACAATCATCTGTTACATGTGTTTCTTTATTACAGTCACTTAACACAGTGTGCTCTATTCTGTGTAATTCTAAGCTATAATCTATTAAAGTGTTTTATAAGTTCTATCACATAAGTACATGTATTTTGTTAATAATTTATACCTCATTTGTTACACACATAGAACTAGATACAACATTTTCAAAAAAATATATCAATTATGTTCTCTGCTGAGGTGTTAGTGGCCTCTAAGCTGGTACTCATTTGAATAAGCAATCATAGTTTGACTTGTGTTATGAGACATCAGTGCGTAGGTGTAAGAATTTGCCTCCAAATCACTTCATGTATTTATTTCAGGCAGGACAGACAGCACTGATGCTTGCCGTTGCTCACAACAAACAGGAAATGGTGAACTTGCTGTTGGAGGCCAAGTCAGACGTCAACACTCAGGATCAGGATGGATCGACAGCATTGATGTGCGCAGCAGAGCACAATCATGTCGATATAATAAAGACACTGCTCTCTCATCCAGACATCAATGTGCTTCTTAAGGATCAGGTTTGTGCCAATACTACATGTAGCAATAATGTACCTAGGTGTGCCAATACTACATGTAGCAATACTGTACATGCGTACCTGTCATCGGGAAAGGCACAGAAGTGGCATTTATGTAGGTGTTTAGTCTAAAGCTGCGTTTACACTACACCAACACCAACTCTGGCAAAGTTGGTGTAGTGTAAACACAAAATCAGAGTTTCCAGCAGAATGAAGATCCTCACTGACCTTGTTTTTAACCCATAGAAGTTTAGTGTGATGCACAACTTTGATGATATCATGTGACATTCTGTAGGAGTGTGTTCACACTGCCTCAGTCACCCCACAGGGGTGTTCGCACTGCCCCAGTCACTCCACAGTCACAACCCCAACATCTATGTAGATATAGATGCGTGAATATCAAACCTTGTACATGTATGTCAACTTGTTTACTCACAGGATGGTAGCACAGCTTTAGATATTGCTCTGGAATCTGGTAATGAAGAGATCGCAGAGCTTCTGGATATGCAGGAAAAAACTGCCCTAAGCACCCGATCTACAGTAAGTTTATGGGTGGGGGGGGGCGTGCCATTATCCTACCTCAATAGGTGAGGCTAGGGTGGAAGGTTTCTTGACGACCAGTTAAGTTTTGCGCCTACACACTTCCACACCGATCTACACACTTCCACACCGATCTACACACTTCCACACCGATCTACACACTTCCACACCGATCTACACACTTCCACACCGATCTACACACTTCCACACCGATCTACACACTAGATGGTTACAGTATTAACATAAATAGGGGAGTAGCCTCTTGATATCCTGGGCTCTAGGCTACTGTTGATGTACTAGATATTATACCGAGTGCCTATAATGTGACACTCTAATTATTGAGGAGTTGTGTTCAACTTGTGAGTATTTCTGTTTATTAACTCACTAGCCAAAGAGTAGATGGGGTATCCTTCCTCTCATGTCAATATGTTTTAACTTTTTGTTGATTTATTCAGGGAAGGCGGTCAGTCAGTGCAAGCATTCCATCTAAACAGAGAGCAGATAAATCCCAAAGAGACTCTTCTTATTCCTCCTCTTCATCCAGGTATTACAGATTGACTAATCACTGAAATCTTTGCTCATCAATTATTCTTATTATAATCTAGAGATTGAATTCAAGTCTAATCAGCAATGGTTATAGTATATCCTGCTGACCTTTAGTATTTGAGAGTAGAGAGTAGCTATTTGCTGTTGTTCTGGCGACCTTGAGATTCTATGATGAGTAACAGGAAAGATTTAAAGGCTGAAATGTACACTATGATATGTACATGTAATCTATACTGTGACATGCTGTACTGTTAGTACTGTAACCTGTCAATATGATAACCTTATTTGATTTTAGGTCATATACATCCAGATTTGTGTAAGATTGATGCAGAGTTGTCTAACCACTATTTCGAACCTTGGTAGGAGAGGACAACTCTATATTATATTCAATGGCTATTCATGGCTGTAACAATAACTGAATGCTTGTCCTACACTAGATATGCATACAAATGCACTATTATAATAGACCTTACACATATCTCAGTCAGCTATCTTTATTGCTAGATATATTATAATACCAGTTTGTCACTAGTATTTATGATAATGCATGTACCTAGTTAATTTGTAGTTGGTTCAAACAATATTATTATTCATTACAATACTCTATTAAATTCAATTATATCTACAGTGCATGGTGCAGTTCTATTATGTTTGTAATTAGTTACAGAATTAAATTATGACATTTTGTAACCTCAGCTATACTTTTATAATATGAGAGATGATTAAGTTGGTCAAAAGATGAAGTGAAACTACATGATAGAAATTAATAGATAAACCGACATTCAATAACTTTGAATTGATTACCTTGACCTTGAGGTATCTATTTCTAATTTCTCATCCTATTGGCAGACCAACTGAAGCTCTTCACTGATTGGTCAATTGAACTCGTTCTAGCAGCTAATTCCCTTATTATATTCTTAAAGCTTTTTTGAAGAATTTATAGGTTAGAATTTAATTTATATTTTGCTGAAATTTTTTTATCTTTCAAACTTACAAGAATATAAATGTTATTCATTTCAACTGGTGGTAATAATATTGTCTATTTATTGCTGGCCAAGGAGAGCTATAAGATTTGTTAATTATTATTATAAAGGAGGTTGCTCGATCAAAACATGAGATCACAAAATGACAAATACTGTTGATACTAATCTATCTATCCCCCCCCCCCAACTTCATATGCACTCGATATATGTATGTGTCTAGAATGTAAAATAATCTTCTTGTCTAGAATTACCTCAAAGATTTTATGGGAGATCCGAGGGTGATTAACTTGAAGAGAGAACATCTGGAAATGGTATACCAGTATTAACAGCAGAGTAGGAGGTAGTTTGAGACATAGTAATGCAATCATATCATATCCATGGTGAGCGGTAACAATAATAATAATAATATCCGTGGCGCCAGACACAAGTGCTTGCCCCATAGCAGAGCTAGTCACCACGGCTCCCAGAGCTGGATATTATTATAGTCCGATGTGGCACAACGGGAGAACCTTCTTGGGGCAAAAACCTCCAGGTCATTGGTAGAACTCGAACCCACGTCCTTGCAAATAACTTGTGTCATTGCTGCAAGACCAGAGTGGCTAGCGCTAGACCACTCGGCCACCAACACCTATATAAATGATTTTATTCTAAAGAGCACCTCCACCTTGCTGTCAGTTTATACCAACTACTAGCGGCCAACTGCAATGTGGTTAGCTATTACTATTTACTACAGCTGGCACACATCAGTGATGCTCATTGACCCTCACCACTCACTGAAGCATATCACTATATAATATAGCAGTTGGTATAAATGGCCATAAGACTGCAGCAAGCACAAAGCCTGATTATGTGACTATTATATTACTATTAAATTTTCTATGGCTATTTTAATGCTCTCCCGTCCGTTTGCTTGCCTCGTTACTTACATGTACTTAGTAACGTCTTTGTACACTCATAAACATTTGCAGTAATGTTATTTGTATATATAGTTATGTCTTAGAGGACGGCTCTAAGCATGGGCCGTCCATTTTCTTAGCAGGCTATGTATCGTCGTTCGGAGCTCGCCGGAAGTGACTGAATGTCCTTTTTTGTTCTCTTTGCCTATACACTTGCAAACGGAATCAGAATATTGTTATGTAATGCAATCTCTTATGAACTTTTAAGCTGTTAAGTTCATTCAATACACCTAATACTTATAAATGTACTTACATGTACATTGTACATTTACGGAGTTTTGCTGGTGCACTACTAGTCAGAACATGACTACTAACTTGAAGCCGTTGAGGTACTGTACATGGACTGCTGAGGCTAGGTAGCCGATCACTACATTGCTATATAAGTCATATGTGACTTGTGTCCAGACCTTGGGCCTTTTGAGACAAATCCACAACACTATTATTCAGAACGACTATTTCCACAAGCTTCTGTGAATTGGACTTGTCTCCCTTGTCTATATAGCCTAACTACATAATAAATGAGGATTCTGTTTTGTTTTTTTATTTTATTATTAAATCTACTGGTAAAATTTCATTGCACAGTTTACTATTATATCTATTATAATTAAACTGGCATAATAACGGAAAATCTAAACCCAAATAAAACACACCTATAATATTTGCAAGAATTAATTTAATATGATAAATCTTACACTTGTTAGATTTTACGGAATATTTTTACAAATGACATCCTCATTTGTCAATATTTGGAAGTGTCAGTAATCAATCTACTAACACTGGAGCGGTTACGAGTAACGCTGAGAGCGGGTAACGTTGAGAGCGAGTAGTTGAGAGCGAGTAGTTGAGAGCGAGTAGTTGAGAGCGAGTAGTTGAGAGCGAGTAGTTGAGAGCGGGTAACGCTGAGAGCGAGTAGTTGAGAGCGAGTAATGTTGAAGGCGAGTAATGTAGAAGGCGGGTAATGTTGAAAGCAATATTAAAAGTGGAAGAAAGCCTAGTTATTAGAGGTTTTTTGGGATGTCAGTCATGACATGTTTTAATAAGTTGTGCTGTCAGCACCTTAATCTTCAATGTAGTTGTTCCGTTCTGCATATGATTAAGTTATCCTTGCTCCTTATTACACATATAGTACGTATACATCCACCTACTCATGCGATGTCCGCTGTCATTTAGTCTATGTTTAGAGTTTTTGTATTTGTGTTTCATTCATTTAAATTGATTTTTGCTTCGTAGGTTTTTACCATTTCCTCTTTTGTCTTTTTTATGTATGTGCATTTTGTAGCGCCTACCCCCTACGTCGTTGTCCACTTGTGTCACTGTAGTCTATGCATATACATGTATATACATGTACATACATGTATGTCGACGGTCTAAATTACTGCTGTCCCTTTACTCCCCACTCTCACTAGGTACTATATTATGATTTGAGTCTAAACTTCTTTGTTTTTGGAAGCCTAGTGGCTGACAAGAGAAACCTATTTTCATATCGGCCATTCTGACCTCTAGTAAGCCCTAACACTTCTTGAATATTGCCATATCAAAATATAGTCAGACAGGAGTAGACAAATCCTCCAAGTCTACTCTTATATAAATATATTGTGATTGTAATGCTTGAGTTCAACTCATTCTAGCCTTGCTGGTCTAGTTCCTCTGGTTACAACCCTAGCTGGGGTACTAGGAATGTAACTGTTATAGTAGTAGTCACAGTGAATGTATTGAACTAAAAGAAAGTGCACAACCATACCACATAGTCTAAGGCAGATTGCTATAAGTGTATGCCTTACATGTATATACGATGTAGGTAATTGCTGAACACTGATTGGCTACCAACGATGATCTGCAAGAGAAGCCTACAAAAGTAAGTTTTATAAAGAATAAAATGTATCTAGAGAACGGCTGTTCTTCTTCTAGACAGTTACTGTATGGTCGACATACTTCCTCTTTCTATGAGGTCTCCATTACTCCTTTCTTAGGTTCTTGCAGCTGGGTTAGGGTAGTGGGGCTGTTATCACAGAAGTAGGATAACGAGGAGGAGTGGTGGTCGTCGGTAAAATCCAAAATATGGCTGAAATTCGAGATCATTCGGTGCATGTGGGGAAAGATCTGCACTGAGATCTGTACTGACTAATATTACTAATTCTCAGGAGGTAGTGAAAAACAATTAGTAATACAATCACACTCATGGTGAGTGCTGAAATAATTTTATTCTAAGCACAAAAATTAATTAATAATTCTTCAGAGCGACTATTTATACTGCAGGCGTTTGTATATTGGATTTGTCTCCCTTGTCTATAGCCTACCAATGTTTTAAATGGAAATTCTGAAGATCTTTATATTTTGCTACTAGGATCTACTGGGAAAAAGTCATTATTCCACATTCTATTGCTGGATTTATGTTAATTTACATAATATAAAAAGGGAGATTTTGAAATTCAAAACATACACCTGCCAGTTACAAATGTCACTTTTATTAGAGATAGTTTAATTTTCACAAAGCTGCATTGTTGATAATTTATGGATGTCCCCATTTGACAAATAATGTTTTAAAGTGTCAGTAACCAATTTTCACTGACACCAATAACGAAGATGGTAAAAGAAAAGATGGCTCACACAATGATATACACTGGCCCACTAAATGCGCCCAAGGAGGTCATGACGTTCCTTGATTCACTTTCCCGCCATTTGTCTACTGGGATTTTGGATAGCTGTTCGGCATTAATATAAATAGAGAGTCTATGATATGTCATTGTGAAAAAGCGTTTCTAATTGGTCTGCGGAACACCAATAGCAATATGCGGATTTGTACTCCAAACCACATTTGGAGGCAGGGATGGACCATTATTGGCCTTGTGATCCCTCTTTCCTTTCGCTCTCTTTGCTGATCATTCTTTGCTAGTCTTTAGAGCTCTTTTGTGATTGACTGAGGATACATGTAAATACAGTGGTTTCAATTATGATATTGTAGTGAAATGCCCTCTATTTCTTAGACTCTCTTGTATCATTTTAGTGATTATGAATGATTCTGTAACTTGTTAGTTGCATATAATTAGTAATTGCGAGTAGTATAGTCAGTGCACTTCTAGACAGACACGCACTCATTGACCCCTGTTTTCAACCAATCACAAGCCGGTATTTCCGATTTCAACCAATCACAGAAGAGCACAAAAATTTTGCACACGACCTTGCCAAGGTCACCCCAAAATCCCCCCTTCTGATTGGTCGAAAAAACATTTGCACACTTGACCCCGAACCCGGCCACGACCCCTTCCCTCTCTCCTTCCCGCCCTCCTCCCCTCCCCCTCCCCCACCTCCCACTCCTCCCCCACTCCCCGCCACCGCCCTCGTCCCGTCCGCACCACCGCCACCGCCGCCGCCGCCACCACCGCCCTCACCACCGCCGCCGCCACCACCGCCCTCACCACCGCCGCCGCCACCGCCGCCACCGCCACCACCGCCACCGCCGCCACCGCCGCCACCACCACCACCGCCGCCGCCATCACCGTCATCACCGCCACTCCTCCTCCACCGCCGCCCACCCTCCCCCCGCAACCCCCACTCACCCGAACGACCGATCGTTTGAGGCGGTCAAGCCGCGTCCGCCCACGTTGCGTGCGGCGCCGACCGTACACGTGGAGGCGACGCCGGTGCCCCGTATCCACCGGGCCAAGCGACTAGGCAGCGGCCCGCCGCCCATTCTGAGTTCCACTGGGGTGGGACTATAAAAGATAAGTTTGACTGATGATAGTATTAATACAAAGAAGACTTAGTCATAGCAAACATGTCTTTTCTCACCAAAGGAGCAGCGGGGAGATATGTACTTTTAAAGGAAGTCCTCCCGAAGTCTGTATGGGATTATATGATCAAAAGTAATATCGAAGAAACGAATAGTCCATGGATGTGGTATTGGGTTGACAGACTCGCTCATAATTCCTTAGTGGTAGAGCTTGCCATCTATTTTAGAACACTTTCACTCTCTATGAATATCCCTTTTAAGATAGGAGAGGAAAAGTTGAGGAAAATGGCACTTTGTTATGAAGACTTAACAGGAGCTAGGTCAAGATTTTCATCTATGGTAGAAACAAAAAACGCATCCGTTTCTTCTCCCTTACTCCTTCTTAGGAATGCGGAGTTGTCAACCTGGTGTAGAGTGGAGGTTGAGAAGATTATTGAAGATAGAAACTGGGATGAAACTGGTGTGGGAGCGGAGGCCACTTTTAACACTCACTTCTTACTATATCTGGATAATGAACCTGGTGGGGAAGGTTCAAAGAATGAACTCTATCATAGAGTATTGAACATATTAAAGGATGGGGCAAGAAGATGTCGCTTTGAGGATGGGAAGGAGAAATCGCGAGCGAAGAGGAGTTATAATGAAGAAAGCATCCCTGGTTTAATTCTTAGTAGAGGTAATACGCTATATGCAGGGCGATTGTTTGGAGAACTAGATCCATCCAAAAATGGGTTAGAGGTGATAAGAAGCCCTTCACCAGGAGATGCTAGATTAGAGGTGAGAGAGACTTCTACAGGAGAGACTAACCAGGTTATGATAGAAGAGGCTGAAATGTGTGACATTGGAGAACTAGATTCATCCAAAAACGGGTTAGAGGTGATAAGAAGCCCTTCACCAGGAGAAGCCAGGGTGGAAGTGAGAGAGACTTCTACAGGAGAGAATAACCAGATTATGATAGAAGAGCAAACTCATGTAGAAACTAAAGAAGAGGTTGAAATGTGTGACAAAAGGGAACAAGAGATTAGAAAGATAGAACAAGAATTGGCACTAAAGAAAGTGGAATTGGCAGGAGCACTGGGGTGGAAAGAAGCACTAGAGATGCAACAGAGAATTGATGCAAGAAAAGAGAGAAGAACAAATCGCATTGCCTTCTTAGAAAAAAAGTTAACAGAGGAAAGAATGGAAAAAGAGAGGTTAATGATGGAAATCGAGCGTTTGCAAAAAGAAGAAGAAGAAGAAGAAGAAGAAGAAGAAAAAATGGATAATGTATCAATTATTGGTCACATAATTCCCCACCTGGCTAACAAACTAGATGATGATGATGCAAAAGCAGAAGGGGAAGATACTAAACTGCCACAGTGGGTTCCAACAGGAGAAAGTAATGATGAATAAAAGTGTATAGATTCCAATTGTTCTCTCAAACAAGGGCAAGATGTCAAAGCAAGAGGTAGTATGTAGAAATGAGAATTATGAAGATGTGGCTGATGGTCTCTTAGATGAAGTAGTAGCTATCTCTGCTGAAGAGGGAAGGGAGCAAATAGGAGAGAGAAGCAACAAAAGAAAGAAGTTCACATTCTACATAATCATAATACTATTTATACTTTCTTGCTCATCTTTATCCCCATCAGTTTACACATATCTAAGTGATAGGGAACCACCCAATGGCAAAGACAAAGGAGTACTTAAGCAAGGACACTTTTTAAAAACAAACACAACTCTATTAGCTACTCAACTGGATCAGCATGCGTCCACACCAAGAAATCGATCTTCGCTTGCAGAGTCCCTTCACAGCTCTAGTCTGTGGTCCAACAGGGAGTGGAAAAACGGAACTACTATTTAGTCTTATTAAGAGAGTTGATGAAATTGCTTCACCCACTCCTGTTGAAATCATTTACTGCTATGGAGTTTGGCAACGCCGCTTTGAGGATTACAAAGATAAAGTAAGGTTTCATTCAGGACTCATTGATGTAGAGATGGATATAGAGCGTGATGGGAAGAATCGCTGGCTCATCATTGATGACTTGATGGGTGAAGTCGGGGGGGGGGGGGGGAAAGAGACTACTAATGCAATCTTTACAAAGTTCAGTCACCACCTGAACATAAGCGTCTTTTTCTTACTACAGAACCTTTTCCCGAAAGATAATAGAACAGTGTCAATAAACTCGCAGTACTTTTTCTTGTTCAAGAACCCCAGAGACGGAATGTCTGTTACCAATCTTGCAAAGCAGGCTTTTCCTCAGAGTACAAGAGCTGTTCAAGAAGCTTTTAGTGATGCTACACGTAAGCCACACTCTTTTCTATTCTTGAATCTTCGCCAGGAAACCCCGGAGTGGGCTAGACTGATCGGTAATTTTGCTTCTGAGCACTCTCCCATGACTGTATATATCCCGAATACCCTGGAATATAAGTAGCATTCACATCTCTACTCTCTCCATAAACTGTCTTGGACTCGGAGAGAGCACATCCATCATCAAGCATGAGATACATTAATTCGCCCAAGTATTCTCCAAGGTTGAGGAGGAATGCCTTGAGTATATATGCACTGACAAAAGCATCTGCAACTATCAGAGATTCAACCATTGCTGAGGCTAACAAAGACCTTATACTCGCTCTTGTTGAGTGTGCTAGAAATGTATTATTAGGTAATGTTCATCTGACTACCGCTCAGTTGAACTCTCTACGCCGACATAGAAGGGCCATTGAGGATCTCACCAACTCTCGTACTAGTGTGAGGCAGAAAAAGTTAATCCTACAACGTGGTGGATTTTTAGGTCTTCTTTTGAAGCCATTGGCAAGTTTACTCGGAGGTGTGCTTGGTGGATTAGGTGGTGGACAAAGGTGAAATGAGTCTCAAGTTTTCTAAAAAGTATCTTCTTATGGATAAACATACATATGAATCAATGAATAGTAGAAACAACAAAAAAGAAGGAGAGCATCTACCCTCACTCTCTACAAATGGGGATCTACTCCTGGCAGAAAAAAGCAGAAAAGATGTAATATCTAACCTCAAAAACCCTAATACAGACATCTACTCTCAGCTAGAGCAACATACTCATAGAATGAATAAGTTCCTAAAAGAGTTGGAGAGATCACGCCATCCCCAGCAGGAGTTGTATAATACATTAGAGGGAATTAACACTAGGTTTAATGAAATGCATACATGGAGACAAAGAGAAGAAGAAGCACAAGAGCGAGGGCGAGAGAAAAAAAGAGATGATGAAAAGAGGCGAAGTGGCTCAAGGTCACCACTACCATACCCATATAGGAGAGAAACAAAACCGGAGAAGTCAGAAGCTGGCGCACGTCGGAGTAGGAAGGGTGATAATAGAAGTCCTATCAAAACTAGGTCTAGGCGAAAGCTTCCTAAAACCCCTCTTGCAAGCGATAGTAAAAAAGAAAGATGGATGATATAGTTGAAGGTCTACGCGATATTTACTTCTCCCCTCCTCAACCACCATCTTTTGGAGGAAAGAGAAAGTTAGTTTTAGCTTCTCCTCCTGGTATTAATGAGAATGATGTTGAGAAGTGGTTGAGAAGTCAAGACGCATACACTCTTCATCGCCCGATTAGAATGAAGTTTACAAGGAGAAAAACGTTTGTGAGTGGGATTGGTGAACAACTCCAGGCAGATCTCGTGGATGTGCGTGCGCACAAGGACTCAAATGATGGAGTAACATTTTTGCTCACCTGCATAGATGCCTTCTCACGGAAAGCATGGGTCTTTCCTCTTAATTCCAAGTCTGGTCTGGAAGTGTCCAATGCACTCATCTCTCTATTCGAAAATGAAAGCTTTAGACAAATACAAACTGATAAAGGTAAGGAGTTCCTAAACAGAAGAGTGAGCGAAGTGCTAAAGAAGTATGGAGTTAGCCATTTCACCTCTGAGAATGAGATCATCAAGGCTGCTCTTGTTGAACGCTTTAATAGAACATTGAGAGGGAAAATTCATCGTCTACTCACTTATAGAGGAGATGGACGCTACTTAGAAGATGTAGAAGACCTAGTCCAAGGATATAACAACAGTTTTAATAGGTCAATTGGAATGAAACCTATTGAGGTTGATTACGATAATCAAGAAGAAGTTTGGGTTCGGTTAAATGAGTTCTCACCTAAACGATGGTTAAAGAAAACAAGAGTAAAGTATTCACCAGGTGATCATGTTCGGATTTCGATGGCCCGTAGTAGCTTTGAGCGAGGGTTCACACCAAACTGGTCAACCGAGATATTCACCATAAAAGCAGTCAAGGCACATACCTCACCCCCTGTCTATACACTGGAAGACCTAAACAAAGAAGGAGTAGATGGAACATTCTATGCACAAGAATTGCAACATGTTAACTTACCTAAAATCTTTAGAGTTGAGAAAGTAATACGTAAGCGGAGAAGGAGAGGAAAAGAAGAGAGTTTCGTGAAATGGAGTGGTTATCCCTCTTCATTTAATAGTTGGATAGATTCTAGTCAGTTTGTGTAAAATCAAAGGTAGTACAAATTCAATATGTAAGTTCAGTTTTGCTCACTCTCAAAGATGGCCTTCAATGTCACACTTACCTCAAATGTCCGCATCGGTGGGAGTGACACAAACACCAATGCTCACTTCATTACGAAGCTAGCCAAGACATTGAAGCTTCACTCATCTCAGTGGGAGGTTGGGTTACTTGACATTCAGTACCCCGCATCCTGGAGAAATGTAGAAGATGGCTATGTAGTGGTTACGAATACAAAAGATGGAGTCGAACGAAAATGTGAAATCAGGAGTGGAAGGTATGCTTCCATGGGTGAACTTTTGAGTGAGATCAATAGAATACTAATAAACTACGACTTAGAAAAAGTAGTGAGCTTTTACTATGATAGTCTATGGAATGAAACTTTCCTCATGTTGAGAGAACAGGAACACTCTGTCATGATGTCACGTGATGTTGCGTGGGTGTTGGGATTCAAGCCTGATGTAGAATATGCTGCGGAAATCAACAGGAGTCAAAACCCTCCAGACATCAATGCTGGTTTTACATCCCCTCTATGTCTACTCCTCCGTAGTCTCACCAAGACATGTTGGAGATAGTCTAGTCCCCCTACTTCGCACAGTTCCTATAACAGAGAGTGAAAGAAATAGCACCGTTTTCTTTGAGTTTTCGAATGTTCAATACTCTCCAGTGTCTAATACAAGCACAGACCTCATCGAGGTAGATATAAGACGTGATGACGGAGGAAGGGTCTCATTTCGCAGTGGAAAGGTTGTGCTGACGGTTCGTTTCAGACCGCGTGGAGAGAAATAGTACAGACAGAGAAATAACATGGTCCCTCGCATAGTTCCATATTTTCCTGATGAGTCAGGTGAGATGTATGAAGACTATTATGCAAACCAGGTGGGAGAGGGAATGAGTGTGTACAGGGGAAAACCTATTATGACGGGTAATGGGATCGGCTCACTCTTTTCTGGACTGGCCCGAGGGGTCCTTCCCATGCTAAAGAATGGTGCCAAAACTATTGGGAAAAAGCTATTGACTACTGGAGCTTCGGTTCTGGGAGATGTAATCAAGGGAGAAAACTTCAAATCTTCTGCAGCAAAACGTTTTCGTGAAGCTGGTGGGGATCTTCTAGGTGATGTAGAAGACGAACTACGTGAACCACCCGCCAAACGTGCACGAGTTAGTCAAAAGTCTACAAAGAAAAAACGTAAAGGAAGAAAAACAGTTTTTGACTAAATGAAAGATAAATATATAATCCACACCTAGACTCACCACTCCCCACTCTTAGACAAACGTTTGTAGGAGCAAGTACTAGATGGAAAAACTCTCACACTATCGAACATGTCCGTCACACATCGAGCCATCTCTCTCTCCAAGGTTTCTGAAGACTCTCCAGACACGGTTGACTCCAGTTTTGACTTATTTGCCACTCCGCCAACTCATACTAGCGTGCTCAGAGGTGAGTGGGTACCTTTGGCTCCTGTTACGGACTCCCCTGATGGTACTATTGAATTTAACATCCCACTCGCAGACGAACTCTACACAGATCTATCAAGGTCTTACTTACACACCACAGTAAAGGTGAGCAAGGCTGATGGAAGCGTACTACCTGCGGAAGAACAACTAAAGGTTGTTCCAGGAGACAATTTTATGCACAGTCTCTTTTCTTCTGCCACTGTTCAACTGGCTGGGCAAGATGTTGAGTATGAACCAAACTATGGACATAGAGCTTATGTCGAGAATCTCTTAAACTATGGTAAAGATGCTAAGAGCTCATATATGAAAGTTGGGAGTGGGTGGATGGAGGATGAAGGAACTGGAGAAGACTATGATGGTATTCCTCCCGAAGTGATTGAAAAAAGAAAGAAACTTATAGCCACAAGTAAAGAGATGAGTTTCTATGGGAGACCTAGGTTGAGTATGTTTTCTCAAGGAAGACTTATTCCACCAGGAGTTCGCTCTCGCCTTACTCTACAACGTGCTATTCCACAAATGGCCCTCTTAGCAGAGACAGACAACCCTGCAGGAGGGGCGAAGATTTCTATAACTAAGACAGAAATGTGGATTCGATGTGTACAAGCCAATCCAGCATTACAAAAAGCACAAATGGATGTTTGGGTTGTGCAACAAGAGTCTATAAAACTACCAATTGACCGAATAAAAACTCATTTCCATGTCATCCCTGCTGGACACCAGTCAGTGAGAGTAAACTTTGATCAAGCGGGACAGAAGCCAAACAGAGTCTTTGTCGGACTAGTCAACCATACTGCAAAGAGTGGAACGTATAAGCAAAATCCCTTCAAATTCGGACATAACAATCTAAGTTCATTAGAACTACTAATTGATGGAACACCGGTGACCCGAAGATATGAACCAAACTTTGCAAGTGGAAAGTTTGCTCGTGAATTCATGAATTTGTTCACTGTCACAATTACATCCGATGCTGACACAGGGAATGAGATCTCCCCTAGCAAATACAAGTCCTGCGCTGCTCTCTACGCCTTTGACATTTCAGGAGATTTGTGTGATGACAACTTTTACTTGTTATCAAATGGGAGTCTATCTATTAATCTAGCATTTGCTAATCAAACTCAAAATACACTTGGACTGTTTGTATACGAAGAAAAAGATGACATTATCTACTTGAATGCAAATCACGAAGTATCTATGGTAGCCGGGATGATGTAAAAAGAATGGATACATTCTCAATCTCGAATATTCTATCTGATGATAAACTCTCATCAACCTCCTTTAGAGGGGTTATGCCAAGGGATCACTTCTTAGACTCCTTCTCCCCATCTGGATCTTTTGTTTTCAACACTCAAACAAGTGAGAAAAGTGGCGAGCATTGGATCTCTGTTTTTTCGAATGGAAAAGAAATAGAGTATTTCGACTCCTATGGACTCCCCCCTTCTATTTATCCTGATGTGGGTAAGATGTTACAACAATGGGGAATACCAATAGTATGGATTGGAGAGTGTCTACAAGAAGAGAGTACTAACTTGTGTGGAGACTACTGCATCTTGTTCTGTCTCCTTCGAGCTCGAGGGTGGAGTATGGAGGGAATAATTACACGGCTAAGCAGAGTAGAAGGAAGAGTTCGAGATCATTCTATAAGAGCTCTATTACAACGTTTATACTATAATAAAAGAAATAATACTTTCCCACTCACAACGCATGTAAACAATATTATGCTTTTTTCACCTTTTCACTTTGACTAGAGAGAAATACTTCACCTTACTTATAATTCGTTTTTATACTACTATAACTAAAAAAAAGAGACCAATAGTTTTTATCTTACCTGCATTCTTTTTTTTTTCTTTGCTTTTTAGATTTCTGCTTGATTCTTGATTCTTTTATTTTTTCTCTATTTATCTTCGTAATAAAACAATACTACTGAAGAAAGCTGCATCTTTTCTATCTTGGAATAATACTCATCCATGGGTTGTTGTGGTCTCGCCCTTATCCGAGGCCTGCTCCGGGGAGGACGGAGAGTCCGCCATGTTAGAAAGATCCTTTCGGGCAAGACTCCCCACTCCTATTATTTTCCCCTTCTTCCGTGCCTCTTTTAACGCATCCACCTCTTCTTTCCTCTTCTGACTGCACTCTTCTTCTTCAATAATTCCATCCATTTGTGAGTCCGTTAAGCCCGCAAATAACTCTTCTTGGTTTTGGACTATGTTGTCAGTATCCATCGATAATGTACTATTGTAGTAGTGTAGCTGTACAGTAGTGATGTGCTGAACTTTGAATGCTGAGACTGTGATCCCACTCTCCCTTTATACAACTGCTCATTTCTTGACTCCTCCCTTTTTTTATCCAATCCCAATGTGACCCGATGCACCCCGATGTGAATCCGAAGCCTCCCGATGTGAATCCGAAGCCTCCCGATGCATCCCGATGTGAATCCGAAGCCTCCCGATGCATCCCGATGTGATTCCGAAGCTTCCCGATGCATCCCGATGTGAATCCGAAGCTTCCCGATGCATCCCGATGTGATTCCGAAGCTTCCCGATGCATCCCGATGTGATTCCGAAGCTTCCCGATGCATCCCGATGTGATTCCGAAGCTTCCCGATGCATCCCGATGTGACTCCGAAGCTTCCCGATGCATCCCGATGTGATTCCGAAGCTTTCCGATGCATCCCGATGTGATTCCGAAGCTTCCCGATGCATCCCGATGTGAATCCGAAGCTTCCCGATGCATCCCGATGTGATTCCGATGCCTCCCGATGCATCCCGATGCACCCCGATGTGAATTGACACATCGGGACACATCGGGATGCATCGGGAAGCTTCGGAATCACATCGGGATGCATCGGGAAGCTTCGGAATCACATCGGGATGCATCGGGAAGCTTCGGATTCACATCGGGATGCATCGGGAGGCTTCGGATTCACATCGGGGTGCATCGGGAGGCTTCGGATTCACATCGGGGTGCATCGGGAGGCTTCGGATTCACATCGGGAGGCTTCGGATTCACATCGGGGTGCATCGGGAGGCTTCGTATTCACATCGGGGTGGGGAAATGGTTAGACTCCGCCCACTGAATATTACTATTTAAGGTATGAGTTTCTCACTCTAGCAGTATGAACAATCAGCCTCTAGTCAACAGAGTGAGAGTAAACAGAGACAGCTACCTACTAGTCAGTGCCTGATCAGAGATGTCAACAAGTAGAACATAAGGTTAGTCTTAAATGGAGTAATTGGCAGCAATTGTGAAGTGTTTATTGTATAAAATGCTATCAAGCTAAAAAATAACTCACACCCTACTACTATATATTTTTATAGGGAGGCTAAACAATTTAATATATTACATAATGCTGACTTAACACATGCGCACAACCTTTTATTTATTCTATTGCTACTATTGTGAAAAGTTTATCTAATGTATAATAGATATGACATACTTTTTTTTAAATATGTGTCTTTTATTCTTTCAATTGTGTTTTAACACGTGTACACAATCTTTTATTCATTCTATTGTCACCATTGCGAAAAGTTTATTTAATGTATTATATATGCTGACTTAACACATGCACACGGTTCTTTGTTGTCAATACAATGTATATCATAGAAACAACCCTTCTTCCCATCAGTATATTTATAGCCAAGACTTTACACATTTCTTTATTAACAATGCAATGCACATCATAAACCAAGCCTTCCGTAGTACTTCTTCTTATCGCTGAAACCAAGCCTTCCGTAGTACTTCTTCTTATCGCTGATGAGAGCTATAGGCGAAGCGCAGCCGAATTCGCTCGCTTAGATCACAAGCTTTTCGAGTGGAGGGCGCAGGAGAAGCGGCGGGCCGCTGCCTAGTCGCTTGGCCCGGTGGATACAGGGCACCGGCGTCGCCTCCACGTGTACGGTCGGCGCCGCACGCAACGTGGGCGGACGCGGCTTGACCGCCTCAAACGATCGGTCGTTCGGGTGAGTGGGGGTTGCGGGGGGGGGGGGGGGAGAGTGGGCGGCGGTGGAGGAGGGGTGGCGGTGATGACGGTGATGGCGGCGGCGGTGGTGGCGGCGGCGGCGGTGGCGGTGGTGGCGGTGGCGGCGGTGGCGGCGGCGGTGGTGAGGGCGGTGGTGGCGGCGGCGGTGGCGGTGGTGAGGGCGGTGGTGGCGGCGGCGGCGGTGGCGGTGGTGCGGACGGACGAGGGCGGTGGCGGGGAGTGGGGGAGGAGTGGGAGGTGGGGGAGGGGGAGGGGAGGAGGGCGGGAAGGAGGGAGGGAAGGGGTCGTGGCCGGGTTCGGGGTCAAGTGTGCAAATGTTTTTTCGACCAATCAGAAGGGGGGATTTTGGGGTGACCTTGGCAAGGTCGTGTGCAAAGTTTTTGTGCTCTTCTGTGATTGGTTGAAATCGGAAATACCGGCTTGTGATTGGTTGAAAACAGGGGTCAATGAGTGCGTGTCTGTCTAGAAGTGCGCTGACTATACTACTATTGCGTATAAATCTTATGTAAATGTATGGTTATATAGGGCCGATGGCCCCCTATATGGTTATCCCTCTATATACATTTTGTATACTGCAATACTATCATAATGTGTGTGCTATTTTTGTAATATTCCAGACTTACGACTACCGACCCAGGGACCCTCAGACCGAAAACAATTTCAGTATATACATGTAGGGGGCTAACTTGCGTCATATTTTCAGCTGTCTATACTCTTATATATAAACAATAAACTGGCAAATGACAGCAAGTTAATCATTGTTCAGGGCAATCACTTCTTCAGGGCCTGTTAATCAGTCCCAAAACTTCTTGAGGGCCTGCTATTGGGTCCCAACACTTCTTGATGTAAGCAACAGTAACAGCAACAGTAACAGCAACAGTAACAGCAACAGTAACAACAACAGTAACAGCAACAGCAACTGCAACAGTAACAGTAACAGCAACAGCAACAGTAACAGTAACAGCAACAGCAACAGCAACAGCAACTGCAACAGTAACAGTAACAGTAACAGTAACAGCAACAGCAACAGCAACAGCAACAGTAACAGTAACCGCAACAGCAACAGTAACAGCAACAGTAACAGCAAAAGTAAGCAAAGTTTTAGTTTTAGTTGATGTGTGAATTTCCTTTTTAAAAAATATTTATCACACTTTTGTCGGAAGCCCTTTGTAACACATATACAGGCTTTCAAAGAAGAGTTTCCTTCGCCTCGTAATTATTGGTCTGACAATAGCAAGTCCAAAACTTGTAACCTTTCTCCATTGTGACAAATTAGTGTAAGACTGTTTGCATAAGGAAGTTATTTCCCCGTCTAGAGCCCAATTGCAATATCATATTAAAATTATTACATACTTTTTATATTTTTTTTTCTACAATAAGCTATAAATAAACTATAAGGTCAATTTCATTATTATACTGATTATCATTCAAAGAGCATAATAAAAGAACCGCACTCAGTATACTACACATGTCTATTTATCTTATGGTTCATCAACCTTTTGTGTGTGAATTATATGCTCATAACCCTAAGCACTAGCAGTAAGGTTTGGAAGTGTCAACAATCAACATCCTGAGACTACAATATAATATATAATTGCAGTTGAATTAAATGTTAGCTGAAGCCTGGAGTTATCTTCTCCCTTGAGGTAGTCTCGTATTCATAACAATATGTAATCCAACATCATTTTATTGCTTTTGGCTGAATTTTCACACATTTTACAATCTATTATACTCATATTGTTGGTATAAAATTGTAGTCTTATTTGCATGCTGAAATGTTATATATTACATAATGTACATGCATAATATTTACTATCACAAATGCATGTCCTACAGTAACATGGTACCCAACATTGCAGAATAGCCTTATCTTGAATATTTTAATGAAGTAGAGCATTGATCTCTGCCTAGAGACTTACAGTATCATTTAGCCCGGCTTAACATTCGCATGATAGAAAATGTTGTGGAAGTAGTGTCCGGAATTATTTTCTTTAAATATACATCAAGTGTACAGTAAATATTAATAATATAGGGATCAGCTTAACTATTCTAATATTGTTTCAACGTTGCCTGAGTTTTTTCTGAATTAATTAAATGGTCAATAATTGACTATTTAATAAATTTAGAAAAATTGGAACTAAGAAAACTGATTTCTTTTGATTGATTTGGTGTTGGACATGTCCCAAGACCATGTTCTGAAAATTTGGTCATGATTGCATAATTACTTCCTGTTTAAACTGAGAATGCAAACAACCTATCTGGCAGCCACTGTTCACACCCCAATAATGAATCAACCTACTTGGCATCAACCAATCACAATGCTTGATTTATCGTTAAATTGTATTGTACTTGAAGTGAATGCAGCAAACATGGGGCATGATAGCAGTACAATATAACGTTATAACAGAAAGCAAGTTAAAAGGTGGAAATAAATTATTTCCATCTTTTAACTTGCTTTGTGGAGTTATGTCACTGATATTGTTTTTATTTCAAGCAATATTATTATTTGCTATTAGAATGGAATTACTAGTTTTTAGTAGAAGTGGTTTCAGTTCAAATTGAGATGACATCATGTTAAATTGATTGTTAAACAAATCATTCGTTCTGAATAAACTAACGGAGATAATCATGTATTTTATTATCTCTGTGATCGTATTCTTAATTAGTAAGTTATGATACCTGTTTACAATAGCATACCCATATAAGAGCAGTAAAACTTTGGTAGAGTCAGTGCTAAACCTTTGATTGACAAATATTCATTGGTGGGAGGCCATCTATACTGTATATGAGAGCAAACACATGCATTTAATATGAACGCTGCACTCATGCTACATAATATATAAACTAATGAAATAATAATGTACTTTTGTATTTTAATCAGTGACAGTCATAGTAGTGCAGTAATTAGTTCATGTACAATAATGTAAATAAGCTAGAGAAATTAATGATTTAATGTTTTAGTTGCGTTTGGAAAACTTTGGAGTGATCTGAAAAATGAGAGGAAGGTAGGTGTAGTATTCTAGCTCATGAACATACCTTATTATGTGGTATTTTTATTAGTGTACAACAATGTACATGACTGTATATTATTATTACAACCATGTTCATCTGTACATTCTCTGTTGATATCATGGACTCATTGATAGCGTTGTGACTAAGATCTGGTCACTAGTATAAACTATGACTCATGGTTCACTTGATTTCCATAAAATACTTTATACTTTTTATATTCTAGATTCGTTTGGAGACTGTGGAGGGTTTAGAGAAGTAAGTTGGAGAAGTCACAACCATGGGTTAATGAACATTATTCAATGGCCACAGGCTATCAGCTCTTACGTACTAGAACCAAGGCTAGATAAGTATTATGGATTAGAAAGATATTTTGTTAGAGAGTAGACTAACATAAAAGGATATCAAAGGTTATTATACATGTATATATACATTGTGGTTAAAAGGTAGAGTGTTTGATACTATTCTTACTAGTAGATTAGGGTCTACACTAGATAAATAGCTAGCCACTTCTGTGTATTACACTCATAGACTATGCACCCATATATATGTTTATACAGTCTTGTAGTTATTCCATACAGTTTCAACTCAAACAATATTACATCCTAGTGCTGGTAAACAATACATAGCATGATGACTCCTTCAGGATATTATTTTTGGTATACGAGTGTGTAGCTACAAAATAGAGTTACAACTTATCAAATCCTGCTTCACCTCTAATACTACTTTTCTGGTATTCTTCTACAGGACATCAACTGGTAATGTTAGTAACTACAATATTTCAGATAATTCTAGCTTTCTAGTAACCTCTCAATAGTGAAGTAAGCTATCTACTTAATAGGGTCAGCTGTGCTAAGCACCGAATGTGTGATCATTGTCCCAAATTCAACCTGTTGGATACAGCTTAATGTAATCGTCATAGAAAGTGACTAACCTTCTCTCATTGGATCAGTAGAAAAGGGATTTTTATACCTGGATCATAGTGGCAATGTAGAAAGTTTAGCTGCCTGTCAGTTTACTCTGAGTGCAATTGACTCAGTGGATGACTTGTGTCTGGGTGTTTTCTTTGTTCAATCCATAATTATGCAGTGAAATTACTAATTTGAATGTTTCTATTCACAGGCAGGTAGATGACTTGAAGCAAAGGTTGGAAGAAGAGGTGCGCAATGACTTCATTAACATAAAATCATATCTCAGAATTATGCATGAAATAGTAATGCTAAGTATTCTACATGTATCTTTTCTGTATTTATCTATTGCACATCTAGTGACTTGATTTACCAAATTAATGCAAACAACACATTTATGTGCATGTAGTAGAGTTGTAATACTTTTTCACGACAGAAGGAGAAAGGAAAGAAGGAGAAAGAAAGCCATCAACGATTATTGCGACAATACCAAGTGAATGCGTAAGTATTTCATGAGATTAGACCAGCCTTTCCGTGCTACTCTAATGAATTATATGTATTATAGACAAACAGATACGCTACTCGTCGATGCCTTCATTTGGTGTATAGCAAATAGTTGGCATAATTTATCATTACTGTAATTGTACTTGATAAATATGCCTCTCTGTTAATCTGATGTATGAATAGAAACTCTAGTATAAGTTTGCTTGATTAAGAATCCAAAACATATAATGTTACCAATAAACTATTTCAGGGGAATTGACGCTGATATATTCGAATCACAGCTAGATGAGGTAAATAATGATACCAATGTTCCAAACATACGATGTACATAAATATTTGTTGTCCAGCTTAACAAAATTCATCTAGGACTTCTCTGGGGTTGATGAGGCCATCTATAACTACACGTAGCATGTATAGTATTCAACATGTTTTCATGTCTAATACGAATATAGATTATATAATGTATTTTTAGCAAGGAATTTATCTTTGAGCAGTCAGAAACTTGTTTTAAATCCATGTGTGAGGTCTTCGAATGGTCACGTGGTGATCGAGACGCATGCGCGTTGATTGGGACAGCAGCGAGTGGACTGCGGTCAGTTGCACAAACGTATTTGTGCGGAGTGGAAGTCTCGCTGTGTCTGTGCTCACATTCAATTATTATTATTCAACCGTGTTGTGCTCTGGTAGCCAACGCGTAGGTGGCGTAGGTGGTGGCTAAGGGGAGGTCGGAGAGCCATCGTGAAGCAGTTTGGTACTGCGTATTTATCATTATCTCTTTCCTTACTGTAACTGTGCTGTTCAGTAAGCCAACAAGCTATTTCGGCTCTTTTTCTTATTTAATTAATTGTTTTTCTCCACTTATTTAATTACGTTATTGCATTTTGTTTTGTTTTCGTTGTTAATAATGAGTAAGCCTGGCTTAAAAGATGAGACTTCTGGTGAGTCGTCAAGCCAGCCAGAGAGGGAACCCACCACTCTGTTGGTGGATGCTGGCACGCTTGCCAGCGTGCTCAATCAGGCACGTGGTCCGATTTTGGACCGAATCAGGAGACAAGTGTCTCAGTTTACTGGCGATGGGTCAGTAGACGTGGCAGCGTGGCTGCGTGAGTACGAGAGGTACTGTGGGTTGGAGAGAGTGTCTCCAACCGACCTGCTAGCATACATGCTGGGGGGCAATGCTGCTCGAGTGTACGGACGGATGATGGTACACGAGGCGTCTAATTGGGACGTCGTGAAGGCTGTGTTAACAGCGGAGTACGCCATGCCTCGGCAGGAGGCTTGGCGTCAGTTTGTCAACCTCGAACTCCAGGAGGGAGAGTCGGTTGACGTGTACCTCGACAGGCTGGAGAGGTACGCTGGTAGACTGGGGCTGTCCTCTACAGACCTTAGTTTTCGGATTAAGTTCATAGAGGGGCTCCCAGCCTCAGTCTATGAGTGGGCGGTGACGCACGAAGGTGCGTACACCGTCGACTTTGGGGCGCTGTTGTCCCGGGTGCGAGGGAAGCTCGCATCGAGGAGGGCAGTGGGAGGGCGTGCTGGATCAGCACAGCCGTCTGTCACTGCCGCTGCTACTGCTTCGGGTAAGCAGACGGGGAGCACTGCTAGTTGCTTCCGCTGTGGAGGTCCACACCGGGTAAAGGAGTGTACCGTGAGTAGGCGGGCCTTCTCCGGTAAGCAGCCTTCGAAGCGCTCTTCTGGCAAGAGGGCAGGGTGTTTTCGGTGTGGCAGCACCGATCACTGGGTGCAGGAGTGTCCTGCACCGAAGCCGCCAGCAGCGGCTGCAGGGCTGGAGGATAGCCAGTCGGGTTTTCACGGGGAGGGTGCAACTCGGGGCGCCGCATCCTCCGCCATGGACACCAGCAACTAGGCGTTAATCGCCGAGCACCTCGCTCCTCAACAACGAGTGAAGTGCTGAGCGGTGCATGCGTACCGCGAGATAGCCTGGCGCTGTCGGGGGCCACTGGTAAGGCTACAACTAGTAGTCGAATGCCAGTCATTCAGGCCGTTCTGAACGGTCGTTGTTTCTCGTGTCTGGTTGACACTGGAAGCGAGCGGACTCTGGTCAGTCCGCGGGTGGTGGTGGGAAAGGCCCTAAGGCAGAGTCGGCCTTTGTTAACGGCTGATGGCAAGGCCTCTAACGTGAGGGGTTGTTGTCGGGTTATCATTGGATTGCACGGGCACTGTTTTGATGTCTCTGCGCCAGTGATGAATGAGTTGGGCAATCTGGGAGTTGATTGCTTACTTGGCGGAGATGTGATTGATCACATGGGTGGAGTCACTGTGCAGAGAGGCTCTGACTCGAAGTACTCGGTTCGCTGGGGAAAGTCTCCCTCGGGTACTTGCTGCAGGATTCCTGATCAGCGGAGTGACCATACGTCATTGGCTTGTGGAGCAGCCGGCAGTCGTTGTGGCGACACTAATAAGTCTCTGAGGGTTGAGGACCCCGACTTCTATGCCACCTTTGCAAATGGTCAATGGACGGTCAGCTGGCGGTGGTCTGGAGAATCTCCCAAGAAGCTTCAGTCACGTGTCTCTGAGTACAAGTGTGCTCAGGCGCCACATTTGCGTGAGCGTTATTGCGCTGAACTCGAGAGCTGGATCTCGAAGGGTTGGTTGAAACGGTGGGATGGGCCAGTCACAGGTATTATTCCATTACTGGCGGTGTTTCAACCAACAAAAGACAAGGTTCGTCCAGTCATGGATTACCGTGAACTGAATAACTATGTTGAGTGTCATACGGGCGATGACATGGTTGCTGTTTGTGGGGACAAACTTAGGAAATGGCGACAGCTGCAAGGGGAGCTCAAAGTCGTCGATCTAAAGTCAGCATACCTGCAGATACATGTCGCTGAGGATCTCTGGAAGTATCAGGTAGTTAGATATAAGGGTGTGAATTATGCCCTGACCAGGCTAGGTTTTGGCCTGTCCTGTGCACCGAGGATCATGACATCGATCCTTAGCAAGGTTCTCTCGTTGGAGGAATCTGTTCGCCGTGGAACTGATCACTATATTGATGATATAGTGGTTCAGGAATCTGTGGTCAGTGTTGAAAAGGTGCGATCGCACCTGGAGATGTATGGCCTTGTGACA
This sequence comes from Bugulina stolonifera, assembly GCA_935421135.1. Taxonomy (NCBI): domain Eukaryota; kingdom Metazoa; phylum Bryozoa; class Gymnolaemata; order Cheilostomatida; family Bugulidae; genus Bugulina; species Bugulina stolonifera. Next base: position 4,289,857 of record OW285190.1, on the reverse strand, counting down.
AAGGAGCCAGAGAGCCTTGATGGGGGCCGTCTGTTGGGAGTCGCGCTGCGACGGGGTTCTAGTGGATTTCTGGAGATGGCGAGAGGAACAGCTCTCACCGAAGTGAGTCTTGACCCGGGCAAATTAACCAAAAGGGAGCTGTTTTCCTTGTGTGGCCGACTGGTGGGACATTACCCGGTTGCTGGGTGGCTTCGTCCCCACTGTAGTTTTTTGAAGCGCCTGGGGTGCAGTGGTCCTTGGGACGAGCAGGTTGAGCCTGATGTTCGCACCCTAGCAGTAGAACTGCTAGCCCGGGCTAGACGGGAGGACCCTGTCAGGGGCTCCTGGATGGTGAACCCCGGTGGTTCTGTCACAGTGTGGACAGATGCTAGTTCTCTTGCCATGGGTGTGGCCCTGGAGGTCGATGGCAACATTGTGGAGGATGCGTCATGGCTCCGAAAGGAGTCTGATTGCATGCATATCAATGTTGCTGAGCTAGAAGCTGTGGCTAGAGGGATCAATTTGGCTATCGTGTGGGGATTTAAGGTCTTCACCTTAGCTGTTGATTCGATGACTGTTGTCAATTGGATAGCAAATGCTATTGACAAGCGCAGCCGGGTGCGCACTAAAGGTGCCGCTGAGATGTTGGTTAAACGTCGATTGGTGGTGGTTCGTGAGACAATCGCCGAGTACGGCCTGAATGTGTCGGTACGATTTGTACCTACGGTAGAAAATAAAGCTGATCGCATGACCAGGGTCCCGAAGCGCTGGCTAGAACATCGTGAACCGAGTGGGTCATCGGCAGAGGTAGCTGCTGTTATACTTACTGGGCAAGACCCCAAGGATGCAGTTTGGGCTGCACACCTGCCGCATCACTTGGGTGTTGATAGGACCCTGTATCTTGCCCGACAGATTCGTGGCGACCTGTCTCGCGAGCAAGTGCGTCGGGAGCTGATGAGCTGCGAGGCTTGTCAGTGCATCGACCCGGCCATGCGAAGTGAGAGCATGGTGCCTCGTGGAAACCTAGCTGTAGAGAACAACTGGTGTCGGGTTGCAGCTGACATAACCCACTATGGACACCAGGTGTTTCTCTCTATGGTGGACTGTGGTCCGTCGCGTTTTGCTATCTGGAAACGGTTGCCGAATGAGTCGGCAACGCAGATTGTTGCTCAATTGCGAAATGTAGTGATTGAGCGCGGGCCGTGGGATGAGTTGTTGGTGGACAACTCGACTGCGTTCCGGTCAGCGGCTGTAGAACAGTTCGCTGACGAGTGGGGTATTTCCCTGCGATTCCGAGCCGCGTACGCCCCGAGTGGCAATGGAATCGTGGAAAGAAACCACAGGACAATCAAGAGGATTGCGGAGCGGGGTAAGATTTCACCCGAGGAGGCTACTTTTTGGTATAACGTAACGCCTCGAAAGGAGACGGAAGCCAGCTCTGTTCCTTCCCGTGTGCTCTTCAGGTACCGCTGGCGAGTACCATTTGATGTCAGCATACAGAAGTCTGATGAAGACACTGAATGCAGTTTTTTTATTGGAGATGAGGTGTGGGTCAAGCCTAACCCGCCCTCGTGCACTAAACAGTGGCCACTCGGTGAAGTCACGAGTGTCGTGTCACGACATACGGTGTGTGTAAACGGCATGCCACGGCATGTGCGAGACATCAGAAAGCGTCGACGGGGCCATGATCTGGGATCAATGGCCGACAACCAGTGCACAGTCACAGATGACTGGACTGTATCTGACCGAGATCATTCCAGTGACCTGATGCCGCAGGCAGCATATCAGGATGCTACAGAAGCAGACAATGTTTCTCATGATCCAGTCGCTAGGCCAGCGTCGCCTCACAGAGTAGGTGACAGTGTCGAGGTGGCACAGCAGGAGGACATCGTTGAATCCCCTGTTCAGGAGGCCGAAGTGGCGCCTGTTCATGTACGGCGTTCGCAGCGGGCGCGACGGCGTCCTGCGCATTTGGACGATTATGTTACTTAACCAGTAGCTAACGTCGTGTGGTGAGCTTCTTGAGAAGCTGGGGGAGATGTGAGGTCTTCGAATGGTCACGTGGTGATCGAGACGCATGCGCGTTGATTGGGACAGCAGCGAGTGGACTGCGGTCAGTTGCACAAACGTATTTGTGCGGAGTGGAAGTCTCGCTGTGTCTGTGCTCACATTCAATTATTATTATTCAACCGTTTTGTGCTCTGGTAGCCAACGCGTAGGTGGCGTAGGTGGTGGCTAAGGGGAGGTCGGAGAGCCATCGTGAAGCAGTTTGGTACTGCGTATTTATCATTATCTCTTTCCTTACTGTAACTGTGCTGTTCAGTAAGCCAACACCATGAAAATACCAGTCCCTGACTGGGGTTTGAGCCCGGGGCCTTTACGGCATCTGATCGCCTAGCACAGCAGGTTGCTTAGCTGGTGTAGTGATAGCATGCATACATACACTGTACTATCTAGATTGGATTTCTATGAATCATGTGATTCTCATTCCGCAGAAAGAAAATGAGATTGAACTACTTAAGAAGGAGATCTGGAAAAAAAGGTGATTAACTGGCAATACCAGAGATGTGTGCAAGTTTTATTTTAGAAACTCAAGTTTTCATGGCCAACTCTTAGTTGTGACTCTTCAAGTTACAAGTCAATTCTTTCAGTGACAGATCAAAACTTTCAAGTTACGAGTTAAATATTTACATGTCCCCAGAAACTCAAGTTTTTGTCAAGTTATCCAAGTTAACTACAATCAAGTTTCAATTCAATTCTTTTCTTGTTTAACTCAGTCTTTTCATAGAGTTATTGAGTTATTGTTTAGCTTATGGTGAAATTTTGTTAGGAAATGGTGTTAGAAGTTCAAATTTCAAAGCAAAATGTCACAGTTTTAGTGTAAAATGTGTTATAATTGTGGTTGTGGTTGGTGGTTATAACTGTGGTCATTACAATTCACAGCTGCCCAATGAAAACTCGAGTTATTGAATATTTCAACATAATGATGTGTGAGTTAAGAGTCTTTGATCATAGCCATAATTTAATTACAATTCAATTTACAAGTTTTTGACAGCTGTATATTCAAGTTACAAGTCTTTATAATAAGCCATAAAATGTTGCTTGAATTAACTCGAGTGAGAGTCTTTAACTCGAGTATGGCATCTCTGGGCAATACTGTACAACTATGGGATGAGTTACAATTTATACAACATAGCTGTAAATGTTATGTAATATTATATTGATATACATGTAGATGTTGTTAGTAATAATTTTGCATGACGTATATATTGTAATTTAGCTTAACGCTTTAGTTCGAGCCGCTCTCTCTACCTACATGTATGCTATAGGGTGATGCATCTATACGGTTATCAACTCCTATGCTCACGTCTACATTTGTTCTACACCAACATGACAAGTTCTACATTTGTTCTACACTAGTATGACAAGTTCCAAGTTATATTGTTGACAAAAGGAGACCTAATCTCTTACTTGAAAAACGTAGACAATAATGTTAATATTGGTCATCTGATGAACTATTTAAATAGTAATCAGCTACTATCTACCTCTTGGTAGTGAAAATATTTGGTAGTATGAGCAGTAATATATTTAATGCAGTACAGTCCATTACAGACCGGTAGTACAGCAACTCCCTGGATTCAGTCAGTGCCTAGCTAAATTTCTAATAACCCATAAAGTGATCATGTGAACTTACTTTTTTTTCTCTCGCCAATCACATGTATCTGGTCTACTACATAATTGATCATCAAACAAGTCATGTAACAAAGAAGATCTGTTCCACTACAGACCAGTAGTTACTCCTTATATTCAGTTCTTTAGTTTATTGGAATTTTATTTACCTTCTGTTATGTTTTAAAAGTTTATTTTCTCTCCATTGGTTAAAACTATAGTGTCTTTGTTCTTGTTTATAGGAAAATGCGCTCAGTAGGAGTTGAAGCGAGGAGGGTAGAACTCAGAGATGTTTCAGTTGGAGAAGATGAACGCTTGTTGAAGGGAAATGGGCAAGTATTATATTGTAATGGTTTCTGTGATTTGGTGCGGTCGTCCTTGGACGACTATCGACCCAGAAATGAAGCGCCTATGAGTGGTAATAGGACTTCGCATTACATGAAAGATCGAGCGGTCTCAGTAGCCCAAATACTACCAAAGACGACCCATCTGATCTCAAGTCCGACCTTCAGACTATACAATGAAAGAGAGTGATCCGACCTAGTAGGCAGTTCGCAAGGCGAATGACCTGACAAAAGGAAGAGAAAGTCTCTGTATCAAGTATAGATGTGTCTTTATTGAAAGCCAAGTGAAGACTGAGACAATGAACAGTAAAACAGTGCCCTTTATATAGTATAAGGACTTCCGGCCGACATGACGTCGGGAAAAGACGACGTGTGGTCGTCCGGAAGTTGTGCAACAAGATGGCCGCCGGAAGCCCGACGGCCGACCCAAAATAGGTCGGGTTCTACAAAAGTTGCTTATAATGGTCCAATTCATGTACAAAATGAATATCAATGGATTCTGAGAGGTCGGGCCTCTGTACATGGGTATAAAAGGCATTAAAAGACTTAGATATAATCATACAATCATATATAACAACATGAGAGTAAAGTACAAGCAGATATATACATGTATGCACGCAATAATGAGTGTCAGATGTAAGATACGACTGGGCGTACCATCACATAGCCCCCTCACACTAGGTCATGGGTGTCTCTAGTGTCAAGTTAAGAAGGGTACGGTACAGTGTAGATTCTCTGGATACTATATCCAAGTCTGCTTGTACAAGCTGGAGTTGTCGGGGGTGGTTTAGATGCTGGTTGGCTAGTTCACGAAGAGCTATTTCTCGAGCATAGAGAGGTTCCAGGTGTTGGCGTAGAGTGTCCCCCACCTGTTGACGGCTGGCAAGGTAGTGAATCCGTGGCTTGAGTTCAGCAAGTTGTTGCATGAACGACGGATCCGGAGATGCAGGACATGTGGCATTCGGCTGAGTTAGTACAGGAGATGCAGGAGGTGGGGACTGGACGGCAGGAGAGTCTGGAGTGGCTCGGAGTAGGTCCCTGGCAGGTGTATAAGGAGAGCGGTGCGGTGAGACCTCTAGTGTGGGCCTGGACTGCAGTGGCTCGATCAGTAGAGTCGGAGAAGCTGTACAAGAAGCTGCACATGAGACCTTGGGTGGAGAGCCTTCGTAGAGAGGGCCTGACTGAGGAGCAGGCATACTCTTCCGTGGAGCAGGCCTTGTCTTCCAAGAGGGTAGACGTCCGCGTCGGCCAGGGGGGCCGACACTTACTGCGGAGGTACTAGCAGGAGGTCGCCAGAGAGAAGGTCCAGCAGGAGTGGTAGGCGACGAGGAAGAGGAGAAGGTAGCATCAGAAGGTGCGGAGTCGGGGGTCTGTTCTGGAGATGGGCTGTGCCGTCTCTTGGGGGGTCGCTTCCTTGTGGAGGAGGAGCTAGGCAAATAAACTGGTTTATTTGTCCCCGACTGTCCGTCCATAGTAGGACGACATGGTAGAAATGGGGGGGATCCTTTACGCCCCACCATTCCATGAGGGCCCCATAGCTGGGCCCGTCCGTGAGGAAGAGACGTTTCCCACAGATACTGGATCTCCGACTGAAGTGATGGCCTAGAGCATCACGGCTAACCGAGCTGCGTCCGCAGCGACAGTAGAAGCGGGCAAAGTGTTGCCAAATGTGAATGTTCAGTCTCTTGAGGGTGCCGGAGAAGCCACACTTTGCACATTTGAGGTTAGGTTGACTCCTTCTAGCCAAGTCGTCTCGGGTTTGTTGAGTGAAGGTACTAATCCATGGCTTAGTGGCTCCGGAATGCTGGGACGACTCGATGGGCAGCTTGTCAGTGAGTTTGTGCAGCTTAATTGTAGCTAACTTCAGGGTAGAGGTAACAGGAGGTGGAGTGGGTGGAGGCGTGCCGTCTGGCGTGAGCGTCTTCCGTAGAGGAGATGCATCTACAACACATAATTCATCTGATGTGTAGCCTCCGCCTTCTAACTCATGCTCTTTCCTGTGAGAATGTTCAGGGGAATTCTCCTCTGTCCCGACTGGTCTATGCCGAGTGGGGAGGGAGAGAGAATTCATGCCTGACAGTCTCACAGGTGTTGATTGTACCTCTAATTCTGGTTCGGTCCTTACTGGTAACACTGAGATTTGCTTACCTTCAGCCGTGAAGACAGGCTGATTGGAGTGATCCATACTAGGAGGAGTAGCCGTCTCGTCTGCACGAGAATGAGAAAGGATACGAGTGCTGCTATTAACTTCACCAGTGACACGAGGAGTGCAGGAGTTGCTACATGTGGGGATACATGTGCTTCGGTGAAGTGCTGGACGAGAAAGGACTACTCGTCTGTGAGCTGTCGTATTTATACTAGCCGAGGGATGAGCAATTGGCTCAATTGTAGGCAATGCCTCAGGCACATTTTCTTTGTTCGACTCGTCAAATAAGCGCGGGAACACGGCAATAGTTGCCTTCGATTGCTTCTTATCCGCTTTAGGGGACTTCGAGAGTTCGGCAATCTGTATCTTCGGCTGAAACTGTTCGGCAATGCTAGATTCCGTACAAGAGCGTTTTGCTTTGTGTACTTGAACTGCTGGCAGTATAGACTGTATCTCCGTCGTTGGGATTATGTCTTGAGGTTCGGCTACGCGACATTTCGCGTCCTCTGGATCAGGTCGGGCTGTTGAAACTTGAACATTCTTCGAGAGGTTCAGAGGTAGCTCTCTGGTTTGATCCAGCACGGTTTGCTCCGTGTCGATCCTCAGGCCGCGGACTTGGACTGTAGTGTCTGGCAGTTCTACACACGATAAGTCGTCCGTCGGGGCATACTGAATTTGGGCGGGAATCAATTGCTGATTAGTGTCGGATCTGGACGTGGCCAGATCCTGTTGATCCTTCTGAGTTGAGGATAGGTCGGGTTTACCTTGTGAGGTTTGGTCCGACGGGGCGGGACATATGAGTCGTCCTTTCAGCCTTGGGGGGTGATCTGTGGTCACTTCGGATGTGTTCGGCTTTGAGTGGGGTCGTTTCTTGCCTGGTGTTGGCCTAGTGGGTTTAGGTTCATCCACTGTGACGGGTGTAGGTGACGCCGTCGGCCTGGAGTGTGATGGGCTAGTTACCCGTGGGGTTTTCTGTTTGGAGTGGCTACTCTTGACTTTAGGCTTAGTGGGTATAGGTTCTTCCACTAGGACGGGTTCTGATGTGTCCGTCGGCCTCAGTGGACGACCATTGTGGTTTGGTCCACTCTTCTTGGGTTTGGCCGCAGTAGGAATGGGTTCATCTACTGGGACGGGTTCTGATGTATCCGTCGGCCTTTGTGGACGACCATTGTGGTTTGGTCCACTCTTCTTGGGTTTGGCCTCAGTAGGAATGGGTTCATCTACTGGGACGGGTTCTGATGTATCCGTCGGCCTTTGTGGACGACCGATGTGGGGTGGTCCACCTTCTCCTTGCTGGGCTCCAGTAGGAATGGGTTCGTCTACTGGGACGGGTTCTAGTGTGTCCGTCGGCCCGTCATCTGTGCCTTGACATTTCTGTAGGAGGGTATGTAGGGCTTTCCGTAGGAGGTCGGCGGGAAGCTCCTCTTGTGGCTTTGGGGGGTTGGCCTTGCCACCCTTGTTACTCTGGAAGGCCGTTCCGGTTTCCAGGGCTTCCTCCATATCGTCGGGCTGTAACCATGTGTAGTACCAGCGTAGGCCACGGTCGTGGACTGAGAGGCAGAACTTCTCTACAGCCCACTCTTCCAAAGATGCAGGGGGTGCTCCTTCAAAGGCTGTTGCCATCAGTCTACGGATGAGAGCCGCATAGTCTCTGAGTGACGTGTGGGCTGGCTGTTCCAGGGTGGACAGCTTCCATCGGGCTTCTCTGGCAGATAGTCCATACTGTTCCCTCAGTCGGGAAAATATCTCTTCGACTGATCGGGGTCGGCCGCATTCTTGTGCGGGCCCGTGTAGGGCGGCTCTAAGCCGTATGAGGCGTGCTCTGTCATTCCAGTTGCAACGCTCTGCCATAGCGGTGAAGTCTTCTATGAAGAGTTCGACGTCCTCTTGTCCGTTGTAGCTGAGTGTTTTGAGGTCCTGCTCGGCCTGGTACATTACCTGCTGAAGCAGGTTCCTTATTCGGTCCATGTCGGTAGGGTGTCGGGTAGTGAGTAAAACTGCTTTGGTTTGTTAGGCCGTGTCGGCCTAATGGTCGTACTGAGTACCGTCAATCTGTTCTGGATCCGAGGTCGGTCTTTGATTGAAGATCCGGCGTAGGTCGGGCTACATCCAGCGGAACCACGAGAATTATGGGTGCACTTTAGCGTTTGTCACCTTCTCGTATCCAAGGTTCCCGGGTCCGAGTCCTAAATCGCCGTAGAAGTATTGAAGAATGAGGTCGGCCGGTCACCCGAGTCCGAGGTCACCTTCCTTCTCTTCGTATCGTAAGAGTACGACCTTAGAATCCCACCGCTGCCACCAATGTAATGGTTTCTGTGATTTGGTGCGGTCGTCCTTGGACGACTATCGACCCAGAAATGAAGCGCCTATGAGTGGTAATAGGACTTCGCATTACATGAAAGATCGAGCGGTCTCAGTAGCCCAAATACTACCAAAGACGACCCATCTGATCTCAAGTCCGACCTTCAGACTATACAATGAAAGAGAGTGATCCGACCTAGTAGGCAGTTCGCAAGGCGAATGACCTGACAAAAGGAAGAGAAAGTCTCTGTATCAAGTATAGATGTGTCTTTATTGAAAGCCAAGTGAAGACTGAGACAATGAACAGTAAAACAGTGCCCTTTATATAGTATAAGGACTTCCGGCCGACATGACGTCGGGAAAAGACGACGTGTGGTCGTCCGGAAGTTGCGCAACAAGATGGCCGCCGGAAGCCCGACGGCCGACCCAAAATAGGTCGGGTTCTACAAAAGTTGCTTATAATGGTCCAATTCATGTACAAAATGAATATCAATGGATTCTGAGAGGTCGGGCCTCTGTACATGGGTATAAAAGGCATTAAAAGACTTAGATATAATCATACAATCATATATAACAACATGAGAGTAAAGTACAAGCAGATATATACATGTATGCACGCAATAATGAGTGTCAGATGTAAGATACGACTGGGCGTACCATCACAATATTGTAATGTTTTGAGTCCAGTTTGAAGTGATGTTAAACTTACCAATGACTGAGAATCTGCATTCACGTAATACTGCTGTGAATAATACAAAACTATTAAATACAATGTGTGGTTTTTGGCGATTGAAAGAGTAGCAACTTTCTAATATATTTATGCTGCCACATGACACGTTTCTACTGTGATCACATGACATGCTTGTGCTGATGTCAGAGGCTGCTATGGTGTTCTAATGTTATCGTCACATGAAAGCTCTAACCAGTTCATTATGTGTGGATTCTTTGTTCATCATTACTTCACATCAACTTTCTTTCCATCTATATATCTTAAGAGATGTACTTCTAGATTGCCAATCAACAAAGTATTGGCATATGCTATATTATTTATAATTCTATGTACATGTATGTAGTAAGATGGTCCTACTATGCATTATAATTAGACATGTACATAGACTGTTTCCTGCCATAACTTATACTGTAACTGCAATGAGAAAAAATTACGAAATTAGCAAATTAGATTCATTTCTTTAGTATATTGGAATTTTATTTACCTTCAGCTTTATTTTAAACGTCTATCTTTCATTGGTTATAAAAATAATGTTTTTGTTCTGATTTCTAGGAAGATGTGCTCAGTAGGAGTTGAAGCGAGGAGGGTAGAACTCAAAGATGTTGGCTCAGGGTCAAAAGCAGATGGATGCTTGTTGGAGGGAAATGGGCAAGTATCACACATGTATTTAAGATTTACCTGACTTATACAAGACATGGAAGTTGGTAAAGGCTTTCTAACTCACATCATGTTGACTTTCTATACTCTATGTAACCCGTAATTACAAATTGATCTGCTCATGTACATGTAATTCTACCGTTTGAATAACAACATTATTTCACTCAAAATTAAAGGTGACTTTTGCTCACTAGTAAATGCAATGATTTTTTTTGGAAGGAAGTGGGGGGGGGGAGTTGTGCTGTCATCTTGTTTTTTTGTTTTGTTGCTGTCGTGGCACTTGGCTATCCTATTTAACGGACCTCAGAAGTTTGCAACTTGTATGAGCGACAGGAGCTGGGCTCTGAGTGGAAGAGCTCACCTTCCACAACAGGAGTGCATGGTCAGTGCCCACTACATCAACCTGCCACTCCAATGTGGTCACATACCACGCCAGAATCTGGCTTCTCTTTGCGAATCAGGGCAGAGGTGGATCTTTAACGTCCGTGTTTTTGATGTAGACACTAAACGGGACCTCCCGCATTTTTATACGCCCTGATCCGAACAGGCGTAGCAAGAGTTAAAGGCTTGCTGAAGGCCTTTGCCAGAAATAACACAGCTGGGGGTTTGAACTCACAACCTCTCGGTTTGTCTGCATGTATGCCACCTACTGTGCTACACTGACACCCTCACTTGTCTAAAATGAAGAGCCTATGAGTCAAGCTAGGCCTTCTCATTGCACAAAATCGATCAACCGGTACTAGTAGTCAAATAACTACTCAAGACAACCCATATGGTTTCAAGTCAATGCTTGTTTCCTATACTGAGAAAGAGAGTGATCTGACCTACATGTAGAAAATGGTTCGGGAGGCAAGGTCGAAGACCTTGACAACTGGATTGACCTATTTGCAAACTGAAAGTCTCTGCATATAATCATAGATGTGTCTTTACTCAGATCCTAGCATGAGCTGAGACAAAGAACATACATGTAAAAACAATGTGCATTATTTATATGATGTATTTTTAGCAAAGAGTTTATTTTTGAGCAATCAAAGATTTGGTTCAAATTCATGAAAATACCAGTCCTGACCGGGGTTTAAACCCGAGGCCTCTACGGCACCTAATCGCCTAGCACAGTGAACAGAACATGCTAACCACTACACCAGCTCAGCAACCTTGTAAAAGGAAGCTTTACCAGTGAGCAGTGACATGTTCTGAGCGAACTGCACACTGTCGGTGAAATTTTTCCAGATGTATAAAAGGAGATTGACGAGGAGCAAGTGTTTGTCATCAATGATCAAAGAAACAAGGATCAACGCGAATGTTGTAAAATTGGCCTGTCCCATTACAGTCCAGTAGTACCTGGATTTATTTTTCTAATTTATCATAATATTGTTATTCACCTTCAGCTTATTTTAAAAGTCTACTTTTTCTCCATTGGTTAAAATTACAGTGTTTTTGTTTTGGTTTATAGGAAGATGTGCTCAGTAGGAGTTGAAGCGAGGAGGGTAGAGCTCAGAGATGTTTCAGTTGGAGAAGATGGACGCTTGTTGAATGGAAATGGGCAAGTATTATATTGTAATGGTTTGAGTCCAGTTTGAAGTGATGTTAAACTTACCAATGACTGAGAATCTGCATTCACGTAATACTGCTGTTAATAATACAAAACTTTTAAATGCAATGTGTGGTTTTGGTGACGGAGAGGGTAGCAACTTTCTAATATATTTATGCTGTCACATGGCGTGGTTCAACTGTGATCACATGACACGCTTGTGCTGATGTCAGAGGCTGCTATGGTGTTCTGATTTTATCGTCACATGAAAGGTCTGCCCATTTTATTATGTGTGAATTATTTGTTCATCAATCCTTCACATCAACTTACTTTTCATCTATATTATATCAAGAGATGTACTTCTAGATTGCCAATCAACGAAGAATTGGCATATGCTATATTATTGATTATTATACGTACGTGTAGTATGTAGTAAGATGGTCCTACTGTGCACTATTTAATTAAACATGTACATAGACTGTTTCCTGCCATAACATATACTGTAACTGCAATGAGAACAAATTACGATATTCATCTTGTATTCTTGTATTTAGTGAAGCTGATGGAGATGACAAACAGGGAGGAGATGGAACTGCTATGGGAGGACAGAAGGTAAAGAACAAGAAGTAAGTATATCCATTAATGTTACAAATGATGTGTGCAGCTTATAGTTGCCATTACAACTGTAGTAACAGTTATACTGTGCAAAGTATTACAAATGCGAAATGATTTTATTAACATTTTCACTGCCAACATGTATCTGAGTGCCTCTCTCTCTCTCTCTTAGAATTTAGTATACATTGAAACTGTATGTTCATGTCAAAAGAACCTGTTTTATGTATTCGGTGTAGTACATACAGTATATTTAAAATATTATAATAATTATTTAGGAGAAGAAACAGGTTGAACAAGCTAATGTGCTTTAGGAGAAATGAATAAGTGGTCTGGTGGTGACTTGTATGAACACGGAGATGTCGTCTATGATATACATTCTATCTTATAATATATTACTTCAATATTACGCTAATTAATGGTAATGAATTAAATATTATTACACAATAAATTATTGAATAGATTTACTTCAGTTCTTATCCTACAAATACTGTACAGAATGTGCATCATGAACATAATATGATTGCGACACATACAGTGTATGTTGGAGTTCTATATCAGTTATCTTATGGATAAACACAACATAAATTATATAACTGTTTGTACTAAAAGAAATGTAGAATTTAACGTTTGCTATATAATTATTTGACGTTTCAACAAAAACATATGAATACACTAGGAGAGCTAATCGAGAGACCACCATGGCTCGTAAGACTGGATATTGTGGACACAGTTCGATATGATGTGAGGGCAAACCTTCGGGACAAAAGCCTCCTGGTCATTGGTCCAACCCACGTTCTAGTAGATAACTTACATCATTGCCCTATGACCGTTGACCAGCGCTAGACCACTCCTCCTCATTACTTCCTCTCGAGGGATGTCTTCTATGATTTTGTGAGACAGCAACTCTAAACTTGGTGTTACAGTAGAAGTGTATCGTGATACTGATATAAAACTTTGAAAGTCCTCATATAATATATTTGGACCTACAACTGTAAGTGGCAATTGCATATTGAAGTAATTTTTCATGTACTATGTTATAACCTGACAATTCAACGGTTGTGAGAAATTTTTGTCTCTTCGAATAAAGGGTGTGCTACATGTACACACAACCTCTACGAATATCACAGTTTTAAAAACAAGAGACAACGTTGCTAGGTACTATACAGAGGGTGCGTTTCTATTGTAAACAAAGAAGTTGTCTACTCATTAAATTAACTAAGGGTAAGAGTAGATAAATCTAAGTACTTAATGTAGCCTGTGAACCCACAGGAGATGGTTGTTTTTGCTGGTTTAGCTCAAACGGATGAACCTAACGTCGACCTAAGATCTACATGTACGTAATTAGCAGCGACAAAACAAGGGAAGACAACTAGAATGAATGCAGTAAGGACTCAATCATATGAAATTAGCGATGGGCATAACACAAAGTTTGATAGATGTATATAGAATAAAGTACGGTATAGCCGGAATATCCATTAATATACCTTGTTAGTATTATAATTGGTGCATAATTTGCTGAGCTATACCACAGATTTCTTTAATTTCAGTTATAAAACTATATTATTTACTAGTAGAATGCTATTACTAGTTTGTAGTGTATATTATCAATGCACTTTTGTATTTTAATCTGTGCTCATAAATAGTGCAGGTAATTGGTTCATGTACAATAATGTAACTAAGCTACAGACATCATCGGTACAGAAAATAATTATTAATGCTTTAGTTGCGGTCGGAAAACTTTGGAGTGATCTGAAAAATGAGAGGAAGGTAGGTGTAGTTTTCTAGCTCACAAACATAACTTATATCCGTGTCATTTTTATTAGTGTACAACAATATATATTGTTATTACAACCATGCTCATCTGTACATTCTCTGTTGATATTATGGACTCATTGATATCGTTGTGACTAAGATCTAGTCACTAGTATAAACTATGATAGATACAAGCATAAAATTTGTGTAATTTGCTAAAAATCTGTTTTGTGGCTTTATATGGATCCTATACATTCTATGTCACCTGTTATTCCAAATTTGTTGATGTAATTTCACAGCTCAAATAACAGGGTTTGAGTCTAGTTTAAAGGAATAATAAACTTACCACTGACTGAGAACCTACATTTACAAAATACTGCTGCGAATAATACAAAACTTTTAAATACAATGTGTGGTTTTGGTGACGGAGAGGGTAACAACTTTCTAATATATTTATGCTGTCACATGGCGTGGTTCAACTGTGATCACATGACACACTTGTGCTGATGTCAGAGGCTGCTATGGTGTTCTGATTTTATCGTCACATGAAAGGTCTGCCCATTTCATTATGTGTGAATTATTTGTTCATCAATCCTTCACATCAACTTACTTTTCATCTATATATTATATCAAGAGATGTACTTCTAGATTGCCAATTAACAAAGTATTGGCATATGCTATATTATTTATAGTTCTATGTACATGTAGTATGTAATAAGATGGTCCTACTGTGCACTATAATTAGACATGTACATAGACTGTTTCCTGCCATAACATATACCGTAACTGCAATGAGAACAAATTACGATATTCATCTTGTATTCTTGTATTTAGTGAAGTTGATGGAGATGACAAACAGAGAGGAGATGGAATTGCTATGGGAGGACAGAAGGTAAAGAACAAGAAGTAAGTATATCCATTAATGTTACAAATGATGTGTGCAGCTTATAGTTGCCATTACAACTGTAGTAACAGTTATACTGTACAAAGTATTACAAATGCGAAATGATTTTATTAACATTTTCACTGCCAACATGTATCTGAGTGCCTTTCTCTCTCTCTCTTAGAATTTAGTATACATTGAGACTGTATGTTCATGTCAAAAGCACCTGTTTTATGTATTCGGTGTAGTACATACAGTATTATTAAATTATTATAATAATTATTTAGGAGAAGAAACAGGTTGAACAAACTACTGTGCTTTAGGAGAAATGAATAAGTGGTCTGGTGGTGACTTGTATGAACACGGAGATGTCGTCTATGTAGACATTCTATCTTATAATATATTACTTCAATATTATGCTAATTAATGGCAATGAATTAAATATTATTAAACAATAAATTATTGAATAGATTTACTTCAGTTCTTATCCTACAAATACTGTACAGAATGTGCATCATGTACATAATTTGAATACGACACATACAGTGTATGTTGGTGTTCTATATCAGTTATCTTATGGATAAACACAACATAAATTATGTAAGTGTTTGTACTAAAAGAAATGTATAATTTAACGTTTGCTATATAATTTGACGTTTCAACAAAAACGTATGAATACACTAGGAGAGCTAATCGAGGGCGACCACCATGGCTCGTAAGATTGGATATTGTGGGCACAGTTCGATATGATATGAGGGCAAATCTTCGGGACAAAAGCCTCCTGGTCATTGGTCCAACCCACGTCCTAGTAGATAACTTACATCATTGCCCTATGACCGCTGACTAGCGCTAGACCACTCTTCCTCATTACTTCCTCTCGAGGGATGTCTTCTATGATTTTGTGAGACAGCAACTCTAAACTTGGTGTTACAGTAGAAGTGTATAGTGATACTGATATAAAACTTTGAAAGTCCTCATATAATATATTTGGACCTACAACTGTAAGTGGCAATTGCATATTGAAGTAATTTTTTATGTAGGCTACTATGTTACAACCTGACAACTCAACGGTTCTGAGAAATTTCTGTCTCTTCGAATAAAGGGTGTGCTACATATACACACAACCTCTACGAATATCACAGCTTTAAAAACAAAAGAGACAACGTTGCTAGGTGCTATCCAGAAGGTGTGTTTCTATTGTAAACAAAGAAGTTGTCTACTCTTTAAATTAACTAAGGGTAAGAGTAGATAAATCTAAGTGCTTAATGTAGCCTGTGAACCCACAGGTGATGGTTGGTTTTTGCTGGTTTAGCTCAAACGGATGAACCTAACATTGACCTAAGATCTACGTAATTAGCAGCGACAAAACAAGGGAAGACAACTAGAATGAATGCATTAAGAACTCAATCATATGAAATTAGCTATGGGTATAACACTAAGTGTGATAGATGTATATAGAATAAAGTACGGCATAGCCAGAATATTCATTAATATACTTTGTTAGTATTATAATTGGTGCATAATTTGCTGAGCTATACCACGGATTTTTTTAATTTCAGTTATAAAACTATATTATTTACTAGTAGAATGCTATTACTAGTTTGTAGTGTGTATTATCAATGCACTTTTTTATTTTAATCTGTGATCATAAATAGTGCAGGTAATTGGTTCATGTACAATAATGTAACAAGCTACAGACATCATCGGTACAGAAAATAATTATTAATGTTTTAGTTGCGGTCGGAAAACTTTGGAGTGATCTGAAAAATGAGAGGAAGGTAGGTGTAGTTTTCTAGCTCACAAACATAACTTATATCCGTGTCATTTTTATTAGTGTACAACAATATATACTGTTATTACAACCATGCTCATCTGTACATTCTCTGTTGATATTATGGACTCATTGATAGCGTTGTGACTAAGATCTGGTCACTAGTATAAACTGTGACTCATGGTTCACTTGATTTCCATAATATACTTCTACTTTATTCCACTTTTTATATTCTAGATTCATTTGGAGACTGTGGAGGGTTTAGAGAAGTAAGTTGGGGAAGTCACAACCATGGGTTAATGAATATTATTCAATGGCCACAGGCTATCAGCTCTTACATACTAGAACCAAGGCTAGATAAGTGTTATTGATGAGAAAAATATTTTCATAGAGAATAAACTAATATAAATGATGCTAAAGGTTAATATATACGTGTAGATTTAAGTGTATAACCCCTGCTGGTAGATTAGGGCATATGCTAGATAAAGAACTAACTACCTCTGTGTATTACACACATAGACTATGCACCCATATACAGTGTATATGTTTAGACAGTCTTGTAGTTATTCAATACAGTTTCAACTCAAACAATATTACAACCTAGTGCTGGTAAACATTGCATAGCATGATGCCTCGTCGTGGATGTATGTGTTGTACACATGCATAGCTTTAAAATGACAACCACTGGTCACAGTGTTACACCTTATCAAACAAGACATCCTCTATCTGTCCTACTTTAAACTGTTCCACTACAGTCTAGTAGTAAATTCCTAGATTCATTTCTTTAGTGTATCATAGTGTTATCCAGTTTCCACTTTATTTTAAACGTCGACTCTGCATTGTTAAAAATTATGGTGTTTTTGTTCTGGTTTATAGAAAGATGCGCTCGGTAGAAATAAGTACTGAGAAGCATGTGGTAAAAGATGTTTCCGTTGGCTCAGGGACAAAAGTAGATGGATGTTGGTGTAAAGAAAATGGGCAAGTATCAGATTTCACATGACTGTACCAATCATCATTCTGTACAGTTTGAATAACAACATTATTTCACTGAAAATTAATTAAAAATAAAATAAAATTTCTCACTAATGATCGAAAATCGTCATTGAATATAAATCTTTAGTGAATATATTATGCAGAATAACAAAATACATGTGCTTTCGGTGACAGAGAAAATTTTTTCATGACATAGAACATGTAGTTAGTTTGAAGCATCTTACACGATTATTCGACGAAAATCAATTGAGTAAAATGTTATATTTGTCCTTATCATGATATATAACTTACTGAATAATATGCATATTCATATGCATATACATGGGATATGTAAAAAGTTTGAGGCTAGGAAAGTGCTATTTAAAGGTTATTTGATAGATGTTCTGTTAAACGATCCCAGGCAAATGACCGTTGATGAAATTATTTCTCATGTTTAAAATGAGATTGATGCATAGAAAATGTTTGTCATCCATGATCAATGTAACAAGGATCAACATGAATGTTCTAAAATTGACCTGTCCCAATACAGACCCGTAGTACTGTAATGGTTTCTGTGTTTTGGTGCGGTCGTCCTTGGACGACTATCGACCCAGAAATGAAGTGCCTATGAGTGGTAATAGGACTTCGCATTACATGAAAGATCGAGCGGTCTCAGTAGCCCAAATACTACCAAAGACGACCCATCTGATCCCAAGTCCGACCTTCAGACTATACAATGAAAGAGAGTGATCCGACGTAGTAGGCGGTTCGCAAAGCGAATGACCTGACAAAAGGAAGTGAAAGTCTCTGTATCAAGTATAGATATGTCTTTATTGAAAGCCAAGTGAAGACTGAGACAATGAACAGTAAAACAATGCCCTTTATATAGTATAAGGACTTCCGGCCGACGTGTGGTCGTCCGGAAGTTGCGCAACAAGATGGCCACCGGAAGCCCGACGGCCGACCCAAAATAGGTCGGATTCTACAAAAGTTGCTTGTAATGGTCCAATTCATGTACAAAATGAATATCAATGGATTCTGAGAGGTCGGGCCTCTGTACATGGGTATAAAAGACATTAAAAGACTTAGATATAATCATGTAACTATATACAACAATATAGGAGTAAGGTACATGAATAAGTAATGAGTATAAACACTTGGAGACACGTACATAGACAGTAATTAATTGGTTTTAACATGCAATGCAGTTGAAGGTAAGTATACGAACACTAATTATGAGAGTGTGAGTGTCAGATGAGTAGCGCTGTAACAACTACTAGGCACTTTGGGTGCGGTGGAGCTTCGTCCGGGAGTTGGGGTCGTATACAAATGTCCTGTACCATCACAGTACATTCCTGGACTCATTTCTCTAGTGTATCATGTTGTTATTTTACTTTCAGTTTTATTTTAAAACTCTGTCTTTCATTGGTTATAAAAATAATGTTTTTGTTCTGGTTTATAGAAAGATGTGCTCAGTAGGAGTTGAAGCGAGGAGGGTAGAATTCAGAGATGTTTCAGTTGGCTCAGGGATGAAGTAGATGGATGCTTGCTAAAGGAAAATGGGCAAGTATAATAACGTCCATAATGCTTTACTGTCTTTATTATAATATTTTACATGCATTTAATATGGATGGGCTGGAAGCAGAGGGCAATAACACTACACTTTTTCTTGTAAACTGGCATCAAAAAGCTTAGCTGTTGTTTTTGATTTAAGGTGCTCAGTTAGTGAAAGTAGATCTCGCTTTTTATCGCGATCAATGCCAGGTGGGGACTCGTAAGCTCATAGCAGCACCTGATCCAAGCGTACTCTTCCACCACGCGAAACCTCTTGCCCTGATTTTCATCCTTACTTTTTTTGTTGCTGTCCAGTCACTTTTATGGATCTGTCTCTTACGGCTTCGTCTCTTTTCGGTAGTGCTGGAATCTGATGATGAACATGTTGATGAATTATTCAGAGCAAATGGGGTGATGTAGATGTAGGTGGTGATGTAGATGTCGGTGGTGATGCAGCTGTAGGTAGTACACTTTTTACAGTTGGTCCTTCTAACTCACTGTCATTAGAATCAGCAGAATCAGCTGCATGATCATAGTCTGGGTCTGCATCAGAGTCATCAGGTTGCTGTTCATCGACCAAATGTGTTAACTCTTGTTCTGTTGAGCTGTTCTCTACAATGTTTCAGAAAGTAATATACATATTTATACTATTACCCGATCTGCATACAGTGTACTGTTTCGGTGTTTAACATCTCATCAGTGCAGCTCAGAGCTATGCCTGGGAGAATACCTTAGCAATACTGTATATTTACAGTATTGCCGTATAGATTATTAATATCTATTCAAAAGGATGTACGGTGTATTATAATACATGTACATGTACATACACTGACTAACTGGAATTATAATCACCAATTACAGTATATTATACAAAGAATCATAGTGATTTTCGAATGAATTAGAACTTTTAATACTACATGACCATGTAGATAAAGTACTATATTAATGTTGTTATACTACCCCAAAAAATTAAGTATGAAATAATAATAAATATAATTTCATAATTAATTAATAATATAACAATATCTATTAATATGTACATGGAGATTGTACTTACCAACATATTGACAAAATTCTGTGTTATCAACATACACCAGTTTTCTTGACGTTATTCTCACAAACAGGAATACACAATATTGTAGACTTACTAACAGACAGCTGGCAGAAATAGAACTAACTACTGTACATACACTTGATAACCTGAATGGTCACTAACAGAAAACAACTACTTAGTTTTGAAACTCCCTCAAAAAATATAACAACCAATGAGGATAATATGACTGTGAGTCATCGCTTAATGCCAAACTGTTGTAAGTGGCTATTGCAACACTTTTGCACTCATGTTTTCATGCCATACATTGAGTCACCACAGTTTGATACTGAACATATGCAGTTCCAGGTCAAATATACAGTATATAGTTTTACTGTTGTGTAGTTGGTCATATGAAGAATAAAACTCTTGAAAAAAGTCAGAAATTGAATATTGTCAGTTACAACACTTTCGCTCTGAACCTACGATGTGCAGTAAATTCTAATTCTACCGCTCAAACAACAAAATTTGAGCCAAAACTGAATATATGCAGTAAATTCTAGTGAATAATACGAAATGGTTTCATAAAATGTTACTTTAGCAATGAAGAGGATTTGTAATTTTCTAACAACTGATGACAGGTGGTCGTTGATCCTAGTAAACATTTGTAATCCTCGTTTAAAGTATCATACCATGATTAGTTGACAGCAATAAACCAAGAAATACTATATTATTTTGTAATTGTCTTGGTATGCATGTACATGAACTATGTAATAAAAACCCTACCGATACATGGACATAGTAAAGGTTTTGAGGCTAGGCAAATGCAAGTTGAAGGTCATGTGGAAATCAAACTGTTTAAAGATGCCAAGCAAATTGCAAACAGGAATAATGAAATATTTGTATTTATTATCAGCTTAATTTTAAAGTCTGCTCTACATTGGTGAATTTATAGTGTTACTGTTCTGGTTTGTAGAGAGATGCACGCCGTCGGAGTCAGTGCAGAGATGCATGCAGTGAAGGATACACCAGTCATCTCCGGGAGAGAAGTAGATGAATGCTTGCTGAAGGAAAATGGGCAAGTATCACATTTAACAGAAATACGAGTATAAAATTTGTGTAGTTTTTTGTCATTTGATTCCATATGGATTTTCTGCATCCCATGTCACCTGTCATTGCAAGTGTCAGCAATGTCATTCTAAAGATTGAATAACAACGTTAGAGTCAAACTTTAAATAACTTTTTCTCACCAATGATTGAAAATCAGCAGTAGGTATAAAACTGTGGTGAAAAATACAGATAGGTTAAATACATGTACATGTGGGTTTTGGTAGCAAAGAGAGAATGTGCAATGTTTTAATATGTGATATAGCCCATGTAGCTGGTTTGGAGTATCATTGCACGTTTATTTGACAAAAATCAACTGAGTAATACTATATTGTATTACATGTAATAATAATATGCAGCTTGATAAGATTGCGCATATTATATGGTTTTAGTAAAGATTTGGAGGTTAGTAAAATGCAAGTTGAAAGCTATGTGGGAAATGTACTGTTTAACGATGCTGGAAGAATTCCTGTCGGAGAACCTGATGCTGAAAGCAAGAGGAATGTGGAAAAGCTGTCAGTCACAGGAACAGAGAAGCCTGGCTTTGAGTCCAGTTTGAAGGAATAATAAACTTACGAATGACTGAGAATCTGCATTCACGTAATACTGCTGTGAATAATACAAAACTTTTAAATACAATGTGTGGTTTTGGTGACTGAGAGAGTAGCAGCTTTCTAATATATTTATGCTGTCACATGACACGGTTCTACTGTGATCACATGACACGCTTGTGTTAATATCAGTGGCTGCTATGGTGCTCTGATTTTATCGTCACATGAAAGCTCTACCCAGTTCGTTATCTGTGAATTATTTGTTCATCAATCCTTCACATCAACTTTCTTTCCATCTAAATATCTTAAGAGATGTGCTTCTAGATTGCCAATCAACGAAGTATTGGCATATTATTTATAATTCTATGTACATGTACATGTAGTATGTAGTAAGATGGTCCCTCTGTGCACTATAATTAGACATGTACATAGACTGTTTCCTGCCATAACTTATACTGTAACTGCAATGAGAAAAAATTACGTTATTCGTCTTGTATTTTTGTATTTAGTAAAGTTGATGGAGATGACAAACAGGGAGGAGATGGAATTCCTATGGGAGAACAGAAGGTGAAGAACAAAAAGTAAGTATATCCAGTAATGTTACAATTAAGGATGTGTGTAGTTTATAGTTGCCTCTACTGTAGTAACAGTTATACTGTACAAAGTATGACAAATGTGAAATGATTTGATCAACATTCTCACTGCCAACATGTATTTAAGTGCCTTTCTCTCTCTCTTAGCATTTAATGTAACTGTATGTCTGTCTGTCTGTCTGTCTGTCTGTCTGTCTGTCTGTCTGTCTGTCTGTCTGTCTGTCTGTCTGTCTGTCTGTCTGTCTAAAAACACCTGTGTTATGTATTCGGTGTAATACATAAACTATCATAATCACTATTTAAAAATAATGTTTTAGGAGAAGAAGCAGGTTGAACAAGCTAATGTGCTTCAGAAGAAATGAATAAGTGGTCTGGCGGTGACCTGCAAGGATATGGAGATGTCGTCTATGTATACATTCTATCTTATAATATATTACTTTAATATTACACTAATTAATGGTAACCAATTAAATAATATTACACAATAAATTATTGAATAGCTCTACTTTAGTTTTCCAATTTCCATACAGAATCACAACTCTGTATTGATCAAAAAGATGTTTTCGTTTATCAAAATGTTAAGGTCATCACCTTTGATTTTTGCTGGTTTAGGTCAAACAGGTGAAACTAACTTATTAGAATAAAGACCTGCGTAATTAGCAATAGCAAACAAGGGAAGACAACTAAAATTAATGCAGTAAGGATTCAATCATATGAAATTAGCTATGGGCATAACACAAGGTGTGGTAGATGTATATAGAATAAAGTACAGCATTGCCGGAATAATTATTATTAATGTACGTTGTTAGTAATGTTATAATATTGGTTTGTATTTTGTTGAGTTATGTCACTGACATTTTTTTATTTCAATTATGAAGCTATATTATTTACTAGTAGAATGGAATTACTAGTTTTTAGTAGAAGTGAATTCAATTCAAATTGAGATGACATCATGTTAAATTGATTGTTAAACAAATCATTCGTTCTGAATAAACTAATGGAGATAATCATGTATTTTATTATCTCGGTGATCGTATTCTTAATTAGTAAGTTATGATACCTGTTTACAATAGCATACCGATATAAGAGCAGTAAAACTTTGGTAGAGTCATTAACAAACCTTTGATTGACAAATATTTATTGGTGGGAAGCCATCTATATTGTATTTGAGAGCCACTCCATGCATTTAATATGAACTCTGCACACATGCTACATAATATATAAACTACTGAGATAATAATGTACTTTTGTATTTTAATCAGTGACAGTCATTATGATAGTAGTGCAGTAATTAGTTCATCTACAATAATGTAACTAAGCTAGAGAAATTAATGATTTAATGTTTTAGTTGCGTTTGGAAAACTTTGGAGTGATCTGAAAAATGAGAGGAAGGTAGGTGTAGTATTCTAGCTCATGAACATACCTTATATGCGTGTCATTTTTATTAGTGTACAACAATATATATTGTTATTACAACCATGCTCATCTGTACATTCTCTGTTGATATTATGGACTCATTGATAGCGTTGTGACTAAGATCTGGTCACTAGTATAAACTATGACTCATGGTTCACTTGATTTCTATAATATACTTCTACTTTATTCTACTCTATATATTCTAGATTCATTTGGAGACTGTGGAGGGTTTAGAGAAGTAAGTTGGGGAAATCACAACCATGGGTTAATGAACATTATTCAATGGCCACAGGCTATCAGCTCTTACGTACTAGAACCAAGGCTAGATAAGTATTATGAAATAGAAAGATATTTTGTTAGAGAGTAGACTAACATAAAAGGATGTCAAAGGCTATTATACATGTATATATACATTGTGGTTAAAAGGTAGAGTGTTTGATACTATTCTTACTAGTAGATTAGGGTCTACACTAGATAAATAACTAGCCACTTCTGTGTGTGTTTCAACTGAAGCAATATTACAACCTAGTGCCGGTAAACAATGCATAGCATGATGACTCCTCCAGGATATTATTTATGGTATACGAGTGTGTAGCTACAAAATAGTGTTACAACTTATCAAATCCTGCATCACCTCTAATACTACTTTTCTGGTATTCTTCTACAGGACATCAACTCATAATGTTATTAACCACAACATTTCAGATAATTCTAGCTTTCTAGTATCCTCTCAATAGTGAAGTAAGCTATCTACTTAATAGCGTCAGCTGTGCTATGCACAGAATGTGTGATCGTTGTCCCAAATTCAAACTGTTGGATACAGCTTAATGTAAGCGTCATAGAAAGTTATTACCCTTCTGTCATTGGATCAGTAGAAAAGGGATTTCTATACCTACATCATAGTGGCAATGTAGAAAGTTTAGCTGCCTGTCAGTCTACTCTGAGTGCAATTGACTCAGTGGATGACTTGTGTCTGGGTGTTTTCTTTGTTCAACGCATAATTATGCAGTGAAAGTACTAATTTGAATGTTTCTATTCACAGGCAGGTAGATGACTTAAAGCAAAGGCTGGAAGAAGAGGTGTGCAATGACGTCATTAATATAAAATCATATCTCAGAATTATGCATGAAATAGTAATGCTAAGTATTTTATCTTTCCTGTATTTATCTATTGCACATCTAGTGACTTGATTTACCAAATTAATGCAAACAACATATTAGTGTGCATGTAGTAGAGTTGTAATACTTTTTCACGACAGAAGGAGAAAGGAAAGAAGGAGAAAGAAAGCCATCAACGATTATTGCGACAATACCAAGTGAATGCGTAAGTATTTCATGAGATTAGACCAGCCTTTCCGTACTACTCTAATAAATTATATGTATTTTAGACAAACAGATACGCTACTCGTCGATGCCTTCATTTGGTGTATAGCAAATAGTTGGCATAATTTATCATTACTGTAATTGTACTTGATAAATATGCCTCTCTGTTAATCTGATGTATGAATAGAAACTCTAGTATAAGTTTGCTTGATTAAGAATCCAAAACATATAATGTTACCAATAAACTATTTCAGGGGAATTGACGCTGATATATTCGAATCACAGCTAGATGAGGTAAATAATGATACCAATGTTCCAAACATACGATGTACATAAACATTTGTTGTCCAGCTTAACAAAATTCATCTAGGACTTCTCTGGGGTTGATGAGGCCATCTATAACTACACGTAGCATGTATAGTATTCAACATGAGTAGTATAGTCAGTGCACTTCTAGACAGACACGCACTCATTGACCCCTGTTTTCAACCAATCACAAGCCGGTATTTCCGATTTCAACCAATCACAGAAGAGCACAAAAATTTTGCACACGACCTTGCCAAGGTCACCCCAAAATCCCCCCTTCTGATTGGTCGAAAAAACATTTGCACACTTGACCCCGAACCCGGCCACGACCCCTTCCCTTCCTCCTTCCCACCCTCCTCCCCTCCCCCTCCCCCACCTCCCACTCCTCCCCCCTCCCCGCCACCGCCCTCGTCCCGTCCGCGCCACCGCCGTCGCCGCCGCCGCCACCGCCGCCCTCACCACCGCCGCCGCCGCCGCCACCACCACCGCCCTCACCACCGCCGCCGCCACCGCCGCCGCCGCCACCACCGCCACCACCACCACCGCCGCCACCACCACCACCGCCACCGCCGCCGCCGCCGCCACCACCACCACCACCACCGCCGCCGCCGCCGCCGCCATCACCGTCATCACCGCCACCCCTCCTCCACCGCCGCCCACCCTCCCCCCCGCAACCCCCACTCACCCGAACGACCAATCGTTTGAGGCGGTCAAGCCGCGTCCGCCCACGTTGCGTGCGGCGCCGACCGTACACGTGGAGGCGACGCCGGTGCCCCGTATCCACCGGGCCAAGCGACTAGGCAGCGGCCCGCCGCTTCTCCCGAGCCCTCCACTCGAAAAGCTTGTGATCTAAACGAGCGAATTCGGCTGCGCTTCTTCGCCTATAACTCTCATTAGCGATAAGAAGAAGTACTACGGAAGGGATGGTTTATGATGTGCATCGCATTGTTAATAAAGAAATGTGTAAAGTCTTGGCTATAAATACACTGATGGGAAGAAGGGTTGGTTCTATGATATACATTGTATTGACAATAAAGAAACGTGTGCATGTGTTAAGTCAGCATATATAATACATTAAATAAACTTTCCGCAATGGTGACAATAGAATGAATAAAAGATTGTGTACACGTGTTAAAACACAATTGAAAGAATAAAAGACACATATTTAAAAGAGTATGTCATATCTGTTATTAGCAAGAAAGTCTGTGTACATGTGTTAAGACAGTGTATATTATACATTAGATAAACTTTTCACAATGGTAGCAATAGAATAAATAAAAGGTTGTGTGCATGTGTTAAGTCAGCATTATGTAATATATTAAATAAACTTCACAATAGTAGCAATAGAATAAATAAAAGAGGGGTTTAGGTACTTATTACTCATCTTCATCAGAAGTCGTAGGAGCTATAATGTTTACGACTTCGGTCTCAGCATACTCTAATTGATATGCTCCAGCTCCAAACTCTTGACACAGTCTTACCTACAAGATGATTTTAGTTTTTTACTCAGACGAATATCACTCAAGGTGGACAAAGCAAGAAATCTATACTTCTTTATGTTGTTGGTCCCTTACCATATCTGCTGATTTGTAGAGGTGAGCTAGTTGTTGAGGAGTTTCACTTTTGTAGTTACGAACTTCAGAATCAGCTCCCAATCTTAGACATGTATGTAGACATTCGTAGTCTTCATTCTCTATGGCAATGTGAGATGGGGCATATCCATCTCCCATTCGCTATAATATCAAACAAGAGAATAGAATTAAACTCCCCATCTAACTTATCAATTCGATCTACTCTACTTTTATTCCACTGTAATGTATTCACTTACCCTCATATCTAAGTCAGCCCGAGTATTTTTTTTTAGTACTTTTAGTGCCTCTCTATGCTTGCTGCTATGCGCTGTTTCAACAATGAGGTGGACTACACTCCTTCCATCATGATTGTAGCTCTGTACATTGTCTTGGGGAAGTGATTTGTAAGGAACTCTGAAGTATGGATGCTTTACTTCTGCTCTGGTCAAACTTGTGGTTAGAGCATGAATAACCTTAGCTCTACCCAGACGTGCAGCAATGTGAAGGGGGGTGTCACCTTCCAAATAAACATTAGCAATATAGATAAGTATCGAATTGTTACAAGTTTTGCAATACTATATTTTTTAACAAGCAATGCATGCAAACATTGGTGCTATTAAACACTAACCCCAAGCATCGGCTATTGCTCCATCCGCTCCCCTTGTGATGATGAGACGAATTAGTGAATCCGAACAATAAGACTGTACAGTTAGGTGAAGTAATGTCTGCCGATTCGCATTCTTTGTATTCAGTTGTTTGTGACTCCTCGCAACAAATACCGCGAGTGCAATGGCTCTCTCATCTCTATCTCGGGCTGCTTCTAGTACCTCACTACATCATTTAGCATGATATTTGTTTTTCACATAGTTGAGAGGTAGTTATATGGGAAATTTGTCTATCATATTTTATTTTGATCATAAAAGACAATACGAAACAAAAAAAAAAAAAAAAAAATAGTTGGAAGTATGTATAACTTACAACTCTTCATCCTTTCCATCTTGCTCCCAAAAGATAGAACGAATTTCTTCTAGTAACTGTGTGCTAAGCTTATTACGAATATCGGTTAAAGGATCCCATTTCTGCCAATCTAGAGGTAAGCTTTTTTGGAGAAAGAGCTCAGACACCCCCTCAAATAAGTCTTTATTCTCATACTTGCTTTGTTCTGTACATCTTTCCACTGTTACCTTCATCAGCTCTTGGTTTATAGGAGTCATTAGCTTGTTGCTATACTCGCTTGATCCATATCCACTTTCCATGCTATTTGTGTGCTAACCTTCTTTAATTTCTATTAAGAACAGACTGGAGCTAGAAAGAGTTAACTAAACTACTGTTTCCACCTCTCTTTATATAGTGAATAAAAAGATACAAATAAAGCTGATTGGCTAACAGCATATACATTGGAGTGCATTGGAAACACATCAGAGTGCATCGAATCACATCGGGAAAGATCGAAAACACATAGGGAAACATCGAAACACATCGGGAAAGGTCGAAAACACATCGGGAGAGGTCGAAAACACATCGGGACACATCGAATCACATCGGGGGAGGTCGAAAACACATCGGGACACATCGAATCACATCGGGGGAGGTCGAAAACACATCGGGACACATCGAATCACATCGGGGGAGGTCGAAAACACATCGAATCACATCGGGGGAGGTCGAAAACACATCGGAGGAGGTCGAAAACACATCGAATCACATCGGGGGAGGCCGAAAACACATCGAATCACATCGGGGGAGGTCGAAAACACATCGAATCACATCGGGGGAGGTCGAAAACACATCGAATCACATCGGGGGAGGTCGAAAACACATCGAATCACATCGGGGGAGGTCGAAAACACATCGGGACACATCGAATCACATCGGGGGAGGTCGAAAACACATTGAATCACATCGGGGGAGGTCGAAAACACATCGAATCACATCGGGGGAGGTCGAAAACACATCGAATCACATCGGGGGAGGTCGAAAACACATCGGGACACATCGAATCACATCGGGGGAGGTCAAAAACACATCGGGTTACATCGGGGAAGGTCAAAAACACATCGAGACACATCGAATCACATCGGGGGAGGTCGAAAACACATCGGGGGAGGTAAAAAACACATCGGGTTACATCGGGTTACATCGGGTTACATCGGGTCACATCGGGGAAGGTCGAAAACACATCGGGACACATCGAATCACATCGGGGGAGGTCGAAAACACATCGAGACACATCGAATCACATCGGGGGAGGTCGAAAACACATCGGGGGAGGTCGAAAACACATCGGGTTACATCGGGTTACATCGGGTTACATCGGGTTACATCGGGTTACATCGGGTTACATCGGGTTACATCGGGTTACATCGAATCACATCGGGATGCAATAAATCAGACTAAAAAAAGGCAAATCACTTCTGATTGGACAGAGATTTCCATAAAAGCAAGCGTGAGAGAGGATTTTTATCATTACCACTCAACCACCTAGTAAAGACTTGCAACTCTGTGGATATTTACTAATTTCTCTGAATAAACATCACTCAACAATTAATATGGTGAGTAAACTTATTTTAATATGTATTTTAGTATGAATTTACTCATTTGAGTTAACATTGGGACTAATTCTATTTTAGTAGTGATATAATACTCCCTTGGTATGACTAGAGCTTAGAAACTTTGTAAGCTTATGTATTAAACTGTTTTGATTCTCAACATGAGAGCAAGTATGTAGAGATCTGATCTGTCTATACTACAATTTGTGTGACCGGAGCTTAGAAGCTTTATATGTGGTGAGATTTTTTTCAATATGAGTAGTTATACCACTAGTAGTGTAATAAGTATCAAAACAGTTTATTACCACTTGTACTGGCTATACTAGTACATCCTAGCTATTTTAATATGTATTTTAATATGAACTTACTCATTTGAGTTAACATTGGGGCTAATTATATTTTAGTAGTGGTATAATTCTCCTTTGGTATGTCCAGGGCTTAGAAACTTTGTAAGCTTATATATTAAACTGTTTTGATTCTCAACATGAAAGCATGTGTGTAGAGATCTGCTCTGTCTATACTACAATTAGTGTGACCATAGCTTAGAAACTTTATAAGTGGTGAGATTTATTTTCAATATGAGTAGTTATACCACTAGTAGGGTAATAAGTATCAAAACAGTTTATTACCACTTGTACTGACTATACTTGTACATCCTAGCAAAGAAGTATATTATCAAGTGTAGCCTATACTCTACATCCAAGACTATACTGTACTAAAGTGGCCTATCACAATACTTGGGGTGGACTTGCTGCTAAAAAGATTAACTGGATAATTCTAATGAATAGGTCTGCACTAAAGTGATTTATTACACTACTTGGGATGAACTTGTTGCTAAAAAGATTAACTGAATAATTCTAATAAATAGGTCTACACCAAAGTGATTTATTACACTACTTAGGATGAACTTGAAGCTAAAAAGACTAACTGATTAATTCTAATAAATAGATCTGCACTAACACAAGAGTAATTTATCTCTCTGTTTGGGAGGAGCTTACCATCAGAAAGACTCAATTGGTTGAAAAACACATAAAAAGTAAGGGGTGGTATTTTTGGTTTTTTTTCTGTCTTATACTGATTATTCACTTCAAAATTAATTCTTGCTAACACATGTTCTGTTTATCTGTTCTTGTTTCTATTCCCCAGTGACTATGGTGAGTTGGTGGTTTTATCCACACAGTTAAGGCTTTAGTATATATTATTACTTGTTATTTAACTTGCCTATGCTATTCATTCTAAAAGTAGTTGTTATCAGTATTCTTATTCTCTTGCTCAATAACTATAGGGATTAGTATTTTTGTATACTTGACTTGTACACTACCACTATGCTCATGTTTCCTATATATTTTTATTCATTCTTATTTTCTTTGTTTAGTAACTATGTTGCATTAGTAGTTCCGTTTACTTGACTTATGCTTTGGTATATGTTTATTACTCTACATATACTTACAGGCTTCTACATCTAAATATCAAAGAAAGAAATATATAAGAAAAATTAAAACATCAAAAAAAGGTACGAAGTATATGATTACGTACGACTCGGAAGACAGAAGACGAATCTCGAGGAAAAGAATCCCATCTCCAGAAATGGTTAGTCTATTATCTTATTTGTTCACACATGCATTACACCTTCAATCCACTATGGTGTTGGGTTTCTAAGATGTCAAAGGAGATTACTGACATTTCTGCAGAAGTACATGTTAGTTACACATAATGATGATGTACTTTTTTATACTATAAGCCTCTTACCATGTCTAGAATGTCAAAAGAGACTACTTCCTTTTTAAAACCAGATGTTAATTAGTCATAGTATGATTTTCTCTAATTCTATAAGTCTCTTACCATGTCTAAGATGTTAAAGATTAGTGATATTTTTATTATAAGTATTGCACTTTCTTTCTTATGTATTATTTTTATCAATAAGACACTTTTTTTTCTTTTCTTATGTGAAAAAATATAACATAAATTACAACTGGTTTTCTTATGTTGATGATGTATTTCTCTTTATGTGAGTAAATAGACAGGCTTTAGTAGACTTGCTTAGTACTTAGAGTGCCAGTTTTTTCATCAAATTCTTCAAAAACCATATATTACAAATAGCTATGTTAATGTAGTTTGTTAATTAGTCACTGCACATTTTATTTACATTATAGAATGAAAAAGAAACAGAACTAGGGGAAGAAGAGATTGCTTTATTTGAACAATGTGGGGGAGTAGATGGCTTCGAGATAGGTAAGAATGATTTAGTATCTATTTGTAGATTTAGAATCTTTTTTTTTTTTTTTCTGATTTACAAGTAAGTCATATGTTCTCTCTCACTTATTCTTGTTATTTTCTTTCTTTTTTAGGACTCAGAGCAAAGTCGATATGTAAGGGGGGTCTAAGATTCTATGTCTTTGTTAGTGATGAGACAAAAAGAAGACTGGAGATGTCACTAACAAAGCCATTTGAATCGGATGACCCCTGTTTTTTATGCAATAAGAATGTTGGGCACCGACGAGGTGTCCACATTCAACAGCATTTTTTGCTCCGAATCTGTTTTTGCTATCACATAACAGTAGATGATGAGGGGATGAATAGACACTACAACTTTCCATCTAATCATCATATTGATGGAAAGCCCTGTCACCGACACATCTCATTCAACACACGCTTTCTAACAGATATCTATTCACTAAAAAAGACCATATCCTTTTTGCAAAGGGTCACTGGTCACTCTCCACCTTCCAAAATACTCATCCCCGCATACACTCCAACAACTGTTGGTGGGGTAGTATACCCTCCCTTCTTTAAGGGGATGTCTACTACTCCATTCTCTTTAAAGTCTGGGGTGTGCTCTTCACAATTTCCTCTCCCTTCTCACCGTCATTTTGATTCAGATGCTTCTTCCATCAGTAACTCTCTTACTAATGGAGACATTTCCATCTCTACTTCTTCTCTTACAACTACTACTATTACTACTACTCCTTCTACTACTTCTTTTCCTCCACTCTTTTCTTCACATTCACCCTCTCATTCTCCTGAAAGATCTGTAAAGTCTGGGGTGTGCTCTTCACAATTTCCTCTCCCTTCTCACCATCATTTTGATTCAGATGCTTCTTCCATCAGTAACTCTCTTACTAATGGAGACATTACCACCTCTACTTCTTCTCTTACAACTACTACTATTACTACTACCATTACTACCACTCCTTCTACTGCTTCTTTTCCCCCACTCTTTTCTTCACATTCACCCTCTCATTCTCCTGAAAGATTTGATGATACAGTTACCACTGTTTCGATACCTACTTCTACTCCCACCTCTTCACCTGCTCCACTCTTTTTCTTAGATTCACCCTCTTTTTCTCTTGGAAGGTCTAATAATACAATTACTAGTCTTTCAATACCTACTTTTATTACTACTTCTACTACTACCACTTCTTCCTTTTCTTTAGCTTCACCCTCTCTTTCTTTTGGAAGAGAGCTACTTAGCTCGCAATCTCCTTCTTGTTCGTCTGAACTCAATCTTAATACCCCCACCACTATTACCCCCATAGAAGAGGAGACTGTCAGTGAACTAGTTGATCGAAGCAGACTCCCCCCATCTTTTTTCTCTGGAGCAGTTGAGTATTACCGCTCTGCCATTTTTCATCTCAAGAAGAATGGGTATCACAGAGAGGTAATAGCACAAGCTGAAGCTTACCTTCGAGTCAGTGAAGAAAAGCTCTAATCATCTTTTCTTTTTTCTCCCACTCTCTTTCTCCCACTCTCTCTCTCTGTAGTGTCTCATTCCCTCTGCATTTACTTTTATGTGATATCAAATCAGTGAGGATTTTTTTAAATTATTTTTTAAATTATTATATAATGGTATTCTAACACTTATACACATCCTTTTATACATTCTATTGCTACTTTTGTAAAAAGTTTGTTTAATGTATTATATGTGCTGACTTAACACATGCACACAGCTGTCTCTTGCTATAATAGCTATGACATACTCCTTTACATATGTGTCTTTTATTCTTTCAATTGTGTTTAAATCATATTATAATGATATTTCAACATGTGTACACAATCTCTATTTATTCTATTGCTACTATTGTGAAAAGTTTATTTAATGTATTATATATGCTGCCCTTAACACATGTACACAGACTTTTCTTGCTAACAATAGCTATGACATACTCCTTTACATATGTAGCTTTTTTTATTCATTCTATTGCTAGTGTTGTAAAAAGTGTATTTAATGTATTACATAATGCTGACTTAACACATACACTCAATCTTTTATTTATTCTATTGCTACTATTGTAAAAAGTTTATTTAATATATTACATAATGCTGACTTAACACATGCACACAACCTTTTATTTATTCTATTGCTACTATTGTGAAAATTTTATCTAATGTATAATATACACTGTCTTAACACATGCACACAGACTTCCTTGCTAATAACAGATATGACATACTCTTTTAAATATGTGTCTTTTATTCTTTCAATTGTGTTTTAACACGTGTACACAATCTTTTATTCATTCTATTGTCACCATTGTGAAAAGTTTATTTAATGCATTATATATATATATGCTGACTTAACACATGCACACGGTTCTTTGTTGTCAATACAATGTATATTATAGAAACAACCCTTCTTCCCATCAGTATATTTATAGCCGAGACTTTACACATTTCTTTATTAACAATGCAATGCACATCATAAACCAAGCCTTCCGTAGTACTTCTTCTTATCGCTGAAACCAAGCCTTCCGTAGTACTTCTTCTTATCGCTAATGAGAGTTATAGGCGAAGAAGCGCAGCCGAATTCGCTCGTTTAGATCACAAGCTTTTCGAGTGGAGGGCTCGGGAGAAGCGGCGGGCCGCTGCCTAGTCGCTTGGCCCGGTGGATACGGGGCACCGGCGTCGCCTCCACGTGTACGGTCGGCGCCGCACGCAACGTGGGCGGACGCGGCTTGACCGCCTCAAACGATTGGTCGTTCGGGTGAGTGGGGGTTGCGGGGGGGAGGGTGGGCGGCGGTGGAGGAGGGGTGGCGGTGATGACGGTGATGGCGGCGGCGGCGGCGGCGGTGGTGGTGGTGGTGGTGGCGGCGGCGGCGGCGGTGGCGGTGGTGGTGGTGGCGGCGGTGGTGGTGGTGGCGGTGGTGGCGGCGGCGGCGGTGGCGGCGGCGGTGGTGAGGGCGGTGGTGGTGGCGGCGGCGGCGGCGGTGGTGAGGGCGGCGGTGGCGGCGGCGGCGACGGCGGTGGCGCGGACGGGACGAGGGCGGTGGCGGGGAGGGGGGAGGAGTGGGAGGTGGGGGAGGGGGAGGGGAGGAGGGTGGGAAGGAGGAAGGGAAGGGGTCGTGGCCGGGTTCGGGGTCAAGTGTGCAAATGTTTTTTCGACCAATCAGAAGGGGGGATTTTGGGGTGACCTTGGCAAGGTCGTGTGCAAAATTTTTGTGCTCTTCTGTGATTGGTTGAAATCGGAAATACCGGCTTGTGATTGGTTGAAAACAGGGGTCAATGAGTGCGTGTCTGTCTAGAAGTGCACTGACTATACTACTAACATGTTTTCATGTCTAATACGAATATAGATTATATAATGTATTTTTAGCAAGGAATTTATCTTTGAGCAGTCAGAAACTTGTTTTAAATCCATGAAAATACCAGTCCCTGACTGGGGTTTGAGCCCGGGGCCTTTACGGCATCTGATCGCCTAGCACAGCAGGTAGCTTAGCTGGTGTAGTGATAGCATGCATATATACACTGTACTATCTAGATTAGATTTCTATGAATCATGTGATTCTCATTCCGCAGAAAGAAAATGAGATTGAACTACTTAAGAAGGAGATCTGGAAAAAAAGGTGATTAACTGGCAATACTGTACAACTATGGGATGAGTTACAATTTATACAACATAGCTGTAAATGTTATGTAATATTATATTGATATACATGTAGATGTTGTTAGTAATAATTTTGCATGACGTATATATTGTAATTTAGCTTAACGCTTTAGTTCGAGCCGCTCTCTCTACCTACATGTATGCTATAGGGTGATGCATCTATACGGTTATCAACTCCTATGCTCACATCTACATTTGTTCTACACCAACATGACAAGTTCTACATTTGTTCTACACTAGTATGACAAGTTCCAAGTTATATTGTTGACAAAAGGAGACCTAATCTCTTACTTGAAAAACGTAGACAATAATGTTAATATTGGTCATCTGATGAACTGTTTAAATAGTAATCAGCTACTATCTACCTCTTGGTAGTGAAAATATTTGGTAGTATGAGCAGTAATATATTTAATGCAGTACAGTCCATTACAGACCGGTAGTAGAGCAACTCCCTGGATTCAGTCAGTGCCTAGCTAAATTTCTAATAACCCATAAAGTGATCATGTGAACTTACTTTTTTTTCTCTCGCCAATCACA
The DNA here is from genome assembly GCA_935421135.1 of Bugulina stolonifera. Classification (NCBI taxonomy): domain Eukaryota; kingdom Metazoa; phylum Bryozoa; class Gymnolaemata; order Cheilostomatida; family Bugulidae; genus Bugulina; species Bugulina stolonifera. The sequence goes on along the minus strand of OW285190.1, from coordinate 4,254,090 downwards.
TGTATCTGGTCTACTACATAATTGATCATCAAACAAGTCATGTAACAAAGAAGATCTGTTCCACTACAGACCAGTAGTTACTCCTTATATTCAGTTCTTTAGTTTATTGGAATTTTATTTACCTTCTGTTATGTTTTAAAAGTTTATTTTCTCTCCATTGGTTAAAACTATAGTGTCTTTGTTCTTGTTTATAGGAAAATGCGCTCAGTAGGAGTTGAAGTGAGGAGGGTAGAACTCAGAGATGTTTCAGTTGGAGAAGATGAACGCTTGTTGAAGGGAAATGGGCAAGTATTATATTGTAATGTTTTGAGTCCAGTTTGAAGTGATGTTAAACTTACCAATGACTGAGAATCTGCATTCACGTAATACTGCTGTGAATAATACAAAACTATTAAATACAATGTGTGGTTTTTGGCGATTGAAAGAGTAGCAACTTTCTAATATATTTATGCTGCCACATGACACGTTTCTACTGTGATCACATGACATGCTTGTGCTGATGTCAGAGGCTGCTATGGTGTTCTAATGTTATCGTCACATGAAAGCTCTAACCAGTTCATTATGTGTGGATTCTTTGTTCATCATTACTTCACATCAACTTTCTTTCCATCTATATATCTTAAGAGATGTACTTCTAGATTGCCAATCAACAAAGTATTGGCATATGCTATATTATTTATAATTCTATGTACATGTATGTAGTAAGATGGTCCTACTATGCATTATAATTAGACATGTACATAGACTGTTTCCTGCCATAACTTATACTGTAACTGCAATGAGAAAAAATTACGAAATTAGCAAATTAGATTCATTTCTTTAGTATATTGGAATTTTATTTACCTTCAGCTTTATTTTAAACGTCTATCTTTCATTGGTTATAAAAATAATGTTTTTGTTCTGATTTCTAGGAAGATGTGCTCAGTAGGAGTTGAAGCGAGGAGGGTAGAACTCAAAGATGTTGGCTCAGGGTCAAAAGCAGATGGATGCTTGTTGGAGGGAAATGGGCAAGTATCACACATGTATTTAAGATTTACTTTACTTATACAAGACATGGAAGTTGGTAAAGGCTTTCTAACTCACATCATGTTGACTTTCTATACTCTATGTAACCCGTAATTACAAATTGATCTGCTCATGTACATGTAATTCTACCGTTTGAATAACAACATTATTTCACTCAAAATTAAAGGTGACTTTTGCTCACTAGTAAATGCAATGATTTTTTTTGGAGGGAAGTGGGGGGGGGGGGAGTTGTGCTGTCATCTTGTTTTTTTGTTTTGTTGCTGTCGTGGCACTTGGCTATCCTATTTAACGGACCTCAGAAGTTTGCAACTTGTATGAGCGACAGGAGCTGGGCTCTGAGTGGAAGAGCTCACCTTCCACAACAGGAGTGCATGGTCAGTGCCCACTACATCAACCTGCCACTCCAATGTGGTCACATACCACGCCAGAATCTGGCTTCTCTTTGCGAATCAGGGCAGAGGTGGATCTTTAACGTCCGTGTTTTTGATGTAGACACTAAACGGGACCTCCCGCATTTTTATACGCCCTGATCCGAACAGGCGTAGCAAGAGTTAAAGGCTTGCTGAAAGCCTTTGCCAGAAATAACACAGCTGGGGGTTTGAACTCACAACCTCTCGGTTTGTCTGCATGTATGCCACCTACTGTGCTACACTGACACCCTCACTTGTCTAAAATGAAGAGCCTATGGGTGAAGCTAGGCCTTCTCATTGCACAAAATCGATCAACCGGTACTAGTAGTCAAATAACTACTCAAGACAACCCATATGGTTTCAAGTCAATGCTTGTTTCCTATACTGAGAAAGAGAGTGATCTGACCTACATGTAGAAAATGGTTCGGGAGGCAAGGTCGAAGACCTTGACAACTGGATTGACCTATTTGCAAACTGAAAGTCTCTGCATATAATCATAGATGTGTCTTTACTCAGATCCTAGCATGAGCTGAGACAAAGAACATACATGTAAAAACAATGTGCATTATTTATATGATGTATTTTTAGCAAAGAGTTTATTTTTGAGCAATCAAAGATTTGGTTCAAATTCATGAAAATACCAGTCCTGACCGGGGTTTAAACCCGAGGCCTCTACGGCACCTAATCGCCTAGCACAGTGAACAGAACATGCTAACCACTACACCAGCTCAGCAACCTTGTAAAAGGAAGCTTTACCAGTGAGCAGTGACATGTTCTGAGCGAACTGCACACTGTCGGTGAAATTTTTCCAGATGTATAAAAGGAGATTGACGAGGAGCAAGTGTTTGTCATCAATGATCAAAGAAACAAGGATCAACGCGAATGTTGTAAAATTGGCCTGTCCCATTACAGTCCAGTAGTACCTGGATTTATTTTTCTAATTTATCATAATATTGTTATTCACCTTCAGCTTATTTTAAAAGTCTACTTTTTCTCCATTGGTTAAAATTACAGTGTTTTTGTTCTGGTTTATAGGAAGATGTGCTCAGTAGGAGTTGAAGCGAGGAGGGTAGAGCTCAGAGATGTTTCAGTTGGAGAAGATGGACGCTTGTTGAAGGGAAATGGGCAAGTATTATATTGTAATGGTTTGAGTCCAGTTTGAAGTGATGTTAAACTTACCAATGACTGAGAATCTGCATTCACGTAATACTGCTGTTAATAATACAAAAAATTTAAATGCAATGTGTGGTTTTGGTGACGGAGAGGGTAGCAACTTTCTAATATATTTATGCTGTCACATGGCGTGGTTCAACTGTGATCACATGACACGCTTGTGCTGATGTCAGAGGCTGCTATGGTGTTCTGATTTTATCGTCACATGAAAGGTCTGCCCATTTTATTATGTGTGAATTATTTGTTCATCAATCCTTCACATCAACTTACTTTTCATCTATATTATATCAAGAGATGTACTTCTAGATTGCCAATCAACGAAGAATTGGCATATGCTACATTATTGATTATTATACGTACGTGTAGTATGTAGTAAGATGGTCCTACTGTGCACTATTTAATTAAACATGTACATAGACTGTTTCCTGCCATAACATATACTGTAACTGCAATGAGAACAAATTACGATATTCATCTTGTATTCTTGTATTTAGTGAAGCTGATGGAGATGACAAACAGGGAGGAGATGGAACTGCTATGGGAGGACAGAAGGTAAAGAACAAGAAGTAAGTATATCCATTAATGTTACAAATGATGTGTGCAGCTTATAGTTGCCATTACAACTGTAGTAACAGTTATACTGTGCAAAGTATTACAAATGCGAAATGATTTTATTAACATTTTCACTGCCAACATGTATCTGAGTGCCTCTCTCTCTCTCTCTTAGAATTTAGTATACATTGAAACTGTATGTTCATGTCCAAAGAACCTGTTTTATGTATTCGGTGTAGTACATACAGTATATTTAAAATATTATAATAATTATTTAGGAGAAGAAACAGGTTGAACAAGCTAATGTGCTTTAGGAGAAATGAATAAGTGGTCTGGTGGTGACTTGTATGAACACGGAGATGTCGTCTATGATATACATTCTATCTTATAATATATTACTTCAATATTACGCTAATTAATGGTAATGAATTAAATATTATTACACAATAAATTATTGAATAGCTTTACTTCAGTTCTTATCCTACAAATACTGTACAGAATGTGCATCATGAACATAATATGATTGCGACACATACAGTGTATGTTGGAGTTCTATATCAGTTATCTTATGGATAAACACAACATAAATTATATAACTGTTTGTACTAAAAGAAATGTAGAATTTAACGTTTGCTATATAATTATTTGACGTTTCAACAAAAACATATGAATACACTAGGAGAGCTAATCGAGAGACCACCATGGCTCGTAAGACTGGATATTGTGGACACAGTTCGATATGATGTGAGGGCAAACCTTCGGGACAAAAGCCTCCTGGTCATTGGTCCAACCCACGTTCTAGTAGATAACTTACATCATTGCCCTATGACCGTTGACCAGCGCTAGACCACTCCTCCTCATTACTTCCTCTCGAGGGATGTCTTCTATGATTTTGTGAGACAGCAACTCTAAACTTGGTGTTACAGTAGAAGTGTATCGTGATACTGATATAAAACTTTGAAAGTCCTCATATAATATATTTGGACCTACAACTGTAAGTGGCAATTGCATATTGAAGTAATTTTTCATGTACTATGTTATAACCTGACAATTCAACGGTTGTGAGAAATTTTTGTCTCTTCGAATAAAGGGTGTGCTACATGTACACACAACCTCTACGAATATCACAGTTTTAAAAACAAGAGACAACGTTGCTAGGTACTATACAGAGGGTGCGTTTCTATTGTAAACAAAGAAGTTGTCTACTCATTAAATTAACTAAGGGTAAGAGTAGATAAATCTAAGTACTTAATGTAGCCTGTGAACCCACAGGAGATGGTTGTTTTTGCTGGTTTAGCTCAAACGGATGAACCTAACGTCGACCTAAGATCTACATGTACGTAATTAGCAGCGACAAAACAAGGGAAGACAACTAGAATGAATGCAGTAAGGACTCAATCATATGAAATTAGCGATGGGCATAACACAAAGTTTGATAGATGTATATAGAATAAAGTACGGTATAGCCGGAATATCCATTAATATACCTTGTTAGTATTATAATTGGTGCATAATTTGCTGAGCTATACCACAGATTTCTTTAATTTCAGTTATAAAACTATATTATTTACTAGTAGAATGCTATTACTAGTTTGTAGTGTATATTATCAATGCACTTTTGTATTTTAATCTGTGCTCATAAATAGTGCAGGTAATTGGTTCATGTACAATAATGTAACTAAGCTACAGACATCATCGGTACAGAAAATAATTATTAATGCTTTAGTTGCGGTCGGAAAACTTTGGAGTGATCTGAAAAATGAGAGGAAGGTAGGTGTAGTTTTCTAGCTCACAAACATAACTTATATCCGTGTCATTTTTATTAGTGTACAACAATATATATTGTTATTACAACCATGCTCATCTGTACATTCTCTGTTGATATTATGGACTCATTGATATCGTTGTGACTAAGATCTAGTCACTAGTATAAACTATGACTCATGGTTTACTTGATTTCCATAATATACTTCTACTTTATTCCACTTTTTATATTCTAGATTCATTTGGAGACTGTGGAGGGTTTAGAGAAGTAAGTTGGGGAAGTCACAACCATGGGTTAATGAACATTATTCAATGGCCACAGGCTATCAGCTCTTACGTACTAGAACCAAGGCTAGATGAGAAAAATATTTTCATAGAGAATAAACTAATATAAATGATGCTAAAGTTTAATATATACGTGTAGATTTAAGTGTATAACCCCTGGTGGTAGATTAGGGCATATGCTAGATAAAGAACTAACTACCTCTGTGTATTACACACATAGACTATGCACCCATATACAGTGTATATGTTTAGACAGTCTTGTAGTTATTCAATTCAATTTCAACTCAAACAATATTGCAACCTAGTGCTGGCAAACATTGCATAGCATGATGCCTCGTTGTGGATGTATGTGTTGTACACATGCTTAGCTTTAAAATGACAACCACTGGTCACAGTGTTACACCTTATCAAACAAGACATCCTCTATCTGTCCTACTTTAAACTGTTCCACTACAGTCTAGTAGTAAATTCCTAGATTCATTTCTTTAGTGTATCATAGTGTTATCCAGTTTCCACTTTATTTTAAACGTCGACTCTGCATTGTTAAAAATTATGGTGTTTTTGTTCTGGTTTATAGAAAGATGCGCTCGGTAGAAATAAGTACTGAGAAGCATGTGGTAAAAGATGTTTCCGTTGGCTCAGGGACAAAAGTAGATGGATGTTGGTGTAAAGAAAATGGGCAAGTATCAGATTTCACATGACTGTACCAATCATCATTCTGTACAGTTTGAATAACAACATTATTTCACTGAAAATTAATTAAAAATAAAATAAAATTTCTCACTAATGATCGAAAATCGTCATTGAATATAAATCTTTAGTGAATATATTATGCAGAATAACAAAATACATGTGCTTTCGGTGACAGAGAAAATTTTTTCATGACATAGAACATGTAGTTAGTTTGAAGCATCTTACACGATTATTCGACGAAAATCAATTGAGTAAAATGTTATATTTGTCCTTATCATGATATACAACTTACTGAATAATATGCATATTCATATGCATATACATGGGATATGTAAAAAGTTTGAGGCTAGGAAAGTGCTATTTAAAGGTTATTAGTAGTATAGTCAGTGCACTTCTAGACAGACACGCACTCATTGACCCCTGTTTTCAACCAATCACAAGCCGGTATTTCCGATTTCAACCAATCACAGAAGAGCACAAAAATTTTGCACACGACCTTGCCAAGGTCACCCCAAAATCCCCCCTTCTGATTGGTCGAAAAAACATTTGCACACTTGACCCCGAACCCGGCCACGACCCCTTCCCTTCCTCCTTCCCACCCTCCTCCCCTCCCCCTCCCCCACCTCCCACTCCTCCCTCCTCCCCGCCACCGCCCTCGTCCCGTCCGCGCCACCGCCGTCGCCGCCGCCGCCACCGCCACCCTCACCACCACCGCCGCCGCCGCCACCACCACCGCCCTCACCACCGTCGCCGCCACCGCCGCCGCCGCCACCACCGCCACCACCACCACCGCCGCCACCACCACCACCGCCACCGCCGTCGCCGCCGCCACCACCACCACCACCGCCGCCGCCGCCGCCGCCGCCGCCATCACCGTCATCACCGCCACCCCTCCTCCGCCGCCGCCCACCCTCCCCACCCCGCAACCCCCACTCACCCGAACGACCAATCGTTTGAGGCGGTCAAGCCGCGTCCGCCCACGTTGCGTGCGGCGCCGACCGTACACGTGGAGGCGACGTCGGTGCCCCGTATCCACCGGGCCAAGCGACTAGGCAGCGGCCCGCCGCTTCTCCCGAGCCCTCCACTCGAAAAGCTTGTGATCTAAACGAGCGAATTCGGCTGCGCTTCTTCGCCTATAACTCTCATTAGCGATAAGAAGAAGTACTACGGAAGGCTTGGTTTCAGCGATAAGAAGAAGTACTACGGAAGGCTTGGTTTATGATGTGCATTGCATTGTTAATAAAGAAATGTGTAAAGTCTCGGCTATAAATATACTGATGGGAAGAAGGGTTGTTTCTATAATATACATTGTATTGACAACAAAGAACCGTGTGCATGTGTTAAGTCAGCATATATATATATATAATGCATTAAATAAACTTTTCACAATGGTGACAATAGAATGAATAAAAGATTGTGTACACGTGTTAAAACACAATTGAAAGAATAAAAGACACATATTTAAAAGAGTATGTCATATCTGTTATTAGCAAGGAAGTCTGTGTGCATGTGTTAAGACAGTGTATATTATACATTAGATAAAATTTTCACAATAGTAGCAATAGAATAAATAAAAGGTTGTGTGCATGTGTTAAGTCAGCATTATGTAATATATTAAATAAACTTTTTACAATAGTAGCAATAGAATAAATAAAAGATTGAGTGTATGTGTTAAGTCAGCATTATGTAATACATTAAATACACTTTTTACAACACTAGCAATAGAATGAATAAAAAAAGCTACATATGTAAAGGAGTATGTCATAGCTATTGTTAGCAAGAAAAGTCTGTGTACATGTGTTAAGGGCAGCATATATAATACATTAAATATACTTTTCACAATAGTAGCAATAGAATAAATAGAGATTGTGTACACATGTTGAAATATCATTATAATATGATTTAAACACAATTGAAAGAATAAAAGACACATATGTAAAGGAGTATGTCATAGCTATTATAGCAAGAGACAGCTGTGTGCATGTGTTAAGTCAGCACATATAATACATTAAACAAACTTTTTACAAAAGTAGCAATAGAATGTATAAAAGGATGTGTATAAGTGTTAGAATACCATTATATAATAATTTAAAAAATAATTTAAAAAAATCCTCACTGATTTGATATCACATAAAAGTAAATGCAGAGGGAATGAGACACTACAGAGAGAGAGAGTGGGAGAAAGAGAGTGGGAGAAAAAAGAAAAGATGATTAGAGCTTTTCTTCACTGACTCGAAGGTAAGCTTCAGCTTGTGCTATTACCTCTCTGTGATACCCATTCTTCTTGAGATGAAAAATGGCAGAGCGGTAATACTCAACTGCTCCAGAGAAAAAAGATGGGGGGAGTCTGCTTCGATCAACTAGTTCACTGACAGTCTCCTCTTCTATGGGGGTAATAGTGGTGGGGGTATTAAGATTGAGTTCAGACGAACAAGAAGGAGATTGCGAGCTAAGTAGCTCTCTTCCAAAAGAAAGAGAGGGTGAAGCTAAAGAAAAGGAAGAAGTGGTAGTAGTAGAAGTAGTAATAAAAGTAGGTATTGAAAGACTAGTAATTGTATTATTAGACCTTCCAAGAGAAAAAGAGGGTGAATCTAAGAAAAAGAGTGGAGCAGGTGAAGAGGTGGGAGTAGAAGTAGGTATCGAAACAGTGGTAACTGTATCATCAAATCTTTCAGGAGAATGAGAGGGTGAATGTGAAGAAAAGAGTGGGGGAAAAGAAGCAGTAGAAGGAGTGGTAGTAATGGTAGTAGTAATAGTAGTAGTTGTAAGAGAAGAAGTAGAGGTGGTAATGTCTCCATTAGTAAGAGAGTTACTGATGGAAGAAGCATCTGAATCAAAATGATGGTGAGAAGGGAGAGGAAATTGTGAAGAGCACACCCCAGACTTTACAGATCTTTCAGGAGAATGAGAGGGTGAATGTGAAGAAAAGAGTGGAGGAAAAGAAGTAGTAGAAGGAGTAGTAGTAATAGTAGTAGTTGTAAGAGAAGAAGTAGAGATGGAAATGTCTCCATTAGTAAGAGAGTTACTGATGGAAGAAGCATCTGAATCAAAATGACGGTGAGAAGGGAGAGGAAATTGTGAAGAGCACACCCCAGACTTTAAAGAGAATGGAGTAGTAGACATCCCCTTAAAGAAGGGAGGGTATACTACCCCACCAACAGTTGTTGGAGTGTATGCGGGGATGAGTATTTTGGAAGGTGGAGAGTGACCAGTGACCCTTTGCAAAAAGGATATGGTCTTTTTTAGTGAATAGATATCTGTTAGAAAGCGTGTGTTGAATGAGATGTGTCGGTGACAGGGCTTTCCATCAATATGATGATTAGATGGAAAGTTGTAGTGTCTATTCATCCCCTCATCATCTACTGTTATGTGATAGCAAAAACAGATTCGGAGCAAAAAATGCTGTTGAATGTGGACACCTCGTCGGTGCCCAACATTCTTATTGCATAAAAAACAGGGGTCATCCGATTCAAATGGCTTTGTTAGTGACATCTCCAGTCTTCTTTTTGTCTCATCACTAACAAAGACATAGAATCTTAGACCCCCCTTACATATCGACTTTGCTCTGAGTCCTAAAAAAGAAAGAAAATAACAAGAATAAGTGAGAGAGAACATATGACTTACTTGTAAATCAGAAAAAAAAAAAAGATTCTAAATCTACAAATAGATACTAAATCATTCTTACCTATCTCGAAGCCATCTACTCCCCCACATTGTTCAAATAAAGCAATCTCTTCTTCCCCTAGTTCTGTTTCTTTTTCATTCTATAATGTAAATAAAATGTGCAGTGACTAATTAACAAACTACATTAACATAGCTATTTGTAATATATGGTTTTTGAAGAATTTGATGAAAAAACTGGCACTCTAAGTACTAAGCAAGTCTACTAAAGCCTGTCTATTTACTCACATAAAGAGAAATACATCATCAACATAAGAAAACCAGTTGTAATTTATGTTATATTTTTTCACATAAGAAAAGAAAAAAAAAAAAAAGTGTCTTATTGATAAAAATAATACATAAGAAAGAAAGTGCAATACTTATAATAAAAATATCACTAATCTTTAACATCTTAGACATGGTAAGAGACTTATAGAATTAGAGAAAATCATACTATGACTAATTAACATCTGGTTTTAAAAAGGAAGTAGTCTCTTTTGACATTCTAGACATGGTAAGAGGCTTATAGTATAAAAAAGTACATCATCATTATGTGTAACTAACATGTACTTCTGCAGAAATGTCAGTAATCTCCTTTGACATCTTAGAAACCCAACACCATAGTGGATTGAAGGTGTAATGCATGTGTGAACAAATAAGATAATAGACTAACCATTTCTGGAGATGGGATTCTTTTCCTCGAGATTCGTCTTCTGTCTTCCGAGTCGTACGTAATCATATACTTCGTACCTTTTTTTGATGTTTTAATTTTTCTTATATATTTCTTTCTTTGATATTTAGATGTAGAAGCCTGTAAGTATATGTAGAGTAATAAACATATACCAAAGCATAAGTCAAGTAAACGGAACTACTAATGCAACATAGTTACTAAACAAAGAAAATAAGAATGAATAAAAATATATAGGAAACATGAGCATAGTGGTAGTGTACAAGTCAAGTATACAAAAATACTAATCCCTATAGTTATTGAGCAAGAGAATAAGAATACTGATAACAACTACTTTTAGAATGAATAGCATAGGCAAGTTAAATAACAAGTAATAATATATACTAAAGCCTTAACTGTGTGGATAAAACCACCAACTCACCATAGTCACTGGGGAATAGAAACAAGAACAGATAAACAGAACATGTGTTAGCAAGAATTAATTTTGAAGTGAATAATCAGTATAAGACAGAAAAAAAACCAAAAATACCACCCCTTACTTTTTATGTGTTTTTCAACCAATTGAGTCTTTCTGATGGTAAGCTCCTCCCAAACAGAGAGATAAATTACTCTTGTGTTAGTGCAGATCTATTTATTAGAATTAATCAGTTAGTCTTTTTAGCTTCAAGTTCATCCTAAGTAGTGTAATAAATCACTTTGGTGTAGACCTATTTATTAGAATTATTCAGTTAATCTTTTTAGCAACAAGTTCATCCCAAGTAGTGTAATAAATCACTTTAGTGCAGACCTATTCATTAGAATTATCCAGTTAATCTTTTTAGCAGCAAGTCCACCCCAAGTATTGTGATAGGCCACTTTAGTACAGTATAGTCTTGGATGTAGAGTATAGGCTACACTTGATAATATACTTCTTTGCTAGGATGTACAAGTATAGTCAGTACAAGTGGTAATAAACTGTTTTGATACTTATTACCCTACTAGTGGTATAACTACTCATATTGAAAATAAATCTCACCACTTATAAAGTTTCTAAGCTATGGTCACACTAATTGTAGTATAGACAGAGCAGATCTCTACACACATGCTTTCATGTTGAGAATCAAAACAGTTTAATATATAAGCTTACAAAGTTTCTAAGCCCTGGACATACCAAAGGAGAATTATACCACTACTAAAATATAATTAGCCCCAATGTTAACTCAAATGAGTAAGTTCATATTAAAATACATATTAAAATAGCTAGGATGTACTAGTATAGCCAGTACAAGTGGTAATAAACTGTTTTGATACTTATTACACTACTAGTGGTATAACTACTCATATTGAAAAAAATCTCACCACATATAAAGCTTCTAAGCTCCGGTCACACAAATTGTAGTATAGACAGATCAGATCTCTACATACTTGCTCTCATGTTGAGAATCAAAACAGTTTAATACATAAGCTTACAAAGTTTCTAAGCTCTAGTCATACCAAGGGAGTATTATATCACTACTAAAATAGAATTAGTCCCAATGTTAACTCAAATGAGTAAATTCATACTAAAATACATATTAAAATAAGTTTACTCACCATATTAATTGTTGAGTGATGTTTATTCAGAGGAATTAGTAAATATCCACAGAGTTGCAAGTCTTTACTAGGTGGTTGAGTGGTAATGATAAAAATCCTCTCTCACGCTTGCTTTTATGGAAATCTCTGTCCAATCAGAAGTGATTTGCCTTTTTTTAGTCTGATTTATTGCATCCCGATGTGATTCGATGTAACCCGATGTAACCCGATGTAACCCGATGTAACCCGATGTAACCCGATGTAACCCGATGTAACCCGATGTAACCCGATGTAACCCGATGTGTTTTCGACCTCCCCCGATGTGTTTTCGACCTCCCCCGATGTGATTCGATGTGTCTCGATGTGTTTTCGACCTCCCCCGATGTGATTCGATGTGTCCCGATGTGTTTTCGACCTTCCCCGATGTGACCCGATGTAACCCGATGTAACCCGATGTAACCCGATGTGTTTTTTACCTCCCCCGATGTGTTTTCGACCTCCCCCGATGTGATTCGATGTGTCTCGATGTGTTTTTGACCTTCCCCGATGTAACCCGATGTGTTTTTGACCTCCCCCGATGTGATTCGATGTGTCCCGATGTGTTTTCGACCTCCCCCGATGTGATTCGATGTGTTTTCGACCTCCCCCGATGTGATTCGATGTGTTTTCGACCTCCCCCGATGTGATTCAATGTGTTTTCGACCTCCCCCGATGTGATTCGATGTGTCCCGATGTGTTTTCGACCTCCCCCGATGTGTTTTCGACCTCCCCCGATGTGATTCGATGTGTTTTCGACCTCCCCCGATGTGATTCGATGTGTTTTCGACCTCCCCCGATGTGATTCGATGTGTTTTCGACCTCCCCCGATGTGATTCGATGTGTTTTCGACCTCCCCCGATGTGATTCGATGTGTTTTCGACCTCCTCCGATGTGTTTTCGACCTCCCCCGATGTGATTCGATGTGTTTTCGACCTCCCCCGATGTGATTCGATGTGTCCCGATGTGTTTTCGACCTCCCCCGATGTGATTCGATGTGTCCCGATGTGTTTTCGACCTCCCCCGATGTGATTCGATGTGTCCCGATGTGTTTTCGACCTCTCCCGATGTGTTTTCGACCTTTCCCGATGTGTTTCGATGTTTCCCTATGTGTTTTCGATCTTTCCCGATGTGATTCGATGCACTCTGATGTGTTTCCAATGCACTCCAATGTATATGCTGTTAGCCAATCAGCTTTATTTGTATCTTTTTATTCACTATATAAAGAGAGGTGGAAACAGTAGTTTAGTTAACTCTTTCTAGCTCCAGTCTGTTCTTAATAGAAATTAAAGAAGGTTAGCACACAAATAGCATGGAAAGTGGATATGGATCAAGCGAGTATAGCAACAAGCTAATGACTCCTATAAACCAAGAGCTGATGAAGGTAACAGTGGAAAGATGTACAGAACAAAGCAAGTATGAGAATAAAGACTTATTTGAGGGGGTGTCTGAGCTCTTTCTCCAAAAAAGCTTACCTCTAGATTGGCAGAAATGGGATCCTTTAACCGATATTCGTAATAAGCTTAGCACACAGTTACTAGAAGAAATTCGTTCTATCTTTTGGGAGCAAGATGGAAAGGATGAAGAGTTGTAAGTTATACATACTTCCAACTATTTTTTTTTTTTTTTTTTTTTTTTTTTTTTTTCGTATTGTCTTTTATAATCAAAATAAAATATGATAGACAAATTTCCCATATAACTACCTCTCAACTATGTGAAAAACAAATATCATGCTAAATGATGTAGTGAGGTACTAGAAGCAGCCCGAGATAGAGATGAGAGAGCCATTGCACTCGCGGTATTTGTTGCGAGGAGTCACAAACAACTGAATACAAAGAATGCGAATCGGCAGACATTACTTCACCTAACTGTACAGTCTTATTGTTCGGATTCACTAATTCGTCTCATCATCACAAGGGGAGCGGATGGAGCAATAGCCGATGCTTGGGGTTAGTGTTTTATAGCACCAATGTTTGCATGCATTGCTTGTTAAAAAATATAGTATTGCAAAACTTGTAACAATTCGATACTTATCTATATTGCTAATGTTTATTTGGAAGGTGACACCCCCCTTCACATTGCTGCACGTCTGGGTAGAGCTAAGGTTATTCATGCTCTAACCACAAGTTTGACCAGAGCAGAAGTAAAGCATCCATACTTCAGAGTTCCTTACAAATCACTTCCCCAAGACAATGTACAGAGCTACAATCATGATGGAAGGAGTGTAGTCCACCTCATTGTTGAAACAGCGCATAGCAGCAAGCATAGAGAGGCACTAAAAGTACTAAAAAAAAATACTCGGGCTGACTTAGATATGAGGGTAAGTGAATACATTACAGTGGAATAAAAGTAGAGTAGATCGAATTGATAAGTTAGATGGGGAGTTTAATTCTATTCTCTTGTTTGATATTATAGCGAATGGGAGATGGATATGCCCCATCTCACATTGCCATAGAGAATGAAGACTACGAATGTCTACATACATGTCTAAGATTGGGAGCTGATTCTGAAGTTCGTAACTACAAAAGTGAAACTCCTCAACAACTAGCTCACCTCTACAAATCAGCAGATATGGTAAGGGACCAACAACATAAAGAAGTATAGATTTCTTGCTTTGTCCACCTTGAGTGATATTCGTCTGAGTAAAAAACTAAAATCATCTTGTAGGTAAGACTGTGTCAAGAGTTTGGAGCTGGAGCATATCAATTAGAGTATGCTGAGACCGAAGTCGTAAACATTATAGCTCCTACGACTTCTGATGAAGATGAGTAATAAGTACCTAAACCCCTCTTTTATTTATTCTATTGCTACTATTGTGAAGTTTATTTAATATATTACATAATGCTGACTTAACACATGCACACAACCTTTTATTTATTCTATTGCTACCATTGTGAAAAGTTTATCTAATGTATAATATACACTGTCTTAACACATGTACACAGACTTTCTTGCTAATAACAGATATGACATACTCTTTTAAATATGTGTCTTTTATTCTTTCGATTGTGTTTTAACACGTGTACACAATCTTTTATTCATTCTATTGTCACCATTGCGGAAAGTTTATTTAATGTATTATATATGCTGACTTAACACATGCACACGTTTCTTTATTGTCAATACAATGTATATCATAGAACCAACCCTTCTTCCCATCAGTGTATTTATAGCCAAGACTTTACACATTTCTTTATTAACAATGCGATGCACATCATAAACCATCCCTTCCGTAGTACTTCTTCTTATCGCTAATGAGAGTTATAGGCGAAGAAGCGCAGCCGAATTCGCTCGTTTAGATCACAAGCTTTTCGAGTGGAGGGCTCGGGAGAAGCGGCGGGCCGCTGCCTAGTCGCTTGGCCCGGTGGATACGGGGCACCGGCGTCGCCTCCACGTGTACGGTCGGCGCCGCACGCAACGTGGGCGGACGCGGCTTGACCGCCTCAAACGATTGGTCGTTCGGGTGAGTGGGGGTTGCGGGGTGGGGAGGGTGGGCGGCGGCGGAGGAGGGGTGGCGGTGATGACGGTGATGGCGGCGGCGGCGGCGGCGGCGGCGGTGGTGGTGGTGGTGGCGGCGGCGGCGGCGGTGGCGGTGGTGGTGGTGGCGGCGGTGGTGGTGGTGGCGGTGGTGGCGGCGGCGGCGGTGGCGGCGACGGTGGTGAGGGCGGTGGTGGTGGCGGCGGCGGCGGCGGTGGTGAGGGCGGCGGTGGCGGCGGCGGCGACGGCGGTGGCGCGGACGGGACGAGGGCGGTGGCGGGGAGGAGGGAGGAGTGGGAGGTGGGGGAGGGGGAGGGGAGGAGGGTGGGAAGGAGGAAGGGAAGGGGTCGTGGCCGGGTTCGGGGTCAAGTGTGCAAATGTTTTTTCGACCAATCAGAAGGGGGGATTTTGGGGTGACCTTGGCAAGGTCGTGTGCAAAATTTTTGTGCTCTTCTGTGATTGGTTGAAATCGGAAATACCGGCTTGTGATTGGTTGAAAACAGGGGTCAATGAGTGCGTGTCTGTCTAGAAGTGCACTGACTATACTACTGTTATTTGATAGATGTTCTGTTAAACGATCCCAGGCAAATGACCGTTGATGAAATTATTTCTCATGTTTAAAATGAGATTGATGCATAGAAAATGTTTGTCATCCATGATCAATGTAACAATGATCAACATGAATATTCTAAAATTGACCTGTCCCAATACAGACTCGTAGTACTGTAATGGTTTCTGTGTTTTGGTGCGGTCGTCCTTGGACGACTATCGACCCAGAAATGAAGTGCCTATGAGTGGTAATAGGACTTCGCATTACATGAAAGATCGAGCGGTCTCAGTAGCCCAAATACTACCAAAGACGACCCATCTGATCCCAAGTCCGACCTTCAGACTATACAATGAAAGAGAGTGATCCGACCTAGTAGGTGGTTCGCAAAGCGAATGACCTGACAAAAGGAAGTGAAAGTCTCTGTATCAAGTATAGATATGTCTTTATTGAAAGCCAAGTGAAGACTGAGACAATGAACAGTAAAACAATGCCCTTTATATAGTATAAGGACTTCCGGCCGACGTGTGGTCGTCCGGAAGTTGCGCAACAAGATGGCCACCGGAAGCCCGACGGCCGACCCAAAATAGGTCGGATTCTACAAAAGTTGCTTGTAATGGTCCAATTCATGTACAAAATGAATATCAATGGATTCTGAGAGGTCGGGCCTCTGTACATGGGTATAAAAGACATTAAAAGACTTAGATATAATCATGTAACTATATACAACAATATAGGAGTAAGGTACATGAATAAGTAATGAGTATAAACACTTGGAGACACGTACATAGACAGTAATTAATTGGTTTTAACATGCAATGCAGTTGAAGGTAAGTATACGAACACTAATTATGAGAGTGTGAGTGTCAGATGAGTAGCGCTGTAACAACTACTAGGCACTTTGGGTGCGGTGGAGCTTCGTCCGGGAGTTGGGGTCGTATACAAATGTCCTGTACCATCACAGTACATTCCTGGACTCATTTCTCTAGTGTATCATGTTGTTATTTTACTTTCAGTTTTATTTTAAAACTCTGTCTTTCATTGGTTATAAAAATAATGTTTTTGTTCTGGTTTATAGAAAGATGTGCTCAGTAGGAGTTGAAGCGAGAAGGGTAGAATTCAGAGATGTTTCAGTTGGCTCAGGGATGAAGTAGATGGATGCTTGCTAAAGGAAAATGGGCAAGTATAATAACGTCCATAATGTTTTACTGTCTTTATTATAATATTTTACATGCATTTAATATGGATGGGCTGGAAGCAGAGGGCAATAACACTACACTTTTTCTTGTAAACTGGCATCAAAAAGCTTAGCTGTTGTTTTTGATTTAAGGTGCTCAATTAGTGAAAGTAGATCTCGCTTTTTATCGCGATCAATGCCAGGTGGGGACTCGTAAGCTCGTAGCAGCACCTGATCCAAGCGTACTCTTCCACCACGCGAAACCTCTTGCCCTGATTTTCATCCTTACTTTTTTTGTTGCTGTCCAGTCACTTTTATGGATCTGTCTCTTACGGCTTCGTCTCTTTTCGGTAGTGCTGGAATCTGATGATGAACATGTTGATGAATTATTCAGAGCAAATGGGGTGATGTGGATGTAGGTGGTGATGTAGATGTAGGTGGTGATGTAGATGTAGGTGGTGATGTAGATGTCGGTGGTGATGTAGATGTAGGTGGTGATGTAGCTGTAGGTGGTGATGCAGCTGTAGGTAGTACACTTTTTACAGTTGGTCCTTCTAACTCACTGTCATTAGAATCAGTAGAATCAGCTGCATGATCATAGTCTGGGTCTGCATCAGAGTCATCAGGTTGCTGTTCATCGACCAAATGTGTTAACTCTTGTTCTGTTGAGCTGTTCTCTACAATGTTTAAGAAAATAATATACATATTTATACTATTACCCGATCTGCATACAGTGTACTGTTTCGGTGTTTAACACCTCATCAGTGCAGCTCAGAGCTATGCCTGGGAGAATACCTTAGCAATACTGTATATTTACAGTATTGCCGTATAGATTATTAATATCTATTCAAAAGGATGTACGGTGTATTATAATACATGTACTTGTACATACACTGACTAACTGGCATTATAATCACCAATTACAGTATATTATACAAAGAATCGTAGTGATTTTCGAATGAATTAGAACTTTTAATACTACATGACCATGTAGATAAAGTACTATATTAATGTTGTTATACTACCCCAAAAAATTAAGTATGAGATAATAATAAATATAATTTCATAATTAATTAATAATATAATAATATCTATTAATATGTACATGGAGATTGTACTTACCAACATATTGACAAAATTCTGTGTTATCAACATACACCAGTTTTCTTGACGTTATTCTCACAAACAGGAATACACAATATTGTAGACTTACTAACAGACAGCTGGCAGAAATAGAACTAACTACTGTACATACACTTGATAACCTGAATGGTCACTAACAGAAAACAACTACTTAGTTTTGAAACTCCCTCAAAAAATATAACAACCAATGAGGATAATATGACTGTGAGTCATCGCTTAATGCCAAACTGTTGTAAGTGGCTATTGCAACACTTTTGCACTCATGTTTTCATGCCATACATTGAGTCACCACAGTTTGATACTGAAAATATGCAGTTCTAGGTCAAATATACAGAATATAGTTTTACTGATGTGTAGTTGGTCATATGAAGAATAAAATTCTTGAAAAAAGTCAAAAGTTGAATATTTCCAGTTACAACACTTTCGCTCTGAACCGACGATGTGCAGAAGAAAGAATGTGCAATTTTCTAATATGTGATAGCCCATGTACATGTAGCTAGTTTGGAGGATCATTACACGATTATTTGACAAAAATCAACTGAGTAATACTATATTGTATTACATGTAATAATAATATGCAGCTTGATAAAATTGCGTCTATTATATGGTTTTAGTAAGGATTTGGAGGTTCGTAAAATGCAAGTTGAAAGCTATGTGAGAAATGTACTGTTTAACGATGCTGAACAAAATCCTGTTGGAGAACCTGATGCTGAAAGCAAGAGGGATGTGGAAAAGCTGTCAGTCACAAGAACAGAGAAGCCTGTTATCAAGAATGTTTCAGTTGGCTCAAGGATGAAAGTAGATGGGTGCTTGCTAAAGGAGAATGGGCAAGTATCCTATTCCAGATAGATACAAGCATAAAATTTGTGTAATCTGCTAAAAATCTGTTTTGTGGCTTTATATGGATCCTATACATTCTATGTCACCTGTTATTCCAAATTTGTTGATGTAATTTCACAGCTCAAATAACAGGGTTTGAGTCTAGTTTAAAGGAATAATAAACTTACCACTGACTGAGAACCTACATTTACATAATACTGCTGCGAATAATACAAAACTTTTAAATACAATGTGTGGTTTTGGTGACGGAGAGGGTAACAACTTTCTAATATATTTATGCTGTCACATGACGTGGTTCAACTGTGATCACATGACACACTTGTGCTGATGTCAGAGGCTGCTATGGTGTTCTGATTTTATCGTCACATGAAAGGTCTGCCCATTTCATTATGTGTGAATTATTTGTTCATCAATCCTTCACATCAACTTACTTTTCATCTATATATTATATCAAGAGATGTACTTGTAGATTGCCAATTAACAAAGTATTGGCATATGCTATATTATTTATAGTTCTATGTACATGTAGTATGTAATAAGATGGTCCTACTGTGCACTATAATTAAACATGTACATAGACTGTTTCCTGCTATAACATATACTGTAACTGCAATGAGAACAAATTACGATATTCATCTTGTATTCTTGTATTTAGTGAAGTTGATGGAGATGACAAACAGGGAGGAGATGGAATTGCTATGGGAGGACAGAAGGTAAAGAACAAGAAGTAAGTAATCCAGTAATGTTACAAATGATGTGTGCAGCTTATAGTTGCCATTACAACTGTAGTAACAGTTATACTGTGCAAAGTATTACAAATGCGAAATGATTTCATTAACATTTTCACTGCCAACATGTATCTGAGTGCCTTTCTCTCTCTCTCTCTTAGAATTTAGTATACATTGAAACTGTATGTTCATGTCAAAAGCACCTGTTTTATGTATTCGGTGTAGTACATACAGTATTGTTAAATTATTATAATAATTATTTAGGAGAAGAAACAGGTTGAACAAACTAATGTGCTTTAGGAGAAATGAATAAGTGGTCTGGTGGTGACTTGTATGAACACGGAGATGTCGTCTATGATATACATTCTATCTTATAATATATTACTTCAATATTACACTAATTAATGGTAATGAATTAAATATTATTACACAATAAATTATTGAATAGCTCTACTTCAGTTCTTATCCTACAAATAATGTACAGAATGTGCATCA
Source organism: Bugulina stolonifera (assembly GCA_935421135.1). Taxonomy (NCBI): domain Eukaryota; kingdom Metazoa; phylum Bryozoa; class Gymnolaemata; order Cheilostomatida; family Bugulidae; genus Bugulina; species Bugulina stolonifera. The sequence goes on along the minus strand of OW285190.1, from coordinate 4,233,845 downwards.
TGTACATAATTTGAATATGACACATACAGTGTATGTGGGTGTTCTATATCAGTTATATTATGGATAAGCACTAAATACATATAAAAGCATCGTGTGTATACTAAAATACATGTCTAATTTGACCTGGGCTACAAGCCTACATGTATGTAACTTTAATTGTTTTCCACATTATTTCCTTATGTCTTCTATAACTTTGTGTGACAACCACTCTGAACTTGATGCTGCAGTAGAAATTATCGTGATGTTCATATAGAGCACATTTGGCAACATTGCATCATATTCATGCAATGGATAATACAATGGATTATACAATGGATAATACAATGGATAATACAATGGATTATACAATGGATTATACAATGAATAATACAATGGATTATACAATGGATTATACAATGGATTATATAATGGATTATTCAATGGATAATACAATGGATTATACAATGGATTATACGAGCCTGTTCGGTAATGGATCGCATTGTAATAAAAAATGCGATGATGTTCCTCTCTTACTCCTTGATCTGATCGATCAATAGAATTACCAGATATCAATGTGGTCGATGCACAATACTGTGCAGGTAAATTCGTTTGCATGAATATTCATCCGCTAGAATTGACTGCTGTATAAAAATGTGCGCTATTACAATGCGGATTGAATGTAATGACTTGCAGATCAAAGATTGATTTTGATACCAAGTGAACCTGGTGTTAATATAAACAGGCTGCTGATATTCCTGTAACATTCAAATACATGTAGAATTTTAAAATACAATGTACTGATTAGTAAGCTATGTAGGATTATTTGAAAGGTTTGTTCTCTAATTGATTGTAGTCTAAAGTAATCAGACTGACTTTATTATTTGAGCTCATTTAGAAATTCCCAGCCTAGCCTTTCTCATAATTAAGAGGCGATCGGCAATAATATGTGAAAAATAACAACATCCATCGCACTAATATGTGGCTTTTATTTAAATTTATGCGATGAAAATACGATAAAATTTGTTAATATTCAATAATGCGATATCATTTTTATTATTATTTTAGTATTTTTTCTATCGCATTATTGGAAAATTTATTCCAACGCATTCCATCGTATTATTTTCTCCTCCATCGCATTGATGCCGAAAGTGTCCATAGAATTTTGAAAGTCCTCATATATTATTTAGACCTACTGTAAGTGCTAATTGCACACTGAAGCAATATTTGGTCAGCCATGTTGCAGCCTAATACTGCAACCAAAAGTTTTTTTTATCAGTGATATAGTTGTCCTTTCCTAACAATTGTGAGAAGTATTCGTCTCTTTGCATAACACTGCTCCTGCATGACTTGTATCTCTGTAAATTAGGCTTTAAATGAGATCCTGAACCGTGATAGTACCTGATTTACTTTGCTCCAGCTCACAGAACTTCCTGTTTGCTTGTTGAGAATTCCCTAGTTAGGCCTCAAAGGATTCTAAATACTTACATGTAATCACAACTCCAAATCGCTCACAAAAATGGAGAGATGGTTTTTGTTTATCAAAAGTCTAAAGGGCATGCTACATGGACGCACAACTTCTGCGAATATCGCAAGTTGAAAAAACAGAAAACGTTGTTAGGCGCTACACAGAAGTTGCGTTTTTATTGTAAACAAAAGAAGTTGTCTACTCATTAATTCAAGTAAAGGCAAAAGACCTTGCCGATTTTACTTCCCGCTAGTAATCCCAAGTAAGAAAGCAAAGATCTAGAGGGATCTCCATTTTTTCTAATTTGGGGTGGAGAAGGTACTTCACCAATGGCAAAGTTACTGAAGTAGCACGGGAGCATTAAAGGTTGGATGCCCTTCCTAACACCACCAATGACCTTTATGGGAATCGAACCTGGGACTCTCTCATGAAAATCCAGAGCCCCTACCACTAGGCCACGACAGCTCCCAATTCAACTAAAGGCAAGAGTAGATCAATCTAAGGAATTAATGTAGCCTGTGAACCTACAAAATGATAATTGGAGGTTGTGATGCATTTACATTCAATCTCTTTAGGATTAGCCCATCCTTATTGTAGCTAAAGTTAAAACCTGCACTATTTTAGCAATATATCGGAACACCGGTCTGTAGAGTTTATACTCAAAAGGGGTGTAGAAAAGAGTTTTGATAATCTAGGAACTTAGGCCCAACGCTAGATTCATATAGAATCCGGGATCTACTTAAGCCGTAGATGTAAACTCATAATGAGTGTATAGAGATATGCTTATACGAGGATGGGGATGAACTCGAGCCGTATGGATCTATGGATCCGCCGGTGGAGTTACAAGAGTAAGTCTCTAGGTTTGAGTTAGGAGATGTTGCTTTATTAAAGCGCAATCAACAACTGATTTCTTACAGAAAATGTGCTGTCTTATATACTAAATATGCTTCCGGTAAAAGGTATGATAAGGTATCGGGCCAGAACTGATGCAACAACATGGATGGTTCCGCTCAACGACGGCCACCAAAAGGGTCGGCCTTTGCATAAAATGTGCTTATGATAGCCTGAAATGGAAAGTATATACATATGAGCCTATTCCAAAGGGTATGCGAATCGCATCACTTTTGCGTTTGCGTTTTGCGATTACTGATGTTGAACTTATGCGAAATCGCATGTTTATTGCATGCTATAAATTTTTAACGAGTGTTGATTGGCTACAGCTAACAAAAGATGCTTTGACAAGGAGCTAGCAATTGAGTTTAGCTTTTAAGATAATTAAATAAAGCCATTAAATAAATTTAAATCAATTTAATATTTAATTTGTGATATATTCTCCTGACGGCAAAATGGACGAAAGCTGTATAGCTATGTTGTTTAAATTAATCCAACAAAAGACCAGCACTGTGGGAGAAGTTCAATCACTATTATAAACACGAGGATAATAAAATAAATCAACAGTCAAGCTATCATATCCATCATCAACCATAAATTCAAGTCAAGCCTCTCATGTGCGTGTTACCTATTGGTAACATTTAGTTGAACCTAATGTTCAACGAGCAGAAATATTTCAACCTGAATGTTTTGATATGTTGCTAAAATAGTGGAGGTTTTTATCAAAACTACAATAAGGAGAGGCTAATGCTAAAGAAATTGGATGTAAATGTATCACAACCTCCAAATTGTAATTTTATAGACTCACAGGCTACAATAATTCCTTAGATTTATCCACTCTTGCCCTTAGTTGAATTAATGAGTAGACAACTTCTTTTGTTTACAGTAAAAACCCAACTTCTGTGTAGCACCTAACAACGTTTTCCGTTTTTCAAACTTGCGATATTCGGAGAAGTTGTGCGTCCATGGAGCATACCCTTAAGATATTGGCCTTCAAAAGTACATGATAAAAGACTTGTACAATCAAACAAGAGAAGATACTATAATTGCTTATATAGTGTGGGAAAAACCAAATGTAATTACAATAATCTGATTGGTGAATAACAATAATAGAGCACACGATAAGTAGTTGATTATAATAAGGGTATGATCATGCATGTATAATAAGTGTTCAAGGTAAGACAACAATGCATGAATGAGGAATTGTATAATAATGTTAATGTACATGTATGTATGGACAAGAACACAGTCTATGTCTGGCAGGCTGCATTGTTTCACCACAATACGCACTATTTTATTGCACTGATGATCAACTTCCCTGTCAATATAATATACAGCCGCTTTGGATAGCTGTTTTACTAGCATCGCGGTGTAACTGTTGTGTTATAATGATAGTATTCAGTATTAAAGTAGATGAAATACCAAAGGCTACATGTGTTAGGCCTAGTCTTCTGAGTTTTCCTCTCTTGTATGAGCAGAGAACTATAATTGGAAGCCATCTAGTATGCTAATTTTAATTATTTACATGTAGTAATAACACAATTCTTGGGAGAGAAAACCTTCTTCGGGACCAAAACCTCCAGCTCATCGACGGGACTCGAACCGTGTCCTTGCAGATAACTTGAGTTATAGCTAGAAGACCAGAGTGACTAGCGCTAAACCACCCAGCCACCAACACGTATTTCTCGTTTGAGAGTTATATTGTTTTTTCCAAGCACATTATATCATGTGTATGCGATTTAAAATTTGCATTTAGATTTTTTTCCTTAAATCTTTTTGAATAACAGTACTATCCAACAAGCTATTCCGATTTCAGACTCTATTTCTTCCTTTTCAAGATATCGCCTTCTTATCAGCCCTCAGAAGTTAATATTAAGATAGGATTTGTACACAAGGTAGCACAACTCCTGGCTTAATACAGATCATGTTTGGATGGGGTGAGGGAACGGATAGCTTTTGGTACGCGTGATTCCTTGTTTCTTTTACTCTTTTTGATTGTTATGACGAATTACATGTAGTTGGCCTGGGCATAGACAAGATTAAATTATAATTTGATATACTTCCATTATAACCTCTAGAATAGTGTAGTTCCAGTAATGGAGAGCTCTTGTTCCTCTGCTGTTAGCATTAAGTACCTCTAGAATAGTGTAGTTCCACTAATGGAGAGCTCTTGTTCCTCTGCTGTTAGCATTAAGTACCTCTAGAATAGTGTAGTTCCACTAATGGAGAGCTCTTGTTCCTCTGCTGTTAGCATTAAGTACCTCTAGAATAGTGTAGTTCCACTAATGGAGAGCTCTTGTTCCTCTGCTGTTAGCATTAAGTACCTCTAGAATAGTGTAGTTCCACTAATGGAGAGCTCTTGTTCCCCTGCTGTTAGCATTAAGTACTGGAGTAGGAGACTGTAGTTAAACAAAATAAAGGCTGCTTTATGGGTCTACACTCTACAAGCAACTGAACATGAAAATGAACTTAAGTGCAGCTTATAAATATAATTAATGCTGTTACATACCTTACCAGTCATATTATTAGCCACTGTGATATGTTTAGAATTAAATTCTTATTTAGCATGGCAATATTTTTACCCACACAGTCATGTTAGTAACATTGTAACAAAGCTTTTAAAATGATACGCAATGCTTTAATTTGCTCTCAAATTTTGAAAATGTTTTTACGCCCACCAGTCAGTGTAAGAGTGAGTCCCTGCCTATAGTTGTGAGGTTACTGCTTCTCTAAATAGAGGGAATTGGGGCAAGCAGGGCGCCACTCATGTAGCAAAAATAATATTTAATCTATATTTACCCACTTATATTTAAATTGAATTCCATTATAAATACACTGTAGTTAAATGCTCTATGAAAAATATTGTTTCCCTTCTGAGCTATTTTAATGTTAATTATAGTGATTAGCATATTGGCTAGAACTCAGGTGTCAACTGTCATCTGGTATGTGGCAAATTCCACCTGCCATTAACAACAAATGCAAATTGCAAAATGTTGAAATTATTCTATTGTTCAGGTGCTGTATAAAAATTTCACAATAACCCTTATCACTTTGGTATATGATCTCCCAGTGTATAAAAAGTGCAGGACAACAACTCAAGACATTGTTAGGCAAGTGTTTGCTAGGTTCTGCGTATGACCTGCATAAAACTTTCATAAATCATTGTTAATAATAGAAGCAAGGGTTTCTGACCAGGATTTCCTTGTATTGCATTACTACATGTAAGTATCTGCAAACTCCCTCTGTATCTGTCACCTGGTGATTGACCTCTGCTTAGGCACCTGTTAATTGTTTCTACTGGCTGTTATGCCCTGCTACTGCTATAGATACAAGTAAATAGATAGATAGCTACATTAATGGAAATGAAAGTTTACCCTGGACTGTTCATTAGATGTCACAAAATCAAGTGTCAAAGCAATTGTATTTTTGGGAACCTGTGTGCATCGTGCAGATGCAGGCTTCTTCTACATGTAGCCTATATAGCTATTATTCATTTCTAAATGGTAAAGCTGTAGGCAGGGTTCAGGTTTTTGGATAACAATATTATTACCTTCTAGCTACAAGCGATAGTGAACGAAATATTTACAAGACGAAGCTGGTCACCTCTACAATCACAGGTAATATGATTACTGTTATTGTGAGATAGATATAAAAATAATTATCATAGCTTTTTCTGTCAATTTCAATATGATTGTAATAAAGACTTGGTACATGTATGATAATATTATTACATTGATGAATAGAAATAGTGTACAGTGTACATGGTATGATTACAAATGATGTTTCGCACCCTCCCTCCACCAATTATATTGTAGTGCTGTGATCTATCTTCCTTTGATATCTCTGACATTAAAGCATTGTGCACCATAGTATGGTAAGTGCAGTGGATAAGCAACAAGTTACAATAGATTTGTACTTCAGCTATTATAAAGTTGTTTGTACTTGGGAGTTGGAATTAGAGAATGCAAATAATTATACTGAAATATCACGTTCTTACCAAACCAGCTTTGGGCTGAGCATATCATAAGATAAAAGAAATGCATAATACAGCATTGCTACTAACAATGGAAAATGCGATGCAACACAAGACATACAAATCTGTACAGCCATGTCAAGCCACCATACCATAATATAATTATGATAATACTATAATTATACATACATGTACATTGATACTCATAATTGCACTGTAGAAGTACATGATTGTGTCCAAGTTGTCTTCTGTTTTTTTATCTTACAGTGTTACAGCATGAGTATTTGGCTCCACATTTTGCACAGCGTATTTGTGTAAAGATATTTTACATTATTAGCAATTCTGGAAAGTATTCTGATAATCATGAATGATAAAAATATGTGTTGATAAAGAGAAGACAATTCTAGCAACACAAATATTTCATGACATACACTTTAAAACACATGTACAAGTACATATAATACACTAAACAGCTTTTTTAAAGCCTTAAATACAAGCTCACACACTGTATAATTTCTCTTTGAAATTGAGTATATATAAATTATTGATTTAGATATTATAGACAATCACGCTTAACTTGTTGTAGGAGTTATAGTATTATTCACTTGCAATGCTGGCAAAGGTGTACATAACATAACACACATAGTTAGTACAAACTCTACATTATTTACTGTCATTACAATAGCTGAATAGTAGAGTTATAAGCATTATATTGTAATGGTTAGGACATTTGCGTACACTGCCTCAGCCAACCTGATGAACAATACAGTACGTTAAGTACGGCTACAATGTAGTTGTCACAGCTCTACTCATCTATGCCTACATTTGACTTGCATCTGTGTTGTTATACATGTTTTGACCATACTGTTATAATTACCATATGCTTATATACTTACAAATATGCATTACTGAGCAATGATGTCCTTTTTATACCTAGCTGTATGTGAAGAGAGCCGACCTCTCAGAAATACTGGATACTTATTTTGTGCATGATTTGGATGATTTCAAGCATCTTTTGTTCAACCCGATATGTTTTTGGGTTGGCCTCGGGCTTCCGGCGCCATCTTGTTGTGCAGTTTCCGGACGACACTACGTGGGCCTTTTTACCAGAACTTCCTCCAGAAGTTCTAATAGTATATAAAGAACATTGTTTTTGTATTCGTCATTGTCTCAGTTGATACTTGGATCTCAATAAAGACACTTCTATACTACTTATACAGAGTCTTCACTTCGTAGTATTGGTCGTTCCAGTTGACAAGGTCACCGACATTGCCTCCCGAGCTGCCTGCTAGGTCGGAACATACTCTTTCTCAGTATAGCAAGATAGCATTGACTTAGGACCACATAGGTCCTCTTGAGTAGTCATTGGACTACTATTACCTGTTGATCTTTCATGTAATGAGAAGACCTAGCACCACTCATAGGTTCTTCATTTTGGACAAGGGATCGTCTTAGAATGACATGCATACAACCCCCAAAACATTACAATAGGCCTACTGCTGTGAATATACAAACATTATAGAAAGTTAATTTGCACTCTATAATATTTAGACTCATTTATACTTTTCTGTTGGAGGCCTACTGACTGAAATATAATATAATTCCAGGATGTTGGTGTGTAAAAGATTATTTACTAAGCCAAAGATGGAGAAGGACAAGGGTTACGCCTGGGTAGTTCTGGTCATGTCTTTCATTGCCCACACGGTTCATCATGGGTTCACGGCAGCAGTTGTTGGAAATCTGACTGTAGCTCATCAAAACTACTTTAACATTGACCTACAAAGTAGCAGTCTGATTGGTTCAGTACATACTGGCACAGTCTTCCTGTTAGGTAATATTTTTGTATTCTAACATGTTTATTTTAGCATGCTGTCTAGAGCAATCTGCAAAGCTAGCACGCATTCATGCCATGTACATGAATAATGTATATCAGGGTATTCTGTATCCATCAAGAGAGCATGTCATTTCTAGCAAACTACTACATTATTGGCAACGTTTGGCTTTGACTTATGAACCCATTTCCGGACTGTTTATGAGGTTCCAACCCATGGTTTTTGCAGATTATTCTACAACTCACGCTCTCTATTATAGCTCCCATAGCCTCTGTACTGATCAAGAAGTTTGGCTGCAGATTCACACAGATACTGGCTGGAGTGTTAGCGGTAACTGGAATGGGGTTGTCATACTTATCTACACAACCGTGGCATGCTTACATACTATTTGGTGTGATAGCAGGTTTGACTATATCCTACACCAATCTTTCAGTATCATTTCCATTATGTCATTTATGATTGAAGAGGCCACCTGGCATTTAAAGGGTCTAGAAAGATGCATAATAATCATATATTATCTCAGCTACATATATTTCCATTTTTCCTATTATATTGTGCTTATACTGCCAGGCAGCTGCTTGATTGTCCACTAAATAACTGCAAACCATAAGTTGAAATTTATTAGTTTTGTTCCTTATTTTAAATGACTTCAAAGTTCCTACATATAAGTTTATCCAGTAAATGATACGCATAGTAATTTGCCGTGGTTCTCTCAACTAAGTTGTCGGTATGCTTCTCGTTCGCAAGCGCCCAGCCTACGGCAAGCACCTAGGCTACAATAAATAGGTCGATGTAGTAGTTGACGGTCTGCGCAAAGGTGATACTTTTACCATCTTTGGTATGCACTACTACTCACAACGTGCTCCGTAGAATGACTCGAAATTTTCGGGTTTTTTTCTCATGTTTAAGTTCCTCTAAATGTTTGTTTTTTCTAATGGTGCTATCGGTATCGACATAATGTGTCCTGAAAATGATAGGCTAGCATCATGGTACTTCTAGCCAATCTGAAAACTACTTTTTCACCAATCTTGAGAAACTCCATTGCTATATCGGTGATATTTTTCGTTTCCGCTTACCACTTTCGGCTTGGCCGTTTATTAGGTCAGGTTTTAGAGCGATCCTATTGGTGCAGAGCACCGTTGGAAAACTTAATAATATATAAACTTTGATGACTTTGTGCTAGATGACCTTCACTTCTAGTATTTGCTAACTGCTAATAAACAGAGAAACAATGAGTAGTCAGTTGAGATTGTTGTTATTACTCTTGTGTGTTGACTTTTTTTGTGGATGTTGCCTGTTCAAGGAAAGGCAACTGTGGAAGTGTGCCTCATCTATCTATTCAAGTTTTAGTGTGAGGGACTTATTAGAGAAGGGGTATAGTCTCAATAACAGAAAAACTTATACGCTTACCTCTGCCTTAAAACACGTTGTAATTCCGATGAACGCATATACAATATAATCACCCATATTCATTATTTTCAGCTGCTGGCATCTCCTTCAGCTATGTCACATCTTCGGAGATTCTTTCTCAGTACTTTGAGAAAAAGAAGCATTTAGCCTTTTCCTTGGCAGTTGTTGGAAACTTTGTGGGGAACAGTGTGTGGCCAGTGGGCTCCCAGTATCTGCTAGATAAATATGGATACTCTAAGGCTATGGGTATCATGGCTGTTCTTCATATTCTTCACATCATTGCTGGAATCTGTTTCATCTCTCCAGAAGTTCGCCCAGAACAAGCACATAGTAAGTACAGTACGAAGATGTGAATGCAATCCCCTAGTCAAATCTGGTTTCTGTAGCTTGGGTATATTTTAAGGCCACATTGAAGCTCGCTGGGAAATTTAATCATTTGAGAGTAGTCCTCTAACTTCAGGTCAGTTCACTAAAACTTTGTTCACATTTTACCTTTATGGTCACTAATCACAGTGTGGTATAGTAATTATACATGTAGGTGTACATGTAGATGGCACACGGATTTAGTGATGGAGCTCAAGGCTTACTGTAGCTTTTTATATTTGTTGAACCCCATCCCACACTAAATACTTGTGATTAGCCGTGTCGCCCATCATTTTTTGCTGGCTAAACTGCAGTGCGACCAAAGTTTTAGCCCAGCCCTGCATTACCAAAACAGAACCGCTGCTAACTCCATGTCTTCTATTGTTTGAAGCAAGTGGGCGTAGCCAGCGTCTAATGCACCTGAGACAGCATTTGTTGTACTACGCTGTAGCTATGAAATGCTCAAACAAGGTATCTAGGCTAGTACAGGTTCAGTAATGACTTCAGGGCAGGTAGTAATTAAAAGTGTATTCAAAACGTAACGCTACGGCCTGGGGTCGTAGGGAGACAGGGCTCACATGCTGTAAGGTTCTGCCCACATAGAAAATAATACGATTAAAGACGACGAAACAGGCCAAGGTAGTGGGCTGTATTCATTTAATCATTCAATTTATAATAAAACGTAAAAATGCCACAGAGCACGGCATAAATGTTAGCAGTTATGAGAGATGTACATGTATTTGTACAGGGTGCTCAATTGCATTCGTATTGAATATTGGACTCGATGTAAGTGTTCTAATCAAAAGAGTAGTGTGATATTGTGATGGTACAGGACATTTGTATACGACTCCAACTCCCGGACGAAGCTCCATCGCACCTTACGCACTCAGTAGTTGTTATAGCGCTACTCATCTGACACTCACATTCTCATAATTAGTGTTCGTATACTTACCTTAAACTGCATTGCATGTCCAAACCATTAATTACTGTCTACATACGTGTCTCCATGTGCTAATACTCATTACTTATTCATGTATTGTTCCACTATATAACCGTATATAACTGCATGAATGTTACTAAGTCTTTTTAATGCCTTTTATACCCATGTACAGAGGCCCGACCTCTCAGAATCCATTGATATTCATTTTGTACATGAATTGGACCATTATAAGCAACTTTTGTAGAACCCGACCTACTTTGGGTTGGCCGTCGGGCTTCCGGCGGCCATCTTGTTGCGCAACTTCCGGACGACCACACGTCGTCTTTTCCCGACGTCACGTCGGCCGGAAGTCCTTATACTATATAAAGGGCACTGTTTTACTGTTCATTGTCTCAGTCTACACTATTGGCTTTCAATAAAGACACATCTATACTTGATACAGAGACTTTCTCTTCCTTTTACTAGGTCATTCGCTTTGCGAACCGCCTACTAGGTCGAACTACTCTCTTTCCTTGTATAGTCTGAAGGTCGGACTTGAGATTAGATGGGTCGTCTTTGGTAGTATTTGGGCTACTGAGACCGCTCGATCTTTCATGTAATGCGAAGTCCTATTACCACTCATAGGCACTTCATTTCTAGGTCGACAGTCGTCCAAGGACGACCGCACCAAATCACAGAAACCATTACAATATACATAGTGAAGTATAATATACAAATGTCAACATAAATAGAAGTATATAATGAGAATTTTAATAACTGCGTTGTTATAAAATGGTGCCAACGTCACATGACCCAGTTTATAATGATCCATATTCAATTACAGGAGAAGACGATTCGAAATTGGCAGATAGTTCTTTGGAGAATGGACGGCATTCAGACAATGGGGCTCATGGTCTGGATAACAAAGGACATACCATTAGTGTGGTAAGGTACACAATGTATAATGTCCTTGTACATACAAATGGGTATCTATAATACCGCTGATCACCTTACAATGCCTTCCTGTTGCTAGATTGACTAAAGCTATTTAGTCAACATCAATTTAAAGAACTTCAAAGTAATATCCTTGCTGTGTGTGCTCCTATATTCATACCACTGCTAGGTTGACATGAGCGGTGATGTACAGCATAGTTCAGAAGCTAAACCTGACCTGCAGGACACATCTGAAATAAACAGTGATCTACCGAAAGAATTAGAAGTTGTCAGCGGTCAGGAGAATCAGCTGCATGCCGGCGATTATCAGGAGACAGTTAAAGAAGATGATCTGGAGAAGAGGTTAGATTTATCTGAAAGAAAGGAAGATTCTAGACTATACTCTGTAAAAGAAAGCTTTGTGGTGCTCCTCCGGAATCCACAAGTTAGTATTTGACAAATCTTGTCATGATCACATAAACTGCTTAGGATAGTTTAGACTGCATTAAATAAGCGTCGATTACTTGTTCTAATGGATAAAAGGTTCATTTAGATCTTTAACATTAATGTGAACTTTCAGGGCAAGTTGCAAAAAATTAAGAAATTGCTGTAGAGCATTTATTGAGGTGTGCCGCCATGGTTAAATGTTCATTCTCGGTGACTTTTCTAAGCCCTAAAAGATTCTGGGGTGTTTAGTTGATCATTCGTTAAGAATAATAATAATGACGCCCATGCATGCCTATCTACATTGTAAAACATGTGTCCACAATGATGTATAATTATTGTGACAGTATTGAGCTGACATACCTGTTTATAGGCAAACATTTCCATAGCTACATGTACTTACATGCTATATCTGTATTAGCTTAACTCTTCCTGTCAACACTTAGTGTGGAGTTGTCATGCGTTATGAGGGGTGACAACTACTCACAAAGGATTTACATTATTCAAACTACAATGAAACTCCTTCAAACTCCAAGGGACAACGTAATTGGTTTGAACTAGGCATGCAATGAGTTTGAATAGTAAAATCACCACTTATTATTATGATGCTCAGCAGGGACCAAGGCTAATAGTTTGAACTAGCCAAGTTTTTTTAATTAATAATTAATGGTGTTACTTCTTGGTTGCCAGATCTGGATCCTGTTGGCAAATGCTATGGCATGGAATGTGACAAACACAGCCCTCTATGTTTTAATTAATGACTATATTCTGAAGACAACAGGCCTAGATACAGACCAAGTGGCTTTCGGAATCACAGTGTTAGGTAATTCTAATAACTTGATATTACCCAGTCTTTTCATAGTTTTACCGCTTTTTTAACAACATGTTAAAGATCCTTTTGGACCAATATAAGTACAATGTACATGTATATTATGTGATCAACATCCGCTCTCTTAGATAATTTAAGAGACTTTTGTACCCCGACCTCTCTTTGAAAATTTATAACCCCCTAACTAGTAGTTCTGTTATGTATCGCCATGTTTAAGGAAAATGATAAGCAAAAGTTAACACATCTGGTATCATGTGCTATTGGTTTGAGGCTAACCAATGAAGGAAATGAATGAAATGTATAAACTGGAATAGTGTACTCAAGTCTTAGTGTATCTGTGTAAGGTTTGGTGAAGTGTTGCTGTATATTGCAGGTATAGGAAAGCTAGCTGGCAGCATGTTGGCTGCTGTTACCAGCTCTGTTAAATATGACAGATTGATTCTTCATATAATCTCTGTGATAATCTACAGTATTGTAACTATCACCATAACATATTCACGTAACAAGGTAAGTACATATATCTGCATAATACATGTACATGCGCAGTATACATAGTTTTTTTGCGAGGAACCAGGATGTGCCAATGAACTCGGATTGGGTTCCTCTAACCAATCAAAATCCTAGGTTGACTTTGTCTCAGGCCAATGGGCTACCTAGGAATTTTGATTTGTGGCTCCGGTCAATCCAAGAAGTCACGCAGACATTATATATACGCAGACATTATATATACGCAGACATTATATATACGCAGACATTATATATACGCAGACATTATATATACGCAGACATTATATATACTAGTAGATAGTGTGTGAAGCTTTGGTTTTCCTTGAGCAGTCTTAACCACAATAATACACTAAGAGGACAACTTCATAATAACTTTTTGTCTGAGTGCTCAATTGATTTAGGGTACTTTGTAGAGGGGACACTGTCACTCTATTTGCTTTAGGTGATGTACTACTTGTTTATGGCAATGTGGGGATTATTTCAAGGAGCTAGTATTGCTAATTTAGTCTCTACTATCATTGGATTCTGTGGGAGTCAGCTTCTAGCTGTGCTACTTGGGTTAGAGTTCTTTGCTGAAGGTATAGGGAGCATAGGACTAACTCCTCTCGCTAGTAAGTTTGTGGAGATCAAGGCTTTAATTCTCTTTGATATGTTCAGATCAACCTTTAGTTTAGTGTAGTCAATCACAGCAATGCATCAACTGTGCAGGGAATTTGCTAATTTACAGTCTGAATCTAGAAGTGTATACATGTACTTCGAAAAACACCTTGGCAATACTGTGTAATCACAGCAAAACATTTTTGTGATGTTTGAAACCAGATATGATGTATACATGTGCATACCTTACATCAGCATCACGTATGGTATATTTACAGCATATATTGGTGTAAAGACCGAAGAAAAATATGCTCTGATATTTGCTGGAACTGTCGGTATACTTGGTAGCGTAATACTAGTTCCCATGGTAGTTCGTAGAAACAGGAAGGACAACCATACCAGCTAGATACATCATTGTCGTTTGTAACAACCGACTTCTTAATTGTCTTATTGCTTAGCTTTACAGAAACTTCAATATTGAAGCAGTTTCAAAACTACTTATGTTTAGCAGGTGCGTTTGTTGTTAACCATTTTCATTTCCATCGCATTGGTTTATTCTTGCATCGATGGTGTCAACCTCTGTCTCTTTATATGAGCTTACACGTGCAGAAGGCTAACAGCCATCTGCATATATTACTGCCAGAGTGTTCTGACAATAGTATGGTACAATCGATAACATGAACATTTTAATACAAATTTAATATAACAGATTTTTATATTTCTAATACTTTATTGGTACCATTAATCACCAACTATAAGCTTCATTAATATTAACAAATATAAAATTATATATAAAATTATATTAAAGGGCTACAGAAATGATAATATTTTGTTTGGTCTATCTAAACTTTAAGCCCTGACGCTGCTATATTTACTTTATCAAAACTCCGAAAATAATTTGGGCTGGAATATGCCAGCATATAAAATCATCATGGAAAGTGGGTTCTGGAAAAGGAAGTCCCAAGTTACAGGGGTGTTGTCCACATCCTGTATGACGTGTGAAGGCCCATAGCTTGGCTCACTAATTATAGTCCTGTATAGGGGAGTTACCAGGTGCCCCATACTTACACTACAATCTCACAGCTATGAGCTTTCTGTAATTATTAGGCTTATGTAATCCTATGGTTTTCTCAATAATATGACCAGCCATTGAGTAATGCAGTACATGCAAGGCAAGCAAAGGAAGCTATGAGTGAGGATATTGAGACAAAATTCCTTTAGTTGCTGATCAAAGCTTGTTGAGGGCTATGGCTATGTTGTAGTAATATAATACTTCAGCAGATATTGTTAGTATAATACATGTATACATGCAAAATAATTTTAATATTTAAATTACAAGACTGGCAATATAATATGCATGTAATAATTGTTATATAGACCTACATGTAGATGTACATCCAGACTTGTTTGAGATTATAAATATGTTCAACCATATTACTTATTAATACAAATCATGTACATGTAGGTACAGATGTACATGTAGGTACAGATGTACATGTAGGTACATATGTACATGTAGGTACAGATGTACATGTAGGTACAGATGTACATGTAGGTACAGATGTACATGTAGGTACAGATATACATGTAGGTACAGATGTACATGTAGGTACAGGTGTACATGTAGGTACAGATGTACATGTAGGTACAGATGTACATGTAGGTACAGATGTCCATGTAGGTACAGATGTACATGTAGGTACAGATATACAGTAGTACTTGCATGAAAATATAGAGTAGATACTATATAGTATATACATTTTGTAGCATATACTAGATAGACTATAATATGTTATATTACATTGAATTATAAATACAGTATCCATATAGTATTATAACTACATGTATATAATAACATTATATGTGTTATGGTCTAATACAGTATCAGTACGTACATGTATTACGACGTGCATGCATTGTATTACTGTACATTAAAATGTACTGCACTCTAATACAAATAAATATTTCATTGGATGGGTAGGAAGTAATGCAACAGTTATTCAAGCCAATTGAGAGTGGTGTAAATGTGGCATACATCAGTTGGGGGCCACATGCTGTAGTTAGCAAATGCACATAAAACAAGAACACAAGGCAGAACTGAGGTACTCTGTTGTAACAAGCAAAATTTTACCAAAGACACAGCGATTAACTAGATCCAAGTTTCTGTTTGAAGCCTAGACTTGGAATAGCAGATTAGATGAGGACATTGGGTACTGCTGGCATTAATTCCCACCCACTACCTATGCTGGAATTTCAGCTAAATTAACCACACTAATTTAATTGGCTAGGCTTTGTTATGTAACAACTTCCATTTTGTTTCCACAGTTACAGAGTAAACAAAGTTTACATCCTTTGTAATTCAATATGGCAGAATGAGGGCTTGCAGTGTTTTCCATTTGCAGAAAACAGACAAACTCATTATGTTATATGAATTTTTGTGGTACATATGGAAAAATAATAACCTATATAACATAATTGCTACATGAAAAGGCATGATTTCAGTAGTACTTTAATGATACTAAAATACTGGCACAAATAAATGCAGTTATAAATATGCACATTAGACCTGCATAAAATAAAAAAAGTTGCATTATAATAAAAACGGTCAAAAGTTTTGTGCTCGATTCTGTCTAATGACGAGAGTTATACTCTCTCTTGCTCTCTATACTATCATGCTGTATTGACTTTATTTTATTTTTTATTTGGTTGCTGTCAAACCACTTGGCCATCCTATTTAGTGGACCTCAAAAGTAGACCTGCAACAATTCACAAAATACTGTTTCGTATTTTTCAATTCTGCCAATTAGCTTTTTTGATTTTTTTCGATTCGATACTTCATTGCAAAAAATTAACAGAAAATACACTAGTGAGGTCAATCAGACCAATCACAGTATCTCACAATTTTACTGAAATAATGTAACTATGTAGTACAACAATAGACAAGTGTGTTACTGTAACCCCAAGCAAGCAGTGAATGAAAACAGTGAGCACAACTATCAATGTTGCTATTTATTTGCAGACATGTGCCAAGCAGACAAATACTCAAGTCAAGAGTCAAGTAAGAGTATACATTCCCAATTGATAAAAAGTAATTTAGAGTCAACTCATCGGATGAAGCAAGTCAAAAGTAGAGTAAGAGTAAATAAACAGCCATTTTGAAAAGTAAAGTAAGAGTCAAGCAACTAGTGCCAAAATGCTAGAGTCAGAGTAGAGTCAAAAGTACAGCAGTATGTCAAAGAGAATACCAATGGGAACTTTGTATAACACAAATTTCTGATGTATACAAGTGTGACAACACACAATAGGTAATACTTAGTGTTAGATCTGATTTTCTGTCAGTTATAGTAGTTCTGAGGAACAAAGGCTACTTCAAATTTGCACTATTGTTATAATGGTAGGTCTGTTTATCTATATGCCTCTCAGCTTCTCTATGGTGGACAAAACTTATTACATAATTACATCAAACCAATAGAATTATCATTGATAGCTGAGAGATTAGAGTAAAGTAAGAGTCAAGCATCATGCTTTGTAGGAGAGTAGAAGTAAAAGTCAATTCCTAGCTTTCACACAATACAAAAGCACAAGTCAATTAAAAGTAATGAAAAGCTGTTGCTCGAGTTAACTTGAGTCGAGTAAAATGACTCGAGTGCCCATGTCTGTAAATTATTTGAATCATTCACCCTGACACCATTTACGTTGCAGTAGTTTTTCGCAACAGTATTTTAGAACACTGTCAGTTGTAGTAATTGAGTTGATAATTTCATTTTTGAATCACCAAAAAGAATAGAATAAGTAGATTCCAGAATCATACCCTTCTAATTGTATGGACTATCAAATACAAATTGTATGTTTGGGGCATTTATATAATTATAGACTTATATTAGTAGTACATCTTAGCACATGATATATTTTATAGCTATCCACTTATTGCCAACAAAATTACTAGAAATAATTGTGCTTCACTGAGATTCGAGCCCATGACCACACGTTGGTAAAGCGAACGCTCTGCCACCATGCTATGGTGATAACTTGGGATTCCCAAGACTAAGTATATATTTAACAAGAATCGAAAATTGAGCGCAATAAATCGATATTGAAAATGCTGCAAATTAATCGTATCGAGAATCGCTATCGATTCATCATTGCAGGCCTACTCCGAAGTACGAAATTTGTATGGGTGACAGAAGCTGGGCTTTGAGTGGAAGAGCTCACTTTCACTTTACATAACAAGAGTGCATCAACTTACCACCCCAAATGAGGTCACATGCCCCACCAGAATCTTACTTCTCTTTCCAAATCAAGGCGGAGGTGCACGTTTTTGTATCATTTATATACCCTGACCCAAACAGGCGCAGCTAAGGTGAAAGGCTTGCTAAAAGTTTTTACCAGAAATGACACAGCTGCTGTTTAAACTCACAACCTTTCAATTTATGAGCATATATGCCACCAACTGTGCCACCCTGACACTGACAGAAGTTATGCCTTCTCTCTCTATATATCATCATATATTACATACATGTATACTGACAGGAGTTATGCTCTCTCTATACTATCAGATTATATCTACTGACAGGAGTTATGCTCTCTCTATACTACATGTATGATAATTATATCTAATGTCAGGAGTTATGCTCTCTCTATACTACATGTATTATAATTATATCTACTGACAGGAGTTATGCTCTTTCAACTATCACATCATACTAATAGAAGATGTGTTCATTCTCTCTCTACACAGATAAGAGCAAACTATACTCTCACATTGTCATCAAAATTGTACTTGGTGACAGGAGTTATGTTCCCTTTACACAATCTTAGCACGTCTACAAACAGAAGTTATACTATTATTAGTTGAAGTTGTTCTATCACTAAACCTATAAGAATTATCTCCTCTCTGTTCAACTATATTTAAATTTATTGACAAGAGTTATGCTCTCTTTGTAACACTAATTTACTTCCTGTTGACAACTAATATACCATTATTTTACACTATCAAAATCATGTCCACATGAAAGTAGTCTTACACGACTTTATATACTGCCATTATTTAATAATACAAGCATTATTATTATTATTTAATCCAAAGATGAGAGTTGCCCTCTCTTCCACTTCAGTAATAATTTATTTCTCTGTTAAAAGTATTTTCTGGTGTCATTATTGGTCATTGGATTCACAAATCCCAAATCAGTAAAAATAAAAGTGCTTTTGCTCCGTAAAGAGTGGTTGAATATTACAAAGAGAAATAACCAGTACGATATAGCAGATACATGTGCAAACAGGTTGTGTAATATAATTTATTTGAAAAATGAATAAGTAAATTGTACGTGTACGTAGACATATAATCATTTACTTAACATAATTGCTGATGAGATATAATATAGTAATCATTACAGGGTTTAGGGGAAGTTGCATTTCAGACTGATGGATTGCTATTGTCAAGACGGACTGGCATGGTGTTCCTCCTCTACGCATAATATACATATGCAATCGATTTACAGAACATAATGTAAAGATGAGTAAAACATGATTTGTCACCCTACAGGCAACAGAAGCATTCTAACATTGATCTCTCCAGCCTGTTATCAACACGTCATGTAACGTAAACATCTGGATATCAACTGAAGTGGGTTTATTGGTTGCAATATGAAGGGATATTGAATACAGAGCGGTCAGCAATCCCTTTCGTCATATTTCCAAACTGCAGGGCAATCATCTGGGGAACTAAAATATAAGCCATAAATAGTAAATTTCAATGTAATACACGAATTTTAATAGATATTCTATTATTGATATCGGTTTACTACATGGGGGGGCTTCAATATGGTGGGGCATAATGCAGAGTGATGCATCACAGAGTGTGATCCCTCATACAATACTTGTCACAGCATTACATTGTATCCACCACCTGTTATCACCTGTCATCACCTGTCATCACCTGTCATCACCTGTCATCACCTGTCATATCCACTAAACTAGTCACTTTTTTGTAAAATGCTGAGTTGTTGCAATCACTATGGGAGTTGGTCACATGACCTATTTGATTATTGCTAATTTTTTATTATTAATTCAATATTATTTGTTTATCTTTTGACCATTTTTACACTGTATACAGGTAGTTCTGTCAAATATTATTACATCACCTACAATGTGTGAGCTAGTGGATGGACAGCTCTATAAAGTTGAGTAACACAAAGGTGTATGCATAAGTACTGAGCAATGATGGTATTCAATGTTCACTCACATCCACTGAACTCCTGTTCACTGACTGTTGAAATAATTTCAAAGGAGTCGGTGAACACGGTGGTTGAAGAAGAGATGGGTCCAACAGTAGTATCATACATAGTAGCCATACGTCCATTCACCGTCAGCTCTGCCACAGGCTTTAGTTTTGCTGTATGAGGCATAACAAGTTTTAATTATATGGTTTACTTTGCCAACAGCACGCACATAAATATACATATACAAGTTAGATACACTATGCTGCACCACACTGCAGTGGATTGCCACGTAATACAACAGAGAATATTGTACTATGCTGCACTGTGAAATACACACTCTAATACGCTTCTCTGTAATACATTGTAGCACATACATGTATTACACAGTGATAGTATTAATACCCACGATTATCTGAACAGAACTCCACCATTTCTTTGGCTGGTGCATCTAGGACCTTGCAGGTCTCTTTGTCTTTGCTAATTACATACTCCTTGCCCTAAAAGTATATATAATTATTTTATGATAATTTATTTGTATAGTTTATGAGAGAATAAAATGGTACATGGCTGAGGCTTCTTTGTATAGTGTAGTTAAGTGGCAATAAGTGACACACGCTATTCACACTGAATTATAATATACATGTAAAATACTGCCACAGCACTGCAATGATAAACATGTTTGATCTAGACTAGCACCCCTTACTGGATTCTCTATTAAAGCTAATACAAAGCTTTCTCATGACGTAGTCTATAGAAGGTTGGCGTACTTTAGCCTACCCTAAACTATTGTCTCACTTTTTTCCAGTCTGTGACTGTAACAGTTCGAATTTTCTGTCCTCCATAGATGACTTCAGTCTGAGAGGCCTCGATTTTGTTTTTGTAATCTCGGGACTGTCTGACGGATAGAGGGAGAACCATGACAAGGCTTGAGGGCACTTGTCCTATCGTACCAAACGCTTCAGCCTCATACTGCTCTGGAGCACAGACTCTAGAGAGAGTGTCGGTGTTCTTGTGGTCTTCTTCCTCTACGTGCTCACAATAACTTGGGACATCAAACACTCCTTGGTGTGTGATTTTTGTAGAGAAGTTACCAAACTGACGAGCCAACAGCTGTGGATCTGAAAATAAAGTAAAAATTTTGTTGCTAAGGAGCTTGTCCTTGACACTATAAAACTACAAGGAAACTTGCTTAATTCAAACTCCAACGGACCGCCATAATTAGTTTGAACTAGGTCTGAGTTTGAATTGTGAGATCACTTCACTTAATTGAAGTTATTATATAGTGCTCAGCAGGGACCAAGGCTAATAGTTTGAACTAAACAAGTTTATGAATTATCCAAGATTGAGTTAAGCAAGTTCCACTGTAGCTATTTACATGTATAGGAGCAAATGATTTGCCATCAAGAAAGTCTGCTGTCAGACTAAGCTGTCACCAAGAAGTCATGTTGCTAGATGAAAATGGGAATAAATAATGCAACAAAGCTACATCAGAGAAACTTGACTTTGTCTAAGTCTCAGCAATCTCAACCATAGATACTCACATCCTAGTGTCTTCTGAGCAATAACTGAAGAAATTGGAGAGAAATCCTTTTTCATCAGAGTTATCTCTGAGGTCATATCTGAGAAGTTTGACCTGTATATTCCTGCAGGTTGACCTCCGAGGCTGAAGCTTCTTACCAGTTCAAAGTTCTCTAAAATATCACAATTTAATTATAATTATCTTGTGTAACATATAGTACATAGGCAACAGAGCCATTGCTCTGGTACATGTAAATAAATGTATATGCATGTTCTCTACTCCAAAACAGGCAGGTAAAGCACCTACATGTATATCCCAGGTTATATCTCAGATTGTTACTATTATGGCACTACCTTTCTATACAAAAATATGCATCACCTTCATGGATTATAAATATTAGTATACTATTATTATGTATAGCTGACTAGAACAATGCAGTGGAGTCATAAAATCACAGCAAGAACTGTATTTGTAGATTCTAGTCATACTAGATTGAACCAGAGGTAATGCAATTGGCAGGTGATAAGGTCACCACAGGTGAATGTTAACCTGATAAGGTAATGTAAAACTATAGGGAAATCTGAAGAATGAGACGGTTAGATGGAATACTAATCTTTTTGCCAAACTGACACAACTTACCGTCACCCTCACAGTACTGCTTGAATGGGTTGTTTGTTATGGCGGCCACCTCACACTGACTCTTGTCGGGGTTGATAGTGTACGTCTTTTGCTGAAATACACAGAATAATATTAAATACACGGAATAATACTATTTCACTAGAAGAAAATGAGTAGCATAGAGCTTCAACGTAAATGAGCAATTATACACACAGAGAGTTCTTACAAACAAGCTATTCCAGCAATCAGGCACTCTCTCAGGTTTAAAGGTTTAACGTCATATATTAGATAAATATGTAAAGTAACTTTTTGATCTGCATCACTGGATAAGATCTCAAGGTAGCCTACATGACTGATCAGTACATCTAGATTTGAATACAGCTTCTGTTTAGCCTACACTGTACTTTGAATACTTGAGTTTAGTTTTGCAAGTTAAATTTGCCTAATAATTGCATTGTACATGCATCCACATGTATGTACATGTACCTTAGAAATGTCGTACACTATCCTTAACTTGTATAGGTTTGCCTCATAACCGATGTCAACTAAGAGAGAATACATCCCCTTCTTGAAGTCACCGTATTCCATTCCCCTGTCAACAGAAAATACCTCCATGACTACTTCAATTACACACACTTCACGCTACACGCTATATACTGCATACTATATACTACACTCTATATACTACATACTATATACTACACGCTACATGCTACACGCTATATATTACACACTATATACTACATACTACAGACTACATACTACACACTACATACTACATGCTACATGCTACATGCTACATACTACATGCTACACACTACACACTACATGCTACATGCTACATGCTACATGCTACATGCACATCCACTCCTACAAGCCAAAAATATTTGCAGAGTGAAGAAAATGGACTACATAGTGTTTTCTATAACTGCTCTTATGTATGATTTTTCATCCACTTTAAAGTAAAGTTTAAAAGCCAATATTACACACTGTTATGCACGGAAGCATTAAGCACTACCCACTGGTAACATTGTAATAACATCTTTTCATGGGAACACTAGCACTCAGGAAACAAGTGCAGCTATGAAACTGCTTCGTACATAAAAAACGTTTACACGTAATGAAACAATGGCATTGATGTAAAGACGTGATATACGTGTAAACAAAGCTAGAACATTGGGGTACATGGGAACACTGGCATATAAGCAGACACTGACATACATGCCCATAAGAACTCTGGTGTACATGTATTATATGCTTAGGTGAGAAGACTGGTATATAGCCTGCATGGAAGCACTGATCTACATGGAAACACTGATCTGCATGGAAACACTAATATACATATACATGGAAACACCGATATGCAAGCACCTCATTGTAAGAAGTTGAGTCTGTCCTCCATTAACTTGACCTATTTTTCCCAGCACTGCTGTCTGCATTTGATCAGGATAGCATACCTTAGCTGAGACAGCTGAGAGGGTGCATAAAGCTACTAATACAATTATTCTTGTGTCCATTGTGTGTGTAAGTGTAAACCAGAGTGAGAAGTTGTGAGGCCGGTACCACATACATGTGCTTATATACTAGACCAGTTACAGTGCCTAGACAACATACTCATAGATAAACTGCTTGCTTATCAGGGAATGTTATATTTGCTCATATCGTCATGCGTAGTTGACAGCTCATACCTACATTTTGTACTATATTTGGTGGATATTTATAGCCTTATCTTAATTGTGGAAGAGGATTAGACGCTTCTGTCACATGACAGTGGTGTGATGATAAGGGAAACATGAGGTGTTGCAGCATCATGATGACACACCTACTCATATCATAATCAGAAATAGTCATGTGATATGGATGGTGATGCAATTTCTCTGATTCTTACTCACTAAATTGGTTATGAGTCTGACAATCTTGCCTATTCCTATACCCCCAGTCCTCTGTGTATATTTCATCTGCATGCAGGATAAAGATTCACCTCGGCCACCTTCAACACAAGAGCAGTCACATCACGGGGGGCGGGTGAAAATAGGATCATCTGCAATGTCTGTTCCAGCCTTGTAGTAGTGCTTCACGCTGGGTTCACAACTGGTGGTGAGAACTTGGTCAGCTCCACACATCACTATAAAATAAGACACACCTAGCTGTGGTATGTACGACCGACGTACTCAGAAATGAGGGTCTGCCATTGTTATACCATTATATAAGTCGTGTTATAGGCCTTCACAGATCTGATATGCTGACAGCCTGCAAGCATGTACACGTATGTACTAACAGTTTGAAATTGCTACTACCTACAATGTCGGCCCTACAATGGACACCTGCTGATTGGCTCTTTGATAAGGAATAGAGAAATGTCACAACTGTCTTCATGTAGTGCCAATAGTTCAGGTAGAAATTAGGCCTGCAACGATGAATCGATAACGATTCTCGATACGATTAATTTGCAGCATTTTCAATATCGATTCATTGCACTCAATTTTCGATTCTTGTTAAATATATACTTAGTCTTGGGAATCCCAAGTTATCACCATAGCATGGTGGCAGAGCAAACGAGTGGTCATGGGTTCGAGTCTCAGTGAAGCACAGTTTTTTTCTAGTAATTTTGTTGGCAATAAGTGGATAGCTATAAAATACATCATGTGCTAAGATGTATTACTAATATAAGTCTATAATTCTATAAATACCCCAAACATGCAATTTGGACTTGATATTCCACACAATTAGAAGGGTATGCTTCTGGAATCTACTCATTCTACTCTTTTTGGTGATCCTAAAAAGGAATTATCAACTCAATTACTACAACTGACAGTGTTCTAAAATACTGTTGCGAAGAACTACTGCAACGTAAATGGTGTCAGGGTGAATGATTCAAATAAATAGCAACATTGATAGTTGTGCTCACTGTCTTCATTCACTGCTTGCTTGGGGTTACAGTAACACACTTGTCTATTGTTGTACTACATAGTTACATTATTTCAGTAAAATTGTGATTGTGATTGGTCTGATTGACCTCACCAGTGTATTTCTGTTAATTTTGCGCAATGAAGTATCGAATCGAAAAAATCGAAAAAGTTAATTGGCAGAATCGAGAAAATCGAAACAGTATTTTGTGAATCGTTGCAGGCCTAGTAGAAATTGCTATTGACATGACTTTGTTTGGTTGCCTGCTCGGTGGATTTTAAACACCATGTTCCAGTGAAAATTGTTAACATAAAATGTACTTGTATATCAAATACAGAGTTTTTATGTGGGTGAGCCTTGACTACACCTTATTGGTTCATAGTGAATAATAGCCTGTATTCTAAAACAACCTACTCAAGCTAGGCAAACAGAAAAATTTGTATCAACAATCATTGTGCAGGACATAGCAGCCCCAACTGCAATATCATATGAATTGTATGGTTGATTATGATAATAAAAACTATACATTATTATGTGATTTTTGGTGAGTGTAGCATTGCATACACATGTACATTTCCAAATTCTACTGCCACAGCAGTTACATACATGTAAGTCTCCTAGAACAAGTACCTGCTGGTACAGCTTAAAGCCCATAATTAAGGCCTTTTTCTCCTAAAGCCCGCTATTAAAATCTTATACAGTTAATACTTTACTCTAATCTTTTATTCAAAGTTACCTACTTTTGTCTCTTTGGACTTTCCTTTGTTATGGTCAAATTTGTCAATAAACTTTATTACAAGTGTGCCTGTAAGATTAAAGTTCCATAGACTATAAAATTATAAACTGACTGCTGGAGATTTACAAGTAGTACTATCAGGTACTTGTTACTTATGGAGAAGCATACATTTTTCGTAGATACAGTGTGGATTAGGCAGTCAGCCTTAGACTGTCTTGTACATGTAATTGCAACTCAAGACTCAAGACTTAAGCTGCATGTACACGGCACCGAATCACTTCAGATTCATCTGCTCCCGACAAACAGATTATCAATGACGTCATTTCAGACAGGTTTCAGACAGAATACTTGCCGATTAGGCAGATTGATTCAATTCAAAAAAGTTCCGACAGACTGGAGCAATTGACCAATCAGAAATCTGCAACTAGCGATTCCACTTTCGAGAAAGTTTGCAGAAGAAGACGTAAACATTTGCACTTCCGCCAAGCCTCCTACTTAGATTTTTCTTTCAATTAATTAAAATTAGTACAATAATAATGGCCAGAGTTAATGCATCAGTTGAGCAAATTAATTTATTTATTAATAATTTAGAACAATTTCCTGCAATATGGGATAGCAGACTCCCATTATTTAGCAATAAACAAGCTAAGCAAACTGCATTAACAACTTTAGGGGAGCTGAGAGGGCTGACTTGTGAGGAAGTTAAAAAAATGTACAATACACACAGGAAGTACTTTAAAGAAGTAAGTATAAAATAATTTTGTAACTACATGTAGAATTTCTGCTAAATTATTTTTTTCATGGGTAAATAGGAGTTAAATGAAGTAATTATTCTTAACAGGGGTAGTTCTGTATCATGTGTGTTTTATTATTATTCAGGAATACAACCACAGATTTGAGCAGCCATCTGGTTCAGGTGCTTCAAGGAGAAGCATGAAATCATATCAATATTTTGAGCAGCTGTTATTTCTTATGCCTACAGTGAGAGCCAGAAAGACTACCACTAATTTATTTCCTTCTGCAGCAGGCTGCATGCCTAGTGCCTCTGTAGGTTGCATGCCTGGTGCCTCTGTAGGTTGCATGCCTGGTGCTTCTGCAGCCTACACGCCTAGTGCCACTACAACCTGCATGCCCAGTGCCTCTGCAGCCTTCATGCCTAGTGCCTCTGCAGCCTGCATGCCTAGTGCCTCTGCAGCCTGCATACCCAGCACATCCACGTCCACGCCTACAAATTACACACCGACTTCCACGAACAGAAAGGTACATGTTGTAATATGACAGTTTCAAGTTCAATGTTTAACTAATATCTATTAACATTGGGATATGAATAAATTTACAACAAATAAGGGTTAATGTTATTGTCAATAATTGCACATTAATTTGCATAATGTTAAATATTTCTCTTCCAGAGAAAATCAGGGACAAATGTTCCACTAAAACAAAGAGCATTGGAGATTTTAAACAAGGAGTGTGATTCAGAAGACGCTGTACACCATTGGGCCATGGGTCTAGCCTGTGATATTCGTTCAATAAGGAACATGGCTGTAAGTAGAGTATAAATATGAGATACATGTACATATCTGACATTTACAAAATCAAAGTACATAGTACATATTTATATCACAAAAGCTATAAGTTATTCATAATTATGATACATCACTTCTTTTTATATTTTTCACAGACCAAGAGAAGAATAATGTCCAGGCTGACAGAACAGGTGGTAGATGCTATTCTACAAGAGCAAGAACCATCTAACAATTTATCATATGTATAACTTCTTAATTCCAAATTCTAAATACATGTCATTCTGTTGAATAAATGATTATGAAAGAGTGAATGGAGCAGGACTACAGCTTTTAATTAGTTATATGGCACACCCTGGCCAACAGCAACCATCCTGTCTTGCCACTCCACGCTTCCTACATTATTAAACCATTTAGTTAAAGTTTCTTGCATCTGTTTAGCAGTTCGTGAGGGATTATTGCCACTCAACCTTCTTTGAAGAGGTAAAAGTTCCCCATCCACTTCTTCCCTCCAACTACCGTTGCTGACATAGGCATCTACATCTGTTGTGTAGGCCGTTACATTGTGGTCCAACAAGTAGTTGGGTAGGCAACAGCAAGCAAGCACCAGACTGTCAACTTTAGTAGGATTAAGGTCGATTGGCCTGTGAAAGATTCTCCACATTGCTGCTAGTCTTCCAAATGCATTCTCTATAATATATAGGGTAACTAGTGAAATAGCATAATTATCATGTAATTATTCTTTCAAAACGCTCCTTTGAAGTTGTCTTCCTACAGTGTGCAAACATAACTTTGTTCACTACATGCCCTTAGAATTGCAAAAAAATATATATAAATACGTCGGTTAGATGCATACCTACTATCCTTCTTGCTCGACTAAGCCTATAGTTGTAGACAAGGCGATCATGATGTAGCTGCTGTGTTGCTCTGGGATAGGGCTTCATTAAGTATAACTTGAGAGGAAAAGCCTCATCTCCAATGAAGTGATAAGGCACAGCATCAGTCGTGAGAGGGAGTGGTGTTGGTGGGGGTGCATCAATGCTTCCATTTTCTAACCTCCTCTGCAAATCAGAGTCTTTCCATATGGCTGCATCTGAACTACAACACTGACATATATAAACCTGAAATCCGTATTAATGATTAATTACTTAGTAACACCGAGCCAAGTACTCATCTGCCACTGCTCTCCATTCCTCTGCTGAGCTAGGCATGCAAAGGTGCTGCGGTTGCAAGACCTCATATAGGGCTGCACATGTTTCATGAATTATGTTTGAGATAGTTTTTACTCCTGCAATAATAAGAACATACAATATAAATAGACTAGTCTACTTGTCAAGTAAAGCCCATCGATGGTGTGTTATTTAATTAGGAATTCAATATATTTGCTTACCAAGACGAAAGTCATAGTGGAGGTCAGCCATTGTGCATCCTGTGTAGCCAAATATCTTAGCGTGCAACCCAATCTAGTTTTGACATCTACAGCTGGTCTCATGTTAGTGTCAGCTTTTTGTATGATAGGTGCCAGTTTCTGACACAGGTCTGCAAACAGTTCCTCGGGCATTCTGAAGTAGTGGATGAATGTACCTACTCTTCTTGAATGACCATCTTGCAACAGTCGAGGTACAGTAGAGTAGTATTCATGGCACCTAGATGCAAAAGTAGGCTATAATAATGATGCATAAATCACCAGTAAAAGCTAAAGGATTATGTGGAGAGCTGAGGGTTTTCATAGCCAGTTTAATAGTCTAAAATTCTTTGCTAGCTAAATAATAATATTTATATATAATATAAAATAATTATATTTTATTATTATTAATTAAGGCCCTATCCCTATGCTTTACATTTATCTATGACTTTTGTCATACATATACATTAAACAAAAATATTAGGTAAAATAAAACTATAATAATGTAAACAATTATTATTATTATAATATTATATATTTTCTTTTGTAGCAAGCTCAAGCTGAAGCTCTGAGCTGGGCAAAAATTTTTGTAGCTCTAACCTTCACTAGCTCTTTCGGCACACTGCGGGACCGACCCACCATCTCCTTTGACTCTTATCTTCCTCAGAATAGAATGCTATGTAGGCTGCGGCTGCTATTAATCGTTTATTATTGCAAGCCATTCCAAAAATAAATTAATAAATAAATCAGGTAAGCTTTGGCCACATGGACGTAGAAAAATAATGATCTCCTACGGCTACGCAGGAGAACTCAATTATTTATAGCTGTGATCTTCAAGCTTTGTAAAGAACCTTAGCTTTAACTTGACCAATTACCTTACATCAACGTCACAGCCCGCACATTTATAATCGGCTCTATTTTCTGTTCATCCGTTGACAAGGGAGTTGCGCTATCTGAGCTTGTCGGGAGTGGACAAATCTGAACAGATTCGGCGCAGTGTACATGCAGCATTAGAGATAATTTTGGCCACAATTAAATAGACAAACTGGTTATTAGCCCAGCAGAATTTCCAGTAGAAAAGAGGCTTATAAGACATACAATTGCATGTAAATAACGGAATCTGTAGAGCCTTGAGTTGGGAAATAAAAAATAAGCACCTCACTCTAAGCTGAAGTTTGAACTGCACTATGATAAGTTTAGAAATACATTTATAATGACTTGAATTGGTAAGACTATTTATCAGACGTGGAGATGGATGTAATAGACTTAATTCTTATGGCTTGCCTTCTATCTACCTGTAAGTATAATAATACTAATAATATAATTATATTCTAGCATATTGTTGGTGTCTCCAGCAGTATTTTGTACATTGTACATGTATATTTTTATATGCAATGTATCTACATGGAGGTAACACATAATATATACAGTCATGTATAATTATGCACCATGTTAATTGTTGCTAGCAGTGAGTTGTGTATCATTGTGTACAGAATGACTCACCACAATAATATTCTTACAGATATTTCTGATGATGAGAAGTGTGAGATGGTTGCACTCCGCTTCTGACCAATCAAATTATCTTTAAATTTATATCTATTTGGAGGAAATATGTTGGAGTGTGAGCAATAATCATTGAAGCAGTTTAATGCAAACAAAACTTTAGAAAGTAAAAACCAAGAAGGGCACAGTTACCCAGTAGTTAACATAACTAGTTATATATTACATAACTAGTTATGTAATATATAACTAGTTATGTAATATATAACTAATTATATATTACATAACTAGTTATATATTACATAACTAATTATATATTACATAACTAGCTATATATTACATAACTAATTATATATTACATAACTAGTTATATATTACATAACTAGTTATATATTACATAACTAATTATATATTACATAACTAGTTATATATTACATAACTAGTTATATATTACATAACTAGTTATATATTACATAACTAATTATATATTACATAACTAGTTATATATTACATAACTAGCTATATATTACATAACTGGTTATATATTACATAACTAGTTATATATTACATAACTAATTATATATTACATAACTAGTTATATATTACATAACTAGTTATATATTACATAACTGGTTATATATTACATAACTAGTTATATATTACATAACTGGTTATATATTACATAACTAGTTATATATTACATAACTGGTTATATATTACATAACTAGTTATATATTACATAACTAATTATATATTACATAACTAGTTATATATCAGATAACTAGTTACATTGTATATACTGCACTTTTAGGGTTTTAGTTTAACAGTGTCCAAAGATATGTGTAGCCTACGTGTCCGCTAAATGTGTACATGTATATATTACTAAGCAGAGTTGCCAACTCTAGTATTTTGAAAAATGTTGTATCTTCCTATCTTGTCAAGTGCAATACTATTATTTTTATTATACATGATATATTCCATATTGGTGTTGTAATAATGACAATATTCACAGAAGTTAAAAGCAGGAAATTAGATTACTTAAACGGGTGACAGTAAATCACAGTCTAATAAAAGGATTTCCTCCTATCACCAGTAATCAACTAATTGCCTATAAATTCATATTTTAGCTCAAGCTGCACTGAGATATTCAAGGACTCAAGGTGAAGGAAGTAAACTTATCTCATCTAATCTTGGCCAAAAATCTAGCCTGAACAGGAATAGTCCAGATACAGAGTTCAGTACAAGATGGGGAGCTGCTTCATTGCCCCCCCCCCCACCCCCTTTAATACAGAGAATAAGGAAATCGTGCAGGGTAATCATATCAACATACACTCACGTAGGCTATGAAAATGCATGTAATGTACATGTACATGTGTATGTGCTATGTTATGTGATGTGGAAGAGCAATTATAAAAATGAGTACATGCTAAGACAAACTGTAGGCACTCTATCGTTATAGCAAAGATAATAGATAAAGAATAGTATTTGCTAGGCTGGCCAAGTAAAAGTGTATTCACTGCTGTATAGGTGTTTCTAGGCTTATGATGGGCCTATACAGTATGAATAATATGCTCAGAAATTTATAATATACATTATATTTATTTAGCCAATGCAAACTAAAAAGCACACCAGAATTGATTGCATGTGGAAGCTTGGGAGTTATACTCTCTCAATTTCGATTACATTTGGGAGAGAGCAACTCCGAGTTTATTTAGTGATTAAATGGGACAGTATCATTCTGCTACATGGTTTATAAATGTAGAACAGGGTAGCAAAATGCTTTGACCAATTTCCAACAGGAGACTGTCACAATGGGGGTGTTAATCTATGCATGCTGTGTCAGCTAATGGTGGCCAGTTTTATTCTACACTGTTTTTAGGTAGCCAGAATAGCAATAGAACAAATTCAAGACGCATGGATGTGGATTACACCCTCTCTGACATGGCAGCCAAATTTCCATGGATCATCAACCCTAGCAAAGGTATGTGCCAAGATCTCGCTGAAAAATTTGAAATACATCACTTTACAACCCATCAATAATAAAAAAATCATATAACAAAAGACGAAACGGTCTACGGTCTGCAGTCTGCGGTTAACGGTTGACGGTCTGCCATCCCCCAGTCAGATTTGGGGTCGAAAATTGGGACGACACATATATGTTGCAATGCAGCCGGTCAGTATCTCGGCTCCGGGTGGCGCTAGGACCTTGGGACCGGGTCCCCCTGCATCGCTGCCAGGGCGGGTCCCTAGCTTTAGGCCCTTGGACCCCACCTGCCGAATAAGTGTTGGAACTCGGGCTATGCCGGCAGCGGAGATCCTCCTGGACACTTGATTTATATATGCTACAATGCTGCCAGTGAGATCTCGGTTCCAGGTGGTGTTAGGATCTTGGGACCGGGTCCCCAGGCATCGCTGCCAGGGCGGGGCCATAGCTTTAGGCCCTCGACTTTGACCAAGGACAGGGTGGGTACCCGACCCACCCCACCCAACACATTGATGTTGGAACTCGGGCTATCTGCTTGGAGTTGTCTTCTTAATGCAAGGGGGCACAACTCCTCATGGAATAATTGTAACAGACCTCTGCCAACAGAGGTCAGGTATATGCATGACCACAGTACATAAACACAAGCCATCGTTTCATGCGAGCGAAGCGAGCAAATTTTGCAGCGATGCTTGTACCGCAGGCCAAGCACAAAGTGGTTGTATATTAAAAACAATCTTACCTATACTAGTAATTATACACTGATTAGTCCATGTGTTCCCTTGCAGTTGAGATATGTATGTTAGAAACAGTTAGAATGAGTGGAGTGAGAGAGGCTTTTAGGTCTAGTCATAGAGAAATTCCAATTGCATTAGAATCTAATGCAATGGGAATTTCTCTATGACTGGCTATCATGTTATACAGGAAGGGTAGAAACGTTTCATGTTATGTGTATTGGTATTTCCTTTTAAGGTTGATGCATGCAATGTAATAGCTGCATTAGGATTCCTTCTTAAAAAAGATGACAGTTTATTGAACTCAGATATAATCTTGATACTATCTTAGTCTCTTGTTATTGGATTTTAAAAGGTACCACACCTACATACACCTACACACACCTACATACACCTACAATATTGGAGTATCTTTGTTTAAAATAACAGAAATAAATACCAGTGTG
Organism: Bugulina stolonifera; assembly: GCA_935421135.1. Lineage (NCBI taxonomy): Eukaryota > Metazoa > Bryozoa > Gymnolaemata > Cheilostomatida > Bugulidae > Bugulina > Bugulina stolonifera. Next base: position 4,200,116 of record OW285190.1, on the reverse strand, counting down.
ATTGATTTATGCAGATTTATAAAGAGTGGGATGGATTAGCCTCAGCTGTTAGAATGGCAAAGATTAATTTATGGACGGGACTCCGAAGAAAACCCAAAGTAAGTAAAGATGCGACGAGATTCAAACTTAAATGTACATGTAGGTACAGTATGTAATGCAGTAATAGATACATGTACATGTATGCTGTATATAATTATGCACAAAATTACAATTCAACATCGTTAGCAGCAGAAGAAGTATATGTTTGTATTTCAGGTTTACGGAGTAATGATGACCAGGGTGATCAAAACGAACGAATGCTACTATCAGAAACCTCTGGAACTTAATAAGTATCTGATGGTGATTTTATACCAGATACAGTTGGTTATTACTCTACTCTCATTACACATGTGCATGTACAAGGTGTAACTCATTGTTGACCCTGAGCATTACCATACTCTATAATGCATTGCATATTGCGATTCAATGAACTGGTGCATCCATCACTAATGGTGCAGAAGCAGATCAATTTCATGTGGTTAACCCATCTACTGCAGGTAAAGGATAAGGTGGTACAAGGAACCATGTCTATGTATGACTGATGAAGTGGGAGAAGCTGATTACGAACTGACTAATAGTGCTCAAAGTCCAAAGAATACAGTATACAAATGGGCGGATGAGGCAGTAAAATTCTTTATGAAGACATGCTATTGCGCTATTGATATCAGAGTACTACCACCCATTCCATGCTTTGACTAGATTTTATTTATTAGAAGCACCTTTAGTAGTTGAGTTCTGTTTTCTAAGTGAGGTATTCCTTCCGACAACCATGGGGAAATCCAAAATTTTACAGTACAGTTTGGTTGTTTGCAAACAAAGGAAATATGGTGGATTATACAATTAAGGCTTGACAGGGAGTGAGTAGGTACATATACATGTAAGTACAAGTATGTAAAGTGGGTCATAAAGATGCATTATTGAGTTTACATTTACAAATGTATGTATAATAAACTTCAATTTATTTGTAGCTATAATTATGTTGAAGTTCATCACTATGGAAAGAATGCATCATGGAATGGAAAGGCTATATTCTTGGGAGATGGTGATAAAAAGTAAACTGATACATAATATTTAAAACAATCATGTGAACCTTCTTAATGCTTCCTTATAACATAATTCTTCAACTGCAATATAACCAGTAACCTTTCACATAACTGTAATATTGATCAAATATCCATGTCAGTGCAAGAACCAATCTGTATTAGAGTTATCTTCCCTTGTTATCTTGGGTATAATGATGATGCCTTGAACAGGGACTACTATTCCATAGTTGGACCTGATATCATAATGCATGAGGTAGCTCATGTATTCACAGAGGGCAAGTCAAGATTAGCTGTTTGGGGTCAGACCGCTGCGATTGAAGAATCCTACGCTGATATAGCAGGTAAATAAGTTGGCCATCTACTTGCTTATATTGAATTAACTATCATGTGTAAGAAATTAAAGCTTCATCAGTTATCTACGGCCTCTCCTAAACTCACTAGAGAATAGATTTGTGATGTTTCAAGTTTCCAGAATTAAATTTTTTAACGTTGATTTTGTAACTCACATTTCAGTTAACTGTCTTGTAGCATGTGCTTTCATGCACCACCTCAACAATGACACATGTGGTAAACCTATCCCAGACTCTGTGTGTAGGATTGGAGCATCCGTTACCAAGTCTGGTAAAGCACTAAGAGACTTGTGCAACCCGCATAAACCTGATCTAATGAATTATGATGCCTCTTGGCCAATCATAGGTAAGATGATTGATGGCTAATTCTGTTACTAAAAGTCACAATTTAATTTATATTGAGCACTATCGAATGCAACACATAAAACAACAGAAGTAATGTAGACAGTAAATTGAAAATATTTTTAAGCGTTTTATCCCACTATTTTAAGTTTTTCGTGTGGTTCTAGTTCATGCTTATGACTGGAAGTTCGAGACGACGCTGTGGAATGCCAGCACTCTCTACAGTAAAGCCTTCTGTGTGCTTAGCAAAATCCATGGATGGACCATAGACTCAGCTTTCAAGGTTTGGATTAATTGTTATACTTGAATAATCTCATGTATTTTTCTATAAATAACAAATTATTCAATTAAAAAGGCAGTGGTACACAATATCAGAAACGACTTACAAAGTACAATACGTCATGAAAGGAAAAAATGAGAGACACGGTACAATCTCATTGTTTGGAGTTGAATTCAAGTTTACTGCTGTCAGTGACCTAAAATTCACCTTTGATGACCATGCTCTGAGGTTTATATTGTAGATAAAAATAATTTAGTGTGCACATACATGCACTGTAACTGCTTAAAACATAAAAAACAAGAATATCATAGAACAGTGACTGCCAACGTGTTACCAACTCTGTGTATATTTACCCATGACAGTCTATAACCACATCGTATTTTAGGTATTTACTATGGCAAACATGGTATACTGGGGCCCGAAAGAGGAGTTTGACTCAGGTGCATGTGGTGTGAGAAAGGCTGCCAGAGGCATCTACAACACTGACATAGCTGTGATAGCGGTGAATCAGGCGTTTTCGACTGTAGGAATTCATTGCAGACAAGGAGCTACAGACTAAATACTTAGCACATGCTTGTAGATAAATATACATGTATGTAATGCATAATTTATTATGATACCTAATAATGGTTGTTCTGTTATGTAATAAGCAAACCTGAAGGGGTTATCATCGATGGTTGAGGAACCTCTCACTTTTGTCTCAAGTCAAAATACTGGATTTTAGCTAAATGTCATAATACCTTTTGCTGGTAGTCTTAAAAGTTTTGCTAGAATTTGAAATATTTAGTGGCACACACACCAATATAATATTGCTAAAAGTAATATCTGATGGTATATCATGATTATACAATTTAAATGCTAGACCACTTATCTGTTACTCAAGTGAGCAGTAATAAAACCAAAGTAAACGTAGAAACTTCTCAGCTTGAATTGATGTAGTGCAGAGTGTGTGGTCTGTATTTAGACCAGTATCTTATTATACATGTAGAAATAACAACATTAGACGGACTTTTTCCTCCTTGTTTGCATCCATAAGATGTTATGCTATTTTCCCCTTTGTCCTTTTTGCTTCTACAATGAAGGACATGAAGCCATGTCACTCAACCAGCAAAAATCTGAGCCCATTTACTATAACTATAATATAAAATTGTATGTTTGAGGACTTGCATACAGCTATGGTCTATAATATTAGGAGAGAACAGAGGAAAAGTTCGTTTCTGCATACATATACACTCAATGGGTGTTTCCAGAGTGCAAACATGGCTATTATAACCCTGCGTCACTACTGTGGTGAAACAGCCTGCCTGGACACAAACTGAATTCTTACTCTTCTTGTACATTAACATTAACACGAACATTGACATTACCATGCATTACATTATTATCCATGTATCCATATTCATTCACGCATGATGTCTTACCTTATACTATTATTGTTATGTATCACTTATATCCAATCAACTTATATTGTGTACCTTTACTATTACCTGTCAATCAGACTATTGGAATTACAACTTTATTACAACTTGGTTTTTCCCATACACTGTTAGCAATTACCTTCTCTTGTCTGATCATATAAAATAGAGTCTTTTACCATTTATTATAAGTATCACTTGTGGCCGATGGTATGGATTGGACTCATAATTATCCATCTTATGTTTTACCTTATTGTAAGCACTTTTTGTGCCAAGGCCGACCCTTTTTATGACCGACGTCGGGTGGAACCTTCCATGTTGTTGCATCAGTTCCGGACCCGATACCCTATCGGCCTCTTTTAGCCGGAAATGAATATAGTATAAAAGGCAGTGCATTTTCTGTATCAAATCAGTTGTTGATTGCGCTCTAATAAAGCAACATCTCCTAACTCAAACATAAGATTATAGAGGCTTACTCTTGTAGGCGGATAATTCTACCGGAGGATCCATAGATCTAGTACGGCTCAAGTTCATCCCCATCCTCATTTAAGCACATCTCTACACCACTTCTACGACTTGGGTCAATCCCGGATTCTACATGAATCTAGCGTCGAGCCCAAGATCCTAGGACACCAGATCTTTCATTGCATTCCTCTGGAGTATAAAGTCTACAAGACCTACATGTACATTGGTCCTGAGCTCTTCAATGAGTCCCGGCATCGGCCTACGTCTGATATACACACCAATAAGAGCGTATAAATACTGCTCACTCTTTATGTAATGAGCAGAAGGTTACTTGGTCGGCCTCTACCACCTTCCAAGCCCTTCCCATACCAGTGTCCTATCGGCTCCTGTATGTAATCACACTCAAAAACGTTACACTACTATAGTTTCACATTGACATCATGTTGTCTGAGCAATGTCATTCCAGTACAACGCAGGTAAATTATTAAAAATCCGCATCACTTTAAAACCATGTGGTGAAGTATTCTGTTATTTATCTCATTGGAACTTATAGAGTCATTCTATACAAAGCACAAGTGGGATTTAAACTATAAGCTCAGCTTAAGGTCTACAACTACAATTGTTGCAGTCCACATACAAACATCTTGAATATACTAACAGAGTTATTTGATGAATAACACTAGTCTGACAGCAAACAATCAATGGTCTTTTGCTGCCTATTTGTTGGGCTGGTCAATCTAAAGCCGGCTTCTGCATCCAAGTCTAGCCTAAGCATCTATTTAATCCAGAATAGAAGAAAAAGAAAACTTAATGCTGAATTTAAGCTGCTTGAGTGACGCTTATTAGTACTTGATGATTACTCTGTGATAGTCAAAACATTTTGGGAAGTGGAAACAGACCGATACGGTTGCACTGGTGGTCACACTAAACAAGTAATGTACACTGCTTAGTAGTAAAGTTATAAAAATGTCTAGCCTATATTTCTCAAACAGAAATGTGGGCATCTCATTACTTCTTGTTACAGCTTTTCTCTTCTCTACATGTAAGTACATGCGCATATATTTAGAATATAACAATGCATTTGTGTTATCATTTACCATGAAATACAAACAAAGTTCTATTTGAAGAAATATAATGCCTTTTTTATATTTGCTGGTAATAGCCCGTATTTTAATATTAGCATTTACGATGATTAAGTAGCATGTACACGTAGAGTGTGTTGAACATAATATTACACTGTGATGTATTCTGGTATAGCTAAATTTACACAACTTTGATACAATGAGGTCCTGTGCTAGACCATCGGACTAAATGCACAAGTAGCTCATAATTATAAATATTTTGTTTGAATTTGTTTATTAGCAAAAGAGCTAAATTTTTGAATATTCAAGTTCAGACATACCATATCAATCATAAGAGTGCAGATGGAGCAGTTACATAATTTGTAAAGATTCAGCTGAGACGTAGGAAATTAACTAATTTTGTCAGTCACAAATAGCTCACCACTTGGACACTAGCCATAGTTCAGTGTTTGGTGACTATGAATTTATATTCAAGCTCAAGCAGCCACAAGGCATATGAGGACACCTAAGGAGAGAAGTGGAATTGTTCTCCCAAACGATGACAAAACAACTGATGTAACAAAAGGCAAGCCAGACACGAAGTTGGACACAAGAATAATAGATGCTACTTCGCCATCTACCTCTGACAATGAGAGTAAAGGGAACAGACAAGGTAAGCGCATTAACAGTAACATGTAAATGTGTCATGCACCGTGATGTTAGTAACTAATGTCATATTTTATTGAGGAGTCGATTGTATTGTATACTCATGACCGGTCTGTCAACCGGTTGGGAGTATTGACACAGCTCTGCAATGGGTAACAGCAAGGTATTGACTGCCCAACAGTGGAAAGACTCACAGCTGTTACATTGTATATTGTACTATGTTCTAACAAAATTCAGGGTTGTGCTGCTTAGTCTAATGTAGAAAATGAGGTCTGAGATAGTACTATATGAATCACTGACATCACTAACATGTGGAGGTCATGGTAGTAGCTAGGAGCACTCTACTAACATTCCATGTAGAGGTCATGGTAGTAGCTAGGAGCACTCTACTAACATTCCATGTAGAGGTCATGGTAGTAGCTAGGAGCACTCTACTATTAACACTCCCCAAATTAACAAGTATTATGACAGATAACCTTGCTAATGTAAGCAATATGCTCTCCAACGCCACTGTTGTATGTTGACTCTATTGTTATATATCTGAACGAAGTGATTTTTTGAGGTTTGACTGAACTTACTGTACAAAGGCTTGCTTGCATGAAATTATGCCCAGAATATTTGTTATAGATATTCGTATAGTATTAGGGGATTACTAAAATGAATAGTTTATTGTTTATGGTGGAAACAGTTTTGCTAATGATTTCTTTGCATCGGTATAAATTTTTGCCAGTGTGAGAACTTTCTTTCTACTGGGAAAAACACTAGCGACAAGTCTGAGCATGCCAAAGCAGGCAATTGAATGTATTTGACGCATGCCTCGCTCATGTACACAGTAATATTTTTTCACAGACAAAAGCACTTTGGTAAAAATTTGTTTGGTTGGCCAGACAAAAGTTAGGGTTATTGGGAGAGAAGAGTAGAATTACTATGCATGTGTGATATGATATTGGGTGAACAGGACGTCTTTCCTCTATTTTGTGACGCGCTGTTTTGTCACCTTCATTTCATGACAGCAACGCGGCTTGTATTTCGCTAGTTTGCTTCTTCCTCTACAGCACACACACAGTAAATATCTGTGGCTAATGGTGGGCGCTAAATAATATGCACTAATGGGCGACATTAATATTAGGCAGAGAGTCAATCACATTATTTGTACTGATGGTACCACTGCAGAGCTGAGTTCAAACAATTGAGACGCATTCTACACAGACGTACGCCGCTTTCATCTGCAAGGGATTGATTGTAGGCCATTTAGAATGTCATATACATGTAGTAGAAGCACACTTACCCACAATGCAATATCCTTTCACATTTTCATTGGTAGGTGGTCTGAAAACAAAGTCTAGAGAACCCATGGATGTACAATACACCATCTCTGAAATGAGGGAGACGTTTCCCTGGATCACTAAACCAGGTGAGGGTATTGTTGGTATTATTGGATGAAGTCAAGTACATGTAGATGCATATAGTTTTTGTCTGGAACATTTCAACGCCGGTCCGCTGTTAGTGTTGGACTGAATAACATTTGATGGTATTTTTCATGCCAAAGTGTGGCAAAACTGTTGCATTATTATAATGCTTGTAAAGTCAAGTTTGATTTACAGGGTCTAGAAGAAAAAGATCAATCTTAAAGAAGTTAAGGTCGGCTACAGATGGGTTATCAAGGTTTAATAACCCTAGCTACCTCTGTGAGAGACTGGAGGGCCTTGAACACGGCTCTTGTGGGTTTAAGCCAAAACAGGGTATGAAAGCAACAACTTCTGGCAAATTTCAGGTAATGACTTTGGCTTTCTATGCTAGCCTTAGCCTACGTACTGGTTAACCTAAATCCTACACAAATTAGGTAGGTGTACAAATTAAGTGTCTACCACTGGTACTAGTACTGAATCGCCGAATTATTTGTCTAACCAAGGAAAAACTACCTTACCTTGCCCTTAGGCGCTGTAGTCTGGCCTCGCTGATGTACCCTATTTAGCCACCAACATGATGGTGGTAATGCAATGTACAATGTACATAATATACATATACATGTACATCACGACATGTACATATACATGTACATATACATACATATACATGTACATCACGACATGTACATGTACTTTTAGGTGAGATTAGAACAACTCTGGAGAGGTATACCAGTATATGGTTTTAGTATGGTCTTGGAACAAGAGAAAGATGCTAACTTGATACTTGAATCAGCTGATGGTCAATTCCTCAGTGGTATTGAAGAAGACATTACTTCTGAGGTTCCAGCTATTTCCAGAGAAGATGCGATCAACAGAGCTGTGGCATACAATGATGATTCTGGGAAAAGAGTTGAAAATGTAACAAGTGACAAGTAGAGGGAAATTTTACATGTTTACTAACTTCTGTTTGTTGCTAGCTCATCCCCGGCATATATTTTACACAGTTCTATTGTGTTATTTGCTCATTTTAATTTTGTAAAATCTGTAAAAGTGCCCAGTCTTGCAAATAAACATTTTTCTTAGAATAGAAAACCCAAGGATTCTAAAAAACTACAATGTTGTTAATGTGAAAAAAGTAGCTCCAAATGTACATATAAAAAGAAAAATAATGAACTTTTACTCAGTGATCTAAAATTGTAACATTGTATTATATTGCAGCCGTCAGCTGAACTGGTCGTGGACACTATTGGAGACAAGGCTATCCTGGTATACATGATCAACTATTTTATTTCTGGTGAGAATCAACTTCCAAAGACAAGCACAGGAAAGAGACCTTGGGTGGTGATGGATGCTAATACAGGACAGGTAGGTATTTTATCATATACAATGTACATGTACATATAGTTGATGCAAAGTTTACCATACTCAAGACATTTAAGCAATGCATAATTCATGTAAGTGTTGTATATAGGTATAGGTAGGCCATGGCGGTACAGCAGTATAATAGACATGCATTCTACATAATATAAATGGCAGACAGAGTCACTGGTCATCATATTACAGAGGAAGGGTAGAAACGTTTCATGTTATGTGTATTGGTATTTCCTTTGAAGGAGGATGCATGCAATGTAACACATGCATGTAAATATTGCAATATACTATATTTCATGTAGTTATTACAGTAGGCAACATATCTGTATTATTCAATGACAATATTATTTTATGTGTGTGATTGTTTGTAATTCTACAGCAAACATATCACCATAAAATTATGAAGTAATAGTACCCTGTTTCTGCTTAGGTTTACAAAGAGTGGGAAGGCTTAGCCTCAATTGTTAGAATGGAGAACATTGATGTGCTGACGGGTCTCCAAAGCCACCCCAAGGTAATTTTAAATGTAGGCGCTTTTTATGATCAATGCATCAGTGTTGAATTGCAGAAGTGGTCTTCACTAGGTTTGCATTGTGCTCTTTCCGCAGTCCTATTTTATTTAACTTGTCATTCACTTTTCCTTAGTTGCCCTATAATAATCAGGGTATGATTTGGAAAGGTTCGACTGACATTGCTTTAATGAGGGCAGTTAATGTGTTAGTGGCGGTTGTATAATTTATAAAATCTCCAACCGTAGCAGCAGTCCGACACAACAGCATATCCATGTGCTGCTGTCAGCATCACGATATGTTTATCTAAACTTGACAAATAGTGTAATTTGCTTATAGCGCTATGGAGTAATAATGACCAGGGTGACTGACACGGACGAATGCTACTATCAGAAAGCTCTGTCATTTGATAAATACTTGACGGTGAGTAGAGACTATCCACTTCAATGTCTAGAGAGGAAATTGCAGCTGCTGCTATATTTCATTTCTATCAAATTTGTATATTCAGATTGTCATAGATTAGCGAGTGGCTGACAAGTATAGCCAATTTATTGCAGGTGAAAGACAAGGTGGTGCAAGGAACCATGTCTGTGTATGACTGGCCAGTACCATGTGACCAGGTGGCAGAAGCTGATTACGAACTGACCAATGGAGCTCAGAGCCCGAAGAATACGGCATACAAATGGGCAGGTGACATGGTCAGCTTTCTGACAGACATCGTCCTCAGCGCTATAAGTGTCACTGTATGTAACATTAAAATGTTATTCCTTCCGCTTTCAAATGCATTTATTGGCTATTGTAGCATCTTTATAATTTACAACCCCGATATCCTTTAGTCTATGAGACAGTTTCCTTATAATTATAGCAAGCTGCGGTTTTCACACTGCAGATTTAACCATCTACCAGTGATGGGCAACTGCCTTTAGCCACAAGCACTTGTATATTATTAAATAGTTGCATGCTCTAGTGCGCCCCTAGATAACCGACTGTGTCAGCTAATAGTATAGTACAGTACAGTGTTACCCTTGGTTGTAGAAAAAATAACGCAGTCTGAATACGTTAGCTACACTTACATGTATAAACCAGCTGATATTAGAATGTTTTGGCATCAGCATTGTTCTGAGCATACATTTGCATGTATTTGTCCACACATCAGAATGTTTATAGAACCTTAGTATTAGCTGAGACCTCACTAATAGTATTGTGGAGTGCAGCTGTTTCAGAAACAAATGGGTAGCACTGGCATGCACCATAATTCTATATAAAATATACATGGTGACTTGAGATTGATATTATAATGTAGCAAGGTGATCAACTTCAAAGTTATAAATAGTTATACAAAAAATTAAGTCTGGCTACTTGAGTTATTAATTTTTAGCTGATTTTTTTGGGAAGGAAATAACTATTTCATAGCCTGAAAAAAGTAAATTTTACTTTTTTCAGGCTATGAAATAGTTATTTCCTTCACAACAAAATCAGCTAAAAATAATAGCCCAAATAGCCACACTAAATGAGTGAACTTTTCATATAGCTATTTGGGAGTTTGTAGCTGATTCTATTATCTGACTTTGCCCATTTCTCCATAGTTCAGATAATAAAATCTTTGATTTGTATTCTGTAATAAAATATTGTCTTGCAACTTAATGTATGCAGCTATATGTGGAGGTTCACCACGAAGGTCAGACCAGCCTATGGAATGGGCATGCCATATTTCTGGGAGATGGAGATAAAGAGTAAGTAGTGGCAATAGTAACTTTTTCTCACAAATTTTCTTTGCTTCACAGGTCAGCTGGTATTTGAGAGAGAGCAAAAGCATTTTTGGCTAATCAAAGATTTATAATGACTGTATGCGTAGGTACAACGAAAAATAAGTATGCTTGGAACTTGGTGCCTTGATATAACTCTTTGCCATAATAATGTACACTATTTTCAGCTGCCAGATATTTTTTGTATGGACAAATAATTTCATACTCATGCATGTGTAGATACTACCCTATGATAGGACCTGACGTTATAGCGCATGAGGTAGCCCACGCATTCACGGAGGGGAAGACACGCTTGAAGTATTCTGGGCAGAGTGCTGCTATAGACGAGTCCTACGCTGATATGGCAGGTAGGCAGAGGAGATAACTCCTCTCTGCATAACATAAGGAGCACCTCTATCTACCAGCATTTAAGGCCAGACAGAATTTAGCTGTTGAAGTAAAGATAATTTTTGCTCTTGAGTGATTTTGATTCTTTTGGATTATTAAGACCATTGATCTCAATTTTTGTAGCAGTATGTAATTCTTTACAGATTTTGGAGTTTGATATCTTATGTTTAGCTAGAATTATTACATGGTCTTTTTCACGTAATAGTTCTAGCTAAACATAAGATATTTAATTTTAACTCATAATACCTATACAGGGGGCAATGCCAATCATGGTTTATTTAGGTGAGACAATGACTTCTTTCTATGTATACACCAGCCTGTTAGCAGTTAGTCTGGCTGCTCTAGAAAATTCTACAATTCAATGCAATGTATGTCTCAAATGGTATCAATGTTTTTGTAGAATATTGGCTGTTTAAATGCTGGTTCTATATAATTATCTTGCAGCATGTGCGTTTATGAGCCAAGTCACAGAAGACATTTCAGATGACGTGTACAAGATAGGAGGATCGGTTACTAAATCTGGTAAAGCATTAAGGGACATGTGCTACCCTCGTAATCCTGAGCTCATGGAATATGATCCACACAGACCAATCATAGGTAAGGGGTTAGTTGAATTTTATACCATTTAATGCCATGGGATTATTATGCATACTGTTTATGGAAATATGTCTTTTCGAAAAAATGAGTTCGAAACAGGGCAGCATTTCAAAAACTTTTTCAAATAATTCACAGATTACACACACATCAATGTAGAAAAACACAATTCACAGATAGTTATCTTTAGTGTTCAAATTTTAACCATGGTAAGAACTCAAAGTAACACTGGAAACAAAAATGTTCACAACTAAATTATTACTATAATAACTGACTTAGTAAGAAACTTGCATTGGTCATAGAAAAATTCCATAAATAAAAAAATATGGCCACCTGTATGTAGGTTCTGTCGGCATCAGTTAATAAAATTTATTTGGCAGTGACTAATGTCCAAGCAATAGCTATTGTTTGATTAAACAAATTTATCTTTAGAGCATGCTACAGATTACCAATGGGGAGTAGACGCACACAATGCTAGTGCACTGTACAGCAAGGTCTTCTGTGAGCTGAGTAAACTGGATGGGTGGGACATTAAAATGGCATTCAAGGTAAAGTTTTTTACAACAATTTGGTAGGATTAGTACTGTTGATTGCCAGCCAGCCCAATTTGTAAGTTCATGGTCTTAATATATATATTTTACATCACTCTCGTAGGCAAAATAGACATTCGCTGGAGGTAATTCTTTAAAAAAATTCACTCAGCCCTCACATAATACATAAGGATAGGGTTATAGACCACACGACACTTTGCTGTATATCTATTGGCCAATATTGGTGGTAAGGTAATCTCTGTTGGGCTAAAATATTGAATTTAGTTTAGAATGTGATGGCAGTAATATGACCTAACCCGCTCTACAAGCATTTAGACCAGTGGAGCTACCTACTGCTGTTGTACATGTACGCATGTTGCAGGTGTTCACTATGGCAAACTTGGTATACTGGGGACCAAGTGAGACTTTTGAATCGGGTGCATGCGGTGTAAGGAAGGCGGCCTGGGCTATGCTTAAATCAGAGCAGGCTCTACAGGACGTTGCAGACGCATTTTCCAGTGCAAGCATTTTTTGCCCTATTGATCAAGAGATAACCTGATGTACTTTACTGTATTTACAATACATAGAGCCTATCTCCTCTCTCACAAGGTATATATTCACACAATAATTATAAGAACTTGGTTATTTTAAGGAGTAGAGGAAAGGAAAAGCAAACATTGCTGCTATGAATACTTGGACTGGAGTATATTTAACACTCTCTTGGGCCATCAAGGCCTCCTGTGAATAAATTATTATAAAATTTACCTTTTCCAGAAAAACTTTACAAATTTCTCTAGGAGTGTCATCTACATCTACTACATGTATGAACATACTGTAGCTTATATTATAGACTCCACTCTTCCATTCATTCTCCCTTCTTTTTCCTTTCCCTCATTTTATTAAGCAGGTTAATATTAAACCAACCTCCCATCACTAGGCTTCATATGAACATTTTACCAGTAGAGAGAAAAATAGGATAACTGGTATAGCTACTGCTCACTGTGGGTTCCCTGGTTCAAACTATGATCTTCAGTTTGAGAACAGCTAAGATGAATGCCAGCAGACATTTCCCATCTCTGTCAGCAGTACTCTCAGTACACAGACCTAGCTACTGTCATCTATAATTAGTGCCAGCTACTAATAGTTCATGAGATTACTCAGCTGTTAGTACTGCTAGCAGTATACTACATGTACAGGTACAATGTACTTGAACAATGAAACCTTTTGTACTAAACAGCTGTAAGAGTAGAGTTATTAACTACTCATCTATATAAGCTTCCTTTGGTGTCCCTAATCTCATATTTTATGGTTAGGTTTGGTGTTCTATTGCAACATACACTAAATGATGCAAAGGGAAATAATATTTGCACTGATATCACATTCATGTCCCCTGGGACTGTTTACTACCAAGCTTCCCTATACAGAATAGGATTGCTGTTCTATTCTAATTCCTGCTAGTATAACAATTACTCTGTGCGGAACAACTGTACTTGATGTTTACCTCATGCAGAAATGGCTTCACAGCCATAACTTGCTGGATAAACATGCTTCATTTAGAAAGATAGCCTGCAATAGGGCTATTTTAAATGGGTGCTCAGCCTTATGCCCTAGAAAGTGACACCTTAGACTAAAAGTAAACTATATTAGTAATGGGGTGAACAAAGCAACGCAAAGCTGACAGCTTCAATGGCTTATACATGTTACATAATAAATGCAGTAAAGGCCCATTAGATGGTAGTCCTAAGCTTGGCAAAGACCTTTAATTCTAACTTAATCTTAAATGCACTAGATGGATGGAATTCCAGTTGGTGCTCTAATGAACATATTTTCTAACTAGCCACTTTAATTCATTAATCAAGAGGATGGAGTCGAATGTACTACTACTTGTGCTAGCTCTTCTGGTATCTGCATGTAAGTACAAAATTATGCATGTAATATTATATAAAACACATGTATTAAGTTAACAGAATTCCTCATGTAATTCCAATTTCTCTCACACCATGCATCACTGTATCAGTGTAATCAATCTACGGAGAGAGAGATTGTTGTCATTGTTTGTTATTCTGCTTCAGCTACCATTTATACTCTTGCTTCTGCTTATGGTTAGGCTACTCAGAAAAAAAGCATGTCATCATTTTGTAGAAGTTTGTTAGTAGTGTATATGTACGTCCATTTGTTAGTTAAAATATAGTTTTTGGTCAATAATAAGAGGGATGGAATCTTGACTTTTTTCCCTTTCTGTGCAGATTTGTAGGCACAGACGGATGTACATGTACGTGTAGGTTAATTAACATTGGGTCTATTCATCTGCTATGCTGAGCAACTATTAATCCATTTTTACTTGTAGCTCACGCTGCCAGAAGATATGTGAGAACACCCGGTGGTGGGAATGAAATGGTTTCCTCAGGCCTAATGAAAGACCATTTAGACTCAACAGGAAATAAGAGACGGATAACTCCAACACCAACACATATCTTTGAAAGTAAGGAGAATGGTGGTAAACATGTACATGTACTTTAATTATGTGATTATATAATTGAATTAACAGCAGTGAAACTTGCAGACTGTGAATTCCTTCAGGCGATTATAAGATAATTTGCATAGAGAAGGTAATCGAATATACCAGTAGGGTAGTGTACATCAGTTACATCTAGACTATCTCTAAGTCTCGGCTCGTATTATAGTCTATAGTAGAACTCATGAGTTAAGTTACTTATAGTAAGGTGCTAGTGGGATGTGGCATAATGTTTCAAAGAAACTCCAGCAATACAGGGTCATTGTACTGCAATAACTGGTCATTTAGTACTGCGATACCTGGTCATTTAGTACTGCGATACCTGGTCATTTAGTACTGCAATACCTGGTCATTTAGTACTCCGATACCTGGTCATTTAGTACTGTGATACCTGGTCATTTAGTACTGTGATACCTGGTCATTTAGTACTGCATCTTACCCATGTAAAGTTACCATTTGCCATGGTACTTGTATGTAAATTTGAACTTTTCTATAACAAAAATCATGCAAACATTTTTAGTAGGCTACATGTAATATTCCATAATATACAGCACACTGTTCATATGTACCATATGTTCATATGTACCATATGTAGGTAGGCCTGCATTGTATAGTTGAATTATACAAGTCCATCATCATTATACAATAATTTTAGTTAGCAAAAACGGTGTGATCTTATACATGTACACTTAGAAGTTGTACAAACCAATGTAACTTTTCATATGTCTGTCATGTCAGTTGAATATTTAAACACAAACAAACAAAAAATTGTCTACATGTACATGTTATGTAAACTGAAAAAAAATAAACAATGGAAATTGAAAGTTCATGAAGTTTAGAAATGGAATGCATTAGGCTAGTGCATTCATTTTTGTTTCTTCTTTCATTTGCAGGTAATCAAAATATTAAAGCACCAACTCCCATGCACATGAACTACACTGTCTCTGAAATCAAGGCAACGTTTCCATGGATCACCAACCCAGGTATGTTCTGGTTCCATTAGAGTACTAAGCGACATCTAATTAGTTAGAGACATTGCAACCATACTCTGTTGTTTAGGAAACCAATCACTGCTCACCATCTGAACTGTTTGATAGGTTGTGGATTAGGTTTGTTTTCTGGGAGCCTTGTAAGAAGTAAAGACATGTTATTTCATAAAATATAACTTCTGTCTACTTCAATTCCATACAAAGTATTTATTTGCAGTTCGCAAATATTGTCAAGGGTTTAGAAGAAAACGCTCTATATCAAAGAGGTCTAGGCATTCCGGTGACGGCTTGACAAGATTTAACAACCCAGACTATCTCTGTGATAAACTGGATGGGCTCAACCTTGACCTCTGTGAGTTCAAACCTAAAGGAGCAATGGAAGCATTAACTGGCAGATTTAAGGTATTCAATAGCCTTCATTCAAAATCTATGTAGATGTCTATGCAGCTACAATATACAATCTAAAGTTAGATATACACCTGCTAGCATCTGACTGTGCTATGGGATGTCTACAATATATTCTACAGTGAGGTTTCTTGTGTTTTAGTAACTAAGACCAAGCTACATCCTTAAGCAAATTATTTATCTTCCATCTTATAGCTGGTTCTTTATTGACTTCTATTTAGGCTAAATTAGAGCAGCATTGGCGGGGAGTTCCGGTATATGGTTTTCATATGGTCTTGGAACAAGAGAAAGATGCTAACTTGATACTTGAATCAGCTGATGGTCAATTCCTCAGTGGTATTGAAGAAGACATTCCTTCTGAGGTTCCAGCTATTTCCAGAGAAGATGCAATCCACAGAGCTGTGGCATACAACGATGATTCTGGGAAAAGGGTTGAAAATGTCAGCTGAGATATAATTGGTAGCATGGGAGTAGCACTTAGTAAATCCTGTTTGGTGGTTTGTAGTTACAATACACATTAAGAAACTGTATTTAGAGCTTTTTGACTAAAGTAGCTGCATTATATTGCAGCCGTCAGCTGAACTGGTCGTGGACACTATTGGAGACAAGGCTATCCTGGTATACATGATCAACTATTTTATTTCTGGTGAGAATCAACTTCCAAAGACAAGTACAGGAAAGAGACCTTGGGTGGTGATGGATGCTAATACAGGACAAGTAAGTATTTTATTATGTGTATATGTATATTGGTGATGTAAGTGCCGCATTATACAGCACATACATGTAGGTCCTGATTTTTATGGTCCTAATTGGATTGGATGAATTAGTAAATGGGCATGGAGATTCTATGATGGATACCCATGTATAACAAGTATGGATTTATCTGTAGTTCAATTAACCGCCAACAATGGTGACAGTGACGTCACTAGAACCCTACAGATTGGTGATAATATTTTTAGCCTGTGAAATATACAATATGATTATTATGATGCTACTCTAACAGTCTATCATATTGTAGAAAATTCAAAACTTTAGCTTGGATTACAAGGCCTCGTTATGAGGAATAATAGGATAAAGCACTGGTGTTTGTTTATATTTAGGTTTATGAGACTTGGGATGGTTTAGCCTCAGCAGTTGTAATGTCTAAGATCAATATGTTGGTGGGCCTTCAGGACAACCCCAAAGTAAGTTAAAGTGGAAATGGAAGATTTGTTTGAAGTTTTTAAGCATAATTATTTAGATATTGCATTTAATATGCATTGCCTGGAATTCACTCAATAAAGTACATTATTTTATAAAGATTTAAAGACTCTAAATATGTATATAATCAATAACTTTCTATCAATATACACTGTGTATTCATCTGTAGAATAGAAATAGTACAAATTAATATAAAACGGAACTTGACAAGCACTCAACTCTTTGTAGCTCTACGGTGTGGCGATGACCAAAGTTACCGAAACGAATGAATGCTACTATCAGAAACCTCTGGCATTTGATAAGTATCTGACAGTAAGGGCATAGACATTACCAGCAAGAATCAGTTTCCATTTCCATATAATGCTTTCGTATCTATACATGTCTCCATTTCTATATAATAATGATAGTTCTATACAAGAATTATGATAGTGATGTAGTGTAATTCAGCATTTTGATATACTTCAGGTGAGGGATAAGGTGGTACAAGGAACCTTGTCTATGTACGACTGGCCAGTACCATGTGACCAGGTGGCAGAAGCTGATTACGAACTGACCAATGGAGCTCAGAGTCCAAAGAATACGGCATACAAATGGGCAGATGACTCACTTAGCTTTCTGAAACAAATAGTTCTCAGCAGCATAGACATCAGTGTGAGTAATATCATATAGCATAGACATCAGTGTGAGTGATATAGTATAGCATAGACATCAGTGTGAGTAATATTGTACAGCATAGACATCAGTGTGAGTAATATCGTATAGCATAGACATCAGTGTCAGTAATATCGCATAGCATAGACATCAGTTTGAGTAATATCATATAGCATAGACATCAGTGTGAGTAACATCATATAGCATAGACATCAGTGTGAGTAATATCGTATAGCATGGACATCAGTGTGAGTCATATTGTATAGCATAGACATCAGTGTGAGTAATATTGTATAGCATAGACATCAGTGTGATTAATATCGTATAGCATAGACATCAGTGTGAGTCATATTGTATAGCATAGACATCAGTGTGAGTAATATTGTATAGCATAGACATCAGTGTGAGTAATATAGTATAGCATAGACATCAGTGTGAGTAACATTGTATAGCATAGACATCAGTGTGAGTAACATCGTATCAGTTTTTCTAAACAAAGTTATTGTTTGACCAATGCACTGTAATTTGGTTAGTCAAATATAATTATGATGAAGTCAGTTCTCTATATAGCATATTAACCTACATTAAGATGCATGGTGAGCTAGTCTATTGTTTATCAAGTATGATAGACAATAGACTTCTAGAAGTCAACTCCAGTATATTTTAGACTCAAAGTGATGCTGATTATTATAATATATACACATGTGCATGGAATTCGTAAGGGTGTTATTCACTGCGCAAAATACAAGTAGTCATGATTAACAGACTAGGGTTTGACCTTTGAGTTCAACCAATAGTCTATGACTGAAGTTGCTGGATGAACTAGTGTTCAATTGTTGTAGTTATATGTGGAGGTTCACCATCATGGCCAAACTGCCATCTGGAATGGAGAAGCAATACTTCTAGGAGATGGAGATGATGAGTATGTGTCTATTAATTTATTTGATATTTCCTTGCTTCTGTTTCACCTTTTGACTTTGAGCTACATGTCCATGTACAAGGAGCTCAAAGCAACTGCATGTGCAGTATATAATATGTAAAGTGTACCATTTGTATCATTTGATACATGCAAAACTAGTTTGATGCATCTATTTGGGCAAAAGCCAAGTCACTCATTTTCATTTTTAACAAACTACAAAATTAACAATAGTTAATTTTTAAAGCTCTATTGTCCAGCAAGCTTATGAATAATTGTAACAGACTCATCAACACCTACCAGTAGTTGTTATTAAAAATGCTTGCAAATTTGCAGCAGTTTTTGGTTGAACAACTGTTCTCACTTTAGTATGACTGTCATTATCATAATAATGATACATGTAATGATGTAAAGTGTGTTTTCCTGGCCCGGAAATTTGACAAGTCTTTTACTTGATGCACACACATGTGTACATGTATGAATAACAAAACGAGACACAATTTTCTATTTGTATTGAGTTCTAATATTTCAATATATATCAATGCATCATTGTCAGAGGAATGAAGTTTCATAAACTCAAGGGCTACTTTGTATACTTGATAAGTGCACTTTGATGCACTTAATTATCTAGTACATAAGGTAGCCTTTGGTTTTCTGAAACTTCATTTTGCTGACGACGATGTATGGATATACATCGAAATATCGAACAATATAAAAATGTGTCTCATTGTGTTATTCATCACTAAAATACTCACTCACACCAACATTTTCTGAAGCACATGACGTCTGTATTGCATACAATGTACGTATATATATGCACATGCTGTATGTGTCTGTAGTTACTACCCAATGGTAGGACCCGATCTAGTGATGCATGAAGTAGCTCACGCTTTCTCGGAGGGAAAGTCCCGTTTGAAGCATTATGGTGAAGCTGCGGCTTTAGATGAGGCTTACGCTGATATGGCAGGTAGGCCGAGGAGATAACTGAATAAATGGAAAACTTTTAATTTGAAATATAAATCTTAAAAAGTGCTTAGACATGAGATCCAAGATAGCATAAGCTACACTTAGCTTTACTTGTACAAAATTTATGCAAACTGGATTCTTTAGGAAATGGTCATACTTAGAACAAAAGACTATGATGCCTGTTATTATAATAGGTTTATATGGTATAAAATGACAGATCTGTCTAATGTATTGTGGTAAGGTTAAATATTGCACGCACATAAATGCAGCTACTTGCTGACAGCATAAGACGATCTATAAGATTGAAAAAATTGGTCATGAAGTACCATAAGTAGATTCTGTGATACGACCTAAACATTGTCAGAAGTTTTGAATGGCTTACCAGAGTAATATTTATAATAGCGATCTGAAATAACCACCATAATCAACTCTTGTTGAATATGTCTCTTGTAGCATGTGCCTTTATGGATCACAGGACGACTAAGATCACAGATGATGTATACAAGATAGGAGCCTCAGTTACCAAATCTGGTCGACCAGTGAGGGATATGTGCAACCCCCGCAATGCCAATGTAATGGACTACAACCCTTATAAAGCTATTATAAGTAAGTCCCCTTTTGAAGTATTTTAGAGTAAATGAGTGACACTGTATGAAACTGAAAATTCTGATCTCAAATAGAACACAGAGGCATCTACATGTAATGAGTACATCTATAGTCAGAGCATTTTGCTACCATTCTGTGGGTATTTTTCATATTGGCTCAAAATTTAGGTAACTACTGTAACCCTGCCCTTACGTAGAGCAGGTCCCAAGCAATGTATTGAAATATTCTACAATTTAGTCATAAATACTGCTACCCAGTGACTCACAGGTTCTGTAAAACTATTGTAGTTAAATATGGTGATTGATCGAAAAGATACATTTTTACTATAAAAGTTTTCAACCGGAGAATGCCGCAGTTCATTGATGGAGTAAATAGATCACCTTGTAGATTATTCAACAGCTGGTTGGTGGCCATGCCTTTGATGCTTTAGTAACTACTCATCTTTTATAAATTTTAATTCAATTGCCAGTTTCGGCATAAACTAATACGCCCAAAGTTGCTTAAGCAGTAAATTCAAAAAGCCCAAACCCCAAAAAACCCCAAACGCCTTCATCCATGACATTCGTGTCACATACCGACATAAGGCTGCGATACTCACAGACATAGACACTACTATTAAGTTCCGTTTGTAAAGGACTTTTGCCCATTTTCCTGAAGATGATTGATAATACATTGGAATTATCAAACTTAAATGGAGAGAGTGGACTTAATCAATGCTGTGACACAAGTCATCGAGTACCAGTGCAGTTTATATCTAATGCTGGAAAGCGTTCATTCTGCTGTACTGGAGAAAAATTAAAAGTTCTGCGTCTGAAGGATTCACTGGATGCTGATCTCTGTTCCTTGATTCAACAGAGAAATACATGTACATGAAGAAGCAATACTTGGACGGATCTGAACTTTTCTTACAAGTAATGAGATAATAAGGATACCAACAACATCAGTTGCTTCACCAATAGGTACTAGTTGAAGAACAAAGTCTGGATTGTTTCTCTGAAGTTCCAAATTAATAATTAATCCTGGAATAAGATAGCGTGGTTGATCAAATGGCTGAACATAGTTTTTCCTATCATGTCAAGACGTCCCAATAATTTAGCTGCATGAGAAGAATTTTTTGAGATCTGCAGATAATTTTTCTACATGCCATTTTCCAAAAACTCTTAGATAGAAGATTGGAGTTAGCTATTGTTAAGTTTTCTTTTGTTGATGATTTTTTGGTTCAAGTTTAAATTCTTTTCCATTAATTTGAATGGTTGGTGATGGAAACAATGTGTGCAGATAATAATTGTTGAAGTCGAGGTATCTAAAAATGCACTTCCATTTTTATTTTGAACTTTACATTGGACATGAGTCAACGTGTCATTTGTATCAATATATGGGTCAGTATTTACTTCTATTTTATATCCAATCCGTCCGTTCTTTCTTGTTGGTTTTATTAGTCCAAGTTTGCACACTTTGCCTTCTAATCACTATGTAGGTCAAGTTTGAGTGAGGTCCTATCGTCTGAGGTCCTATCGTCTGAGGTCCTATCGTCTGAGGTCCCATCCTCGGAATGCTTGCTGTGCTGATAAAAATCCATGATTTTACTTTTAACGCCTAACGGAATATTTTGTTCGGTAATTGACGTTATTTTACTTTAACTTAACTGTCTTATAGATAGCTTTTAATTTTTGCCTGGTTGCTCCGCCTACTTTCCTTCGATTGAGAATAAGGAGGTTAGTTCACTAAGTAATTATTGCTTTGCTCATCACTCAGATTTTTCTTACCAGAATCTTTAAATGTTGTACCATCTAATAAGATCCTTTGCAACATTTGTTTCTGCATCAATTAGTTGTTGATAGCATATGTTGCTACAGTCGTGAACATACATGTAGGTGTAATTTCATTAAGCTATTTGTAAAAATACTCCTCCAGTCCACATCCACGTTGGACAGTTATACAAAACCGTGCTCCCCCAGCCTGTTTGGCTATTGGATGTTGGGAATGTTTAGAATTCTAACTCAATTAATTAGATGCTGTCTTGAAACTCTTTTATCTGGTGCAGTGCTGAGCGAAGGCACCATGGAGTTTCCAACAATGATGTTCTGTTCTACAATGTATGTATGAATATACATGTATAATATATAATGCAGAAAATCCTTCCACTGGATCTGCTGCCTGCTCTATGCGCATGCCTTTCATCCAGGATCCATCTTCCGTTTTGGTCAATTCAAGAATGCTTAAATTGTTTGGGCTAAATGCTATTTAGCTATTGCTATTGCAGAACTTTTCTACATGAGCATTATAGAATTCCTTTCCATTACCAACCTGGGAACTCCAGGATTTTTTAGTGATATTCTTGTCATTAATTTCTGAGCAACCCCTTCTCTGGTTTTACGTGTGAATTTTTGTCTGTCATTTAAATCACATTGAAGTTTATTGCTAAGGCTACTTAAAATTGTAACCTTTCATTTAAACTTTTGGATAACCAGTTCATGAACTGTGTAGGGTTTTCGGGGTTGAAGCCATTACCTTGCTGTTTTATTCAGACATACTTTTTCATATGCTTGAGAGTATTTTTGAATCATTTTGCCCTACCTAAGCTTCCCATTTTTTCTATTAATCAACACTGTTTTTCCATTTCACTGTGCTTATTTTTAAATTTCTAATGTTTTTCGATAAACATTCTTACTTTTTTACTAATTGAGCATGACGCATAGTTGACATTTTGCCGATTTGCTTTGATTGCAAGACTGTAGAAGAGCTCCATTTGAACGTTTTTTCCTCAGATAGAATGTGTATATGATTTTTTTGTCAATTCTCTGACATCAGGAAAGAAATCCTTCCCTCTTTAATGCCAGACAAATTTTTATTGCTATTTTGATTCAATGTTACATGTATCTTTCTATTAGTTTTACCATGTCATTTAGCAGTTTATCAATTTTTAATCTTTCAGTTACCTGGTTGTTGTATTTTATTTCACCCATATCACTCAACTTAAATGACATACTTTCTTTGATAAAGTAATTCGATTTTTTGGTACTTGATTGATGTTCTCTCAAGTCTTCTTTGGGATTTTTCTATTTGCTCCTGTATTTGTTGATTAAGACCCACTCGCATATCCCTCTATAAATCACTGTTAGCAGAGTCCAATACTTTCGGCTTCCTTTTTTCAGATGGTCTA
This sequence comes from Bugulina stolonifera, assembly GCA_935421135.1. Taxonomy (NCBI): domain Eukaryota; kingdom Metazoa; phylum Bryozoa; class Gymnolaemata; order Cheilostomatida; family Bugulidae; genus Bugulina; species Bugulina stolonifera. The sequence continues at coordinate 4,176,478 of OW285190.1, read as the reverse complement.
TATAGAGCTTTTAAGGCACTCAGATTTCTTTGAAATGCTTAGAAATGCTATAATGGTGGTAAAATCAGTAATGAGAATAATCTTGTAATCAGAGAGGTTATGTTTACAGCTAGAACAGGTTCAACTAGCCACACAACTCTCGAAGCTTATTTACATGAGTAATATATTGATGGCTACTTACTTTATCTACCCTATTGATAATAAGTTATGTTTGTTGATAGTTAGATTAGTGTTACAAAAAAATATCTAATAAGTGTACTAGTGGAGTTGAATACAATAGCATGAACATAAGATATGTCGGCCTAGACTAAATAATCATCGAGTGAAAAGGTCGATACTACTCTTTGGGCGGCATAATTCACATTAGCTACTATCTCAGCATATTTATGGGCAAACCAAGAAAAGTAGAATAGCATGATTCAATTTTCTAGCGTAACTCTAGGAACTTAGAGATCTGCTTAGCTAAGCGGTGTGTAACCTGGTTAGCTGTGGCAGTTAAGCTGTCTTTAGCTCTTCTTTGCCTCCCTTTGATTTCAGTGATAGCTTGTACAGCATCCATCTTTAGCTCTACTTTCCTCTATTTGGTACTTTGGTTAAGGTTAAAAAACATTATTTTATTTGCAATATAATCATTTGTATATTACATGTGTTGATGCAAATTGGAAAACTCTGAAACAGTATTAGACATGTATATTCTATACAACATTTTAAATAACAGAGTTAAACTATTGACCAGGTGTAATACCAGATCAAAAATGTCTCAAAAACAATACTAAAATATAAAAGTCATAGAATTATTATTTATTATATTACATAGGGAAGAGCGGCATATACTATGCATCAGAAATCACTTGGAGAGCGGATATGTGGTTACTCCATCAGTGTGAACTTTTCATTTACTATAAACAACTACATTTAAGTCTAGCTGGACTCTGATAATATGACGTAACTTTGTGGTGTTTTAACATTATATGCCTTGGGTTTTTCCTAAAACAATTTTTTCATCTTTTTAAGCACTCACAATATTGTATCTTCAGTACATCTATTCTTTTCATTATTCCTTTTGTACTTACTTTGCTCTATTCTTTGCCGAAAGGCTTTTAAATTTAATGCCAAGATTTCCCAACTTTTAATGCAGTACATGACTTGTGTAATTTGTGCATTTCACCAAATGGTGGCACAAACCACTTGTCATAATATGGTGCAAACTGGCAATTTACTAGTAGCATTGTCAACACATTCAACAGTTCCACTCATTACAAAATATAGATAATATCATTAGAATATACTAGAAATTGTGTCGATTCAAGTAATTGTGCATTAGATCATAGGAAATCTCTATCACCCTTAATTTTTCAAGCTGTTACATTGCAGATTCTGTTAAAATGTGGGTTACATGTACTGTAGGTTTCATTCATTAGTCACATGTACTTGTTTGCACTGTGTACAAATTCTCACCAATTCATAAAGCAAGATAAACTTAGTTTTGTTTCACAAGTTTACCCTCATCATATTATGTACTTCACACCAGTAAACCTCTTTTTATTAGTTATAGTTAGCACCATAAATTACATTACCACATAGATTCACAGTTTCTGCTAATCTTCCCATGCTAATATCTTTGTCAGTTTTATGTCGCATGTTACAGACTGCATTTCCAACTTGGTCAAAACATTTATGACCTTTAAACTGAATTATTTGATAGCTGTGACTAACAATATTAGTCAATGTGATCGATACGTTTGCAGCAAAATAATCAACAGATTCTTCCCAAGAGAACTTCCAATTAAACTCTTTTGAGGTTGCCTCGATAGATCATGTTGCTCTCAATAGTCACGAATCATGTCCACAAATGAGTTCTGTCAGCCAGTGAATGTATAAAGATAGGCAGCACTTCTGAAGAGTTTAAGAGTTTCTGAAACATAAATATCACATTCAATAAATTTATAAACTTCATGGAAAATCTTTGCAAGAAGTTTCACATTGAGGCATGGTAGTTGCAAACTTAATAAGGCCTAAAAAGTGAAAACATTCTTACTCTTGAAAATTTTCACCAAAGTCGGAGTATAGTTTGTTTCTTTGTCCTTCCTTAGGCTGTTCAGTACCACTTTCATAAGTCGTTGATTAGAATCGATGAACGATACGGCTTTGTTGAGATGCAAGCAGACTGAGATAATCAGCTGTGTATCTGTTAGTCATCTTTGTGGCCTCTTTAAAAGAAATCTCCCTGCCTCCATCATTGAACCTAAAAGTTTAACATAACATACATGACACAGGAAATTTACATTGTATAAATATGCATGCATTATTTAGATTACTAAATTCTGACAGGAGAGTAAGAGTGTGAAAATGCTTAAGTTGTGTGACTAGAGTGTGTATTTCTTATTGCTGGAACGTACCAGTAGTTTCTACTAGCCCTTGATTGAGCTGGAACACCCATCTTCTTGATCTTTTCCTCTAGCTCTCTTATCAAATTGCCAATTGAGCACCCTCCAGTAAGACAGACATTATAGGCCACCACTTCTCCTCCTTCAAATGTATCATTGGTCCATCTACATTTTGGTGAGAGGTCTTCAACAGATTCGAATATCTAAAGTATCCATATTTATCTTTATGACAGATAATAAAAAACAGTGGTAGAAATTATATAAACAAAAAATATCATAATGAAATAATCGAAAAAATTTAAGGATTTAAACAAAATATGTTATATATTTATACGCTAATACGCAATTCATGAAAACATAAAAGGAAATATACATGTACAATCAGGTACTAAGCTATTATACATTTATTCATACTTTGACTATTTTCATGCATGTGAAAGTTCAGTAACCATTACTCAATCCCTTACCTCAGTCTCCATGCCATCAATGACAATCTCCTTCAACTGCGCAACATGCACCTCTCCCTCATTTGACGTAGCTGTCTGTTTAGCTGGAATTGACTTCATAGGGACACACTTTGGTTTGGAATTGCGAAGGTGAGATGGTGGAACATAGATATATACATCGCCATCATCATAATCATCATCATTTTCTGTGTCTACTTTTTCTATCATCATTGTAAAGACACAGACTGTATCTATCATTGATGTTCTACTCGAGATTTATCTTTATATTTATTCTACAGCTGAATAGGATAAAAATAGTGAATTTAAACTTGATATAAAACTTTTAAATTTGTTGGTTCTCATTGATTAGTTTACTGTCACTTATATCTCAGACCTTTGCCGAGTTTCTGAAATCGCCTGTTCCACTCTTGGGGTATCTTTTGTGTATCATCAACCTTTTTTTCTTAGTTCTTCATTTTACTTAGCTCTTTATCTTGAAATGCCGTCCTTAACATCTGTTTGATCTCCATCCAAAAACATTGCCTTTTTCTTTACTCTTGGCGTAAAACTAATGAATTATGAGTGCACATATTGTTTTACATGCAAAATATTCTTTAGTAATTGTTTGTTTTAGCACGCAGTCTTTGCAACAAGTTTCACATTGAATCATGGTATTGCAAAATTAATAGGGCCTAAAGATTGAAAAAAGGTTTTACTCTTACAAATGTTTGTCGAAGGTTGAGTAAAGTTTGTTTCTTTATCTTTCCCAAGATTGTTTCACTACCACTTTCTTTGCAATAAGTTTCACATTGAAGCATGGTATTGCAAAATTAAAAGGGCCTAAAGATTGAAAAAAGGTTTTACTCTTACAAATGTTTGTCGAAGGTTGAGTAAAGTTTGTTTCTTTATCTTTCCCAAGACTGTTTCACCACCACTTTCATGAGGCGTTCATTAGAACCAATGAATGATATGCTCTGTTGAGACGCAAGCAGTCTGAGATCATCAACTGCGTGTCGGTAGTCATCTCCATACTGTTTTTAAAGGAAATCTCCCTGTCTCCATCATTGAACCTAAACAATTTAACATAAAAAAATCGATGAAACAAGAAATTTATAGACAAGCATGCATTAATTAGATTAACAAATTTTGACAGAGAAACTAAAATTGTTAAAATACTCAAGTGGTGTGACTAGAGCGTACATTTCCTCTCATTAGAAGGTAAAAGTAATCGGAGCTAGTCCTTACATGGAAGTTAATTGGAAAGTTTATCTTCTTTATCCTCTATCTCTCTCATCAAATTTACAATTGGGCACCCTCCAGTAAGATAAACGTTATAGCCCACCACCATCTTCTCCTTCTACAAAGCTCCCATTAGTCCATGTTGGGTTGTATACATTACCAGCAGGCATTCTCTAGTGAAGTCTTGGCATAGGAAAAAGGGAGAGTATATGACTCTGTCTGCTTATATACTAGTGCTATTATGTAATACCTAGAATGCCTATAATTATGCAACACCTGCCCTATAACACCTGCCACTAGTGTGTTATGTAACTTCTACTAAACAAAGACATCTATTCGAATGAGAACATAACTGTTCATCCACATTTTGGTGAGAGGTCAACTTCGAATATTTAAAGGATTCATATTTATTTTTATGACAGATCATAACAATCGTGATAATAATGATATAAACAAAAATATAATGACAGATAAAAATCAGGAAAAAAACCTTAAATTTAAGCTTTATTTTTAAGTATTTTGTATAATATGTACCTTGTATATGCTAATTCTTTCATAATTCATAAGATTCTATCCGAGAAATTTCATAACCCCTCAAAGGAAACATGAAAATGGAACAGGTACATATGCCTTTATTAATACTTACAACCCATGCTTAGTTGTTCCTTAGCTATGAGCATGATAGGCCTCTTCCTCTAATCACTTTTGTGGTAGATTTGTATGACACCTGTCTTGTTTCCTCCTTCAAACTGGGTTTAAATACATTGACCATTAGGGGTTTCTTAAACCTCTAAACTAAATTTGACTGCAGTTTTAAATAATTGTACAAGTAGACATACATGTAGGTAAATGGTTCACATATATCTTGAATCCCATATACATATATTCTTGAATGATCTATTGCAAGATATTTAACCATATTTAACCAGTATTTTTATTTAATCCATCTAGTGAGCAATGATTAGAAAATTGCATATATTATTGGAGTAGACCTAACAAACATGGAGATTGAAACAAAGAAATTAAAAAGAATCTATTCCAAATCATCTCTTGAGAGCTTCTTCAATTGCTGGACTTCCGACAATAAAAACGGAAAGCAGATGTAATTTATTTGTGACTCGCGAAAATGACTTATAGAAAACTAGTCAATTGTACATATTTTTAAGAGCATCAAAAGTTTGCACAACACCATAAATTGACAAGCTGATATTTTGTGTACAAAAAATGCAAATAATAACTAGTCTTACCTGGCACCCTAAGAGCTCAATACAGCTAATGTAGCAGTCTATTCTGTGATTTAGGCAGCCAGCTGCCTTAGACACTAAAAGCAGCATTTTCTTTTAAAAATGCTACACTGGCGGAAGCCATTCTTTTAACTACGCTGCATTTAGAAATTCTCTGCGGATAGGTAATATAATATTACTTAATTTTCTGCCACTCTCTTTTGCATCTACTCGCTAGCTTCACAATTTCAGTGTTCCATTTGTTAGAATAATGCTCCAAGACTCTATGAAGTATTCGCGAGCTGTCTTCACACTTCCTCGGTCCAAACTTGGCGTTTAACTAAAAAAACAAGGTGAAACATGGAAAACAACGGAATGTTATTGTTTTCAGACACTACATTGTTCTAACCAAAACCTCTGCAGCCTAATCAAAAAACACATGCAGATGCACACGGCTACTGGTATTACTAAATAAAGAGCTTCTGTTGTTTAGTTGAATAAGCCATTTTAAAAATTACTAAACTGTTAAATTTAATACATGTATACTCCAGGCTTCAGCAATCTATGTTGTACAAAATTCCCATTGGTAGTCTGTTTAAACTTCCTCCGTACTTTTAACTCTTAACTGTTCTCCGTACTTTTAACTCTTAACTGTTCTCCGTACTTTTAACTCTTCTCTGACTCTGGCGTTTTGGCACTAACTGCTTGAATTTTACTTTACTTTTTAAAATTCCTTTTATTTACTCTTACTCTACTTTTGACTTGCTTCATCTGATGACTTGATTCCAAGTGACTTTTTATCAATTGGGAGTGTATACTCTTACTTGAATCTTGACTTGAGTATTTGTCTGCTTGGTACATGTCTGCATACATGTACATGTAACAAAGAAAGCAGAGTACCCTTTCAGTTATAGCTTTCCTACTACTTGGAACATAGAAAATAAGTTTTGGAAAACTGTAAACTGGGACAAAATTACTCACACTCTAGTTCTTCTGCGACTTCATTTTCATCCAAACTCTTGCCATGATATTTAGAGAGATCTCCTGAGTCTGCAGCAGTAAGTAGCTTAGACACCTTTGCCAACTGGCAAACTTCATTTGATTGCCTGTAAATCTTTCTATGAACGCCGATGTCAAGGCCCATGAAATCAGCTACAATGTCTAGTTCACAATGGCCAATGTTGATGACTTGTGTCATGGTGGCTATGTGCTTTCGCAAATTTGTAGATCTAAGCGCCTCAGGACGAGATGCCCCACATTCTATGCTAGCAGATTTCAGAGCATCATGTCCCCGTCCGTAAACTCTACTGAAACTACTTGCTACCCCAAAAAACTTGAACATTTTTGTCCAAAACACCAGCACCACACCAATGACTAGCGTTATTCAGAATGTCGATTGCTTCCTTCAGTAGGGGTGTCAGCAGCAAAGGCTGAGTGCACCCTTTTTTCTCTCAATTTCTACCCTATCCAGTTCCACAGCCTCGTTCCTTCTCAGGCTTTTATGATGTTCTGTGAGCAGCATTCTGCTGACCTTTCCAGATCTCCTCCGGTTGAACAAAATTATAAGCGCTAGAGTGCTATTTTGGAGCATTGTGAAGTGCTGCTGACTTAAATTTGCCCTAACCTCTTCTATTGCTGAAGATATTTTCTGCTTCAAATACATGTATTTGGTAAGTAGACGCACATCTTGAGAAAGAGGTACGATATCATTACTGTTCTTCTTCAGGTCATTATTTGTTCTATGAGCATTACTTGAAGATTCAGCAGAGCACTTTAGGTCATAAAGTTTGAGCATATCAACACAGTTTTGTTTCTTGCACTAATTTTCAGTTTCATTTGCCCTGGCATGGGCAAGTTCCGCAAACAGTCGAAAAGTTCTTCCAAGCTTTAACGCTAATGATGGTTTCATGAATGAATTGGTTTGAGGATCAAACCCTGAGAGAACCCTAGCTGCGCCAACAACACTTCTAAAGTTGCCAGGATGTATCGCATCTCATGCTATCACTATTCGCTTGTTAACTTCTCAGATCTCTAGCAGCAGCTGACCCACCTCCGTAAGCCGGCCTCTGATTTACATGAAGTGATCAGGATCATGTTCATTTTTCAGAGTCAGGCATTCTCCAAGAATGCAAAGCAATGCTTTTATGACAGCCATGGTAACAGTGTCACATGTCATACTTTGTAAATTTTTTTTCAAAGTGCTCTACACTTGAATGGGCATAGAGTTTATTAGGGCACCTTCTTGAAGGGGTTTCCGTCCTTGGAGCGATTCGCCTTTATCTTTGTTTAAAATGCAGCGGTTTACATGTCTCCATAGCTCTCGTCTTGCATACCATGCAAAACAATGAGTACAAGGAATGTAGTCATGAACTTTACTGAACTGACTTTCTCCATATACCACAATGACCTCCCCCTTCCCTGTTTGAATCACTTCATTGTTGTGATGGTGATTGCTGAGATTTCGTAATAGAGTCAAGACATCAGTTCTCTCTTCAGGAATGAGCTTCATTAGCTTCACCTGTTTTCCATTGGCATGCTGGTTTTCTAAAATGCCTTGGGAAGCTGGGCTGAGTTTGATTGCAATACAAGCAGATATACTGTTTATCAAAGCTGCGAACCTCCAAACTGACATTGAACACTACAAATAGAAAACCGTTGAACTATATGGTATGATACTGCAGTCCTATAGAAGTCTATCTGCTGGCATTAAATACTTAATCGATCATTGAAAATATTTAAGGAGATGTTGTTAAAGCTGAAGGATCCTGAAATGACTGGGGCAACACAGGATAGAAATGGTGCAGCGATTAATCACCATAGCAAAGTATTCACATATAAATATAAAACATGCACAATTATGAGTAGCAGCTCATGTCATTAAAGTGTCTATTTCAAGGTATATATACACGTTCCTTAATAATTCGTAAAACCTAATATGAGAATTGTCACCACTCATCAACGAAATCATAAAAAATAGAATATACTATTATATACTTTTTTATACTTAAACCCATGCTTAGTTGCTCTTTAGCTATGAGCATGACAGACCTCTTTCTCTCATCAATTCTGTGGTAGATTTTTATGACACCTGGCTTGCATCCTCCTTCAGGCTGGATTTAAATATATTGGCCATTAAAAGTTTTTTATCTTTATAATATTCGACCTATAAACTAGATTTGACTGTATAATAATTATGTAGATTATTATTATTAGGCATCTAGATCAATAGTTTGCATAGTTTGATCCCTTATACACTTGAATGATCTCCCTCATTTGACATTATTTGGTAAAATATTAATTGTTCTCCTGCTTAATCTCAAGTTGATATAAAACTTTGAAATTTTGAGTGACATAAATAATTTGTTCTCACCAGTTAACTCAGACCTTTGTTGAGTTTTAAACCAGCTTTTCCACTCTTGGAATTTTTGTTTGTGTGTCATCAACCTCTTTTTTTAGTTTCTAATTAGACTTGGCTCTTTTTCCTGAAATTTTGCCCTCAAGTTCTGTCTCATCTCCTTTCAAAGGCATTGCTTTACTCTTGCACCCGGTGTTGGCGACTGTAAAAGCTGCTAGCAGCTACTGTTATATTCTTCAGAAGTTATTCCTAGCACAAGAATATTATATACACTTATGTAGACAGAAAGCTCTCCAAGCACCAAACTTGTTGAAAGCTAGCACGCATCATAGCTATCAAAGTGCAAACAAACAGGTCAAAAATACAGAAAGTGGAAATTAAGAGGCCTTTAACTGCACATCATTCGCAAGACCACCGCCACCACCGTTTGTTTTTCTTGTAAATTGACTTATGACATTATTTGGCCATAGCGTAAAGTTTCCTTAACAAATCATCTCTCAGCTACCTGCCTGTATGGATTGGTTTTACATAGATAGTGATGCATATGTACATGTATACCACTCTTCATATATTTGTACACCTGTACATTAACAGCATACTGATTATTTTACGTGTATATTTTGGGTGATTTTAGCTGATGTCAAAGACTACCAGCAGGGAATAACACGCCCTCACAATGCCAGTGCTCTGTACAGTGCTGTCTTCTGTGTACTCAGTAAACATCGAGGATGGAGTATTCGCACAGCTTTTAAGGTGAGGATTAGATACTATTAGGTACTTATAGCCTAAACGTTTATTTATTAAGCTTCTTTCTCTGAATAAGTAGTGGCATCAGCAAAAGATTGGATGCCCATGAATTACTGACAATCAAATTGAATGGCCACTCAAAATGTGTTTATGCACGTGCATGACTGTGTGTGTTTCACATCTCTAGTGTGGCTCAATTTGAAATACTTTAAGATACATGTAGGTATTTCATACTATAAAGTGAATATTTTGACAGAGCATGCTCATAGATGTATTGCCGACTTCACATACATAGTATGTGCATTTATATAATTATGTCATGTTGTAGGTGTTCACATTGGCAAATATGGTATACTGGGGCCCATATGAGAAGTTTTCCTCCGGTGCATGCGGTGTACGGAAAGCAGCATGGGATTTATTTCAAACAGAACAGGCTCTGAGGGATGTTGATGATTCATTTTCTTTCGTAGGAATTCGATGTTTAACAGCGTATCAGAGGTGGGTATACCCATCATGAATGTACCACCTGTTCAGTCCGAATCTGCCTCATAATCAGATCATGGTAATGGCAAACAATACTCTGTTTGTTATACATTCAAACTTATCTAATAAAAAGTTTCTAAAGAATAATTGAAAAGTGGCTTGAGCCATGTTTTGGTAGTATGTTTATTTTCACCCAACAGCGATGACATTGCATCATACATCGTTACTGTAAAAAAACCAACTTCTCGAATATATACATTTAGTTGACTCTGCTTAATTAATTTTTGTTATGTAATACAGCAGTTACAAATGCACATTATTAATGCACACAATAGTTAGATGTTCACTCTATAGCAAAGCTGCAGGACAGGTGCCAACTTAGAAATATGTGCTTATTTTATGGCAGGCTTGAGACTTGCCAGTTCTGTAACCAAAAGACAATTTGCTAGTCCCCATTCACTGCAAAAATAGAGAATGAGCCACTCCAGGTAAACTTACTGTAGAGCCTTTTGGAGTTGCCTGCCCTTTTTGCAGAAGTTATAACCAGCTTTGCAACTGTAATAAAAAACCCTGCACTAATTGTCGCAAAGAGGAATCTCTATTATAATCGCTATTTTCAGCTGAATTCTGTTATACCTGTTGTGTGCTTTGATCAAGTAGCACTCTCTGTTAATGTGCCAGTATGGGGTGTTAAGTTGACTGAGTATCTTTACGCTTTGTGTAGGACTTTATTCCTTATATACATGTATGTGTTCATAACCTAAGTAAACAAGATATAAACCACATGGTATCCGACACACCAACAGAAACGTACATGTGTCATGATAAAAAATAATCCACCAAAAACAATACACAAACAGTACTTACAGATTTTAACCCTTTTACTGCTTAACCTCTACTGACAATAGTCTTTTGCCTAGTGAGGAACTGGTACCCCGTGCTCTACTAGCTATCTGTATTTACTTTATGTTTGGTAAAGATACAATCTATAAGCTACATAATCTATAAGCTACTTGTAATACTTCCCAGTACAGTTATGTTTGTTGCTGTAGTAGCAGTAGCAGTAGCAGTAGCAGTACCAGTAGCAGTAGTAGCAGTAGCAGTACCAGTAGCAGTACTATTGGCAGTAGCAGTAGCAGTAGCAGTAGCAGTAGCAGTAGCAGTAGCAGTAGCAGTAGCAGTAGAAGTAGCAGTAGCAGTAGCAGTACCAGTACCAGTAGCAGCAGTAGCAGTGGTAGTGGCAGTAGAAGTAGCAGTAGCAGTAGCAGTAGCAGTACCAGTAGCAGCAGTAGCAGTACCAGTAGCAGCAGTAGCAGTGGTAGTGGCAGTAGAAGTAGCAGTAGCAGTAGCAGTAGCAGTAGAAGTAGCAGTAGAAGTAGCAGTAGCAGTACCAGTAGCAGCAGTAGCAGTGGTAGTGGCAGTAGAAGTAGCAGTAGAAGTAGCAGTAGCAGTACCAGTAGCAGCAGTAGCAGTGGTAGTGGCAGTAGAAGTAGCAGTAGCAGTAGCAGTATACAGTGCATGTTAGATGAAAGAAAAGAATATTAACAACAGTGAGCCATGGACATGCATATTTTGTTAAGCATTCATCTTTTGGCCACTGAATAACTACTATATTGTTATTATTCATTAGTGAATAGTTAGACTGAAAAGCTTGTTCAAGTCAATAAACACTAGGGCATACTAATAGTTGACCTAATGGATAGGTGACTTGAATAGTTGCATAATTACACTGCCATATCACTCACTGCAAAGAGCTAGCTAGACAGGTAAACATGAATATCACCTGCCTGTTATTCTTATGCTATTACTGTTAAATCAAATGCTGTATAACTACATGACTGTATACATTTTTGCTAAGAAGTTCATATTATTACATGTAGTACTATTACTATGATAAAGGGTTGGAATGTATTTTACATCAATGCACATGGGAAGGGATCACATTGTACAGCTACTAAATTTGAACATAGACCAATGACTTTCATATCAGCATATTATACAATTTTATTAATATATATAATAATTATATTATGTATTGGACATACATGTTAGTTAGGTATTATAGTTCAATTACAGAACATTGACAGTAACTATTTCCTATAACTGAAAATATTTTTTGAATGAACTCAGAAGGTTTTCACCAAACAGGCAGACATTAACCCTTCTAGCACTCTGCAGTATATGTGTGTTCAACTCTATTACACCCATATATAATTCATGCTTTGTTTCTCACTGGCATATATAGGGAAATACTGTTATTATACAGATGTCTGTATGGTAGTAATTCACTCTCAAGTGTGTTACATTATACACAACACACTATGCAATGGAATAGTATGACAGTCTTTATGGATATGAATAAGTGCCCTAACATTCAACCTTGGCTCCGAATCAAATATTTGGTGACGCAGTTTTACATTTGCCAAAGTCTTATCCAGCTGCAGGTACACACATCCTTCCACGGTGCTGTGCTGTCATACATTGTGCTGTGAATACCAATTATAGTTTGTCATGTTATTTTATCAAGTTAGAAGATTCCTGTAAAACATCAAAGATGGAGAAGGACAGAGGTTATGCCTGGGTAGTTTTGGTCATGTCTTTCCTTGCCCACTCGGTTCATCAGGGTTTCTATTCGGCTGTACTTGGTAATCTTACTGTGGCTCAGCAAGTCTACTTTAATATTGACCTACAAAGCAGCAGCCTAATTGGCTCAGTGCATACTGGCCTACTTTTTCTGCTAGGTATGTCTGCTTACAACATTGACAAAATAAATATTGGAGATCATTCCACACTTTTTGTTAGTTCTCACTATATTGTATGAGGAATGAGAACTAATGTATCAATATCTACCTTAGCAGCATCTATCATGCAAGTCATGCAGTGTGTCTATGGATTCCCAACAAGTCAACTCAATATCCATTTGTATTCCTTATTGGCTCTAAGTTGTATACAGATATCTGCTGACACAGCAGCAGTCAAATTGGATTATAACAAGCTAAGCATGCTTAGACACCATTTGTTGTTCTTGTGACGTTACTTTCAGTATATTTATTCAGCAATCATAGATTCCTTGACTTCTGAACTTAGCAATTTACTAACTCTTACTCCGTTACTTTACCAGCTCCTCTAGCCTCTGTGCTGATCAAGAAGTTTGGCTGTAGATTTACACAGATACTGGCTGGAGTACTAGCTGTATCTGGAATGGGGTTGTCATACTTTTCTACACAACCATGGCATGCTCACATACTATTTGGTGTCATAACAGGTACATGTATTTATCCCACTGCACTGCAATAAACCTGAGCTGGTTTCTCTTAGGGTAAAATCATCTTCACCAGGCAAATTAGAGGATGCATTACTTCAATTACTACTGGGTCTTGTACCACATGCATGTATTATGGTGTTAAAACTTGTACCATCTGGGGAATATATGAATGTGACAGCGTGACAGCTAACAAAGTAGCGTCAACATATAGTGGTTTTTACTCATTTATGACTTTGCTCGTAAGGATTCTTAGGCTGTTCAAACTAATGTAACTTCTCCCTATTTAGTTACATGACTTGTGCGCAAATGTGAAGGGAAATTCTACAAACTAGAACTTCCTAATTAATAATAAGACATGACACGTGAAGGGATTGCAATAAAACATTAATATCCTTTGAAATACAGGCTTATATATTGTATTATACATGCCCAGTGTTTACATTATTAATTATGAAGCTGAGCATTATCTTATCTATTTCAGCCACCGGCATCTCTTTCAGTTATGTGACGTCCTCAGAAGTTCTCTCTCAACATTTTGATAAGAAGAAACATTTAGCCTTTTCCGTAGCAGTGATTGGAAGTTTCTTAGGAGGATGTGTGTGGCCAGTGGGCTCCCAGTATTTGCTAGATAAATATGGATACTCTAAGGCTATGGGTATCATGGCTGTTCCCCATGTTCTTCACATCGTTGCTGGAATCTGTTTCATCTCTCCAAAACCCCACACAGACCAAAAGAATTATGGCAAGTTTCAACAGTTTAACCATGCTTGGTAATGTAGGTGTCGGTGGCTGGGTGATCTAGCACTAGTCACTCTGGTCTTGCAGCAATGGCGCAAGCTATCTGCAAGCACGTGGGTTCGAGTTCTACCAATGACCTGGAAGTTTTTGTCCTGAAGAATGTTTTCCGTCCGTGTCATATCAAATTATAATAATATCCAGCTCTAAGAGTCGTGGTGGCCCATCGACTAGGTCTGCTATTGGGCCGCCATGTTAAAAGAATTGTGTTTGGTGCCATGGATAATGTCATAGATAATCATTTGATCTTAAAAATGTGCTACATGTAGATTACAAAAGATAATAGTATTGCAGATAGACAAATGCTTTCTCTGTGATGTAAGTTTATGCAAGAAATAATGAATTTATCAACTGAACAGTCAGAGGTTTAATTTTCTATCCATGAACATACCTATTCCTGGCCACGATTCTGAAACTCATTTAAACTTGAATTTTTTATGTATTGCAGTTATGGAGAATTCTCAACCAACTACTACTTCTGTGGAAGTTGAAGAACATGCTAATATGGGAGTTCAAGGTCAAGACAATGAAGGGCACAGTATTAGCATGGTACGCTTTATGAATTTATAGCTATATTTATCCTGTATATCTGCTTTGTAATCATTATTTTACTACATACAGTATATATACAGTTCCGGTACTTGCATTTTGATGTATATTACATTTCATCAAACTCTGCTAGTGTACTTGTGTGTTCGTGTGCACAAACTATTCAATATTCTTAACTGACCATCACTGCAAAGATTTGTGTTTCATCTTGGAAATCGGCATTTAGACTGCTTCTTGTCACCAGCGAAATAATTTATCAATTTGAAATCATCAAACCTTCAAATCAGTGGCAACAGTCCAAGATTGTAGAACTTACATGTACATGTACATAAGTTGTGGATTTTCCAAAATTGATTCAGTTTAGGCCAGGAGGACCTATCCGCTCAACACAGTGTACATGTAATTATGAAACCAGAAAACATCATAATATCCTCTTGCAGGTTAATTTGAAAGGTGATACACAGAATAGACCACAGGCTATAGCTGATTCACCTCATGTGCCAGAAAGGGATGATGACCTACAGGAAAAATTTAGTGCAATGAGTGTGCTGCCGGATAAGCAAGATGTCACAGATATTCAAAAAATGACAGATGCAGAAGATTCTATACGGAAGAATGTAGATAAGGAGGATTCCGGAGTTTATTCTCTAATAGACAGTTTCCTAGTTTTACTTCGAACTCCATCAGTTAGTCATTACTTAATTATAAGTAGTCACTATAAAGTAATCTCAGTTGTAGTCTCTCCAGTTTTAAAGTTAAGGTTGAGAGTGGGAAGGGACAGGGTGATAACATGGTGACAGAATATACATGTGAGTGCTCTAAAACCTGGTTGGAATGTTAATTCTTGAGATGCATCTACTGCAGCTATGCAGTCACCAGCACCGCTAAAAGCAATTAAAATATTCACTTAAATAACTGAGGCTAAAGCAGATATGATGTCATGTTAGAAGACTTTTGAAGGTCTAATTAGAAAAGATGAAGCCTACATGTACATGAACATCCACTTCGTTTTCCTCTCTCGGTTTACAATTCTAGCAAACTGCTGAAATTCACCTGCCATAGAAAACTTGTAACTATCATGGGGGTTTTTATTAGCATAATACTACATTATTACTTTTTCTCCATGTAGTGGAAATATTTTTGCTACAGTCTGTTTTGTCTCGTTACATGTAGATCTGGATCCTGCTGATAAATGCAATGGCATGGAATGTCACAAACACAGCCTTCTATGTTTTAATAAATGACTATATTCTAAAGACAACAGACCTAGAGACCGCCCAAGTCGCTTTCGGAATCACATTGTTAGGTAGTGTTCTCTAACCATTCTCATTGGCTGATTGTCATTCCAATAACACACATGTAGGCCTACTAAGCTGTGTTTATCTTTGTATACGCTCAACCAACATTAAAGAGGCAACAGCTTTGGCTAAAAATTATCCCTGATGTCATTTTTCCACAGGAATCACAATCCACTAATTTTATGAGAATTCCTCAAAAGTTTTGCTGTTTACAGATTGTGACTAAGAGCTTGATGGCTAGATGCATGATATGTAAAAGTCTAGTTTATTTATTTACCCACCACACCATGTTGGCTCAATTCTCTATTATTACACTCAACTGTACATACAAACATTTATTATAGAATATTTATTTGTCCTAGATGTTGATAATAATATGTCTGTATCATTCCTTTTTAACAGGCATAGCAAAGCTAGCTGGTAGCATGTTGGTTGCAGCTACCAGCTCCCTTAAGTATGACAGATTGATTCTTCATATAATATCTGTGATAATCTACAGTATTATAACGATCACCATAACATATTCACATAACAAGGTATGTACAGTACACTGTATGTGTGCATGTGTGTTTGCAATAATATTATAAAATTATATTAAATAGTTGTAGCCAAGAGGAAACGGCATGATACTTATATTTGAATGATGACCCTCTGTTCCAATCCATAACTACTAACTACATGTATTAACCCAATAATTGGATGCGTTGAGTACATCCTCATTTTCTTGGGGCAGATTTTTTGGGAGAATTAAGTATTCACTATTTGCTATGGAGTACTAAGTATTACTATTTGCTATGGAGTACTAAGTATTCACTATTTGCTATGGAGTACTAAGTATTCACTATTTGCTATGAAGCATCAAAGCATAACTAACTCTGTCACACTGATTCTTAGGTCACCTCATTGTAATGACTCTTTCTAGTTGACTTACTATCTGTTTATGGCAACATGGGGAATGTTCCAAGGAGCTGGTATTGCTAACCTTGTCTCAACCATCGTTAGATTCTGTGGGAGTCATCTTCTTGCTGTGCTATTTGGATTGGAATTATGTGCGGAGGGCATAGGAAGTATGGCTCTAACTCCCCTTGCTAGTAAGTTTACTATATTGGTTGAAACAATGTTATATAAAGGGAGACAATTACTAAAAGGCCATACTATTCCCGTGGCGCTACTCACATCAGTGGGGCTAAGTTTTATCTTCTAATGAAGGTATGGGCTAAAGATTGGACCCAAGTTAACATCAGAGTTTTATTTATTTATTCCTAGATAGCATTTAGCAATTGAAACACCCAGACAGAAAAAATTGAGAAAGAATAACAACAAGTCACTTTGCAACTCAAATTGTAGCCTAGAGTTCATCGTCTATTAATATATTTACAGCATATATTGGTGTTAAAACAGGAGAGAAGTATGCTCTGATATTTGCTGGAGCTGTTGGTATACTTGGTAGTATAATATTAGTACCTCTGGTGTTTATAAAGAACAGAGCAGGCAGTCATACCAAGTAAATACTTGTATACATGCAGATGTAAGCTTCTACAGTATTCATTTATGAGTTGGTCTACTGAACACTTGGATGTTGTGGCATTCTATGATTGGTTTTATACTTTAGCTAACAAGGTCATGATAGCATAATAGACATAGGCATAGATATGCCTATATAGACATACATATACAATGTGTAGTTAGTAATATATTCTACTGCATCAAGATAAGAATAGAATGAGGTTCGCCAACCACAATAAAGTACTGCCAATGCTTAAATACATACTCTACCTGATATTACGCAGCTTGCTGCATTCATATTAGATATTTTATGTTGATATAATTATCACTACCTTGACAAACTATTTGTGCAATATTTGCATTGTATTTTCCAACTTATTACTCATAGTATATCTTTGTCGTAACCCATTTAAATCGCAATATTCTAATATTATTTGTACTAGCATATTAGTATCGTATTATTATTGCATCCTATTTCATTGCTATATAGAAACCATCACTGTGTTCTATGACTGACACATTGTTTTACTAACAGTCCAATGGCAATAGCTGCACAAAATACACTAACATTACGCTCTACTAACAAGTCATATTGTACATGGTATATTTATAATATACATATATTATATGTACAGTCCACACAAACTGATAGTGATTATAGGGCAGATAATAGATGTTGTGCCCTCACCTGGCAATTGGACCAGAATGATATTTTCCAATTAATTATCACTATTAGATCTTACCGTTGGTGACCAGTTAAACTAGAAAACCACTAATGATATTCTGGTGATAGTCAATACAAAAATTTAGCAAGTAGAACTATTGATATGACAAGCGGATACTTGAAAAGTATTTTTACCACAAAAAACTGATATAATATAATGATGGTAACTGATCAACAAGTTTTAGTCAGACAGCCAGCTATGAGTATACTGCGGGTTGAAATCACTCAGTGCTCAGCTACTGCCGCTGATGATATCTATCACATGCATTGTAAATCACTGAACTTGGTCATTCATATTACTCAACAAGCTATTGAAAACCCTTGAATACATGCATAATATCAGTATTGTCATGTGCTAAGCTTATTGCATTAGAGGTACAGTATGCTCAAGACACAGACAGGTAGGTAATACTTTTATATGACTGTCAAAGTTTAGGATGTGATGCAGTGTACATATGTGTATGATTATGTCCATATCTAAATGTCTACAATGTAATTATGTTGTGTGTGTATCAGAGTTGGGTCCAAGTCGAAGTCGACTTGTCTACTTGCAAGTTAAAATGCAATTCAAGTGGGAGACGACTTCAAAAATTTTACATTTTCCAAAGCATTACTTTTTTTCTTTTAGTAGACATTCCAATGCATGAAAAGCCATGCTAAGGTGTAGCTGGGCATTTACGTTGTTATAGATTTATGGCAACTTGTCTATATGTGTAGTAACAATGGCACTACATTGAGGTAGGTCATGTAGTGATGTAATGGCCAGGGCATTTATTAGTACGGCCTCAGTCTGCCTGATGGACAATATTGCACCTTAAGTGCCTGTACACGTCTCGCTCAACTCCTACTCGTCCAATTACTCTTGTACTTACTGTATATTCACACATATACCTACACTTGCTCATATACTTCTATGTTTTGCACTACTTGAACTATGTATCATAATTACTAAGTTTGAATACTTGTTTTTATACCCATGTAACTGGGGCCAACGTCTCAGAATTTGCTGTAATTAATTTTGCACATGTTTTGTATGTTTTTGCGCATAGTTTGTTGTGGCCAACCCATGTTAGGTCTGCCACCATCTTGTTGTGCAATTATGGATCGTCTTGGTTAACACTATAATCACTAGTACCGGTCGATCTTTCATGTAATGCAGAAGATCTAGCACCGCTCATAGGCACTTCACTTGTGCAAGGAGGTCGTCCCTCGACCATATACATACACGCAAGACATTACAGTATTATATAATAGTAGCGTTGATAAAATGTTACATAGCATATAAACAGCACATGGTACAGTACAGAGTGTCCACTGGCCAGTCCTGCAATTCCAATCTAATTATTGCACTGTACATTGCATTCACTACCTACACCACACCTACACTACACTTATACTGTGTGTACTTGTGACTATGCACTGTGTAGTTTCACGTACACACATCCTACAGGTTACATTTGGTGTGTATCCTCATAGCTAGTAGCACTGATGAAGTAAAAATATTAGATAGGTAGACAATTAAAACCTTTTTTCCATGTTGGCTATACACTGTACAACATTTTTATCCTCCACATAGACTTAGCAGAATCCAAGTCAAAGTCACAAGTCATTCATGTGTCCAAGTTAAGTCAAGTCAAGTCACATTAGTGTGCAAGTCCAAGTCAAAGTAAAGTCAACATGTTGACAAGTCCAAGTCAAGTCGACTTGTGACTTGACTTGGCAAGTCAAGTAAAATCTATGACTTGGTCCTAGCTTTGGTATGTATGCCTTGGATATATAATATATACGTGCATGTGTGTACGGGTGTGTGCGCGTGTGTGGATGTGTTTACAGTGTACATGTGTCTATACAATCATGCACTTTGGACATGCAAGAGTCCACCAAACTGGACTGGCAGATCCACCAGACATGTACACATAGTGGTTTACACTGGTACATGTCCACTAACTAACAGTACTGTTGGTAATAGTAATGTGGTACATTGCTGTTGCACATGTGCAAGTTCGAAGTAACTGCTGTCACTGTATTATCTGGTGAGTTTATGCTGTGTTTTGTTTAATAATAGTTTTAAAACTGCAGAGATTGGATTTGCTTGCTATGTTAGAGTATGTAGTGAAGCATTGTATTATATTTTCCATTTGATGTAGTATAACTCAGCTTCCAAATGTATTTGGTCAACACCGTGGTGTTTTTTTTGTTATTGTTTGCAGTTATTGTATCTTCTCTTAAAACCTGTAGCACATAGCCCTGCATAATTTTAGTTTAGTAAAAGTTGAAGTTTACTGTTATTCTATAATACATACCAAACTTATTCACCGAAAATCATTTCAGGCTTAAGTACATGTACTTGAGTGAGCATGCCAGCATGTAAAGGATTCTGTGTGACACCACGGATGGAGAAGGATAGAGGTTACGCCTGGGTAGTTCTGGTGATGTCTTTCCTCGCTCACTCGGTTCATCAAGGGTTCACGGCAGCAGTTGTGGGAAATCTGACAGTAGCTCAGCAGGTCTACTTTAACATTGACCTACAAAGTAGCAGCCTGATTGGGTCAGTACATACTGGCACAGTCTTTCTGTTAGGTAAGTATCTAAACTTACACTATAATAACATAATATGTATCTTTAACCCTATAGTTTTTAACCGCTTTATTTTCCTATGAGGAAGCACTGATGACATTTCAGTTGTGATATTTCCTAAAATTTACCTGATTTGAAGTAGTTCTCAACATGTCAGCAGCAGATTTAATCTCATACATTATTATCAAACCAGTAACACCAGTCTTTAACTGATGTGGGATATTTCCTAATTCTGCATAATATATATACATTGTATAACAAAATTATATACATTTAATAGTTAGCCAAAGTGGAAATTCAATTAAAATAATTGCCATATCTACACATAGTTTCCTTTTGTTGAAACAGAAGCACAAAACTTTCAACTTGTTTTTCAACTTGTTTCTGTCCAACATTTATGCAGCAAACCATTGTCTTTTGTATGAAGTTATCTATCTATGTAATTACTATACACACGGCATATCTGATAACTGGGCCACTACATGATTGTATTGTCAGAGGAAAAACTATTGCACTGTAAACCATGCATCATAAGTTCAGTTACTGACACTAGTGTGAAAGTATAATAATAAAGTCTACAACATAAATTAAATGTACTGTATTACTAAAAAAATTCCTTGATAATTAAATTAAGCAATGCATAAGTATATGAATGCAAATCTCTTTGAAAAGATAGTGCCTTACAAATGTGATATCTTTACTGCTCTGTAAACTGGTAGTAGTGAGCCAAATTATTAAAAATAAACAATAAGATTTGGTAGGCTATAAATTGGTACGGTGAGTCATTCATTTGTATGCAGTTATCATTGCATACGTTATGCCTTGTGTTAAAGGAACATTTATCCTTATACACACATATACAATTGTATGTAGGTGTACAAGTCTTATAAATGTTCTATAACAGCTCCCATAGCCTCTGTGCTGATCAAGAAGTTTGGCTGCAGATTCACACAGATACTGGCCGGAGTACTAGCTGTAGCTGGAATGGGGTTGTCCTACTTATCTACACAACCATGGCATGCTTACATACTCTTTGGTGTGATAACAGGTATAATCATAGTTATCAGTCTACATCCTATTATGTACATTAGCTTCAACTTTAAGGAAGTTTTGACCAAGTAGCATTGAGATGCAATCTGCTATACAGTATTGGTGCCTGGATTCTGCATGCCTGAAGTTGTATATTATGTAACTACTGTAGTGAGCTGCATGTTTTATCCTTATGACTTTAAAAATATACAATGTAGTTGTCTCATGTAGTACAACCAGTTTGATTCGACATGTTAACAGGGTTGTAATCAGTGCAGTGGCATGGAATACTATTAGCTTATTTAGTATGGGCAAGAGGACACAACTCTGTCTATAGTAGATTAAAGAGGGAAAATTTCCAAAATTGACCAAAACCAATTCAAAAGCTGAATAGTTTGTTGGGTAGTGTCTAGCTAGAGCTATTCAAAAAGGTCTGCCAGTACAAGGGCAGATGATGTCATCTGCCACAAATTGATCTCAAGCAAAGGCAGTGTATGTAATCTGAGTAACCCAGTTAATACTCAATAACCTTTCTATTAATCAAGAGTTTATAATTTCCTTCTACACTTTTGATAACATGATACTTAGCCACATATATTCACTTGTCTTTTTTATTTCAAATATCAAGGAAGTGCAATTGGCAAGAAAACTTCTCATTCATTTGAGGGTATACTACAATGATAAGACAGCTTATTCATATTTTCTAAAAACACCGATGGGTGATTTTAGAGGTAGTGGGTAGCCTATTTTCCGGTATTTTTTCCAAAATACACGTAACTACTTGTGGTAAAACAATATTAGCACCGAAAGAGAAACAAATAACTAAAGTTAGCATACACAGCAAATGGTTTCCAATTATATTTCTCCGCTCATACAAGCAAGAAATACTCAGGAATACTGTAATGGTACGCACAGTCGTCTCCTACACCTGACACTCATTATTATGTGTGCTTACATGTATATATCTGCTTGTATTCTACCGTGTGTAACTTCTATATCATTGTATATACTTGTAGATTATTACTAAGTCTTTTAGTGCCTTTTATACTCATGTACAGAGGCCCGACCTCTCAGAATTACTTGATATTCATTTTGTATATGAATTGGATCATTATAAGCAACTTTTGTATAACCCGACCCATTTTGGGTCGGCCGTCGGGCTTCCGGCGGCCATGTTGTTGCGCAACTTCCGGACGACCCTATGTCGTCTTTTCCTGACACTATGTCGGACGGAAGTCCTTATACTATATAAAGAGCATTGTTTCACTGTTCATTGTCTCAGTCTTCACTTGGCTTTCAATAAAGACACATCTATACTTGATACAGAGACTTTCACTTCCTTTTGTCAGGTCATTCGCTTAGCAAACCGTCTACTAGGTCGGATCACTCTCTTTCAACGTATAGTCTGAAGGTCAGACTTGGGACCAGATGGGTCGTCTCTGGTAGTTATTGGGCTACTGGGACCGCTCAATCTTTCGTGTAATGAGAAGGCCTAGCACCACTCATAGGCACTTCAGTTTTGGGTCGGTAGTCGTCCAAGGACGACCGCACGAAATACCAGAAACCATTACAATACTACTCAGCCTTTAGGGCTACTTACACTTTAAATACAATAAGCTCGAATAAGAGAGGCAGTATTGAATGCATACAGAAGTTACACGCCACGACCCCTTTGAGAAATAATATGTAACCTGACGTTAGTTTAGACACTAAGCTGATGAGTGACACATCATTGAAGCAGAACCAGGAGTGTGTGCGTTGACCGCAGCTACCCTGTAAATACTGTATTAAATGGTATTCACATAACAACAGCCTTCAGCAGCCAAAAAAGGCCAACGCTTTTGGAGTTGTCTAATTTTTTGATGAGGTTTTTAAAATATGCCAGTGTTTAGTTAGTTTAACTTTGTCATATTGGTGGACAATACCTTCAAAAATCTTCAATTTTACTGTTATTTGCATTTTTGTGAAGTTGAGTTTAAAATATTTGCTGCTAAAATAGTAGTGGATGAGGAGAAAACAACAAGTTTCCTCTTGAAAGCTTTAATCCATTGCACAGCCTTTGAGGCATAAGGGCTCTGCACTACTTCAACGGATGACATGATCGTTTGGAGATGTAGTGAAAGAGGTTGACCTTCTTTTCATTGTGTTTCAGCCGCTGGCATCTCCTTCAGCTATGTCACATCATCGGAGATTCTTTCTCAGCACTTTGAGAAAAGAAAACATTTGGCCTTTTCTGTGGCAGTAGCTGGAAACTTTATAGGAGGTAGTGTGTGGCCTGTAGGCTCCCAGTATCTGCTAAATAAATACGGATATGCTAAGGCTATGGGTATTATGGCAACTCCTCATGTTCTTCACATCATTGCTGGAATCTGTTTCATCTCTCCAGAAGAATGCCATGAGAATCCATCAAATGGTAGGTTAGGTGCGTTAATCAATTATAAACAGAACTAAATGCCAAATTGATGCAAGTTGTAGAGAACAGCTAAGGGATAATTTTGCAGTGTGTATGTGTACATTCTCCTGCCCATGTGGATGATTGTTCCCAACCCTTTCACCACAGTCATTTCTCTATATTTGTTCCAAAGTTTTCTACATCAACATCTACATTATATCAATATGTACATGTGTGATCAGATTTGCTGCACAAATATCTGAGACTCCAAGATGACTCATGTTTGTCTAATAGTGATAAAATAATGCGCCTGCCGAACATCAATTATTAGCAAATAGTTTGTGGTGCGAAAAGAGAAATAATGGTTAATAGGTTTTTGGTAATGTGCATAATGTATCAGGAAAGGAGAATTCTAAGCCAAGTGCGAACCCTAGAGAAGGTGAAGAACAACCAGATACTAGAGCCCAATGCAAGGAAAATGGGGGCTATAACTGTAGCATGGTAAGCTAGAAAATGTGCATTCCACTAGATATTATTATTTATTTCATATGATGGCAGTCTTTCAGTATTTTATCTTAAAAAACGAAATACTAAAATACTTTTACGCTTTTAGATCTAATTATGCAGTAGATTGTCTATTTTTTATAGGCATTGAGCTTAAATTCAAAATAATATTTTAAAGTTGGAATTACATGTATGCTGGTCTGGAAGCTCAATTATACATGTATAGATTTTTGTCATTTGAACACAGAGTGAGTTGAGCAGTGAGGAAAACAATATGGCAGATTCACAAGGTGATCAACAGAACGAGTTACATGTAGATGGAAAGGATTTACAGCAAAAGATACCTTCACGCAAACAGAAAGAGACCAAAGCATACTCGTTGAAAGGCAGTTTTGTTGCCTTACTCCGAACCCCATCAGTTAGTATATTCATGATTTATTCATGAAATATTAGAGAAACAGCTTAGGTTCTAGAAAAACTTAATTCTAAATAATTTATCTGGGTTTCACACTACTTCCAGAATTTACTAGAACTTTTATTTCAAAAAATAGTCAGCATGGAAAGAGCATTCTCGTCTAACTCAGCTACATTCTGCCAAAAGCTGTGCAGTTTGAAAGATCTGCAATTTATGGTTGAAGAACTATATACATGTAATTATTGTTTGTCACTTCTGTATTAGACTAGACACTGACAAACACTGAAGCAACATACTCTATGATAGTACACTCACAAGCCTGTGCCCACCCCAAACTGCAAGTTTCTCCCCAGTTATTATGTAAGCTTTAGAGTGCCCCTATTAGGCCAAGTTAGCATTTATTTTTTAAGTGCACTGAACCTTGATGGCCTTCCTACGCTTTTCTCCCACTGAATATTCTATGTGCCTATAATGGTTATTTGATAGATCTGGATCCTGTTTGCTAATGCTATGGCTTGGAATGTTACCTACACAACTCTCCATGTTCTCATTAATGATTATATTTTGAAGTCTATTGAACTGGACAGAGAACAAGTAGCTCTTGGTATCACTATATTAGGTAAACGAAATAGTGTTGAATGATGATTTCACTGAAATGCTTTCTATCCTTCACACATTCACTGTATACACATGAACTGCAACACACGATCATATCTGTATAACCACTCCACTAAGTTAATTTTAATATTGACCTCAAAAACACTGCTCATAGCTGTTAATGCAGTGATGGCTTACCGTATTATTATCGCAATGAAATAGTATACTGTGTACTGTATTTAAAAGCTCAGAAACTAGATTCTTTAGATTGCCAACAGACACATGATGCCATTGGGATGCTACTAGACTACTGAGTTGCATAGGCAATGTCTACTTAGGTTTTTCTTAGGCTACCATATCTCAGATTATTGCATTTAAGTTTGTTTCACTTTACCAACATATAATATCAACATACCAACTGGTTTATTCGTTAGTTGTATGAATATTTCAATTTTTTAATCCCAAGAATTACACCAGTAGTATTAGAAAAACTCAGAGCCTTATAGTGTGAGACTGGCTACACTGGGGGAAACTTATGTGCCATTTGGGGCCCTTTAGGGCCAATCAAAACAACCTTTTGTTACTCGGTCCGATAAACCGCTCTGGAAAGACCACTATTGTGGCCAATCTTCAGCGTACAATGTCAGCCGTTCCACATAATGTTAAACAGATTCCCTGATGCTCATCAACACTCTTCTATTAGCCACTAATGTATCTATCGTAGCCTTCAAACGTATTATTAATACTGACAACTATAATATATGGAAACGTAGGTGTGCAGAGATTAGTGTAGTTTTTTAGAAATGGTGACAAATTATTTCGATATCTTTACAGGGATAGGAAAGTTTGTAGGCAGTATGCTGGTTGCAGCTACCAGCTCCCTAAAGTACAACAGATTGATACTTCATATAATCACTGTGACAATCTACAGCATTATAACAATCGCTGTAACATATTCACATAACAAGGTATAGTACATTTTTAGTGTTATAAAGCAACACTTAATTTCAATAATACCTGCCCAAGACTAGGGTTGATTATAATTATAATTATTTCACACCGTAAGTCATTATGGGCAAGTGTTATCTTGTTATTCTCAGAAAACCTACAGTAGAAACTACAGTACAGTACAAACTACAGTACATTGTAAACTATAGTACAGTACAGACTATCTACTGTAGAGTACAAATACTTTTTTTCAAATTTTGCTTTGCTATCACCAAAATCTATAGCATGTCTACTCCGTCTAAAAACAAGCTTGTAGCTCCTAAAGTCGAAGACAAAGATATAAATCTTTTACACAAATGCTTAGTATTAGACTATACAATGATTGTCTCATAAAGATGGAGCTGCAAAGCAGCAGTAAACATTAATTCAGTCTAGTCTGATGGTTTATTTCTCTACTGGTTATTGCTGTACAATTATATCAGGGGTGGCTTTTCATTAGACATACAAAATATTGCGTTATTTAATTTTTTTGCTGGCCTTAGGCAAACATACATTTACACATTCTATCTGTTTCCTAAGACCAATGTTCTACTAATGTGTCTAAAAGCTTTGGTAGGATGGCTGAAATGGTGCATGCTTTTTATGTAGAACTTCTGGCTGTAAACTAAGGAGTTAGGTGCAGAAGTGGAGAAATTTGAGATAGCCTTTGTTCTTCGCCAAAAATGAAGCAGGAGAAGTTGTCTTCTCTATATTTTTCTGGTTGACCACCCTTACCGCAAACCCCAACCACAAGCAATGAACTGAGGCTATCCGAATTTCTCCACTACTGCACCTAATAGAAACTAAGTAGGCTATTCATAACTTGAACGTTCATAGAAATTCATCATTTTTAGGACATTTTTAAATTACAACCTCTGCGAATATAGTACACTCTATTGTAGCAATGTATTAGCAAAAATGCAGTCCTACTAGTCCTGATTTCTGCTTTTAAACATGTAGCAAACCAGAATACTCATTTCTAAACATGGCTAGTCACATAATTTAGGGCCTTTCATTAAGAAAATAAACCATGTATGCACACTTACGTGTATAACATCATTTTTAGAATATTATTTGAATGAATGCTTTAGTGTTGAATTGATTCTTGTCTAAACATACATGTAATTACTGTATATTTCTACAGCTTACCTACTATCTCTTCATGACGATGTGGGGCATATTCTGTGGAGCTAGCATCGCTAACCTGGTGTCTACTGTTATGGAGTTCTGTGGAAGAGACCTTCTAGCTGTACTATTTGGGTTGGAGTTGTGTGCTGAAGGGATTGGTGGACTAGCACTGACTCCTCTTGCCAGTAAGTTTAACTCCATTTAGTATGTCAGATCTGGACCAGACAGTGATAACAGTATTACTTGTAGAATTTAGCTGTATGATAATTCCTTTCTCTGCATTCCAATCTGCAGTTACGTCTGTGTCCTGAATAACCAGTTTGAAAAGTATAAGCTCTGACACTTCTCTCCAAAGCCCTAGTCAGACACTATTGATGTAAATGTCAGCCTTCCATTTAAAACTTATCTATCAATATGGGCACTTTTTTTAGTATTTATACAAAGAGTCTCAAAGAACAAACTTGAAGCAAAATAATTGTACTAGATACTCTTACATTGTATTTTAACATGCCACATGTTCTAGTAATGACCTCTTATTTATTTTTTCTCAAACGCACATATTAATTATTCTTTAGCTTATATTGGTGCACAAACTAAAGAGAAGTATGCTCTGATATTTGCTGGAGCTGTTGGTATAGCAGGTAGTCTAATGCTAGTGCCGGTAGTGATTCGCAAGAGTAGAAAAGGCAACGACTCTACAGAAGTAAATACTTCATAAAAAGCTACTAATTGCAGCAATAATAGTTATATTGCCACACATTAGTAAGCTGAAACGAGGATGAGTTATATGTTTGCATGAAAACATTTCTTAAATTCATGTTATTAAATAAGTGGTTGTGTTAAACAGAATGTGTAAGCCTTCCAGTGCATATTGTGTTGGAAATTTAACATTTCATGACGGCTTACATTTGTAAATTCTAGTGAATGTGTGATGGACGACCCACTGACGACTCTCTCATATCCGATGGCGCAAACCTACTTATGTAAAGATTTACGCTCAAACAGTTTTATTGATCTTCCTCTATTCATAATCTGGACAATTCCTACATGTATATTCTATTTGCAATCACATAAATCTTATTTACTTTTTATATTGCTACCATTCTATTGTACATCTACTACTTACATAAAGAATGTATATTTTCGAGTTAGCTAAACTGTTAGTCAAGCAAAGTTCTTTTCAACTGTACCTAAATAAGTAGTAGCAATACCATATTATATTCAGTTATCATTTGTTAATAGAGCTAATCAAACACATAAACAGGTGTTTATACATGTACACAGAAGTTGTCACCTCTCATTTCAGCAGCAATATGTGTACAGCTGCGCACTGGCCCAGCTGGACGTCTATTACAAAAGTTTAGCAATCATACCCATACCTGTCAGGCCTCTCCTTAATTAATATTTTTGCTCAAAACAGCATTTTAGAAAAGCATTGGAACCTGAATGTGCAACAAGATCTGAGAAATATGTGCTGTCAGGACGACTCCCTTGTCCAAAATGAAGAGCCTATGAGTGGTGCTAGGCCTTCTCATTACATGAAAGATCAACAGGTACTAGTAGTCAAATAACTACTCAAGACGACCCATATGGTCCCGAGTCGATGTTTGTTTACTATACTGAGAAAGAGGGTGATCCGACCTAGAAGGTAGTTTAGGAGATTGATCTGGAAATTGTGCAACAATATGGCGGCAGAAGCCCGATGGCCAACCCAAAATAGGTCTGGTTCAATGAAAAATGCTTAAAATCATCTAATTTGTGTACAAAATTAATATCAGGCAAATCTGAGAGGTCGCTCTCTTTACATGGGTATTAAAAAGACATAATTACTCAGTAATGCAGATTATAAGTATATAAGTGGTATGTAATTACAAATGTATGGTCAAAAAATGCAAAACTATATAGATATGAGTTAACAGGTAACTAAGTGCAGAATGCCAGAAGCTAGACAAGTAGAGCTGTGGCAACTACTAGGCACTTAAGGTGCTATAAGGTTCATCAGGCGAGCTGAGGTCGTATAGGCAATGTCCTGTACCATCACAATACTTATTATATTATGCTTATCGTTGTCAATAACTGCTTGGCTAATGTGCATTATTGTTCTTATTCAACCAATCAGGTCTCTGTACTTTTCTGTGACTAATTATACTATTATTTGCAAGTACACTTTATTATCTGATTACTTTCTGTGTCTTTTTGCCTATTATAATTGATGACCGATCTCGTACAGGATAGAGCGGAGATAGGTGAGCATAGGTGAGCATAATTGATGGCCGATCTCATGGATATTTCTCATATTAATATATAATCCATTTCTCATCACTGTAAGCACTTTTTGTGCATGGCCGACCCTTTTATGGTCGGACCTCGAGCATTTTCAGCTATCTTGCTATGCAATTTCTGGGGACGCTACCTTATTGTACAACCCGACCCCCTGTCGGCCCTCTTAGCCGAAAGTTTGAATCATATAAAAGTCAGCACGATTTTTCTAGTAAATCAGTTGTTGATTGTGCTCTAATAAAGTAACTTGCACAACAATATGGTGGCAGAAGCAAGTACTTACCATTGCACTGCTTTGTAGTTCAAGGGGGGATTTACAACAAAGTTATTTACTAATGACTAACATGAAATTCAAATTGTCAACGCCTCCTTGTAAACAACGCGTCTTCCCATTTACAATAAACCTCTACATGTTTACATAACATCATTACTTCTGCTGTGAAGTTACCTTACCTTAGTTGGAAGAGAGCACAACTCTTCATTGTCACTACACTCGAGTACACCCATCATACACACTCATTAATAATGTGCTTCCAAATAATTAACATTAACGAATAATCACAGACCCATTGCTAGTTTCCAATATAGCAATAATTATTATTGTACAAGTAGTGCATCAATTGCACCTTGTGTGAAGGTTTTGCATCCTATAACTTTCTTTCCTTCATTATAACTTCCCTGGTCGAATTTCTACCTGCTGTGAGATATTTAGTTTGGGAATACTGAACCATGGCGGAACAACAGATTCTATCTGCAACTCATGTTTTAAGAAACCACTATTAGCTAAAAATCAAATGTTACAAATCTTCAATCTGTACTATTTTAGATTTCCAGTAGTAATGGGAAGGGCGTTTACCATGTGTGACTGTAGATGAACAAAACACGACGCTAGCCACGCTGGTTGCCTCATGTAGACATTGCAATGCAATGGCAGAGCGCTTGATTCTTATTCGCTACGATGTGAGTTTGAATCTCAACATTACCAAAATGTTCATTCCCATTCTTGTTAGCTGGTTATCAGATTCCATAGACTGAATTAAAATTGTAGCAACGGCAAGTCACGTATACTGGCACTCCAAACACACACCACTTTTAAAGTTTAATCACATCAAAAGGTAAATAGATGAATTTTGGAAAACGACATTATATACTGTACCTGTACATGCATGATTCAGAAATTATTTCCTTGCAAAGATTAACACTAATAAATTTTTAAAATGAAACTTTGTAACATGTCGTATATTCACTTCGAATGGTGGTAAAAGCAAAAGGGTTAATGTGATTTATTGATATCTCAGAATTTTGTTTCTATTGATCTGCGTATTTCTATAACTGAACATTTGACACAACCATGTCATTCTTGTATCAGCTGAGTCAAAAGGTTGTTAGACATAACACACCTGCTCAAGCACTACTCGTGAATCATATTGTTTATAGTAATGCAATGGCACAGTACACAACCATTAGGATTCATAGCTGGCTCACTTCAGTGGAAACATTTCTTTAAAAAAGTAAGTTTTTCTCCTCCTACTTTCTTGTACAATAATATACAATGATATACATTGATTTACATGAAGATCACAGCAAAATTGAACCAACAAGTCGTGGGTTGCCATCATCGTACTCAATTTTCGGGAAACCTGAAGGCTCTATTTGATGAAATTGAACTTTTGACTCTATTTTAAACTTACATGTACGTGTGCAGGTATGTTGTATATTACAGGTGGTTAAAAGTAACCAATGTTTGACTAGTAGCTAGATGACTATGAGCAGCCCGCCTGGTATACCCTAGCTTGGATGTCGTATCCTCTCAATAAATTAAAATGGATCAGTCAGTGGAAGAACCCACTCTATTGTCATATTCTTCTGCGAACTCCAGTCGAAGTGTTTTCGTGGCAACAGAACTAATAGTGGGTGGGCCATCAAATGTGCTGCCAAGGAAAGAACGCAGACAAGTACAAGAGTGAGTACAAGTGGTGCATATAGTACAGTGTCATTTTCAGTGGGGTAGCAGGGCGTATGATATTATACTCCTTAGCTAGATGTTTTAGCATGACAATAAGTGTACCCATGTATAGCATTTACCTGTGTTGTGCATGTACATGTACATGAACATTACAAGCTTTCTTCTAGAAATCTAGTGATTATGTTCAAACTGTGGGATTGCTAACAATATTAGAGATATGTGTATTTCAGTATATCTGGAGAAAATATTTATTGGAAAAATGTTGATTAAAGTCCCAAGGGTTAAGCACACACATAGCTCCCCTAGTCTGACAACTAGCTGTGAGATAGTTTATGTGTCTAAAGGGAAAGTCTACAATATTGTTTTTCTCTCAGTTTGCAGGCAGGTCAAAGCACACCTGTGGCACAAAGACCCAGTCATCAGTAGACATCAATGGGATTCAAACCTTCGACCCTCAGCATTTCGCACCTTCCTGCAGGTGCCCTAACCAGCTGAGCCACTTCCTACTGGGCTCCATGATCTCATAACAATGCCCAAGGGGCCAGATGTGGACCTTTGGCCAGTTCTATGTATTATTGGGAAATAGTCGGAGAAAGAAAAGAGACAAAATCGAGAATGATACATCAATAAATTGTAAAAAAGTTGAAACCTCAGCAATACAACTATTTGTAGTATATGATATTCCCATGTACTGTATATATATATGCTACATAATAACAAGGTTGAGACAAGGATCAAAGATCATTCTCATTAAACTAACCATCAAAGCATCAAAGTGTAGAGATTGTTTGAAACTAGATTACAGCTGTCTCTCATCAAACTTAGGAATTCTGTGGTGTGAGGCGTGTAGCCATGGTAGCATAAACAAAAGAATATACATCAAACTCTATATCCAGACAGAAAAGAGGTTTATAGGAATTTTAGAGGCGTTGGATACCTTCTACTACGTATGTCAAAAGAAAAGGAACGTTTTTTTTCAAATATTGGTATAATATAATATCTAGATTCTACACTTACTAGACTTTGGTATGTTACATTATGTAACTTCTCTCTTTCTCATTTAATCCATTGACTACAGCAATTTTGCTAGCAACTGCCCTATTTGCCCATCTCCAAATCGGCATTTCAAATGATGCTGCAAGATTTGTTATACATTCACACAGCTAACATATTAATGCAAAGTTCATATGTCTATATTCTACTTACCTGCCTTTTTATGCAGTCTCAGAAGTTGAGCATGTAAATACTCTGTAGGCATCTAGCTCATGTTTTATGGTACTAATACTAGTGCTATTCACATGTTTACAGGTTGTGTACTGCTCAGATAGTCACAGGAGTTGTATGTGTTGCTCTTGGCTGTGTTCTAGCAGCAATGCAGATTCTTTGGGAAATGTCTTTCCCACTACCTCCTGCACTCAACTATGCTATCTGGATTGGTGTATTTGTGAGTACATGGTTATGTGTATGGATTGCATTTTAGCACTGTTTTTTATAGAGAAGAGCTGTAGGTTTTGTAAAATCAGACTAGCGTATTGATATTCTGATCCAATATCAGCAAGTTGCATATTTATTGAATCCACTATCGATGTTATGCTGTACTATCTTATTCATTGTGATTCCAAGGAGCTTTGTAATAGAAGTTCTCCTGTGTCCTCCATCTTCCTGTTGATTTGTGTGAATGCAGAAATTAGCCATCAGATAGAACACTTTATTGTTATTGGCTGCCAAACAACTAGAGGTCTAGTACTCTACCAAAATACTTTCTCAGATCACTAAAACCCTAAAATTTCTTTCAAGTACCGATAAGTAGTACCATGACCTAGTAATAGCTGTATTATTGCGTGTACATGTTAAGTGCATTGTTTCACTTTTAGTTTGTAATGGTCGGCACTACAGGGACAGTATTCAACAGGTACAACACAAATTGCCTGGTAAGTATGTCATGTTAGGTTCACATGCAACCTGACAGCACCTGATATCTCTAATCTACTATACATCGCATTGCATGAGTATATTACAACTACATGTATATACATGTACAACACGAAGAATATTATTGGATGTCTAGCTTTTCTAAAATATTACACGTCGCCAGTTTTGTCCAAGTAACCATGTTAGCAGAGGAGTGAATTTACATTATACTGTAATATTATTGTGTTGCAAGATTGCCCTAGACAAGATATCATGTGGCTCTATAAAAATTTGTACATGTACATTGTACATGTACATTGCATGTAAAACCATTATTATCTGCAATTTCTACTATGCTAATCTACCCTTAGATCACCATGGCAACAGCATATAACATTGTATCTGCTGCGGCCTCTAGCGTTTTATTGATATTCTTCGCCACTATGGAAATAATCTCCGCAACCAAAGATGTCTACTCATGTAATAGTCAAAGATGTCCAACAGATGTAAGTGTGTACACTTCTTCTTCCGAGACTTTCTGGTCTATATGTACTAACCATTCCAACTCCAGCGTACATGTATAAAATATTGTAATGGTTTCTGTGATTTGGTGCGGTCGTCCTTGGACGACTATCGACCCAGAAATGAAGTGCCTATGAGTGGTAATAGGACTTCGCATTACATGAAAGATCGAGCGGTCTCAGTAGCCCAAATACTACCAAAGACGACCCATCTGATCTCAAGTCCGACCTTCAGACTATACAGTGAAAGAGAGTAGTTCAACCTAGTAGGCGGTTCGCAAAGCGAATGACCTAGTAAAAGGAAGAGAAAGTCCCTGTATCAAGTATAGATGTGTCTTTATTGAAAGCCAAGCGTAGACTGAGACAATGAACAGTAAAACAGTGCCCTTTATATAGTATAAGGACTTCCGGCCGACATGACGTCGGGAAAAGACGACGTGTGGTCGTCCGGAAGTTGCGCAACAAGATGGCCGCCGGAAGCCCGACGGCCGACCCAAAATAGGTCGGGTTCTACAAAAGTTGCTTATAATGGTCCAATTCATGTACAAAATGAATATCAATGGATTCTGAGAGGTCGGGCCTCTGTACATGGGTATAAAAGGCATTAAAAGACTTAGATATAATCATACAATCATATATAACAATATAAGAGTAAAGTACAAGCAGATATATACATGTATGCACGCAATAATGAGTGTCAGATGTAAGATACGACTGGGCGTACCATCACATAGCCCCCTCACACTAGGTCATGGGTGTCTCTAGTGTCAAGTTAAGAAGGGTACGGTACAGTGTAGATTCTCTGGATACCATATCCAAGTCTGCTTGTACGAGCTGGAGTCGTCGGGGGTGGTTTAGATGCTGGTTGGCTAGTTCGCGAAGAGCTATTTCTCGAGCATAGAGGGGTTCCAGGTGTTGGCGTAGAGTGTCCCCCACCTGTTGACGGCTGGCAAGGTAGTGAATCCGTGGCTTGAGTTCAGCAAGTTGTTGCATGAACGACGGATCCGGAGATGCAGGACGTGTGGCATTCGGCTGAGTTAGTACAGGAGATGCAGGAGGTGGGGACTGGACGGCAGGAGAGTCTGGAGTGGCTCGGAGTAGGTCCCTGGCAGGTGTATAAGGAGAGCGGTGCGGTGAGACCTCTAGTGTGGGCCTGGACTGCAGTGGCTCGATCAGTAGAGTCGGAGAAGCTGTACAAGAAGCTGCACATGAGACCTTGGGTGGAGAGCCTTCGTAGAGAGGGCCTGACTGAGGAGCAGGCATACTCTTCCTTGGAGCAGGCCTTGTCTTCCAAGAGGGTAGACGTCCGCGTCGGCCAGGGAGGCCGACACTTACTGCGGAGGTACTAGCAGGAGGTCGCCAGAGAGAAGGTCCAGCAGGAGTGGTAGGCGACGAGGAAGAGGAGGAGGTAGCATCAGAAGGTGCGGAGTCGGGGGTCTGTTCTGGAGATGGGCTGTGCCGTCTCTTGGGAGGTCGCTTCCTTGTTGAGGAGGAGCTGGGCAAATAAACTGGTTTATTTGTCCCCGACTGTCCGTCCATAGTAGGACGACATGGTAGAAATGGTGGGGGATCCTTTACGCCCCACCATTCCATGAGGGCCCCATAGCTGGGCCCGTCCGTGAGGAAAAGACGTTTCCCACAGATACTGGATCTCCGACTGAAGTGATGGCCTAGAGCATCACGGCTAACTGAGCTGCGTCCGCAGCGACAGTAGAAGCGGGCAAAGTGCTGCCAAATGTGAATGTTCAGTCTCTTGAGGGTGCCGGAGAAGCCACACTTTGCACATTTGAGGTTAGGTTGACTCCTTCTAGCCAAGTCGTCTCGGGCTTGTTGAGTGAAGGTACTAATCCATGGCTTAGTGGCTCCGGAATGCTGGGACGACTCGATGGGCAGCTTGTCAGTGAGTTTGTGCAGCTTAATTGTAGCTAACTTCAGGGTAGAGGTAACAGGAGGTGGAGTGGGTGGAGGCGTGCCGTCTGGCGTGAGCGTCTTCCGTAGAGGAGATGCATCTACAACACATAATTCATCTGATGTGTAGCCTCCGCCTTCTAACTCATGCTCTTTCCTGTGAGAATGTTCAGGGGAATTCTCCTCTGTCCCGACTGGTCTATGCCGAGTGGGGAGGGAGAGAGAATTCATGACTGACAGTCTCACAGGTGTTGATTGTACCTCTAATTCTGATTCGGTCCTTACTGGTAACACTGAGATTTGCTTACCTTCAGCCGTGAAGACAGGCTGATTGGAGTGATCCATACTAGGAGGAGTAGCCGTCTCGTCTGCACGAGAATGAGAAAGGATACGAGTGCTGCTATTAACTTCACCAGTGACACGAGGAGTGCAGGAGTTGCTACATGTAGGGATACATGTGCTTCGGTTAAGTGCTGGACGAGAAAGGACTACTCGTCTGTGAGCTGCCGTATTTATACTAGCCGAGGGATGAGCAATTGGCTCAATTGTAGGCAATGCCTCAGGCACATTTTCTTTGTTCGACTCGTCAAATAAGCGCGGGAACACGGCAATAGTTGCCTTCGATTGCTTCTTATCCGCTTTAGGGGACTTCGAGAGTTCGGCAATCTGTATCTTCGGCTGAAACTGTTCGGCAATGCTAGATTCCGTACAAGAGCGTTTTGCTTTGTGTACTTGAACTGCTGGCAGTATAGACTGTATCTCCGTCGTTGGGATTATGTCTTGAGGTTCGGCTACGCGACATTTCGCGTCCTCTGGATCAGGTCGGGCTGTTGAAACTTGAACATTCTTCGAGAGGTTCAGAGGTAGCTCTCTGGTTTGGTCCAGCACGGTTTGCTCCGTGTCGATCCTCAGGCCGCGGACTTGGACTGTAGTGTCTGGCAGTTCTACACACGATAAGTCGTCCGTCGGGGCATACTGAATTTGGGCGGGAATCAATTGCTGATTAGTGTCGGGTCTGGACGTGGCCAGATCCTGTTGATCCTTCTGAGTTGAGGATAGGTCGGGTTTACCTTGTGAGGTTTGGTCCGACGGGGCGGGACATATGAGTCGTCCTTTCAGCCTTGGGGGGTGATCTGTGGTCACTTCGGATGTGTCCGGCTTTGAGTGGGGTCGTTTCTTGCCTGGTGTTGGCCTAGTGGGTTTAGGTTCATCCACTGTGACGGGTGTAGGTGACGCCGTCGGCCTGGAGTGTGATGGGCTAGTTACCCGTGGGGTTTTCTGTTTGGAGTGGCTACTCTTGACTTTAGGCTTAGTGGGTATAGGTTCTTCCACTAGGACGGGTTCTGATGTGTCCGTCGGCCTCAGTGGACGACCATTGTGGTTTGGTCCACTCTTCTTGGGTTTGGCCGCAGTAGGAATGGGTTCATCTACTGGGACGGGTTCTGATGTATCCGTCGGCCTTTGTGAACGACCATTGTGGTTTGGTCCACTCTTCTTGGGTTTGGCCTCAGTAGGAATGGGTTCATCTACTGGGACGGGTTCTGATGTATCCGTCGGCCTTTGTGGACGACCAATGTGGGGTGGTCCACCTTCTCCTTGCTGGGCTCCAGTAGGAATGGGTTCGTCTACTGGGACGGGTTCTAGTGTGTCCGTCGGCTCGTCATCTGTGCCTTGACATTTCTGTAGGAGGGTATGTAGGGCTTTCCGTAGGAGGTCGGCGGGAAGCTCCTCTTGTGGCTTTGGAGGGTTGGCCTTGCCACCCTTGTTACTCTGGAAGGCTGTTCCGGTTTCCAGGGCTTCCTCCATATCATCGGGCTGTAACCATGTGTAGTACCAGCGTAGGCCACGGTCGTGGACTGAGAGGCAGAACTTCTCTACAGCCCACTCTTCCAAAGATGCAGGGGGTGCTCCTTCAAAGGCTGTTGCCATCAGTCTGCGGATGAGAGCTGCATAGTCTCTAAGTGACGTGTGGGCTGGCTGTTCCAGGGTGGACAGCTTCCATCGGGCTTCTCTGGCAGATAGTCCATACTGTTCCCTCAGTCGGGAAAATATCTCTTCGACTGATCGGGGTCGGCCGCATTCTTGTGCGGGCCCGTGTAGGGCGGCTCTAAGCCGTATGAGGCGTGCTCTGTCATTCCAGTTGCAACGCTCTGCCATAGCGGTGAAGTCTTCTATGAAGAGTTCGACGTCCTCTTGTCCGTTGTAGCTGAGTGTTTTGAGGTCCTGCTCGGCCTGGTACATTACCTGCTGAAGCAGGTTCCTTATTCGGTCCATGTCGGTAGGGTGTCGGGTAGTGAGTAAAACTGCTTTGGTTTGTTAGGCCGTGTCGGCCTAATGGTCGTACTGAGTACCGTCAATCTGTTCTGGATCCGAGGTCGGTCTTTGATTGAAGATCCGGCGTAGGTCGGGCTACATCCAGCGGAACCACGAGAATTATGGGTGCACTTTAGCGTTTGTCACCTTCTCGTATCCAAGGTTCCCGGGTCCGAGTCCTAAATCGCCGTAGAAGTATTGAAGAATGAGGTCGGCCGGTCACCCGAGTCCGAGGTCACCTTCCTTCTCTTCGTATCGTAAGAGTACGACTTTAGAATCCCACCGCTGCCACCAATGTAATGGTTTCTGTGATTTGGTGCGGTCGTCCTTGGACGACTATCGACCCAGAAATGAAGTGCCTATGAGTGGTAATAGGACTTCGCATTACATGAAAGATCGAGCGGTCTCAGTAGCCCAAATACTACCAAAGACGACCCATCTGATCTCAAGTCCGACCTTCAGACTATACAGTGAAAGAGAGTAGTTCAACCTAGTAGGCGGCTCGCAAAGCGAATGACCTAGTAAAAGGAAGAGAAAGTCCCTGTATCAAGTATAGATGTGTCTTTATTGAAAGCCAAGCGTAGACTGAGACAATGAACAGTAAAACAGTGCCCTTTATATAGTATAAGGACTTCCGGCCGACATGACGTCGGGAAAAGACGACGTGTGGTCGTCCGGAAGTTGCGCAACAAGATGGCCGCCGGAAGCCCGACGGCCGACCCAAAATAGGTCGGGTTCTACAAAAGTTGCTTATAATGGTCCAATTCATGTACAAAATGAATATCAATGGATTCTGAGAGGTCGGGCCTCTGTACATGGGTATAAAAGGCATTAAAAGACTTAGATATAATCATACAATCATATATAACAATATAAGAGTAAAGTACAAGCAGATATATACATGTATGCACGCAATAATGAGTGTCAGATGTAAGATACGACTGGGCGTACCATCACAATATATATCTAGCGGTATTTTCCATTAAATATATCAATATTTAGTCCGGTGTCGTATATCATTATTGAGCCGGATAGAATGTTTTCATGACATATCGTAGTGAAGGGCATTTTACAGAAGGTATGGTTTGGTTATATGTGTGTAGTGGGTAGAAGATCCAATTGTACTTGTTTACAACTCAGAGTTATTAGCGCTAACCAGGGTACTTATGATTATATTTCACTATTGCTATAGGTGTCCTCCAACTGTGACACACAGGTAAACCCATACAATCACCCATAGGCACTGCTTGTGTTTCAAGTGTTGTCTATAGAAATCCGTACTAGTACAACACACAGATAAATAATCTGTGTAGGAGTGTCAAGCATATCTCTGATTGTTAAATCTAAATAACGCCATTACGAACCTGATTGGCTAATGGTCAATGTGAATATTGTAAATTGTTATTTACCGCTAGTATGAAGACACATCGAGATTGGAGGATATGTAATGCCTGCATCCGACAGGACACCACTGTTAGCCTATACCCATACATGTACATTTATAATATGCATTGTATGTATTATGTGAATTTAATTTTAGATCCTTTATTTTCTCTACTCTATTGATGCAACAGTGCTTTTGATTGGCCTTCTGCAGTACTTGTGTGCAATCCGGTGCACTTACTTATGTGCTAAAGCAGTGTGTACAGACAGTAAGGAGCCCTGCACACAATACTTAGTAAGTTAGGATTACAGTACAATGGATTGTTTTGTATCTGCTGCAAATACATGCATAATGATTTCACATACATGTACATTTAGTATTTACATTGCAGTTATTCACTAAATTTGACATGCTGTGGACTGCTGTTTGCTGTCATAACATTATTTTATCAGCAGGTTTGCTGCAATTAAATGAACATAAATATTTCATCTGTGTTTGATTATCAGCAATCTACAGCCAATCAAAGGGAATGACAACTCTCTTTAGTGAGGTATAATATTGCAGGGGTGCTGTTCTTGGAAGAAGTTTTTTTCAAGGATGAGAAACATAGGAGGTTGTTTTCTTTCTAGATTGTATCAGGCTGTTGAACAATATATTGAGGAAATAAGTTTGTATTACTATTTTGAAAAAGAAAACTTAGAAAAAATGTTCAATATTCATATGCATACCCCAAACAGCAAGCCATATCGACTCAAAATTTTGCTTGCCAGTATCGGAATACGTGCATTGGACAAATATCAGGTTATACATGTAACGCTGGGGCACTGTATGATTCCTGAATGCTGGCTGAGTGTTGCACTACAATCATTGTAGTGTAATATTGGAACTTGGTTTTGTAGTCCAGCATGGTTCCATAATGGTATTATATATTGGGAGATCTTGTCATGACATTACACTTCATTGTCTATTTATTAAAATACAAAATTTCCTGCTTTATTATAATGTATGCATAGTTTCTGTATGCGCACTAAGTATATTGAATTGTATAATATTATATGTACTGTGAATATAGACGTATTGTATGTGTGTTTGTGCAAATGGCATACACTAGACGTGGATATGCACTGTAGGTGCCTTGTATATATACAAAATCGTGATGGGTTTTACATGTATACACACATCTCTAAAGTATAAATTATTCACCATTTGTTGTGAAAGATCGACATGTACATGTACATTATATGTAAGCACTCATGATGTCTGGTACTATGTTGTAGAATCACTACTGCAAAAATGCCGACAATGTTTCCAATACTCGTAGAACAGAAGTAATTACTCATCAGATGAAGGCTAGGCCCGAATCCCCGCCAACTTACATTCACGCAACCAAATGTTCACTCCTTGATTCTAATACTAGTTTAAGCTCTTACTTAGAATGCAGTTCGAGTTTCTTTGAAAATGGTTGCCTGCAAAGCTCCCCTTCTACTGCACAAACCAAACTTCTCAAAGCGAAGATGCAGAGAAATCATTCCACACATACGTTGGATGACTGTTGGGATACTTTCCCTTGCAGTTCGAATGGAAATGGATGTGCATTGAGTGATGATTTCCAGCCCATTAGAAAAGTGAGTTTTTCAACTTTTCTCAGTTCCAAACGTCAATCTGCTTGTAGAGGCTTGGACAGTAAAAAAGCTGAGGAATTTCCAGTTGGAAACAGTGCTATTGAAGCAAAGTGCAAACTACAACTTTATGATGGATAAATGCGTAAATGTACTCTACGGTCTTAATCTGGCTGCTGCATAGAACAAAGCTAATAAAATTATATTAACAAAAGTTTACAAAATCTATTGTATATTTACACCTATATGTACGTGTACATGTGTATGTACATGAACACCTACGCTATTCTTGAATAGTAGTGCTGATTATATTGATGCATGTGAACTAGTCATGAACGGACAACTTCAATATGACCTATCTGATTTATCACTCACATTGAAGTATTTTTCAAAGTCTTGAAGACGAGTGCCTGTTAAGCAGTTGGTCTCTGGTTGACCAAATCCTGGATTTTCCTCGTTTTCTCACCATACCATGAGCAAACGTCAATTATTTAATTATAAAAGTTTGCCACAGAGAGCCTCCATAGTAAATTTCAGTCAAAAAAAGTAAAATAACTGGTATGTAATTTTCATGTTTTACTTATTAGTGTAAAGTAAAACTTCTAACAGCAAAAAATGGCTTAGTTCGCTATGTACATGTAAATGGGGCGCTCCAACCCAGCTTCCCTAACAACTAATCATTAAACTGAAGCTATCTCTCATTGCATATACATGTAGAAAGCATAAACATTCTGCAGTGGATAAAGTTCTCGTGACGCTGGCATTCATTCTGCTCTAGTCAACAGTCACCAAGAAACAAGGAGACATCATAAAATATCATATTATTTTTTCTACAGTGTACACCTGTGTGTACAATGTATATATAAATGGTGCATATACGTTATAGTTCATCTGCGTTACGTAACTACTCCTATCTTCTCGCCCATAAATTGAGTAGCTTGAGTATAACAGATAGTCAGGTCACAGAATTGATGATAATGTTGGAGCACAGACTATTTGAATATCAGTTTTCAATGGGAACACACATGCAATCAAAAACAAGGTAATATCAATAGAATGTAATTTTATTTTATAAATTAAATTAATGACAAACGCACCATCTTTCTTTATTGTGACAAAACACTTCGAAAAAAAGCTAAAGATGTAGATTTCTTGACATTATCTGAGTTTTTTCAAGGCTTCATCTGATTTAAAAACACTTAACTCGCTTGCTGCAGATGATTGTAGCCCATCACGTTTTTGGAATCTTAGCAATGATACATTGTACACAAATTTGTAGGAAGAAAGCCCCAAATAATAACTTTTTTCCTTTGTGTAAATTCATTTATGCATTAACCACGACTTGGTAGGAACTTTTGACAAACAAACTTCTTAGTTCCACTACAATGCGCGTCATCCCAGCGGAAGTAGGGGTCTCCGCTCTGATTCTTCCATTCTTTATCAACCAAACAGTAGTGACTGGGTGCATTAGAGTTTGGCTCACCTTTTTCCCAATTAGCGAAAAACATTTTTCTAAAATTGACCCCTTGACGCCAATACCATTGGCCGACTCTTTTTCTTCCCCCAAGCCACAAATCCCCAGCCATCTTCCAATCTGGAGTAAAATAGCTCATCAAATTAAGATATTATAAAGTAATCACAACTAGCTGTTACCCTTTAAGGTGATGACTCTGCATAACTTCCAAGGGCTGTAGTCTCAAGATAAATAGAGTTATCAGAGATGACTCCATGACAGGGGAATAATATGCTCGCAATTTACATGAAGCTCTCTCTAGCGAGCTGAAGTTAAACGTTTCTAAAAACTAATAAACGATAAACTAAAAAGCAAACGGCGTGCAAATAACAATAATATGTAACTACAACAAAACTTCAATTGAGCAAATTGAAGTTTAGATTATGTGCAAAGCAAGGTGTAATTTTTTATATACATATGCATATGCATGGGCATATTATTGTTTGTGTAGCGAACCAATTATACAGTTACCTTGATTTGTGGACCTTAGCATCTGGAACCAGTTTATCCCTTCCAGCTTGTGGAACTGTCCTAACATTTCACCAGCAGCCGTACAAAAGTTATGGGCACCGTTCCAAGTTTTAGCCTCATGAACTATCCTGTAGCAGGCTTTAGACAATGGATTGTAGACATACTTATCACTGGAGCAAGGATTAGTTGA
Organism: Bugulina stolonifera; assembly: GCA_935421135.1. NCBI lineage: Eukaryota > Metazoa > Bryozoa > Gymnolaemata > Cheilostomatida > Bugulidae > Bugulina > Bugulina stolonifera. The sequence goes on along the minus strand of OW285190.1, from coordinate 4,132,756 downwards.
GTGGACAACTAAAATGGAAAGGATAAAATCAGCCAATTGTTTACACAACTAAGATTGCAAAGAAACCAATGCTTACGCTGAATTCAGAAGAATTTGAATTTACATCAAGAAGTTTGTGTGTTGAAGGTACCAAGTACAAGTACAAGTACACCACTGTTTACACAATTTTCTGTATTAATTAAATTCACATCGTGCAGTGCAGTAATTAACTTGCTAAGCCATAGATATTAGAACTACGGGTTCAAGTCTTGCATATTTTTTTCTGAAAGATCTACCAACTCACTCCATGTCCAACTACAACATTTAACAAGGTCTATCGATTAGGGAGTGTTGTCAGTAAAAATGAGCAAATGTGTATGCACATATGCAACAAAATGTGTATCATCTGAAAGGATATCACTATATCACTGTTGTGTGCAAGCAAGTAGAGTACCTTGCTTGCATGCTCTACAAACAGTGTACTAATACCATCAAGACATTTAATTCTGTCGTGTGAGTGTAGTTGAGTTGACAACACATGTTATACCTACAGATGTATAATTATACTGCATTCTGATCTCACTCATTTGGGACTGTCTAACAGCTCAATGAGTGCCAGTCTGAACATCCCAGAGTCTCTATGAGATCAGTTATACATTGCAGTTTGTAGCAGGTGACATCATCTGCTACTGCACTAGAAGACCTTTGTGGCAAAGAATTTTAGGCAAGTGCTAATACAACAGGTTACTATTCAGCTTTTTGATTGGTTTGGTAATTTTGGAATTCTTCCTCTTTAAAGGAGGGTGACCATGATGCCATGCTGTCACTTGAAATTGCTTCCTTCAGTTAGTACCATTGGCTAAAATTCTACAACAGCTTATCCTATAAATTAGGTATAGAAAATGTAATATAACATTAAAGTCTACATATAGTTATGTACATGTATACATGTACAAGGTGTATGTGCTTACCTGCGATAAAGCAACCAAATAGCGCAGCAAGTGAACAAAACAAGGCTGCCTTCCCCATAGTGTTAACCAAGATGGGAATGATGTTGCTTGCATATGATGTTTACACTGATCTTTTATGCATTGTCTTTGGGGCACATGTGGTCTTTAGTAGCACTTTAGTATTGATTAACAAGCACTCTGGAACACCTGCTGCCATTTTCAGAGACATACTCAGACGTACTCAGAAATACTCAGAGATACTCAGACACACATGGACATACTCAGAGATAGTCAACAACTAATAATGTACATTGTACGTTGCCTCTTTGGATGATTGTCAAGTAAGTACACAGAATACCCTTTGAACAACGGCCAGTCTTACATCAAATCATGTAGGGCAGTACATTTTCTATTCTGATGTTTCATAGAGCTGAACTCCATCAGCTAGCAATCTTAATAGTTTCATATTTCAAAGCTGCTTACTAAAGCTCACATTATTCATAGCCAACAAGGCTTCAGCTTGAAATCTTTACCCTAATAAGAGTTAAATCCATAATTTTTTAACTAAAGTCTTAAATGTTATCAATCCTCACACTAGGTGACTGTGTTGTACAATCATGTACATGTAGTTACATGTATGTAAACACTGTAACCTTTCTTCCCTTTCCCAAATTTATATACTGTACCTACACAGGTTTATAACATATCTGCATGTAGGTTTAACACAACTACTAGAATGTAAGTGTATGTGTATATTTACATTATACACTACTTATAGTATTTTCTTGTCATGCAGAACTACATGATTGATAAGCATAGAACACAGCAGTAACATTTACAGCAATATTGTAAATGTTGATTGCATGTACAATGTAGATTATTTTAGATTGATAACTACCTTCGAACATCCGTGTGGGGGGAGGGTTTCGAAATTAGAACATACAATGTACATGTGCATCGGAACGAAGCTAGAGGCAGAGGCAGAGGCAGAGGCAGAGGCAGAGGCAGAGCTAGAGCTAGAGCTATACCTTTAGGAAGGAGCTACTAGTGTTGCTACTTATTCGTTTCATTAGCTCAAATGAAAATATCTACATGTAATTTCTTATGATTGTGTATGTAGTACATGTATGGCAAAATTGGTAATTTTCCAAGGATCAAAACTTTGTCTGAGATTGTTAATTTGTAATAAGTAAAGTTTCCATTACTCTGCTGTAGTAGATGCCAGTTGTTTTTGATTTTCTTACCTAAATTAAAACAGTATTGTAATTCGCCCACACTAGAGCAAAGCAGGCAACTTCCACGGGTAGGCTGGCATAGGCTGGCAACTTGTCGGTTTGTTTGCCATTGGGGGGGGGGGGGGGTAAAATGTTTGCTTTCTGCTTCATATAACAAAATAATTTCATGGCTTGATCATACAACTAACATTTGTTTTAGCAGACCACTGGAGCGGTAACTAGAGTCTATTTATGCTTTTCAATACCATCAATGATAAACCATCGCATAAATTACGAGAGAATATAATCTCTATAACTGCTATATTGGGAGTTGTGAGAGGATGATTCAAGAGGGGGACAATCAGAGACTTACCTTTTAAAATATCACTTACTCATACTAACTTCTCACTTACCTTGATTAGCATCTACTTCTGCTTGTATAAATGGATAACTCCAATTATGAATGTCAATGTCCAATGAATATTACAGAATGCGGGGTTCGTCAGGAGATCCGAACAGTCAAGGATATACGGAGATACTATAGAAAGATATGGGAATAAATCCAAGGAAGACGATACTGGTTGACTCCAATGGGGATAACACTGTAGGTCCATAGGAATCATTCGGCCTCCTTGAAGAATGGGCCAGTTTAGGGAAGCTCACCGAGCAGGCAATGCACATAAGCCAATACGCATTTAATGTTAAAGGTTACTATGGCTAATTTACATTTGTACGCAGGTATTTTCTCAAGCCTTCAATTAAATTACGATACGAGTATTCCAAGAGCACCAGAGTACCGCTATGACTTCACTGTTTCAATTACTCAATTAAAGTTCTTAATTTAACAAGGGTACTACTCCACTTTATTATGAATTTCTAATCAATACTTTCAACAGTTACTTATTTTACAACGTCAGTTCTAGTATCATTTATCTATCTCAATTTATAAGGATTAGTATACACAATTCTATATTTGAATTGATTACAATTACTCACTTAAATTATACAAACCACTTAATCCAATTAACTCGTCTATTTAGTCACACTACTACTAATGTATAGATATATGTTATATATGTATACGTACAGAAATATACCGATAAAATACTACAAGAAACCTTCTGAAAGAATACGAATCAATCAATAAGAATCAATCAATATATGAGATACCAAAATAATAAACAGCGACTTGTTACTACTATTACAACCAATTACCAGGTAAGTACATAAAAATTATTGCGCTGAAATATTGTCAGGTGTTAAGGGAGTTTCTATTTCAATTTAGAGATAATTTTATTGGCTAACTAAGAAAGACACTGTGTATTCAATAATGTGATAGAAAGTTAATGTATATATATCTGGGTGAGGCTATAATATTGTCTTTTCTTGTTCGGAGAGAAGATAACTTCTTGATGTACGATTCTAATGTCTTTTACTTGTTTGAAGAGAAGATACATGTAACTTCTTGGTGTACTATTACAATGTCTTTTACTTGTTTAAAAAGAAGATAACTTCTTGGTGTACTATTACAATGTCTTTTTCTTGTTTGGAGAGATGATAACTCCTGGATGCATAATATTGTCTTTTACTGTTTCCCACACTTACACTGTGTGTACACAGCATTATCGCACACTGTATGTACACAGCATCATCGTACACTGTATGTATACACAGCATTGTATGATGAATAACCGAAATCTGCACATTCAGGTTTTTAATAGAACATTATCATGTTTTCACTTGTAAATTAATAACAGCCTTTTCCACACCGAGTGTGGTGTTACCCCAGAATTGCCACATGTTGTCGCTAAACTTTAACACTTGTCTCTTCTGCTCATCTTAGACTCATACCTAGTGTACATGTACAACTGTTGGTAGTCTAATCACTCTTAATTAAGAGACGCACTGGAAATCAGACGCACTGGAAATCAGACGCACTGGAAATCAGACGCACTGGAAATCATGCTAGTGTACATCGCAAAGGAGTAATGCCCTAGAGAATACTGGTGTTTACCTACTGAAGAGAGGAAAACGCCTCACAATTATTGTGATTAAATATAATTATATTAATTGTTGTCAGCAATGGCAGACATTGTATTTGAGTACAATTATGTCAAATGGACATGAGAAAACAGAGAGAGAATAACTTCTGCATGCAAATATATAATCTGATAGTATGGAGAGAGTATAACTTCTGTCAGTAGATATAATATGACAATGTAACGAGAGTATAACTCCCATAAATAGATATAATTATATGATGATACAGAAAGAGTATAACTCCTAGCAGTACATATAACATGCTAGTAATAGAGAGAGTATAGCACCTGTCAGTAGGTACATGTATAATATAATAGCATAGAGAGAGGATAACTCTTGTCTGTAGATTATATTGTAGAGAGAGGATAACTCTTGTCTGTAGATATAAGATGATAAAATAGAGAGAATATAACTTTTATCAGTAGGTACTATTTGACAGGTTAAGGAGAAAACATATGCAAATGTGGTATTATACTCCATTACATTACATGTACAAGTACACAACAACAGGAGCAACCGAAAGTACATGTACAAGTACAGTTTTGACTGCATATTATACTGCAACTACAAAATACCAGCAAACACACATAATAGAAGTATGGATACAAACATCTATATGCAATGTATGCATGTCACACTATATGTATGTCACGCTGTATGTATGTCACGCAGTATGTATGTCGCGCTGCATGTACATGTATGTCACCTGTACGCATATCATGTACAGCAGTATCACTGTCTTGGCTTGGCTGTTGATGAGCTACAGTCTATTTAAGTGGCCTAAATTGGTCTCACCCAAAAATATAAATACAATATGCATGTAATACAATATGCATGTAATACAATATGCATGTAATACAATATGCATGTAATACAATATGCATGTAATACAATATGCATGTAATACAATATGCATGTAATACAATATGCATGTAATACAATATGCATGTAATACAATATGCATGTAATACAATGATAAAGAGTTTGGCCAATTTTTCATGTAATGTGATGTAATGATGTATTTTTACCATGAATTCCTTGCTAGAAAATACAATAATAATGCATCATAATAATTTATAATACACGTAGATAAGAGTACAAGTACATAATATGTTAGACTGTTTGGCCATTTCTTTATAGACATGATGTTTTTATTATTCAAGTAAAAGTATATTTTAAGAACAAGTTGATATGAGTAAGTTTTAAGTTATTTTTTCAAATTTATGTATAAGTGCGTAGATGTACACGTACATCCGATGCGTCCAAGAGAGTCAGCTCTCTCATATTTACAGAGCTAAAGATAGTAATTGGATTTCATCTGATTCCTCAAACATCTTGGTCTGGTTTAATAGCACAATGACACAGAGTTATATGTGGAAGTCCTTTAACCAATCGGTTGTTCAGAATCTCAGTTGACTTTTATGTGCCTGTAAGTCACAATGTTTCTCTTCAGTTTTATATAATATTAGACTAGCTTGTATTTTTGTAAGGTTCCAACGCTAAGATCAACTGCCTATTATTAAGAAAGACAATTGGTATAATTTATCTGTAAGACTAAAACTAATAGGTTGCAGGTTGGTGTTAATATTATTAATACATTGAATAGGTATAAATACATCCTATCTCACTTTGATAATACTAAATCTAGCAAATAGTGTATGCCTATGCTGATTGTACATTTTACATTGTCCTAATATAAGGTAGTCATAGCACAACTAAACAGTGTAGATAAAAATATTATCCCAACAAAACATGTAACCTTAGAAGTAGGTAAAACAGCAGTTACAGTACAAGATTAGTGTAGTATTTACTGCCTGTGAAGCTAGAAAGATGAAAAGCACACTTGGGTCAGGTGCACCCTGATTCTGGTGGTCCGTGAATGTTATACAGCGGTGGTGGGCTGTTTATTTTGTCTAATATAACTATGGCAAGTTAATTATATTTGTCTCATGCATATTATGATTTATCATAATTTTTCGTAGTGAGTTGCATTTTTATAACTTTGTACAGGTTTGACGCTAAGATACAAGTCATGTAATTAGTAAATTATCTGTATATAAGACTAATTGATAAGTTGCAAGTTGGTGTTAATATTATGATATTAATGGATAAGCATGTATATTTTCACTTTGCACAAATGAAACAATATTTTCTACACATGATGTAAGCATGTAACCATTATGTTAAATCTATTAAATATGTGTGGGTAGATTGTATATTTTACTTGCAAGTTGATAGTAGTGGAGACACTGTAGATGACAATGTCTCAATAGAGCATGTAATCCTGGCAGCAGGTGAAACTACATTTACAGTTCCAGTTGCGTTTGGGATGGTACTACCAGTACAAACCCAAATTGCAATACAAGTATAGTATCTACTGTGTGTGAAGCTGATAAGATGAAATACAAAGTTTTGTTTGAACAAATCTCACAAGACATACATGTATTTCTGTGTAGTCTATCCTGGTTATTATATAATATACAGTAATATACATGCATGATTATTGGAGCTTCATGTTTTGTCACGAAGTAGTAAATACTACCAGCATAAACACAACTGTGTCTAGAGGTAGATAATGCACATGTCTTGTTCATTTGAAGTCAAGTAGATAAAAGGCAGTAACAATGCTCACACTAAACAGTTCTATATAATTTATGCTGGTTATTACATAATATAATATAAGATTATTAAATCTTCATGGTCTACCACAGAGTAGTAAACACTACCAGCACAAACACAATAGCACTTGGAAGAGAGATTCACAGTGCCCATGTAATATATAATTTATGCTGGTCATTATTTAGCATGTGTGATTGTGAAGTTCCCATAATGCACTAAATATTCTGGATGAAGCTTCACCACTGTAGTTATTCTTATATAACTCCTGGTTTTAGTACTGTACTTGCAAGCAGTTGAAAAGTGTCTGTGACAGCACAAAGTAAAGTAAGATTTTTGCCATTATTTTTGGGATTTGTCTCTGTGGTCCTTATAGACAGGTTTGGACAGCAGCAGTCACTTCTACTGCTAATTTCACTTTTATGAAAATGATTACAGTGCCGCTGACCGTTTCTGAGATTGACCTTTCCACCTGTGGCTGATTTAATATTTGTCAACACCACCGTGAATCATTATATAGGAAATTGTCACCAAAGGCGTCCTCATTCCTTTGGAGGTAGAAATATTGGGATAAAAGCCGATCTAATAACTTCTACTAGAGAATCGAAGTTTTAACCCAACAATGACAACTAGAGTAGTCTGAATTTGCTCCTGGAGAAATAGATTTTATAGATTGACCGAGTTATCATCGGTGTGGTATATGTCAACCTCCTACATGCTTACATTAAACACAGTAGCCCACATACAGCTACATGCCTTGTTTAGTAAGTTTAGCTAAGATGTATTATTATGTATTAAGTGCACTGCTCAGTCTGAAACCATCTACCCACTCAGCCTTAACTTCTGACGACATCAGGTCATGTTTGCCAATCATAGCCTAAGGTACAGTACCGGCTAATATATGTTAAGGCTTTGCGTAGCTCAATATTTTAATATAACCAGAGTCGAATGGCTCTGTAGTTTTGTTGGTTGAAGTTACTTGATTCAAAACACAATCCTGACACTGTTTATAATGTAAATATTGACCATTGTATGACTGCAGTGTTGTTGTAGAATCATGTATGTTTATAGGAACACATGTTTCGAATGTTTACAGGGACTATTTTTTAACCATAATTATTATAATTAAATATAAGAACACATCCAAATGACTAGCTATACTAGTAGCACATGCACAGCAGATTTCAATTTTTAATGTCACTATTATTTTCACAGAGATTAGTTCTACACGGCACTTTCTTGGCAGGAAAATAGCTCCTCAGACATGAAACTAGTCCAGCTAACACGGATAGCGTATTGTGGTTCTATGCTGCTCATGGAATATTATTACAGTATAATGTTATACAGGAAAACAACTAATGTTTCATGATATTCCTTTGTGACAAGAAGAGATACATTAATTAATTTTAAACAAAAGTGAGACAAAAACCAAAATTTTTATGAAATGTTAATATTGTAATGGTTTGAGGTATTTCGTGCGGTCGTCCTTGGACGACTACCGACCCAAAACTGAAGTGCCTATGAGTGGTGCTAGGCCTTCTCATTACATGAAAGATCGAGCGGTCTCAGTAGCCCAAATACTACCAGAGACGACTCATCTGGTCCCAAGTCTGACCTTCAGACTATACCTTGAAAGAGAGTGATCCGGCCTAGTAGGCGGTTCGCTAAGCGAATGACCTGACAAAAGGAAGTGAAAGTCACTGTATCAAGTATAGATGTGTCTTTATTGAAAGCCAAGTGAAGACTGAGACAACGAATGATAAAACATGGCCCTTTACATAGTATAAGGACTTCCGCCCGATGTAGTGTCGGGAAAAGACGACATAAGGTCGTCCGGAAGTTGCGCAACAACATGGCCGCCGGAAGCCCCATGGCCGACCCAAAATAGGTCGGGTTAATCATCCAATTCATGTACAAAATGAATATCAAGTGATTCTGAGAGGTCGGGCCTCTTTACATGGGTATAAAAGGTACCAAAAGACTTAGTAATTATCATAAATGAATTTACATTGATATGTAGTTAAGTAGGATGGATATAAACACATAGACACACGTATGTAGACAGTAAATGAGTGGTTTAGACATGCAATACAGTTGAGTATGGGTATACGGACAGTTAGGTATGAGAGTACGAGTGTTAGTTGAGTAGCGCTGTGGCAACTACTAGGCACTTAAGGTGCTATAGGGTTTTATCCGGGTAGCTGGAGTCGTATACAAATGTCCTGTATCATCACAATATCATAATATCCACACAACTGATATTTCGTCAAGGCATAATTCTGCTAGTGCTGGTAAATCGTGGAATCCTGCAATCGTATATTATGCTAGATAATAACCAGCATAAATTACATTAGAATATTCACACAGTTGACACATCTTCTAGGCAGAATTTCAGTACTGCTGGTAGCGTTTAGTGCAATTATCATGGTAAACAGTGGAGTTGTCACAATCGTACATATTTGATAATGACCAACATAAGATGCTTCTTGTCTTCTCGACTTCTAGTTAAATTAATGTTGCTATCTACTACCAACATAAGTAATATTTTTATGATACGGTTTCATGTAGTTCCATAACAGAATCTAATTCACAATCTAGTAGTACCAAGTTCAAACTTGAGTTATTGATAGCCTTAGTGAGTTTAGTGGATGTAGAGAAATGCCCTCCTCCCCCACTCAACAATCTACACGGCCTTCCATTGTGTCGACTTGGTCTGTGATGAAGCCAGGCCGCTGCACCTAAAGTAGTTTTTTTTTTACAGTGATCTTCACTAATAAATACATTTTACCTTACATTTGTATGATCTAATACCTAACAATACAGTACAATACAATAATATGTACTTCAGCAATGTGTTAGCCTGAGGTATTTTTTAGTCATTGCCAAACTATTTATAGTGAACTACCCACCATACTTGCCAAGGAACAGGAGCGAAAAATCAGGACTTTTTGGTTCAAAATCTCTGGACAAGCACTAGAACCCCTGAACATAGATTGGGTGTACATTATTTGAAGGAAACTTATCACTGAAAAGTATCAAATTATCAATTTTAGTGTTATTTAGTGGCTTGTAAGATAGTTTCTTCAATGTAATAATGGCTTATTCTAGGTTGTATCTTGTGTTTTATGAAGCTTGGTAAAAATAGTTGTGACACAGTCTATCCTATTGAACATTGTGCAGCGCTGCTTTCATTGTCACACAACGCCTGAAAAACATCTAAACATGTCTTCTTAATTACTAAACCGGTTGTGATCTTTAAATATGCTGTCAATTGGTATGTTGTAGCTGACTTAGGTAATGTTGGGTCAAAGGCCATTATTACTGACCAATCAATCTCATACTGCATATTTAAGCCAGTGGTTAATCAGCAGATGTTTGTTTTTATTTCTGCATGGGTTCTAGGCCATTAACTTCAATTGCAAGCGTTTTTTGGAGATATTCAAGAAAATTCCTGATCCCCTGGGCCTAAGAAATCAAACAAATACTCAAATGGAAGCTTAATACTTGCAGATTTTTATTATCAACATCTAGCAAATGGTTTTTCTTGATGCCTTAAAAGTAAAGAAACCCAGATTATAAATACTTCACATTCATTATGCATGTAGTAACGTACAAGTACACAGTAGTAGTAACTGACTGGTAGATGATATACATAATTTAAGCCTCTACAATATGACTACACTCTGTTCACTACTAATGACTTACATGTGTGTGATGTATTGACTGATTACTGATTAGCATGGAAACCGGGGTGACAGATTTATGTTTCAATACTGCACTAAGTAACATTTGATTAACTATAGTACATATACTAGTATAAATTTCATATGTTTATGTGTGATAAATGAATTGTTAGGGGATCCAAAGGCCATAGCTATGTTAATAGTTAAAACAAGCAGGTGACCATTCCATAATTTATGTCAACATTGTCTAGAGTTTATACTAAATAGACAATGTGAGTTGTTGTGCATGTAGTACAACCTTGTTTAACAGTTCTAAAATCTACTACTATGCTACATACATGTAGTGTGTACTCACCAGTCAGAAGTGTGCTATGACTCTCAACAATGTTAGTACATGTACATCTAACTTTCTCTAAGTTTTCCTGTTCTTTTATATTGAACTAGAACCTGGGCAATCTGCCAAAGCTCAGCGCTAGCCACTTGATTATTTAGAAAAGCAGTATTTTATTAATGTGGTGTGTTATTGGATGAATTAGGTGCTGGTATGGGTTGTGATTTACCAGCATGAATTGAACCTTAGTGCATTGGTGGCTATGTTTGCAAATCATTCAACCATCATGAATTTATTTGAAAATTCCTGGTTGCCTTGTGTGTCACTACGATTAAAGGCTGAATATTGGTTTATTTTGAGATTTTGTCAGATGTCAGTGCCATGAAGAAAATAGACCGAAAAACTCTGTCCAACCATGGTGAATCAATGTAATCACTAAAGATTCAATATGTAGATTAACAATTTGATTGGTTACATTCACAGGGCTGCACAGAGTTCTGTGTCTTAGCTCATGTCTATTTTTGCAAATACCAAAGTACATGTAGTACTTACATGATTACACATGTCTGTTTTTGCTGCAGTCAAACAATATTACATTGACCTTGATGTGTTCATTAAGTGAAATTTTACCAACTCTTCGACTTCAACTACTACCTCAGTTATAAGGTAGTAGTTGAAGTAGAAGAGCTGAAGAAGTGTTGAAGGAGTTCTCAAAAGCATGTCTACAAGGCAAGCCTGTTAAGATGTAAAAGAGCATGCAACTCTCTTCTGCTCAGTGTATGATGTCACCTCTGCTATTTGCCAGCTTCGCATCGCACGCAATTTCTTTTTTATTTTTATTTTTCTAAATAGTTACGTAAACAAAAGGCAGCGGCATCAAATAGTGTGCTGTTCCATGTCGCTTATTAAACTTGTAATTCTACCCAACGCTATCTTGTTATAGGGCATATTATACATGTACATAAATACAAGTCATGTATGTGTCTTTTTCCTTTGTAAATCCCACTAGAAGTATCTGCTAGTGTACATGTAAGTGTAGTGTAGTGTGGTGTGGTGTGGTGTGGTGTGGTGTGGTGTGGTGTGGTGTGGTGTGGTGTGGTGAAGAGGTGGAACGAGACTCGAGATTTCTCGAGTCTCGTATCGACTTGTTTTGTCTCGAAAGTCGTCTCGAGATGGCAATTAGTATTCGAGACTGGGAAACTAATAACAGTTAATAATTTTTATTTAATATTTATAATAAATTAATAATTATAATACAATTAATTGCTAATCAGCAATAAATCTATCAAATAGAAAATTATTATTCAAATTATTTAGTAATACTACCTACATGTACATTCCCAGCGCTAATTTCCTAGTAATAGCATTGCAGCTAACTCTGAGCTACTAGTCAATCACGGCAAGTCATACAGAATTACTAACGACTGTCAATCACCACTGCCATAATGCAATGTCATGTCCTTACCAAAAGTTGTCTACTCATGAGCTTATTTCATTAAAGGAAACATAACTCCATACTAATTTGTCAAATTACATTATTATTTTAGTACCCATGTAGTATGTACATGCAATGTAATGTGCATGGAATACATGTGCAATATATTTCACAGCCTCCTGTTCACCTTTTATTGAAATGCATAATGATAAAATACAGAGTTTACAGAGTAGCAAGTGAAACTATTGGAGTTCTAACATGCAAATATATAAAATTCGGCAAACTTTTTAGGAAAATTCCCTTGAATCCTAAAACCCAGTCTCGTCTCGTCTCGAATTTTTTGGAAGTAGTGTCTCGAATCTCGTCTCGAATGCAAAAATGCTGTCTCGTTCCACCTCTAGTGTGGTGTGGTGTGGTGTGGTGTGGTGTGGTGTGGTGTGGTGTGGAGTGTCCTGTCAGTAAATACGATATAATAGCATAGAGAGAACATAAATCCTGTCAGTAGATGTAATATAATAATGTAGAGAGAACATAAATCCTGTCAGTAGATGACGTAATATGATAATTTTGAGAGAGTATAACTCCTGTCAGAAAATGTGACAGGATGGTTATGGTATAGAGAGAGTATAACTCCTGCCAGTCAATGTAGTATACAGTGTGTATCATATGCTATCTGAACATTGTGGTTATCAAGGTAGTTGATCACCAGTCATACATGTAACATGACTAAATGATTTGAAGGAAACATTGATCTAAATAAGTACATGAACATAATTGCATGTACATGCATATTGTACCCTCTTAGCTAGGTACATGTAATTAAATAATCCCTTCATTTCTGTAGGTTCAACTGATTGTTGGAATTTAGCTTTTGCTTCAACAATGACTCTTATACAAGTAATGTAGCTAACCATTGTCAAGAGTAAATTCTTGACTTTAAACAGTTTTCACATTGTCCCTTTTGCTTCTATTTGTCTTCTCAACTAGATGCAAATATTGTGATTGTCAAGTGATGCATACATTGTATATACAATAGTAAGTACCACACAGAATATTTAAATACATGCATAATTATGTGTGTGTAAGTCATCAGCGTGTGCTCCATCTACACACAACTGGTAAAAAGTGAAGTATTGTTGTATTGTATAGCTACGTAGGTTGCAAGCCATAATTATTCAATATTACATGTATTTTAATACCTTCGCTGTACATGTGCAATAACTATATTACATTAAGATGCAATGTATCTGTTCTGGTTGAAGGTTGATACTCACACATGTGCAATCCTTGAAGAGGGAACACGTCTCAAGTGATACAGACAGAAGAGAAAGACGTGATCTGATTAGAACACCTAAACTATGGCTCTCAGATCATCCAACTTTATCACTATTCAGTACCCAGAATGTTTGTCTTTGTTGGTGAGTAGGATTATCATAGTACATGGGTCATGTCATGTCAAAACTACATGTATAAGGGGAATTAAAAATTCTCTGTACTAAAACGTTAACAGATTATGATTGCTGGTTAGTAAAATCCTGTAATGTGACACACGAGTACATGATGATAGTACGGGTGTTGAAAGGGTCTGCTAGACCTGCTTCCAGTTACATAAAGACAGAGCAGTGATTGTATGGTAGATTATTGACTATGTCGTGTGTACAACCCATAGGTTCCCAGTTGTTGCTTGCATAGACTTGTATTCATGAGTGCGATCTATGCTAGTTCAGGCACTTTGGGCTTCCAGGTCTAATGGGACCGGAAAGACAACTCCAGGTGCTTCTTATAGTAGATGTGTCTTTATTGAAGTCCAAGCAACAACTGGCTTACAATGTAAAAAGCAATCGCTTATATAGCATTGCATTTCCGGTAAAAGTTCCGGTGACAAAATTGCGCAATAAAAACAAGCATTGCAAAGTCATACAAAAGGTACAATAGACACTCATCCACAAGAAAGTATGTATAAAGATGTAGATCTACAAGGTTCATGTATCTATACACAAATAATATGATTGCAACTATGTATTTAGGAGGCTCTCAGCCCTATAAAATCAAGCACGCAGGTAAGGTTTACAAAAAATGTTGAGTAAGTTGCAACCAATAAAAGGTGAATGCATAACAAGATAATTCGAGGGAAAGTACATGTACAGTATAAGCGTGAGTATGCAATGCACCGCAGGTATAGTAAACAGGAAGTAATTAGCACTGTCTTGTAAGTGTCTGTTCAATATGGATTGAGGCTGTAATGTCAGATAGATACATATGCAGGAGTGTCCGTCTCACCACCATGGTATCTTCCATAAAATTCTAATCCCCTAGCGCCCCTATTTTCAACTGTCATACTGTAGTGTCTGTGAGCACACTAGTACGATGGTACGGGTTTGGGAAGTGCGTATGAGTGGTGCTAGGCCTTCCTGATCACATAATGGGCAAACAGTACTTGTAGTTATGGTATTTATTCAGTGCGGCCCATAGGTCTCGAGTCAATGCTTAGATCAATCTTAGTAGAAATTTCGGGCTTCAAGGTCCAATAGGACAAAGAGCTGGAACTAGCTTAACTATGAAAGAAGACCCTGTGTACATGCCCAAGCATCAACTGAATCAGTAATGAAAAATTATATACTATTGCGTTTCCGGTAAAAGTTTCCAGAAAAAGATGACGTAGCATTGTCCGAACGAGGTCCGACCTCTTTAAGGCCGGTCTTTTGCAAAAGATGCTTAAAATGATGTATGTCATACTTGTTATAATAAATTGATTGCAACTACAGTGTAATTCTGAGACCTCAGCCCCATAACATAGGTATAAAAGGCAAGTTATACATAGATTATTAAGTAAGTTACAACCAGTTTTACACCGTATACCATTAGTAACGTTATCAGTCATTGCACGATACAGGTACAAATAGATAATTACACAGTTGAATTACTGTAATGTTAATGTGTGTGGCTCAAGGCGGCTATTGTCTATTTGAATGTCCCCCGATACCACAATAAACAGTCAGCTTGGGGACTATTTCCCAGTTACTGGTGTTGACATGCACATGTACATGTAGTCCTGGCAGGTCATAGCTTTTCAAATTCAACTGTTATAGCTCAATTCAGTGCAATAACAACAGTGGGTCAAGGTGAGCATTATTTGCTTCCAGGAAAACCTGACCTAGTAAAATAGGTTTAGTGCTCTAAACAAAAGTGACAGCTTTCACTTTAAACACACTTCTATTTGGTTTCATTAAGATCCAAGTACTTCCTTAAATTTGTGTAATTTTGCTTCAAATCATTCTTGGGTGTCAGTGATGGAGCTATTGTCCATCTTCTCAAGCATTTCAAGCTGTGGTTGCAGCCTCGACTGCTTGCGCACAATAAAATAGACCACACTTCTCGACGCGACCACTCTCTGTGAGAAAGGCCCAGATGGCATGGCCTTATTGGCAGGGATTGAGGAGTTACCTTGAAGCCATGCTGGCTTGCATAGCTTCAAGGACCTTTATATGGGGCACAGGAGCAGTTGTGACTGGGCGCTCTTCCCAGCACCACTGTGACCGGGATTCGAACCTGGAACCTTCAGCTGGAACCTTCAGCATGAAGGTTCAGCATCCTAACCACTCAGCTACAGCTGCTCACAATCTTGATACTGCAGTAAAACTTGCTTAATTCAAACCACAAGGGACCGTCATAATTGGTTTAAATTAGGCCTGAGTTTGAATTGTAAGATCACTTCATTTTGTGTAATGACTTGGATGCATAGTTGACAAATAATACTATAAACGTATAGTAGCACATAAATGTGCATGCATGTATTAACTTTCATTTGTTTCAACTGTGAATACAATGGAGGATAGACAAGTTTCAATATGACAGCTTCCTATTTAATAGAACTTTATGCAATGTTTATTAGTTTAGTACAAACAAAACTGCAACACTGCAGATGGCCAACAAGCTGTGCATCACAATACCCAATTGAAAATGTGTTTAATAATATTAAATATATATTCTCAGGCAGATGATATAATTATGTATTAGGGGTACAAATTAATGTAAAATTTTATAGTCACCAATATTGGTAATTTATAGTCAATGGACGACCTATTCTCAATCGAGTTTGCCTTCAAAAGTATTTATCGACTTGCTGTAAGTTTTAATTTTCATCATTTTGATAGCAATAATGATAATAAAGGTTAACTATTTATACTCTTTGGATATTAATCACAATCTATGTAATGTTGAGCTCATTATGCATGATGTCGGCAATTCAAGACTGTAAATGGGATCATTTTGTAAGAAACTTGACTCAATAGAAAAGCTGTCCAAGGTAGCCAGCATTGTATCTCTTTTAGTTGTCTAACCGTAATTGTTCACATCAGTAATGTTCCTTTAGCGGAAATGGTGTGACTCGGAAGGTGATGAACTTATTATTGAAAAATATCTAGAAAAATTTGACAACTCTCTTCGACCAGAATACGCTAACAAGATAGACTTAGGTATGCCAAAATACTTTATATTGGTGACAATAATATGGATCCAGAAATTTAGATCTTGATTGGGAGCTAGTGCGGCCTCTTGAACTGATGTATCGAGAAATTTATACACCATTGATCTTTTAAAACCTCAAACTCCGGGCACTTCTGATTAAAAAATATAAACAACTGTCTGCAAAATGTTATTCTTTCTCCAGATGACCATCTATTATATGTGTAATAAGTAATAAAGTCTCAAACGGTGTGCTGTCTCAGGCAGATTATCAATCTTGTAGTAAAAACCCAATAATATCTTGTTGCAAGCTCTGTACATGTATGTGTATGTCTATTTTTGAAATCATGCAAGAGGCATCAAGTGCTAGTGCATAATGTGCATGTAGTAGTTAGTCAGCAGGTTGTTAGAATAATTCTGCAGATTACACTCCACCCTTGATCTGAATAATTCTAATGTTATGCAAACGTAATATTAACAGTAGCCCATAATAAAATGCTTTTAGATTGGGTAAAGCAACAACAGGCAGGAAAGGAAGAAAAAAGTGAGCTGGGTAATTGTTATCATTATAAATACAAAATTGGAAATTTGTTTATAACCTCAGAAATTCGAAGTTCTTTAGCCAAAGAGTTAAAATGTTGATCATCTTAAAGAGGTTCCTGAAAGAATAAAAAAATGCTGTTTTTTAATAGAGAAGAAAAAGACGAAGAAAGAGAAACTGAAACTAATTCTGAAGGCTGTGGTGGGTAGAGGGGAGAAATGTTCAAGTTCTATAACTTTAATTTCAGGGTTTTGTGTTATTAGAATTCTTTGCGATTGTACCTACACCACAACGCTCAAGGCAACATTGTAGCTCTAGTCCAGAGAAACTTTGTGGTTTTACAGATAAGTTCAAAGATAGAAAAGAGAAGAAGAAACATGAGGCTGTAATCTGGCAGGAATATAAAGAACTGTGTAAGTACTAACTGTGAGTGTCTAGACTAGAGTTGACTGAACAGCACGGAGTGGTGCTGCAAGAGAGCATGTGACTCGGCTAAACTATTGTGTGTTTGTGAAGAGATGTTACATACAATATAACACACAGTATAAGAACATGATTGGCATGACTGCTATAACAGAACTATTTAACTTATGACTCCATACTTTGTAGCGAGAAAAAAGAAGCACAAGCTAAAAAGGAAAGCAGGACCACTAGAAGAATATAACAGATGGGGTAAATATGACTACTATTACACTACTACTATCTGATTATTAAATCGGTAGCGAGTCAACATTCCTTAAACTATTGTACACTTATAGTCATAGAATCCTGCCATCAGTGATGGCTTGTCTGTCATCAGAGAAAGCACACAATCCACAAATTTGCGACTGTTCAAAAAGGACAGTTAAACCAGGATGTTTGGAAGCTGGACAGTTCAACACCGCACAGTTCGAAACTCCTAACCACAAACCCCAACCACCAGATTTCAACTAATTTTTATTTTTATTATTATTTCTATTATTTAACTAATTAAATTAGTTATTTAAAATTAATTATCTGTCAGTTTTGTCTCTCTAAATGTAATCTGAACAGTTTTGAAATGTCCTGTTTCCAACTGTCTGTTTCAAAGTTTCCCTTTACCACATTTCACATACTCGCCAGTTACAACATTTACATTGATGTTTCTGTTTGATTACACACACTGTAAAATTTAGGTTGTGAGTAGCAAATCAACATAGCGAACAACTTTAGTTAAGCGATATATGAACAATGTTCACTTATACATAATGATTGTAGTAAAACTAAAACAGGCCATCACTTAATGGAAACTGGCCTCCTTTCACTTTGTTATAAAATCAATATAGTTATTAATTTCAATACAGCATGGTAGCATTTACATAGTAAATACCGCAGTTGTAGTAGTTTTTATACACAGAGCACATAGTATTAATTTTCAGGCAATAATTTCATATATCTATAACTTTCTAGGTGACCATATCCTCCTATCGGCCAGTGAATGGGAGTGCAGTATAGCTCCTCCTATTAAAACTGACGCAAATGTGACAGAGCAGAATAAAACATTTTCCTGTGGCAGCAGACAACCTAGAAACAAGCCAGGACAAAAGAGTAAGTCAGCTAAATCTTCTAAATGTAGCAAGTCAAAAATGGCATGAATTATTTCGTGGTATTTTCCAAATGTGCACGCTAATATTACCGTTTTGTTATCTAGTTAATGTTTTGCTTGCAGTCAGCTCAAAATGTTGTTAGATTAATGTATATAGGCATCACTCTTCATCATCATATGTTAATTCTGTATATATTTTAATGCATAATATCTTTAACATGATGTATAGTAGCATTGTAAAGGTTTCTCAGAAAAAAGGCAAACCGAAAAAAGCTGTAGCTGCACTGCCAAGGTGTCAGCCACTGTTTCACCTGAATCCTCACCAGAGACACCAGTGTTGGAAATGGCTGTAACACCATCAACAGATGACAACCAGCACAGCACAGCACAACCGAAAGTGAGTTGTAATTTTCTTATGGTCAACATGGTTTCATAGTTCAATTATTGTATTGCAGATAATTTTGCCGATGACTGTGCAGTAAGAAGAGTTTAGTAACTAAAGTAAGTTGAGTGTAGTCTGTTTGTCTGTCACCAACCAGTCACTGACTGCATTTCCCAAACGGTATTAGTGTTTAACAATTTTCTTATATACAGTACAAATCATGTAGATGTATAAAGAGATTGTAGAAGAAATGGCCAAATGTGGTTTTGTCGTAACTGCAGTAGCTTGCAGAAGAAAATATAATAAGGTATCGGGTCAATACAAGACGGTCAAGGGCCACAACTCAAAGTCAGGTAGTCAATTGCCTCATATTTTTTAATGGAGACCACAAGTAAAGGCAAATGATGTTTGATATATAGCCTACCATGAACCCTGCACTTACATAGCATTATAAGCATTTTAGCCAAATACAGGATGTGCTTCCAATTCTATTCAACAAAGTTGTGGGTGATAAGAATGAGATAGATGTGCTAACCAGAGACTCCGCTGTGTCGATAAGGTGCCCATTGCTTATTCATAGCTCATCCCCTTGAATATGTGCACATGACATACATGTATATTAGTTGAATATTATTATACATAGGGACACCTACTAGCAAAAGTCGTCGAAAAAAGACCAAGGGGCAATGTATTAGAAAGCTGTGAAGAAAGTAAAGCTAACGTGTTGGAGAGGATGTTACAAATTAAAGAACAGTGGGAGCTTGAGAAGAAGATTACGCTTGAAAGGTGGGAGATAGAGAAGAGAAAACTGCTCAAGGCGCTTGGAAGCTAGTGGTGAACTGTATTATATAAAAGTTTGATTTTTTTGATTGTTTTGAAAGCAATCAAGTTAACATTAATATGGAATTCACCCAACAAAATAAAATATATTTGTCGATGCAGCAGATTGTCTAATATCACACTGATATTAAACTAAAACTTAGCACAATATCCAATAACGTTTATCATCAGCTGATGAGCAGTTGTTAATATCACATTGTAAAATAGTATGGTTCACGTGTATAGCACAGCTCGGAATCACATTTCAAAATAAAGTTGTGTAAAATAATGCAGGGTTCAATAATTAGCTCTGCTCTATGACTGTACAGATGTGGCGTAAATCTTTTTACGTCTACGCCATTCAAGGGCTGAAAGAATCATAATTGGGAAGACATGCAATTATGCTAGTTATAAACATAAGGGTATACATCATTTATTTGGCTTTATCAGTGCTTCAATAATATTGGGAAATCCCTTTCTTTAATAATTTACAGGTAAAATCTTTAAAGTTCAGCATCAACTGTAGGAAAGCCTTTGTTTAGCTACATGTATGTCGACTAATTTGATTCAATTCAAGTAAAACTTCAACATGCAAGCAGGTTACATATGTATTGAAATTTAATAGACTATTTTATATCTCTAATTATACATATTGGGCTACTGTAGTAAAACTATGACAGGTGCATTGCTACGTAGTGCGCCTGGCCATATTTTATGGCAGAGGTGTGATTGTAGTGTTGCGCACGTTGACAATTGGCTTTACCCCGGTTGCAGCGTGATTATTTGATGGCAACTTTTCCTCTGCTGGACAGGTTGTTTTGTATTCTTGGCTGATGCCCTAGAAAGATTTTGATTTGTTCCACTAACCCTGTGTATTTTGAAGGAAGCAAATGGGTGTGTTAGCATTTTCTCTTTTTATCTGACATTATTATATGTAGTAATCCATCTCTTTTTGTTTGAGTATATATATGTTTGTTATTGTTTTTAGTCTTGACAAGGTCATAGTGCAATAAAATCGATTAGATACAAGTGAAGATGCACACTATCAACATCATCTATAATATACAGTTTACTATAGTTACCATACCAGAAAATAAGAGAAGTCATTAATTTAGTAATCTCTTGTTCACAATTGACTAACAGCATTTCTTACTACAATGTGAGCTTAAAATGTATATCGACATTTGCAAAATAAGCCAGAAGCCCACAGATTATAAAAACTCTGCATATTTTAAATTTTAATTATCACTTCTGTAGATTGCCATTATTTTACAGGGGCGTATTTTAAGGGGTGGCAGGGAGGCACTGCCACCCCTGTTGCCAAAATAAAGTGGCCTAAAAACACTACTTTTGAAAATTCAGCACTTTTTCCCCTAATATTTGCTTCATTTCCGGTTTGCGACCGAAGCGTTATCACTCTAGTTATAACTCTATGGCGTTATCACTTAACTTATAACTCTATGGTGTTGCTGCGCAACAATAACCAGTAATCCTGGAATAATGACTACATTGCAAGTGGTACACAAAGGGGCCCATAAAACTGTGTACTCTGCTAAAAGGCTCTATGGCTATGCCAAGGTTAATAACTTGCGGTCTTGTGAATGAATGAATAAATTATTTTTATGGATAGTTATTTATACCAAGGAAAAAATAATGAGTGCAAAAGTAAAAGTAGTGAACAGTTGAATCAGTTGAATCAATTTTTAAGTCACTGCTATCCATGAGGTTGTTCCTTTCTTGTCACTGACTACGAGCAGATGCATGAAATTTAATTCCAATATTATTTTGGCTTCTTTCAAAAATAAATATTTGTAATTTATTCTTTTAATATAATTAAAAGTTTTTGCATTCATTTTATTTATTCATTCCAGCTATTGCCACTCCACTGACAGTTACCACTCTACTGCTACAATCACTACTAACATCTAAATATGTATTGTAAAGAAAAACCACTAATTTAAAAATAAAATAATATAACAATAATTAAATATTTTAATTTAAAATTTTAAATTCATGTAATAATTCCACTATTAATATCATCTTAGCTTTAACAGGCTACTACACTTTTCTTACAAAGATACATTATTTATTTTAAATGCAATTTATTTTAAATAATTAATTTATAATGACAATAGTTGTTGATCAGCTATTAAAAGTTGAAAATTTTAATTTATAAAATACACTTGCGCCTATAGACTCTTTGTAAAAAGATACAATCATGCAGTATTGTAGTTATTATAAAATTCTACTAGCTAGTAATAGTACTGTAACACCTTCACTCCTGTTGCAAGTAGTTGTTAGTTACTGTATTTTTAAGCAGAAATAGTAATGTAGTGATGCTAGAACTAGCATGCTGGTATGTCTAATTTTTGCACTTCAGACAGTGAGATTTAAAAATTTTCCGCTGCGCGTGCACTTGCACCCGCACCCCCCTCCCACCCAACTTTCTGCCTTCCCACTTAATATTTCTAACCTACGCCCCTGTTTTATGAATGAAGTGCATTGTTTTTGATAGCTGCTTCATAGCTGCAACACGAGCTTCCCAAATAGTATGCGTGGAATTATCTTTTCTTTTTAAACTGTCAATAGTTTTTCATTATAGATAATCTTGGAAAGATCTGGACAGAAACATAGCACTCTGATTCAACTAAAGAACTCCAACCAAGCTGAAGGATTCATGAGAATCAGAGCTAACATGGATGGTAGAAAGGCTGTACATAGAGGGCAACAGAGAGCATGGTCCCACCGATGTCATGCCAATGAAGGTGCCATGTGGGTTCTCGAATGTTGGAACTCACTCTATGCCAACATATCACACCCAACCACTCACCATTTCTGGTATATAATTCATATTACTTTTGCACTAAATATTCATACAAGTCTTTTGACTAAATAAATGACTCCTGAGACGTGCAATTTTTACAAATAAAATATTAAGCATTTTCATCCTCTTCTATTATTAGGACAGTGTCTAGCACCCAAAAACCAGAAAATAGAAAAACTACGAACCTTCATAGCAACGCGAAGAGAAGGGCAGTCCGATGAGAAGGCAAAGTGAATAAAAATTTCAGTATGTATGGATCATAATGACATAATAGAGTAAATAATATCAACAACAGCAGACAATACATTCAATACTGTACATATCATTCCATAAAATATTGCAACATCCTGCGATGTAATTGCAGGTTTAGATTATGGCCACAACTGTGCTCGGTTGGAGGAAGATTTATCACCAGAGCTACTAGGTGCCGCCTTAGCACAATTTTATGAAAAGTTGCCACCCCAACTGAACAACACATGACAAAACTCTGTAGAATGGCCTAATGAACGAAAGGACCCGCTGAAAACATCCAACTTTGGAAAATTTACAAAGAGAAGAGTGAATATGTCTATTTTATCTATATTAATTACATGCATTTATATTACTTTACAAGACCCCCGAATCATATCCATAAACTCACATTGTAGAAGAATGATCTTTCCAATCTCATAAAGATGATACTCTCTAGAAATGACGTGACTAACCATGGCCACGAGATGGAAATGAAGTTGAATTTGGCCATAACTGTATGATGCAGCCAGAAAAAGAAGTTGCTAAAAGTGGACCATTCTGGGTTAATTGCCTATCTCCAGCATAAGTCTCTAGCTACCCCCCCCCCCCCCTCCAATGGAACTGGGTACATGAGCGATTACAAATCTTTGATGGAATTATGAAGCCCCGTACCATTCATATAAAGGCAAGAAAACAATGCAAGGAACAATTTTAGATCTTGAAATTTTCTACGCTAGAAAAATGAGCAAATTCACTCTAAAAAGACACATGAGTATTTCTACAAGATCCAGGTAACAAGGTAAAAAGAAATGCAAGTTGCCAGAAATGAAGATATGACAACTCCGACCCTTTGACATCCATAACTAACAATGACCTTTGGTTGGTACATGTTTAATGATGAAGTTATAGAGCCGCGAACATTCTCATGGGAAGAAAATCGTAAAGGTAAATATGCATAGGAAAACCCTAGCTAGCCCTGAAACCGATCACTGTATGCATTCGGCTAGAGCAGTGATGTGCTCCACTAGGCTTAACCTGTAATAACGCATATGTACAATGTGCATGTATACACAAAATATGACTATTATTGGGAACTATCTACTGAGAAGGGTAGATCTGAGTTATTTTTCAATTGTGCAATAATAATATTTTTAGTATTTCTTGAAGCGCAATTACAACCAGTCCAAGGCTAATTAAGCCTTAGCATAGCTTTGACTGATATATGACTTGAATATTTCAACACCTGATTTATTGTAAAAGTTATTTCATATATTATTTATTATGCACTGAAAGATGAACATAAAGTAAAGCATACAACTTGCAAAAAATAATTTTTGGCAATTTTGCTTAGAAAAACAGATGTTAGACGACATCATGGTGCGGACCAGTTGCAAACAGCAAAAGGTGCTACCACTCCCAATGATGTGCCTTCCAACTGAAGAGAAAACAATCATTGGCAGAGTATTATAATGCCCCCTGCGAGGGCGGAAAAAGACGGCTGTTGGAGAAAGTAAAAATAACTTTGCAAAAATTTTGTTAATACAAAAAAGGTGCCAGTGCTGGTCTTAAAAAAATTCACAAAAAGGGCTCTAGAGCTTAAGTACTTTGGGCCAGGGAAAAAACAATGGTTGACCTATTCCAGAAGTCATAGCAGTAAAGGCCATACTGCAAAACTCTTAAGGAGATGATGACTGCTTCTCTGGATGGCAAGAAGTCTTTACAGAAATCAAGAGAAGGTCCATGAATGGCCCCCCTCCAGTTCACAATTAGTCCTCCAAAAGTGACCACCTCCTTTCCAGATAGATTCTTGGCAAAGTCAACCACTCCTGGCACTGCGTACTTCCTGACCTTGTTTCTAGCAGGGACGGCGAGATCCACGTTGTCAGAGACGATGGCGACATCCAACACCCGTACGGAATCTTGTTCCGGGTGCCAGATGACAAGGTCGGGTTTAAGCAACCCTTCCCGCGTCCTGACATGTGGCTCGACCGCCACCTGAAAACCCAGCTTCTGAGCTTGCCGTCTGACAAACTCCACAACCATGTTGTGTCGGTGGATACGAGGCCCATGTGTCCTTGGACACACCTGCAAGATGTGCTGCAGGGTATGGGGCAGATTAACACAGGCCAGGCAAAAGATGGAGACACTTCGGTTCATCCTGTGCTTCACCTGCCCCGTTATGAGGAGGTTAAATCTGAGATGAAGGATTCTCAGAAAATCCCTCCCCGATAACAGCCTAGTAGGCTCCCGTACCCACCTATGAGCCCGAGGAACCTCAGAATGATGTTTCAGACCTGACCCATCAACAAGCTCATGCAGCCTCTCTCTCCAAAAGCCAGCTTCCGCTGACTTAGTACCAACCGTGGTGCCCCTAATGACAGGGGAGACCACCTCACCACAGAGAGCTACACAAGCCGCCAATGGGTCGTCATAACTTACGAGTCTGCACATCCTCTGATGTCTGATCCTGGGAATCAAGGTCTGAAAAGCAGGAACTCCTAAGCCACCATCACTTACCGCTGCATAAAGAAATGCAGTGGGGCAATGGGGCCTCTTCATTTTCAGCCAGCCCTTGACCACGGATCTTACAGTGTAGTCAAGAGCCTTAAGGGCTTTCTGTGAAGGAAGGAGTAAAACAAGCTGATGGAAGAGCTTGAGCAGAATAAAAGTTCTCAACAAAAATAGTCTCTGCTGGGGCTTAAGCGGGGCACGAGAGGCCCTACTTAGCCAAAGCTCCAGCTTAGCCCGAGGGCTTGCTGGACAAAGGCGTGCACCGATTGGTGCACCCAGATACTTGTAACTGTCGTTTATCCCAATAGCCGAAATAAACGAAGAATCGATCTTAACAATACCACGTGGCTCACAGATCCACTTATTTTTCCTAGCAGAGATATTGAGAGAAGCACTCTTCTGCGGGTTGGCCTCAAAACCAGAGTTCCCGAGAGAAGACAAAAGAAAATCGCAGTTCATCTGGAGTCCATGAACTGACTCAGCAAAAAGGACGATGTCATCCGCAAAAGCGGCAAAAGACACTGGATCCGAGTCTTCATTCAAGTGAAATCCGACTCGGGGGTCCAGTTGGGAGGTCGACATGTCAATCACAGCGTTGAACAGATGCACTGAAAGAGGGTCACCCTGCTTGATGCCACGTCTAGATATAATCTTTCTCGACAGGCGGGTGCCCAGAGCCAAACGCGTACTGCTCATAGAATAGAATCTAGAACAGTAGCCAACCAGATGCTCTGGGACGCCCAGCCTGCGGCAGGCCGCCCACAGCGCATCATGTCCAACACTGTCAAAAGCCTTACGCATATCCAAAAAACAAACTTTCAAATTCCTGGTCTTGGCCTTCGATTTCTCCAGACATCTCTGGAGGAGCATGGAGTTAAAAAACAAACCATCTCTTCTCCTAAAACCTTTCTGACGCCTGGAGATAGGCAAAAGCGCCTCAAACCTTGAACCAAGAACGCAGTGAAACAAACGACAAAAAACAGAACCGACCGAAATAGGTCTGAACTCTGCCGGATCTCTGGTCCCTGGAACCTTGGGGATAAGCGTAGTTCGAGCCTCGCAGATTCTTGATGGTACCATACCACACCAAAGCCAGAGGTTGAGAAAGGAGGTCAAATCGGCAGAGGGAACTTTTTTCAATCTTCGCCAGGTCCAGCCATCTGGGCCTGGTGCCCCTTTATTCTTGACCTTCAGAACTGCAGCGACTTCATCCTCAGAGATGGGGTCCATCAATCCATTGATGGTCTCGTTAGGAGTGAAAGAGGGAGAGGAAAACGAAGGAGATGGACGCTCCAGCAAGTTGGTCCAATAATCTTCAGCTCCTTCGGGCAGGTCGTGACTGGCAATTCCAAAGCTACCATCAAGGATAGAGTCCGTCAAGCGTCCAGGGTCGTCCTTGAACATCTTCTGGGCTTGGCGATACTTCATCCTTCTTTTCTCTCTGGAATTCCTTGGCTCATTCCTGTTGTTATCCGTCCTTCTGCCCTTGGGTAGCTGAAGTGCTGGGAACCTCTGGTCGAATGTCTCGTCCACAAAGTCCTGGGTCTTGACAACTTCACGCTGCAATCCTGAGTCAAAAGAAAAAAGTTTATCAATGTCTATAGCATGCAAGATGTTATCATGCAAAAAAGAAGAAGAAAAAGAAGAAGAGGAATCACCACGAGAAGAAGTAGAGGGCTGAGGGGTCCTTGCACGGTTACTTTCCAACTCAAGAATTTCCTTATATAAAGGATTCTTGTTCCTGACACCCTTGATTGATTCAATAGAGAACTCGGGAAAAGATTTCCTGAGCTCGACATTAATAAACCTTACCGCCAAGTTCCTCAACCTCACCTCCACCCTGGCAAGCCGTATCATCATTTCCCCATTCCATCTGACGTGTCTGACCTGTCTCTCCGCCTCTTCCTGGTGGTATGGAGTATACTTCAACATCTAGTATCATTGACACAGCCAAGAGGTCTCCTGCAAATGTGCCAGCTGCACCAGATAAACAAAGAATGAGAAGCTTGAGATCAATGCCTTCCATCAGAAAATTTACCAACATACAATTGTACATGCAATTACAACTCGTTTATTTCACACTGTAACAAAGGCTACATTTTCTCCATGAACTTACAATGGAACAAATGCACCGTGACTAGAATCATGACAACTATCCAACTAAAACGGTTCATCACAGCACAATTAGAGTAAAACAACTGAAGGCACAAGTTTTGCTCACTTGGGGCTGAAAAGGGTGAACTCTGTGCATCTCTGAAATTAAAGAATACATAAAAAAGATTATACTGGTTGCATATCAATATGTGCAGTGTGCAAAAGAAGAAGACTATGAAAGGTTGACCAAAGATGCACGAGATGCGTACAAGTCGGATGGCACAATAGTGAAAAGCGGACCAATTGTGTGCAGTGTTGATGGGCAGAAGGTGGTCATGCTTTGTAAAGACCATGCTACACGGACGCACAACTTCTCCCAATATCAAAAGTTTAAAAAATGGAAAACGTTGTTAGGCGCTACACAGAAGTTATGTTTTTATTGTATATGAAGTTATGCTCACTTTTGCCATTTATCAGAAGGTACATACCGGTCAATCAAATTACACCGGAAACAGCGATCTGGCTATTTGTTTATTTACATCCTTCAATTGCTTATTATTATCAAAACAAAATGATTTATTAATGCACTAGATTATTGCTAATCAAAAGACATTACTTTTAATATTTGGTAGAATCTCACTGTTTTGTCTCTTTTATTACTATTAGTTTCATGCTATATACTAGAATGAAATATAAAGCAATCATCAGACAAAAGAGACATACATTTGTAATTGACTACTAATGGACAAGGACATGGTTATGGTAGCGATTGTTTGGCTTACTGCTATATACATGTAGCTAAGGAGATTAAGACTAATCTTGGTGTATCAAGTGATTCCATGGTTGAGCATGTGCTTTCTAGAGTGCCTGCACGTAGATATGAGCTCGTTTCGTTTATTTAGTGTGGCCATGCGTGGTTTGCGTAAAATAAAATATTTCTCAGTCACGCATAGGTGGCAATTTTTGGAAGAGTTGTTATAGGCCTGTGCATGAGTTATTATTTTCCACCTGATGTTGAAGTTTAATTGCTGTTCCTTCAGTTCCCAGATGTATTCCACCTGATGTTGAAGTTTAATTGCTGTTCCTTCAGTTCCCAGATGTATTCTAGTATATAGCATGAAACTAATAGTAATAAAAGAGACAAAACAGTGAGATTCTACCAAATATTAATTAGCTCTGTTGTAAACATTGAGCACTTTGCCTGAGATTCAGCAGTGCATAAACAAGTGCATTACTCCATAGACATTACTTTTACTAAAATTGTAAAGCAGAAATTAAAAAAAGAGAAAATATTCGGTTCGTCCAATTAACTGAGGCAGAGATAGCAAGGGGATCTACGCATCTTTGATTCAGGAACTATGAAACCCTGAATATGAAGAAGGAAACAAAAGATATTTTGCGAATGACAACCCAATTTTGATACTGTTTTAAATTTAATTGCACACTTAATAACTAAAACCAATACCACGATGAGGGAATCAATAAAGCCAGACATCAAACTAGCTGTAACTTTCCACCATCTAGCTGAAGGAGCAACATTACAAATTAGGCCGGCTTACCATTTCCAAGAAAATCTATGATCCATGTGAGGCGCTGCTGAACAGATTTCAACTAATCTACCTTAAATCACCTCAAGGTAGTGAAGATTGGCTGAAAATTTCTCAAGGGTAACTTTTAATTAACATTAGTATAGAGTAATAGTTATTTAATTTTTATTAGCTTTTTATCAGATCTCCAACAAAAATAGAATAGATTGATTAACTATCAATTTCAAATGAATTATGCATCTTTGTTTTAATTAAGTCAAACTTAATTGTCATGTTTATCATATTTTAGGTTTTCTCGGTGAAAATTCCCCAATTGCCTTTGGAGTATCAATGGAAAACATATAACCATCCAAAAGCCCAAACATGGCGGCTCAGTATTCCACAACTATAAAGGTAGAGTAAGCATAGGGCTGATGGCAGTCTGTGACTCAGACTACAAACTCTCTATTGTAGACATTGGCCAACTAGGTGGTTTAAGCGATGGGGGTGTGTGGAAGTCATCCGAGTTTGGTGAATCATTAACAAATGGCAAAATTAATCTGCCTAAGCCTAAACTTCTCACAGCAGGTCAAATAGCATCCGGTTTAGCTGTAGATCTTCTTAGACAGCTGTATAAAAAGCACCCAACTGGTTAAAAACACATTGTGTGTCTTTGCTTTATGTTTTTTTGACTGATGTTATATTATTTATTAATTTTAAATACAGTGGAGAGTCAATACCCTATGCATGTGTAGGAGATGAAGCCTTCACTTTAAATCCTTACCTTATGTGACCATTTTTAGGGAGACAGCTTAATGATGATAGCAAAAAAGATCTCCAGCTACAGACTGTTCAGATGTAGAAGAGTGATTCAGAACACCTTTGGTGAATAATCTGGGGTAATGCCTATGGTTGTAGTAATAGTGGGGTGGTAGTAGTAGTGGTAGTTAGTAGCAATATTAGCTGTGATGGTGTTGTAGCAATTTTAGCTGTAGTAGTGTTAGTAGTATAAATTGATAGTAATAGTAGCTCATTACTGTAAATATAATATTGTTATACAAGTATCATGTCACACAGATAGAGGTTACTGTTTCAGCCAGCAATTGCTGAATCTAGTAAAGCTCGACTGCTCATTCAAGCAACTTGTGCACTGGATAACTATTTGCGAACAAATGCAGATCCAGCATAAACGCTGTACGGCTTCTTGGACACTTGTCTACTAATGGTGATATTGCAGATGGGTTTTGGCGAAAATCTACTTTTGAAAATCAGCACAGACCTCAAGTCATTCAAAATTCATCTATTGAAGCTCTTTGTATAAAATAATTTTTTTCAAGGAATGCTTTTTTGATGAAGGTTGTGTGAAATAGTAGATGAATCGAGTTCGCTAATGTTGAATGCAATATAAAAAAAACTTCTATTTTTTTCTGGTTAAAGCTCTATTGTAGTTCAACATGCTGCGAAGTCTGTTGGCGAAACTCATAGTGTAGCGATGACTGTCATCTGTTGGCTTTTCAG
Organism: Bugulina stolonifera; assembly: GCA_935421135.1. NCBI lineage: Eukaryota > Metazoa > Bryozoa > Gymnolaemata > Cheilostomatida > Bugulidae > Bugulina > Bugulina stolonifera. The sequence goes on along the minus strand of OW285190.1, from coordinate 4,102,034 downwards.
TTAGTTGCCTCTCTACTTCGCTTAAACATATACGGGACTTCAAACGGCCCAACGGTGAGCGAAGATGAAGAAACCACAATGACCCAAGCTAGCCAATATTCCAGCAGTAGAGTTTTACCATGGTTTCAAATTATTTTACTTTGAAAAGTAAAAAGACAACAATCTGACAAAGAATAAAAGTGTCTTGATTACTTCAGCAGCATGATTACTTGATTACTTGAGCAGCATGTGTTTAGAACCGCCCTTGAAGAGCTATTCCTCAAGGCTGAATACTAAACATCTATTAATTATACACAGACAAACAGACTTGTGCGTCCTACACTATACTACTTAGATTAGTTTTAACTTCAGGCATTTCTACATGTTAATATATTGTTATCTCTATTGATATTTTGTTAAGTATGGTCCTTATATCAATTGCTACAGAATAAGACGATAATTACAAGCATGCACACATTCTTATTGTACATATCTCAGATTTCTGAATCAATATCTTTTTATTCATAATACTGCAGTCATATACAGCCTGTACATGTTCATTTAATCCAGGCTCTTAAGTCAGAAAAGTCCATCAGTGAACCACAGTGAAAGTTTTGAGAGGTTCTCTATCACCAATTGTATCAGGTCATCAGAATTCTTCAATAATAAAAATGATGTCACCAATTCTATAAATTATGTGGTCGAGTTGACATCGGAGAAGCAGGGAGCTCTTCAAAATCAAATACATGTACATGTACATCTAAAAATAGTATTCAGATGTCTTTAGCAAAGCATAGAAGTCATCCATCAGAAAAGTCAAAACACCTGTAGGTGAGGACAAGCTATCTGAATACTCCACCTGCATAAGCTCACTCTGAAGAAGAGTTTCAGACTTCAGTGATTAAGATCCCACAGATGCCAATAGTGTTCACGTGAGTGATATTGACAGGTTAATAAACACCAAGCAGGTGGAGATGAAGGTACATGTAGAACATAAACACCCAAGAAGTAAACTGTTTTCAACGCTAAAGCAGAAATCTACAAAAGTCTGCCTACATGCGTGTATGTAAACAACACCTGATATAATTTGATTTAGTTTAGAAATAAGATTATAATTGTCTAAACTCTGTTTAATGCATGTACATGTATATTTGAATAAATTATGTATAAACCTGTAGGAGTATATACATGTACATGTATGATTAGGCATATTAATTATTCTGTATTAAAGACACAGTGAAATACATTTTGTACTAATATATATACACCTATGTTTCATGTTGAACAGTCTTGTTATTTATAACAAACATGATTGTACAGTATTATACATGTATTAAATTGATTTATATGTACATCCATGTACAGTGCAATAACACATTTAATGTTTTAATACTGTTTTATGTTTATAGCATAATGCTGTACATGCATCACTATATCCTAATATTTAGTGTTTGTTATTTCTACGATGTTTTATTATGATAGTAAAACTGTGTATTCTTGGGTTTAGCGTGAATCTTCACTGATATCTTTATTTTACCAAGTTTTATTACTCTTATTGGCAAAATGACACCGTCAAGACTGGAAACAAAAAGGAACAACAATAAAACATCATGTATGTTATAACAAAAGAGGTGTTACTATAATTAAACAATGTTAGCTTCTTTTTAGCTTCTTACCTATTAGCTTCCTTTCAATCTTTAAATACATGTTTTACTAGATAGAGATACAAAAATAAACTCAACTGTCTACGCCAAGAGTCAAACACAAACTGTGCAGCAGACGAATCTGCCCACACATCGCGCCGCGCCCTGCGCAAAGTCAAGGGTCAAAGAGCGCAACGGTACAACTGCACTCAGCCAGATGGCCAGGCGCATTGCGTCAAAGAGCACCTGTTATAGTTTTACTACAATTATGTTTGTAAAAAAATATGCCTGCAACTGGCATATTATTGTACATGGATTTCCTTATCAAATTATTTATGTATCATACATGTATATCATAATGTACATGACTGTATGCTTTCATTTTACCTGATGAGTACTTACAAGTACGGAACTATATAGTAGTAAAATGGATTGAATAAACAAACATCATCAATTTCATCTATTTTTATAATATTTTATATTATAGATTACCCACTTATTACTCATAAAACGAAAATATATTTATTATTCAAGTGTACATGTCTGTAACTCTTCTTTATAGTTAGAGGGAGTATTGGAAATACTCATCATAGTGAGGGTATAAAGGCTCGGGCAAGACGCCATGTATTCTGGGAGAAAAAGTTGGTGTTAGTCCACCAGTTGCCCTAATTAATGTTCAGTCAATAACCAAAGCTGATTTTTAATAAATTTATATATTATAAAATTGGTGTCATGTCTTCTAATATTAACCAATCCCAACAGAACAGCGCGCCGTGCATACATTTTGATTGTATGTATGTAGGTGAACAAACAACGCATAGGTGAACAAACAGCGGACTGATTCGCTCTAGGACAAGGCCCTTTATCTTTAGGCCAAAAATACCAATCGGCTTATAATAAATAAGCTGGGTTTTTGAATAGCGTGAATGTTTACTGGTATTGGCATTTATTTCTTATACACCTTGACACTACCAGGACTAAGTGAATACAATAACAATATGATATATCAAAGTTTGTGTTCAAACAAAAACCACGAATACCTACTTGCTGCAAGAGGCAAAATGCAATACAAATTATCACATAACACAAAAAGAGGAATCGTTAAAACATACCTACATGTATTAGCTTCCTTAAAACTACATCTAAGTTCACTAGAACAAACAATAACATACCTAGTGGGTTCACCAAACTCAAGCACAAACTGTGCAGCAGACAAGAAGTTGCCCACCAGTAACATCGCGCCTAGCGCAATGCCAAGAGTGTCAATATGAACAAAGCAAAGCAATTGTACAACAGCTGTATCCTGCTAGAATGTACCCTAGGGGTACATGTACCCCTAAAGCTAGGGTGTATTTTAGTAATCTAGGGGGTACAAAAAAGTTGTCAACTCAACACATTTTTGACAGTGAATTCCCATTACAGACTATCAGTTAGGAATATTATCATTATTTATTAGGGAACTGAACATCGAATGGCTCACTGATGCAAAAGAAGTTGAGCTAAACCAGTGTGAAAGCTATAAAAACACTACAATCGATAAAAGTTATATTACGTAGTTATCATTAAATAATTGATGAATTTTCATACCATACTGCATTTATTTACCTGCTCAGTTTAAGTGACGTATTTTTATAATGTATATATGCAACATTATTTGAATTAAGCCAAAGATACCCTTGATTAAAGACTATTTTACATAGGGGTACATTGTTTCCTACAAGGGGGTACGTTGTTTGCTACATGACTGCTAAGGGGTAGTTAGGCTAAAAAAAGTGGAAGGGAAGATCGGACAACAAATGATGAAACCCTGTCCGACCAAATACGCCCAATTTGGAGGTCCCGACGTTCCGCGATCTATTTTCCCGCCTTAAATGTGTTGAACTTTTTGATGGCTGATAGACTAGTATCGTAGAACCACAGCTTAACTGTTGCGCTCTCTCTAATGATACATCGTCTGTATGAGTAGACTGTCTATTCGATGCCGCTGTTAGCAATATTATCTGATTGGCCGGCGGAACACCAATAGCTAGAGCGGATTTGTGTACAGGGTAGCACAACTCTTTGCTTTATCCGGACGGCGTTTGGAGGCGGGGGATGGACAGTTTTTGGCCTGAGTGTCTGATCTTCCCTTCCACTATCTTTGTATGCGCATGTAATAGAGCTCCTGTTATCATTTTCACTACAGTCTCCTGTCAGAATTAATGTTTTTATATTGTAAAGAGAGTATAGCTCCCGTCAGTATATGTAATATAATAGTATGGAGAGAATATAACTCCTAACAGGCAGATGTAATATGATAGCAATAGAGAGAGTATAACTCCCTGTATAACATAATGGCAGTCAACTTTTGTCAGTAGATACAATGTGTAACTATTCACAGCACAAAAATGAGGTACATATATTCTCTGTCTCGCTCCTACCACTGACTGCATATCAGTTAACAGCTGACCCTCTCTTATCTTTGAGCAGAAATTCTACCTCTTGGTTGCCAAGAAAACTTTGTTAAGGAATGTCTCTACATTGCAACATTTAGATATTCCCGGAGAATGGCCCAGAGAATGGCTTGGTATATTTACACAATTTTATTTGATTTAACAGAAATTGAACATTATTGTAAGTTGTACAAATTATAACTTGTTGTGGAGGTAAGTAAAAACATCAATATAAAATGATAGTGCAAAGACTATACTTGATAATTCAAATAAATAATAATTATATTAATATATCCAGAATCTACGTAAAGTAATTATTATATTTACTACATCCAAATGATATATACATTTACATGTTACTTTAGTAATTACAAAAAAGTCACAAAGATCTCACAAATACTACTCTACACCATCATCATTCAAGTGAATTTTAAATCATAATAATATACAGTATTATAGTCATAGAACCAAGTAGTAGTAACGTACATGTGTACATTATATCAGTTAGACCTAGGTCTACAGAAGGTAAGCCTGTATAATGTTTGTACAAATGTGGAGTTTTGATTATATAAACAACACATATACAAGTCGTCTACGCATATACATGTATAGCAGAGAGCAAAGGCTTTCACACACACCTGGATTATCATAAGACCAATGCACGGGGTTTGAGATTCCTGCTACTCAGCCAGTCCCTGGCCATCTTGGTCAGTGCCCTCTGGTCATCTGTCATACCAATGGTCACCTTACTGAAGCTGTATTGGTCACCCTGATCAGTGAGATATCAAAGTGTGTAGACATAGGTCAGAGAGTTGATGGTATGTTACACTAGGTAAATGTGTTCTACAATACTGCTATACCACATCATGCAACATACAAAGAAATGTGCCTTGTATATTAATGGCATTAAGGTAAGCCAAAAGACATACTTGTATATGACAAGAATACTCTTAAATAGATGAAGTTTGTAACTCCTAGCCAGTTAGTGTAGATGTATATTGCATCACTGTAGGTGTACATGTGTATAGGTGCACATGTGTGTAGGCGTGTAGGTATACATGTGTGTAGCTGTACATGAGTGTAGCTGTACATGTGTGCAAGTATACATGTGTGTAGGTGTACATGTGTGTAATTGTAATGTGTGTAGCTGTTACAGTACATGTGTGTAGGTGTACATGTGTGTAGCTGTTACAGTACATGTGTGTAGGTGTACATGTGTGTAGGTGTACATGTGTGTAGGTGTGTAGCTGTACATGTGTGTAGCTGTACATGTGTGTAGCTGTACATGTGTGTAGCTGTACATGTGTGTACATGTGTGTAGGTGTACATGTGTGAAGGTGTACATGTGTGTAGTTGTACATGTGTGTAAGTGTATACATTCAGGTAGTTAATAGAACTGTAAATTACACTTACTTTGTTGGATATTTCTTCGAAAGGAATCCTCATTGCAGCTTTCCTCTCATTCTAAAATATGAACATAGCATCAATTGACCTACATGGTATTAGCAAAAGGACTGCTAGACAAATTGACTTGGTTAATTACCAATATGAGTATACAGTATACAGTTTAATATATTGGATAGAGTGTTAGTTACAGCTAGGTGTAGTTGTGAATGTAAAAGGGCTATTGGCCTGGGATTTTGCTTGGCCGGACGAAACCATCCCTAGCTCATCGGCACACCTGATTTCTTCGTGCAAAAATGAAGATTTTGCTTTCGGCCCAGGCCGGTGTGTTCGCGACTCTGTGACGGATGTGTCAGAAAATATTTTTGTAAATCGACCTGGGTCTGAAGTTTAGATCGCGAAGACGCCTAGTGAAAGGAAAGATGGATTACTCTGGCCAAAAACTGACCACCTGCCGGTCCAGATTAAGTAAGGAGTTGTGCTACCTTGTGTACAAATGTTTTATTACTATTGGTGTCTAGCAGACTAATCAGAGACACTTCAGAGACACAAATGTTGAACAGCAGATGAATGGCGGGAAAGTTAATTGCGGAACATCAAGATCACCAAATTTGGCGTATTTGGTGGAACAGAGCACTACATGTATCATTATGTGAGCCATCTCTCCCTTCACTGTCTGTGTAACGAGACTATAACTAGACTGTATTGAGAATGGCTTTCTTACCTTCACCATTAGAGAGTTGTCAGCTGACGAGTTGAGTGGAGATATAATGATGGATGGAGGGGTAAATATCACAGAAGCTTCATTCAATGCTTTACTCTACAAACAAGTCAACCAATAAAAAGATGAACTATATTCTGCATATGACAATAACATATTACTGTGGAACCCTATATACATGTAGGTTACACTTACACGACATACTTACGGGGATGTAGTACACTGTATGCACAAGGGTTAAAGGAGTGCAGTATACTATACTTACAGGGGTACAGGGTGTAGTATACTATACTTACAGGGGTATCGTTGTCTATCCCCGGATTGCTAGGGGTGTAGTATACTATACTTACAGGGGTATCGTTGTCTATCCCAGGACTGCTTGGGGTGGTCATATTGAACGAGAGACACTTGACGTTGCTACTCTTAGTGCAGCTGGCCAGTCTCCTCTCTAGGCTAGGCTGTACTTTCCTCTTCACAGCTGGTAGTAGAGATCCAAACCTTGCCGGGAGGTTAGTGTGAAAGATGGGGTAGCTGGTGTCCGTATCCACAGGCTGTGCTAGTGGTGAGGAATCCTGGGCTATGAGCTCCTGAAGGTCATCGTGTATATTCTCTGGTGTGTGATTCTACAATGCCATATACATGTACTAAATAATATTCAACTTTATAAACAATGCATATCACATGACATTGATGGGTTGAGGTCGTACGCAGCTATAGTAGTGGTTAAAGGGGTTATGACAAACAATTTACGTGCCTGTCCAATGCAGTTTCTCTTATTCAGAACAGTAGAATGTGGTCTGAAAGTTGAGGAGTTACGTTCTCCTGCCCACAATGTATAGCATGACATTCTAGGTGCAACTTAGCTTCTCAGAATTTTAGCGGCACCATTAGAAAGGGATCTAACAAAAATCAATTTCGCAAGATCATAGTACATTGATAACTGGTTACTTTTCCGAGTTTTTAATTTATTTTAAAGGTTTATATTGCATGCAGCAAGTACATAGCATTACATAGCTAAGTCACTAGTTTGCCATGCTTCCTATTTTCCTTCAACGACAGTGTTGCCTTACCCTATGAAGCTGCATTGCCGTTGCCTTTGCACAATTATTCCTACCCATGACGGCATCGTGCAATACATGTCTGTCTACAACCGAGGAGTGAAAACTAGCCCAAACCAAAACAATTTATTGAGTGTGAACGAACCTCCAATTTAACAACTCCACTCTTTTTCTCCAAACTAGCCAGGTGATTCTTGAATGGTGTAGGGGTACGGGGCTGTAACTGCTGTATCACAGCTCTGTTAATCACAGGAGTGCGGAAGTCGGGGTGCCCTTTCAAATCTGCTTTGTCATCCAGACCCATTTCAGCATCACTGATTGGGGTTAGGGGTCTGGCTACGGCACTGCATACAGGGGTGGATGTCAGGGTCTGCAAGGGCTGAAGTTGCCTCCCCATCACAGGGGTTTTCAGGAACTAAAACAGGTCAAAGTGAACTTTAATCTATATATGAATACATTGGACAGGAAAGGAAAGATGGCATCCATAAAGTATATAAACTATGAATGTCAACTGTTAACTGTCCTGTTCATGGAAACTATTGAGATATACAATGGAGATGCAGCAATGGAAGAATCAGTTGTGTAAACAGAAGAGTGTATCACTACCTAAATAATGTACACATGGTATTAAAGGGTAAACGGAAAGTATCTATGAGTTATCTTCTCGTGAGATAGTAATATAATTATTATATTACTAATAATGCTATTTGTATTTAAGATACCAGGCACCTCAACATCAACTCTGTAATGCAATAATTTCTGCTTTTAGTGAAATCGAAAGAATTTAGATGATACTACAATTTGTACTTTTGAACAGCCCTGTACATGTATATCAAGAGTATAATAAACAGCCTACCTGTGGGAAGGGTATTTTATATGCAGTTGATAGAAGAGGTTTATTATCGGGTTGCAAGCAAAAATGGGAGTGTAGATAGATAGTAAATAGCCTACGGGGTGCAAATAATATACATAATGTGTACATACAGTAGGTGATAGAATGTGTACATACAGTAGGTGATAGAATGTGACATATACAGTAGGTGGTAGAATGTGTATATACAGTAGGTGATAGAATGTGTACATACAGTAGGTGATAGAATGTGACATATACAGTAGGTGGTAGAATGTGTATATACAGTAGGTGATAGAATGTGACATATACAATAGGTGACAGAATGTGTATATACAGTAGGTGATAGAATGTGTATATACAGTAGGTGATAGAATGTGACATCTACAGTAGGTGACAGAGTAGATATTTCACCTGAGAAGGAGAGAAAGGTAGATGTTCACTCTTAGACACCCTGAAGAGTTGGGGTGACTCTAATGAACTGTAGCTAAGACTGTCAATCGAGTCATTAGTTAGTCTCCTACACTCCACTGCACTCCCCACTCGGTAACTTGAGTTAGTTACTTGGTTAGTCAAGTCTGAATTCGTATGACTGGAGTCGTGTAAGTCTTTGGTTGAGTAGGGTTTGGATGCAGGACGACTGCGCTTGTGCCTAGACTTGAGAATGGCCGGTTGTTTGAGAGACGGGGAGGTGAGGGGTATCAGCCCTCTTCGGTTCTTCACAGACGACAAGGAATGCCGGTCTATCCTGGCATGGTACTCTAGAAGTAGAAAGAGGACATGATAGATAAGCAATGTTATTGGTAAAGACCCTGCCATGTGCTAGTAATACAATAAAAGTGATCAGCAATATGAACTAATAATTCATTACGCCCTTAACAACAGCTACTGTTGTCCTTGGCAACCACTACCATGTTATACTGGCACACCAAATGCTCAAACAGTATATACATGTAAATCTAGGCTGTATGTTTGTAAACACAAAAAGACTGCTTGTGTGGTTATGAATTTTATTGGCATACTTTGTGGAGTTACCATTCCATGAAACATTTAACCAAATTCTGTAATTTATGGAGAAGACAACTTGAAATAATCTGACTATAGTCAAAACCTTCCTTGGCTGTAAGTTGACAACCAAAGGCCGTGAAACTAAAGCATAGTCATATTATTTCCTGTTAGGGTTGTGTATGTTATACACAATGTTATAATCATAATATCTGCTGTGCCCATATAAGTGTGTACTAAACGTGACATACCAGCTGGGTGAATGTCTTTGGCAGCGGTATACGGAGCCTCGTTCTGAGATACATTTACTTGAGGAGTGAAAGGAGGTGCTACAGGGGTTAAGATGCTGTTATATCCAGAAGTGTTGGCTAGCGTGTGGTTGAAGACAGGGGTGTAACACTGTAAACAGTAACAACATAATATGTTAGTATTATAGTGACATCATCTTGGTCAGGTGACAAGTGAAAATGTTCAACATTTACTAAATTGAGAAACTTACAGAACTTCTCTACTCTATGCCCACAGATGGGTGTGATTTGGAGAAGATAACTATTGGTCTGTTTTTATTTCTACCTCCAGCCTGCAAGAGCGACTCGGCTGAAAGACATAATATACATTATACACTCACACTGGAAGAGTCTGTATCCATATCTGTACTGTTTGCCTCAGCAAACATACTCCTGTACCCAGCGTCCTCCTCACACTTCCTCTTCAGGTACGAGTTCCAGTGGTTCTTTATCGCATTATCTGTCCTACAACAATGTCAAACCTAGCTACAACGTTGTCTGTCTGACAGCAACATCAAACTTAGTTATAGCACTGATTGTTCTACAGCAATGTTAAACCTAATTTTTGTGATTAGCAGTCACCACCATGGCTGCTAGCTGTTGTCTGCTCACAGCTCTATATCAGTACCATAGTACGAACTTACCTGCCAGGAAGGTACTTGGCTATCTCCGCCCACCTGTTGCCATGCTGCTGCTGTAACTGAGCTATGAGAATGTCTTCCTCATCAGTCCATGCTGACTTATTTATGTCTGGATTGAGGTGATTGTGCCACCTGTATCACATCACATCATATACACGCACATGTATAGCACATAGTACTATTATAGTGTATAGTATAGCCTACCATATACGGTAGATAGACATGTATATATAATAGCACACAATACTATTATATAGTAAACATTCTACACTACATTATATTGTACAAGTATCACTAACTATAACCTAATACTACAGGTGTAGGCCTACTATTCAGTGTAGTGTTGTATGTAAGCAAGTGTCTATGTACTATGTAGATATATACACGAACCTCTCCCTGCACTGCTTTCCTGTTCTACCTTTCAGGTGTTTAGCTATCAATGTCCATCTTTTGGCTCCATGTTCTAGTACTAGAGAGTTTACCATATCGTCTTCCTATTTATAGAATATACATTGCATAGTATATAAGGTATACAGTTGCGTCACACAGGCTACAGTACACCACCCCATATGTGTAGGTGTGGGTAAATGACTAACTAAGGCTAACTCTCACCTCCTTAGTCCAAGGTCCTTTCACGATATCAGGGTCAAGGTGATTCTCCCACCTGTTCTGGCACTGACCTGCATTCCTTGATATAAACCTCTCACTGATCTTCCTCCAGTCGATGAGCTCAATGCTGACCCCAGAGACTGCCTTTGACAGCAGTTCGTCCTGTGCACACACATGTATATGTACATGTATACATTGTATAGTGGTACGTGATTCAACATATAGTGCAACAATATTACAGTTGAACTTACGAATATCAATTTGCATATTTTCACTACTATTATAGAGTTAGGTGCAGAAGTGGAGAAATTTGAGATGGCCTTTGTTTGTCGCCAAAACTGAAGCAGGAGAAGTTGTCTTCTCTATATTTTGTTGATAGACCGTCCTTACCCCAACCTCAACCACAACCAAGGAACTAAGGCTATCTAATCTTCTACGCTACTGCACCCAACAGCTATTATATAGGCATATTATAGGTCTATGTAGTACATTGCACGGAAACTAGCTGGGAGACGTAGGCTATGTGATGTACACGTAATTAGCAGAGGGCTGCTAACAACAAAGCATTGCCAACATTCCATATAGAGCTGATATGGCTGTAGCATAAAGACATATCCCTAGATATAGAACAATATTGCAATATGTCTCATGTGTCTTTAACAACTTTGCTAGAACTTACTTCCTCCTTGGTCCAAGCTCGCTTGCCATTAGTCAGTTTAGGCAATGTTGCCGGCAGAGATTGGTCAGCATTGCTAGGTTGAATCTGCAGCTGGTAGACTGTAGGTACAGGTACATATTCCAAGTCAACCAGCATAGCTTGCACTGCATGCTGATTATCAGTTGACGGGCTACAGACACAGTTACACACATGTAGTTACCCCAATGGTAGTCTGACTCAACAATAGCACTGAAATTTAGCCGAAAATATGGGCCTACGTACAGTTTGCTATAATATGGAGATCGAACTTCCCTGATCAGGGACATGCAATAAGTGGTTAATTGACTGTGCTGCCACACCCTGAAAGCTAAATTGGCAATTTGTTCTTGACAACTATTTGCTGTTTTTCTAGATTAGGCCTACGGCTAACTTGGAAGTGCCAGGCCAAGTTAGCCGTACGCCTAATCTAGAAAAACAGCAAATAGTTGTCAAGGACAAATTGCCATTTTTAGCTTTCAGGGTGGGGCAGCACAGTCAACTAGCCAATTATTGCATGTCCCTGATCAGGCCTATTAGCCGACACAGTTTGTAAAACTGCAACCCAAGCCAACTCACAGCAACCCTGTCCCGTGGGTCTGATAACCATGTGTAGGCCTACCACATAAACAAGTCTATTCCTTCATTTCAGTTCTTCGCATACCCACGCCCCACGATCAATTCTTTATTTACTGACAGACCGCTGACTTAGTAGGCCTATATTGCACTAGGCCAAATGAATAGGGCATTGGGTTAAAGATTTTTTTAATTTAAATTTGACTGCAGTTAAAACTTGCAGTCTTCATGACATGATAGGCCCAATCATTGAAACTGTGAGACCAAACGGCTGAATAAGAAATCATCATGTCGGCATGATGAGACGAGCATGTGGTGTTTAGCCTACTACCTGCTTGGGGGTATTACCAAAAGAGATGCTATGCTGTGCAATGCAGTAGTGTAAACTAACTTTGCTATCACTTTGCTACACGATTCTTACTGACCTTGTAAATTGAAGTCTCCTTGCCATCTTTTCTTGATGAAACCAGACTTTCACATTAACATTAAAATCAAGACATCATGCTCTGCTGTTCCTGAAGATATTTTTCCAACCTTTACCTTATGACTGACTAGAAACAATTTCAAGACACAAGACACTACTAATAGGTACTTGTACTACAGACGAGACTTATCGCAAAGTCATAGGATCATAGGATAGTTATAGTAGTCGACTTGACCAGTGGCAGTTACAGATCAGACGTAGAATTCGATCCTCTTCTTGTCTGTCACTAATAGTCACTATGACTAATAAAATCAGTGACTTATCTGAACCAAGTGACTGTCAGTATCTATCTCTGAATCTAATCTCTTCTCTATTTAATTCTTTTCTATGGTTACTGGTAATGGTAGCCTATGTGATTGTGAATGCGAATGCCAATGTCAATCAATCATCAGATCATTCAATAAAAATCAATCCAATGTGAATGTCAACGTGAATGTCTATGACAAACGAAGCACAAAGTATTTTATTGGGGCACTGTAATGAGCTAAAACTTCTAGCGGATGGTAAAAATCTCCTTTGTTTCAGCTGTTTCTTCTGGCTGTTATTTATCATCGATCATTGATGGCATGGACAGTTTCTTCTGTACAAGCTTGCACCTTTGCAAGTTCAATATTTTTACTTGTCAAATAACGCGCTCAACGATCACATGACTGCAACTAAGCTTCCGATTGGATGGACAATATTATTATGAAGAAATAGTGGAGCCGCTACAACATACTCTTAGATTGAGCGGTTCTGCAGCTCCATAGCGAGCAGCTCTCCAGGCCCCTTTACTTATATTCTTTACAGTCATGTTGCCATTGGCTACATAACGCCATTTGGCATTTTTCAACTTGTGGCTGTTATATTCGTTATCAACCCTCCTTTATTATTCTTGAAATTGAGTAATATTCTTTTTTATCCTTTACTAGGTAATGGCTGTAATTGCCCAATAATGAAATACTAGTACTGCAATGTGTACTATCTCAGTCTCAAGCTAGTGGCTATTCTTTTAATCGAATTCCAGTCGAATATTCGATCTATTCAATCAAATCTTAATCTTTTGTTTCTATTTGATCATAACAGTCGAATCACAAGTCCAACGGACAGGGTCTTAAATATCATATTTAAATGGGACTTCTTGTTTCCGAAGTTCATAAAAACTGTTTTACGATAATGATTTTATGAATTTAAACTGGTAGGCTATAGGCAGATGTAGTAAGTTTTAATAATAAAAACGAATAATTATAATAAAACAAAGCTGGATAATTATAATATTATATTATAATTATCCAGCTTTGTTTTATTATAATTATTCGTTTTTAAATTTTCATTAATTAATTGTAATTATTTATTATATTAGTTTAATAACAACTTTTACATGTTCATGTGATGTTACAGCCTATGACTATTAATTGTGATCTGCTTGAATGAAGCAATAGAAAAGGTTATTGCAAGGTGAGCAATTATTTGGGTATGTTCAATTAAAATTTGACTTCCCACTTTGTGTACATTTTGCACTACATGTATATTCTGAGAAGAAAACCTAAACGTTCGGCCTATTTATTGTGTAAACATATAGGCCTACACCAAACTTTGCTGATTTAAAAGTCATCGGCCTATTGCCACTCATAGAAGGTTTTTTCAATCAAGGTGGTCAATGTAAATAATGTAGTGTTGTGTCCTGGGAACGACTGGAGCACAGCTAGGTATATATAGACTATAACCGACAATTAAGTATCAAATAAAGGAATGCCTATATTCCAGTTTATTTTGGTACAGTCGTTATGGCTTTTGTAGGTATGTCTGGCCATTCAGCTAATTAATCACATAAGTAACCTGCAGTTAGCTTATTTTCATACATTGCATGAAAAGTTGGTTGATTCCCAGTTCCCATTGATTTATAAGTTTAAAGTGTAAGCATTTTATTACAATAACAATAAAACATCTAACTACATAGTTCATCAATTGCTCGATATATCTAGGCCTAATATACATTGTATATTGTAGTAATTTTTAGATCATCTGAAAAGCTGTTTGCTTGTCAGTGTTTGAACATGAACTAGATTGTTAAAATTTTTGAATGTTTCTTATATAACTGAGGTGCTGAGATTTACTTTTTCTCTCATAATTTTGATTAGATTTTAGGCTCACTCAGAAATTCTTGAGAGTTTGTGACCTAAACTTTCTCTTATTTGGCTATACGAACTGGGAATTATATTTCAATAAACTCACAAACTGTCACCTTGCATAACCAAATAACCTAAAATTTATGTACCCAAATCTCATGTAATCCAGATTGAGCGCAAAGCAATAATGCAAGAGGTTAAAGAAAAACTAAACTATCAGTACCCCTTCTAAGCTAGACATTGGTTTGGATTTACCCAGATGGTTTTGCATCGACATTATTTTGCACTGTTTACTGAAGTAATAGTCATATCCAAGTAGATTTTAATGGATGTCGCCTGTCGGGTTATTGGCATTAACTATAGTGCTATATCCACATTGTAGAGGTTTCAAATGAGGGAGAGGAACACCAGATAAAAGGACGGTAGGTTGACATATCCAGTGTGTTACTTGATAGTAGTAGAACCGACTGACACGTGCTAATCTAGTGTGTAGTGTTGGCCACTTGCTAGATACCAAACCAAAACCAGTCATGTTACACTGTTGGTTAGTATTCTACTAGCTTCAGTCTGTCCTTCATGAGATATCACTTTCTTTCTTCAAATATTCACTATTTAGTGCCACGTAAAATATTTTAATGTCGTCTATTCTTTTTATGACGTCACTCTTATCTCTAATCTATATAACTGTTGAAATTGATTAACAATATGGCTAAGCAGAGAGAATCTCGTATCTCTTCTGCCGCCTAATTCCCCATCTCGCATTAAATGAAATTAGCACTCATTTGCAATGGTTCAACTCCCATTATCTTACTTTGCATATAGCATTAATCTAATCAATTTTAAATACATGTAGATTTCTAAGCAAAGTTATTTCTACTGCTTTTAGCGTAATGCTTGTACACTGAGCTCTAGAAACGAATGAAACAAGTCATTGATTTTATTTTCATTTTAGTTTAAGCATCAAAGGAGGCAGGATGCTGTCTGAAGGTGACTCCAGTGAGGTCAGGGATTCCCCCATTCCTAAACCACGTCCAAGGTTAAGGCCACTCGACCTTGAGGAGGTTACAGATGATTTGGCAGACACTGAGGTCACTGAAGGTGCTAGCAAGAAAAAGAAAAAATCTTCTCTCACGCGTCTCAAAGACAGAAAACGGAATGCTGTGGCTCCCAGTGAGGTAACGGGTTTGTGTTGTCATTATGAATTGCCCACATACTGTACCTGTATAGCAGGTGAACTTTTTGGGATATTTTGCTGAAATGAATGATCATCCAGCCCTGTTATGTAATATTTTAAGTCGTACGAGTTCTACATGATTGTATTACCAGCATGCAATGTAAACACTGTGGCCATTATATTTTAATGAGGTAATTCATGGCATAACAGTATGTGTCCTGGCAATAGCATCATAGATATATTGACGGCAGTATACAGAGTACAATGTAGTTTATTATATTAATGTACTTGAGATTATCTTGAGAAAGTGCTTTGAGGGGTAAGTAGAGGCTAAGATAGGTTATCAACTTTCTCTCTGACACCTCACATGTTATCGAGTACCTCACATGTTACCGAGTACCTCACATGTTACCGAGTACCTCACATGTTACCGAGTACCTCATATGTTACCGAGTACCTCATATGTTACCGAGTACCTCACATGTTACCGAGTACCTCACATGTTACCGAGTACCTCACATGTTACCGAGTACCTCACATGTTACCAAGTACCTCACATGTTACCGAGTACCTCACATGTTACCGAGTATCTCACATGTTACCGAGTACCTCACATGTTACCGAGTACCTCACATGTTACCGAGTACCTCACATGTTACCGAGTACCTCATATGTTACCGAGTACCTCACATGTTACCAAGTACCTCACATGTTACCGAGTACCTCACATGTTACCGAGTACCTCATATGTTACCGAGTACCTCACATGTTACCGAGTACCTCACATGTTACCGAGTACCTCACATGTTACCGAGTATCTCACATGTTACCGAGTACCTCACATGTTACCGAGTACCTCACATGTTACCAAGTACCTCACATGTTACCGAGTACCTCACATGTTACCGAATACCTCACATGTTACCGAGTACCTCACATGTTACCGAGTACCTCACATGTTACCGAGTACCTCACATGTTACCGAGTACCTCACATGTTACCGAATACCTCACATGTTACCGAGTACCTCACATGTTACCGAGTACCTCATATGTTACCGAGTACCTCACATGTTACCAAGTACCTCACATGTTACCGAGTACCTCACATGTTACCGAGTACCTCATATGTTACCGAGTACCTCACATGTTACCAAGTACCTCATATGTTACCGAGTGCCTCACATGTTACCAAGTACCTCACATGTTACCGAGTACCTCATATGTTACCGAGTACCTCACATGTTACCAAGTACCTCACATGTTACCGAGTACCTCACATGTTACCGAGTACCTCATATGTTACCGAGTACCTCACATGTTACCGAGTACCTCACATGTTACCGAGTATCTCACATGTTACCGAATACCTCACATGTTACCGAGTACCTCACATGTTACCGAGTACCTCACATGTTACCGAGTACCTCACATGTTACCGAGTATCTCACACCTACTTGTTCAGGACACTACCGTCTCTCAGCGGTTACCAGTATTGGATATCAGTGAATTAGATGAACTTCAGGAGCAGGAAGTCAACAGCTCGACATTGAATGATGGAGTAGAACAAGTAGTGGACGCAGAAGACCAAGTTCATACGGAAATACCTGATGCAGGCGAAGTGTCATTTTATACTGAAGGTAAGTCTTGTGACTTTTGCTGGTATATTCTGTTATTTGTTTATTCATACTGTTGTTCATTTGGTAACCTACATGTATTTAATTTACTTCTCTCAATGGCTAGTCACCCAGGTTTGTATCAATGTGAGATAGGGCTATATTAATCTGTTACAACTTGAAATATTTAGCACGCAATATTAATAGTCTGGCATATACTGCAGTTACATGAACAGCTTTATAACATCTCCAGCTGTTATACTTGGTGCAAACATCTAGCTTGCCGCATCTATTTCCATTAGAGAACACTAGCTATGATTAGGTAGCATTTTCTCTATTTCTCTCCCATGATGTCATTTCCTGTATTAGATTCTCCCCCACTAAGTTCTCGCAAGAAAAAGAAAAAAGGGGCGCTAAATAGACTTAAAGATAAGCAGACGAATCTCAACGGCTCCTTGTCCTCCCTTAGATCTGCGGAAATGCCCGATTTGAAAGCGTTAGGGGACATGGACTCTCTTACAGCTCCCCAACCTACAATACTGATTGATGCATCAGAAGCTAAGGCTAGCAGTTCAGTCTCAGGGTATGTGATTAGAGTTAACCAGTAGTTAGTAACTACACACAGAGAAATTAATTGCTTCTGGTCTGCCGTCTGGTTTGTTGCAGTGTTAGTCTGTTTGTTCTCTTTCTATAGGCTAGTACTATTGAGTAGGCCTGCACCGGTGTTGCCACCCCACTGATATTCGGTTTTTGGGGTGGTGGTAATCAAACACCGGTTGACACCGGTTCTCTTGTGCCTGGTCTCATTCGGTGTCAACCGATGCAAAATTTGGATCGATATACCGAACCGCACCGGACCCCTTGATCCTGGTCTCAAGCGGTGTCAACTTTGGTTCGATATACCAGATCGAACTGGTCCAGGAGCTAGTTCGCCTAATAGAGTTGTCCCATCATGACCGTTCAATACAAGGGAACAAAAATCCTCAACACTTTCTTGCAACATGAGTTCATGCCAATCATTGTTTATTTTATTTTCAGATATGGCAGGCAGACAGCGCTTCATTAAAACATAGTATATGTATATTATTTTATTTAAGTGGCTATTGGGCTAATAAAAGTAATCAGTGCTTACTGCTTACTCCTACTCCCAAGATTTTGTATTTGCCCATGTAGTGTAGTGAGTCTTAAGTTGCATTGGGTCTTACTTCACCTATTTTATGTAATTTTAATAAATATATTAAATATAAAAACATGAGGCTGGACACACACCCAACCGACTACATATAATTTATTAGATTTATTACTGATTGTGACCAAATTACAGAAGAAAAACAGCAAACATTGTTTCCACCACACTCGTACCATTGACACAAAAAGATAACAAATTTAAAATTACATGGGCTAACTTCATATCACAAGAGAAAGAAGAAACGCTAGCATAGTTGCATATGATGTAATGATAATGTAGGGAATCTTTCTTGCAAGCTTTCTTGATAGATTGCTGATTTGGTATAATTCAGTGTGTCCACCGATTGAATCTAGCAGATTTGTCTTCAGATGGGATATTACGATGGCTCAGTCCGATGAATTCTACCTACAAAATATTGATTGAACATTAGTATTAGCTTATTTTAAATAAATAAAGAGCTGGTGCTTACCAAAAGCATAACTACACAACGATTTTAAATTAAAAAGCCATAATTAATAATGATTAACTATTATTATAAGCATTGTAGCTATTCTTAGTTACAAGCGAATATAACCAAACTTAAACATTAGTAGTAGATTAATTATAATAGAAATAATTAATCCAATGGTATGTTTAAATTTAATTATATTATTTATAATAATATTAATATAATCCATTATATTCGATCGTATACTACTGTTCTATTTCAGCACACTATTCATGAACAAAGCAATCATATGCAAATGATAGAATATAATATAAATATACCAGAATCTGCTAAGTTACGTAATTATGAATCAATTTAGTATAATTTAATAATAATTACTACCTCCACAACATTGATAATCAATCACAGCCACGACGGCAGTTAATGTTGAAACGGATTAGCGAAGGTATGCAACCTAGTTTGAAGTGAGGTAAACAAGAACACGTGATATAAGACCGCATGAATATTGAATGACTACTGGCATAGCGGTCCGGTTCGATAACATCGAACTACACCGAACCATCGATATATCGTTTGGGCAAGGTGCCGGTGCGATTCGGTGCATAAAAAATTTGCCGATGTGTAACACCGAGGGTTCACGCACCGTTTACATCGTTTGAAACCGAAACACCGTGCAGGCCTACTATTGAGCATTGCACCAGTCTGGTTATATGCATTCTACACATATATATAGCCATTGCTGCCGTATTCTAACTGCAGACTTTCTGAGGATGCCAAAGAGTTAGATCAAACCAATCAAGTTCCAGCATTATCCATTTCTACTGAGGAGATCAGCAATGAAAAGGTGGCTACTAAACCAACCCTACCCTCAGGTATGCTAACTTTCCAGTACTCTAGATCCACTACCACTTGTACCAGACCTCAACCAGTCACCATGTACATGCATTTATGGTAATTAGTAGAATATATACCTGGTTTTCTAAATCGGTAGCAAGTGCACCGCCTTGCTGCTTCAGGGAACAGAATCAAGTGACGTCATTGCTGCCAATGTATATAGACTCACAGTAAACAATGCTTTTCAGTACCCATTGAATATATTCGAATGTGTCTTTCTTAACAAAATTTGGAGTTAACTGTCTTCTATTGACTGTCACATAGCCTGGCTATGACTGATAATAATTACAGTTACCTTTGTTTGGTAGAGAACTCAAGTTTTAAACCGGTTGCACCGGCTCAGAGGTTTCTGGACAGGATAGACATGAATGATGTCATTGAAACAGATGAGGACAGTGAGGACAAGGAAGATGTAAGTACATGTATGTCAGTGTGATGCTAAGGACATTTTAGTTTCACGGACAGACTAATGTCAAGGACAGTTTCAGTAAGTTTCAATGTTATCTTATATAAGTTTGGCTTCGGGTTTAAAACCAGACAGGACAATCTCTGTATCCTTTATTGGTTGTGTTTCGTACCCAAAATCAAGCTTAAACAACTTTAACTAAACCGTACTGGTAACAAGATGGAATCCTTGAACTTGATTGCCTAAAAAAGTTTATACCTTGGTTATATCATTGTATATTAATTTAACAAATACTATGGATACAGTATTTTGTCAGTATTTTGCAGTTTAGAATCCATGAACGTTGTGTAATATGGTGGTTTCTTTTCGCTTTTAAGATGGCTGCAAATTACGAGAAGTTGCTGCTAAGTCCCGGAAGGTCGGGCAAACAAGCCTTCCCCAGTCCCAAGCCGTCATCTAATGTAATAAATAGGAGTAACACAGTTAAGTCAAGTCAGATGGTGAAATCTGACTCCATGCCAAACATCAATGAAAGCGTACGATCCAGCAAGCGTAACTGGGAGCTTATCCGAAGTAAAGTCGGTGGGTACATTATCATGCAGTGTTGTCATATCAGTAAAGACCTAGCTCCCATATATACATGTATGGTTGGTAATTGGTGTACTGTATCTGTACATGTATCTATGAGGGGCATGTGTGTGTTCTATTGTTGTTGTATTAATGGTATGCTTTGACGGCAAAATATCACTAAAAAGCTATCAGAAGTCCTATGCAATACAATATTCGTCAGTGCCAGGCATTTTGTACCCGAATACGATGCAACTACTAGCATTGAGTATACGTATCTTACCAGACATAGCCTTAGTACCTACCATCCTATGATTAAATGCCAAATGTTATGTGGAGTACTTACCCATGCGATTGTTCTAGTAGGCTATTTTCAGGTTGATAATGGGTACCTCGTATTCTATCGTATATTACTAGATATAGCCTCAGCGCCTAGTGTTCACCCATAATCTATATTACCAGGTCTAGAAGCAGAGGATGCAAGTGCAGGCGAGACCATGCGCAGGTCAGCTAGTGCTCTCAGTATAAACAGTGCTGTGTCTTCTGGTCTCCATACAGTCAGGATATCTACTGCCAGACATAAGAACTTCCTTGTCGGGCAGAAACACACCCACTCCAGTGTCATGGGGGCGTCCGAGCTCGACCGAACTTTTCCTGATAGAAATATTAATGTGTTTGTTGGCACTTGGAATATGGCTGAGTTTAAACGTCTTGATGAATCGATTGAGGACTTCCTGTTACCTAAACAGATCGAGTACGTTCCTGATGTACTCGTCATCACTAGCCAAGAGAACGAACTAGACAGACGTGAGTGGGAGGTGTCTATACAGGAAACCATAGGGCCCACCCATGTTATGTATCACTCAGCCCTGCACGGCACCCTCCATCTAGCCGTCTGCATGAAACGAGAATTAATTTGGTTCTGTTCGGTTCCAGAGTCAGATAATGTAACAGTCAGAGCCTTCAAACAGTTCCGCACTAAAGGAGCCGTAGCTATCTCATTCACCATGTTTGGCACTTCCTTTCTCTTCATTGGATCTCATTTTAAATCAGACGAAGGGAATGAAAAGGCACGAATCCAAGATTATTTGACTATAAACAAGACTATAAAGTTACCTCGAGCTGTTGTAGATAATCCTTTACAGCGGCCGCCACCGCTAGCCGCTCTGAGATTTGACGCTGTGTTTTGGGCTGGAGATCTCAACTTTAGAATAAATAAAGACCGAGATATGGTGCTGAAGATGATTAGGTCAGCGCAGTCTAATGAGCACCCAAACTATGAGCTCCTGTTGGATCACGAGGAACTAACCCAGGCAATGAGCAATGGTGAAATATTCGAAGATTTCCAAGAAGGGCAAATAAATTTTCCTCCTACATACAAGTTTGATCCAGGTGAGTTACATCATTTTATAATCTAGTGGCCCTTATGGAGTACGTCTGTTTATCTGCTTTGTGTTGTAATTTCCTCTGCTTTGTATTGGACTGTCTCAAATACCCCTACTGTTGATTATTATTCTAAATCACTACCATCCACTAATATAACTGTATGTTACTTGCTGTGATTATTGTTAAAATTTTGACGTTATGCCATCAATGTAATATACATATACACACATGTACTTGTAGACGATCTTAGTAAGTGATGCCTTGTAAGCTCAGTCATTGGCTAGATATCATTGCATGCAATGATTTTGATTGGCTAGTCACTAACTATGTAGGCTACTTTACAGCATCTTGTTTGGCAGAACTGCGGGCTATATTATCTACGGGGTTCTGGTCACAGTTTACACATGGCCCAATCAAGATAACTTTTAAAGACGAGTTTGACACTAAATATTAACTAGCTTGGTGTAACTTACGGACCAACGAATTGATAGATCTCGGTTGCGCTAGACCTAACGTCTATACAGATTAGTTGATCATTGTCCATCATAGTTTACTATCGGCAACCTGTATTGCAATGATTAGCCAATCACGGTACAGATTATGTGTTAGTCAACTGGTCGTTGCACATAGGAAGACGTGATTAGCTAATTAATTCATTGCATGTTTAGTTTAATAATCCTTAGTCGCTTGCGAGATTATGCGTAGCTTGTGTTGCTACCCCTTAGCCTCATGGGTAGGTGTAAAATTTTATACTTACCATTATAAATATTAGATTTTTTAGCCCACATTGTCATCATCAATTATTTAGATATAATGCTAAAATACTCTCCATATTAATAACTAATGCGTAGATTTGCTCTTTGCTAGTCCAACCTCTGGCCATTCAAACAGGCTGGTGGTCTTTCTTCTTCAACCTTTTCCATCAATGTCAAGGTTTGTGTTTCAACCTTCCCTTGTCTGTGTGTACGTTTCTCTCCTATTTTCTTTTTAATGGTGTAGATACACTAGGGCGTTGTTACACGCATTTGGCGCTCACAAGTTACTCAAGGACCCAGCGCTGCTGAAAACTCAAGCTGCACATGCGGAAGCGTTGAAGCGATCGGCTAACAAGCAATAATGCCCTATTTTAGCACATATTAGCTCGTAGATTATCTCTCTGTGAGTGTAAGCTAAATTGGCTGGTGGAAATATTGTAATTATGTTTATCATATATATGACCCTCGGCACTTACCACCCAAACCCTCAGATGTCTCCAGTTTAAGGTGGTCAAAAAGAAGGGATAACTCCATACATTGTTTAATTCAGCAGAGAACTTACTCATAAGCCGTATTATTGTCATCTTTCAGGCTGAGAGGCTTCCTTGCTACAATCTCTATTGGTTTGAAAACGGATATTGTTCTACAATATAATATTCCATCTTACTTGCTATAACACTGGGTAATCTATATTCACTATATTCACTGTATCGTGTTGTTAGGTACGGATGTGTACGAGACGTCGGCTAAGTGCCGGATACCGTCATACACAGACAGGATCCTGTTCAGAGCCAAGAGGAAGCACAGTGTCGTATGCAAGAAGTACTGCTCAGCTCCTGAACTCAAGTCTTCTGACCACAAACCTGTGTATGGTCTCTATCAGGTAAGTCTATCAACCAATCATCTTATCTGTACGCATACACTGCTGTCTGTGTTTATTTGAAATGTCCAACAGCAGTCCGCTATTAGCAACACTTCCAAGGCAGTCTGTTTATAAGGGAAAGTTAAACACGATTTTCAATGTGATCATCCATTGACATCTTCATTATGGCTGACCGTTAATTAATACTCTCAGTCCGATGCTTGGAACTACATCTATTTTATGGTAATAGAATGGTGTGACAACTCATATGAATAGTAACATACATTGTAAGCACTGCTTTCAATCTTATTATCGACTCAATGCTAGCATGCTCAATAGCCTACTTGTGTTACATACTGGCAATACGGTGATATCAAGAGTCGTTGCAGTTGGTACATATACAGTGTATGTGACGTCCATGTATCATTCTATCAAACTCTTTCAAGGTCAATCTAAAGCCAGGCCGTGACACCATCCCACTCTCAGGTGGACAGTTCAGGCGAGAGGTCTATGTGGAGGCGGCAAAACGCCGTGCACTACGTCGTGTGGCGAATAATCTCAAGGTTCCGTCCCAAGGCACCTCTAAGAGTGCTATATGCTGTATATCATAGTTATCTTCCTCTGATAGAATATATTAGGTAAGTGCTATATGCTGTATATCATAGTTATCCTCCCCTGATAGAATATATTAGGTAAGTGCTATATGCTGTATATCATAGTTATCTTCCCCTGATAGAATATATTAGGTAAGTGCTATATGCTATATATCATAGTTATCCTCCCCTGATAGAATATATTAGGTAAGTGCTATATGCTGTATATCATAGTTATCCTCCCCTGATAGAATATATTAGGTAAGTGCTATATGCTGTATATCATAGTTATCCTCCCCTGATAGAATATATTAGGTAAGTGTTATATGCTGTATATCAAAGTTATCCTCCCCTGATAGAATATATTAGGTAAGTGCTATATGCTGTATATCATAGTTATCCTCCCCTGATAGAATATATTAGGTAAGTGTTATATGCTGTATATCATAGTTATCCTCCCCTGATAGAATATATTAGGTAATGCTAGGGCCACACTGACGCGATTTTTTGTGCGAATAGCGAATTTTGGCCAAAGGCGAATTCGCAAATCGCAAATATTTTGCGAATTCGCGCAAAATTAGCGATTTCGCACTCGCTGATTTCAATCAGCTAATTCGCAACTCGCTAATTTGTGATTGGCCAGTTTTTACTTGTCACGTTACTGTCACGTGTTCAGAGCCACGGATTTTCAATCAATCATGAGTTTAAATTATTATATTAAAATATTTATTTTAACTGATGAATAAAATGACTACTTCCGTTTGCAAGAATTGTGTAAAACGAATGAAAGTAAGAATAAAATAATTATTTTATTTTATTCTATTTTAATTATAATTATTTTTCGGAGTTCTAGTTCTGCAGTGAATGAGAAACGTGACCGAGGATACTAATCTTTGACCCCTCATTGGGTGAAATCAATGCGAATTCGCTTATAGCTTTTGCAGTGTGGCATGCTTGATTATAATCTGCGAATTCGCCTTTGGCTAAAATTCGCTATTCGCAAAAAAATTCGCGTCAGTGTGGCCTAAGCTTAAGTGCTATATGCTGTATATCATAGTTATCCTCCCATGATAGAATATATTAGGTAAGTGCTATATGCTGTATATCATAGTTATCCTCCCCTGATAGAATATATTAGGTAAGTGTTATATGCTGTATATCATAGTTATCCTCCCCTGATAGAATATATTAGGTAAGTGTTATATGCTGTATATCGTAGTTATCCTCCCCTGATAGAATATATTAGGTAAGTGCTATATGCTGTATATCATAGTTATCCTCCCCTGATAGAATATATTAGGTAAGTGCTATATGCTGTATATCATAGTTATCCTCCCCTGATAGAATATATTAGGTAAGTGCTATATGCTGTATATCATAGTTATCTTCCCCTGATAGAATATATTAGGTAAGTGCTATATGCTGTATATCATAGTTATCCTCCCCTGATAGAATATATTAGGAAAGTGCTATATGCTGTATATCATAGTTATCCTCCCCTGATAGAATATATTAGGTAAGTGCTATATGCTGTATATCATAGTTATCCTCCCCTGATAGAATATATTAGGTAAGTGCTATATGCTGTATATCATAGTTATCCTCCCCTGATAGAATATATTAGGTAAGTGCTATATGCTGTATATCATAGTTATCCTCCCCTGATAGAATATATTAGGTAAGTGCTATATGCTGTATATCATAGTTATCCTCCCCTGATAGAATATATTAGGTAAGTGCTATATGCTGTATATCATAGTTATCCTCCCCTGATAGAATATATTAGGTAAGTGCTATGCTAATAAGATCATAAACCAAGTTTTTTATCCAATGAATTTTTCCATTGAACAGTCAGAGATTTGTTTCATATGTATGAACACACCAGTCCCTGACTGGGGTTTGAACCCGGGGCCTCTACGGCACCTAATCACCTAGCACAGTGAACAGAACATGCTACCACTACACCAGCTCAACAACCTGCTCAATAGACAAACCCTTTGCATAAATACATCATATCTGTAATAAAATATTATCACGACCCCCCCCCCCCCCACACCCCCATACCCAAACATCCTAAAAAATTGTATATTACCTTTCTTTGCCTCACAGATAAGCTCTTTGATTCGTTAAGTAGACAACTCCAAAAGACTTAGAATTTCCAGCCTGTTAGCATGAGTTTGGGGAACTCAAGCACATGATTAGTTTCTGCTATAGTCTGTTGTAGATGTAAATTTGATGTGGTGACCTACATGTACATGTATGTGTACATCACTCTAGTAGGCCTATGTATTTTGTACATGGCTAGGTAATGCATTATAATCTTTAGGTAGGTAATACGGTTCAAAGTAAAACAAAACAACCTACACCTACAATATACATACATGCATAGTAAATACATGCAGTAACCAAATAATACACTGCTAATAATGAGAATCAAGTATATTAATACAGCTACCACTCATTAGCTACCTATTAGTCTACCCACACACCACTGTTTATATATTAAAAGAATTTTTCAATTTCGAGATATCAAAGTGAATTTATTTAGACAAATTTATTTCATTTGATGTACGAAATATGCATAGAGTGTATGTTATGGAGTATATCTAGGTGCCTGGGCATAGTAACTGCTGAGATGATATACCCAAATATCTAAATAGATTCCATTCCATGTGTAATTGAAAACAGTATCGAACCAAAACATCCCAACGAGAGTGAAATATCGTAAGCACATTATTAGAGACTCCCCACATCATACTTCTACAAGACTAGATCTGTTGAAGTTATTCTAACCCTATGAATTATTTTATATAATTCTGTGTAGGGTTGCCTAGTCTCATTGGAAATGTAGAACACATGTAGGGGACGTCCAGCACCCACCCCTCTCTCTCTCAAGCCCACTGGAGTTAAGAATTTTCTTAACCTAGTGGATTTATAGTTTCATTGTTCAAATAAGAACAAATCCAAGAGTGGCAAGCCCACAAGCTGTTCAGCACGTCAAAATCGAAGAAGCTTGGTGTCTCTGCAACCTAAATTTCAGGCACAGGTCAATTTGCTCAAGAATTTTCCAGCCCACTTCTGTCACAGCGTTGCAAATACGAGCTTGAGCCGAAAACCTAGTTGTGCCGATGGGCTAAAGATTGTTTTACTCTGACCAAGCAAAATCCCAGGCCGATAGTCTTTTCGGCTTAGGCCAAGCGGCCATCTTGGGGTTTTTGCTACCCAAGCCGGTCCAAGAGGTCTTGAAAACACTAGCTGGTGAACATTTTTGTATTTCAAGTTGACGCTCAAAGTTTTAGGCGTTTAATTTTTCACCTTTAAAAGTTGAATTTTTATTACATCACACCAACATCTACTAGACCAACAGCAGATGTTAGTAAGCTACCAGCTGTTTGCTAGTACCGTACTTGTTCAACCCGTCCCACCTACCTGTAAACCTGCTCAGTATTGTTTTGTTTTTGCAATATTAAAAATTTTCCATTACGATATTAATCTATTTTCATTTGTACTTAATCAACTAAAGTAGCCAGATGCGTGAGGTCAGAGGGAAACACACCACGTTGTTATTTAACCTCTCTTTGATACAGAAGGTGTAATACATCTTCAACAACTAAATTCCTTACATGGCTTGGGCTAATCAACACTTTTTAGATAAAAATATTATTATATTTTATAATAAGACAAAATAATGTGTAAACAATAACATTATAGGCATGAGGGTTGGTACAATATACTGTCAATGAGTGTATGTAGTGCGCTGTAAGTAACATATTAGCTGACATAATATACGGTGTATATACAATGTACATGTATATATCTACACTGTACTATATACTCATGCTGTACACCTACAAGTATTTTAGTTCAAGAGACATTTTAGTTGAGAACACATTAACTATATGACTGCCTACTATATATAAAACATAGGCCTATTATATCATATAATTATGTTATTATCATTATAATATAGTACAATCAAATTATAATATTTTATGTTAAATTGCATTGTATGATATTACATTAATTACATTGTATTATATTATTATAATATATATTATTATTAAATACATGTGTACTATTACATAGCTGCAATGGAAATTTTTGATCCCGCACCCAATGAGTACATAAACAATGTGATATTATCCTCATATAGCCCTAAGTGTGTCCTTGGAACACAGATACAATAATTATATAATCCTTTTTATGTAATAGCTAAATTGATATTACTGCTAATTAGCGAGTATGTGTAATTGCCTCTTTGATATTAATAACTCTTAATTAAATTTTATAAATTCTTTGCTCCCTCTAAGTATATTATATTTAGCAACTTGTATGTATGTGATACATTCTTTAGATTCTAAGTTGTTACTGCTTTGTCAGCTGGTGTACTAACATCAGCTATGTAACCATTACTGTAGCACAACGTATAGTTATATAT
This sequence comes from Bugulina stolonifera, assembly GCA_935421135.1. NCBI lineage: Eukaryota > Metazoa > Bryozoa > Gymnolaemata > Cheilostomatida > Bugulidae > Bugulina > Bugulina stolonifera. Next base: position 4,073,216 of record OW285190.1, on the reverse strand, counting down.
AGCAAGCTATTCCACATACTAGACTATGATACAATAGTCTAGTAGGCTATGTATACATATGCATGTACATATACATATACATATAGGGTGTCTATCTGACGTGTGAAAAATTCCTCTGTCCAAATCTCCATAATACGAAACTGTAGAAATATCCTAGTTGGCAGCAGCTCATGTATGAGTCATGCCTCCATATTCTCTTTCTTAGGAGTAGTTCTCTCTCTTCCTCTATTTACTTGTTTACTAGAATAATGTAGTGATCAATTACACAATATGCATGTAAATATTGGTAATGCTACATGTGCATGTACAGTATTTCTTGTATACCATGAATGGCCGAATAGGTATAGTTTGGGGTTTGGTGTTCCCATTGCATACATATGAGTGTATACAATATACAGACCATGTTATAATAATAATAACATACTCTATTGTGGAGATGGTACTGTGGATTACACATTTGCATATTAAAATTATATTACATGTACATAAATATAATATTATATATTGATAAAATAGACGTAATTGAATATGTATCATAGAATGTGTGTACTGTATGCCTACATGAACAGACTGCCCAACCTCTCATACCCAACTTACTCTCCATCTTTTAGTGATGATATTAGCTATTGTGTTAATTATTATTCCACAGTATATCATAAAGTATGCTGCCCAGTCCCCCATATGCACTGAGCTATTAACTAATAGCTGTTTATTATTTTTGCTAATATAATTATATACATGTACCCTGCATGAGACCTGAGTTATATGTATTCCATTAGAATTATGGTACTGACTACACTGCTGCTAAAAGTATATCATATAAATTGAGGGTGAATAATTATATTTAGTTATTATGGTACCTGTGCAGTGTATATCTCACAACTAGTTCCTGTTCACACCTAACATATGGATTGGGAACCCACCAATTGATCTGTTATAAAATATAATATTGTTTACCTTATATAGGTCGTTGACCTTGTCAACTAAATATGATATTACATTGTTCCCATCGATAACATGATACATTATTATATTTAATTTAGTATTACTAAGTGATCATAAAATTAATAAAAACAAAAGATGAATACATAGTGTATGCTGAGGAGTGATAACTCCATTAAAAACTAATCTACTAAGCCTTTGTTTCACTGTTTATTACATCTACGTAATTGAGGGTTAACCCACCCACCCCCACCCTACCAACATCACATTGAATGCAGGTTAGCTTAGGCTATTGCTATATCGCAATATTATTCTGTTTACCCAACCTTAGTATACAATACCGTAGCCTATGTGTTTCGTTTATATCAATTTTCTGTTGCCTCCTTTCCCAGTCCTAGTTGTATTTTGAGAACTCACGCTATCTGTTGAAAATATAACTGGCTAATTGTTCATTAGCATACATTAACATACCAAGATTACCTATACACTGTGTATTGGCTACATTTATACATATGTGTATATAACATTATTCTTGTATATGTGCGCTGTATATATATACATGCACGACTCCGTAAGCTACATATCTGTAGTAGCGCATCTTCACGGCACATTACGATTTTTCTTTCAGAATCTTCTGCCAACTATTTAGACTCTGCTCAGCCCATTGAAGTATAAATAACTTTATAGTGGATCTAGACAGCCATATATACGCTACTCACTTCACACTCAGGATTGTATATAAACCCTAGTATCTATACACCTTCATTACTACATAACTTAGCAGCTATCCGTAAGCTACTCTCTGTAATACACTGAACACAGAGGAAAGACATTATAAATACTAGACTAGCCAGGGACAGATACACAAGTCTAAACAAACACTGACTATGGTGCTCCTGGAAGAGAGAGACATGACTGGAATAACTTCGGTTACGGAACTGGTGACCGATTCACCAATCACAGACGAGACGAGGGAGAAGACAATGACATACAATGAATGGAGAAATATCAGACGGAGGAGAAAACTCCTATATAAAGGTAAATATCAAGAAAAGGTTATTCTGGTTTCAATAAATATACATGTATACTCCAACAATGTGTAATGAAAGCTTTCTTTGGCACATTTATTCTTTAATGTTTGGCGTTTGTTAATGCTTGTGAGAAAATTATGTTGAAAAAACTTTCACATTAACACTCTGGCATGTTATGTGCAATGAAACAAATATAGATCTGCCTAGGTTTTGCGTAGGACTTTACTTTAATTCCTGATGTTCTGTTGAACATTGCAAACAGAAATAGTTAGGCCTATTAGGATTTAATAAAATCCACTGTTTTAGGACTAAGCTATATGTCGTAGTTGTTATATTATGTAATTTGAGTTGATTTGTTCCCTCTTCATCTTATAGCTCCTGTTTGCAAAACAAGGTTGGAGTCTATGCAGGTACAACCCGGCTATTCCATCAAACTTACAGTAGAGATCTCGGGCTTTCCTGCCCCCTCAGTTTCATGGTATCTGGATAATGAGGTAGGGTAGACTGTGTACCATGCTAGTGTAGTGTAGTAAGGGTACGCTGTAGTCCCCAGACTAGGAACCATCCTGATTTCAGGGGCAGCTCAATACCTATTTGGTTGGTAAATAGCGAGAAGATAACTTATAAATATTTATGGGCTAGTCACTTTAGTCGTTGACACACTGATCAGCAAGTAGGGAATGTAGTAATAGTTGATATTAGGGATGGTAAATGTTAGACCAATGCAGGCTATACAGTTAGGATACCTAGGCTAAGGCTATACATGTGAAGGTATCTAGGCTAAGTAGTGGGGAATATACATGTAAATGTAGTATATACACTGATAGAATATAGTATATAGTATAGTATGTACTCAGGAGGCTGGCACTAATGGATTAACACAGTTCTTGTATAGTCCACATGGATTACTCATTACGTTCATTACCTGGTGATATAATAGTCATTAGTAATTAGCGAACCCTACTAATTAGTACTACTACATAAATAATGTACTTACATGTGTTTACTGTAGATTGGGGGCTTCCCTGCACATATCTACCCACATTAAATATATATACAACAATGTGTACCTGTTATATAATGCCTTGAGCAGGCCCCTATATCTAGTGTACAGGCCGGCTACACAACTACATTATATCCCAACATCCTGCATTTGTTAATGGACCAATAGTATACATGTGGGATATTAATTTATAGTCTCAGTATTATAGCCCTAGACATTAAAGTGTTGTGTAAAAAATAACCAGTATACTGCATCTACATCCAAGTATATAATATATAAGAAGAGCCCTATTGTGTACACATAACCTATAAAGTTGTATAATAATATAATATATAGTACTCAGTACGAAATTTATTCACATTTTACTAGCTAATGCTATACATCTATTACACTCGGCTGTTGCACCTAACAGGAAATAGAAGACGATGATAAGTTCTGTATAGAGAGAGATGAAGGGGCCAACAGCTACTCTCTCGTCATATCCCAGATCTCTAGCCACGAGGCCGGATGTTATCAGTGCCACGCTGAGAACTGTGAGGGGGTAGACAGTACCATAGCCTTCATATCTGTCAAAGGTTTGCTTACCAACTCTCCTATACACTTACTCTAGTCTTTGAAAATCATTTACATCAATGCTTCACTTTAGCACTTTGAGTTATGAACTTACCTAGAGGCCTGAGGCTTGCTGCCAAATACTTCTCAAAGGAATAAAATTATTATTTCGATTTTGAACCAAGCTGTGTGCCATCATGCTTACCTAGCTGAGAATTTTGTTATTAAAATAACCATTGATTAAGGTTTACTGATCACGTCAGTCAGCATTGTCTTGATTATATTGACCAGTGGAACTATATACAAGTACATGTATGGGTATATGTATATGGATATTGGCATACGTCTGATTTTCATTATATATTTTTTTTTGGTATTTGCTGTTCGAATGAATAAATTAATCTGTCCAATCATATCGTGTCGTTACATTGCAGACACAAGTAGACAGAGACGGAAGAGAAGCGTCTCACAGAGACCTCATATCTCCACCATCAGAGAGTGGAGGTCACGGGAGGACGAGGAGAAAATAGACCTAGATCCTCAACAAGAGAGAATATTACTGGTGAGTATAGTAAAGTCACTCAAAGGGAAGGTTGTATATATACGAGTATATCAACTTTGTATAATTTCCGATGCTCAACTCAACACATGACAGCGTAATCTTCTGTAGCTAAAACTCTAATTTTATGTGTCATCCCTTTGGCTCTCTGGAAGAAAAGGCTATATTACACAAATCTAATGATTATCATCATAGCTTATATAAGACCGAGGGTGTGGCGCTTAGTGCATTGAAGTGAAACCTCAGCCAACAATAGAATAATACCTGCAGTAACTCTGCCTCGAGTAATTCTACTGTAGGCCAAACATGTACATGGTACACAGGCTATCACATACGTGGTACACAGGCTATCACATACGTGGTACGCAGGCTATCACATACGTGGTACGCAGACTATCACATACATGTACATATGTATAACTAATAGTGCAAAGGTTAATGATGCGATATACTGTCTATACAGAAGGAATTATCGTTATGATAAATTCACTACTCAGGAATTTGATTTACGACTGAATCACGCATTCCGGATAAACAAACAGCTGTGAGAAATACTTGTGTTTCAGTGCGTTATTTCGCATAGTTATGGTAATTAGCAGTAATGTAATAGTTCATATATTACGATATACTATAATCCTATAGTATTATTATGTTATCTTAATAATGAACGTGTTGTAGAGGTTGTGTAATACTACTAATAGCAATAACATATCATATGGTCTGAACCAAACATCATAGTTAATGTTCCTCCCTCAAACATAATGTATAACATGAAATCGGTATATGCGATTCAGTAAATATCAATCTATCAGCTAAATGTATCACTTCTATACAATGCAGTCACATGTTTACAAGAAGGCATACGATTGCGTGTTTGTACTTGACCAAGTAACACTTGGAATCACACTCAGTAGTGCAGTCAGACTCGTAAAACGTACTCCTATATATATAATATACACATATGTGTTTCCTCCTTTTGTAACATATATAAGATGGTTAATGTTAAAACGTGATGTGTGCACAAACAATAATATGCTAGCTAGACATAAACCAGGCCTTATAGTTACCACTTAACCTATAGTGACCTCTAGTGTTCACGCCTTTGTTTACGAGATTTGGGTTGAATGTCAGAAAGAGGCTGCATAAACATGGCTAACGTAAGACGATGACTGTAGATCCACATGTTCAACACTTTCTCCACTCCGCTAGTTTTTTGTGTCCCTTCATAGGGGATATGACATCATTGATGACTTCCGGTCCCTTTAGACAGGTCTATTGAATAGCACTATATTATGATTGGTTATTAATGGGTAGATATAAATAAACCAGGACACTCAACATACGACATATGAAACAGATAACAGTTGTACTATATCGTATCCACTGGCTATATCTAAGTATTATATATATCTACATATTATATAACACCATCTATACACCCTCCCTTTGCTCTCTTGTGTTCACTTTCATCTCTTGGAATCAGCATCTCTGTCCTGCTGGACCTTGCTGGTTTCTCCTCAGCAAGCCCTAGCTAATAATAGACTCCATTATAGCTTAATATGTTTATTCTAAGCTACTAAATTGTGTCTAGGCGAACTGCATCTGGTATACAGATGTTGTTTGTATGCTGCTAGACTGTATTAATAAAGCTTTTAGTCGCTAATTCCTTCATCAATATCTCATAATAGATATAAATATCTCTCTACTCGTATGATGTAGAATTCTGATGGAACAATTTCCTAACCACGTACAAACAATCACCAGCATCTTATTAAATAGTGCTAACAGAGTCAAAATTATTATATTTATAAACAAATAAAAATTTGTAAATCAAGAAATGAAAATTGGAGAGGATAGTAGCACGTTTCGTGAAGCGTGCATAGAAACAGTGGTTGTAGTTTAGTTTTAGGTGCATTTTACCAATACTGGAGTATGACAGACAGCCGTCATTCATTCAATCGTAGAGCCGCGATAATCAGACTTATCGTCTAGAGTTGTTAATGTCAGATATGCCAGTTCTTGAGTTTAAAACCAACTGTGCTCATGTTTGTTTATAAATAATACGTACCTGCATTCCTCCATTCCATTCACTTGCCAAGAGCTATTACCATTATACTAACTGCACTAATATGTTGTATTGTATAGCACGTGATAATTGTTTCTAATCTGTATTTTTACATTTTACTGGCATTATACATACTATTCTAGAATAATGATTATTATTACACAGTTTTTAGCTATCACCCATTTCCCAACTTGTATAGATAATCAGCTACCATGTATATGGTCTACTGTAGTTGTTAGTTACCATGTATATGGTCTACTGTAGTTGTTAGTTACCATGTATATGGTCTACTGTAGTTGTTAGCTACCATGTATATGGTCTACTGTAGTTGTTAGCTACCATGTATATGGTCTACTGTAGTTGTTAGTTACCATGTATATGGTCTACTGTAGTTGTTAGTTACCATGTATATGGTCTACTGTAGTTGTTAGCTACCATGTATATGGTCTACTGTAGTTGTTAGTTACCATGTATATGGTCTACTGTAGTTGTTAGTTACCTTGTATATGGTCTACTGTAGTTGTTAGCTACCATGTATATGGTCTACTGTAGTTGTTAGTTACCTTGTATATGGTCTACTGTAGTTGTTAGCTACCATGTATATGGTCTACTGTAGTTGTTAGCTACCATGTATATGGTCTACTGTAGTTGTTAGTTACCATGTATATGGTCTACTGTAGTTGTTAGCTACCATGTATATGGTCTACTGTAGTTGTTAGCTACCATGTATATGGTCTACTGTAGTTGTTAGTTACCATGTATATGGTCTACTGTAGTTGTTAGTTACCATGTATATGGTCTACTGTAGTTGTTAGCTACCATGTATATGGTCTACTGTAGTTGTTAGTTACCATGTATATGGTCTACTGTAGTTGTTAGTTACCTTGTATATGGTCTACTGTAGTTGTTAGTTACCTTGTATATGGTCTACTGTAGTTGTTAGCTACCATGTATATGGTCTACTGTAGTTGTTAGTTACCATGTATATGGTCTACTGTAGTTGTTAGCTACCATGTATATGGTCTACTGTAGTTGTTAGTTACCTTGTATATGGTCTACTGTAGTTGTTAGTTACCATGTATATGGTCTACTGTAGTTGTTTTTGAAAATTAAACTAAATGTGAAATGCCCGTTTTGTCTAAGCTTCTATCGCTCTTGTTTATTTACTTTTAGCGAAACCGGCAGTGCTGGGATTGGTGGAACCTAAACGCAGCATCAGACGACGAGAAGAGAGCCGAGAGGGAGCAGTCATGTGACCCGTTAGACAGTCACATGACCTCTTCGCACACCAAGACGGAGCGAGAGTGGGAGAATAGCAGCAAGTCTAAAATGCCGATTAGTAGAACCCGTAGCAGAAGTCTACCTCCAGAGCCAAAGAGTTCCGCTCCACCTGTCGTCGGTGAGTCGTTGTGTAGGAGTTAAACAAAATAATGTATTACAGTGTATGATGTTATACATATTATATTACAGGTCTATTATATTTTATTACATTACATTGCATTACATTACATTACATTACGTTAAGTTACATTGCATTACGTTACGTTATATTACATTACATTGCATTGCATTACATTGCATTGCATTACATTGCATTACATTACATTATTAGGCCTACATTATGAAAATATTCTAATTTTGCAGAAAATAAGATGAAGAAGCTGAGGTCATTTTGGGAGTCTAAGAGACATAGGTGAAACTGAAGACCTCATGTACAGTATCTATACTTGTATACAAAGACCAAAGACATCTAATATGCCAGTAGAACATTCAGGCCCTTCCCGCTATAACCTGTCCAACAGGAAGTGAGAGGTTTCATTCTACTCCCCTTTCCTTAGACGTTTGACGACAGTCTTCCAGACTGAAAGAGTTGCTCTCCTGTCACCATACCCATTTCCTGCCTCCTATCACCCATTTTCACACGTTGTTTTGAAGTAAATGAATATGACGTGATGTCACCATCACCGGAAAGCCACATGACCTACTAGTACTAGTATTAGCTTTGTTCCTTCTGTCCGCTGTATCATATCCGCTGTATCATATCCGTCTGCTAAAAATTTTTATTCCTGCTCTGTTTCTTGGTCTCAATAGCCAGATACCAGCTCTTCCCACTGACTGATGTACTCATGATAGAACAGCACAATTAGACCAATCAAATCACACCCCTAGCAATATTATCTTCTGCTTGGTGGCTGCTAGTTGTGACCGCGATCCCTTCAGCCAATAGTATACCTCATTTCAAATTCTCTTCTCCTATCAGCCAATAGAATAATAGTATTGTATGATCTGTGACAATCATTTATATTTGCTCTAATCTGACTGCAATTCTAAGAGAAAACATTGATAACCATAACAATATTAAACTGTAATTTATTTGCTATCCAGTATATTATATTATTTGTAGCTGCCACACTTGTATGATGTTTTACCTCTTGCCAAATTGCTGTCTGTTACACTTGGACACATTATTAGGCTGTGCTTGGTCTACCTAGTAGATTTTATTTTTTTAATTACATCTGTTTTCAAATAACGCAAATATTATACTGTAGTACATTAATATTTTATTTTTATCAACTGCTCTTTCTATTTCCAGTTTATAAATTGAATGATAATAAATAATTTATTTAAGTTAAAATGTTCATTTTCTGTAAAGTAAATAATTCAAATAATTGCCTACAAATGCAGTAGTTTTGTTTTTAGAGTACTTATTATGGTTCACAGCCTGGGTGCTACATGTTCACAGTCAACCACGAGCCAGATCTAGTCACTCTTGTATATTTGTTGGTTCCTAGGCTAATAAGTTTAGAATTGGATTGCAATATTTCATAATAATATTTATTATGAGGCAAGTAACTTGGCTGTTATACTGTAGCATAGAGCATATACAGGGGTGTGTTATGATGATACCATATGTAACATGACCTTCCAATACCAGACTGCAAGTGAACAATTAAAATAATAGCAGGGGAGGCAACTCTAACTTGATGCCACCAAAATTCAAGGGCAAGTTAACTATTATTTTATTATTATTATCATTATTTATTTCTATTTTTATTATATATGTATTGTGTAAACTTATGATAGGCAATGACTAAGTTTCGAAGTTGTCTCCTCATGTTCGGAAAGTAGACCAGGAGAAAAGAACTTTGTATTATACTAATCACAGGGCCGTAGTGCCCTATACGGCCGCGCGGCCTGGCCGTCTCAACTTTTAGCATTGCAAAGTCGAAATGTAGTCAATTTATTATCATGGTCAGATCAGTGTTTAAAGTTTCTTCCACTTTCTTATTCGCGGGATTTGCAAAATATGTAAGGATATCGTGATAATAGGTTTGCTAAACACTTTTATATCAGAAAATTTTAAATACTACCGTATTTAACTGCAGTTATGTGACATTTTAGATATTGAAAACCTGTCAGGGGAAATAACTCTAAATTTGAAAATTATTTCAGTATACAGTATAAGAGGTACCGTATACACAGTCCATGTACTGGGTGTGTTAAAAAATATAAACCTTGAAAGTCTAAACCATTATATTAGTTTTCAATTGAACAAACTTTTTTGGATTCAGCTATCTGTCTGCCCTACATTGTTGTCAATATATTTGCTTAGGCATTCAATCTTATAAGGAGAAATAAGAAATATCTCTATGGTAGGAAAGAAACACATGCTTTCAGCTGCTTTTTGTAGATTCGTTAGCTCTACTTCATTTCATTGCATGTTTTTCATCATTGTAAAGGAGTAAAGTATTTGTAAATGTCGTTAGAGTTGAATGATTTATGTTCAGTCATAATTGTGAACAGATACAATGTATACAAGTCATGTACATGCATATATATGTATGAGGCTGGGTTATATTTAATGTTATTACACAGGTATATTTCATAAGCCTGAACTGCTTCAAATTTGCTCTATTTTTCTGAAAAACACTCTCAGGGCGCCGGCGGCCGGGGCGCTGCCCCGAACCCCGCCAGGGGGCCTAGGCGGCCCCCTGGACCCCCAGCCTAATATTTTGGCCCCACCAACATTTCTTAGGGCGCTACGGCCCTGACTAATCATATAGCCTATTGAGTGTCACAAGCAGTGCATATTAATTAAGCATTACGACATTCAGTCTATTTGTAACAGTTATGCAGTACAGTATTTTGTGTAATACACTTCAAGTGCACACTTACAGTATATACATGTATATGTATGTAATCATTACTGTCTATATTATAGTTGCATATTTCAAGAATACTAACACTTTTTCTATCTGTTTCATGGAATATCACATCATAGCTGGTAAACCTGCTATTGCAGTTCTTTGTATCTGTACTTGACCCTTACTTTGTGCAAGTACATTGTATGTGTAATTCTTAGAACCGTGTATTGTACCAAATGTAGTAATACACAATATACTGGTATAGTTAGTGTAGGTACATACATGTACATGTACATGTACATGTACCTGTGTATGTAGCAGATTACATTTACATGTGATATACTATTATTCTAAAGATACTGATGACTTGTTATAATACTCAGTCCACCCTATCATAGACAGCACAGGAATACAGTGTGTACATCAAGTCCTACCTTAGCACATCCCATCCATGATTATAATATGGTAAAAGTATAACAATGTAATATGTACAATTTGTTGTAGGCTCCTCCTTTGCTCTGAAAACACAAGACGGGATTCCTCTTAGCAAGCTCTAGCTTATACATGCATTATGTATTGTAGTACATGTGGTATTATAGTACGTCATTATAATGTATATTCTACTCCTCTTTGTAGCTTGTAGTAATACATGTACATGTAGTTATGGGTACCTAGTAGCAAAAAGAATTTAGAGATGAGAGCCAACACAGTGAAGAACTTATTTGCTTTGAAATGCATCAGAATACATCGAAGTGACATCGAAATGCACCGGAATGCACCGGAATTAATTAAAATAAGGAGCGAAGACCAAAGATTGTGTTTTCTATAAAAGAAAAGAAGGTGCATTAATAAGCAGTGACTTGGAGTATCAAGACAATGTAGACGCATGCTTATATGACTACTTCTAACACACTAAGATGAATAGGAAGTAAAGGAATCAAAGGAATGGGCAGAGTTTCGAGACCGCGTGAGTATAGACCTAGGCTAGGCTGAATTTTGGGTTACCTTGTCAAGGTCATGTGGAAATTTTTCTGCCTTCTTCTGATTGGTTTAAATTTGAAATTTGGGCTCTGTGATTGGCCGAAATCCGGGGTCATTTGACACTGTGCAGATCTGCACTGACTATTATACTACTACCAGATTTACACTTTTCAAACACACATTTATTACAAGTAGATCTGATCATCAGCACAATCAATTGTACAAGCGAAGTAGTTAGTGTAACAGGTGAAAATGGTTTTGCTTTGCAATAAATTATTGGTAAACCAAGGATTTACACACCATCGGCCAAACAAACTTACTAGAATTTGTATGTAATTTTGAATTTTTGTGCAACAAGTGGAGGGCCTGATGAAAGTAGCTAGGGGGCCTCCATTTGGGCACCACTGATATAATACATAGTAAGTGTACCTATATACAAGTAGTATGTATGCACACAGTTACTGCATCAACATGGATACCTTCATTGTTGACATCCAAATAGTTCATGAATGCTCCCACATGCACGTGTATAATATATGCCATTGACTTTGAACTGAAGTTGTCCTCTCCCACTAGCTCCTCCTATCAGAAGAGGGTGACTTCATGTTATATGATGTAGCCATGTGTGTTATTGATATAATCTAACGATTTTGACTCTCAGTTGTTATGTTGAGTTTTTATGAGTTCTGTTTTTATGCAGAAAGACAATATGATTGATTGCTAGTTCTAAACTAATAAATATACAGCAGTACTACTGCTACTGTCAGTTTTACATTTCAGTAAGTTTATTATTTTTCTATGTATTACAATTATAGTCTACATGGTAAGCTGTATCCTATTATAGTAACGTGTAGATGAGAATTGCATTAGATAGTCTGTGATGTTGATTTGCTGACTTTCTTCCACACTTTTTTTCCTTGATTACCTCGAGGGGCAGAAGGCTGTCGGTAACCACCTCGTCTACCACCATGCCTATAATTGTTGCGGCTGTTGAATTTGCCTCCTCCCTCACGTCGTACTTTTCCACTGCCAGTTGAGCTTACCACCGCCACCACAGGTAGAGCTGCCTTTACTTCACACACTCCAGATTCCAGACTTGGGGGCTTGGCGTTAAAATATTCTTTTGCTTTTGAGATGTAGTATTTGCAAAAATCTTGCTCGCTTGCAACGGTGACAGAAGGTTTGTCGAGCGTGTTGGTCAATTCGCCATCGTAAGTAACGAAATAATTATTAATTTGTTGTGTGCTCGTGATTTTGCTTTTCTTTTTCTCATCATCCTTAAACTCTAAAGCAACATAGTGGCAAGCCTCCACTATGCAATGCTGCTTTGAAAGCTCCGCATATTTCTTACTATGGCCGTATATGGCGCCTAAGTCGTTCACACCATATGCTTTGTACATGAAATATTTCATTACATCAAACTGCATCTTTCTCCTCTCTCTGTTCATCTCGTTTGGCCCTATAGTGTCATCTGTGGCGTTTAGAAAGTCATTTCGAGCAATGCAATCTATAAACAGCTGAGATGTTGTATATTTCAATGTCCCTCTCTGATTAGTATATGGTCGGGGAAACTGTAATGCAACTGGAAAAACAATGAAAAAGTCCTTTGGAAAATCTAGAAGAATTCTTTCAGTCCTTATCAGCGTGTTCAGTTCGTGGTTATAATGAAAAGCTGGAATTCCCCCCAGTTCCATGTACAATTTGGAAACTCCGCTCATTGTGACTGTGCTACGTTCTCCTATGGCTTTCTCGTATATGACAATAAAATAGTTCTCATTATCGTTATTCCTCACCATAAAGTTGGACATCTCTCCTGCGCACTCCACAAACACGCCGTCACCTTCTTTGTTCTGGATCTGTGAGCACGGGATCAAGTATGTGTACATCAATATCACTTTGAATTTATTGTTAACATCCTTCATGATATTGACACCATTATCTCTATACATCACCTGGATCTCTGTGTGGATGTGATCATCCCTCTGAAGCTCGGCGGATGTCTTAATCTTGGTCAGCAATTTGTTGATGTTTTTCACACAACCGTTATTTTTGCAAATCTGTGGCCTCAAAGGGTTTTTCAGCTTACGGTTTCTATAGCACTGCTCCTTAGCAGTAGGTTCAGTAAAATCCGCACGCAGTGTTAATTTCCCATCTGCTTCTTTGGAAATCTCAAGTGGAACGGTCACCACCCATTGGTCAAAGTTATCTTTGTTTGGGTTGTCAATCAGTCCCTTCAAATCTCTCATCTGTGATGCGAAGATTTTCAACTGATCTGTTATGTGTTTGGTGCCGACTACCTTCATCAAAGCCTCAGAAAGCTGTGCTGTTGACTCTGATGTTGTCTGTTGTACAACCACAAGGAAGAGCATGAGCGTCAGCTACAACACAACGTAGAGGTCATGATGGTTCAAGTGTGCTTTATGTATAATATCATAATTTTTCTGCAGTAAACTCTCTTTTATCTCAAGAAAGACTTGCAGTGAATTTATCTGATCATACTATCTTAGCTTAGCAAACTCTAAAAGACTAATGTAGCGATTGGCAATAAATCGCCTGGTTAGGAGATTATCGTGGTGATTTATCGCCACAACAAAATCCGCCCCCCCCCTCGTGTAAACACAAAACCGCCAGGATTAATTATCTGGAGTTTTGTGGTCAAGATGCAAAGTATTTATAAATCTTCAGCTATAAATCGCCTGAATGGGTCCATGATCCATTCAAGCAATTTATCCCCAGAATAAATCGCCTAGTGTAAATAAAGCTATCTGGAGAGTTTGTAGCTTGACCACAAAATCGCAGAGATTAACCTTGTGCTTTCATTGGATGATTATAATTGAAGTGATAAATCACCAGGATAAATCGCCTCGTGTAAACTCCCCATAAGAAGACAATATAGAGTATTTCTTATGATGACATACCCTACGATTAAATTAAAAAGTTGTTGCTATTGGAACGGTATTGCGTTATTAAATAAAAATAGACCTTGCAATTCACATTGTAATATTAGTGCAACCTTACATATATAATTATATTTCATACAGGAGTAAAGTTGCATTATTTTAAAAAACATTTGGTGAATAGAATTGTGAAAAATAACGCAGAATACCCATGTAGACATGTATGTTTAAGCAGATACTAGTTAGTATTTATGTAGATATCGTAAACAGAGACAGAGACAGAGGAAACAGAGACCTACCAACAGTAGTTGCAAAGAACTCATTTTGAAAGCTCCCGAAAGTCAGTTTGCAGGCGACTGAAAAAACCACTTGCTAACCAATATTTATATCATTCTAGAAAATACCATGCTAGAATGTGTATGATGCTGTATGCTATATGCACATGCCATTCTTGTTGATACATTTACTGTAGACATAATTATAACTACAACCACCACAATTCAGTAATTATGCCTACATGACTCGATAATGATGCCGTCCGTAAAGCCATTGATAGTTGAATGACAGAACTCACAATGAGCTCTACAGATTGCCGTCTGTAGACAACATAATCATGTGATGTAGGACAATTCGTTCGTTACATCTATGGTATACATTATGTACCCTATGTACACATAGATAGTGTGTGTAATGACTCTATTACCTCAACATGGTATCACACAAGTTTGAGGTCCTACTTTATTCGGAGATTTCTGACCCATTTATGATGTGAATGTTGTGAGTGAACTTGCACAGACCAAATCATGCACATGTACATCTATTATACATTCATGTACATGTAACATACCTGCCTATTTAGAAAGTCGATAATTATACAATATGTACACGTACATGTACATGACTTGTACATGACATGTACATGTAACATACCTGCCTATTTAGACAGTAATTATACAATATGTACACGTACATGTACATGACTTGTACATATTATTATTGTAAACTCAATGTATAATTCAACTGATCTGTACTCTCAAGAAAGTATGTTTATATTTGGAATGAAAAAAATTCCAGCCGAAATTAAACTTAGAGCCTACTGTCTATTTGACAGCCAGTCACACAGAAATATCAATATACAATTTACATAAAGACCAGGAATGGCCCCTGGCCATACAGATCCTCTTTCCATTGTAGAGATCAGATTTGTGCTGTCGGCTTTACTCATAATTTTATGGCTTCTCAGTGGACATTACACAGCTATGGGATTTTTAGCTACCTTTAGGCCGATGTGACTTGAACATACATTGTAAAATGTACATGGCTGTAGTCTATGTCATACATTGACTAGATTTTACAGATAGAGGAAACCTAATGCTTGTAACTAAACTATAATAAACCATGAACGCTTTTTAGCGCATCAGCCTCTGCATATTGTTACACAAGCTGTTGTGTATCAAATATCGTATTTATAATTTTCAATCTGCACAAATTATAACACTATGTTGTTTCCAGAATAAAATAATTTTTTTAAATTCTATTTTAATAACCAGGTTACATGTACATGTACATGTGTATACCAGCAGCTGTGTGTAATTCTGTGGCATTAGTCAAATGATATCATAAAGCTCTGCCTTGACTTCAACATCTGCCTACCGTAGCATGTGTGACGCTATGTAACGGTATGTAACACTATGCAATGCTATTCAACGCTATGTAACGCTATGTAACGCGATGTAACGCTATGTAACGCTATGTAACGCTATGTAACGCGATGTAACGCTATGTAACTTGATGTACATGTAGCTTAAAATAGTGCAACTTTGCAGTGACTACACCATGGGACTAGTGATAAAATTAAATCTCAAAAGGTCAGCCATCTCTCATACATTATTTATTATTATCTGTAGTTGTCCTCTCTTCCTTCTACATTTAGTACAACAAAGGAGGAACGGAAACTGGAGAAGACAACTTGATAATTATGAGTGCCATGGTAAAAAATACAGTACACGTGCAGAGGCGCCAGAGAAGGTCAGAGCAATGGAGACCCTCTGCAGATATAATTTAGAGAAATACCTGTGATTTACTGTAATTCTATATTTTTAGTGGTTATGGTTAAATAATTTAGTTAAATCTTCACCATTTCTTTCCAAATAACGTCACTCATTGGCAAGGAAATTGTCGATTAAGCTGTTATTCATAAGTCTAGTCCAGACAGCCTGGGTTCGATTCCTCCGGCGGTGACAAGCTGTTCAGGCTTACGCTGACCACTCAGTCCCTGCGGATCAGGACTTATAGTAAAATAATGGAGGTCTCCTGTGTGTATTTTATCTGCATGCAGAATAAAGATCCACCTCTGCCCTCTTCGATACAAGAGCAGCCACATCACCACAGGGCAGGTGAACAATGGCAACACCAGCACTGTCTGTTCTGGCCTTGTAGCACAATGCTTCACACTGAGTTCATAACAGGCAGTGTCTGAAGAATGGTGGTAAGAGCGTGGTAAGCTCACACACCACTGTAAAACAAGACACACCTAGCCGTGGTATAAAATACCACCGACATACTCACAATTGAGGGTCTGCCATTTACAAGTTCATATGTGATGCAAGAAATTTGTTTTTTGAGCAGTCAGAGACTTGTTTCAAAAAACAAATTACTTCAAAAAAATACATATAGAAAATGGCCAAACCCCCTAACATTATTCACATGTGCTTTTATACAGACTATGGTCCTACAGTGTCAATCACTTACATGTATATACATGTAGCTACATGTACAGTACGTCATGTATATTGATTGGGTCTAACTAAATAGTATGACAGGTCTGGATTGGATCACTGTTGTTACAATACACATAATACAATCATATCACTACTGGCAGTCAGTAGAAAGCAAACGGTTGACAGGTATGTCAGGTATTGCACATTGTACATGACAATATCATTCTATGCTACTGCTGCACCTACAATGTAACATGGCAAGGTAGTGGTGGAGTTATTTATACCTACATGTAGAGTATATACTATGGGAGGAGAGCTGCACTAACAGGTACCAGTTTATAGACACTTCACACCAGTACACAGTAAGTACATATACATACAACGTACATTTGTATATCGCATGTATGGTTTATGCAATTTTTCCATTCTACATAGACGTTTTTGTTGCTTTCTACTATAGCGTTCCGTGTTGTAGACAGGTTGTAGTTTGTAACTAGACAGTGTCCTATTTTGAATCGATAGGCTCATTTGGAAAGTGTAGGAACTCACGAATTTGGGTTTCCCATAGTTCCCCACATTTACCAGGTGGTTTACCCTGCTTACTCTTTCATCACTGGATCTACATGACTTGAACTGCTGGATGTATAATTATATATTCCTGTAAAGGATAAATAGTATAATTGTGTAACACTATTTTTGTTCTTCCAACCCTTTTCCTATTAAAACAGAGACTAAACATACTGTATATGCATTCATACTTCAGCTATTTGAATTATAGAAATGCATTTTTTGAAATGACTAGTTTTCTTTCATTCACCATTATGTAAGCAGTTTTCCATAATATCTACTGCATGTATGTTTTAGGATTACCACGTAAAACAGACTAGCTTACATGGCATAGGCACTGCCTCATAGCCGCCATACTATACGATACTACGTACGGCATTCGTTTAAATATGGTGAAACACTCGGATACAGATATCTACGTGTTTACTGAAACCACATCTCCTCTACTTCCTGTTGGAGAAGGTGATACGCAGAGGAGACTATATCGTGACTCTATATGCCTGACCAAGGTACCCAACCTCAACTATCCAACCAGATATTTTAGGAGTACCTACGATTTCTCTTCTAGCAGGAGATTTAAAACTGTAGTGAAGCTGGAACCCAGGCTGGCCCCTGTTAAGTAAGTAGCCATTTATAGTATTTAGTAGTACTATGTGTATTATGGGAAAGGTCAGCATGTACATGCAACTTTATAGAAAAATTATAATAATCTATTACAGTTTTAATTGGTTATCATTTTTGAAATACCTTTTGAAATACTTGCTCGGACATGGGTGGGACATCAGCTAGAACACCAGATGGGACATCAGATAGGGTACTGGGTGGGACAGGCCAGCCAACTGAGATACTGGGTGGGACACCAGGAAAGACACTATGATGGGTAAAACTGACATGTACAGCAACAAACTCCAATCTGCGTGTATGTAGTAACCCCACCCCAACTCCGCCTTACTAATGGTAGAATGTATAGTTAGTATTATCACACTTAGCAATGGATAGACCATCTCCTATCTCCCATCTGTATACAAATATTAGTGCACACATGTAGCCTACATGTATACATGTACAGGTAGGTAGTAGCCTACCATGTATACATGTACAGGTAGGTAGTAGCCTACCATGTATACATGTACAGGTAGGTAGTAAGCTACTGTATATCAATATTATATTCAGATAGCTGCTAACCTAACATAAACAAACGGCCCACAAAAACATGCATTATCACCCATTTAGAACAAAACATTACATTGGTCAACAAAATAATACATCAACCAGTTGTAAACTCCCACTTCACTGGTTAATTAGTGCTGACATAGGTTAAGCCACACGGCTAGTACTGAGGCTACAAGTGCAATGCCCTATCATAATATTGACTATGTTTATAGCCTCCAGTAATAGAAGTTTATTGCTTTGAAAAATCAATAAAATATAATATTATTTTTCAACAGATAGTTACAAAGCCTGGTTTGGCCTATATTATAATATACGATATAGGAGATACATCATGTAGCACTCCCCCCCCCCCCCTCCGCCCTCCGAATGGTACAGGTGTGGGACTTGCTACCAATGGGTGACTTTAGAGAATCTTTCCTCTGTACAAGCAGATACCTTGATCCAACATCTCACTCTAGCTGATTAGGGCGTAGTCTTGGGCTACATCTGGTATTTACTATCCCATTCTGACGGCACACACCTTTTCGAGACATGCACCAATGATTAGTGTACTCTGTAACATGCTTTATTGTGAGCCACACTGCGACTCTGTGGATATCTGCAGCTACATTACATCGGAGTGTAAAACTAACAGCTATGCATACATAACACTGCAGATGAAAATTTCCCACGAAATAATGATGTTTTTGTTGGTGTTGAGCCTTTTGAGACAATACAATGCTTGTACTATATTTATAGCATTTTGGCAGCAAAGCTATTCCTTGGTACAATGGAACAATGCTTTACATGTACAGCCAGAGGGGAGTTGCTACTGAAGGCACATCTCTTTCTGAAAGTAATACTTGAAATTCAATGGTGACTAGTGGAAAACTGAAGTTCAGTTGGCATATCAACCTTTACCCCCCCCCCCCTCCCATCCCCTTCTTCCTATCTGCCAATCGCTGCTTGTGAAGATTCTGTACATACAGTAGAGAGCATAGTCTAACATCTACAATATATACAAAACTGCTTTAGTGCATGTATTTATTGACTCTCCACTAATACAACAAGTTGAAAAAATAGGTGTATGGTAAAAGGAAAAATAGACAATGACCATCAACAAGTATAAAATCTTCGTATGAATAGCATGTTCCAAATTCAAAATTACCTGTGATACCATCAATATTGTGAGATGACTCTCTACCCCTCATCATGGCCCACTGTATCTATAGCAGCTAATGTACCTGATAGCTCGTATATGGCACCTGATTGTAGACACAACATACAGATATGGCACAGTCAATTTACTGTTTATATCTACATAATAACATGTGCTATTACTAGCATCCCACACCTAGCATTATACACACACATATGCATTGGATTATGTATGCTCAATATAATCATGTATCCTGGCTGATTACTTACTTTGGATGTAACTAATGGTTTGTGAAATTATTTTAAGACATTATAGGCCTTGTATCTAACATCCAACATTATTAGGGTCAGGTAGTCAACTGTAGCCCTATATTCATGCTTATATCTGTAATATCTAGAATTCATTAGACTTGATTATTGTTCAATACCTCTACATGCAACTATTTCTGACATCAGTGTATTCAAACCAATGTTTTTGGGTTATTTATAATTTCCTGTTCACATTACTATCTTCATCCTTACACATTCTACATTCACATTGTGCTGTTGGATTACTTAGGTCTTAGGAGCACCAGGTGTGCTGTTATAATTTAAACAGAGGGAATGTTTGGAGGGAGGTTAAGCCCACAACCCATGCATGGCCTATTGTAGGATTCCAACTAAACAACATGGATATCCACCAGGTTTTAAAGTAATGTAATATCAACAGCGTATAGATGGCAGGCATACCAGTGATACCACACGTAGTTGGCAATCCATAACTTGTACTATAATAGAATAATTCATACTAGGAAACATTTGTTTACTTTTAAACAATTCACTGTCACCAATGCAAACAAGAAAAAGTCGTTTGACAAACAAAGTGAGGAATAGCAGAGAATCAAACAAATACTTGAGAGAATAATAAGTACTTCATCTCCAATAGTAACAGATTCAAACTATATGTACAATGTACATGTATATAGTGTATTATACAATAGTATGCAATATACATGTACATGTACACATGTACATGTATACTATGTACATGTAGATATACATGTAGTATGGTGCAACATGTAGTATGTACATGTACATGTATGTTATGATGTATGTAGTACATGTGCTAGTAGTACTTATACATATACTACTGTCATTCATTACCATGTGTGCTGTGATGCATTGTCACTGTCATAGTATATATTACAATGTACATGTACATGTACATGTACATGTACATGTACATGTACATGTACATGGATGTACATTGTACATTGTACATTGTATGTGCATCATACTATATTGTATACTGTAATACAGTGTATATTATGCTATAGTATTGTGTATAACTATATTACTATTGTATAATATTGTAATACAATATAATATGTACATGAGTACATGAGTACATGTACTCATATGCATACAATGTATGTGTTTCACAAAGGCATAGTTATATCAATGCCGCAGCTTACATGGTAGAATATACAGTGTACGTACACATATTATAATAATGTAATTGTATAATGTGCATAATTTATTTATAGTTGTTGTTGCACATGTGTACCACATTGTTTATATTTGGTTAAACCTAATACATGTATCTACATGTATATATAATAGTACTGGACTTGCCTAGAGCACTGAAGTAGCACTAGTAGCATTATAGTAGATAGGCCTACTCTTCATCAGATGTGTGA
This sequence comes from Bugulina stolonifera, assembly GCA_935421135.1. Classification (NCBI taxonomy): domain Eukaryota; kingdom Metazoa; phylum Bryozoa; class Gymnolaemata; order Cheilostomatida; family Bugulidae; genus Bugulina; species Bugulina stolonifera. Next base: position 4,051,765 of record OW285190.1, on the reverse strand, counting down.
TGTTAGGGTCATGTTACATGCTTGTAGTATTACATACATGTATTTACTGCTGCAATGAACCATAGTGTGCACCATTTGTGTTTAGGTTACTATATCATAGCATGTATTCAACAGTTTCATGAGAAAGACTGTAGCTGGTAAACTATTTTCCATTCTGTTTAGATAGTCTTTAGAACAAACCTTGCCTTTTGAGTTAATGTTTGTTATGTAATCATACACAGCTCTAAAAAATGTGAGGTTGGATAACAAAACAATATAATTATGTAATATTCAATGCAGCTCTAGTTGACTTCTGTTTAGAATCAAAACATAATATAATAAAATATTGATCTGCATATACACCACATAATGCACAGCTACTTGTACATAACGTCATAACCCGCTGCTTATAGGTGAACTGGTGACAATTAATGTAATGTGGTAAAGAGACATTTCGATAAATTCGGTTCAAAGCAGGACGCTCCGAAAATATTCATTTGGAAAACACCAATTTTGAAACTGTACCATGTACATGTAGAAGAATATGACTACTATCTAGCCTGAACCCAACCATCTACATGTATTATATACATGTGCATTGTAAAATCATTCACTTATCTACAATTGTACTGCACATATTATATTGTTACCTACATGTATGTACATGTATATGTACATGTGTATAATGCTACTATTATAGACTAGGTTTCCATACACGCTGGCTCTATCTAAAGTTAGCAGCTAGATGTCCACATTCTATACTCACTGATTCTCTAGTAGATAGACTACCAACAGATAGTCTACATTCTGTAGTACTTCAGGCATATTATGTATAATGTCAACATTATATTATAGTAATGCATAGTTCAAATAGTTTATGTAATGAATTAAAAAGTTGATGGCAATGATAAGGAGTATTTCACTGCACGAATGAATGAGCAGATTGTATTACTACATAACATATCTATCTTTGGTAATGACCTACATTGTGAAACCATAACATCACAAGAGATGGGGTGGGTTGATAGGGTATTAGTTTCAATGGTTGACGATTTTACTGCATGTATAATTTATTGCTAGGAGTCAGATTGACGTCAGCCATGTTGTACTGCCTACCCTGTGCAAAGAAAGTAGGGTAGGTAAGCTTTAATACTAATGCTAGGTCTCTTTAGATCGGCCCACTCTCAAGGTAATGACAGCAGATTTGTCCTCTTCGACCTTGGTATGACGCTTGCCTACTATTTATCCCAATAACTGTTGTGGAAACAACTCCAAAGTATTTTAATATATTATTATGATGTGATTGGTTAGTTACGTCAGAAATGTAAAAATAGAACAGACAACTCCATATGGTCCATCCTTTGCACTGGGCAAGCTTTATGAGGTATCTTAAGGCTCTGTGATTGGTAGGTTTTAGTAGATACATGAATGTAAGAGGGGACAACTCTGTATGGAATCACACTGGAGGCAGATGGAACAGCGGTGTTTTAGGGCAAACGATCTCCTATCTCTTCTCCATCTTTACCATATTGACTATTTATGCTCTACTCTACATTGCATGTCCATACACACACGCAACCTCTAGCACCACTCTCTGTTTAGGTACTACAGAACTATCAACTATGGAGTGCCACAGGAACGCAGGCACAAGAGTACAGTAGACTGTGACTTCAGACCAAGAGCTCAAGGCTTTAGTGAAACTACTTGGATATTCCCTAAGCATGGCCGAGACATCTACCGGAGTACTGTAGAGAGCAGTGTGCTCATGGACACTACCTGGTATAAGTCGCAGGTGCTTGTCACAGGGGAGGATACAGCAAGGGAAAGTACGGCAAGGGTGGATACAGTAGGTGACTATGCGGCAGACAATGATTATTATGTGGATGCAGCAGCTAGTGTCAGTGACAGCGCCAGTAGCGACAGCAGTCATGGAGACCTGTCCATGGACTACACTACCAGCTCTGCGGATAAAATAAAAGACTTGGAGAATAACTTTATAGAAATGGATTCAAATACAAACAGCATTTACACAAGTTGATGCGACGTTACCAGTTGTAGTGCGTCATCATAGCTATCTATTCATTTAATATTATAGTATAATAGCGGGTGTAGTGGGTGGCTTATCAACACATGATACTGTGTGGGATCCAATGTTCATATTGCACACATTACAATATACACATGAACAATTATCTTAAGAAATGGGAGGTAAAGCAGTCATAGTATAAACAGAGGTCCACCCAATGCACATGATAAGAGACTAGAAACTGATACACTGATTTTAGATAAGCTACATGGTATAACATTAGTCGTCAGGTTCACCTGAGATCATATCCAATGTACATGTATATTATTAGTTGACATTTTACAATTTTATTTATATTTTATACTACATATTATTATATTGAAGCGAAAATTTTTATATGCACTGTTACGTCATGTTTTATACACATGTGCTATTAATCGTTATTATAATATAATTATTATTATTATATTTGGTATACCCTATGATACATGTATATGTAAACATGTACATGTAGGCCTACATGTATTTGCATACATGTATGCATATAGGGTAACTGGACATCGCATTAAATAGCCTAAAATACAATATTACTTAGTACGAGATCTATACATGTACACATCTGTATAGTGCAATCGGTATGCATAATAATTACATGTATATAGACGTACAATACATATTATGCGATATTTTCCTTGGGCAGCCTGACTTCATTACATCTATCATTTTACAGTACTAACTGTGTTTATCTATTACAATACATTCCATTGTCTATGAATAAATAGTGCAATATATTCATGTATAAAAGTATGTGTATGTGAAGTCACAACAGTGTGTAACTTGCGTTGCATGCAATATAAGTGACAAGTAGTATATTTAAGAGTTGTCCACTCTTGCACACTTGGGAGAATATAACTTCTGACTAGGATTGATTGGCTGACTGTAGATAGGACAGGTATATAGAGGAGAGGAGTACCTACCATGTGGAGTGGACCCGGTAGAGATACAGATAGACACATACCTAGAGTAGACTGTGATAATGAGGCATGGAGAGACAGCAGTGTAGACTGTCAACATACCTGTAGATAAGTCACACAGTGACAAGAGTGGACGACGTCATAGACGTTACACGTACATATTATACAAATGTATATGCTAGTGGAAAACACAAAAATGAAAGAAAAACTAGAAAATATAAAACAAAATAAAAACTAATAAAACACTAAAACAAAAACACAAAAGACTAAACTAAACTACAACAGTGTGAAATGTAGGTGAATCATATGCTACCCAGCAAGTCATATCAATGCGTACTAAGGAGCAAGGATATATGGGAACAACTATCTCGTTGTTGACGTCAGAATAGGGACTGACAATACCAAAACCCCCAATTTTAGTTATAACACTTGTACACTGTACATATATGCTACAATTACATATTGTTTCATATACATATTCTATTATTATAATAACACTGTTTTATAATATTTTTGTAGAAGAATCAGGACTTTAAGCTGTTTCCTTAGTTGGAAAGTTGTCTTCTCTCATCCTCATGTTATCACAAGTTATAAGTAAAGAGAGAGAACAACTTTTCAAACCCTATTCTAATGACTTTTTCAGAATTGACCATTCATGTACATGGTTGTAATGTGTGATTGCATGCAACTGCGGTTCAGTGCCTGCCTATTGACACTCATACTCATACTACACTCCTACTACACTCGTACTACACCCATACTACACTCTTACTACACTGTCTCATACTACACTGCTACCACATTCATACTACACTCATTATCTACTCGTACATTGGTTATATAACCATACGAGCACAGCAGCTGTAGGTATCACATTGTATTGCACCACTAGTTAAGATTCCTAGTGCTCTACAGCTCTTTACTTACTATATTGGCAAAATGCTGCTCTACTTGTTTGGTGGGCTTATACATGTAATTGTGTGAGATTTTACTCTTCCTTTGGTCTCATTATCTCAAAATTGTAAACAGACTCTAAATGATCTATAAATAATATTATGAATAAATGAAGACGTTGAAATGACTAATGTTACAAGCATAATACCAGACATAATGTATTAAATACAATATATTTGTAAAATAATTTACTGAATTATTTTATAAAGAAACCCCATTACATAATACATGCACAAATTCTATATCATATACACATTCGAAACAAAAACAAGCAATATATGCATATAAACACATAAAGCTCACTATGTGATTATATAAAATATTATTATTTTAATTACATAATATATATATTATGTTGTCATAACAGCATACATTTGTAAAGTACAATGCACATGACAAGCAACTTCACCAGATTGCATGTCACAAAAATGCCTTACTCTGATTGGACAATTCCCACAACTTTGACTGTATAGTGTACTTGAGGCCTGAATGCACAGTGTAAGGAGAATGTGACTATACGGTGAACACAGGCTTTGACTGTATAGTGAACACAGGCTTTGACTGTATAGTGAACACAGGCTTTGACTGTATAGTGTACACAGGCTTTGACTGTATAGTGTACACAGGCTTTGACTGTATAGTGTACACAGGTTTTGACTGTATAGTGTACACAGGCTTTGACTGTATAGTGTACACAGGCTTTGACTGTATAGTGTACACAGGCTTTGACTGTATAGTGTACACAGGCTTTGACTGTATAGTGCGCAAATTCACTTCTTTTTTCCCAGAGTCCTCTGTTTCTCAGCAAACATAACAATCTTCTCTTCGGTTTTGAGTCCTTTACGTTTGCGTACCTGATTCATGTAGTTTTTAGCTCGGTTCTGTGAATCATACTTCTCTCCATAGTGGGCCATTTCCTCCTCGGTGCACGGCTCCCAGTAAGGATCCACATCTACAACCTGTGAGCATAGAGCAGTCAGTAGGTATCAATTATATACTAGTCAGTAGGTATCAACTATCATATACTAGTCAGTAGGCATCAACTATATACTAGTCAGTAGATATCAACTATATACTAGCCAGTAGGTATCAATTATATGCTAGTCAGTAGGTATCAACTATCATATACTAGTCAGTAGGTATCAACTATATACTAGTCAGTAGGCATCAACTATATACTAGTCAGTAGGTATCAACTATATACTAGTCAGTAGGTATCAACTATATCCTAGTCAGTAGGTATCAACTATATACTAGTCAGTAGGTATCAACTATATACTAGTCAGTAGGTATCCACTATGTACTAGTCAGTAGGTATCAATTATATGCTAGTCAGTAGGTATCAACTATGTACTATATACTAGTCAGTAGGTATCAACTATATACTATATACTAGTCAGTAGGTATCAACTATGTACTAGTCAGTAGGTATCAACTATATACTTGTACTAGTCACTAGTTGTGTCCCCTCACCTCCCAATGACTGAACGCCAACTGAGGACTAGCGAGTCCACTTGTTCTCTTTCTGATCTCATCACAGAAGCCAAAGCTCTCAGCCACCGGCAGGACAGCAGAGATGTTGAATATCTGGTTACCCTCCTGCATGTCCTCAGATATGACACGCCCATTTCGCTTACCGATCACACCATATACCTTACCTACAGAGTCAATGGATTCTATCACACGGGTATATACATATGAGATATCTGTAATATGAGTATACTGTACGATGCTGCCAGTATAAAACACACAGCACTACAAGTCAATATCAATAACCCAAACAAATTGTGTACAGATTGTATCCCTTTTATCTGCATCACACATATACAGTGGAACTTGCTTAATTCAGCCTCGGATAATTGTTCAAGCTATTAGCCTTGGTCCCTGCTGAGCACTAATAATGACTTCAAATAAGTGAAGTGATCTTACGATTCAAACTCATGCCTAATTTAAACCAATTATGGCTGTTCCTCTAGTTTGAATTAAGCAAGTTTCACTGTATACCTATGTGACTTCTACACATACAGTGCACAGTATACGCTTACCCAGCACATTGGCAGTAGCCTGGATGTTACACGAGTACATGGCACACATGAGCCTCTGTGGCTGAGCCTGGAAAGCTCTCCGACACGCCTCTTTAACAGAAGAGATTATTTGACCCGAGTTAGTACCACCTGTGTGAGCACTTCGCTTTGACCCAGATAGTTGAGAAGTTGACCCAGATACTACGGAGGAGGAGTCACTGTCTACATCACTTCCTGTCTCATCCTCCTCCTTCAGATCTGATACTATTAACAGAATGGAATAATGTGGACATCTAGAGTGACACAAAGATAACGACATAAAAATAATCGATATGGCCGTTTGACTTCAGTTGAAAGAGCAACTGATGTCCGATTTATCTTGATCAAAACTTGCTAAGATTATTAAGAGCACATTTAAAAGTTAAATTTATACACTTGCAGTACCTGCTGGGTTAGTTATAGATGCCATCTCCCACCTTCGCACCACATATGCCACACCTCTGATTGGTTCAGCACACATCGGCCCAGTTAGGGTAGCCAACTGAAAACCATTAACTATTGACCCATCAAACTCTCTCAGTCTGTGTGTACAGTCATCTCTATCAAGGAAGTCCCATATACTGGGCCTGTCATACTCCTCTACCCCGTTTACTAGTATATTAGGCCCATATTTCCTCGGCCCAAAGCACCATATTCTAGCAGCTAGAGTTTTCCATTCTTCATTCCCTGAGGCTACAAGTGCCTCTTCAATCTGGTTACCTAGACTTAGTAACTTGTCTACTGACTGTGTATTAAGACTGGTCTGTCTGTCATATTTAGTAATGCTGCCCCCTATTGACTGAGACAAGTGATGATCTAAGGCTTGGAGAAGAAGCTCATGAGAGTCTATGAGTGAAGTGAGCTCTGGTGGGAGAGGTAAAGCTTCTATAGAGAGAGTTACACTGCCCTGACGTATCGTTACTACTTTATCTTCTGTAAAATACGATACAGATTACTAGAATCGGGAGGTGGAGGTGATACTAACTGACTCTATAATTGTGGTTGGGGTTAACTACCCCCCCCCCCCAAATCCACACGAGAAGAACTCTATGACTTAACATTGGCTTCTTGAAAATATTTAGTAGGTAACTCCAGGGTATTATATAAACTACCTGTCTACATCTTACATACATAGCATACACTGTCTGAACTTCCAATGTAATGCATTCTATTGGTAAAGTGCCCCCAGGTAGGAGTTATTCTCCCTACTATTATAGGGGCTGTTTAAAGCTAAAAGCTATTACAATGTTGGGTCTTACATCAGATTTGAAGCTTGTGTACCTCCAGGACAAGGAATTAGCAATTGACATTACACAGCAATGATAGTAAATCGGTAGTACATTATACAATATCAACCTTGAGTACCATTATGCTGGGCCAGGAGCCCATTGCTTGCATAATAGCGGAGTTCATCAACCATTACAGCTGTTGTACATTATGATATAAACAAGGTGAATTTGCAACTGTTTGAAAACTTCAGTTAGAAACAGGACTTTCCGAAAACGTTCAAACCCGAACCCCAAACGAACGTTTTTGGAACGTCCTGTTTCTAACTGACATTTTCCAAATGTCCCTTTACCAAACAAGGTCGAGCAATAAAGACGTGTGTACACATGTATAACTGTATGTTACATCAAGACATATAAAGCACAGAAGGTATAGTACCAGCATAGATATCAGGTACACGTATATCTCATAGTATGTACTGTGTTCTTACCTGAGTCTTTATTCTTCACTATAATATTCTCCCCTTCTATAGCCTCATTTACCATGTCATGTTTGGGTGGTTCTATAACCGTCTCTCTAAATGGTACTATCGGTTCCGATACGTTAATAGCTATACCACAGTATCTGCAAGGCGAATCATAACACATGTAACAGGCCGTAAGTTCCAAGGATATACAGTCGGCTCCCATATTCATTTGTAACCCCAACTAAAAGGGTAGCATAGTTCATTTGTCGTAACGATAGGCCTATGTCCATCACCAGATTTAACTATATTACAAAAATGTTTGATCAGACATCTTCATGTATAATAGCACTGTGAACAGAATATAGGTAGAATCACTCCACATTATACCAAAGACTAACAGGGATTCTGTGTGTATACCATAATTTAGTAATTTCTCGCATATAGACCAATTAGGTGCAGTAGTGGAGAAATTTAGATAGCCCTAGCTCCTTGTTTGTGGTTAGGGTTTGGGGTAAGGGCGGTCAACTAGCAAAATATAGAGAAGACAACTTCTCCTGCTTCAGTTTTGGCAAAGAACAAAGGCTACCTCAAATTTCTCCTAACTCATATAAACTGTGTCAATACACGCACTGGCCTCACTCAATGGTTTCTCTATCAGACATTCACCAGGACTACCACAGGAATTTTACTTGTCATAAATTTAAGTTCCCAAATGACTGTTAAGTCAGTTGTAAATGTGACCTACAATGTACCTACATTAACCGAGTACTAAATACCAAACTGAATTAAATACTAACCAAGCAGTGGTTTACATAAGGGGGCCTGGTGCCGAGGCTAATATGGACCTACTACCTAGTGAATATAAATAATGAGTATACAAATGCATGGTGTGGGTAAAGTTATGTAAATTAATGCTCGAGTCATCAAGAAAATCAGTAGTATTGTGATGGTACAGGACATTTGTATACGACTCCAGCTACCCGGATAAAACCCTATAGCACCTTAAGTGCCTAGTAGTTGCCACAGCGCTGCTCAACTAACACTCGTACTCTCATACCTAGCTGTTCGTATACTCATACTCAACTGTATTGCATGTCTAAACCACTCATTTACTGTCTACATATGTGTATCTATGTGTTTATATTCATTCTACTTAACTACATATCAATGTACATTCATGTATGATAATTACTAAGTCTTTTGGTACCTTTTATACCCATGTAAAGAGGCCCGACCTCTCAGAATCACTTGATATTCATTTTGTACATGAATTGGATGATTATAAGCAACTTTTGTATAACCCGACCTATTTTGGGTCGGCCGTCGGGCTTCTGGCGGCCATGTTGTTGCACAACTTCCGGACGACCCTATGTCGTCTTTTTCCGACACTACGTCGGGCGGAAGTCCTTATACTACATAAAGGGCCATGTTTTATCATTCGTTGTCTCAGTCTTTGCTTGGCTTTCAATAAAGACACATCTATACTTGATACAGAGACTTTCACTTCCTTTTGCCAGGTCATTTGCATTAGCGAACCGCCTACTAGGTCGGATCACTCTCTTTCAAGGTATAGTCTGAAGGTCAGACTTGGGACCAGATGGGTCGTCTCTGGTAGTACTTTGACTACTGAGACCACTCGATCTTTCATGTAATGAGCAGGCCTAGCACCACTCATAGGCACTTCAGTTTTGGGTCGGTAGTCGCCCAAGGACGACCGCACGAAATATCACAAACCATTACAGTATGTTGCTATATTCAGAATGTTGTAATTCAAAGGTAAGAAAGTGAAAACCGTTAAGAACAGAAAATGGCCAGAGTCCTTGATTAGGTTCAATCCTGGGAAGGGCAGGGAAAATGCTAGTCAAGGGGATTCACACTTACTGGAATTCACCCTAGGGGGGTTTCCCTATTTGAGACACACATGTTGACAATCAAGACTCAAGGGTAACAATATGCCAACAGTAAAACAATGCATTTAACCCACAAAACCATATAACATAGACACAATGGATAATATGCCCTTGTATAAATTCACGTAATACTGTTGAAGTCCTATAACTGTAAGAATGTAATTAGACTGCCAGTAATCAATAGACATGGCCAATCAATAGCCAGTAATCCTAATCAATAACCAACAATCCCTGTCCCAGCGACACAGGCAGCTCACTAAACCTCTATCAACACAGGCAGCACATCTCCACCTGTACTGAAGACTACATCTACAGCGTATACTGAACCTGTACCTACAGCATGTAAGTAGTTAATTGCATGTACATGTACATTTACAAACTTGACCAGCAGAGTATTGGTATACCGCTAATTGAAGTCAAATATTATGAAGGAAAAACTAAGAACTTTCCAAATTTACTTTTATCTACACCCTACGGAATGTTATTAGAAATTTGCGACTGTTGGAAAATGTCAGTTTGAAACAGGACGCTGCAAAAATGGTCGTTTGGAAAACAACCATTTTGAAACTCCAAATCCCAACCCCCAGCTTTCAACTAATTTTTATTTTCAATATTAGATTTTTTGGCTTTTACTACTACTAACTTGTAGAACACTAAAAAATATTAGCTGTGAGTTGTGCTCTTCTAAATGTAATCTACACAGTTTCGAAATGGTTTTTTTCCAAATGGCCGGTTTCGGAATGTCCTGTCTCGAACTGACATTTTCAAAATGTTTCTCTACCTGCAAATAGAAAGATAGTAAAATGCTAAGGCAGAACTATTGTTGACTGTGGAAAGCCCTATTGCTAGATAGTCTGAAACCTAGTGCTGCACAGTGTTAGTACAGAAGCAACCTCTGAATATCTTGAAAAAAAATAGCCGTTCTAGCAATCGGAGTGGGGCCACATAAAAAAACATGTATCTAGATCAGAATTTTGTGCTGATTTCAAATACGACATTTCTACATTTCCTAAGGTGACAGTTCTATGTATAATGGCAAGTTTTAGTACTATATTGTACAGATTCTACCGATTTCGAAAATTGTTATGTATAACCAGGACACCACTATCACAGACTTCTAATGTGTTTGAGAAACTCTGTTTAAATTACATAATGTAACATTCAACAAAGGAACACATTGTAAAATAGCATAAAGTTAGGAATAGTTTGAAAAATATCTGTTAATATCCACTACTGAACTTGTGAGGTTCCTATGAACATACAAGTCATAGACTTCTACACTATTATCCTACACCTCTCTATCTACATTTCCTACTTGTTTACATTCTACACCAATAGCCTAGGCATGAAAAGTTGTGAGCAGCAATAATAATAATCCAGTTAATGAAAATACTATACAAATTAAAGTGACCTCGGAGACTAAGAGGCCTTTTAGAAGTTGATAAAAACACTCAAATACTGCCATCAGAGTTGCTTTCAAAACTTGGTAGAAATGCATTACTTCTGGTTGCATTACTAGATATGCATGCAGGTACAGAACATGTTGCATCAAGGATCTAAGGATGCAGCCTAGGAATCCAGTGGCCAATTCGGTGCTGCTTGGATTAGTCGGCAATGTGATAGTTCACCTTAGAACCGCACCTCCACCTCTGAGAAACTGATTGGTATATCAATTGATAATGTACATGTACATGTATTAATTCCTAGCGTGCAATTTCATGAGTTTATGTTTCTTGTAGTGACCAGCGAACGTTTGCAATGGCCATAGAGGAGTATTTGTTGTTATATCAGTTATAAGCATTCATCTGCATATTTAGGATATATAGATGTAAGCCGAGATACATATATATGAGGGCCTACGTGTATATCTACTAGGAGGTTAAGAACTATTAAATCATAACTTTTTGAAATTATAGGCCTATAATACATGTCCCTATTAATAGTACTGAATATGCATAATATAGGCACTGTAGTTGGGACCCAAGGATGTTAGTAGCCTGAAGACTGGGTTTAGTAGGCTTGTACATCTGAATGCTATACAAGCAGTTGGTGTGTTGTAATGCTCAATTATTATCCTTTCCAGTTTTTTTATGTTACTTAGTGTTATTATAATTTTGGTTTCAATTATGTGGAAAGCTAGAGGCTGTCACACAAATGTGTTTTTATGTAAAATGCTTTGTAAGTTATTCAATCAAAAAACACCTTGCCTCTTCCTAATATCTGGCATCATCATGGTCTACCATGCTGACTCTGAGGCGCTTCTTTGGCATTTTTCTCTTCTTGATCCCCATGAATTTTATCTAATACCCCATCTACGTTTCCTAGATACAACTACATATTGTAAGTAGGCCCCCTACATGTAGTAACAGCCCAGTGTACGGAGATTAATTGTTTTAACTGCTAGTGTTTGTAAGGAACTTCCTAAGTGGGCATGGTTATGGTTTTGTCTGATCTTTTTATATAAATTAGCAAATAATGCTTGCCTATGGTGACACAGGACTTTCAGCATGCACACTATCTGATGGACTTGGTGATTTTATGATTTCGTTCGGTTTATTAAATCTATTGACAATTTGATCACACTTTAAATATAGAGCAATAACCACATATTATACTTGTGTAGCATGAATATGCAATTCACTTAAAACATCAATAGTTTGCAATTTAACATCAAAATGTAACATTATTATGCAGTTTATTTCACCTACCACTATTAGTTATGTTCAGTACTAAAAGCGGAAGATAAATAAATTACACTACTTATGAACATACATGGCCAATTTGAGAGCCAACGACTTTTTGGTCTACTTCCCTGTTGACATTGCATGTAGTACGATTCATTGAATATTGCTCTCTAAAGGTGTGAGCACACTATGGGCGAAAGTGGAGCGAAGCGGAATGCTGTGCGGTGCTGCGTTCACGCGGCACAGAGCACACGTTCGCGAATGCGTGGGGCGATTCATATTCAGGCCAACATGACTGGCCAATGAGACCTAACAACGCGCGGTTTCCGTTTCCGCTATAGTAAACTGATTGTTTACAATTTACGATTTACGATTATTATTTATACAGTTTTATAATATTTTTATTAATTCATACCCTGTCGTTTATTTTTGGATCTTGTGCTCATCCTAGTGTTTACTATTTTTCTGACCACAAAAAGTTCAAGTCATCTAGTAAGTTATTATAATAAATAATTGCATAATGATAATTATATTTTATATCGTTGTATAATAATTATAATATTTATATTGTTATGGATTCTATTCAACTGTCATTCGTAGAGTAAGTAGAGTGGAAGTGGAAGAGAAGTTGAAGTGTTAATAAAGTTAGTTCCACAAGGTTTAGACAACCCTGAAAAGGTTTATGGAATGACAGTTGAAAAATCCATAACAATATTATAATTAATATAAAATATTTACCAGATTGATTGAAAGTTGTCCTAGGCTTTAGAACAAAATTTTGTATCCGCTTGCATATCATGACACCAAACAATATAACTAAATACTAAGCAAATAATTCTTAAATATAAATAGTATTTTGCAAGATTTGAAAGTTTTCGAATGGTACAAAAATACTGTTTGTACTTGAGCTGTTTTCACATGAGAGTTGTACTTGTCATACCTTCCTTACCTCTTCTGCAACACACAAAACTTGTTTATCACTTGGTGGACTTATTACCAATTTTCTAGGAGTGATTGGCCCCATCATGTATGGCTACAGAAGATCAATCGCGATTAGACGAAAGAAGATTAGGTTGCTGAGGCTTGGCCTGATATACATTCATGAGAAAAGAAAGAATGTCGTTAAGAGGAAATATTGGGTTCACCCTGTAAACAAAAATAGAGCTACAGAAGGTGTTTGGGCCACTTTTATTCAAGGATGTCGGACCCGGTTTCCAGAAAAATACAGGGAGGTATTCCGAATGCATTCTGAGTATTTTGATGAACTTCTATGTCTAATCAAAGACTCTGTAATGAAACAAGATACAGTGTTCAGAAAGGCTATACCTCCGGAGCAAAGACTTGGTCTTACTTTATTTTACCTTGCATCAGGAGATTCATTTAAAACCCTATACAATTCTGTTTCGACTTGGTCAATCTACTGTACGCAACATTGTGTTCAGTACCTGTGTAGCTTTATGGGAATGCTTGAATGACAAATACCTTAAGAATCCAGCTACTGAGCAAGAATGGAGAGCCATCTCACATGATTTTCATAAACTTTGGGGTTTTCCTAACTGCATTGGAGCAATTGATGGCAAACATTGCTCGGTCCAATGTCCACCCAAGACAGGATCCGAATACTTTAATTACAAACGATTTTTTAGTATAGTGCTGCTCGGTGTATGTGATGCAAACTACCGCTTTATATATGTTGATGTCGGCACGTTTGGAAGATGGTCAGATGGTGGAACCTTTAACCATTGCTCACTAAAAGCTGCCATTGATGCAAGAAGTCTGGGAATCCCAAACCCTGCAAACTTGCCAAGTAAGTTGAACACAAAAGTTTGTTTACAACTATAATTATACACTGTTCACGTAAACCTATGCATATAGAGCTTTTGAATGCATTTTTAAATCACCTTACTGTGTAGGTAAAATAGTATAGGGAGCAGCCGTGGCCTAGTGGTAAGGGCTCTGGGTTTTCATGAAAGGAGTCCCAGATTTGATTCCTGTAAGGGTCATTGGTAGTGTTATAGGAAGGGCATCTAATGTCATAATGCTCCTGTGCTACATCAAGAATTTTGCCCTTGGTGAAGTGCCTTCCTCACCCCAAAGCTAGTCTCTTTAGATCATTGCTTTGTTACCTAGGATTAATAGTGGGAAGTAAAGCCTGTAAGTTTTTAATGTAAAAATAGTATATACATATACATAGTATGTGTTCAACCATTGCAGATTCGGCAATCTCAGCACCATACATGCTAATAGGTGATGAAGCATTCCCTCTCAAGACGTGGCTCCTCAGACCTATACCAGGCCGATCTCTAGATAATCACCAACAAAAAGTGTATAACTACCGCCTCAGCAGAGCTAGACGAACTATAGAGAATGCCTTTGGTATCCTTGTAGCTCGATGGCGAGTTCTTAAAAGGTAGAAAATGAAATACGCTATTGTGCTATTACGATTCTATTTTTTCCAATGTAGCTTGATAGCTAGGAGTTATCTTTCATGTACATACACTTATACTATATTGGTTTAACACAATCATGTACTTGAAATAATTTTCACACAGGTCTCTTCACATGTCTACCCAACACGCCGAGAATATTATACTGGCATGCTGTGTGCTCCATAATTATCTTCGTACCAAGGTACTGGATTCCACTCATCAGAACATAGGTGATGCACTTGAACCAAATGGCAATGTTACTGCTGGTACCTGGCGTCAAGACAGGACCAATGTACTTCCATGTATTAGAGGCACCAATAGTCGTAATGCAACACAAAATGCTATAGATGTTAGAGACAGTATGGTGACTTACTTTAACAATGAAGGACGGCTAGCATGGCAAGATGACCATGTACGAAGAGTTTAATTTATGTAGTGCTTTGGTGTCATGTACATTGCATGCTAAAGTGAGATAAAAGCTTATTTCAAAATTATATGATAAATAGATATCTTTCACTGTCTCTATATTATAGTTGTTGATAATTATTCATGTGGGAACAAATTAAATATTGGTAGCTTGTCATAAAAAATTTGTTGGATTAGTAATAAATATAATAGGAACTTTGTTCAGAAATACATTTTATATTAATTACGAGCAATATTACATTATAAGTATTATATTTTATAAATTGTATAGTGGTATAGTGATAAAATGATGGTACAATAAAAAATGCACAAATGTATATGATAGGTGAAATGACATAAACATAAACGGTGGTTATAGGTTGGTATAGGTCGGCTCATGGCAGGTAGTGGAGTTGAATCTATATTTGAATATAACATCACAGATTTCCCGCATCGCCATAGCTCGCTGAAATGGCTCTGTGATTTTTCTGATGTCCTCTCCTATTTCCTCCCCAAATCTTGAGCATTCATCTGGAGGAATAATGTTCTTCTCAGCTTCTGTAAGCTGGGCTAGCTGGGCAGCTAATGCTAACTCAAAGTCACTCTCTTTGGCTTTCCTCTTTGATGGCCGGGGCTGACAACTATTTGAGAGTGGAGTTTCTGAAATAGTAGAGGTAGAAGTCGAAGCTGGAGTAGAGCATCTACTTGAGTGGTCGTCATCAATAGATGGAGGGCTGCTGATGGTAGTTGTTAGGTTCGATTTGGTGCTAGAAACATCAGATGTGGAAAGGCGGAAAGCAACAATTCATAGTTAAACAATGTCATAACTAGGCAGAAAATAAGTATTAAGAACTCTAGAAGAAATTAGTTTTTTTCTGCTTACGTTTTGCGTGATAGATAGGGTATCAGCCACTCCATGTGCTTATACCAGAGCCATGTCGGCTCTGCAGTGGCAGCAGCTCCACTTGGAGTCTTCTCCAGATGATCCTTTTTTCGCTTCACAAAAGTGTCCCTTAAGTTCTTCCACTTCTTTTTAGCGTCTGTAACTGTTGAATCATAAAAAATTATGTAAAAGTCAGAGTAATACTAGCAACAAGATACATCATACATTTGGCAGACTCTAGCTATTTTGGTTCAGCAATGTGAATGTAATGAATTTGTCCAATAAATATGTTCAATGAAACTGCATATTAAATTTAGTTTCATTACGTAAATATCATCGATCATTGATTTATTTGATTGTGACTATTTTATAGATGGTCTACAACAATCCAAGGAATTATTAATATAGATGTGGAACTGTTGAATTAATTTAAATTTATTATATTATATATATTATCATTGATTGAAACCGAACATCTGGAACAATGGCAAGTGAGTTAATAAATTAAGTAGTAGGCTAAAATTTTTTCATTCAATAAATCAACTCAAATCCAATATTATTTAAAAATATCTTAAATTAAATAATCAATATACGCTAGCTACATACATACCAGAAAGATCGCATTCCAACGCTACTTGGTTCCAGTTGTTCAAAACAACATTGCTCTCTTTGTACTGGCTATGAGAGTGGTCATACAGAACTGACCTTTCTCTCACACTGTTGATTAGCTTCTCTTCGACAGATGCCATTTCAATATTCGTAGAAAATTTAAAGTTGAAAGTGAAGAATTTAAACTGAAGTTGATAAGGTGGAAAACTGAGTACCGGTAGTGATTAGAATTGAAAACCATGGACTCGTTAGTGCCGAAGTGGGGAAATTGAACTTGCGACCAATCAGAAACAAGCGGCACGCTTGCATATCCAACACAGCTTGGTAGACGCGAAATCAACGCGATTCCGTCCGCTCAGCCTGTCGCGCGGCAGATTCGCCCGCTTTCGCCCCTAGTGTGCTCACACCTTAATACTGCAAGTAGCCTATGTTATATAGTGGAAGGATGTACATGTATGTATGGGTATATTATCTACTGTACATGTATATAGATATAGGTGTATTACATGCACCAAAATACCTAGAGTAATGAAGTATTGATGACTTTTAGTTGCTAGAGCCAGTTTGTTAATCAATTTTGAAGAATACTAGTTAGGAAAAGTGACACAAGTTCTCTCTGAGTGAATGTTGAGACCAATTTTCTATATGCAGCACATCAGAACACATTCACACCTATTCCCCACTTTTGGGGGTTAATATGGTGAAGAGAATAACTGGTGTGTCTTTGATATTTTCACAGCAGTAAAACAAACAACTATCCATTGTTGTAGCTGTTGTATTACCTCAGTCTAACACATTATTATAAACCTCCCACAACTCAATTCATATAACCATTAGGGCATTATAGCAGTAGCAATCATAAACAACAATAATTATTATAACTACATGTATCTAGTATTACTAGTTATGTCCAGAGCCATCTACTCAATGGCTCTGGTTATGTCTAGTAATACTAGTAACTGCTATTTGGCCATGTGCAGCTGTTGTTATTGTGGTTACTATAGAAATCCACAGGCACAACCACTTCTAATTGGACAGTGTTTGGCGTTACCCATGAGTACTAACACTAAAGCAATCTTTTCCAGCTTATCAATGGCGATCTGACAAATGTTTGTTATTTTTACTTGTACTATAAATCAATTGACCACAAGAACTATACTGGCACTATCACTGCCTTTCCATGCTTCGTATTTTCCTTCGAAGGGAGTTGTTTCACCCTTCGAAGCTTCATTCTGGTCTAACTCCATGCTCCGTATTTTGTTCAACTGTTTTGTGGCAAACGCATTTAAGTTTTCCCGCCTATGACATCATAGTACAATAACCTCGTGAGTTAAAAATAGCTATGCGTTGTCTAATGTGAATTCAACCCAACAAGCACTACTTTTCCATGCTTCGTATTTTCCTTCGAAGGGAGTTGTTTCACCCTTCGAAGCTCCATTCCAGTCCAATTCCATGCTTCGTATTTTGTTCAACTGTTTTGTGGCAAACGCATATAAGTTTTCCCGCCTATAACATCATAGTACAATAACCTCGTGAGTTAAAAATAGCTATGCGTTGTCTAATGTGAAATCAATCGCAACAAGAAGCGCACAGCCAAACTGACGTCATAACCATAATGTAGTTATCAACAAGCAGTTATTCAAGCGTGAACACTATTACGCCAGCCACAGATAGTGTACTACTAACTAGTGCTTGTACATTAGCTTCGAAGGATGGCGCTTCCATCCTACGAAGCAATAAAAACCCCTACGTATTTTCGGAAATACGAAGTCTCACGGTCGAAGGAGCTTGCTCCTACGAAGGTCAGGAAATACGTATTTTGTGCCAATTCCATCCTTCGTATTTTAAATACGAAGCTAAATACGAAGCAAAATACGAAGCATGGAAAAGTAGTGAAGGAGCGCACAGCCAAACTGACGCCATAGCCATAATGTAGTTATTAACAAGCAGTTATTAACAAGCAGTTATTAACAAGCAGTTATTAACAAGCAGTTATTCAAGCGTGAAGACTATTGCGCCAGCCAAAGATAGTGTACTATTAACTAGTACTTGTACATTAGCTTCGAAGGATGGCACTTCCATCCTACGAAGCAATAGAAATCCCTACGTATACGAAGTCTCACGGTCGAAGGAGCTTGCTCCTACAAAGGTCAGGAAATACGTATTTTTCGCCAATTCCGTCCTTCGTATTTTAAATACGAAGCTAAATACAAAGCAAAGTACGAAGCATGGAAAAGCACTGTATGTGAGGTGTAGAAATGTTTATGTATAATTTAGAGTTTCATGCAAAAAATACCTGGCCCCACCTCAATTGCTAGAAATCTTTCTAAAAAGGGAGGTTGCTTCTGTACTATGTTTAGATATTCAGTTTTTATTTTCTCTTGGTTCAAAACCAGCAAAATTCCCAAATGTAAACCACTTGCTCAGGTCTACTTTACACTGGTACATGTACATTAGGTATTTATAACACTTTCATTGATATAACTGGATTGTGCAATAGTATCTTGTACTAGTAAGTAGGTAGGTCAATTTTAGATTTTATTCCCTTATATCTTTACTTGTACTTGACCAAATCCAGAAACCAACAGCTCTGATGATGCCAACTGCAAAATAATCTGACTTGGTGTTTTCCAACTTATAGTATGGAAGGCAAACTCTTCCCACACCTGACATTTAGTATTACTGAACAAATATTGGCTAAAATACTTTTATGGCTTGCATGAAAATGATGTGTAACATCTTTGATTGCTCATTTTGCAATTATTTAGTTTCTGAAGAGTCCAATTATAGCTGTATTTTAAATCGACTTTCATACAGGCATGTTTCTGACTGCCGCATGTAATTCACAGTTCCATGTAACTAGATGATAGCAATCACCTTCTGTCCCATGACAAACTGCTTCCAAATGAAATGTGGAATTTCTAAATGACTTTCTATGTAAAATATCATGCAGGAAGAAGGTAGTAAAAGATGTTGTAAATCACAATTTTTTACGACTTATGCGGCAAGACTTGCGGTTAACTACAATTTGTTCCTTGGTGGAATCTATCAAAGCATTTTCAATTGATGGTGTTTGCGGCCCGACTTACATATTGAGATGCTGTGTAAACCAAGAAAGGCTCATTCGATAATATGGTAAAATCATTCATTTATATAGCTGGCATGAAAGGATGGCAGTGGAGAGTAAGAAGGTGAAATGCTCGTTCTGTGTACAAGATCTGGTAGACATGGTGGACCCTAGAGAGCTACCATGCGGTCATGTGTTCTGTTTATGCTGTTTAAAGGAAGATTACAGCAGATGTGTTGTCGGTGTATATCCATGTTCCGTTTGTAGGTGAGAAGCAGTAAAATACTATGTGCTAGTGAAAATTACATTATATTTTGTGACACTAAGCTTAGTTTGATTGCTGATTGACAGCAAACAATAGGTTTACATTCTTGGCTATGAAGTGTTCTAGACGAGAGAGTTGTGAGATTTGAAAAGCCTAAATGCCTTGATATAGAGCATTGACTTCCTGCTGATATCGATAGCTGGTTGACCACCAGTCGAAAATTTTGCTAAAATTGCGTTGGTCTGTTGGGGCGAAATCACATGCAGTGAACATTCAATTATGCCACCAATACGGCCGTATTCACTTCACATCCTTACAGTTTAGGCAGTATTCCCTCAAACTTTGTGACAGGCTGTGGCCCAACTCTAAATAAAGGGTACTAGCCACAGCAGAAGGAAATTCCCTGTGCTCTTTTACAGAAGAAAGTACACCCCTGTGGCATTTGACACTCTGCCAAAAGCTAAAAGTGTAGAGGATGATGTCTGTGAAGCCAAGCAGCAGGAGCATTGTGGAAGATGTAAAGTTGAACAGCCAGCTGCAGCCTACTGTGTAGACTGTGGGGAGAAGATCTGCTCTAAACACATGAAGGTAGATATCGATCGTATATGTACATTGTAGAAGCGTAGTCTCACAATGTGGCTTGAAAACATTTAAGGTATGATACTGCAGAGTACACAGGGATAAATCCCTACACCACAATTGGCTGATCTGAGCTGTGAATAATACAAATAGGTGCTAGCCATTGTATAACATGCACATGTAATAGTGGAGGGAGGCTGGTTCCACATACACAATATTGGTTAAACGCTATTTAGAGTATTGGTCGTTATTACAGCACCATGAAGGCTACTTTGATGGAACTCACGAGACCATAGATATCGAGGAATACACACCCAGCCCAAAGAAATACAGGAAGCTGCAGTTCATGTGCAACAAACATGAGAAGCAGGTCATCACAATGGCATGTAATAGATGCTTTCAGTTCAATTGCAGCAAGTGCCACCAAGAAAGGAAAGATTGTTTAGGAGGTAAAAAAGGCTGAAACAGTATATGTCTGCAAATCATGCTTGTTTGCATCCCACACACACTCGAATAGTACAAAGGATCTTCTAATAATACTATTCAAGATGTTGTGATGAATTTTATGTTTTGCAGATACGGGTTATACATTTACCTTTGGTGGTAGAGCCACAAACGGAGTAGACCATATATACCAGCCTCTAGAGGTCATCGAGAAAGATATCAAGGCAAAAATTCAACAAAAGCTCAATACTGTATCAGCAAATCTAGATAAGATGGCAAGAGAAGAAAAAGAAGCTTACCGTAGAATGGATACGGTAGAAAACGAATGTAAAGGAATGATAGGGGATGTGAAAAGAGTGAAAATGGAATATGTGAGCATATACCTCATTGACCTTTTTATCATTAGCCAAACGGATTCAGTTAGTGACTGTGCAATTGTTGAACTTTGTTACTCTCAGATAACAGTAACAAAGTTCACAGAAACTGAGGAAGTAATTACCATTTTCCAATTAAACGGCGGGAGGGCAACATTATCAAAGCTGAGACATACAGCACATAACTGATGTGACTAGAAAGTTTTCATTCCTTCTACATGTACGCAAGTCTAAAACGATTTCATGGCTGTTTCTATTCTAGTTGTCAACTCTTTATTTGTAGATCCAGCAGATTAATAATCAAACAACAGAACTGGAAAAACAGATTAACACTTACCAGAGTGAGCTGACTACTGACATGGTGGAGTTTATAGAGGAGAACAACAGAGATAAAGAACGCCTGAAAGAAGTGATAAAGACAACCAATGAGTTCTGTGGAAAGGAGATTCTGGAACTAATCAAAGGACATAAACAAGTGATCAATGCTCAAGTACAACCTGTCCAAACAGTACCCAGATATCGGAAGTCACTGAGGACAGGTAAGTACAATGATAACAGCAAACATATATGACCACTGTGAACATGGTAATGAACAGATATAAATCTGTGATGGTATTGAGAGTTAGTTCTCAATTTAACATTGCAGGTTTCGAAAGAACAATGGATATCCAGTTACAGACTTATTAGAGACAGATTTTCTGGGCAGGTGACAGTGAACTCCTGAATCCAGAATATAACTGGTGTTAGCAGGAGGCTGTGAACAGTAAATCGCTTTATTGCACATACAGTTTGGTAACTGACAGCTCTCTCATCAGTTACAGTGGCGACTACCTATCATTTACGCAATGTCAATGATACTCGTATGTGCAAACATCTATGTAATCTATCTAACCATTTTCATATTCGGATTTTCCTACAGATTCATTTGTGTGAAATACATGTACTTGTTTGAACTGTGTAATACTAAATAGTTTTTATTCAGTAAATGATGCCAAATAAAGACCACTAGTGATTTATGTAACGGCCTCATCCAAGTCGGCACAATAACAGCATGCATGACAGATGACTGACCAGCGGTCACACACTTCCTCAGTTGGAGTTGTGTACACTTTCTTTATCGCTTCCGGTCAGTGACATCTTTGCCACTCAAGTTTTCACCAAAGTTAAAATACTTGTTAAAATACAGTAATTTGTGGTCCGACAAAATACCGCTAATCAGAGCCCTTCACTTGAAGAGAAATGTGTATTTATCGGTTAAGTTGGTGGAGACCAAAAGACATATGCCCATTATCTAGTTAGATTTTGCGTTACAATCTTTGACTGCCTCTGAGTGTTTTATGCATAGATCTAATATAAAGACTAGATAGGACACCCTGTGTTAATGCTCCACTGCTCTTTGTCCTACTAAATTATGGAAAATCCCCACGACGTAACTTAATCTTACCATGATACTTGTACCCTGCAACCATGATTCACACTATATATTATAATGGTGTACTGCAGCATAAACTAGCACCACTTTGGTTTAAATCAAGCCCTGCTGCCATAATATCTGTAACCTGGCAAATTGATGTCTGCATAGCACATTACCACATAGCAAGCTATCAAATGGTACTAAACACTACATATTTACACTGTCTAAAAGAGCTAAAAAGTGCTAATGTAAACCTACAACATGCATATTTCAATAGAGCACTGCACAGTAATTAGGCTGCTTTAATTATAAAACTGCTTCCAAAATCCTTGTGTTTTAACATATTATTGTTTTGCAAATTTATTACCATGAAAAAAACCTGTCAAGTGAGGCTAATGTTCATTGCCATCTCCCAAAATATTTGAAATTACATGTATATTTGTACTAAGTATCAAAATTGGAGCTGCATTCTGTTTTGCCAATAACTAAACATGTGCTGACCATGTTAAAGTATATCTACATGTAAGTGCCACACTGATAATCACGGACCTATCAAGTGAGGATAAAAGTATTATGATATTTTTTAAAAGCAATAGTAATGCTGTGCATGCAGGTGTGAGTAACATAGTCAAGTTTATTGACACTGTATTATAATAAAATATTGCGGTGCATGACTTGAAATGCAATATCAGCCCATGGATATAAAATACTACTGCCCATGCTCACAGCAGGCAGCCTTACGCATGTACACCTCCATGTAGTGACTGCCGGGACTTTCTAACCATCCAAGATCACACCACTACTGCCTATGATGATCTAAGCCTAATATCTATCAAGAACCGTGGAGGTTTAGCACACCCCAACGCTGCCAGGACAGCCTGAACTCTACCAGGTTGCTGAGAAATCTATCAGACAGATATTGCAAGCTGAAGGAATGTGTAAGCTCACACATAAGAAAGCTGTTAACGAACGCTCTCCTATGCTGCCACAAATAACATTACCTAGCGACTTTCATGTGCTAGCCATAAAGACAGTCATCAGCAGGTACTGTACTATTCGCATACATCATAAAACATCTAAAGTGGGTGATAAAGGAAACCTGCGACAGAAACTGAGTAGAATAACTTTGTACAACAACATTTTGAAAGGGTAACATTCACCTACAATACTAGTTTTATAACTATTTTTTATATTCAAATTGTTGGAGGAGCTAATAATTACATTGCTGGAGAACACAAACATTGTTGTGCAATTACCTGTGGCACTTACATTTGTAGATATACTTTAACATGGTCAGCAAATGTTTAGCTATTGGCAAAACAGCTTGCAGCTCCAATTTTTATACTCAGTACAAATATAATTTTAAATATTTGAACAAATTAATTGAAAGGTTTTTTCATGGTAGCAAATTTGCAGAACCTTAATAATATGTCAAAACACAAGGACTTAGGAAACAGTTTTATAATTAAAGCAGCCAAACTACTGTGCAGTGCTCTATTGAAACGTGTATATTGTATAGCAGGTTTGCAGTAGTACTTTTTAGCCCTTTTAGACAGTGTAAATATGTAGTGTTTAGTACCATTTGATAGCTTGTTATGTGGTAATGTGCTATGCAGATATCAATTTGCCAGGTTAAAGATATCATGGCAGCAGGGCTTGATTTAAACCAAAGCGGTGCTAGTTTATGCTGCAGTACACCATTATAATATATACTGTGAATCATGATTGCAGGCTACAAGTATCATGGTGAGATTACGTTACGTCGTGGGGATTTTCCATAATTTAGTAGGACAAAGAGCATTGGAGCATTAACACAGGGTGTCCTATCTACTCTTTATATTAGATCTATGGTTTTATGCTTTCTCAATCAACCAAACATAAATGCAAGTAGTATATGACTGTGTGTGAATCACGGATTATAACCTTGGTGTGCAGATTCCAAATACACCTTTTTGCACTTTGACCTATTAATATAACTGGTAAAAATTGTAGTGATAAATCTAGCATGGCCCAGTAATAAGCGGCCACAAGATAATATAATTTAGCTTGTATGTATGCTCAAACTTAGATTTAATAAAGTTTTTTGTAATTATTGGTGTTGATACTCTCTTATCTGGTGCTCTCCATGTTTAGACACAAAAACCTCCATACTAACCCAAGCTCAACCGAGGACCATTTCATACTATCAGCTTGTTTATAGAAACAGCTAGAGGTCAGCCAGTTGGTACTTCACTGCATGACGTCAATGTACTGCCACTTATCCTGACTGAATCTTTTTAGGGACGATGCGAGAGCAAGCCGCCATTGCTCTCTATACATGGGCTGTATATACATGTAGTCCACCACTGCCCACTTACAGGAATCAAAATGCGCCCCTTTGAATGATCCTAAACGCTGTAAGCTTGTCATGGTGCTTTTAAAATTTTTTGACGTAAAAGCCAAAGTAGATTTGAATGGTAGAACAAACTAAAAGGTTGTCCACTACAAGTAATGCTCCACAGAGAAGTCAAATGGAAGGTGTTAAAAGTCACCTCTGTTCAAAAATTAAAAATCTGACTTGTACTATTTCATTAAAAAGACCACTCATACAACTATCCTAGTGTTAGAATAATTATAATCAATATCAATGTTCATGTGAATTAAAACCACCATATCCATTCTCTTTCCAACAGGATAATTTAGCACTACAGAAAAAAATGATCCTCCAGGATGCCAAACCAAATGAAGGTCTTGTACTTTTGTTTGACATATCATTTAGCTAATAACTCAACAATTTTTAATAAAATATCATTGCATCATTTCAATATTATCTTTCCGCGATAAAGGAATAAAGTAAATTAATATAATTATATAACTTAATGAATAAACATTAAAGATTAAAATGTCACATGGGAACTTCATGCCAGCATACACTAACGTATTAAGTAGCCGATATGCCTGGCTATGATCATGTTACTTAACTTAACATGATCTCATTGAGTACAGTGATGTCTAGCTTACCGTTTACGGAGATCCTCAAGACATCTCTGTAGATGAACTTCACCAGCTGTAACCAGTACATGTTCACCTGACTCCTGTACCATCACCTGGACACAGGAGTCAGCTTGATTCAGTAGCTTCATTCCCTTCACCAGTTTGTCCATGTCTCCTATATGTATACAGTATATATGTGTAATACATGCCTAGTATGAGAGCAGAGGGAGGTGAATAAGTCCACTTTAAGTACATGTACATGTAGATGTTAGAATAAAACTTTAATGTACTATGAACAAAATGATATATGATATTAATGGGGAGTTATCTACACTTAATATATAGCATGGTACTATCTAATAATAAAATTCAGGCCTAATTACAACTACAGATTTTCAAGATTCGCATAAGGCATGCATTTTTTTATTGCTGTTTATTGTATTTTAAATGTACGTAAATAAGTCTGTAAAATATAACTAAAATACAAAGGGGGCTTATCAGATAGAGTTATGACAGATGACGTATTGTACATGGACATCGAAGTAAATCTAGTAGTTTAGAGTTAAGTTCAGAAATGTGAGATAGCTAATCACACTGCAATTCTTCGACAAAACTGATGATTAACTCCAACATTATTTCCCGAATTAAAAACAAAGATCTCAGCCTATCGAAAGTTCTATACTATACAACATCTAAGTATTCTCCAACAGCTTCGGTCAGCTAATCAGATACAAAAGCAAGCCGGTCTAAAGAGTTCATGCCCAAACTCATTGACAACAGTGTAATAGAGAAATAAACTGATAAACATGCTAACACTTTTGTTTATTAAACAAGACTGAGTGAGACACACCCAGTTGTCTTAGTGCACATAGACTTAGATCCTACTATTACCTACATTCTTTGGTTCCAGTGTATATTGATGTGCAATAACTTACCCGCATTCTTTGGTTCTACGGCTACCCTGACTATCGGTTGAGCTTCAAACATCATGTTAGAGAAGGAAGGGCAGGCTACAAGACTACTGAGAGTAGCTGATTTGAGTACATGATCCTCAAGTCCTCCGATACCTGACCATAAGGTAATGGGTTATGTTATAGAGGGGGAATGATGAAGGAGTACCTGACCATAAGGTAATGGTGACCTACACTGTCATTACTAAGTATTACCTTATATACATGCCGAGCCATGATCCAGTTACACTATAAGTCAGGATATAGGTGGACCATGATTCATAACACAGGCACAGTATCAGTCATGATACAGGTACAGCATGAGTCATGGTAAAGGTACAGTATGAGTCATGATACAGGTAGACCATGAGTCATAATACAGGTACAGTATGAGTCATGATACCGGTACACCATACTATGAACAGAAAGGTGTTCAATAAAACTAATTGTTTACACTCACCCAGAATATTCCCGGCGGGAATCTCTTCCATGACCTCTAATTCTCTCCCCATAAACGTGTAGAGATCTTGAACAGCAATCTGAGTCATATGCAGATCTCCAGTTAAAGTGCCGACAGTAAGGGACTCATTATCTGCCAGCCTATCCGCTAGACCCTAGCAAGTACAGAGAACCTTAATCTATAGTATACAAGTCATGTACCTGTATAACATCTGGAAAGCAAATCAAATGGTAATCCCTACTTAGGTTTACAGAATCTACATATTCCCGACACCATCAAGAGTATGTTTTGTGGAGATGAGCTGCCTAGACAGGGGAGACCGAAATCCTCTCCTCTATATCGATCACCCATCTAATGCAGTAGAAGGCGGGCAGATGGGCAGACCTCAAACTCTAACAACTGAAGTGAACTCTAAGTGCACATAACTCCAGTGTTTTAGATGTAACAGCCACCACTTGATTAGAAGCTATACGCACTCAACACTTGGTGAACATAATTAGCAATTTGTACAATAGAAAACACTCTGAAGGATGGGATTAGAGACAGTATCAAAGTGGAATTGCTAAAATTACTATTCACTGTATCTGGCTCCACAGCTGAGTCAAGAGCACAAGTTGTGTATCAACAAAACTAATTAATGTGACAAATCTGTTGGGCTTGGGGGGGGGGGGGGGTGGAAAATATTTATGTACATA
Source organism: Bugulina stolonifera (assembly GCA_935421135.1). Lineage (NCBI taxonomy): Eukaryota > Metazoa > Bryozoa > Gymnolaemata > Cheilostomatida > Bugulidae > Bugulina > Bugulina stolonifera. The sequence continues at coordinate 4,023,935 of OW285190.1, read as the reverse complement.
TATATTGAGTGTGCTTACCAGCTCAATAGCCTCAGCAGGATTGTGCTTTGGTCCGAGAACGTATAGTTTTTGTCCCTTCTTGATGGTTCCACTGAATATTCGAGCAAAGGCTAGAAATCTATAGGCAGATTCCGGTTCAGAGCTGTTCTCTACAATATTAGATAAGATATAGAAGGGCAGCACTGGGTAGGTACTGTATTCCCATGCACTAACCATAGAAGGGTAGCACTTGGTAGGTACTGTATTCCCATGCACTAACCATAGAAGGGTAGCACTTGGTAGGTACTGTATTCCCATGCATTACCCATAGAAGGGTAGCACTTGGTAGGTACTGTATTCCCATGCACTACCCATAGAAGGGTAGCACTTGGTAGGTACTGTATTCCCATGCATTACCCATAGAAGGGTAGCACTTGGTAGGTACTGTATTCCCATGCATTACCCATAGAAGGGTAGCACTTGGTAGGTACTGTATTCTCATGCACTACCCATAGAAGGGTAGCACTGGGTAGGTACTGCATTCCCATGCACTACCCATAGAAGGGTAGCACTTGGTAGGTACTGTATTCCCATGCACTACCCATAGAAGGGTAGCACTTGGTAGGTACTGTATTCCCATGCACTAACCATAGAAGGGTAGCACTTGGTAGGTACTGTATTCCCATGCACTACCCATAGAAGGGTAGCACTTGGTAGGTACTGTATTCCCATGCACTACCCATAGAAGGGTAGCACTTGGTAGGTACTGTATTCCCATGCATTACCCATAGAAGGGTAGCACTTGGTAGGTACTGTATTCCCATGCATTACCCATAGAAGGGTAGCACTTGGTAGGTACTGTATTCTCATGCACTACCCATAGAAGGGTAGCACTGGGTAGGTACTGCATTCCCATGCACTACCCATAGAAGGGTAGCACTTGGTAGGTACTGTATTCCCATGCACTACCCATAGAAGGGTAGCACTTGGTAGGTACTGTATTCCCATGCACTACCCATAGAAGGGTAGCACTTGGTAGGTACTGTATTCCCATGCACTAACCATAGAAGGGTAGCACTTGGTAGGTACTGTATTCCCATGCACTAACCATAGAAGGGTAGCACTTGGTAGGTACTGTATTCCCATGCACTAACCATAGAAGGGTAGCACTTGGTAGGTACTGTATTCCCGTGCACTACCCATAGAGAGTGCTTCTCTGTAACTCTGAAACCAAATGTCTTGGATAGTAGAATGTCTCATTTCCAATCATTTACAATGATTCACACTGAACTATTAGCTTCAAGCTTTAACCATCACCCATTACTACGAGAGGCTAAGTTTATCGAGTAAGCTCCCCCTAGGGGTGGTGCTTTGCGTTATGGTTATTTTCCCTAAAGGCAGTGTTGTGTGTTCTGGTTATAAGATTGACTAATTCCAGTAAGGAGCCATTTGTTGGCAATGTGTTGATAGACGGTCGCCATCTTAACCATGGTAAAGTGTAGGGCAGTACATAGCTTCCAGATGATAGGCCTATATGATTTCGCGCCGGCGTGACAATATGGTATTGTCTCTAGGGAGAAGATAACTCTATGGCTATTTCTATTTAAAGCCCAAAGAAAACCCTAAACATGCTAAGCTGGTTCCAAGATGTCAGAATTTCTTTGGAAAAGTTGTGCCACAAACCACAGCCACTCATTGACGGAGAGGAACCATTGTGGGCAAGCACTATTAATCCAACAATTGATAATAATAATATCTGTATCAGTATCTAATATACTGTACATGTACATGTCCATGTACATTGTATAATAATAATATCCGTGGTGCTAAACACAATTCCTTAACGTGGCTGCCCAATAGCAGAGCTAATCGAGGGGCCACCACAGCTCCCAGAGCTGGATATTACTATAGGGAAAACCTTCTTCGGGACGAAAAACTCCAAGTCATTCATGGGACTCGAACCCACGCCCTTGCAGATAACTTGCATCATTGCTGCAAGACCAGAGTAACTAGCGCTAGACCACTCGGCCACCAAGACCATTGATATAAAAATAGCACACATCAAAAATCTGTTACCTTTAGACAGTGGACTGTCATCCATCCCATCAACACTCTCAGGAGTGATAATCTCAGAACTACTTCCTTCTATTTCCTGTCTGGCTCTGTCTGCCATTCTTTGTTGATGCCGCAACTTAGCAACCTCCCTCCTCTGTTCTAGTTCAGCCTTTGAAAGTACACTACAACAAGAGTTGACTACTTTACTAATCCATCTGTGTTTAGCTGCACCACTTGGGTTGAGCGTGACTAGCAGTTTGCACTTGTAGGCATGTAGCTACATAGGCATGAATGCCATATAATACGCAGCAAGTGTACAGTGTACATAGATAATAGGTGTCTTCGCGACCTCTTGGACGGCAGCGGGTTGCAAATAAAAATCACAAGATGGCCGTCTGAAGAATTCCAGAAGGGCTATTGGCCTGGGATTTTTCTTGGGCGGACGAAACCATCCCTAGCTCATCGGCACACCTGATTTCTTCGCGTGAAAATGAGGATTTTGCTTCTGGCCCAGGCCGGTGTTTTCGTGACTCTGTGACAGATGTGTGGTAGAAAATATTTTCGCAAATTGGCCTAGGTCTGAAATTTAGGTTGCGAAGACACCATACGTGAAGTAGTCGTACAGACAAAAGTACAAAATGTAAGACTTATTTCAATGCAAGCAACATTTATCGGTTTAAAGACACCGAGAAAGAAAGGGCATGGTGTGAATCAACATGGTAACTGCAGGCAGAGATTTGAAGTGATTAATACATGATACTGGGCCTCAATTGCAACACTGTGTAGTCTGGTAGGGGTGGGTCTAGATTGTGTAGTCTGGTAGGGGTGGGGTATAGACTCACCCTACTTGATTCTCAGGGAACATGTCACGCTCCACAGCAAACATCTTTGATACGTAAACTATAACTGGTTCGGAATCTTCACTGCTGCACCTGAGGAAATCTGCAGAACGAATGTATATCTATAATGTACCGTGGCCAATTTCTGCCACACAGTGTAAAACTAAATTGCGATTTGCATGATAGTGAATCCTAAAATAAATGAAATAAAGATTAAATTCACCTGAAATAAAATAAATCATGTGAAACTAAACTGAAAGTTAAATAAAATATGAAGTTCATATGAAACTGAAAGTGAACTCACATGAAACGAAAACGAAAAACGCCTGAAACCAAAATGCCAATTCACATGAAACAAAATTTATGGGCGTTACTTATTGTAGCAAAACGAAACTACACCTCCACCCTAGCGTAGAGATACACTTGCGTCTTTGAGATTACTGGGTACTATTAATAATTTGATATTTAGTTCATTGATTTTTATATTTTCACATTATTATTGAAATACTCAAAATAAAGGAATTGGCACCAAATGAACAAATGTAGCAGTTAATAATACTCTCGCAGTACTAATAAGATCGAGACTTGAAAGTACAACTCTTTTACTATATTTTGTAATAGTTTTAATGTAATATTAATAGTGATTTTGTAATTTTGCAGAAAATTTTATCAATAAATCACAAAAACTCTAAACAAGTTGTAAACATTTTTGATAGAATGTTATGATTTTTTTCGAGACTGTCAAAATGTAAACTTAAATACTTATTTTTTATCAAAAATACTGTAAATACTCTCATAAAAGCGTGTTGTTACTAATATTCGCCTCCCTACAAGTAGGTTGATGAAATACATAAAAAATTATTATACTTTGATTATTTGCATGTAAAGTAAACACCAAAATACAATTAAAAATACCAAAATCACGGACTATTTCCTGTCACACCACTCATGTACTAAATGTAGTTTCGTTTTGTTGGTATGAGTAACACACCTAGCTTTCATTTCAGGTGAATTGCAATTTGGTTTCACGTGAGTTCACTTTCAGTTTCATATGAACTGCAAATTTTATTTAAATATCAGTTTGGTTTCACATGATATATTTTATTTTAGGTAAATTTAATTTTTATTCCATTCATTTTAGGATTCAGTATCATGTAAATTGCAATTTAGTTTTACACTGTGTGGCAGAAATCGGCCATGGTAATAATGTTATTTATGCAAGGAATTTGTCTATTGAGTAGTGTATCATCAAGTATATTACACTATACCACAGTAAACACCCAGCAATGGGTTTGAGATACACTGTACATATGTTGGTATATAATATAATACCCAAGACACCTCACTTTAACCTTTGTCAGGTGGCAACTTCAAACATGATAAACTAATGGATGACTCAGTATGTTGACCAGGTCCACCACATGAGGTACAATCAGCGTATCGCTGGAGCATTAAGGGAGATCTACTTACTAGCTTTCAGAGCCTTTGTCTCGTCGTGAAGGGAATCAAACCTAACTGAGTGATCACACATGAGAGCCTCTACCCTGTCCTCTGTGATGTTGAGTGGGGAGGGAGTGTGCGCTACTACCATAGCTACAAGTATATACAATGATTTCTGCTACCATAGCTACAAGTACATACAATGAGCTCTACTACCGTAGCTACAAGTACATACAATGAGCTCTAAATAAGTTGATAGTTGATATGTCATTGATATACTTGGCTAATACTGAGACCGCTTCTAAACTCACATAGTGTAGCTTTACTAATAGGAAGCCACTGTGACATGAGGGCCTTGACTACAACCCGATTGTCACTGCTTTTCATGTCTTTAAGAGCAACCTTGACATTGAGAGCTGAGGCTAACTTCTCTATTTGACTGGCGTCTCTGTTGACACTGCAAGACATCAAATACTGAATTAGAGATCATGTAATATCTCCATTGTGTAACCAGCAATCTATCAGGTGTTCAATAAATATCACAACACTTGTGTATCTTGTGTGTATACCTCTTCTCTTCCAGTATTGTATTGTAGACTTTCCATATATTATCCATTATCATCTGTACAAACAATGACTTCTTCCCAGCGTTCTGGAAAAAGAAATGATAACATTTCCTGGTAATAAACATTTCATGTATTAGATGTACAAGTAAAGAACACAAGTATGTGTCATAACCTTAGTAAGGTAACTGGGAGATCTGGATTTGGAACCATGTACAACCACAATGCCTGCGAGTAGAATAACTACCACCATGGCACACGATACATCACAGGAATCCCATGGAGTGTAAACATTCAAGAAGGAAACAAGGTAAGACCCACAATACACATCTGTACCTCTATGATCTGTACTTTGTCAAATGCCTAATATTGTCAACATTGAACTCTGCTGCCTATAGAAGAGGAATGTTGTCAAGTGGTAAGTGATATGAATTTCTCTAAAATGACTGGGAGTCGCTGAGAATGGAGGACCTTTAGTATATTAGATACAGAGATAGTGGAAGGGAAGATCAGACACTTAGACCAAAAACTGTCCGTTCCCCGCCTCCAAACGCGGTCCGGATTAATCAAAGAGTTGTGCTACCATGTACACAAATCCACTCTTGCTATTGGTGTTCTGCCGGCCAATCAGATACTTATACAAACAATATATTATTAGAAAGAGCGAAACAGTTAAGCCGTGGTTCCGCAAGACTAGTCTATCAGCCATCTAGAAGTTCAACACATTTAGGGCGGGAAAGTAGATCACGGAACGTCGGGACCGCTAAACCGGGCGTATTTGGTGGGACAGGGTTTTATCATTGAGTGTCCGATCTTCCCTTCCACTATCTTTGTTAGATACGACTCTACTACAACGACTATGGGTGCTATTAATAGAAAAAAGATTACCTTTTACCTACACAACACACTACGTGGTGTAGTACACACTACATACACACTACGTGGTGTAGTACACACTACATACACACTACGTGGTGTAGTACACACTACATACACACTACGTGGTGTAGTACACACTACATACACACTACGTGGTGTAGTACACACTACATACACACTACGTGGTGTAGTACACACTACATACACACTACGTGGTGTAATACACACTGCATACACACTACGTGGTGTAATACACATTACATACACACTACGTGGTGTAATACACATTACATACACACTACGTGGTGAAGTACACATTACATACACACTACGTGGTGTAGTACACATTACGTACATACACACTACACACACACTACGTGGTGTAGTACACACTACATACACACCTGGGCACCTTTCATCACTTTCTTAGTTTTAGTGTTGAAGTAGAAATCTCCCCAAAGTGTTTTCCGCAGAACCTCTTTATTGAGTCCAAGTTTCTCCGAATAAATAGTAGCAAAGTCATCTATGCTGTGTATAGAATACGTAGGATAATATAAATATCTACACGTTATCTAACAGCCCTATAGTACGGTGTAGTAGACCGGCAGTAAGAAATATCAGTGTTACCTTCAATATCTATACCAGATCATTCCTCAAGATAATATTAACTACACAACTTTAGTGTCAGAATAATAGTTAGACAAGTTGGTAGTTAATTGTGGTCCTTAGTCTAAATTCTGTAACCAATCACCAACATGTTCATTCATTACTTTGGATAGTTTGAAACCCAGGCTAATCAAACCAGATAACCGTAGTCTATCAGAATTACAGTACTCCCCAATTTACATGGAGACAAACATAATGTGAGACAGACAGACAGACAGACATTGCCCATATACCTGAATGCCCAGCCATCTATAGCACTACCAAACACCACATTGCCCATAGTAGGTGAGAAATAGAGGTGTGAGTCATCATTCTCGTCAGCGTGGAGTCCCGAGTCCCAGTTGAAGACGTTCCCTTCGTCGGAGGTACTTCCTGCCTCCGTCTCAGCAGATCGCTCTACTTCCTGTCAGAAAGAAAAGGCCAACAAAACATAGACTATGTGTGTATCATATAGACTATGTGTGTATCATATAGACTATGTGTGTATCATATAGACTATGTGTGTATCATATAGACTATGTGTGTATCATATAGACTATGTGTGTATCATATAGACTATGTGTGTATCATATAGACTATGTGTGTATCATATAGACTATGTGTGTATCATATAGACTATGTGTGTATCATATAGACTATGTGTGTATCATATAGACTATGTGTGTATCATACAGACTATGTGTGTATCATACAGACTATGTGTGTATCATACAGACTATGTGTGTATCATATAGACTATGTGTGTATCATATAGACTATGTGTGTATCATATAGACTATGTGTGTATCATATAGACTATGTGTGTATCATATAGACTATGTGTGTATCATATAGACTATGTGTGTATCATATAGACTATGTGTGTATCATATAGACTATGTGTGTATCATATAGTCTATGTGTGTATCATATAGACTATGTGTGTATCATATAGACTATGTGTGTATCATATAGACTATGTGTGTATCATATAGACTATGTGTGTATCATATAGACTATGTGTGTATCATATAGACTATGTGTGTATCATATAGACTATGTGCGCATCATATGTTGCGGCTATCGTGATAGGCCATCGTACGACTATCACAACCAATCAGGAACTAGCCTTAACATTACACAATACATTAGGAATGAACCAAACTGTTCAGCGTACAGTCGTATACATGTAGATTTCTCTACAAACATAGGACAAGTGCCCCCTCCTCACATGATATGACACCACAGGACAAGTGCCCCCTCCCCACATGATATGACACCACAGGACAAGTGCCCCCTCCCCACATGATATGACACCACAGGACAAGTTCCCCCTCCCACACATACCTCCTCCTTCTGTGCTGTTCTCCTCAGGATATCTCCAGAGATGAGCTGAGCCATGGCAGCATTTACCTGTTCCAGCAGCTGCTGCAGGTGGGTGTGACTCTCACCTGCTGTCAACTTCAGTTCTGTTATTAGCCTATCTACCTTATTGATGAGAAGTACGGGGCGTATGTTCTCCAGCCAGGCTTGGCGTAAGACAGCATGAGTCTGGAACAGAGGCAATGTCAACTCTGTTCATGAAACATAGTTAGGACAATTTCCACCATGTATGGTAAACACATGTCATGATGCTGAAGGTTAACAGTGCTGGCCATAATAGAATCCCACAGAACTAAATATAGGGCCTACAGTATGAGGATTCAACACTATTTTTGTCTTCATGGAGTAAAATATATACATGTACATTTGTACTACTAACCAGAATATAGGAAGTAGATATATAGTGACATAGTAAGCACTGGATATATAGTAGCCCCTCAGGCCAACTATTAACCAGTTCACCAAAGCATGAGTAGGTAACTCCAGATTTTATTAATACCACACAGCAACATACACCCTACTTTATATACCACCCATATGATATATCACTCTCTAGTAACCTAGCCTACATGAACAGTACTGTATATACCTACCTGGGGTGATACACCTTCTACTGCATCAATCACAACTATTGCTCCATCACACAGTCTCACTGCCGTAGATACTTCACTAGAGAAATCAATGTGGCCTGGAGAATCTATGAGGTTTACCAGGTCGTGTTCTCCAGCTGTATATGTTAATGTATCATTGATAAATTAAATATACTTATGATAAGTCCACTACAATGTAGGTCACTCTGTTTAATGATTAATCACGTAGGTTAATTATACATTGTACATTATTATGAAATGGAGCCAAATAGCAGTACCATAACATTATGTCCATACGCCATGTACATGTCAAAGAGGGTAAAAGGAAAGAGGCATCACTCCGGTCAAAAACTGTCTCCCTCCCGCCTCCAAACGCGGTATGGATTAAGTAAGGAGTTATGCTACCTTGTGTGTAAATACGATCTGATGATTGGCGTTCCGCCAACTAATAAGAAGCGCTTCCTTACAATGGGCTCATATAAACCCTCTATTTACATTAACGAGATATCAATACAGGATCCTAAATATAATAATTTGATTACAGTCGAATAGCTATCCAATATATCAGTAGGCAAATGGCAGGACAGCTGATCGCGGAACGTGTATTATCATTGAGTGATCCCTCTTTACTTTTACCATCTTCGTAATCAGTGTCAGTGAAAATTGGTTACTGACACTTTCAAACATTATTTGTCAAATGAGGACTATCATACATTTTCAACAACACAGCTTTGTGAAAACTCAACTATATCTAATAAAAGTGACATTAGTAACTACTAGGTGTGTGTCCTAAATTTTAGAATCTCTTTTTTATATTATGTAAATTAAAATAAATTCAGTAGTAGAATGTAGAATAATGACTTTTTCCTAGTAAATCCTAGTAGAAAAATATAAAAAAACTCCAGAATTTCCATTTAAAACATTGGTAGGCTAAAGACAAGGGAGACAAATCCAACACACAAACGCCTGTATAAATAGTCGCTCTGAAAAATTATTAATTAGTTTTTGTGCTTAGAATATGCAATCATTTCAGCACTCACCATGAGTGTGATTGCATTACTATGTTTTTCACTACCTCCAGTTCTGGCAAGTAGTAATATAGTCAGTGCAGATCTCAGTGAATCACGGAACGTCATGACCGCCAAATTGGGCGTATTTGGTGGGACAAGGTATTATCATTGAGTGAGCCATCTTTCCTTTTACGCTCTTTGTACATGTATATCACAAGTAATTGATTACGTCAAGGTGTATGTAATACTAGAACTTACCATTAGAGAAGTAGAGAGAGATTGCACTAGACTTCATTGTAATACCCCTCAGCTGCTCCTCTTCTAGACTATCCATATACCGTAGCTAGTGACATAAACCAAGCAATAACATAGCCTCACTTGCTAGATATGAAAACGCACAGGTTGGGTGGATAGACCACATCTCTACCCTGCCAGCCCTACTGGTTCACCGGTTATAAAAGGGAATTTTTTTATAAATAAATACAATGTGTTCTGAGACAGCAATCACCTGGATGCTATAAATAAATATATATTAATATCATTCAGCACTATGCAGTAGAGCCTCATACAAGTGTATTTTTAAACATAGTATATTACATTAATTATTAAACTTTTTCATATAGTACAGCGGGCTATGCTTCAAACACTCTCCCAATCTTATGATTTATCCATCACATACCTTGCCAGCCATTTTCTGTGATATTATTCCATTACTAGCAACTAACGTATCTGCCAGGGTTGTCTTTCCTTCAAGGAAAAATAAACCAACATTGTCCAATCACATGCTAAAGCTTAGGCCACACTGACACGAATTTTCTTGCGAATAGCGAATTTTGGCCAAAGGCGAATTCGCAGATTATAATCGAGCGTGCCACACTGCAAAAGCTATAAGCGAATTCGCATTGATTTCACCCAATGAGGGATCAAAAATTATTATCCCCGGTCACGTTTCTCATTCACTGCAGAACTAGAACTCCGAAAAATGTAAAATAAAAATATAATTAAAATAGAATAATTATTTTATTCTTACTTTCATTCGTTTTACACAATTCTTGCAAACGGAAGTAGTCATTTTATTCATCAGTTAAAATAAATATTTTAATATAATAATTTAAACTCATGATTGATTGAAAATCAGTGACTCTGAACACGTGACAGTAATGTGACAAGTAAAAATTGGCCAATCACAAATTAGCGAGTTGCGAATTAGCTGTTTGAGATCAGCGAGTGCGAAATCGCTAATTTTGCGCGAATTCGCACAAAATTTGCGATTTGCGAATTCGCCTTTGGCCATAATTCGCTATTCGCACAAAAGATCGCGTCAGTGTGGCCCTAGCATAATACACTTTTAAATGAGAGATGAGACAACTCTGTTAAGTCCAAATAAATTGCCAGAAAAACAGTTAACATGATTCAATACTAGACATGCACATTCCTAAATAACAACAAGCAGTAACCTACCACAAATGGTCAATGTAACACATACCATGGTCTATGTGAACAAGTATAGAGATAGTACAAATGTGTAATTATGTCAACATACCATGGTCTACATGAGCTAGTATACAAATATTACGAATATGCTTGACCCGCTTCTGCAGTTTTGAGAGTAGTTCCGCTGGTACCGCCTTCATATTAAACTGTGGATGTAGTTGGCTGGACAGTGAAACTATCTGAAGGCAGCAACAAAATACAATATCCAGCTTAGGTGTACATAGACTACTAGACCTATAATGCCTGCATATGATAGTCACAAGCTATAATCAAATAGGTGATTATATAGGTATATATAAACACTATCTATAAACGGATACTACTATATTATGAATTGTAGAAGATACTGTTTCGAGAAGGTATTAATAAGTAAAAATAAAGAATTAAGTTCAACACTTACAAAAGATACAGAGTAACAAGTTATGAATTAAGAATTTGGATGGTTTCTCTAGAGAAGAAAATTTCAAGGTAAAGCTCGATGGTTTTATTTCGGCGTTGTCAGCTAAACTAGGTTAGAATTAAAGGAAGTGTCATCAAAAATTATGCAAAAGTAGTAAAGCAGGTTGTAGGCCTATGTAGTAGTCACATGTAGGCTTCTGAACTAAAATAACCTATACGTCGACGAATTGAAATAGTCAATGTATGAAGTAAAAGTAGATAGGCCTAGACCATTGAAACCTGTTTTCCATGTTGGCTATCCACTGCACAAAATTTTTATCCGCCACATTGACTTGGCAGAACCCAAGTCAAAGTCACATGTCATCCATGCGTCCAAGTCAAGTCAAGTCACTGTGAAGTGCAAGTCCAAATCAAGTCAGCAAGTTCAAGTTGGCTAGTCTAAGTCAAGGACAAGTCGACTTGTGACTTGACTTGGCAAGTAAAGTCAAATCCATGACTTGGACCCAGCTCTGATAACACTATGATGATTTTAATATCTGATTACATTATGATTATTATAATTATGATTATTATCTTATGCTATGGAAAACAATTGAGACGGGCCCTTTATTAAGCCCTTCTTACTCCTTGGCCCTATCAACACGGCCTGTATTTTTGAACGGGCTTCAGGAAGCCCATTCGAAAATAACGCTGGACTGCAAAGCTTTCTTAGTCAGGAAAACTTTTATAAAACATCAATTGGTCTTTAATACTTATACAAATTAAAAATTAAAATCAGAATAAAAATCTAAAATGTAACGTTGAGCTTACACCATATGGAAACATCAAATAGTTATAAATAGTCGAACAGGTAAAACACAATTCATGTTGATAATGATAAAAATGTGTTGGTAAAGTCCCTCGGACTAATAACAAGTATGTCCTTGACATCGTCGTCCTGCAAATGCTAGCCTGTTTTCCCAGAATTACTGTACCCGATCTTTCAAACTGTCGTTAGATCTCATAAAGTAATTGCAAGCATTGCGGTTTACAAGGGGCTGGGACTTGAATTCTGTCAGCCGTTGTATAACGTTTTCTGCTTCACTTCCGATGGGAAGGAAGACCAGAACAACACGTAAACAAAGTACTATTAGGTGTCTTCAAAGAGAGTAAAAGGAAAGAGTGATCACTCAATGATAATACCCTGTCCCACCAAATACGCCCAATTTGGCGGTCCCGACGTTCCGCTATACACTTTCCCGCCATCTATTTACTGGTAATTTGGATAGGCGTTCGACTTAAATCGCAACTCAACGATTTTTATATTGTTATTGTATTAAAATTTCGTTAACATAAATAGATGGTTTATACGACGCCGTTGTAAAGAAGCGCTTCTTATTGGTCTGCGGAACGCCAATAGCCATAGTGGATTTGTACACAAGGTGGCACAACTCCTTACTTAATCCTGACCGCATTTGGAGGCGGGGGGGACGGTTTTTGGCCGGAGTGATCCCTCTTTTCTTTTACTCTCTTTGGTGTCTTTGCGACCTCTTGGACGGACCCGAGTCGCAAATGAAAATTACAAGATGGCCGTCCGACCAAGGCCAGAAGGGCTACTGGCCCGGGATTTTGCTTGGTCGGACGAAACCATCCCTAGCTCATCGGCACAACTATTTGTTCGCTCGAAAACGAGGATTTTGCTTTTGACCCAGCCCGGTGTGTTCGCGACCCTGTGACAGATGTGTGCCGGAAAATATTTTCGTAATCCGGCCTGGGTCTGAAGTTTAGGTCGCGAAGACACCTTATAATTCTGCCCCTATTTGTTAAACTTGGTAACTGCATAAAATTTAGTTTTGGCGCAGCCACTGAATAGTTCTGAATTGGGTGGCTAATATTCTACAGTATTATAGAGCAGTCAGTACATTGCATTGCTATCATTTCACGAACCCGGAACCCATCCTGCAAATGATGTGATGATAATATAGCCACTCATTCCCAATACAGAACTAAATTCAGTGGTTAGGTGGCTAGGTAAATGTTATGCAGTTAACGAGTTTCATCAAATAGGGGCAGAATTATTATTATCAAGGATTACTCTTTGTCATTGTGTAATAAAATAAATAAAATATGTTCATTCAATAGATAAACATACTTGTGGCGGAGCGACTAATGTTTAATTTTTTGATCTCATATTCTTTCACATCTGTCATTTTTGTAAAATATTAAAATAACAATGGTGCAGTCACAATGTGAATACCGCGAATGCACATGTATTATTTTATTAGTATTTACATTGGATTGTTGAGGGAGCAGCCATGGCCTAGTGTTTAGGGCTCTCGAATTCTATGTGGGAAATCCAGGTTCGATTCCGTAATGGTCATTCGTGGTGTTAGGAAAGAAGGGCATCCAAAGATGAAAAAATGACACTCTCTAACTAGTACCTATGACGAATTGATGAAGGCCAGACCAAATTACATCACAGCCACTAGGTGATCCCCTAACAATCTTTGCAAAAAACCACAGCCTATCATTTAATAGTTCCCTCCCAAAACCCATTCGACTACTAAAGACCTTGCTCAAATGAAATCTCAGCAACTACTGTACCATAAAAGGGTTGCATATTAGGCGTATTCGGATATTGCACCGTGAAGCTTTTTAAATAGCAATCTGCAGCAATAACAATTTGTTTTATTCAATAATATAACGCTAGGTTAGGCGTGCCTGGTGATAATATTTATTGTTAACAAGGGGTCCCCTTCAGATCATGCATTAGTCACGCTTGAACGCTTAAGCTGTGTTCGGATATTTAAAGCAGTCTCATATGAACTAGTGCGGTTTCCGAAAACGCCTATTAAACAACACTACCGAAAAAACTGCTGACCTACAAATGGACCCGTTGAGGCATACCTCTTGCTATATGCTCTAGTTTCTAGTGTGTACTAAAGAAAAAATAAGTATGTGGTAAATCTTGTAACGCTCCTGCGCTACTTCAAATTAGAAAAAATGCTGATCTCTTCAGATCCTAGTTTTCTTACGTGGGATAATTATGGGAAGTAAAACTAGTAATATTCACATTGGATGTTATCATAGTTGTTTTATATTTATTTTCACTATTTTCTGTGAAAGAAGTGAATAGAAAAAGTTAATATTAACTTAACATTTCTATTCATTGCAATGAAAACTCGAGTTATTGAATATTTTAATTTTAGCTTAATAATAATAATATAATGTAGGAGTTAAAGGGTTTTGGTCATAGCCATAGTTAAAGTACAGTTCAAGTTACATGCCTGTACTGACAGTCAGTTATCCGTCCTTGCAAAATATCGATCAAGTTTTTATACTCATTCAAAATCACAGAAGCTTTGATGAATTCAAACTTAGCTTATTTAACTACACTAGGTCAAGGTTAACAACTAAGAGGATTTTTGGGTATCATTTGGGTATTATTTGGTAAAGTAGCCAGCTTTGACCTACACATGTAGAGTAGTTGAATAAGTTAAGTTTAAATCCACCAAAGTTAATGTGATTCTAAATGAGCATAATAAAACTGATTCAGATGGCACAAGAAAGAAATAATTATCAGTATACCTTTAATAAATATCACAAACTGTTGCTTGAAAAACTTGGATGAGTCATCTCTATCTGTTGATTATATTATTTAGTGCAGCCTCTCTTTGAACTCTTCTCCAAACTCTGACAATCTCAAGTTGATAAATTGGATGCAGTAATATGACCCTCACTCCATGTCACTGACATACTGGTTCCATCCAGCATTTACACTATATCTTATTGCCACACTGTAATGCTGTTCATGTTGAAATAAACGTTATGATTATGTATTATACCAGTCCTACCATTAAAACTACATGAGCTATCTTTACACAAACGGTAGTAAATAAGTCAGCAGTGTTGGAAATTTAATGGCATTCAAATTGTTCAAATACTAATCTGCCAGCAGACAAAGTCTACATCAGCATGCTAGTGTGCCACTTAGAAAGCAACTCGACTTCCTCCTACATGACTTTTACAAGGTTTAGCTTGAAACTAATACTGCATTATGTCTAATTAATCTGAGAATTCTGAAATTCTTAAAGTAAAGAGACTAACGCTGACTAACATGCTAGCACGCGCTGTTCTTTATGCTGCAACTGTATGTAAGACCAGTGTATTTGAGGCAAGATTTGTCATCTGACTCGTATGTGTTATACACAGTATAAGGCACTTCTAAATGTAACAATATTAGTACATGTGTATGAGACACAACGTAGGCCTTATATGATATGCTGTAGTTGATATTCACTGTTTCACTGTGCATATGTTGCAGGTGTGTAGTTACTAATGCACCCCATCTCTGTGAAGTTGGCATAGTCTACTTAAGGGGCAATGGCTCTGTTACAACGTCAGGCTATTATATTTGTGTTGGGTTGGGTGGCCTATGCCAGTACATATCTACTCCGTAAACCTATTGGTGTTGTAAGTATGCACCCATACTACTGTATGTTATACATAAGTGCTATTTTATACAGTATTAGTAGACATACAATCTATATAGTAATTCATTGTTTATGTTAAATCATGTGTTACAGATTATCTATTATGCTATACAATATCAGTACTTATGTACTATAATATAGCAGCAGCTGTATGCAAGTAGAACTATAGTATAACTAATATAGTACATGGTAGCTAATGTTCTTCTCTCTTGCCTGTGTGCACCTGTATACCATGTTATAACACATACATGTATATTTTTGTATCTTAATTGGGTAGCATTATTGTTATTCTGTAGTTGAAGTCAGACATCCAATCAGAGTTGAACCTGTCCACCACACAGCTGGGATGGTTTGACGTGTCCCTACTCTTACCTTATGCTGTGGCACAGATGCTACTTGGCCATGTTGGTGATGCCATCGGCTCTCGTAAAACTCTCGCAATCTCTCTTATCTGCTCAGGATTATCTATGGTGAGATAATCATCTATATCTGTAGACACACTTGTCCTTTCTGATAGAAAATAGAACATTTATTAGATGTACATAAAATATATGGGTAGTTTAAATTATATGTGTGTTACAGCATGATATACTGTGCATGTATTACTAATAGCATTTATTTGCCACATTCAGACACTACCATCCTAAGATAATTCAAGTAACATTTTGTGGTCCAATAAAATGACTCCTCTCTTGAATATACGATGTATAGCTATCAAATACTCTTCAACTTTGAATTGTGATTTAATTATGGCTATGCCTAATGACTTGCACATCATTATGTTGAAATGTTGAATAACTCAAGTCTTCATTGTGAAGCTGTAACTTGTAGTGAATAGAAATAACCACAATTAAATTAGTGAAAGTATAACACAAAAACAGTGAGATTTTGCTTTGGGATTAATTTAGGGCATCACTTAGCTGTAATATTTTCCTAACACTTGAATAATAGCCTAATAACTATACAAATCTTGAGCTGGACAAGAAAAGAATTGAACTGTAGTGGATGTAGATAACTTGAGGGCCTGGAAGTTTTTATTAGTCACTAAAAGGAATAGACCCTTTTCCACAGCTCCTTGTTTCAGTTTTGAAACATGGAGTTGTCTTCCCCTCAGGGGAAACTTTCTCTATAAATCATCATTGAGAGTGTTACATTATTAGGATTCTTGGTGCCTCTAATTAAATGGGAATTTTATCTTGCAACTATGTTGTATAAAACTTGCACACAATTGCTATGCATAACATTGAAATAATTTTGTATCATGCATAACTGACTTACAAGCAAAATACCTCTGCAAAGCTAATGTCTTTACCTGGAGGTAACCAACCCTGGAACAGGAACTGAGCTCTGCTCTTTGATTGGACAATAATAGCTATAAAACAACCTCCCTAGTTTCAATGAAAGAGACATGATTAATGCAGTACATCTAACCCACTGCTTGTACCCATTATTGAATTCATGTGGTAAGTGGCACTTCAACATTGTCAATGAATAATCCACCTCACAACAAAATATACCTTTGTTCTAGAATGACAATATTTATTATTATACCAGTGCTACCTTGCCTGATGTACATGTAACATGACATAGACAGCAACTGTACAGGAAGATGCCCAGCTGTAACAGAATGATTGCAATCTTGGATCTGTGGGCACATTGTCAATGAATAATTAGTCCTACTACCTGTAAGATGGTCAATAATTCTCACGCATAAATGTACCAATCATTAATCTTTGTTTTTTGCTGTTGAATACCAAAATAACAGTAGTGGTAGCGTTAACAAAAATTACACTATTGCTACCATCCCTTATCTAAAAAGATGTGCCAACAGTATAGAGCCTAATACAATATTGTAAACAACCCAGTTGTAGCAGATGGCAATAGGCAGGCTTATATTCTTAATAGGGAACAAGCATGTAAAAAGGAATGTTGTGATTTGATTATCCATATAATATATTTAAAAATTAAACAAGTATGTATGAGTATAATATTATCTTATAACACTGTTTTAGCCAATTTTATGACTACCAGGTTGATATTGTCGAACTACTGCAATATGTATGAATAGCATATGATTTTTGCTATGAAACAAAAATTTGTAGAACATTGGATAAGTTGTAATAAAAATGCACATTATTGGCTTATGTAATAAATGGATCATTAGTGGCCTACTGGGATAGCATTTAAATTGTAATGTGCAGTTGGCCTATGCAGTTTCTTTCCACTCCTTAACAATAGGTGGCTGTAAATTTGTAATAGCTGCACAAATAACAATAATATCATTGGCCTTAACCAGCAACACAGGAACAGTAGGCAGACAATATTTCTCCAGTTTTATTAACAACTTTAATCCATATGTTATGAGGAGGGTCATTTAGCCGATTGCTAGGTATGCATTGAGATTTAAGGTAGCAGGCAGAGCTACTCTTATTGATGTTGTGGTACCATACCTCTTGTAGCCAGTCATTGTAAAAGTAACTGAACCCTTTACCAGTTTTATAAGAAGTAAGAGCATCGGCAGACAAAGAATGGCCATGCTTAGTTATGAACTTCACAATTTCAATATATGATAATGGGGGCCATGTACCCATACCTTCCCTTTCATTGACCCAAGCCTTCAACTTGTGTGGATCTGGTGATGAGCATCCAGCATTGAAAAGTGCTTTATAATCAATCTTTTTAGACATTTCTTCTTCTCTTACACCAGGCTTTTCTGGTATTTTATTATTGTACATGTAGTATACACTAGCACATAATTCAGCTCGTGTTCCAGATACCTTGCAACCCCGCTTCCTGCAGTAATCTTTCAGAGATTCCAGGCTCCAGGTGTTTACTTCAGCAAGACTAATAAGGTTGTTTTCAAAAAATTGCGCTGAATCATCCATTATAATAGGCTATTGCAAATGATAGAAAATGTTACAATTGTAAATGGTTTGCTATAGCAGTTGTGCACTTCTCAGTAGCTGAACTGTTATTGTAGAATATATTGTCAACAACATTGATTTAGAGCTTTGGGCCTAAGCAGGATCCAATTATAGTAATGTTATTTGAGCATATAATTATGTGTGATAAATATCTATTATTGCAACCATTCTGTTACAGCTGGGCATCTTCCTGTACAGTTGCTGTCTATGTCATGTAACATGTACATCAGGCAAGGTAGCACTGGTATAATAATAAATATTGTCATTCAAGAACAAAGGTATATTTTGTTGTGAGGTGGATTATTCATTGACAATGTTGAAGTGCCACTTACCACAAGAATTCAATTATGGGTACAAGCAGTGGGTTAGATGTACTGCATTAATCATGTCTCTCATTGAAACTAGGGAGGTTGTTTTATAGCTATTATTGTCCAATCAAAGAGCAGAGCTCAGTTCCTGTTCCAGGGTTGGTTACCTCCAGGTAAAGACATTAGCTTTGCAGAGGTATTTTGCTTGTAAGTCAGTTATGCATGATACAAAATTATTTCAATGTTATGCATAGCAATTGTGTGCAAGTTTTATACAACATAGTTGCAAGATAAAATTCCCATTTAATTAGAGGCACCAAGAATCCTAATAATGTAACACTCTCAATGATGATTTATAGAGAAAATTTCCCCTGAAGGGAAGACAACTCCATGTTTCAAAACTGAAACAAGGAGCTGTGGAAAAGGGTCTATTGACTTGTAACTTGAAGAGTCACAACTAAAAGCTGGCCATGACAAGCATTTCTAGCATGTACATGTACATATCCTTTCTGATGTGTATAGTATATGTAATATGATGGTGTGTAATAGTACATACATACCCCTATCAATGTGATGTATTGTGTGTATATATAACAGTATGTACATATTATCCTTGTCAATGTGATGTATTGTGCACTGCTGTACATGTTTACAATTAGAATAATGTGTTCCACAGATCTCATTTGGACTGTGGAGTCATGCTTGGATTCTGTGTTTCTTACTTTTCCTCAATGGATTATCACAGGCAAGCAGTAAATATACTTTTACTAACTTTCAGTTTAAGTTATATTTACATGTATATGTTACTCTATGTATTACACGTGGCATTGTGCTCCTCTCTGCGCTACTCTCCTGTCGTCGGTACAGTATAAGCAGGTAATACTCATGTCTCTTTGATTACTTTATTAGTCTCTTTGCTGGCCAAACTGTACTAAAGTACTGGCATCATGGTTCACCGAGAAGCAGAAGAACACAGTGTTTGGTTTCTTTGGAACTTGTGCATTTGCTGGTGGAATTGTTGGCACCGCTCTGGCTGTAAGTATTTAGTACAGAATCTGCTTGAAGGGACGGTAGGCCTATACTATTAGAGGATGCACTACTTAAGTTAAAGGGAAGGTAGTATTGTTATCCCACCTGTTGAATGGAACGACACCTCAGTTAAAAAGTCTGTATAAGCAAAGTAAAGTAAAGGCCTACAGTGTACGTTCAGTCACTAATGACAATGGAATGCTGGGAAATACCCAGCAGTCAGCAGAGCATATAGCAATGAAGCTTTCTGCTAGTTATACAACATTGCTCTTCATCTCATGTGTGGGGTAATCCGGTGTGATCGCAGACCCAGCAAGTTAGGGTGAAAAGTTCGCTGAAAGCTTTTAGCCAGAAACAGCCCAGCTGGGATTTGAGCTCACAGCCTCCAGAATGAAAGCTGTGTGCTCTACCAACTCTCTGTCTGTATAGCACCTACCTGACAGGGTAGGCAAAGTAAACAGCCTACACTGGTGGCTGGTGTACAGCCTCCACTGTAGGGCTGGTCCAAAAGTGAGCATATAAATACCATAAATCCAGTTTCTTCTGCACAGCTACTCTTGTTTTTACAATTCAGACTTGTCTTCACCTCTGTTTAACTTTACATTTTACTCACGATGGTTTAAATCAGCTGTTTTACTGTTATACATGTATATTTGAAGGTGTACTTCCGCTCGGCATTTGGGAGTTGGCGTCAGGTGCACTACATCCCCTCAGTTGTTCTTGTGAGTAGATTGGTATAACAATGTACAGAGTTGTCTTCTCTATATACATGCATATTATTGTAATACTAGTCTGTATGTTTCAAAGGGCTTAGCACATGCACCATCACATAGGTACAGCTATGAAACAGTGAACTTGACCACTGATTGGCTAACTAGCTGTGTAAACGAATAGTAACTTTGATCCTATCGGCAAAGAGACGTCATGTTCACATGTGCTACTAACCTAACTACAAGATTAGGAAATTATTTCTCGTGATCGTTTTATGCAATTTTAGTCTTGAAAGAGACTTTAGATTAATAGGGTCGTTGATTTGTTTTTTAGTATGAACTTTATCAAAAATTTTGCAAAGATTAAAAAATCACCGAGTTAGCCACCATTTCAAGCTAGCTTTTTTTTGTAGAATACAAGAAATATGTTGAAAAACATATTTAATTGTTGAGATCGTTCGGAAACACAATTGAATTCATTTTAGTGAAATCAATTCACAACACACAGTGTGACAAATTTATAATAGCTGACATTATATTATAATAAAATTGCAATGAAATCTTTTATTTGGAATGTTTCACTGGGTACGTGGTCTATTGCTGCAACTGTATCTAGATGACTACTGTTAAATATTTTTACCGTAGCAACAGCTTGTCACGATAGTAGCGCTCTTTCCATAGCAACAGACTTTCATACTGTATTCAACTCACACTCCAAGTAATTTGTATCCATACATTATACATGTATCTAGCCTCTGATCAGGGAGTGTGTTACTTTACAGATAGTGATTGGTGCTATGTGTTATGTCATGTATAAAGAGTCAAAGGAAGCAGGTTATACTATAGGTTAGTACATCTCTTCCCCTCTACTTCCTTTCTCTGATCTAATGTTATAATCACTAGTTATCACACATATTTGTCCTTGAACAGGAAATAGCCTGAGTTCTGAGTGTTCTGTATATGAAATTTTCTCTGTGGTTACATACAGCACCTTGTACATAACCTGTTACCACATGTGTTTTTTTACAAATAATATTAATTTCTTGGCCCATAAACTGACTGATACTTGGCTTTGATTACACTAACTAAATTCTCATTCAGCTCTCATGCTTAGCTGTAAATTAAAAATTCCACAAATTTCAATCAGAACTCTATTGAAACAGATCGTAATGGAATTGCATAATGCTGAACAACCTGTTGTCCAATGGAGTTTGGAGTTGTCTGCTTGATGTATTTAGCTGTCAAGAATAGACATTTATAATATCTTTAACATAAGAATACAGTGTGATACCGAAAAATCAACATTACTAGTATGATATTATACTTTATTGTCATCTTGTACATTGTAGAGAAGGAGGTTAATGCTGATGCTGACATCGAAGCCTCATCCTCTCTTCCCCCAAAAACTACCTTCAGCTTTAGGGAACTGAGTCTATTACCGTATGTACAGCACCATAATATATATTATCCCTGTATACTGCTCCATATGAGTATCCCCCTCTATTAATATTAAATGCTTCATATACTATGTAGAAATACAAAGTATACATGTATGTATATGTGACTGGTACAGCACTAATATAATGTACTAGCCACATGTGTTTATATGCAGGATTATTATATTGGTCAGTAACAAGTCAACTAGGAGTGTTATCTTGCAAATACAATCCTTATTCTTTTGTTGTAACATTATCATTATCATTATCATTACAGGGGTGTGGTGGAGGTATCCATAGCCGTGTTCTGTCTTAAGTTAGTCAGATACTGTATGTACATGTGGCTACCCATGTACCTGGAGAAACAGGTACTTTCTGGTATACATTTAGCATGTCCAGTATATCATAATACATAACAAGATATGTACATGTATATGTGTGCTCACCATACTGTGTTATCATTTATAGACTGCAGTACCGATACATTGTATGGTGTATGTTGGCATAGCACCAATACATGTGTATCTTGTCTGTGTTCACTGAATATACAACTATGAATGTAATATGTACTTCATTACACTTGCAGCTGTCTTACCCTCCTTCTGATGCCGGACTATTCTCCACCATGTTTGAGATTGGAGGTGTCGCTGGTAGTGCAGCACTAGGGCTACTTTTAGATAGGTAAGTATGTTACATCCCTAGTAAAGGTAAGGTAGGTAGCTAAGGCCCCTTACTCACGCATATGGTGGGGAAGGTAGCTAAGGCCCCTTACTCATGTATATGGTAGGGTAGGTAGCTAAGGCCCCTTACTCATGTATATGGCAGGGTAGGTAGCTAAGGCCCCTTACTCATGTATATGGTGGGGTAGGTAGCTAAGGCCGCTTACTCATGTATATGGTGGGGTAGGCAATCCTATCACTTGTGAGGTGGGTAGTTTATTCCTCAACCTCTACGTAAATGGTAAGCTGGTTTCATGAGGGACTTTCTCTAATAATGGATGGCTACATTGGTCATGTGATGTAGAACTTGAGACAGAATGCTTCTTGGCTCAAGCTGTAGGCAAGCACTATAAGAGACAGCTTGTTCAGGGTGGCGCAGTTAATAGCGAACATGCTCATCACCCAAGAAGGTTCAAACCTTGACCGTGTCATTTTTGGCAAAAAGTCTTCAGTAAGCTTTTCACCCTAAAGTATGGCTGTGTCTGTTCGGATCAGGGAGTATAAATAATACAGGAAGTACCATTTCGTGTATTCATCAGACGCGCACTTTAAAGACCCACTTCTGCCCTGATCGGAAAAGAGAAGCCAGATTCTGGTGGAGTGTGTGACCACATACCTGTCTCCTACACAAGTTTCGACTTCTGAGGTCTATGAAAAATTCCCCTACAGTAATATAGCACACAATCATGGCTAACTCATTGGTTTTGATAGCTGAGAATCTGGACTGTTTTACTAAGATTTGATGTGTGTACAGCTCCAATATACTTACAACATTAGATGTTCCGTATTCACACGGCATCTTACTTACTATATATGTATCCCAAATGCTATTATGTAGGTACAGTTCAAATAGACCTCTAATTGGAGTTACACTGAGTGTTGTGGCCAGTGCTGTAGCTCTCATTGCGTTTAACCTAACTTCTGGTTTAGGATATACAGCTAACTCTCTATGTATGCTGCTGGCTGGGGCGTTCAACTGTGGCCCCGACACTATACTTGGTAAGTGCTTCATGCTCAGGCTACAGAAGTTCACTAGCTTACCTACACCTTGCTACTAAAGATTGCCAGCAGTAGTGGTTGGTTTGTCTACAAAATCAATTCAATACTAGGATAAGTGACACTCTAATGTTATATATATCTTACATATTATTCTGTGTAGCAATTCTGTGCTATGAATACTAGCAGTGCGCTATATTCTATTCAACCTAGGCTCTGCCGTACCCAACAAGATAGGCCAACGGGAGAACAGGAACAGTGGTTCTGCCGTTACCGGGATTGTAAACGGTAAGTGTACTTCTCCCATGGCAATAGTTACGTAGTCAACTGGTAGGCTTTATAAATCCTATCATATAGTCGCATTTAACTTACCCAAACCCAAAAGCAAATTGTGAGGAATGTGACAGTAATGAGTACAAACTTTATTTCCTATAGTTTTATGATATCAGGTTCATAATGCAGTGGAATTTGTAATGCTACGAGAAAAATATCAAACTGGAATTTTCGTTAGGCCAATGAAGTACTCCGTTAAAACTTTTCGGTATTAGAGCAGTGATTGTGATAAAGGAAATGCTCTTTATTATACTATTTCTATTACTCAGCCGCACATTGTATGCAATTTACAATGTAGTTGTTGTTGCTTAGCAACAAGATGATGTATGAAGTTTAAATTTGTTGAAGCCCTGAAGCCTCCCCTTCCCCCCCCCCCCCCTTGCCAATGACTGTTATTAAAGAGCTATTACTAATGGTCTGGTACAGGGTGCAGGGTTGTTGGTTATTTGTATCTTGCAGGAAGTTGGTGGTCTCTCCCCCCTCCCCATGTGGCCTTTCAATGAGACCCACCATAACGATTTACACTCATACTTAACCTTACGAACAATGTTTTAGGATTTGGAAGTTTAGGAACGGTGTTAGAAGGACCTGTGATAGCCTGGGTTTCTAACTGGTACGGCTGGTCCAGTGTATTCACTATGATGGTCATACTCTCTATCCTAGGAGCCATGGCTACAGTTAAAGCTTCTCTTTCACTGGATAACCAGAAATCTTAACTTTATTTAGTTGACATTCTATAGGTAGATGATCTCCCTCCATAATATTCAATCAAGAGAACTTGCTCACCGTATGAACTGTATGATTTTAAATTTCAGTAATTGTCTCTATTTAGTGTTATATGAAACAAGTGGTACAATCAAGGTAACATTATGATGTGTATCACCTTTCTTTGTTTTTATTGGTCAAATTCTGTTCACATGTACAAGTATATTATTGGTTGAATATCCAACACATTCTTTGTTCTCATTGGTCAAGTTCTTTTTACTGGTATATTATTGGTTGAATACCGAACACATTTCTATGCTTTGCCTTGCCTTATACATGTACTCTGTATATTGTACTGTGCAGTTTCAGCAATAGGCTCGTGTGCTAAAGAGGTTTGTCTGTATTTAGTCATTTATGTAAAGCTGCAGCTCTCCAAATTACTGAGAGTGTAATATTGTCTGATTGACAAAATGATAGCTCTACAGGCACATGAGCATTTTACTGAAACTTCGCAGTACACCTCTAGTCAATTGTTGTGGCTGCTAGTCTTTTAACCTTTATATTCCAGAGAATTATTAAACTCTACTGCTATAATAATTACTGTGATATTATTTGTGTTGCAAGTACAATGAAATATAACCATAAATATAATATTATTTACAGTGCTCAATCCGCATACAGTCAAGTGTACTGTTTCATTGTTTAACACCTCATCAGTGCTGCTCAGAGATATCCCTAGGAGCACACCTTGGCAATCCTGTATATTTGCAGTAAAGCATGTGTGAAATACAAACACTGAACCAGAATTCTCAGGCTGCCAAGAAGTATATATTATATCTGTCAATGCATCAAGCAAAGGTGTCATGTGAGATGATTTCAATATTTAAGTAGCAACTTCTGATACACCTACAAGTACATATATGTGCTAAGGGATACTATAGCTTGTACCATGCATGATCTCCTCATCTGTGTGTTCCTGACTTGTTCATGTTTACTACTGCTAGTGACATTATCATCTCTTTACGTTCTTCAAAGCAATTGATAACATTTAAGCAACTAGAACACTCGACCTTACCCATACATCAATAACAACAAACACAGCGTATAAATATGTGTGTCTCACAGACATTCATTAGTTTGGGTAGTTTGTTTGTTTGAATTTCTCTTGGAGCATTTCCTGCATTATCAGTGGCACGAGAGGATAACTTTAAGTAAATTTGGTCTCTTGGTTGAACCATGCTGTTGATCACAATGGGCTATACGGGGTGGGGAAGGCTGTTCCCTACTTTCCTAGACTAAGTTTCTTGTACTATAGTCACCAAGCACTCCGGTCTAGGATAGAAGATTTCACATAGTGCACACAACTTCCCAACAAGACTAATGTCTCCTAATTACTGTGTACAGTGAGCTTCCTCTTTCTACTACACAGATATTCCTGTCAGTTTTGTTCAATTAAACTCAAAGAATCAAATTCGATAATTTAACCAGTAATGATTTATATTATTGGTCCGTACAAGTACAAGAAGCTTTGTACTACACCAGTTGTATCTCTTGTGTGTCTCAGTCATTAACCATCAGAGTATTACCCATAATAGTTATGCAGAGAGAGAAAGAGAGAGTGGGAGAGAGAGGACAACTTTGTGTTGTAATCGTTTCAGGTAAGAGTGTACAATGCACATCTTTTATACATGTATATTAATAGTATGTTGTCCCTGGCAGCTAAATTTATTATGATATTAAAATTAAACAGAACATTTTATTGCTCCATATTAGACAAATACAAGACTTGCATAGTACAATCACATAAAACATTCATCCCACAGATCACCATGACAGGTACTTTTAAAATTTATGTAAAGTACAGGTGCTTGCACATTAGCATAACGTGAATGTACTAAATACCGATTTGTATATATAATGGCCTAGTTGGATGTTTTTATAGCCTGGGTGCTATCCTGAGAAGGGCATAATTTATAAGGCGTTGTTAAAAGCTTTGTTCATGTCCACTTCGTATGACTTCATGTTCCGCTTCATGACCTCCACGCATGGACCAAGAAGTCTCTCAAAAGCCTCCACGTCCAGAGCTACAGTATAAAGGGTAACTGACATGTATTTATACTATGTACATTGTATATGTAGTACAAACACGAGAATCTCATAGAAATTTCTGTGGTGTAAACAGCTGTTAGAGTATTGCAACTCCAAATTTCAGTACATTAACAGTAGCAGGAGAGGAAAACTCCACAGTTATCACAACCTCCACCTATTCTATACAAACTGTCGACCAAGCTTACCTGCACACACTGTTCTTCCTGTAGCTATTACATCAGCAGCCCTTGGTTTCTTACTTATTAGACCGAGTTCCCCAAAGTATCCACCTCGGGTGATACGGCTCACCTCCTTTGTTTGTCCAGTCTCATTCTGTCAGGTCACACAGACTATTATATTGGCATATAATACAAAAACATTGTGGCATCTCACACACATTCTTAATAACATAGTTGGTGATGCCTGCATGAGTAATACGCAAATGGTAGAAAAGTACTAAAGCTGCAACAGAAGCCTTCAACTCTGACAGTACAATACGTTAAACTCAAGTAATATGTATGTGAACACCACGTGAAATGGTCGGTATCCTACCGTAATAAGACATTGTGCAGTTGTACACAGATACAGAAGTAAAGAGACTTGCTCACCGTTCTCATGACCTTGACCTCTCCTTCTTCTACGAAGTACATGTTGTCAGCCTTATCACCTCTTCGTACAATTACTTCATCTTTCTTGAATGTGACAGGCTTAAGTGCGTCACACACCTTCATTCTCTCGTAAGGCTACACAAGCATAACATGATGTAAAACATGAAGGATCCAACACTCTGAGAGTAAAGTAAAATTCAAATATGATACAGGCTTTCCCCAAATGCATTGATGTCGTATTTTGTACATTAAACAAAAATTTAGGACGTTACTTCTTATTTATTAATTATTGGCAATGTTAGAAGTGGAGCTAAGTAAAGTGGGCACACTGCACCTGTGATTTTAGGGTAATGCCTATTACAGTGTGTAGTCCATAGACTAGAGGTGGCTACACTTTGTATACCCTCATGCACCCTCGTGCACCCTCACTTCTAACATTGCCTATCAGCTGTTTACTGTAATTTGAGTACCTGCTGTAGTCTAGTCTATTTTATAATAATAATTGCAAAATTCCTAATTCTTTGGTTTTAAATGATAGTTGAAAGCAATATATAAATTATACAGAACTCATTGCTATCATTAATATACAAACAGTTGGTGCACTGACCTCTAAGGATCCTAGAATGGAAACACTGTTAAGGAACTCTTCATAGGTCTGTCTCTTCATAAATGCTGCTTTGAGTACGATACGTCGGAAGGTAGCCCTGTCCTGTAACACATAATACTCATACCTACATGTGTGTACGATACATCTGGCTATAATGTACTACATGTATAACAAGATGTGCTGTGAGGAAACGGCTCCTCTAAACTACCCATTCAGTGACAACAAAGCCACAAATGTAGTTGGAGTCATCCCAGCTTTGATGTGGGTTGAGGCTATCACATCGTTCCGATTTATGATAGCAGTAAAATTACCAATAGCAATGAAGATAAAAAGTTTTGGCTTCAATAAAGTCATATGAAATATTTTTGTTTCATTTATTCGTCAGAAACTGCATATATGTAGCAAAAGCACAAAAAACTTAAACTCTGTGATGCATTTTAGCCTGGGAGACTAAAAATTTGTTAAAGTTACTGAGAGAGCTGAGGTATACACATATGAATAATGCATAGCAGAATTTAGTGCAAGAAAATATTATATTTACCCACAATGCACAACAGATTATGCTAGGGGATGTAGGATGGTAAGTGTTAACTACCCATAATGCAAAGCAACAGGAACTAACAGACAGCTATTCCATGAAAAAAGATCTACTAACCAGAGCCCAGAGAGTTCCAGAACTTCTGGCCGTAACATTAGCTGCTCTTGGAGTGTTGTACATCAGAGCCAACTCGCCAAAACTCCCCTCGTCAACGTAGGTGTGCACAACCTTGCCATTTACTTTGATCTCATAGGTGCCACTACAATAGCAGCAATGCATTATAACAGTCTATCTTATACAAGATGTCTAAACAAATATACTTGTAAGTAAGTCAATTAAACATAAGCATGTTACATACATGGTTAACTGACGCACCCACACAGCCTAGGACGATAGCTACAGGATGTTCTAAGAACTTATTGATGACACTCATCATTGGCTACATTGTATGTCATCTGATTAGTGTATTTAATAAAATAGACATCATCAGTTTTCCATGCTAATTGTGTAGTCATAGATGCTAGTGTTACATTAATTTGTACATCAGTCCCATCACTTACATTGTACATGTAAATGGCCCCGCGTCAGCTTGTCAGTATTCAAACGAAATCATTATGTTAATTATGACTTGCCTTTCAACAATGTAGAAGTATTCTGCCTCTTCATCACCATCTTTGATGATGACATCACCGTCCTTAAACTTCATTTCCTGCATAGCAGCAATCACTTTGCCAACTTGCTCCTGTTAATCAGATATATAACATTATGTCATACTAACACAGAGCTCCCGATGAATGATTATCAAAGTCATTATGCCGTTTACGACTGTCACAGTACAATGTTGAACTGTCTATATCTTACAGGAAGTATTACAAGTCATACACAGTTCCCGTCTGCCAGATTTTAACGTTTAATAAACATGGCAAAAAATTTGATGTGCCCAAACATTATGATTCTCACACCTAATACTCTAGGCCATGAGAGGGGCATGGCTACATTTGTATATAGAAGTACAAGTTATAGGTAGCACTCACCGGGTCTAAGCTCTTGAACAAGAAGATAGAGTGTACAGCTTTGGATAGCCTTTTGGTCTGTTCAGGAGTTTTTGGGTACACAGGCTACAGAAGTCAAAGATCAACTTATATTAATATTAATGATTGGGAGATGGTTGTAAAGAAGTTAACACTGGATAATGGTGAACAGTGGAAGACAGTAGATGATTATGGACAGTATCATTTAATAGCCAACATAAACTAAGCTATCCTGTGATGTTAGGTGAATTGCACAGCATCGGCTGTGTTGAACACCGTAAAACTGCCATTAGTCACTTAGGAGTTGCCCGTCCTCAATTTAGACAACCCTTCTAAAGCTACTTGCCTGTTGACAGCTCCAATTTAAATAAATAATACCAGAAATACCACTGATGATCCTCACATGATTGTACAGCATGAGGCACAGAACAGTGCACTCTACTTTGCTTGAACAATCTCAAGTTTTAGCTATGAAAAAGAGAGGACAACTTTGTATTATGTTCAAAACTATATGTAAGTAGTAAATAAGTCCTCAGCCATTCTTAATACTATTCTATTAATAATGAACATTGCGTAATATTAAATAATTAGTACATACGTTAACGGCATCCTTGTCCTCAGACGGGTCGTATTTCTCAGCAGCCACTAAATTAAATAAACTTAACATAAATATATTTTTATACTCTGCATATTCTCTGTACAGCACCAAACCAATCTATGAGACATAGAATACAACCACCGTGGTTACTGTATTTGCATTTATGTCTTTGAGCTGTTCCACAGATTCATTTCATGTACAGATTTGGTATTGAGATATTATATTATAATAGTATTTATCTACATGTACATGTAAATACTGACATCAGTTTCTCACCTGACTTCCTTCTCTGCTGGTGCTTAAATATTGGAGGCAGATCCTGTGGATCCAGCAGTTCTACAGAATTGAAAGAGAGAGTGAAACAGAGACATCACATTCGTCAAGTCACATTTACAAGTAGTATAGTAATATATTATGTAGTTATACTAAAATATACACTATAGTGTATATGTGGGCATGACTATACATAATATTGCTATGTTATAGCCAGCGCAATCCCTCATGCTTGATAGCTGCTAAAAGGTATAAGGACTGGACAATAATGGCGACATAGCAAAGCTTCCATAAAAAGCTGTTCTAAACACAACTTGGCCGAAGCATGTACATGTTTGTAGTACATGTATATATTCCAAATATCCCATAACCCACAAAATATCCCATAACCCACAAAATATCCCATAACCTACCAAATATCCCATAACCCACTAAATATCCCATAACCCACCAAATATCCCATAACCCACCAAATATCCCATAACCCACCAAATATCCCATAACCCACCAAATATCCCATAACCCACCAAATATCCCATAACCAACCAAATATCCCATAACCAACCTGGGCCTAACCATCATGCTACACTACATTAACCAAATGGGTGCTGATGGGCCAGCCTCACCACTACTGGAAGAATTTGAGGAGTTATATTCTCATGACTGCATAACCAGTCGCCTCAATCATCTTCTACGAAGATGGTATTTGATATACTGCTTTATTATTACCAAATTTTCTTTTTCTCGCTTAAAGCAAATTCCAGTATGAAATCAAGCAGTGACCGTAATCTACACCCATTTTAATACTCGCTACTACATGATGCTTCACCTTACCATCATCTCCATGTGCTTGCTGGTACTTCTCCGCAAAGTAGTCTTTGGCAAACGCAAGCAGGTTCTCTGGGTAGGTACGTAAAACAGCCATAGTAAACTCGTTCAGCATCTCCGTCAGTCCCTCAGGTACAACAAAGTCTTTATCTTTGCTACCTTTACTCATTCTCGCTATTCGGATTGTGTTTTATTATCTATGCGTAGACTTTCTTTAGTTACGTGAATATGTGCCTCGCTACTGACCTGTATTATAGTAGGTTTTAGGGGTATTTGATTGATTTTCACTCTTCACTATACATGCAAGTGCATACAGAACACGAATACTACTGTGACTGCCATGCTATCTTATAACAATATACCTTTTTTCAAACACATTGTATGTTAGACAACCGATATGTAGAGTAAATTTGTTATAAAGTTTCCCCCCCCCCCCCTTCTTCTCAGCACCTCTACTGTACGTGGATGAGAGGCTACACTTTGCGAAAGTATTATACACATACATGGCTGTGTACTACATTTACATGTGTAACGAAATTAACCAATATGATACCACACTATACACAGAACACAGTAAAACAGTAATGCAATAATATACAGTAATACAGTAATACATTAATATACTGTATTTACTTACTTTTTGCTGTATCCTAACTAACTGTTAACTTTCAAAGTGTAATTAAGTTGAATTGTTAATTTGGAATTTCTTTGATAGTCAGATCTGACTGTTGCATACCAAACAAATAATCAAACTTAATCAAACACCATGTTCTGTCAGTCAGTAGGGAATATTATTCATTATCATTATTGTAATTATCACAAAAAAATGATTTACAGCATAAGGTTCTACCATAATGTTATCATGATGTACATTGTACTATATTAAGCCTACCCTATTTGCAGTCAATATTGTGGCTGTTTACAACCTACATGTACATGTACTATATTCACGTCTTTTAGTATTATGTACAGTGCCACATCTATACATGTTGCGTTTATTCCGTCTAATTTGTCATACACTAATCATCTTCCCGGAGTACAATGTCTGGAGATATTCAAAAGCTTGCAATGAGATTACATTTCTAAGTTTTATTACCATTTGTACAATGTAAATGTACATAATTATTATATACACATGGAATAAAGTATGTGGAACGTGTCCTGTAAGCTGAAGAGAGCTGACAACTCCGGTCTCCATGGTCTTCATTTTCAGTATAATGTTATTTTATCTACAAGTCTACGAATCTTATTATTGTAAGAAAGACATTTTTCAATTCAATATTACTATAAAATACTGAAAATAATAGTAAATTGACTATGTATGAAGTGATTAACAAAGGCAAAAGATATGCCATGTAAGTAGGAATGAAAATTGTTTATAGAGAATAATACATGTAATAATAATGTCTGGTATAAACCTGGCCTTGCTAATATTGTAGAGTCTATGATACAGTAAATGATTCCTGATTGGGGAGTATTGCAACACAACATTATACATGAAATTGATGCATTCTGGACTAGGTACATAAACATCCATTTCTACTCCTACACATATATAAGTGTTGTCAAGCCAGCTTGAACAATTTTATTTAAAAATTTGAATAAAGGCACAAAATGGTGTTAAGTTCTATACTTTAGGTGGCCTGCTGTAAGTTCTAATTATGCTTTTCAGAGCTCATGATCAGCTCAACGTCAGTTTCAGGTCAGTTCAGGTAGCTAGAGTCTCCATCCCTTCAACCAATCTGTAGTTTCTCCACTAAAGCCTTCTGATCTATCAGCTCAAAGATGTGGGGGGCGTCAACTATGATAGTAATCGTTCCGATAATTGTTACAGTTATGAAGGTGTAGAGCAGGAACCGGTCTATCACTGAGGCTACATACTTCCAATCATCACATATCTGTAATACATTCAGTGAAAAGTAGTCATCTAGCTTATATTGTAGTGGTCACACAGCTGAAGGATGGTGGTCACCTAGTGGACAGTGGTCATATAATGAACTAGTGCTCCTATTACTACTACTCTAACATGTTACTGAATACTGACGCACTACTGGTTACTGACGTACCACTGGTTACTAATGTGCACTAGTTACTACCATTACTCACCTCGTCGTAGTCATCCTTCATTCTCAGATGCTGAGTTATGTATTCTACAGATTCGATAGTCTTCTGTGTCTTCACAGATGTGACTGCAGCTGGGTGTATCACAAAGTCCACGTCTCCCTCATCCAGAGATCTGTTGAGCGATGACTGGCCAGATGTATTTCGCAGCTTTGGATTATGTTTACTTATCTTAGAGTCGCACTCCGCTATTTTTGTGGCCACTTTTCTGTCATGCCATTTCCTGTACTTCTCGTGGTGCCTCGGCCTTTTCATGAACATGATTACCGGCAGCCAGTTTAGAAAAATTACCCTCATCCAGCGAGCCATTTTGTACGTTCTCGGAGAGCTGTAGTTGACGTTAATTATCATCACCGAAGTTATTATAGTTATGATATTAAGAAGAAAGGCAAAGAATAAATATTTGGATATCAGTGGTATTGTCACTGATGTTGGCGGTAGACTCCTCGAGACCAGCAGAAGAAACACGACTAAGGCAAGCAGGATGGATATACACAGTGTTACTTTTTCTTGAGCATTAGCCGGTAAATAAAATGTCAAGGAGCTAAGAAATGATATCAAGATGCATGGAGCGAGGAGATTTACTGTAAAGAATAAAGTTTTCCGTCGGAGTATTATTTTATAGGTTATTTCACTATACTTCTTATTCGTATCTGGTACTATCTTAGCTGGGCAGCCAATCAGATCCCACGTACCACTGTACACATAGTTATCTAGGTAGCACAAATCTTTATTATCGAGGAATGCCATCTGTACTTCAGCAGAGTTGAATGTCCAGGAGCCGAACTTCATATCGCACTGCTGCTGATCAAAAGGGAAGTAGCGTACGTCAATCGTACAGGAACTTTTATATATGGCCAGAGGTATCCACATGACCATGCCTGAGTTATATATCACTGTGTGGCAGCAGTAAGATTGCTCATATTTTCCGTCAGCACTGAAAATAAATATACATGTAGAAATATTGTAGGGGTCACGCGCAGCCTCCCGACTACATGACACTCATTATATACTTACCCTTGCATTATACCTGCTTGTACCCATTGTCTATGTAGTTGAATGTTACCTGTACACTTCTTATATGCATTACTGAGTTATTATACCCTTTTTATACCCATGTAAAGAGGCTCGGCCTCTCAGAAATACTTGATATTGATTTTGCATAATTATGATCTAGATGATTTTCAGCATCTTTTGTCAACCCGACCTTGTTTGGGTCGGCCATCGGGTTTCCGGCCGCCATATTGTTGCGCAATTTCTGGACGACCCTACGTCGGCCTTTTTACCGGAACTTCCTCTGGAAGTTCTATTACTATATAAAGGGCATTGTTTTTCCAATTGTTGTCTCAGTTCATGCTTGGATCTCAATAAAGACACATCTATACTTATATACAGAGACTTTCACTTCGTAGCTAGGTCATTCTAGTTGTTAAGGTCTTCGACCTTGCAACCCGAACTTCCTACTAGGTCGAATCACTCTCTTTCTCAGTATAGCACACAAGCATTGACTCGGGATCATATGAGTAGTCTTCGGTAGTTATTTGGCTACTAGTACTTGTTAATCTTTCATGTAATGAGAAGGCCTAGCACCACTCATAGGCACGTCACTTTGGACTCGGGAGTCGTCTCAGGACGACAGTACCAAAACCCAAAAACCATTACAATATCGCTCAACTCGGCATGTGACAGCATGACTGCACCGATTAACTTTGTTGTTCACTAGTTACATGCATGTACATTTCCACTTGTGGTAACTTATTGTTTATTACTGTACATAAATACATATACATGTACATAAGACACTACACCACCTACACCTAGCTCTACTATTGGGCAGCCAAGTTATTATTGTTATTATTATTTCCTAATGCACAACGAAGCCGGTAAATTACACTGCCATCGGTCTAGAACCACTAGACTGAGATGGACAGCACCTTTCTTAGGACGTGTGCCGTTCCTAAAAGGGCCACTTGCTGTATACATGTAATATTATTATTATTATTGGTACGCACAGCTGATGTTAAGCTGGTTAGTCTAGATTGTACTTGTGATCCTCGGGTTATTATTGAGTAATTGCAGAGAGGTGGTGGGGGTGTTTTACCCCACAACCCTCGCCCAGCAATCCAGCCAGGTAGGAGGGAAGCAAGTACATGTACCAAGGCGCCTGTGGGGGAAGGTTTGGATCAATTTGGAAATCGGTTGCACCTCAACCCCTCCCATGATTATTATTATTATTATTATTGTTATTATTAGTAATATTATTATTTATAGTCTGGAATTAAAACAAACTCGAGGTTCATAACAGGCATAATAGAGTGCAGCAGGAGCATATTTAGTCCCGATGCTATTATGCCCCCCCCCACAGTGACAAACACTGATTTATGGGCTATATTATCACAAATATACATGCATATCTGATCTACATGCACACATTATGAAACACCACATAACATACAAGTACAACACGTCATACACATGTATAACAGATTACACACATCGGGTGACACGGCATACACCATACATCCCATGCACTATGGCTAAATTATCTGTGTCTATCCTTTTAGTAATAAGACACTCACTTGTTGAGCAAGACAATGTCTGGTTTCCAGACCTCCTGGCAAGGCAGTCGTATCGCTGTTATTCCGTCGTATTTAGTAGGATCCCAAGTAAGCTGGTAGTCATTCCAACTCTGTAACACAGTTCCAAATTCCCTTAGATACATGCAATCGTAATAATAATAATAGTCATGTTGCATGGATTCATTTCATCTCAAGCTAGTGCGAATTCTTCCTATGCGAGCCAGAAAAATATTGGACCATGATGTTGTCTTCAAAGCCTGCCAGGCACCAAAAATACTAAATTGTATTAAAAGGAAAGATTGTAACTACTGTTATGAACCCACAAAAATATACGCTGAGTAATTTGAATGTAATTGGTTCCTTTGCTTGTATTCAAATAATTACTGCTAAGGTAATATGAAATAATGGTGGCTAGGCTTTCTTTTATCGAAGCAGGAATCTGTATTAGAAGAAACGTTTGGTAAACAGCATGGCCTTTTTATAGGCTGGTCAGACAACTCCTAATTCGATAGCCTTTTTATAGGCTCCTAATTTAACTCGGAACCAAAGCATGAAATCGATGAGCATGATGTAATGAGTAGCTTACCATCCTAATCCAGTTGTTGGTCTTCATAACCTGAGTTCTCTCATCCACACTGATCACCTGAAAGAGGGTGATACCGAAACGAACCTGCACAGTCTGAGATACATTCTTTACAGGAAGAATGAGGGGGTTGTACCCGGGTCCCTCAATCAGATCATAAACCAGTCTTCTCTCTGTTTCACTGCTGTCCGCTACAACAACACACAATAATAACATTCAACTCATACAATGAGGTCTAGAGCTGCCAGCAATGTGAAGTATTTGTTGTTGTACCCACACAATTAGAATGTTTGTTGCCGTAAAGCACAGTATACAGAAAAGTTCGATAGTCTGAAGTTGTATGTTTGTAATAAGAGCGATTATTGGGTTTAGGTATTAAAATGGATTATAAAATAACTTTTTCCTAACACTTATTGCACTTTTACCACAACCACAGCTGATTGACAGGTAAATACGACGTATGGTAGGAACAAATTCTAGTTAAATTCACTATTTGAAGCTTTTAACAAGAAGAGGAGTTAAGGTAAGCACATACAAAACTCTCCACGAGGAGTGTTCAGGCTATAGTCTATAGATGCATCATTTTTATTTTTTCGATTTTCTACAAAAAATGCTAATGGCTAACAACACCTCTGATCAACTGGCCATTGAACAACTAAAGCTTGGATTAGCCTGTATTACTACACCCCTATGAATAATATATTATATTACTACACCCCTATGAATAATATATTATATTACTACACCTCCATGAAAAATATATTATATTACTACACCTCCATGACTAATATATTATATTACTACACCTCCATGAAAAATATATTATATTACTACACCTCTATGACTAATATATTATATTACTACACCTCTATGACTTGTATATTATATTGCTACACCTCTATGACTAAATATAATTATATTACTGCACCTCTATGGTTAATATATTATATTACTACACCTCTATGACTGATATAATTATATTACTGCACCTCTATGGCTAATATAATATTGCTACACCTCTATGACTAATATATTATATTACTGCACCTCTATGACTAATATATTATATTACCTCACCTCTATGACTAATATATAATATATTATGATAATATTGCTACATCCCTATGACTAATGGTATATTGTATTATCGCATACAGTTAGAATATAATATGAAGGTAGAACATATGATTCAACCATGCTGCTGCCCTTCTACACTACTAGACCAACATATCAATAATCTGCCAATTATTACATTGCTGGATAATTGAATAATGTCTTATTTAATAGCATTACTGCCTAAGCAGCACTGGTCAAGCATTTCAGGCAGTTGACTGTGAATCTTTATCCATTTAGAAGATTTAAAGTTGACGGGTGCTAACCACCCTCATAATTCTGTCCTATATTGATTTTTTGATATTGATCCAAGGCTAGATTACATGCATAATTGTACATTTAAGTGCCCCAAGAAATGGTCGGATGTTGTGTTTGTACAAGACGTTACGCTGTCTACTGATTGAACAGATGATTCAGGCAGCAAATCAGCACAAATATGATCCCATGACACTCTCCATGTCCAAATGACCCCCCCCCCCCCCATGTCCACATGGCACCCGTAATGTCTACTGTAACAAGGGTCCTCCCCTGTCCACATGGCACCCCTAATGTCTACTGTAACAAGGGTCCTCCCCTGTCCACATGGCACCTCTAACGTCTACTGTAACAAGGGTCCTCCCCTGTCCACATGGCACCCCTAATGTCTACTGTAACAAGGGTCCTCCCCTGTCCACATGGCACCCCTAATGTCTACTGTAACAAGGGTCCTCCCCTGTCCACAAAACTCCCCTTCCCCATCTCTACAAGACATTCTCCTCCAGTTTTTACAAAACACTCCCATGATCACATGACTCCCCATATCTCCATTCCCACCATTGTTTTATAGTGGCTAATGTCAATACTCATTCATGCTCAGTTATACGCGTTTACATTGTATAGTAAATAGAAACCCTGGATAAAATCTCTCTTCTCAATCCCCTCCCCCTTCTCTCGTAATTGTCTGCAGCCACAACCAGCAAAGGGAGAGTTAGATAATATGGTAGATAATATCTATATTATAGCCATGAACTCTCCCCTACTACCTCACTATAGACCAACAATCTCATGAACCTACACTGTACCTACGTTGTACCTACACTGTACCTACATTGTACCTACATTGTACCTACAATATGTACCTACAATGTAGGTACGTTGTACTTACACTGTACCTACATTGTACCTACATTGTACTTACACTGTACCTACGTTGTACCTACACTGTACCTACGTTGTACCTACACTGTACCTACGTTGTACCTACACTGTACCTACATTGTACCTACACTGTACCTACATTGCACATGTACATACATGTACGTAAGGTAGTGTCATACAGGTACACATGGGTGTATATGCTAGCACGGATTTTACATTCAAGACTAGGCCACTGTTGTCCAGCTGAAGTGGTATAGAAGCTGAGATGAAAGTTGATACAGAGTTGAAAGGATATACTACTAATTACAACTCGTTTCTCATTAATTATTTACACAATGTCAATTTTAACAAATCTTCTATTTCACCTTTAGCTTTCATGTGAAGAGGGTGTTACATGTACATCTACCATCTATTAGCTGTTTATTACCTTATATGTTTGTATAATGTTACTAATGGATAAAGTATTACTGATGTAGCTGATTATAATGCATGAAAGGAATCTGTGTACGGAGAATAAACGCTTTGAGCACACTTTGAACTGTTAAAATCTATACTGTAATAATATGACTGTATTTCTTTCCATGGATGGCTAGTGTCATGCCTTTAGTGCAATCATTATACACATGCATACTCCATGGCAGATACATATATTATATTGACCAAGCAATACAAAAAATGCTTTATAAAATAGCAGTTTTAGATATTGCATTAATTTGATGCATGTTACTATGCTATTGGTTTGTGTTCTGTGGCTCTATTAGAATACTGTACAGCCTACACCACATGTACGTGTAGTCATGTACCTATATGTCATACTGAAGACAGTGCTCTAATCTAAATTAGGTTCAGTACCAGTGGAATTTCCTAACAAACAGATGTAGGCAGTATGGCTGTTCAGAAATGACAGTTGGAAAAACTACCTATCTGTACAATCCTGATATATGTTGGGGCATACTCAATTTTTAACCATTCTAAAGCACCTGTATACTGTTACCAAGATATATTTGTATATTTACGATACGACTAGAAAGATCTGAGATCCCAAGCTGAGGTTTAAGGAGCGCTTACACTAGACCCACATTTGGCATGCATTTCTACAATTAAGCCAAAGCTCTTTTTTATGTTGAACGTCAGAAATCGCAAATTGACGTTTGTTGCAATTGGACAAAATGTTTGTTATTGTCCAATACCTGATTAGTGTGATTTGGAGGAAGGAAACATAATTAGATGTGCGGTCTTATCAGCTGATTGGTCAGACTTTCGGACATCACAAAGTTGCAATTGAAAATCTGATATGTTTGGCTACTTTAGTATTATACTTGCTAATCGGAATCAGTGGAAGGCATGAGAGGTACCTAGTAGACAAAGTAAGACTGGCTTTTATGTTACAATGTAGCAATTAGTTAGATCATGAGTACTGACGTGAAAATACAAAATATTAAGCAGGGTTGGGACTAGTGCGATGCTAGTGATTGGTCGGTAGTATTTTCAGGTCTGTTAACAGCAAAAGATTTCCAACAGCCATTACATGCAACCCTGCTTGTTAGACCTGCGATTGAAGGTGCAAATGGAATGGTCACTTATTGGTCCAAAACTTGTCAGTACACTAATTAATATATTGTGCCTTTTTCTAATGTTACAATTTGTAATTTTGCATGTAAAAACCAGCATACTACATGTCTAAATAATGTACATTTAGATCTGCAATGGCGCAAGTGCTTACTCGTACAACATGTGACAGGGTCGCAGTTTAATAGAAGACACATCAGTGCTTCCGTAGTCACCAAAACAAAGCAGTGTAAACTCAGCTTTAGAGGTTTTGTGCATAGTTGCTACTTCATAGTCTCAAACGCACTATTTTATCTCACTCTTTTATTATCCCTGCCTCCCATCGACAGTTTTACTAATGATTCTTCGTATTTAATTCTTGCTAAACAAATGTAATAATATCGTGCTGAGTACTAACCATATCGTGGCAAGTGTGCCAGCCATATTCCATACAGAGTCAGCAGCCGAAGAATTGCCACCAGCATTGTCTCAGTTCACAAAATCTTTTCAGAAAGTATCCTTATCCAATCGTCATATAAAACTCGATCTGTATAAATACTCATTTTATTTGTAAAATTTTGCTGGTGCTCACCATGCTATCTAAGCATACAGTGTATAATCAGTGTGCCTAGCCTATCTACAAAAGGTTAGGTGGCTCTCCAATGCTTACCTCGTCCAATAATCAATAATTTGTAGGCCTGAAGGCTGTACAAGTTTAGGCAGTATGTGTTAGATACCAAAGTAAGTGTATAAATACACAGCATAATCTCATTGTAGATGTACTGCATTAGCATAGCTGTTCAGCAAATAAAATCTATAGCTGCCAATCATACTTGAGTGAGTCAGCGTGTTCTATTCTACTGCAGCACATGCAGACTGCAACATGGACGTAAATCTGTAATACAATGTATAAGAATCTGTAATACAATGTATATGATCCGTAGTACAATGTATGTTATCTGTAGTACGATTTATATGATCTGTAATACAATGCGTAAGTTTATGAACATATGTGCTGGGTAACATCATAGAGGTAACACCCCATAGAGCAGGAACTTAAAAATTTTCCGCTATTAAACGCCGATTGGCCACTTGATGCCAGTTTTCCCCACGGGCGGCCATGATGCGATGGGGATTTCGTCCGTTTGTTTACATTAGTTACCATTACAATTATATATAAAACATAAAATTTTTCAACGCTGTTATTTCCAGATACTATTTGTGTAAAATGTTTTGAATTTATATCTAAACTGTTTAATAATAACTCTGTTTTTTTACAACAACAGTGATTTTGAAAATCTCTTTGTAAAATAGGACTTTAAAGAAAAATAAGAATAGATGTTTACTCGACCAAATAATACTAGTAACCGACTAGCACGACAGCGTATATCGGTAGAAAGTCTGTGAATGCGTTGATTGGTCAACCAAAATAAAACCGCATATTATTGGGTATTAAAATCTCTAATCGCTAGCATGATAGGCTTATTGTACACAATTATCTACCCATAAAGGACTTTCGATAGCACGTGAACAATTCTCTGTTCATTTCAAAAAATGAGCGTGGAGCTAGTTGTACTAGTGGCATTCCTGGAACAATAATTATACAATCTGACAATCTCATATAGTTAACCTTGGTGTGATTGCAAGAGTGTACTTTGGGTTTCTTTGGATTAACAGTGTGGTTAGTAGGAATACAGTACGGTTGTTGTGAGTTGGACCTGGAAAGACAATGATATGATGAAATAAATTCAATTGTAATTGTTATTTATTGTTGTAGAATTATTGTTGTAAAATTAAAAATTTACTCAATAATAAAATTAAATAATATAATCATCTTAGTTAGCCCAGAAGTTATAGCAAGTATAATTGTTTAAAATTAATGAGCACATTCATTTATCCAGTAATAGTGGAATCTCTCGGTACTGTTATTGATTGATTGAGGCTGAGTTGATTAACTTTGCTCACTGTCACTGCTGTACCTATATTTATTAATTATAGTAATGGTAATAGGCTACTACTACGTTGTAAATATAGTAATACTATCAGGTGAAGTTGTGATCGTGACTCACTAGCAATTTATTACAATAGTCACAGATCAAAGTCACTCACTCATTAGATCAGTGACTACACTATACCTACTAAACTAACTATTATTTTATTAATTCAGGCGATTTCCATAGACTATCTATCAACATGAACATGTTTATCATTGAATTGATTATATATATATAATTATTTTATAATATTAATATTTGTGATTGTAAATTAATTTTTTGTAATAATAATTATAATAGGCTATAAATATAATAGACCTATTATGATTATAATTATTATAATTGTGTTATAGGCCTATCATCATTACTTTGAATGTTAGTATAGGCTAACTTTATATTGCTAGGAAATTTATTTAAAAAATCTATAAACTATCAATGACTTTGTTTCACAGATGTGAACTTTCCTTTGTCCATTCCTCTCTAGAGTTTGATTCCGAGGCTTTGTAGTATCTAATTGCCTAGCACAGTTAGTAGCCTAAATACATTATAATCAAAGATCTACACCAGCTTAGCATAATCTTAGAATGGTTTCAAGCTAAACTATAACTGAAAGGAAAGATTATATGGAAGGAAAAATCTAAATTTATTAGGGCTGTTAATTAGTCATTAAACATTATAATGTAGAACGTTGAATAGTCTTATGCAAGTTTATAGGCCTACGTCATTTATTTAATTTCTTAGTAACAGTTTGTTTAACCACAACTTTCCTAGCCTTTCTACCTACAATAGAATAGGTGCAGGTTGAGTTGTAGCACTGATTTGTTATTTATAGGTTGGAGATTAAAGTGAAATCTGGATACCACGATGCACATTGCCACAACTCTATGTGTGGTGCTCATCCATCATACCCATCAAGTAGGTTATGATTATGAACTCTTTTCCTGGGACTCGTGCACACAAACTGTAACAACTGCGTCCCAATTAGAAATGGGTTTCACGGTTAAAATGAGATGCTTGATTTAATTAAGGCTTGTTGTTTTATATATATGTGTGAGAAGGTACTTGGTAGATTTTTGTCGTCCATTATAGAGCTGTTATGAATTTAATTCATAGGTAACATCCAGAGTGATCAACTATATCAACATATATGTCTTATCGAAATCGTACTTTATTTTACTCTGATATAATGTGATGCCAATTTGGCAAGAATCATGTAACTACTAATAGCTGTACTATTATGGTAGGACAGTAGGCATTGAACATGTTTCGTTACTGCTTTATTATTTGGATCTAATACCTCTTATATGTCTGTAAACTTTTTATCTGTGGTAAGCGTGAAGCATTTATTTATCTGGTATTAATTTCCTAATATAGGTCTACTAGACAGAATATTGATCTGTGCTGATGCTGTGAATTTTGAAGAGCTGGCTGACCTTATTCCTAAGAATGGCAAGGAGTGACTTCTGAATATTGAATAAGAGTTCTTATGCTATTTTTATTCAGTAAATATTTAAAATAGATTTGGTCAAAATATTGGCATTTATACTCCATGTTATGAATTGGTTTTGTTTGTCTACATAAATGTTTTTATTTGTAATATGCAACTTCTGCAAATCTGTTCTACATATAGAAATACACCTATTAATACTTATACTTTATCAATCATGTGATACCAGGGTAAACCATAGGCCGTAGGACAATTAACAACTACAGTAGCTTTAGCTGTATTGTAATTTGAGGTAAAAGTAAAGTAATCTTGCCTACTGAAAGCCAAAATAACTAGAACTAGGAGCTGTGTAATAATAATTTTGTGATGTACTAATATACAATATTTGCAATTACCATGCAGTTACTATCAAAGAGTTACAAAATATGATAAATACAATAATTATGTTGGTCTGAAATAATTGGAAAATATGTGTGCAACAGAAAATTTCAGATTATTGGTAGCAAAGAACAAATTTTGACTGTTAACTAAATGACTAACTAATCATAGCAGGGCATAGGTAACTAATGTAAACAAACGGTAACTACCCCAACACATCATGGCCGCTAGGGATGAAAAGTGGCATCACAAAATTTACCTGAGTTCCTGCTCTAGGGGAGATAACTCTATGGGTAACATGACTGTGTAATCTTGCGCAAACTGATGTGATCTTATTTAACCTGCCGACGTTATGCAGGACGTCATG
Organism: Bugulina stolonifera; assembly: GCA_935421135.1. Lineage (NCBI taxonomy): Eukaryota > Metazoa > Bryozoa > Gymnolaemata > Cheilostomatida > Bugulidae > Bugulina > Bugulina stolonifera. The sequence continues at coordinate 3,979,189 of OW285190.1, read as the reverse complement.
CAGGCATTATGGTGTATTTGTTTCTGTTTCAACCAAAATTTATTTTGGAAAGAGTCGCAAACATCAAAATTGTCCTTTGCTTGATAATGTGTACTAGTTTTTGGCGTAAATTAAAGTTTTCTAAAGAATTTCAGTTTTAAATCTTCTCTTTGTTAGTAGTTAAACATTATTTAGGAAGATATGTGCAGAGTTACGGGTGGTATACAGTGCCCCTACCTAATAAGATGAGGGTTCTGTGATGGAACTCATGTTACACTTATTAGCTTTACCAAATAAAATTATATGCAGTAAAGGCTCTGTATTGTTATACCAATGTACCATGAAATAGAAATTAATATAATAAAAATAAACCCTTTGTGGTTTTAATAAATTACACTTTCTATCTAATAGGAGATGTGATGCTATAACAGCAGACGTACAAATATTCTAGACCTGTGGATACTGTAGATAATATACTTACATGTACATGTACTTACATTAATTTGCTATGAACCTGCAGCCTGCACAAGAACAATAGGATATACAATGTAAATATAAATAGATCAACTTTTTCTGGTAAATACAGTATGACCACCCACTACTAATATTTTATAGTACAACAATATTATAAATTGTAAAAATATGTTAATGATCATTGTGCCATATAATAGATTTTTATGGAAATTCAGATGGAGGTCCATTATATTACCTACTGTGACATGATGGTATGTGCTTACATGGCTCTTGCAGGTAAAAGCAGGTGCTTGTAGGCAAGAGCGAGTATAATCATATAATATAACTGTATGTAATACTCAGTCACTTAGACTTTCGCTTGACTTAAAAATATCTGGTACAGACATTAGTATAACACAACTACTCAATAGGATGAATGCAAGAAAGCAGTAGAGAAAGAATCTATCAAGGACGTTGGCGGCAAACTTCCAGTCGGCAGTCAGTTGATCATCTTTCTCCTTCCTTTTGAATCTCTCTGTTAGAAATCTCAGTTCTTTTAGTATATGCCTAAGATCACACCTGGTGGGTGTATATTCAGATAGGCTGGGTGATGATGGCTTACTCAACTGCAATAAAGTAAGGGATAGTGTTTTTGGCTCTTGTAAAAACTTACCCCAATGACCTTTATATTTATGTGTGCAAACTATTCACTATCTTCCACTAACTCTTGATTGGCAAACAATGTTCAAGACATTGTGAGTAACTTTGGTACAACAGACACTGGCACTGGCACTTGAAACTATGTCAGCTAAATGCAGATCTGCATAACTAACTAAAACTAAAATCTGGGAATAATTTGAAACATGCCAAGGATTTGCCACACTGTTCGTGAATACAAAAGGTCGCTAGGATTGAGAAAGGTAACTGGCATTGATATAACTCAATCAAACAAACACTGTGGTTTTTGTTTGCAGCAGTCTTACTACTAATTCTACTACATTAACTAGTAATGTTACGTGAGCCCATACCTCTTTTAGCCTGTTATTTGTAAAATCTCTACCATTGAGGTGGGGGGTGGACGGCAGACTGTAATCGTCATCATTTCTGATGTTAGCTATGAGACTCCTACTGGTTAGGTTGTCATATTCATGTAGCTCTATGTTATTCCTATGACCTTCACTGGAGATTCTCCGTCTGGAGCATCCACAGGATGCGTCTTCCAGTTCTCTGCCAGGTCTCTTCATCCCCATAAGCTTAGCTAATGTTACACATATTCCTTTCTGTACCTGAGTAGTTAGACCATACATACGGTTACTTTAATTGCAGCATGTTACTAGTAGCCTGTCAGTTTGGAATAACTTCATCCAAAATATTAAGGAAAGACAACTTCTATTGAGGTCCCCATAATATCAGAGGAGTGTAACTCACAACTCATTTGACAAACCCAACATACTGTGTAATAAGATTTACGTTATAGACTTACAAATGGAGGCATATGATGGGTGTAACCAGAGCGATGGTGGTAGCTTAGAACAAGTACAGTGAAACCGACAGAAGCTGAGTTCATTAGCATCACACAGCTGAAGTATATAGCTGCAAAGTAATAACAATAATACAGCCATGTAACACATCCCAGCAAATAAAACAAGCTTCCTTCAGAACGTTCTGATGAGGAGAATGTTCAAAAACCTACAATATTTCAGAGCCTCATGTGTTATAGTCTATATCTATATATTCCTGAATTTACATGTATATTCATGTCACACTATCAGGTTTGTCTTTACTAGTTACCAAATATGTGAATGAAAAATTACAACTACATGTATAAGTAGCAAAGTGAAGCAAGGTGTTGGTGGCCAAGTGGTCTAGCACTGGTCACTCTGGTCTTGCAGCAATGATGCAAGTTATCTGCAAGGACATGGGTTCGAGTCCCACCAATGAGCTGGAGGTTTTCGTCCCGAAGAAGGTTTTCCCTCTGTGCCATTTCAAACTATAATAATATCCAGCTTTAGGAGCTGTGGTGGCCCCTCGACTAGCTCTGCTATAAAGCAGCAACGTTAAAGAGTTGTGTTTCGCGCCGCGGATATTATTATTATTATGTACAATACATAGAATAATTATGGATTAACACTTTCTGTTTGCTATGCGATAATGAGAAACTAGTTTTATCACAAAGGGTCCTGGTACGAGATGTCTCTATCTGAGACCAGAGGACCATGGCATGAGATGCCTCTATCTGAGACCAGAGGGTCATGGTACGAGATGTCTCTATCTGAGACCAGAGGGTCATGGTACGAGATGTCTCTATCTGAGACCAGAGGGCCATGGTATGAGATGCCTCTATCTGAGACCAGAGGGTCATGGTACGAGATGCCTCTGACTATTTGTTGACCAATATAATCACTATAAGCTTGACCAATGGGCAGGAAGATAAACAGAGTGAAGAAAAATCGCATCACGAAACATCGAGTTGAATGGTGATACATAGGACCTTGTGGCTTTTGACATTATGATAGAACTACTATAAAGCGCATTTACACGTAGATGATCTACGACATTATCTTACAAAATAACAGCATGCTATTAGACATTACCATGGGTGGAGTTATGTAATACATTACCTATGACAGGAACAGCATCAGATGTAGCGGGTAAAGCTTCAGCAACCATAAGTAGGAATACCGTGAGAGACAGTAGAATTGTGACTCCTGTGACCAAGATAATATTATTATTCACATAGCTATTGGTACAGTGTACACAAGCACCTGTGAGTACTTGTGTAACATTACGATGTCCTACGCTAACCTTCTGTATCCATAAACTGCACTTTCACAATCTTTGCATGGTAGTAGAAGGTTAAGTGTTTACATTTAGCCTGTCAGTTGCCAGTTTCAGCTCCAAACTACATATACATGTGTGTAATGTAACAACCAGTAGTGAACACGTATGTATGTGTGCGGAAAAGATTGCAAAAGTACATATAATTTCCTTGGTATTATCAAAGTTTTTAAAGATCGACATTTTTATTGAAATTATCTCATATTATGAGAATAACTCTCACCAAACGAGATTTTCTCTCCAGCTTCACACGGTATGCTGAAGGTAAGAAGGGTCAATGCTGCTAACATCACACAAGGTAACACAATGTTAATCAGATAGTAGAGTTTTCTCCTCCTGATGTTGATGGAAAATGTGAGGTCAATATATGGATTGTCTGGGCAGCATTCGTACAGTACAACGTTTCTCTTCACTGGTAAACCTGTAGTATATTTAGACATGCATAATAAAGACATGAAAATGTGGCCTAATTTCTCTAAATATAAATGTCCATTATGTACACGTACATGTATATAATCTGATTAAACCCTCAACGTTTATATGCACCCGAGCACTGACCTACCTAGTAAATCCCATTCTCCACTTTTCCTATAGCCGTCTGTGCTGCCATGCGTGGCATTGTCAAGGATTCTGAGATCTATCTTTGTGCCGTCATATGTCCAAGAGCCGAACTTGAGTGGACATGACTGGACGTCAAACGGAAACCACCTGATGTTGATGAGACAGGAACTGGTGAAGATACCTGGTGGTAGCTGTTCTACGGATCCATCGTAGTACACCACCATATTGACAGGGTAACTACCATCAAACTTTCTGTCTGCACTAAATACATAACAAATAGTTGTTTGTCTCACAATTGATTGCTACAGTCTGCCATCTACGTCATAGTGTATTAATACATGTAAAGCGGCAAATAGTTTTAAGCATCAAGGGTTTACCTACCCACAAAGTGGATAATCGGAATTGTTCTCTCTTATGCACTCTTCACTGGTGCTGATTATTCCACTCAGAGAGTGGACAACTTTAAATTATAGTTTTGATAACTATGCTACCACCAAGGTAGCAGACAGTGTTTGCTATTGCGAGGGAAACCCACCTGTTGTACATAAGAATGTCTGGTTTCCATAGCAACAGCTCAGGTAGCCTTATTTCTGTTATGTTGCTGTATTCCTTAGGGTCCCATGTGAGCTTATAGTCTTTCCATTTCTGTATAAAAACAGCAACAGTTTAGTTCATGTATACATACCCTAATTGTAATGTCACACAACTGCACTGTTATGATATGCATACACAATGTAAATGCACATGTTACGACTTTGTGTGCATTTATGATAATGATAATAGACATACATGTACATATACACATACCATAAACATACCATGCCATAGACATGCACATACCATAGACATACGAATACTATAGACATGTGCATACCATAGACATGCACATACCATAGACATACGAATACTATAGACATGCGCATACCATAGACATAGACATACCATAGTCAACCAGAGGTTGGTGTGTATAATCTGATTCTTCTCGTCCACATCCATAATCTGCTGCAGGGTGACTATAAACTCCACCATTAGTGGAGCGTTTTCTTCAGGTGAGGGCCTCTCGTGCCGATTGTATTTCTCTAGGAGGTGGTTTATCAGTCGGACCTCATCCGGTCCAGCTATGAACACATCATACTGTATTTATAACAGATATTTATCCCTTTAGTTGTATCAATATCTGCCGCATGCACTAGAGTGTTTCTTTTATCTCAAAGAATCAAGATAAAAAGAAACTGGAGAGAACAATTTTACATTAAAATAATACTATCAACTTGGGGTTTACGCATGTACACTTGATACTATCAAGTGTAAATGCGTAAACCCGATCCTGTGTTCCAGTTATGCAGCTGGAACCTACAGTATGTCTAGATCTCTTCTGTGAGAGTATTTTATATCGGTACTGGTAATGGGCAAGGCCACAGCAGTATACAATGTAGATGCATGAATTGTTATCATGGTAATCGCAAGAACATTCCATATCAGTAGAGATTGGAAGGGCATACAGTTTGCCTGTTGTGTAATGCATATGGTCAATGAAATGAGAAATAGTACAGATCTCATTGTTATTATCAAACGGTTCTTTCATATAATTATGACAACTCTCCCGGTTTCACCGAGACCCTCCCGTTTTCACAATCAATCTCCTGCAAACTCCCAAGCTCCTGCAAGCCCTCCTGGTTCGGGACTTTAGTCAATAACAACTTTCATTTGCTACTTTTATGATTATTCAGGGGTGGCTATCGATAGACACCCACGCCACCATCCTAGGCGTGTGTTCAATCAAGCATGCAATCAGTGGTCAAAGTCTAAGAAAATGGGTGGGGGTCTCTAGGGTAGCAGACATAGTCACTTGAGGGCGCGCCGGCGGGAAGGGGCGCCTGAGCGCCCTCCCTGAAATTGGAAATATTTTCAAAATTAGACACCTAAATGGAAAGAACTTTTAAAGAACCTCAGGTTAAAATATGGTCCAGTTAGTATTATTATTATAATAGTAATCTGTAGGGGGTTTATCAGTCTGAGAGACCCCCTGAAATTTATGTTGGGGGACTGTGTCCCCCCACGAACCCCCCCCAACTTTGACCACTGCATGCAATACTAGCTGTCCTCTGTAAACTATTAATACTATGCATGCCCAGGCTTCAATTCATTTTCTATTTACTTGCTCAGGCAGTACAGTTATTGTATAGTGCTGTAATAATAATAGTCATGTTATCTGTGTAGACTGTGTACCCATACATGTTCTTGTTTCACATTTATCTTGTATTAACTAACTCAGAAATCCATGATTTCTTGAAAATAGGCTGGTGTTGAAATTTTTCCTATATCCGCCCTGAATTGATTATTATGGACATATGAGCTGACTACCAAGCTAGCAACTTGTACATTTAATGTTTATATGATGATAATAATTTGCTTTGGAGCTATCTTGCTATGAAAGCTTAGTCTCGACTCTCTCCAACTATATAAATGAAGAACTTTTGTTTGTTTGGCAATAGTGATAGTAAATGGATAGAATATACATGTAGTATCCCATGGTCATACACAGTATCAGATAGTAATTAATGTTCCTTCATGGTCTTTAATAAATCACCTCAAAACACAACAGTGACCAGATTGGTCACAAACAGTCAGTATAATGTAATGTGAGTTATGTGGCAGCCTCTAAACTAATTGCAATAATTTAAATTAATATTCTATTGTTTTGTCTCATATTATCTTCACACTTCCATGAGACATCATGGTTGCCTTAGTCTGAGACCTAGCCTGTCTTCACTAGTTTTGTGCGGGCAAACAACTCCGTGTACTAGTATTTGTAGCAACCTAGTACATGTACTTGTACTTGCAGCAAGACATTTTTCACCAGCTTAATTTGTAACTACATGTAACTGAGAGCTGTGCCAACAGCAGACAGCCCATAAAGTGTGGTGCTCATTGTTAAAAGACATTTTAGCAGAGTTGGTGAGGGTTGTCTCACGCGAGTAAAAATCTCCCTTTTTGATGTCAGCCCAACTTGTCATGTATGGGTTCCTTGCAGAGGTTGGGGTGGTGTACTGTGGTGAATCAGCCTCCGTGGCGATAGTCTCTCTTGGCTAGCCACACACTGACATTATTCATATATAATTACTCATTCATGAATTATTGTCTTACCTTGAACACTTATTATACATGCATGATCATACCCTTATTATAATCAACTACTTATCGTGTGCTCTATTATTGTTATCCACCAATCAGATTATTGTAATTACACTTGGTTTGTCCCATATTATATAAGTAATTATCTTCTCTTATCTGATTGTACAAGACTAAGTCTTTTACCATGTACTTTTGAAGGCCGATATCTTGGAATAGGCCCATATTTATATACTTTCCATTTCAGGCTATTGTAAGCACTTTTTGTGCCAAGGCCGACCCTTTTGGTGGCCGACGTCGGGCGGAGCCATCCATGTTGTTGCATCAGTTCCGGCCCGATACCTTATCGGCCTAGCCCGATACCTTATCGTACCTTTTACCGGAAGCACATTTAGTATGTAAGACAGCACATTTTCTGTATGAGATCAGCTGTTGATTGCGCTCTAATAAAGCAACATCTCCTAACTCAAACCTAGAGGCTTACTCCTGTAGGCGGGTAACTCCACCGGAGGATCCATAGATCCATACGGCTCGAGTTCATCCCCATCCTCGTTTAAGCATATCTCTACACCACATCTAGGTCGATCCCGGATTCTATATGAATCTAGCGTTGGGCTTAAGTTCCTAGTTTATCAGAACTTATTTCTACACTCCTTTGGAGTATAAACTCTACAGACCTACGTCGACCCTGGACTCTTCAATGAGTGTCAGCATCGGCCTACGTCAAGATACATAATTACAAGAGCACTAACTAACTGTTCACTCTTTATGTAATGTGTGGAAGGTTACTTGGTCATCCTCTACCAACCTCCAAGCCCTTCCCATGCTCATGTCATATCGGCACTTGTATGTAAACAAACACTAAAACATACAGTACTACGCTATAATGCAGTCATGTGATCTGTTTACTCACCGATAGTAGGCAGAAGAATACAGCCACAGAGGACAATTAGAGTGGGTAGAATAGTTCTATAAGAACCACTGCATATTGGATGAGACATCGTTGTAGCACATTCACAACACCTAAACAGAAACAACAGTGCGGAGTAAGAAAGCATATCAATATGCTAACAAATCAAATATGGTCTAAAAAAAATTTGTACCCAAACTTACAAGTAATTGGTCGATGTGTAATAGACTTGCCAAGTATCAACCAATGAAGATACCCTAAAGTTGGAAGTCAATCAATCAAAAAACTGAGAGTTCAGTTTAGATACTAGACCAAGTGTAAATTCCCGCTGGCCATGTCAACTCACAAACAGGTTACCTAACTGCTAACCATATTACATATGGACGTGTACAGATTGTACAAATCAACATCAGCATGTGTATTGGCATGTTAGCATGTGTACCGATATGTCAGTATATGTACTGATATGCCAGCATGTGTACTGATATGTCAGCATGTGAACTGATATGTCAGCATGTGAGCTGATATGTCAGCATGTGTACTGATATATCAGTATGTGTACTGATATGTCAGTATGTGTACTGATATTTCAGTATGTTTGCTGAAGTGCTGATATGTCAGTATATCTACTGATATATCAGTAGCCAATGTATACAAACAGTCTTACAGAAAATACATTATAATTAATAAAAGTGGAGATGATGATTAAATAATTAGATTAATTGATTAGAGTGTAGCTATCTATTAAGTACATTAGTTAACTACTAATTATATAACAGTACATGACCTGATGAGTGTTGACCCTTACTACCTGCACTGTACAATCATCATTGGGCTCAGCCCAAACTATTAAGACCATAACTCTATTATATAAGATTTCTGGTTAAGATCATAACTTTATTAAATAATGAATGTGGTAAGGAAGGTTTTCACTTAATAATTAATTTCCAGAGTTTCCAAAAGTTCTTTTAAAATTTATATATAAACCATTTACCATGTACATGACTTCTTACCATGGGCTCCTGTTATAGTTAACAAATTTACAGACCTTGACCTTTTTCTTTATATCAAATATACATAAAAATAATAAAGGTATTATATAATTCATTATTATTGGCTTTGTTCTTTAAGCAGTAAATGGATGCAAATTTGAGTGCTAGGGTTACGTTTTAGTCAACTACATTTACTGGTGGGCTATGATAAGTACGCTACGCTACACTTTCGCTGCAGAATGTAAGTCCTTCAACCAACAGAATGCTGGTGACCAGCTCCCAGGGGTAAATGTCATAATTAAATTTTAATGAATATTTTGTGTTTGAGACAAAAGATATTTGTGTAATCAGAGAAATGCCTGTTGGTGAAACAAATTATCCCATGGATTAGAATAGGCCTATTAGTAGTCGGTGGTACTTGCAAGTGATCAACTCAAAAAAAAGCTTGGCTCTCCTTCTGCCTGCTTATCTGATCAGAGACATTGCTGCATAGTTACATTGTTACTGCATGATCACATTGTTACTGCATGGTCACATTGTCACTACATGGCCACATGTGATTCCACAGTTGCGCTGTTACTATGTCATTGTATTTATGGTTGGTTACTATTAGCTAGACTGTAGTTTAAAAGTGTACCGAGTCAAGTAGCCAGCAGACTGCCTTAGAGGGTGTATCATATGTTGCTGACACTAATTTACATACTCTATGTATGCATTGACTACTGCTGCTGCCACCGCTGCTTTAATTATCCTGTAATCAGCTGGTGAAGTCCAGTCTAATCTATAACATCGCTTTGCCAACACTTTAAGCAGGTAGAAACATTATGTTGAGTAATAGCCTCAATCCTTGGATGGGGGGCTGTCTCTATATGCGTCCCACACTATAGTTCATTAATTGTGGGATAAATCAGCTACAGGTGAATGTTGATAAATATGTACCCCTAATAAAAGCTAATAATCCCAGTCGATCCTCAGGTTATGCCGGTACAACACGTTAATACATTACGTTACGCTATGTACGTGTAGATGGGATGTAACATGCTAGTTTATTCTTTATGTATAATCCACAATTGCATGCACATATAATGTACATGTACATGCAACTGTTGTATACAACATTATGATGTCATTGTAAATTTGGAGACCAGTACAGTGTGGTTGAAGCATTAGGCTTAGTGGGTTTGGCCAATTTTTCTGATATAATGATGTTTTTTTATATAAGGAATTTGTCTATTAAACAGTCAAAGTCTTGTTTCAAATCCATGAAAATACCAGTCCCTGACTAGGGTCTGAACCCGAGACCTCTACGGCACCTAATCGCCTAGCACAGTGGACAGAACATGCTACCACTACACCAGCTCGGCAACCTTAGAAAAAGAAATATTCGTCAGAGAACAGGCCAGTGCACTGAATCAGCTTCACACAAGACATTCCATTCCTCCATATATACGAGTACCTCTATTTTAGAATATTTCTTATACCATATAGGGCTTGTGCATTAAGTCAATAAGCATTTAAACGGTTGTATGTCGTGTACTTCGTTGCTGACACTAAAATAAAACCTGCTAGTGAATAATATGATTGCATAAACATGAAAGATTTTCAAATTGACAGTCAGTGTAAATATGAGCTGCACATACATGTATATTGGAGGATGAGTGCATGCATACAGTACATCAAATCAATACATGGTACATTGCATATTGTAGCAGTCATCCGTCTTCCAACCGGGGACCAATATCACATTTGTCACCATCGAGTAACAATAATATACAACAGATAAAATTGTTTATTATATTTTAGTGTTTCTTTAGTCTGGACTATCCCATATTTGTACATGGGAAGTGCATGCCTGGACAGTGTGTTTTACTAGTAGATGACTATGCATCGACTACTGGACTAATATATTGACCTCCGTAACTCGTGGAACTCGATACAGCTCTTAACAAGTTCCTTAGTGATCATAAGAAACTGAAACCAGTATATAAATTGGCGGAACGAGAGGTGAGCCAGGGAATTATTGGAAAACCTAAAGTGCACTTTACTGTTTGTAGTGTATACTCTGATGTGTAACAGATACGGTGTTTGTTTGTTTGTTCAGTGCACTATATTATGATATGATGTAACAGAAGTATTGGCCAGGGACCAGTTTATGCAGTTCAGGAAGTCAGAGAGTTAATTGATTAATCCATCACTTTTAAAGGACGTATCACTTGATACTTATTGATAGGCTCTAGGGTGATTAGAGAAAAGAAAACCAAGGTATTGGTTTCAATTTCTGCTCTCAAATCTTAGCCGGAATCAGAAATCATCCGGGGCGACATTGCTAGGGAATTATGGGAGCTTGTACTAGGAATTATGGGAGCTGGTGTTAGGAGTTATGGCTACCGATGTATCTCCCCAGAGTGTTTTAGCAAGAAATGACAGAGCCAACAATTTCCTCAGTCAATTATATGTGGTCGTTGAACTCACTGTATCTCTTAGACTACCTGATAATTAATAATGTGTCGTATCGTATCTGTACCTGTATACACATGTATATATATTGGTCTCTATTCTGTAACAGTCCAAGTAAATACAATTTGGTTCAACATAATATCATGTTATAAAATATTCATAGTTTTATAGGAATTACTGCGACCAGCCCATGCATGTATGTGTGTACCATTACGTTGTGCATAAGGGACTGACTATACACTGATTCAAGCACTTGATATGTTGTGTCATATCACACTAAATGACACAGGAAACTACTATATACAATGTAATTATGTCCAGTCCTTTGCTTCCTGGAATCCTAAACGTACAAAAAATGAAATATACTGCTGGTATCTCTCCACTGAGCTGTGCTGATGGGTTCAAACCCTGTCAGGTGTTGGTTACATTTACAGTTGTGGAACCAAGTCCTCAGTCATATAACTTGCAATAGTATAAGTCAACTCTTCGTTACAGGAAACGGCACAGATAACAGCAATTTAAATTTCAATGTTCTAAAAGAGGTCTTGTGTTTTCTACATGATGTATCCACTAATTCACATGGACAATGCCCAGGAATTTGCAGAAAATTCATCAAATTATTCCCTTTTTAGGGCTCAGTAAGAGAGGTCACCAAGGAACAACTGTGACCTTGAAAGCCAATAGAATAACAAACAATTTTAGTTGAGAAAACCTGTGCTATGTGAGTGTATTTACTTCTTATGCACCGTTTTCCAGGTCCTCCATTCATCACTAATTTTGCCTGTTAGTTTATGACGCACTTGTCCCATATGGGTTTAATATATTTCGTCTTATCTTATGAGTTTTACAGGCTACAAGGCCATTTGGGCAAACAAAAAACCTGCCAGGCACATTTCACAGGACCTCTCAGTCCCAAATTATAAATTGTTGCTTGAGTGTGACATCTCTCGAGTAAGTCTTTTCTGTTCCTGGGCAATGAGTATAAAAATTGCGAGACTGATATTTAGGAAGAAAGAATTTATCACTCCTCAAACCATTTCCTTTTAATTCGCTTGTTCAAAGTATGAGCAAAAGGTCATGGTCAAAGGGTCATGGGTGTCAATATTTCAAATATAATGAAACATAACAGTAGTTATCTAGCACTTACCTTATTCAGTGTAAATAATTGTGAGACCTTTTTAGTCCGCAAATCCTGTTATGCTGTAGTATGCTGTAGTTGTACATGTAGCTGTGTTATAGCAGCGATGTGTTTATAAGGCATATATTGGGTGATTTGCTTCTGTAGAGTTATAATAGTACATGTGTCACTTTGGAAGAGGGTCAACCACCTGTAGTACACAATGTATATATGTATTGCTGTATTAATGTATATATTATATGTATATATACCCACAACTACATTGTACATGTACATACCATACCACTGTAGTACAATCATATACATGTATGTTTGCAATATACGACATATATATATATACAGGTACTACACTTACTCAATGTGCTGTATGTGTTATATACACTTTAGAATATACATGATTGTGTCACCCTATTACATTTCTGTTTCAACTGTAGAAACCTATGGACCTACCTTTATAGGATTTCTCTTCCAAACAGAATATTATACGAAGTCTGAAATAATAGATAAAATATATAATTATATATACTTACATGTATATAATAGTATAACTATAAGTTTACAAACAATTAGAATCATATATCGCTGGTCTTACAACTGTAGGCCGACTACACTTATGATATTCTACATAACTCAAGTATGTTATATAATCATCCAGAGCAGTCCTACACTACTCAGCAATGCAACATTACAAGTCATGTACATTGTACTTTATAATTATACATGTATATATTGGTGGAAGACTACAGTATAAAATAATGTAATGGTATAATTAGCTAGTTAACTGGGTACAGTAATAGAAATAGACAAATCTAATATTATCAAGTAATGTAATAACTTCATGAGGCTTATCGTGTTGATTGCGGTCTCAAGTCACTTTTAGTCACTCTCAAGTCGTTTCAAGTTGTCTTGACTCTATCTTGGAGACCACAAAATTTGCATTTCACAACAGATTTAGGTCAACGATAGTGCAGATTGGCAGCAATGAAATAGGTTGTTACTAATTGGCGACATAACTAAGATTAGAAATGTACATGCAATATGGGATGGTTTTTTCTTCAGACGCAAGCTAGAGTCTGAAATATATAGTGTACAACATAATACAAAATATTTATGATATATTCTAGAATAATTTATAGCATATTGTACAATTTACAGGAATCCATATACATGGTACAATTAGAATATAATAACACAATATAATATAATATAATATAATATAATATAATATAATATAATATAATATAATATAATATAATATAATATAATATAATATAATATAATATAATACAATATAATATAATATAATATAATATAATATAATATAATATGATATAATATTATATAATATAATATGATATTATAATACAATATAATATAATGTAATATAATATAATGTAATACAATGCACAGTAAAACGTAATATTTTTTTTCAATAATGCCATGTAAATAGTCATACATGTATGAAAAAGAAGGTACAGTTATACATAATCTGTAATACAATGTGCATGCACATGAATATGCTCCTATTTATTATAATAAAATAGCAACAGATTAATATGAAAAACAAACAATAGCAACAATTATTTTTTAACAATAATAATGTAATGTAAAACTCTTTATGTATAATCATACCTGCTTGAGTTAGAGGTCTATGATACAAGATGTACAATAATATGATGTAGAGGTACGTATGATGAGGATCATATAATATATGATGCGTTTGGATTGTGTTCTCATCCATTTAAATAGTGATTACGACAAACAGTAAAATCAATAAAATTATTGCAGTATGAATGTGCTAAGCGATACAATGGAACAATATTGGAATGTGACCAACGTGTAAGAGATGAGATAGACTAACAGGTAATGGATTAATGGATTAATGGACTAGAGGGAAGCTGAGCTATTGAATGGAAATTTCTGTTGTGGGAGGATGTAGAACTGTTTCTATATAGTTGGAGTATAATTTAGAAAGTGGTTGCACCGAGAAGTTCTTCAATGTCTCCGACGACGTAATAAAGTTTTATTGTTACAGTATTGGTTGCCACTTAGATCGTTCAACATGTTGCATGTTATGTCTTTAACACTATGACTTGCTGCTAATCTTACCATGCATCTTAGTGCTAAAAATGCCGTTGCATAGCCACAGTAGAATCACGCTTTGCTTACTGCTCATATCCAATCGGCATGTAAATGGTTCTGTATGACCAAATATGGATATACAGCATTCAACATTGAACACCGATATACTTGCACATGAATACATTGTTAGGTGCAGTAGCGAAGAAATTTGGGCAGCCTTGTTTCTGATTGGGGTTTAGGCTAAGGGCGCTCAACCATTAGAATAAAGAGAAGACAACTTCTCCGGCTTCAATTTTTGCGAAGAACAAAGGCTTTCTCGAATTCTCCGCTTCTGCACCTACATGTAATGGGAATACGTTAGTCTACATTAGACAGTTAGTGCTTGCATGTTTACTAACATTACTGCTCTGTTATTTTGTTTGCTAACCCTGCACTAGCAGTTTTTATGGTAATTATTTTTATTTACATACCAAACAGAGTATAATATTATATTATATGGTACATGACTTGTATAATTATGAAATATATAGTATTACAATAATATATGTATTATGCATTATTAGGCTGTCATATGGTGCATAGCTGTGTTGACATGTACAACCAAGTGCTCCCATAATTAATACAGCTTGCAAACTCCTACAAAAATAAACAGCTCATAGCTGACCAAGACTTTTTTTACTTTTGGCAAATGTCCAATCTGTGCATTTAAAGAAGACAAACTGTATTCTCTAATCAACCTAAATCATGTTTATTATTAGCCTAATTCCCAAGACATGTAAAATGGTATAATGTGGGGAGATAGAGGAAGGCAGTTCATATACTGGTCAGCAAATATTTGCACTTATGTAGCTTATTACTAGAAGTTGTTATTGATAGACATCATGCAACAATGTTTATTAGCCATACCATTACAAGGTTGAATTCCACCCAAAATGCAACACTTTTTCCTGTTTGACTGCTTGTATATCTACACGTTGAACACTGATACAGTATTTTTATAGTTGTAGTGCTTTAGCGAACTCAAGATGCTGAGAGCAGCTGACTTACCATCTGTGGCAAGATCACAGGCTATCGCAAGCATTCCACATGTCCACAACGCATGTCTAAGTGCAACCGGTTATTGGTTGGCCGTATTCTGTGCTTGACATAAGTACAGTGCCTTTGTGTTTAGCTGATTTTTAGTGTTTTCGTGACCTAAATTTGAGGCACATGCCAACTTGGATTTTTATTTACGGCCTAGGCTGTTCCAAGAGATCGCGAAGACACTATCTAACCTCTGAGAGTGTAATAGACCTGCATTTACGAACTTCGGTTCTAGTAAGGTGATAAGTTGATAAATAATTTTCGCCACGAACGACTGTATTATTCATTGATATACTCATGTATCTGTGCATGTGGCCATTTGTATATAATATATATTATAGGCTATTATCAATGATAATATAATATGTTATAGGCTATAATAGTCATGTATAAAGCAATAGTTAGAGGAGACAACTCTATAGTCCTTCAGTTGATGTACATGTAGCAGATAATCTCACTAGCCATGGATATGGAACGATGTTACAATTGTTACTATTATAAGTTATAGTTATTATGAATCATAATGTATATAACAGTAACATGATCTATTACTATGTATTGTAGTTTTATGTTTTACTATTATTTACATATACAGGTGGTAAGGGCAATAGTCACACTGTAGTAGGTACAACAGTTACACGATTGTAGTAGGTACAGTAGCTACATGTAGTGCAGTAGCTACATGTAGTAGCTATAGTGACCACAAGCAGTAGCTATAGCTACAGTAGTTACATGTGGTAGCTATAGTGATCACAAGCAGTAGCTATAGCTACAGTAGTTACATGTGGTAGCTACATTATAGTGATCACAAGCAGTAGCTACATTAGTTACATGTGGTAGCTACATGAATTAGTAACTACCCAAGAGCAAAGGCTATACCAACTACATGTAGATTGTAGATGTATAATACTTACAGAACCCTTCTAGTACACGTACAGCTTCAGTGTCTATAAAGCTGCTTTTGATACAATTCAACAACCAAGATGTAATGTATAGTTAAAAACAAACATTTTGTTTGGAACTAAAAGGTTATATAACTAGATTTATTTACCTTTCTGAGCTGCAGGTAAACACCCAACTCCACTTCAGAGGATGTGGAAGAGTAGGTAAATACTGAGATGGTAACTGTATCTCCTCTATGCTAATGAGCAAGTTGGTGTACCCAGAGAAGTTGCACTCCCACTGTTCAAGTCACAAGTAAAGTGTTGTCTTCTCTTCATTACTTTACA
Source organism: Bugulina stolonifera (assembly GCA_935421135.1). Classification (NCBI taxonomy): domain Eukaryota; kingdom Metazoa; phylum Bryozoa; class Gymnolaemata; order Cheilostomatida; family Bugulidae; genus Bugulina; species Bugulina stolonifera. Next base: position 3,962,335 of record OW285190.1, on the reverse strand, counting down.
AAGAGAGAACAACTCAAAAAATGTCCACCAACAAAGGGATTTTGCATAACTAAATCACATGAAAGCTTGGTCAGCCATCTTGGCAAGTATGTCACTATAATTAGCTCCATTAGTAGAGGGCAATACTGGACAGAGATTTTAAGTATTTTAGAGTTTAATAAATGACAGCAAGTTTAAATTCAGTACACAACTACACAACAAACAAGTCACTATACAAAACATATTTCAATCAAAAATTAAATTACTATATTTAGTAAAATGGGATTAATTGCCAGTATCTGGACAAAGCTATTTTACTCAATGAGTTTGGAGAAGTATTAATGTAATAACCAGTATAAACTATGCTTGTAATAATAATATTATACACCATCGACTCCAGGAGCTGTCTTTCCACTAATTGATAAAATTGTACTTATAATTATTACGATAATATTCTATAATATTTCTACATGTATACACAGTTATAAATTGATAATATAATGTCAGAAGAAGTCAGCAAACACATCTCTGTTGGGCACGGCAGCAATCCCTACTAACCAACTGTTACCATTGGCCGAGTGTCTAGTCTGTCTGTAGCAAAGAGAGGAGGCAGGAGCTAGTTGTTCCAGTTGCCACTGGAACCACTGTAGTAGCTTTGCTTAGAGTGAGATTTGGGCATAGTCACAGACTGGGAACCCCGACCACCCACACTGCTATCCTGTAAACATCAGTGACTCATGCTATAGTTACACAGACTGCCATGAATATAGAATATAATCCATAGATGATGTGATAGTTTATAACATTAGTTGGGAGCCAATAGTCTAGTTTCTAGTACAATGGGTACATCTCTACCCAGTAGCTCACTGTAGGGCTAACAACTATGCACACTAAGAACATGTATATAGTACAATATGTACATAACAGTGCCACCGAGTGAATCTCCAATAGAATGGAGAAACAGGATGCAAGTTGGAGCTAAAGAGAATCCACCAAGCATCAGAGACATCTAGACAAGTTAGAATAACTGGATCAATACTACTGATTCAACAGCATCTCATACACACATCACCAATAGGTACGTACCTGAGTGTTAGCGGAGGCAGCCAACTGTGACTGTAAGAGATGAGGAGCGGCGAGCATGTGAGGAGCTGGCAGGTAGCCAGTTGCAGCACCACTCCCATACATAGTGGCAGCGGCGGCAGCAGCTACATTCTGTGAGTTGGAGGCATTCTTGTAGAGAGAGTGTATGTCAGTAGAGTTGGCACCAGCAGGCAAAGCTGTACAAGAGTAAGATAGACTTAGATCTAGTCACATGAGGAAGGTGTTAAACAGGGAGCACAGGCTATGCGTGTGTATACTCACTCAAAGGCTTAGATGTAAAAACAGAACAAGTGGATAGATGAAGGAGGGAGAGTTTACACTACAGGTTGAAACAGACGAGCGAAATTCGCGCCGTTATTCGCCGCTAAATGACAGTGGAGCAACAGAGCATCACAAAATTGACAAAACGTTGGCTGGCTGGCACAATGCGGTGGAAACGCGGCAAAAACATTCGCTACTCTGTTTCAACCTTATGAGTCAGGTAATGAGATGAGTCATTTGATACAATATGTGATATACATGCACTAGTGAGGTTTTAATTGATAGTGGAGACGATTTCTCAACTCGTGACAGGCCATATTGGTAGAGTTGTGGGTAAAGGTAGAAAGTCAAGTAATTATATACATATATATTATATATAGAGAAAAGGTGTGTTAAATACAAATTCTAGCTGATCTGCGACTTCATTTCCTGCTATGTTTGATCAGAAGCAACTTATTACTAAGATCACTTACTTGTAGATAGATATTAGAGTGACAGTCACTTAGATGTGTATTAAAGTGATTGTCACTTATATATGTATTAAAGTGATTGTCACTTATATATGTATTAAAGTGACAATCACTGACATGTAGATAGGTATTAAGATGGGACGGACCAAACAAACACTTACTGTTAGCTTGTTTACCAGCACCATACATATTCTTAGTGTAGTCAGTAGTGTGAGCAGAGTGTAAACCATCCTCATAGCTATTGTTCATAGTAGTGACAGGGTAGTAGGTGTTAGCTGCCGCACTAGAGCTCACGTTACCTGTACCGCTAGAGCTTCCTCCCTTCTGCTGATTGGTGTACAGACCTGTCGTACCTCCAGGGATGCCGACTCCCTATAGGAATGTTCATACAGTGAGTAATGTGGTACAACATAAGACAGTGGGAATATAATAGTTTCTCTTTGCTTCATGCGAGGGAATAAATAAGTCAGAATAAAACCATGACAAACACATTGGAGATCAATATGTTCCACCATGTTACCACCTTTAGCAATGTATGTGACGCAATGCAAGACACAATGTGCAGCAGCAGGCAGCAGTGTACTATATATCCATGTATGTGTACATAATACTCACTGGTGCGCTATATACACCGTAAGGTGCACCGTGATAGTAGTAGTTGTATCCAGGAGGTACTGCAGTCATAAACGTTTGGTGCTGCTGATGTCCTTGACTTTGAGCAGCATTGGAGGGTGTGGTCTGGTGTTGACTCTGATTGGCAGTAGACTGGGCACCTTGTACTGTGGGAGATTGAGCTGTCATCTTCACATCCCCTGAACCAGCTATAAAGCAGACATGCTATATGAACCAGCTGTATGAGAGGATGAGAACAATAAGAACACAACTATAAGCTAAACAGAACCAGACTCATGGTAACTATGCAAAAAAATTGACTAGCCAACCTGGTTCTAGCTGAACCCAAACCAGACCAGTACTATGAGTGGATGATATAAAACAGGCGATACAAGGTGGTTACACCTGAATGTGTAAGGATAATAACATGGTCCATTAATGTATGGTGTGTATTATAGTGTGTATAGTGTGTATAGCATGTATAGTGTGTACAGAGTATAAGTAAGTTCTACCTTGGAAGGTGTTGACACTGGTTGTACTGAGAGCAAACTGTGGATTCTGTTCATAATAGTTGTTACCGGAGAGCATGTGGTGGTACTTTTGCATGTCCTCCGTGGAGAAGTAAGCACCTTGACCCTGTATATATGGTACACATGTAGATATATACATAACATACATGTAGATATATAATACAATCATATACATAACATACATGTAGATATATAATACAATCATATACATAACATACATGTAGATATATAATACAATCATATACATAACATACATGTAGACACACTGAGACAAGACCACTTTACTTACATAGTAATTGGGGTGAGCTGAGCCCATGATATAGTTGGCAGGTAAGGGCATGATAGCAGCTGCAGCACCAGTATTCGTTGGAGGAGGAAGGTTGGGTGGGGGCTTACTCGTCCTCGTACTGTTTACAGCTGCCTGATTCTGTTGAGATGGGGTTATGTGTGAGGTGATTGGAGCAGTGGTGGATCCAGATAATGAGGTGACAGAGGAGACTCCAGCATTGTACTACAACATAATATCCGCCACTGTATTACCTTATTAGACTACAACATACATATATATCATTAATTGTTCTGCTAGTAGCGTGAGCTCATTACAAATGGTGTTCCCAGTAGGTTGGCACCCAGGAAGTATATGACTCACGTGGTAAGCAGACGGCTGCTGCTGCATGTGCTGCTGCTGTTGATGGTGGTGATAGGCATCAGTGTTGGAGTATAGACTGTTAGTGTACTGCTGACTGTGAGAGGGTAAAGTCGATGCAGGAGAAGCAGACTGTTGAGACATACTAGACTGTGTGTATGTGTTACTAGTAGTGCCTCTACTACCATCCTGCCCCGTCAACTGATAGAAGTTAGATCCGCCACTGGTGTTAGCTCTACTGCTCTGGAATGCTTGAGTTGGGTGACTGGCCCCGCCCCCAGCGTTAGAACTGGCTCCACTGGAGTTATCCCTGTCAGCACCAGAGGGATGAGACTGTGAAGGGAGGTGATGGGAAGAACCACTGTGACTGCTGCCTCCTGCGCCGCCGCCGCCGCCGCTGTGCGACGAGTGAGAAGAAGACGACTGTGTTGGTTTGTATTGAGAAGAACTATTAGCATTGCTGCCATAGTGAGCTTGAGATCCTGTTTTACCACTGGGAGAGCTGCTGTAGATGATAAACAACATGATAGTGTTACTGTTGTCTACACACACCTGTGGTACATGGTAGTGTTACTATTGTCTACACACACCTGTGGTACATGGTAGTGTTACTATTGTCTAGACACACCTGTGGTACATGGTAGTGTTACTATTGTCTACACACACCTGTGGTACATGGTAGTGTTACTATTGTCTACACACACCTGTGGTACATGGTAGTATTGCTGTTACTGTTGTTTCCCTGATTGTGCTGGAGATGCTGTCCTCTACCCCCCTGTTGTTGCTGTGCTGACTGAGTTGGTGCATTTGGGAATGGTATAGGCTCTGGTCCAGAGGGCACCTGCTGAGAGGTGTGAGCGGCACTGGTTGACGAGTACATAGTAGCCGGCATCGCCTGCTGCTGCTGAGGCATCTATAAAGAAAAGACACAGAGTGGTGTACAGCATCTCCCCTTGGACAACTGTCTATTTCATGTTCACAGTGGGGAAGACAACCCCAACACCAACAAATAACCTGGTCTAAGGTTGAGAAACACAAATGAGATGTTCAGTTTCATTGTATATCACAAGTCACAGTAGAATATCCTGTTCATAGACAAGTAGTTTCACATCTCCATAACTGTGGTCTACATTAGCATTGTAGTTGTTTTGTTTAGTAATCACATAAACAATGCTACATAGAAGATTACAAGTGCTAGACATTATATTGGGGAGATAATATTGCTGATTGGAATGTTGGCAAGGATAGGTCAGGGTATAACATGGGTTGCATAACTTGTACTGTAGCCTCAAACAATAGATCAACTGACACCAATGCCACACCATATAACATGGCACTCAGACCTACCTGAGAGCTTGAAGGTGTGGAGGTTGAGGGGTATGAGGCACCCACCCCTGTTGTACTACCACCAAGTGATGAGGAATCAAAGCTTAAACCAGCTGCTACATTCTTTGGTAGTTCTAGAGTTCCAAACTGTACACCGAGTTGATTGACCATGGTAGATGTGTGTGGCATCTCCACAGGAGCTGTTGGTATCTGTAACAGTGTAACATACAATGTACTATATGTACATGTAGTGGAGTGTAACATACAATGTACTATATGTACATGTAGTGGAGTGCAATACACAACATAATATATGTAGTGGAGTGTAACATTTAAAAGTTTACCCTAGAATCTGCTATGACACATCATAATGATTGGATACCATTCACAAAGCCTAGCCCTAGACCCCACAGCGCTTACCTTGGTTGAAGGAGGCGGTAGTTTAGAGCGCTGCTGTTTGACCTGCCTCTGAGGTAGACCAGTTGGTGCTGGCATACCAATGGAGCTGTTAGCGCTAGCCATTACTTTATTAGACTTGACTGTATTGTCAGACATTTGCTGTTGCTGAGTAGGAATACCAATGGCTGTCTTGATGCTCTCGGCTGCCAACTGGTTATCGTACATAGAGGAGGGAGGAGTTAAAGCCTGCACTGTCTGCTTGGGGAACATTGGGTCCATGGCCATACTGGTGACTGGGTGGGCAGGTGACTGAGTACTCGTACTACCACCGTTAATACTAGACGACGGTAGACTGTGCTGTTGCTGCTGCGGTGGTGTGACAGTAGGCAGAGCCGAGGCTGATGCAGGGTCAAACTCAGTAGGTGTGGGGAACGTGTCAGCTTTAGTTGAAGATTCAAACACGTGTGTCCCCTTCAGATCTCCTAGAAAAGAGTTAGTAGCACATGATTATGTGCAAGTAGTGAGTAGTACTCATACAGCTAGCTGATCAATAGGACTACAGTACTTATACACTTTTCCTGGATGCCATCACTTCACTATTCACATATAATGGTGAAACCACTCTCTTCTAACTGATAACATGACAGACAAACATTCTCTAATCGGTGTAGTATAAAGTATGTACCTTGCCATTGATTATCCTCATCAGCATTGAACACCTCACCCCATGAGTCTGTCTTGGGGTTTGCATCTGCCTCGCTAGTCCAAGTACCAATCTGTGTACCTCCTGACTCTCCTTTCTCTCCAGACATGTGATTATCTCCACTCCTACCAAACCCTCCCCTGTTAAATCCACCACTGTCCCTGCAAAATCCAGCAACACTTACTAGATTATATGTAAAAGTGTAGCATACTGATTGTATAGCAGACTAAGTATTATGTGACAAAGTGGTGTAGGGGTACCATTGAATAGAGGGTATCTAGTATACACTCTGTACAGCTACAGTAACCTATACCAGTTATACTGGTTAACGTACCAACCATTCCCTTCTCACATCTAGCTATACTAACTCACCTGTTAAACCCTCCTCGACCTCTACCACCCCGTCCCCTGCCACGCCCCCTTTCTCCAAACCTTCTCTCCGAGTTGTAGCCACCACTGCTGCCATCTCTACCTCCATCATCACGTGATCTGTACTCCCTCCTCCCTCCCCTCTGCATGCGAGGAGGTGGGTTTCTCACGTTACCATATGTCTGTTTGTTATCATTATGCCTACAGCAGAATAATTATAATAATAAAAACACTACCTGCACATACAGCTAGGACTCAGCCACCACATCTAACTATCACTACTATAGACTAGTACAATACAATGAATACAATCATACTATTCATATATTATTCACACTGTTTAACTTGTGGTGTACAATGCACACACAATTGTATTACCTAATCACTATATTCTACATAACTTCACTGCATCTGCTTCACTAATTCCCACCCTCCCACACTGTTACCTTTGCCAGCCTCTACCAACCAGAATATTATAATATGCCAGCCTGTCTCATGTTTTAGCCAATGCAAAGCTAAGTAGAGACTGTTCACTCAGATTAGAGTCGGACAGAGCACTGTTGCTGCACACCAGCTCTAGACATACAGTCCATGCTCAGCATGCAATCATAGGATTTAACTAATTAGTGGTCCATACTGCTGCTGTTACTAGTTCCACTATGAAAATGTAGCGAATACATAAGACATGTACGAACTCATAAGACATGTACGCATACCTCGTCTCTTTCCACGAATCATCGTTATCGTTGTCTGTTGATGCGTGAAATGAATCGTCATTGTCTGCTGCTGCTTGTGTCGACTGCTTCTTCTTACTTTTGGTTTTCTGTTCTTGCCAGCCATTCTGTGTAATGAAAATCCCATGACATGTCGACTGACAGCTAAATAAATGGTTTTGGTCAAACCTAGACATATTATTATTGTGGTTTACTGTCTAAAGTACGGAGGTAGCACAGAGATAATACTAAGCAATTCTATGATGCCATTGTAGAATATACAATGTACATGCACCACTTTGTAGATTGTAGCTAGATAACTAGGGAGCCATGGTAAATTTGAAAGTGTACTATAAGTGACGAGTGCAAACTGAACGGACCTTCATGTTGTTATCGGACTCCAAGAGAAGTATGACGGCAGCATTAGGGTCATTGTCAGAGTCATGAAGTGCAAAGATGGCATTATCCTGTGTGCACATGGTCATGTCCATCACCTGGCAAATGAGAGAATATAACAGGTGATTGCTGTATAGAGGTATAGTTCTTATCAAGTTAGAAAGACTAGAAAGAGCATTTGGTATTCAAGTTAACTATAACGCTCAGCTAGTTAGAGCTAATGAATTTCTCAGAAATAAATGGCTCTAGCGAACAAGGTTTCAAGTCCATATTCCTTCTGGCTACCCTAGACTGTCACAATTGAAGACCTTTGGATAATGTCAGATGGTATTATAAGGGTGTACATGTATTCAGTAAATCCCTAGGCTACAATAGCTTGATAGAAGAGGCAGGTTATACATCCATCTGACTTCCACATGACATGCACTTGCTGACATCCAACTGACACCTAGTTGCTGACATTTGTCTAACTGACACCTACCTGCTGTATCTTCTGTTTAAGGACTGGGTCCAGATTAGGATCATGAATCTGTGAACTTTCTGTGTTCTGAAAAATCAATCATTTACATTTCAAACGGATCACTTTCATCATCCTCTCACAGAAAATGAAATAACACTGTAACAGAACATAGCGAATGGCAGACGATGGGCGAATGGCAGACGATGGGCGAATGGCAGACGATGGGCGAATGGCAGACGATGGGTGAATGGCAGACGATGGGTGAATGGCAGACGATGGGTGAATGGCAGACGATGGGTGAATGGCAGACGATGGGTGAATGGCAGACGATGGGTGAATGGCAGACGATGGGTGAATGGCAGACGATGGGTGAATGGCAGACGATGGGTGAATGGCAGACGATGGGTGAATGGCAGACGATGGGTGAATGGCAGACGATGGGTGAAATGAACTACGTTTACTTACATTTACTACCTCTATCTCCTGTTTCTTTGCTTTACTGGATTTGTCTAGCCTCCCATTGGAGGCTACATTGGACTTCATATTGTAATATGTACAATATTTACAATGACTTTATACAAAGATATCTAATCATAGGCTGGAAAGGACTGCAAAATACAATAAAATCAGCTATACATTGCTCCATAACATAGGATTTCATAACACTTCAACAGTATGTTCAGCAAAGATTTTATAAACTGAGGTCATATAAAATAAAAGTTCACACAAAATACTGGCTAACGTAAGATCAGGTCTAAGGCTAGTCAGCAACAATTGATACATATTGAGTTTTTGACCTTTGATCTCCTTGAATGAACTCTTGTCATTGAAAATACATATATCATAGACAAATCAAAGCTATTACTGCAACCAAACTTTATTGTGTTGTTCCCAAAAAATGACAAGTAACTAAGGAAAAACAGAGTGAGTTGGGTGGTTGGAACTCAACTAATGGATATAGGCCTAATAGGACACTAGATAGTGTAGCCATTAAACTTCATACTACCAAGCCAATGGTGTGCTGCCCGGGTATAACTAGCATTAGCCCATTGTGCTTTTCAGTTGCGCGCATAGTATTATATTGGAATGCGAATAACTCAGATACACTAGACATGGCGAATGGATCAACTGAATTTATGTTAATTGTTAGATTATCCTACGCCTAGTGTTAGAATAGGGTGCAGTATGAAACTACTTTACTAAATTTATTTGAGAGCAGAAACAAAAATATAATTCCAGATAAATCCAAAGACTAATATTACTCAATTTTATGTGACATTCATACGTTTGCTGAAATTCAGCAATGCTGTGTTGAACGAATCTAATATTTCTGTTCATTATAATTTCCCTTCCCTTGTGTTGTTACATTAGGCAAAATTAAAAGATAAAACACTACAGTTACACTAATGACTAACTCTAACTGAACAAATAAAAAACAATGGTTTCATAAAATGGTGATTCACCATTTTTCTATTTGTTCAGTTAGAGTTAGATCATGAGAAGAAACGTCTTGAGTTTTATCACCGATTCTATAAATCTGTTCTTCTCTTGTTAATTAGGTATTGAGTAAAGTTGCAGCACTAACTCTAAAAGGATTGATAAAACCCAAAACATTTGATAATTAATTTATGAAGAAGATTAGGCCTAATCCCGAAAGAAAACACTTACCACTAATTTCAGATAAAAATCTTCATTACAAACACACAAGAATATAATTATGTCATTTATTGTTTGTTTCAGCCCGAACTCTTATGTTACTCGACTCTATTGAAACCCCAACTGCTGTTATGTAAAAAGAAAATTAAACTCAAAAGAACACTGAAACCCAAATCCTATTAGAAAGTAAATACCACTATATTAACTGCATAATATGTCTAATTACAAGATGAGAAATATTTAGCTACATTAGATAAGACAACACAACTACACCAGTATTTTGACCTTATTGTTATATTAGCCAAATTTTCAGTTAAGGAATGTTGAAAACAACAACATACACGAGCCTCACCATTGATGCTTTCTTCTAATAACAAGGAGGTCACGTGACCTTGTAACTGCGGGCCAGTGACCTAACCCTGTACACATTTGCCAAAACGGATCGAAGGTATCGTACAAGTCAATAGATTCCAACAGAAAGACGACGCTAATTTGAGTCTGCGGTGTCTTCATGAAAAGTCCTATTTCAGCTATTCCACCCGCTACACCTTCTAATAAATATAGAATCCAAATGGATTGGAACAAGGAATCTGCTGATGCACTGGTAACTTGAATTTACAATTTAGTATTTACAGCTTTGAAAGACGCCTTAATTCGTTATAATGGTAGAATATTTGCTGAGCTAAAGGTTTTTTTGCTAAATAGAGTAATTCAGCGTATATTCAGATGTCAAGTCGAAAATCAGTGGTGGTGTTTTGGAGCACCATCTCATGACCTGATAAATAAAATTCAAAATAAAATAATGATTATCATTGTCATTATGATGATCGACTTGTCTACCAGACCAGACACTATATCAATATGAATATCGTTATATTATTTATTGTTATGATATTATGGCATTCGTATTGTAACCTAAATAAATTTAGGTTACAAACAATACGAAGAATATCAAATTCAATATGAATATCAATATCGCTTTTCCACACCATCTTGGAGCATGAATCTCTTTTTCAAATCTTCTATCTACACTCGATCTAATAAAAAGAACGCATGATTTTAACACTAGACATACTAATGTTTTCAATTCTGTTGCCTGTCACACTAACAAATTTCTGCACAGCTTTCTGATCAGAACTGCTCGCGAGCTCCGCACTGGTGAGATCATAGCGGACTAATAAAAAAAGACCTGCAACTCTGATAGTTCCTCTTTTCCCCTACCCTGGGGTCTAGGAGCTCAACCAAGACAAGACAAGGCAATTGGTAATAAAATTACTTTTGCATTGAGTACTGTCCACATAACCTATGCACTACTCTGCTGATATGAATCATTTCAGGCTGCTGAGTTCAAGTGGATACTGGAGGATGAATCACTAAGAACTTTAAGGGATATCAAAGAGATAATGGTAGAATGTTCTCGAAGGTACCCTCTGCATCTTACCTTGCAGCCCTGTGGAGTGGAGAACCTAGTTAGACCAGACAAGTTTATTATTACCAACGTAGCAGAGTATGTACACATCTGCTTAAGTTCAATTATGTCACTAGATTAAACCCATCTCCTACCTGCATGTCTGTGCGTAGTATGCAGGTATCAATTCTAATATGTATGTAGTAACCTGTAACTATGTAGGTCTTCATGTAGCCTATGTTCTAGTACCTTGTCTATCTAGCCTATGTGGCTATTTGTGCTTCCTGCAACTAAATAATAATGTTACCAATATGGGGTTGGAGGCTTGCTTGACGATAGTAGCAGCTAGTATCAATAGTCCGCAAAACATTCACCTATTTAGATTATGTCAACAAAAACTTATTTTTGGCCAATTAGGCCTATTAATTTATTTTAACATTTTACCTTTGTTGTACATACGTTGTTAACTGAAGACAGTGGATTGCAATGAATTTGCTTCAAAAATGAGATTAATTCGCTGATCTCTTCTATAATAAGGGAACCTAGCTGGCATTAGCAGAGCATACCCGCTGATAGCTACATTTCAACCATTTATAGTATCAGAGTAATAGCAGTAATTGTCTCATATATTTCCTTGTATATTGTAGGCTGTATGCTTATTAGGTGGCCCTATTTAATCAACTGTTGAACTGAGATATAATTCTTAACTGCTGGGGTGTTGATAGCTTGTCTCATACTCAGTTCACACTAGTATGTAGGTACTTTACTAACTGACTGAGGTTATAAGTTGAGGAGGCCTTCAGATTGCCCAAGTAAAACTGAAAACATATTAAAGTACTCACGGTTCATGCATAGTTAGTATAAATATAGTGACATCAGTAGTAAGCTAAAACATTGATTGGCTGTTCACTAATGCTAATGTCTAATTGGCAAAAATTGAAGAAAAATTCTTCGTGGTGTTGAATAATTTTGATCATAAAATAAGATGTATAAAATTTGAGAGTTGCCCCACCATTTCAAACTGGCTGATACTAGAACTATTGAAAAGTTCACATTTCATTGTTATTTTCAATAGGAAACATACGGTGGGTTTATTTTTGAGCCAAAGCTAGTCAGTACAACATTCAGTGAGTGAACTTGCCCCTCTAATGACGGGATTAAATTTGCTCTCATTGTGTTATAATACAGTAATGGTTTGGATTGATTCGTTGGGAACCAGTCCTTTGCCACAACTGTACTTGTACAACTATGAGTTTATATTTTGTGTACTTCAGAGGAATTCATACTACATGTATGGTTCGCCAACTAAAATAGCTGTCTATGCTGACAGTTGTGTTCTAGTTGACGTTTAGCCTATGATTCTAATGATTTCTGTTTTAGCAATGGACATACGAATAATATCAAAGGCATGATTACTTTAATGGGAGACAATATATGTGAAGCTGTAAGTATATGAGTCTAGCCTATCACTATATGATATTTATAGTGATAACTAACTGTTGGGCTAGACTTTGTAGTACATGGTTATATATGCAGTATTGCAAATATGTTGGCTTATGCTACCATACAATATGATATTATATACATAATGAAGTCAAAAATTTTAATACGCCCAGTACTGTGACGTAGGCTTACATATAACTTCCTCAACTTATATCGAGCACTTTGAGAATTATATATTATAACTATAAGTTCACTACTATTACCTGTAGCATAATATGATGATATACATGCATCATATTACTTATAATTCTCCAGGATATTAATATTCGAGTACCGAGTGTGAAAGGTCACCATGGCTCTGGACTAATGAGGACCACAATACAACCTGATAACTGCTGGAAGCTGCAACAGGTAAGGGAAGAGACCCTTTTAGCCTCTCTTTCACTTCCTATAGTGACATGTCAAATGAATATACATGTGCAGTCTCCATCCAATTCAGATGCCGAATTTCTCCGATTCGTAATGTGTTACCTGTGCTACTTTTTGTATCTTGGAAGTTGTCTATTCCTGTTAGACCTGTAATATACCAACATGTGTATAGTGGCAGTGTGTGTGCTGTGTAGTGTATAGTGTACTGCAGCATATCAACTATATGACTATACTACAGTGTAGACGTAGGTCTATTATCTATGCAACGAGTTTACACTTGCTTTTTCCTGTGACTATTTATAGCTACAAGATGCTGGTAACTATCTCTCCCATGCTTTAACCCAGGTCAACAGAAGATTAGATGTTGGTGCTTTTACTTCTGGCAAAGAGTGTATATTTGTACGTACATGTTATTATACCTTATGTGCAAAGAGCATATATAATTTGTGATTAATATCTTGCATGCACAGATTGTAAAATGTTATTTGTGTGCACATGTACATGTTATTATATATTTTGAAGTGTATATATATAAGGGCCTATATTTCTTGGAGAGTATTATGCAACTAGTAGGCCACCTAAATATAAGTGAGATATTTACATACAGCACCTGCAGGGTATACCCCTGGGGGTTAACCCAACTACACAAGTCATGTACATACAACTTAGGTTTATGCTTTATAGTGAATACAACTTACCTGTGGAATTAAATTCCTCTAAACAGTTTTATTTCATCTGAACTGTTTTTGGATATGAGATTTCTTTTGGGAATTGCATTCAAGTTCACTTACAAAATAAGTTGTTAATGGCACGTGCATTTACTTTACTGTAGTACACGTGTACTATGGAGTACACTGTCATGTACCATGGAGTACACTATCATGTACTATGGAGTACACTGTCATGTACTATGGAGTACACTGTCATGTACCATGGAGTACACTATCATGTACTATGGAGTACACTGTCATGTACTATGGCGTACCCTGTCATGTGCCATGGAGTACACTATCATGTACTATGGAGTACACTGTCATGTACTATGGCGTACACTGTCATGTACCATGTATTACACTGTCATGTACCATGGAGTACACTGTCATGTACCATGGAGTACACTGTCATGTACTATGGAGTACACTGTCATGTACTATGGAGTACACTGTCATGTACTATGGCGTACACTGTCATGTACCATGTATTACACTGTCATGTACCATGGAGTACACTGTCATGTACCATGGAGTACACTGTCATGTACTATGGAGTACACTGTCATGTACCATGGAGTACACTGTCATGTACTATGGAGTACACTGTCATGTACTATGGAGTACACTGTCATGTACTATGGAGTACACTGTCATGTACTATGGAGTACACTGTCATGTACTATGGAGTACACTGTCATGTACTATGGAGTACACTGTCATGTACTATGGAGTACACTGTCATGTACTATGGAGTACACTGTCATGTACTATGGCGTACCCTGTCATGTGCCATGGAGTACACTATCATGTACTATGGAGTACACTGTCATGTACTATGGCGTACACTGTCATGTACCATGTATTACACTGTCATGTACCATGGAGTACACTGTCATGTACCATGGAGTACACTGTCATGTACCATGGAGTACACTGTCATGTACTATGGAGTACACTGTCATGTACTATGGAGTACACTGTCATGTACCATGGAGTACACTGTCATGTACTATGGAGTACACTGTCATGTACTATGGAGTACACTGTCATGTACCATGGAGTACACTATCATGTACTATGGAGTACACTGTCATGTACTATGGAGTACACTGTCATGTACTATGGAGTACACTGTCATGTACTATGGAGTACACTGTCATGTACTATGGAGTACACTGTCATGTACTATGGAGTACACTGTCATGTACTATGGAGTACACTGTCATGTACTATGGAGTACACTGTCATGTACTATGGAGTACACTGTCATGTACTATGGCGTACCCTGTCATGTGCCATGGAGTACACTATCATGTACTATGGAGTACACTGTCATGTACTATGGCGTACACTGTCATGTACCATGTATTACACTGTCATGTACCATGGAGTACACTGTCATGTACCATGGAGTACACTGTCATGTACCATGGAGTACACTGTCATGTACTATGGAGTACACTGTCATGTACTATGGAGTACACTGTCATGTACCATGGAGTACACTGTCATGTACTATGGAGTACACTGTCATGTACTATGGAGTACACTGTCATGTACCATGGAGTACACTATCATGTACTATGGAGTACACTGTCATGTACTATGGAGTACACTGTCATGTACTATGGAGTACACTGTCATGTACTATGGAGTACACTGTCATGTACTATGGAGTACACTGTCATGTACTATGGAGTACACTGTCATGTACCATGGAGTACACTGTCATGTACTATGGAGTACACTGTCATGTACTATGGAGTACACTGTCATGTACCATGGAGTACACTGTCATGTACTATGGAGTACACTGTCATGTACTATGGAGTACACTGTCATGTACTATGGAGTACACTGTCATGTACTATGGAGTACACTGTCATGTACCATGGAGTACACTATCATGTACCATGGAGTACACTGTCATGTACTATGGAGTACACTGTCATGTACTATGGAGTACACTGTCATGTACTATGGAGTACACTGTCATGTACCATGGAGTACACTGTCATGTACTATGGAGTACACTATCATGTACTATGGAGTACACTGTCATGTACTATGGAGTACACTGTCATGTACTATGGAGTACACTGTCATGTACTATGGAGTACACTGTCATGTACCATGGAGTACACTGTCATGTACTATGGAGTACACTATCATGTACTATGGAGTACACTGTCATGTACTATGGAGTACACTGTCATGTACTATGGAGTACACTGTCATGTACCATGGAGTACACTATCATGTACTATGGAGTACACTGTCATGTACTATGGAGTACACTGTCATGTACTATGGAGTACACTGTCATGTACTATGGAGTACACTGTCATGTACCATGGAGTACACTATCATGTACTATGGAGTACACTGTCATGTACTATGGAGTACACTGTCATGTACTATGGAGTACACTGTCATGTACTATGGAGTACACTGTCATGTACTATGGAGTACACTGTCATGTACCATGGAGTACACTATCATGTACTATGGAGTACACTGTCATGTACCATGGAGTACACTGTCATGTACTATGGAGTACACTGTCATGTACCATGGAGTACACTATCATGTACTATGGAGTACACTGTCATGTACCATGGAGTACACTATCATGTACTATGGAGTACACTGTCATGTACTATGGAGTACACTGTCATGTACTATGGAGTACACTGTCATGTACTATGGAGTACACTATCATGTACCATGGAGTACACTGTCATGTACCATGGAGTACACTATCATGTACTATGGAGTACACTGTCATGTACTATGGAGTACACTGTCATGTACTATGGAGTACACTGTCATGTACTATGGAGTACACTATCATGTACTATGGAGTACACTGTCATGTACTATGGCGTACACTGTCATGTACTATGGAGTACACTGTCATGTACTATGGAGTACACTGTCATGTACCATGGAGTACACTGTCATGTGCCATGGAGTACACTGTCATGTACTATGGAGTACACTGTCATGTACTATGGAGTACACTGTCATGTACTATGGAGTACACTGTCATGTACTATGGAGTACACTGTCATGTACTATGGAGTACACTGTCATGTACTATGGAGTACACTGTCATGTACTATGGAGTACACTGTCATGTACTATGGAGTACACTGTCATGTACTATGGAGTACACTGTCATGTACCATGGAGTACACTGTCATGTACCATGGAGTACACTATCATGTACCATGGAGTACACTGTCATGTACCATGGAGTACACTATCATGTACTATGGAGTACACTGTCATGTACTATGGAGTACACTGTCATGTACTATGGAGTACACTGTCATGTACCATGGAGTACACTGTCATGTACTATGGAGTACACTGTCATGTACTATGGAGTACACTGTCATGTACTATGGAGTACACTGTCATGTACTATGGAGTACACTGTCATGTACTATGGAGTACACTGTCATGTACTATGGAGTACACTGTCATGTACCATGGAGTACACTATCATGTACTATGGAGTACACTGTCATGTACTATGGAGTACACTGTCATGTACTATGGAGTACACTGTCATGTACCATGGAGTACACTGTCATGTACTATGGAGTACACTGTCATGTACTATGGAGTACACTGTCATGTACTATGGAGTACACTGTCATGTACTATGGAGTACACTGTCATGTACTATGGAGTACACTGTCATGTACTATGGAGTACACTGTCATGTACTATGGAGTACACTGTCATGTACTATGGAGTACACTGTCATGTACTATGGAGTACACTGTCATGTACCATGGAGTACACATTATTATTGTAAAACTCATGCTTAGACTGTGTTCTACTAGCTTTTAGATAGCCTGATATCCTCACTCAGCCAAGGACGTGGTTGCATGGTCGTACCTCAGAGGAAGACGATAGACGATCTCCGCCGCAGTATCAACGTTGTAAGTACTTTACTAACCAGCCTATAACCTGGCAGTATTCGTATTTTATAGTTATCTGCAGAGTGCGAAGCGTGGTTATACGGGAGTGTGTGGTGTGTACCCACCTCAGTTTTAGTGGTTATACGGTGTACCCTTATTTTAATAGCTAGTTTTCCCCATACAGTGTGGTGTAGTGGTAGAGTGCTTGACTATCGTTCATAGGGTCTCACCGAACACTGGTTATCTGATATATACTGCAACTGCTACACACATGTATATATGATAATATGTACTGGTAAAGCTGTCTCTGTTATATTTGTCTATCTTGTGTTTCTCATAGAAGTCATTGAACCCTCCTCTGGTGCCGGAGGTAGCTGTCAGCTTCTATGTCCACGCTACTAAGCTGGTATTTGCCCTCTACCATGTACACAGTTCCTCACACAAACGACTAGAGATTACGGACAGGTTTCAGGTTAGCCTATCTCTTCCTATTGGATAATCTCAGGATATATAACTATGCCACTTTACTAAACCTAGACAGTATTGCTCTATTATTAATACGTACTGTGTGACTACCTGCGTATCTAATGGCTGATGAATTGTTACAGGCAGAAGTGTCTGTCCCATGGTTTAGTGATGTCATAGTTATGTTTACTGCTGCACTGCAACAATGCCAACAGCTTCGGGATAAGGTAAGAAATCCTGTAGTATATCATAGGATCATGTAGTATATCATATGACGGCGTAGTAGTATATCATATGATAACGTAGTAGTATATCGTATGATCATGTAGTAGTATATTGTATGACTATGTAGTAGTATATCGTATGATCATGTAGTAGTATATTGTATGACTATGTAGTAGTATATCGTATGATCATGTAGTAGTATATTGTATGACTATGTAGTAGTATATCGTATGATCATGTAGTAGTATATTGTATGACTATGTAGTAGTATATCGTATGATCATGTAGTAGTATATTGTATGACTATGTAGTAGTATATCGTATGATCATGTAGTAGTATATTGTATGACTATGTAGTAGTATATCATATGATCATGTAGTAGTATATTGTATGACTATGTAGTAGTATATCATATGACTATGTAGTAGTATATTGTATGACTATGTAGTAGTATATCATATGATCATGTAGTAGTATATTGTATGATCATGTAGTAGTATATTGTATGACCATGTAGTAGTATATCATATGATCATGTAGTAGTATATTGTATGACTATGTAGTAGTATATCGTATGATCATGTAGTAGTATATTGTATGATCATGTAGTAGTATATCGTATGACCATGTAGTAGTATATCATGTTACAGGTTACCGTGTTTGCTCAATACCGAGACGCTCCACCAGATACCCTCATTTCTGCTTCAAGTGAGAAACCACAGGCTAAAGAGAAGGTTGGAGAGTCTGAAGAGGTCATACTGGTCTGACGTGATACGTACCATACCGACGTATAATACGATAATACGATTTAAGACCCGACATGTAATACCTCATCACCGTAATCACAGTAAAGATAACAACATCATATGCCTTGGTGTATCATAATAACAGGCAGGCTTCACTACTACATGGTATTCCCTGTATGAGTATATCTCCTGCCCTCAAGTTTTAATTGTTTTTCATCTATTATATAGTATAGTACATACTATGTTATCTAAATATTATAGTACATAAATTTTATTTCTGTCAGCCGTGCAATATAACACATTCTCTGTGCCAAACCAATAGGCTAATTCCTTGCGTAATACTGTTTGTAATTGTATGGATGTGATATCTATATCACAATACAATATGTAATATATGATTATTTATTTTTGATTGTTCGACTTATTCTTGTATCTTTATATTCTTACTCGTAGATGTATGTAGACTAAATTTATGAGCAATCAAATGTTGTCCATTGTATATTTTATTGCTGTAATTTTCAAAAACCAATTCCCATATATTTTCAAATAATAATTTTACTATTATGGATGACTTAGGTTAGATTACTATATAATGTTTTAAATTCAA
Organism: Bugulina stolonifera; assembly: GCA_935421135.1. Taxonomy (NCBI): domain Eukaryota; kingdom Metazoa; phylum Bryozoa; class Gymnolaemata; order Cheilostomatida; family Bugulidae; genus Bugulina; species Bugulina stolonifera. The sequence goes on along the minus strand of OW285190.1, from coordinate 3,942,739 downwards.
TAAACACATAGTCACTATTATTTGGGAACTATATACCTCACGTATACTTCAGTATTATTATCCTGGAAATGAACAAATACGTGCACCATGTGGGTTATACACATAGATATAATACAAACAGTGTTAATATTGTATCTATGGTGATACAAGTTACAGAGGCTTGTGATTGAGACAGGCAGATTGACGTGACCGTGGCTAGCTACCTCCTACTGCTTAGCATTTATGGCCGATATACCTCCTCATCTTCAAGTTGTGTTAGAGGTAGACTAGCACCAAGTTTCCTAGTTCAAGTTTACGAAACTTGGTTTTCACTCTGCAAAAACTTCTGAGTGTCTTCATAATATATTGATAACTTTCCAAAATGTAAAAAAGAACCCTCATGGACATATGCTTGGTTTACTGGGAAATTGTACTGGAGCTGGACGTTTGGAGTAACATACATTGTATATTACATGTATATACATGTAGCATTGTCGAGCTAGTGAGGGTCAGCATGCATAGTTATGCAAGTCATGTACTGTGTATTTATGAATAACTATAATACGTTGAACACTACTGACCATGTTGATTAACATATTGGTTACTAATTCCTATTACATCTGATATCTCTGATTGTAATATTTGTGTAAATAGTCCAGGATAAACTTTTAGTAAATAATATTTAAGTCAGCGTATCCGACCCTTACTCTAAGCTCATGAGAGCTGTCTATTGACTTTATCACCAATATTAAACAAGCTGTGTAATATGCTACCATCTCTTGTTCCATCCCACACATCCACCCCAACTATTATCCATTTCCTGACAAGTGTTTATATTCCGCCCAAGGGGACGCTTCTCCATATGCTTACATGTTTGCTCTCCATTGATTGGTGTAAAGACTATTTAAAATCAACATGTTTTGCATCCGAGTTCAATTTAAAAAATTTGATTCATATACATTATTGGTGCTACAACTTTTACCCAGCAGCCACCAATGGAGATCACAGTGTTAGTATACTATCCATATACAAGCACTCTCCAGCAATCATTGGGGTTCAAAGTTCAACACTCCTTGCTGCTACAGTAGCGTCTCAAATACAACTGTGTATGTACTATGTATAAATATAGAGACTGATAATTGTTCTCTCTCTTCCTCTGGGACCCAGTCTAGGCAGCATAGCATTACGTAATAATATTTACTGGAATGATATAACCATCAACGCATATCATAAATTATTAAATGCTGTTTACTGCATTTTATTTGTCATTAATTGAATGGCTAGTCTGCCATAGTCATCCAAACTGTATTGTAAGGTGAAAGTACATGTAAGAGCATTTTCAACCTTGCGTTTCGGTGGCAAGTATCAAAGGCTTATAGCCTTGATAAAAATTATAATGAGCGAATTTAGAGTGGTGAGATGTACATATAGATGTTTACCAGTCAATCCCTGGCGATTAAACCACCTCAACACCTTTATTGACACCGCTGAAAAATTTTGGGACAAATCGCTAGCGCCCTGTTTATTAGGTTGAGTTTGAGAGGCCATCAGCAGAAAAAACTGACATTTAGTGTTTTAGAAACCTCTTGGACTAACCTGGGTCACGAATAAAAATCCAAAGATAGCCATCTGGCCTGGAATCTTTCTTGGCTAGAGAAAACCAACCCTCGCTCATCGGCACAGCTGGGTTTTCACAACGAAAATGAGAATTTTGCTTTTGACCCAGGCTGGTGTGTTCGTGACTCTGTGATGCATGTATGCCGGAAAGTTTCTTAGCAAATTAGCCTGTGCCTGAAACTTATGTCACGAAGACGCTACTTAACAGTTGACGCATGAATTTCTATTTTCCTTGAATTCCCGCCAAATGTTGTAGTAACAAATATACGTACTTTTATCTCATGAAAAACACGTCTATGGGAGCATTTTGACTAAAAGGATGCATAAGGAGAGGGAAGCATGTCTTCAAAGCAAACAGAATGTTAAAAGAAATTTATTTTAACTTGATGAAGTGTCTCTACACAACTGGTCTAACCTAGAATAAGTATATAAAACCTGAGGGCAATGTAGTATTATAATACAAGTACAAAGTGTAGCTTACATTTGCCATACATCCATTAACAACATTCAGACCATCTTATTAATAAAACTAAAAATATATTGGCATTTGCATTATTTAAAGGCAGCTGCCAAATCGGCACCACTGACCTGTATAATTGTGCTTTTACAATAATTATGTGTAGGTTGCACCTACACAAAGCATACACATTTCACATTATTAATTAATAATGGCTAAATGCTTTATTCATAGTTTTACCAACAGTTTACGGCGGAAGAGAGTTTTATATCGGATGGAAGGGAATAGAATAAGAAATGTGTCAGAATGATGTGAATTACATTTACTTCAATTGTGAGAGTATTTGTATTGATCACTGAGTGTGTTGACTCATTCTCTTCACTAGACATGGCATAGTGCACAAGTGTAACACTGTAACACTATTTATAAAATTACTTATAATATTCTTGAAAAGTGACAGCAATTAAATATGATCCGGAGTAGGTAGGTACGTTGAGTGGCTAAATAATTGTATACAAATATATTTTAGGCCATTTACTAGTTACAGTAAATGACAGAAAATAACTGTTAGGAATATAGTAAATATATGTGTAAACATATGTATTGATATAATATGTAAATAAATGGATGGGATAAATGCATTCGCGGAATATACAGTCAACGCCCTTACCATGCAACAATTATAAAGGACTGCATGTAATAGAGTATACTATCTGATGATGTTATAACACTGTCACTATAAAATAATATTTCATGGAATTACTGCATCCATTGGATTCTGACAGACATGGGGGGAGTGCTACACCTTTTTTAGTAACCCACATGCATAACATGGTATTGTCATAGGCTATTTAGCTCCTTAATATCTTCTTTACGATTGTATTATAGTAAGCCCTACGGCCCTGTGGATTAATATATGTGATATTAGCTGTAACACACTCTCCATTTCATACTCTTACTTGGGTACCCATTTGCTTCATCTAAAACTTAATTACATGGTGATTTCTTATTGTCAAAATCACAGGCTAAATGCATTTTTGTCTATCCATTCTTGTCAGCAGTCGAGGTTGATGGCCACCCACCCTTTCTGTCACTTATTCCATCTGTAGAACAAATAATATTTACTTGGCAGTCAATACTAGTAGATATACCAACGTAATTACATAATGTCTTACGCTGATGTCATACTTTGTGCTAAACCTCGCAACTATTATGACCTCTACACCTATAGAAGCCATGCTATTGGTTGTTGCCTGACAGTGCTATAAAAGAACCCATTTGATTGGCTGGATAGGCCTACACATGTACATGTAGATAGGAAAATTCTTTACAATGTCCCCATATAAACTTAGGATTCATTAGCTGCCACTTGGAAATCTTCTGCTGTCTCTACTGCTGACAGCACCTGCTATTCCAGCCTCTACTGCTGACAGCACCTGCTATTCCAGCCTCTACTACTGACAGCACCTGCTATTCTACTCTCTACTACTGACAGCACCTGCTATCTATCGCTGCCTCTACTACTGATAGCATCAGCTACTGCTGTTTCTCCCAAGGTAAGTTATTAATAGTATGCTGGCAGATACGCACTCAGTAAGTATGTGGTAGTATTGTAATGTTTTGGAGAGGGGGTTGCGTGTGTATGTCGTCCTAAGACGACCCCTTGCCAAAATGAAGAACCTATGAGTGGTGCTAGGTCTTCTCATTACATGAAAGATCAACAGGTACTAGTAGTCCAATGACTACTCAAGACGACCCATGTGGTCCCGAGTCAATGATATCTTGCTATACTGAGAAAGAGTATGTTCCCACCTAGTAGGAGGTTCGGGAGGCAAGGTCGAGGATCTTGTCAACTGGAACGACCAATACTACAAAGTGAAGACTCTGTAGAATAAGTAGTATAGAAGTGTCTTTATTGAGATCCAAGCATCAACTGAGACAATGAACATAAAAACAGTGTGCTTTATATACTATTAGAACTTCCGGAAGAAGTTCCGGTAAAAAGGGCGACGTAGTGTCGTAAAAGGCCGACATAGTGTCGTTCGGAAATTGCACAACAAGATGGCGGCCGGAAGGCCGATGTCCAACCCATAACATGTCGGGTTCAACAAAAGATGCTGAAAATCATCCAATTCATGTGCAAAATATTATGTATCAAGTAATTCTTTACATGGATATAAAAAGGACATACATGTACATGTAATTGCTCAGTAATGCACATTATACATATATAATAGTATATAAATGATAATTTACTACAGAGACAAGTTAATACAAGCAAGTTTATGCAATAAGTGTTTATAATGTCTGAGGGACCCCTCTCGGAGGATGGGGTGGAGTCGTCTTAACCATTACAGTATGATATTGGAGGCCAGTATTTACCACACTAAAATCTGGTGCTTTTCTCTTTACAGCTATATAATAATAATAATAATATCCGTGGCGCCAAACACAATTCTATATAATACGTCATGTACATTGTGCAATTGCTACAATAATTCATGTCATACACATTACATTGCAAGCAACACAATAATTACAACTCAAGATGAATAAAGAAAATGGACTTGGACATCATTAGATGAGAATAATTAAGGACATAATTAGTACATTCATTCAATTTTTATATTTTTACTTTTATTTATTATTGTACAATGTACTGTATTATAGCATTGAATTTTAATACAGTGGAACTTGCTTAATTCAACCTCAGGTAATTCAAAAATTTTGTTAGTTCAAACTATTAGCCTTGGTCCTTGCTGAGCACTATAGAAATGACTTCAAATAATTCAAACTTATTATCTGTAGTTCAAACTTCACACAGTTTAGGTTCACACTATAATCAATGATGATGCTATGACAGCAAGTATTAATCACCTAATTTAGTTGCTAGTAGTTGGTAGCTATTAGTAGATACTACTGCAATATGCTTCTGCTCAAGCTAAGCTGGGAAAACCCACTGAATGCTTTGCTGAACTCCTTATAGATATTATTAGCTAAATGCGTTTTATACTGTTGTCCTGTTCATGTTACGCATAACTTGTGGCCAGTGTTCCAAGTGGAACAAATGTGGTGGGTCCACGGTGCATGCAGAAAATGTTTGAGAATTTTAGATTTGTCTCCCTTGTTTTCCTGTCAATATCTAAAATATTATATTATATTTGTGGATTCACAGTAGTACTTAGGACTTGCTAATATAAAAGTATTTGCCACATATATTACCACCTATTTCTCATGTATTATTTTGTCAAACCTATTAATATCAAAATGGGAAGTTTGATTTTATTCAAATATTAATTTGACTAGGTTAGCAACCTCTCAATGTTTTAAGCGAGAAGGCCTAATTGGTTGCAGTCAGTAAGGGTGCTATTACCTTTACTAAAACAATTAGCGGACTAGCGCACTAATGGGCTGCGAATGAAAGCAGATTAGCTCAACTGCTATTGAAAGAAGCCTTAATATTTCCAACACTAGTCCTCATATGAGGGTACACGCCTGTACCCACATATGAGGTACAAGAGCCGTGTACCCACTAAAATTGAGGTAAGTACACGTCGTATACTCCCGTATAACCACACTTCGAATACTGCTTGTGGCCCATATGCAGTTTTGCAGTTTTGAGTGTACTGAACGCTACATGAAGTTTTATTGCATGTGAATAGGAAGCGGTCACGTCAAAATTCGTCTTTCTTCCATTGTATTCACAGTTGAAGCAAATGAAAGTTAATACATGCATGCGCATTTATGTGATACTACATTTATAGCATTATAATTTGTCAAGTAGGCATCCAACTCATTATATACAAAATGAAGAGATCACATAAGTCAAACTAATGCCTAATTCAAACCCATTATGGTGGCCCCTTGGAGCAAGTTCCACTGTATCTCTCTGTATGTCAGCTATTTACAGGTAATATGAGTTGGGACTTGAGCAAGTTGTTTTACTGTATATCACCAAGTCTAACATTTTACCACCTCATACTTATTTAATTAATTTTCAGGTAGGTAAACCTAAGGAGGTGTTAGTTGAAGATGATGTGGGCACGTGCTGACGTGCGTCATGCATAAAAAAAACGTGTCAACACGGGGTGTTAGCTCAGGTGTAAATGTACTAATAGTTAACTTCTATATTGTATAATCGTGTACTTGTACGGTTATTACACAGTTATATAACTGTGCATGCGCATGTGAATAATATAATTATACACAACGTAGTCACCAGAGGCTCATTACAAATATGTGCAATAGAACGGTAAGTACAATAACAATGTCATAATATATAGTAGAGAAAGCCCCATGAGGTGCTTTTTAATACTCTATTCACACGAGAAGAACTGCCCCCAATTCTCCAATCTATATTGCATCAAGTGTATTCTACTGACGTGGTGTACATAAATAATACATGTACCATGACTGTATACATACTCATATTCTACATGTTTGTATAATACACAGTCATGTATTTGTATATTTTCACATGTCTATACCTTTATACTTTTTATTACGAGTAGTTGTTATGCATTTGCCTTAACCTATTTTAATTTAGAATAGTCTTAAATAATCTAGACCGGAGATGTGAGGTGGAAAGATAACGGTTATTGGTGCAAATATTTCGATGAAGATGATCAGCTATAACATACTGCCCATATCTGGGAAAACAATGTATTGGTTGATTTCTAAATTTTACAGGAGAGCAAAAACTGCGTTTACTTTCAGCCAACAGGTATAAATGCTCCAAAATAAAATGTTCAAAATATCAGTGCAATCAAAAGAATGAGATCTGTCTTATGCTGCAAGAATTTTTTCGATTCATTCATTTTTCAAAAAAATTAAACTTGATATATTGTTTTGTCAGTTATTCTTTATATGCTTCAGCATAGGAAAATTAACTGGAAAAACAATGCATTGCCATTGAATGCCCATTCAAAGATGAGCAGTTCTATTGAATAACATAAAGTCAGTGGTTATGGCATGGGCTCTGTTATGTAATCAGGTTTCTATTGTTAAACTACAATGTGATGCATTGTTTTGCCAGTTATTCTGTTAGAATTTGGTCAATACATTGTTTTTTCAGTTAAAGTATTGCAACATTTTCCCAATACAGTGCTTCACATGTCTTAAAAACACTGTTTGCAATGTGAATTCCAACTTAATTTTTTTACACATGAAACTGTGTGTTATGAACATCTCAAAAATGCGCCCTTCCAGACCCTCCCCAGAAACTTTATCAAAATTAGGCACCGAAATGGTGCAAAATCCAAGAGCTTCAGGTTTAAATATGGCCCAAGAGAAAACTTCGTTGGTATGCAGTGAAAGAAAGAAAATAAATGGAACTGCATTTGATTTATTATAACAGTAATCTGTAGGGAGTCTATCAGTCTGAGGGACCTCCACGACCCACCCTCCCCCCAACTTTGACCACTGCATGTATATAGCTGAATTCTCGAATACATTATTGCTGCAGAAACGCTGTTTCACCACGATAATTTTAGAAAAGGTTCACATGCACATGACTTGTGTAATATTATGGCAAAAGCAGAATTTAGTTACGAACACTAACGCTATAGTACATGTAGGCTAAATATTGCGCACGTGTTTGAATCAAGGATATAACCACTTATGTACGGTCACCATTTTAGTTTTAAAAGTCCCGTCTACAGTATTTATCAGACTATACATGCATTATTATACACATCAAACACAACTAAGTTTCATAACACACTTTACATAGATAACATACACTTGTATGCTACGGCCATGTACTGACAGATGTGGTGTCGAAATCCAAGAAAAGTTGGATGTCTGTTCGTTACTTGAGTCAGTATTAACACATGAGTGGATATAATACCAAAACCCAAGGGAACAGTAACATCAGTCTGTTGTTAGTTGTGTACAGTTTACTGGAAGATATTGATACAGGCAACAGAATAGCATAATTATGACAGGTTCTGTTATACATGTAACTCTGTCATCTTACGTTATAATATAATAACATATCTTAGCCTGGATATCAGGCCCACTGATGGAACTAGTGCGGTACTGGTTTGTTCGCTGACACACATGTACAGTCGTTGGGTCGGATGCCCAGGCTATAAATATATCTGTGTTATATTATACATGTCTCCCTGGCGATACTCCACCTTCTATAAGCAGTAAGGCTACACTAAACAAGATACTGGTAGTTTTACAGAGAACTTTTTGTTCCACAGACAAATAGACAAATACATTGATGTAGTTTGGTGTGAGAGATATTTAGACTTAGATGTACATGTATTACGATATTATGACGGTCTGCTGCTATAATACAATAGGCTATATCTTATACTGCATAGTGGGGATGATGCATATATATCTACTACTACCAGTAATATAATACACATGATAATATATTACTGGTAGCTCATCGATAGTATGCGATATTATCATATACTATCGACGAGCAACAACTCCTCTCTTATAATTCTCCTTCAACTAGAGGGAAGGAAAAGGGAGAGTGCAAATTCCCATTATGTGGTTTGATTGTTATAAAAACTTTATGTTACCTTTTCTTTCATTTTTAGAAAGTATATACTTGGTGAAGCCAGTCACACCGTTTAATAGTTGGAGCTAGAGCTGGAGTTGTCTCATCATGGTAATGCTGGCAGTACAGATTCTTCTTCTAGTCTCTCTAAACATAGTGATAAACAGAGGCACGTGTGCAGCATTTCCTTTTCATATACCCAAGAGTCACACTTCATACACGACAACAACTGCATCATCAACTAGCCTGCCTCCTATACATTCCCTGCCTCCTAATACCCATGCATTGTCACTACAGAGGGATAAGGAAAACGATCACCTACTGAACAAGATACTACTGGAAATATTTCTAGGAACTAAGGCTAAGATGAGTAAGGAAGGAAAGTGGGCTAGGTCAGCGCCTCATCTTAAAAGATTTTACGATGATGATGTCTTACATGGTTTTGGGAAATAGCCAAAACTGTCTGTTGTCATAAGTGTACATTTACTATCCAACTTGTTTCTCTTGTTTTGTTATATTATACATGTACATGTATAATATGGTGTGTACAATGTTATACTCAGGTGCTAGAGAGGCTGGATATTTATTATAAAATATAGTCTGAGAAACATTGCTTTTCCCTTCATTACAAAAATGCTAGCAAAAGCTACATGTATGTCAACTCAAGCTACATGTATAACAGTGGGTGTAAAGATGCAGTCTATATTCCAAGACTAGAGGGAAGGTACATATATTATAAATAACATTGTGCTTCTCCTGATATTCCTTATACATGGAGTTGTTTGCTCTCCGTATTCACAAGGGCAGACAACTCTAAGCAAAGTTTGGTACTATGCACTACCTACATGTATGTTTTCCATGGATATCTGGAGATGTATTTCTATTTCTAGTATAACAACTCAACTACTACTTACTTCTATTATTCAAAACCTTAACTGATTGCATTGACAGGAAATAAGAACATGCTGGCTAAGTTAGGATACTGCATAACCGAGCAGAGATTTAAAGTTTTCCTAACACAAATATATTTACATTTGAAGTCAAAATATTGGGTTTAAAAGAGAATAGAGTTATTTAACTTTATATCAAGCTGAAGTCCAATATGCTCAAATCTAGACAATACAATATTTATGAAAGGATAAAGTGAAAATGTGGAGGAAATGGGAACTGGTGTAGACAAGTGCTTCAAACTCAGAGATATCACCAGTAAATAGGGAGACTTGGCAAGCATGAATTTGGAAATTGTGGTAGGCCTAGGCCAGGAGGAGGTCCAGTCATGGGCACTAATAAGCTATTGATCATAATTAGAAGTTATCCTCTCCCAATTTATCAAGAAGAGTTGGGAGAGGACAACTTCTAATTATGATCAATAGCTTATTAGTGCCCATGGGTACAGTATCTCTATGGGTACAGTGCAGAATCAGCCTTCCCAGAACCCACTTTGATTAATATAATATAATTTTAAAAATGCTGCACATCTAGAAGTGTACTATTAGTAGTTGCATTATTGTATTGAAATAGAGAAGTTGTCATATAAACACATCTTTGATATGGCATTATTATACGTGTATTTTGGAAATTAATTATAAATTACAGTGAGTTGACATTATTTCATTCATAAATGTGACAATAATGTAAAACCTCACATTTAGTAACAACTGTTATTATCCGTATAAGGTTCCATCACTTGCCAATGAACCACTTTAATGAAAGACAATGGGAAATACTGGCATTAGATAGTAGCAGAGGTGGTTTACATAACAGGAGTCAAAATCAAATAAAATAATTTCTGAGTCTGGTGTAAATACAGATTTACGATTCTCTCATGGTACAATAGTATTAAAATATTCCACAGTCATTGTGAAGGAATAAAAAATCAATACTGGGACAATTGTACACAGCATTATAAATGTGTGTAGAATATAGAATTGTATACTGTAGGTACTGGTATAGATAGAGCAGAGTATAGCCCAAGGTTCATAGCCTGTGTATAGTATCCCAGTCCTTTAGAGATTGGACGTCTTGCAGATTGTCCCACCATTTGTAGAGAAACTTGTCACAGATAAGCTGGAACCATGGTGTGATTAGATTACCATCTGCTGTAGAGTTGTCTGTGTGTAATAAAAATATAATAATATATCCATTGATCTGCCTACATAATGTACATGATATATAGATTACATATCATATTCCTATTGCAGCAAGAAGGGTGATGCTAAATGAAAATACTCAAGAAAACCGATACCCTGCATGTTTATCGTTTCTAAAATATACCATTGGCAATAAAATAAAATACATAAGGTAGCCACCATTGATGGTATGCAAAGATATAACCATAATTTAATGCGCAAACCTGAAAAATTGTTTAATTTCTTAGACATCGTTGAAAAATTTATTAGGTTTGTTAGCTTGGCACTCCCCACCCACAAATTGGACTTTGTGGTCTCCAAATTTACAAACTGCAAACTTCTACATTACACCCATTTAAACACTACAGGAGTGTAAAAACATGTATATGCACTTATAACATACCACATGGGCACAACAGCCCAAGAGAAATAGAATGACATGAGGAGAAAACTCTCATAGTTGGCAGGTATTGTTACTAGTAGCAACTATTACTGTTACTACTAACAACTAGCACTGTTACTACTACTAGTAAAGGCATCCATCACGATTATGTAGAAGCACACGTGCATGTACATGAAGTCATAATAAACAGCATGGTGTTGCAGATAATAAATAAACCCACCTAGAAAATGTTTAAGTTCATCTTGACTAACATAGCGCACACTCTTGACCTCATTCTCATTGACTTCAAGGTCAACATCTGTTTGAATAAAGAGGATGTAGTCTATCTCGTGCTCACCAAACTTGCCGTCGTACGGTACATTAGATGCTCTGTAATGTATCCTCGTCAAATACTTGAAGTCGTCTACTGGAATCTACATCACAACATGTAGACTATAGATTAGGAAATACATGTAATAACTAACAATCTACTTCGTCTGCAGAGCTATACTGAGAAATAACAATACCTAAAACAACCTAATATATAACCTAATAGCACGTGGTGTATGCTATGGCAGACATAACACGAGTGACTGTGTCGAGCTAAGCGACCAAACCAAGGCGGAGCTTGGGGATGTTTGCTACAATAACTAACCAATCAGGTTGCCACAACTGGAGTTGCATCCTTTCAGTACGGATGCATTCACAGCTAAAATACAATGGCGGATTTTAATCAACAGTGAAGTGGGCAGATGATAGTTGTCTACTCCTGCACCTCAGATTCTTAAGCTTGGGCCACACTGACGCGAATTTTTTTGCGAATAGCGAACTTTGGCCAAAGGCGAATTCGCAAATTATAATCAAGCGTGCCACACTGCAAAAGCTATAAGCGAATTCGCATTGATTTCACCCAATGAGGGGTCAAAAATTATTATCCTCGGTCTTGTTTCTCATTCACTGCAGAACTAGAACTCCGAAAAATGTAAAATAAAATTATAAATAAAATAAAATAATTATTTTATTCTTACTTTTACTCGTTTTACACAATTCTTGCAAACGGAAGTAGTCATTTTATTCATCAGTTAAAATAAAAATTTTAATATAATAATTTAAACTCATGATTGATTGAAAATCCGTGGCTCTGAACACGTGACAGTAACGTGACAAGTAAAAATTGGCCAATCACAAATTAGCGAGTTGCGAATTAGCTGATTGAGATCAGCAAGTGCGAAATCGCTAATTTTGCGCGAATTCGCACAAAATTTGCAATTTGCGAATTCGCCTTTGGCCAAAATTCGCTATTCGCAAGAAAATTCGCGTCAGTGTGGCCTAAGCATAATTCATAAGACTGATGAGGGTGTATAAATTAAGCAGAAATTATTTGCTTACTTTATTTCTGCAACTTCAGATAGAAATTATAGAAGACTATAATTGTAAAATCACTCTGAGTTGTTTTGTTAGGCAAATTTCTAAACCAGTGTTGAGAAAGGTAGAACAACTCCTAAATCAGAGAAGTTCAATGATAATAACTTTTTACAAGAGCACCATGCACGAATTTGGATAGGCAATGTACACAAAGCTTGGCCCTGAGAGAACCATGCTGTGGTGTTGAGTGGCTATCGTACCTGCGATGCCTTTACTCCAAGTTCCTGGTATAACTTCCTCTGGGCGGCTCTGCGCACACCGACAGCATCAGTTTCTTCGAGTTCTGCTTCAAAGTTGAGTGGGTGACTGCAGCACGTGTTTGTATAGTGACCTGCAGGTAAAAGTAAGTGAGATCTGCAGGTAAAAGTAAGTGAGATCTGCAGGTAGAGCTGAGTGGGATAGTGGATTAGTGTCGGTACATATAGCATAAAGTAGTCCCTTGCAATAGGGCCACATACATGGAGATAGTGTATTATAATAAAGTTGTACAAAAGTCTGAAATTTGACGTAAAACAGCTTGTGGGTGTAAACTACTCTCTGACTCGACAGCCACTTGAATAACATACAGTTATAGACTGGTTTTACATCACACAATAGACTTTCATAGAAAACTTACTCTACTCTGTTCTCTGATGTTAGTGTGCTATAATACGACTTGTCGCACTGAATAGATCAATATTGCATGAATTACCCAGTACCAGGCAGCTATGTCTAAGTAGCCTACATGTAACACATTGTGTAACACATTGTGTAACACATTGTGTAACACATTGTGTAACACATAATGTAACACATCATACAACATATAATGGAGCCTGTTATTATCAGAGCCATTTATTGTGAGAGTTGTATCACTGCGGGAACACTGTGCGCCATGTTGGGCCTTTTAGAACCAATCAAGTTGACTGAAAGGAAGGTTTGGCCAATGTAATTCTTTGTGACAGGACCAATATAGTTTCTTGCTTAGGCCTCTCACAATAAACAGCTCTGGTTATTATAGTTCACCTGGATAGGTAATCTTAGCGTCAGATCGTTGCTGGAGAAGAAGTTTGCCTTCAGTGTTAAAGAGGAAGACACTGAAAGCTCTGTGTAACATCCCTTTGTCTATGTTATCCAAGAGGTGACAGTCCTTCTTAGAGGCACATCCCACCTTCTTATCATCCCTATCTATCAGTATACACTCCTCCTTTAACAGCTCTATCTGCGTGTCATCTAGTCCATTCAGCAGGTTCTCGACTCCACTGTCGGTAGACATCCCTCGTCTAGGTGCGGAACTGAAACATATCATAGGCATATAATGACAATCTAATAATGATAATTGTTACCATGTAGTGAAACGATCTCAAGAGGTTACCCCGAACAAGACCAGAGTCATAGATGAGGAACAAACATGAAACCACCAGAGTATAAGGGGAACAACGAATTATACTTCGCTTATTTTTTAGAATTAATAGCTGGGTTCCTTTGCATTTTAGGCCCACTCTCAGTTGGAAGGGGACAAAGTCTATAAGGCAGTAATTTTGTTGCATATAAATAGTGACAGTTAGTATATTTAAGAGTTGTCCACTCTTGCGCACTTGAGAGAATGTAACTCCTCACTAAAATTGATTGGCTGACTGTAGATAAGACAGGTATATATAGGAGAGGAGTACCTACACAGTAGAGAGTCTCAGTAGAGAGATAGATAGACCGATACCTAGAGTAGACTGTGAGAATGAGGCATGGAGAGACAGCAGTATAGACTGTCGACATACCTGTAGATAAGTCACACAGTGACAAGAGTGGACGACTACATAGACGTTACACATACATATTATACAAATGTATAAGCTAGTAGAAAACACGAAAATGGAAGAAAAACTACAAAATAGAAAACCAAATAAAAACCAATAAAACACTAAAACAAAAACACTAAAAAACTAAACTAAACTACAATAGTGTGGAGCGTGTGGAGTGTAGGTGGATCGTAGGCTACCCAGTAACTCATATCAATGCGTACTAAGGAGTAAGGATATATGCGGAACAACTATCTCGTTGTAGACCTTAGAATAGAGTCGACACCGCCACATCCTAGACCACAGAACCAGAACCTACGCCACACAGCTTACTACATTGGAGATCAAGGTGCTGACAAAAGGACCTACAGACAGCGTACTACTACTACATACTACGTACAGCTGATGAGTCCTAAGTACTTTGGCTCCAATTAAATGTTATAACTGACAATACCAAAACCCCCAATCTTAGTTATAACAATTTGTCAGTGGAGTCAGTTGTAGATAAACTCATGAGCAATGCACATCTCTCTCGACTCGCTTCTTCTACCTACTCAACTTTGCTCCAGTGTGAGTGTCTGGTTTCCTATGTGGACCTGAAATCCTCACACTAGGTCAGTTGCAGACAGTTGTGAAAATACCTTTGAATACCTTTGACGTCATCGGACACTCAGGAACACTAAGTGTATAAAGGAGTGCCTCATTTGGCTAACAGTGTGCAATGTGTTTGGCTACAGGGGTTACAGCAATCTGCTGTTGATTAGTAGTTGATGGTGCTACGGTAGTCCTCCTTTACAGGGGGGTTGGACTACAGCCCTCTGTTACAGGTAAATGCTGCGTTCTGCTTGTCACGGTTGTGTTCACTCTGGTGTCTCTTATGGTTCTCGGTAGGAAACTACCATGGTATATCTGTGAGGTCGCGGAGACCGATGTCAACTCGCCACGGGCAGCCGATCTGGTGGTCATCGTCATACTTTTGCGGTCTCTGGTAATCTCATCATATGCCAACGAAAGCGCTGAGTGGCGTTCTTCTTCCTGCAGGATTTTCATAAGGAGAGCTAGCCTGTGGTTCCCACGCCTTTGTTTGAGGGGCTGTAGACCAAGTTCGGAGCATGCCTCAGTGACACTCTCTCGCCCCCTCAATCTGGCAATAAACCTAACAGCCCTGTGCTGTATCATTTCGAGTGACTCAATGTCTTTGGCTAAGGTCGGGTCCCACACGGTGTCCGCATATTCCAATATTGGGCGACACAGGCTAGTGTAAGCTAGTAACCGACCTTCTTTAGGGGCTCCATGCAGAATGTGCTTGATAGCTCCCAGAGTTCTGGAGGCCTTTTCTTTCTTGAGCGTCATATGTTGGTCAAATTTAAGGTTTGACTGCATGACCACACCGAGGTATGTCGTTTTGTCAACCCATTCCATCACAGTTTCACCTAGCTTGTATGTTGGTCTACTATTTTGGTTCCCGAAGGCTATGACTTTACATTTCTTGTCATTGAATGGCATTTTCCAATCAACAGACCATTTGTGTATGGCATCAATATTGTTCTGGAAATGTATAGCATCGTCATCTGTGTCAACTGTCTGATATAGCAGTGTATCATCAGCGTAAAGGCTTACACTGCAGTTTACCTCCAGTGGCAGGTCTTTAATGTAGATCAGGAAGAGTGTGGGGCCCAGAACTGAGCCCTGTGGAACCCCTAAGGTTACCTCCAGCTCTGAGGAAGACTCTCCTTTGACCACTACTCTCTGTCTTCTGTGTATGAGAAAGTCCTGAATCCAGTTCACCAACTGTGGGTGCATGTCAGGTACAAGCTTCAGCTTGCGCATCAGTAGAGCATGTGGTACCTTGTCAAAGGCTTTCTTGAAATCTAGTACCACAGCGTGAGTTGTTTTAGTTGCTTCTGCGGCCTTCGCCAATTCATGGAAAGTGGCGCAGAGTTGGGTTTCGCAGGACATACCTCTCCTGAACCCATGCTGTCTGTTGTGGAGAAAGTCATTCAGTTTTTGATTCATATAATGGAGTACAATGTGTTCCATCATTTTACATGGAATACTGGTAAGGGATATGGGACGGTAGTTGTTGGTTGTCTCCCTATCTCCTCCTTTGTGCACTGGGGTGACATATGCCAGTTTCCACTGAGTTGGTAGATTTACAAAAGTTGTATACATTGATTATCTCATGAAATGATAATCATTACTATAATTTTAATTATTACATAATGAGTTCATAATCATTATTATATTTATTTTATAGGCCTACACAACGTCAACTGGACGTCTAGATGACTGTGATTGGCCAAATACCCAAAATCGAACCCATTCACAACTCCAAATTAATATTAAAATTTGCTTTGCAATTGCATTAATTGCTCTAGTTCACATATTCTATCCTTAATTTTAAGACTCAGACTGAGACTGAAGAAAAGTTCAGTTGTTCGTTGAACTTTTCTTACCAGAAAGTGAAGTAGAAACGTGAATGCTTTACTCTAACTCTGGAGCTGTATTTAAGCTGAAAAGAATTTAAACTGTGTTTCACTGTTGTAGACCACCACAATGGTAGAGAGATGGAAGCAGTAGCACAACGAACAACGGTGTTCTGAATCATTGATGATTGAAATGACCCACTTGAAACTATTACTTTTTTTCATTCAAAACCAACACTGTTACAGATTGGATATATACAGACAATAACTGACTCTTCAAAACACCCAGCAACCAACCCGCAAATAGCAAACCACTGTGCGGCGCATTTATTGGACCAGAATGCTGGATTATTGTCTCTACAAAGTATATTGAACTAACACGTGATTGTGTTTACGGTAACAACTGGTGATAGTAAATGAACTCCACATAACGCGAGTTCGGATAAACGACTACATCGCGCATAGCAAGTTGAACAATATAAGTAGTTGTCTTCTCTTGAAAATAGAGAGCACAACTCTCAAGCTGCCCATATACCTTGCTATTATGATCTCATTCATAACATTTCTGTAACTATTTCTATTTGGTTCCTATCAAATAACATCTTAGATTCTATAAAGCAACATTATGTTTTATTTTTATCAAGCTTCAACAAAAAAGTTAAATTGTTATGGTATTAAAACAATAATACTCGTACTCTGATCAATGGTTTATATTGCTAACAGTTTGACAAACTTGAGAAAAAAGACTTCAACAAAATAAAAATTAATGAAGTGTCAACATTTCAACAAATGCCTACTTATTATTCCTGTTAATCATGCCAATCATATAACCATACAATATTCCACCCAAGTGTGCAGCATGATCAAGTTTCCTCCAGCCAAATAATAGTCCACAAATATCGAAGGCTATTACGCTGCGGAAGACTGTCTGCCCTGTGAAGCTGTGGGGTATGAGTTGATCAACAAACACTATTGCAAATTCTGCTGAAGGGAACTGTGCAAATGTACAGCCTAGGAGGGATAGTATTGCACCAGATGCTCCTATAGACCTAATTCCTAGATGAGGTTGAAGCACCGCCCGTGTGTAAGACATTAGGCAGGCTACTAACCCACCCGTTGTATATATATGGAAGAATGAGTATGGATCCGAGGTAATGTTGATAAAGGAGATTAATACATACATGTTACATAGAATATGGAACGGGTGCATATGACTGTAGGTAGACCCCACCATAGAGATTACGCGACGTTTACCATACACATCTGATACCATATACTTGTTGAGAAACTGACTAAGTGCTGGACTTCTACCAGATCTGGCAAATCTCCAGAGTAGAAAAACTGCAACATTGGTGGCTACAATTCCAGTTAGTAGATTTTGACCAGGAAAAGTTTTGTGTAAGCGATCTCGCCTGTAGTTGCGTCTGTTTTGTTGATAGTCTACTGTAAGGCAGTAAGTACTAACACCAACAGCCCCGGTAAATATAGCAGGCGCTATTAAGAGTTTTAACCTTTGACCTAGGCTACCATCACTGGGTGTTTGCAGATTTCTAGATCTTTCTAACGTCCGTCTTGGTCTAGATACAAATAGCTGTACTTTGTGAAGAGAAGAGTGTTTACGTAAGCCCGTCACCATGCGGGGTACATTTAGAGCATACATAGTCTGTGGTCTCTGTGTTACATAATCTGTGGTATCTGTGTTACATAGCCTGTGGTATCTGTGTTACATAGCCTGTGGTATCTGTGCTACATAGGCTGTGGCATAGAGTTTTGCATAGACTGTTATAGGGCCTATAGCCTGTGGCATCGGTGTTCGTCTACAAACACCAAAGTAATAATAGCATAACATCTGACAGAAAGGTAAGCCATTAGTTTAGTACACTGAGCAGCACTATATCAGCTCTAATAGCTATTAATAGGCCCACTTGATATTATGTGCCTTCCCCAGCTAAGTTTTGCTTAGCATAACCAACTCCTTGGCATAACTAATCCTAAATATTTAAAATGCTTTCCACAATCAAAATTTATTTCCACGGGATTCATGTTCAAAAATCATATCCAACTCGTCTTCAAGACTCAAGTAAATAGATTGTCAGTAGGCCCTATCAGCATCTGTTTAGGTTTATATCAATGTGCATCAAAAGACATATTTTAATTATCATCTGGCCAGCATGGTAAACTACTATCCAGTTTAGTCTCGAAAAAAATGTCAAGTGCTTGAGGGCAAATAATCTCAATAATAGGTTAAAAGACTATCGTGTTTAGCCGAAGATTGGAAATTTAGACCCATTTTGACAGGGATATAATTCTTTAGCCTTAGGTAAAGTTTAGAATTGCATCATTTAATTTAAAATTTAATTTATTAGGCTACTATCTATATTTCTGATAAAAAACTAAATGCTTAGGCTTATATTAATCATTATAATACTATTATAATGATAAGTAGTCCTATTTCATATCTTTATTGAAGATCTTATTATTTATCAACTAATTATTTTACAACATTTTTATTTTAATTTTAAGTTATTTTAGTTAAAATTTATACAATAACAATTACATTACTACTTCTTGACAGTATAACAAAATGAATACATTATTATATAACTAATTTAATAAAAATCAGAACTAGCAACAATATCAGAATCAATACATGAATATTCAATATGTGAGGTAGGATATAAATATAGTAATTTATTATACTACTAATATTCATTAAATAATATAAAGGTTGAAACAGACTAGCGAATTTCGCGCCGTTATTCGGAGCGATTTGACGGCGGAGCGACAGGACGTCATAAAATCAAGCAAAAACGCCACGTTCGCCCAATATCAAGCATGTTTAATATTTTTCGCTTCGCTCTCGATAACGCTTGATTTTGATTGGCTAGTAAACTTTTACCGATTCCACTCTATACTTGTATCTGTTCTGCCGATTCCATTTTGCATGTTTGTTTCCGAAAAAGTTTAATTCATAATAATATATTTACCTTCACTTTCATCTTTTTTAAACAAATCAATATCAATATGCCTAGACAAACAGAAAAGTATACGCTAGATAAAGATGAAATAGAAAATCTTATAGACCACGTTAGAATGAGAGAATGCCTGTTCAACATGAAGCATAAGGATTACCACAGATCCGATATTAAGGACAACAACTGGAGAGAAATCGCACAGGTTATGAATATTGAGTGTGAGTTTATAATATGATTTAATATAAATACCAAAGTTTTTTTTAATTTAGATGTCATCAAAACTAGGATGATTATTGAAAACGATTTATAAGGTTTTTGCCTACAACTATTGATCTAATTAATTTAGAACGAGTGAGTTGCCTACTAACTAAATTAATTGTTATCATTACTAACTTACTTAGTAACCAACTTCAACTTGAAATAATTATAGTAATAGTACATTAGTGGATTTAATTAAAATGATTAGGTTGATTGGTGATATCATACAAAATTATTTCAAAATATAATATAATTTTAATATTAAACTATTATTAAATTATTATTATTATTATAATAATTTGATGATTTTCTTTCAATTCAAGTCGATGTTATTTCAATTAAGCTTGAATTAGTAAGATGAAAACTGATGTTTTGCACGTCCATATCTTTTTCTATGTTGATACTTACATTTGCAGATCAAGATCTGAAGTTAGCATGGAAGAACTTGAACGACACTCTTGTGCGGAAGCAGAGAGAAATAGAGAAAGAGACGAGGTCAGGTGCTGGAGCATCAACAAAGAAAGCTTGGTGTTGGATGCCATTAATGGAATGGCTTTTGCCATATAGATCGAGGAGTGGGTGAGCATCAAGCTGAGATGTTATTTTATAGGCAGGCCTTTAAGGCTGTTGTTAGCATGGAAGACTATTTCTTTCATGACTGTATGTACCTCTTGTCACTTAATGACCCTCTGCAGCGTGACTATCGGTATATAACACAGCTGCAAGGTCAGCAGTATTTGATGCTGTGTGTGACATCAACCAGAATTTCTGGAGGTTCCGATAGTCAGCAATTTATACTAGGTCTAGTTGTTTATTGTGGTCCTATAATGCATAAATTTTACGCGTGAAGTCAAATAATGTAAGCATTGTTACAATACTTTGGTTTCGAGTCAGACTATATTGGTGAGTATGAGTAGTGATGATCATCACTATTAGTAACTGCATTAGTATGTTTTTTCTGTGCATAATATATACATGTTTTGTAATAACTCTCTCCAAATTGCTTTCAGTAATGTCTCTAGCATAAGATCAGCATCTAGCTTGCCTAGCACTGAGACACTCCCAGCAATCATAGATGAAGAAGAGCAGATGGAGGAGGCATCTGATAATGATGATATAGATGACCCGGCTAATAATGACCATTCCTCCAACGCCCCATCTACTGAGCTTCCTTCCTGTTCTTCAACAATAACACCTGTAAACAGTCGCCCCTCAAGTAGGACCTCTAATCGGGCTGCCAAGCGTAAGTTGTCAGGTGACAGCAGCTTGTTTGAGGAGCAACTGATCGATCGTTGGGATTCCTTCATTGGTAACCAACGTTCTCGGACCACCACCCCAAAAAATGCTAGATTTGGTGAGGAAGTAGCTGAAGCATTGGATGAGCTAAATGACAGGTATACTGTCGAGTTACTAAAACGGCAGATCCGTGATCTGATTTTCAATGCCAGTTTTCCTCAGCATATACAGTCTGAAGAAACTCAGGATTTGACGAAAAGTGGTAATATTTGATATGACACTGCTTTGTTTATCTAGCCAAGTATATGACGCCTCGTTATTAAACATTCATATATTTTTAAACATTATTCGTGCTTTGCTTTGCTAATTTCAGCACATGACAAATAAGTCTCACTTCACTTTAGCATATTTTATGAGACATGCATCTTGATTTTATTTATATTCAATATACATGCATGTAAAGAATATTATAATATTTATAAGTCATGCAGCAAAGAAGCATAATTATATAACATTCAGAAGCACGCATGAATTTAATTAATTATTACTAAACATAAGCATACATACTACTAGAAGTAGGGATTGTTTTAAAACATGCACATGTGGAAGAAATTAAAAATAAAATTACATCATAAGGGTATATTGCATGGTAGCTTACTTAGTATTACTGACAAATAATATTTATGAAATCACAGTGTGTTCTATGTTCTATTTATATGAGCGACTTGCCACTGCAACGCACCTTCTTGGTTAAAATATGACATAAAGGTATCCCGCACTTGTGTAGCAGTAGCAGGTGGATTACGATGTGCAGTTGGATTTATAGGTTCGAGCACAGCTCCTATACCGTTGTCTCTCCATCCACCTTGTACAACTTCGCCATTCATGTCCATGGCATCTGCATAGCCTGGTGGGCAGTAGTTCTCGCATTTCTGCTCACGGAGGAAGTTGTGAAGCACACAGCAGGCAAGTATTATTGATGTGGCATGATCTAGTGACATGTGTAAGTGGCTCCTCAAACATCTCCACCTCGAAACCATTATTCCAAAAGCATTCTAAAATATACATTCAGCCTCATGAAAGTCCGGAAAATAAAATCAGGGATTATATATTAATGAAAAGTTGTCGACTTGGAATCAGAATTTCATTTCAATTTTGAAAAAAGTTAATTAGATATTGCTCTCGTCAAGCTGGAAATTCTTAGACTACTAAGTTATAAAAGAATAATTTGATGTATCAAAAGCCAATTTGCCATCAAGAAATAAAATAATCTATATGGCAAGCCTAGAATCGCATATAAACAATAAATATAGATAGTTGAACTAACTCACCTCAATTGTGCGGCGGGCTCTAGATAGTCGAAAGTTGAAAATGCGCTTCTCCAAACTATTCGCTCTACCAGGGAATGGGCGCATGATGCAGTTTTTCAATGGGAATGCTTCATCTGCCACAAAAGTGAATGGAGCGATCTTATTGCTGCCTAAAACAAGGTACTAGCATGGTATATAATAATAGAGATTTGCAGCCAAGCCAGAGGGCTGCAACTCTTGAACCAAAAGAAAAATAACACTAACAGACATTACCACTACCCCCTCTCCAATCAAGCAAACCCGTGACTTCTATTTGAGATAAAGATGCACCAGCACTGTTAACAAGATAGTTATTTTTCTTTACCTGGCAAAGAAGCATTTGGGGGGAGACCAAGTCTACCATCTGACAGAACCTGGTTTAAACTGCACTGATCGAAGGTGCCACCATCACTCCATCTACCTGGTGTTCCAACGTCTATGTATGTAAACATATACCTTGCATCTGAAACAGCCATTAGAACAATACTAAATGTTTTTTTATAATTAAAATATTCACTGCCACTATTGCGAGGGGCTTGAATAGTGCAGTGTTTGCCGTCAATCGCACCGACACAATGTGGAAAGTTCCAAAGATGGGAGAAATCAGTAGCAATTTTTTCCCAGTCTTCAGCAGATGAAGGAGTTTTTAAATAATCTGAATGCATTGAGTCCCAGATTGCCTGACAGGTCTCATATACTATTTCTCTGATAGTAGACTCTCCCATTCGAAAGAAAAGAGACAAAGTCTTAAATGAGTCTCCAGTAGCTAAATAATAAAGTGTAACACAGAGCCTCTGATCACTAGGTATTGCTTTTCTCAAGTGGGTATCCACTTTTTCAATCCTTGGCTGAACATAATTTAATATTAAGTCAAACTTATCTTTATTCATTCTTAAACAGGCTTCATGCTTGTCAGGAAACTCAACCCTAAATCTTTCCATCAAAAGAGTCCAAGCTCCTTCCTCTGGCCGGACTAGATTAATGGGGTGAGTCCACCATCTTCTAACTCGTCGTCTCCGAGCATTTCTTCTTCTATTCAGAGCAACAAAAGCTGACGTAAAAAAAAGCAAGCCGACTGCTAATTGGTACTCATCCATAACAAGTGAATTTGAGCAATGGTTATTTTAAATTATTATATTATTTTAAGATTCGATATTTTAATGAATCCAAAAGTTCTGTTAGTAGCCGAGTTGTGGCACACGCAATATTAAAATATGCCTTAATATCAATATAAGAATAATTGCCTGTTTCGACATGTATACTCGGACTACAACGTTTTCGCGATGGAAAATCGCCTGTGTGCTTCGTTTGGCGCGAAAAACGTTGGCACGCTGCCATCGCTTCGCCCTAGCGTGACGAATATATTCGCTAGTCTGTTTTCACCTTAAGTCCTATAGAATAGTGAAACAAGTATAATAAAAAACAATATATGTGTATCTATTTTAATATTATATTATTTATAACATTAAATAAAATATTATTTATGTATTATTACATTTTATTTTTATTTTTTATATTGATATTCATATTCATATTGGTATTAATACCAATTGTTACAACTAGTATATAAATAATAATAATAATTGATAATATATATTAATATTCATATTTATTATGTATTAATATAATTCATTATATATTAATATTTAATATTATATTTAATATAAATATTGTTATTGTATATACTACTTTACTAATACATACTATTGAATCGATTGATATTCTAAGAAAGAAATCGAAATGGGGGGTGTACAGATACTAAACTAACTTTCTACTAGCCTACTGAAAGATATCAATTCAGCTTGTGGAGCATTCTGCTTATTCTGTTCTACCCAAGCTGTTTGGTTCACCAATAATCACGAATCAATTTAAACTATCAAAACTTATATTCAATATTGCAGTGTTTATGCTTTACATGACTGTACAGATTACGCCAGCCAACTTTCTTTAGCCTGTGTACTCATTCTGCAGGTTTTGACTTTTTCAGAATATTTCTGTGATGAGAGTGCAAAAGCAGCAGTAATAGTTTATAAGTTGTCTTGAATCTGAGGGTAATTTACAATGAATGGATTATAGAGAAGATAACTCTATGGTAGAGACCATAGACGCCAACTACTGATACGACTTGCAGACAATGCGAAGTTGTCCTCTCCCGCTTCAAAGACCATCACCAAAAGAGGACAACTTTTAAAAACCACATCACAGGTGATGAATGAATGGTGTATGGTTTTCAGAATTTCTACGTTTTTAGTTTTTACTACATTTAACATCTAATTTCTAAGTATTTATATGAGTAGTTGTATATATGCTTATGTCAATATGAATGTTTTACACATACGTAGTTAGGTTCCTGTGTATATAGTACATATAGTCATGTTCATGTACATTGTATATACTCCTTGTATTTACCGACTTGTGCACCTCCATATTGTACTGCAAATTGTGATGAATTCCAGTACCATTGCCAGCAATCTTTGCTGCCCTGAAACTATTTCCCTACTAACTGACTGGAAAATTGTTCTACATGGGCATGAAAATTGTTTGTATATTTCTCTCATAATTATCATTATATAGTCACTATTAATGACATTACATGACGTTTCGATTCATTTGTTGTGTTTGCCTTAGATGGGAAGGCCTATACTATACCTATTATATATGTCACTAGGGGCAGCAGTCTCTGTTGCTTAGCAGTAAGTACAGTACAGACTTCATCTGATGTGCTACTGCTATAAACAGGACTACTTATGACCATGTAGTCAGCTAGGCTAGTAAAATCTGTAGTTTTCTCATCGTATTGTTTCAATCAACTAAACTACATGTATATTATCCAAAATAAAAATGGATTTGGTAGCAGTGGACTGATGCTATAATGGCAAATCTAGATATACACATAAAAAGCAGAAAATTTTATTATACACAAACTTGTCAAGTGCCAGCGGATAGACTACTTCATAAGTAACTATTTAGATAAAATGGGTGTGATTGTAGCCAATGGTCAACTCTGTGCTACTATATTATAGTCATACAAGCAAGGGGGAGGTGAGGATGCCCTCCTTTACAGATTACTCAAGGGTTATATTATCTCTCACCCACGTACTGTAGATTATAAAATTAGAGCATTCACCATATCAGACATCAGCTTAATGTGTACACACTATATTACTGGTTCACATTATACTCTATACATGTATTTATAAAGTAACTATATAATTATAACTATAATAACTATAATAATAGCAAGTAATGTGATAGTGATAGTTTGCAGAACCAGCCAATAGCAAACATTCCATTAGCTTCTCTACACTCTTACAAGTATCGTAGACTCATTTGTAGAACACTGTAATATGTTGACCTATAAATTTACACAGCGTTGTTACCTGCGTTGTTACCTGCATTGTTACCTGCGTTGTTACCTGCAGTGCTAGTTGTAGCATTACTTGCAATATTACCTGCAAGTCTAACACTATAATCACAGATACTTAATGTTATCTAATCTATAGAGTTTAGATTACATGTTGACTTGATGACTCTATACTCAACCCGTGTACATTAGACATAAACATATTTACAGTGTACATCTCTATACACACATACACGTGTGTTACACAGTAGTCGTATGGTAGCACAACAGTAACACACACATTCGTTATTGTAAGTAGCAACACAGATAGGTTACAACTATAAGTAAGACATACATGTACAGATATTTTGTGGAAATTGGACTGACTTCATATGTATAAACACATACAAGGTATATGTAATATGTTAGATCCTAGCACACGTATTTGACTACATATTATTATGCTTAAAATTATTTAAAACATTGTAGTAGAAAAAAGCAATGAGCGCTAGCACTGAAAGTGACAGAAGTGGGGATGCTGGTGAAGATGTCAATGGAAATACCAGTGCAGATAAAGTTGCAGACTCGCAGGTAAAAGTACAAACCATTTAACCTACAAGTGTCTACTAGAAAAGCAACACTTGCAAGTGCATGTATGTAAGAAATTGTTGCTACACGACATGCTGGTATAGATTCTTGTAAATGTAAGCAACTACTGCTGACAAATATTTTGAAAGTTTTCTCATTGTTTACCGTCCTTCACATGACGCAACGTAACCACATGGTACATTGTAACATCTGACCGAGAAGCTGAGGTCAACGACCTACTGGCCACAAAAGTCCTGTTTGGGCATCAGGTGCAAACCATATATATAGGATTGTGGGATAGTGTTGGAAAAGAGGATACTCGGGAGTATCTGGCGTGTGCCCACCTGGACACATGACCAGCAAGTGTGCAAGTGGCCAGCAAATGTGTATTGCCAATTGCCAATTAAAACTGCTGAAACTTTAAAACTGAAACTGTTTAGCATCAATACATAGGATTGTGTTATTTGAAAAAAGTGCAATCGTCTTATCTAAGTAAAGCTGAAACTGGCACTTCAAGAATCTCAGATCGCTCCAAACCCTCTGGTAGCTGGAGCTCCACCATGAACCCCACAGCTACTGTACCAGTAGTATAGCTAGTGCAGATCCGCACCTACATGCTCCTCAACTGGGTCACTTCTAGCCCTCATAGACATAGTACTGTATATGCATAGGTTAGCGGCAGCAACTATTTAGCTTATCTTTTGGTCTTTTGGCATCGTACTCAAACTCTCCTTATAGCCCTATAATTCACTACTGTAGGTAAAGTTTGCGAGCTCAGACAGTGTAGAGAATGAGCCTGCTGTTGCTGCTCAGACTTTGGAGTTAAAGAGAACCGTTAGTCTGATCGGGGGCGTGGCTCTTATCGCTGGAACTATGATAGGTGAGTAAATACAGCACCAAAGGTGCATCTTGTATTCCATTCAACATGTAGTTTAATAATTGTATCATAAAATACACGTCTGCTAAATATAGACTATAATTATCTATAGCCTTATAATATTACATGTACACCAATCTATCTGATTTACAGGGTCGGGTATATTCGTCTCCCCCAAAGGTGTGCTGGAAGACACAGGCTCTGTTGGTCTCAGTTTGATTATATGGACTGCTTGTGGTCTTCTCTCTATGCTAGGTAATACTATTACATGCATGTCCTTCACTATCCATACAGGGTAAACTATACTCGTAATACGACCAGGTGCATTTAGTAGTGTATAAAGTACATGTATTTATTTATACATGTATATGCTACATTGTGTACAACAAGAGTGTTGGAAAGGAAAATTCGCTGCGAAGAGCAAATCAACTTGATGTTAAAGTGCTGTTATTTTGGTAAATCCAAAGCAGATAGCAGATACTCAAGCTTGAAAATCTACATGTATGTACACAGCCATATGCATGTGCTATGTACACATGTACAGTATGTCTGTGCACCTATACAGTACACCTGTGTATACATGTGAGGTACTATCTATTTTTGCGTGCCAATATAGGAGCAATGCCACTATGGAACAATTCCAACGAAAAATACAGAAAATTTGACACGTAACGGGACAAGCAAATTCTGACCCCCTCTCTTTTCCAAATGATCTCACTATACCTTCAACGAAATGCTATGGAAATACATGTAACTTACTGTACTTGCTGTACTTACTGTAACTTACTGCACTTACTGTAACTTACTGTACTTACTGTACTTACTGCACTTACTGTAACTTACTGTACTTACTGTACTTACTGCACTTACTGTACTTACTGTACTTACTGTACTTACTGTACTTACTGTACTTACTATACTTACTGTACTTACTCTAATTTACTGTACTTACTGCACTTACTGCACTTACTGTACTTACTGTACTTACTGTACTCACTGTACTTACTATACTTACTGTACTTACTCTAATTTACTGTACTTACTGTACTTACTCTAACTTACTGTACTTACTATAACTTACTGTACTTACTGTACTTACTACACTTACTGTACTTACTGTACTTACTGTACTTACTATACTTACTGCACTTACTGTACTTACTGTACTTACTGTACTTACTGCACTTAGTGTACTTACTGTACTTACTGTACTTACTGTACTTACTATAACTTACTGTACTTACTGTACTTACTGTACTTACTATACTTACTCTAACTTACTGTACTTACTATAACTTACTGTACTTACTGCACTTACTGCAACTAACTGTACTTACTGCACTTACTGTAACTTACTGTACTTACTGTACTTACTGCACTTAGTGTACTTACTGTACTTACTGTACTTACTGTACTTACTATAACTTACTGTACTTACTGTACTTACTGTACTTACTATACTTACTCTAACTTACTGTACTTACTATAACTTACTGTACTTACTGCACTTACTGCAACTAACTGTACTTACTGCACTTACTGTAACTTACTGTACTTACTGTACTTACTGTATTTACTGTACTTACTGTACTTACTCTAACTTACTGTACTTACTATAACTTACTGTACTTACTGTACTTACTGTACTTACTGTACTTACTCTAACTTACTGTACTTACTATAACTTACTGTACTTACTGTACTTACTGTACTTACTGTACTTACTATACTTACTGTAACTTACTGTACTTACTGTACTTACTGTAACTTACTGTACTTACTGTACTTACTATAACTTACTGTACTTACTGTACTTACTGTACTTACTGTAACTTACTGTAACTTACTGTACTTACTGTACTTACTGTACTTACTGCACTTACTGTACTTACTGTACTTACTGTACCTATTGAAACTTCTGTCTATGCTTCAACCTGCCTATACGTACCACAATATATATTATAGTTATATGGAATGGCGTAGATTACTAGATTAGGGGTCTGTTAATGGCCGTTCTGTTGCTTTCAGGAGCTTTAGCATACGCAGAGCTAGGGGCTTGTGTTAGCGAATCAGGTGGAGAATGGATATACCTAGAGCTTAGCTTCTCTCCTCTCAACTCTGTGTTGGGTGCTATACCTGCATTCCTCTACTCCTGGACTAACGTTGTGGTGATGAAACCTTCGAGTGTGGCAATCATTTGCCTCACCTTCTCAGAGTACATCATGTCTCCGTTCTTTGACGACTGCGGACCTCCTACTCTTATACTCAAGTTACTCACAGCTACCACTATAAGTACGAACATAACCACATTATTGTACAGTAATACAGTAACACAGTGATACAGTGATAGAATGATACAGTGCAGCATTACAGTAATACAATGCAGTAATACGGTAATACAGTGCAGTAATACAGTAATGCAGTAAAGTAATGCACAATGTACTATATAGGGATGGCAAATTACCATAACAGAGTTCAATATTTTTATATTTCCATTTTAATATTCACCGCTGTAGAATGGTTTTTATTCACTGGCTTTCGATGTACAGCATCATAGGTGGATGAGTTCAGTTAAAGGGGCTTTACAGCTATATTGTACACTATGCTGTATGTATGTGTATAAAATAATATATTGTGAAATATTTTAGTGTTGTTGGCAGCTATCAATATATACAGTCCCAAAGCAGGAAACAACATCCAGGTTCTGTTCTTCTTGGTGAAAACAGCTGCCTTGTTGGCCATCATAGTAGGTGGAATCTACAGGTTAACCAAAGGTAAGTGTCAACTGTAATAATATTATATACAACGTATAGTACATGTTCAGGTGTGAGAAAGAGTGCAGTTAGTACATGTATATATACAGTACATACACGTACATGTGCCCTATTACATGTGGTGTCGGCAACACCCTTTTACAACGTCATATCTATGATTGTATTCCCTCATAATTATTGCATGTAACACATGTACACCAACAAGATTAGTCTACATACAATGCAAGTACTTATTAGTGTCTAAATGGATGTATGCAGTGAATGTGTGACTGTATGTGTACATGTACAGGCAACAGTACATGTACATGTACAGGCAACAGTACATGTACATGTACAGGCAACAGTACATGTACATGTACAGGTCACAGTACATGCACATGCACAGGTAACAGTACATGCACATGTACAGGTAACAGGACATGTATATCTACATGTATATGTTCAATTCACCAGGTGACACCAAACACTTGGCTGCAGGATTTGAAGGCACTGTATCCTCTCCATCAAAGATAGCCCGAGCTTTCTACAAAGGATTGTGGGCCTACGATGGCTGGAACAACCTCAACTATGTCACTGAAGAGATAAAGAATCCCAAAAGGTGAGAAATGTGTTCTCAGTATATAATAGCAATGAAAATTAATAAAATTTAATAATAGCATGTATTTTTTATGATATACCAAGACATAGAAGCAATTAGTCGTCACTGTGAAGGCTTAGATTCTCTGTTATGTGAGGAACTTTCTTTTGGATTAAATCTCTGCGATGGGACTCCAACTCTGTAGTTATTCAAGCAGATTTATGCCATTGCCCAAGTACTGACCAACTGTGTTCCTTAGAATATATACTGCTGCTATACAGTGCGACAACGACACAGAATCTCAAATTCTCAATATTGCTTCTTTTTCTCCATTGTCTTGCTTTCACACCTCCTTTCCATCATCTTTCCGCCAAACTGAGATTACAGGTGAACATCTGTCTGGCATGTCTACCTCTGACCTGGTATTTCAGGGTAAATTTCTACCCAACTAAGCCAATGATTTAGTAGCTAGCCGATTTCATGTATCTTATGATGTTTTAAGCAGTTGTTGTTCACTTTTCATTCTACAGCTCGACGATGTTGTATTTTGTAGGAATATCCCACTCGCTATAATAATATCAATACCACTGGTTACAGTTATCTACATACTGACTAACATTGCCTATTTCACCGTCCTTTCACCAAGTGACCTGTTGGCAGCTAATGCTGTGGCTGTGGTAAGTTATTATTCCGTCTGAATATTGTTCTAAATCACCATGGTAATACAATGACACTAACCACACTGGTATATTAATACATCGTGTAAGTCATAATCTAACTACATTATGCGTTATGTTGAAGTTGCAGAGAGGGCATAACTCCAGATATATTTTGCAACAGATCTTGCATGTGTAGTGCCCTGGTATCTAAGGCACCAGTCTCGGCAACTCAGTCTCATCAGCTATTAGTCTAATTCGGTGTACATGTACTAGTTGTACATATGTTAGACTTAGAACCACCATCGAGTGGATCTAATTCCAATGAAAAAGACTAGCCTCTAACTGGGTTGGATTTCTAGGTGTGACACCTGAGCGATCTTGCAGTCGGTGCGCTGTAGTTATTTAGTGAACATATCATATGTTTCTAGGTGTGAAACCCTAGTGACCTTGCAGTCGGTGCGCTGGTCATTTAGTGAATGTGATCTAGGCAGTACATTACATATACAGTGGAACTTGCTTAATTTAGCCTCGGATAATTCGAAAACTTGGTTAATTCAAACTATTAGGCTTGGTCCCTGTTGAGCACTATATAATGACTTCAATTAAGTGACGTGATCAATTCAAACTTAGGCCTAATTCAAACCAATTATGGTGGTTCCTTGGAGTTTGAATTAAGCAAATTTCACTGTATGTATGTTAAATACATCAATTATTTGTTTATGATGTATTTGCACACGTTTGTTGTACCCTGTACAACATGCAAATTCAGTTAATGAATTTTAGGATTGGGCTTTACTCGTCCTCCCTGCAGCTGCCATAGTTATCACAATCTGTGTGGCATTCTCTACATTTGGTGCAGCAAATGGAACACTGCTAGCTGGATCTAGGTAAGTGTTCATTTACCTGTATTATGAAGTAACCAGCGAGAAATTACCAGGTATCTCTGTGTCACCATGTCTACAAAATAAAGTGTTTATACATTGTACATACTACGTTACAGGCTGGTGTATGCAGCTGCTCGAGGTGGCCATCTTGTTTCCTTACTCTCCATGATTGATATCAACCATAACAGTCCATCCTCTTCAGTTGTGCTCACTGTAAGTCCCTTTACTTAGTCCCTGTAAAGAGTGTATATATGATAGGAGCTAGGCTAGACACTACAATTAATCTACAGGTATATCAAACAATGTACATGGATATTGTTGTGTAGTTTGTGCTTAACTTATGTACATGTGGATAGTACATTTACATGCACTGTTTCATAACTGCAATTCTATGGTGCGTGTAAGTATTCAAATGTGCACGGACATGCACAGTACTGTAAAAAGTGCAGCCAAAAACTACCTGTACCTGTCAGCATCTGGTTGGGTCTTGCTTACTTTGGTTATAAATTGTCAAATGGGACAGACTTGACAAGACAGTATGGAATCATCCAGATGACCAGGTTCACCCAATGCTATACAATACTATACAATGTTGTTGTATACATGTAATATTAAACTTGTATACTTTCTGCATTATTATTGTTGTATCATATCATTGGTAGAGATCAATGTAACTGTATATGCGGAATATTACACATGTCTTTCTGCTGTTGTGCTTACAGTCTATAATAGCCATCATCATGGTTATCCCTGGAGACATCTTCACACTCATTGACTTCTTCAGCTTCTCCGCCTGGATATTCTATGGCCTTACAATGACCTCTCTACTGATACTCAGATGGAAACAGCCTGACCGTCCTAGGCCTTTTAAAGTAAGAATACAGTGTATATACTGCAGTGTGTTACTACATGTACATTGTTATAATAATAGTATGAATAATAATAATAATGGCAGACCCTCATTTCTGCCATTGACATTATTCTACGCTGCTGGTAACGATGTGAAGTTGTCCTCTCTCTCTTTTATTTTACCTGTATGATAAATAGCAGCTAAGCAATGCCCATAATTCCTCTAGAATATTGGAGCGTAAAATATTAACTAATATATATTATATGAATTATTTTGTAGTGCCCCATAGTGATCCCCATCATAGTACTGCTGGCCTCCATATACCTGGTAATTGCACCAATCATAGACCAGCCAGACATTCTATATCTCTACGCAACAGTATTCATGCTCGCTGGGCTTCTATTCTACTTCCCTTTCGTCGCTTTCAAGAAGAACATCAAACCTTTTGGTAAGCGTGACTCACTTATAGTATTACTCTTCTACATGTACTGGTAGTATAACTTTACTTGTGCTGTTAGTATTACTCGTATACTGTTAGTAATTAGGTCGAAAAGGTTGACCGACGCTGAATAGTTTATTCCTATTAATTGTAGACTACGTCACAATATTTACACAGAAACTTCTGCAGATAGCTCCTTCTCAATCTGAACCAGATGAGTGAGAATGCTACAGATTTCACCTTTCCCTTGACCAGTCAACATATTCTAGAATGAGAGTTTTATAATACAAATTATACAACCATATACATGTACTGCCATGTACATTTCTTCCTGTCAAGTTGTGTTTTCTATATATACATTTATGAACAATAATAATAATAATAATAATAATATGAATAATATACATAAATTAAATATTATAATTATATGTACATGCAGTATATGACCAATTACTTTACATGTGCATGCATTCAAACAATTTAGAAATTAAATGCATATATATTCATATATACATGCACGCATGACCTGTTTCTACATGTGAATCAAGCATGTTTATACCTGTGCGGTAACTTTTTTTACTGATTTCCAGTTCAAATTTTTGTACAAATATAGAATTTTTACACCCATTTTAATACAAAAATAATTATATATTGTTTTGAGCAGCTTGTAATTATTTGCAGTATACAATAAAATACAATGCTACCAATGTACACATTGTAATATGTGATAGATATTTTATATTATACATTGATACTCACTGTACTAGGTCATCTGGTATAAACATACTCACAACATATAATTATTGTCTACAATGTATGTACATGCAATTATTGTATATACCAGATAAGTTGACACAGTTAAAATTAGCATTATTTACAAGCTGAAATGGTGTGGTGGTTGTGTCTCAGACAGCCTAAGGTCTGTACACAAGTCACCGACGACTTGTAGGTGCAGATGCAGAGAACGGCTACCTAGCCAAGCAACCTCTATATGCCAAGGTATGTTTCATTTAGTGAGCAATGTTCAACTCATTAGTACACCAGCACAACTCATTAGATAAGTATGCAAAAGAGTGTATTGAGAGACCTTGACAGCATGAAAGCATACAAGAGACTGCAATAAACTGGTTCTTTTTATAGGTAAAGGAGACAAAGAAAACCATCTACTACTTCCGGTGGGTTCCGGTCGTTAACACATAGCTTGTTTAGAAAAGAGGACTACTCAAGATAGAGTCGTCCTTACACAGATAGAGATATAAATGAATGCCATTACTTATAACATAATAAGTATACAATAAAGACGATATTACTGGAAAACAACCATATAATGTATTGAGGCGCGGCAGACGGACTGGGGGTCGTCCATTACAATGGTATCAATGTGTTTACACGTATAAGCAGTATACTCAGCTCATTTATACACCATAAATCAGAGGATACATGTAAATTCCTAAACATTCTATTCCAATTGACTTTGCTATGGTTATTACATCTACCAAACATTAGTGGAGCCATAAATCACTGTTTTAAGCAGTTGTGACTGTAAAGGCTCGAGTACATGAGAGGCTCTGAGTTTCGGCGAGTAACTTCGTTGTTCGTTAGCATGGCTCTATTAGGCAATGCGTGGTACCAGTCCGCAAGTAGCCCTTATATTAATCTCTACCAATAACAAAAGCTTATTTTAAATAGATTGCATTGTATCTAAGATTAACCAATCACCACAATGCTCTGTGAAGCTGTGAACTGAAAAGACCAACATGTTGGTCTTTGCATAGCCAAACAAGCGGCCCGCCGATTTGCTCTAGAACGAGGCTCTGAAGGCCAAAAAAGAACAATCGGAATTAGTCTCTCGTGTAGCAGAGCCTTTAGAGAGTGCTCACATGGTAAAATAATTCCTAACAAAATCCCTAGTGCTAGCTCATCATACATGTATGTACCACCTCAAAACTACACCAGTGGCACTAGCCTACCATGAATAGCTTACCATGTTGACGGCATAGAGTTAGAGAGAAGACAACTCCACAGTTGATAATCAATTGCATAATCATTTATTAGACACATGGGAGAGCAACTCTTCAATAGCCTCTAATTTCTGCTAGTCATACAACTAGTCATGTGCACTAAAAAATTATTGGTTATAATTTGAAGTTATTCTCTCCAAATTATCTCCCTCTTCAGTTTTTCTCCAAAAAAGAAGATAAATTGGGAGAGGACAACTTCTAATTACGATTAATAGCTTATTGGTGCCCATGCATGAAATTAAATGACATGAACAAACATCTATGAATACAATGTACAGGTACATGTAACATGTGCTATATAGGGACTTCAGGGTGAAATGTTTAAAATGTAATACGGTGATATCCAAATTGATGTAAGTATATATTTATATATGCGTACATCTGGTATGTAAACTTCTAAACTTATTATAATAGCTTTTGAATTTTAAATATTATTAGTAGATGCTGTATTTGAGAGGAGTGATGCGATTTATAAATGAATTAGATTGACTCAATGCTATACAAGTAAAGTTTGCAATCTAACCAAATCGAATGTAATCTTTCTGTAGCTGAAAGAATAATCAAGTGTTTGAAGCTCCTCTGAACATTTCTTGAACTATTGCAATGATTGTACATGTACAAGTATGGTGGCTTCCTCAACTGCTTAGCAAACAACATGAGTGTATGTTCCTCTATTCGACATTATTAGCCAATGACTAATGTATAAGGGCATACACGTATGACTCATGAACATGTACAGGTCAAATAGAATATAATGCGAGGTACACCTACATGTACATTGTATTAGGGTTTAGGTTATGTTTGGTTACTATATTTTTATGGTCTCATAAACGTAGTTGTCTTTCCATGCAAGTGGCAAGACTCTCAGATTTTGTCAGACTATGTCTTAAAGCTTCCATTATGTCCATGAGAGACCACTAGGTTTAATAATTCACCAACCAGACTGAAACCACAATATTGCTTAACTTGTTGCCCCACAACAGAATTTAGTTATGAGAAATCTGGCATGCCTCAAAAGTTTGTGAGTCTGCCGATTATACAAAATAACAATAGAACAGTCCAGTGTTCGAGGTGTGGTTATACGGGAGTATACAGTGTGTACCTACCTCAACTTTAGTGGTTATACGGCCAGCAAGTGTGTATCCTCATTTTAACAGCTAGTTTTCCCCACACAGTTGCTGTGGACCTGATAGCATGACACTCATCCATAAGATCTGGAGTTCAATTCTCACCAGAGCATAACTATTTTCACTTGAGTAATCCACTCATTTCTTAGCTACTATAAGATTGAGTGAATAGCTATACAATACTAATCTGTAAGATTGCAACTGTACCATGTACCCACCTCAATTTTTCCACTTCGAACACTGGAACAGTCATTACTCATTAGTGACAAGATGACTATTGGAAAAAACTCAGAAATGGAACGAATTGGCAGGAGTTGTGCTTCCTCGGCACTAACTAACAGATTTGCAGCCTACTATCCTTATTAATCGGCCAATCAAGCGCCACTTCCGACCATGTGGTTTCAGCAGTACATGTTTTTCTCCAGTCAGCAGACAACATGGGTCTGCGCCCATAGGACTTGTGACTGATTTTAAGAGTTCATACTGTAGCGAATTCAAATAAAGACAAGACTAAATAAATAATTTTGATTTAGGTTTTTACTGAAAACATTTACATTGTATTTAATCAAATTTAAAATAGATAGATAGATAACATATTTATATTATTTAATTTTCATTTTGAGTTTGATTTTCAATTTTGATATTCAATTTAAAATCCATTGATTTTTCTAAATTAAAATTCCTAGAAGGAAAGTAAATAGTGGGTCTAACCAAAAATTGAATAAATCTAATATAATAATATTAATTTAAATCCATCTTCACATTTTTAAATGAAATGCAATATGAACATAATCAAGATCAACCCCCATCTTCAGCTTGTGCACTCTCACTGCTACACTATCGACCAGAGAAAGGAAATTTGTTCGATTTACAAACTTTTAAGGATCAGTGATGTAGGATCTTTATGTTAGTAAAAGTGGTAACAGACTAAATAACTAGTCAGTTCAAATCTAATTTTGAATGCTGCCAAAACCGAGATGCAATTTGTATAGTTTGATGTACCTTAAAACAACCAGAACGGCTTTTATATTTCTTTTGGAAGTTAGAAAGTACAGATATTTTGGATCATTATGATTATAATCATCATTATGATTATCTTTATGATTGTGCTGACTTTGAGCCAGTCTTTTTCATTTTCACAGTCTCAAGTTACATCTTGTGTGCAAGACAAAGTTGCTATAACAATTCACATATATTATATATTCTAGGTATTCAGAATTCGAGTGTGCGGCTGTATGCTAATTTTATCCAGCCTCAGGCCGCACACTGGCCGCTCACTCGTAAATAAATCTTTAATAACTTTAACGCTATTGAAGCTAGTGTAATACGCAGTGCTCGGCGGTTTGGATGTGCATTCAGTTTTTTTGCTGATTTTTCCAAATATGATACTGAAGTTGTCATCTACCCCTCGGTTTAATTCAGTTTTTTAAATACAGGAAAAATGCCGAATCAAGCTGAAAATTAACTACTCAATTTTGGGAGTCGTAACGCTCGACTTTTACACTGTAATTACAGCCGTTTTAATTTTCTTTAGTAAATCGCAATTGTTAAATACTAGTTGCTTATAATAATATGCAAGTATAACTATCAGAATCGAGTGAAACTAAATTAAGTCATTGCTGGGTAACAATGATGGCTGCAGCCTAGTCTGTATTACAAGGATGACATTGCATTATAAAGATTGAAAGATGCATGACATGGATTCACATGTTTGCAATCCCAGCCATTACCAGAAATGGCCGCCACTTTCATTTCGCTTGATAATTTGCAATAATTAAATATTAATTATCTATAACAACATGCAAGTATGACTACTAGAATTAAGTTGAAGATACAGTAAAACTATCATTGAGTGACAATGGTGGCTGCAGATAAATCTGTATTCCAAGGATGACTTCGAATTATAATGATTACACTAAAAGCAGGTACTTTTTGCAAGTTTTAACTTTTGCTAATTTAGCGAGAGACACTCGCGAATAGTTTCCATCACTATCAAATTCTGCTTTCAAAATGATTTAAATAACCACTTGTTTAAACAGACCGTACATACAGCTATGTGAATGGGGTTTAAATTTAAGTAAATATACAGCTTAGCTGAGCTTATTTCTAATGCTGAAATATGCTTAAACATTAATTTTTGGACTTACACAAATTTCGCGATACGCCAAATTCACTAAATATTTCTATCGCACAATGCTCCAGGATCAGCAAACTCGCAAAACTTTCTGCTAAAAATTTCTGCTTGTAAGGTAATAGAAGCATAAAAATGGCGGCCATTTTCTTTTCATTTGATAATTAACAATATTATTAAACATTCATTATTTATAATGATATGCAATCATAACTGCTAGAATTGAGTGAAACAACAATAAATAACCATTGGGTGACAATCATGGCTGCAGCCAAGTCTAGATTCCAAGGATCACGTCGAATTTTAAGGATTGAAAGTATAACATGAATCCACGTGTTCACAACACTGGCCATCATCGGATGGCCTGGCCATCATCGAATGGCCAAGCGCAGTTTGAATTTTAAAACTGCATGATCGAATCGTACCGAACCACTGCATTCGATTCCAGCTTTCATTTTAAATTGCCGCTGTTTTGAACCAAAAGAAAACCTGAAAAACTGAATGACACCGGAACACCGTGCAGCGCTAGTAATAATTAAATTGCATTACGATCAGAAGCAGCCCAAGCTAAGGTCAAAGTTATTCTGCCTCCTACCATTGATAACCTTTGGTAAGTTAATCTTATATTTCTCTCTCATATACATGGTATTGGCTATAATTATGATGACTTGATGATTGCATAATATTCTCTATGCGCATGTAGGCAATTTTTATATGATTCTAGATATATCTCGTTTCCAGAGATTTGATACTTGCTACAGAAATAATAACTAAAAGCATGCTACTAATCATAACTCCATTAACAAATTTGCAGAATAATAGCCAAACACTCGCAAATTTCAGCCAATCATAGCCCTCAATGTCTTTCATAGCTAATTAATCAAACACCGGCCTTGTTATTGTAGACACTGCAAAGACCCGTGCCGAATTAGTACCATCCTTGCCGTGGTGTGATGCAGTTTGTATAGTATTATAGTGTTGTTACTAACCATACATGTACTTGTGCATACAGCTAGTTAGTTATTGTAATGTAATGCTATATATAGTAATGGGGACATTGCCAGCATGTTTATTTCAATGTATGATTTATGCATATGCTGAAAAATACTGGAAGGATCACTGGAGTTAAAAAAAGCTTACACTACATTACTGTTATATTTGATGTCGTTCAAAGCTCAGCTATAGGCTCATCTCCACATGAAGCAGATCCCTTATGTCCACTTCTTTATCCCTATTCCTTCACTCCTTGGCCTCTACTTCCTCCATTGCATCTACCCGCGTGGTAAATAAGCAAATATTGACAGCTTGCACGTTATCTAATGTATCGAAAAGAAATCGAGGCGCTGCAACAAACAAATGTAGATATGCAGACAAGATTAGATAATTTTAGTACCCCACTTATGTTCTGGAAGAAAACAAGTGATGCCTATAGAAAGAGATGGAAGTATGTAGTTCTTGAAAGTGACCATTAAACGAAAACGCAAGATGCAAGAGCTTGAAAAAGAAAAAATAATCATCGGTTGGTCAAAACCCGCGAAATAAAGTGCCGGTTTGAAGAATGCTAGACGCCAGGATAACCTTTTAGATCAGATAAAACTTCAGTGTACAGCCGCTGATCGAAGAGTTCAAGAACTGGAGAAGGATCCGAAGCATTAGGAGGATTTAATCAGTAGACTTCTATGTATCAAGAAAAAAAACGTCATCTTGCAACAACAGATGGAAAGTATACTTTTGGTCTTTAGAAAAAGTGTTTACATGTGTGCATGTAAACACGTGCCACTGCACAAAATTTCTGTTGTATTAAAAGGTGTTTCTTGGAATAGGTTTGATTATGAGCTTTCTTCCCTGCCGTGTACACAGACTGTCAATAACATGGTTGATAAGATGGGGTTGCTATCAAAATTGCAAGCTGCAGAAGCAATCATGGCAACCAACAATGTCAACCTGGCTTGAGATGCAACCTCTATCAATTCAGCACTTGTTAGCGAGGTTCATGTGAATACGGCAGCTGGGTCATTTCTTTTGGATGTTGCTACATTACCTGGAGGAACTACAAAGGATTGTTTGAATCATATCACTAGTTCAATAGAATCTGTTGCTGGAGCGTATGCAAAGCATAAGTCTTGTCTTTGAAGTTGTCCTTGGTTAGTTCAAGCAGAAGATTTCTTCGTCTATGTGTAATAGGGCTGCTGTGAATCACTGTATTTCTGCCGAGTTGGAAAAATATGTTGGCCTTGGCCTTCTCGATTTGATTTGCCATAGACATTTGCTTGATAACCTCGCTACTTCTTTTATTGAAGTATGTAAACTGTTAGAAAGTGAAACAAATACAGAGACATTTTTATATGGTGCCAATCCTACTTGCGTAAAAATTAAACTAAGTGTGCATAAGATGCAATCTAAACAGAAAGGTGACCCAATTGGCTTCAGTAATTTCTTACAAATGAAAGGTGTAAAGTCCAAGTTGCTTCCAAGATATATAGGTAATAGGTTCCATGCTTTGTTTGAGTTAGCTGCTAATCTATACTACTTGAGAGATGTACTGACCGAGTATTTTGTGAGTTTCTGCAACCAGAGTCCTTCATATAGAGAGCAAATGAGGTATGATTTAAATTTGGCAACAACGCAGCGTCAATTAGTTGTACACGTGTGTGATCTCTTTGGGAAATGTCTCGCTGATCCTTGGATGAAGTATTTATACAAGCGCTCTGACTTGAAAAATTTACAACGCTGTCCAATTCTTGCGTCCATGGTCCAAAGGTTGAAAGAGCTGATTAGTAGGCCTCGTTTGTTGTGGGACTCCAGTTCCTGTTGCTTCAATCTTCCTTTCGACCAATCAGCTCAGTCTGTTAAAGTTGTGCAGGTTCTATCAAAGTCTAATGTTGACCAGCAATCACTAAAGCTAACTAAGCTTACAGCTGAATCATTTCTTGAAGT
This sequence comes from Bugulina stolonifera, assembly GCA_935421135.1. Lineage (NCBI taxonomy): Eukaryota > Metazoa > Bryozoa > Gymnolaemata > Cheilostomatida > Bugulidae > Bugulina > Bugulina stolonifera. Next base: position 3,901,004 of record OW285190.1, on the reverse strand, counting down.
TGTGGAGCGACAAGTAGCTTTGTATCTGCCTGGTAGGGAGCCTTTCGGCCTTCCTTCAACTCTTGTGGTTGCTGGTGAGAATGCGCCGGTCGATAACATTACAGCAGAAACTATTTTAGGCTTTACTAATAACATTATGAGACGATGCTGTACAGCAATCGATATGCATGCGTCAAGCAAGACTTCCGATTCCTTCAACAAATCAACAGATTGGATAGAGCGCATATCTGTTACTGAGTTGATGAAAGTGATTGGTCAGGCCCGAGAACAAAAGACAATATCTAAAGTCTGTGCAAACACCACCAAGCTGGAAATTGCAGCTCGGTTAAAAGCTGGAGGCCAACAGCGTGCCAACCTGGACAGAAAGGGTCTGACTAGAAAGAGGAATGTGCTACTGAGAGACCCTTTTAGTTTTGCTCAGGGTGTTCGCTCGATTGATGGCTGCATCCCCCATGATCTTGTTGGTGCTGCTTTGGTTATTGGGAATAACCCTTCTTCTCTAGTTGGCTAAGATTTTGTGTGGCTTTGGAATGAATGTGTGGATTTTTTGCATGACTATCGTGTTGAGAAAAAGCAGGATTCAAAGCTTCATTTTAGGGTAGAAGACTGCAGATACAGACTGTCGATTTTGAGCTTAGACTTTGTTGCCGATTTGCTTTGTAGAGATCTCTGGTTTGTGTAACCTTTTGATGTTAGAGGTTTTGTTTCCTATTGTCGGTGTATTGTGTTAGTTGTTCAGAAACATTGCAGTAGTGTGCCTTGGCAGACTATTATTAGGTTTACTTGTGCGATGAGCAGTCAGGCTGATATTTACTATAGTAGTATTATGATTGATTATAGTATGAGCCTAAGCGGTGAAGTTTGAATTACACATAATAAACTCATATTGGTTGAAGCCATTTCTATATTACTCGGCAGGTATTAATGATAATAGTTTGGACTAACCAAGTATTTGGATTAGCCGATGTCGAATTAAACAGGTTTCACTGTATATTTGTGTTTAGCTATCTATCCATCTGATTAGAAAAGTTGGTATAAATAACTGCATGTAATATAGACAGTAAGATTTTACACCGAATACACGCAATACACAAGCTTTATACTAATAAAAATCATATCTGTTCAAAATAGTATTAGTTTGTTTCCGGTGCAGACAGCTCTTATCATTTGGTAAATCTATATAAAATTAAACTTGTTGACCTCACTATTATTCATGAATATTAGTGATCAAATTAGAGATTATATTTCTATCTGTCTATCAATAATAAAATAATGGTCTCATGGCGGCTCCGATGAGCAAGCAGTGTTCACTAATGCACTATAAGCGGGTCTGCTATATGTGCGAACACTGCTGATCGCTTCCTCTCACTTATCTTAGTATTCTCCGGTCCTACTCCCTCTCTTCTGTTCTGCTACATGTTGTGCCTAGTATTTTAATTCAACTACATGTATATAATTATTATACTATTGATGTCCAATGTTTGATCATTATTGTATTTACCCTGTAATATTGCAATTGAGTATACATTGTATTCTAATGCAATTTTTGGAAGTGTAACCAACTTTGAAAATAAATATCAGAAATTTTACTATCAAAATTTTCCATGAAGATTCTGATCATTCACTAATTTGTTATGCAATATGGAGAGGCAGACAATTTTATGCTGCCGGGTCAGAGGCTGGGTCTACTGTTCGACATAACTGTAGACCTGGGGCTGGTACATTATTAATAAAAACAAAATTATTTACATAAGAAGAGTGACTTCATTGAATTTCTAATATTGATCTTTAAATACCAGCTGGGTAATTTTTATGTCACAAAATGTCGAAATGGATGTTTTATACCCGAATACTGCATTTTGAATCTTTCTAATTTTAGGATGAAAGTCACCATCATAGGGTATTCGTACATAACTTACTAGGCTTGAGAAGAAAATAAAGGTGGTTAAATAAAGGTGGGAAAATAAAGCAATTAGTTGATATAATACACGTAAATCTCCTCGCATCTTGTAACAGAAACCTAGAGTGGTACACATTCATCCTGTTTTCTAGTAATGTGAAAACAATTGGATTATTGCAGAAAAATCTTTTGAGTGGAGGCTGACCAATCCGCCAACAATGCCAGGGGCTAAAATTAATGACTCACCTGTGAGTTAATACATTATAATAGAATACAATAGTTCTTTTATTGTTTCTGAACTACTATGTACTAGTAGCAATGTCAAGCAGTCAATAATTGCATTATTTCAAATACAGTGCAGAGTTACTCTGGTATAGTGGCACTCTTACTCCTACTTCGCTTATTTAATTTCAGATTCCAAATTTCTACGCTGACATTCTAGTCGTGCACTGTGGTGGCAAGGATTTTCCACGTCATCCCCTCTCCTAACACCAGAGCAGCTAGCAGAAGCTTATATTGTTCTGCTTACTTTACTGCTTTATAAGGCTATTGTACACTCATAAGCCTCTACAGTAATGTCATTTGTATATATAGTTATTTCTTAGAGAACGGCTCTTATCTTGGGTCGTCCCTTTCTTTAACGGGCTATGTATAGTCGTCCGGGGCCTGCCGGAAGTAGTTAGACGACCTCCTTTGTTCACTTTGCCTATTAAAGAAATCAGAACATTGTTAATGAGTGCAGTCTCTTATGTACTGTCATGCTGTTAAGTTCAGCCAATACATTCATACTTATACTTACATTTACTGAGTTATGCTGGTGCACTCTTTGTCAGGATACAACTACAAGCTTGATGAGGCCGTTGAGGCACAGGGACTACTTAGGCTAGGTAGCCGATTACTACATTGCTAAATAAGTCGTCGGTGGGTGGCTTATGTACAGACCTTGGGCCGTCTGGGACACAACCACAACACGTTTACTTTTCAACAGATACTTTTCCCACCTCTGGCCTTACATGTAGCAAACCAGTGGTCTTAAAACAGCCATGACTCCTGAACCAGTAGTCTGAGCAACTGTTGTGAGGTATCAAACTGCTCCTCAATAACCAGTTGTGTACTTGGTTCAATTTATTTTTACCAATTGGCTATTTGTAAAATTCCTTTTGCATACCCAAATGTTAATTTCAACTCCCATATGTTAGTTGTTTTTGGTTTGAAAACAGCCTCTAAAAAAGCTGATTACTTTTGTATTATAATTCAAACTACATGCACACTGTATATAATAGGAATATTGAAGTTGGAATGTGCAGTGCAGAAATTCAATATATAATATAATGCATTGTACAAAAGACAAATGTGGTTCAAGCTACAAAACTCATCGTATTTATTGTAGGAAAGCAGAAAGCCTTTGTGTGGTTAATCCCAGCTCTAAACAGATCTTACTCAGCTGACTGATATTTTAAATTATTTCATTCTAGATGTCGTTCAACGTCATGAACTCATCGAATGATATGGAAGTATCCGGTTGTGACAAGCATCTTGATAATAGTTGTGACAATAATATTGATAAGCCAGATACAAACACTGCAATGGAGCTATCACATTTGGATGTCACGACCGGGGTCCAAACAGCAACTGTGGCTAATCACTGTCGCTTGTCAATGCAATCAGGATCTCCATCTGTTTTGCCAGCTTCAGTTCGGCAAGATAATCGCGTTTTGTTGGCCGATTCAACAGTTACAGTCACTCAGCCTCAAACTGTATATCCTTCTACGTCTATGCAAGCATTGCCATTTACTAAATACCAGGAAAACACTACTGTTCGAGGCTCAAAATTGACGAATTCTGAAGTCTCAAGTTTTGAGTACAGTTTAACCACGCCCTATGGTATGTTCCTATAATAATTATAATGATTAATGTACAGTGAATATACACATTCTATTACGAGTTTTGAAAGCTACTTTGGTTGCAGATTATTCCTTCATGTTAGGCTGTCTGACAATCACAATGTTTGATGGCAATTTGTGAAGTTTACTTTAGTAGCATTGACCAGCCATGCACACTAGACAGCAAAGGGGACCATTTCAGAAAAGTTTTGAAAGGGTGTGAATGCCAATTGCGAGCTAGCTGTTTTAAATGGTGTCTTACCTGGGATTATGTTACACTGTATGAGGCAGACTTGATGAACTGGTGTGCAAGTGCTAATGCCGTATAATTCATCTACCTATAGGAGCAAGTGGAGGGAGAACCAGCAGTCCGCCTACTACTACCATGTGGGGTCTGAGTGAGGGGAAGGGACGAGACAACACAGATCCTAATAATGTCAATCGTGATGCTCATCCTGCTGACCTGGTCAACGCTAGTACCAGGGCAGTAGGAATAAGCTGGAGTTCTAGCAATGTTAGTTCCATGTATAAGCAACAGGAGGGAGCACCAACCTGTTCTTTCTCTGGCAACATGACAGAGAATGTTCGCGTAGACAGTTCATTCCACGTTGCAGAAATTGTGGGAAAACAAGGTGTGTAGGCCAGCGGTGTTGTATCATAATTTCAACTTGTTTACACAGTCATGGTATGCTAATGTTCACTGTTTGGTAGCATGGAGTTGTTTGGTTGTTGCACGTCCATTTCTTTATGTAGTTTTGTATTATCATATGCATGTGTACACTACGACCCTCCAATCAGACGTGTATACATTTCAACATCCATATTGTAGGAGTGAAGATTAAGAAGATTAGAGCCAATACAAACACTTGGATAAAGACTCCTGCTCGTGGCCAGGACCCTGTATTCATAATCTCAGGTTGGTTGATGATCCCTCATGTACATGAAACAATATTATGTACAACATACAAAGAGCTGTGATTGCATCAGCAAGGGAATCCGTTTGCCATCTGTAAAAAACAGACAATCTGGAGGGCTGTTGGCTGCCCTATCTTTTCATAAACTTTTTTGGCAATGATGATCGGTGTGAATGATATTCCACAGTTGGGAGTGAAAGCTACTTTTGCACAGCTGAAGATTTAGCTCTGCAGCAAGGTCACAATTATTAATGTCTTCGCAACTTAAATTTCAGGCACAGGTCAACTTGCTAAAATATTTCCTGCACACATCCGCCACCAAGTCGTGAACACACTGGCCTGGGCCGAAAGCAAAGTCCTCATTTACGTGCCAAAAACTTTAGTGTACCAGTGAGCTAGAAAATTCCCAGGCCAGCCGTTTGAGTCTAGGCTGGACGAACATCTTTAGAATTTTATTTGCAACCCAGGTCGGTCCAAGAGGTCGTGAAGACGCTATATAATATGACTATATTTATTTATTTTTGTTGTTTGCTTCTTTAGTTAATAAATATTCAGGTTATTTATTGGGATTGTATTGTAGAAAGTAGAGTGGCTGTTGATTGGTCAGTTTTATATTGTGAAGCCATACCTCATATTATAACAGAAGACGAAACGGTCTGCGGTTAACGGTCTGCCATCCTCCAATCAGATTTGGGGTCGAAAATTGGGACGAATCATATGTCACAATGCTGTCGGTCAGGATATCGACTCTGAGTGGTGCTAAGACCTTGGGACCGGGTCTCCCTGCATCGCTGCCAGGGCGGGTCCCTAGCCTTAGGCCCTCGGACCCAGCCTAGGTTGGGGTGGGTGTTCGACCCACCCCGCCCACCGAATAATTGTTTGAACTCGGGCTATGCCGGCAGTGAAGATCTCCTGGACCCGTGCTTTATATACATGTTACAATGCTGCCCTTCAGAATCTCGGCTCCGGGTGATGCTAGGACCTTGGGACCGGGTCCACCGACATCGCTGCTGGGGCGGGTCCGTTGCTTTAGGCCCTCAACCATCACCCAGGGCGGGGTGGGTACCCACCCCACCCAACACATTGGTGTTGGAACTCGGGCTATCTACTTGGAGTTGTCTTCTTAATGCAAGGAAGCAAAGCTCCTCATGGAGTCATTGTAACATGCCTGTGTCACCAGAGATCATGCACATGCATGACCATAGTACATGAACACAAGCCATCATTACACGCAAGCGAAGCGAGCAACTGATGCAGTGAGACTTGCGTCGCAGACCAAGCATGAAGTGCTTGTATACTAAATTAAAATCTCTCAACAATTAGAGGACTGATGGTCTAGTGGTATAAGTCCTTGATCCCGATAACGGCTAAATCAATCTGTTGGTTCTTTTTTTGTTTTTCCCACATTGATGACCTCACATTCTAGTCTGATGTCAATCATAGTTAACCATGATTATAATATGGAGCAAACAATAAGTAATACATTTAATACACACTGCACTACACTACATGTAAATACTATTCGCTGCACAACTAATCACTGTACTGTACTACTACCATGCATAACACTATAATAGCAGGTATATAAACACAGTGAGTAACGGGTAAATATAGCAGGTATATAAATGTATAGCAGGTATATATTGTACCAGGTACATATCGTAAACACAGCAGGTACAATGTATAATATATATATACCAGGAACATATTATATTATAGTAGGTGCATTATGTACTGTACATATACCAGATTTCAAACGAACTGTTTGAGTTGGAAGCATTGGATGTGAGAGTAGTACCGCCGGAAGTAAATGGGAGCCATCTTGGGTCTGTAGCAACGAATTAAAACAATGTTGTGATTTGTCAGTACATGTTCAATATGACTCCCACTTACTTCTGGTGACCCTACTCTTGCAATCAATGGCTCTGGTTTCGGTTGGCTCCTATTTTGTGCACACTGAGCCATCCACTATTAAATATGATCAATACAGGTTGTATGGCGTATATAGTGTCGGCCTGAGTAGCCCACATGTAGATTTAGTGTCAACTGTCATATGATTGTATCTGCGGCAGGTCAGTGCAGGTGGTTAAAACCACAGTAAGTGGCACCTGGTACATGCTACAGTTAGTTTACTTGTTGTTTACAGGGAGGAAGGAAGGTGTGGAACAGGCAAAGCAGGAAATTTTGGCATCTGCCGCTAAGGTGGCAAGGTTGAGGGAGTTGAGAGGTAAACAGGGAGGAGATATTGGACCATCTGCTGGTAGAGAGCACTTGTCTCACCTGCCATCTCAGGAAACTGAGTATGGTGCTGTTCAGATTAAGGTCATTGTACCTGCCTATGCTGTTGGACTACTTATGGGTGCCAATGGAAGTAAGGTGAGAGAGATTGCACTCTCCACCAACACGCATATTAAATCACTAGCTGGTTTCCAGGAGCACGTGCTGGAGATCCGGGGTAGGGCTGAAGACGTAGCAGCTGCTAGGGAGGAGATTATAACAGTGATGGAGGAGAAACAAGACAAAGAGTATCTTAGACGGCTGATGACACAACTCCCTATCCATGAGTCAAAGGGTCACTCCCTCCACTCTCCTACACCTTCCACATCTCTACCAACCCACACTCACAGTTTCACTAGGATTCGCCCGTTCAACCAGTTGGCCGCCAGTCCTTCCTCAGCAGTACAACCAGCTGGTACACAACACATGTATGCAGACCTGCTCACACACTCTGCAGCACCTGCTACCCCCATTACCCATCTCCATTCACCACTTGCTCCTTTACACGTCTCCAAGCGACCGATGACTACTGGTTCTTCAGCTACTCCTTCTAGTCTACAGGCAACAGGCGCCCCTCTGCTCTCCCCTCTTCCACCCACTTATCAGTCCCCTAACATGACAACTGTAACTACTGTGCCCCCGCTGTACCCCCACTATCATCATCAGCACATGTCTACACCCCTCAACCAAGTTATTTATCCCACAGCGGATATGCAGACATCTACAAACACTCCACCAACTAATGAGTACAGGAATTTCTAGGTCCATTCTCATGAACTGTCGTTACCACGCATTTTGGTTATTCTTGCACATTACACTTTGTATTACACCATCTCTTCAATATATACACAATGTATCAAAATATGTATTTTAGACGAACTCTTCTTCTATTAATGTACTTTCACTGTTATATTTTTATTTGCATGAGCCCAAATCAAAAGAATTTGTGATGAACCGGGCCACATTTTATTATACTATTATGGTTCGTATTATACAACTAGCCTCACAAGATGTGAGGCTAATCCAGTTTCATTTTTTGTGTTTATATTTGGATAAGTACTATATTAATCCTATATTACAACAGTGTGTTAGGTACATGTACTACTATTAAATCAAACTTGATGTTTTGGTTTCCTATAAATATGTATGTATCCAATATTTTTATACAATAGGCTCATTCTCTCAGTTTTATAACAAATTTTTATACATTTTATTTTTGAGCTTCTGTCCGCTGGATGCAGGCTTGCAATATTTTACGTCTCAGTTTACTCATATTCTAATATTTCTAAATACAATTGGATTGTTTGATGAAAAACTTTTATTGCTGTGGCATAATATACTCAAACAGTACATCTGGTAGGTCTACGGTCATACATGGTGAAGAACATTGTACCATGAGTCTTGGTATTGAATACTAAAATAATAAAAATGAGGCAGTTGTGTCCACTCCAGTCACTGGTGAACACAATTTATATTAACAGTCCTGCAGTGCATATTAAATTAAAAATCTTGCTATGGATATTTGTACAAATCAGTGCAAGTTGCCTTCTTTTGAATAAGAGAATCAGTTTTGTATAAAAATCGAATGTGCTATGAACAGCTGTAAGTACAAGCTAATTGCCAGAAGTTGAGCGGCACTTTGAAATATTCATACACTATACAATACATGATAATATTCATGTACATGTATATCAAGAACATGTGGTTAGGCCCATAGAGGTAACACCCCAGAGATAACTCTATGGGTTATGCGCTACTAGAACTGGCCATCTATTAGGTTTGGTGCGGAGTTGTCCTTCCTTTTTCTATTTACTTCAGCTAAACTGTGTAATTTTATAACCTATATAAGACTGTACCAAAGACAAAGGCTGATTGTTCATTTAAGGGCGATGGAGCGATCTAGAACAAATCGGCACGATCTAGAACAAATCGGCACGCCATTTTGTTGTCCGAAAATTACAAATTGGCAGGGCCCTCGCAAAGACACCTTATAACTGATTGTTGATTACCATTATGCAACCATACAAATAAATGGGTAATATACTTAAAGCAAATATACATGTAAATACATATATATAGTGTATATTATTCATGTGAAATACTTATAAATTACAACATTATTACATAACCATAGAACACTCTAGAAAAATAATTATACAAACCGCACAAATGTTTTATATCAACACGGTACAAGAGATGACTAGCAAAACTTGTTCAAGTAATAAGATAGATGTAAAACTGAATAATTCATTAAAAATCCCTTTGAAAATCAATTACAAAAGTAATTAGTGTGTAAGTTGGAAGATACAGCAGAAGACACAAACCTCATTGGCTTCATGTGCCGATCGATATAAAATGTAGATTATCATGATCAGAGATTTAGGTAAGCAGCTAAATAGTCGAACTGCTACAGCTAAGTAAAAACCAAGTAGGATACTTAATAGACTAGAAAGCATGCGACTCTACTACCAGCAATAGCAAAATAATTTGGATAAAAACCTGTAAATTCGGTGAACAGTAAGCACGAGTGCGATTCAAATGAGTGGTTGAGTGAGTCGGAGTGAGTTACCGTCAGGGTCGGTCATCTGCACCCATCTAGGTAGAGGGGATGATGCGTCGGCCATTGCTGCAGCCTCATCCAGGTGAGAGAGAGACTTCATGTTGAAACAGACCGACGTAAAGGAAGAGCTTGGAAGTAACTTAGCCTCAGGGTCATATCTGAGCAATAACTCACAGTATTGATTACCGAGGGGATACGTGAGCATCTCCACCTACAATACAGCCCACAATATATCAGATAACAAAGCATATTTCCGCAAAATAGTTTGAGATCTCAAAACTTTAAAACAAGTCAAACAACTAGTCTACTATCACCTCAGCCTCAACAAAATAATTCCTTGTGTGACTCTAGAATAAGCCAGTGCCTGATACATGGCTGTATCCTACCAGTAAAATAAGGAAATTATTCAAGTAAAATTACAAGAGAAGACAACTCATGACAGATCAAATGCCTGTCTGCCTTACACAGAATACGAATTGAATTCACCCATGCAGCAAATCAGAGAAAAACAAATTTGTCGAATGATTTAAATCTTGATTAAAATTTAAATCAGTGATTTGGCCTCAACTCATGAAATCAAAAGTTTGTGGCTGTCAAAACCGAAGAAGACAAGGGTGAAGGTCAACCTACCTGGTTACTGCCAGAGTCTGTGGAGCCTGAGGAAGTAAAAACCCGGTCGTAGAATGCTTTACTTTCCTGCATCGACTTTTCACTGCTGATGTTTAAGATGAATTGTATCCCACAGCTCATATCTGTAACATATGATTACATCTGTAAGAGCTACAGACATGTACAATGTACACATGGACACGGCATCAGGCTTACCAAGTCTCTCTGGTCTGCAGGAAACTCCCTGATTTCCAACTCAAGTTTTGGTACTCCTCCACCCAAAATGGACACCCCCACCCAAATACTGAATCTCTCTGATTTTCATCAGTGGAACATGGAATCATTTCCTAAGATACATTACTAAAATGGAGCACTTTGGAAGCTTTTGAACTTTATTGTGTCTGTTTATAGCAGGCAGCAAATACTACATGTACATTATGTGTAGTCTCATTGTAATTAAAATACTGTAGACATCCACTGTTACTTCTACAGGTTGATACAATGATCAGGCCATTGCTGGATAACTGTATAGTAGAAAACACCGACTTAGTGCAGCTCACTACAGTACCTAAAGTCATAAACACATTATAACTGCAACTAACCTGATCCTAGTCGTACAGCAAAGCCCACAGTTGGACATAGCTTGTGGATATATAGCTGAGCGTTCTCCAGTTTATGACTTGCCCTGTCTACCTTCACCCAATGCTCAGAACTAAGGCTATTCTGCATGCTATGATAGCGGGAATGAGTGTTGGGCAACCTTGTAGTCATACTTAATAATATGATGAACCTGGGCAATTCTCCAGTATGCTCCATGGCTGGTGGTGTGATGGTGGAATTATCGGATACATGCAGGAACCTAAAAGAACCCAATATTTCATATTAATTATAACGTAGTAACCTGGCCTAAATGGACATATTAATGAAGCACATAGGCTACCTCAATATGTTCAATAGGTCTGATCCTTCAGTGAACTATCCATCTTATGTGGAGGTAACAACAGGAAAAACATAATTTTAGCCAGCCAGCCTGTTTCTAGAAGAGTCCAAACACCACCCCTCAGTATAATTTACTGTAGTAATAATAACCTACAGGAAGTAACCAGTCATATACACTCACAGGTTCCCAGAGAATGGAATCAGGAGTGACTGATTGATATGTTGTGTGAGTTTCTCTCTGGAGGTCGACGGCACCTCCATGTGGAGGAAACAAGGGTAAACATCCTTGGTGCTAACAGCAGCTGAAATAGAACCAATAGCCAATCAATTAACAGATAGAATAAGGAACCAGTAGCGTCTCAGTTAACAAATAGAATAGGTCTTAATCAATCTCCAGTGGAGGCAATTTGATTAATTTTGAAGGAGAAAACAGTTATACAAAGTCTTCTGCATGTCTTGTTAGCAACATTGTGTAGTATGCATATTAATGTATGTTCACATTTACTAGAGATTTATTTCTATATTTATTCATCAAGTTATGATTCATAATACGGCCATTTAAAATCCTCTGAGAGTATTTAGATGAATGGACATATACGAGATACATGTACATGTATATACAAAATTGTAATACTTACAATGAACAGTGCGGCACATAGAAGGTAGACCTGAGCAGAATACTCTAATATCATCATCAGAGCTGAATCTTAGTACTACCAGGCTATCCTTCCACCTAAAAACAAGTCAGACAAATCGTAGGGAAGCCGACTAAAGAAATGGTCAAAGTTTTGTAATCAAAGATGATTGTCTTCATGGTAAACTAACTTTGAAACAGTTTCACTACAGGGTGAGTCCCTGGCTCTACTAACAATAGTAACAACAGATCAATCAGTCTTTAGACTTTGACCCTTTTTTTACTACAGACTAACTAACACTACTGAATTTAGCCTACATACTTTGATATTTCACACTTGTACGACTTTAGCTTAAGTTCCTTATCCAGCAGCTCTCTGTTAGAGGAGTCCGAGAGGTTTAGAGGTGACACGTCACATAACAGTAGTCTAGTATCTCCCACCTTCTGCGGAGTGCCTTGTGACCTCTGACCCCAAGTAGGCGTGACCTACAAACACATGAAATATGGTTAAGTTTAACGAATAAACTTTCCACATACAGAGTGATAATCTTCATGGATAATATGATGCAATGATATGATGTAGCCGTATCAGCCAAGCTTTCAAGTCTAGACTGAATTGATCCACTAACTAGTGAAATGTAGTAAACCATACCAAAAGAAAGGGGTTCCTCTCCACTAGCTGAATGGAGGGTTTGAGTACTGCATCAGGCTCATCAAGGGAAGTAGCAGTAGCACCGGCAGCAGTTAGTACATTCTCCTCTTTTACTGCAACACCACCCGGGTTCTTACTCACTAGGTGATAGACCAAGTTCACGAGAGATAAGTTACGTTCCAAGCTGTAGTCGACTTGATCATCGTCAAATAGTTGTGAGCGAGGCTGGTCAGCCATTACACAAATAGCACTTTTCAAATGATGTGGTTTACCTGAAGACGTAAAGAGAAGAAGAGATACACACTTGATAATACGATTGCATTGATGAGAGATACATAGCAGTGGAACAAAACATAGATGACTAATGAAATGACCAAAATAGCAACACAACAGAAATGAGCGATTTACTTTAGATAGATATCCTCTTGAATACTAAAACAAGAGGAGTGCCTCTTTCGACAGGCACGTGATTGTACCAAAAGTGTTAGAAATTCGCTAACTTTGTTTGAATAGTAGGTTCTCCCAGGGTAACTGCAACGCCCTGATAGGCCACAACAGTAACCTGTTGTGGCCTATTTGGGAAACATACATGCGGAGCTACACCAAATTACCTTCTTCTCTAGCAGCAGACAAAGTAGTCATAGTCAAATTGCTGTGATCTCATAATATAGGTTTTATAAAGTGCTGAGCAAATGCTCATCCTTCAAGTATTCGGTTATTGTTGTGCGGGTTAAGTTGTGTAGTTCATCAAAAGGTTGGGCTGACGGTTTCTGTGTGATTGAGGACCTATTTCAAATCAGGGCTCATTGATGGTCTGGTTTACCTGACTAATAGAACCAAATGTGTGGTTCTAAACCAGTTCCATCGAGTCAATGTCGTTATTGGGCAAGAGACCTCATACAGTATCTGCATCCTGTACTAAGGCCTATAGGGTGAAGGGTGACAGAGAGTGATGCCAACAAGCAAGCATAGTTATGGAACATTCTAAGGTGGAACCTACGTGTAGTAGGCCAGACGCTATGTTTCATTCATCAGCTATACTGATTTAATTTCAAGTTAGGGTTAATTGCAAAACTAATTGGTAATACTCCTTTGATCCAAGTTAGTATCAGGGTTTAAAGTTCCACTACCGTTGAATTGCATATTCAGACAACAGCAATATATTTTGGTGTATTAATTAGTCGAAATTAAAAGTGATATTAGTAGTCTCGTTAACCACTCGACCGGAATTACTTTTCGTATACATGTCTGTATAAGTAGGGAACTTTCACATAATTGCCCAGTAGCTTGAGGGCTGCCAATAAAGAGACATCATCTTTTAATAAGTAGTCTTGTGCTACTTAGGCTAATAATATCTACAAAAGCACTTACATGTATCTAAACTGGGTTAAGTGCAGCCTTAGGAATTCTCCAGGACTGAAACTAGAACCCAATGCTCCACAATAGCAGACATTGTCCCTGCTACCCTGTGCTAAGGCATCAGTCCCTTCGGACGCATGCCTCTCGGTGCCTAGTATTGGCAGGTTGGTTCGAATTCAATTTCTACTAACTCCCCTTCTGTTGCCGGAGGTACTCTCCCACACCTGCAGGCCGAGTACCGATGTCGTCCTCTCCCCAGCGCGTCAAACTGGGATCATATGGGCACTTAGCTAACGTTTGTCTGGTCGGCTTTGCTCTCTACTTTTCAGCTCTGTGGTCGCATATTGGACGGCCTTTACTGCCCAACCAGACACAACAATATGTTATGTTGTTGAACATCTCCAAGAGCAAGATGGTAAGGTTCAACTTGGTTGATGATACCCGCAAATACATGATAAACGGATAAGTAATTATTTATGTTCATTCAGTAGAATACCAGGGTGTCACACTGCAGTCAGACTGCAGGTTTGCCAAACACATCATAATTTTGGATGCTTAAATACAATTAGGTATGATAAAGTTAGCCCTCTATTAGGCCCCTTAACAGGTATGGTTGATCGCCTCCAAAGCTTTGTGTTTACCACAGCTTGAGTACGCCAACGCTGCATAGAATTCAATAAGCAAAAAGGGTATTGTTGATACAGAGAAGGTTCAAGTGGGTGCTGTATGATTCACAATGAACATTAAGGGCAGAAATGGGGATGGGGGGGGGGGGAGAGAGAGCCATGGAGCAACCACTCAAACTGAGGAGCAAAAACCAAAATGTTGGCAATCATTATCATGTAATGTAGCACACAGTTGGGTTTCACCAGATAACCCTTTTCAGAAGCCATGCTGGCGATTGTTGAGTTTTTCGTCAATGACTGTGAGTAGATTGGATAATACTATGTGCTCCAGCATCTTGTATGAGATACTCCTGAGAGAAACCGGGTTATAGTTGTTCGAGAGTGTTTTTGAACTTGCCTTATGGATGGGGGTGGAGGTATATTAGGGATATGTTGAGGCAATAGTTGATTGTCTCTGTTGAACTGTGAGTGGAAGTAATTATTTAATAGTGTTGCACACTAAACCGGGTTTTCACTAACTCTGTTGCCCTGGACTTGGAGTGTGACCCTCTTTGGTGCGTTGTTTCCTTTGAGTTGTTTGCAAAAAGGTACTGAAAAGTGGCAGCTACTGAATTTAGAGCAGTTTTAGTTTATGTAGGAGTAGTAGTAATGTTTAGCCACCTGTTACAGAACAGTGTGAGTGTGACTGTCACCGTGACTGTCACTGTATGATCTGATGCATAAACATTTAAGCCTAGGCTAAATTTCAACTGAACTTCAACTTGACTCTGGCTGTCACTGTGACTCTGAATTAGAGTCGAGTGGGAACACGAGGGTGTAACTAAAACACCGTCTACGCCGTCTACACCGTCTCCAGAAAAACGCCGTCTGCTTCCGGTTTAAAGAAATAATATGTTGGTGGCGAGAAATCTTTGGAGTTGTCTTTTCTTCGACTTAAACTTTAAAAGAAGACAACTTCAACTTGCTTTCTTCAACAATAAATTGTGATGGCGATTAAAATGCCAGTTTATCTGCTGTTTTACTGCTAGTATATTGCAATGTTTTATAATTGTATAATTATGTATAATGCTGCATTATATTGTACATTATACATTACAAGGCTTTACACAGGCTATAACTCTTTTTGAACCAATTAATGATCACAATCATGTGAAGTTTTCTTCTCTTCCTGCTAGAAACAAGTTGGAGAAGTAGATTATTAATAGCCTGACTGATAAGATTATCTATAATATTAATTTAGTGTTAATTATGATTACAGATTGCAGGATTTGTTGTACAAAGCAAGTCTGTTTCAAGAAAGTGTGAAGCCTAACAGGGTTGCATGAGATTGATGACAACTTATAAAATAAATTGGTACTCAAATTAGAAATCTACAGGTAGGTAAGGCGAAACCTTGAGTTGTACTTTGTGCTGCCTACAGCTGTGGTCATAGTATTTTGTACATACCTAGAGACATGTGCACAGGCATTTGTTGCAGAACAACATAATATTGCTACAATATGTACTTTTGCCGCATTACCACTATACCTTAAATATACAGTATAATTATTCCTTCCGAAAGTACAAAGGAGGCAAAGCTTCGCTTAATTTGGACAGACCTGTGCTGAGTAGGTGCAACTCCTACGGAGCCCAAACTCAATGTTAGCATCAGCACCGAATGTCCCCATTTACCTATATCCAGCAGTTTGTTACCAGTTACCAGCTACTATCCAGTTTGTTACCCAAGGTTAGAGCTGAACCAAATATAGTTGATTCAAACATTAAATTTGCAACAAAGATACATCGACATAAATGTACATTACAGATATAAACATGCCACCATAATAATTTTTGACTACTACTTTACAATCGACAATTCCTGTTTACTATGGCGACATTAGTGTTAGTGACTACCAGGAGGTCTGATACAACCCCGTGGGAATTGCACCCACCTAACACATTACTCAAGGGTTTTCTCAGCTGTAACAAATGGCAGAACATTTGGCAAACCAAACAGTTTCTTGGACTCCAGAGGAACACCTCAATTCCCATCTATCCCACTGATCTGAACCCTGGACAAGGTATAACGTAGATAGGACCCTACTGACTCTGCTAATTAGATAACCTACACCTATAACAATGCATACCATGCAAAGAAATCTTAATATCTACATGTATATGTACAACAAGACATCACACGTTGTGAAACATTGGTTTATGAGAAATACTGCAATGATTGCATAAAGTATTATTGTTATTATAACTAAATTAGTACTAACCTGTTTATTCAACCCAGAAGTTATACTCTCCTGCTATTTGTGCACAAGAGTGGACAATTTAACATTTTGTTGCAATTTGTTTGCAAGATTGTGTGCTATAAAATAATGGCAGTGTACATGCAGCATGGCTGTGTGAAATGTAATACAATTATAATTGACTGCTACAAAGAAAAAGTAAATTATTCAATTTTGGTATAATTCTCCCTAGACTACTTTATGCAATAGAGTTTCCTTCCCATCTAGTTACCAAGAAAAAAAGCAAACTTGACGGTATAATCACAAATCAGAGAAAGCTATGACATGCAAAAAGCTAGGTAAAATGTACAAGACCTCTTCAATAATAGTTGTCAGCACTAATTGGTATGATAAACTGGCATTACCGGCAAACTGGCATTACTGGCAAACAGACTCAGCTTGCTTTACACAGCAATTTCTACAATTTAAAATGATAATTAAACACTAACTAAATATTATAGAGATAATCTTATCAGTCAGGCTATTAATAATCTACTTCCTAGTGTGAAGTTGCCTTCTCCAACTTGTTTCTAGCAAGAACAGAAGAAAACTTCACATGATTGTGATCATTAATTGATTCAAAGATAGCTATAACCTGTGTAAAGCCAAGCAAAAGTAATCATTACAGCATTGCACATACATGTATAACATTATGAAGCAGCAAAACAGCAGCCAAACTGACATTGTTATTGCCAAAGCATCACAAGAATTTATAGCAAGACTTTCATTGCGAATTATTAGAGAAGCGGGTAGAAGTTGTCTTCTTTTACAATTTGAGTCAAAAGAAAAGACAACTCCAAAGATCTTTCGCCACAAAAGTATTATTTCTTTAAACCGGAAGTAGACGGCGTTTTTCTGGAGACGGTGTAGACGGCGTAGACGGTGTTTTAGTTACACCCGAACACGATCATAATCTTAATGAAAAATGAGTATTTTCTTCTTAGAATAACACAGTTTTAAGGTAGTGGCAGTCAGAATTGAGTGTGGCTCTTAGTGTATGTATACAAAAACACATGTAGGCCTATCTCTAGTTTAGTTTCCTCATCTACACGCATTTTGTTTGACCTGATATTTTTGGTGGAAAATCCAAGGAACTTGCTGCTACCAGTTGTATTGGGGGAAGGAGTAGGTTTCTAATGAGATTTCACCAGCTGATTGATTCTTTTGATAGGGCAAGTATACACATAGAGAACGCAACTCTAAGTGTATAATACAATACCAAAATTCCTATCGTTATTGATAGAATCATTCCGTCAAGAAAAGGATGGAAAAGAGACAGACCGCCTTTTGTCCCTCGGCAATAGACATTGCCGGAGGCATTCTCTGTTCTCTCCCTACTACACTATTTCCGTATCCGATATTCTGAATTTCAATATTTAAATTGTCAGCAAAGATATTTGCTAACCATATCAATGATGGTCTTAATGGAAAAATCGTAACTGCAACACCATGGCGAATTCAGACTGGTCGACTGTAATCCGACCGCTTTTATCAGTGCCAGTGTTACAATGCACTGGACAAGAAATTAAACATATTCTCCAATTTCTTCAGCACAGGTACGGTTGTTATCGCCATTATTTATGTCATCAATTCAAATAATCTAATGATAATGAAACACAACGATGATCCTAATTAATGAATTTTAAAAAAATTTTTATTATTAATTGGTTATAATTATTAGTAGCTGGTTCATGGCTAATTAGTAATTGATTTTCGTTTTATTTAAATTCAAAAATAAAATGATTAACTTTCAAGTAAAGTGGATTTTCGTAAAAATTAATTTTAATGAATTCACATTACTCATACTGCTTTTCATTACATTCACATTGTGATAGTAAAAGAATACTGAGATTTATTTTTCATATCTTTTGAACCGCTCTAAAGGAAAAATTCATTAATTGTGGACCACCAAGTTTACAAGAATATCAATAGGCTATAACATGATCGTTAGATGTCAGAGATACCATGTTTGCAAGTTTTATTTTGAAAAGTCAAGTTGCCATGACCAACTCTCATTTGTGACTCTTCAGGTTACAAATCAATTCTTTTTAGTGACTTTCAAGTTGCAAGTCAAGTTAACTACAAGCAAGTAAGAATTCAATTCTTGGATAATTCAATTTTTTTGTAAAGTTTTTGGGCGATTATTTAGGTTTTGACAATTATATTGTTAGGAAATGGTGCCAGAAGCTCAAATTTCAAAGCAGAATCTCAACTGTTTTAGTGCAAAATGTGTTATAAATCTGGTTATTTCTATTCATTACAATTTGTAGCTGCCCAATGAAAGCTCGAGTCATTGAATAATTCGTCATAATGATGTGTGAGTTAAAAGTCTTTGGTCATAGCTATCATTAAATCACAATTCAAGTTACAAGTTTTTGGTAGCTAATACAATCAAGACGCGGGTCTTTCTAATAAGCCACAAGATGTTGCTTGAATTAACTTGAGTGAGTCTTTAACTCGAGTCTGGTATCTCTGTTAGATATATGAACCAATTGGTTTTCACCGTAAATTAGATAAATTGCAATGATACAACAAGGGTATGATAAGTAATGGATATAAATATGAATGTATAAATCACAATAATGGTAATAGGTGTAGGCCTATTTATTGGACTTCATTAACACCAATAAAGAGATATGCATGGCGTAAAAAACGATAAGGATTATGATAGTAAAGCTACCTAAAATGTGAATGACTTATACAACATCAGAGGAATACGATTTTAAAAGTTACTGGAGTCCCTGAAAAGTGAATATCTTCATATTTTAGTCTTGCTGTTTAGTGAGTTTGTAGCAGGAGCTGAAAATCAAACTGACATCTTGAATCCTAGAATGGAGTTCTCAATGAATTGAAATCATATTTATTGGTGGGGGTCAAAGTTGAGTCCGTACTGTATATGAATTAATTGTAATGTAGTACCAGTCTTCTGGTATTAATAGAAAACTCATTGTCATTTACAGTGATTAGGTCTCATAATGGAACTTTCAGAAAGATCTTGTTACTGTCTACTTGTGTACCTGTGTACTTGTGTGAAGTTCTATTGTTTGACAAATTATATAATAGATAATGTGTTGCTCTAGAGATGATGGATTGAAATCAAGCACTTGTTCTTTGTTGCAGATCTGGTGACTTTGACCAGGCAAGTGGAGGCAAGTTTGAGACATTCTACTCCTCCTATGTGGGCCTTTCTGTCAACTTCCTTATATCTAATGCTCACCAAGGTAAGTAGACAATGGATAGTCAGTTGAAAGCCAGCAGATGGATGAGCACAAAAGTATTATAGTAATAACAATAATCTATTAGTACATTGTACATGATTGGTGTCATTAGCAAGACATAATTGCACAATGGTAGACAATTACAATTTTGACATTCCTCCAACCCACAGCTTGCCTCTGTTATAGAGCTAGCTTGTTTATAAAATCCATCAAAATAGCTGACAACTTATAAACTGCTTGAACTATGTGATGTAACAACTAACAACCCTATCAGGATACTTTATTATTTCCAACTGATGAAGTTTCACAAAGCGTTAGAAATAACAGCTCTGGTTGCTTTCATGACTGTGTTGTGTAAAGGGTGCAGGTGTATACAAGGTGTATACACTAACTATGTGCATTATCAGTATTATATAGAACATACCAGCAGTATGTCTACATAGTCTGATTGTACTCTATGGCTAGAGTAACCTGTACTCTACATGTACACTTGGATGTAATACATACATAGTACATATTCACTACCCATATTCTGTGCCTTGTAGTCGCTGCTAATCACAACATAGAACCTGCTGTCCAGTGTTTGTTGAAGTACCTGTTGAACAGATGTGAAACATCAGCATCCCCAGATCCTGTCCTTGGTGTGGTTAGTATTATACATATATTAGATAATATACCAGTAGCCAGCATTGTGTATAGCTTATAGTGTAGTAGTATAGAGTACTGTGTAACATGTGTAGCCTATAATTGTGTTGTAGACTGAAGTGACCACATTAATACACAGTCTATGTACAGCCGATGCTACAGATACAGTGTCCACTCCACAGCTCACTCAATATGCTGCTAGCTTAAGGGGCGCTAGCTTACCCCCTTACATCACACATGTAGCCTCAGGTAACGGCTACCAATCAGCCTTATTGCTTATTAAAACCTATAAATCTAGCGTCTTCTGGATGACTTGTCATACCAACGAATCACTGAAAACTCGTGGGGATTTCCCAGTGAATGAATAATTACCAGTTTACTGAAATGTTGACATAATCGCCTTTGTATGTGGAAAGCTATACGGGTATGTAGATGTCAAGTTGCTACCTTACATGTATATACATTTGAGGCTTTTATCAATAAACATATTTTATATGGTATTATGTATTATGCTGGCAGATGAAAGCAGTGGTGGAGGGGATAGTGATGGGAGTAAGGCATCTCAAGCACCTGTTACTTTCCTCAACTCTTTGTCAACATTGGCTATGGAGGCTGAGTTCACCACTGACAATGAGTATAAAGAGAGATCTAGAAGACAGCACCTGTCAGAGGTGTCATGCAATGTGTTCACTCACGTGGTTAGTTCACATACTAAACTATTTGGTAATACTAAATACTAAATAATAATAACAATATTGACAATTTCAGCAAATAGATACACACATCTAGAAGGATACATTGTGTAGTTTGTGTTATATAATGGCTTTATGTTGTAGTTGAATGGTCAACAAGTGCTCCTAGACTATCTGTCTGCTCTGCCATACCTCAGCAGGTACTCACAAGGTGTCCAAGCTCTCATCAACAATGGGGACATGCCTAAACTATCCCCTAGTGATTGTGACACATTCAGCTCTGCTATACCCACCCTACTAACCCACATGGGTGCTGTATCAAGTGTACTGAGCATGCCTGCTCTGTACACTCGCGCCACACAGGTCAGTTTACCTAGGTGTACTCTGAGATGTGTTCATACACTGAGAGTCATGTTTGGGCAATTTAGTTGGAATGTTACCCTACAACAAACAAGGAAGACTTTCCCTACTTGAATTTTGACAAAGAACAAAAGCTTATGCTACGTAGTCCTGCATACTCCCCCATACCAGCTGGTTCCCTCTATTCGAACCTGAGAATGAATCTCTTTGTTCTGTTTTCTGCACTCAACCAGTTGGCACTATGGTTTGGTTACATTATACATGTATGGTAACAGAGTTAGAGCCATAACTACTGTTACAGCTGTTATTATGGTCTCTATATTATACAGTATATAATTATACTGCATGTATTACATGTACAATAGCTTAAAGGGGTTATGCCACGTGTTTTCAGGTAGCATTAAGACGCACTCAGCTATCTAGTGGCACAATATATTAGTGCTGGGCGGTGTTTCGGTGTCATTCAGTTTTTTCGGTTTTTTTTCATTCGGTTCAAAAACCGCCAAAATTTAAAATGTGAACCGACACCGAATGCGGCGGTGCGGTTTTATTCGGTTTTAAAAGTCAAACCGCGCCTGGCCTCTTAGCGCACCCACTTTCAATAATGGCTGGCGTTGAAAACACGTGAATTCATGTTATGCTTCTCTCAATCCTTATAATTCGATGCCATCGTTGGAATTTAGACTTAGCTGCAGCCATAATATTATCACCCAGTGGTTATTTATTGTAGTTTCACTCCTTTATAGCAGTTACGATTGCATATTATTATAAATAATAAATATTTAATAATTGTAAAGTATTAAACTAAATGAAAATGGCTGCCATTTTAGTGCTTCTTTTAATCCTTATAATTCGATGCCATCCTTGGAATACAGACTTAGCTGCAGCCATCAATGTCACCCAGTAAGGGTTCACTGTAGTTTTCATTTGATTCTAGTAGTCAAACTTGCATATTGTTATAAATAATTAATATTTAATTATTGCAAATTATTGAACAAAATAAAAATGGCGGCCATTTCCGGTAATGGCTGAAATGCCGAACACGTGAATTTATGTTATGCACCTTTCAATCTTTATAATTCGATGTCATCCTTTGAATAAATACTTAGCTACTGCCATCATTGTCACCCAGAGATGATTTACTTTAGTTTCACTGAATTCCAGTTGTTATACTTCCATATTATTATAGATGATTGGCATTTAATAATTGCAATTTATTAGAGTAAATTTAAAATGGCCGCCATTACAGCTTAAAAGCAGGGTGTGACAACTCCAATATTGAGTATTTAATTTCCGGTTCGGTTCGGTGTTTTTTCATGAATAAAAAAAACTGAATTAAACCGAGGGTGAGAAGACAACTTCGGTTTCATTCAGTTTTTTAGAAAAATCAGCAAAAAAACTGAATGCACATGCAAATCAAAACCGCCCAGCACTACAATATATTGAGTGCCTAGATATTTACTATTCTAGTACTGTTATTTATACTATGCTTGCGGCTTCCGGGCTATATTTGGAACAACTAGACCACAACGCGATGTATAGGCATGTAGAATAACGCAACGATAGCAAAGTTTCTATATACCAAGTTTATCCAGTAAACGATGCGTATACTTATTTGCCGTAGTTCTCTCGCCAAAATGGGCAAACCGTTGCTCTTCAACGAGCGCCCAGCCTGTGGTCAAACGCTTAGGCTATTGAAATATAGGTCGGCAATAGTAGTTGACAGTCTGCACAAAGAGCGTACTTTTACCATCTTTGGTCTACATGAAACATAAATAGTCCAGACCACGTGATCAGTAGGATGGCTCGAACTTTTTGGGCCTTTTTCCTATATTTATGCTCTTCTAAATGCTTGCATCTTCTATTGATGCTATCGGTATAAACATCATGTATTCTGAAAACAATGGGCTAACATTACAGGTACTTTTAGCCAATCTCGGGGCAATTTTTTCGCCAATCTTGAGAAGACCCCATTGTTTCATTGGTAATTTTTCTTTGCCACTCAACTACTTTGAATTAGGCCGCTTATTAGGTCAGATTTCGCGCGATCCTATTGGTGCATAAAGCCGTGGAACAACTTATTAGTTCTATAAACTTTGACGATAGCCGCTATATACAGTGTGGCCAGATGAAGCACCGGACCTACCAATAAAGGCAGCTAATTATTGCCAGCAAAAGTAAAGCCCAGAAAAATTCAAAAACTTGCACAAGTTATCCTACTGCTATATTAGTAAATCCTGTAAAATCATTTGTTCACTACTGTACTCTTTCTATGCAAACAGCTTGAATTCAACAATTTTCTCTATATGACATAAAGCACGCAGTTGCGTCTTCATAGCAAAGTTGCGTTTGAATCAGCATCCACCAGTGCTAGTGAGTCAAGCATGGGCAAGAGAACACAACTCTGCTTATAGTAGCACAAATGCAATAAACCTAAGTAAGAGATGCTGCTTTGAACATAGACATAAACCACATGTCATAACCCCTTTAACAAATGTTAGTGTGGGCTAGTATTTTAATTATAGGCTAATTACAAGACACATTTTTATTTTTGATTTATTTCCTAATATTTCAATACTCATCCGAGTATCATCATCAGAGGATAAGGATACTCTGATGGTGATACTCGGATGAGTATTGAAATATTAGGGAATAAATCAAAAATAAAAATGTGTCTTGTAATTACTGTTTATAATGTACAATAACTGTATTAAGTGGCGGTGATAGACTCGTGATGTTTAGTGTTAGTACATAGCCTCTGCTCTATATTGTAGACAAGCATTAATAAGATGAACCATCTGGTGCTAACCTGTCTGTATGCAGGGAGTTATGCTATACTCTCCTCAGCTGTTAACCCTTCTACAGAGTTCCAGTCAGCTGCTGCTGCTGTGGCTAGCAAAGCTGTGAGTACTATCTAGATATTGTATTGTGATGGTACGCCAAGTCGTATCTTACATCTGACACTCATTATTGTGTGCATACATGTATATATCTGCTTGTACTTTACTCTTATATTGTTGTATATGATTATATGATTATATCTAAGTCTTTTAATGCCTTTTATACCCATGTACAGAGGCCCGACCTCTCAGAATCCATTGATATTCATTTTGTACATGAATTGGACCATTATAAGCAACTTTTGTAGAACCCGACCTATTTTGGGTCGGCCGTCGGGCTTCCGGCGGCCATCTTGTTGCGCAACTTCTGGACGACCACACGTCGTCTTTTCCCGACGCCACGTCGGCCGGAAGTCCTTATACTATATAAAGGGCACTGTTTTACTGTTCATTGTCTCAGTCTACACTTGGCTTTCAATAAAGACACATCTATACTTGATACAGAGACTTTCTCTTCCTTTTACTAGGTCATTCGCTTTGCGAACCGCCTACTAGGTCGAACTACTCTCTTTCCTTGTATAGTCTGAAGGTCGGACTTGAGATCAGATGGGTCGTCTTTGGTAGTATTTGGGCTACTGAGACCGCTCGATCTTTCATGTAATGCGAAGTCCTATTACCACTCATAGGCACTTCATTTCTGGGTCGATAGTCGTCCAAGGACGACCGCACCAAATCACAGAAACCATTACAGTATTATACGTGTGCTCTCTATGTCATGTATACGTCATAAATATTATATCTATGGCACTGACTATGTGCATGTACTACTGTACTACTGTATTACAGGTGGATATACTGACTATGTACATGTATTACTGTATTACAGGTGGATATACTGTGTACATGTATTACTGTATTACAGGTGGATATACTGACTGTGTACATGTATTACTGTATTACAGGTGGATATATTGACTATGTACATGTATTACTGTATTACATGTGGATATACTGACTGTGTACATGTATTACTGTATTACAGGTGGATACACTGACTGTGTACATGTATTACTGTATTACAGGTGGATATATTGACTATGTACATGTATTACTGTATTACAGGTGGATATACTGACTGTGTACATGTATTACTGTATTACAGGTGGATACACTGACTGTGTACATGTATTACTGTATTACAGGTGGATATATTGACTATGTACATGTATTACAGGTGGATATACTGACTGTGTACATGTATTACTGTATTACAGGTGGATATACTGACTGTGTACATGTATTACTGTGTTACAGATGGATATACTGACTGTGTACATGTATTACTGTATTACAGGTGGATATACTGACTGTGTACATGTATTACTGTATTACAGGTGGATGTACTGACTGTAGTAGGTACAGGTATTAGACAGAGTCCAAGAGTATCCAAACACGTACATACCAACTTACACACTACTGCTGGCTGGTTGATATTCACTACGTTAGATTCACTCACTCAGTCTAGTAGTGGAGACTTGGGTGGAAAACAGTAAGTATACCCCCTTTACTATATGCTGTGTGTGTGCTAACATGCACAGTGTAGCTGATAGCTATGTTATATGGTGTATACACTCTATTATATAAAGAATGTATACACTGTATTATGTGTACACTCTATTATAGAGCACCTGCTGAAACTGGTACACAAGAGACAGTCAGCACCAACAGCTGGGGATTGTCTGCCCACAGATATGCTATTGAGGGCTTGAGTTGTCTCATCTTTATAGCCAAAGATTCCAATCCTGGGCACGTGTCTTCTAAGCCTCAGCCTACTAGTAGCTCTGCTCGCCTTCAAGAGGTAGTAAACTACGTACATCCGTATTCTTACTTTGCTGAATAGCACCTATTCATTCAACTAAGGAGTATCACCAGTTCGGAATTATCCTCACTATATAGCACACATATACTTATTTTATTAGTTGTTGGTGAATGATCCAACACTGTTGTATATTGTTTCCCATAGATATAAATCATCATCACAACATACTTTCTAATAATAATATCAGTTTTAAACATAACAGGCTTTTGTACTGGTTATATACATAACAGGCTTGTGCACTGGTTATATACATAATAGGCTTACATATTGGTTATATACATAATAGGCTTACATATTGGTTATATACATAACAGGCTTACATACTGGTTATATACATAATAGGCTTACATATTGGTTATATACATAATAGGCTTACATATTGGTTATATACATAACAGGCTTACATACTGGTTATATACATAATAGGCTTACATATTGGTTATATACATAATAGGCTTACATACTGGTTATATACATAACAGGCTTACATACTGGTTATATACATAACAGGCTTACATATTGGTTATATACATAACAGGCTTACATACTGGTTATATACATAACAGGCTTACATACTGGTTATATACATGACAGGCTTACATACTGGTTATATACATAACAGGCTTACATATCGGTTATATACATAACAGGCTTACATACTGGTTATATACATAACAGGCTTACATACTGGTTGTATACATTGCAGGCTTACATACTGGTTATATACATAACAGGCTTACATACTGGTTATATACATTACAGGTTTACATACTGGTTATATACATAACAGGCTTACATACTGGTTATATATATAACAGGCTTACATACTGGTTATATACATTACAGGCTCACAAGTTCTCTATGTCACAGTTTAACATGATGGAAGAGTACGTCTACCTTGAACTCATCAAGTTTGTCTGCAGTGGATCAAACCTCACTCTCTCCACCATTATATTCTCCACCATTGCTTCTCTCGTACGTACTATTATACATATACATGTAGCCTACATCAGTAGGTAGCTATTAGCTATCCATTCGATGCTGATGTATATCTAATAGCGCAATGTGATTGGCCGGTGACTATGGCATCGTTATTACGCTGTACTATGTAGTGAGATGTTACATGTATAATTAGTGCTTGTACATGCCTAATGGTAGGAGTTGATATTATTGTAGATGGTAAAGTATACATATCTCGTACATTGTCGTCAGAGAAAAGATCAACAGTTAGAAGCTGAAGACACCCAGAAGGTACATAATGTTCTGTTATACATGTAGGATCTTTATGTACTAGTATAGCATACATGTAGGCCTGCGTGTAATATAGCACTTGTATGTCTTTACTTACGACACGCTGTTTCACCCAATGTTACACATCTAGGCCTACATGTACAGTGTCTACCATCACATACATGTATATGTACATTGTATATATAGCATTGTAATATATACATATAGCATATGCAAGTGTGTACTAGTAGATGTATTATAGCATAGTAATATATAGTATATACAAATGTACTAGCACTAGTAGATGTATTATAGCATAGTAATATATAGTATATACAAATGTACTAGCACTAGTAGATGTATTATAGCATAGTAATATATAGTATATACAAATGTACTAGCACTAGTAGATGTATTATAGCATAGTAATATATAGTATATACAAATGTACTAGTACTAGTAGATGTATTATAGCATAGTAATATGTAGTATATACAAATGTACTAGTACTAGTAGATGTATTATAGCATAGTAATATATAGTATATACAAATGTACTAGCACTAGTAGATGTATTATAGCATAGTATTATGTAGTATATACAAATGTACTAGCACTAGTAGATGTATTATAGCATAGTATTATATAGTATATACAAATGCTGTGTAATGTACATAGGTTGAGGGTGAAGCAGGTGGAACAACAGAGGAAGGTAACATAACTATGACGACTGCAGCTAACCCTGGCACCCCTTCAACTCCAGTGTCTGGTGTGCTGGTGTCCATGCTCTCTTCCTGTAATGATGACAGTTCAGAGTCATTTGGTGGTGAGTGCCTGCTGTACATGCATATATTAAGTACTCAGTGACACTCTTTCTACTTGATGTCTACTTGCAAAATCAACTATCTACATATACATGTATCTAAGACAGTCATGTACATGTGCATGGAAACAACACAATTTATATTTACAATGGTTTGCGAATGGTGATTATGCCACTGTGTCTACCTCCTGTACTCTGATTTGTTAGATCTGTTTGGTGAGATGTTCTCTGAAGAAGCCGCAGGGGTGGATAGACTAGTTGATTCAGCCAGTCCACCTGGAGGACACCGAGATGATGATGCTATAGTAGGGGTAGACGATGAAGTTCCTGACACTTGGGTTAGTAGTCAGTAGTTAGTAGTCAGTAGCTAGTAGTCAGTAGCTAGTAGTCAGTATCTAGTAGTGAGTAGCTAGTAGTCAGTAGCTAGTAGTCAGTAGCTAGTAGTCAGTAGCTAGTAGTGAGTAGCTAGTAGTCAGTAGCTAGTAGTCAGTAGCTAGTAGTCAGTAGCTAGTAGTCAGTAGTAAGTAGTCAGTAGCTAATAGTCAGTAGCTAGTAGTCAGTAGCTAGTAATCGTAAGCTAGTAGTCAGTAGCTAGTAGTCAGTATCTAGTAGTCATTAGCTAGTAGTCAAGAGCTAGTAGTCGGTAGCTAGTAAACAGTAATTGCAATATCATGACATTACTGACGTCTGGCACTGTCTCTCTATCTACACATAAATATTACAGGTTGAAGTAGCAACTAGCTATGTCACTTTCCTTGATAAGTTTGTCGTCTCCTCACCAGCTCTGAAGAGTTACCTGTACAATGAGTTATGTCACTCCCGATCCCAGCAAGCTCTTAGGTAAGTATAGTATGTCTATCTACACACTATATACATACCTATACTGTATAAGTATATGTCTATCTACACACCATGTACTTACCTATACTGTATAAGTATATGTCTATCTACACACCATGTACTTACCTATACTGTATAAGTATATGTCTATCTACACATCATATACTTACCTATACTGTATAAGTATATGTCTATCTACACATCATGTACTACTTACCTATACTGTATAAGTATATGTCTATCTACACATCATGTACTACTTACCTATACTGTATAAGTATATGTCTATCTACACACCATGTACTTACCTATACTGTATAAGTATATGTCTATCTACACATCATGTACTTACCTATACTGTATAAGTATATGTCTATCTACACACCATGTACTTACCTATAATGTATAAGTATATGTCTATCTACGCATCATGTACTTACCTATACATTGTATATCTATCTACACATCATGTACTTACCTATAATGTATCAGTGTGATGTCGTATCTACACATCATGTACTTACCTATACTGTATAAGTATATGTCTATCTACACATCATGTACTTACCTATACTGTATAAGTATATGTCTATCTACACACCATGTACTTACCTATAATGTATAAGTATATGTCTATCTACGCATCATGTACTTACCTATACATTGTATATCTATCTACACATCATGTACTTACCTATAATGTATCAGTGTGATGTCGTATCTACACATCATGTACTTACCTATACTGTATAAGTATATGTCGTATCTACACATCATGTACTTACCTATACTGTATAAGTATATGTCTATCTACACACCATATACTTACCTATACTGTATAAGTATATGTCTATCTACACATCATGTACTACTTACCTATACTGTATAAGTATATGTCTATCTACACACTATGTACTTACCTATACTGTATAAGTATATGTCTATCTACACACCATATACACATACACCATTCAGGAGTAGCGTAGCAATACTAGTATTAATTGTTCTATGTCCAGTAAGCTTAGAGTTGGGTACGACATGTCTCATACAGTTATATCAGGCTGTTGTACAGTATATACTGTATATGCAGTATATACTGTATATACATGTAATTATGTACAAGTGTGTTAACCTTCTAATGCTGTCTACTTCATGTCATGCAGCATGCTGGCCGTAGTAGTCAAGTCTACGTCACACCACAATGATGATGACAAGTACGAGCAGTTCTGTGTATGTGTACGGAAGATGTGCAGACACCTGATACACACGTCTATACTTGACAGGCCAGCGCAGGTGAGTCCTCATTCATCCAGTAGGCAGCCTGTCTACATCCTACTGTCCTATTCTAATCGGGTCATTTGTGTTTTGACACCTTTTAATTCGCTTTTGAACATAAAGTTCTGAAGGTTTGATATAATATGTAGAGTAGTGCGAATCACATTTCACCATAGTATAGACCTTATGACCTTGGGTATGGAAGCTGAAGTACATTAATTATCCCTGCTTTAATTCAGTGGAGTAGTTTTGGGTTACATACATGCTCATTTACATATCTACATGTATGTCTATGCACTCGTGCATATCTACGTCTATTTACGTCTAACCGGTTGTTGTAGGAAAACATGCTGCTTATGTTACATCTGTTTCCTGATAATCTGATTGGCTGGCCGCTGTACGCTCACAAGAACCTGCTCTCACTACTCATGGATGTGATGATGCACTGGCAGAGCTCTGAGGGCTGGGATAAGGAACAGGTTGGTGACAGACGTGTATTATAGTCTGTATATATTTATAATAACTCTATTCTTACTAGTACCCATACCTGTACTCATACTGGTAATCAATTATTGTAGTATTACAGTAGTCAAATTATAATATCAAACCATTCTGAAACTTAAAATGTAGTTAGAATATTTATTTTTGCACAGTTTAAGGCTGAGTCAGTTTTATATGAATTAAATGGTTGTGAGTTGAGAACTCTCTTGTGCCTCTTTGGAGTTGATTCCGATAGTTATACCGATAGTTATACCGATAGTAATACCGATAGTTATACCGATAGTTATAGCGATAGTTATAGCAATAGTTATACCGATAGTTATACTGATAGTTATGCCGATAGTTATACCGATAGTTAATGTTATACTTAAAGGTGGTGGTAGTAGACATGTGGAGACACTTCCTAGACTCTATACTATCGGAATGTATCACAGCAGACCACAATGTTAGCAGCAGTATGGAAGGTGAGTGGGTAGGTGTACATATACAATGTACACCTTTTACATGTACAATGGTATATGATAATTAGTAATACATGTGATACAGTGATACATGGGAATACGTACACAATGTATGTATGTTTGTATACATGTACATGTAGATGTGAATGTGGAACACTGCCAAGTTCTTCTGGCTCTACTCTACACACTGTCTGACTCCTCCAAGCAGCAGGTGTTTGTCTATCTAGCCAAGACACTGATAGCTGCTGTGGATATTCCCCGTACACAGTTGGTTACCATGGTACCACTTCCTGTTACTCGACTTTGTCTACTGCTAGAATATCTACTCCAACACCTCAGTACAGCTCCTCCACAGTTACTAGAACAGGCAAGTGGTGGTAGTAGTGCTAGCGGTAGTAGTGCTAGCGGTAGTAGTAGTGCTAGTTTTAGTAGTGGTGATTGCGGTAGTAGTAGTAGTAGTAGTAGTGGTAGTGGTAGTACTAGTAGTAGCAGCAGTAGTAATAGTAGTAGTAGCAGTAGTAGTAGCGGTAGCAGTAGTATTAGTATTAGTAGCAGTAGTAGTAGCAGTAGTATTAGTAGCAGTAGTAGTAGCAGTAGTAATTGTAGTAGTAGTAGTAGCAGTAGCAGCAGTATTAGCAGTAGCAGTAGCAGTGATGTTGGTAAGTATAGTGATTGTGGTTATTGCTGCGGTGGGTAGCAGCAGTAGTATTGTGGTGGATCATCTTTCTCATCTGCGATTGTAGATAAAGAACAATGTTCTTGGTGAACAGAAACAGGCTCTAAGTTTCTTTGATGAGGGAGATCTAGAAAGTGTGTTCAGGAAACACTGGAAATGTAAGTCGGTATTCCTCCCTCTCACCACATACATGTAGTTTACATACTTATAGTAACTCTATTCCTTGTGTACCCTGTTATACAGCTGTACACTGTATCGTTGTAGCCACCAACAAACCGGTAACCACCACACCCACATTCTACAGTCTCTGCCCTGCAGCTGACCCTGCCACTAGTGTACATTGGTTGGACCCACTGACTAGGGATGTGCTAATGAAAGGTGACCTGGAGGAAGAGCTACAGCTATCAGACTTGTATAAGCACTGTATGAATGCTATGCTAGCAGGATCTAGTCTGGATAAGGTTAAGAAGGTAGTTGTTAATCTACTATATTCACAGTAGCCTTAGCTTCTGTCTCTCTCCATCATATAACTAACAAACGCGCACCTGAAAGAGCCAGTCATAAAAATCTTCAGGTTTGGGTATGCGTTCACTGTTAGTGTACATTACAATATATACTAACAGTCAGTACATGCATTGTATTTATTGCACTGTCTATACTTCCAACTGCACCAACTGTGGGCGTGTCTGCATTAGTAAGTATTAGACTATATGTGATTTTGTTGTTATTAGGCTGAGAGTATGAATAGACTGGATAGCTGCGCTGTACACTACCATATCAAGGTAGTATGGAGATTATTGGCACTCCTCCCTCCACCACCCGCCTTTCTTCTTCAAATGACTGGTAAGTCTCACAGCTATACAGTATGTACAATATAGACTTGTATATGACTTTGTATATATAGTAGAAATGCACTTACACGTGTAACTCTGTTATATTACAGACATCTCTACACTGGGTACCCAAGTTGCAGCCCTCCAAGCAGTGTGTATTTCTCCACGTCTCAGGAACCCCAGCTATGTTGAGTGGTATAAGGTATGTAGTATGTATATGCTGTATTGTTTATGAATATTACATGTACATGTATATAATAGTGTCAGTGTTTAGTGCTATAATAAGGATGGTCAGTTCACCAGACTAGCTGTGTTATATACATATATAATTGACATTATATACCTACTAGAGCACCCTCGAGGGAACACTTACTGAGGATGA
The DNA here is from genome assembly GCA_935421135.1 of Bugulina stolonifera. Taxonomy (NCBI): domain Eukaryota; kingdom Metazoa; phylum Bryozoa; class Gymnolaemata; order Cheilostomatida; family Bugulidae; genus Bugulina; species Bugulina stolonifera. The sequence continues at coordinate 3,867,724 of OW285190.1, read as the reverse complement.
AATAAATGGGCTGATAGAGAACGTTACACTGAAGACCAAGTCTCCTCTGTTTGAGGTGGAGATAACTCTTCATATTCTACAGGCTCAGGTGAGACCAATACATGAATGTGCATTGTATGCAATTTTTTTTGTTTTATATATAATATAATACAACATAATATAATACAATAATATAATATAATATAATATATGCACAGTGTAGTCCTATATATCCACAGATTGTTGCACTACGTGGCGTCTATTTACCGATGTAGATGAGAATAACACGCTCAGACAGTTGAATATTACAATGTCATTATTCTATCTGCTACACCTAGAATTTTTGTTTGAAAATATATGCGTATATTTATGGATAGATAATAAAGACTATATGATATTTATTGATGTTACAAATTTATTTCAGCAATAAATGTCTTATAGTCTTAATCCATAAATATATTTTATAATTTGTACTTCAACTTCGGAACTATTTTAGAACTTGTTCAAATCTTATATTTTTATAATTCATATTATGATTGGCTTAGAATGAGTATTCCATGACAACTTCGGGTTTATTATATGCGCATGTGCTTCTCTATGTGATGTTGTACCGACATTGTTTACACAAAATATATTTGTTTGAAGATGGCGTCTCTCACGTTTGCCAGTCATGGAGAGGTTATAGAGCCAGAGAACCTGCCTGGGTTCCATAATATTGTTATACTGGATGCAGTTCTTTCTCAAACTCTCTCCCTGGTTGATTCTCATTACCAGAAACTAAAGGATACATCTACAGAAGGTGTGTAGTTGCAGGTTATGCTGTAGATATACTGTAGGTATACTGTAGATATACTGTAGACATACTGTAGATATACTGTAGATATACTGTATACTATATATAGATATACTGTAGACATACTGTAGACATACTGTAGACATACTGTAGACATACTGTAGACGTACTGTAGACGTACTGTAGACGTACTGTAGACGTACTGTAGATATACTGTATACTATATATAGATATACATGTACTACACATGGTTTTCTATACAGAAGGGTCGGCATATGAAGAAGCTAAACAAATGGAACTAAAGCGAGCAGCTGATGACCTGCTGCCTGCACTACTCCTCATGTTGGGTTCATTCACAGAGTTTGTGAGGTAAGCAAATCTACTTCCTGTTCAAAATACACACATCAGATAGTATTGGTGTGTATCAGGTCATACAGCTACAGCAACATGTATGTATCACCATTAGTCACACATACTCTAACTGTACCTTGTCTACATGTAGGTCAAGTCTGCTCTACTTAGCTAGTCAAGAGGTCAAGGATAAATCAGCTTACGCCTACCTGCTCCCTTTGACCTCTTCACCTGATAAGTCTACCTTTGGTGTCTTCACCTTCCAACCTACAGAATTGTCTCAAGTTCTCTCAGAGTGGAAGACAGAGTCATTTGACCAGTTTCCTACCTTCGGGTCATGGGTTAGTATTGTAGAACACAGGCTACACTTAAGGTAGGGTTAGTGTTGCAAAACACAGGCTATACCTAGGTAGGGTTAGTATTGTAGAACACTGGTTATATCTGCATGTAGTGTATGTACTATATGACCATGGTTGTACTCATAGCTGAGATCCAATACTTGTACTACCCGTACACACAGCGTCTACTACTAGTAGTGTGTATATTATAATGTATACCATCCTCTTGTAGACTGAAAACTGCAGTGAAATGTTCACCAATTCAGTAATACAAGGTCACTGCTCCACACTCAGCAGCCGAACTGCTCACTGGTCTACACTAGTCTCTCTGAGACACCTTCAGATGACCTTGATAAAGCTTACATGTGATCTGTGCAGGTTAGAGCTAATACACACAACTGATCACTATATCATCATTGTACTATTTGTACATAGATGTAGCTACAGGCACCTTGAATATATGAACAATAGGAGTTGTCTATTCAATAGATGCTAGCATTGTGATAGTCGTGGTTATACAACTAAATCTATATTGGTAGCTGGTTCCCGATGATGGACACTTCCACTGAGGTGTGTAGGATACTGGTTCCTTTACTATTTGATGGTAGTGTGAGTGCTACCTCCGTCTCCCACATCACAGACTGCTTTAATCAGGTCATAGGTCAAACCAAGGTCAGTGTCGACGTATCATTATGACATCATAATGTAATATATAGTCACTCAAAATAAGTAATGCGTACACTTCCAATTGAAATACTATCCCTGGCTTCCACATAGGGCAACAGTTGTTATGCTATCTTATACACACTACCTGGGCATTGTCAATACTACAAATATTTCACAGTATTATGGTTGCTGTTAGGTAACACGACATATGGTTGCTGTTACGTAACACAACTTACTTGTGGTTAATGTGCCTACATTATGTGTGTACAGATATGAACCTTATTGTTAATATCCAATCCTACAGTTACAGTGGGAATACAATCATGTAATATACGATAATATGATATAATATAATATGACATGATATGATATGATATAATGTAATATGACATGATATGATATTACAGCTGAAAGAGGAGGAATACACGCATATGATGAGTGTATGGAACACTGCCATGCTCAATCTCTCTACTCTGTCTGATAGTCTCTCTTCAAAGACATGTTCCCAGATGGTACAGATCTATTCCTTCTTCATGCAGTCCTGTATGGAGGACAAGATGGTGGTTACTTGGCTTACCAACTTCTATACTACTAATGCCGGTCAGTACTTACTATTCTCTGTCTACTACTTACATGTACATACATGTACTTACATGTACATACATGTACTTACATGTACATACATGTACTTACATGTACTTACATGTACATACATGTACTTACATGTACATACATGTATATACTCGTATGTAATGCAGTGTCCATGTGCCACACAATGTATACAAGTTGTATTTGTATAATATGTTATGTCCATTACGATGTATGATGTACCAGTATGTGTATTTGAGATGCACTATTTATTTAAAGTAACAATTTGTTTACATGTAGGTGTAAAGTGTATCACCTGTATCAAATCTGTTTTGCTTCATATACCCACATGTAGTTGTGTGTATACAATGCATACAATGTACATGTATGCTTATATCCATTGATCTGTAGATGCTGCCGATATACTACTAGTAACTGGGCTGCCGGGATGTGCTGATATTATGAGTATTAATAGAATCCTCAAGATCTTCACTAAACTCATTTCATTGGCTGACAGTGAGGGAATGAATTCATACTCTACACTCCTCAAGTCTCTCAACAAACTGTCTACACTTGGTGAAAGTGTAAGTATATAATGTTATACTGTTTATATTAGGTGTAAGTGTATAGCTGTTTATTTTATTAGGTGTAAGTATATAAGTATTACATAATTTTATATTACTTACTTACATTGTGTGTTATCTGAGTGTACATTGCATGCGCATCTTCTTTGATATACCTAAATGTATATATACATTACTAAGTATATTATGTACAGTTTGACGGTCACATGTACACAAGGTAATGCCAATGAACACATCTTCTATTCTCGCAGAAGCTGTGCCAGTGGTTACTCAGCATCATTATGGCCAGCCCCTACGAGTCTGAGAGTGGAGACATTGAATCAGAGGTGGAGAGGAATGCATACCTCCTTCACAGTCTCGCTACCTATATGGTGCAAGATAATGGGTAAGTCGTACCACCTTGGACCACGTGAACCGCCTTGAGCAACATTAACCACCTTGAACCACCTTGAACCGTCTTCTGTCATGGAATAACCACTACATTGTACATGTAGTTATATCAATCTTTAGAGTCAGCTTTCCCAAATCGAGGTGTTCTTCTGCACCTTTAGTCACTTTAGCACAGGTCGTATTTGCTTTATCATCCGGGTCGCACATGTGTGTACTTGAACTAAGATGTCGCATTCCTAGCCTCTGCTCTATATTATTTATATATGTGTAGGCTTGTGGATAAAGAGGTTGCTAAGGCTATACTGGAGTCACTGATATCAGTAGCCAACCAGGTTCTACATCAGACCCTCAACGCTCAGGGTTTCCAGGAGCTCATGCTGATCATGTCTACCCTAGCCAAGTCAGGAGGTTAGTGTTTATGTGTGTGAAAGGTGGAGCAGGTGCTTGTCTGCATAGTACACAGTGTTTATGTGTCTGAAAGGTGGAGCAGGTGCTTGTCTGCATAGTACACAGTGTGTATGTGTCTGAAAGGTGGAGCAGGTGCTTGTTGGTCTAGGCAGGCAAGCGCTGGCTGGTTGCACATATGTCTTACATTTTGTAGTTGGTCTTGTACATTATTACTTTGTTACATTATTATACATGGCCTAGCTATCCAATAGCTGTTTATCAGCAGGCTGTCAATTGTTCAGTCATAAGTTCATACACTGGATACCCGAGTGTAGTGTAAGTATCTACTACATGTGCATATACGTGTATAGTGTAAATATGTTAGGGGGTTTATTTTTATATTAAGGGGTTTGGTCATTTTTTATATAATGATGTATTTTTGGTAAGGAAATTATTTTTGAGCAAGCAGAGACTTGTTTCAAATCCATGAAAATACCAGTCCCTGACTGGGGTGTTTTCATGGATGTGAAACAAGTGTCTGACTGCTCAAAGATAAATTCCTTGCTGAAAAATACATCATTATGATGTAGATATGTACTATGTTAATGGTGCTGTGTTACTTTTATTAGAGGTAGTTGGACTGTTCAGTGCCGTCATTAGCTGGGTGGAGAGCTGCATTCCCTACCTCACCACAGCAGAGAGTGATGGTGAGGGAGATTCACCGTCTAAATACAACATGTTTGTTGAATTGGCCAACTCCCTTCTCTCGTACATCACAGACGTGTTGGCTGTCGTCAAGGGCAGGTTTGTACATTATACACACGCATTTATTTATCGTATACATGTACCCGTATTTCGTGCTAAGTTGACGCTACTAGAACTTCCAAGATAGCCTAGCCATGGCTATTTGTCGACTTTCATCGACAATAGCTCATTGATGCGGCCATTTATTCTCATTGAAATTGTTGTACCGATACTGAGTCAGTAACACACTCCAGTACATATACCCTGTACTCAAGTGTACCAAGTTGCTAAACTGTACTGTTTTCGCTAGACCACAACAAATCCATGTTAATGTGAGTGAATACACATGGTTACCAGATCGATTCCTGTAATTTACTATGATAACAGGGGTGATAATGTTCTCTATACTATTCTAGTTTTACTTGCTGTCTAACAATGTTCTGTGTATGCTATTATAGAGGTATAGAGAAGAGAGCCAGGAAGGGCCATCGAGAGGCTGTGACTCTGGGTATAGAGAATGTGTCACATGGTCAGAATCTGGACTCTCAGTCACTTCCAGAGCCAATCAACGGATCCACTTCAGACCTTGACAACCAGCTCTGTACCTTCACTCAGACTCAGAGAGACTTTAAACAGCAGCACTGGTAGGTCTCACACCCCGACTAAGTAAAACTGTAGTTTAGAAAAGGAGGCAGCTATTTGGAAGTGCGGTCTTATCTCGTCTTATCTCGTTAGAATGGAGATTCCTATTTCAAGTTCCCGTGTTGAACTAATGACGTTAACCGTGCAGTTAGCAGTAAAACTATAACGCACATTATGGTAATGACAATGCAAGTTTTGACTCTTGCACCTGTAGTACGTCTTCTATACTGTATATAGCACTATTACACGTGTAGTATCATGCATGTATTTACTTTACTGTAGGTATCACTGCTATACCTGTGGGATGACGGATGGTGTAGGGGTGTGTTCTGTCTGTGTAAAAGTCTGCCACAAGGACCATGATGTCTCCTATGCTAAACACGGTTGGTAATCAATTGCATGTATCCCAGAATGCACTGTAGTCTAGTAGATATCCCACAATACACTATAATCGTCTCATTATCCCCCACAATGCCACTGTTACAGGAAGCTTCTTCTGTGACTGTGGTGAGAAGGGAGACAAGTTCTGCAGCTCACTGAAGAAACGCTCGCTGAATGACAACAATTCAGCCTCAACTGGTTCCCGACAAGCGTCTTCGGTAGCTCAGGTTAGTTTAATAGGACTGAATGAATGCTAGGTAGTGATAGTATGCTGTAGGACTGAATGAATGCTAGGTAGTGATGGTATACTGTAGGACTAAATGAATGCTAGGCAGTGATGGTATACTGTAGGACTGAATGAATGTTAGGTAGTGATGGTATACTGTAGGACTGAATGAATGCTAGGTAGTGATGGTATACTGTAGGACTGAATGAATGTTAGGTAGTGATGGTATACTGTAGGACTGAATGAATGCTAGGTAGTGATGGTATACTGTAGGACTGAATGAATGTTAGGTAGTGATAGTATACTGTAGGACTGAATGAATGTTAGGTAGTGATGGTATACTGCAGGACTGAATGAATGCTAGGTAGTGATAGTATACTGTAGGACTGAATGAATGTTAGGTAGTGATGGTATACTGTAGGACTGAATGAATGTTAGGTAGTGATGGTATACTGTAGGACTGAATGAATGTTAGTGGTAGTAATGGCATACTGTAGGACTGAATGAATGTTAGTGGTAGTGATGGCACTTCCTCACTTGTAAGAGAATTATTGGTTTTATGTATTGATAAGAGTTTTCAGTATTCATAATACACTTATACCTTTCATTCACCCATCCAACTCATCTAATAACCAATCGGATTCATCTACTAACCAATTGGATTCATCTACTAACCAATCGGATTCATCTACTACCCAATCGGACTCATCTACTAGCCAATCGGATTCATCTACTACCCAATGGGATTCATCTACTAGCCAATCAGATTCATCTACTAACCAATCGGATTCATCTACTAACCAATCGGATTCATCTACTAACTGCTATTAGTACAGTCATGTACTATTACAGATGCATTGACCATTGTAGAAAGGAGCACCTGCAGCAGGTGATGCAAAACTACAAAATAGTCGCCAGTCTAAGATAGCCTCAGCACTTAAAGAGCAGAGAGCCGGTCTAGCCCCCCTCTTCACTGCCAACAGACAGGCCATTTTGGCTGTCATAGAGAAGTGCCAGCTTGTATCTGTAATGAACAAGCTGATCTCTGCCCTGCAGCCCAAGTACCTGGATAACTACACTAAGGTCATGCCACAGGTAGCTGCCTCTAAGGCTAGGAGTCTACTCCATGAACTGGCAACTAAGGCTAAGGACACCGAGATCTCAGACAAACTTATGGTATGTTTCCATTATGTACTTGTATGCAAATGTAATTCATACTATTATGTTGGCTTGAATAACAATATAGTGATATACATGTATTATCATATATTGTTTCATCCACAATAATTTTGTTCATGTGTTTCATTTCTACTTCCCATGAAGCTGGAATATTTTAGTGAATTTTCAATATACTACACTGATTAAAATACTCATAATTCAAAGCGTGTAGTGTAGACAACTCCATAATGGTAAAGCTGTTCCTACAGGTTGGCCACATGAGTGCGTCTGAGAGTACATTTGATGGAGTGAAGGCGTCGTTCTCCGGTGATCAGGGAACCACCATAAAACAGCTGATCAACAGCCACGTGATACGCAGACATATCATGGCTAAAGTAACAGGTATGTTCTATACATATGTACATGTAAGTACACTGTATGTAAGTGTTGTAGGTGCGGCAGACTATGTGTAGATATTATACTGCATTACCTCACTATGTCATGCACCATTATTGGTCACACTGTTTTTGATGTTGCATCTTCCACTGTTCTTGGCAGGTGGGAAGGAACCAATGCTAGCAGTGGCCAACGATAAAGGCAAGATCACCATTTTGCAGATAGCTAACTTGTTCAAGAGCTATGTTGGAAAACCACCCAAGCTTCCTCTCACAGTATGTACATGTATAATACCTAGACTCTATCTTTTCAACCATTATCCACATATTTTTATTTGTTATACCAATAATAAAGTATCTGCTGGTATTTGCTCAGTAACTTACTCATTACAGAGATGCAAGAGTCTAGCTGTGCCATTCTCTATTCTTTCGATGGCTGCCAACCCTGTGGACAACCATCTCATTGCTGTGTGCGGGCTCAAGGAGTGCCATGTTCTTAGTATATCAGACTCAGGAACTGTGGCCAAGTCTATTATACTCCACCCTTCACTTGACACAGGTACTACTACGCACTTCTACCACTATTACTACATAACTGCTGCTACTACTATTACTACCGCTACTACTACTAATGCTACTACCACTACTACTACTACTGCTACTGCTACTACTACTACTGCTGCTACTGCTAGTACTACTACTACTGCTACCGTTACTACTGCTACTACTACTACTACTACTACTGCTACTGCCACCGCTACTGCTACCGTTACCGTTACTACTGCTACCGTTACCGTTACTACTGCTGCTGTTGCTACTACTACTGTTACTACTCTATTGTTTTAGGTAACTTTATAGTGAAAGCTGAGTGGATAGGAGGCAAGGGCACAGAGTTGGCAGTGGTTACTGCTGACTTCATTAAGATTTACTCTCTGGATACTGATGTCATATCTCCCCAATACTACTACCTCCTACCTACTGGGAAGGTAAGCGATGCACATGTATATGTACAAGTATATAATACTACTACGCACTCGCTTAGCTATGAAAGTCTATTCTATTCATTCCGTTTCTCCCTATACGTGTATGTGATTCTCTGTGCAGGTGAGAGACGTGACGTTCTGTCATGACCGGGATAGCGGGCATGCCAGCACCCTTCTGGTCATGTCTTCCAGTGGACACGTCTACACACAAGTACTGGATGAACTGAGTAGAGCTGTACATGGACCCTTCTACATAACATCAGCTATGGAGATCAACCTACCTTCCTCTGTAAAGGTACCTTACCTACTCTATCTACTTAGTATACAATGTATAGCCTTACTACATAGTATAAAGCCTTAGTATACAATGTATAGCCTTAGTATACAGTATATAGCCTTAGTATACAGTATATAGCCTTAGTATACAGTATATAGCCTTAGTATACAGTATATAGCCTTAGTATAAGATATACTGTATAACCTTAGTATACAATGTATAGCCTTAGTATATAATAATATAGCCTTAGTATACAATGTATAGTCCTAGTACCTATTCATGTAGTATATTACTGTATACAGGGTGGTAGGCCGATCCAGGGAGGAGGGGCCTCCATATACTACTCGCACTCTCTCCGACTTCTGATGCTGAGCTTCGTGCAAGGTCAAACGTTCTGCTGCTCCCTTGACCCCGCAACTCTCACAGTAAACGATGTAACCCAGATAGCATTCTCCAAGGGGTATGTTACTATGCAGTTCTCATAAATTCATATTATACATTTATTTTATAAATGGTGTGTAACAATTGCAGTGCTACAAGGCTGTACTGTACTGTTTATCTCGGCTCCTCTACATTATGTAAGGTGATAGGTACATGTTCAAACAGTAACCTGTATAATGATTATTATATTATGTAGGTGTATACCTACTGTATGTCGTACACTTGTTGTATACACTTATACGGAGATCCTAATCTTTAAATAGATTTAGCCTTGAATCCTAATTAGTTCAGTAAACTGTTGCTATAAATCTAAATTTAAATTTAATCTTCTAGCTGTCATGTTAATTTTCATCCTAATCATTTTATTTTGACTAGATTAAATTGCTACAGTTACCTTGCTTAGAGTCATTGAGACTATATCATTTAAATTCGGGTTTTAAACAGTATAAGAGGATTAAATCAAACTTAATCTATCTTAATCAGCTTTTTCTACATTCTATTTAATCTCAATTTATTCTTAATTTTGAAAAATTAACTAAATCAACCATTGATTATTCATAAAACAATCTTAATCAACCTTGATCATTAAAAAGCATACCTCAGCATACATACATATGACGTATTATTATCCTGCCTATGATTATACAGCAAGATGAATAGTGCACAGCCAATGGTACAGTGGTCTGAGAGCCATGGACATCCAGGGCTTATATTCTGTATAACACAGTCAACAAACAACCCTCTAGCTCTCTATATAACTCCCCAGCGGATTACAGTGCAGGTGAGTGTGCATGTACAGTATAATATGGTGGAGTGTCAAGTACGTGCTGCCCACTGACAACCAACTGTTCTATGCTGTCAGCTAAGACATTCTTTTCTTCATTGCAGGAGGTCAAGTGCTCCATGTTGATGAAGAATACCAGTAAAAATGCTAAAGTACTCGACTATGTTGCTATGCGCTGTCATATTTCTCCTGCTGAGGTATGTACACATAGCATTACTGCTAGCTGTGCACACATACATACACAGGATATTGATAATCTCGTTTCTGAGCTTACACAGATGTCGGAGTTTTGGGAGTGACATGGCACTAGCAGCTTAGCCAACTGTTACTCATATCGACCTTATCAAACGCATCTTTCTGTATTCAATGGTGTTATATTATTTTCATAAAAAATTTTGCAAGAGGACATGCTTGAATTTTAGTACGTGAATGGTATTTTGCTAAATCCTAGAAAATAGCATTACGGGTGACCACTTGTTGCATGGCTCTAGCTGTCAGGGACTAAACTGAATGCCCTAAGTCAATTCCAGATAGAGCTCTGTGGTAGTGCTCAAGAACTTTTTCTCTCACATATAAGTAACATTGCTATGATTAGTACACTTTTTATCTGTAGCCCCAGACTTACATGATGGTTATATGTGAAGATGGTAGCCTTAAGATTCTGAAAGCCAATGATGAGGAAGTGGGGCTGTGGATTCACCCCACTCTAAATCCACGCAGCCCTTTTGCTAGCCTTAGCTTTAATAAACCTACTAGAAAGAAGTCGTCTAGTAAGAAAGGTAGGTATCTTGCGTGATACCTTGTGTGTTACATTAAGTTTTACCTTGAGTATCACCTTGTGTAATACCTTATGTATTGCTTTGTGTATTACATTGCGTATTAGTTTGCATGTTACGTTGCGTATTGCTTTGCGCATTAATTTGTATATCACCTTTATAGTACATGTTATACTACATATTACATTGGGCATTAGTTTGTGTATTACATCGTGTATTGCCATGTGCGCTATATGCATTGTACATGTATATAATATTGTGTTAAATTCAATAGAACTTGCTTAACTCAGCCTCAGATAATTCAAAAACTTGGTTTGTTCAAACTATTAGCCTTGGTCCCTGCTGAGCACTATATAAATGGTCTCATATAAGTGAAGTGATCTTACAATTCAAACTCGGGCCTAGTTCAAACCAATTATGTCTGTTCCTTGGAGTTTGAATTAAGCAAGTTTCACTGTTTGTACTACAATCCATGTATGTAGTACCTTATGCGCTATGCACTACCTTGTGTACTATATTGTATTGTATTGTATGTGCAATACCTCGGTTGTTGCAGGCTTGATGGCTAACAACCAGATGCCGGTAGACTTCTTTGAGTCCTGTGCACAGACTAATGACATCGAGTTTGGTGGAAATGACATGCTGGAGGTTTATCATAAAAACCTGATCAAACAGAGGCTTGCTTCTACTAACCAGTATATAGCATGCACTAAGGTATATTACTTTACACTGTATATATTATACGCCTCACTATTATCATGTGTGTACATAAATATAGATGTAGCTCTTTGTTATACTTACATTTACATGAACACATATTATTACAGCCTGACTCGTTCAAGATAGAGGTCATCAATACGGCACCGTCTCATGTGATTGTTGGTGTGAGAATACAAGTAGGAGGTCATCTGATAACACGACTACCAAGGTGTGTGCATATGTGTGTTAGTCAGTCAACTGCGATACATAATACATATGTATTAAATGTGCTACCACTGCCAATGTACTATATGAAGAGAATAATTATTAATAGCGTGGGTGTTTACTATTGGATATATAGATATAATGACTCAAATGTTGCACAGTGTATTAGTCTGTATATAACAACAATGTATTAGCCTATATAATATAAAGACGTGAATGTAACACTGTCTTGCAGTTACATTGAAATGTTTGGGAAGAAAAGAAATATCAACACGGACAGACAGAGGTGGGTCGACTTTCCATTCACCAGAGAAGAGTCGATCCTTGCTAACAACAAATTTGTCATAACAGGTATATCACCATTCATTTTTTCCCTACTTAACTGTACTTTAACTGTTCCACTACTTTACTGTACTTTAACTGTTCCACTACTCTACTATACCTTAACTGTTTCTCATACAGTTTGTTATCTTTTAGTTGGCTCCAGCACCCACGCAGATCACGTGACGTTCATAGATTCTATCAGAGTCTACTCTAAGTCCAAGGATGCCTTCGCCTGGTCAGAGGAAGAGGCTAGCCGTATGACGTCCCCATCCATGCAGCAGCAGAGGGCTGGATCACGGGCTGCAGCTATTGCAGATACACAGGCTCACCCTCGAGACGATCAGGCAGACGCTGAAGACATGTGTGAGAGTGAGGAGGGGTCCGAGACTAGTGGAGCTCAGGCTACTTGTCCGCTAGATAGGTTGGTTTAATGTTACTATAAGTAAAGTTTTGTCAACCACTGTTCTGTATATTAGGTCCATAGCTTTCAAACTTAATATAATCACTCCCGCTCCTATTTTATAAAAGATCAAAATATCTCAGAGTAATGAGAGATCCCAAGGGGGAGGGCAATATGTGAACTAAATGGTTGCTCCTAAACTGCTGTGTTAAACCTATGAGGTTTAACTAAAAATTAAAGGAGTACTGACAGTTATTTTTTACTTACACAATCTGAATAAGTATATTACGCTCATTCAGAATGACGTAAATCTTGGTAAATTAAACTTTAACATACTCGATTGTACAAGGTCAAGGTCAAAGTTGACAATTTTAAGCACTTTTGTGTATTATTTGATAAAATTGCTACATGTATCTTTGATACAGTGTAGTCAAATCGCAAGGTTGGGATTATCAAAGTTGCTGTGATTCTGAATGAACACGGAAAACTAGTTAAGTTTCTGCTAGTAAAAATAGCTGTCAGTACATAATATGCAGTATTGTAACAATAAAGATTAGCGTAGCTTTTAGTAATATGGCATTCTGGGTAGAATGGCAGAGATACGAATGAACTAGTACCATTGTGTTTGAAAATGGTAACTGGATACAGAATGTTTTTTAAATGACTCGATGGTTATATTGAAGCGCATCGTTTTTACTTTGAACACTACATGAAGAAAATTAGTGAATTTGATGGTATTTTCCATTGGGTACTTTAGCTGGGCTGATACCACTTTGTGTATTGCTCCATAACCATGTGTTCTGAAGTACATGTATAACCACACATGAGTTTGGATATTTACACGCAGGCTGCTGGCTGATGCCCTCACTGTGCTCACTCTATACTTTACAAACACTCCCACCTCCACCCTTTCTCAGCCCAAAGCGGCGGACAAGGAAACAGAGGCTATAGAGGAAGCTATTAGAGAGCTGGTAGTGGTACTCCCTCCTCCGTGTGTGGATAAGGCAGTCAAGTCTCTGTTACAAGCTTTGCACTCAGATAAGAATGCCATTATTGAACGCATGGTAGGTACCTACAGGTATATCAATGTAGTATGCTATATAACTATGGTACGTATCTACATGTATATCAATGTAGTATACTGTATAACTATGGTACGTATCTACATGTATATCAATGTACTATACTGTATAACTATGGTACGTATCTACATGTATATCAATGTAGTATACTATATAACTATGGTACGTATCTACATGTATATCAATGTAGTATACTGTATAACTATGGTACGTATCTACATGTATATCAATGTAGTATACTGTATAACAATGGTACGTATCTACATGTATATCAATGTAGTATACTATAATTTATGGCTATGGTGTTTGTCAATGTGGAAAAGTAATGTACATATGAAGTGTTGTCTAGTTCAATATACCCAGTCCGATCATCTGGCATCAACCAATCAGTGGAAATATAGTTCAGAAGGTTGTTACATTGTCATAAGATCTGAGAGGGTGCGACCTTGAGGGTTAATGCACACCAAACCAAACAGTATAATATTACAGTAGAATTATACTGCCACTCTATGGTGTGGTAATGATATTCCAGGACTCTCTGGTAGTTGATCAGATAATTGATTGGATGAAACTAGACATTGAGGAGCTCAACCCGTGCACCTATCAGATGATTCTGTACTCCATCCAGCAGCTTGGGAGTTCTCGGCCTGAAACACTCCGGCTTCTCTTCCGCTCCTGTGAGTATACTTGTTATATTGTATTACATATATGAGGGTCAGTAGGGGGAGTTCTGTCATAATATTTTATTGCAATGTGGTAGAGAATTAAATTTTTTCTCACTTTTCAACCTATTCCCCGTCCTTCTCAACACCTATTTTGTTCCATTGCCCTACAAGATTCTCAATTCCTATAGCATAGAGTTCCGGTGGTTGGGTCTTGAACCATTTGCTCACTGTTTTGATGACTGCTTTATCAGTGTTGAAATGATTTCCTCTCATGTGGCTTTTGTTAGCGAACCAAAAAGGTGATAATCGCTTAGTGCGAGATCTGAATTGTAAGGAGGGTGTACTCAAGGGCATGCTACATGGACGCAGAACTTCTACGAATACCGCAAGCTTAAAAAATGGAAAATATTGTTAGGTGCTACACATCTGTTGCGTTTTTCTTGTAAACAAAAGAAGTTATCTACTCATTAATTCAACGAAGGGCAAGGGTAGATAAATCTAAGGAATTAATATAGCCTGTGAACCTACAAGAGATAATTGAAAGTTGTGATGCATTTGCTTTCTATCTCTTCAGGATTTACCCTTCCTTGTTGTAGCCTAGATTGAAATCTCTATCATTTTAGCAATATATCGAAACATGGTTAGGGGTTAGCTTATAATAATGTTGTATTATATTATTATCATGCGGTATTTCCACAGTCTGTACGGATGAGGATAGAGCCGACACAGACATGTTCCTCAACGCTCTGCAACTCAAGTTCTTTCAGACGTACTGGAAAAGGGCTCCTTACAGAACCCTGACTCTTGCTGGTTTCCCTGGATTCCAGGTATATATCTCCTCCCTACCCCTTAAAGCACCCCCAAACCAAACAACTTTGGGACTAGTTGTCAAGTATGTACCTGTTGACCTGTTTCAACCACGTACAAATGTTTTATGTTATATCTATGAATAGACGACCAGAAGTAGAATTATAAGTACATTGCTGTGTCTGTAGAACGTAAGAGCCACTGTCTGCGCTCTCGTAGACGTATTCTTCATGTATGGCTTAGAGAAGAGAGAAGCCTTATCTGATGTTGTCGCTAACTGTTTAGCTCTTCTCTTCCACCACGTGAGTGTTACACTACTATCTACATGTACTTCACTACATTTGATTCTGTAGCATATGAATTTCCTGGACTGTCCATGTATCACCTACAGTGTTGTTTATGTACATATTGGTGTATACAATGTGCAGGATCCTGCTGTGGGGTTTGCCGCTAAGCAGGCTATGATTAAGATCCTTAAGCCAAGGTCAAGGGCACTTAGATCAGATGAAGGTGCCGATGATAAGCCCCCTACAAGGAAGAAAGTAAATGTTGGAGCTGAGGCTGCTGCTGCTCCTGCTGTGGCTGCCATCCCAAACGCTCCCCAGGTACCGGTTTGTATATAACTTTGTGTGTCTTACATATACACAAATGCTGCATATATTGTACGCACAATATGTACATGTAGCTTATATCCGTTAGCACATAAAGTGACGGGCATAAACTGGTTCTACAAAAATTAGAGCGACTTCCATGCATGACTCATTCCATCAATGGTGTACTTAGAATTTTATGTTTCTCATTCATCAAGCAAGTGTAAGCCTACTTGTATATGTTATACTGTACTGCATCATGTACTGTATACTGTACTTGAAGGTATTACAAGCCATGCACCATGTACCAATGGATATAGCCGCTGAGATACTGCCACCTGAAGCCTTAGATCTACAAGAGTGGTTGGGGGATGATCATCTACCCCCCACTATGGACGACCTGGAGTTTGCTATTGCTCTTAGTATGCAAGATCATGTATGTTCCGTTTCTCTATATAACAATTATACATACACGTTCCTATGTGCTGGTGTATGTACCTGCTATATATACCTGCTATATATACCTGTTATATATTCCTGCTATATATACCTGTTATAAATACCTGCTATATTATATACTCTACTTTTGGCCCAAGCCTTTTTCAGCACTCTGTGACAGGTGTGTGCCAGAAACTTTTTAGCAAGTTGGCCTCTGCCTAAGATTTAGGTCACAGAGACACTAATTATAGTAACACTGTGATATCATACTGGGCCAGGTTTGTGTAGACAACTCCAAAATCAAAAGTAATAATGAATTGATTTGTTCAATATTTTTACTTGTGAGATTTTTATAATCGTATTGCAATTTAAAAACCTACATTATTATTATACTAGTACCTACATCTTTATACACTTTATATGTACATGTACCTGCTATACACTGTATAATATATACCTGCTACACACTGTATATATACCTGCTACACACTGTATAATATATAACTGCTATACACTGTATATATACCTGCTACACACTGTATAATATATACCTGCTATACACTGTATAATATATACCTGCTATACACTGTATATATACCTGCTACACACTGTATAATATATACCTGCTACACACTGTATAATATATACCTGCTATACACTGTATATATACCTGCTACACACTGTATAATATATACCTGCTATACACTGTATAATATATACCTGCTATACACTGTATAATATATACCTGCTATACACTGTATATATACCTGCTACACACTGTATAATATATACCTGCTATACACTGTATAATATATACCTGCTATACACTGTATATATACCTGCTACACACTGTATAATATATACCTGCTATACACTGTATAATATATACCTGCTATACACTGTATAATATATACCTGCTATACACTGTATATATACCTGCTATACACTGTATATATACCTGCTACACACTGTATAATATATACCTGCTATACACTGTATAATATATACCTGCTATACACTGTATATATACCTGCTACACACTGTATAATATATACCTGCTACACACTGTATAATATATACCTGCTATACACTGTATAATATATACCTGCTATACACTGTATAATATATACCTGCTATACACTGTATATATACCTGCTATACACTGTATATATACCTGCTACACACTGTATAATATATACCTGCTATACTACACTTCAGGATGATGAGGAAGGTGATGAGGAGGACATTGAGGATGAAGAGGAAGATGAAGACCTGGAGCTGGTAGAAGCTGCAGACGATGGTGGAGATGCTGAGTTTGAGGAGCCGACAGCTGGTGGTGGGGTTACTGCGGCAGAGGTAGACTCTGATGGTGGTAAGTACTTGTGTGTGTATATACAGTGTACGTACATGAATGTACAGTAAGTACTTGTGTGTGTATATACAGTGTACGTACATGAATGTACAGTAAGTACTTGTGTGTATATACAGTGTACGTACATGAATGTACAGTAAGTACTTGTGTGTATATACAGTGTACGTACATGAATGTACAGTAAGTACTTGTGTGTATATACAGTGTACGTACATGAATGTACAGTAAGTACTTGTGTGTGTATATACAGTGTACGTACATGAATGTACAGTAAGTACTTGTGTGTGTATATACAGTGTACGTACATGAATGTACAGTAAGTACTTGTGTGTATATACAGTGTACGTACATGAATGTACAGTAAGTACTTGTGTGTGTATATACAGTGTACGTACATGAATGTACAGTAAGTACTTGTGTGTGTATATACAGTGTACGTACATGAATGTACAGTAAGTACTTGTGTGTGTATAAACAGTGTACGTACATGAATGTACAGTAAGTACTTGTGTGTGTATATACAGTGTACGTACATGAACGTACAGTAAGTACTTGTGTGTGTATATACAGTGTACGTACATGAATGTACAGTAAGTACTTGTGTGTGTATAAACAGTGTACGTACATGAATGTACAGTAAGTACTTGTGTGTGTATATACAGTGTACGTACATGAATGTACAGTAAGTACTTGTGTGTGTATATACAGTGTACGTACATGAATGTACAGTAAGTACTTGTGTGTGTATAAACAGTGTACGTACATGAATGTACAGTAAGTACTTGTGTGTGTATATACAGTGTACGTACATGAATGTACAGTAAGTACTTGTGTGTGTATATACAGTGTACGTACATGAATGTACAGTAAGTACTTGTGTGTGTATATACAGTGTACGTACATGAATGTACAGTAAGTACTTGTGTGTGTATATACAGTGTACGTACATGAATGTACAGTAAGTACTTGTGTGTGTATATACAGTGTACGTACATGAATGTACAGTAAGTACTTGTCACATCTACAATGTACATTGTACGCTGTAACTAATGATCCCCTTCTTATCGTAGGTCAAATGAGTACTCATAGCTCAATGGAAGCCGTTCAGAATGTTGGTCTCGACTCATCTAGGCGAGCTGAAAGCTTCACCGCCCTGCCACCCTCAGGTAATGCCCTCGTTTACTTAATCATAGCCTTAGTTCTTACTAGTCTTGTATACCCTCAAGTAACACCCCCTCATCAGCTCTGTCATTGACTTCGCTCGTATTTGTATAATAAATATGCTTGTACCATTAGATCACTCTGTAAAGTATAATATAGTGACCTACGTGTATATACTATGATAGCGATCTGTATGATATCCTAATGACCTATATGGTATTATAGTCACCTATATGGTATTATTAATATAGTGACCTATATAGTATTTATAGTGACCTACTATATGAGATTATAGTGACCTATATAGTATTATAGTGACCTATATAGTACAATACTGTCCTTCATCCAGGTGACGTGGAAGATGACAGTCAGCAGAGGAAGCTACTCGGAGCTCTCGTCATGGAAGAGATGATGCTACAGGGCGTGGGCACACCCTCCGAGTGCAGTGCCGGCTTGATGCCAATACCATATCTTCAGGTAGTAACTCCATAGTGCTATCATCTGACGTTGTAGGTTATATAATTATGATACTATCACCTGACGTCTTAGGATATATAGCTATAATACTACTACTTGATGTTGTAGGTTATGCTTATGCTGCTGTCAGACTTGGAATCACCAGCGGATTATGCTGTTATAGAGAAGTACCTGGCTGAGCTGTTGGAGCAGAATGTGAATTTAAAACAGGTGAGCTGTGAATACAAGCACCTGTATGCATAGTCACCTACATAATACAAGTACCTGTATGCATAGTCACCTACATAATGCAAGCACCTGTATGCATAGTCACCTACATAATACAAGCGCCTGTATGCAGAGTCACCTACATAATACAAGCACCTGTATGCATAGTCACCTACATAATACAAGCACCTGTATGCATAGTCACCTACATAATACAAGCACCTGTATGCATAGTCACCTACGTAATACAAGCACCTGTATGCAGAGTTACCTACATGATACAAGCACCTGTATGCAGAGTTACCTACATAATACAAGCACCTGTATGCATAGTCCCCTACATAATACAAGCACCTGTATGCATAGTCACCTACGTAATACAAGCACCTGTATGCAGAGTTACCTACATGATACAAGCACCTGTATGCATAATTACCTACATAATACAAGCACCTGTGTACATTATCATCTACATAACATGTGTAGTACAAGCACCTGTATGGTGAGTGTAAAGAAAACCATCCGTCAAGCAATAGAAAGAAGCTAAACCCAGTATCAAACAAAACCTCAACTACATGTATGGATGGATGCTACTGTAGAGTTAAGGATAATTGCCCATTAGAAGCTAATTGTTTAGCATCTAGCATAGTTTACCAGCGCCAACACGACAGACCAGACATATAGGTTTAGCAGAAAACACCTTCAAGAAGCACCTAGATAACCACAAATCCTCATTCAATAATGAAAGCAAAAAGACAAGCACTGAACTCAGTAAATATATCTGGGTACTAAAAGAACAACAGCAAAACTTTAACATCAAGTGGAAAATACTAACACATGCTCAGGCCTACAACAGCTCCTCTAAACATTGTCATCTATGTGACTGAGAAGTATTTTATTTTACACCCATGGCTACATTAAACACAAGAAGCGAACTTATATCTTTGCCAAACTATAGAATTACTTAATACATCCCAAGATTAGTCTTAATCTCTTTAGCTATTTATATAGCATTCAGCCATCCAAATAATAAACACCCTTAATCATACTCAGTGCCCATTGGTAGTATGTCTTTTATTTGATGAATGCTATATTCTATATTCCAGTGATTTATAACATGAAACAAATAGTAATAAAAGGCATAAAATACTGAGATCCTATCAAACATTAATACAAGTACCTGTGTAGATAAATAACTACATAGTGCAAGTACCTGTGTACATAATGTATAATTACCTACATTATTTCAAGTACCTGTATCTATGATTACCTACATAGTCCTAGTACCTGTATACATGATTACCTACATAGTCCTAGTACCTGTGTGTATGATTACCTACATAGTCCTAGTACCTGTATACATGATTACCTACATAGTCCTAGTACCTGTGTGTATGATTACCTACATAGTCCTAGTACCTGTATACATGATTACCTACATTTGCATAGTCCTGGTGCCTGTATACTTGATCTGATCATAAAGCTGTACCGTAAATCTATAGATGAAGGTCACGTTATATTCCTCTTTTCCAGGACTGGTCAGAGACTACTGGACCATCGAGGGAATCTGAGATAGAACTCGTCGTGCTCAGACTCTTCAGTGTCCTTATGTCAAGGTCACACCACTCTGAATGTCCAACAGGTGTGTTATATAATATATAGTATAGTAATATGTCTGCATATCCGCTACGTAGTATAGACACCCCTTCATATATGTCTGCATATTCGCTAATTATATACGTTTGCATATTCGCTAATTAGTATACTGCCCATTTCTACAAAAACACTGTAACTCAATTTTTTTCAAAATTGGGTTTATTGCATAAATGGTGTTGAAATACCGTCTTACACCACATGCTAAAATATTTTTGAAAAAAAATGGGTCCTTATGGGTTTTTTGGGAGAGCAGAAACACTGTATCTCAATATTGCCACTAGTGATTGTCAGCAAAAACAATGTAACTCTAGATTCCAACACATACAGTGCAATTTTGTCTCATTTTCTTTACTGGAGTTGACTATTCAAGTATGTTTTTATCCTCTCACATCTCCTACATGACTTTATCATGAATCTATATGAACCCAAGTGAATTATAATATGTTTGGAGCCCCAGTAGCGGGGCTGTCTCGGCAAATATTTATTATCAGTTCCAATGAATCTATCATAAAGGCTGTGTGGAGTCTAACTTGCTCTGACTGTCAGTATGGTATAACTAAAGAGCACTAATTATTTGTTGGTACTCTGAATCATGATTGTACTCAGATTGTACTCAGATTCGAATCAAATATAACTCAGATATACCTCGGATTTAATTTAATATGGAGCATTTTTGCCCACATCGTTACATTTTCCTTGTCGAACAAGTCTTATAAAATGTGCCATTTCACCATCTCATTTTCTAATCTGAAGCACTAGTTTTTACATAATATAGCTTATGCATTTTCCTATTCTTGCACAGAGGCTTTCGGTGGTTGTAGCTTCCATAAATTTATATCATTTATAAATATTTTTATGACACGCTCGGTTAAAAATACGATCTGGTTGAAAATACGATCTGTAAAGATTGACAAAACGAACAATGAAATATTCTACCATCTGCTGATGGAGATGTGCTTCTGGCAACATATGGAAGGTAGTGCTACATTAAATATAATGTTCCTTAAACTGGACCAGCATTACATGAGCGCTTTCCCAATATTTGAAAACAAGAGCGCTTATACAACAACTTTTACCTTCTAGATGCTAAAAATTATGTGCAGAGAGATAATAAAGTAGGTGAAAATAAACCATATGGTTGAGATTTTATAAGTACATGTATTTGGACAATCACCACAGGGCCATTATGTTAGAAATTATGGGCACATCGTTGCGGAAGAACTAGAAGTACTCTGGAAGCAAAAATGTGATACGGGAAATCATAATAGAGTTTAACCCCAAACCCCTTCATGAAAAATCTGAACCCAAAGTAAGAGTTGAGCCACTGAAGACACCCAAAAAGCAAAAACCAAACTATCAGCAAATGATTTCAGTTTTGCAGATTAAAAGAAAAATTCATCAGAATTGAGTAAACCGAGTGTAGATATTTTATATTGAGTTGGATTTACAGAAATCTATGTTTCAACCTCATAATATCGGTGTAATGGGATGGTACTGTCTGTCACACATGCAAATACAGTCTGTACGTGTGCTTCTACATTGATTGCACTAATTTACAAGCTTATGCATTGTTTTCACAGACATTATTTGCTGATACAACTTCAATGTTTTCTGCAGAAACACTGTAATTCATTAGATGCATTGTTTTTGCGGACAATCACTGAAGAGAGCCCAGCACGATGATTTTCCACAAAAACAATGTAACTGGATTAATTAGTTCAAAAATCAACATACAGCTCTAAAAATGGTACCATTAAACAGAGAATGTGATTTTGGTTCAGAATATATTTTGTTTGCATCTCTAGGATTAATACAATTGGAGGGCTCAACTCAAACGCGTTTAGCCTTCTCCTGTAAAATTACAATATAGTGAGTTACATTGTTTTTGTGGAAAGGGGCAGTATAGACATCCCTTCATATACAATGCAATTCTAATATACATACACAGTATACCCTGTAGGTACACGTATATTATACATGCAGTATACAAGTCATATCATGCACCATACATACGTACATACAAACCATATCCTTCACACATGTATTCTCTATTTCCAAATACCAAATAGTGAGCTACCAAATCTAACAGTATGTATAACAAACTGGTTACTTTACTTGGTCAATTACTAGCAGTATACATGTATAAGGTTCATTTAGTGGGTTAGATATGTATTTGCTATACTCATGGTTTGTACTGTTTAATCCAATCAGGCTCCAAGTTGAATGTATGTGCTGCATCAGTGCTGATCAAGGCTCAGTGTGTCGATCATTTGCTGCCCCTTCTGAAGCACCTCCTCCAGTTCTGGAAGACGTTCAACCCGGTATGTATTACACATTGCATTATTATATTATATATATGGTTGCATTACACACTGTATTATTATATTATATACATGGTTGTATTACACATTGTATTATTATATTATGTACATGTTGTATTACAGGCAACTCTGATGTGTTACACATACAATGGTATTAGATACATAACATTACGTATTGTTATTCTTTCAGGATACGAGTGATAGTAACTCACTACTGTTGTCCAGTCGTCGCGTTATCTCCAAGTACGACATGTCTCCATTCTTCTTGAAGCAGTACGTTAAGGAGCACCCATACGACGTCTTTGAGGTGTTCCCCCAGCTTCAGGTTCGTTTTGTCATACATTCTATATACTCTATACCACCGTATATGAGGTGCTCTATCTATACAGTACAGTGTGTATGAGGTACTCTGTCTATACAGTGCACTATGTATGAGGTACTCAGTCTATACATAGTTATTGAGTCTATGAAAACTTAGGGTACAGAATGTTGCATTTATTTTATACATACTGTACACCTACACCTTACCTCATACCTACATGTAGCATATACTTACTCTGTACTTACATATACTCTATACACTTACCTCATACCCACATGTAGCATATACTTACTCTGTACTTACATATACTCTATACACTTACCTCATACCCACATGTAGCATATACTTACTCTGTACTTACATATACTCTATACACTTACCTCATACCTACATGTAGCATATACTTACTCTGTACTTACATATACTCTATACACTTACCTCATACCCACATGTAGCATATACTTACTCTGTACTTACATATACTCTATACACTTACCTCATACCCACATGTAGCATATACTTACTCTGTACTTACATATACTCTATACACTTACCTCATACCTACATGTAGCATATACTTACTCTGTACTTACATATACTCTATACACTTACCTCATACCCACATGTAGCATATACTTACTCTGTACTTACATATACTCTATACACTTACCTCATACCCACATGTAGCATATACTTACTCTGTACTTACATATACTCTATACACTTACCTCATACCTACATGTAGCATATACTTACTCTGTACTTACATATACTCTATACACTTACCTCATACCTACATGTAGCATATACTTACTCTGTACTTACATATACTCTATACACTTACCTCATACCCACATGTAGCATATACTTACTCTGTACTTACATATACTCTATACACTTACTCTATTAGACTGAGATGGTTCTGAGGCTGGTGAATCAGCTAAAGAAGATCTCAGACAGCAGTGACCAGCTCGACTCTATACCATTCAGTGAGGAATGGACCTCCGTCCTCTCTGAGTATATGGGTGTATGTGAGGCTGCCTTCATTAAGAGACAAGTTAGAAAAGTAAGTACATATGTACGTGTATGTATAGTAAGTAAGTGTACAGATGCTCACCTATGTAGATGTACATGTATATGTATGGTTAGCACATGTATGATAGTGTAGTAAGTATCAAATTAACTTCCGGTCTTTCGCTCAATGCTAGGCACAATGTGAATAAAACCAAGTAGAACTAGGTTTATAAAAGTATTTTAACTTTGAGGTTCGTACGTTTGCAACTCCTTCGTTAGATTAATGTTATTGTTCAATAATGTAGACAACACAGCTTTCAGAATACATAGTAAGTACATCTACTGGGGTGTTTTAGCTGCTAAACAACATCTGTGGAACAAAGGAGAACTACAGACGAGTGAGAGACACGAACACAATCGGCACCCGTATGGCTCTGGTGAAGGAAGCAGCTATAGACTGTGGTCTTACTGAAACCATCAGCTCTGTGGGCAGGTCTACTGCTATACCTTACACCACCCTAACAGCTATGGTGAGTTGTCACTCTGAACCTGCTACTAGTGATATGCTCCTTACACGGTCTACTTAATAGTACTTTAGTGGTGTTGGTTACTCGTTAACTTATTGTCCTCTTCTGTTGGCAGGTCGACAACCTCCGTGTAATACAGGATATTGCATCATCCCGATGCATCAACTGGCAGAAGTATTGTGTGAAGAATCCCGGTACAATAGAGCTAGTGCTACTCCTGTGTGTGCAAGTATCACAGGGATTGGCCGAGTCTCTGCTCTCCCTCCTCCACTCAGCTGTCACGCTGCCTACCAGCAGCAAGTCTTCGGGTAGCTCCTCCGCTTTACGTAGTGACGGTGAGTACTTACTACTTTGTCAGTAGTCATTAAATAGTAGTCGGTAGCTAGTAGTCGGTAGCTAGTAGTCGGTAGCTAGTAGTCGGTAGCTAGTAGTCGGTAGCTAGTAGTCGGTAGCTAGTAGTCGGTAGCTAGTAGTCGGTAGCTAGTAGTCGGTAGCTAGTAGTCGGTAGCTAGTAGTCGGTAGCTAGTAGTCGGTAGCTAGTAGTCGGTAGCTAGTAGCCGGTAGCTAGTAGTCTAGTAGTCAGTAGCTAGTGGTCATTAGCTAGTAGTCAGTACATTGCATTATATTGAGTTATATTATTTGTATGCATTCATAGTATATTATTTTCTACACACAGATGACGTGGCTCTTCACAAACAGATTGTAAACGAAATACTGACTAAAGTTCGCAAAGACCTGGTATGCGAGTTCCTACGTGTCTACCTGCTACAGTCTAATCAGACGCCCCTCAGAGAGAAGATGCATGCCATGGTGCTGAGTCTACATGAGCAGGCAGATGATGCAGGGAAGATAACTCTCCTGAATCTTGTTTGGTCTCTCTGGCCCCATCTCTCTATGTATGGGAAGAAAGGTAAGGAATACGTCATTCAAATTACATATAAAAACAGTCTAGAATCTGACAACACAGAATGTGGCACACAACTGATTTACCGCCTGCAACAGTATCTGAATAAAATGCAGTTGTATGTGATTAGACTTAGTAGTTATTAACGTGTGTTCTATAATTTTGCTAATTGTGGTATTTGTCTCTGCAGCGTCCATGTTTGTTGATATCCTTGGATACATGATCATCAAGACCGACCTAGAAATCACGAGGAAGACAGATTTTGTAAAGGGAGTCGTTGACTTACTTACCAGATGTAATCATCAGCTACAGCATCATCAGAATACTAACATTTACAAGTAAGTAGCACATCATCAGAATACTAACATATACAAGTACATGTATGTAGTACATCATCAGAATACTAACATATACAAGTACATGTATGTAGCACATCATCAGAATACTAACATATACAAGTACATGTATGTAGTACATCATCAGAATACTAACATATACAAGTACATGTATGTAGTACGTCATCAGAATACTAACATATACAAGTACATGTATGTAGTACATCATCAAAATACTAACATATACAAGTACATGTATGTAGTACATCATCAGAATACTAACATATACAAGTACATGTATGTAGTACATCATCAGAATACTAACATATACAAGTACATGTATGTAGCACATCATCAGAATACTAACATATACAAGTACATGTATGTAGTACATCATCAGAATACTAACATATACAAGTACATGTATGTAGTACGTCATCAGAATACTAACATATACAAGTACATGTATGTAGTACATCATCAAAATACTAACATATACAAGTACATGTATGTAGTACATCATCAGAATACTAACATATACAAGTACATGTATGTAGTACATCATCAGAATACTAACATATACAAGTACATGTATGTAGTACATCATTGTACACACTGCGCACACACACGATACACATTGTACTCTACATACACTGTACAAACGCAACACATGTGCATTGTAGTATGTTGCAAGAGTTGGTAGACCTAGAAGGCTTCTACCTAGAGAGGGAACCATGCATGACATGCAATGACCCAGAGATTCCCTACTCCAACCTCAAACTCAACAACATCAAGGTAGACAACAAGTTCACTACCAGCACGCAGATGATCAAGCTCACCTCCAGTCACATGATCAGCAGGATCCACCTCAGGATATCAGATATCAAGAAGAGTAAGATGGTCAAGTCTATGACTATCAACTACAGCAACAGAACCGTCCAATCAGCTGTAGAGCTTAAGAACCGGTGAGTCTCTGCGTCACCTGGACAGCTGGACTTGTGTATCGTGTATGTGGGTTCACGTGGGCCATCTCGTTACGTATGTGTACATTAGTCTATGTGGACCAATTCATTGTACGTATAGCCTACATGTACTTGAGGCCACGTAGACCAACTCACTGTATATGTGTACTTGAGTCCACATGAAAATATGAATTGTAGGTATAAACCCACACCGCCCCAATACATTGTTTAATGTGTTCACTGTTTTTATTGTCCTCAAATTGAATATACATGTGTATTTGTTTTATACATGTATATAATATACGGTATATATAATATATAGAGATAATTATCTTTATTGTCTTTATCTCCTATACTGCAGAGTTGGTATCTGGCAACTGGCCAAGAGAGTCAACCTAGCATCCAATCAGAATGAAGTTAAGATTGACTTCACAGTTCCCATCACAGCCTCTAATCTTATGATAGAATACTCTGAGTTCTATGAGAATAACCAGGTAGGTGCAACTCCATATTGGTATAATATATATATGTTGTACAACTCCATATTGGTATAATATGTATGTTGTACAACTCCATATTGGTATAATGTTGTAGTCTGCTATTACTATTGCTATAGAATATCTATATTACACTACCAGTCATACCTCTGCTGTTCTATAATCATTGTGTATTATATCTACAGGCTGTACAGGAAAGTTTGCCCTGTCCACGATGCAGTGCAAGTGTTCCAGCTAACCCTGGAATCTGTGTTAACTGTGGAGAGAATGTATTTCAGTGCCACAAATGCAGGTAAATATTGTCATAAGACAGTTTACATGCCAATACCGTTTGTCACATTACATGTACAGTTCGTCATACAGAGATACGGTCCATCATAATATAGTAATACAGATAATCTTATTACATTATATACATCATTGATTAATAGCGCAGTTTATCGTGTAATACAGTTTATAATCCACAATCTACATATAAATATCTTAGTATAACAGACACACTTGATAACACAACTTATATGATACAGTCTATGGACAACTGTATATAATGATGTATCACACACATGATAACACAGTTTGTCATGGTAACAGTTGTTTTATAGTAATACGGCTTATAACAATTATAATACAGTTTATAGTGATGACACAGTTTGTCATGCAGTAATACAATATGTAGTGATAATATGGTACAGTCTGTTGTACAGTAATACAATGAACATTCTACAGATCCATTAACTATGATGAAAAGGATCCATTCCTGTGTAACACATGTGGATTCTGTAAATATGCCAAGTTTGATATGAGTCTGACAGCCCGACCCTGCAGTGCTGTAGATCCCATAGAGTCTGAAGAGGACAGAACTAAGGTAACATCCTAATACTCATACCGTACTATAGTGTTTTAGTGTAAGGTAGCATCTCAGTAGACATCTATATTGTGATAGTGTAGGTGCATGTAAGTATGTATAAGTACGTGTAAGTAAGTGTAGCTATGTATAAGTACATGTGAGTACAACATGTAAGTGTGTGGAAGTGTGTGTAAGGTGTCAACAGCATCTCCCTGGTTCTTTAGTTGTACCAGTCTAGTTAACAGCGAGTTATTGTATCACTAGCCAGCTGCTAGATGTAGTTCAAATGAATTTTAAGTCACATATTATATACATTGCTGATATAAATATTGTGGGTGACAAACCTTCAACCTTAACATGTAACTAAATATACAGAGTATGTTGTTCCATCGTGTAGGCTCTGAGTTCAGTCAACTCTATGCTAGAGAAGGCAGACAAGACGTACAGTGATATGCAGAATACTAGGAGTACGCTGGAGCGACTCATCATGCAGCTCTCTGGTGTGTATCTGACTTCCTGTATAACTGTATGACATATATGACAAGTATGACTGTATATTGTGTATCATTGTATAATATTATGTTACTTTATATTGTACATTATAATAGTGCTAGTGATATACTGTATTATCTATTCCATTTGACAGCCACCCGCTCAGACACGCCAACAACCACCAGCAGCTCAGTGTCAGGCCATGTAAACACCTTCATACAGCAGGTGGCTGCCAAATACTGCGATGAATCCAAGAAACACTTTGAGGAACTGAGCAAGTCGATGCAGGTGAGTCAACATTATACATAGCTACAGTCTATAAGAACACTAGCTACTGACTACTAGATACCAACTACTAGCTACTGACTACTAGTTACTAACTACTAGTTACTAGCTACTAGCTACCGACTACTGACTACTAGCTACTGACTACTAGCTACCGACTACTAGCTACTGACTACTAGCTACTGACTACTAGCTACCGACTACTAGCTACTGACTACTAGCTACCGACTACTAGCTACTGACTGCTTTCTACTGACCACATGTCACATATTGTTATCCAATAAGTGAGTTTATACATTGCACATTGTAGAAAGTTCTGATGTGCCGGAGAGAGCTACTGGAGTTTGACCGTAAACAGAATGCACGGGCAGGAGGGGGAGTCGTGGACACACCCAGCAGTGCGTCTGTCAGTAGCCAATCACTTGCTGAACAGCTAAGGAGTGAGGCGGAGGAGAACGAGAGGATAGCTGCCAAACTGAGGCTGAGTCAACAGAGTAGCTCCAGGTGTGTAGATACTACAAGTCATATACATAGTATGCTACGTCACATATGCGTAGTATGCTACGTAATGATATACTACTGTAATATTTACCGTGTATTGTATATGGCTCTATGTACATGTGTGTACAGTTACTATACTCTCAGTTTCTCTTCTCTATCCACAGCTGCTATGGCTGTCTCACTGTCACAGTCTATCACTGTATAAGCCTACTAAGAGCTCTCTCCACCCAGCCATTTGCTACCGACGGCCATCGACTGATTAAAGAGTTAGTCTCGGCCAATCTCAACAGTGGACCCATGTACCTGCGTCATGACGCAATGCAGCTGCTGTGTGTACTGACTAAGAATAAGCCTGAGGCCAATACTCTGCTCTATAACATGCTGTATGAGAGGATATGTGAGGCCATG
The DNA here is from genome assembly GCA_935421135.1 of Bugulina stolonifera. Lineage (NCBI taxonomy): Eukaryota > Metazoa > Bryozoa > Gymnolaemata > Cheilostomatida > Bugulidae > Bugulina > Bugulina stolonifera. The sequence goes on along the minus strand of OW285190.1, from coordinate 3,837,323 downwards.
CAGTTCTGTACTAGTGCTGCCTCACTGGTGAGTCTATACTTTATTATCTGTCTTACATTGGTGCATGAGCTGGAGCTGGACATCAGGCTATCCATCCGTAGAGTGGTACTAAGTCTTAGTTTAGCCAGTAATATTGTGACTAATAGAATACATTCAGTTAGACCATAACGTATTATACGCTGTCTATTATGTATAACATGCTATTGGTGAGCATGTAAATCAATGAGAACTTTACTAATTTGACAACTCTGTGGGCTTTATACATGTACATATATATACATGTACACTTATGCATGTATATGCGTAATGTGTACATTATGCATGTGCTAATTGTATGTATTGCATATCCACTGCTGTATCATAACATACCCCATACTGGATAACATAACTACTGTGTCTATATCTACACCTAGGCTATGAACATCAGATCTGAACTGGCAGTTATCTCTCTCTCCGTTCATTCGGACTCTCAGCTGTGGGAGGACAGAATGAGAGTGGTTATCAAACTCTACTCACAAGCTCTGCTCACCTCCAAGTCTCACGTGATAGAGGCTGTGGCCCTCTCCTGTCTCGCCATCATTAAGGGGCAGATCATTATAGACAGTAAACCTCTCATCTCTAAACACAAGGTACTCGGTCTAAGTCATACATTACTTGTTATGACATGTACGATTGGGTTATGTAATTATAGGCCATGGACATACTCTCAGAATATGATGTGTAGAATCCAGTCTGATATGTTGATATAATATTATGATGCGATATCTAATAACAGTATGTTCAAGGGTGTAATGTCAATTGTATAAAATATATGCATACAATACAACACATAGTTGTTACCACTCCCACTGTAGGACAAGTCACTTCAGGAGATAGCCGGGGTGTACATATCTGAGAGAAGGGCTGCTTTAGATGTGGGCCAGTGGCTATGTGCTGCTCAAGGTCATACATACTCCGACTGGCGTCGCAGTATCAAATCATCCACTTCCCTTTCCGGTCAGTGACTACTAGTACCTGCTATTACCACCGTAGTATAAATAGCGTGTGATTCTCCTCTTGCATGGATTATTAGCTTGTACTGGTATTATCATAGTGTAAAGGACCATTGTACTACCATGATGATAGTAGTACATCCACAGTTTGTAGTCTTCTAACCGTTTACATGTAAACTACTATTTGTTAAAGACTGCTGTTGTCAGGATATACCTGTATGACATATATACAATGTATAAGCGTGTAGATGGCCAATATGTTAAATGCATTTACTATTTAGGCAGCATGTGCACCTACACGTACACATACACATATATTCCAGGTGAACAAGGTTCTACAGTGAGACACTACTTCAATACATGGAGACAGAACGCCAGGAAGCAGTCAATAAACATGGCCGACCTTGACCAGCACTCCTGGCTGTCTAGTGTACTGTTTAACCCTGCGTCACAGGTTAGTCTAGTGTACTGTATATCATTACACATGTATGTTCCTGTGTGTGTGTATAGCACATAATTTACAGTGTATATATATGTATATAAACAACATGCAGGTACTACGTACAACACAGGGTATTGTATAGATTTGATGATGCTGTTCCTATATAAGTCAATATATGGAACATTTTGTGTTGCCAAACTCGAGATAGCAGTGAGTGACTTTGTTGGAGAGTAGTTTTGCTCTGGTAGTGATGAGTCACATTGCTTCCCGCTATCCTTTATCATGCATATGGTCCTAAATACTCACCTGCTCAAGTTCATGAGAGGACAATCACTGATTGGTTTGTATACTATACAATGATAACAACAGCACATGTGCATGTACCAGTTGAGTAATGATACATGTACATACCGTATAACTTTATGTATCGATAGACATGCAGTATAACCTTATGTATCGATAGACATGCAGTATAACATTATGTATCGATAGACATGCAGAGAAATGTGTGCCGAGATTGTATCTAAGATGTGTGAAGTACCTCACAGGAAACTACTGCTAGTCAGCTTCCTCAGTAAACTTCTCAGCAAGGTGAGAACGGCGTACATCCCTACATACATATTTACATATGTACATATATACATATATACATACATGCATGTATACCATACCTGCATGCATGTGGTATGTTAGCATAGGATTATAGAGGATAGAGGATATGATGTATGTAATAGTTGGGTTTGTTTATTGGTGACGAGACTGAACGTCATTTCCTTGTTTGACTTCTTGTATTGTATCCATTTAAAACTTTATGTGATGTTTCAAGTCATGTATCTTTATACAACATGTAGAATTTAGTGCAGTTACAGGTGTGTACACTAGATATACACTGTTTTAGGTCCCAGCGGCTGGCACCAATGCCTCCCACTTTATCACCCTCTACAAGCAGTTGATCAGTGAGCCGGAGGTGAAATATTACCTGATTATAAAGCACAACATCCTCATCCTCATAGCTAAGATCATCTCCACCGAGATAGCAAACCTGAGTTCACTGGAGGAGACAACTCTGGGAAGTGATCTGTCACAGGGATGGGGTTTACAAGCACTTGTTACCATTGTCAAAGGTTTCTTAGAAGACGAGAGAATCAGGCAGAAGTATGTCTACTTGTGACCTATCATACCTTCAGAATCATACTGTGTGTAGACTTAACCTATATGAGCATGTAGGACAGCGTATGGGTCCCTCAGTCTGGATGTTAACAGTCCCGGTCCAGTAATGCTCCTCACAATGCACATGTATAAACTGTGAGCCGTTATAGTAAAAAGCAAATGGTTGGTTTGTAATTCTCATAATTGATGTCTACAGGTTTAGAGTAAAATAAGGTTTATGTGTTTCTGCCATTTGTGCCTACTTTGTGATTCTGTTTCTTCATTCAGTCTAAACTGTAGTCATTAGTAAACAATATACAGACAATTTAAATGTATGTGAATGGGCAGTACAGAGTTGCTACATTACCTAGCATGTAATAGAACGTTATATATACATGAGTATATAAATGTGTTATATAGGTACAAGAGTAAGCTGGTCGGTACGGTACTTGATGGATATCTCAGCCTGAGGAAACTTGTTGTTCAGAGAACTAAGATGATAGAGAGTACTCAGGAGCTACTACTCGGTCTCTTAGAGCAGCTTACTACTGGTCAGTTCTATATATAGGTCACATAAGCAGCTTACTACTGGTCAGTTCTATATATAGGTCACATAAGCAGCTTACTACTGGTCAGTTCTATATATAGGTCACATAAGCAACTTACTACTGGTCAGTTCTATATATAGGTCACATAAGCAGCTTACTACTGGTCAGTTCTATATATAGGTCACATAAGCAGCTTACTACTGGTCACTTCTATATATAGGCCACATGAACAGCTTACTACTGGTTAGTTTTTTCAGAAATTTTTATGTAGTGGTCAATGCCCTATTATGGCCATTGTGAAATACATGTATTTAGAATGTTGCCTTCTCAACTAAAAGTTTGACTTGCAGTAAAGCAACTCCACTGGCATGTTTTGAAGTTAAATTATTTGATATACTGGTAAAGTGTGTCATGAAAACTACAAAGTTCCGACTATTGCATGCATTTTATACTTCTTAGGTGTCAAAGCAATCATATGCATGTAGTATATATAGCTCAATAATTGGCTGGTTTGATGATTATATAGGTTTGTATTACTTGACTGTGTATTATTTGTAGGTACTGAGGCAGAGACAAGAGAGTTCATGTCTGTATGTATAGAGACTGTAGCCAAGTACAGCCCATCAGACCTCAGATCTCCTGTGTTTATATTTGAGAGACTCTGCAGTATCATCAGACCAGAAGAGAACAGCAGCTCCGACTTCCTCATGATACTCGAGAAAGATCCCCAGCAAGAAGACTTCCTGCAGGTATGAACTTTGACCTTATCTTAGCCTCAGACCTTTAACCATTGACGTAGACTTAGATCTTCTCACGCTAACTACAATTCTGGCTTTGGGTGTGTTTTTCTAACCTACATACCTTTCTTTTTCTTGTGAGCTAACGCATTGCTTTATGTCTTTCAAATACTTTACCAGTATTCTGCTTGTGTGTTATGTAGGGACGCATGTCTGGTAACCCTTACCTGTCTAAGGAGCCAGGGCTAGGCCCTCTCATGAGAGACGTGAAGAATAAGATATGCACAGACTGTGAGCTGGTGGCCCTACTAGACGATGACTCCGGTATGGAGCTGCTGGTCAACAACAAGATTATCTCCCTTGACCTTCCAGTGGCAGACGTCTACCGTAAAGTATGGCAACCAAACAGAGAGAATGATCCAATGAGGATTGTGTATCGAATGAGAGGGCTACTAGGAGATGCTACGGAGGACATGGTCGACTCTCTGCAGTCCAACAATGGTCAGTCAGTCTACTATGTAATGGTCAGTCAGTCTACCATGTAATGGTCAGTCAGTCTACCATGTAATATGTGTGGTGTTAGGTTTTTGTCCAACAGTGCATGTGTATGGATATTTATCATGTATGTGCATATACATGTAGATATTGATGTATTGTAAGTTGTTTTCAACTGTGCATGCGTTGTATGTGTTCATTGTACATGTATGTTCTGTTGCGTTTATACAATGTAGATGTGTACGCGTAGGCCTAGACGTATACATAGGCCTACAAGTATAATACCATATTCATGTGTATAATAATACATATGCCCATGTACATGTACTTGTATATCCATGTAAGGTATATACACTGTACAAATACAATGAAACTAGCTTAATTCAAACTCCAAGGGACCGCCATAGTTGGTTTGAATTAGGCCTGAGTTTGAATTGTAAGATCACTTCACTTAATGAAGTCATTATTTAGTGCTCAGCAGGGACCAAGGCTAATAGTTTGAACTAACCACGTTTTTGAATTATCCGGGGCTGGATTAAGCAAGTTTCACTGTATATAATACAGATACATGTACATGTACAAGGTGCACAATGTACATATAAAATGTATCCCAGTTAGTTATTCTGACACTAATCCATGTATAACTCTAACAGCTGAGGAAGAAGATGCAGAGAAAGTGTACAGGATGTCAGCTGTGATGCAGCAGTGTGGAGGTCTAGACGCTATGCTAAGTAGACTGGACTACGTACATAACTACCACAGGGGTAAACAGCTGGTGGAGGTACTACTCAAGCTATTTGGTTACTGTCTCAAACTCTCTGTCAACAGGAGGGAGCTTATCAAACCAGACAATGAGACCATGAGGTGAGTGTGCATATAGTATGGTACTCTTGGCTGGGTGTGCTTATAGTATGGTACTCTTGGGTGGGTGTGCTTATAGTATGGTATTCTTAGGTGAGTGTGCATATAGTATGCTACTCTTAGGTGGGTGTGCATATAGTATGGTACTCTTAGGTGGGTGTGCATATAGTATGCTACTCTTGGGTGGGTGTGCATATAGTATGCTACTCTTGGGTGGGTGTGCATATAGTATGCTACTCTTAGGTGGGTGTGCATATAGTATGGTACTCTTAGGTGGGTGTGCATATAGTATGGTACTCTTAGGTGGGTGTGCATATAGTATGCTACTCTTCGGTGGGTGTGCATATAGTATGCTACTCTTGGGTGAGTGTGCTTATAGTATGCTACTCTTGGCTGGGTGTGCTTATAGTATGCTACTCTTAGCTGGGTGTGCTTATAGTATGGTACTGTCAGGTGTTGGTTAGTGTACATGTAATGTATACACTTTACTCCCACAGCGTGATGTTGAGGGCGTTGAACAGAGCATTACGAGCCGAGCAGCAGGTTGGACAGACGGACAGACAGGCTGGCTCGAGCGCATCACAGGCCGGACAGAGTAACACAGAGAAGGTGCTGCAGCTGATGGAGATAGTACTATCTGAGGCTAGCCACCTTCCTCAAGCCGAGTATACTGTAAGTATAACTGAATACATGTATATGTTCTATGTGCTGTGCTGGTAGGTGTGTTATTGTATGGTTACATCGTAAACATTTGTCCATGTGTATAGTTAGTAGATCTGCTTGTGTATAGTTACACTGCATTTATCTAATACAGGAGTTTACGAAGAGGTGTGGAGATTCTAACCAGCTGTTACTACTACTGGAGAGGATAGACTCACCGTTTGTACGTTCCAATCCTCCTGTACTGGAGGCTCTGATGAAACTCATTCCTTTCCTGGCATGTGGAGAGGACGAGAAGATGTCTACACTGGTGGAACACTTCAAACCCTACCTAAACCTCCTACAGTAAGTTATATATTATATACCCTACCTAAACCTCCTACAGTAAGTTATATATTATATACCCTACCTAAACCTCCTACAGTAAGTTATATATTATATACCCTACCTAAACATTCTACAGTAAGTTATATATTATATACCTTACCTAAACCTACTACAGTAAGTTATATATTATATACCCTACCTAAACCTCCTACAGTAAATTATATATTATATACCCTACCTAAACCTCCTACAGTAAGTTATATATTATATACCCTACCTAAACATTCTACAGTAAGTTATATACCCTACCTAAACTTACTACAGTAAATTATATATTATATACCCTACCTAAACCTCCTACAGTAAGTTATATATTATATACCCTACCTAAACCTCCTACAGTAAGTTATATATTATATATCCTACCTAAACCTCCTACAGTAAGTTATATATTATATACCCTACCTAAACCTCCTACAGTAAGTTATATATTATATACCCTACCTAAACATTCTACAGTAAGTTATATACCCTACCTAAACCTCCTACAGTAAGTTATATATTATATACCCTACCTAAACCTCCTACAGTAAGTTATATATTATATACCCTACCTAAACATTCTACAGTAAGTTATATATTATATATCCTACCTAAACCTTCTACAGCAAGTTATATATTATATACCCTACCTAAACCTCCTACAGTAAGTTATATATTATATATCCTACCTAAACCTCCTACAGCAAGTTATATATTATATACCCTACCTAAACATTCTACGGTAAGTCATATATTATATATCCTACCTAAACCTACTACAGTAAGTTATATATTATATACCTTACCTAAACCTCCTACAGTAAGTTATATATTATATACCCTACCTAAACATACTACAGTAAGTTATATATTATATACCCTACCTAAACATACTACAGTAAGTTATATATTATATACTTTACCTAAACATACTACAGTAAGTCATATATTATATATCCTACCTAAACCTACTACAGTAAGTTATATATTATATACCCTACCTAAACCTCCTACAGCAAGTTATATATTATATACCCTACCTAAACATTCTACGGTAAGTCATATATTATATATCCTACCTAAACCTACTACAGTAAGTTATATATTATATACCTTCCCTAAACCTCCTACAGTAAGTTATATATTATATACCCTACCTAAACATACTACAGTAAGTTATATATTATATACCCTACCTAAACATACTACAGTAAGTTATATATTATATACCTTACCTAAACATTCTACAGTAAGTCATATATTATATATCCTACCTAAACCTACTACAGTAAGTTATATATTATATACCTTACCTAAACATTCTACAGTAAGTTATATATTATATACCCTACCTAAACCTCCTACAGTAAGTTATATATTATATACCCTACCTAAACCTCCTACAGTAAGTTATATATTATATACCCTACCTAAACATTCTACAGTAAGTTATATACCCTACCTAAACCTCCTACAGTAAGTTATATATTATATACCCTACCTAAACCTCCTACAGTAAGTTATATATTATATACCCTACCTAAACATTCTACAGTAAGTTATATATTATATATCCTACCTAAACCTTCTACAGCAAGTTATATATTATATACCCTACCTAAACCTCCTACAGTAAGTTATATATTATATATCCTACCTAAACCTCCTACAGCAAGTTATATATTATATACCCTACCTAAACATTCTACGGTAAGTCATATATTATATATCCTACCTAAACCTACTACAGTAAGTTATATATTATATACCTTCCCTAAACCTCCTACAGTAAGTTATATATTATATACCCTACCTAAACATACTACAGTAAGTTATATATTATATACCCTACCTAAACATACTACAGTAAGTTATATATTATATACTTTACCTAAACATACTACAGTAAGTCATATATTATATATCCTACCTAAACCTACTACAGTAAGTTATATATTATATACCCTACCTAAACCTCCTACAGCAAGTTATATATTATATACCCTACCTAAACATTCTACGGTAAGTCATATATTATATATCCTACCTAAACCTACTACAGTAAGTTATATATTATATACCTTCCCTAAACCTCCTACAGTAAGTTATATATTATATACCCTACCTAAACATACTACAGTAAGTTATATATTATATACCCTACCTAAACATACTACAGTAAGTTATATATTATATACCTTACCTAAACATTCTACAGTAAGTCATATATTATATATCCTACCTAAACCTACTACAGTAAGTTATATATTATATACCTTACCTAAACATTCTACAGTAAGTTATATATTATATACCCTACCTAAACCTCCTACAGTAAGTTATATATTATATATCCTACCTAAACCTCCTACAGCAAGTTATATATTATATACCCTACCTAAACATTCTACGGTAAGTCATATATTATATATCCTACCTAAACCTACTACAGTAAGTTATATATTATATACCTTCCCTAAACCTCCTACAGTAAGTTATATATTATATACCCTACCTAAACATACTACAGTAAGTTATATATTATATACCCTACCTAAACATACTACAGTAAGTTATATATTATATACTTTACCTAAACATACTACAGTAAGTCATATATTATATATCCTACCTAAACCTACTACAGTAAGTTATATATTATATACCCTACCTAAACCTCCTACAGCAAGTTATATATTATATACCCTACCTAAACATTCTACGGTAAGTCATATATTATATATCCTACCTAAACCTACTACAGTAAGTTATATATTATATACCTTCCCTAAACCTCCTACAGTAAGTTATATATTATATACCCTACCTAAACATACTACAGTAAGTTATATATTATATACCCTACCTAAACATACTACAGTAAGTTATATATTATATACCTTACCTAAACATTCTACAGTAAGTCATATATTATATATCCTACCTAAACCTACTACAGTAAGTTATATATTATATACCTTACCTAAACCTACTACAGTAAGTTATATATTATATACCTTACCTAAACATTCTACAGTAAGTTATATATTATATACCTTACCTAAACCTCCTACAGTAAGTTATATATTATATACCTTACCTAAACCTCCTACAGTAAGTTATATTTACACTTTAATTACTTGTATGTATAAGTACAGTGTATGCGTACATATACTTATATCGGTATATGGCCATAGTCTCAATATTAGGCTACTGCAGTGCATACATACCTGTACTTGTAAGTTACACTATATGTACTATACACTTATTATGTGCTATATACATATCATATACTTGTAGTACATGTATATTATGCAGCCAAGCCGCCTGCAAATCAGTGCATGCGCACTAAACATATATAATTTGTTATCCCACTAGGTTTGACTCACAACACACTGACAATGAAGTTACATATCTGGAGTGTTTCTGTGTCATTACATCGGGTATCAAGGAGAACGCTAATGGCTGCCGACTCAAACAGATGATCATAGACAGGGAGATCCTCTCTGACGCTATTCACTATATAGCTGTCAGGGCACCCGTCGTCAAAACTCTTCTAGCGTAAGCCAATCAGATGCTCTAATAAATGTCCCAACGGATTGTCAATTCTAGGTTTTACTATTTCTATTGTCCCTATTATTTGTTATATGTTCTTTGATTATGGAGTCGCTTACATATGGAACAAATATAAAGTTGATAACTGGACTACTGGATATGTATATTGACCATTGGTGTATCTCTCATTTACTCCCCCTGGATCTATTGGTCTTCCCACATATCATCTAGCACAATGCTCTCTATGTACATAGTAAACCGTGTGATAGTCAACCAGTGGAGAGGTCGTTGTAGTTACTAGACTGACTCTATGCCCTCTGTCTGTCTTTCTAGGACCGATATGGATGACTGGAAGGAGTTTGTGGGTCGGCCTGTGCTACCATATGTCCTGCGGTTGCTGAACGGGCTGTGTTCAGGTCACCCACCCTCACAGGAGAAAGTTGGAGAGGCTATGATACCCATTCTACACAAGCTGGAGCACATGTCATCTCACGGCCAGATCGGCTCCCTAGCTGAGAATCTGATGGAGACTTTGTGTCAGAACGAGAAAGTCAGCGAGCAGATCAAACAGATCAGAGCTCAGACGAGAGCCGAGAAGAAACGGCTAGCGATGGCGGTGAGAGAGAAACACCTCAGCTCCATCGGCATGAAGACAAACAAGAAAGGGCAGGTGGTGGTGACATCATCGGTGATGAAGGAGGCAGATAGCCTTAAAGATGAGACTGGTATTGTGTGCAGTATCTGTAGGGAGGGCTACCACAACCAGCCTAACAAGGTAGAGCTATATTGCCTAGAACTTGGGCTATGTTGTCATTTACTTATATTCTCTGCTCTATACAACTGAAAGGTCATTTAAATGGTTTAGTAATTAGATAGCGATAGTAGATACACACTGCTACATCTGGGTTGTAGTGGATATATAATACACACACTGTATGTGTACTGTAGGTGCTGGCTGTGTATACTTTCACTAAGAGAGTGAATGTTGAGGAACACGAGAATAGAGCGAGGAAGCTACCCGGATTATTCACTGTCAGCCACATGAACATTGTACATATTGGTAAGTATATGCTTGTATTACATATGAACATTGTACATATTAGTAAGTATATGCTTGCATTGCATTTACACATGTGCAGGTACAGTGTATACAGGTACAGTGTCTACAGGTACACTGTACGCAGGTACACAGGTACAGTACTGTTAAATTACTACGGTAATAGAACCCAGGAAGTAAAGTCAGCCTTCACGAGATGAAGTTTGACCAACTTGAATAGGTCTTATCAACATTGTGTAACGTTACCCATAGTTCTGTGGAATATTACCCATAATGCTCTACTGTTGTAGACTGTCACACCTCTGCCGTTAGACTAGCCAATGGAAGGGATGAGTGGGAGTCGGCTGCCCTTCACAATGCAAACACTAAATGTAATGGACTGCTACCTCTATGGGGCCCTCAGGTACCTGCTTCTATTATATTATATAATGTGCTTATCTAATAGTTCAAACTGAAGTCAAGAGACTGTTCTAGCATGTGTTCAGCTGGGAAGTAGAATAGGCTGAGATCCAACTGATTAGTTGGATTATAGCTTGAGGGTTGTAAACGGCAACAAAAAAAATTGTTTCCTTCGTGTTTTGTTTCATTTAATAGACATACAATACTGTAATACACGTACGCTACTGTAATACACGTACAATACGGTAATACATGTACAATACCGTAATACATGTACAATACGGTAATTCACATACACTACTATAATATATGGTTCCGGCTTACTTCAGGTAACGGAGAGTAACTTTGCCGCTGCTCTGGCTAAGCACAACTCATACCTGAGAGACTCCACAGACCTGAGGGACGACTCCTACACTCTCACTGTCCACGATATCAAGCTCCTTCTACTTCGATTCGCCCACGAGCAGCCGTTCAGTGCTGACGGCGGTGGTGGGGGCCGGAACAGTAATATGCTACTAGTACCTTATGAGCTGCTATTGGCTCTCTATGTCATACAGACGTAAGTACATCTCCCCTATCTCCTTCCTTCCTGTCGTCGTCGTAGTGAGTTGTGTGTTCATGTGTTCTCGTATAGAGTAGTATAGAGTAGTATTTACATATGTATATGGTGATGTCTTACCAGTAAGAGAACAGCAAAGGTCAAGGAGAAAAACCTGCAAGCCTTCATTGGCTGTCCAAGAGCCAAGTGGGTGGAGTCTAGTTTTGAGGTAGATGGCCCAGCCTACTGGCTCATCATCTGTCTGGCTCTCTGGTCCCGAGACGTCTGGAACAACCAGAAACTAGTCATTCTGAAACGTCTATTCATCATGGCCCAGGTACATTACCATATTACCATATTACAGTAGTTTATTGTATTACCATATTATTACAGTAATATATTGTATTACCATATTACAGTAATGTAATAATGTATTACTGTAATATTAGTAGTATATGTTACTAACTTACTCTGGCATATTAATAAATCACAGTAGTACACGTGTATATTATTGTATTACACTAGTATGTGTTACTGTATTACAGACAAGAGTGGCTTGTTCAGCAAGTAAAAGCTGCCTCTTAGACAAGACTGTTCTCCAATATTCTGTATACAAACCAGTGATTGTACTGTTTGGACTAGTAGACGCTCTGTATAACACCATGTTCAAGGTATGTGTTCGTAGTTTGTCAGTACTACTGTGCACTTTGTTTATAATGCTCTATCTCTACCCTGTATATGTATATAATACGTGTGCATGTGCACAGTTTGTATGCATAATACATGTACACAGTTCATGTACGTACTAGATGTATATTAGATACAATACAATTAATTTTTCACTTACCGAACACATGACTGTCGGTGAACATGTACAGTTGTATATTTACTGTCAATGTATTCATTCCCTTTGTAGTCTGTACCATGTGACAAGGATTGGGTCGAAGGTGTGATGACCTATATCCGTAATAATGACATCCCGTTGGCTGAGTCAAGTGAGAAAATTGTCTCTTTTTATGAAAGTGAACTTCTACCTTGTGAGAGCCTAGCTGAGGCTTTCGATGTTCTAGGTCAGTATATTATATTATATAGGTCGGTATATGTTATATAGGTCAGTATATGTTACACAGGTCAGTATATGTTATATAGGTCAGTATATGTTATATAGGTCAGTATATGTTGTATAGGTTAGTATATGTTATGTAGGTCAGGATGTGTTATATAGGTCAGTATATTATTTTATATAGTCGGTGTATGTTGCGTAGGACAGTATGTGTTATATAGATTGGTATACGTTATATAGGTCAATATACATGTATGTTATATAGGTCAAGATATGTTGTATAGGTCAGTATGTTTCATATAGGTCAGTGTAACATTAGGTAATTCCAGTAGGTTTAGATCTCTGGCTCAGTAACAGGAAGCCGTAAATAATAAAGTATTATTTGATGGACATACTGTATCAGGATATAATATATATATGCATATCCGGTCTTTGTGGGCCATGTTGAGAGAGAGATAGTTTCATTTTTTAATCTCAGTAGAATTGTTAACAACCAGCTAGTAGTAGTGAGTGAATGCTCTCCAAAGCTAAATAATGTGTGTGAATTGTGTCCAATGTAGGTTATACATACATGTAGGCTATACAGGTGTGTGTATATACAGTATTTGCATGGCTGTCTATTGTATTTATGAAATGTTAACTACTTATATAAGACTTTGTTATCTCCTGTATTTCAGGTCTGCTGGGGGATGTCCCAGATGTTGATGCTTGGGTTCGAGAGCTGATGCAGAGTGTCTAACTGTGTCACAGTGTTTAACTGTGTCACAGTGTCTAACTGTGTCACAGTGTTTAACTGGGTCACAGTGTTTAACTGGGTCACAGTGTCTAACTGGGTCACAGTGTCTAACTGGCCACATGATACCGATACCATCATCTATCTAGTACATAATATAGACGCTTGATATAGCATACAACAGGAGACTGCTAATTATATAGTGATAATAGTAATATTATAATAGTTGGTAACGTTGTGTTACAGTCATACATCCAATTTCTTGTGATTGAGTTTAATTGCTTCTGCTTTAATAAATAATAAATAAATGTTGTGATTAATCCATTAAATACTGTCCATCTTATTGATCTCTAAATACCCCACCATATTCTACATGTCACTACCCTATTGAACTCTAAACATCCCACCATATTCTACATGTCACTACCCTATCGATCTCTAAATATCCCACCATATTGTACATGTCACTACCCTATCGATCTCTAAACATCCTACCATATTCTACATGTCACTACCCTATCGATCTCTAAACATCCCACCATATTGTACATATATCATCGTTCATCCATCTGCATACAATGTACAGTACAGTCATGTTCCATGTATGACCTACAGCCTGGACAAGGTTACTCAAATCAAGAGAGAAGACAACTACTGTATAACCAACAACCATCTCATTGTTTTACTGTTTTGCTTGTTCTAGGATCCAGTAGATAGTGATATGCTAATGTACACGTCATGTTCATGTACAATTACACACCAGCACACATGTACAACTACACACCATCACTCATGTACTTGTACAACTACATACCTGCACACATGTACATGTACATGACTCCTCCAACCTTACATGTGTGTTGCAAACTATGTAGCATTATTTTGTGTTTGTATAAGCTGTGGCAAATATGTTAAACATACATGTAACTGTGATAGTTTGCTTGTCCAGAATTATACTGGTATACAGTTTCATGACAAGGGGGGTAACTTGGCTATTATACATGTATATGGCTATAAGTACTACTGCAGGCCTAGTAATACCAGCACTCTATTTCTGTATAACAATGGGCAGATGGTGGGACAGGGTTAATATATAGTACATAATCATGTTTGGTATACTTACATACATGTAGCATATACACTGTACATAGTGGATGGTAGATGGATAATTAGCTGATGGTATTTGGTGTGATGTTATTAGCTCATCTCCCCAACTGCATTGTTATTATAATCAAGTGTAATAGACCAATACAAGAAGGGTTTATATAACCAAATACCTTTAGTTGAAAGTATAAAGTAAATATTAGTAGAAACTAGTATAATACCTGTAAGACGTGTTTGATGGTAACTCAATACCCTTTTTGTCCCCTTCTTCACTATCAATTGTGTTTGTATTGGAAGGCTGCACACAGACAATACTAAACCTTTTTACAGTATCTATTTATATTGACTAGTAATAGACAAACATCGTATAGTATATTAGCTCATATATTGCTAGTAAGTGGCCACTGATAACTTAACAGATATACACAGATAAGAAAATACTTAAAACTCTTGTTGCTTTCCTATCCATTCATAGTAGAGTACCAAACACTAACCTGTCGATTTGTAGCTAGGCGTGTGCTACGTTATACCTGCATGTGCTGTGCTATACCTGCAACTGGTTATACTTATATACGTACTATCATAACTAGAACTATACACCACCTAGCACTGTATTGCAGAATAGGTAAGTACAAGCTAAATATTGCAGTATGTGATAAATAGCTGTTTCACAAATGGAAGTTCGTAACTGATTTGGCATCCAGTGCGTTCAGTGGTTGCTTATTCACAGTAGGTAAGTCTAGTGGAGAAATTGTGATAGCCTTAAATCTTTGTGGTCATGGTTTGTTTAGGAATTATAACTTCACCAGCTTCAATTTCTGCTGAAAACTTATGCTATTTCAAAATTTTCTCCTTCTCAATTGTTGGTAGGTAAACAGATATGTAGCTATATGTTACTAATATCTTAGACCAGTAGGAACTACACAAGTTTCTACACTTTTGTAAGAAACAGCGTCCACCAGTTGAACCCGGTCGCTCACAAAAGTAGACCATTCTATCTATCTACATGTATTGTGGTTTGGTCGCAGCTCTGTTGGTCGTGGATGAGCTGTAATTTGAAAACAGCACATAAGCCTGTATTATACTTTATTACATGCACCATGTAGCCCATATCCCACATTTAGTATCTAGCCCATGGTTACGAAGGCTATGAATGTACATGGCCTACATTTATAGTGCGTATGCAGTTTATATAGATAACAGGAAATGAAATATTTCAATTACATTAGACATATACAATGGTATGATGTTACAAAATATTATTTTCAAATCACTTTAGCATGTGGACTTCAGCATTGCTTGAATGATTGGTGGGGTTGTTATTGTACACCCCTATGTAGTTGGTGTTTGAAAATCAATGATCTCTGGCAGTAGGACATGATTGATGGGAAATAAATCTCGATCTACGTATTGCTGGACAAATGCTATTATTATTTCATGAGGAACTAAAGTAGCAAGTGTATAGTACAGTGTACTACAGCAGTACTGTTTGCTGTAGAACTCTTCCTAAATCTGAACTTTTCTGTCTGAACAGACTGCTGCTTGGTGAACCGAGAGGTCAAGGATACTCTTCTGTCTACCACAACCTCCACTGTAACTGTGAGTACATTTAGTGTCCACTCAACGCCGCGTTGTATTTGTACATGATCATACCAATAGGTTCACGTCAATGTGTTTACGTAGGCCTAATCACAGTATTACAATAACCAGTAGTGCTGGTGCCTGGGTGTAGGAGGGCCCAAACCTCTATCTAGGGCCCGGTCGAGTTGCAGTCAAGGTGGAAATATTTTTCGACATGCTGCTGAGCCTACATCGTCTTTCTTAATTCGGGTCTTTTGCAGCTTTCAATTTTATAAAGTAGATCAAAGTTTAGTGAATCACAGTCTACACGAGTATATTTACTTTGACAAGAGGCAGGAGTATCTCATGTACATCTTTTATCGCCTGTAGTCTATATGTAAGGTGACACTAGCATGTCACAATGTACAAATATAATTGTAGCCTCAAGGCTCGGCTACACGAGAGGCCGTTAGCTTTGGCGGAGCAACTTCGTTGTTCGCTGGCATGGCTTTATAGGCAATGCTTGGTACCAGTCCACCAGTGGCCCTGATTAATATCCTGCCAATCACCAAAGCTGGTTTTTAATGAATTATATAATTGGAGTTGTTTTATCTAATATTAACCAATCGCCACAGCGCTCTGTGGTGCCATGGTCTGATAAGACTAACATGTTAGTCTTTCCATAGCCGAACAAACGGCGCACCGATTTGCTCTAGAACGAGGCTCCGAAAGCCGAAAAAGAACGATCGGCCTCTCGTGTAACTGAGCCTTAATAATGAGATGATGCAAACCCAGGGCCCTACATGATTGGATATTGAGCCAACATGTAACACTAGTATAGGACCACACAAATCTATGGCCTCCGTTTTGTTGCCTGTCTACCCGTACTATACTAAACGCGTTCAAATCCTAGATACATGTAATACCAAATACTGCAACATCTATTCAAACATCCCATATGCATGAACATGTACATAATAATATGTGAAATAGTATCCTAATCTAATATGTTTTTATTTTTTTTAAAGTAAAGTCTGAGCCAATAAAGAGATGCCTTTTATTGAAAACAAGAAAGGAAACTAACCATAGTGTACCATCATAGCATTGAAGTAAATTCTGATTTGAAGTTATGAAACTTCACTAGTGATCTGACAAAGATTTTTGGCAAAAGATTAAGCATTATGAGGGCAATATACCAGGATAATAGTTACTAATAAGTAATGTGTTTGAGGACTGTTTCAATAGCATGCGGTGATCAGTGTACTATGTAATATGTAGCACAGAGAGAGGAGATACCTAAATTCTTTATATGTGGTATATCTGGTATCTTAACAGCATTGATGCACAACAGCTGGTATACTGCCGTTATGAGCTATATCATGTTGAAATACACAGGCAAGTTCCCATATTCATCAATTTATTTATAAGTTCATATGAAAATTACAACATTGTATGTTAAGCTTTCGAGATCTGTGGGAGGAGGGAGTTTGGTTGATTGAATGATTGATGATGAGTCAGAGAGGTGTTTGTATGATAAGTAATGGTTAAGTTGGTGTCGTTTTCGTCCATCTTAATCCTTATCTGGCTACGTGGGCGATTAGGTATAGCTATATAGCCACCTAGCACCACTGGTTAATGCACCACCCATACCTAAGTCAAATTACACATTATACAATGTACATGTACATGTACATTGTATGTATGCTGTAGGTCATTTATATTAATTCTGTAGGCCATTGTATGAATGCTAAAGGCCATTATATGAACGCTGTAGGCCATATACAATTTTAGGTCAATAATAGGCAGATAAAGCAATGCATTCTGTTCTAACAGGTCAGAAGGTGTGATAGCGACAGTCAACCCTTATTTCTGTGACATTGAAATCTCAGAGGTTCTCTGCTCTGACTCGACTTGATTGACTGAATGTTGACCTTAAATGTTCAAGCGCTGACCTCGTATATTGTACTGACCTATATTGTATTGACCTATATTGTACTGACCTATATTGTACTGACCTTATACTGACCTTATACTGACCTTATACTGACCTTATACTGACCTTATACTGACCTTATACTGACCTCACATATTAGCAGTAAAGACACCCAACATGATTGTATCTACATGTAGTTACTTCCAAGCTTGCATATGATGAACCTATCAGTGCAGTTCTTTCATCCACTTTATATGAGGAATTATTCAGCAGACACAGTTTCGTCCATCTAATATTAAAGTTGGAGCCAAGTTAAATTGTAATCTTAAGTTTTACTAATTAATCAGATACAATGGATTCATGTCTGACACTTCCACCTATTCCAACTCCACCTACATGTACATATAATATACATAATGTAATAATATAAGTATTTAATATAACAACACAGTCACATGACTGTATATATCGGATGGTAATATAAGTTCACAAGCACCTGCACATGTAAGCCAAGTGCGCTTTGTCACATAGTAGTAGTAGTAGTGGCATGCTAATATGAATTTGAAAATTATTTATAATATATATTTATGTAAGCATGCATATACAGTGTATGCAAGCATACATTATAGGGCATATACGGGTACTTTTATGCTTGGAGAAGTACATTTGGTGATATAGTAACATCATGATATAAACACTATAAGTATGGGACTTGACAAGCTCCCTTGACAGTGTATCACACAAGGAGGATATCGTATAAATTATCCATGAGCTGTCATCTCTAATAACACAGCAATAATTCCAAATTGGAGGACACACATTATACATGTAAGCTACTAACAGCCTGCAGATATGACACTATATTATATGCATACGATCATGTGATGCTGGGTTTGTATTAGTACACATTATGTTGCCTAGCAACAGGGCAAGCTTGGAGATAGAAGGTATATTAGCCTACTAAAATGTACTACTTGTTCTAAATAGTAGCTAATTGTTAGAAGAGATATTATGCTTTTATATTACACTGAGTATGTTATATATGTGTCAATATACTTACACATCTACATGTACGTGTACATATTACATACGTGTACGTTATCTGTCATACCAATACATTACACATACATGTACGTTATCTGTCATACCAATACATTGTACATACATGTACGTTATCTGACATACCAATACATTGTATATGTATGCACTCATTCTATACATACAAATATTATTCTCTACAGTGTATGTACACTACTGTGTGCACATACAAATTGTAACATCTGTATGTTCTATCATTGTATGTACAAAATGTACAAGAGCATTGCTGTATGGAATATAAATATAATACAATGAGTGAATGAATATAACTAATTTGGAATTGTCTACCCTTACCGACCAGCTAAGATATGTCATAGTCATTGTGCAACTACTAACAATTATAATTATATTTATGTATACTCATAGTAAGCTGTCAATTGTAATTCAAAATTGCCCTCTCCTACATTGTACTCCAATTTTAGATCCCAACTGTTTTAGATAGGATTATGTTACATGCATGTTTGTGTTGATATACTTGCACATTTACATAATATATACATTGTACATACATGTACATGTACATGTATATTGGATTTTAACTGTCATACAGATACATTGTACATGTATGTACTCATACTACAGTGTATATGTATGTATGCACTCATAGGGCCTACTATATGTTAGGAGTTGTATTCTCATGTACTAAGGGTAGGTGGTAGCATCCACTATGTAGTGTACCTAGCAGTACCTAGCACTGACGGCACTGATAAATGCACCCAGCTATTTTAGTTATATGACAACAGAGAACAGAACACTATATTGAATAGTGTTCATTGATTTAACAACATAGGAGTTGTGTTCCCTTGCTAGTGCAGCTGAGCCTCATGTTGAACAACAACTAACCTGTACATGTTTGTCTACTATATCATTGTCTACTGACGCTACATTTACTATACAATACTTCTGTTTATATCTATCACGATGAGCTCTCAGCTATACATAATCTATCGTAGTTTTCTACCAAAACAAGCAAAATAAAACTTCTTACAAACTAAGTTCCAGTGATGGTTTAGTATAGTGTAATCAAACAATGTTTTAGTGCAAAAGAAATGGAAAGACTCAGACGGAAACACCAACTTTGACTAATCATAAAGTGTGTAAATGTGTTGTTATGCTATATTGTCTGCCCCAGTAGTCACACAGACACTGTACATGTAATATGTAATTAAGTTGGGTAGCTGTTTGTAAAGTGGCTCATCCTTAATATGATTATTATTATTTCAGGAAGACCCACATGGAAATAGGCTATTGATTCTGATTCCGTTCTTCATATAATCTCTTTGTCATGGATCAAGGTTACATTACGCCTCGAGACGGCAATGGCAGTTCAAAAAAGGATAAACGGAAAAGCAGCAGTAAAAGCCATCAAGTGAAACTAATCAGAGCATCAGCTGTGGATGTCGATGGGGTTGTAGAAGCTCCTCGCAAGGTGGTGAGTTGCAGTGTTTTAGTGTCTCCATGCCTCTTCTCACACCTCCATAACAACAAGCTATTTTTCATTCTGGTTTCTGCATCTTCAAATCTCTACCATACATATATTTTATGTCATCACATTTTTTCACAAACTCCCATGAAGGCAGCTGTGTGGAAACAATGTCTCGTCCTTCTTTCAGCTCACATGCTACTGCTTCACTCCTTGTTCTATACTGTATAGCTTTTCTGTCTCCCTACAAATACACTGCATATTACATGACCACAATGCATTACAAAACACACGGGTACAGTAATTATTTAGAGTTATGCCCCCACTGCTCATGGATTGCTCATGCATCTGCTCCTTTGTCATCAAGAGAAGGTAACTCCTCTTTACCCATAATAACTGATGAAAGATCGTGTTGAATTGTGTACAATTCACATTCACCGATACATGTACAAAACTGGGCAGACAGGTGGGAACAAAAAGTAATTTGTGATATTTGGAGGGGAGACAGCAGCATTGTATAGTTATTATTATATTTCTCTAGAGCTTTAAGGATCTCTGACATGTCATTTCTCAACCCAAGGAGGCCTATTTCATCACTACTCCGTATAACTCTGATCTAATAATACATTAGGTAATTAAAACCTTTTACAGAATTGAAACATACTACCCTTAGGTCGTGAGTTGTTAGGTAACACTCTCCATGCGGTTATAGATTTTAATTTTGGTTGTGAGAAACGATAATTGATTAAAGGTCTCGCTAACGATGGCTAATGGCGCTCTGGGGAGGCTGGAAACCGGTGGACAAACAGACAGACGTACACGCGCAGTATTAAAGAGAGAGTGTGAGCAGCTAGTGGATAGCGTTTAGGTGTGCTACAAGTGACTAGGTTGTCAGTTACTTATTCTCTTGTACCACGTCAGCTGGTCAGTTGATCCTTGTTACAGTAACCTTGTCAGAAATACAGAACTATGAAAAGGAAGAAAGTAGGTGGTATATATACATGTATATAAATATGAACTGTAGCACGTGGTATGATATTTGTATTGAGTGTTTTTCTAGTGATATAATATCATATTATCTAGTAGGTTTAACTGTTTGCTATCGACATCAGTATAAGTGTTGGTATCGCTAGCAGCTCGCTATGCCGTGTCGTGTGTCGAAGCCGCCAGTGTGTACGATGACATCATTAAGATGTCTGATGACATCGCTAATATGTGTGTAGATGTCACTAGTAAATGCTTACGTCACCTGTAGGAATAGGCTACATGCAAGGGAAAAAAATTGTTGGTGTATTTACATGTAGAGAGTATGTATACATTACTATGCATCTAGTAACTTGTGAATAGAAGCAGTAGAGAGTAGAGATGAGTATTAGTGGGATTATATTCTATAATATCATCATCTCTATATTATCAGTTATCAGTGTCAGTGTGTATGAGTAGTCGTGGGTACCAAAGATAAGGTTCCATGTAACCAGCTGAGCTGTTATCTGTTGGTATAACATAACATACTGTTATTGTGTATAGAATCTACATTGGTATGTGTATGTTATTTATCACTGTAGACTATAATACCAGTATATGTGTTTACTACCAGCCAGTTTAGTTAGACTAGGCTATAGGCTGTGTATGAGTATTATATAAACATAGAATAATATTATTATAATATTACTTGACTTTATAATATATCATAATATCTCAAGAAATATGTTGCCAGTTACATGTAGTTAGTAACAAGAATGTAGCTCATAACTACATGTATAATACATGTATATGACAGGCCTGCCAAGGTCTGGGACAGGTGGTTGTTGTGCTGTGACTCTAGGTCAATGCACTAACGTTGTGTATTACATTGTGTAATCAGTAATGCAAAGACATGACAATATTGTACTTTACCACTGAGTACAATAATTGAATGAGGGTTTTCTATTGGGTACTGTCACACTTATCCTATACCAGGGCACTATCCATCAACATTTACTGTTAATAGTGATATCATATTGTGTTAAATAATTAGTATTAGTTTTCTAGTATGCATTCGAGGTACTACAGTAGTTATTTTCTGATGACCACTTAGAGCAGTACTTAGAACAAGTGAACAATAAGTATCAACTGTTCGTAAAGGAAAGGACTTGTTTAGAGTGTAATTGTATACTAATGACTGCTAGCTGATCGTCACCCACTCTACTACTGCTGCCTCCTGCATGCAACAAACATGCTGAGAGAGAACAGGAGAAAAGTTGTATAAGGTTAGTGACTACCACCTCTTTCCCAAACTGTTATTGTACCAGATCTTAGTACTTTTCACCTACAAATATACATTTACATGTACATACCTTATAATATAAGTATATGTTTGATTTCAGTGCTTCCTTTTAGGCCAAAAACACATTTTATGTAGCCTTAAATCTTGTGGTCGGACTTGGGGCATAGGTCGGGTGTCATTTAAAACCCTCCTGTTGAGCAGGGGTTTGGAGATGAAGAGTAGCTAAGTGAAGACCTGCTCTCTCTCTCATTCTAGTCACCTCTAGTCACATGTATCTGCTATGAGAGAAGTTAAGGTTGTGTCATCCTACATTTTACCACTTGGTCTTTCTTCAAACTACTGCAGCAAGCAGACTGTATATTGATTGATTTAGTAATACCAAGGTTAGCAGGGGTTCCAACCCGTTCACAAGTAATTGTGTGGGTAGTAGTAGTGGGTACCTACCTATTTCGGTGTCTAATTCTGGATTCTAAATTTTACGATGTGCGACCAGCTTCTGACAGCTCACCCTAGTTTTGTAGCTTACCAGCAAGACATGGGGATGAACTGAGCAGAGCTGGGTCCAAGTCATGGATTTGACTTGACCTGCCAAGTCAAGTCACAAGTCGGCTTGACTTGGACTTGCCAACATGTCGACTTTACTTGACTTGACTCTAACTTGCACGTCAATGTGACTTGACTTGACTTGACTTGAGTTGGACACATGAATGACATGTGACTTTGACTTGGTTTCTGCCAGGGATAAAAATTTTGTACAGTCTCAACAATAGTGCCAATTTTACTACACAACATTGTAGGCTAGTTACAATAATTGTATAGCAACATACATGCCAAGCTACACCTTGGTATGGTTTTTCATGCATTGGAATGCCTACTGAAAGAAAAAAGTGATGTTTTGAAAAATGTAAAACTTTTGAAGTTGTCCCCCACTTGACTTGCATTTTGACTTGCAAGTAGACAAGCCGACTTCGACTTGACTTGCTTTGTGACTTGCATGACGACTGACTTGACTTGACTTGAAGCAGCACTGACTTGACTTGGACTTGACTTGCGTCCAAAATTTTAGAAATGACTTAACTTGTTGACTTGCAAGTCGACTTGGATCCAACTCTGGAACTGAGTTGGTGTAACGGTGGACATCTTTGGAATTCCCATCTACATGCACCATCATTGTATACATAGTACTAGAGCTATGTATTCGATTCACAGGCTACATACGCCCCCCCCCACCTGTATTATATCATTTGTAGGCTGAGGTACAACTGCAAGAGATTATTTGATAAAGAAACTGCTCATGTGTAAACTGTGTGCATCTTGAGGTGTTCACTTTGCTGTAACCTATTTACTCTCTACTACACTGTATTTGCAGGTTATTCTTGATTGGTCGGCTGTGAGGCAGCCATATTGAAGTTGGACTAAATACAAACTGTTACAGCTGAGAGGACACAATGTCTTTCCTTTGCGTAGGTGACCCCGGTTCCACAGTATCAATAAGATAAAGTAGTGTTACTATACTACATATGGCTGTAGAACACCTACAGTATATACTTGGTCTATTACATGCCTATATATTAATATAGCAATACTATAACACTCAGTGTTATATACACGTAGTATAGCAGTACATTTTGCTCTGTATAGAATATAGATATGTTGTAGCCCTATGTGATACATTATACACATATTACACTTACATTTAGATTTCTAGTAGAGATATTACATGATAACATAGGACTATATACTAATATAATTAACATTACTTATAGTAGGTGCGCTATGCTAGCAGTTTATCCATGAAGATGATGCATGCTGGTATTGCTGCATGCGTTGCATTGCATTTTCAACTGTGAAATGCAATTTATTTTTATTTGACTTTTAATTATTTCTGTAACTCATTTGTGGGCAGCTCAAGTAGACCCCAACCTTACTATAACTAGCAGCATATTAGGGAGTAGATACACACATTCATATTGTAGACTATTAGCTATTATTACAATACTAGTGCTGCAATTCAGGCAGTGCTGTTTATTCAATACACATGCATAATACTTGCATAGACATAGATATTGACATTATGGTATATGTATTATGCATGTACATAGGTATACATACAGCATACAGGTATATTTGCCTATATACTGCTATGGTTCAACACCCTACAAAAAGAGAAAGCACAATACTAAAGTTCTAAAGAATTTTTACATAACACAATTATAATTATTTTACTTGTCAATAAAGAAGTATGTTATAGTGTATGCACTAGTGACTGTACAGTATATACTAGTGAATGTATTTATACACCATAATAGTGCTATACATGTAAGTCAATGACAAGTGTACTGTGTATGTATGACCATGTAGTATCAACTATCAATGCTAAGTGCTATTGTATACATGTACACTATCCTACATGTACAAGTGTTTTATGTACGACTGTACGACTGTGCGACTGTGTGTACAGTGACTGATGCGTATACTTGTACATAATACAATGTGCTGGTACGTAATATACATGTATGTGTTTGTTATGTACATGTACACGTGTAAATGTATAATGTGTGCATAGGTGTTTACTACTTCTGTGATTAGTGTTGTACAGTAGAAGTCATAGACCAGTAGTACATGTAGGCGGCCTGCACATGTACGTGTACATGGACATGTTGCTGTACATGTACGTGTATGTATACATGTATGTGTATGTATACATGTATGTGTATGTATACATGTACGTGTATGTATACATGTATGTGTATGTATACATGTACGTGTATGTATACATGTATGTGTATGTATAGGTGTACGTGTATGTATACATGTATGTGTAAGTATACATGTACGTGTATGTGTAAGTATACATGTACGTGTATGTGTACATGTACTTGTATTACATGTATGTATGTGTATGTCTATTATTGTGAGTAGAGTAACATCTAACACTTCCCGCTTCTTATTTTTGTAGTACAGAGTGTGAATTTTTACATGTGTGATATGAACGCATTGGTTCTTGCTATATACACTATATATGGGTCCGTCGTAGCGGTTTTCCGTCACAGGGGTGGATACAAAGGAGCCCTGAATCAAAGGAGCAAGCACTACGCTGTCTAATATATAGGTTTACTTTCAGTAGAGTATGCATTATAATACGCAAATTATGGTCAGTAGCCTGTTTTTAACGTTTTGTATTTTCATGCGTTTGTGTGATGAGCTCGCGACACTTTGAAATGTGGTGCTATAATAGTTCAGCGACAGGTTACAATACTCACTATAATCTGTACAGTATGTTGGGAGTTATCTGCCCTTACAGTAGAGTAGATAATGCTCACATTCCAGTTCTGTGGAACAACTTCAACAATGGTTTGGTAGTAAATGTGGCAGTTACTGTATTTAAATTGTCAGTTTGGTAATTTACTACTATTATGCAATTCGGATTCATTTAAACTGACCATCGGCAAAGAACACTTTCGAAGATGTATGTCGCTCCCTGCTGAATATCTGCCTTTGAGTCCTGAACTCCTTTTTGTATAATAATACCAGTTGACCCAAGCTATGCTACCGACTAAGGCTATGCTATCGGCAGAGACTAAGGCTATGCTACTGCATCACACCATCAACTTTGAGGGAGTCGGTCTAGCTTCTCAGACTCACAAGTACCATGCTTACACATAAATGACTGTAACAGTGACATAACATTGCTAATAGTTGGTTATAAATTACCTATATTCACCACAAAGTGTTTACATGAGTGGTAAAAGTATTTGTATAGTATGTCATATACACTGTCATCTTATATACAGTAAATAGTGTATTCACTCAGCCTCTTTCTGGGATATGGAGGTATATTAGCCACCGCCTAGGGCTGACATCCTTCATGATAGCTATTTACATTGTAGTGTTAACAACAGTGTAGGTTATAAGGATATCTCTGCATGCTCCATATCTGTTGTAGTGGAGAAATTTAGATAATCTGAGTTCTCTGTTTGTGGTTTGGGTTTGGGATAAGGGCAGTCTACTATAAATAAAATATAGAGAAGATAACTTTTCCTGCTTCAGTTTTGTCGAAGAACAAAGGCTATATCAAATCTCTCTACTTCTGCACCTAACTCCTCCATACCCAGGTGGTACTACATTGATGTCTAGTAGGTGTACACATACACATGGAATAAAGGCCCACACTGTGCTACCACTCTGGTCATAGACCAGCCCTACATGAACTTCTAGAGTAACGACTGGCCCTCCACGCTTCCTCTCATGTAAGAGTTAGGTGTACCATTTTCAAGCCTTCTACACGTTTACCTTTCGCTCCTTCACTCTTCTATCCCTTCACCTCTCAGTGATCTCTACTCTAACATGTAATACAAGTAGATACTAGATAGTCAACACTTCACCCTGGATCTATCAATTATCAATTTATAGACTGAAAGAGTACAAAGGGGTAAATGTTTGGAATTTAAATTTAGAGTTGTCTGCCAACACCAACAAGTCAGGATTGTTACGTTATAATTATTGTGTTCATCTACCATTCTACTAGTTACTAGTTACTGCATACTACTAGTTACTAGTTACTGCATACTATTGATTGGTACCAGTTCAGAACATCTTTATAATAACAAAGTGCTGAAAGACACCCAAATTATAGAGCATTTGATAGATTAAAACGTTAGCGAAAGACTAAACTAAACTATCTACTGTACACTCTCATAGACTACTTTGTATACATGTACATGTATATGCGGCAATCATATCTGTTAATAAATACGTAATTATTCATTTTATATTTCAGAATCCATGGGCTACCATCTCATCGATAGTTAACAAGACAGATGAGGACTGTCAGGTGGTGCCCGCTGGTCACCTTGGTCAGGTGCAGGTGGATTCCAGGCTCATCATGATCAAAGACAGGCAGCAGAGGATCAATGATGCCATTGCCTTGAGGAAGACTTTACAAGATACGTCCACCATGTGGCTGACTATTGCCAGCAATAAGTCCTGTAAGTACTATATACCTTATATACATGTATTATTACTCATATTTATATTTATATATACTAGGGCAGACAACTCCATAATATATATCATAGGTTTGTATCAACAGGTAGCTCTTTAGATCACAAAGTTATGTGTAAGGAAAGGTAACTCCACATTTATAACACTCTTAATATATGTATATAAGTAAGGACAGACAATTCTTCAGACATCTACATGACAATAAGTGTGTTGAGGGGGAGACAACCCTGTAGTCTGTTGCAGACAGCTGTTTTATAAAATAGACAGATTTCCATGCAAATGAAAACTGAGCTATATACTTCATATTACTCAATCTGCATTCAGTGTACTGTTTCGGTGTTTGACACCTCATCAGTGCAGCTCAGAGATATGCTTAAGAGCACACCTTGGCAATACTGTATATTTACAGCAAACATTATATAGATTATGCACTGTAGTTCGTCAGTCCAGGTTTAATGTGAGGGCAAACAACTCCATTATGAAAGAATATGCACATGTATTATACAAATGACTTGGTTGGTTACAGAATGTAGTGCTCTCTTGAGGCTTGATTTAACTTCCTGTGCAATCTAAGATTGCTTGATATCTAAGATTGCTTGATATCTCACTAATGAGCTCTCCAAGATGGCAATATTCTACTTGGTTCTTGATGTTGTGGAATTGTCGTCCATAACTCTCGTTCAACTTGTTCCTGTGTGGAAGATACATACTGACATAATGTGGACATTATGGTCATTGGTAGCGTGTGACAAAACCTGAAAGAAGAAAATTCCAAATTTATGTCAGTTTTAAATTGTAAGAGTCCAACTACTATGTAGGTTGAGTAGGTTGGGCTTTTCAACTCTGATAAGAAACATACTAGTATGTGACGAGCTTCAGGATTTGTTCAGTTTTGGAACCAATCGCCATCCACTGTGTCTTTAGTAGACATGAAGATATACAAAACGGACTATAGTCCCAAGTTTGGTTTTCCTTTTAACAGCTTCTTCTGAGACTATTAACTAAAGCCTCTATCTGACTATTATTTGTCAATCATCTCACAAAAATTTCAAAACTCGTAGCTGAACGTGCCACACCAGAAATTTTCAAAGAACCTCACTTTGCTCGCCCCCTGATGTATGTATATCACGTATTATACTACTATATGTGTACTATATTGCTGTAGTACAGTTTATTTGTAGACCTACTGTGCCAACTGACTATTCGCACCCCACAGACAATACTAATACTAACACATTATATAGTCTAGAGCTTAAATTGACTAATATACTTGCTAAAAGCGGCTATAATGCACACTGTGTATATAACACAGGCTGTAGCCAAGGAAATATTAAAGAGTATAAATATTGGTACATCTGATAAACAAAGATCAATAAGGTACTATCTATCCAATAGCACTGCTGCCGCTGTTACTGCTGCCGCTGCTGGCCTCACACTACTACACTTTAACATATCAACAGCTAAAGGGAAGTAATATATCATTGTATTAGGTCCATCTCCTTTCTATTAGTGGCTATTATAACAGCTATGGATGGACATCAAGGTCTGTATATTTATCGTCATAGCGACAGAGTGTTGGGAATATTATAGCAGCTAAATAGTTATTGTGATTTTAGCGCTGTCTCTGTTCAAAATGAATTAATTGAAGTATGACAGAAACATTAAAGTTTGAACATTAAGAATTTTGTGTTCAAGATACCAAATAATTATGCTATGCGTTGTCTAGCGTTATTACTATGCTCCATGAGTTCGGTCAAATTTAAACGTCCTCCAGTTAAAATCTAGGGTTTGTGAATGTTAAATGCATACAGTTATTATAAATAATATATAATTCACATGTACTCCTATTAAACTTGCATACCACTACATGAGGGCACCTGTTGTCACTTGCTACAAAGTAACTACCCTAGACCAGTTATGTCTGTACTTGTTCAGGAGCAAGTTTATTGCTTTCTCTGTCTGTCAGATCGGCATGTTACGTGCCGACATTGAAGGGCAGTCCAAGTAAGTCAGTAGCATAGATTATAGATTCTATAGAACATCTATAGAGCCTATTAGAATAATATATACAGAATCTGTAGAATATTGACTAGAAGTATGGCTGCATATACATATATATTGTACCGTGTCTAGTTACCAGCTTATGGTTTTAATAGCCTCTATACGTTCTATCAGTTAGTGAGGGACATTAGTACTCACTTTCTGGCTATTTAGTTGTAAGGATGTCGTACCAACCACTGGCTGTGTATAGCTACTGGACTTACACTTAATATTACTACACAGGTGCAGGTAGGGCTCACCCTGTTGTTGTATGTTCATGGCAAATTGCTGTAGGTATAGAAGGGATGAGGGTGGATAACTACTCACTATTTTGGAGTTGTCTTCTATTCAATTACAAATTATGTTAACTTCAAATGATAAGATGCTGTTATAAAGAGCACTAATTGGCTGTGTAAAACACTGGTCTTGGTGTCAAAAGTCCACTCCTATGTGTTAATGAGGCTTCACTCCTACGTGTGAACGAGGTTTCACTCCTACGTGTGAACGGGGCTTCACTACTACGTGTGAACGGAGCTTCCCTACTAGGTGTAAACGTGTCTTCACTCCTATGCGTAAACGAGTTTCCCTCTTATGTGTGCGCAGGGCTTTACTCCTATGTGTAAACAGGGCATCAATTCTTGGAAATCTTATGTTACACTTTTAAACATTACCATTATCAAATTATCTGAGCATTAATTGTGTTACTTTGTTTAGTATTCTAGTAAGTTTGTGACTGATGAGTAAGAACATGCAGCATACAACAGCATACACACATGCAGCATACAACAGCATACACACATGCAGCATACAACAGCATACACACATGCAGCATACAACAGCATACACACATGCAGCATACAACAGCATACACACATGCAGCATACAACAGCATACACACATGCAGCATACAACAGCATACACACATGCAGCATACAACAGCATACACACATGCGGCATACAACAGCATACACACATGCAGCATACAACAGCATACACACATGCGGCATACAACAGCATACACACATGCAGCATACAACAGCATACACACATGCAGCATACTACATACTACAGAATGTACATATCTACCAGCTGTACACTGTACATGACATTTAGAGAGTAGCTTTACTGTATATACCCAAGGTACCCTCAGTGCCCTAGGTGCTTGCAGTTACACTAACACTACACAGTAGGTTCCCTGTCACCAGCTTCTGAGTGTACAGTATACATGTATATTATAGCAAACCTTGACTGACTTGACTATCCAGTGGGTAGTGGATATATTGCTATAGTTACATGTACATGCATGTACATACATGTATGTGCATGTATGTACATACATGTATGTACATGCATGTACATACATGTATGTACATACATGTACATACATGTATGTACATGTATGCGCAGCTCAGGCGACAGTTGCGGGGACATTCGTCTGCACGCACACCCGACAAGTGGGGACCAGTTTGACTTGCGGGGTCCGGCCCGGTCCCCACAACTGCAACAGGCTCAGTTGAAAGGAAATTTCATTCTGAGCAGATATATACCTAGTTTTGGGTCGGTCCCCACAATGACCATTTTTGATGCACGCGCTTTTGCACAAATATTGGGGAGATAACAACAGTGCGCAGACGGTGTGTGCATAGGCGTGTGCATGG
Source organism: Bugulina stolonifera (assembly GCA_935421135.1). NCBI lineage: Eukaryota > Metazoa > Bryozoa > Gymnolaemata > Cheilostomatida > Bugulidae > Bugulina > Bugulina stolonifera. The sequence continues at coordinate 3,805,639 of OW285190.1, read as the reverse complement.
CCTGGACCCCACACTGTATGTCTTGAGTCAAGCAAAAACGCGGACCCCACTTTAATGACGGTTGGCAGGTGGCGGTCCCCACTTTGATAATCTCCTGCAGGTCTCCCCATTGCGCATGGAAATGCAGTTGCGGGTACCGCTTGACAGGAAGTGCTCTTGTATGTTAGAAAGAAAAAACATCGTGTTGACTGTGTGCATCTGTTACTTTCCATAAAAGTCATTGTGGGGACCGTTAACCGTTTATTGATATTATATTGAATGTGTGCATGTGACTCGTTATGTAAAGGTTCTTGTGGGGACCGCCTACTGCATAATGATATTATATTGACTGCGTGCATGTGATGCTTTCAATAATAGTTATTGTGGGGACCATGAACAGTATAACTACATTGTATATTGGGACCTCTGTGTGCATGTGATACATTGTGTTATAGTTCTTGTGGGGACCGCTTACTGTGTAGCTATGTTATATTGATTATGTGCAAGTGTTACTATCAAGAAGAGTTATTGTGGGGACCGCTAACACTTTCAGCCATGAGGACGAGTATACTCGCAGCTATGTTTTTCACAGGGGCCTGAGGAGGAGCATACTCACAGTTGCAGTCTTTTATTCATAACAGCAAAACTATTGGGTTTGTGGTATAAGTAAAGCAATATTTAGTGAGAGCATACTTTTTTGCGTTGACACATAATCTCCAGGATTCTAGCGCTAATACAAAGGATTTAATTGGGTGATGAAAACAACTACATTAAATGTCTTTGTGAACTAAACTTCAGACCTAGGTCGATCTACAAAAATATTTTCTGGCACACACCTGTCACAGGGTCGCAAAGTCCTCATTTTCGCGTGAAGAAATCAGGTGTGCCGATGAGCTAAGAATGGTTTCGTCCGGCCAACCAAAATCGCAGGCCAATAGCCCTTCGGAGCTGGGCTGGACGGCCATCTTGTGATTTTTATTTGTGAAAACACCTACAGTATATCCTCTGACCTGGCACTTGCTGTTTAGAGTAAAAATGGCCTCCTTCAGTAGGTTCGATGCTGTCTGTTTGATTGATCAAATTATTGGCTGTGAGGGGCCAGAACTTGGTTCAAACACTGATCCAAGTATGTTTAGCTCATTTTAGTATGATGTTAACTGAATTTTGATAGGAAATAAAGTACTTGCTTGGTAAATAATACTATTTTAGTATTGAGTTTTTAGCAGAATGATAAAAATAGGTTTTGCCTATCTCGCTGTCATCTAATGGCTATGCATGATGGCTCAGGTCTGTTTCTATTAATAGTTCTGCAGGTGTTAAGCTTCATTTTGATACATAATTTGTATAGGCACATCAAGGATTAGTGTGATTAAAATGTTGATGGAAAGTAGGGAAAATGGCCAAAACCACACAGTCTGCCACATAGGAACGCGCTGAGGACTCATAGTATTAACTGTCTGACTATATTATATTGATTGTGTGCAAGTGATACTCTCTATAAAAGTACTTGTGGGGTCCACAAACCGACTAACTAGGCCCTATATTATATTGACTGTGTGCATGTGACAGTTTCTATGAGAGCACTTGTGGGGACCGCTACCTGTCAAACTATATTATATTGACTGTGTGCATGTGTAACTTTCTATAAGAGTACTTGTGGGGTCCGCTAGTATTCTAACTATATTATATTGACTGTCTGCGTGTGATACTTTCTATAACAGCACTTGTGGGGACCGCTAACCGTCTAACTATATAATATAGACTGTGTGCTTGTGACACTTTCTATATGAGTACTTGTGGGGTCCGCTACTTGTCTAACTATATTATATTGACTGTGTGCATGTGACATTTTCTATAAGAGCACTTGTGGGGACCACTAACTGTCAAACTATATTATATTGACTGTGTGCATGTGACACTTTTTATAAGAGTACTTGTGGGGTCCGCTACCTGTCAAACTATATTATATTGACTGTGTGCATGTGTAACTTTCTATAAGATCACTTGTGGGGTCCGCTACCTGTCAAACTATATTATATTGACTGTGTGCATGTGTAACTTTCTATAAGATCACTTGTGGGGTCCGCTACCTGTCAAACTATATTATATTCACTGTGTGCATGTGACACTTTCTATAAGAGTACTTGTGGGGTCCGCTACCTGTCAAACTATATTATATTGACTGTGTGCATGTGACACTTTCTATAAGAGTACTTGTGGGGTCCGCTACCTGTCAAACTATATTATATTGACTGTGTGCATGTGACACTTTCTATAAGAGTACTTGTGGGGTCCGCTACCTGTCTAACTATATTATATTGACTGTGTGCATGTGACACTTTCTATTAGAACACCTGTGGGGACCGCTAACTATATTATATTGACTGTGTGCATGTGACACTTTCTATAAGAGTACTTGTGGGGTCCGCTACCTGTCAAACTATATTATATTGACTGTGTGCATGTGTAACTTTCTATAAGATCACTTGTGGGGTCCGCTACCTGTCAAACTATATTATATTGACTGTGTGCATGTGTAACTTTCTATAAGATCACTTGTGGGGTCCGCTACCTGTCAAACTATATTATATTCACTGTGTGCATGTGACACTTTCTATAAGAGTACTTGTGGGGTCCGCTACCTGTCAAACTATATTATATTGACTGTGTGCATGTGTAACTTTCTATGAGAGCACTTGTGGGGACGGGACCGCTAACTATATTATATTGACTGTGTGCATGTGTCACTTTCTATAAGAGTACTTGTGGGGTCCGCTACCTGTCAAACTATATTATATTGACTGTGTGCATGTGACACTTTCTATAAGAGTACTTGTGGGGTCCGCTACCTGTCTAACTATATTATATTGACTGTGTGCATGTGACACTTTCTATTAGAACACCTGTGGGGACCGCTAACTATATTATATTGACTGTGTGCATGTGACACTTTCTATAAGAGTACTTGTGGGGTCCGCTACCTGTCTAACTATATTATATTGACTGTGTGCATGTGACACTTTCTATTAGAACACCTGTGGGGACCGCTAACTATATTATATTGACTGTGTGCATGTGACACTTTCTATAAGAGTACTTGTGGGGTCCGCTACCTGTCAAACTATATTATATTGACTGTGTGCATGTGACACTTTCTATAAGAGTACTTGTGGGGTCCGCTACCTGTCAAACTATATTATATTGACTGTGTGCATGTGACACTTTCTATAAGAGTACTTGTGGGGTCCGCTACCTGTCTAACTATATTATATTGACTGTGTGCATGTGACACTTTCTATTAGAACACCTGTGGGGACCGCTAACTATATTATATTGACTGTGTGCATGTGACACTTTCTATAAGAGTACTTGTGGGGTCCGCTACCTGTCAAACTATATTATATTGACTGTGTGCATGTGACACTTTCTATAAGAGTACTTGTGGGGTCCGCTACCTGTCAAACTATATTATATTGACTGTGTGCATGTGACACTTTCTATAAGAGTACTTGTGGGGTCCGCTACCTGTCTAACTATATTATATTGACTGTGTGCATGTGACACTTTCTATTAGAACACCTGTGGGGACCGCTAACTATATTATATTGACTGTGTGCATGTGACACTTTCTATAAGAGTACTTGTGGGGTCCGCTACCTGTCAAACTATATTATATTGACTGTGTGCATGTGACACTTTCTATAAGAGTACTTGTGGGGTCCGCTACCTGTCAAACTATATTATATTGACTGTGTGCATGTGACACTTTCTATAAGAGTACTTGTGGGGTCCGCTACCTGTCAAACTATATTATATTGACTGTGTGCATGTGACACTTTCTATAAGAGTACTTGTGGGGTCCGCTACCTGTCAAACTATATTATATTGACTGTGTGCATGTGTAACTTTCTATAAGATCACTTGTGGGGTCCGCTACCTGTCAAACTATATTATATTGACTGTGTGCATGTGTAACTTTCTATAAGAGTACTTGTGGGGTCCGCTACCTGTCAAACTATATTATATTGACTGTGTGCATGTGTAACTTTCTATGAGAGCACTTGTGGGGACCGCTAACTATATTATATTGACTGTGTGCATGTGACACTTTCTATAAGAGTACTTGTGGGGTCCGCTACCTGTCAAACTATATTATATTGACTGTGTGCATGTGTAACTTTCTATGAGAGCACTTGTGGGGTCCGCTACCTGTCAAACTATATTATATTGACTGTGTGCATGTGTAACTTTCTATAAGATCACTTGTGGGGTCCGCTACCTGTCAAACTATATTATATTGACTGTGTGCATGTGACACTTTCTATAAGAGTACTTGTGGGGTCCGCTACCTGTCAAACTATATTATATTGACTGTGTGCATGTGTAACTTTCTATGAGAGCACTTGTGGGGACCGCTAACTATATTATATTGACTGTGTGCATGTGTCACTTTCTATAAGAGTACTTGTGGGGTCCGCTACCTGTCAAACTATATTATATTGACTGTGTGCATGTGACACTTTCTATAAGAGTACTTGTGGGGTCCGCTACCTGTCAAACTATATTATATTGACTGTGTGCATGTGACACTTTCTATAAGAGTACTTGTGGGGTCCGCTACCTGTCAAACTATATTATATTGACTGTGTGCATGTGTAACTTTCTATGAGAGCACTTGTGGGGTCCGCTACCTGTCAAACTATATTATATTGACTGTGTGCATGTGTAACTTTCTATAAGATCACTTGTGGGGTCCGCTACCTGTCAAACTATATTATATTGACTGTGTGCATGTGACACTTTCTATAAGAGTACTTGTGGGGTCCGCTACCTGTCAAACTATATTATATTGACTGTGTGCATGTGTAACTTTCTATGAGAGCACTTGTGGGGACCGCTAACTATATTATATTGACTGTGTGCATGTGTCACTTTCTATAAGAGTACTTGTGGGGTCCGCTACCTGTCAAACTATATTATATTGACTGTGTGCATGTGTAACTTTCTATAAGATCACTTGTGGGGTCCGCTACCTGTCAAACTATATTATATTGACTGTGTGCATGTGACACTTTCTATAAGAGTACTTGTGGGGTCCGCTACCTGTCAAACTATATTATATTGACTGTGTGCATGTGTAACTTTCTATGAGAGCACTTGTGGGGACCGCTAACTATATTATATTGACTGTGTGCATGTGTCACTTTCTATAAGAGTACTTGTGGGGTCCGCTACCTGTCAAACTATATTATATTGACTGTGTGCATGTGACACTTTCTATAAGAGTACTTGTGGGGTCCGCTACCTGTCAAACTATATTATATTGACTGTGTGCATGTGTAACTTTCTATGAGAGCACTTGTGGGGACCGCTAACTATATTATATTGACTGTGTGCATGTGTCACTTTCTATAAGAGTACTTGTGGGGTCCGCTACCTGTCAAACTATATTATAGTGACTGTGTGCATGTGACACTTTCTATAAGAGTACTTGTGGGGTCCGCTACCTGTCTAACTATATTATATTGACTGTGTGCATGTGACACTTTCTATTAGAACACCTGTGGGGACCGCTAACTATATTATATTGACTGTGTGCATGTGACACTTTCTATAAGAGCACTTGTGGGGTCCGCTACCTGTCAAACTATATTATATTGACTGTGTGCATGTGTAACTTTCTATGAGAGCACTTGTGGGGACCGCTAACTATATTATATTGACTGTGTGCATGTGTCACTTTCTGTAAGAGTACTTGTGGGGTCCGCTACCTGTCAAACTATATTATATTGACTGTGTGCATGTGACACTTTCTATAAGAGTACTTGTGGGGTCCGCTACCTGTCTAACTATATTATATTGACTGTGTGCATGTGACACTTTCTATTAGAACACCTGTGGGGACCGCTAACTATATTATATTGACTGTGTGCATGTGTAACTTTCTATAAGATCACTTGTGGGGTCCGCTACCTGTCAAACTATATTATATTGACTGTGTGCATGTGACACTTTCTATAAGAGCACTTGTGGGGTCCGCTACCTGTCAAACTATATTATATTGGCCGTGTGCATGTCACACTTTCTATAAGAGCACTTGTGGGGACCGCTAACAGTCTAACTATATAATATTGACTGTGTACATGTGTCACTTTCTAAAAGAGTACTTGTGGGGACCGCTAGCAGTCCTACTATGTTATATTGGCTGTGTGTGTGTGATACTCCTATTGATGGTCATTGTGGGGACCACCATCCGACTAAAGTTATTGTATTCGCTGTGTGCATGACATGATTTCTATGGCAGTACTTGTGGGGTCCGCTAGCAGTCTAACTATATTATATAGACTGTGTGCATGTGATACTTTCTATAAAAGTACTTGCGGGGACCGCTAGCAGTCTAACTATATTATATTGAGTGTGTGCATGTGATACTCTCTATCAGAGTACTTGTGGGGACCACTCACAGTCCAGTTATGTCTTATCGACTGCACGCTTAGAATACTTTATTTAGTGCATGTAGTTATTGCAGGATCGCTTAGTGGTCAGTCATGTTACATGTATATATTTATACGGTGTTCTCTTTCTCTTGCAACTCTTCATTCTTAAAGTAAAACCAGCATCTGGAGAGTGTTTAAGTTTTAGCATAACTTGTGTTTCACGTACGAAAGTTAGATTAGGCTTGAAAGTGGTCATGATATAACTAAATAAATTAGATAATATCGCTCACACCTATACATTTTTGTACGTGTATATGTCTATTAGTGATAATGTATTTTTAGGCAGAGAAATTTACTTTTGAGCGGCCGGAGACTTGTTTCAAGTCCATTAAAATGCCACCCCCCAACTGTGGGTTGAATCCGAGGCGTCTATGATAGGTAGTAGCCTAGCACAGTGATTTTAAACCGCTCAAAAATAACTTTCCTTGCAATAATATATTATAAAATATGGCCAAACACCCTAACATCTTATATATGCATAGCAAGGTGGCCGTAGTAAGAGTGGTGTATTGCGTGAAGTTCGCTCAGAGCATGTCTATTGTTCACTGGTGAAGCGTCTTTTTTAAGGCTGTTTAGGTGGTGTAGTGGTGGCATGTTCTGTTCACTGCGCTGGCGATTCGGTTCCGTGAAGGCACCAGTCAGGGGCTAAATTTTTATTGATTTTAAAAAGCTGTCTCCGAATGCTCAAAGATAAATTTCTTCCGTAAAAATACATTATGTGCAGAAATGGCCATCCCCCAACACCCTATCCTTGTGAAGTAGTTTCATTAAGGTCATGCTTATAAAAATTAAAGGGAAGTGGGATAGGAGAGTGCTTATCCTTTTAACAAGAGGTCATGGGAAGAGAGCTTATATTGACCCTCTGGGAAACAGCCAGAACACCCACCAAAAATCCCTAAGTCATTTCCCTACCTAACAACGCCATGCCATGCAAGGCTCATAGGCATTGAAGCAAATTGCAGAAAACTTCTCACAAATCCAAAGGCCAGAGAGCATTCCTAGTACTAAAATTCCAAAATATGTTGCCACAATATCACTGACCGGTGTGTAGACAAAAAGAATTTGCCACTGTTGGAATATTTTAGTTAGAACCAGGACGTCCTAAAAACATTTGAACCCCAATTCTCAACCCCAAACGCGAATTAATGTTTTTGAAACACCTTGTTTTTAACATTTATGGAATGCTTCTTTACCAGCAAAAGCTTTACAATGGGGTGAATTTTGCTCTGTCAAAACATAAACAAGCGCTACGGTTCTTGCAAATTTGCTCGAGGCAAAGAATATTCTCCCTATGGCCATGCAATGGTTAACAACGCCTTGCTAAGACTTTATATTACCGTTGCAACCTTATGTTTGGTGAGCAACACAGCTTTATGCTAAGCGATACCAGTGAAAAGACTTGCCATAAGACTTGACATAACATTTACATGTGTGTATATTCCTTCCCACTTGAAGACTCCAGTCTCTGGCAACTACCATGGCTGACAAGGATTTCTCATCCAATTCAACAATATTTTTCACCAACATCCAAGAAAGAGCTTTTTGAAAGACCACAATTTGGTCTTATACATGTAGATAGGCTGGATTGCTGTTCTGGACCTCTCCAGGGTGCCTTGGCGGCGCTCTGGACCCCTGGCATGTTTACTTTGCCATCCCTCTGACAATTTTCTAGAAACCCCTCTGAATTGTCTTCTCTTGGCGTGTGCATGACTTCTTTTTGGGGACCATTTCGCACACACACAGCTATGTGTGCAACTAGCGGACCCCGCTTTTATTCAGAAATGCAGATGGTTATGCGGTCCCCACTTTGTGGATTTCTAGCAGATGACACTTTTTGCACGGTGCCCGCAACTGTTATCTCATCTGCAAAATATTATGAAAGTGCGTTGCCTGGACCCCACAACTGTTTTGAAGTATTGTGGCCACAATTGCTAAAATGAAATTATATGAAACTGGTTTTCTTGGTTGGTGAGAAGTTGTCTTTTCAATGAGCCAATAAACAAGCTCCTAGCCCTTCTAGAAGTGGTGGTCCCCGGAATACGCACTTGGGTCAGATGTCCCCGCAACTGTCGTCTCACCCGTATAGGTGTGCATGTGTAATGATTTGGTGGTCTTATCACTGGCCTTTGTATTGTTGTTACTATAAGTTATATAGTACATGTTGTATACATAAATAATACATACATGCATGTACATCACAATGTACATGCGTAAGGTCCATATCTACAATATGACCATGTGAGTACAGTGTATGTTATAGCCACATGTATCGTGTATGTGCATACTTACATGCACGTAATTGATTACACAGTATATAATAATAACAACAACATTTCTAGGCTAGATACGTCACGCCACGTTATCATACTTATTTATATCAAGTCTACAAAAAAATTATAAGTTTAGGCCGATTTCTGGATTGAGTGCGAGCCCAGTTCAAAACATAGGTGTGTGTGTGTATGTACTGACATAGGCCCCTATTACTGTGTTATATGAATATACTTGAAGTATTTATATCTACTGCACCTATTTATAGTTGTGTCTAGGATTAAAATAATGTGCTGTCATACCAATATAATATGTACACGTCTGACTACGTCATATAATTGCATGTACTTTATGATAATTATATTGGACTGCATACAGGGCAGCTGTAACTTATAGAATTATTAGCACTATAATAGCTGCGTGTGTTACGACACAATAACTATGTGGACATGTGTATTCTAGGCGAGGAATTCCTCCTAACATTCCTCAGTGGGGGTTCCTGGTTTATAAAGATCACAGACAAACTGAAAACATACAAGAGATTTCTGCGTTTTGAGAGGCAGAAGAAGATGATATACTACGATGGATCCAAGAAGAGAACGAATGCAAAGAATTTACCCAGATGTGAGAGAGACACTAAATTATAATATACGATGTACATGTATTACATGTGTTTATACCACCACAGGCTATTGCACTAGTACGCTGTATTGATCAGTAAATTGACGATGGGATAGTTGACCTAGATTGTCTATATACAGTTTATATGACACATTTACCCGTCATACAGTCCTGTATGTGTACGGGTGTAACATTAGTGGGCATATACACTTTAGTTACGCTACAATGTATTAATACTTGTTTTTGATTTCGCAGTTAATATAGAGTCAGTAGCTATAGCTATAGCTATGTCTAGAGTGAGTTACCATAACTATACCCAAGTACTGGACTCGCCTATGTTACAAGAGTGTGATTAAAAACTCTCTGAGCTACTAGTATGTGTATATCTTAACCAATCACTTGCTGCCATGTAGCTACCAGACGTGTTCTTATGAATTGCAGACGATGCGAGAGACATTTTGGATGTGAGGCAGGGTCACCAGACTGACGTATTTAACAAATGTGAACCTGGGAAATTTGCCGTAAGTACTTTGTATCGCAATGACGTCTGGACACTTTAACACACTTAATATTGTAGTTAATAATCAGAGCTTCATTGTATTAAGTACGTACATACTCTAGCTTATAACATACACTATTGCGGTCGTCAATCTGCGTGTTCTTAGAAAGTTGGATCGAGGGGAGATTTCATCTCAATGCTAAGTAGCTTTATTGGTTTTATATTGGCTATGGAGTCAAGTGGAGGATGAATTAACCTAATAACAGAAATAACATTAGGGACTACTCAAGTCTCGTTTCCTTGTCCGAAATTTGAATAATGTGATAGAGATAACCTAGAGTGCAGTATGCCTTCCATTGCAGGGAGACCTCATCATGGAAACTCCACCCTTTAAGAGTTAGCGTTTGGCTACTAAGTTTATTCATATATATGTTGTCTTGGTATTTCTAAGACTTTCTCTGTTGGCAGAAATTGACTAGACTATTACTAAAACCATCTAAAAAAACTCTAAAATAATATCTGATAATTTTATAATGCACCGATATTATACATGTACACTAATATACATGTATATAATATGTACATGTATGTACATGTATGTATATGTATATATAGAGAAATGTACGTGTTTGTACACTGCTAATTCTCAGCTAAAGTGCTCAATGTTTAAAACAGAGCTAATTAATGTTTGATAGGATTTCAGTACGTTACGTCTTTTATTACTACTGTTATAAAATGTTTCAGTTAAAATCACCGGAATATAAAATATAACAATCATCACATTGCTCTGTAGGAGGACTGCTGTTTCTCTATCATAATGGCTGGCCGGACGCCAATAAATCTGGTAGCTGACCATCCAGAGATAGCCAGTCTGTGGGTGAGAGGACTCAAGTTTCAGATATACCTGAACGACAGAATGCAGAAACTTCATGATGAGAAATTGTGAGTTGGTTAAGTGTGTATCTATGTGTATCTGTGTTAGTAACTATTAGTATATGATATATAGCATGGTGTGTAATATCTATTTTAAAATGTACTGTCCAGTAATACAGTATATGACACTATCAATAACACCATATAATATGTACTTGTAAAATTTATATAATTATATAGTACATAAAATCATGTAATTCATGTGTAAGGCAAAGTAATTATACATGTGCAAATGTACATTTGGTATGATACATGGAGATATTGATTATACTTGGAAGTTATCCTCTCTCAACTCACAATTTTCTTTCTCTCAAGTTTTAAAAGAAATTAAATCGAGAGAGGACAACTTCCAATTATCATTGATAGCTTATGAGTGCCGATACATGCATGTAATCTAGAACCTTGGTTTTTGTAATATTACATAATTCACCTAAGGTTAATGGTATTTAGTAAGGTACATTGATATACATGTAATGTACACGTAGATACATGAGTGTACTAGCAGGCCTAGAATAGATCTTGTAACATGCCTGTACATTTCATTAAGGTGGATAACCGACTATTTCCACGCTGCTGATACTAACGGTGATGGAAATCTCGAGTTTGAGGAAGTTTGGGGTCTTCTGCAGAGAATGAGCGTCAAAATGTCACGGAAAGAGGCTAAAACAAAGTTTAACGTGAGTAGCTACGTTACGTGTATAATATAGGGCCGGGCGTGTTTAAATGTACTCTGTCATTTACTACCTGAAGTTCAATGCACTGCCCCCAAAACACATCAGCAACAACTCTTTCAAACAACGACTCTTTCAAACAACGACTCTTTCAAACAACGACTCTTTCAAACAACGACTCTTTGAAGATGGAAGTGAGTCACAGTTCGGATATAGTTGGAGTTGTCATACCTTTTACCATCTTTGAAAGCGGTGCTTAGCCAATGACTATGCAGATAACAGCTTTCAGGTTCTAGCCTAATCTCTATTTATGTTATTACTTGGACAGTATTGGTTGCTATGGTTATTGATTATTGTTTATTGCAATCACAAAACGTAATCACAAGGGGTGACGACTCTGAACTGGTTGGACATTATTGTGATAGTAAACAGTTTCGAAAGGGAGGATGATATAGATTTGTAAACAGATGGACACACAGACAGATAGATACAGCATTTTAGAGTTCCTGTATCCTAAGGACATGTATGGTTATGTATAGTGTTATACTGATTAGGCATCATACACTGTTGGGGTAGATAACTCCTAACCTCAGAGCCATGTTTGCATTTTATTGGAGCATGCAAACCGAGTGTCCAGTGATAGGTGTAGATGCAAACTGAATAGCCAACCATAGGTGTAGATGCAAACTGAGTAGCCAATCATAAGTGTAGATGCAAACTGAGTAGCCAATCATGTAAGTTGAAAGAGAAACCGATAAGCATAGTCTGAAGGCATGTGTTCTGGTGCTGATAACCTGTGTTCTGCCTTTAGCAGAAGATAAACATGTGTAGTGTAGAGGAGGTAAGTGTATGCTGTGTGTTTCTAAACCTGGTTGATACCAAAGCTTCCCAGTAGATTAATGACTTAGAGAGTGGATACAAAACCAGTACCACATGCAGAGTGGTTACTGAATCAGTACCACATAACGAGTGGTTACTGAATCAGTACCACATACAGAGTGGTTGCTGAATCAGTACCACATACAGAGTGGATACAAAACCAGTATCACATACAGAGTGGTTACTGAATCAGTATCATATACAGAGTGGTTACTGAATCAGTACCACATACAGAGTGGTTACTGAATCAGTACCACATACCGAGTGGTTACTGAATCAGTACCACATGCAGAGTGGTTACTGAATCAGTACCACATACAGAGTGGATACAAAACCAGTATCATATACAGAGTGGTTACTGAATCAGTATCATATACAGAGTGGTTACTGAATCAGTACCACATACAGAGTGGTTACTGAACCAGTATCACATACAGAGTGGTTACTGAATCAGTATCACATACAGAGTGGTTACTGAATCAGTATCACATACAGAGTGGTTACTGAATCAGTATCACATACAGAGTGGTTACTGAATCAGTATCACATATAGAGTGGTTACTAGCCAATAGTTGTCCAAGCTCCCATGGTCTCCTTCTAACAGCACAATATAGACTGTGTCCATTGACTCGGTGCATGTTACTAACATTGTACATGTAGATGCAGTATATGAACCCATGTTTACCTTAGAGGACTGAGTGTACGTGTGTGTGCAGCATGGAATGCACGTCTGTAAACATTTTGCTCCTGTTGATACTTCATAGTGTCGATACCGTTGATGTACTTTTGGTGTCCTGTAGTCATGCAGGTGGGTCTGTTCTAGCTGCCATGCTATAATTATGGTCTAGAGTTACCTCCCATGGCACATCACGCCATCTACGCCATCATGTAGCTGTGTCTCTGACCTATCATCCTCATTCTATTTATAGCACCTTCAATCAATTTATAGAATTCCTTTATTCTATTTATAGAACGCTGACAAGGACAAGGCTAAAGACTCACGAGGTAACACAACTCTCAACCTGGAAGAGTTTGTACCCTTCTATCATGACATCTGCAAGCGACATGAAGTCATTGCACTGTTTGAAAGGTTTGTATAGTAGTGTTATTGGCTCTACTGTGCACCAATCGGCTCTTTGATTAAAGGTGAAGGTCTCATCTGATCAAATTCCCCGCATTTTACTGAAATAGCCCTCCCTCTAATAGGCCCCTTTTTTATGCCTAGTTCAAATGGTGTTACAACATTTCGGAATATTTTTGTAGATAATACTTTCAAATTTTTCTACAGATAGTACTTTATACTGCTTCTGTAGATTCGCTTCACATCCACAGACTCACCCAAGCTCCAAATCCGATCCACATGAAAAGTGGATGAGTGTCGATGACCTACAAAACTTTATGAACAATCAGCAAGGGGTGAGCTTTGTGTATAACGTTATGTTCTACTACCTAATGAAAAACTCACCGACTTATACTCCTCGGCGTGACCAGCCCCTAGCAGCTTGCACTGCCAGATGCCCGTGCTGGCCAACTCTTTGTGAGAAAAGGCCCAGATGACATGGCATTTCTTTTAGCAGGGGTAGAGGAGTTGCCTTGAAGCCATGCTTTGCATGACTCCAAGGACTATTGAGGCACAGGAGCAATTATGGCTGGATGCTCTTCCTAACACCACATGTTCTACTACTTAATGTTCATGGTATATTTGGGACATGTGTATAAACCAACTAACTAAGCATTGATGTGTATGATGTCTATGTCAGCCTATATAAGCACATAACTACTAACTAATGCAGTGCATATCTGCTCGACAGTAGTTGGTGACTAAAGGCTTCTCATTGTCACTCTTAAAAACTACTCAACTGGGACTAGTTTTCGGTGTTTTGAATCTTAAATGCCAGATCATAATTATAATCCCTTTACTATTTCTCTATTACTTACAATTTATATTAATACAGTATAACTACTCCAAAGACCAAACCAAACATCTTATTGACAAGTATGAGCCAAAGACGAATCAAAGATCGCAGCATCGACTATCTAAGAACGGGTTCCTGCTCTTGTTGAACTCAAACCTTATGAACATGAGGAACTCGGAACACAACGAGATCTACCAGGATATGACTCAACCTCTAACTAGCTATTTCATCTCTTCATCTCACAATACGTATGTTTATGTTAATGTGCTGCCTGTATATCTGTCACTGATTTAACATGTGCATCCAGCATGACCTTTATAATATATATACATGTACGGCGTGATCATCCAATGAATGGACAACCATGGGTTTCCCCCAGTATTTACACCCATCTCTCTGTGCACTTGTAATATTAGGCTCTGTGTCTGGTACTTGACAGATATCTAATAGAGGATCAGCTGAGAGGACCCAGTAGTATTGAAGGCTACATACGAGCCTTGATGACAGGATGTCGTTGTGTTGAACGTAAGTTCTTTTAAACATTATCCACCACTGTGGCTGTTACCCCTCCTCAAATCTCTATCCACCACTGTGGCTGTTACCCCTCCTCAAATCTCTATCCACCACTGTGGCTGTTACCCCTCCTCAAATCTCTATCCACCACTGTGGCTGTTTCCCCTCCTCAAATCTCCATTCACCACTGTGGCTGTTACCCCTCCTCAAATCTCTATCCACCACTGTGGCTGTTACCCCTCCTCAAATCTCCATCCACCACTGTGGCTGTTACCCCTCCTCAAATCTCTATCCACCACGTTATTATAGCCTCACTACCTTTCTATCTCTTACAGTTAATAATTCCTCTTATGCTCCATCTATGATTTTCCCGCAACTTTCACTGGTTACATGTAGACAATGTACCTGCATAAGCTCAGATGGGAGATATTAATATGAAGGGGATCAGAGTAATTTATTTGTGAGTTAGGGAGGGGAAACTAAGTGAAGATGCCTATAAATAGCATGACTGTAACTGTGGTAACCAATGTAAAAGTGCGATAGACATTGAAAGTCGTATTGTAACCTTATATCTATATTTTAGTGGACTGTTGGGACGGGGACACTGGCCCCCTCGTCTATCACGGCTATACACTTACTAGTAGAATCCTGTTTAAAGACATAATAGAAGATGCTATACGAGTCTACGCATTCTATAAAACACAGTGAGTCTAAATACAGAACAGTAATTACGATGTTATTGTAGATTTACATCATGGTAAAGGGTCATTTCGAAATTATCAGTTAGAAACAGGACATTCCGGAAACATTAGTCTAGAAAGCACCTATTACAGAACTGTGTAGATTACATTTAGAAGAACACAAGTCACAGATAATGACTTATTTTTAATTTTTAGTGTTCTACAAGTTAGCAGTAGTAAAAACAAAAAAATATGATATTGGGAATAAAAATTAGTTGAAAGCTGGGGGTTTGGGTTTAGAGTTTCTAATTCTAAATTTCCAAATGACCGTTTTTGGAACGTCCTGTTTCTAGCGAACATTTTCGAACAGTCGCAAATTCTTATTTCATGTACTCTACAACATGTGCATTTTCATTCCGTTTACTGGTATCACATATTTATTTTCTCGTTGCAGATATCCTCTTATATTATCACTAGAAAACCACTGCTCTATAGAACAACAAAGAATAATGGCTCAGATACTAAAGGAAAATCTTGGTGGTGAGTCTAGCTGACCTCTGACCTCTTAATAAACGTGACTTGACATTTGATTAGTCGGTTGTGAAGAATTTAAAAATATAAAATTAGCTGATAAACTGAACTATGTAGTTGGCTAGTTCTGATTGGTTGTTTGATGCCATGCTGTCTATGTAATTAGTTTTACATTCTGTATTTGTTGTTATATAGATATGCTACACAGTACACCGATAAATCCTGATATGAAACAGCTACCCTCACCGGAACAGCTGAAAGGAAAGATTTTAATAAAGGTTTGTTTTATTCTGTTTTATTATGTACTACCACAAGTGACATGTATTTTAGCAGTTGAAGTTCTTAGCACTTTTGTTCAGCTTATATATTTTCAAAGACTATAAATTATTATACTGTGTATTTCTTGATTTTCAACAAGGGCATGCGGTGACAATAGAATGTACAATATTGATTTTTTACTTAATATTTTGTGAAATTTCAAACTGAACACATGATGTGAAGGCAACTCCCGACAGATTGTACATCATAGGTCTCTCTGTCCGTCTGTCTGTTTCTCCGCTCTCTGCAGGAACCTATTGAACATTTGAAGTTGTCTTTCCTTAACTCTGGAGTACAGAGTTTAAATGATCACACCAAAATCTTATTCTGATACTATGTAGTCATTGTACAACTGTTGAGGAAGGTTTGACTTCACTTGCAAATCAGAGCAAACTACAATAGGGCCAATGGCTATGTACATACCTCTAGTCATGTCTTTGAATGGTCTTTGGAAACAATTTACTTCAAATTAGAGCCGAGACAACTCTAAATCGGTGAGATATTTCACCTGAGGGGATAGCCTTAGAGGACTCTTAGATTAGTTTGTGCTCTACAATATCTTATGGCTTTATGCTCTTTAGTGCCGGAAGCTGCCAGCCGGTGTAACGGGTGACCAGGCAACTGTAGCAGAAGAAGACTCAGATGACGAGCTGAACTCAACGACCTCAGATGATGTTCAGGTCAAAGAAATGCTCAACCAAAAGAAAAAGAAAGGAAAGATGACATTAGCTCCAGAGTTGTCTGACCTTGTTACTTATATACAAAGTATTCCCTTCCACGGATTCGCTGCCGTGCGTAAACAAGGTAATAATCTGACCTAACCTGATTGTTTTGCAGGACTACATAATCTATAAATGTGTGTATATGTGCCTTCGAACTAATCTATCTGTTTAGAAAAGGTTCGAGGCGTATATGCTGCCACCCGCAATGTTACTGATTAATATGCTGTTACTATATAACAGGCAAACCGTATGAGATGTCATCGTACTCAGAAAGGAAAGCTCTGAGGCTAATCGAAGACGAGTCTGCAGAGTTTGTGAAGCACACAAACATACAGATATGTAGGATATACCCCGCAGGGACACGCACAGACTCCAGTAACTACAACGCTATGGATATGTGGAACGTGGGATGTCAGCTAGGTAAATACATAAAGTATCAACTACTATTAGATAGTGGTACGGTGTGGGTGTACGATGGTGTAGTTATTAACATGTTTGTCTGCGGAACAGAGGGTCATAGGTTCAAGTTTCACTCGCTCCTTTCGTGGAAGCTGAGCTCTTCCACTCAGAGTCCAGCCTCTGTATCATTATAAGATGTCTTACTTGTAGGAGGTTTAATGAATAGGCTGACTACATGCAATTGTACGGCAGTATAAATAAATGCAATAAATCAACAAGCGGTAGATATTAAATTCTGTATTGATGTAAACAGCTTGCGTGATGATGATTGTTATGTAATAGTACCATTGTAATTATTACTGTACTGTACCCTTACTTGCCAACTTGAGTAGATTTTATATTATTTCAGTGTCACTGAATTTCCAAACTCCTGATCGGCAGATGCAGATATACAGGGGCAAGTTCAAGGACAATGGGTGTTGTGGTTACATACTCAAACCTTCCTTCTTAACTGATCCCAACACTTCATTCAATCCAAAGGCACAATCGTTTCCAGACAGTTGGGGAAAGCTGGTTACAATGGAGGTAGGGAAGAAGTGTGTTCGTGTAGTACACACGTGTGTTCAGTGTACTAGATGAGCTACATTCATGCCCTAGTAAATACCACATCGTATCATACTATCATACACCAATATACCACAGTGCCGTATCTTACCGTATCATGCCACACCATACCATACCGTACCATACCACACCATACCATACCGTACCATACCATATTATACCGTACCATACCATACCGTACCATATTACCATACCATATTATACAGTACCATACCATACCATACCATACCATACCATACCATACCATACCATACCATACCATACCATACCATACCATACCATACCATACCATATCATACCATATTATACCATACCACACCATATTATACCATACCACACCATATTATACCATACCATACCATACCATAGGTACTCTCTGGAGCACACTTACCTAAGCCAGAGGGAGAAGAAGACACGTCAGATCTTGTAGATCCTTACGTCAAACTAGAAGTCTACGGTGTAAAGGAAGACATCACAGAGTTCAAAACTGCTCCCGTCTCAGACAATGGTTTGTTTTTACTTTTCTCCCTAATTCGTATTGGTTGAATACAAGCACCTGTTGATAATGTCAGTTTAGTCTGTGGTATGTGACATGTTTATGGGTTTGTTTAGGTCTGAATCCAAGATGGGGAGAAACATTTGAGTTCCATCTGTCTGTCCCAGAGCTAGCCATGCTGAGGATCAACGTGAAGGATCACCAGACCTTGACCTCTAATGATATGATTGGCCAGTGCAGTATACCAGCTCACAGTTTGACACAGGGTGAGTATTTGCATCCTAATAGGAGCAGGTGCTTTAACACCATACTGTCATGCACACAGGTCACTGAACACCATACTAGCAGGTGCTTTGATACCACACCAGCAGGTACTTTGAAACCATACTAGCAGACTTATTTTATGCGATACAGTTTTATAGTAGCAGCCCTTTTTCACAGAGTATACAACTATGAATTATTATAACAAACATCGATACGTGCATGTTTATACATGTAAGCCATGTGCCATAGGATACAGGCATGTAAAGCTAGAATCAAGCGAAGGGATGGCACTTGGACCAGCCTCAATATTTATACGAGTGGATATAAGACCCATGTCTAGGAGCGCTTGGCTCTCTAAAAAGAACTCTACTAAACTACGGAAGTTATCTGGAGTAAAACAGATGCTCGGTAAATATTAGCATCATTAGATATCAATGTGCATGTATAGTTATATGCATAGACATAGATGTACATATATTTGTGTGTAGTTATACAGCGTGCACTTACATGTACATGTATGTGTGTAGGTATACAGCAAATACACTTACATGTATATGTGTATGTGTAGGTATGCAGTTATTATGTAGCATAAGAGTATAACAGGTGTGTCAGAGGTTGTGGTGGTAAAAAAAGTGCATGTGCACTAAAATACTGCACAACGCCATCTCCCTGTTTTCTAATTAGTGGACGATTTATCATTTTCTTTTCAAACTACAAATTCTAGTTATCCTTTAGTACGCACCGCCATCATAGGCTCGGATATGTTAGCCGGTGGTTGTACATTGAGGTTTCATCAGGCTAATAGCAGAAATTCTTGTACATGATTGGTTTCTATAAAGGATATACATGTCTATGTGCATTAGATGTCTAGTCCAATGTCTCATGGCATTATGCCAATTCTAAGCTATAAGCAGACTATTTTATGATCAGTAGAACAAGTTAAAGACTACGTACAGTATTCCAAATAGTCTATGAGTACTGTACTACTTACCAGCTTTAAAGTGCCAACCAGTGAGCTTGTGTTTATGTCTGTGTACATTTCTAGGATGGTTATGGTCACTGGTAAGGTTACATAATTATATGTACATGTGAACTTCAATTAAATAGGAACACAATGCTCGTCTTCTACTCTATACATGTGTTTTATTATGTAAAGTGTATTCTGTATGTGTACTAACCTACTTCTCAAGTAACTCTGGAGTCATTCCCAAATAGGTCTTAAGTCATTCTCAAGTAATTCTTTAAGCTGTTCTCAAATCATGTTCAAGTAATTCTTAAGTCATGAGTTAGGTACTTTTGGTGGGAGTGGTACCTTGCAGCGGGCAGGTTTATGCGAGTTATATAATATATAATATATATTATGATATTATGCAATAACTGGTTACCCATCCTACATGAGAAACAAGAGTTATATATGTATTTTGGAGTTGTGTCAACATTTTCTGAAAAAGTCAAGAGATGACAACTTTACAACGATTCAGCTTATAATTTCCATACATGATTATTGAAATGTAACTGTTGTACATATGCATGCATTTTATTCATGTACTATACATGTATTATGTACTTACAACTTATAATGTTCTTCTCCGTGTCATCCTATTGCTATTGGCTGAACTTGACTAAGACTAGTTGTAACTAGTAGATGAGGGGACTATAATAGTGTAAACATAATGGCTGCGTGTGGGGTGTACGCCTAGCGTGGTCTTGCAATGTTTTCCATTGTGTGTGCAACAATACTTGAATGCTAACATATCTATCCCAAGACGCATAGTCACATTTATATAGGCCTACTACTGACAGTTCTATTATTATGCCTTCTACCAATTCCCAGCTACTCTATAATTATTATGTAGATGTATGTAGTTGAAGCTATCAGACTGGGTAAAGGAGGGTAACTAGTACTGTTCTCTTCTTGGTCACATGATCATGTTTATACAAGCAGATACATCTAAGCTACGTTGTGTCATGTTGTGTAACGCTTCTCTTGATGCAGTCAAAGTACCTCAAGGAAATGTGCCATCGACTTCACTGATTGTATTTATGTAGTGCTCAAGATAAAAACAAGGTGCATCAATATGTAACCATAGAACCCTCTAGTGAAATAATATGAGCATATGTACCTGTGTTTAGAGTCTCGGTGATAGTTCATGAAATTCAATTTCAAGTTTACTGTTGTGAAGCCCAAGCCACCTTGAATACCAAATCGCTGATACATAGGCTAATCTTTATTATTATTATTGTACGAGTTTGGTTTTAGATTCTATGACATTTAATGCAAATGTCTTGGCCTAACCAAACAATCCCTATATTACCCTTCCCCTTGGTGTGTTTCATTAGACTATGGGAGAAGTTGATCTCTTGTAAAGGAGGGGTAAAGGAGGGGAAGTCAGCCTAACCCCATTGTAAGTTGTATATGCGTAAAACTGTGGTCATGGCAATAGGTACAACCGCCCTCTCTGTTTTATCTAGCCCGAGTGCAGCAAACCTAATGAATTGTAAATTTGTATTGTAGGTAACACGAGCCTTGTGGTGAATGGCAGATCTATAAGCCGAGACTCCACAGCAAGTGATGAGTCATCGCAGGGGAGACAACCCAGCACTCGGACAGTAGATCCGAATGACGGACTTACACTGCAATTCCCTAACCTCAGCTAGCTTATGTCATCTTCTACATGTATACTCTGTTATTGGTCTGTGAATACTCCATATATGGGCATTATGCAGCTATAATAGTAGCCTGCTATGAATGAGGTTTCCCTCAAAGAGAGTAGACAACTTCATAATAGTGATTAGTAGAAGTTCTGAAGAAGCAATTATAATGTAAAGTTGTCCCCTCCTAATTCATCTATATTAGAAGAGGACAACTCTGTAACTTCTAATGTCCCTTACGACTGTGTATTGTGCAGTCAGTGTTTGGCTTACAATGTAGTGCATGTACTTAGTCCTTGTTTATTTGATTTCACATTTTGGTAGTGACGTACATGTAAGTACGATACAGTAGTGCCACATTTTATTTTTTAATTACAAGTAGCATTCCTATCCTAGACATACACATAGAGTACATATAACTGCATACGTCACACAGGGCAAGTACATGTACATACGTATTGCACTGAGATGTGGTGACTGGCATGTGTACATGGCGATTTTGTGCAATCAGAATATTTGTAGCATTCTATATTTTTAGTGAATGTGTCTTATACTACAATACTACAATAATGTACTTTGGTATCATTTTATTTGTAGGCCTATATGGTAGTCCATGCTTTATTATTATAATATTATAAACATATCACAATGTTATATTATTGCTAATTCAGAGATTATCCATTCCACATTATACCTTTATTTTTATTTATTACTAATAAACTACAATACAATAAATTATTTGTATAAAATAATGTTCTTTTTGTTATGACTTCAGATGTTTGTTCAATTGCTGCAAGAGTTATGCCCTCCCTGAAGAGTTTTCCGGGATGATGAACATAATGCATCACAATGTAACATCACAATATATACATCTCACACATATTATTTACTACAACAACAAAAACAATGTAACACATATTATTTACTACAACAACAAAAACAATGTACATGGGGCAAAGATAAATTGTAAATGTTCAGAAATTAATAGAAAAGTTCCCAATAAAAAAGGACACAATGCTACCTTGTACACATCGTATGAAAGGTAGTAAAAATACCATGTGTGTACCAGTATATTAGATGGACTAATTGAGATGGGAAGCTGTAGGTGGGACTGTTAGTCACATTTAGATGTGAACGTTCTCCACACCTTGCCGTCCCCAGTGGGTTTATGAGCAGACGGTAGCAATACGTGGAGCCAGGATCTACCTGTGCCCTCCTCTATACCTAGGAAGATCTTCCAGTTCTCCAGCAGACCAAAGTGGTACGGGTTTCTATAGGTGGTTCCTAGTTCATTCATTCTCCGTCTCTCCTTTGCATTGATATGCTTCTCTATACTGGTCTCGGCTCTACCAATGAGCCTAGTGTGGAATGCCAGTAAGGATCCTAAGGCTATGGTCACACCCACACACAGGAAGAACTCATAGCTAACCCAGAATCTAGTCTGGAGCTGCTCATCCGTATAAATAAAAGATTCTACAGGGCGGGTGATGGGTTGTGCCTCATTGACTACAGCAGCTGTGGTGGGAGCCGAGTCTATATCTTTAGAACTAGAGTACCAGGCTCGGAGTATAGAGAAGGCTGGAGTTAGTAGAGAGACTATGAACTGGAAGACAGAACCGGGGAAGAAGGACATGAAGAGAGGGTATATAGATACAGATACGAATATCGTGCCCAGGGTCATGTAGAGGCAGAAGAGGTAGAAGTAGCGGTGATTGTAATGTCCGACACAGTTGTTTAGCCACGGACAATGGTGATCCATCTTTAGAACACACTGCTTACACACACTGCAGTGATGAGTGCGGGAAGGTTTAGGTGCCACACAGCTCTTACATATAGAAACTGGATTATCCACTCTGGGAGGGGGTTTACCAGGAGCTGTCCTTACTGCCATTATATAGTGGAACACTATGTTGATAAGTAGCCAGTGGCCTACAGTCCAGTTGAGTATAGCTAGAGGGAGGGGCCAGTGAGCGCTGATCCAAGGTAGAATATATTGATAGTAGATCACAACTACGGACGCAGTTAATACGGTCACCAGGAATACAAATATTGGACCCGCACTCTTTGCTATCCACTCAATTATCCTATATAGAGGTTCTAGTATCTGAAATATACACAAATAGCACATGTACACGCTGAGAGATGCATGCTGGGAGAATAAATGTACATGTTGAAGAGATACATGTACATGTGGAAGAGATACTTGTACATGTTTATGTGCAGACTTGTCTAATACACCAATGGACACCATGGACAGTCTATAAGCCATTGATCACAATTCAAAGTTGTCTCAATTGGTCTAGTTTTCGTTCTTTTTCCTCTCCCAATATGTGGTGCACTTTTCCCAACTGTTCGTAGCAAAAGGATTTGAGGTTGAGATCATAGCTCTCATGTTTGTTTGGGCAAGGAGGCGGCATGAACAGCACACTTCCATGTAGATCATGCAGGCTATTCATGAACGTAAAATATTTGCCAAAAAATGAAGGTGGGTGGGCGGGTAGGCAGACAGACAGATTGCATGTCTAGACATACTCACAGAATCAACAATATAGTTGGTAGTAGCCTGTTCATTGTGAAAGAATATCCAATAGCAGGTTCGACACTTGGACTTCACTGCTTTCAACATGACTTTATACTATGTGCGCTTGATCTCTATAAATACATATATATACAGAAATCTGCAGGCATGTCATATCAACATCATTTCTCTTATCAGTCAGCTCAAACTGCATAACCCTACTAAGATGTTGTTTCCTGTGGAACAGTCTTGGTGAGAACAGTCAATAGGTTGGCGCTGGTACATGTAATTCAAACCTAAGAGATTTTGGTGTAAAAATAATCTCCTTGTGTTACCTTCCTGAGAGAAAGCAGCACTTCATCTATTCTATGTATTCTATAATCAAGCCACTCTTACTCTATTCTTACCTCAATAAATTTAGGACACTCTAACTCCACCATAATGGTACAAAAATAGAGGGCCTCGTATGTTTAAACAAGGGGAAAACAGTGGTTTTGCAGTTTTCCAGCATTTTGCCATTTTCAAATTTTAGATTGGGATTGTAGAGGCGCTTTCTTTAGATCTCGTATGGCTCTTGGTAGAAAACTGTTATGATAGATATGTGATGCAGCCTGTATCATGCAGGGTAGATTGAGGTAAGTTCTCCTCTTTTCGCAGCTCTTGTTAGTACAAGGATTTGACATTTGTTGTTTATGATATCACCGTATGCAGAGGATAGGGCTTCATGCTTGTCTTCTTGTGAGAAATTCTCATTAAAAAAGAGAGTCTGTGATTCTTTCTTTTGTAGTTTAAAATCAGCACGTCCGTTTGAGACGCCATGTCGTCCTTTGATGTTCTTTACAAATCTAATGGCTTTGCTTTGCACATGTCCCACCTCATTGCTTGTACTAGTTTCTGCTGAGTTCCACAGAACATCAGCATACTCAAGAATGGGACGGCAGAGGCTTGCGTATGCTAAAAGTTTTGCGTTTTCGGGAGCATCGTGGAGTGTATACTTAATACATCCCAATGTCTTATTCGCAGTGTTGACTTTATTGGATATATGCTTGTTGAACTTCAGGTTTGACTGTATTACTACCCCAAGATATTTTGTCTCACCTACACAGACTAGTGGTTGACCACCTATTGAGTAGGATGGAGGGGGTCTGTTTTTCTTTTATCAATGATTTGCCCTCACAGTTGAAGTCTGAATGTAGATTATTTGCAGATGATGTGATCATCTATAACACTGCGGAAAACGCATCAATTTTACAGAACGATTTGGACAAACTAGAAAGATGGTCAGAACATTGGCAAATGAATTTTAACGTATCAAAATGCAGCTTTTTACAAATGGGACGGAGCGGTAACTGTGATAGACAGGACTATTTTTTACACCCTCAAATTTTGCAACAAGTTGAATTTCACTCCTATTTCGGAGTTTGTCTTCAGTCAAATTTGAAATAGGATCGACACATCAATAAAATTTCCTACACTGCAACGCTAAGAATGACCCAGTTGCGCAGAATTTTAAAATATTCAAACATGCCAACACGTCGAATAGCTTATTTGACATTGGTAAGACCCTTGTTAGAGTTTGCAAGTCAGGTGTGGGACCCTCATCAAAAAAATCAAATCAAACAAATCGAAAAGGTCCAAAATAGAGGGCTAAGGTTTATTTATAACATCAAAGGGCAGATTAGCTTTAAACAGTTAAGAGAAACAGTTGGCATAAAATCCCTGCAAAAGAGAAGAGAGGCAAGATTTTCACTATCTTTTAGGTGCCTGGCAGAAGGTATTGAGCCATCTTTTAATTATGATTTAAATAAAATGCACAACACAAGACAGGCTCTCAATACATACACACCGCACATTAAGACGAATGTTTTCTATTATTCTTTTTGGCCCAAAACCCTTAGAGAGCTACGCTCTGGATCTATAACTGGGGCTAGTTGAAATACATATAACACAAAACAAGCAAAAAAATATAGCACAAAAATAGCACCTATAACATATAACTTACAAAAAAATAACTGAGTTCTCACGACTTTACACACACAAGTGTGGTCTGTGTGAGAAAACTTTAAAAAAAAACACGATGACTTGTCTTCACATTTTGTAGTGTTAAAAGGCATTTTATTTGTGGTGAACCAGTAATATAGAGAGTTGATGTTCTTCTGAAACTCTTCTTCATCGTTATATAGAAGAGTATCATCAGCATATAGGCTAACAATGCACGTAACACAGTCAGGTAGATCGTTGATATAAACAAAATATACAAGTAACAAAGTGTAAACAAGGAAGGAGTAAGAAGAGATTCTCTTCTTACTCCTTTGTGTAAAGCAAAAGTATAAATTTATTAATAATTTAATTATTATAGCAATAGATTATATGACACAAACGCTTACATGAGTTCGTGAAATTTGGAGCTTCTAGGAGAGTCCCGGTAGAGCTATCTCCACTAAAATATAGTCTATCATCTGACTTTTTCTTCCCAGAATCAGAATGACTGAGTGAATGAGGAAACTTTTTATAGTTGAAGCAAAGTTTCTATATTAGTTCTATAAACTTTGGTTGAAGTCCGGAGGGTTTAGACAAAGGGTTTAGAGGACACTGTTTGCGAAATGGATAGTGTGCTTGATTGGTCTAGGTTTTGGTCATCGTGTTTGCTACCCAATAAGAGGGATTGTCACATCAGTAAGAAGTCCCCCATTATCAGAAGCCTCGGAAAATCCATTGGTAACATGCAATAACAGCACTAAATAATACAGTTGTAACATTGTCTCTGCACATAGAGATCATGTGACCAGGTGCAAAGATCAAACACCCAAAAAGTTTCCCCAATTGTAGCAACTTATGCTTCTTCTCTATTGATTCATTTGCTTAATATATTGTCTTATTCTAATTGTTATTAGTAATGGCACAATAAATAAAGTTATATTAAATTTTTCATATTGAAAACAATATTATAAAACGATAAATAAATAATATAAAACAATAGAATATTATAAAGCAAAATATAAATTAAATTAAATAAATTTCTAAAAGCAATTTTCCATTCGCTTTTGGCTCAAGCTTTACCCTTTTCATTTTTTTATTTGTGCATCATCAAACCATATCATCAGTCTTCTACAAGTCCACTCAGTGCCACACTTGTTGCATAATAATGTTATCTGTAAACTTTTAGAAAACCCAATAAATGTAAATGTAAATATAAATAGTGACAATTAGTATATTTAAGAGTTGTCCACTCTTGCGCACTTGAGAGAATGTAACTCCTCACTAAAATTGATTGGCTGACTGTAGATAGGACAGGTATAATAGGAGAGGAGTACCTACACTTAGGCCTGCACCGGTGTTGCCTCCCCACTGATATTCGGTTTTTGGGGTGGTGGTAATCAAACACCGGTTGACACCGGTTCTCTTGTGCCTAGTCTCATTCGGTGTCAACCAATGCCAAATTTGGATCGATATACCGAACCGCACCGGACCCCTTGATCCTGGTCTCAAGCGGTGTTAGACGTCGTCAACTTTGGTTCGATATACCGGATCGAACTGGTTCAGGAGCTAGTTCGCCTAATAGAGTTGTCCCATCATGACCGTTCAATACAAGGGAACAAAAATCCTCAACACTTTCTTGCAACATGAGTTCATGCCAATCATTGTTTATTTTATTTTCAGATATGGCAGGCAGACAGGGCTTCATTAAAACATAGTATATGTATATTATTTTATTTAAGTGGCTATTGGGCTAATGAAAGTAATCAGTGCTTACTCCTACTCCCAAGATTTTGTATTTGCCCATGTAGTCTAATGAGTCTTAAGTTGCATTGGGTCTTACTTCACCTATTTTATGTAATTTTAATAAATATATTAAATGTTAATATAAAAACATGAGGCTGGACACACACCCAACCGACTACATATAATTTATTAGATTTATTACTGATTGTGACCAAATTACAGAAGAAAAACAGCAAACATTGTTTCCACCATACTCGTACCATTGACACAAAAAGATAACAAATTTAAAGTTACATGGGCTAACTTCATATCACAAGAGAAAGAAGAAACGCTAGCATAGTTGCATATGAATGATGTAATGATAATGTTATGTAGGGAATCTTTCTTGCAAGCTTTCTTGATAGATTGCTGATTTGGTATAATTCAGTGTGTCCACCGATTGAATCTAGCAGATTTGTCTTCAGATGGGATATTACGATGGCTCAGTCCGATGAATTCTACCTACAAAATATTGATTGAACATTAGTATTAGCTTATTCTAAATAAATAAAGAGCTGGTGCTTACCAAAAGCATAACTACACAACGATTTTAAATTAAAAAGCCATAATTAATAATGATTAACTATTATAAGCATTGTAGCTATTCTTAGTTACAAGCGAATATAACCAAACTTAAACATTAATAGTAGTAGATTAATTATAATAGAAATAATTAATCCAATGGTATGTTTAAATTTAATTATATTATTTATAAAATAATATAATCCATTATATTCGATCGTATACTAATGTTCTATTTCAGCACACTATTCATGAACAAAGCAATCATATGCAAACGATAGAATGTAGTATACCAGAATCTGCTAAGTTACGTAATTATGAATCAATTTAGTATAATTTAATAATTATTATTACCTCCACAACGATTCGGTGCATAAAAAATTTGCCGATGTGTAACACCGAGGGTTCACACACCGTTTACATCGTTTGAAACCGAAACACCGTGCAGGCCTACCTACACTGTAGAGTAGTCTCAGTAGAGAGATAGATAGATAGACAGATACCTAGAGTAGACTGTGAAAATGAGGCATGGAGAGAGAGCAGTATAGACTGTCAACATAACTGTAGATAAGTCACACAGTGACAAGAGTGGACGACTACATAGATGTTACACGTACATATTATACAAATGTATAAGCTAGTGGAAAACACGAAAATGAAAGAAAAACTACAAAATAGAAAACCAAATAAAAACCAATAAAACACTAAAACAAAAACACTAAAAACTAAACTACAATAGTGGGGAGCGTGTGGAGTGTAGGTGGATCGTAGGCTACCCAGTAACTCATATCAATGCGTACTAAGGAGTAAGGATATATGCGGAACAACTATCTCGTTGTAGACCTTGGAATAGAGTCGACACCGCCACATCCTAGACCACAGAACCAGAACCTACGCCACACAGCTTACTACATTGGAGATCAAGGTGCTGACAAAAGGACCTACAGACAGCGTACTACTACTATATACTACGTACAGCTGGTGAGTCCTAAGTACTTTGGCTCCAATTAAATGTTATAACTGACAATACCAAAACCCCCAATTTTAGTTATAACACACTCTATGTTCATGTATTTCTGGTGCCCTAAGTTTTACACCACTTGGATCACTGTTAGCGTTTAGCACACAAATGCCCTATACTGTGATAGTTTACAGAAGGACAATGTCTGCAAGCTGCAAGGTTTCACACTGAGGCCTTCTTGTTTTTAGCCAAATACTTATCGGCAAACTTGCAGCATTTGTCATTCAAACTGTTTTTCTGGTAAAATTCTTCCCCTAACAATAAACATTTGTTACTGTATTCTGGCATGGGCATCATCCTCTCGCTGTCCGAGATCTTCACTTATTACTTTCTCTTTCCAATGCGTGTACATACTCTTCCTGCTTGAAGCTGTTATATACTGTAGGTACAACTGCTTAGCCTGTGTTACTGATGTGTTAACTGAATTACATGCGCTGCTTGTAGAAGTATGTCTCTACAGCATAGATACCCAGATGAGTGCATGCCAAGTAAGAACTTTATACTTGGGGAAGGAAAAAGAACATTCCAGCATGATGAGAGTCTACCTCCTCTACCTCTACCTTCTCTACAGTCTACTCTTAATAAGTACATAGAATCAGGTGGGTTAGTAGAGTGATTCAGATGGGTTAGTAGAGTGAGTCTGGTGGGTCGGTAGAGTGAGTCAGGTGGGTTAGTAGAGTGAGTCAGGTGGATCAGTAGAGTGAGTCAGGTGGGTTAGTAGAGTGAGTCAGGTGGGTCAGTAGAGTGAATCAGGTGGGTTAGTAGAGTGAGTCAGGTGGGTTAGTAGAGTGAATCAGGTGGATTAGTAGAGTGAATCGGGTGAGTTAGTAGAGTGAGTCGGGTGAGTTAGTAGAGTGAATCAGGTGGGTTAGTAAAGTGAGTCAGGTGGATTAGTAGAGTGAGTCAGGTGGATTAGTAGAGTGAATCAGGTGAGTTAGTAGAGGGAGTCGGGTGAGTTAGTAGAGTGAATCAGGTGGGTCAGTAGAGTGAGTCAAGTGGGTTAGTAGAGTGAGTCAGGTGGGTCAGTAGAGTGATTCAGGTGGGTTAGTAGAGTGAGTCTGGTGGGGCGGTAGAGTGAGTCAGGTGGGTTAGTAGAGTGAGTCAGGTGGATCAGTAGACTGAGTCAGGTGGGTTAGTAGAGTGAGTCAGGTGGGTTAGTAGAGTGAGTGAGTCAGGTGGGTTAGTAGAGTGAGTCAGGTGGGTTAGTAGAATGAATCAGATGAGTTCGTAGAGTGAGTCGGGAGGGTTAGTAGAGTGAATCAGGTGGGTCAGTAGAGTGAGTCGGGAGGGTTAGTAGAGTGAATCAGGTGGGTCAGTAGAGTGAGTCAAGTGGGTTAGTAGAGTGAGTCAGGTGGGTTAGTAGAGTGAGTCAGGTGGGTTAGTAAAGTGAGTCAGGTGGGTTAGTAGAGTGAGTCAGGTGGGTTAGTAGAATGAATCAGATGAGTTAGTAGAGTGAGTCGGGAGGGTTAGTAGAGTGAATCAGGTGGGTCAGTAGAGTGAATCAGGTGGGTCAGTAGAGTGAGTCAAGTGGGTTAGTAGAGTGAGTCAGGTGGGTTAGTAGAGTGAGTCAGGTGGGTTAGTAAAGTGAGTCAGGTGGGTTAGTAGAGTGAGTCAGGTGGGTTAGTAGAATGAATCAGATGAGTTAGTAGAGTGAGTCGGGAGGGTTAGTAGAGTGAATCAGGTGGGTCAGTAGAGTGAATCAGGTGGGTCAGTAGAGTGAGTCAAGTGGGTTAGTAGAGTGAGTCAGGTGGGTTAGTAGAGTGAGTCAGGTGGGTTAGTAAAGTGAGTCAGGTGGGTTAGTAGAGTGAGTCAGGTGGGTTAGTAGAATGAATCAGATGAGTTAGTAGAGTGAGTCGGGAGGGTTAGTAGAGTGAATCAGGTGGGTCAGTAGAGTGAGTCAAGTGGGTTCGTAGAGTGAATCTGGTGGGTTAGTAGAGTGAGTAAGGTGGGTTAGTAAAGTGAGTCAGGTGGGTTAGTAAAGTGAGTGAGGTGGGTTAGTAGAGTGAGTCAGGTGGGTTAGTAGAATGAATCAGATGAGTTAGTAGAGTGAGTTGGGAGGGTTAGTAGAGTGAATCAGGTGGGTCAGTAGAGTGAGTCAAGTGGGTTAGTAGAATGAATCAGATGAGTTAGTAGAGTGAGTCGGGAGGGTTAGTAGAGTGAATCAGGTGGGTCAGTAGAGTGAGTCAAGTGGGTTAGTAGAGTGAGTCAGGTGGGTCAGTAGAGTGAATCAGGTTTGCCCAGTTCCATTGATAAAAAGTAGAAAGAGATTGCTTTTGGGTGGGTGTGTCCATTTTGGGTGGGTTACCAAAGTTTGAGTTGAAAATCTAGGAGTCTCCTGTGGAATGGAATCAGGAAAACTTGGTAAGCCTGGAGCAGGTACATGCACCTGGCCAGCAGTTTATAGTACATATGCAGGCCCGACTACAACGTATTGTACACATGGGCAGCATTATATTGTATGTGTACTATAATGTAGTACGAGTATATTGTCACGGTACCAACTGGGTATTTGTGTTTTATACTCTGCAGTAAGGCCTCACCTTACCCCTCTTGAAATGCTGAACACACAGCGCATCGTAAAGAAGTTTGCAACTGAAGAGGGACCGAGGCTACAGATGATGCTGGAAGAGAGAGCAAAGGCTAAGAGAAACTGGGTAAGATTAACACGAGCTATTGGTGTGTCAGAGTAGTATATATCATCTACATATAAATCCTATCATGGAAGAACATAGTGCAGGTGTTTGGTGGAGAGAATCACTGATTGCAAAAGCAAGGAGTTATCCGTTGACAGCTGAGGGTGGTGGATTGAAGGAATTTCATTGGCTCTTAATTCCACACCCTAGTCCTGGGAGGGTGGGAAGGAGAGATGCTGCGCTAAGAGTAAATAATATAAGATAACCTAAAACATCCGTATCACTTGATGCCTAGCCTCAGCTCTTACATATGCTATGCAGTGGATAATATGCCATACTGATGATATTGCAGCTGGAAGAATGGTGGTTGTCTTATGCTTACCTTAAACTGAGGATACCTGTAGTCCCTCTAATGAATGTATCGGGGCTAGCTCCATACACCTTCCACCTGTGGCCACCGAGCTCAGGCACCCAGCTATCTAGGAATGCTCTCTCTACCTACTTCCTGTTGGAACACTGGAGCCTGATGAGACGGTGAGTTATGGCTATATAAGAGACGATAAGTCACTCGAGAGAATATGTCAGCTTGTTGACGGAGGAGATAACTCAAGTAGCCTAGATTCTATCACCAGATGTTGTAGATGTATGCTAAGGTTTTATGACTAATTAGGAGCGATGAGTCATGTAATTGTGCCATGTCAGAATTGGTAATAATCTACCACAGTCAGTTGTGCAGGTTGACCTTGTGATGACCTTGAAATACTCTAAGCTACAGTAAGAAAGCGTAATGGTGTCATTAGAAACTAGGTTTATTGACATAAGTTTGAAAAGAAGTGACACATTGTAGGCCTTACAGAAAATCTCTACATACATTATACAAGTATGTTTACCTGTAACCTACATACCAGGGCTGTTCATATAATTACAATGTTTTCCGTATTTGGTTGCGCAGGC
Source organism: Bugulina stolonifera (assembly GCA_935421135.1). NCBI lineage: Eukaryota > Metazoa > Bryozoa > Gymnolaemata > Cheilostomatida > Bugulidae > Bugulina > Bugulina stolonifera. The sequence continues at coordinate 3,772,767 of OW285190.1, read as the reverse complement.
AGGCTTTGGTGAATGACTCTGGTCGATCAGGGAAAGAGCCCTGGTCTATGGATCAGTTTAGAAGTCTGTACAGCTGCTGCAGAGTACCAGGTCTGGAGGAGGACAAAATGTGTAGATACTTCAAGACAGGTAAGAGAGCAGTAATCTATAAATCAGCATTATTTCTAATTTAGGGTAGAGCAGTGGCCTTCACCTTGTGGTTCACAGTATGGTGACTATGTGGCACAGGAGTTCTTCCTAATATCACCTATGAGCCTTTATAGGAATTGAACCCTGATCTCTCACATGCAAGTCTAGAACTCTTAACCATAGGTCACAGCTGCTCGTACACTCGCTATAACTTACTCTGTATACTTACACTATATACTTACACTATGCACTTAGACGATAATTATGCTTGCACTATGTACTTTATACTATATACTTGCATTGTATACTTACATTGTCTATTGAGCAGACTGTGAAGGGACAACTCCACATCATCTGGTAGTATTCTGTAACAGACGTATATACAAGATAGACAGTGTTCTAGACAAGGATGGGTGTATCTGTATCCCACCCCTACTCCACCACACACTCCGACTAATCAAGGAAGATGCTTATAGTAAACCTGCTGGTATAGGTCTCAGCTCACTGACAGCTCTTGACCGTACTTCTTGGTATAAACTGAGGGAGCACCTGATCTCCCTGTCACCTGTCAATCAACAACATCTACAAACCATACAGTCAGCTATAGTAGGCAGTAGTTTGATAGACGAGACTCCACAAGACATGTCGCAGGTAACTCATGACCTGGTAGATGTCATATCTGTGACACTTTACCTGCAGTATTATGCTTTACCTTCAGTGCTTCACAATTTACATGTACACGGTGACTTGCACTGTATATTCACTATAATGTATTATAAACTTGTATATAAATTTCGTGCACATGTGATCCTGGTGTGCTGTGAATCTTTGTAGATGGCTCAACAAGGGCTTGTGGGTAAACCAGGTAATGTGTGGTATGACAAGTCATATAATTCCATGTGGTTTGAGAATGGAACTACGGTCTCCAACTGTGATGTAAGTTTAATAGTCACTGGGTTACATTCCATACTATGATATATACTATGGTTCCATGCTGTGATACATATACTGTTGTTCCATACTATGATATATACTATGGTTCCACATTGTGATACATTATTATGGTTCCATGTGGTAACATATCAATGTGCACATACCAACACTTTTTGCCGCAAAATTGACCATATTATGTTCTGGTTCATTGGCTTGATGTTGTCATTCGCATTGTTAGAACATCTAAATGTACATGTATTTTATTATGTGTTTCATTTTTTGTTAGTTTCTGCTGGAAGTTGATATCAGGTCAGGTGAGTCACAAGGTGTTAACTGAGATGGTTCTCTTCGGACCTTGTGGTTGTCTGTGGCCCTCCGTAGAATCTTATCTCCCTTCTTGACCTTTTATCGTGCAGATAAATTCTCTAATTATAATTTCAGCACGCTCCTATGGATGCCATGACCTCTGTGAATGTATCTTACTACGCAGACTGTCGGGTGATAGAGTGTGAAGGTGTTTGGAAGGTATGTACGGTATATTCTGTCACTCACCTGCTCTCACATGTCACTTATCTCTCTCCTGTCCCTGGGTGTCACTTATTATTCATACGTTCCTGTGTATCACTTATTATTCATACGTTCTCATGTGTTAATGAGCATTCACCTGTCCCCATGTGTCACACCAATCACCTGTCCCCATGTGTCACACACCACTCACCTGTCCTAATGTGTCACCTATTATTCACCTGCTTTATTATGTAACTTACACGTTTTATTTAATGGAAACATTTGCTCATTATTTATTAATGGAATGTGCCCACAGACAGACATTAGTGGTATAAATTTCACTAATGAAATGAACAACATGTCACACATTGCAGGGACCACCAGGGAAGGTGTCAGAGGCCCCCACCTTTCATGAGCTTCATTTTGTGGTGGATGATAAGATTATAGAGGGGATTAAAGTTGCCGAAAAGGGTTATCTACAGCTAGTAAGTGCCTATCTACAGCTAGTAAGTGGTTATCTACAGCTAGTAGGTGGTTATCTACACCTAGTTAGTGGTTATCTACAGCTAGCACAATGTTAGTGTACATGTACATGTATATCTACACCTTGTAAGTATATATTTACAGCTAGTAAGTGTATATTATATTTACAGCTAGTAAGGGTATATCTGCATTTTATAATTTGTCATTCACATTGTTGTAGGCAAGAAATGTTGAGATTATCAACCCAGAATTCGGTGGATTTGGGAAAGACTATTTGAAACAATTAAATCTACACCCAGATACATTTGTACAAGTGTGCCTGCAGTATGCCTACTATAAGCTGCATGGCAAGTGAGTACTACATGTACAGATCCATGTAAATTATATGACGTTTCATTATTTCTTAGTTTTTAGTTAGTTTATTATTGCACAAGTATATTGTACATGTACACTGCATGACTTGTTAGTTCATCCTAGTTTGTTTGGAGTTGCTCTCTCCTGGCTAATTGGCATCTAAATGAATTCATTTCTACAAGCAATGGGAATGTTTACTGTTATTAGTAGATATCGTCTGCCAACATCTCTTGATATGCGTAGATGAGTGTAGGATACTTATTTCAATGCTGTGATATCTAATGTTGTAGACCAGCTCCTACGTATGAGACGGCTACCACTAGGAAGTTCTACAGAGGTCGTACCGAGACAGTCAAGTCGTGTACGAATGAGGCAGTGAGTTGGGCCAAGGTCATGCTGGATAAAAACTCTCTTGTACGTAATAATACATCTCATGTGTTACACAGTGTCATGTGTTACACAGTGTCATGTGTTACACAGTGTCATGTGTTACACAGTGTCATGTGTTACACAGTGTCATGTGTTACACAGTGTCATGTGTTACACAGTGTCATGTGTTACACAGTCTCATGTGTTACACAGTCTCATATGTTACACAGTCTCATGTGTTACACAGTGTCATGTGTTACATGTGTTTATTATCCTGTGAACAGATGGTCCCTAGCAGCTACAGGTATATCATTGGCTGTTTACCACAGTTTGGTTATTACTTTAGGCCTACTTGTGGCTATTTATCTACGACATTCCTGTTCCATAACCACATGTATATTATTACCATTACATACAGTGTAACCGCATGTTATTGTCATATAGTACTACATGTAGTGCAGTCATGTGCAAAACATCTTGAACCGCTGCGAATTACTAGAGAATCATGTTTTATTTAAGCTTTTATCATGTAATATTTATCCAAATGTACTGAAACCATGATATACTGTATATTAAATATGTGCTACTGTTACATAAGTGTATTACATGTATGTTACAATTACATGGTATAAAATATAATTATGTACATGTAATTCATAATAGGTGTCGCAAAAGATTCAGTTATTTAAGAGAGCTATGAACAAACACCACTCACTAATGAGGGAGTGCATGTCAGGAGAAGGAGTGGACAGACATTTACTTGGACTGAAAATAGTCGCAGCAGAGAATGGGTTTCCAACTCCACAGATATTTGAAGACATCGCTTACGAGAAAAGGTGGCTTTAATTAATTTTTATTTATTTCAATTCAGACACATCAATGTAAATTCTCAGGCTGTTTTGTTTTACTTCTTGAGGCATTTGGTAATTGGTGTGTTTAGAGGATGCCCCGTTATCTAAAATCTCATTTTATTTATTTCAGTGGAGGCAATGGCAACTATATTTTATCTACAAGTTTTGTTGGCTTTACCTCAGTACATGGAGGGGTGGTACCTATGTGCCCCAAAGGTTACGGTTTCTTCTATAGAATGGGGGCTAAAAGGTAAGACTACACTCTTCTCTGTCAAGTTTGTGTGATTACATTTCTCTTGGCGTACAACTACATGTACTGTACAACTACTAGTACTGCACAACTACTAGTACTACTAGTACTGTACAACTACTAGTACTACATGTATTGCACAACTACTAGTACTACTAACACTGTACAACTACTTGCACTGTACAACTACTAGTACTACTAGTACTGCACAACTACTAGTACTACTAGTACTGCACAACTACTAGTACTACTAGTACTGCACAACTACTAGTACTACTAGTACTGCACAACTACTAGTACTACTAGTACTGTACAACTACTAGTACTACTTGTACTGTACAACTACTAGTACTACTATTAATGTACAACCGCTAGTACTACTAGCACTGTATTGATTTTGTAGAATGGTGTTTTTCGTTTCCTCGTGGAAGTCGGACGAGGATACGAGTTGTGTTAAGTTATATGAGACTGTAAAGGAATGCATGGTGGAGATAACTCAGATACTCTCTACACATGCTGTATCTTCTATATAACTTACCTTTCTATCCCTACGCACTCGAGGTTCTATATGACTGTATTTAATTTATGTCTACTCTTCTATGTAGAGCTGACGACGCTCTGGTTTACTATGTTATTGATGACTAGATAGTTTATAAACATGATAATACTATTACATACAATTTTTGACAAGAGTATGCCAGTGCAGTACTATATAATATAAGTTCTATATCATTTTCTGAATAGTTTCACTTGATTTATTTTAGACTGCTTCTTTTATTTAGATAGTTAATGTTTACTATACAACAGAAGATGGTATGATTTAGATTCATGCCGTCTGGTTTTCTGCTCTCTGACCTTGACCTTACAGTATTTTTTCTCTATTTAACCAATCTTTACATAATCGATTTGCAAAGGAACAGGCTGTTTAACAGAAGCTTATAAATAATCTGTTCCACATGTTTATATTTACATACTGTAAACATATTCATTATTCACAAGATCAGTCTAGAATTATGATGATGTTAATAAATAATATTATAGTAAGTAAAATACATGTTAACGCATTATTTTAAACATTATTTTAAACAGCGGTCTCAAGTAAGTACATATATATGTACTTATACATGTACACACCTGCCCTATGAGCTAAGGCTCTGTTTTTAGGCTATTATTCTTTTTGAGAAGAAAGCAAGTTGTAGGTGACAAACTGAAACATATGGTCTAAGTCCAGGCTTCATGAGTTCTGTGGAATTTGTCTGCTGATAGTTTATATCATACCACCACCATGATTATGACTTACTTGGATTTTTTAGGAAAAAAAGCCCAGATCAGCATTCTCTTGATCTTCTCTCTCCATTCAGATTTCCTTGCATCTCTTGTGAATGTTTGACCTCCCTTGGACTGGACAGTCCAATGTCCAAGTTGTCATCTCCTGGTCTTAAAGGCGACACAACTCCGCATGTATTGTTCAATGTTGATAAGATAATCATCTGACCAATCATGTTGCGCTATTGAAATAAAACCAGCCGGATACAGCATGGCAGGCAACCTTTGCAGCAAAGATATCTTTGTTTGCAGTACAAAGCATAGAGGTACAAAGAGCAACTTAGCAAAGCCGAGTAGGCAGGTGGCACAGAGTAAAAATGGCTTCTCCGGTGGAAAGATTTGATTTTGTAATTTATGGGGCGTCTGGGTACACTGGAAAATTCGTGATAAAAGAGGTTGTTAGAAAAGCGCAGAAGGTTCAGTTGACATGGGCAGTAGCTGGACGATCCAAATCTAAACTCATTGATACACTAAAAGAAGTCGAACGTGAAATAGGTATGTCTTGTCCATGTGATGTTCTGTTGTAATTTTTTGAATCGGCTAGTCTTCTAATCATTGTTCATGTATTCATTAAGATATGAGAGTCATTGGTGTTACTAGGAAGGGCATCCAACCTTATAATGTTCGTGTGCTACATCAGTAGCTTTGCCAGTAACTACCCTAGCCCATAGCCCATAGGTGAAGTACAGAAGCCACCCCAAAACTAAACTAGAAAAAATGCAGGTCTCTCGAGATCACTGCTTTCTTACCTGGATTAATAGTGGGAAGTAAAGCCGGTAAGGAAGTTTCACTATAATATTGTAATGGTCACGCGCAGCCTCCCAACTACATGACACTCTTTATATACTTACCCTTGCATTATATCTGCTTGTACCCATTGTCTATGTAGTTGAATGTTACCTGTACACTTCTTATATGCATTACCCTTTTTATACCCATGTAAAGAGGCCCGACTTCTCAGAAATACTTGATATTGATTTTGTACATTATGATTTAGATGATTTTAAGCATCTTTTGTCAAACCCGACCTATTTTGAGTCGGCCATCGGGCTTCCGGCCGCCATATTGTTGCACAATTTCCGGACGACCCTACGTCGTCTTTTTACGACACTACGTCGACCTTTTTACCGGAACTTCCTCCGGAAGTTCTATTACTATATAAAGGGCATTGTTTTTCCAATTGTTGTCTCAGTTCATTCTTGGATCTCAATAAAGACACATCTATACTTCTATACTTTCTGGTTACTTCCGGTGTCATGGCGGACAGACGCAAAAATTTAAAATACTGTCTGACTTCGTCTTTTCAATCATTTTTTTTCAATCTAAATGATACCTAACCTATGTAATACGTTGATATTTTATCAATCCTTACCCTAGCATAATAAGTTGGATTGACTACAATAAAAATTTAATGCGTATAAACGTTTAAAAAGAAGAACACAATCATAACAATAATAATAATTAATATTATATAATAATATAATATTATTATTTGTTATTACTCTAACCCTTGGTAATCTAACCAAACCAACTAATCATTTCAAGATGGGTAGTCCAAAACAGAAGTTTTATGCAGTAGCTAGAGGCAAATGTCCCGGCATCTACAACAACTGGCACGAAGCCTCCCAAACAGGTTTCTGGTATTAGTGGAGCTTGCCACAAATCGTTCAACAGTCTCCGGCTAGCACAGCAGTTTTTGAACGTGGCAAATTTAAATGACCCGAAATATTTCTCTGACACGGACCAAGCCAATTTATCGAATAGTAAGACACCCATAAATAAAAAAACTGAAATTGATAACACTGAGAGTAACATCTGGTCAAGCTCTAGTTCTATGTTTCTCCACTCAGATGATGAAAAGAGCATCTCTACCACCCCTAAACAACGATTTAGTAAACCCATCAAACCAACTAATCTACCACCAATACCTACTAGCCAACCAGCACACAGAAATTTCACTACCAATAAGAAATCCGAAGAGCCCATGTTACCTAAGAGTCAATCAACTCCTCACCAGGCACATAATTCCATCAGTAGTCAAGTCCTCAGCATACTAAATGACATAACTAATACATTGGATTCACATACCAAACTGATCCAGGCGATAACTCGAAATACAGAGAACCTTGAAAATAGAATGGTCTCAACTGTGGCAGCAATTTCAAAAATTGAAAATCAATCATTGGTTATATGTGATAAAATACAATCAATCGAAATGATGCTAGACCCAGAAACCTCCCACATGCATAAACCAACAAGAAAGAAACCAATAACGGAAACCTTGACATTCAGCCCACCCATAAACAAAGAACTTTCTGATACCAAAACTCAAAATGCAACAGCATATACCGAAAATAGACAGCGTAATGGGAAATATGGTGAGTTCGATACGAACAACAACGTAAACTCGAAAGCCGGTAAAAAATCTCCCAGAATAGCAACAGAGCTGAAAACACTAACAATACAACGAGAAGTTTCTGACTCGCCAACTACTAATAAAAAGATCATCAAATGCCAAAAAGACGCAGATTCAACAAATAACATAATTCTGTTAGAATCCCAAACCGATTATGACCAAAGTCAAGATATGAACCATAACAAAACAGAGATCCAAACTAGTCTATCTACACCAACTCATGCATCATCTCTACATACATGTAAAAAATCAGATGTGACTAACAAGTCCCACCAAAGCATCGTAAATAGACTAACCTCTAATACCCACAGCATGAAGAAAACCTATAACAAACCAAGATCCCCCACACTGATTATTAGTGATACATTGGGACTAAATCTCAGTCCGAAATTAGTTATACCAGATTCTTATACGGAAATCTGCTCTCCACGCAACAGAGACAGTAACATCTCCTTACTAGATATTGTTAAATCATACGACCTAAGCCATACTGCTGACCTCCTAATCTTAGCTGGTGTAGACAATCACAAAGAACATGAATATATTTCGGAATGTAAAGCAATCTACCAATATGTACAACAAAACTATAAAAATACTAGATTAACTCTCACCCTAATTCCTGAAAAACATGAAAACGATGTCAAATCTCGATCAGCTGCTATGCTAAACAACTGCATAGCAGACTTCTGTAAACATAAAGAAATAAGGGTAATAGACCTTAGCCATATTTCCTTTTCTGTAATCCCACTACCCAAAGCACTTTCTGTCCAAATTAGTCAAGCAATCGCTAAACCCTTCTATCTGCCCACAGAGTCACTAGTAAAACAATCCAGTTGTCATAATGACAATGCTAATGCTTATGATACTGACAGGAAAACAAACTATGCAGAATTGCGAAATATAGTAAAAGGACGATATGCTAAATCAACCTTTAACAAACCCTTCAACACCTACTACTTCAATGACTCTAACACTCACTTAGGGATCACCATACCCAACCACAGCAAAGCAACACCACCGCCCTACCAATCTTGGTTAATCTAAAACAACTCGCTTCCAGCACACACCAAAAAGCACTTTCATCTCTAATTTAAAATTATGGCATGCAAAACAAACATGAAAAAAATGAAAGGCACAACAATTGCCCATCTCAACATAAGAGGCCTTTATAGCAAACTTGATGAAGTGCGCATACTGCTCAAAAATCACAGTTTTAAAATATTTCATATTTCTGAAACACTATTAAAAAAGTATCACTCAAACAGTGACTTACAAATTCCTGATTACTCCTTTGAACGTACTGACAGACAGGATAAAAATGGTGGGGGTGTTGGATCCTACGTCCACTCATCTCTAGTATATGAAAGACTATACGAGTTAGAAAAATTGTTACCAGAGACATTAACCTTATTAATAAGACCAACAAAAGCCAAACCATACATCTCATCAGCAATATACAGGCCCCCAAACTCCAGCCAAAACTGGGTGGAACAATTTAAATTATACATTGAACAATGCCGTAAAATATCTCCGGAAATAATCATCCATGGCGACTTTAACATTAATTTATCAGCGCCCAAAGGCAATAACACTTGGAAGCAATATGTGAATAACTTGGGGCTTGTTCAACTAATAAAATCACCCACAAGGACAACTTTGACAACTGCCACTATCATTGACCACATTTATACCACCAGAGAACAAACTGTTTACTCAGCAGGAGTGATTGCAGCTGACATCAGTGACCATGACTTAATTTATATGGCCAGAAAAACTGGGGCAAAAACAATCGAAAATAAACCAAGGATTAAAACAATGCAGAGGAGCTGGCGTAATTTTAAACTCAGTCAATTTCAATCAGACCTAGCCCATCAACCATGGCATACACTGACCAATACAGACGACCCATCTCTTATGACTGACTTTTTCAACCAGACAATGACGAAAATAATTGATAAAAATGCTCCAAAGAAAATGCGCTATGTTAAGACTAACAACCTGCCACAATGGTTAGACCACGAAGTACAAAGTACAATGGCCAAGAGAGCACAGGCTAAAAAAGACCTGAACATAGCAGAATACAAACGCCTGAGAAATATGGTAACTAATCTAATCAAAAAGAAAAAGAAAGAAATCTTTCAGTCACTAATTAAAGAAAATACCAACCGCTCTACTAAACAGCTTTGGAATTTAATTAAAAATAAAAACTATAAGCCAACAAATATATCGACTCTTAAACAAGGTGCTACTGTACTGTCTACCCCAATTGACATTGCTAACACAATGAATATTCATTTCACCACAATTGCAACAAAAACTCTTAAGCATAGCAGACACCTAGCAACGACCCCAAATCAGACTGAACATGCACAAACTACACAAACAACTCAACCTATCACCCCTATAACCTCAACTGACATCATAATGTATGTAAAAGCGCTGCCACCCAACAAGGCTACTGGCCACGACCAAATATCAGTTCGTATTATTAAATTAGCCTTGCCATTCATTATAGAACCCATCAAATTGATCATAAACACCGCCATATCTACATCTCAGTTTCCAGCTTCATGGAAACTCTCCACCATAACGCCGATTTTCAAAGAAGGTAACCAACAAATACCTGAAAATTACCGACCAATTTCTATTTTACCAATACTTTCTAAACTACTCGAAAGACACTTACTAAAGCAATTACATAAAGAAATATCTGCAAACAAAATACTACATCCTCATCAGTCCGGCTTTCGAAAAAATTTTTCCTGTAATACAACATTACATGCACTGACATCAGACTGGCTAGATGCCAAACAATCACTAAAACACACAATAGTTACAATGCTGGACTTTAAAAAAGCATTTGACTTGGTTGACCATAACTTACTCATTAAAAAACTTAAAAACTACCAAATAACAGAAAACTTAATCAACATAATAACTTCCTACTTACAAAATCGATATCAAGCTGTAAAAATTGGGCAAACACTCTCTAAGCAAATGAAAATAACCCATGGAGTCCCCCAAGGCTCCATACTTGGACCCATTCTTTTTTCACTTTATATAAACGACCTTCTCTACCTACCAAAAGAATCCACCATACATGCCTACGCAGATGATATTACAATGTACATATCTCATAAGCAACCTGCTTTGGCAATCGGTACCACTAATGCAGATCTTCAAGCCATCGAAAACTGGTGTACTAAAAACAATATGGTACTCAACACAAAAAAATCCTTTTATCTTCATATTAAACCTAAATGCAACTTTACCTTAAACCATGATCTGCCAAAAGTCATTATTAACGAAACACCTCTTCAAGAAAAATCTAAGTGCAAACTCCTAGGTATAAAGCTGACAAATAACTTGACATGGACTGACCACATACAACTACTCCAAAATAAAATTGCTCCAAACTTGCGACTACTCTACGCTATTAGACCATTAATAAACACTCATATAGCACGTATATACTACTACAGGTACATTCATCCATACTTGACACAAAACATAACACTATACTATAACTTGACTGCCAAACAGACAACTGACCGACTATACAACACACAGAAACAAGCCCTCAGACTAATTAATAGCACAAGACTAACTGACAAAATTCCTACACATAAAATTGCTCGACAACATAAAATTCTTACACTTCCACAACTTGCAGCCTTTCACACAACTTTACTAGCTCACACCATAGCTCACAAAACAGCCCCTTCATACATCCAAATTCAATTTTTCAATATTGTCTTATGTGATAATACCAAATCCCGTACAGGTTTACTTATACCCAGTAACTACCACCATAATAAACTTAAACTGTCAATACTAAAGCATTTCAACATACTCCCTAAACAAGTTAGATCACTATTAAAACTTCCTTTCCGAAAATCAATAATAGACCTTTTGCTTAATATTATTGATAAAGTGTAGGTAACATGTGAGATATAACACAATGATAATGCGTTTCTTATATTTACCTTTATTATCTTCCTTGCCATAATGCAAAACTAACATTACACCATCTCCTTTTCTACCATGCATATATGTGTATAGCTTATGTACAACTGTTAATGTGGTAAATGTGCATGTACAATATACAAACTTTACATACTATGTAATATTTCATTTCCTATGAAATGCATTAACTAATATCAACATAATGTAAAATTTTTTGTAATTGTAAATATTGTAAGATTTTCAGTTCCAAATTGTCTTTACTTCGTATGTTAGTATATATTGTGGTATCTATTTTATGTATGAATTATACACTATATAAAAGGAAAGGGAAAAAAAAAAAAAAAACCAAAAAAACAAAAACAAATATCATTATCTGTACACATTTGTTTCCTCTGTCACTGTCATGTTCCTTTTTTTTTTTTTTTTTTTTTTTTTTTGTCATTTTTCTCTCTTCTCGCTTTCTTGATGTATAACTTCTTTTGTTCTCCTTTTTAAGTACCTGTGCAACAGCATGAAAAACATGCAAAAGTTTTCAATGTAAAAAACAAAAGCATGATGCTGATATTCATACATACTGTATACTAATATTGCACATTAAATAAAGTTATATATATATATATATACAGAGACTTTCACTTCGTAGCTAGGTCATTCTAGTTGTTAAGGTCTTCGACCTTGCAACCCGAACTTCCTACTAGGTCGGATCGCTCTCTTTCTCAGTATAGCACACAAGCATTGACTTGGGTTCATATGGGTCGTCTTTGGTAGTTATTTGACTACTAGTACCTGTTGATCTTTCATGTAATGAGAAGGCCTAGCACCACTCATAGGCACTTCATTCTGGACTCGGGAGTCGTCTCAGGACGACAGTACCAAAACCCAAAAACCATTACAATATAATGTAATTTGTTGAGCGGATGATGATGGTGTAGATTGGTTCAGCTTATCAGCAGAGAACTATCTTTAGAACATGGCTAACCTATATTTGAAATGAGACCGAGGCTGAACTGAAGCTTTGTGGCTATTCTGCTTATGGAAGTTTACATGCAAGATAGGATTACTTCCAGATTGTCAGTTCAACATAATTTTTTGCAATGTGGTATGGAAATGTTATACATGATATCACAGCTGTTCCATTTTTTGGACAAAATTTAGCATAGTGCCAATAGTATTTGAACCAAGTTTCTCCGATTATTTCAACTCCTTTAATATCCGTGGCAAGTTTTACATTTTTTTAATTTTGAAGTCTGATCTGCACTGTATTTGTGATTGGAGTATAAAAAAGGAAATTTTCTTGAAATTTCAACTTCACTTAGCTAAATGGAAATCGGCTAGCTTGACAACCTGGAACATTTCACCCAAATTTATTCTTTCCCTCTTTGGCTAAGTCACAAAGATAATGCTTGTACTTGGAAGCAGTATTCCTAAAATAGGCTGAAGTGGTCGATTTGATGAGTTTTATTGCTTTGTTCGTTAAATTATTAAATAGCCTACTGTAAATACTGTAAAATTAGTCATTTAAGAATGTAAAATTAACTGTCTCTAATTGAATCATAGCTGGTGTTCCATCATTTACCATAACTTGTCAACAATAGAAAAGTGACTTTTAGTGGCAGAAAGGTGACTGCTGTCCATCTGTTTATACTGTGTAGCTATTACAATAATTTATTGGATTCGGTGGGAGTGGACAATGTGGACAATTACGCCGTGTTACATTCTCTCTTGGTTATTGGTTGTAGGAGTAGACATGTCAGCAGTAGAAGTGATCATAGCTGATACTAGTGACTATCCGTCTGTTGTAAAGATGACAGAGAAAGCTAATGTCCTTCTGAACTGTGTCGGGCCGGTGAGTAATAACATGTCACAACTTGTTAGTCACATATATTTGATTTCCATGGAGTGATTTCAAGTGCTGACAGCAAGTCGATGAAGACCTAGGCAGTGGTATAGTGGCAGCGTGTTCTTGTCACTGTGCTAGGTGATTAGGTGCCGTCGAGGCTCTGTTTCAAGTTTCAGTCAGGGAATGGTATTTTCGTGGATTTGAAACAAGTCTCTGACTACTCAAAAAGATAAATTCCTTGCCTAAAAACCATCAAAGTTATATGTAAATACATGTAGGTAAAGCGTGAAGCTATGAAAGTCTACATTGTACGATTAAGTTCTGTAGAATCTCCTGTAGACAAGTGCTACCATTATGCTGGTACTACATAACTGCTCTGGATGTTTAGCTATTATCATGAGTGGCAGACGCTATGTGAAAGGACTTTGGTACATGTCAGTTTTGTGTTTATGTCATGATGTTATGACAGTTTATCATATTTCGCAATAATTTACTACAGTATAGGTTTTATGGCGAGCCAGTGGTGAAGGCATGTGTAGAGACAGGAACCAACTATGTGGATATCAGTGGAGAGCCAGAGGTAAGTGCCATGGTTTATATCCTACACTCTACTCTATAACTCACTCAGTATGTAGCATGTGTTAGTGTATACTCCACAGGTCAGATTGTACATGTATGTACAATCTGGTTTCTGTTCTCCCAGTTCTTAGAAAGGATGGAGTTTCTATACAATAAGAAAGCCATGGAGAAAGAAGCGTATGTAGTGGGAGCTTGTGGACTGGACTGTGTCCCCAACGATATGGGACTGGTGTTTGCTAAGCAGAAATTTGAAGGTCAGTACTATTCCTTCATCATAGAAGGTAGTCTAGGTTTTACTACGAGTAGTTCTACCACTACCACAACTGGAGTAAATAAAGGATAGGACAACCATTGCTCTATACTTTTAACTCCATACCAGCAGGGTCCATTCTTTCCAGAGCCATTAGAGTTTTAACAGGGGAGAAGGTGCGCATTGACAACAAATGACGTATTCAATCTGATTGAATGGTATAATTAGATAGCTACGCCGTTAGTGTTTGATGTAGGCGACATGAACATACAAAGCTAAACATTTATTTCTATTAGTTTCTGGCAGTACAAGTGGTGAGTGACACCACTTGTACCCCTTAGTGACACCACTTGTACCCCTTAGTAGCAGTAGTAGATAACAGGTGAGGATAACCTTAGCAGTAGTAGATAACAGCTGAGGGTAACCTTAGTAGTAGTAGATAACAGGTGGGGGTAACCCATATAGAAACCCTCAAATGTTATCCTAGTCAATCCAGGATGAACCATTTGTGATGACATCAAAAATTGCTGCCTGTCCTACCAAAAGTTTTTATTTTGTAGCCGGATGAGCGTGTATTTCATTACAATCTTTTTTCGAAAAATGCCATGAGGATGCAAACAAACTACTTTTAGATAGCGGTTCTATAAAATTTGATATTAAATTTTTTTTGTGAAATAGCGAATAAAATGAAAAAACCAGATGGCTTCAATTAAAAACATAGACACCGGTCACGGCCTTCGAATAGCGCTATTTAGGTTTCCATTATTTAACTCATTAGTGCAACTGGAGTAAATGAAGGATAAGACAACTTCCAAATCTGTAGTTCAACAATGGAACATAAACTACGATGTACATGTACGATGGAGTTAATCACCGCTGGTAGTAAAGTTGTTATATCACCAAATGCAGGTCATAATTAATGTTGTATAACAATAATATGTTTACTTGACAGGAAAATTAGCAGCTGTCAACACATTTCTCAGCATTGATAGCGAAAGCAAGGTATGTATCTATGCATATGTGTGTCTATGTATGTATATGTCTATGTATGTCTGTATGTGCATGTCTACGTACGTATGTGTATATGTACAATGCAGGTACAGGATATACGTTGTATATGCTGTATGTTGATACTTTTAATTCGAACAGAAAGCAAGCTGTAATGATAGTGGTGAGCCAGTCTGCATGTATTAATATTATCCAGATGGTAGATAAACTAGTGATATTGATATTAGGGGGCAGGATTGAACACTGGTACTTGGAACACATTGGTCCACAGTCTAGGGAACTGGAAGGGGCTCACAGAACTGAGGAAACAGAATCCACAGCCTAAGCTCCCTAAACCTGGGTACAGACTGCCTAAGCAGTGAGTATGAATATATCTACAAATACGTAACATATACATGTACATGTAAGTATTGGTGAACATTTACTGTCAATCTTCTCACTCACCCACAATCGGACACTGCGGCGCCAAACACAGTTCTTTAACATGGCTGCCCAATAGCAGAGCTAGTCAAGGGGCCACCACGGCTCTGAGAGCTGGATATTATTGTAGTCCGATGTGGCACGGAGGGAAAACCTTCTTTGGGACGAAAACCTCTAGGTCATTAGCGGGACTCGAACCCATGTCCTTGCAGATAACTTGCGTCATTGCTGCAAGACTAGAGTGACTAGCGCTAGACCACTCGGCCACCAACACCTTGATGATAACTATGTTTATGTTTACACTTACATTATAGCTATTCACACTTAGTTAACTTTACTTCAATGGAAACATAGACTAGCTCATTCGTATGTTTAGCTTGAGCTTCCTAATAAATACTTGACCTTGACCTGGTGTTCATGTCGAGACAGACTAATTTATTTGCAAGAAATACAAATTTTTTATCCGATAGCTACGTCACGAAGCAGTCGGATGGTAACTACTATGTACCTTTCATGGGAGCAGATAAGTCAGTTGTTCACAGGACTCAGCGTGAAGAGTTTGTAGCCAATGAGGTGGAACCAGTAAGTACTTCCTGTTGACCTACTAAACGTAATGCTTAGCTCACGCAGGCTTTACAATATTGGGTTATGACTGAATGTTACAGCTTATGGTACTATGATAGTACAAGTGTACTCTATACTATGTAATAAATAACCTCATAATGTAAGTGTATTAGCATACAGTATATACACATGTACATTACATAACTCAATACATGTTCTAATTGACAGGTAGACAGTAACCTGTATGTGAAGATTGGACCTCTTGTTTCACTGATAAAGGCCATAATCTTCGGGGCCATATTGATGGTGATGAGTATGACTGCCTTTGGAAGGTCACTTCTGATTAAGGTAAGTACTTGAAGTTACCCTCTCATGGCAGTAAATGATTGGCTGACCAATCACCATCAATTACAGTGTGTCACCTGTTTAGAGCTGTCAGCTCCTGTGATTAATTCATTCATCTCATCAAATGTATCCCCGCATTCATTGGTCAAATGTATCCCCGCATATCATTGGTCAAATGTATCCCTGCATTTCATTGGTCATGACACTCCTGCGCATTGGTTTCCGTACTTGGCAATGTACAAGACAAACAGAACCGGTAAAAGCTCCAAATTCCTAAAGTGAGTCTGTAGATCTCCATATTTGTGACATAAGTTGTGATATTTCCTTCTTTAGCCTGTCAATGTGTATATACAATACTTTTTAGACTGCCTTAGTGATGGCCAGTCAATCTTATCAAATCCTATATGGTCTGTTCTCTTCAGTCATACATGTATATTATTGTCTTGTATTGTAGTACCCAAGGCTATTCTCAGGAGGTCTAGTTTACACCTCAGGACCTCCCATAGAGGTCATTAAACAGCAGAGCTTTAGTCTTACACTCCGTTGCCACGGTTACTCCTCACAAGATGGCCGTGGTAAACCTGATAAGGCTATGACAGTGAAGGTGTCAGGACCGGGTTAGTTGATTTAGATATAAGTATATGTACGTGCAAACATATCTATATATTTATGTATATCATGTACATGTACATGTACATGTATTAGTTTTGGTATGTATTAGGTGAATGAAATCTGCATATACTTGTACATATACACTTGTCTCCGTATTATTGTAAGGCATGATTATACATTGTACAAGGGGTGCGAGTGTAGAGTAGTGATATTATTGCTATTATTATACAATGTATCCATTTTTAACCAGTTTGTTCATATATTTCAGACCCTGGGTATGTGGCCACCTCGTCTTTTCTGGTTGAAGCTGCGTATACCATTCTGAGAGAGAAAAGTAAACTACCAAATCGGTGAGTGCAGTCCATCTGTATAGACTAGAGAGTATAATACAGTATAGTAACTAGCGTTTCCAGGTACTTATAGTATATTAACTAGTGTTTCCATGTAATTGTAGAGGGGGCGTGTTGACCACAGGCTTTGCCTTTAAGGACACCACACTAATAGATAGACTGAGGGACAGAGATATCATGTTTGAGGTACTCTAACCAGCCAATATCTAGGAAGGCAGACTGTGTTTATGAACGCTAACTATCAGATGAACACTATAATCGTTATTGTTGAATTATGCTATACTAATCTCTATATAGACTAGCATTATGCGCTGCCTGCCTTTCATCCCATCAGGTCACAACTTCTGCAATCATGGAAGTAGTTCTAAACTGTTGTATTCCTATATTACATATTATCATGGGTTTGGAGTTGTTATAATTTATTTAATAGATAATATGAATTATTTGCTCTCCTTTGCTATCATATGACTTGCTAAAAGCGTATAGTCTACTACACGATATAATATAATATAATATAATATAATATAATATAATATAATATAATATAATATGGTGATTCTCTAAATAGCCATTGCTCAATAAACTCAAATATTACTGCAAACTGTGTGAATATTCTTAATACATGTATGTACATGTATGTATATACACTTGCTATCCATAGTCCATCCCATGTTATCTACTGGCCACTGTCCACCCTTATGTTATCCACTGTTAGGAAAAATGTCTATTATATACATGTAAATATATACTGTAGGTGTATCAGAAGCTTTATTGACTATAAACACAAGTTACAGATAAATGTTCTCAGAAATGGAACCCAGTCTATGCATAAAGCCTGTGGTCTACTTTTTGTTGTCCCCTGTGTGTAGCACTCCAAGGTTATGTAAGAACTCAATGTCATCAATGTGCTTGTTCAGAGTGTCGTGATCTACAGGGATTATATAGAAGGTAACCTTGAGATAACTACTTGCTATATGATGCTCTTTAGTGAACAGTTTAATGTTGTACAACAGCTACAGTTTATAATACAGCTTAGAGAAGTTTGACAGAAGGCAACATCGGTATCATGTTCCGCAGTTAGTTGTGAGTTGCCCTCTCTTTGACCTTGTAATTACAACATACAGCTAGCCTTTTAGTGTGCTCCAAGGAGATGACTTGGTGTCATAGCCATAGAGTTATCTCTATGTTACCTCTATGGTCATAGCTATCAAACAGTGTATTGTAATACTTACGTAAACACTGTCCTGCTATTAGAGAGTGCTGGTTGCAGCAGACCATGTGCTTAGTAGGACATGTTTGAAATAATGGACTCTGTCGGTAGGAGACAGCGTACTTCTGTACCGACCTAAACAGTAAACAGTACACTAATAGCTATATATACATATTGTACATATTGCGAACTGTATATTATATGATTGGGCTGATGCTGCAAGAGAATCTCTGCAACTTTAATATAATTATTTTCTCCCCTATAGAGTAATGAATCTCCTAAATTGTTATTGGAGAAGGTTGGAAGCTTGTTTTGCCACCCACTCTTGTAGCAGTTCATAACAGTGCATACAGCATATGTATTGTGTATACAATGTGAATACAGTACATACAATTGTACATACACCGTGCAATGCGCATACAGTACATACATTTTACATACAGTACATACATTATATATACAGTACATACATTGTGTGTATTTAGTACATAATTATACACATTGCATATACAATATACGATAAAGTTGGAATTTCCCAGATACAAAATACTACTAGCCAATCATGAGTTGTGTTAAGGATAACCACTCTTTGGCGTTGGAATTTTGCTAAAATGCAACAAATTTTGTCTCAAGCTGTGATGGTGTGGCTGAATTGGTGCCCTTAGGGACTACATCTCAGGACATCCTTAAATCTGTGTTTTCAAAGTAAAGTTGTCTCCTCTACATGTATTATACAAATAGAGAGGACAACTTCACTTTGTAATGAACAGTTTATGTCAACTGTGTCCCTGCCTCTGTGCAGAATGTGCACGAATAAAATAGCAATTGCACAAACTCAAATCACAGTATCACTTAACTGTATAATATATGTGTAGCTAAGGTTTCTACTTACTGGTAACGCGCTGAATAGAGGGAGCATCTGCCAGTGCCCCACAATCCACAACCTGCGTAGCCTGTCCTCACAGCTACAGTCTGTTTCTCATATTTGACTATCTTTGACTCCAGGAGTAATGGCTTTGGTTCATCAGCATCTACCTTGCAGCACCAGTGTCTTGCATCACTGCAAGTACAACATACTTCTAAAATAATATTGTGAAGCTTGTTCATTGTTATACATGCCAAGTACACAAGCACTAACAATGTACTATGTCTAAACCATCCAAAGCGTATAAGTCATGCTACATGTATATGATGGGTATACAATATACACTGTACACTGTTTAATGGGCTATGTCTATGTGGACCACTTTATATAGTACACTGTATACAGAACATCATTATGTATATTAATTGTACTTCTATTGTCTAATGCTACTTGTTGTATAATAGCTAGCGAACCACTACCAGAGCAGAGCAACTTCCCTCAATGTACTGACTAGCAAGCTACGTACAACAACATAAATGTGTGTTGCATGCACAGAAGACCAGAGAAGACGAAATGCATAATAGTGACATGTATTTGTACTTGTGTAATTATGACTTGTAATTATGCAAGTACATGACTTGTATGTGTTAGTAGGTAGTCTGGGGTGAGACATCACTGTACGTAGTAAAAGTGTCTACGGATCATATTAAAAAAGCGAAATAATATTATGTAGATGGGAGCAGTATATTCCATAGAGTAATCACTGTATGGTTTGATTACTGCATAATTTATATATTCACATGGCATGATGCCATGCCTAGCGTGTATTTACTTGTATACATACCTTCCGGTGAACTGAGCATGTGCAGACGGAGCTAGTAGCGTGATTGAGACAAGAAACAACGTGACGGTTACAGTGTATAAGATGTCCATGGTGTAGCGCACTCCGACAAACAACAGTATGCTCTCTAGATGCGGCTGCTATACTAAGCTATGAGGTAAGAGGACTGATCAACTTAGAGCAGTGGCTGCTGGTTCTCATGGTCACATGCTAGTCATGTGATCATTATCAGGAAGTACAAATATACAGAACTGGCTGTTCATTATTGAGGTATTGGATGATAAAGGATTGTGTACAAGAAATGTGCAAATCAACGAAAGTGAGCTGTACAAACCCAGGCTAGTGGTTAGATATGTAGAGCCAATGAGTGGGTCTCACATATATGTACAGTACATGTACAGTATTACAGTGTATGTACAGTACAGTATATGTACAGTACATGTACAGTATATATACTGTATGTACTGTACATATACTGTACTGTACATACACTGTATGTACAGTACATATACTGTACTGTACATACACTGTATACTGTACATGTACTGTACATATACTGTACTGTACATACACTGTATACTGTATATGTACTGTACATATATGTGAGACCCACTCATTGGCTCCACATCTCTAACCACTAGCCTGGGTTTATACATTTCACTTTCGTTGATTTGCACATTGTACATGTACAGTATACAGTGTATGTACCAGAGTTGGGTCCAAGTCGACTTGCAAGTCAACAAGTCAAGTCATTTCTAAAATTTTGGAGGCAAGTCAAGTCGAAGTCAAGTCAGTGCTGCCTCAAGTCAAGTCAAGTTAAGTAACTTCGAAAATTTTGAAGGCAAGTCAAGTCGAAGTCAAGTCAGTGATGCCTCAAGTCAAGTCAGCTGTCATGCAAGTCACAAGTCAAGTCAAGTCAAAGTCAAGTCAAGTCGAAATGCAAGTCAAGTGGAAGACAACTTCAAAAAATTTTACATTTTCCAAAACATCATATTTTACGTTTAGTAGGCATTCCAATCTATGAAAAACCTATGCCAAGGTGTAGCAGGGCATGTACATGTATGTTATGCAATCATGGTAAAAAACTAGTCTATATAAGTAGTATTATTGGCACTACGGTTGAGACTGGTCATATAGTATTGTATACTGTATATTTTAATGGTGATGCAGTGTTACATAGAATGTAAACAGCACATGGTACAGCACAGAGTGTCCACTGGCCAGTCCTGCAATTTAACTCTAGTAATTATTGCACTGTGCATTGTATTGACTACTGACACCACACCTAGGCTACACTTACACTACTTGCACTGCGTGTACTTGTGACTATGCATTGTCGTTGTGTAGTCTCACGTACGCACAGCCTAGATATTGCCTGAATTGTACGTATCCTCATAGCTAACCTTGATATACTCTGAGTGCTGCTAGTAGCACTGAACTAGTACAAATGATAAATAGGTAGACAATTGAGACCTTTTTTCCATGTTGGCTAAACACTGTACAACATTTTTATTTGCCAGATTGACTTGGCAGAACCCAAGTCAAAATCACAAGTCATTCATGTGTCCAAGTCAAGTCAAGTCAAGTCACATTGATGTGCAAGTCAAAGTCAAGTCGAAATCACAAGTCATTCATGTGTCCAAGTCAAGTCAAGTCAAGTCACATTGATGCGCAAGTCAAAGTCAAGTCAAGTCAGCAGGTTGGCAAGTCCAAGTCAAGTCGACTTGTGACTTGACTTGACTTGGCAAGTCAAGTCAAATCTATGACTTGGACCCAGCTCTGGTATGTACAGTACAGTATATGTACAGTACATGTACATGTATGTGATATACACACACATCTTACAAAGCAGAAAAACACGCAGACAATAGCATCTATACATACATTTGCTATCATAATTTTTCTGTGACAGGATCATTCCTAAATTAATTATTTTTATGGAGTTGTCCCTTTCCTTGTTTCATGTAGAGGGAGAGAGAACTTTTCTCAGAGAAGACAAGGGTAGATACGTGCAATAATGAAATCTGGTTATCAATGGTCAAAAGTTTGAGACAAGCAAATGGTCTCAGTATTTTACTATGGTCCTACAATTGGCATGAGAACAGAGAGATTGTTATGATGGAATTTTTTTTGGGGGGGGGGGGGTTATCCATGATGACATTGTCAAAGCACTGAGGACTTCGCTGTAGCTGTACACAGTGTGTGGCAGTAGCACACTGTCTCCATGATCTACAGGATGTTAGCATGATTGCAGACTCTATTTCGTGATCTGCAATGAGATAGATGTTTCTGCATATTGTAATGTTTTGCTGTGTAGGGTTACGTGCGAGTGCCGATATAGCACGGGTACGGGAAGTGCTTGGTAGTTGGTAGAGGACGACCAAGGTAACTTCTACACATTACATAAAGAGTGAACAGTTGGTTAAGCTCTATGATTGTTGATAAAGACGTAGGCCAAAGCTGAGACTCATAGAAGAGTCCAGGGTTGACGTACATGTAGGTCTGTAGGTTTATACTCCAAAGGAGTGTAGAAAGAAGTAGTATTTATCTAAGGGCTTAGACCCGACGCTAGATTCATGAAGAATCCGGGATCCGCTAAAGTCCGATGATGTAGAACTCACAAGGAGTGTAGAAAGAGTGCTTAAACGAGTATGAGGATGAGCTTGGCCGCTTAGGTCTAAGAAGACCTGTGGGTGGAACTACCTGCCTACAAGAGTAAGACTCTGTAGGTAGAGTTAGGAGATGTTGCTTTATTAGAGCGCAATCAACAACTGATTTGATACAACAAATGTGCTGGGTTTTATACTAATAACACTTCCGGAAAAAGGTACGATAAGGTATCGGGCTGGTACGATAAGGTATCGGGCCGGAACTTACGCAACAACATGGCGTAGTTCTGCCCGATGTCGGCCACCAAAAGGGTCGGCCTTGCACAAAAAGTGCTTACAATATACCAATATGGATTATGTATAAATATGGCCGTATTCTGACACATTGGCCCCAAAAGTATACAGGTAAAAGACTTAGAGAAAGCAATCAGGATAATAGGTAATTGCACACATAGCATAATTGAACCATGTAGAAATGCGACAGCCTGATTGGCTAATAATAACAATATAAAGCACATAATGTGTACAGCAGTTGATTACATGTATAATAGTAGATAATAATGTAATGTCCATGCATGTATAAGATTACATATAATATATAAGAGTAAATGTCAATGCATGTATGAGATATTGGAACAATGTCAAGCAGGCGTAGGTTCTATGTATATAAGGGTATTGGCACAAGTTATAGTCCATGCCATGGCAGGCTATGCTGATTCACTACAATATATCCACTCCTTGTATTCATTAATATGAGTTTTTTAGTAGCATACATCCATCTACGCTCCACACACTATTACAGTTTATTTTCAGTGGTTTATTGATTATGTTTGGAAACCATGGCTTCTTGCTTTGCAGGTTTCCTTGGTAATTTTCTCGGCTTCTCTTAGTTTATGTACATGTATTATGTATGCACACGTCAATTTATCATGTATCTGTCTACAGTCTACCTATGTTCCTTTACTGCTTAGTTCTCACAGCACTACACAAAACTCCCAGTCTACTACACTATTATCTCACAGTCTAATACCTGTACTCTACTACATGTGCATGTATACACATGAACATGTAGAGCACTAGCCAGTTTAATTAATTAAGTGTCTTTGCGACGGTATGTCGATGGGGTGGCAAAAATTAATTTGCATGTTAGCGAAGGGGGTGGAAAAAACCATCACCAGTAGTTGCGACCCCCTTATTTAACAATATTATCGCCCTATTCTTAATTGGCCTGAGAAGATCGTTCCCGAAGCTTCCCTAATCTGATTGGTTGATTAAGCGTCTCCATCTACAACGGGTCAACATACCTGTAGAATCGGAGGTGAGTTCATCTTCTCGCTTTTACAAAGTTTCTATTTTTATTTTAATTTGTTCATGTAGATTCTCTAACACAACTTACCCCTTTGAACTGTAGCAACATACATGTCTACTAGCCTGAACTTTGAGTCGCCCTAATTTTCCGACCCAGGGGTCGCGACCTACATCAAAGAGGGTGTGAAATTTAGGATTATGCTTTCTTTTTTGCTACCCCATCGACAAGACACCTATTACTAGTATATACAATGTACTTATCACTTATGTGCTCAATATACAGTGTTAACGGAACTATTCAAGAGTTATGTTCTCTCTGATACTAGTGTTCAAGAGTTGACAACTTCCAATTATACCATTTATTGCCTCATGATGGCAATTTTGAAATGGGTGTAATACAAACTAGTAAATCTCTACACCTTGCTGGGAATAACTGGCGGTGCATGTTGAACAACAAAGAGCACAGAATGAATGGCCTCTTCTGCATAAAAAACAATCACCAGGCTGGGTCCAAGTCATAGTTCCAACTTGATTTCACCAAGTCAAGGCACAAGTCAACCTGACTTTGGACTCGCTTACTGACTTGACTTGTGTATACCAATATGACATAGTGAATGACTTGCACTTTAACCATGTCAATATAACGGTTTTTATGGAAACAAAGTCAATGTATATTTTATTACGTATTACTCTGCTAATAAGTCCACAGTAAAAACGTAAATATAGTTTTAAAACTTTCCACCAAGCATTACTCCTCTTTGGTAATATATAAAAAAAATTACAAATGATAAAGTGACATTGCAACGGCGCAACATAATGGTACAACAGAAGTTGGCATAGATATAATGGTATATCTGCATGCAGAGTATCTGGAATGCGACAACGTTGGTGGTGGGAGCTAGGAGTACCGACTATAGAGTCTGTAGAAACAGATTGATATAGAAACTAAGGCTAAAGTGTTATGTAACATCTTTCTTCTCCCGTCATCCCTCCTCACCAGTATAACAGGACTAGTTGAGCTGAGGTGGTGAAGAGGAAGTCTGTCTACTTTACCAGCGGATCCCACCTCCGTTTCCACCTGGTATTTGCAGCAGGGGTCAAACTGCCAGGACACCATGTACACACCGGCACATATAAAACTACAGCAGCCTAGAGGAGTCAGTACACTCAGTCTATTTGTGAAGAGCGAGGCTATACAGGTACCCATACCACACAGCACTGAGCTCTTGTGCAGGAAGTTACCCAATGCTATCCACCTAGCGGTAGCGAGGCCTAGCTTGGCCGGCTCTATAATTATTGTCTCTGTTTGTGCACTCAGTGCTTGATCAAGTTCATCTTCAAATTGCTCCAGCCCATCTTGGCCATACACCTCCCGTATTATATGATATTCTGGCCTACAACACATCAAAAATATTTAAAATGTACCCACATACTTGCCCCAGTACAGTAGTAAAGCAGTGGGAAATTATGTGTATTTAGCAGCTTGATTTGCAATTGTATCGACTAGGTGCGGGTTGTGCATCGTTGAGATTGAAGGCACCGATTTCACAATGTATTGCAATTTCAGGAATTGTCAAGATCTTGAACTTTCCTGTAAGCCTTTAAATATTTAGTAATTTTATGCCCAAAATATCTCTATCACTCTGAAATAGCAGTACAGCGGAGAACTCTTGGGCCTAACTGACTGTCAGTTTCGGTGTCTAGGCAAGTAGAGGATAGTACACAGGAATAGCTAGTCCTATCTACCTATAGTATCTAGTAATAGATAAGCCAGTTGAGTTTATCTGTTAGGCAGAGCTGAACCCAAGTCGAAATTCAAGTCAACAAGTCAAGTCATTTCTAAAATTTTGGAGGCAAGTCAAAGTCAAAGTCAGGTTACATCAGCGTGCATGCAAGTCTTAAGTCAAATGAAGTAGAAATGCAAGTCAAGTGGGAGACAACGTCAAAAAATTTTACGTTTTCTACAACATCACGTTTTTTGTAGACATTCCAATTCATGTAAAATCATGCCTAGGTCTAGCTGGGCACGTATGTTTTGCATATATGGCAATGAACTAGTCTATACTCTACATTCAGCAATATTAGAATTATGGTCTAGACTGGTCATATGGTATTATATATTCGTAAGAGTGATCCAGTATTAGCCTACATAGCTAATTAACAGCACACTGCAGAGTGTCCACTGGCCAGCCCTACGATTCCAGACTAGCTCTTATTGCAGTGTACATTGTATACTATACGCTACTTACACTACACTTACACTCCACTAGACCCGAAGTCAAATTCACAAGTCATTCAGTTTTTCAAGTCAAGTCACATTGACGTGTAAGCCCAAGTCAAGTCAGCAAGCTGGTCAGTCCAAGCCAAATCGACTTGTGAGTTAGACCCAGCTCTGCTGTTAGGCACAGTATTGGAGCAACGTAGACACTAGACAGCCTTTGATTCATGTTTATGCCTGGGGTCACTTATGATAATAAATAAGACAACTCTTCCTGCTGAGTTTTGGCAAAAAACCAATCTATTATCATAAGTGACCCCAGGCAATAGCAACTATTGCATTGCACCTTACACAGTAGAGTACGGTAACAGTAGAGTATTTAAATTCATTGTCAATTCGACAATTGCCAATGAAGTAGGTCTATCTTTATGCTATTCTATTCTTTTCTACTCTACTGAGTAAGCCAATAGCATTGCATAAGTGAGACACTTACATTCACACAGATTTTATGCAGAGTAGTGGTACAGTCTTAGCTGTATCTTTGGACAGTCGCACTCACATTCACTTGCTGGCAACACGTTGGCATTACATTGGGTTGCACCGTGCAAATGGTGGTTGCTGTCAATCAATGGACGTGTGTCGGTGGAGTGCAGGGCAATAGGGCGCTGTTTTACTTGCTTGGTGCTTGTAGGCTATAGAGGTTTATTGCCTGAGAGTGAAGGTCTGCTTCCAATGAAAAAAGTAAAATCGTAAAATAAATAACAAAACAAAAAACTGAGGGGCCAATGGAGTTGCAGCTGGTGCACGAGTGTATTTTTAATTTTTTCTTCAGGGAGCACTCTTTAGCGTTAAAGGGTAAATAGCATCAATAGCCCTGATGATCACGCAGCAGGTATACGTGCTCATAGCGTCGGTTACGATCTCTAAATGCATATTTGAAATAACACACAGCTACACAATAAAGGAGGCGTGGTCAAAATGGTGGGTCAATAAAAAAACTAAAAAAAAGAAACAAAAGGGTGCAGGCTGCTAGAATACAAGTTAAACTAAAAGCTATCGGCTATTGCTATAGCTTGTTACGTTTTCATGGTCGACGGACGCAAAAATTTTCTAGTTTGAATTTTATTCCAAGTTTGGCTCAAAATTGTTTAAAATAGGGATTGCCTCTAGTGAAAAACTATTTTAAAAACAAATCCAAGTGTTAGGGGGTCGTATATAAAATTCATATTCGAAATACATATTCTTATTGTTGCCACCAAACTGAAATACTAATATGAATATGAATATGACAAAGCATCAACAATCTCAATCGAAATCAGAAAAATAAAAATGTGGCACTTGCAAAGAGTCCGAGTGTACAGAACAGGGAAGAACAAGGAACAAGGTGGCTACCAAATGGATTTCCTGTGATACTTGTAATAAGTGGTACCATGGAGCATGTCAAGACCTGCAGCCAGCTGATGTAATATGTATGACAAAGCTTGCAGACAGAGAGGTAAGTTGGAAGTGCTCTGACTGCATGAATAATAAAACTAAAAGGCGTCACGAAAAAAATCAAGATCAAGCTTTAAATCCGAAAATAACCCAGCAAATCGACAACATAGAAAAGATGGTGAAGGAAATTGCGGAACATAATAGTAAAGTGAGTGAGATGGAGAAAAAGTGGTCCGATGTGCTCATCCAAAACCGAGTTAACATTGATAAAAACAAAAAAATTGCTATAGAAGCAAAATCACTGATGGAAAAGAGCCACCAAATTAGAGAAGAAGAAAGTAAAAAGAATAACGCCATAGTCGCTGGTGTCATTGAGAAGGATGGCAACACAGCAATGGAACAAATAAAAGACCTGATGAAAATGGAATACTTCACCAGAAACAACCAACCAGTCCAGACCTTCAGCCTTGGGAAAAAGAAAGAAAGTGATGAACAGAAACGTCCCATTAAGGTGAGATTTGAGGACGAACAATCTAAATGGGAGTTTGTTAAAAGATTTAACAACCAATCACTGAGAGAGAAGGGTATTTACTGCAAACTAGATGAAAGCAAGGACACTAGAAGCCAGCAATTTCAACTGCGACAAGAAGTTAAGAAGCTCAGGGAGGAAAATACCTCAATACAATACCGTGTGAGAAATATGGAGATACAAGAGAAAGAAGGGTCGGGGGAATGGAAACAAATGAAACAAGTGCAACAGAAGAGAGAGACAGAATGCTAAAAATGTTCCTGTCCAACACTAGATCTGTTAAAGGTAAATCCACAGAACTACAGATTCTCACCACGGAGTCTGATATTATATGTCTCACTGAGACACATCTAGATGATACTATACCCAGCAGTAATGTCCTACCAATTGAGAACAGAACAATGTTCCGCCGAGATCGTAGCATCCATGGTGGTGGAGTTATGATTGCTGTGTGGGACCAATTAAATCCGAAATTAGTAGACCTTAGTAAATACACAGAAGAAGTGATAGCAATTAAAATCTGACCACAAACAGTCATCTGCTGTTACTACAGACCCCACGTACATCTTCCAAACACAGATGTCATAGATGACATCTTAGAGTATCTGCAGAAGGAGTACCAGGGGCACACAATCTTGTTTGTTGGAGACATGAACTTTCCAGGTATTGACTGGAGCAAAGGAGAAGTGAAGCCGTCAGCCACAAACAGGAGGATACATCAAGACTTTCTTAATGTGTTGCATAGTCATGGGATGACACAACTAATCACTGGATCAACACATGTTCTTGGTAACACACTAGACCTAATCTGCACCAATCAACCACGAGCCATATATGATACTGAAATCATAACCCCAGGTCTTAGTGATCACTCATTAATTATCACTTACCTTAGAAACCCAACCATAAATTTCTCAAACCAACCACGTACCCTCAAGTTGTACAGGAAAGCCAACCAAAAAGCGTTCCAGGAGGATATGCAAAGGACTTCAGATGCTTTAGCAGAAATGAATGACCCAGAATAAATGTGGCGGCTCTTTACCAGAAACCTGAAGCGAAGCATAGATTAACACGTTCCAACGAAGCAAGTGAAACAAAGGCACCCTTCTGTTCCAGAGTGGTTCAATAAAAGAGCTGTAAAAATAAGAGAAAGGATTAGAAAATCGCATAAAAAGTTGAAACTCAGCTTTGATGATTTTGATCGCGAACAGTATAGACAACTGAGGAGAAATGGCAAGAAGGAATTAGAGGAGATTCGCAAAACCTTTTATACAGACAGAATATATCGCCCACTGAAGAGAGGAAATTCAAAACCTTTCTTTAAGCTACTCAGGGCTGATAGAAACAAAAAACCAGTGCAAGTAGTTTTAAGAGACAAGGAAGATAATCTGACAGGGGATCCTGAACAATGTGCTGAGTTGCTTAACACTTTCTTCCAGAGCCAGTTCCAGGTAGGTTACATGGCAGGAGACTTTTCCAGGGTTGAAATTGATGTACAAGATTCCATTGATGTCTCAATAGAGGGGGTCGCCAAACTGGTCCGTGAGTTACCGAATGGAGAATCACCTGGGCCAGATGGTCTGAGAAAACCTGACATGCTCATTGACCTAGAGGGTACTGCAAAATGTCTGACAATCATCTACAAAAGTTCTTTGGATACTGGTAGGCTGCCTAAACAATGGAAATCAGCAAATGTAACACCAATACACAAAGGCGGCGACACTGAGTCCCCAAACAACTTCAGACCCATATCTTTAACAAGTATTCCATGCAAAATGATGGAACACATTGTGCTGCACCATCTGAATGAAGTATTAGACAGTGTACTGCATCATCGACAACATGGCTTCAGAAGAGGGCTGTCATGCCAGACACAATTGTGTGCTACCTATCATGACCTGGCAAAGGCAGCAAATGAAGGTCACACTACACACGCCATAGTAATGGACTTCAAAAAAGCTTTCGACAAGGTACCACATTTAATGTTACTTCAAAAATTAAAACAAATACCAGGGATAAATGGATACTTTTTTAAACTGGATACATGATTTTCTCTCTGACAGACAGCAATCCGTTGTGCTCAAAGGAACTAACTCACAAAAGTGCACAGTAACCTCAGGAGTGCCACAGGGTTCTGTACTTGGACCGACTTTGTTTTTGTGCTATATTAATAACCTTCCAGACCTGCTGTCATGTAAAGTTAGCCTTTATGCTGATGACACTCTACTTTACCAAACTGTAAATACAAATGAGGACGCAAAAATGTTCCAAAATAACATCAACGCCGTACACGAGTGGTCTACAAAATGGAAAATGCCATTCAATGAAAAGAAATGCCTAGCTATAAACTTTGGAAGAGTAACACCCATACCTCAATACAAATTAGGCACTGCATGTCTTGAATGGACAGAAACCGTCAAATACCTAGGAGTAACAATTCAATCAGATCTTAAGTTTAATCAGCACATACACGAGAAATACACAAAGTCTCGTAAAATACTTGGAGGAATCAAACATTTAATGTACCATGCTCCAAAAGAGGCCAAGCTACTGGCTTACACAAGTATATGCAGACCTATACTTGAGTATGCAGATGTAGTATGGGACCCTTCAACTAAGAACAAGATCCATGATATAGAACTCATCCAGAACAGTGCCATACGATTTATAGCAAACCTCAGGGGGCGTACTGACAGTGTATCAGAGGCGAGAGATCAGTTAGAGATCCGGACCCTTGAAAATAGAAGAAAAAACCATCGCCTGTGTCTACTGACCAGGATTCTTCAGAATGAAGAACAACATTCCACTCTATCCAGAGCATATAATGATATTGTGGGTGACAGAGAGATGGTAACAATGACCACTAGAGCAGCTGCCAGAGCCAACCTCAATATCAGCCAAAAAATGCATTTACCACTCTAGTTTCCTGCCACGAACAATTCGTGAGATAAGATGAGAAACCAACTTCCAATCCTAAACAGTGATATACTGTAAATATTGCAGACCCCCTAGTCCAAAAAATAGTTAAAACTAGAGGCTCCCTTATAGATTTACATGAAATTGATGGTGGAGTCCTACCTCATCTGAGGTAAATTTGGTAATGTAAGCCTTTTTTATTTCTTGTAAAGTTAAGTTGGAGGTAAAGCCAAGGGTCGAGATGAACGTGGCGAACGCAACAAAAAAGGCAATGGGAGATAAAATTGTTTTGCATTAAAATTTTGGTTACATGCATTACATCTTGGTTGCATATGATAGAATATTTACAGCACAATATTTGTTAAGGCTTTTAATTAACTAAAGGAAAATATTAATCGCCATCGTCATTTGTGAATATTTATATTAATATTTATATTAATTTAATATTAATTATATTCCCCTAATATAAATAATAAAAGTTAAAAAATAAACAACTATCTTTTTTGTTAGATATGAGTGTTATTATGCTTTCTATATCAACGAATGATATTGTCTGGAAATGTTTTGCTCGAGGGTACTTAATCCCATGGACTACATTGTTCATAGCTATTAAAGGGGTTATGACGTGTGGTTTACGTCTATGTTCAATGCAGCCTCCCTTGTTTAGGTTTGTTGCATATATGCTACTGTAAGCGCAGTTATGTCTTTTTGCTCACACTTGACCAGCTAACACTATTTAATGCTGCTTTATGTCTTATAGAGAAATTTCTTGAATTCAAGCTGTTTGCATAGAAAGAATAGAGTAGTCAACAAATGATTTTACAGAATTTACATGTGCAAGTTTTTGAATTTTTCTGGGCTTGCTTCTTGCTAACAGTAAGTAGCTGCCTTTTTTGTAGGTCCGGTATTTAATCTGGCCACACTTATAAGACAGCTATATTGTTTTCTTCTATATGCGTATACATGTATTGTGGCCTATTGTTCTAAACATAGCTTTGAAGAGAAAACATGGGGTGTGCTACAGTACCTATCAGTACCTACCTACAATGTACATATCCAGGATTTTCAATACATACTACTGTTAATAGCTTAGTGCGTCCCAATGCTACCTCAAAACACATGACATAACTCCTTTAAGGCTGTAGTTAACTAAATCAGGTCGATATTTGAGGTTTAACTAATTAAGCGATAGTCATGTGTTCCCCATTCAGTCAGACGTGTTTATAACATTAAGTGATGCTGATTATTTAATTGTAATTAATGTTAATTGATAGTGCGTATAGTGCTTATATTTGGACATCAACGTGTTGAATTAGGATAGTATGGCTAATTATCTTCCCGAGACGCCTACACAGATCTGTCTCACAGCACTTGGAGCAGCCGCTGGGGCATTTCTGGTTCTGAGACGATTCCTAAGAAGTAAGAAGAATCTGACTGGACAGGTGGTTGTTGTGACTGGAGCCAGCTCTGGTATTGGAGAGGGTATGAGAATACAATGCACTTCCATGTTGTATTATTGGTTTTTTTAGAGATAAAGGCTCTAAAGCCAATTTGTCACCAAGCTGGGAGCTAAATGAATTATTTTAATATAATGTGGAAAAGAATAGAATTTACATTGTTAATATGCGTGCTTTTGAATAATATGCGTTTTAGAAAAAGAAATTTGGAAGATTAGCTTTTGAGAACCTTAGCAATCAAGCCCCAGTCTTCAGGTCGATTTTGAGACACGTCTGCATACCTATTGTAATATGCTGTAGCCACTCCAAACCAACTAGGAGTGTTATTGTCTTATCTGATAATAGTAGTTATTATATATAGGCCTATTTTGTATTTTCCTTAGCGCTAGCAGCAGAGTTTGTAAGAAAAGGTTGTAAAGTCATACTGGCTGCAAGAAGTATCGATAAGTTGAAGAAACTGAAAGAAAGACTTGTATCAGAATTCAAGGTGAGTGTATGTCAAGTTTTATTCAGTTTGTTTATACGATATGTGTTACTGCTTTAGTTTACTCACCTTTTCATCTATGGGCTACTATTTGACAGTGGTGTCGACTGTATCAGTTTTTCAGGCGATGACTGTAGTACTGCTTCGCTTTTTCTACTTTCTTCATTAAAAAAAATCAGTATTTTGCACCACCGCCACCACCGCCGCCGCCACCATTACCACTGAAAAGTCTAATTCATAGAGTGTTGGATCAATGTTCATGCTTGACTTGACTCGACATGAACAGAGTGGTTTACCAAATGTGGCCGCAGCATTTGGTAACTTTATTTTTTTTTCTCTCATCCTATTTAATGGCCCTAACGGTTCCGATGCTTATACATACTTCTGGACGTGCATCGTCACAATTTTGGTGTTTTGCTAGCTGTCTGTCTGTCTGTCTGTTTGTCTCTCTATCTACCCATCTGTTTGTCTGTCACGTATATTTTGTGCTCTAATAATAAAGTACCAATACCTGCATAATATACCTGCACATGCATACATTGTATAATATATAATAATGTGATCATTGATTATATACATGTAAATATGTGTTACAGGTTGCAGAAGATAGTATTGCTTGCTTCTTCTTAGACTTGGAGGATCATGGTGCTATTGAGGAAGCCTGTAACTCTATGATTACACTGTTTGGTAGAGTAGATATTCTTGTGAATAATGCCGGTCTTGGTGCTAGGGCTAAGGTCATTAGCTGTGAGCTTGAAACCTTCAAGAAGATTATGGATATCAACTATTTCGGACAAGTAGCACTAACTAAAGGTATAGTACTCCCTATGCTCATAAGCTCGTAAACCGTTCTTTCCTAACTCAATTTCATCTCTCTCTCTCTCTCTCTCTCTCTCTCTCTCTCTCTCTCTCTCTCTCTCTCTCTCTCTCTCTCTCTCTCTCTCTCTCTCTCTCTCTCTCTCTCTCACGAAAGCACAACTTTAATTTATAAATAGTACCCTCCGAGTGCCTATGAAAATGATAATAGTATGCATGGCCCACATCATCACTGCGTAGGTGGTGACTGTAGTAGGCCTAATACAGGACTGTAATGCTGTGTGGGTGTTTACTGTAGTTATAATACTGTACAATGGTTTATAATAGCGTTAGCTTATTTTAACGTTTTAACGAGTGAATCGAACTCGTTAGAATATAATTCGTATCACTAAACTATTAGTTAACTATATTCACATGTTGTTTTTATTAGCTGCAGTTATAGTCAAGTATTACCGCGGTTTATTACAAGTATCATGGTTAGTTTTCAGCGTGAAACCCTGCCGCTCTGATAGGGCAATAGGTAGAGTGCCCGACTGTCAATCCAATGGCCGTGGGTTCGAATCCCGCTTCATGACTGGTTTTTTTTCATCTGTTGTGTACAATAAGATTAGCTAGGTATACAATACTAATCTCATCTGTAACTGTATCATAGGATTACTGCAGGTGCAATTCTATATTCAACTATAAAACAATAAAAAAGGGTAAATATACTATTTATGAGCCAGAAGAACGGTTTTAAATTGTAATTTTGCCTTACTGCTCATTACCACATTTTACCATAACCCTGTACCTTTGCGGTCGTTAAATTAAAATCGATTTTTGGTGGGGTCCGTTAAATTAAATATATGTTAAATAAAACTTGCAAAAAATTCTCAAAATCGTTATTTTTTTCCCGCGTTAAATTAAACCATTGTACAGTATAGTTTATGATAACCTGCAACACTAAGGTGGTAGTTGTAACTACAACTAAGACCAATTACAGTCAACTGTAATATTGAAAAGTATAAAATGAACCACTTGACATGTCTGTGTTCGCAATCTGTAACTGAGCTTCAATTTGAGTATTTATATGACTTCCTAGACCTTGGGAAGTATGACTATTTCCAAAACTGCTTGCAATTTTAGGCTGTGATGTCACTGCAAGGGAATAAGGATAAACATTTACTGAGTTACTATTACCATATATTTACATACATGTATATACAAGATTTATTACATAACAACATCTATTATTGGAAGAAAGGCTATTAAGCCAGCAGTAAAAACTTGTTACCATATAACGTAATCATTACATGTACTCCTATTGGCTAAGACTGTTGTAGGGCAGATATAATAGTTTCACAGCCATTATCATAAATTACTTCACTTCATTATCTCATGATCATCTACATTTACATAGCATGCGCCTATATTATGTACCCGTAGCTCGCTAGCTAGCTAATACAAACCATACTGTAAATTGACCAACCATTAGTGAGTTTATCTATATTCTAAATTCGTTCATTTGCATTAAATTTGAGAAGGGGAACTCCTCAAGAAGGAAGGCCAATATAAAAATATTATCAGCGAATGTCCCGGAAGATACAGTACAGTTAGTGATAGAAGTAGTAATGCTGTGGTTAAAGTTATCATGACTGAGCGTTGGTGTGAGCGGGACTGTGCGTATAAATCTGTAGTGATCAACAACCAATAAGGATGAAGATAACAACCGTTGGGCTCACATTGAAAATGAGTTGTTGCTCGTTAAATCTACGGCTTTGTGTATCAAGGGTGTTGATAAACGCAATTCTAAATTGATGCCGAATGTTCTTGACATTAGCTGGTTATGGAGTTGTTGACACTATGGCCATCGGCGGTGCTGGGGCTTTGGTTTCTCTGGACAAACACTTGTATTCTATTGGGAGAGTACAAGGAGCATTTTATTTCTAGGGGAGATAATAATTGTTGTTTTATATTCATTTGTTGTGTAAATTTTAGGTTTTCTGCCACATATGATAAAGCAAGGTGGTGGAACTGTTGTAGCCGTTAGCTCTCTACAGGGGAGATTTGCCATTCCAGGAGGATCAGCGTGTATGTATTGCTTACTAGCTGTGTAATATGCTAGTAATATGACTACTAGCGGTGTAATATGCTAGTAATATGACTACTAGCTGTGTAATATATATTAGTAATATGACCACTAACTGTGTAATATGCTAGTAATATGACCACTAGCTGTGTAATATGCTAGTAATATGACCACTGGCTGTGTAATATGCTGGTAATATGGCTACTAGCTGTGTAATATATTTGTAATATGACTACTAGCTGTGTAATATACTAGTAATATGACTACTAGCTGTGTAATATGCTAGTAATATGACTATTACCTGTGTAATATATATTAGTGATATGACCACTAGCTGTGTAATATGCTAGTAATATGACCACTAGCTGGGTAATATGCTAGTAATATGTCCACTGACTGTGTAATATGCTAGTAATATGGCTACTAGCTGTATAATATATTAGTAATATGACTACTAGCTGTGTAATATACTAGTAATATGACTACTAGCTGTGTAATATGCTAGTAATATGACAACTAGCTGTGTAATATGCTAGTAATATGACTACTACCTGTGTAATATATATTAGTAATATGACCACTAACTGTGTAATATGCTAGTAGTATGGCTACTAGCTGTGTAATATATTAGTAATATGACTACTAGTTGTGTAATATACTAGTAATATGACTACTAGCTGTGTAATATATTAGTAATATGACTACTAGCTGTGTAATATATTAGTAATATGACCACTGGCTGTGTAATATATTAGTAATATGACCACGTAATATCACCACTAGCTGTGTAATATGCCAGTAATATGACTACTAGCTGTGTAATATGCTAGCAATATGACTACTAGCTGTGTGATATGCTCGTAATGGCTGTGTAATCTACAGATAATGTTTTTTTGCAGACGGAGCTTCTAAGCATGCGCTCCAAGCATTCTGTGATAGCCTACGCAATGAGAATGTGAAGAACAATATAGATGTACTTGTTGTGAGCCCAGGCTATGTTAAAACCAATATTGATCAGTCTACTCTCACAGGAGATGGGGCGCGGTCTGGAGGTGAGATTGCTAGACCGTAAAATCAAATTATTCACTAGTTTGGTTAAGGTTGAGCGAGTGTAAAATATTTTCAAGGTACACTACTAAGTTTTTGAAATTTGTGTTGCGGACCTTTAGAAGAGGGCAATGTATAATACAACCTAATTAGACTGCCACTCTGTTTAGAGCCGGAAGGATCCTCCACCTTGCCCACACCTGTATACCAATGGTAGTGGAGGCATTACCAGCTACCTGCTAGTAGCCCTCTGACAAGCACTAGGATTGGATAGTTTAGTTACGAAACCCCATTACATTATATAGTGTTATAAGGCAGATAGTGTGGGACCACACTGATTTACTACTTGCTCAGATTTCCTTTTATAAAATGTGCACAACTGCAGGTATGACCTAGTTGTTTCATTTGGAAAAATTGCGCCAGACTCGTTCGATTAATATCAACTAGACTAGCTTTCACCGATTAATATCAACTAGACTAGCTTTCACCGATTAATATCAACTAGACTAGCTTTCACCGATTAATATCAACTAGACTAGCTTTCACCGATTAATATCAACTAGACTAGCTTTCACTGATTAATATCAACTAGACTAGCTTTCACCGATTAATATCAACTAGACTAGCTTTCACCGATTAATATCAACTAGACTAGCTTTCACCGATTAATATCAACTAGACTAGCTTTCACCGATTAATATCAACTAGACTAGCTTTCACTGATTAATATCAACTAGACTAAGCTTTCACTGATTAATATTAACTCGACTAGCTTTCACTGATGATTTTTAAATTATTAGACATGATTTCCAAAGAATAAGTGAATCGGCATAAGGCATAGTATAGCAAGAAGTATCCAGACATTACCTTTTGTCAGCCACTTTCTGAATTATATGGCTAGAACAGCCATATTGCCAGGAAGAATTTCTGCGACGTCATATTTTGAGATAATTATGGAGATATCGCTGCTTTTATCTATTACATAAATGTTATGCCATTATATAACCCAATTATATCTGCTCTATGCAAGGCTATGCGCTCTCTCATTGCATACCTCAACCATATCTGTTCTATCTTTGTTTTTCTCTAGCGAAGAGGAAGGAGATTGAGACAGGCATGTCCCCTGACGTCTGCGCTAGAGGTGTCGTAAGAGCTATCATAGACTATCAGACAGACTTCATTATCGCTCCGTTCCACCACAAACTGGTAGTATATATCAGGACCTTCTGCCCCGCCCTCTACAATATGATCATGTCTCGTCTCTGAACCATCTTTCGACTCGCTAATCATGGTGGATAATTTATATAGAATGTTCATTCCTTGACCTGATATCTGTGCGTTAGTAACAGTGCGTTTGTTGTTTTTTAGTTTTCTACAAACCAGATTTTACAATTTAATAAAATGTTGCTATTGACAAGTGAGGTAACACCTACGTGCTTAGGCCCACCTTTGAGGGGTAACATGTAGGTTTGATACTGTTTGTGATAAGTTTACTCCAATTTGTTTCTGGTATCAGATTGTAAATAGTAAAGTACTTGGCATCCGTGTAATACTGCATAACATGGTGTATGACAGTGGTTGCTATCTCTAGAATCATCTATCGGTATTCGCAGTTCCCTGTGATTAAGTCATTATGGGCTACTTGAATGGAGATACTCCAGACCTCTCTTAGATTATGTAGGTTTATGGCCTCTTCAAGTTACTTCTCTTCTCTGTATAAGAGTTAGTCATCTCTCTGCTCCTCATTTCTACATTGTTTTCTCTTGGGTTTGGTTCATATCTATCTAGCTACACTGATAGGGCAACTCACCAATGCAGCAATGGTATGTATTATTAGATCGTATTGCTAACTACTCTATATTACTGAGTAGTTACTCTATATTACTAATTAACTACTCTATATTACTGACTAGCTACTCTATATTGCCGACTAACTACTCTATGTTACTAACTAGCTACTCTATATTACCGACTAACCACTATATATTACTGACTAGTTACTTTATAGCACTAACTAGCTACTCTATATTACTAGCTAGCTACTTTATATTACTGACTTGCTCCTCTATATTACTGATTTACTACTCTGTATTACTAACTACTCTATATTAATGTCTAAGTACACTGTATTACTGACTAGCTACTCTATATTACTGTCGAAGTGCACTGTATTACAGTACATGTATATGTAGAGGATGCTATGTGTTGCTCATGCATATAATATTTGTGACAGTCGGGTGCTTATGAGAACCATGCCTTCACCCTTGACACCTACACTAATCGGAGAGCAAGTTACCAAAATGCAACCAGAGACCCACAAGCTCCTAATGGTGGAGTTGAGATGGCCGCCATGAGGTATTCTACTAATTGTCTAGCTTACAATAGTTACCAACATCTGCATTTGGTTGGAGCATCTATTTCACTCGCTGGTTCTATTATACCACTGTAACTGATGGGTGCTCTTGGGAGACGAGTTATGATATCGAATTTAGATTTGTGCTCTTTTCACAGTGTTTGAGTAGGCCTATATTTGCATGTTAGTTGGTTCATTGTGGGACATGCACAGTGTGGTATACCTGTACATTAGCTGGTTTTTGGTGCGTGTTTAGGAAGTCCAAGAGTGCAGTGAAGGACTCGAATGACAATACAAAGCTGAACTCGGGAAATGATGCCGCTGCTGCTGCTGATGTTGCTGCTGGTCCGCTGTGGGACACTTTCAATGTGAAGCCAAGAGGCGAGGATTACCACGATGATGCCGACTTGTGGTTCTGTTTAAGACGAGCTGCTAAGGTGTTGACTATCGGCTTCTCTTTCTTCTTGATCCTCATTACAGGTCAGTCATACGTTAACTCGACGACAGTTTGTCTGCATGTCAAGACCTGAGTGGTATTTAGTATTCACAGATACCACCTTAAAAGCGTTTACATGCTCACTTGTATCGACTGCCTTTTGTATTGACTGGCTTTTGTATTCACCGCCTTCTTCTTTCACTGTCTTCTGCATTCACTGTCTTCTATGTTTACATTAATCAAGCACAACCATGTCGGCAGCTAGTTTAGCAGGTTTTCTAGCCGGTAATTACTATTTACAATTCAATTGAAGTAACTCTATTTATAATTCCCACAGTGACTGCCAAATAGGAACAGTGAATACTTAGTACAGCGTATACAAAAGGTCACTGCGGTATATTCATATTTGAGATGATTGGTTACACGTTTACCTCATGTTACAGGAGTGATGAGCAAGCTGTCCATTACATTGATAACAACAAATCTGTTGAACTCGGACAATGTTATGATGCCGTGTGCAAACTGTACTGTTTCTCCTATTTCACAACCAGCAGGGTACGTAACGGGTGAAACTTGAACTGGTGTATAATGGTAAATTGCGCCTGCATTTAACTTACGAGGTTTTTAGCGTAGGTTTATATACAATTAGTTTTAGTGACGACTCTATTTGTTGCTTCACCACCACTGCTCTACTGCAATGTTATCTGTTGATGTGTTACATTTAGCATGCTATGGTGTTACTGGTGTCATGCTATGAGAGTGATCCATCCTGTTAGCACAATATTGTTGTCCAAGTACCTTGTTACAAGTGTCACATTATACATGTATTATGTCTGGTGATAGTGTATTTTATCATCCATACACATTCTGATGTCATATGAT
The DNA here is from genome assembly GCA_935421135.1 of Bugulina stolonifera. Lineage (NCBI taxonomy): Eukaryota > Metazoa > Bryozoa > Gymnolaemata > Cheilostomatida > Bugulidae > Bugulina > Bugulina stolonifera. Next base: position 3,731,742 of record OW285190.1, on the reverse strand, counting down.
AGAGCACCTTGTCAATCATATCATACTGTTATGTCTAATGGTAGAGCACTTTATCCTTCATGTCATATTAATGTGTCTTATGGTAGAGTGCCTTGTTAGTCATGCCATATTGTCATAACATATAACAGACTACCATATATATATTATAGGAATTCTGTAGCATGGACTTGGTCACTGATAATAGTTATCTGTTTCCCATATTTGGTCACCTTCCTCAAGCACCTGTGGAGTATACTGAGTTTTAGTAGACCTCGATGGTATGGCTTCAAGGTGCTCCTTACCGTAAGTCATGCCTTCTGACTTGTATTCTTTACTAGTATTGGTGTAGTAGTAATAGGGGTACTGACAGTTATTATTTTCTTGCACTATCTAAATCAGTTATTTATGCTCATTCAGATTCACATAAGCTTTGGTGAATTTAACCTTAACTTATTTGACTACACCAGGTTCCTGTTGGTGATTTTTATCAAATAATACCCAAGTAATACCTAAATTATGCCCAAAAATGCTAGAAGTTGCCAACTTTGACCTTGAATAATCAAATAAGTTAAGGTTAAATTCATCAAAGTTCATGTGAATCTGATTATGCATGAAAAACTTTTGCAGATTGTGTGAGAAAAAATGACTGTAGGTACCTCTTTTGGACACGGTGCCAGGATTTGTGTAGTTTTAAGTGAATCGAAGTTGGAGTTGTCTTCTGCTGTGTTGTTGACTTGTAGATCGCACATATAGTGTAGATGGCTGGACAGTGTAGTGTTTTATCTCTTGTTTACTGCTTACTGCAGGCACTACTAACTGAGAGCGTTCACTCATTCGGCGTAGTGATATTTACTACACAAGTACTACCACAGCTGGACATGTTTCACTCTGTAGCCATATTCCTCGGTTTGGGAATTGTTCCCTCTTTGTTAAGGTTTGTACTGTTAGAATACCGCTCTGTAATATATACATGCGAGTCTGGTACCTCAGCTATACATTTGGTAACACTATCTTGTTCATAGTATGAAATGAATCACCATAGTAAAAGTAAGAGATGGTGTTGTCAGCAATCACATACTGTTAATCAATGGGTTTCATGTGAAAGTTTATAAATATCTCTAGTTTTTCATGATGATGTATGCTAACATCTTAAAATTCTTTCTACCCAAATCCTAACGAAAATCGTTGAAATCATTAAAAGCGTTGAAAACTGAAACTACTAAAGGGTCAGCATCTTTTTGAACATTTCCCAATTTCCATTGAGGTGTGAAATGTGAAAGGCCTTTTTGAAAAAGTCATTATGATTTTAATTTTGATTGAATATGCTATTGGAATAGCTGGAAATGGACTTTCAATCCTCAATCAATAATTCTTGTCATCGTACCGATGGTGAGAATACACAATGATGGGTCTGACAGAACTGGCTGCTTGGGATGGCATAGCTGCACTTGATTATTTTACAGCTGTAGGAAGTATATGGGACACCCCTAGGCTCCAGTATTGCTAATATTGGAGTGTTTATAGCATGTGTATCTGTTGCAGCTTTTCCGTCGAATGGTGTTGACTCCCTCTAACCATGTCATAATTATGGTATACACTGTATGTTGTCTTCTGTAGAATGCTCAATACAGAAACAGATAAACCTCTACGTGGCCTGAGATTTGGGCTCAATATCCTGGCGTTCTGTGGGCAGATAACTGCAATTGTCGGCTACCCAATAATACAGCTTCTTACACTACCGAGTCCTGTCAACTTCACTATGATAGGTCAGTATATTCAGTAAGCAACTGAATTATTGGTGGAAGTGTATACTGGTGACACATCTAGATAGTGTGTGCATAATCATTACCTATGGTTAGTTGCCAAATCTAGGATTTTATTTGCTTAGATACAAACCTGTCTGTACTTCAAAAATTTATTGGCTTATTGAGGATAAACATGCTGAGGTGTTAATGGGGGGAGGGGGAGGGGAAATGGGGTGGAATTTATTAACTGGGCATGTAAGAGGTCAATGATTCTATTATTATCCTCTCAAGCCTCTCCAAGTGTAGATATGAAAGCGCTCCGTTCAGAATAACCAGTAGTGGAGTTCTATTATTGGATCAGTAGGCAGGGGGGAGCTCCACCCCTCCCCTTATCTGGTAATGACAGTCCTGTGGCTATTGTCTATACTAAAACCCCTCCATATGTTTGATGGTGGTCTAGTATGTTTTTATATTGTACCTACAGCCTACCTCCTCAGTCTAGTGCTCATATCTGTTCGCTGGTGGCCCAACTACTTTGATGAAGACACTATAACCTGTGCGTCTCTCTCCAAGGTCATACTGTTCTGCCCTCTCGATATTGATGGTAAGGAGAAGAAATTCAAATATAAACAGCTGATTGGCCCTTCCAGCTCCATAGTGCAGGTAACCTTAAGACTAATACTGATATAATAACTTCAATTATAGTGCGATTGGTTATACCACATCACATGTACCTGCACATATACATATACAAGTACAATGTACATGTTCATGTATATTGCATATACCTTATAGCGTACTGCATTGCACTGCACCGCAATGCAATGCAGTGCAATGCATTGCGGTGCGGTGCAGTGCAATGTATTAGTCTTATATAATATACGACAGCATATAACAATAATAACAACACACAGTGTTATGTTGTCATGGCTACACTGTTACAGACCATAGTAAACTTAGTCAAGATCATCATCACAGTAGTTGGAATTACGACTTCCGTCTATCTCTCCTTCAACTCAACTCTCTCATACAATGACTTCTTCAGCCGCTCTGTAAGTAAAGCTATCCACTTCAAGTCATGGTATGTAATGTAATACAATATGCTGATTACATGTAGATATCAAGTCATAAAGGGTTATACATATTTTGGTATAACAAATGACTCATAATTCTTCCAAGACTCAATTATAACTGTGCATCAGAAGTATTTTATATACACGTACATGTATATGGTTTTGGGAAGTGTCTGCTCCAGATTGTAGGCAAGACAACTCCAATTTGGTGACTCATCGGTGGTTGAAAAGACTTGAAAGTCTTGTTGGTATTACACAGCATTACTAGCAGCAGAATTATGTTGCTATTAGCTTTACCCTGACCTATTTATCACCGACCAATCACAATCTATAAACCCATGATGAAAGTATATACCACCACATCTTGTATGTTGTGTACTACTAATTCAAGTCTATCTGATTGTTACAGGAAGTGATATCTGGGTCACTCGGGTTGACTCCTATCTATGTTGCAGTACTGAGTATTTGCTGTGCCCTGACTTGCTACTACTTCACTGTGCATGCTATTAAGAGCAAGTTTCTCCCTGTATTCTACACTCTACCAGTTGTGTTGATGACTCCACTGTCTCTAGCTATTATCCTCTTCTTTTACTATCTCCCAGGCATTGCTAGCTTTCCCTCACAATATGTAAGTATCTAACATCCGTCTGTCTGTTTGTCTGGTATATCGTGATTGAGTGACTGGGCAACTATTACATGTTGTCTAACTGTGGTTTCATGTGTGTTATTTCTGTCCTATAAAGACTATTATATTTGGTCTCCACAATGTGAACTTTGAATATTCAACTTGGTTGTGTAATCGTGTAACATCTGTTACTAGTCTACTGTTTAATGTGTATGGATGGATGGTGTGCATCTTTGCATTGTCAGTTTACTCATTACATTCCTCTGTTTGATATGTCAATTACCCCTCTTATTCGATCTATATTCCAGCCATCTATAAGGTTTAACTTCCTGTACTCACCTATATTCGGTAACAGCTCAATGAACTCCTATTGGATAGCTACTCTAATCATTATACTAGTATGGTACTTTAGTCAGCTTGTCACCACTTTTCATAACTGGCAGAGAGAAACTAGGAATGTACCACGCACTCAACTGTAAGTATACAGCTGACATTTATTATAATACATTGTTTATTAGACATTACCAAATGTGGCTTGGCATCAGGGGAAAGTTTTACTTTTCCTTCAAAAAATTATTTTAGATTTTGTTATATTTTTAACTGTAACAGATCTTCGCTAGGTGTTATACCCTGCCAACTTGGTAATTTTTGGAGGTGGCTTCCTGAATGAGACGAACCCAACTTGTTATGAAAAATAACTTATAAACATTTGTTAGTCCCCTGGGCCCCAGGATACGGTTCCCTGCCTGTTTATTTAGAGACGGGAGCAGTTTTTCTCAATTATGGGTTCTCAGGACAGTTGGCTAGATAAATAGAATCCCTAATCTAAAAGAAAGCATTTTGAGAGGGTGTTTAGAAACACATCTTCATTTCTAGAACTGGTTGGAAGTCAATCAGTCAATCAATCAATCAATCAATCAATCAATCAATCAATCAATCAATCAATCAATCAATCAATCAATCAATCAATCAATCAATCAATCAATCAATCAATCAATCAATCAATCAATCAATCCAATCAATCAATCCAATCAGTCAATCAGTCAGTCACTCAGTCAGTTATCTAACAACAGAAATAATTTGAAGGATTTCAAAACCTAGATATTGTCACTAACTACTCACTACTACTCATAGCCTGAACTCCATGCTTATGTAGTCTACATATATGGGTATATCCTATCTATGCAGGTTGTACCTCCTCCCCATGTTTGATGGTGAATGTCTGGAACAGAGTCTCCTATTCAACAGAAGAATGCCTACACCACCAAGTGCTAACAAGAAAGCTCATGCACGTGTATGTGTAATGCTATGATTATCGTATAAGGATGGCGAATGATCATGAAGGCAGCATTTAGCAGTATGCTGTACAATTTGTTTGGAGTTTTAGTTGTAAATTTATATTACCTTGAAAACATTAACAGCAGTGACACTGATGTTTTTCATTATGATCACTTAGAAATTTGTGATGCCAACATTGACCTGTGGCACAGTGGTACTAATGTTTTTCAGTTAGATGTTACCTCTATATAGAGATCCAGTTCACTTCATTCAGTGTAAATTAATTATTACTGGAGTTGCCAAATCATCTAGTATTATACGCACACCATTAGTCACAGCCGATGTGTAGCGATGAGTCGACTGCTAACGATAGGTCACAAGACTGATTGCGATAGGTCACATGACTGCTAGCAATAGGTCACAAGACTGCTAGCAATATGTCACATGACCGCTAGCAATAGGTCACATGACTGATTGCAATAGGTCACATGACTGCTAGCAATAGGTCACATGACTGCTAACAATAGGTCACATGGCTGCTAGCAATAGGTCACATGACTGCTAGCAATATGTCACATGACTGCTAGCAATAGGTCACATGACTGATTGCGATGCTTCATTGTACCATTACAATAAATATTTCACACGGAAACAATATTTACTCCTCTACTACTGTAGCGTTCTCGTGACAAACTAGACAAGGACCTAGAAAATGACCTCTACTGTGGAATATCCAATGCTGAGGGTATAGAGATGGAGAGAAGAGATCCTGGCACTACTCAGCTCTACTTCTGTGCTACAATGTGGCACGAGAATGACAAGGAGATGTTACTAATGCTCAAGTCTGTACTTAGGTAGGTGGAGATAACAACAGGTCATATTATAGCCGTGGAATTCTATGCGTATACCACTTTGTATCTTATCAGCAGTGGCCAAGTGGTAAGGGCTCCGGGCTTTCGTGTAGGAGTTCCATATTCAATTCCCGTAAAGGTTGTACATTGCTATAATATACCATATGCATATGGTATATTATAGCAATGTACTTATTGTGCAATTGTAATACTACATGTATATACATATACATGTACATTGTATCATAGACATAATATGGCTGTATAATGGCTGTATATATATATATACATGTACCACATGATTGTAGAACACAGGCCAACAAGATATGAGTTTCTTGGATTGTTATTAATACATGTAGCCTTTCTTCCAATGAAATATTTTGCAGGATGGATTTTGATCACTTCCAAAGACGTTCGTCTCAAAAATTTACGGGAAAAGTTAAACCAGACTTTTACAACTTTGAAAGTAAGTGTACATGTTTAGGCCTTCTGGCACATACTTGTGCTGCTAGAATCTTACTCTATCGTGTGTTTGCAGTCATGACAAGAATGTGTAGAAGCCACATTTAGTATATTGTAGGCGTATTAACTTATATACTCGTATGTGTACGAGTATATACAGTAGACTGTACAAGTTTAGAGTAGCACTCAATAGTATGATTAGAGTGTAAAAAATAGACGTTAAGATGTATAAAAACATTGAAATAGATATATAGAAATAGATATATGCTGCTACAGACTGTTTCATGTCTAGAAGACAATCTTCTGGTGGTGAGTGTACTATAATACTCATCATGTAAAAGCTGGAATATACTGGTATTAATCTGCAGACATCCCAGGAATTCTGGGTAATGTAACGTAATTATGGTGAGGTGCTGCCATCTTTTCACATCTGCATTATTCTAAATATTCCTATGTAGGCTGTTTAAGCTATATTAGCTTGATTCTACCCATGTCTTCTCTACTACATAACCCACTGCCTCAACATTGTGATAGTTTGTTCAATATGTTGATTATTCCACAAAATAGTTGTATTATACAACTTAGCTTCCATGTGTATATATACATGTATGTATATATACCCAATCTGCATACAGTGTACTGTTTCGGTGTTTAACACCTCATCAGTGCAGCTCAGAGCTATGTATATTTATGAATATGCACATTCCCTTGATTGAAGTATGTGTATCATTTTAGCTCACATATTCTTTGACGATGCCTTCGAACCCCACAGCAATAATGGCGGCCATTATAACGTTAACTCCTACGTCAAACAGCTAGTTCAAGTCGTGCCTCAGTCAGTGAAGTAAGTACAGAATATTTACTTAGCTTGACCTATTTAATTGAAGTAAGTACAGATTGTGTATTTGGAAGCCGGCTTGCACTGCACTTCGGGTTATTACTATGGTACACTTCCTGTATCCTCAGGCTCTATTACCCAAGACTGAATATCGTGCTGAAAGATCCAGTGAAGATCCCAACACCTTATGGCGGTCGGCTTGAGTGGGAACTACCAAGTGGTAGTAAATTGATTGCTCATCTAAAAGATAAAATGAAGATTCGTCATAAGAAACGGTGGAGCCAGGTACGAGCAGCCTCTTTATAGTGTTATCTTAGTTCGTATGTTTTTTGTTGTGTTCTTGCAGTAGTATTCTATTCAATTGCTTAATTGCCTGAGATTTGCTGAGCTAAGTGTTATACCAACATAGCATGAAATCAACCCTACTAGCCATTAGCAACTACACGTCTGCGTCGTTGCGAATGTGAAATTGTATTATGATACAGTACCTGCAGTTCATATCATAGTACTAGTTTTCATGTACCAGGTGATGTACATGTACTAGTTTCCATGTACCAGGTGATGTACATGTACTAGTTTCCATGTACCAGGTGATGTACATGTACTAGTTTTCATGTACCAGGTGATGTACATGTACTAGTTTCCATGTACCAGGTGATGTACATGTACTAGTTTTCATGTACCAGGTGATGTACATGTACTAGTTTCCATGTACCAGGTGATGTACATGTACTAGTTTTCATGTACCAGGTGATGTACATGTACTACTTTCTGGGAGAGCTACTGATGAACAATCCACACTTTTCTGAAGCTGACAAGGAAAAGGCAGCTAAGAACACTTACCTGTTGGCTCTGGATGGAGACGTTGACTTCAAACCAGAAGCTGTTCTATTATTGGTCGATATGATGAAGAATAACGAAAGAGTCGGTGCTGCCTGTGGGCGCATTCACCCAATTGGTTCAGGTAATATATCTTACAACATTTCTGATTGGTTCCGAAGATCTCCTGGTGCCCATGTGATCTCTCATAGGCTCCGTTTTCAAAATAATTCTTTGAGTGGCGACTTTAATTCATCTGAAACTGAACATTGATGAGTCAAGCGACATGATACATGTAGTTTTAGTCTTATACATGGATATGTAAACAGGTAATGTGGCGTAGATGTGATCTGCCAAAACATCGCTGTTAATAAAGAGAATATACATATTTTTATTGTACATGTACATTACATTGTATGTACATGTACGTTACTGTTATTGTTGTGTTCATCTATACATACATGTCTATCCTAACAGATCATGTCTTATATTGTAGGCCCTTTGATTTGGTATCAGAAGTTTGAATACGCGATAGCCCATTGGCTGCAGAAGGCTACTGAGCATGTGTTGGGGTGTGTACTCTGCTCCCCTGGCTGTTTCAGTTTGTTCAGAGCTGAGGCTGTGATGGCTGATAATGTGATGGCTAAATATGCAACAGTGTCTACCAAGGCAAGGCACTACCTACAGTTCGATCAAGGTAATACATACTAAAGTACTATACTGTACTAATACATACTAAAGTACTACTGTACTAATACATACTAAAGTACTATACTGTACTAATACATACTAAAGTACTACTGTACTAATACATACTAAGTACTACTGTACTAATGCATACTAAGTACTACTGTACTAATGATAGGCTCTTTGCTCCTAGCCTGAGTTCCATGTTATATATATTATATTGTAGGAGAGGACAGGTGGTTGTGCACCCTCATGCTGCAAGCTGGTTATAAGGTAGAATACAATGCTGCTGCTGATGCCCTAACATTTGCTCCTGAGGGATTTGATGAGTTTTTTAACCAGAGGCGCAGGTGGGGCCCTTCAACTATGGCTAACATCCTTGACCTCATTATGGACGCTCAGCACGTTATACAAACTAATGGGTGAGTATGAGCAAGTTGTTACCTTTCACATGATTGGTTAAACACCTTACTGTAAGTGTCTATCTACTATATTCTGCTGGCGATCCTGACTCTACCAGAGCTCTTTAAGTTATTCGGATATGTACTGATTTACGAGACTGTTGTAATACTGGACACAGTTTCAGAGTTCAATTGTTACTATTGCTTGTTATAAACGAGAGTCCTCAGTATAAGTATGTGTCTCTATCGTCCTCAAACCACAAACCTTGGCTATACGTTAGCCCACAAACCTAGCCTAAATTTGTTTATTGGTAGTCCTTAGGCTCACCGGGTAAATTTCCACACACTCCTGTCATGAAAGGTGAGCTCTTCCACTCAGCTCCTGTTGTCATATAAACTTCAGCTTCTGAGGTTCATTATTAGAATGGTTAGATGCATTGACATTAACAAAATATTAGAGATAATGCGATTTTGTGAGAAGACAACTTGTGAACCTTTTAGATTTAATATAATCATAAATGTACATGCACTGTGAAGTTTATGTAATTATTACAGTGACATGAGCCTGCTGTACATCATCTACCAGGCTGCTCAGTTCTTTGCCTCTATAATTGGACCCGGTACCATCTTTATGATGGTGACAGGTGCCCTCAAAGTGGCTGTACAAACCTTGGCCCTCTCTGAGTGTCTCATTATCAACCTCATACCAAACCTCTTGTTCATCATCATCAGCTTCAATGTCAAGTCTAGTACACAGGTAAATATTTACCAGTTTATGTAACACGCAGGTAAATGTTTACCAGTTTATGTAATCTGGAGGTAAATGTTTACCAGTTTATGTAATTTGCAGGTAAATGTTTGCCGGTTCTTCTTGTGAAACCAGAACTGGTTAGCTCTCAGACTACTGAACTAGAGCTGACTATTTTACATCCAAGACAAGACTAGCTATAATTCACTTTGTTCACAACTATATACATGTAGTTAGTCTTATTATTATCTGTCTGTAGCTAAAGATGGCCAAGCTGTTGGCTATAATATATGCCCTGGTGATGTGTCTGGTGCTCATAGCTATTATCATAGACATATCATCTAATGTCTGCTCACCAACCTCTATATTCTTCTTTACTGTCGCTGGAACCTTCATATTCTCTGCTCTGCTCCATCCACAGGTAAAGTTTATCCCCTGGCTATACTACCTGCGTTATATTACTTTACTATGTTACTACTATGCACATGATATTACTTCACAATATTGCAATGTGCACTATATTACTTCACTGTATTGCTATGCCTGTTACTTTACCTCACTATATTACTACATGTATGTACGTTATATTACATCACTAAATATTCCTGTGTGCGTTATATGACCTCACTATGTTTACTATGTACATATCATTACTTCATGATATCACTACACTCATATCGTTATACACGTAACATTACCATGTTACTCTGATATATTATTCCTTTGCTATAATATTACTACATATACCTCAGAGTATTTCACTATCATATATATGTTCTATTATTATCCATATATATTACTATCATATGAAGCATATATATTACATAATTCTATGACAGGAGATAACATGTGTACTGCACGGCATCACCTACTATGCTCTTATCCCATGCATGTACATGCTCCTCATTGTCTACTCCTTCATCAACATCAACAACGTATCCTGGGGGACGAGAGAGACCGTCCTCACACCCACCGAGCAGCAGCAGGCAGCAGAGAAAGCAGCCAATGAGAAGGCAGCGGCTGAGACCAGAAGAAAGAGTATGTTTGAGCGCATAACTTCTGTCTGGAAAGGAGAGAGCGGTACGTTCCAACAGCGGAATGCTTTACATAGTTTTTACTGTAAACTGGTTAACTTTTGGTATCAGTGCGTCCAGACAACACAATGTTGAGGCTTTTACTTGCAAAATTATATTGTGTATAATATAATGTATACATGTAATATAGTATATACCAACCATATTAGTGTTCTTATGGTAGTCCAGAATATGTTATTGTAGATAACTGTGGAATTATGTTGTTATAATTTATATGGTATATTAACTCTGTAGATACAAATCGGTCCTCGGATGTTGAAGGACACAAAGTCGCTTTTGGAGAAATCTGTCAGTTTGTTTGCTGCCCCAAACCCTCTCGGCAGAAGACTAATGAAGAATACTGGCAGATCAACAAAAAGTGAGTTGAAACATTACAAAGCAATGTGCATTTAGTACTGGTACTTCATAGTGACGTCATATATAATTATGTAGGTCACATGTAGGTTGTCTGCTGGCGATATGTAGGTCACATAATAGTCATATATGTATGCCTTATGCTAGTCATACGCAGGTCATATGTATAAAGATGTGCCATATTATATTACATAGTCAGATGATTATCCAGCCATGAAGAAACCATTATGTGTTGATATGCACTGGTCCCTACTATACTCCATGAGCTATGGATCTCATTATAGCTAAGATGTGTACCACTTAGTGTATTGTTATATGACAGATTGTATACCATGTGTATTACTTACTGTATTGTTATAATGACAGGTTGTATACCATGTGTATTACTTACTGTATTGTTATATGGCAGGTTGGACCAGCTGAACACTCTGGTATATGAGAGGTTACTCCCTCGTGACACAGCAGACGATAACTCTAGTCAGTGCGTTACAGACTCCGATGATGACGATGATGAGGAAGAGGCACGTGATGTATTTGTAGAACAGCCAAGAGAGAGACTCTCCGGCAAATTGTCCATGTCCAGTATTGGTCGGTCACCCAGTTTACGAAAGCACACATCGCCAATGAGAGGTGAGTACGCATTTTTATCCTGGATACTTTTATTTATATATAGAAGAATGGAAGCATTGCACAGTAAGAGCTGTAGCATGCACAAGTTAAGAGTTATTCGTTAAAGCTATCTTAGTGCCATTTCATGTAACTCTTTGAACATGGTACCTCACTTATGAATTCTATTGTGGCATCTAGTGATTCCTACCAATGGACAGCTGGTAGTTGGCCCCATGATTCTGTAGTTTCAATTCCATCCACAAGATAGTCATATTATAATGTATACTTATATACTAACTAACTCGTATGTCCAATATATGATCACTCACTCTAGACCTGACCATAGCCTCAATAGCTAGCAGAGATGATCTGATTGACCCTTTCTGGGCAGAGGGCAGTGCCACTGGTGAGGGAGAGATCAAACACATTGAGGCGAAAGAGGTGGAGTTCTGGAATAACTTTATTGCTAAATTTTTGGCTCCACTGGATAAAAGTGCTACTCAGCAGGAGAGGGTATGTACATGTATATAAATTACGTCATCGTATACTACGTAAAGCTGACCTAGATAAGCGAGATCAAGAGTAAAGTCAATATAATAATATGCAGTTTGGCTCTGTGTCTAGTCTAGTTCTGAAACATTCTCTGCTATAAAACGTTGAAATGCTCAGAAATATCTTCTAATAATTCACTCATGGTTATCTTAGTATGGAGTTGTCATCTCCTTTTTTTTCTTCCTCACTGTGTATCAATATTCGTTCACCAAATTCTTACAAAATTTTAGTTCGACTTCGTACAAAAATATGCCACCTATTGTTTTGGCCTGTATGAGTACATGTATATTATCATCGTTTGAAGGTTTGACTGAATCAGACTAAGTGCCCTAGAAAAATAAGTAAAACAAATAAAATTGAATTTGATGAGTTGTTTTTGTTGGAACATAAAGCACTCCATTATCTCTCAGACCAAACATTTATTGTAGATTATTTAAACCTTGGAATATGCCCCAACTAGGGACTTACTCGGACTAGGGGCTTACTCGGACTAGGGGATTACCCGAACTAGGGGCTTACTCAGACTAGGGGCTTACTCGGACTAGAGGATTACTCGGACTAAGGGCTTACTCGGACTAGGGGCTTACTCGAACTAGGGGTTTACTAGGACTAAGGGCTTACGCAGACTAGGGGCTTACTCGGACTAGGGGCTTTCTCAGACTAAGGGCTTACTCGGACTAAGGGCTTACTCGGAATGAAGCATATTCTGAATTATTGTCTTGCACTGTACTCCTTTCTTTATTGGACAGGTTGAAAAACAACTTATGGACTTGAGAAAAAATGTTAACTTTGCTTTCTTTCTTACCAACGCCATGTTCATCACTATTGTATACACATTGCAAGAGAATACCGGAAGACTGAATATTCCATGGTGAGCGTACTCTTATACAATGAAATATATATATGTGTGTCATTCATGCCATATAGAATAGAAGTGTATCTACATGCATGGTGGGCTCTGGCCTCTCGGAACAGAAGTGGCAATGACCAATTACATGGGTATTGGAGAACACCGGCTGGTCGGTGAGCCGATCCACTGATTGGCTGACCAGTCTAACTATATGCCGTTTGGCACATGATTGTACATTCAGCTACTGGCACCTGTGCATTACCAACATTAAACGTTAAATTTATTGTGTGCGTCTGTTTGGCCATTCTTTAAGGTATTACAGTGTAGGTATATCCTCGGATTACGTTATATTTTGTATTTACTACTTATGCATGTGGATAACATACTATTGTAACGTATAATTTCAGGCCATGTGGAGATGACCGTTCTATAACTGCTGACCCGCTTTCCGTTCTCTTTCTTTTCTTCTTCATACTGGTTCTAGGTATTCAGGCTATAGGCATGGTTATACACCGTCTGCGTACCTTTTGGCATATCATGGCCTCGACAAAGATGCAGCCTCCAAAGCAGGGTATGTGATTTTTTTCTGGTATACATTGTAGCTAGTGACAGGCTAACCTATTGCATCACATGATTGGTTTATTCAGAATCTGTTAGTGGTATTATTGGTTAATGGAGATTTAGCTAGTTATGTGATTGGCTGTTACAGATCCAAGTTGTGATATGATTGGTTTGTTCAGATTCAGCTAGTGATATAGAGTGGCTATTTCAGATTCAGCTAAGCAATGGGAAGACATTGTTAGAATAACTGCACAGACAGATGATGATGTAAGCGATACCGATACTGGATTAGGAAGTGATATCGAAGGTGACGACAAGTCAACATCTGATCCTGACGAGGTGGATCCAAGCTTGGCCTCAAGGAGTGAGTATTGTTAGTGTGGTCTATATTATGTAGGCAGTAGGTGTTACATTATATGATATGGGTTGTGTAGGTCAACCTGCGTAACACATACATGTACAATCATGGTGAGGTATCCTATTGTGAAATTTGCAACGATTCCTGCACACAATGGATCTCTGATCTATCAAGTATAAGTATAATTATGCATACACATGTAATACATATAAACTAAGTGATATGACTAGCCGAGATTCTTTATATTATTCTCTAATCTACAAAAATATGTTTTGTGTATCCTTGCTGAGGTGATTTATTTTTGATTTTATTTTGTTATCGATGATTGCCAAAGTATTTCCTATATATAAATAGATAATCCAGTGAGGAGAAGCCTACGAGCCAAAACAAAGAGAATGATAAGGAATAAGTCGATCGCTGTGCCGGCTGTTACCTCTCTGGATGAGGCTATTGGACCAAAGCTTGAGTCTCTCACCACAGGAAATACTCACCAAATAAAAAACCAGCTTCGAAAACTTTCTGGGGTTGGTTTCAATCTAGCACTATACATTATTTGTGTGTGGATACAGTACTTGATGTATATACAAGTGTGAGTAGCTGTGGGTTTATGTCTAATTCTTATCGCAAACCTGGTGAATAATGATGAGCTAACTACTGGCTACTAGCTACTGACTATTAGCTACTAGACTATTAGCTACTAGCTACTGACTACTAGCTACTAACTACTAGCTACTGACTACTAGCTACTGACTACTAGCTACTGACTACTAGCCACTGACTACTAGCTACTGACTACCGACTACTAGCTACTGACTACTACCTACTTACTACAAGCAACTGACTGCTAGCTAATGACTACTAGCTACTGACGACTAGCTCCTGACTACTAGCTACTGACGACTAACTACTGACTACTAGCTACTGATGACTAGCTACTGACGACTAGCTACTGACTACTAGCTGCTGACGACTAGCTACTAACTACTGTCTATTAGCTATTAGCTACTGACTACTAGCTACTGACGACTAGCTACTGACTACTAGCTGCTGACGACTAGCTACTAACTACTGTCTATTAGCTATTAGCTACTGACTACTAGCTACTGACTACTGACTACTAGCTACTACACATGTATATACCAACACTAATGACTGTACATTCTCAACTCAGGCCCAGAGAAGGAAGACTGTGCGTTTCCTGAGGAGTGAAACTACGGCCGTAGGTAGACAGAGGTTTATGAGTGAATCTAAAGTATCAGACTATAGCGAGGTTGGAGGACCAGGAATGTCAACTGCTGGCAACAGGTAAGACATGATTGCTTATAGATCTAAATTACAAGACTAGACTGGCGGTTACATTTGGTCTGATTGAAAAAATAAGTTATGTGGGAAGGACTGAAAACTTCATCTGATAGAGAAAATATCTCCTATACCTTGCAAATAGGCAGAGCTACAATGCATGTAATATATATATATCTTTGAATTTTCTGCTTTTGTTATATTAATATTTCACATAACCATTCCAGTTGAAGCAAGGTTCACAAGATTAGCCTTATATAGTGACTTTGATTACTTTAATTGCATGTTACTATCGTTCAATATAAACATGCGACGTAAAACATCATCTAATTTGTTGTAATTTCATATGCAAACTATGAGTCACTCATATTGCGTAGACCAATCTGATTTGGGAGTCACACTTCAAAAGACCAACTACTTACTTTACATGCCCATTGACCTATAATAATGGATAAGTATGTGGGGATAACTTTGGCATACTGCCGTCTTTCTGCAGATGGGATTTTTTAACATCGTTACCTTTGCAGTGATGTATGCGAAATAACGATACAAAACGCTGTTACTTCTGCATCATTACATTCAATGTTTATTCACACTGATTCACCGTATACATTGTTGGTGCATGTATATTTGCAGACTTTCCACAGTGAGTGCTACTAATGCCTGAAGACCATCCCCCCACTCCCGGCACTCCCCTCTGATGATACCCATATAATATAAATAACACTAAATACAAAGTATAATAAAGAATTAACATTGTTGGAAATTTTGTAACATTTCAAGATTTACAGAGTCTTATGATGGTCTGGTTCTAATAGCTCTGCTTTGCTCCTTGGCTACACTAACATGCATATCATTCAGACAGTATATAACTTGTACATGTACATATTCCAGACCTGTTTTTTATGAATATAAAATTAAAAATGAGGTATTTTAGTCTGCCACAAGTAGTGTTTATTTTGTACTTTTATGTTATTTGAAATATATATTTACTATTTATTCTCTATAAGCATTACTCATTCAATATAGGCAGTGACCTTGACCCCCTCACTCAACCCATCGTCTAGATAATACATGTAACTTGCAACTATGAAGCAATAGTGAGCTAGGAAGCTGTCTACCATAAAGGAAACATACAGCCGCTCATGTAGCCAAGCCTTAGTTAATGATTAGAAGTTAGAACATCCAAGTTGACCAGTCTCAGTTCAGTTAAGAGGGTACGAGGTTAAACTAGGATAGGACAACTTCGAATTAACTTCTGGGTTATCAAAAACAACACTGCCTGTAATACATTTCCTCATTGGCTAGCCAGATACAACTGATCCATGAAGAATCAATCCAACTCTGCCCCCTCCATTAGGTAACGATGACAGGTCAAACAGAAGCATTTATTCCACAAAACAAGTCTGAATGTTTTGTTCATAGAGTTACTATATTTGGTTAACAGAGATAGGCATGTAGTAGAAAACAACATTGTTAACGGAATGGGATAGATCTTGTATTAGATAAATATTAACAAAATTATCAAATAGAAATACAATAATTATAATCATGGTAATAGCTGAAGTGTCACCATAATAACCTCTTATAAATCTACTCAGAAAATCATTAGACAAGAATAAAATGGATGCTACTTCAACCATAGCTGGCTGAGGGCAGCACCGATACTAGTATATACTCCTACACTGACAAACAATAACTTAGTAGTGTATTCTGTAGCTACACAGTGTAAAAGTAGACAACTCTCATAACCTAACCGATACTCTCTGTAAAACATGAAGTTCTGTGCTATACAATGGCGACCAGGAGACCAGACTAAACCGGTGTTACTCGGATATCATGGGGAGAGTATATAGTAATAGAATAGAGATAGCGTACAACAGATACCACCTGACAGCGTAAAGTGCAGGCTCTGAGGAGTGTCACCAAAACCACTTCAATGATATACATAGTGTCTAAAGTAAGACTCGTAGTAGAATATAACCAGTGGGTAAGATGAGCACATTTATACGTATTGCATTGTGGGTACCAGTCTCAATATCTGTTGTTAGAATCAGCATTGTTCGCCATGGCGTTACCTGCTACGTCAGATGCAAGCTGGGCACCGGCCTTACGGACCCCCTCATTCTTTAAAACTCCAGTTGTGAACTCAGACTGGGCCTTCTGGAAACTGGCATCGGTTGTTCTATACAGCCTGTGGACCTAAAACCATTAACAACAATATGGTATGTCTACATTATTTACAATAATATATCTGCACTACAGTGCGTTTACACTCTACAGTATACCTCTTTAACAGGGTTGGGATTAGCTGATTTTAAAAGAAGAGAATAATAGTTTGCTATTCTCTATTAATGACAAAGCTAGGGTAACTTTATATTCACTGGTGGAATCTATAAGCCAGAGAGTAAGTGATGTAATTGATGGTCAATAAATAATTGCTAATATATACAAGCTAAAGAGAAGCACAGTGCTGTGAGCTTGACCTGTGACATCATATCTACAGTATTTCTAGTCTACAGCATATCTACAGTCTACATTATATCTACACTCTACTGTATATCTACATTATATCTACACTCTACTGTTCATCTACATTATATCTACACTCTAATGTATATCTACATTATATCTACACTCTACTGTTCATCTACATTATATCTACACTCTAATGTATATCTACATTCTACTGCATATCTACAGCCTACAGTATATCTACATTCTAATGTACATGTATATCTACAGCCTACAGTATATCTACAGTCTACGGTATATCTACAGCCTACGGTATATCTACAGCCTACAGTATATCTACTGTATATTCTAGATGAATCTATCTATATAACTGACCTTGTAAAGCAGAGCAAGGTCAATCACTAACAGTGGAACCGTGATAGCACATATGACAATCATCGCGTAGCCCAAGTTCCTCGGTGGTCCTGGATTATTCAGCATAGGGATGGCTGACAGTATGCCCCTATATAATGAGAGAAGAATCAGTATTTAAATACATAATATACATGTATAATATAATACAAATGTACAGTACCGTGTATCTCCGAAACAGGTTTGCATCATTGTGTTTATTCACCAAACACATATTATATCATTGGCCACATGATAGATTGAACCAGTTTATATCATTGGTCGAAAACCCAACTACTTTTATAACTGTAACCGATATACACTAGTGGTATACTTGTGGTAGTGTACATCACGATCTCTACAGAGTTGTACATGTATATTTATATGATATGAGGTAGCATGAAAAAGCAACTCTGTAGGAAGCACAAACATGGGAGGTGCTATATATTACGTAAATTTTTTTTCTTTGCATTTATTGCTAATTGTGAAAGACATAAAAAGTATTGAAAAACATCAATATATATAAAAGCAAAGGGACAACCAGATAGCCCGAGGCTAGAGAGAAGGCTGCCCAACTAGAAAGCTCTTCACGGCTGCAGAACCACCCGCGCAAGGAAGGCAGGGACATGCAGTCCCAACCGGCCCCAAGTGACCCCCCAAACGAGGGCAGCCAGACCATCCACGCGACAGGCAGCGGCGCCAGTCTCCACCCCCATTAAGTACTTGTTGTACAGGGCATTTCCTGTGTTCAACAAGGACCTCTCACCTCGTTTGTTGTTAGCTTTCTTTGTTTTAAGGCTTTGTTGCCTTGTGTTGTATTGACTTTTTGTCATCAGGGAAAACATTTATTGTCGTAATGTATATGTTCGTAAATGTATATGTTCGTAAATGTATATGTTCGTAAATGTATATGTTTGCAAACGTACATGTATGTAATATTAGATACGTAGAATTATACTATTTATTTAAAGATGTTGATATATATGATATACAGTAGTACTAGAGAGGTATTCCCATATTAGTCCTAGTATCATCATCAGAGGAGATCCAATATGATTTAATCCTAGTACAACTAGTACTACTTCACGTGTACATGTTATTCAACGCATTTTTCGTGCAAAGAATTAAAAAATATCACATATAAAAAGTATGGCAACACATTATGTACATATATATAGAAAGGTAGATATACTTTGGTGGGGATTGGGGTTTGGGGTTTACAGATAACTTACAGATAGCCTGTGCTCTCAGGTCCCAGGAAAGCCACAACATCAGCGATAATCTGGATCCCAGATATAATGAAGAATACAAAGAAACTTATAGATGAATCACTCCTGTAAAGTATTAAAAATATCTGTTACCAGTAGAGCTCCACAATGAAGAGAGAAATGCTAGTGGGTCATACTGTACAAGCCGCTTTTGACATTAACAGGGGAATTTATAATTTGTAAACATAAATGAGAATATTGACCAATAGCTAAAGAGACGGAATTAATAAAAGAATCTCAAATGGCACAAATTCTAATAAAGAACTGCTATGATTTCCAACTTCTTGAAAGTACTACAACTGCAGGTGTAGATATAGAATAGGTATTACAGTGCATATATACATATTGTATACACGTTTAAACCATGTGCTAGCACAGGTTGGCAGGTTGTAGCTTATTTTACATAGATCATGCCTGCTATATTCTGTGTTGCTTAGAGCTATCTCCCTATTCAATTTAACTATGATATGAAGCTTAAGCTTAAAGCTAACAAGCTGATCCTAATTTGAAACATAAGAAAAAAGTGCCTGACAGCTAAATTCAGTATAAATCACTCAAAAACTCCTCGGCATGACCAGCCCCTAGCAGCTCTCACTGCCAGGTGCCAAGCCCCTGTGAGAAAAGGCCCAGATGACATGAGCCTTTTTTGGCAGGGGTAGAGGAGTTACCTTGAAGCCATGCTACTTGCATGACCCCAAGGACTTATATGAGGCACAGGAGCAATTGTAGCTGGATGCTCTTCCTAACACCACCGTGACCGGGGTTTGAACCTGGAACCTTCAGCATGAAAGCTCAGCACTCTAACCCCTAAGCTACGGCTGCTCCCAAAAAGACATGGCAACAATGTTGTGATATTCTTGGGGCAGTAGGGACAATGAATATCCAACATTATTGAGTACCACAATTTGCTTCAAACAGTTAGATGGATGGTGCGCGCTAGCATGTACAATTCCCCATGTCATGTAAAAGCATTAATAGAGTGAGTACTACAGTTGCACATGCACACAGAGTGAAAGAGAGTAGCACATGTGCATACAATGTATAGAGCTCTACAGCAGTTGCGCAGGCAGAATATAGAACAATTATACTATGTTATATTGATTTACCTGAAAGCCTTGTAGAGAGGTCGGTACCAGCAGAGGAAGGAGAGGGGTATGAATGCGATGGCCCAGAGTATAGCTAGACCTACTGTAGTACCACTGGCTAGCGTACCCTTCACAACGCCGATATAACCAAACGAGAAGATCAAGTTAAGTAGATAATATACCACCCTCGCTGCAAAGTATAAATTAATAGTGTTTGACACCAATTCAAACAGCTATACTGGTTACTATAAATAGATCTACCAATGATACCAACTACTATAAATAGAGAGCTAAATCGTGACATCAGTTTCTATAAATAGCACAGTGACAATATTATTTAATAACCTTCACCAGTTACTATAAATAGAACTAATAGTGATATCTGTTACTATAAATAGAACCAACAGTGATATCAGTTACTATAAATAGAACTAATAGTGATATCAGTTACTATAAATAGAACTAATAGCGATATCAGTTACTATAAATAGAACTAATAGTGATATCAGTTACTATAAATAGAACTGACAGTGATATCAGTTACTATAAATAGAACTAACAGTGATATCAGTTAGTATAAATAGAACTAACAGCGATATCAGTTACCATAAATAGAACTAATAGTGATATCAGTTACTATAAATAGAACTAATAGTGATATCAGTGACTATAAACAGAGAGCTAACAGTGATATCAGTTACTAGAAATAGAAGTAAACTTACTAATCCATGTATAATATCCAAGCTTGACTATTTTAGTGAACTCTGCTGGTATCTCAAGGTCTATATCCTGGAAGAAGCAGGGTTTACACGGACAGCAGGCTGGTAGTGGGGGCCAGTTGCTTATTTTATCTGTGTATTACAAACACATCAATGTTATATTACAGTAGTAACGCTGGCAGGTGAAGGCTCAAATTATATCCTTTAAAAAATCTTAAATGTGTGATTGCTAATAGATTTTCATGAGGGATTGAGGGCGACGATATTTGGAACTTATACAAATAATCATCACAATTCACAGTTGGCTCACGTTACACAAAAGAAACAATGAAAACTATGGAAGAGGCGAAAATCTTGAAAAATAACTAATATGAATCGCTATAATTAATAATTTTACATACTAGGCCTAATGTTTTTTAATAAAGCACTTCAATAGTAAAATAGAAATAAAAGTCTTTATTAAATTATTGAAGAATTTAATTTATGGGCCATCCAATACCCAGAGTCACAATCTGGGTCAACAATCAACACATAGGAACACATAATGCTTCCTTACTTCCTTGTAACGTCTTTTCCCTAAGTTTGTTTTCTCTTTCTTGTAATTCAGCAGCTTTTCGCTCCAGCTCCTTCAAAACATAACCATATACATGAGTACATGTCTGTGCTATTAAATTAGACTGGGTATTATTTATATATGCCCAGCTGCATACAGCTGATTGGGTATATGCATTTACAATGAAGTGGATGGTCTTGGGACTTAGTGGTAGGAGAGCCATGACTTTAATGTAGCTCACCTCTACACTAAATTGTACATTGTATTATATAATATTATTGCAAACCATTATTATAGTTCACAGACAAAAGCCTGCCACTATATTTACTAGTTTCACTACTGCTAAAACATTGTACATTGTGCATTGTACTAACACATCATTGTACAGTAAATCTGCTGGCAGACTGCTACTACTAATTAAGGATGGTCTAGTAATTATTGTACATATAATGTGAATGGAGCTGTCAGAGGGGAACTCC
The DNA here is from genome assembly GCA_935421135.1 of Bugulina stolonifera. Classification (NCBI taxonomy): domain Eukaryota; kingdom Metazoa; phylum Bryozoa; class Gymnolaemata; order Cheilostomatida; family Bugulidae; genus Bugulina; species Bugulina stolonifera. The sequence goes on along the minus strand of OW285190.1, from coordinate 3,709,590 downwards.
ATTAGAATGTGATGTATTCAGGTGTGCTGTAGATTGTATAAACAACCAAAATATAGTTCCTGAGAAGGTCCTTCATTTCACCTGCATACAATAGCCTAGTAGCTTTCAAGTCTTCATTCAATAGACACATTGTACGGTTTGAAATATGCAGTTGAATCTTTATTTCCCCTCAACTCTCACTTTCATAGGGTGTGTGACAAACTGATTTCCCAGTAATGATAGTCTGCCATAGGATTGGTAAAAGTGTCGCAGAACATGAGTCAGAATTTAACTATGTAAACAGTTGATATGCAGGAGAGAGCAAAAATACTGACAAGAAAAGGCAGCGAGAGAACAATAATGTATTACAACTATGAGCTCACCTATCATATGATATTGAGGATACAACTTGTGATTCCTTCACTAGCATTGTATACCTTACCTGTAGTATTAAATAGTCACACATGGAACTGTATACATGTAGATACTGACCTCCTGCCGTCTCTGGAGCTCACTGGTGTCTACCTGCTGAGCTGCTGATGGCTGGTAAGTAGGCGGAGCTACTGCTGGCTCTATTACAGGAGGCGGAGCTACAGAAGTTTGTGGAGGAGCAACTGCTGCCTGCGATAAGTAACAGAGACAAGTAGAGAATAAATAGCTAAACAGTGTATAAATAAACAAATAATTCAAGACGACTCTGCGACTTCTTGACCCTACATACACCTGGTATTTTATTTATAGTGCATATTTCCCAATAGTACTAAACCAAGCGTGCCAACTGAGGCGTGTCTAATCACACTGAAATACCGAAATTACCTTCAACATGGCATGAAACCCAAACCACACCACATTATAATTATATAATCCTGGTACATGTAGGGTTGCATATTACTGGGCACTGGTGCGTTGACGTTGTTTTTGTTCAATCTACCATAGCTATACAACGTATAACTATTATAGTATATAATACATCTATATATCATATTAGGCTATAGCCCAAATTGACACAACATGTTGGTTCTTGAGACTTCATATAAGTCAGGCGTAAAGTGGGCAAACTAATATAGCAAGCTATCACAAAGGATTATTGAATGTTGAAATTGGTCAAACCAATATCTACATACATGTATATTAGGCTTATTGTACCAAGATAGGCTATAGGTTAGTACAACATGACTAAGTAGTAGTAGTACAAGTACTTACTGGAGGCTTAGGAGCAGCTGCTGTAGCCTGCTGGGCAAATGGGTTGTAGTCATCTAGAGGTGCCACCTGTGAACTACCTGTTGTGTGTGTTGCACTGTCCTGTAATGAAGGAGTGCATACAATATATATTCCATGTGAGTGGATGCAAGGGTAATAGATACATGTACCATCATGTAAACATGTAGACATGGACTAAGTATTGAATAACATCTTGAAAATATAATTATATTATCCAATAGGTTGTTTCACCATGTAGCCTACAATGTTGTTATAGGCCTAATCACTGTTTGGGCCTTTGTTGAAAACTTACGATTAATTTTTAACTCCACATAACCTACAATGGCATAGTGGATCAACATGCATAATATCAAGGAGAAACAACAACAGCTTTACATGGCATGATGACTGGGTCAGGCATCAGTTGGCCGATCACCAAGATTCAAAAGGAACACTCAGTTTGCACAAACTATATATTTGATATATGACTTCAGCATAATTTACTAACTGTTTTGTTTACATTCTGTAAGAACTTTACCTCCTAGGTACATTTTTATTAACACGTTATTCCTTATATTTTGATACTGGTCCTAGTATCATAATAAGAGGAAAGCCATTCTCCTCTGATGATAATAGGCCTACTAGAACTTGTATCGCAGTATAGTAGTATTACTGTAAGCCGACGCCAATACACTATTAACCCAATCAACATCTCAAATTATCTCCTGAGATTTAAATACTTCACTCTCAAAATATGATTTCAGCATTTCCTGACCAATTACTATTCCAGTACACTGAACAGCCTTTTAGTGACATGGTTCTGACTAACACTTAGCCTACATGTGCCTGCACTAACTATTCTCTATGTAAAACTGCCATAGTAATGCAACAGAAATCAGGACCATATATTCTGTAGATTATATGTTATTCTGATACCAGATACACGTAGGGAGGCTACTACATAAGTAAACTAGATGCAATACAGATATACGCACCGCAAATGGGCTGTCTTCAGGATCAGCGAATGGGTTGCTATCAAGATCAGCCATGATACCAAGTCAAGTCTGTAAAGAAATATGCAAGAACTTGTATTAACCTAGTTAGTAGCAACCAGTAGTGTAATGGTAGTAGTAGTGGCAGTAGTGGTGGTGGCAGTAGTAGTAGTTTGACTAAAATGAAATTTGGTAAACGATAGCAGAAGGGCCCACTTGGTAGTACATGTAACAATCAGCCATGTTGCGGTTGATTGCCCCAATCAGCCACATTGTGGTTGATTGCTCCACTTGAGTAACAGCCCAATGATAGTGGAAGCACGGGCTGAACTCCATATAAATGATTAATAGTCCCTATTCGTAAAAACCTGAAAACATAGGCCACCATTATTTCATAAATTCGATTATCAATAGGCAGCAAGAAAATACATTGCACACATGCTAAATTCCCCGGATAACAATGAGGGAGCCTCTTGCAGAATCAGAGGGACTTAGCAAGCATATTTAGCCTACATACAATGTAGCCTACCATCTGTCGACCACAACAATTTCAAGAAAGTTGTTTAACAGAACTCTTATGACCTTCTTCTAGCTTCATCTTTGCAGCCTACAGTCTTTACATTTTCAACTTGACATGACTGTCATTTTTTAATCATAGAACTACAAGTAATTATAATATAATACTAAAATGCACCATATCACTCCCACACCCTTAATTCAGGACCTTTACGGACGCACTGCTAAAATTAATAACAGTAATATCCGCGCTTACTTTTATGATCTAGCTCTAGGTGTAATCGGTTAAGCCTATTCCTTTTCCTTCCTCAAGCCCAAATATTTTTATTTAGGCCTGCCCTGGATTGGATGTAGCAATGCCTAAGGCCTAGTTTAACCGCAGCAAGATTTTAAGGTGAATAAGAAGTGAGTCTCAGTCAAGTGTTTTCACTCGCTGGACTGTTTGAAACCAGTAAAATATTGTGATTTTAAAACGCTTTTCCAATGTTTTGATAACACGGCATCTCATGACCATAAGTCAAGAATATCTTATAAAATGTCACAGTTCCGGTTACAACGGCCTCTACACTATCATTAATATAGAACATTAGAACTAAGTAAGTTAGCTGTTGACTTATTATTATTGAAGCTGTCGAGAAGAGATCACGATTTTAGCATAAAATGTTGATTGGTTGCTTTTAAGGACCTATGTGATTCGTTAAAATAAAGCCTTAAATCTCTCTGCATTTATCAAAGTTTAGGACGGCTGAAATTGACAAGTGGTTATATACATGTTGCAACGTAGACTCGTCCGCTGTAGGACTGTCCGATTTGTCCGGGCGGCACCACGGCGTCCACTCTTTGACGCCACAGTGGCCACCTGACACCAGGGCGTCCATTGACGCGATTTCAGTTTTACTATGATACACATCGAGTTAAATGAAGTCAATTGCGGTATTTCCCAAAGCTATACAAAAGCAAAGTCTGGCCATTGAAATAGATAACCGCCATTTCTGTTTCCATTAGCAATATTATCAATCAGTGTCGTAGTGTCATTTAGTTCTAATGCATTCCTGTTTTTATAATTACATACATTATTCGTGAGAATGTGGTGCAATTACTACGTTTATATCAATATTCATTTTTTTAAAGCATAGCTGTATGATATAAAACCTCCAAAACCAGTATAATGATTATAATAACTGATTAATAGTATACTAAACTTTGTGAAAAGATATTTGTAATGTACATTTTACTATATCATTTTAGCAACAGATCACAATTTAGAGCAACAGATCACAATTTAGAGCAACATATCACAATTTAGAGCAACAGAGTCAGATGAAACAATGCAATGGCCTGAATATATAAACCTCATTTGATCTACTTTCTATAATTCCGTACAATTCTTATACTTAAAATTACTGTATTTGGATGGCTTTGGTATTTGACACTTTACTCTATTAGGTGGACCAAATATGGAAGGACAACTTCGTGATCGATAGCTTATGATTTCTAATGCTTTTACATGTAGACCACTAACAATAGAATAAATATACATGTAAACATGATACGTTATCCCTTTTAAATTACTATTGCAGCCAATATAAAGTATGATATATATAGTGAGAGTTACAATTTTATTCCAAGCCAACAAATAGGCAAACAATACAAAAAAACCGGGGACTTCTTTCATGTAAAAATACAGCATTCACATCCAAACTTGCCAAGTCTCCAGAAGGATACTCCAGATTTTGAAACTCTGCTCCCACATTGACAAAAGCTGCCTTTTTCCTCCAAATTTTCACTAGATTTATTAATCCTAGCATAAAGACTAAGCAACCTATAAAGTTTTATGAGCACAGCCACGGTGTTTCAATCAAGCCCACATTTTATGTAAAAGTATAAGGTAGAGCAAAAAAATATAACACCAGATTAATACAAGAGTGTAAAAAAGAATGTGCATACATTATATGGAACAGTACAGAAATTTATGACAAGACAACATCAAGTTGGTTGTACAGGGCCTGTACATTATCAATGAAATACAATAATTCAGTAGGTCTTCAAATAGGTCAATATGATAGCATTACAACAGTGTACCATTATATACACAAATTTGAATAGTACATAATATAATTATCGTCTTCGTAGTTGGGTTGCACTTTCAATTCTTGTAATTATCCGTATATAGGCCTACATGCATACAGATGTGGAGGCGTACTCAATAACATCTAGCAAGGCTGGTTAGCTTGATGTTATTCTAATTCTGCTACGTGTTTCAGTAAACCTAAAGCCAGAAAAAAACTATTTTAAAAAATACAAGCTTACAACATACCAGTTCAAAATACTCTGGTGATTCAGACAATTTTAGTAGTTTTTGTGTATAAGCCTATACACTTGCATATAATTTGCTGTAGCTCCACATAACTACTTTCTGCATATTGCACAGTCTGTGTAATAGGCCATAGTGTTCTTTCACATAATGTACAGCCTAATTGTTTTATTGTTACATACATGTATTTTGTATAAACTTCCTACATCCAACCTAGAGGGGCCGACCTTTTCTATCGTACCTCGGCTGCCAGTTTCTATGTCCTAGTCGCCCTGACCAATATCAGAACCAGCTGGAAGTGCTTTTAGTATAAAAGTAAAAAGCGTTCTCTGTATTAATCAGTAGTTCCTGAGCATCCAATAAAGTCACATCTATTTACTTATTATCAATTGACTTCCCTTAGCCTACGGGAACTGACCATGTTAGAGCAGCTAGGGTAAGGTAGAGCCCATGTATTCACGATAGAACACACAAGGAATACTTGAACCAATGGGTCGTCTCAAAAACTATAAGTTGAATTAGTCAGTCTAACAGTCTGTATTCACTCTGTGCGTTTAATTGAGAGCTAATAGACCACTCTCGCTCCCTCTCTTATACCAGTAAATCGGAACAGCATAATCGATAATGTATCAGTCGAAATATCATGAGAAAAAACTAAAAATAGTAATAGGCTACTAATCTAAATAGGTCTACTTATACAGTATACACTATAGTAATGATTACCTTTGAATACCCTTGAAGAATAGAATACTCTTGAATTTAGCAAGCGGAGTACCTCAGTTTAACAGTGTGTTTTAGACAGTGATTCATGTTATTACAGCGTACTGCTGTTTTCGATTGGGATTGAGTTGGATAAATCGTTGCGACATGCACGTCGGTTTGTATTCTTTTCATCAGGTTAATTTAGCCTTTATTCACTGTGTCCCATATAGTGAGCGGCAAGAAGCTGTTTTAGTAGGTACTATTTGAGGCAGTTATTGATATAAGTTCTCCCCTTGCAGCTGAGCCGGTGGTCATAGTGAAATTTGCTTTGCCATTTGGTATTTCATCATAGACAGCCGTCAGGTCTCCGTGTTGGTCCTCGTCCTGCAGTATTTATGTCACAAGGGCTAGTCTGTGGTCTCTTCTCCTTTCATGGAGATCCTGTAGTCCCAGCTCAGCTTTGGCTGCAGTCACGCTCTCTCTTCCTCTGAAGCTGCTTAGAAAGTGCACAGCCCTATTTTTAACTATTGAAATTTTAAATATTTAAATACCTTTCTTTTGATTGATAACAAGCATAGCATTTAACACTCAGGAAAGCCTCAATTACCATTATTGTCTTGCAGTCTTGGTGTGTTTGGCCATAGGCTAGGGTAGGGGTTACAGCAACCTGCTATTTACTCCATTCTTCACGAGTGGCTTTATTTTTCATTGTTATTGATTATGATAATAATAACAATTATAATAATAATAAGAATATATAATTATAATCATAATGATTGGTTTAGTTTGCTTATTTTACCTATGAGTTACTTAGTAAACTCTGCTTTAGTTTTAAGTTTAGGTTTTATTTTAAATTAATTTATAAAAAAAAATAAAATTAAAATTTCATTAATCAGTAAATCACATCTGATTTAATGTCATTAGGTCTAAAAGTAAATAATAATAATTATAATTTTAATAAATTTTTTTTTTTTATCCTATCTTCTTATCTTCTATCTTAATCTTATGATTATAATTATTATCCACTTTACAGTGGCAATCAGTAGTTCTAAGCTCCAATAGTAAAGTCAGTGTTATCGGTATTTAGAGATTAATTATTCATTTATTGTTGTGGGATGATATAAAATTTATATCATCCACAACATTTTCATGCTAAACTAGGCTTCAACAGAAAAAATATGTTTAGTATGAAATTATACATGTATATCGTAGAGTTATTTATCTAAATGGCGCAGAAAGAGGAGCGTAATCAAATTCGTTACTATAACCCCTTTTTATCAACTACATACAATATGTTGTATACATAAACTACTTGAAATGAATAACGTGATACACTCCTGTTTGACCACTGATGTCTCCTTTGCAATAACTCCCCTTGCTGCCTACAAAAGTCATTCCAGAGGTCAGTGTTTCAAAGCGTCCGCCACTTGGCACAAGAGCGGGCGGACAGTGTTGTGGGCGACCGGACTGGCATATGTCAGTCCGGACGACGCAGTGGAAAGCGCGGGCTGGCGTGCTACAGTCCGGGCTGGCGCACGTCAGTCCGCGGACACCCAAAACGAGTCCGGACAGGTTTACCACGTAGCATACAAATAACATGTTCGCAAAGATAGTGGAAGGGAAGATCAGACACTCAGGCCAAAAACTGTCCGTCCCCCGCCTCCAAACGCGGTCCGAACAAAGCAAAGAGTTGTGCTACCTTGTACACAAATCCGCTCTTGCTATTGGTGTTCCGCCGGCCAATCAGATAACATTGCTAACAGCGGCATCGAATAGATAGTCTACTTATACAAACAATATATCATTAGAAAGAGCGCAACAGTTAACCCGTTGCTTCGCAAAACTAGTCTAGCAGCCATCTAAATGTTCAACACATTTAAGGCGGGAAGTAGATCGCGGAACGTCGGGACCGCCAAATTGGGCGTATTTGGTGGGACAGGGTTTTATCATTGAGTGACCGATCTTCCCTTCCACTATCTTTGATGTTCGCCTTAGTCTAGTTCCTTGTCATGCAGGCCAACCACAACCAAAATTACTCTTTTTACAGTTTCCCAGGGGTGATGACTCCGTGTCCATATCAACTTCTAAACCACAAAAAAGTCATTTTTATTACAAGCATAGGTCGTAATTTGATTGAGTTGATTGGCTGAGGTTTTCATATTGTGTCCAACTAATAAAAGTGGCATATTGCCTTATACCATTTTGGTATTAATTAATGTCCATGCCCATGCCGCCTAATAGAGACAGAACTTCGTTTTTCATTTGATTGATCTTGATGTCAGGACAGATGTGCCTTGCTTAGCCCAAGGAGTAAGAGAGCCCAAGGCAAATAATTAATATTAAATAGAAATATTAAAATATAAGAATTAACAATCTGTATCATTATGTTAGTAATAACAATAATAATAATATAATTGCAATTATTTTGGAAGCAGTTTTATTTTATCATTAGTTATTACACCACATGAAAAGCATGCAAAAGTTTTTAATACAAAAAAAAAAAACAAAAGCATGATGCTGATATTCATACATACTGTATACTGTATATATTGCACATTAAATAAAGTTATATATATATATATATATAGGCTATATATTACTAATGTGTTTATTAATTGTTATGATCACCATCAGATCATATATAATTTATAATATATAAATGTATTTATATTTATTATTTATATAATTCATGAATATTTTGATTTCAGCTTTTATTATACCTGGAGTTTGCCTTCTATTTAAAGTTACTTTGACTCATCCTAGTCTCTAGCTGTGACTTGAGAAACTTGATTTATTTTATAAGTCATTCAACATTTCCTGTCTGCAACATACATGACAACTCTCCCGGTCTCACTGGGACCTTCCCTTTTTCAGAACCCATCTCTTGCAAACTCCTAAACTCCTGCAAGGTCTCCCGGTTTGGGATTTTAGTCAATAATAACTTTTACTTGCTGCTTTGGTGGCTGTTCTGGACATAGAAGCTAACTACCAAGCTAGCAGTTCATACATTTAATGTTTTCTTATGATATAATTTGCTTTGGAGCTATTTTATTTATTAATGCTATGCATGCTTAGTCTCTCCAACTATATAAATGAAGAACTTTGGTTTGATTTGCAATGGATAGTAGGCCTAAATATGGATAGAAGATAGTAGGCGTATTCGGAAACTGTACTAGTTCATATAGCACTGGTCTAGCTATCCGAATACAACTTGAGCATTCAGGCGTGACTAGTGCTTGCTCTGAAGGGAAATCCCCTCGCTAAGTGAATATACTTTATATTATTATTGCCAGGCACGCCTTGCCTTGCGTTATAGCTAGCGCTATATTATTGAATAAAATATATTGTTATTGCCACAGATTGCTATTTATAAGCTTGCACGGTGCAATATCCGAATACACCTAGTATCTCATGGTCATATACAGTATTAGATAGTAATTAATGTTTTTTATGGTTGTTGATAACTACCTCAAAGCACAACAGTGACCAGATTGGTTACAGACAGTCACGAAATGTAGCGTGGCAGCCTCTAATTGAAAAGACTTAAATTAATATTATTTTTATCTTATATTATCTTCACACTTATATGAGACATCATGGTTGCCTTAGTCTGAGACCTAGCCTGTCTTCACTAGTTTTGTGCGAGCAAACAACTCCGTGTAGGCCTACTAGTATTTCTAGCAACCTGGTACATGTACTTGAAGCAAAACGTTTTTCACCAGCTCAGTTTGTAACTAGGTCTACATTTAACTGAGAACTGTGCCCACAGGAGGCAGCCCATAAAGTGTGGTGAAAATCTCCCTCGTCAGCCCAACTTGTCATGTATGGTCTGCAACAACATGAGACAATTGAGGGCTAGATACACTGAGGGATAGATAATGGACTACCAATAGGTAGAGCATTCCGATCCTTTGCAGTACAATTGAAGAACGATTTCTGGTAATGGAGTGTGTTAGAAATTGGTATGTCGTGCTGTATGGCATGCTTTCCGGCTAATGAGAAACTGACCCTCTGAATGTAGTTGTTTATTACCGCTTTGTTAGAGTGGAGATACTAACTGAAGATCTTTAGATGTCTATCACAGCTGCACTGAGAGAGCAGTGGTACTTGTCTTTCTATCAGTCTGCCTGGAGCCACAGATAAAGCGTACTGCTCTTCTCTCTACAGCTTCGATGGGGTTGACAGTTGAGTCAGACAGGGGAGTCTCAGGTGGCAGAGGCATACCCGACGACTGGTTGTACAAGATGTTTTTGCGCAGTGTTTATGATAGTTTTGAAATTGGTGATAACAAAATGGATGAAACCAATGGTAGAGTTTCCCTTACCTGCTACATTGTCCATGCGTTTATTCTAGATGATTTGTGGGTCGAGGTTAACTCCAAAATATTTGATGTGCTCAGCTCTAGGAATGTCAGTGCCATGCAGATAGAGGCTCTTGTTGTGAGGTTGTCTTTTTCTTGAGTACACAATATGTTGTAGGGGTGGAACTCCGTGTCCCATTGTTGTTCCCAGAGTTAAAGTTTTAGCCGGTCATCTTGCAGAGTACAGAGGTCGAATTGTAGACAATAGTTTCATCAACAAACAGACGCATGGATGATCCTGAGTTGTCAGGAAGGTCATTAATGTAGTATAAAAGCATCGCCGGCCTGATTACTGACCCTTTGGGTACATCTGATATCACCGCTGCCTCTGATGAGTTGTCTTCGTCGACAGTCACCCTTTGGCTTCTGTCTTTGAGGAAGTCGTCACTCTAGGATATTAGTTGATAGCTGACCTCATAAGTAACGAGTTTGTTGGGGTTGACAATATCAAAATTTGCGGACACAAGCCTCAGTCTCTTCTCTTTTGTTGAGGTTGGCGGTGATATCGCTACCCCGTTCGATCAGCTGTATTTCACAGCCGGGCTTACGACGAACTCTGTGTTTGTTAGGGTGGAAGATGTTCTTTTCCTCGGCATGCGACATAAGTTGGTTAACAAGAATGTGTTTCGTTGTCTTACTGGTGACACATGTAAGGCTTGCACGCTAGTAGCTGGCTGCTGCTCATTTATCTCCCTTCTTCAAGGTGGAGCACACAGACAAGTTTTTGGGGACCATAGCCTTGTTTAGCTTTGTGTGTTGAAATTAATTTGAACTTTTTGTTAGATTTAAGGTTGAAGTCAAGTGCTGGACTCATGTTCTGCATAATTCTCAGCAGTAGTTGTAGATTCCCATGCAGCAGACGCATATACATGTACATTTATATGCCTCTGCTGCATGGGAACAAATTTGATCTCTTAGAATACCACACATGAAATCGATAGACATTTATGTATAAATCGATTCCATGTGTGGTATTCTATGAGATCAAACGTGTGGCAGTGAGTTTCAAATTGATTTACTCAGCGCCCAGAATAATTGAGTGCTCACTACTATACCATCTTCAATGTTTCTGTCGCCTTCCTGGGCTCCTGGACATTACATTTTTCGTAGTTATGAAGTTCCTTCGCTAATATCTGGGTGAGCAAAAATAGCACCAGCCCTAGATTGCAGGTGATAAGTAGTTAAATACTGTGCCAGTTTGTATTTAAAAACGCTATTGGTGGTGCAGTGAAAAGTTAATGTAGCCTACTGTTCCGTGTTTGATTCATAGTAGGAGATGATATATTTTTAAATAGGAAAATCCCATGTCACCGGAGGACTGCTCTCTGGCTCTGCATATATTAAAATAATATGTAATTTTGTAATCGTTATATGATATTATCAGGTCTAAATGATAATAATAATATCCGTGGCACCAAACACAATTTTTTAACGTGGCTGCCCAATAACAGAGGTAATCGAGGGGCCACCACGGCTCCTAGAGCTGAATGATACTATAGTCCAATACGGCATGGAGGAAAAACCTTCGGGACGAAAACCTCCAGGTCTTTGGCGGGACTCGAACCCCCGTCTTTACAGACTAGTGCTTGACCACACAGCCACCAACACCTGAAATGTTATCAACACAACCACTTTTCAGTAATTTAAGTCTATCCAGATTTCAAGTTTACTTATCAAATGTCATTTTCCGTCTAATGTAGCCTATGTCATGTGGCTTTATTGTCAGATTTTGATGGGATTCTGATATAGTGATGGCCAGCATCAAGAGCTCGAGAAGCATGAAGGAACAAAATGCCAATTCTCTTCTCCATTCTTCGTTGGTGAAAGCAAACAAGTCAACTTTACTAGAAGCACTCAAATTAGGAAGCAATCTCAAGTCTCTGTCTAAATATGGTGACCCTCCAGTGGTTTCTGCAGCTGGCGTCGACCCTTACACATCACATGATAGCAAGTCAGGAAAAGACAAAATTTTGGCCATATTGGATATTTTACTTGAACATAAGGATTGCCATATTGACAGCAGAGGAGCTGGTGGTGAAACTGCACTGCACAGAGCTTTCACAGTCAGAGCAGAGAACAGGATACGCTACCTGTTGGAGAGAGGTTGTGACGTTGATATCAGAGACAGTCGAGGACAGACTGCTCTCTTCTCCGCCACTCTATTTGTGGAGGGCCTAGAGGTCCTTCTGCAGTACCAGCCTCTACTTGATGTGTATGACGTAGATGGACATACCCCTCTCCTACACGCCATGATGTCCGAAGCTCCGGACTCGCTACAAGCACTTCAGCACATAGCAGACGCAGGATGTGATGTCAACTGTGTCGCTGCTCCTGACAAAAAGAATGGCTTGATGGTGACACTCAGGCCTGATGGACAGATTCCTCGTTCACAGCAGGTTGGTTCCATGACGCTTGTTTATTATGTTATCCTCATGTGCTAAGCCACTACATAGCATGTTTATATTATGTGAAATATGCTAGCAATCCACTTATGGTTTATGTTAACTGGTTTGTTCAAATGCTGGTTGACAAACGCTGTGGGAATTCCGCAACGTTCTATTGTTTCAACCTACATGTAATTACGGTGAGAAATGTAGAAAGAGAGATCGTTAGATTTATTAATAAATACCGTTAGAGTTTAACTTCAGCCACAGGCTATAGACATGATGATTTTCTCTGGTAACATCATGCAATTGTCAAGTGCAGGCATTCACAATACTTCACATGCCTCATGTGCATGCTGCCTGGCCTAGAACAGTGTCCTAATACGGATGGTATATTACCACTACACTATTGCCATGTTTGCTGTTACTCTAGGGTCTAGGCCTATAAGAATGTTCTCTGTGGGATGCGCCTATCACCGTACTGTATTGTTTTATATAGGCCTATGTGTTTTGTACTTTATCAGGCAAGCTATAATGAGCCTATTAGATAAGATATGTATATTATTATTACATCATGTACCTACATGTATTTGTGGACTCCCATTTCCTATATGCCTACACATGTCTATGTATAGCATTACCCTGTCATATATATTGTTAGAGAGTAGAGAAGAGCATTATACTCATAGCTCATGGTACAGATGTCAATGGACAGGACAGAGAAGGTAAGACAGCACTGCACTATGCTGTCTCTAGTCAATGTGTGGACCTCATTAAAGTACTGCTAAAGAACAAAGCTAGTGTAGACATCAAGGACACTAGTGGACTCACTGTACAGGATATGATAAAGAATGGTGACATGAACCCACAGGTGGTCAGGTGTGTAGTGATATGACCCACAGGTGGTCAGGTGTGTAGTGACATGAACCCACAGGTGGTCAGCATGAATGTACATGTAGCCTATCAAGTGAGATGATATATACTTATACATATACAGACAACTAGAGTGTGTTCACATTATTTATTCATTCCAGCCAGCTATATGCTAGTCAGCTATTAGCTCAAGTTGTTAATAGCTGATGGAGAAGCTTAGGCTTTGTTGTTAACTGCAGCCCTTATTAGTAGTTGATATTCCAGTCCAACAAAAGAATGTATTGTGATGACTGCTTGGCCTAATATGTGCATGTATGTAGTGCAATGTTATACATGCATATGTTGTCTATAAGACAGGCAATGCATCTCATTAAAACTGCTATGATTGTGTTCACCTCAGGCTGATAGAAAGGGCAGCTGATAAGTCGTCCCGTCTTCTACCATATGAGGAAGCTCTTGTTGCTCTGGAGACACTGTTTGAGGCACTTACTGATGATGGAGAGGTGCCTAAGGAGAAAAAACTCCTCTTACAAGAAGAGATCAACTCTCTGGAGAGATCAATTGAGGTAAATACTATGTTAGACATAAACATGCAGCTTATAATACAGGACTATTACCTGTTACAAACAGTGTATGATAATATATATAGACATGTACATGCAGTGCTGCTTGTACTCTACAAGACTGAATTCCTGCCAAGTTTTGTCACCAGTCTGGGTTGTTGTGTCTTTTGTTTGGCATAAATAGTGTAACTAATTAGCTGTGTGTAATAATGATCTCTATTTCATTTGTGGAGTTGTCCCTACGTGGCTTACTGAAGTAGAGATAAGACCAGTTACATGATACTGGTGGTACAATGGTATCATACATGTTACAGTCACTGGCTGCACTACCCCATCATGTGTTATAATGTATATATCTGTATGCAGGGCCTCCTCTCTCCTCTGGCCATGTGTTATAATGTATATATCTGTATGCAGGGCCTCCTCTCCTCTGGCCGGGGCACACATATGATGTCTGTAGAACATAAAAGGAAACTTGTCAATAAGCAGGAAGTGCTATGTGAGGAAATGATGCCCCATTTTATTCTACCTAGCCTCAGGTCTGACAAGTAAGTGAAGTATCTAGCCTCAGCTCTCTACCAATCTGCTCATCTATAGAAGTATGTCACCGCATACTGCTGTCACTCTTGTCACATGTCTAGTGTATTTATAGTAAATCAATATGCATACTAGATGACTTGTAGCTTTGGCATTCCGTAAATTTGAATGTATACATATATTATTTGGTTTAGAATCTTGACTGAGGAGGATGTGCAAGAAATATCTGCAGAAAAGTCTAGGAAGCAGATGTGTGTAAAACTGCTGCAGATTATCGTGCATAGAGGTAACAAGGCTTTCCCCGCTCTCCTTCGAGCTCTGCATGACAGTAAACAGGCTCACGTCTGTGAGATTCTCTGCTCAGACGACAACAAGATAGGTGTTGAGGGGTAGGTGTCTCTACTAGCAGGTGTCTGTACTAGCAGGTGTCTGTACTAGCAGGTGTCTGTACTAGCAGGTGTCTGTACTAGCAGGTGTCTGTATTAGCAGGTGTCTGTACTAGCAGATGTCTGTAGTAGCAGGGGTCTGTAGTAGCAGGTGTCTGTACTAATAGGTGTCTGTAATAGAGCTAGAGCAGTGACTGTCTAATACTCTAACACTACCATAATATTTACCCCCAGTCGCGATACTTACCCATCTTAACCATGTTATCAAATAAACTGGTACTAATTTTAAAATTCCCTGGAATGCTTTTCATGTCATTAATATAGGATCGTATAGTTTTATGGCAGTTTGATGGCATTTGGTGGTTTAGATTCGACAGGGTCATCAATGACTCATACATGTATAACAAGGGTATGTTTATTTGAAATTGGACACTCAGGAAATATTGTGGATGGTCAGATATCATGCCCAGTTAGAATTTTTACAGATATGTCCGGTTTATGTGAACACACTCATAACTCATTATTCCTATTATTATTTTTAATACGTAGTTTTGTTTTAGCTTATATTTAATTCCAGATCTGATACTAAAATACATTTTATAATTATGTAAAGATTATACATTATTATGCATAATATTATATTTATGTCCACAATCATAGTACTGTTGATTATTGTTATTATTTTGACAATCAATTTTGTTTTCGTTTTGACAATCGAGGATTAGCAGTATTGTTTGATATTTTGAACATTTCTAGCTATGCATAACATCACCTGTGCTATCTCATCTTACGGTTATATTGTGATAGCCTATATTCCATGTGATTAGCCTACATTCCATGTGATAGCCTATATTCCTTGTGATTAGCCTACATTCCATGTGATCACCCACATTCCATGTGATTAGCCTACATTCCATGTGATCACCCACATTCCATGTGATAGCCCATATTCCAAGTGTTGATGTGTACATTATAATTATAATATACACATTGTTTTGTTTTATTTTTGTATTTTTACCCCTTTTTCAAAACTACTAATGATCTGCTTAATATATAATAATATTCCATGACTTATAATTTTTCTCATTTATGGTTATTTTATTTAATTCATTTAGTTTATAGAGATATAAATGCACACGTACGTATTATTGTACACTGGACTAGCACGGTTTTGTTATATTAATGATTTATTATAATATTATACTAAGTTGGCTGTGGCCTCACTTTCAAGTATATGTGAATAAAACCAATCTAACATTAAGAAAAATAATTGTATAAAACACTACATGGTATGTAGCTAGGTGCACTCTCACTTGTGCAGTCTAAAACTGTAAAAATATTCTTTCAATCAACCAATGGGGACACAGGGTATCTACATTCAACCAATAGAGATGCTGTATCTATCCTCCTGTTTGCTGTTTAATATAGTCTTCAATCACCTCGTCTGATGACTTCTGACTCATTAGGTTAGTTTTGTAACCTAGCCAGAGGAAGTTAGCTCTCACCTCTTCTTTCATAAGGTCCATACACATGGCTAGCAGTGACAGACCAAAGAACAGATATACTCCGCATATAATCAGCTTGAGTGCATTGCCCCCTGACTGGGCATCATCCTTTTGAGTTATCCAGTCTCCTTTACCTGTGTACACACCAGGTACCTGTACAAATAATAAAGTGCGGTACATACGACTTGGACTACATCAGCTCATTACGTGCTGCACAGTAATGTCATTACAGAGGGGTACAGTATGTATGGAGTTGTGCCCCCTACACTAACATGGTCTTTATTTTATGTTCCAATTCCAGGACTCTCAATACATGTACATTTTGTACTCCTATACAAAAATATTACAGAGTGCAGCTGACTATAATTAACAAGACGTGTCAGCTATTGATTCAAGTTTGAAGTTGTCTTCTCCCTTCTTTCACTTCCATGGAAAATAATCCATTTTATTTAAATGTTTTATCTTTGTCAGAAAAGCTTTGAAGTCTTTGAGAGGTAAAAACTTATTTCAAAATACGTTTAAAAAAGAATATATATTTGACTAGCAAAAATTGTGAAAAGTATGTCAGACCATGTAGGAATAGAGAGAGGACAACTTTGCGTTAGTATTAAAACCATCATGACAAGTACACGTACTGCTCCATAATCATGCAAGTATCATGAGGCTAATACTCATAGGACGTCACGTATTTGCTCTTGGCTTAAAAACTTGTGAGCATTTTTAAATAAGTCAATAAAGGCAACAGTTATTTGGTCACCCATCTATTTACCAAAGATTTTTGTTGAGCACAGGCAAGTTTATGGAGCGAGAAAAGGTTTTGTAGATGTGGTAGAGTTGGTATGTTTCATCAATACAAAAGAATACAGCAATAGATAGTAATAAAACTTAAAACTTGGAGTACCATTCACATTAGGAGTTGTCTAATCTCTATTACATACAGTGTACCAATTATATTAAGGCAAAGCAGCCATCTTATGTCGCAGATGAGATATACAGCAGATATAGAACTGCACAATTATTGCCATGTTCCTACATATTACATTATATTTCTATACTACATGTACATGCAGACTACTAGAACATATGGCAGGAGTTGTCTAACCTCTGCCCAATACAGTTTGATACTTACTATGTCACCAAATCCTATAGTTGTCAGGGTTATAAAACAGAAGTAGGCCCCATCCACAAATCCAATATTATCTTCCCATTGTGAGAATAAGGCAGCACCTCCTAGTATGTATCCCACCATTATGATTAGCGATATGATCACAGGCACCTGTAAGTATATTGTATTATAACCTGTAAGTATATTGTATTATCACCTGTAAGTATATCGTGTTATAACCTGGTTATGTTAGTATTATGTCGTGTCATAGAATAGTAACGGAGCTATGTATTACTGTTTCTTCCTTGGAAGACAGGAAAGAATTTGCATGTGAAAAGAAGGAACTGATCAGCGACTCGTTTATCACAGAAGAGAAAATAGTTGACTAAGACAGGTACATCAGTTGGTAAACACAGAAAAGTAAAACAAAGTATTACAGCATAGGAGTTCTTACAACCTCCGATGTAAATTAGTAGAACAGAATATCATTGCAAATGATCAGCACTGACACCCATGTGCATGTGGTGTGCATGTACATATGCGTGATAAGTTATGTGAGAATTCATGAGGTAAACCCAGTGACAGGAACTTTCTGGTTGCATAAATGTAGAGTATGTAGGACAAGCCTATGTTCCATACTTTGTGAACTGAAAATAGGTATGTAAGCAATAAAGGAAACACAGTGTAATTTATGATTATGTTAGAGTTGGGAAAGAGTGGTACACAGGCTATTTTTACACATGTGAATTCTGTATCCTGGTGTACAATAACATTGTACGAGTAGTGCATATACATCTTCCACTGATCTTCACGCTTACCTCCGTGGTTTGACCTTCATCTGATAGTTTCTTCCGAAGCTTTGTCGTGGCTCTGTGAACTTTACGTACTTGTCTAGCAAACCACAAGCCAAGGTTAGCTATGGCCAGCATGGTTATAGGAATGCCAAATACTGAGTAGAATATACAAATAATTCTCCCAGTTACCGTGTCAGGGGTGATGAAGCCGAACCCTATAATAACGACATACAGAGCTACTTGCCAGTATTCACTATGTTTACAACATGTAAAATACATTGATCAGCATTGCCGTCACGCGACCCCACTTGAACTTTTTGAATTTTTGGCGTATTGGATAGTTTTTTCAAATTAAAAAGTTTAAAATTTTTAATTATTAATTTTATTTGGAAGTGTTGGAGCTGACAGAACTCTAGTTGGTGAAATAGCTGTGGGTTTCGTATTATTATTTGCCAGCTTTCTCTGCTTTTATGAATAGCTGTGAGCACCTGCTGCTGAGATATCTGGATAGCAAAGCATTATGGGGTACGTAGGCATCAGAAGTGTTGAATTCTGGGATGACTGGTTGCCAGACTATCACTCAATCCTAATGTTCTAGGATTCTACATTCTAGGTTCTACAGCCGGTACTGACAGTATACTCTTACTTATAATACTAGACTGTGATTCACATGTAGCGTAAGATATTAATTGCAGGTTGTAATAATTATTTAATGAGTGTGACTTGTAATAAACACCCACCTATAGTTGTAATAGTGGTGACAGAAAATAGTATAGCACCGGGTAGCGTCCAATCAAGACTGATAGGCACACCTTGCACCTCCCCGTCCCACTGACTACCGTCTGCGATATAATAGGCATCACTACTAACATTGTTCAGTATCTCTGTTATGACTGTCACAGTGTCTGCACTCTCATCTGCAGTGAGAAGCTGTTTATATAGATTGGCAGCGTGCTGTTTGACTAGAGCCTCAACGTGCCGCCTGTCGTTTATGATTGTCTCGTTCTCTGTGTTTGACTCGAGCCATTCAAACACAGCACCACCGAGGCAACAGTATCCCAAAACTAAGAATATTAGTCCAATAGTCGATATCACCACGGTAACAAAGTTAATGCAAATAGCCTTAGTACTAGGTGTGCTGTAGCCTGTAATACCTGGTAGCTTCCTGCTTCCCATTTTAGAAGCATTGTTATTTGTGTCCATCTTGGAGCTGTCAAACTCTGTAATAATGAAACATGACGTATGCACACAAGAAGCAGCTTTAGTATAGCACATGCACTGGATGGACATAACCTTTTGTACCTTTGCATCTGAGGCTACATGTACAAATGTACATGTGCAGTCAGTGGTGTCAGAAATAGCAGCTGTTAGTTAGAGAACTTGATGTAGTAATGGAGTTTACTGCTATGTTTGGCCATTGAGAATCAAGTATATTTCAGGCTAAGTTGCTAAAAGTTTCAGCATAACTTGTGGTGGCTGTATGCATAGATGTACTATATGAAGGTGAAGGTCAAGTGGAGTGGTCGTTGTTCAGTATTTAAAATTTGACACAGAGAAAATGGAAATGTGTAGTCCTACATGTACATAGGTAGATAATCAATGTGTATGTCAAGATGGGATACTATATTAAATATTCTGTCTTGTACAAAAATAGAGTTCGTTTTAAGTGCTTAAAAGCCGGAAGACATGTATGTGAGATTGACAGTAGTAAATAGTAGGTAATAGGTATAGTACAGACTTGGCTATGAGAACTTAAGCACTGGAATGATATAAATTATCTATTTACCAGTCGCTGTAGGACTATGGTGATTCCAGTGATAATATTATATAATATACTTTGCTGGTGCTTGTAATATATTCTTATATGCAAGTAGGTAATAAACAGCTACTACAACACTAGGAAAATAATATAACAATATTGTTGAACGTACATGCAAGCTGATAGCCATTGTTTCGGAACAGGTTTGACAGCAACTCGATTCTCCATTGTTGGAAAATGTATGCACCATGTAATTTGTAGTACAATTGTATAATATTGTAGTTTTGCAACTACCACAATATAATGTAAAGTCACTGTTAACTTGTAGTTAACGTGGTGCATGACTGCATACAGTATGTTCTGTCAGTGCATGTACATATGTTTCTACACTGCAATCGACAACAATTCAAAGTTGTTACTTTTCTTAAATGTCACTTCAACTGAAACTTAATTTTACTTGAAATAAATAATAAAATATAATGTTATTATAATATTAATATATTATTATATTGTTATAAAATATATTATTACTCCATTTCAATATTAGGTTACATTGTATTTTAGATATTGAAGTAAATATTGTGATTCCTTGTCAAGCAGAAAGTATAAATATTGTGATGGTACGCCAAATCGTATCTTACATCTGACACTCATTATTGTGTGCACATACATGTATATATCTGCTTGTACTTTACTCCTATATTGTTATACATGACTATATGATTATATCTAAGTCTTTTAATGCCTTTTATACCCATGTAC
The DNA here is from genome assembly GCA_935421135.1 of Bugulina stolonifera. NCBI lineage: Eukaryota > Metazoa > Bryozoa > Gymnolaemata > Cheilostomatida > Bugulidae > Bugulina > Bugulina stolonifera. The sequence goes on along the minus strand of OW285190.1, from coordinate 3,688,859 downwards.
AGAGGCCCGACCTCTCAGAATCCATTGATATTCATTTTGTACATAAATTGGACCATTATAAGCAACTTTTGTAGAACCCGACCTATTTTGGGTCGGCCGTCGGGCTTCCGGCGGCCATCTTGTTGCGCAACTTCCGGACGACCACACGTCGTCTTTTCCCGACGTCACGTCGGCCGGAAGTCCTTATACTATATAAAGGGCACTGTTTTACTGTTCATTGTCTCAGTCTACACTTGGCTTTCAATAAAGACACATCTATACTTGATACAGAGACTTTCACTTCCTTTTGTCAGGTCATTCGCTTAGCGAACCGCCTACTAGGTCGGATCACTCTCTTTCATTGTATAGTCTGAAGGCCAGACTTGGGACCAGATGGGTCGTCTTTGGTAGTTCTTGGGCTACTGAGACCGCTCGATCTTTCATGTAATGCGAAGTCCTATTACCACTCATAGGCACTTCATTTCTGGGTCGATAGTCGTCCAAGGACGACCGCACCAAATCACAGAAACCATTACAATACGATGCACGTGTAGGTACCCATCTTACTTGTTTTTGAAATTCTACCTGTAGGTTACACTAATGGACATGTATAAAAAATCACATGCCCATCATACAATATGATATGACAACATATGACAATATGACAACTAAGTGAGGATCAAATAAATATACAGTGAAACTTGTCTAATTCAAACTCCAAGGGACCGCTATAATTGGTTTGAATTAGGCCACTTTACTCAATTGAAGTTATTATGTAGTATCCAGCAGGGACCAAGTTTTTAAATTATCCGAGGCTGAATTATGCAAGTTCCCCTTATGCAAGTTTCCCTGTAATAGTGTAGGACCTACTGTATAAGAGTGTTTGTACAGCACACTAACAGCAAGTAGGAAGGGTGCAGGTATCATAATAGCCTCTTTAGTAAATAGAGGTTCAGATATCATTGCTATGTAAACATGTTCAGCACTATTTACAGTGATTAAACATTAGAGGCAGGCACTTACACCTTATGTCCCATTTCAAACAGCTGACAATTGTTTTGCGATAGAAATTTTACACCATAATGGATAAATTGATTCACTATGCGTAATATAAGTTTTATGCCATATATGGACAAATTGAGTCACTATTTGCAATCAAATTCTTATACCATATATAGACAAATTGAGTCACTATTTGCAATCAAATTCTTACACCATATATAGACAGATTGAGTCACTATTTGCAATCAAATTATTATACCATAATATGGACAAATTGAGTCACTATTTGCAATAGAACAGACATCTATCAAAACTTAAAAATAAAATGTACATACTGGAGTTCTAGAGCAATGATAGAGCTATTATATTTGCATTGACTTGACTTAACTTATAAGACGAGTTATGCAGTTGTAACGGAACATTTGATTGGTGCTAATCAGTTAGCATCGGGCAAAAACTTCTAATGTACATGTATAAAAAATAAATTAAATTTCGTTGTAACAATGTGCCAATACATGTAGGGTGAATTACCATAATAACATGTCACGAATATCAGCAATTATCTGCTCTTGTTTCTTGCCATCTTTACTTTGAGATGTACAACAGATATGATAAAGATGATGCAGAGTGCTGCTAGTAGTACAGCTACTACTAGTGTCGCTGTGATGGCCTTGTCTGCTTCCTGTGGAGTGAGACTCAACATTCCATTCAAATAGTCATCTGTAAATAGAGGGAACACAGTCTTAGCGGTTTTAATTCATGCACTTATTCTTCAGCCCATTTACATGTACATGTAAGTGTTTTAGTTACTGGGAAAGTTTGGACTGTATAACCAACATGGCGAACGTACTTTCTTTTGAAGTAGTAAAATTATACATGTAGCTAGTGGTAAGCAATTTATGTCGAAACATGATCCTGAACTGGTAGATGTACAATGTTGTTAGTAGTTACTAGTACTGTAGTTAGTACTAACTGCCAGTGAGTGCGCCTATAATCTACATGTATATCATATAACATGAGTTTAATAATATACGAGTACTCATGTACATGTAGTTGGTAGAACATACAAGTACATGCACATGTAATGTACATTTGCACAATTATATACAAGTATATTAATAGTGTACTTACTGGTCATATTAGCACATATCTCCTCAGTAGTGCCAGCGGTGGTAGTCGCAGTGCTGGTTGTTGGTTGGACAATCTCTTGACCCTGTACCAGAGCAGAGATTACGGAGGATAGGAGTCTCTCCTTACTGTTGTAGGGAAATGTGAGGATCTCAGGCTGTCCTGTCTTTAGTTGTGTGTAGGACTGGTCACGTGGATATTCAAACTTTCTATAGTCCACAGTGGAGGGGTTGCTAAACGGTAGAACATGTACATGAATAATATTGTTTCATTTACCATTGATTATATTGCTATTCTAATATAGTCTAAGTAATGTACATGTACATGCAGTTGATTTGGTCTTGACGTACGCCACATTTTGGCTGACAAAACTCTAAGTATTTTATTTGTACTCAAGTTGCCTCATTTTATATAAAAATGGAATAATGCAGAAATAATATAAGGCTGTAGTTTCTATGAAAGCTTCTATGCTCTGTCATTAGTTTGGTATAATAGCAATAGATGACTGTATGATTGCCATTAGTAATAACTTAGGGTAACTTTACCCAGTTTTAGCAAAGTCTGCCCACTGCTTTATCATCCTTCTAGAGAGTTCTCTCTCCACATCGCTAGCGTTGTATCCAGCGTCAAATGCTACAAAATATACATTCATGGGTTCATCTCATTGGTCACTTATTGTAACCACTAGCATCTTGTGTTGTGATCGGAGAGGGAACCCACATGCTAGTCTCTATCATTATATATTGTGGGAGAGGGTGTGTTCAGTATCTAGAGCATGTGGAAGACCTGAGCGAGAACTTGGTAATTAGACTACATGGGGGAATCTGAGAGGCCCTGAGTTGATAGACTGCTCTTTTCAACGCTGAGGTGGGTAATTATGCTAGCACCAGCCCGTTGTCTTTAGGACTAGCCACACGGGGAACTAACAACTAACACTCAACATACAGGCCAAACGAAAACCGAAACCAAAACATGAAAACAACCTGTTTTCACTTACCGGTTTGTCTAAATCCAAACACAAATGGCAGCTCATCGCCATGGACGGCACCTGTTCTCAACCAATCAGGGCCTTCGTCAAATAGCCCAGGGCTGTTTCTCTTATTGGTGAACTCATAGGCAAATGTGTTCCTGTTGGACATGGCACTGTGTAGCTGTAGGTGTTGAATTGTAGGTAACACTAGTAGCACATCACCTAAAGATACATAATTAAGTGATATGTATTACTTTAATACAATTTTCTCCAAATTCTCGGGATTCACACTCGGTGATAATACAACTTGAACTGTGACACTACTAAATTGGATTCTCAGTGAGATAGATCAAGACCTCGTCTACACTGTAGCATGATGGACCTAACGTCAAGTCAAGGTTACTAGCTCTTCCTACTGCAAAAGTCTGTTTTTTCAGCTCCTATTACTCATAAATATCAGTTTGGGAACTGGTATAATTAAGATAAGCACTAACTTGCGATCTGTGTGTATATTTCTAGCCGTTTGTCCTTCATTGACCTCCCATCGCTATTGAGTTTGTCAGGGCTGTTCATGTAGAACTCAATGAATATATCTATCATGAGATTATTATACCGTCCACCATTAATTGACCCAGATTCAGCAAACGGGAATACACCCAGTAGATCAGCGAGAAGTTCGGAGGAGAGCCCCTGATGAAGAATGGTAGAGTTGACATAAGGTGCCATTGCTGGAAGAGTGCCAATCATAAACAAACCTTCTTGATCATTCCATCCGCTTAGCAAATCATAGGTGCCATAGTTACCAACCATCTTGGTTGTTTCAAATGAAGCGCCGTTACGGGTAAAACTATCTATAATTTGTGGAATACCAAAGTGAAGGTAATCGTGATCTATCACTGGGGTGAAGAAAATAGAAGGTCCAGGAATGGCTGAATTAAGCAAGTCCTGAATATTCTTCTTTCTCAAGCAGCTTTCTAAGTTGTTATCTAACGAACAGTTTAGTGCAGTAAAGATTGGTTCAAACATCTTGAAAGGATCGCTGACAAATGCTACCAAGCCAAGCGCTGACCCACTCTCTGTGATAACCCGTTGGAACAATGAATTGTTGTTGACTGGAGAAAGCATGTGAAAGGATGCGGAGATACCACCAGCTGACTCCCCAAACAGTGTGATACTGTTTGGATCACCGCCGTAATCTTCTACATTGTCTTTGACCCACTGAATAGCAAGTCTTTGATCCCACAACCCATAATTCCCTGGAAGTCTACTGTCCCCGGTGGAGAGGAAACCAAGTGGGCCTAAACGGTAATTGATGGTAACGACTATAACATCTTCAGCAGCGACAATGTTTGTTGGATCGTAAAGTCCTCCCGACCCTTGTCCAAATCCTCCTCCATGGATCCAAATTAGAACACTCTATAGAATAGTGCAGGATGATCATTAGTGTGCAGATGATTATGATATAAGCACGCGGGTGATATAAGTATGTAGGTGATTGTGGCGTCAGTATGGGGGTGAATATAAGACTTCAAAACTGAAAAGGACCAGCTTTGGTATTGCTTCTCAACCTATTGCCTCTTGAATAAGAACTGTGCGCCCAACCACACCAGTATACAGCATATGGTCAGGTATAGTAATAGCGCACACCAGTATACAGTATATGGTTAGGTATAGTAATAGCGCACACCAGTATACAGCATATGGTTAGGTATAGTAATAGCGCACACCAGTATACAGTATATGGTTAGGTATAGTAATAGCGCACACCAGTGTATAGTATATGGTTAGGTATAGTAATAGCGCACAGACTTGAATGAGTAACCACAAAATTTTGTTTGTCCAGCAAAATAGATCTTGTTTGCTTCTAGTTACTTGAATGTAATAAATACATGTAAATATATCATAACTTACCTTCTTTGATGTTGATACTGATGTGTATATATTTAGAAATAAACAGTCTTCACTACCAACATAGCCGGACAAACCAAGTTGGAAACATATTTCGCCTAATGCAGTCCCTTTTAGTTTTCCACCGGCAAATGGACCGTGCATCTCCGGCTTGGCAAATCTTAAACCTCCTGTAGGTGGCTTTGCATACGGTACTCCTAGAATCATGTGGTAAAGATAATAAGCGATTATATACTGTGCATTTAGAGTAGTTTAGGAAATTGTGTGACTAAACGATGCTCAGTAGCTTATAACTCACCTAAATACTTGTGTACTTCTGTTCCATTGACATCTTCAGAGACTCCTGTTATGTCTCCAAGTCTAGTGTTCAGATGAACCTCCTGCTGGGCAGAGGTCACTGTGATGATCCAGAGGAGGGAAGATGTTACTGCCCAGTTCATGTTATGAGACAGCACTGGGATGTCTAATGTACTAGTAAGTAAGTGACCAACTGATTTCAACAAACACATCACTTATCAGGCATTGAGCTGCTGATAGGCTGACAGGTCTGTTTGCTTAGGTGGTGATTACGATAGCTAAGATAACACAAGCATTCCATTACTATGAATGTGAGTAATGAATCCATATTTTTACCTGCAGGCAATATTACGTAGTCCCATTTCATCTTCTGGTGAAGGTTAAGTATAAAAACTAGCCAGTAAGTTAAAGCCAATGTAAGTGAGGTGTATGTTTTAGATGTTATTAACGAGCTTCCAAGTGAACCTTGACCTTTTCGACAAGAAGCCCGGAAATAACTCACTACCGGATTAGCTGGTGGTCCAAGTAGGACTGGTATACATATAAAAATATGATCATAAACCTCAAAACAGGTATAAGGGTTATCAACCCATGGCATGCAGTTACTAAACATAAATAAAGTATACAACAGATGAATTGTCAAAGTGTTCTGCTCTGCACTTTGAAATTTTTATTAATGGTGCAATGATTTCTGTCACTATTATAACACGTAATTGTTCATACTATGTGTATGCTGTAGATAAATGTAGTGTGAATGTGATAAGCAACTACTAGCCCTAGATAGTTATACATGTAGGTAATGATATTAATACTATTACCAACAAGTGAATTTGTTAAATATGAGAATATTTCAGTACATGTGCAGCATTATGGCATCATGATTTTTAAAGTGTTATATGACTGTCTACATGCACTTACTAAATAGTAAATACACCAACTATAAATCAGAAAGTTCTGTCTGTCGTCTACAACATGTAGATTCACTACAAAAAACTAAAACAATTACATGTATATTCATATAAGACCTCTAAATGTATTGTGGTGCTTATGTACTAAATAACATACAATTCGCTAGCTATAGTTGTGTTATTAGTTTTGTTTTATATAATTTTACATGATGATGTGCTACATGTACTTGGTAGATATTATGAAAATAATTAGTCTCGATGACTATATCCAGGCAGACCTCATTTCTTATGATACTAAACTGATTGCTACATTTTATCTGATATGCTCTAAAATGTTCAAATAATACATCTTGTTTAGCAGCACCCCTCTTCTGAGAGGGAGGGCTGCTGCCACTAGCCTTTACATTGCATTACTCTGAACCCCCCTTTAACATCTGAAAAGGCATACTAACAAACTTTAACTAAACCCATGCCCAATACTATTCCCTAAGGAGTTTGAGGTGACAGTCACATGTGTTTACATTATTATATAATTGTAACTATTGGGTAAATACAAGTATAGAGATCGCTAGAAGGTGAGCTACTAAATTGATGAAGGTTAAATATGCCACTTTAACATGTGTATTGTGTAGAGTAATGTAAACATAGAATACATTAAATTTGATAACAAAAGCTGCTGCTGGATTAATACTATTGGTTGACTTTACTGAAAAGCTATATTAGCACTTTATAACATTGCGTACAAGCAAATACAAGTTGGAAAAGGTAGTTCTACAAGACAATCATGGTACCTTACACGGTCTCCATGAGTATTACATACAGGAAGCGATAGAATTTATGGATCGCCAAGTTGTGATAATCGAGATGCTGTCAGTTAGTCGTAAAACGTCTTTCATGGTTACAAAATTGCAACGATTCACCAAAATAACATACAATATAATATATATATATATACATGAATATAATATAATATACAATATGTTTTGGGTTTGAATTTTCACAAAGAAGTGTGAATATCTGTGTGACTTCAAATCAGTTAAATTTTCTTGCTAAAAGATGTAGCATTTTGAGCAAAGGCTGTTTAGTTTGAGGAGCAAAATTTGTCACCAATATCAGCAATTATCTCCTCTTGTTTCTTGCCATCTTGAACTTGAGATGTACAACAGATATAATTAAGATGATACAGAGTGCTGCTAGTAGTACAGCTACTACTAGTGTCGCTGTGATGGCCTTGTCTGCTTCCTGAGGAGTGAGACTCAACATTCCATTCAGATAGTCGTCTGCAAATACAGAGGGGGTTGACTCTAGAAATATGCTAAAGTTTACAAGTTTAAAACAGTTATTGTCTTCTTCATGTACATTTGTGTTATTGAGCACACCAACTGGAATTACCCAATCACAACTAATCCAACCTATTTCCTTCAGTTCCTGTCAGATATCTCCAGACTTTTTAACATTTATTTTTAAACTATAATAACATAAATACACACAGTGATAGCAGTGATGTGCATGCAAGCACAAGTACATGTGTACTAATGGAATGATATACTTACTGGTCGCATTAGCACATATCTCATCAGTGGTGCCAGCGGTGGTTGTCCCAGTGCTGGTTGTTGATTGGACAATCTTTTCACCCTGTACCAGAGCAGAGATTACGGAGGATAGGAGTCTCTCCTTACTGTTGTAGGGGAATGTGAGGATCTCAGGCTGTCCTGTCTTTAGTTGTGTGTAGGACTGGTCACGTGGATATTCAAACTTTCTATAGTCCACAGTGGAAGGGTTGCTAAACGATACACAAGTATGCAATGTCGTAGTTACCAAAGAGCATATTTACAAAGCAGTATACCTCGCTCACCTTTCACATTCACAGTCCTTGCATTTCGGAGGGGGAGTGATTTGCGGGCTTTAGTATTAAACCATAGATATAATATAAACACTAGATAGGACACCCTGTGTTAATGCTCCAATGCTCTTTGTCCTACTAAATTATGGAAAATCCCCACGATGTAACGTAATCTCACCATGAAACTTGTAGCCTGCAATCATGATTCACACTATATGTTATAATGGTGTACTGCAGCATAAACTAGCACCACTTTGGTTTAAATCAAGCCCCGCTGCCATAATATCTGTATCCAGGCAAATTGATGTCTGCATAGCACATTACCACATAACAAGCTATCAGCTGGTACTAAACACTACCTATTTACCCTGTCTAAAAGTGCTAAAAAGTGCTAATGTAAACCTACTACATGCATGTTTCAATAGAGCACTACACAGTAATTAGGCTGCTTTAATTATAAAACTGTTTCCAAAGTCCTTGTGTTTTGCAATACTTCAAATTTGTTACCATGAAAAAATCTGTCAAGTGAGGCTAATGTTCATTGCCACCTCCCCAAAAGTAATTAACTTGTTCAAATATTTGAAATTATATTTGTGCTAAGTATAAAAATTGGAGCTGCATGCTGTTTTGCCAATAGCTAAACATGTGCTGACCATGTTACAGTATATCTACAAATTTAAGTGCCACAGATAATTGCAAAACAATGTTTATGTTCTCCAGCAATGTAATTATTAGTTTCTCCAACAATTTGATTACAAAAATAATTATAAAACTGGTATTGTAGGTGAATGTTACCCTTTCTAAATGTTGTTGTACAAAATTATTCTACTCAGCTTCTGTCGCAGGTTTCCTTTATCGCCCACTTTAGATGTTTCATGAAGTATGCGAATAGTACAGTACCTGCTGATAACTGTTTTTATAAGAGAGGTGCTATGGCTAGCACATGAAAGTCGCTGGGGAATGTTATTTGTGGCAGCATAGGAGAGCGTTCTGATAACAGTTTTCTTATGTATTAGCTTACACATTCCTTCAGCTTGCAATATCTGTCTGATAGATTTCTCAGCAACCTGGCAGAGTTCAGTGACAATAGGGTTGGGGTTGCATTACAGCATCGCAGGTGATTTCCAAGTTTTAAATGTTATTACCTTTGTAGTAGATGTTGATGCTGACTCATAATCTTGCTTATCCATGGTTCAAAATCTAGCAAATCCTACATAGTCTCCCAAGACCTAACAAACTTTCTAATAGGTAGAACATATAGAGTCTATAGGTCATGTATGTGTAAAAGCTAAATGCAAAGTGAAACATCACTGGAGTATGGAGTATCTACACACTGTAAGGCTGCCTGCTGTGAGCATGGGCAGTGTTATTTTATATCCATGGGCTGATATGACATGTTCAAATCATGCCACAATATTTTATTATAATGCAGTGTCAATAAACTAAGCTATGTTACTTACTATGTTACTCAGCTATGTTACTTACTTTAACATGGTCAGCACAGGTTTAGCTATTGGCAAAACAGCATGCAGTTCCAATTTTTATACTTAGGACAGTAGTATAGTCAGTGCACTTCTATACAGACACGCACTCATTGACCCCTGTTTTCAACCAATCACAAGCCGGTATTTCCGATTTCAACCAATCACAGAAGAGCACAAAAATTTTGCACACGACCTTGCCAAGGTCACCCCAAAATCCCCCCTTCTGATTGGTCAAAAAAACATTTGCACACTTGACCCCGAACCCGGCCACGACCCCTTCCCTCCCTCCTTCCCACCCTCCTCCCCTCCCCCACCCCACTCCTCCCTCCTCCCCGCCACCGCCCTCGCCCCATCCGCCGCCGCCACCACCACCCTCACCACCGCCACCGCCACCACCACCACCGCCGCCGCCACCACCGCCGCCGCCATCACCGTCATCACCGCCACCCCTCCTCCACCGCCGCCCACTCTCCCCCCGCAACCCCCACTCACCCGAACGACCGATCGTTTGAGGCGGTCAAGCCGCGTCCGATCACGTTGCGTGCGGCGCCGACCGTACATGTGGAGGCGACGCCGGTGCCCCGTATCCACCGGGCCAAGCGACTAGGCCGCGGCCCGCCGCCCATCCCGAGTTACACCGGGGCGGGATTGTAAAAGATAAGCTGGTCTGATGGTGGTATTAATGCGAGGAAGGTTCGGTTCTATGATATACATTGTATTGACGATAAAGGATGAATGAATAAAAGGTTGTGTGCAAGTGTTAGATTTTGCCTGCCTAGAGTTTAGTAGGAGTAGGAGTTTAGGTACTTATTACTCATCTTCATCAGAAGTTGTAGGAGCTATAATGTTTACGACTTCGGTCTCGGCATACTCTAATTGATAAGCTCCAGCTCCAAACTCTTGACACAGTCTTACCTACAAGATGATTTTAGTTTTTACTCAGACGAATATCCCTCAAGGTGGTCAAAGCAAGAAATCTATCCTTCTTTATGTTGTTGGTACCTTACCATATCCGGTGATTTGTAGAGGTGAGCTAGTTGTTGAGGGGTTTCACTTTTGTAGTTACGAACTTCAGAATCAGCTCCCAATCTTAGACATAAATGTAGACATTCGTAGTCTCCATTCTCTATGGCAATGTGAGATGGGGCGTATCCATCTCCCATTCGCTATAATATCAAACAAGGGAATTGAATTAAACTCCCCATCTAACCTATCAATTCGATCTACTCTACTTTTATTCCACTGTAATGTATTCACTTACCCTCATATCTAAGTCAGCCCGAGTATTTTCTTTTAGTACCTTTAGTGCCTCTCTATGCTTGCTGCTGTGCGCTGTTTCAACAATGAGGTGGACTACACTCCTTCCATCATGATTGTAGCTCTGTACATTGTCTTGGGGAAGTGATTTGTAAGGAACTCTGAAGTATGGATGCTTTACTTCTGCTCTGGTCAAACTTGTGGTTAGAGCATGAATAACCTTAGCTCTACCCAGGCGTGCAGCAATGTGAAGGGGGGTGTCACCTTCCAAATAAACATTAGCAATATAGATAAGTACCGAATTGTTACGAGTTTTGCAACACTTTATTTTTTCACAAGCAATGCATGCAAACATTGGTGCTATAAAACACTAACCCCAAGCATCGGCTATTGCTCCATCCGCTCCCCTTGTGATGATGAGGCGAATTAGTGAATCCGAACAGTAAGACTGTACAGTTAGGTGAAGTAACGTCTGCCGATTCGCATTTTTTGTATTCAGTTGTTTGTGACTCCTCGCAACAAATACCGCGAGTGCAACGGCTCTCTCATCTCTATCTCGGGCTGCTTCTAGAACTTCACTACATCATTTAATATGATATTTGTTTTTCACATAGTTGAGAGGAAGTTATATGAGAAATTTGCATTGAACCACTTCAGTTTTGTCTATCATATTTTATTTTGATCATAAAAGACAATACGAAAAAAAAAAAATAGTTGGAAGTATGTATAACTTACAACTCTTCATCCTTTCCATCTTGCTCCCAAAAGATAGAACAAATTTCTTCTAGTAACTGTGTGCTAAGCTTATTGCGAATATCGGTTACAGGATCCCATTTCTGCCAGTCTAGAGGTAAGCTTTTTTGAAGAAAGAGCTCAGATTCCCCCTCAAATAAGTCTTTATTCTCATACTCGCTTTGTTCTGTGCAACTTTCCACTGTTAACTTCATCAGCTCTTGGTTTATAGGAGTCATTAGCTTGTTGCTATACTCGCTTGATCCATATCCACTTTCCATGCTATTTGTGTGCTAACCTTCTTTAATTTTTATTAAGAACAGACTGGAGCTAGAAAGAGTTAACTAAACTATTGTTTCCATCTTTCTTTATATAGTGAATAAAAAGATACAAATAAAGCTGATTGGCTAACAATATATACATTGGAGCGCATTGGAAACACATCGGGATAGATTGAAAACACATAGGGGAACATCGAAACACATCGGGAGAGGTCGAAAACACATCGGGGCACATCGAATCACATCGGGGGAGGTCGAAAACACATCGGGACACATCGGGACACATCGAATCACATCGGGGGAGGTCGAAAACACATCGGGACACATCGAATCACATCGGGGGAGGTCGAAAACACATCGGGACACATCGAATCACATCGGGGGAGGTCGAAAACACATCGGGACACATCGAATCACATCGGGGAAGGTCGAAAACACATCGGGACACATCGAATCACATCGGGGGAGGTCGAAAACACATCGGGTTACATCGGGTTACATCGGGGGAGGTCGAAAACACATCGGGACACATCGAATCACATCGGGGAGGTCGAAAACACATCGGGATACATCGAATCACATCGGGGAAGGTCGAAAACACATCGGGACACATCGAATCACATCGGGGGAGGTCGAAAACACATCGGGTTACATCGGGTTACATCGGGTTACATCGGGTTACATCGGGTTACATCGGGTTACATCGGGGGAGGTTGAAAACACATCGGGACACATCGAATCACATCGGGGGAGGTCGAAAACACATCGGGTTACATCGGGTTACATCGGGTTACATCGGAAACACATCGGGTTACATCGGGATACATCGAATCACATCGGGATGTAATAAATCAGACTAAAAAAAGGCACATCACTTCTGATTGGACAGAGACTTCCATAAAAGCAAGCATGAGAGAGGATTTTTATCATTACCACTCAACCACCTAGTAAAGACTTGCAACTTTGTGGATATTTACTAATTTCTCTGAATAAACATCACTCAACAATTAATATGGTGAGTAAACTTATTTTAATATGTATTTTAATATGAATTTACTCATTTGAGTTAACATTGGGACTAATTCTATTTTAGTAGTGGTATAATACTCCTTTGGTATGACCAGGGCCTAGAAACTTTGTAAGCTTATATATTAAACTGTTTTGATTCTCAACATGAGAGCAAGTATGTAGAGATCTGATCTGTCTATACTACAATTTGTGTGACCAGAGCTTAGAAACTTTATAAGTGGTGAGATATATTTTCAATATGAGTAGTTATATCACTAGTAGTGTAATAAGTATCAAAACAAGTTTATTACCACTTGTACTGGCTATACTAATACATCCTAGCTATTTTAATATGTATTTTAATATGAATTCACTCATTTGAGTTAACATTGGGACTAATTCTATTTTAGTAGTGATAATATTTCTCCTTTGGTATGTCCAGGGCTTAGAAACTTTGTAAGCTTATATATTAAACTGTTTTGATTCTCAACATGAAAGCATGTGTGTAGAGATCTGCTCTGTCTACACTACAATTAGTGTGACCATAGCTTAGAAACTTTATAAGTGGTGAGATTTATTTTCAATATGAGTAGTTATACCACTAGTAGGGTAATAAGTATCAAAACAGTTTATTACCACTTGTACTGACTATACTTGTACATCCTAGCAAAGAAGTATATTATCAAGTGTAGCCTATACTCTACATCCAAGACTATACTGTACTAAAGTGGCCTATCACAATACTTGGGGTGGACTTGCTGCTAAAAAGATTAACTGGATAATTCTAATGAATAGGTCTGCACTAAAGTGATTTATTACACTACTTGGGATGAACTTGTTGCTAAAAAGATTAACTGAATAATTCTAATAAATAGGTCTACACCAAAGTGATTTATTACACCACTTGGGATGAACTTGAAGCTAAAAAGACTAACTGATTAATTCTAATAAATAGATCTGCACTAACACAAGAGTAATTTATCTCTCTGTTTGGGAGGAGCTTACCATCAGAAAGACTTAATTGGTTAAAAAACACATAAAAAGTAAGGGGTGGTATTTCTGGTTTTTTTCTGTCTTATACTGATTATTCACTTCAAAATTAATTCTTGCTAATACATGTTCTATTTATCTGTTCTTGTTTCTATTCCCCAGTGACTATGGTGAGTTGGTGGTTTTATCCACACAGTTAAGGCTTTAGTATATATTATTACTTGTTATTTTACTTGCCTATTCTATTCATTCTAAAAGTTGTTGTTATCAGTATTCTTATTTTCTTGCTCAATACTATAGGGATTAGTATTTTTGTATACTTGACTTGTACACTACCACTATGCTCATGTTTCCTATATATTTTTATTCATTCTTATTTTCTTTGTTTAGTAACTATGTTGCATTAGTAGTTCCGTTTACTTGACTTATGCTTTGGTATATGTTTATTACTCTACATATACTTACAGGCTTCTACATCTAAGCAACAAAGAAAAAAATATATAAGAAAAATAAAAACAACAAAAAAAGGTACGAAATATATGATCACCTACGATTCGGAGGGCAAAAGAATCTCAAGGAAAAGAATCCCATCTCCAGAAATGGTTAGTCTATTATCTTATTTGTTCACACATGTACTACAACTTCCATCCACTATGGTGTTGGGTTTCTACACCTCATCACATTATTTCTAAGATGTCAAAGGAGATTACTGACATTTCTTCAGAAGTACATGTTAGTAACACATAGTATGATAATGTACTTTTTCATACTATAAGCCTCTTACCATGTCTAGAATGTCAAAAGAGACTACTTCTTTTTTAATACCAGATGTTAATTAGTCATAGTATGATTTTCTCTAATTCTATAAGTCTCTTACCATGTCTAAGATGTTAAAGATTAGTTATATTTTTATTATAAGTATTGCACTTTCTTTCTTATGTATTATTTCTATCAATAAGACACTTTCTTTTTTCTTTTCTTATGTGAAAAAATAAAACATAAATTACAACTGGTTTTCTCATGTTAATGGTATATTTCTCTTTATGTGAGAAAATAGACAGACTTTAGTAGACTTGCTTAGTACTTAGAGTGCTAGTTTTTTCATTAAATTCCTCAAAAACCATATATTACAAATGACTATGTTAATGTAGTTTGTTAATTAGTCTCTGCACATTTTATTTACATTATAGAATGAAAAAGAAACAGAACTAGGTGAAGAAGAAATTGCTTTATTTGAGGACTGTGGGGGAGTAGATGGGATAGAGATAGGTAAGAATGATCTGCTATCTATTTGTCTATTTAGAATCTTTTTTGATTTACAAGTAAGTCATATGTCCTCTCTCACTTATTCTTGTTTTTTTTCTTTTTTTAGGACTCAGAACAAAACCGATGAGTAAGGGGGGTCTAAGATTCTATGTCTTTGTTAGTGATGAGGTAAAAAGAAGACTGGAGATGTCACTAGCAAAGCCATTTGAATCGGACGACCCCTGCTTTTTATGTAACAAGAATGTTGGACGCCGACGAGGCGTCCATATTCAACAACATTTTTTGCTGAGAATCTGTTTTTGCTATCACATAACAGTAGATGATGAGGGGATGAATAGACACTACAACTTTCCATCTAATCATTGTATTGATGGAAAGCCCTGTCACCGCCACATCTCATTCAACACTCGCTTTCTAACTGATATCTACTCATTAAAAAAGACCATATCCTTTTTGCAAAGGCTCACTGGTCACTCTCCACCTTCCAAAATACTCATCCCCGCATACACTCCAACAACTGTTGGTGGGGTAGTATACCCTCCCTTCTTTAAGGGGATGTCTACTACTCCATTCTCTTTAAAGTCTGGGGTGTGCTCTTCACAATTTCCTCTCCCTTCTCACCATCATTTTAATTCAGATGCTTCTTCCATCAGTAACTCTCTTACTAATGGAGACATTACCACCTCTACTTCTTCTCCTACAACTACTACTATTGCTACTATCATTACTACTACTCCTTCTACTACTTCTTTTCCTCCACTCTTTTCTTCACATTCACCCTCTCATTCTCCTGAAAGATCTGATGATACAGTTACCACTGTTTCGATACCTACTTCTACTCCCGCCTCTTCACCTGCTCCACTCTTTTTCTTAGATTCACCCTCTTTTTCTCTTGAAAGATCTAATAATACAATTACTAGTCTTTCAATACCTACTCTTATTACTACTTCTACTACCACTACTACCACTACTTCTACTACTATCACTTCTTCCTTTTCTTTAGCTTCACACTCTCTTTCTTTTGAAAGAGAGCTACTTAGCTTGCAGTCTCCTTCTTGTTCTTCTGAACTCAATCTTAATACCCCCACCACTATTACCCCCATAGAAGAGGAGACTGTCAGTGAACTAGTTGATCGAAGCAGACTCCCCCAATTTTTTTTCTCTGGAGCAGTTGAGTATTACCGCTCTGCCATTTTTCATCTCAAGAAGAATGGGTATCACAGAGAGGTAATAGCACAAGCTGAAGCTTACCTTCGAGTCACTGAAGAAAAGCTCTAATCATCTTTTCTTTGGTCGCTCCCACTCTCTCTCTGTAGTGTCTCATTCCCTCTGCATTTACTTTTATGTGATAGCGAAGCAGTGAAGATTTTTTTAAATTATTTTTTAAATTATTATATAATGGTATTCTAACACTTATACACATCCTTTTATACATTCTATTGCTACTATTGTAAAAAGTTTATTTAATGTATTATATGCGCTGACTTAACACATGCACACAGCTGTTTCTTGCTATAATAGCTATGACAAATACTCCTTTACATATGTATAATGATATTTCACATGTGTACACATTTATTCATTCTATTGCTAGTATTGTAAAAAGTGTATTTAATGTATTACATAATGCTGACTTAACACATACACACAACCTTTTATTTATTCTATTGCTACTATTGTGAAAAGTTTATCTAATGTATAATATACGCTGTCTTAACACATGCACACAGACTTTCTTGCTAATAATTGCTATGTCATACTCCTTTAAATATGTGTCTTTTATTCTTTCAATTGTGTTTTAACATGTGTACACAATATTTTATTTATTCTATTGCTACTATTGTGAAAAGTTTATCTAATGTACTACATAAAGCTGGCTTAAGACATACACACAACCTTTCATCTATTCTATTGTCACCATTGTGAAAAGTTTATTTAATGTATATCATAGAACCAACCCTTCTTCCCTTTTTTTTAACTATTATATAATGATATTTTACATGTGTACACATTTATTCATTCTATTGCTAGTATTATAAAAAAGTGTATTTAATGTATTACATAATGCTGACTTAACACATACACACAACCTTTTATTTATTCTATTGCTACTATTGTGAAACGTTTATCTAATGTATAATATACGCTGTCTTAACACATGCACACAGACTTTCTTGCTAATAATTGCTATGTCATACTCCTTTAAATATGTGTCTTTTATTCTTTCAATTGTGTTTTAACATGTGTACACAATCTTTTATTTATTCTATTGCTACTATTGTGAAAAGTTTATCTAATGTACTACATAAAGCTGGCTTAAGACATACACACAACCTTTCATCTATTCTATTGTCACCATTGTGAAAAGTTTATTTAATGTATATCATAGAACCAACCCTTCTTCCCATCAGTATATTTATAGCCAATACTTTACACATTTCTTTATTAATGATGCAATGCACATCATAAACCAAGCCTTCCCATTGTCAATACAATGTATATCATAGAACCGAACCTTCCTCGCATTAATACCACCATCAGACCAGCTTATCTTTTACAATCCCGCCCCGGTGTAACTCGGGATGGGCGGCGGGCCGCGGCCTAGTCGCTTGGCCCGGTGGATACGGGGCACCGGCGTCGCCTCCACGTGTACGATCGGCGCCGCACGCAACGTGATCGGACGCGGCTTGACCGCCTCAAACGATCGGTCGTTCGGGTGAGTGGGGTTGCGGGGGAGGGTGGGCGGCGGTGGAGGAGGGGTGGCGGTGATGACGGTGATGGTGGCGGCGGTGGTGGCGGCGGCGGTGGTGGTGGTGGCGGTGGCGGTGGCGGTGGTGAGGGTGGTGGTGGCGGCGGCGGACGGGGCGAGGGCGGTGGCGGGGGAGGAGGAAGGAGTGGGGGGGGGGGGGTGGGGGAGGGGAGGAGGGTGGGAAGGAGGGAGGGAAGGGGTCGTGGCCGAGTTCGGGGTCAAGTGTGCAAATGTTTTTTTGACCAATCAGAAGGGGGGATTTTGGGGTGACCTTGGCAAGGTCGTGTGCAAAATTTTTGTGCTCTTCTGTGATTGGTTGAAATCGGAAATACCGGCTTGTGATTGGTTGAAAACAGGGGTCAATGAGTGCGTGTCTGTATAGAAGTGCACTGACTATACTACTTAGGACAAATATAATTTGAAATATGTGAACAAATTAATTACTTTTGGGGAGGTAGCAATGAACATTAGCCTCACTTGACAGATTTTTTCATGGTAATAAATTTGCAGAACATTAATATGTCAAAACACAAGGACTTTGGAAACAGTTTTATAATTAAAGCAGGCTAATTACTGTGCAGTGCTCTATTGAAACATGCATGTAGTAGGTTTACATTAGCACTTTTTAGCTCTTTTAGACAGGGTAAATAGGTAGTGTTTAGTACCATTTGATAGCTTGCTATGTGGTAATGTGCTATGCAGACATCAATTTGCCAGGATACAGATATTATGGCAGCAGGGCTTGATTTAAACCAAAGTGGTGCTAGTTTATGCTGCAGTACACCATTATAACATATAGTGTGAATCATGATTACAGGCTACAAGTATCATGGTGAGATTACGTTACGTCGTGGGGATTTTCCATAATTTAGTAGGACAAAGAGCATTGGAGCATTAACACAGGGTGTCCTATCTAGTGTTTATATTATATCTACATGTATGTATGTATGTATGTACTATGAAAATGATACAGCACTTGCATTTAGAAATTGCCAAGATGTAGGTTTACATGTACATGGTGTGGAGAATGTTTGCGCACACGATCCATGTGAGTAGTATAGTCAGTGCAGATCTACACAGACACCCGGCCATTTCCGCGTCGTATTAGCCCTAGATCCAAAAACTCCCCGGGCGGACGACCACCCCACCCGTCCTCTCACCCCCTCCTCTCCCCTAAACCTCACTCTATGTGCAAAGCCCTAGAACCTACTCCCCCCCATCGCGGGTGGGGTTTCAAAAACCTCATCGGCTGTTCCGCGGAACCCAGTCTAAAGAGCAAACCCCGCGCCCCGCCCTCGCCCCGCTCCACTGCTCGGGCAAGAGGGCGCGCGGAGCGCGCCCCCCCGCTCCGCGAACCCCACCCGTCCTCCCTCCACCCGTCCCTGCCCCTCCCCACCCCTCCCCTCCGCCTCGCCCTCCGCCTCGCGGCGGTTCTCGTTTGCGAGTCCAGCCGTGGCCCCACGCCGCCCTCCCCCCGCCCATCCCCCGCCCCTCCCCCGCCCTCCCGCCCCAACGACCCGTCGCGGCCCTCGCGGGCGGACCGTCGGCTGGAGTAGGGTGAAGCGAAGGAAAATACAGGTTAGAGTAATGGTGTGTGATGTATTCTAGAATAGATGATATGCGACTATGAAAAATATGAGTCAGGGTAATGATACACGAGTTTGTTTTAATTTTCAATGCGTTTGAGAGTAATAATATAAAATCAATCGATAAAAAACTTGATATGGGACTACGAAAAAAATATGAGTAAGGGTAATGATACGCGAGTTTGTTTTAATTTTCAATACGTTTGAGAGTAATAATATAAAATCAAGCGATAAAAAACTTGATATACGACTATGAAAAATATGAGTAAGGCTAACGATACACGAGTTTGAGAGTAATAATATAAAATCAATTGATAAGTAGACACGAATGAGTGTGAATGACAAAAGTTTTTGCCTCAAAACTGTGCAGTGGCGGGGAGGAGACGCTCGCCGAGGATGGAATCTAGAATGGCACAATCGTAGAATGTTCTCCCGCTCTTGGAAGTCTTCTGTCCCTTGTACACCATCACGGAGGGGAGGAGCTCTTTCATCGAAACTGCCAGACGTCCCGGAAGGAAGACCTCTCCTTTTTTTTCTTCGTTTCCAATCCGGCACTCGTAGGTGGCAATGGAGTTGCTCGCATTATCACCATCACCGCATCTTGGGACGTATGTGGGTCGGAGCGCGGTCACCACCAGCACAGAACCAACGGGGAATGAAGATAGCGTTTGCACTCGAAAAAATTCTTCCAACTGGGCCAAGGTCTTCTTTCTCAAGTCACCGGCCAGCTTTTTCATGGCTGCTCCTGGCAGGGAGCACACGCTCTCGATACGATTGAATGTGTTTTGTCCTTTAGCGGTCTCCTGCTGTCCCAAGTACACCATGATCCTAGGTGGAAAGGTAA
Organism: Bugulina stolonifera; assembly: GCA_935421135.1. Taxonomy (NCBI): domain Eukaryota; kingdom Metazoa; phylum Bryozoa; class Gymnolaemata; order Cheilostomatida; family Bugulidae; genus Bugulina; species Bugulina stolonifera. The sequence continues at coordinate 3,668,627 of OW285190.1, read as the reverse complement.
GGTCCTTTAGCTCCTCTTCTTTGACATCCGCTAGCTTGGGCATGGCGTGACGAATGTTGGTCTGAAAGCTGATGCAATGTCTCATCCCCTTGTCATCCACATAGCTTGCCCTGGCTAAGAATGCTTTTCCGAATGCCGTTTCAACCACCGAACCTCCACTCACTTCTAGCACAGTTCCTGGCTCTAGCTCTGACAGCTTCACCGTTGTCTGCAGAGAGCTCCTCTTCTCCGCTCCCATGCTCCTACAATAACGAAAGTGGTGTATATAGATCCGACAAAGCGGTTAAACGGGAGAAAGATAGTACGGTAATTTATAGATATACGAATAGGGTTACTTACATTAGGGTTGCCGCCACTGCACGAGCTTTCTCCAGGCTTAGTCCCCCGCTCTTTTTCTTCCCCTTGCAAGGGGACTTGGTAGCTTTTTTTCCCTTCGTCGTCTCACCACCATCCATTTCTTCCGTAGCCGTATCGGCTCCGTGGCCATCATCATCATCATCATCTGATATTACAATCACCTGGGGTTTCTTCTTTTTCTTAGCACAGATTTCATCTCCTTTTGGGTTCTTCCTCTTCTTGGTTGTTGTGGTCTCGCCCCTATCCGAGGCCCGCTCCGGGGAGGATAGAGAGTCCGCCATGTTAGAAAGATCCTTTGGGCAAGACTCCCCACTCCTATTATTTTCCCCTTCTTCCGTGCCTCTTTTAACGCATCCACCTCTTCTTTCCTCTTCTGGCTGCACTCTTCTTCTTCAATAATTCCATCCATTTGTGAGTCCGTTAAGCCCGCAAATAACTCTTCTTGGTTTTGGACTATGTTGTCAGTATCCATTGATAATGTACTATTGTAGTAGTGTAGCTGTACAGTAGTGATGTGCTGAACTTTGAATGCCGAGACTGTGATCCCACTCTCCCTTTATACAACTGCTCATTTCTTGACTCCTCCCTTTTTTTATCCCGACACATCGGGACACATCGGGATGCATCGGGAAGCTTCAGAATCACATCGGGATGCATCGGGAAGCTTCGGAATCACATCGGGATGCATCGGGAAGCTTCGGAATCACATCGGGATGCATCGGGAAGCTTCGGATTCACATCGGGATGCATCGGGAAGCTTCGGATTCACATCGGGATGCATCGGGAAGCTTCGGAATCACATCGGGATGCATCGGGAAGCTTCGGATTCACATCGGGATGCATCGGGAAGCTTCGGAATCACATCGGGATGCATCGGGAAGCTTCGGATTCACATCGGGGTGCATCGGGAGGCTCCGGATTCACATCGGGAGGCTTCGGATTCACATCGGGGTGCATTGGGAGGCTTCGGATTCACATCGGGAGGCTTCGGATTCACATCGGGGTGCATCGGGAGGCTTCGGATTCACATCGGGAGGCTTCGGATTCACATCGGGAGGCTTCGGATTCACATCGGGGTGGTATTGCCAAGGGTGGGGAAATGGTTAGACTCCGCCCACTGAATACTACTATTTAAGGTATGAGTTTCTCACTCTAGCAGTATGAACAATCAGCCTCTAGTCAACAGAGTGAGAGTAAACAGAGACACTTACCTACTAGTCAGCACCTGATCAGAGATGTCAACAAGTAAAAAAGGTTAGTGCTAAATGAGGTAGTTGGTAACAATTGTGGATTGCTAATAGTAGTATGAGGTAAAAGAATAACTTACACCCTACTATTTTGTATTTTTATAGGGGGGGAGAGCTCTCGTCAGGCCGAGCACACCTGTCAACTATGCGGTCTGGTTCTCACAACAGCGTTTTCTCTAGACAGGCACACGAAGAGAATGCATGCGCAGGCTCACCCACACAAGTGCCCGGTTTGTGGCGGATGTTTTGATGGGAGGAGGAAGCTAGGTCATCACATGAGACGATTTCATAGCGAGGCCAAGGCGGAAAAAGATGAGGGGGATGCAGAGAAGTTTGATGATGTTTTCTGGTCCAAACCTCCAACAGCTGAAGAGGGGGATGAGATGGGGGTGCTACTAGCCCGCTATTGGAGTTCGATCAGGTCCACAATACACTCTGGTCCTGTAGAAGACATTCTCAACGTTCGAGTGTGGAGAGGGGAATGTGAAGATGAAGGAGATGAAGAGGTGTGGACTAAATTGAGAGCGATGTGGAAGAGAGTACCTTGTACTGTGAAGATTAACTGTAGCGCTGGAGTCATCCTCGAGCATAAGTCCAGTGGAGAGTTGCGCTACTTTCACTCATCAAGCAACAATGCCGCGTTCTTCCCCAAGCCAAGACTGATCAGAGCAGAGAATGAGATGAGAGAGTTTTGCGAATCTGTGCAGGAGCTCGACTTGAGAGAGAGGTCAGCACAAAGGAGACCAAACACCGCTTGGGTTTTACGTCACATTGCAAATTTGACATTCTACATCTATAAACTCCTAGAGATTGGCAAGGTGGGTGGTGTAGTGAGCAAACTCCCAGACTACATACTTAACAACCGACATGTGATAGCACTAGATGTAGACTTTTGGGCCAGAGGAGGTGCCCGTCCCTACCCAGACAAATTGTGTTTCTTTAGATGTTTGGCCATGATGTATGACTGTAACTGCGACCCAAAGAAGGGATGTTGCTGTCATCGCCCTTCTCAGACCACAAAACATCGCTTGTTTAAACAATACATGAGACAATCTAGATCTTCTTCCCCACCCTCATCAACTTTGTCAGACTTTCCCGGGGTGGGCGCGAGTGATCTGCTGGCCTTGGAAGATCATTTTGACATATCTATAATAGTCTTCTGCCTAACTGATGAGGGGGTAGCTCCGATAGTTTGGTCATCTGGGGCACGAAACAAAGCCCGTAAACTCTTTGTCAACATGTACGAAAAACACTTCAGCTGGATAAAGAATGTTGATTCGTTTGCCAGATGTTTCACCTGCAAGTTGTGCGATGGCGCTTTCACACGTTTGTCCAGCCTACGGCGACATAAGTGCTCGCCAGAGGAAGCATCGGTGTTTGTTTTCCCTGGTGGAACGTTTGGACCCCCGCCAACCATATTCACAAAACTCAAGCGAGTGGCGGGAATAGAGGTGGTGAACCCCGACCTCTTATACTACCCCTACTATATCACCTATGATATTGAATGCTTCATGCCAAAAGACAACCTACAAACTAACACCTCCACAATGACTTTTAGTGCAAGACACGAGTTACTGAGCATATCTGTATGTTCTAACGTCTGGGGTTTGAGCAGGCCAAGTGTTTTGTGAGGAGTGTCGACAGCAAGGATGGAACGAAGTGCATTCGTCAATTCGTCCAATACATAGCAAAGATTGCTGACGTGGCAGGAGATTTGTTCGGAGAAAGATTCCGGGATGTACGCAAGCGACTCTCTACTTTCCTTGCGGATCGGGCGGATAGAGAAGAAGCCTTTGCTGACGAAAAGTTCTCTAACGTCTCGACTTACAGGGTGAAGTCCGGTCTCTCCGGATTAGAAAGAGAGTTAGAACAGCACATCTCCAGCGTTCCGGTGGTTGGTTTCAACTCACAAAAGTATGACCTAAATATACTAAAGGGACCTTTGCTTCGCTCTCTACAAGAGGAGGAGGGAGAAGATTTTGTCTTCATCGTTAAGCGTGTTAACAGTATGTCCTACGTGGAGAGTAGACGTTTTAGGTTCCTTGACATATGCAACTTTATCGCACCGGGCTTCAACTACTCCAAATACTTGAAGGCATTTGGTGTGTCAGAGAGTAAAGGATTCTTTCCTTACGACTGGGTAGATTCCCTGAGAAGGTTGGATTATTATGGACTCCCTCCCCGAGAGAGTTTTTTCAACTCGCTGACTCAGCAAGAATTGAGCGAGCAAGATTATCACCACTGTCAGGTCGTGTGGGAAAGAGAGAACATGGAAACGTTCAGGGATTTTCTCATCTGGTACAACAACCTCGATGTGGCCCCATTCATCGAGGCCATTGCACGTCAGAGCTCTATCTATCGACAAAAGGGTATTGACATGTTGAAATCCGCAATCTCGCTTCCAGGCTTGGCTATCAGATGGTTGTTTATGGAGGTGGAGGCCCGACCTTATGGCTACTCTCCTCCACAAGCCGCTCTTCCGCTGCATAGGTTAATGTCTCTCCGAGACGAACTTTGCAACTCGCAACCCATATGTCTGTTCGATGAAGAGAGCAAAAGTCTGTACCATACTCTTCGTGATAACCTCGTGGGAGGGCCGAGCATTATCTTTCACAGACATCATGAAGTTGTAGTGACCTCTATTCGAGAGAAGATGTATGGCACATCCGCAAAACCCTGTAGGTCCATTCTGGGAGTTGATGCCAACGCCCTCTACCTATACTGTATGATGGGGAATATGCCTACGGGTTATCCCAGGCGGAGGCTAGAGAGCCGAGGCTTTGCTCTAGAACCTATTAAAAAGTTCAGCAAAGTGGCGCATGGTTGGTTAGAGTTCCAATCGTGGAAGAGAGGAGAGGTCATCCTGCACCAACAGAATGGAGGAGAAATGAGGATAGGCTGTCACAACCTACCAGTGGATGGTGATAGCGAACAGAGTCGGACGGTGTACCAATTCCACGGTTGCTACTGGCATGGGCACGAGTGCGAGCTAGGAGGGAACGGAAAAGGTGTCAGAAACATGACGAATGAAGAGCTCCGGGTGGACACTGCAAGGAAAGAAGATTACATCAAGGCTCTAGGCTATAAGCTCATCACCACTCGGCAGTGTGAGTGGGAAGCGCGAGTTCGTTCGGATGTAGAAGTTAGGACATTTCTCGCCATCTTCTTTTCTTCTCTCTATCCGGAGAGGGGTTACGTCAACCTCGATAAGATAATCAATAACATTCGTAGTGGAGAGTACTATGGTTTAGTGGAGTGTGACATTTCCGTACCCGAAGAGCTAAAAGCGAAGTTCTCTGAGATGGCACCTATTTTCAAGAATATAAACGTGGGAAGAGAACACCTTAGCGAACACATGCGCGCTTTTGCCGAACAGAACGGATTCTTGAAGAGACCTCAGCGAATGCTCGTAGGGAGTCTTTTTGGCGAGCGAATCACACTACTCTCCGATCTGGCTAGATGGTATCTAGATCAAGGTTTGATAATTACCAGGATCTATCAGTTTGTTCACTTTATCCCACGAGCCATCTACAAAGAATTTGGTTCTTCGGTCTCAGACGCAAGAAGAGGTGGGGATGTGAACCCCGACCTGGCCCTCTTGGCCAGCACCAGCAAGCTCGTTGGGAATTCAGCCTACGGAAAGACTATAACAAATAAAGAGAAACATAAGACTGTCAAGTATGTGGAGACAGTAGAGGAGGCGGCTGTCAAAGTGAGGAGTAGGCACTTTTCTAGTCTCAACGAAGTTGATGAAAACTACTTTGAGATAGAGCTTCACAAGAAAAAGGCAAGTGTCGACAATCTTTCTTTTTATTTTGATTCTTGATTTGACGAAACTTTTTCTGAGTGGTAGGGTAAACTCTCTCTCTCTCTTTCTTTCTTTTAGATTCGAATGGATGTTCCATCTGTCGTAGGATTCGTTATCCTCCAGAGAGCCAAGTTGAGAATGCTAGAATTCTACTACGACTTTATGGATAGGTAAGTAGAACTAGACTATACAAAGATTTTATCAAATCCTTCTCTATTTATTTTTTGGTGTCAACCTCCACCCCCCCCCTACAACCCGTTCGTTTTATTTTCACAGATTCGTCAGCAGAGAGGACTTTGAGTACGTAGAAATGGACACGGATAGCGCTTACATGGCTCTGAGTGCTCGTAGTATAGATGAGGTCATCCGAAAAGATAAAAAAGAAGAGTTCTACAGAGAATATGGTAGATGGTTTCCCAGACCCTTCTGCGATAGGCTCAAGGGAGACTTTATCACGACCAAGGTGCTCGGCCAAGAGTGGGAGATGAGGGAATGTTGTGAGAAGGTGCAACGATACGAAACACGAACCCCCGGCCTGTTTAAGGAGGAGTTTCGGGGGGAGGGGGCCATCGCGCTCAACTCAAAAACATACTTTTGCTGGTCCGCTGATGGTGATAGCAAGTATAGCAGCAAAGGACTAAACAAAAGAGGAAACGCCCTAACCAAAGAGAAGTTCCTCTCCGTGCTCAGGACAGGGGAGTCGGTGAGAGGGGACAATCAGGGTTTTATCAGAAGAGGAAACCAAACGTATAGCTACACCCAGCTAAAGACCGGACTCACCTACTTCTATGGTAAGCGGAAGGTTGCAGAAGACGGGGTGAGTACGAGTCCTATAGAATGCTAGTACTGATTTCTCGGAGATGAGACTACTTCATTCGATAAATTGGAAAGTAAACGAACAGTGCATCATAACCCTTGTACATATACCCGTATAATTTTTTTCACATTCACTCTCTATTGTAAGGGGTCTCCGTCCTCAAAACGGAGGGTTTACTGGTTGTAGCCTTAAAACCGAGCAATAACACACTAGCTAATACATTAAAAACCATTTACCTCTCCAAACCAAAGGGGTAGACGGTACTAGCGCAGCTTCCGCTCATACTCACCCCTTATCAGTTCACATTTCTTCTATTGTCTTCATTCGTAGGTGGGGGGTGACATCGCACGCGCACGATGCGCTCTCTCCCTATCAGAGTTTGCTACCCAGGGGAAAGTGGACGCGGTGGTCAAAGAAATTGGTGGCGAGTCAACGACATCATTGTAGAGGCGGGTCTATTTGTAGGATGATGGTGATGATGATGATGATGATGATGATGATGGCGATGAGAAGACAAGCATCCATCTATCCCATTTATCTATTTCTATTTCTACCCCTCCGAGCGATGATGTCGTCGGCTAACCTCCTCGCGAAGTCTACGGTTTGAAGCGCGGAAGAGCCACCGCCTTCACTTTCCCTCGCCGCTCGTCACGGGGACGGGCGATTTCCCTAGGGGAGGGTCCGGGGGAAATGAGGGTTAAGGCGCGAGTCTTTCATCGAAGGTCCGGGGGCGCTCGAACGGAAGAGCGCGCGAGTGCGGTGTCACCCCGACCAGTTCAGTCTCAACAGTCCCCGGCGAAGAAATCATCCGGAAGCACCACCACCACTCGGTAAGTTTCTTATAGTAGTATAGTCAGCGTCGTAAACTCTGCACGGGCACTCCGCACGGGTGTAGCCTATCATGACTCTAACCCGTATTTTCCTTCGCTTCACCCTACTCCAGCCGACGGTCCGCCCGCGAGGGTCGCGACGGGTCGTTGGGGCGGGAGGGCGGGGGAGGGGCGGGGGATAGGCGGGGGGAGGGCGGCGTGGGGCCACGGCTGGACTCGCAAACGAGAACCGCCGCGAGGCGGAGGGCGAGGCGGAGGGGAGGGGTGGGGAGGGGTGGGGAGGGGTGGGGAGGGGTGGGGACGGGTGGAGGGAGGACGGGTGGGGTTCGCGGGGCAATTTTTTATATAATGATGCATTTTTCAGCAAGGAATTTATTTTTGAGCAGTCAGTGACTTGTTTCAAATCCATGGAAATACCAGTCCCTGACTAGGGTTTGAACCCGGGGCCTCTACGGCACCTATTCGCCTAGCACAGTGAACAAAACATGCTACCACTACACCACCTCAGCAATCGTAACTGTGCTAGGCGATTAGGTGCCGTAGAGGCCCCGGGTTCAAACCCCAGTCATTGATTGAAGCTTCATTAACATGTATGTGGAGTTGTCTTACTTCAGTTTGTCATGGTGGGTAGATTGGTGGTACTACGAGTACTGAGCTAAGGGAATGTGATAACATGGCAACTTCTGATGCTGTACCTACTGAGAGTGTAAACTCTAAATGTAAAACTGTGTCATATAATCCACTACTGCTATTAATCTCGCCCTTTTATACAAAAAGCCTTGACTCCCAGGAGTAACTCACAGCCGATTTAGCTGGTGGTCCAAGTCGGACTGGTATAGACCCTAAAGCAGTTATAAGAATTATCACCACATTGCCTGCATTGTAATTACAAACATAAAATAAAGCATGCGTGAATGAGCGAATGAGTTAAAATAATATGATATTATTTCAGTATATCATGATACTATAAAATGTTGTATAATGTCTATATTATGCACATACTAAATAGTAAATACATTAACTATATCTGAAGGTTATGCCTGCAGTCTAGATTTACTACTAAAACAACAACAATTTTGTAACACCTTTAAATGTATTGTAGGTGCCCATGTACTAAATAACATACTTTTATACAATTTGCTAGCTATTTAGTACGTTGTATCACGAGTTTTATTCTATATCATCTCACATGATGATGCGTGACATGTACATTGTAGTTATTATGAAGATAGTTATCTGCCCATGACTATATTTTGGTGGTAGTGGTAGGTCCTGTAGTATAAACCTCATTTCTTATTATACTAAACCAATTGCTACATTTTATCTGATATGCTCTAAAGATGCTCTAAATGCTCTTTTAAAGAATGCACCTTGTTCAGCCGGTACCCCTCTTCTGAGGGGAGGGCTGTTGCCGCAAGCCTCACCATGGACCTACCCTGAACCTGCCCCCAACATTTGAAAAAGGCATACTAACATAAACTTTAGCTAAACCCATGCCCAATACTATTCCCTAAGGAGTTTGAGGTGACAGTCACATGTGTTTACATAATTATATAATTGGAACTTTTGGGTAAAATACAAGTTTAGAGATCGCTAGAAGGTGAGCTACTAAATTGATGAAGGTTAAATATGCCACTTTAACATGTGTATTGTGTAGAGTAATGTAAACATAGAATGCATTAAATTTGATAACAAAAGCTGGATTAATACTATTGATTGACTTGGCTATTTACTGAAAAGCTATACTAGTACTTTATAACATTGAGTACAAGCAAATACAAGTTGGAAAAGGTAGTCCTGCAAGACAATGGTACCTCACACAGTCTCCATGAGTATTACATACTAGAAGTGATAAAATTTATGGATCGCCAAGTTGTGATAATCGAGATGCTGTCAGTTAGTCATAAAACGTCTTTCATGATTACAAAATCACAAAAATAATATACAATCTGTTTTGGGGTTGAATTTTCACGAAGAAGTGTTAATATCTGTGTGACTTCAAAATCAGTTAAATTTCCTTGCTAAAGGATGTAGCATTTTGAGCAAAGACTGTTTAGATTTAGGAGCAAAATTTGCCACTACGATCAGCAATTATCTCCTCTTGTTTCTTGCCATCTTTAACTTGAGATGTACAACAGATATGATAAAGATGATACAAAGTGCTGCTAGTAGTACAGCAACTACTAGTGTCGCTGTGATGGCCTTGTCTGCTTCCTGTGGAGTGAGACTCAACATTCCATTCAGATAGTCGTCTGCAAATACAGAGGAGAAAACTCGAGAAAAATTGTAAAGTTTACAAGTTTAAAACAGTTATTGTCTTCTCCATGTACATTTGTGTTATTGAGCACACCAACTGGAATTACCCAATCACAACTAATCCAACCTATTTCCTTCAGTTCCTGTCAGATATCTCCAGACTTTTTAACATTTATTTTTAAACTATAATAACATAAATACACACAGTGATAGCAGTGATGTGCATGCAAGCACAAGTACATGTGTACTAATGGAATGATATACTTACTGGTCGCATTAGCACATATCTCATCAGTGGTGCCAGCGGTGGTTGTCCCAGTGCTGGTTGTTGATTGGACAATCTTTTCACCCTGTACCAGAGCAGAGATTACGGAGGATAGGAGTCTCTCCTTACTGTTGTAGGGGAATGTGAGGATCTCAGGCTGTCCTGTCTTTAGTTGTGTGTAGGACTGGTCACGTGGATATTCAAACTTTTTATAGTCCACAGTAGAGGGGTTGCTAAACGATACACAAGTTTGCAATGTTGTAACTAGTAATTACCAAATAGCGTATTTACAAAGCAGTATACCTTGCTCATATTTCACATTCACAGTCCTTGCATTTCGGAGAGTGGGGATTGATTTGTGGACTTCAGTACTAAACTATGAAAATAATACAGCACTTGCATTTAGAAGTTGCCAAGATGTAGGTTTACATGGTGCAGAGAATGCTAGCGCACATGATCCATGTGCGCTAGCATATTATTATACCTAATGTAGCATGTTATTATACTTACTGTAGCATATTATTATACTTACTGTAGCATATTATTATACCTAATGTAGCATATTATTATACTTACTGTAGCATATTATTATACTTACTGTAGCATATTATTATACTTACTGTAGCATGTTATTATACTTACTGTAGCATGTTATTATACTTACTGTAGCATATTATTATACCTAATGTAGCATATTATTATACTTACTGTAGCATGTTATTATACTTACTGTAGCATGTTATTATACTTACTGTAGCATGTTATTATACTTACTGTAGCATATTATTATACTTACTGTAGCATGTTATTATACTTACTGTAGCATATTATTATACCTAATGTAGCATATTATTATACTTACTGTAGCATGTTATTATACTTACTGTAGCATATTATTAGAATGCTATAGAAACCAAGTTTATACGATTTTTACAGTACTGTGTTGAAGTGCAGTACAGATTAAAGAAAACACTATGCACATGGACATCTGTACATGAACATGTACATGTACATGTATATGTACATGTACATATAAATGTACATGTACGTGTACATATACATGTACATGTACATGTACATGTACATGTACATGTACATGTACATGTACATGTACATGTACATGTATATGTACATTTATATGTACATGTATATGTACATGTTCATGTACATGTACATGTACATGCCTTTACATGGATGCTACAGTCCTCCGTAGTGTTGTTTAGTTCCTGACAAATCGTACGGATCCAACTATGTTGTTTATATTATGTAATATGCACAAGAATAAATAGTGTCAAGGTCAGTAATGCAAGATAGTAATAATTTACCCCGTTCTAGCAAAGTCAGCCCACTGTTTTATCATTCTTCTAGAAAGTTCTTTCTCTGCATCAGTAGCATTGTATCCAGCCAAAACTAGAAGTATTAGAACACAACACACACCATATTATTATTCTCGTACATGTAACTGACCTTATTTTGATACTTAGGACCAGTGTTCGAAGTGGGTGCACGGTGCGTGCAATCGTACGGATTGGTATTGTATAGCTATCCAAATAATCTTATAGTAGCTAAGAAATTAGTGAATTACTAAAAGGAAAAAAAACTATGCTATAGTGAGATTGAACCCGTATCCCTATGAATGACAATCGAGCACTCTTTCACAACGCTATCAGGTCCACAGTCATTGTATAGTTAAAACTAGCTATTAAAATGAGGGTACACACCTGCTGGCCGTATAACCACTAAAATTGAGACGGTTACACACAGTATATTCCCGTATAACCACACTGCTTAGGACATATTTGGCACAGACCCTGTATAAAACTTTGTGGACTAAGCATAACTTTGAAGATACATGTATTTACTAAGTCAGTTTATAACATCAAAGAAGATTAGAGTAACATATGCATACTATTCCCCGGTGTCGTTGTGTGTAGCGGCTAGAAGGCGACTCATGGATGAGTAAAGTGTCCACCGGCCGGCCTGGCCCGAGACCATCTCAGGCGGCAGACGACGCACCGAACGTGCGAGCGGCTCCATACAGAGAGGTGTGAGGACTTGAGCAACCCATGACCCCAATTTGATCAATAATACATCCACGCCATCTCTCTCCTGCTCACTCTTGACTGCCTCTCGCTCCGTCAGTCAGTATTATATTGTACTGTAAACATGTTGAAGTGAGCAAACCAAGGCCGTGTGCGCGCGTGTCTCAAGGGAAGCGTGCACACACGCCGCCCCTCCAGCCAGACACACACACACACGGCACTGCCAGCACACACGGCGGGCGAGTACGTGTGCTTTACGAGAAGCCGGCAGCCGCGTGCGGGACTGAGAAACACGCCGCCGCCGGGACCCAACTGCATGACCGACCTAGCGCACCAGACTTGCGTCTGGTGACAAGCAGGACATCCCTGTCTCACGCGATGCAGCGGCTTGCATGTCAACCACTGCACGAGGCGACCGATGTCGTCAAGGGAAGGAGGCATCACCGTGACCGACACAGAGCCTGCGCGCACACAGCTTTGGAGGTACGTATGACTCGACATTGCCGCTGTCATGCACTGCATGGCAGGTCGGACTGTAAAGCTGTCCGTCCGTCCGATCTACACTGTTAGTCAAAACGATTTACCTAATAACCATTCAGCTGTAGCAATTTATTGTAGGCCTGTCAGATACATTTGTTTTGGAACTACAACTTTACTCATACGTGTCCGATAACTAAAGCATATTATTGCAGTTCAAGGTGGCTGCCAATTATGCACAACAAATACTTTGTGCCCAGAGATAGCGCCATAACTTACTGGCTTGTCTAAATCCAAACACAAATGAAAGCTCATCTCCATGATCTGCTCCTGTCCTCAACCAATCAGGGCCTTCGTCAAATAGTCCAGGACCATTTCTTTTGTTGGTAAATTCATAGGCAAATGTGTTCTTGTTTGACAAGGCACTGTGCAGCTGAAGTTGTTGAATTGTGGGTAACACTAGCAGTATGTCACCTAAAATTTATAACCATGTACAGTTTTATATTTTGCAGCTATTGAAAGCAATACTGCCGAGTATTGTACAGATGCCACGTCCCTTTATTGTGTTTTATTGCCCATGCACTGAAATCGCAATAGATCGTGGTTCACCACTGCCGTTTTACCACCAACCTGCAATCTGTGTGAATATCTCTAACCGTTTGTCCTCCATTGACCTCCCATCACTGTTGAGTTTGTCAGGGCTATTCATGTAGAATTCGGTGAAGAGATCTATGATCAGATCATTGTACTGATTATCATACAATGCTCCGGACTGAGTGAAAGGGAAAACTTGAAGCAGTTTAGCAAGAAGCTCAGACGCGAGTCCCTGATGGAAAATGGTGGAGTTAACGAACGGAACCATTGGTGGAAGAGCGCCAATTAAAAAAAGACCTTCCTGGTCATTCCATCCACTCAGCAAATCATAACTTCCAAAGTTACCAACCATTGCAGCTGTTTCAGGAGAGGCACCGTGACGAGTAAAGCTGTCAATAATTTGGGGAATATCAACGTGGAGGTAATCGTTGTCTATCACTGGGTTAAAGAGTGTAGTGGTACTCGGAATGGCGGAATTTAGCAACTCCTTAATATCTTTTCTCCCTAAACAACTTTTTAAGCTGTCATCCAAAGGACAGTTTAACGACTTAAGGACAGGTTCAAGTATTTTAAATGGATCACTGACAAATGCTGCCACACCCAACCCTGACCCGCTCTCTGTGATAACTCTTTGGAATAATGAATTATTGTTGACAGGTGAAAGCATGTGGAACCCGGCAGACATACCACCTGCTGACTCTCCAAACAGTGTGATGCTGTCTGAATCACCTCCATAGTCATCTATGTTATCTTTGACCCACTGAATAGCAAGTCTTTGATCCCACAACCCATAATTCCCTGGAAGTCTGCTATCCCCTGTGGAGAGGAAGCCAAAAGCTCCTAAGCGATAGTTGATGGTGATAACTACAACATTTTCAAGAGCTACAATGTTTGTTGGATCATAAAGTCCTCCAGAGCCTTGTGTGAATCCTCCTCCATGGATCCAAATAAGAACACTCTAGAACAATACAAAAGGATGAAATCGGTATACAGGTGGTTATGGCATCAGTTTGCAGGTGATTATACCATTGGTGTGTAGGTGAAATGTGACATCCGTATGCAGGTGATTATGACGTTAGCGCGTAGTTAAATATAGCACTAGTATACAGGTGATTATGACATCATTACACAAGTGACATCAGTATGCTGCTGAGTATGACATTAGCCATTAGTATGCAGGTGATTGATAATGACATCCGTAGGCCTATGCAGGTGATTGTGACATTAGTATGCAAGTGAATATGTCATCAGTATGCAGGTGATTGTGACAACAGTATGCAGGTGCATGCAACATCTGTAGACAAATGTTGGTGAATATAACATCAGTATGTACCTGGTGGGCACGGTATCATTATACTGGAAGGCATTTGAATACAGTTAAAGTACATTGTATTTATCTTAACTTACCTTCTTTGATGTCGATGCCGGTGTGTATATATTGAGGAATAAGCAGTCTTCACTACCAACAAAACCGGATGGACCAGCCTGGTAGCACATGTGGCCTAATGCAGTCCCATTCAACTTTCCACCAGCGAATGAACCGTGAATCTCAGGCTTGGCAAATCTCAAATCACCTGTAGGTGGCTTTGCATACGGTACTCCTATGATAATGTGGTGAAGATGCCATTATATACTGTGTATTTAGAGCAGTTTAGTAAATTGTGTGACTAAAAGATACTCACTAGCTTATAACTCACCTAAATACTTGTGTACTTCTGTTCCATTGACATCTTCAGAGAGTCCTGTTATATCTCCAAGTCTAGTGTTTAGATGAACCTCCTGCTGAGCAGAGGTCACTGTGATGACACAGAGGAAGAAAAAAAGTACATGTATAGCCCTCTTCATGTTGTCAGCCCTCAGAGCGTACAACTTGTGTAGTTTGTAGAATACTAACAAATGCTCTAATCAAAATTATCCATTAGTTATTTGGCTACTGATAGTCAACAAGTCTGTTTACTTAGGTGCTGATTACGTTAGCTAAGCTAGAGCAAACATTCTCTAGATCTTAGTTTAAATAAAACTCTTAATATTTTTGTCTGATTATTTGGCTTAGCTAAAGGATACAATTCTGTGGACTTTGTGGAGCAAATGCTTATCAGCTTTACACACAACTATTAATCCCAGATAAGAAAGCAGTAGTTTACAGAGATCTGCTTTTTTCTTGATTTGGGGTGGGAAGGGGCCATAGCAGCCAGGTAGCACAAGAGCATTATAAGGTTGGATGACCTTGCTAACACTACTAATGACCGTTGCAGGTACATGCATCAACCTGAATTTCCTGCATGAAATCCTGAGCCCTACTACTAGGCGGCAGCTTTTGCACCATAAAGCAGCAGATGTATCACCGGGTCTTGACTGATTCTCCTTGCAATTCAAGAGCTCATATATTAAGATGAATGAAGTTATAGCAATAAGGGTGTTTGGAAGTATCGTGGTAAAGATCACACACTGCAAAGCAGTAGACAATGATATAAATTTATCAACTACTAATAGTAATATATTATCATAGAGATGTTTGCCTTTACAATAAGTATGAGCTATAAAGCTAGCTGTTCATATAGCTTTCGTTATTGAACACAGCAGCTTGCACGTCCAGTGGAGCCATCTACATCTACATCTATGCCAGAGTTCTACCAGAATAGTGCAGCAGATGTTCAAACCACTTCAGTATAAGTTAGAATTGTGCCATGTACATTGTACTTGGCTACCCAGTTTCCAATGGCTCATGGTGCCATTGTGTGGTTCATGGTGCCAATGTGTGGCTCATGGTGCTAATGTGTGGTCCATGCTGCCAATGTGTGGCTCATGCTGCCAATGTGTGGCTCATGTTGCCAATGTGTGGCTTCTAAAACAGACATACATGAATGTATATCGAATGATGGACATACATGTGCAAGCTGTGGGTGAGGAATGGATTGCCTACTTCATGTACCTTTATAGATCATGGTGCTAGCTACTGCTACTACATTTATTGATTGAGACTATGGTGCTCCTCTAACACATATTTGGAGTTGTCGTGCTTCAGTATGTAACTACATGTACATGTGAATTAGCAATAATTATGAGGCAGAGCAGAATTAATATTGTATCACAAATTTAGTAATTATCTCCTCTTATTTCTGGCAATCTTTATCTTAAGCTGGATGACAGATATGATAAAGATGATATAAATTGGTGGTGCTACTAGTGCTGAGCTACACGTACATGTAAGTGAACGTGTGGCAACTTCTGATACAGGTGGGTATAGCATGAGTAGACACATGTAGGTAAATATAACCTTTAGTATATACATACTGAGAGTACAGACTCTAAATGTAAAACTGTGTCATAGAAGCCACTACTGCCATTAATTATTTATATGAACTATAGAACAACAACTCTTGTCCTTGTAAAGGTAAGACAACTCTACTTTGGTGACATACATGCATCTACATGTACATGTATAATATGTATTGTACACAACTACAAAAACTTGCTATGCTAACTATGTGTGAGATATCTTGCATGACTGATGATAGGATAAAATTTGGGATGCTGTTGGCTACTAGCTGGCTTTGGAAGGAGGAAGCAATTCAGGGAATAGCTACTTAGACTTAATTATAGGAACCGGAAGTAGGGAAAGGAATAACTTGTTATATTCATTGTAGTATATTGAGACAAAACATGGAATAACTGTATAAGTGGAATGACTACAGTTCACTTCTCAGTGTTCCTTATAACAATATTGTCATGTGGATTACTTTTGGAAAGTCTCTACCCTGGAAACCAGCACTCACAGCACAAGCACTTTACGTCCCAGTCAATAAAGATGAGTTCAAACCTTAGTTCTTAATTTGAATCTGCCAAACACCATAAATATGTACATGTCCATGTATATGAGCGTTGTTGGAGTTGTCCCTTCTCAGGAAAGAAAAAGTAAAAGAGAGGACAAATTTTAAGAATTACATGTATAATAATAGGCCTGCACCAATATGTGTAGACACTCAGTTATATAGACACAGTCTACTGCTACTACTTAGGACAAGAGGTAGTTAGTTCTACGTGCATGTACACTGTACATGTAGGCTAAGAGACACACAGGTACAACCACATGGCACATAAATATAGTAGCAAATGATGGGTTCCATTAATGGTTGACTGCCATATTCATACAAATAATATTATGATTATAATGAGACATAAGCAAATGTATGTTACAAAAGTTGGTTCAATAATGTATAACTTGTTTCATTTAAATTAAGCTAGTAGCAATAATAAATGCACACTGATGCTGTGAATTTTAAAATGAAATATTTTCTATATTTTTTTGCCACCCCATCAACCCACCGTCTCAAAGACACCTAATAATGTGGATAATAAAATAATTATTAACAGCTGAAGATTAAAATAGTTATAATTGATGACAAAACTTTAGATAGGTACAAATTTAGGTAAACTTCACATAGAAAATAATATGTAATACTCTCAATGTGTACAGCTATATAACAAGCAAGCAGAACTTACAAAAATATGTAACCACATGTACATGTAATGTGAATTAGCAATAGTTATGACGCAGGGCAGATTTAATATTGTATCCTAAATTTAGTAATTATCTCCTTTTATTTCTGGCAATCTTTATCTTAAGCTGGATGACAGATATGATAAAGATGATACAGAGTGCTGCTAGTAGTACAGCTACTACTAGTGACATTGTGATGACCTTGTCTGCTTCCTGTGGAGTGAGACTCAACATTCCATTCAAATAGTCGTCTGTAAATACAGAGGGGATAACTCTAGAAGTATGGTAAACTTTGTAATTATAAGGTGGTCCTTTATGAACAGGCAGCAGGAGCCATATTTTTATTAGGGACAACGTTCAGGAGGAGTGGGAAATGACATTCTACCTAGATTGTCTGTTCAACCTCTACCGTATTTTGAGGGAGCTTCCCACATTTATAACTAAGAATTCTCATAGAAACTGCATGCATGTTACTAACCTGCTAAGTTCAAACCTCAATCTAGAACTCCCGACTAATCGTACTACAGCAGGATTATTAGTAACTAGACTCAGCAGTCAATTGTATCAATAGTAGGAGACATTATTTAGAAAAGTACAAGTATATTAATAGATGGACTTACTGGTCATATTAGCACATATCTCCTCAGTAGTGCCAGCGGTGGTTGTCCCAGTGCTGGTTGTTGATTGGACAATCTCTTGATCCTGTACCAGAGCAGAGATTACGGAGGATAGGAGCCTCTCCTTACTGTTGTAGGGGAATGTGAGGATCTCAGGCTGTCCTGTCTTTAGTTGTGTGTAGGACTGGTCACGTGGATATTCAAACTTTCTATAGTCCACAGTGGAAGGGTTACTAGACGGTAAAAATGTGTAAATACATTTATATTTGTATGGGTATAGTTATAACCCAAGGGATCGATACAAGGTTCAATCCTTTCATGTCTGTACGGTGCAGCAATTCAAATATGGAACAAATATAACTATAGCCTTCATGTAGTAGTAATATGAGACAGAATATAAGATGTTCTATCATTTCCCTCTCACATTGTGCATTGATGTAGGATAACCATAATTTACCCAGTTCTAGCAAAGTCAGCCCACTGCTTTATCATCCTTCTAGAAAGTTCTTTCTCTGCATCACTAGCATTGTATCCAGCAGAGAAACCTGTGCAGTAAAAAGGCACATTGACATCATCATTACCAATTGAACTGCCCTGCTCTAGTTTTTCTGTCTCCAGATGAGAAATTAAATGGAGCTCTCACAAAATATTTATTTACGTTTTAATGTGTAACTCAAGTTGCCAAATATCAATTTCATTGCTACACTATAGAATAGCATGCAGAAAATAATTGGGAAGGTCTATGGGATGCTTTTGAAGTACTATGCGACAGTACTTTTGAGATGCTATAATAACGTATTCACACACCACACTCATATTGTAACATGCTGGCTTTGAATGACGGCAAATGGGAAAAAAAATTTGATACACTTGAATTCATAGAGCCACTAAGATAGCTTTGTTACTATACTAACCAGTTGGTCTAAATCCAAACACGAATGGTATCTCATCCACATGTACTGCTCCTGTTCTCAACCAATCAGGGCCTTCATCAAATAGTCCGGGACCAGTTCTCTTATTAGCAAATTCATAGGCAAATGTGTTCCTGTTTGATATAGCACTGTGTAGCTGTAACTGTTGAATTGTGGGTAATACCACCACAACATCACCTAAAATTTTATATGACACAAAATATGTGCATCTAGTATTTTATCCGTAAAACCTTGGTATATGCTGACTTCAAGATGGTGTTGAGAAGTTAACTATTGGTTCATTGCTGCCTCCTATCTAGCCTATGCAAAGTATATGCATGAATGTTACGAATCCGAATTTTAAACATCAAACTCCAAGAACAAATTTACTAATGTATGTACATTGTATATCAAACACTCTGAATTTTTTAGCTTCGATAGCGTACCAGTAGTAACATAACGCAAGACAAAATATGATCTTGTGTGCATTTCATGTCTGCGAGAATCACCAACCTGCAATCTGTGTGAATATCTCTAACCGTTTGTCCTCCATTGACCTTCCATCGCTGTTGAGTTTCTCAGGGCTATTCATGTAGAACTCTGTGAAGAGACCTATGATTAAACTGCAGTACTCATCATCGTGAAATGCTCCAGACTTAGGAAAAGGATTAACACGCAGCAATTTAGCGAGAAGTTCAGCCGAGAGACCCTGGTGGAGTAGAGTAGAATTGACAGAAGGAGTCGTACGTAGAAGGGTAACAATCATGAACAGGCCTTCTTGATTATTCCATCCACTTAGCAAATCATAACTTCCAAAGTTACCGACCATCTTGGTTGTTTCTGAGGAAGCGCCGTTACGAGTAAAACTGTCGATGATTTGAGGAATACCAAAGTGGAGATAATCGTTATCTATTCTAGGACTAAACAACCCAGAGGTACTAGACATGGCCGAATTTATCAATTCCAAAATGTTCTTACTTCCCAGGCAACTTCTCAAGCTATTGTCCAATGTGCAGTTTAAAGAGGTAAGAATAGGTTTGATTATCTTTAGATGATCATGAACAAATGGAGCCACACCCAACCCTGACCCGCTCTCTGTAATAACTCTTTGGAATAATGAATTATTGTTGACAGGTGAAAGCATGTGAAACCCAGCAGACATGGCACCTGCTGACTCTCCAAACAGTGTGATACTGTCTAGATCACCTCCATAATCTTCTATGTTCTCTTTAACCCACTGAATAGCAAGTCTTTGATCCCACAACCCATAATTCCCTGGAAGTCTACTGTCCCCGGTGGAGAGGAAACCAAGAGCTCCTAAGCGATAGTTGATGGTGACAACTACAACATTTTCAAGAGCTACAATGTTTGTTGGATCGTAAAGTCCTCCAGAGCCTTGCATGAATCCTCCTCCATGGATCCAAATGAGAACACTCTGGAATAATACACAGGAGGATAAGATCAGTATGCAGGTGAATATGACATCATTCTGGATGGCATCAACAAACAGGTAAAGTGCATTATATTTATGTTAATATAACTCGCCTTCTTTGATGTCGATGCCGGTGTGTAAATATTGAGGAATAAACAGTCTTCACTACCAACAAAACCGGATGGACCAGCCTGGTAGCACATGTTGCCTAATGCAGTCCCATTCAATTTTCCACCAGCAAATGAACCGTGAATCTCCGGCTTGGCAAATCTTAAATCTCCTGTAGGTGGCTTTGCATACGGTACTCCTAGAATCATGTGGTGAATATGCCATTATATACCGTGTACTTAGAGCAGTTTAGTAAATTGTGTGACTAAATGATACTCGATAGCTTATAACTCACCTAAATACTTGTGTACTTCTGTTCCATTGACATCTTCAGAGAGTCCTGTAATTGTTGTATGATTACTGCTACTGACATAGCTATAAGATTATCCTCTAGCAAGCATAGCATATGTAGCAGCATGTTGTATGTTCAGTTGAGCTTCAGACCTGTTTTAGGACTGACATGTTATGTATGCAATAAACCATAACCAGTATAATACAACATGGTAGCCAGTACTAACTAGAAACAACAATAACTGTATAACATGGCTCAGAAGTTTAATCCACCGCAGGAATTTGATTTCCAACCTGAAAGATGGACGGAGTGGATTGGACGTTGGGACAGGTATAGAAATATTTCTAAAATATGTGATGAAGATGCACAATTACAAATAGATAGTTTCTTGTACTGTATGGGAAACAGGAGTGAAAGCATATTTAGTGGGCTAGACTTATCCGATGATGATCGTAAAGACTACCAGAAGGTCAGAGAAGCATTGGCAAATACTTTTCACCTAGGAAGTATATAATATATGAGCGTGCAAAGTTTTTTCGACGTGACCAACAAGCTGGAGAGACAGTCGAGCAGTACATACGCATCTTAAATGATTCAGCTGACCGATGTGAGTTTGCTAACCAAAGTGAGCAAATGCGAGATCGAATAGTGGTTGGCATAAGAGACATTGCATGCAGTAGAGAAATGCAGAAAATGGATGTTGAGAAGCTAACTGAAGCAGTTGTTGTAAACATGGCCAGGCAATTTGAACAAGTTGACAACAACATCAAAGAGGTAAATGACAATAAACTGTTTTCATCAATTCCAGTTTCAGATACTGATAAGGTAACAGAGGTAACTAAACCTAGAGAAGCTACTTCTCCAGGCCATCCATGCAAACGCTGCGGATACAGAAAACATACTAAGGGCAAGTGCCCAGCTATAGACAGCAGATGCAACAAATGTCATAAACCGGGACACTATGCACGGTGCTGCAACTCCAAAATCATACAGGAAGTGACAGATGCGGAAAACAGTGAATGTGACTCCTTACACAACTTTATGGGAGTAGTCAATGATACCAAAGGACAGATAGAACCTTGGGTAAAAAAGGTACGTGTCAGTAAGCTCAACACACCCATTTATTTCAAACTGGACTCTGGAGCAGATGTGTTGGTTATTCCTAAGAGCTTTTGTAATAAGATGTCTTTATATCCAACTGATAAGCATTTATGTCAAGCTAGTGGTACCCAACTTACTGTACATGGCTATTTTGAGTCCAACATCATTGTAGGTAGAAATAGCATTTTTGAAAGGTTCTATGTAGTTGATGGCACTAAAGCCCTTTTAGGTAGGACAGCATGTGTCAGGTTAGGTCTTATAAAGTTATGTGTAACAGATTCATTGGACATAAATATTGTTGACAAAAGTAGTAAGTTTTTTAAACAAGAATTCAGTGCACTTTTTAAGGGCTTAGGGAAAATGCATCGTGAGGTTGACATCCAGATCAAGCAAGACAATAGTCCTCCATATGCCATCTATACTCCGCGTTCAGTTGCCTATCCCTTGCTTAGCAAAGTCAAAACAGAGCTCCAAGCCATGGTAGATGAAGGTGTTATCTTTGAAGTACAGCAACCAACTGATTGGGTATCTCCTATGGTGGCTGTTCCCAAAGCAAGTGGCCGAGTGCGTGTGTGTGTCGATTATACACAATTAAATAAAGTAGTTCGTAGAGAGGTGTATCCGATGTCTCATGTT
The DNA here is from genome assembly GCA_935421135.1 of Bugulina stolonifera. Classification (NCBI taxonomy): domain Eukaryota; kingdom Metazoa; phylum Bryozoa; class Gymnolaemata; order Cheilostomatida; family Bugulidae; genus Bugulina; species Bugulina stolonifera. Next base: position 3,646,336 of record OW285190.1, on the reverse strand, counting down.
GAAGCAAGTTTAGCAAAACTGGGCAATGGCAAAATATTTACTAAGTTGGATGCTAACTCTGGATTTTACCAAATACCATTATCTGACAAGTCAAAACTTCTTACCACATTCCTTACACCTTTTGGTAGATTTGCATACAATAGACTCCCATTTGGTTTATCATCCAGTCCAGAGATATATGCTAAGATTGTATCAGAGGTTCTGAGTGGATTGGAAGGCGTGGTTGTACATATGGATGACGTTTGTATTTGGGGGCAGTCTGTAGAGGAGCACGATAGACGTGTCTGTGAGGTATTAAGGCGTATTTCAGATGCTGGTATGACGCTGAATGAGTCCAAGTGTGAATTTTCATGTAGAAGCATAACATTTCTTGGCCATGTCATATCTGGTGATGGCATTAAGCCAAGTAAAGAATCGGTTCAAGGTATCCAGGATTTTCCAACTCCCCAAAACATAACTGATGTACGCAGTTTTCTTGGCATGGCAAATCAGCTTAGTAAGTTTACTCCGGTATTAGGGAGCTTGAGCGACCCCTTAAGAACTTTGCTGTGTAAAGGTACGCAGTGGTATTGGGGCACCTCTCAAGAGAGTGCTTTTAATCAAATCAAAACTGAACTTTGTCGCTCCGTGGAATTAGCAGCCTACAACCCTACTTTTCAAACTGTGATTCAAACAGATGCTTGCCGTAGCGGCCTAGGTGCAGTGTTGCTACAAAGACAACCTTCAGGAATCTTCAGAGTAGTGTCTGCTGCTTCTAGGTCATTGACTGAAACAGAAAAACGCTATGCAACCATAGAACAAGAGGCACTCGGCATTGTATGGGCATTAGAAAAGTTTAAAGATTATATTATTGGTCTCAAGGTAGTAGTTCAAACCGACCATAAGCCTTTAGTGCCCTTGCTAAATGACATAGAATTAGATAAGCTTCCCATACGAATTCAGAGGTTTAGAATGCGCTTAATGAGATACAGTTACGTCATAGAGCACATTGCAGGGAAAGATAACATAGTAGCTGATGCTCTCAGTAGATCTAATGTAAAACCTAGCCTTCAAGATGTTACTTTTGTTGAGGAGGTGGAAGTTTATAGTCTAGAGATGTTGAAAGCTAATGCTTCTGATAGAAGGTTAAACCAGCTGAAACAGTTACAGTTGGAAGATGAAGTATTGGCACGAGTTAGATCATTCGTTAAATCAGAGTGGCCATTCTACTTAGCAGCAGAAGACTCTGTTCTACTTCCATTTTATGAAAACCGTTCCAAATTGTCATTAGTAGATGAACTTTTGGTGTACGAAGGGAGAATTGTCATTCCAATGTCCTCTAGAATGGAGATGATTCGCAGAGTACATAAAGGCCATTTAGGAATTACAAAATGTCGCGAGCGTGCTCGACAAGCCATGTGGTGGCCAAGGATGAGTCAGATGATAGCTGAAATGGTGCGAAACTGCAAAGTCTGCCAAAGACACGCAAATGTAGTGAAAGAACCTTTGATGAGGTGCGAGTTTCCACAACGTCCTTGGGAACGTGTAGGTAGTGATATGTTTTACTTAAACAATGAATGGTTTTTGGTAGTTGTAGATTACTATTCTCGTTTTATTGAAATAGCAAAACCTGTTGAACTCAACAGCCGATCTGTCATTCGGTGTTTTAAGAGTATTTTCGCCCGTCATGGCATACCAGAAATGTTGGTTTCAGACAATGGTCCACAGTACGCCTCAGAAGAGTTCAGAAAATTTTCAGCTGATTATGATTTTATTCATGTTACTAGCTCACCCAAGCATGCTCAAGCTAACGGTTTAGCAGAACGTACTGTACAAACAGTAAAACGGCTTCTGAAAAAGGAAGCAGATCCTTATATGGCACTTTTGGCCTATCGCTCTTCACCTCTAGAGAATGGTCATTCCCCTGCTGAGCTTCTGATGAATAGAAAGCTTCGCACTACCATACCCAGCTTGCCATCGGCACTTGAGCCTCGGGTGCCTTGTGAGTCAGTTATCCGTGAGAAGGAAACAACGAAGCGTTTAGAGTCTCAAACTCAGTTTAACAGAAGGCACAGAGCAGTAAAGCTACCTCCATTGCTAGAGGATCAGCAAGTTTATGTGTACTAGCGGAAGGTGTCAAATGCAGTCTTTGGCGAGTACTCTCGCCTGCAGATGGGGACATGCCGTCAAATGAGGACGTCCTCAGTTGTCGTAGCCTAATTTCCTTGATCAGCAAGAAAATTTATGCGGGACGGTCTTGGTTTCATTAGAATCCAAGCCAGTCCCCACTTGACATCATTTATGGCACAGAGTGAGTATGTGCATTTTGAGAATTTGTATTCATGTGTCCCCATTTAGTTGGTGGGATTCCTCATATCAAATTGATTTTGAAGTTGTCTGACCTTTCTAACAATGTCCTCATTTACATGGTGTGAGTTCTTGTACATAGAGTTCTGTCTCAGAGTAATTATTGGATTTGTCCTCTCTCCAACATAATGTCCTCATTTGCTTTTCTGGGAGTTTATGGGCAGTAATAGGTGGTATAGTTATTCAAGAAGACAGTTGTACGCACAATTGAGGTAAGTATAATATGTTAATACTTTATCAGATGCTTTCGGATGTATTTGTCCAGCGATGCCCAACCTCTGCTTTTATTCTTAGTCTATTTTCATGTAGTTGTGACAGCACAATCAACACTATGCAACTATCTCCTTTACCTACATGTACTTCATGAGAATATGGTGTACAGCAAGAAATGAAATTAGTTTAGTTATTTTGGTGCTTGCTAAGAATTTGAAGCACAAAACACTAATATATCTTCATGCTATTCTTATTTTTTACCTCAATGCCCTAGAATTATCTCCCTTAATAACAATAATTCTGTTAATGTAAGTGGCAAGTTGATTAAAACCTAGTATCACAATGACTGAGTACTGAGTAATAACTGAGTACAAACTGAATAAAACTGGGTACCAACTGAATCAAGGTTGTGGAGTACTGAGTGGCTTACTTTGGCTGCACTCATTATGGTGTGCAGCAGCTCCTGACTGCATGCATAATGTTGATGCACAAGTCTAAGGCAGATTTCAGATCTATAGTTTTTTAGATTCTATCTGATTTATTTGTGCACCGCTTTTGTTCCTAGTTCAGCTGTAGCGGTGAAAATGATGATGTACAAGTACATGTACCGACCAGGCCGAATTTTCATGTTAATATTGTTACATTTTGGGCACCAACTTTAGGAAACATTGGGCCTAATTGATCCAAACCCAATGTAACCAATTACATGTTTAAGTAACAGAGGAATACAACATGTAGGCAATTAAACAGGTAATTAACATTTAAATTCCCCATGAACTATATAGAGCCTAAAACGTAATTATTTTGCTCTTGAAACATAATTTAAAAACAAATAAAATGTTTAAACATGAATAAATAGCAAATCATTCAGCCCTTTCTCAAGACAAACTCTTATCTGAATTATAGATTTTTGCTAGTTTCGTAGACATCTCTAGGATGGGTCACAGTTATTATGGATTGTGTTTGAACTATGGAAATTGGCAATATGAGACACAAACAGAAAAACACTGTCTTACTGCTGAAGTCAGCTGTTTGACATCTGTTCTGCAATGAACCATCACTAGCAACAACACATGACCAAGTAATGACCTAACTTCAATGTGTACATTTAAACCAGTAAAATGCTTGGTATCAAGATTTAGTTTTATAACCAGAGATAAAATTTTAAGTTTACCCCATAGTTGCTAAGAAGGAAAGACATGAATTAGGAAGAGCAGAGCGTAGAACCTAGAGCAAAATTACTTTTTAGAGTGCAAATCTATATAATTTGTAAATGCATGGAAAGGTATTTTAAAAGGTCGATTTCAAAAGATATTGATAAATATGTTGGTTGATTAACAGATATCTGGTATCAGTTTACATTAATGGGATAACATTTTAAAAAGAAGGCATTTGAAGAGCTTAAATACACTTCTTACATTTAAATGCATTAACTAAATTTTGTAAGAGCTAATTAAATTGAAATTTAAAGGTTTAATGTTACTCAGCACCAGGACTCTCCATGAGAAGTGTGTGCACTATCTTCACATTATAATTTTCACTTGGGATTACCCGTATTACGCAGACCGTGTGAAATGTACATAAAATATAATTTGTGTCACATGAAAAGTTTCTTTGTATCTCCACCAACCACCTAGTTAAGTCAAATTTAAATATTTCCATCATTATACATGTGGGTTGATTCTACCTTGGTTTCTTTGTCACTGTTAGACAAGGTATCAATGAATGGGGGTAGGTTGTGCTGGCCATTGTTGCATTCTCATAATTAGTAGGTTTCAGCAGCAATTAGTGATAATAATTCAGTGATAACAATAGCAGAATATACAGTACAGAATTTATAGTACAGAAGACACAGTACAGAATTCAAAGTACAGAGAACTGAGTACCAGTAATACTGTGTACCGATTGGCTTAATTTCGGTATTTCCATTCTACTCAGTCCAACTACCCTTTTTGTCCATGGAGACATGAACCAAGTGGCAAGTGCTCATCCCTACAGTACACATGAGTACTATCCTATTTCTAACTTTCTTTGAGCAAAGTGTTGTCACAGATGTTGCTCTTTCAACTTCATCACACCTATATGGTCTAAAAGGAAAGGCTCAAACCAGGCTCATTCATTTTTCCTTGCTTCACCACTAGTCTAGCATCTGTGCCAGCCAATATTGAGAGAGAGTTTGACTGAATAGCCGCAAAAAGTTAGACATTAAAAGGTAAGTGAATGCGCCATTTTATATTGTTGGCCACCTTGTCACACTATGTTTTCCAGACTGTAATTAGTGCAGGAATTTAACCTTGATTAGGTGTTTTTTATATATTACGCTAAAAAATTGACAATTTATTTTCTGAAGTGACATGAATACATAGATTGGACATTTTAATTTATTGTTAGATTCATTGCCCTTTTATTACTGCATGTAGCTGTTTAGTTGAGGTTATTCTATCATGCAAATGTATGTGCTAAGACAAACATGTTTATGCGAATAGGTTCTCTAAACATTAATTGTTGATCGAAAGTACCAATGGCTGATTATGATATTAGCAAATATTTTAGTCTAGAGCCTTTACTTTTTCTCCCATTGTAACATTAGCTATAGTCAAATCAGCCCCAATCTAGCCAGGAAGAATAGTTATTAGTTCTTGTAATGTCAATTGTACTTTCAGCTCGAATTCTCTCCTGTATATCTAAATTTTGCGCGACACTTCATTGTATTAAACCTAGAGTTTTGCCTTGCTGCAACCAAAGACTTTGTAATTTAAAATAAACTGCTAATTCGAAAGTTAGCCTACATAAAATTGATGATTGCTGTTAAGGGGACAGCCTAATTATGTAGTTGAAGTGGCTTTGATCTAAATGTTTGTAAAACTAATCGATTTGTCCTGAGAAAACCACTTTCTTATTCTATAGGTGACAGACTCAGGCCGATCTGGAGAAAGTTTCTGTCAAGTTGTTAAAGGTAATAAACCCATTTCCTCAATTACCGGGAATGAAACAAAATTAAATTACTCTATTTGAGAATTAAACTAATATGGTGTAGCCATTTATGCAGTCTCTAACTTGGCACATACGTAGACCATGTCCTCATTTGACAAGACGAGAGAGAAACAAACAATACTTCCTTTAGCAACAAACTGATTGTTATACCCACGGACAGGTCCTCATTTGGTATATGTCTAAAGCCGCCATCACTCACACTCACTATGTCCTTGTTTGACAGAGAAAAGAAACATACACCGCTCTCTTTGTCAGCCAAAGGCCATGTTTATAGCCGGGTCCTCAATTGGTAAATAGCTAAACTTACTGTTACTCACTGCATGTCCTCATTTGGTACATAGCCAAACTTGCCATTACTCACGCTCACAAGCTATACAGTTTTTTACCATGTCCTCATTTGACAGAACAGAAGCAAACAATACTTCCTTTGACAACAAACTGATTGTTACACCTACAAACAGGTCCTCATTTGGTATATGACTAAACCGGCAATCATTCGCACTCACTATGTCCTTATTTGACAGGGAAAAGAAATGTATACCATTCTCTTTGACCACCAGATATCATGTCTATAGCCAGGACCACATTTGGCATGATGTAGTCAAACTTACCATTACTCACTACACTGCGTCCTCATTTGGTACATAGCAAAACTTACCATTACTCACACTTATTGGCTATACAGCTTGTTGCCATGTCCTCATTTGACAAGACAAGAGAGAAGGAAACAACACTTACTTTGACAACAAACTGATTGTGACACCTACAAACAGGTCCTCATTTGGTATATGGGTGAACCTGCCATCACTCGCACTCACTATGTCCTTATTTGACAGGGAAAAGAAGTGTACAGCACTCTCTTTAACAACCAGATATCATGTCTATAGCCAGGTCCTCATTTGGTGAAAATGAGAGAGGGGCAAACACTACTCCATTCGGCAACAAACTGACTGTTACATCTATGAACGTGTCCTCAGTTGGTCCATGGTACATTTACCTCCCGTTTGTACTCACTCGCTATTCCAGAGTGCTCATTGCACCTCTGCCATAATCATGTTTGCACCATTTGTTGCGTTTTACAGATAAGAAAAACAGTGACATGAAAAAGGACAATTGGGAAAACGATGATGATGTCACCAACCATTACCTTCTAGCAGGTAAAGTTATTAGCAGAATTTAGTTCTCTTATGAGTATTAACAAAAGCGGTTATAATATAGCTGGATTTGCCATGATTCATACTCATGAGGTGCATTGCTTGTTATTATGCCCTCGTTTAACAGAAAAGAGAGAGAAAAACATGTGCTGGTTTGGTACGGGACTGTCGTAGCCCTCACACTTATGAGTTGTGACATTGGATATCATGTTCTCAATTAGCAAGCATGAAAAACACTACTCTAATCAAACTGGTACATGTTTGGTATTAGCTAAACTTCTATATTCACACTCATAGGCTATACAGTTTGCTTATGTCCTCATTTGGTGAAAATGAGAGAGTGGCAAACACAACTCCTTTTGATTGTTACATCGATGAACAGGTCCTACTAACTGCACTGTGTCCCCATTTGGCAACTAGCATTGCTCACTGCGCTATGTCCTCATTTGGTATATTGACAAGCTTACCATTGCTCACACTCACTATGTCCTAATTTGGTACATAACTGGACATAACATCTCTTGCACCTTGTCCTCATTTGACAATGATGAGAGAGAAGCAAACAATCCTTCCTTTAGCAACTAACTGATTGTGACACTCACGTACAGGTCCTCATTTGGTACATGGGTAAACTGACCATTTCTCACTGTACTATGTCCTCATTTGACCGGTATCGGTTAAAAGTATTTCTAATTTTAATATTCAAATGAAAATATAGTATTATATCCGTGACCAGGTCCTCATTTAGTTAAAACAAGAGAGAGGCAAACACTACTCTTTGGGATAAACAGCGTATAGATATATCCATGACCAGGCCCATTCTTGATATTCTCTCTACAAACACCGGTTTTCAAAATCAACTTTATGCCATTTACATTCTACAGGTGACAACTGTAGTGAGCTGGAGAATGATGACCTGAAGGATGAGAATGAGACTGGCCATCAGTATTTTGCTGGTAACTATTCTAACAAAAAATCGTCTTTTGATGTGTTTTATGTCTTATGTTAGAGCTTACACAAGGATTTTTCAATTTGTTTACGCGGGTTCTAGGAACTTGATTTCACATTTATAAAACTACATGCCCGACCAGGTTTGAACCATGGGCATCTACATCACGCAGTTACCTTGTGCTCTAGACAGGACACCCGACCACTTAACCAGCTCAGCCACTTTGAAAAAAAAAACACTTTGATAGGTGACATGAGTTGCTTGTCATAAATGTGCATTCTTTATTCACATGGGGGTACTGTTCTATGGTCGTCATTGCCACACTGCCATTGAGCTGCACTATTTCTATCCTCTGTCATTGCAGAGACCTTCAACTTTAACAGCATCCCTTTAAATATTTTGATGATTGATATAGTATTTATTATAAGCAAATAGAATTTGTGCTACTGCGGTATTATACCATAATATTATGGTTCACTATTTTCTGTTCGTAAAGTTCAATGTCAATTTGAAAGTTGGCAGCCTTGAACTAGAGATTGTAGCCGATTTCATCGGCCATGACATTTCTGCCTCTAGGAAGATTTACAGACAATCAGATACACATTTCCAGTTGGCAAAGGTGTCTAAGCTGCTCGTCGCTGCAGTATCAGAAAATCGCTTCAAATATCATGGCAAGAGTTTGGAAGAAATTGACATTGCAGAAGAACTAGATTGTGAGTATTTTTTTATCTGTATTTACAGTTTTCTAAAGTTTATTTTCTATTGTGCAAGTAGTAGAAAAGTTACAATTGCTCCCTGTCTTATATTATGTTGTTCATTATATGTGCAACTCAAGTATTGCATCATAGCTGATTTGTCTAACACTAATATTTTGTTGCTTGTCACACATTCAGCAATTCTCAGCATTTCTCATCGTGGCTATTTTAAACCTTGCATGTAACAGGGTTCTGCATCGTAGCTAACTCTATCAGCGACCTCCATCTCACTCTGCTCTGAGAGTATCCACCTATGTTTCAGTCTACCTCTAGTTATCTTGCCTTCAACACTTATATTATTGACTCTCCGAAAATCTTCCTCCTCTTCCTGGCGCACATTCAGAACTTTGATAAAAGGCAAAGCTTATATGAGTGAAGGAAACTGGGTTCTGACAAGACTGTCAATAAATGCTATACATGCAATAGAACAGTATAGCTGTCAATGATTTTTAGCTGATGAGTTCGAGAACGATGAGCCTGACGACTAAATAGAAGTGAATGGGCGATAAAGGTCTTGAAGTACTTCCTGTGAATGTCTAAAGCAGCCTTTAGAGTCGGAAAATATACCTGTATAAGGGTAAGCTAAAGTGAATTTGTTTTTGAGACTGGGTTTCGGAATATACTACACTGTACGTCTCATTTACTGTACATGTAACTAACACTCATATTGTTCGCAACGAAAATTTAACAATATGGTCTAACCTATAAGTTATATCATCCCACTGTAGGATGAACAATGTATTTAATGTCTAAACATGATGACATGCTGTGCAGCTCAACGGAGTGCAGCTTAACAAATTTACTTACAATGTTTGTGAATTAAGTATAAATGGTGTATGACATTCTAGTTGGTGAACAATTGCCTGGTGAAATCAAAGATCTTGCCAATGAAAATGAGAGCTGTGGTTCAGAAACTGACATTGCCAGAGAAACATATAAGGCATCACATAGAGGTAAGATTTGCTCAACATGATTCTGAACTGGTAGCATCAAATATTATTGTAATCTACCGGTGTCCATTTCTGTTCGAAATTTTTTGTGCAAAGTTGCGAACTCGTTAAGACATGATTTGCCAACAGCTTCCTAGCTAGCTAGAAATGCATGGCTGTGTAAATTATTACAAATACACTATGATGTGCATCTCGTAATATTGTGTACAGTATATTTAAGTTTAATGTAGGGTTGATAAACTATTTTAGGAGTCAAGAGAAACATGAAACAGGGAGAGCCAATCGAGGCTCTATCAAAAAGAACAAAAGAAGGTAGTATCTTGAGCATAGTAATTACTGAAATTGTCTATAGTACATGTGGATATTCTACAGACATTCACAGAGCTAGGTAATCGGGTAACATTTTCACCATAGGAAAATATCATGATTGAAAACATTTGTGTACGGTGAAATCTGCTTAATTTGGCCCTGAATAATTCAAAAGCTTGGTTAGTTCTAACTATGAGCCTTAGTCTCTGCTGAGCACTATATAATGACACAAGTTAAATGAAGTGATCTTACAATTCAACAAGGGCCTAATTCACACCAATTATGGTAGTCCTTTGGAGTTGGAATTAAGCAAGTTTTAGTATATATCACCCCAGACAACATAGATCGAGCGTTTTACACATGCTGTCAAACACAAACTTTTACAGGCTGAGTTGGCATATTTTACTTGTTTTTTGTATTGTTCCAAATTTTTGGTATGTTTTATTGACACACAAGTTTCCTTCTTAAAAATTAATTGCGATATATTGCAGGAGGAACCATACAAGTCAACAAGTTCACTTTTGTGACAATGTTAGCTGTGTATTTGTTCCATTAGACAGTGGAGGTTTTGGCTAGAACAATGTAATTATGTCTAAAAACACTAACATTTCACTGTTCCGTTGTTCACTTGTTACTTTTAGTGAAACCCGAAGTTTATACCGAGGAAGGTGACGGCTGTTCGTGATTGCTTCAGGGAGTCTTGGAGCGCTATCCCAAACATGCAGGAGCATTGAAGTGTTTAAGTTAGCTCGTGGATGCAAAAAAGAAAGGCAGAAAATTAAGTAGGAAATTGCCTGCAGAAAAAAAGCAAGTAGTCTAAAATACAGCATAGTTAGAGAATTTGCTTCCGCCAGTGTAATATCTTTAGTAGAAAAAGTTGCTTTTGGTGTGCAAGACAACTGGCCTCCAAACTCGCAGAAAAAGTTGCTATAGATGTATTAAGCTCTGTGGAAGCAAACTAGCACTGTTTATTATTGCAATGCTTGGTACACAAATCATAAGTTTTTTCAAATTGTGTGGTAAGCCTTTGATGCTCTTAAAACACATGCAAAGTTGATTCTTTTTTGACAGGCCATTTTACCAATAATAGACAATTTCACATGAGCCATGAGGAAATTACATCATTTTGTTTTCTTCTCTTTTATAGAAAAGTCTGGTAATTGAAGAAGCTCTCGGGGAGGATTTAAAATATTATATCAGTGATAGAGAACTTCTAATTTCAATGTGTTTCGCCTTTATGTCTATTAGGTTTACTCGAATAAATGGTGCAACTAAATATCAAATCAATCGTCTAATCAATGCCCAATAGATGGGTTATATAAAAATACTCAAAAGTAAGTGCGAATGAAGGCTAAAACTGCATGTGTTTCAGTGTTCGAATTGTGGTTATACGGGAGTATACGGCGTGTACCCACCTCAATTTTGGTGGGTACACTCTCAGCAGGCGTGTACCCTCATGGTAATTGACTAGTTTTGCTGAAGACACGGCAGTTTTCGCAATCGAAATAGGTTTACTGGTTGCTGAGTGACTGCTGATCGTAAAATTTCCCCCTAATCTAGCGATCGTTTGATTGATAATAGCGTGTTAAGTCAATCCCGAAATGTCAAAGTAAGTTTATAGTAGCTTGGACCAGCAACCTGCACACAAATAAATCCTTCCGCTTTATTGACAAAGTTAATCATTGTGTCAATGGTTTCATAGGACTTGAATATGGGTTCCACTTTCTTTAGTATTTTCAGCTTTCCGAATGCGTTTGCAGAGCCTTGAAAACTTTTTGATAAGGACAGTGGCCAAACAGTTGAATCTAAAAGTTTTTTTAGCTCTAAACCTAAATCTCAAAAGTTAATTGTTGTACTCTATTGGAATTTGACGTTTGACTGAGTGATAAATATCGGAGATAGTTGTATTTTTCTTACTTTGCTAATAAAATATAAAATACAAAAATTAAAAATAAATGTTAATTTAATATCATATATGATCATCCATGATGTTGTATATAGCAATAACATAAATATTCGTATTTGTTAGATTATCACTAGAGAAAGAATCTGCATTCAATAATATAGCATATAAATAATAATTATATTAATTATATAAAAAAGATAAATAATATAATTATTTATTAAATAGTGATTATTATAAATAATAGAATTAGAAGTGAATCAATAGAACTAGATAATCAAATGGTAATCATATCATATTGATAATCATAATTATTTATATTTTTATTAATGTTTATATGAAATAAATTATTTTGATAAGAATTGTTGTAGCAATACGCCTACATCAAGTATAAATAAATATATTGCTTTCTGGATTGTCACAAGAACAAGAGTCGATATTCAACAAATAAAAATTAAAATATAGAATAGAAATAAATCGTTTTTAATAGAACAGGGAATTAGATAATTAATTTATATTTAATGATCATTATTGTATCGAATATTTAATGTAAATAATATAGCAATTGTTGTATTGTTTTATATAAAATATTTTAATCTAACGTTGATATTTTTATTCTAGAATAGGTAGGAATACTATTTGTTTTTGGACATAGTATAAGTATTGAATTTCAACAGTTGTAGGTATTGCTCTACTATTGCAAACTACTTTCAAGTTTAGTAAGTGAGGCAAAGAGTGAGGTTATGACAAATTGAAATTCACAGAGAGCTAAGAAGAATCCTGTCACTGTTTAGTCTAGATGGTACTAGTAGAAACTATGTATTTGGATTGAGCTTGGTTTCACTGGTTGACTGCAATTAAAGTAATCGTTTTGTTTGTATTCTCTATTTTTGTTGTATTGAGGTGATTCATTGCTTTCAGAAGTCCACAAAAGACCACAGGTAATGAAGTTGTATGCTGCCTATTAGTGTACTTGCATGCTGCATATTAGTGTACTTGCATGCTGTCTATTAGTGTACTTGAATGCTGCCTAGTAACCTACATGCATGATAGTTTGTCGAGTATTTTAGGTAGCTGAATAGTCTTTTTAGGCAATACTATATTTTTAGTTTACATTGAATTTACTGTCAGTATGATTTGATGTTTCTTGCTAAGGTTATATTTGGCCATGGATTTAACTTTGAGGCCAGTTTTTACTAGTGCTGCCAATTTATAAAACATTTAGCATTTTTGGAAGATGTTGTCACAAGTGGTGAGGATACTTGGAATACAGTGTTTAGTGATCCAAAGGAAGCTGGTGAGGAATTTAATTTTGCAGAAATAATACCCTAATTTATATTTTTCATATTTACTGCTCGCTGGTGAAGCTGTCTTTTTCTAACATTGCTGTACTGGTGTTGTGGCAATGTCTTCTGTTCACTTTTCTAGGTGATTAGGCACTGTAGAGACCATTGGTTCAAACCCCAGTCAGGGCCTGGTGTTTTCATGGATTTGATGCAAGACCTGACAGCTCCCACAGATAAATTCCTTAAATTAACAAAATTATAATAATATTAGAGAAAACCCAGTGAGTAGTACATGTATATATCCTAGATAAATTGGTGAAACTCCTTTACACAGGTATGTATGTTTAATAGGCTTCAACCTTTTCCTTCTAGCTGTTGATCAAATAACATTACTGGTGTTATATATTAAAGTCTACAGGTAAGTTGTGACAAGGGAAATACATGTATTTTATTGTATAATACTTTTGTTCATTATAATTTTGTTGATAAACTTCAACTCCTTCCCTTCTCTAATGTTGATGTCAATGTCATAGTTGTTTTGTTGAATAACCATAGTTTTCATACAGTTGCAGTTACATGCTGTTGTTGTTTGTGTTTATATACTTTTGACAAAATATACAACTGTAAAATGTTGTAGTTCAGCATTTTGTAATAAATAAAGAAGTTGTTATCTCTTTGACTACATGTTGTACTTTTATTGCAGTGAAAGAAAGATAAGGGGAGTTGTCGTGGTTTAAATAATGTAGATCTATTCATTCTTACAATCAATGCAGCAGTAATACAAAATTGAAGGACACAAAGCACACTCAGTAGTTTAAAATATAAGGAATGGTCTACATTGGTACCATGTACTCTGTGTAAAGAGGTTACTCATTTGCTATCAACCATAATTAGAAATTGTCCTCCCTTGTTTTGTCTTGCTGAAATGGGAGAACAACTTCTAATTACGATCTGCAGCTTCTGAGTGACCAATGCACCCTTTAGGAAAGGTCCTAAGATTGCAGGTAGGTACCGTGTACCCACCTCATTTGTTCCACTTCGAACACTGATGTGTTTCATTTAGAGTGACAAAGTGTGCTGCTGCCTGCGCCAAGAATCAGAAGCAATATTTGGCATATTATTATTTGTTCTAGTAAATAGATGCAAAAGTACATGGCAAAGTTATTCAACACCTCATGATTGTGCTGCATGTGCATAAGAGGCAATAGATAAGTTGCTGATCTCATACTTATTCATATCTGCTCACTACTTATTAAAGATAATTCGCTACTATATACTTGTGATGGTTCAAGGCAATTTATGGAGAATTGACCATTTTAAGAAATTGTCGTCTCCTGTTGAATGTCCCCATTTGACGAAGAACTCACTCTTCACTCACGCTTTGCTCACACGTCCTCATTTCCCAGTAGAAAAACCAGCTTAGACTATAAAGGCCCATAGAGGTTTGGAACCCAGCCCACCAACCTTATATTTTGATTAGCTTTTTATTGATGTATTACAGTAACTCCTAGGTGCATTAGTATTGAAGCTACAGTAGGACTGCATTTGCCTGCAGGAAAAGTGGGACTGCATTTGCCAGCGTATGCTAGTATAGGTGAGAGACACGGGGAGAGATGGCAAAGTAGTAGGACCAGTTCCAAGTCACCCTAGATCATATACAGTTAAAGACAGCAATGGTAGTATTGTGAGACGTAATCGCACCAGCTTAGTTAGTAGTGAAACTTCATTTAGCCCAAATGGGGATTCACAGTCAAACCCAGTAGTACCAGAATCCGAGCCAATGGAAAGTAGTAGCGGAGGACCAGAACCAATTGACAATTCCAGCCGTTGTGTGAACTCTCCCATTTCGGCTCCTATGACACTACGGTCAGGTCGGGTAGTCAAACCGCGTAATTGATCTAATCTTTGGCAAACAGTTTGCGTCAACCTCACACCTAGCTTTGAAATATGACAGTTGTTTGCACTAAATTTTACTAATCTGTTTTTGTGTAGTTTGCATTTTTTTCATGTATATTTATGTTAACATACATTGTAATTATTACTTCTCTTTTTATGATTGTTAGATTAACTGATAGTTCATCTTAAAAATAGGGAGATGTTGTATGATTACTGCTACTGACTATAAGATTATCCTCTAGCAAGCATAGCATATGTAGCAGCATGTTGTATGTTCAGTTGAGCTTCAGACCTGTTTTAGGACTGACATGTTATGTATGCAATAAACCATAACCAGTATAATACAACAGAGGTCACTGTGATGACACAGAGGAAGAAAGAGAGTACATGTATAGCTCTCTTCATGTTGTCAGAGGTTGCTGACTCTAACTGCTGCATGTGCAAGGTGCTAGCGGCTGACAACTCATTTTAACAAGCACTATCTTTATCTTATCAATCATAGGGCTGCAGATACATGTATGTGATGCTCATGTTTGCTTGATATGGATTACGTTAGCTCCACAGATAAAACACGCATACTTAAACTTTTAGCACAGATACTATTTTCAACAATTTTGTCTAATGATAGTATTTGTATTGCACTGAGAGATTTGATAAGCTTCTACATCCCATAGCGTGTGGAATACCTGGAATGCCTGTTTACATGGATCGGTGAGTTATCTGCTCATGTACAGACACATGCCTTAGAACGTCGCTACATAGTTGTCTAAATATGCTTTAGGATTTGTCACCCCTTACCAGCCGCTAATTTATTCAATGCAACTGTACTGCTCCTTCAACGATGCTGTTTTTGCAGGGGGATTTCCCCGAGGTGCTACATGGGTCACTATAAACCAGCTGGACTCAGCTGAATTATTGTATGCCCCTCGTGGCCTGCAGGTGTCTTATAAGTTTGAGGCGTGAAAGGAAACCATTCTTTTATATTTACAGATAGTAAGGGTTTAGTAGACCAAAGGTCAGAAGTCATCATTGCTTCATATTTAGCAGAATGAGTGTGTCTGTTAGATAATCTGATTCACCGGTCACATTCCTTCTGGTGACATTCCTTTCGGTGACATTCCTTTCGGTGACATTCCTTTCGGTGACATTCCTTTCGGTGACATTCCTTTCGGTGACATTCCTTTCGGTGACATTCCTTTCGGTGACATTCCTTTTAAGATTAAGAAATTTTGCTGTTGGTTTATCTGCCTTTATCAAAGTATGATAATCAGTGAGTAAACCAAGGTAAATAAACCAGAATGACACCAACAGACTGCACAGTTATTTGCAAAAGTTGAAGAGTGCCATTTAATTGATGCGACTTTTGAATGTACTGTAATGAATGTCATTCTAGCTCAAATTACATTGTATTACTTAGAAATCCTGTAGAAATACACATTTAGTAAAACACAATGCCTGGTAGGAGTGTGCTGCGCATTTGACTACCTGTACCACCATTACTTTGTATCATCATCAGCAATTTTATTGAGCATGCTCAGCTACACCCTTGCTCTTTATTTACAGCAACCTAGGTTCACCGAGCTGTCGTTGTTACATCCACTACTTCTACAGTTCTATAACATAACCCCGATTTGTTCTGAATGTGGATAGGTACATGGTAGGCTTACTTGTGTTGTACATGTATGACTTACATGTGTATTAATGTTGGTCAATCACGTACATGTATCTAGTTCTTTCTACTTTGGATTATAGAACAAAAAACTGGACCTGGGCTTGTTTTCTATGGGTGATCTATGCATAGCTTTGTATTATATAACTTACAGTGAACCCATATAATACATGGAAATACACTGAGGATGTGTTGATAGCACGAGCTCATCTTTCCTGACATATAAATATGACATTATACGCTGTATTTACACGCCTGTTTACACTGGTAATACTAAACTTTGTACTGTCATTATTTTCAATTGTGTTGAAATAGATACAACTACAGTTTCGTACTTTCTTTATTTGTTAAAGAAAAACGTTTTTTAGTAAAAATTCACCTATTACCGAACTAGCGTGTTAATCAGAAAATCATATAATTATAATAATCATAGAGGCCAGTTACATGTATAGTCACTAATAAATACTGTGTATAGTGAACAGTCACAGTTATTATAACTTAGTTGAATGCATGTACATCTCCTCTGTCTGAGCTATACGTTTCTCTTCCTTTATACTCTGCACCATCTGGTACTGTAGAACAAGACGTGTGATAACCAGCACCAGAATCAGAACCACCAGAACTGCTGCTACCACCACCAGAGCTGTCAGAGTTCTGTCTGCCTCCTCATAGGTCAGGTTCACCATATTGTTGAGATAAGGATCTACAGTAGAACATTAGATAAATTACACGCCGTATTGTTGTGTGCCTGGATGAAATATGTAGCAAGTTTCACGCATTCTTTTCTTTTTTTTATGACAAAATCTTAAGTTAGTGCTGATAATCTCAGAGTTACGTGTATATACATGTACGCTCATTTAGCTAGCACACCTTTGCGATGGACATTGTATGGAATGACATGCAACCAGCAACTCTGAATTCCATTCTTCACAAAGCTTGCTGTCATTACAACATATACATGTACTTCTAAACACAAAATTTCCTAGCATTTTAATAAACTTACTCTTTTGAAGGCTAGCATCGGTAGTGATATCAGTTACAGTTGTAATTGGTTTGCTAGTAGCGGTAGTAGAGGTAGTAGTGGTAGTAGTAGTAGTAGTAGTAGTAGTAGTTGGTGCTTGTCCTGTTTCACTCATTGACTTTAAAATAATACTTGTGACTGCAGAAAGCAAACGGAAGTTTCCATCTGTTGATAGCTTCCTGGTCTCAAATGATCCCATCTGCAGGTTTGTATAGAACTGCTTAGACGGAAACTTAAATGGTTCATATTCACTTGATGATGGTGATCTATAAGAAAGCAGGCATTGAGTTAATAACAGTAAGACACCTCCAGTGATGCCACACTTGAAATGATGCATGTGTTTATGTGAGTTTCAGAATGATCAAAGTCAGTGAAATAATAAAGGTGTGAAATTGGTAATATTACAGAGCAGATCTCACCCTGTTTGAGCGAAACTTGCCCAATCCTTCATCATTCTTCTGGAAAGTTCTTTCTCTGGTTCTGTATAGTTTCCAGCTAAAAATTATAGACAGACAGCTTTATGCATTGGATGCTTGTAATGTAGATAATATAGGATGCAAATTATGTGATATTACCCTATTGGAAACAGTGTAAACTGAGGAAGAGAAACAAATGCAGTGAAACTTGCTAAATTCAAACTCCAAGATACCGCCAAAATTGGTTTGAATTAGGCCTGAGTTTGAATTGTAAGATCACTTTACCTAGTTGAAGTCATTATTGAGTGCTCAGCAGGGACCAAGGCTAACAGTTTGAATTAACCAAGTTTTTTAATTATCCAAGATTGAATTAAGCAAGTTCCACTGTAATGTACATTTACATACAGTATACTTATTCGCAAATGACTTACAGTAGTCCCCAAGGAAATCTAAGGATTTATACTCCATCTCTGCCACTAAAGGAGAACCAAATACATAAGCTATTTCATCTCCATGATCGGCTCCTGTCCTCAACCAATCAGGAACTCCACGAAAGTTTGATGGGGAACTAGAAGTCTTGTGACTGAATTGGTAGGCAAAAGAGCTCTTGTTGGATACAGTATTGTGTAGTCGAAGGTGTTGAATACTGGGGAATATGAGGACAATGTCTCCTACAGAACATGCATGTGAAAGCTATTGAGTAGATATTCGTACTTACAGAATTCATAGCAGTTTGTAAATTGGTAATATCAAAATTATTTGGAGCAAATTGAACACAGTATACTTACCAGCAATTTGAGTTAACACCTCAAAGAGCTTGTGGTTGGTTGACAGGCCTTGGCTGTTAAATTCATCAACTGAAGTAATGTAATAGCTTGCAATCAAGTCAGTTACAAACTTGTGCGCCAAGTCACTACCTTTAAAGTGGCGGAAGAAGTAGTTATGGAGAACCAGAGATAAAACCTTAGCAGAAATTCCCTCGCTGATATTTTTTACACCTGTGGATGACTCTACGATTTGTGAAATTATATCAAAGAAAATTAACCCTTCTTGGATATTCCAGCCAGTAAGTAGGTCAAACTGAGAGAAATCTGACATCATGTTGGTGATGGTTTCATTAGAGCCATATTGGAGAAGGCCAGCCATAAGTTGACCCGGGTCAGTGGGAAGAAAGTCACCATCGATGGTGGGATAGTAACCAAAACCTAGTCCCGGATTAACCAAAAGGTCAGCTGTACTTTTGGCTTGTAAGCATTTTTGTAAATCTGGATCAGCCATGTCACATCCTACAGAGCTCACTAGAGTAGTGGTCATTGGGATGGGATCTCGGGTGATAAAATCAAGACCAAACCCCACTCCACTTTGTGTGATGGCACGCTGGAAAAGCGACGAGTTGGTGTAAGGACTAAACATCTGGTATGAGACAGACATACCACCTGCTGACTCCCCAAACAGTGTGATGCTGTCTGGATCACCTCCATAGCCTTCTATGTTGTCTTTGACCCACTGAATAGCAAGTCTTTGATCCCACAACCCGTAGTTTCCTGGAAGTCTGCTGTCCCCCGTGGAAAGGAAACCAAGAGCTCCTAAGCGATAGTTGATGGTGACAACTATGACACTCTCTTGTGCTGCGAATACACTTGCTGGGTAATTGTTTGAGGTACCAAACATGAAGGCCCCACCATGGATCCAAATCAAAACAGTCTAAAATAGAAAAATAGCTGACATACATATCGCTAATTACACTGGCTGCATGCATGATGTATTTTTGTGAGCTATCGGGTTGATCCAATGACTTCTCAAAAAGAAAGGACTTTTGTATATGTAGGAGGAGTTTATTACTTTAATGGCTAGTACATACAGCTCTTGTTTGTAAATTATCGACAGCAGCAATATTCTGAGGATGTTGTAAGAATAGAAAATGCCGAATGGAATTAAATGAGTTCTTATTGAATAGTGAAGAGCTTCGTAAAAGGAATATACTTATGTCTAACTGGACACACATGGATAGTAGACAGCCATGGATAGAGAAGTCATGAGTGGTTGTCAGTATTAATGGTGCATTACTTTAATGAAGCCGACGTGACGGCAAAAAATATAGTGTGGAGATACATGGAATTTCCTATCGTAACACTCTGGTCAGACAAACTACTAACAACCACTTTAGGCCCAACAGGAAGTTTAACTAAAGTAATGACACAAAGCTTCCCACAGTAATATACATTGCTGAGTGGGTACTAACAGTGTTCTCTGCTTCTGCTGGAGTATAGATATTTAGGAAGAGGCAGTCTTCGCTTTGAACCAGGTCAGTGATGTAGTTCGTAGTTATTTGGCTGCATGAATGTCCAAATTGAGTAGCGTCTAACTTCCCATCTGTGAAGTCTCCATACGGTTGGGGTTTGGTGAACCGAAGAGAGCCTACTGGTGGCTTGGCATACGGAATTCCTACAGATTGAAGATATTTGAATGATTGGTGACATCGATAACTGTGCAATTGTTCTGCAAATTTCATACAGTGATACCCCGATGACATCATAGGTACATAAATTTAAACCTCTGAATTATTAATCAAACTACTTTTGTCTCACACACTGTAACAAATGTGCATTGCATGGTGTGCTTGCAAGTTGAGAGGTAACCCTCCACATGAGTACAGTACTAATTAGTGCCTTTGCGACCTCTTGGACCAACCTGGGTCACAATTAAAAATCTAAAGATGGCCGTCCGGCCCAAACGTATATTGGCCTGGAATTTTGCTTGGTCGGAGAAAACCATCCCTAGCTCATCAGCACACCTGGGTTTTTCACACGAAAATGAGGATTTGACTTTCGGTCCACGCCAGTGTGTTCGCTACTCTGTGATGGAAGTGTATCGGGAAATATTTTAGCAAGTTGGCCTGTGTCTGAAATTTAGGTCGCGAAGACACTAATAAGCTATACATGATGGTGTATGTTAACTATATTGTATGCACAATTAAATAGAGTTGAAATGACATTTTGGAACAACCGTGATAATTGTACCTCACATAATACTGTGGTGGACAGGTCGACTCACCCGACACCCAGGCCGACCTATGCAGAGGTCATGAAGAAGGCCTTGTCGGCTTGTTGCCCAAGCGGATATTCTCTATCTTGAATGACTCTAAGCATGTCTTAATGTATAAATTACTTATGAAATAAGTACATTATTGTATACTTTTATTCTAAGTATTTTTGCCTATTATAAGTAATGGCCGATGTCTTAGATCTTAGTTATTTTAATGCATAATTCATTTCACATGGTTGTAATCACTTTTTGTGCATGGCCAATCCTTTTATGGTTGGACCTCGGGCACTTTTCAGTCATCTTATTATGCAATTTCCGCGGCCGATACCTTATTGTCTCACCCGACCCCCTGTCGGGCCGTTTTACCGGAAACCCAAATAGTATAAAAGCCAGCACATTTTCTATGCTAAGTCAGTTGTTGATTGCGCTTCAATAAAGCAGCATCTCCTAACTCAACCTACAGAGTCTTACTCTTGCAGGCAGGCAGCTCCAGCCTTGGTCCCCTGGACCTTTAGTGTCCGGGCTCGTCCTCCTACTGGTATAAGACTCTTTCTACACTCCTTGCTGAGTATAAACCTCGGACCTTAGTCGATCCTTGACTCTTCAATGAGCCTAAGCATCGGGTCTACATACTCACTTCAACATAGACACTTTCTACACTCCTAGGAGTATAAACCATCGGACCTACGTCGACCCTTGACTCTTTAATGAGTCTAAGTATCGACCTACGTCCTCTACAATATCTATAAGAGCTTACATAACTGTTCACTCTTTATGTAATGTGTGGAAGTTTACCTTAGCAGCCCACTACCGCTACCAAGCGCTTCCCACACTCGTGCTAATATCGGCACCCATGTGAAACCCAAAGCACAAAACACCATATTTTAGTATATATTTAATATTTGATATATATGTACATGTATTAATATACATTGCACATGTAAGTATTAAATGTTATATTGTATTAAAGCCAAAGTACTTAAAACCATTTTATTACTTACAGACTCATATTCGTTTTCATATATTTTATATTATTTGAATGTAGGGCAAACTTACATGACGTATACATGTATGTAGTCAGTACTATCTGACCTGCAACTTTTGGGTTGCAGCAACATTCACGGAATATACAGTACATTAAATACATGAACATGTACATGTACATGTAGTACATTATTCAAAGTGTCTATTGAGGTCTTACCCAGGTATTTCCTCACTTCCACTCCAATGATCTCCTCAGATAGTCCAGTCACGTTACCTAACGCAGTAGTCAAGGTAACCTCCGCTGAGGAACCGTCCCGACAGGTCAGTAGTAACAACAAAACAGTAAAAGTAGGAGTTAGTACCCCCATGTTGACATACTCACTGGTACTAAACTGTATCATCTACAGTACATGTATAAGTTTAAAAGAATATCCCTAGAAGCTACTTATGCATTTGCCAATCCTCTGATAAGACTCAATAACTTCTATCAACCAGTGAAAATCCTTAATTGCTCTCATTCGACTTACACCATTTGATCCTCAACACGTGCATCAACTAATATTATATAAACCTACACAAATTGAAGTGCTTGTCTACGTTTATAATATGTGATCATAGTTACATGTATATTTGCTACAGACATTCATGTCTATAATGTCTTATAGCAATAAACAATCAAGTGCAACTCCTTATACATGTACATGTAGATATCACGGCATTGCAAAAGATAACAGATAAAGTGAAAAATCAGTGAATAAATGAAAGTAAACAAACCATAATACTGCCAACACTCTAGTAGAATGTAACCAAAAAGAACTTAGCAGAATATATCCTACATGTAAGTTATTACATTGTAGAATAGCAAGTGTTTTGGGAGATAACTAAGGGCTGTGCTGGTTCATACTGCTAGACTAGTACTACATGTACATTCCTTGTTAGCCATTCATTCGAGTATTGTTGTTATACAAAGGAATGTGTCACCTATAATAGCAGATTAATACATAATAATTATACCCGCCAATAGATGCTTGTGTTAGCCAGAATTTGCCTGTATATTTGTATAACGTTGTTACAAAAAGGGCTACATCTACTAGGTATGGGCGGTGATTTACGTTCAGCGTTACATTCTATAGCTGCCTACAGTGAAACCTGGCCTGGGCACCAACCCTACTAGTATAAACCAATCAGTAAGTACGGTTTAGTTTAGTGTTGTGATGGTCAGCTAGCCTCTAAAACCAGACTATTAAATTCATACACATGTTCATGTACATGTAATCACACAATCTTGTAAACCAAAGATGTCTTCGAAGACGCAAATATGCGTGAATTAACAACACGAAGCCTACATCTATATTTTATGAAATAATACTCTCACTCGAATAACAATGCGTTTGGACGGTACATGTAGCTTAGCTGGGTTATGCTGAACAAACAAAATTTTATTTTTTCGTTACTCAATTGCATTGACATAAATATACTTATATACACTGTATATGTATATTAATATAGGTCACATACATTTCTAATTTTCTAAACAAGAAAAACAAGTTTTGCTGCAAATATTCACTTATTATAAAACTAGCACGTTAAGTCATATATAATAATCATAGAAGTCAATAGTCACTAATAAATGATGTTTAATAGTCAACAGTAACAGTATCTGTTATTATAACTTAGTTGAATGCATGTACATCTCCTCTGTCTGAGCTATACGTTTCTCTTCCTTTTTACTCTGCACCATCTGGTACTGTAGAACAAGACGTGTGATAACCAGCACCAGAATCAGAACCACCAGAACTGCTGCTACCACCACCAGAGCTGTCAGAGCTCTGTCTGCCTCCTCATAGGTCAGGTACACCATATTGTTGAGATAAGGATCTGGAGTATCAGATAAGTGTTATACGTCGTCTAGTTTTGTCAATTTCACATTAGGGGCACAGCAAGAGTACTGCGACTGGGAAGCAATATCAGAGAGAGCAGACTGAGATGGCATGGTCAAGTGTGGAAGAGAGTAATCAACATGGAGCTACCAGGAGTAAGAAGAAGGGAAAGACTTGAGAGAAGATTTGTCGATGTAGTAAGAGAAGATATGAAACCAAATACATGTAGGTGGGAGAAAGATGCTACTGAGAGAATGAAATGGAGTAAAATCATCCAAGGTGGCGACCCTTAGATTAATACACGTTCTGTCAATTGTGTACCTGGAGAAAACATGTATATTGTCGGCATGTTACAGGGTACTCATCATGTTTGAGTTGTATTCAATGACAAATAAAATTCGCTTGAAATATAAAATGGCTGCTATGTGGACTAATTGGGCACTGAGGATACGGAATTATACACATTATACCCGTACTGCACATGTGCACGTACATGTATATGTATATATGAGGAGTTCATTCTGCACAGATCTGGACTGACTATGCGACTTATAGGAACGGTGTACATTCGGTGCACAACTCATAGCAGAGAATTCCAAACTCTACAATACCATTACAGTATCCCACTCTTAACATATAACATAATGCAATTACACTTATAGCTGAGTTTAATAATACTTACTTTTTTTAAGACTAGAGTCAGTGGTAGTACCAGCTACAAGTGTAGTTGGTCGAGTAGTAGTAGTAGTGGTAGTAGTGGTAGTGGTAGTAGTGGTAGTAGTAGTAGTTGGTGCTTGTCCTGTTTCACTCATTGACTTTAAAATGATACTTGTGACTGCAGAAAGCAAACGGAAGTTTCCGTCTGTTGGTAGCTTCCTGGTCTCAAATGATCCCGTCTGCAGGTTTGTATAGAACTGCTTAGAAGGAAACTCGGATGGTTCATATTCACTTGATGATGGTGATCTGTAGAAATAAAAGTCAATGGTGTCACACACAAGTTGAAAACTTGCTCAAGTTAATTCGAATAATAGTTTGTGCAAAATGACAGCACTCATAAACACATACCTTTAGTGGTGCATGCGTTTTGTAGAGCTCAAAATCTTTCAAAAACCAAGAAATCATCAGATTAATATTGTTGCAAAGTCTAAAGCTGCAAAGTAGAGCTTACCCTGTTTTAGCAAAACTTGCCCAGTCCCTCATCATCTTTCTGGAAAGTTCTTTTTCTGATTCTGTATAGTTTTTACCTAATAATTATAGGCTAGTATTAAAAATTAGAATTTAATTGTGTAACTATAGGAAGAAAAATATAATAATGATGCCCTCTAACTACATGTATAAACAGTGCTGTGACCGTAGAATAAAGATACTGAATGAACCGTACTTATTCACTAATCACTTACAAAAGTAGTCACCAAGATTCTTTAGGGATTTACACTCGGTCTTTGCCACTGCAGGTGAACCAAATACATAAGCTATTTCCTCTCCATGATCGGCTCCTGTCCTCAACCAATCAGGAACTCCACGTAATTCTGATGGGGAACTAGACGTCTTGTGACTGAATTGGTAGGCATAAGAGCTCTTGTTGGACACAGCACTGTGTAGCTGAATGTGCTGAATACTGGGGAATATGAGGAAAATGTCTCCTACAGAACATGAATGTGAGAACCATTGATTAAAATTTGTACTTAGAGAAAGTCTATTTGTGTTCTTGTAGTAGGTCATTAACGGCATTAACTGTAACAATGTATGCGGTGTGCTTACCTCCAATTTGGGTTAACGCCTCCAACCGCTTGTGATTGGTCGACATGCCTTGACTGTTAAATCTATCAACTGAGGTCATATAGTAATTAACAATCAGGTTGGCTAAGAGCTTGTGAGCTGCTTCGCTACCTTTAAACTGTCTAAAAAAGTAGTTTCGAAGAACCGACGATGCAACTTTAGCAGAGACTCCCTCACTGATGTCTTTTATACCCGTAGATGATTCCGAAATTTGTGACATTATTCCAAACAGGGCTAACCCTTCTTGATTATTCCAGCCAGTAAGTAGGTCAAACTGAGAGAAATCTGACATCATGTTGGTGACAGTGTCATTAGAGTCATATCGTAAGAGCCTTGCCATAAGTTGACCCGGGTCAGTGGGAAGAAAGTCACCATCGATAGTGGGATAGTAACCGAAACCTAGTCCCGGATTAACCAAAAGGTCAGCCGTACTTTTGGCTTGTAAGCATTTTAGTAAATTTGAATCATACATGTCACACGCTACAGAGTTTACTAGTGTTGTGGTCATTGGGATGGGATCTCGGGCGGTTGAACCAAGACCAAATCCCACTCCACTTTGTGTGATGGCACGCTGGAAAAGCGTCGAGTTGGTCTGAGGACTAAACATCTGGTACGAGACAGACATACCACCTGCTGACTCTCCAAACAGTGTGATGCTGTTTGGATCACCTCCATAGTCTTCTATGTTGTCTTTGACCCACTGAATAGCAAGTCTTTGATCCCACAACCCGTAGTTTCCTGGAAGTCGATCATCATCCGATGATAGAAACCCAAAAACACCAAGCCGGTAGTTAATAGTAACAACAACCATGTCCTCTTTTGCTGTAAAAATCTCAGCAGAATAATAGTTTGAAGTACCATACATGAAACCTCCACCATGAATCCAGACCATAACAGTCTAAAAACAAATATAAAATAATTTAAAAATTGACAAACATCCTGCACCAGGCCTTTGCAGTAGCTCTTTTCAATGTGGTTAAAGAGGTACAGTCAGTTTATTTCGGTCTTTCAGCATTTTGATTGGTTATTCATGCTCATTCAGAACTACATGGACTTTGGTAACCTGAACTCCTTTAAGTACATGTATTCGTGAGCTATAACATTGATTTACTTTTCTCTCTTGAGATGTTGCATCACCTCTGAAGTGAGCAATATTAGTTAGTTGCATGACAGTCTATCGCAGAAGATTGATCCTACGTGGGAATACCTGTCACTTTACTAATTGCTGTTCATGCTATTTCAAACTCGCAGCAGCAGTGACTTTAGCTATACAGGTTGCTGTTTGTAAAATTATCTGATGATGGTAAAATATTGTAATGACCAGGAAGGACTTTTATTGGTGTACCTTGAGTCATGTATCAAAGTGATTGTGTTTAATCAGGTCTGAAAGAGGTGGAAGAAATAAATTGATAAAAAGGGTGTGCAAATTACCAGCTTTGGTACCAAACTGAGGCTGTTAAAGTGGGGCTACATGTACTGAAGCTAAAGTGATGGGCCCCAATTGTTCTCTACTAGAGCACTGTTATCTGCAGAATATTGTCTGTCGAACAAAAATAGTAACTTATATAACCAAACACAACTAAGTAGGTACTAACCACATTGCTTGCTCCTGTTGGAGTATAGATATTTAGGAAGAGACAGTCTTCGCTTTGAACCAGGTTAGTGGTGTAGTTCGTAGTTATTTGGCTGCATGAACGTCCAAATTGAGTGGCGTCTAACTTCCCATCTGTGAACTCTCCATACGGTTGGGGTTTGGTGAAACGAAGAGAGCCTACAGGCGGCTTAGCAAACGGAATTCCTGCAGATTGGCAACAACAAAATAACAAAAATTTCTATAACTGTTTAATGATAGCAATGTAGCAGGCGTGGTTAGGGGTTAGTGGTTAGGGGTTAGTGGTTAGGGGTTAGTGGTTAGTGGTTAGTGGTCAGTGGTTAGTGGTTAGTGGTTAGTGGTTAGGGCTCTGGGCTTACCTGTGGTTTGATTTCCGTAAAGGTCATTGGTGGTGTTAGTGATGGTAATACCTGAGTATAATAACTCTATCTTACATCTTCATTAATACATACAATCTGTGGTGGTAGTGACTACTGTATGAATAGTTACACCCAGCCTACTAAACTGGGTTCACTTGCTTATAGTTGTCATGCATCACCCACCTATCATTAGAGCTATAATTACGATGTACATGTATTTCATTCATGAACTGCCGAGATCGTTAAAAACACCATCCAACCGTTAACCTTGCAACAATATGAATAAGCAGTCATACAATGTGTCCATTGATGTCTTACCTAGATATTTCCTCACTTCCACTCCACTGATCTCTTCAGATAGTCCGGTAACGTTACCCAACGCCGTAGTCAAGGTTACTTCTGCTGCTAAACTATACCGGCAGCTCAGGAGTAAGAATAAAACTGTACAAGTTGATTTTGGCTCTCTCATGGTGAAATTTACACTATAACTACACTAGACTGCGTAGAAGTACAGTATAATAATAATATACTGATATAATGCTAGTAGCTAATCATCTGTTTGTCACTGTGTATCTTCTGATAACACTCACTATCTTTCATAAGTCAGTAAACACCCCTAAATACTTACATTGGAATTACCTAACAGTAGTATAGTCAGTGCAGATCTGCACAGACACCCGGCCATTTCCGCGTCTTATTAGCCCTAGATCCAAAAACTCCCCGGGCGGACGACTACCCCACCCGTCCTCTCGCCCCCTCCCCTTCCCTAAACCTCACTCTATGTGCAAAGCCCTAGAACCTACCCCCCGATCGCGGGTGGGGTTTCAAAAACCTCATCGGCTGTTCCGTAGAACCCAGTCTAAAGAGCAAACCCCTCGCCCCGTCCCCGTCCCGTCCCACGGCTCGGGCGAGGGGGCGCGCGTACGCGTGCGCCCCCCCCCCGCCCCGCGAACCCCACCCGTCCTCCCTCCACCCGTCCCCGCCCCTCCCCACCCCTCCCCTCCGCCTCGCCCTCCGCCTCGCGGCGGTTCTCGTTTGCGAGTCCAGCCGTGGCCCCACGCCGCCCTCCCCTCGCCCATCCCCCGCCCCTCCCCCGCCCCTCCCCCGCCCTCCCGCCCCAACGACCCGTCGCGGCCCTCGCGGGCGGACCGTCGGCTGGAGTAGGGTGAAGCGAAGGAAAATACGGGTTAGAGTAATGGTGTGTGATGTATTCTAGAATAGATGATATGTGACTATAACAAATATGAGTAAGGGTAATGATACACGAGTTTGTTTTAATTTTCAACACGTTTGAGAGTAATAATATAAAATCAAGCGATAAAAAACTTGATATACGACTATGAAGAATATGAGTAAGGGTAATGATACACGAGTTTGTTTTAATTTTCAACACGTTTGAGAGTAATAATATAAAATCAAGCGATAAAAAACTTGATATACGACTATGAAGAATATGAGTAAGGGTAATGATACACGAGTTTGTTTTAATTTTCAATACGTGCGAGAGTAATAATATAAAATCAATCGATAAAAACCGATATACGACTATGAAAAATATGAGTAAGGCTAACGATACACGAGTTTGAGAGTAATAATATAAAATCAATTGATAAGTAGACACGAATGAGTGTGAATGACAAAAGTTTTTGCCTCAAAACTGTGCAGTGGCGGGGAGGAGACGCTCGCCGAGGATGGCGTCTAGAATGGCACAATCGTAGAATGTTCTCCCGCTCTTGGAAGTCTTCTGTCCCTTGTACACCATCACGGAGGGGAGGAGCTCTTTCATCGAAACTGCCAGACGTCCCGGAAGGAAGACCTCTCCCTTTCTTTCTTCGTTTCCAATCCGACACTCGTAGGTGGCAATGGAGTTGCTCGCATTATCACCATCACCGCATCTTGGGGCGTATGTGGGTCGGAGCGCGGTCACCACCAGCACAGAACCAACGGGGAATGAAGATAGCGTTTGCACTCGAAAAAATTCTTCTAACTGGGCCAAGGTCTTCTTTCTCAAGTCACCGGCCAGCTTTTTCATGCCTGCTCCTGGCAGGGAGCACACGCTCTCGATACGGTTGAATGTGTTTTGTCCTTTAGCGGTCTCCTGCTGTCCCAAGTACACCATGATCCTAGGTGGAAGTGTAAGGTCCTTTAGCTCCTCTTCTTTGACATCCGCTAGCTTGGGCATGGCGTGACGAATGTTGGTGTGAAAGCTGATGCAATGTCTCATCCCCTTGCCATCCACATAGCTTGCCCTGGCTAAGAATGCTTTTCCGAATGCCGTTTCAACCACCGAACCTCCACTCACTTCTAGCACAGTTCTTGGCTCTAGCTCTGACAGCTTCACCGTTGTCTGCAGAGAGCTCCTCTTCTCCGCTCCCATGCTCCTACAATAACGAAAGTGGTGTATATAGATCCGACAAAGCGGTTAAATGGGAGAAAGATGGTACGGAGTTTCATGGATATACGAATAGGGCTACTTACATTAGGGTTGCTGCCACTGCACGAGCTTTCTCCAGGCTTAGTCCCCCGCTCTTTTTCTTCCCCTTGCAAGGGGACTTGATAGCTTTTTTTCTCTTCGACGTCTCACCACCATCCATTTCTTCCGTAGCCGTATCGGCTCCGTGGCCATCATCATCATCACCATCTCCACCCTCTTCATCTGATATTACAATCACCTGGGGTTTCTTCTTTTTCTTAGCACAGATTTCATCTCCTTTCACTTCTTTTCCTTTTGGGCTCTTCCTTTTCTTGGATGTTGTGGTCTCGCCCCTATCCGAGGCCCGCTCCGGGGAGGACGGAGAGTCCGCCATGTTAGAAAGGTCCTTTCGGGCAACACTCCCCATTCCTATCATTTTCCCCTTCTTCCGTGCCTCTTTTAACGCATCCACCTCTTCTTTCCTCTTCTGACTGCACTCTTCTTCTTCAATAATTCCATCCATTTGTGAGTCCGTTAAGCCCGCAAATAACTCTTCTTGGTTCTGGACTATGTTGTCAGTATCCATTGATAATGTACTATTGTAGTAGTGTTCCTGTACAGTAGTGATGTGCTGAACTTTGAATGCTGAGACTGTGATCCCACTCTCCCTTTATACATTTGCTCATTTCTTGACTCCTCCCTTTTTATTATCCAATCCCAATGTGTCCCGATGCACCCCGATGTGAATCCGAAGCCTCCCGATGCACCCCGATGTAAATCCGAAGCCTCCCGATGCACCCCGATGTGAATCCGAAGCCTCCCGATGCACCCCGATGGGAATCCGAAGCCTCCCGATGCACCCCGATGTGAATCCGAAGCTTCCCGATGCGTCCCGATGTGTCAAATCACATCGGGGTGCATCGGGTTACATCGGGTTACATCGGGTTACATCGGGTTACATCGGGTTACATCGGGTTACATCGGGAGGCTTCGGATTCACATCGGGGTGCATCGGGAGGCTTCGGATTCACATCGGGGTGCATCGGGGCACATCGGGACGCATCGGGAAGCTTCGGATTCACATCGGGGTGCATCGGGAGGCTTCGGATTCACATCGGGGTGCATCGGGAGGCTTCGGATTCACATCGGGATGCATCGGGGTGGTATTGCCAAGGGTGGGGAAATGGTTAGACTCCGCCCACTGAATACTACTATTTAAGGTATGAGTTTCTCACTCTAGCAGTATGAACAATCAGCCTCTAGTCAACAGAGGGAGAGTAAACAGAGACAGCTACCTACTAGTCAGCACCTGATCAGAGATGTCAACAAGTACAACATAAGGTTAGTGCTAAATAGGGTAATAGGCAGCAATTGTGAAGTGTTTATTGTATATAACGCTATTGAGCCAAAAACAAAAAAATTAACTTACACCCTACTACTATATATTTTTATAGGGAGACTAAACAGAGACACCTACCTTCTAGCCAGCGCATGATCAGCAGAGATGTCAACAAGTGAAAAAGAAGGTTAGTGCCAAATGAGGTAGTTGGTAGCAATTGTGGATTGTTTACTGTTTATGTAGTGTGAAGTAAAAGAATAATAACTTACACCCTACCATTTTTTTTATAGGGGGAGAGACCTCTCGTCAGGTCGAGCACACCTGTCAACTATGCGGTCTGGTTCTCAGATCAGCGTTTTCTCTCGACAGGCACACGAAGAGAATGCATGCACATGCTCACCCGCACAAGTGCCCGGTTTGTGGCGAATGTTTTGATGGGAGGAGAAAGCTAGGTCATCACATGAGGCGATTTCATAGCGAGGGTAAGGTGGAAAAAGATGAGGGAGGTGCAGAGAAGTTTGATGATGTTTTCTGGTCTAAACCGCCAACAGCTGAAGAGGGGGATGAGATGGGGGTGCTACTAGCCCGCTATTGGAGCTCCATCAGGTCCGCAATACACTCTCGTCCCGTAGAAGATATTCTCAACGTTCGAGTGTGGAGAGGGGAAGGTGAAGACGAAGGAGATGAAGAGGTGTGGACTAAGTTGAGAGCAATGTGGAAGAGAGTGCCTTGTACTGTGAAGATTAACTGTAGCGCTGGAGTCATCCTCGAGCATAAGACCAGTGGAGAGTTGCGCTACTTTCACTCATCGAGCAACAATGCCGCATTCTTCCCCAAACCAAGACTGATCAGAACAGAGAATGAGATGAGAGAGTTTTGCGAATCTGTGCAGGAGCTCGACTTGAGAGAGAGGTCAGCACAAAGGAGACCGAATACCGCTTGGGCTTTACGACACATTGCGAATCTGACATTCTACATCTATAAACTCCTAGAGATTGGTAAGGTGGGCGATGTAGTGAGCAAACTCCCAGACTACATACTTAACAACCGACACGTGATAGCACTAGACGTAGACTTTTGGGCTAGAGGAGGTGCGCGTCCCTACTCAGACAACTTGTGTTTCTTTAGATGCTTGGCCATGATGTATGACTGTAACTGCGACCAAAAGAAGGGATGTCGTTGCCGTCGCCCCTCTCGCACCACAACACATCGCTTGTTTAAACAATACATGAGACAAACTAGATCTTCTTCCCCACCCTCATCAACTTTGTCAGACTTTCCCGGGGTGGGCGCGAGTGATCTACTGGCCTTGGAAGATCATTTTGACGTATCTATAATAGTCTTCTGTCTCACTGATGAGGAGGTAGCTCCGATAGTTTGGTCATCCGGGGCACAAAACAAAGCCCATAAACTCTTCGTCAACATGTACGAAAAACACTTCAGCTGGATAAAGAATGTTGATTCGTTTGCCAGATGTTTCACCTGCAAGCTGTGCGACAGCGCGTTTACACGCTTGTCCAGCCTACGACGACACAAGTGCTCGCCAGAAGAGGCATCGGTGTTCGTTTTCCCTGGAGGAACGTTTGGACCCCCGCCAACCATATTCACAAAACTCAAGCGAGTGGCGGGAATAGAGGTGGTGAACCCCGACCTCTTATACTACCCCTACTATATCACCTATGATATCGAATGCTTCATGCCAAAAGACAACCTACCAACTAACACCACCACGATGACTTTTAGTGCAAGACACGAGCTACTGAGCATATCCGCGTGTTCTAACGTCCCGGGGTTTGAGCGGGCCAAGTGTTTTGTGAGGAGCGTCGACAGCAAGGATGGGACGAAGTGCATTCGTCAATTCGTCCAATACATAGCAAAGATTGCTGACGTGGCAGGAGATTTGTTCGGAGAAAGATTCCAGGATGTACGCGAGCGACTCTCTACCTTCCTTGCGGATCGGGCGGATAGAGAAGAGGCCTTTGCTGACGACAAGTTCTCTAACGTCTCGACTTACAGGGTGAAGTCCGGTCTCTCCGGATTAGAAAGAGAGTTAGAACAGCACATCTCCAGCGTTCCGGTGGTCGGCTTCAACTCGCAAAAGTATGACCTAAATATACTAAAGGGACCTTTACTTCGCTCTCTACAAGAGGAGGAAGGAGAAGATTTTGTTTTCATCGTTAAGCGTGTTAACAGTATGTCCTGCGTGGAGAGTAGACGTTTTAGATTCCTTGACATATGCAACTTTATCGCACCAGGCTTCAACTACTCCAAATACTTGAAGGCATTTGGCGTGTCAGAGAGTAAGGGATTCTTTCCTTACGACTGGGTAGATTCCCTGAGAAGGTTGGATCATCATGGACTCCCTCCCCGAGAGAGTTTTTTCAACTCGCTGACTCAGCAAGAATTGAGCGAGCAAGATTATCACCACTGCCAGCTCGTGTGGGAAAGAGAGAACATGGAAACGTTCAGGGATTTCCTCATCTGGTACAACAACCTCGATGTGGCCCCATTCATCGAGGCCATTGCACGTCAGAGCTCTATCTATCGACAAAAGGGTATTGATATGTTGAAATCTGCAATCTCGCTTCCAGGCTTGGCTATCAGATGGTTGTTTATGGAGGTGGAGGCCCGACCTTATGGCTACTCTCCTCCGCAAGCCGCTCTCCCGCTGCATAGGTTAATGTCTCTCCGAGGCGAACTTTGCAACTCACAACCCATATGTCTGTTCGATGAGGAGAGCAAAAGTCTGTACCACACTCTTCGCGATAACCTCGTGGGAGGGCCAAGCATCATCTTTCACAGACATCATGAAGTTGGAGTGACCTCTATTCGAGAGAAGATTTATGGCACATCCGCAAAACCCTGTAGGTCCATTCTGGGAGTCGATGCCAATGCTCTCTACCTATACTGCATGATGGGGAATATGCCTACGGGTTATCCCAGGCGGAGGCTAGAGAGCCGAGGCTTTGCTCTGGAACCCGTTAAAAAGTTCAGCAAAGTGGCGCATGGATGGTTAGAGTTCCAATCGTGGAAGAGAGGAGAGGTCATCCTTCACCAACAGAATGGAGGAGAAATGAGGATAGGTTGTCACAACCTACCGGTGGATGGTTATAGCGAACAGAGCCGGACTGTGTACCAATTCCACGGTTGCTACTGGCACGGACACGAGTGCGAGCTGGGAGGGAATGGAAAAGGTGTCAGAAACATGACGAATGAAGAGCTCCGGGTGGACACTGCGAGGAAAGAAGATTACATCAAGACTCTAGGCTATAAGCTCATCACCACTCGGGAGTGTGAGTGGGGAGCGCGAGTTCGTTCGGATGAAGAGGTTAGGACATTTCTCTCCGTCTTCTTTTCTTCTCTCTATCCAGAGAGGGGTTGCGTCAACCTCGATAAAATAATCAACAACATTCGTAGTGGAGAGTACTACGGTTTAGTGGAGTGTGACATTTCCGTACCCGAAGAGCTAAAAGCGAAGTTCTCTGAGATGGCACCTATTTTCAAGAATATAAATGTGGGAAGAGAACACCTTAGCGAACACATGCGCGCTTTTGCCGAACAGAACGGATTCTTGAAGAGACCTCAGCGAATGCTCGTGGGGAGTCTTTTTGGCGAGCGAATCACACTACTCACCGATCTGGCTAGATGGTATCTAGATCAAGGTTTGATAATTACTAGGGTCTATCAGTTTGTTCACTTTATCCCACGAGCCGTCTTCAAAGACTTTGGTTCTTCGGTCTCAGACGCAAGTAGAGGGGGAGATCTGGACCCCGATCTGGCCCTCTTGGCCAGCACCAGCAAGCTCGTTGGGAACTCAGCCTACGGAAAGACCATAACAAATAAGGAAAAACATAAGACTGTCAAGTATGTAGAGACAGTAGAGGGGGCGGCCGTCAAAGTGAGGAGTAGGCACTTTTCTAGTCTCAACGAAGTCGATGAAAACTACTTTGAGATAGAGCTTCACAAGAAAAAGGTAAGTGCTGACAATCTTTCTTACTTTGACTCTTGATTTGACAAAACTTTTTCCGAGTGGAAGAGTGAACTTTCTCTCTCTCTCTCTCTCTCTCTCTCTCTCTCTCTCTCTCTCTCTTTCTGTTAGATTCGAATGGATGTTCCATCCGTCGTAGGATTCGTCATCCTCCAGAGAGCCAAGTTGAGGATGCTAGAGTTCTACTACGACTTTATGGATAGGTGAGTAGAACTAGGCTATACAAAGATTTTATCAAATCCTTTTCTATCTATTCTTCGGTGTCAGCAACCTCCAACCCGCCCGATTTATTTTCACAGATTCGTCAGCAGAGAGGACTTTGAGTACGTAGAAATAGATACGGATAGCACTTACATGGCCCTGAGTGCTCGCAGTTAGATGAGGTCATCCGAAAAGATAAAAAAGAAGAGTTCTACAGAGAGTATGGTAAATGGTTTCCCAGACCCTTCTGCGATAGCCACAAGGGAGACTTTATCACAACCAAGGTGCTCGGGCAAGAGTGGGAGATGAGGGAATGTTGTGAGAAGGTGCAGCGATACGAAACACGAACCCCTGGCCTGTTTAAGGAGGAGTTTCGGGGGGAGGGGGTCATCGCGCTCAACTCAAAAACATACTTTTGTTGGTCCGCTGATGGCGATAGCAAGTATAGCAGCAAAGGACTAAATAAAAGAGGAAACACCCTAACCAAAGAGAAGTTCCTCTCCGTGCTCAAAACAGGGGAGTCGGTGAGAGGAGACAATCGGGGTTTTATCAGAAGAGGAAATCAAACGTATAGCTATACTCAGCTAAAGACCGGGCTCACCTACTTCTATGGTAAGCGGAAGGTTGCGGAAGACGAGGTGAGTACGAGTCCTATAGAATGCTAGTACTGATTTCTCGGAGATGAGACTACTTCATTCGATAAATCGGAGAGTAAACGAACAGTGCATCATAACCCTTGTATATATAATATATATCCGTATAATTCTTTTCACATTCACTCTCTATTGTAAGGGGTCTCCGTCCTCGAAACGGAGGGTTTACCGGTTGTAGCCTTAAAACCGAGCAATAAAACACTAGCTAATACATTAAAAACCATTTACCTCTCCAAACCAAAGGGGTAGACGGTACTAGCGCACCTTCCGCTCATACTCACCCCTTATCAGTTCACATTTCTTCTATTG
Organism: Bugulina stolonifera; assembly: GCA_935421135.1. Lineage (NCBI taxonomy): Eukaryota > Metazoa > Bryozoa > Gymnolaemata > Cheilostomatida > Bugulidae > Bugulina > Bugulina stolonifera. The sequence goes on along the minus strand of OW285190.1, from coordinate 3,609,913 downwards.
TCTTCATTGGTAGGTGGGGGGTGACATCGCACGCGCACGATGCGCTCTCTCCCTATCGGAGTTTGCTACCCGGGGGAAAGTGGACACGGTGGTCAAAGAAATTGGTGGCGAGTCAACGACATCATCGTAGAGGCGGGTCTATTTGTAGGATGATGATGATGATGATGATGATGATGATGATGATGATGATGATGATGATGATGATGATGATGATGATGATGATGATGATGATGATGATGATGATGATGATGATGATGATGATGATGATGATGATGATGATGATGATGATGATGATGATGATGATGATGATGATGATGATGATGATGATGATGATGACGATGGCGATGAGGAGACAAGCATCCATCTATCCCGTTTATCTATTTCTATTTCTACCCCTCCGAGCGATGATGTCGTCGGCTAACCTCCTCGCGAAGTCTACGGTTTGAAGCGCGGAAGAGCCACCGCCTTCACTTTTCCTCACCGCTCGTCACGGGGACGGGTGATTTCCCTAGGGGAGGGTCCGGGGGAAATGAGGGTTAAGGCGCGAGTCTTTCATCAAAGGTCCGGGGGCGCTCGAACGGAGGAGCGCGCGAGTGCGGTGTCACCCCGACCAGTTCAGTCTCAACAGTCCCCGGCGAAGAAATCATCCGGAAGCACCACCACCACCACTCGGTAAGTTTCTTATAGTAGTATAGTCAGCGTCGTAAACTCTGCACGGGCACTCCGCACGGGCGTAGCCTATCATTACTCTAACCCGTATTTTCCTTCGCTTCACCCTACTCCAGCCGACGGTCCGCCCGCGAGGGCCGCGACGGGTTGTTGGGGCGGGAGGGCGGGGGAGGGGCGGGGGATGGGCGGGGGAGGGCGGCGTGGGGCCACGGCTGGACTCGCAAACGAGAACCGCCGCGAGGCGGAGAGCGAGGCGGAGGGCGAGGCGGAGGGGAGGGGTGGGGAGGGGTGGGGAGGGGCGGGGACGGGTGGAGGGAGGACGGGTGGGGTTCGCGGGGCAAGGGGCGCGCGCGCGTACGCGCGCCCCCTTGCCCGAGCCGTGGGACGGGACGGGGACGGGGCGAGGGGTTTGCTCTTTAGACAGGGTTCTACGGAACAGCCGATGAGGTTTTTGAAACCCCACCCGCGATCGGGGGTAGGTTCTAGGGCTTTGCACATAGAGTGAGGTTTAGGGAAGGGGAGGGGGCGAGAGGACGGGTGGGGTAGTCGTCTGCCCGGGGAGTTTTTGGATCTAGGGCTAATAAGACGCGGAAATGGCCGGGTGTCTGTGCAGATCTGCACTGACTATACTACTCCTAACATGTCTATCAAGTTCACCAACTATCTTATAAATCTATAAAAATAAAAGTGTATAATTATTAAAAATATCATAGTTCTACAGGTTCTATTTACGTGTACAATAAATATTCATATATTACACTTTATAGTAATAAGCATAGTTTTTAATTGCGTAATTTGTTTATATTTTTATAGTAACATAGAAAAACTCGCACCATCCAGACAAAAGCTTGGTTTGTTGGTAGTATACAATTTACATGTAGATAATATTGCATAAGTGAACCTATGTGTACATAAATGTCTGCTGTATTCTACGTAATTGTGTACACAGTTATAGTACAACCATGCATAATGCCTCGGGTTATTTGGTTGTCCCTTTGCATTTATATACTTGTATTATAATATAATGTAATAATATAATATAATACAAAAAGTATTAAAAAACAAATATTATTTGTTTTTTAATACTTTTTGTATTTCTTTCAAAATTAGCAATAAATGCAATAGAAAAAAGATAATTATGTTATTGTTGCACACTATTTGTTTATTCTGTACACTTTTATTATTGTTAGGAGTTGTCTTTTCATACAACTATAATTGTGCACAGGGAGAAACAATTCTATTTAAGCTTTGCATTCCTGTTATTGCAATTTGATAAATACATAGTGTACAATAAATTGTTGTACACATACAACTCTGTCATAAAGTCAACATGTTTTCACATGAACATCCCAATATACAAGTGCATTTATTCACGCTTGAATTTGTGATGTAATTGATATGTTAATTGGTTTTTCCAAGGCAAACAAATAGGAGGTCATGCTTCTTTATCAACACATTAACATCTTTTCTTGTTGGAGTTGATCGGTTCCAATCAGTGCTTAAATTGTGGGGGGACGCCGGGGGACGGCGTCCCTAATAAAAATTTGCCAGGGGGACGCTCTGCAATAACGTCCCCCCACTTCATAATAAGAAAGTTGTCTTCTCTCTTCGGCATTAAATATGCGCCTCCATAGTATCGTTCTATTGATACAAAAGTAGCTAACAAGCAACGGACGTTTCACGTTTGTTTCATATATGACTTTCTCGGTTCAAGCTTCTTAATTAATTTGTAGTTTCCTGAGGAATTGGTCAACTGTTTCTGAAGAAGGTCATGTTAAAATCTTAATAATATTAAATTAATGTTATTGAAATGCGTTCACGTGTCTTCTGTTATTACAGTAAAAAACTTTAATGGTTCTATAACACAAATCATGTAGATTTAATAATTATCATTGTTGGCTACGCAGTTGGATTTGAATGTTTTTCTGGCACAAAGACTCAAAGAGTCAGAGGTAAATACAAATGGAAACATAAACAAGCAGTGCACTGCAATGCTTTCAATTTGACGTTATTTTTAGTATTTACAATATTGTGATCATGATTACACCAGCTGGTAGCCTGCTCTGCTGGCTATTCTTCATCCTTCACTTAGAGCAGACAGGCTGATAGTAACTATCTAACTATCATAGTTAGATAGATGTTACTGGATTGGAGCTAGGATATCTTGTCTTTGTGAAGTTCGTACTTACTAGTAATAACTCTGGGTTGCAGTCGCGTCTCAAAGTACGTCCTCTCTTGTTGGTTCCAAGATATGTTCTACTTTCTCCCGAGATGATCTCAATCTCGGACTATTCGTGACGTTGTGTTAACGCCCCTTTCCGGTAGCCACTACACCTCCCTCTTAAGTCCTTTTTTTTTTTTTTAATCAGGTGCAACTACACCTAAAACGAGATATTTGAAAACAATGCAGCATCACAAGTGCCATACAATCAGTATTGAGATTAGAAACAGTAATTAACGAATAATATAATTATTTAATGTTAGTTAAACGAAAGACAACCAAAAACATTTGTGTTTTTTTTTTTTTTCTTTTTGTGTAAGGTGCAACCACACCTAGAACGAGAGATTAGAACCCGATACAATCAGTATTGGGAATAGAAATAGTGATTAGTTAACCAGTGTTAGTTAAACAAGGAGACACCGAATAATTTGATTTTTTTTTTTTTTTTTTTTTTTTTTTTCTGCATCCTATCTCCGCCTACGTGACCTTTCTCTCCGTCTGTACTCCAACTTTATGTCATTCAACTCCACTACTCGTTCGATCTCCTTTATCCATTTGTGTATGATTGTTCGAGTAGGATGCAGTCCATCTTTAAGTAGCCAATCTCGAAAATGATAGTGCCCTCTCCTTCTTGTAAATATGTGATTGTGCATGAAAGGTGTACACATTTCACTTTCCCTATTAAACTCGATTATCTCTTTGTTTTCAGACACGATCATTTCTGTGATCATGCTTGAATTCTGATTATAAAAACTTTGTAGAATCTGACGACCTGGCCTGGTCCTACGTTGACTAGAAGGCGGCCGATTAACCCGCCTAGCCAACGAATCGTTGAACCTTCTAAAATCCATTGGGAAGAGAGTACATATGACTGGGACAATCCCATACGTCCTAAGTCGCTCCCATTCCTCGAAGTGAGACCTGACGGATCCCAGATGATTGGTTAGGAGTTGGACCTCTTTTCTATTCTGGGTCCTATGCATCCTAGTGAATCTGACGGGGCCGACATGAATGTATATGATGGAATTGGTCATCCGGTGCCGTCGTTCATAGACATATTTGAAAATGTCATGCCAATTCGCACCTGGTAAGGAGATGGTTCGAAATCCTGTTCCTCTAATGTCCTGAGTCAACGAGTTTCCAATTAGATAGGACTTCATTGTTTCCTGAAAAATATATGTGTAAACTTATAAGTTAAGTCGATTAGGCTTCCTACTTATACGGCCGCTACGAGTTGTAACTTCTCTGGTTGCCGCGGGTGCCTGATAAGTCGGTTTGCCTAAACTTCTGCCCCTTGAATGTGGGCTATGTGTGTTAAGGTCAGCCGGTCTGTGCAACTCATTTTCCATAGGTGCTGTCGGACTGGGCAGTGGATTTTCCATTGGTAGTGCTTTTGGTATCTCTGGTTCTACTACCTTGTGTGTTGCCTCAGGAATCTTATCTCCCATCTTGGTATTTGATTCCGGGGACGCTTGTTCGCTGCGTGGGTGAACTAACTGCCTGTTTCGGCGCAGCAACCTTTCGGACTCGCCTACTGCAACTACCTCTCGACCTCTAGTTGCTACGATCTTGGCGTTCAAAGCGGGCCTGCCCGGATCGTTGATAGCGACTTCCTGGCCAACTGACAGCGGTCCACGTTCTTGTGTTCTATACCGCCTGTTATAATTCTCACTTTGTGAGATTCTTTGGCTTTTTTCAAAGCACTGTAGTCTTTTCAGATCTATTCTCTTTTCATTAAGGTACCCCATCGAGTTCATGCCCCTGCCAAACAACAATTGTGCTGGGGAGTACCCATTTGCCAATGGGGTGTCTCTGTATGCACACAGCGCTTCTTTTAGTCCAAGATTTTTTTTCATCAATGCTTTGACGGTTTGAACAGCCCTTTCGGCCTCTCCGTTGGATTGAGGGTACTTGGGTGAGCTGGTAACATGCTGTATATCCCATGTGCGGAGAAATTCTTTAAAGTTCTCTGAAATGAATTGGGGGCCATTATCACTCACTATCGAGTTCGGTATTCCTAGCATGCAGAACAGGTTTCTTAGGACTTTCACGATTGCTTCAGACGTTGTGGACTCTCGCATTTCGTGCGCAGTAATATATCGGCTGAAGTAATCAACTACTACTAGATATGATTGTCCCTCTTTCTCAAACAGATCTATTGCAAGACGCCACCAGGGTCTCACTGGTAGTTCAGTGCATATTAGCGGTTCTCTAGGAATTCTCCGGTACTCCAAGCAGCTGGGGCATGTCTTGACCATTTCCCTTATTTCTTTGGTCATTCCTGGCCACCAAACTACCTCTCTAGCTCGTCTTAGGCACTTGTTCTCTCCCTGGTGTCCTTTATGAACTGCTATCAACACAGAACTTTGCTCTAACTTTGGAATGAATACTCTATTCTTGTAAAATACAACACCGTCAACATAGGTTAAATATTCTTTGAACGTATACAGGTTCTTTACAACTGGATCAATATTTTTAAATTGAGGCCATCCTTCCGAAATGTAGCGTACTAGTAATCTTCCTACCTCGTCTTCTAGCAACGCCGCTTTTAGCCTCTCCAATCTGCCATTGGATATGGCAAGTGAATTAACTAATTCACCAACCATTCCGGAATGGGCCACCTCGCTCACGTTCTCTGTTTCACTAATAGGTGACCTTGACAGTGCATCAGCCAAAATCATCTTTTCTCCAGGTGTGTATTTCATGCGGTAGCTGTAGGACATCATCTTTAGCCTGAATCTCTGAACTCGAAGAGGCAGTCTAGCTAGCTCCTTTTCTCCAAGTATAGATACTAAGGGTTTATGATCGGTTTCTACGACAAACTCGCGACCCGCTAAATAGTAGTGGAATTTTGTGCACCCCCATGATATTGCTAGTGCCTCCTTCTCGATCTGAGCATACCTTTTTTCAGCAGGTGTTAGTGTGCGTGATGCATATGCCACAGGTTGCCACACACCGTCAACTTCCTGAAGCACCACTGCACCTAACCCATAGGACGAGGCATCTGTACTAAGCATTGTCGGTGACCGCAGCCTAAATGTAGTCAGGGTAGGAGTTTCTGCCATGCTTTGCTTTAACTGTTCAAACTCCCTTGCGTGATCAGGTCCCCATGTCCAGCTAGACTCCTTCTGCAACAACTGTCGAAGATGGTGTGTGCTTTGTGCCAATGAGGGTGAGAACTTCCCTAAGTAGTTTACAATTCCAAAGAAACGACGGAGTTCTTTCTTACATATGGGAGTAACAAATTTAATTATTGCCTCGGTTTTACTTGGGTCTGCTCTTATGCCTGCCGCAGATATAACATGACCTAAAAACACTATTTCTGTCATATTAAACTGACATTTGTCCTTGTTTAGCGTTATCCCTGCCTCTTGGAGTTTCCCGATAACTCTTCTGAGACGAATGTCATGCTCCTGTTGATTAGTTCCATACACCAAGATATCGTCCATCTGACACACTACTCCTTCACAGTCAACTAAAGCTTTTTGCATTTCCCTTTGGGAAATTTCAGGCGCCGAACTAATTCCAAAAGGGAGCCTCTTGCACATGTATCGACCAAATGGGGTTATGAAGGTAGTTAGCTCTTGAGATTCTTTGGCCAGTCTCATTTGCCAGTATCCGCAGTTCGCGTCCAATTTACTGAATATCGCTGCAGAGCCTAATTCACTCAACGTTTCCTCTGTTGTAGGTAGAGGGTGATATTCACGCATTACTGCTTGGTTTAGTCTGGTGAAATCTATGCACACTCGAATTTTGCCATTCTTCTTGGGTACGACGATACACGGGGAGCACCATTCTGTCGGTTTCTCTATTCTTTCGATTACCTCTAGCTTTTCCATTCTCTGCAACTCAACCTCCAGTGGATGTTTACGTGCGGCAGCTATTCTCCGGGGCACTGACTGAGCAAATGGCGGTATTGACCCTTTTAAGACAATGCTCACTTCATTTTTCATGGATCCCAATCCTTCAAATACTTTGGGAAATTCAGTAAACCAGGGGCAACTACCCTCTATTTCATCTATAAACTGAATTAATCCCAATTTAGATATGGCTGGCTTTCCCAATAATGGGGTCACTAGACCATCCACTAAGTAAACTGTCTCCTCAATTTGCCTCGAGTTTCTACACAACTGTGCTTTGGCCACACCCGTTATTTTCAACTTGTGGTTTCCCGCACCTCTTAATATTTTCTTAGATGGTTTTGTGTCCAAGAACTTCTCAGACATATTTGCCGGAACTGCAGTCACTGCTGCACCTGTGTCCACTTTGAACCTAACAGGTTCAGAATTTATCATGATTTCCACAAACCATGCTTTGCCAGTGTCAGTGACTGAGCTAGAATTGACCACATCTAGTCATTCTGAGTCGGAACCTAAAAACAGTCCCTCAACTTCATCTGCCACTTCATTTGCCGAGCTAAGCTTTCTGCCCTTGCAGAATTTAGATTTGGCCCAGTGTCCCCTTGTCTTGCACACATGGCAAAGGGCATTTCTTGCTGGGCATGTTTCCCTGCTGTGAGGTCCATATTTGCAGTACAAACAGCTTTTCCAACGATTTCTCGTGTCTACCTGCTGCTTGGCACCTTCCGTTTGTCGGCTGTTCGACGTCTTATCGCGTTGAGTTCGAAGCACATCAAGATTGTTATCGCTGGTAGCCACTGCCAACCTGTCAGATTGCTCATGATGGCTTACAAACTGCTTTGCTTTTTGAATACATTTCTGCAAATCCAGGTCATCGAGGTCTATTAGATACTCTCGGAGGCGCTTATCCTTCACTCCAACTACAATCCTGTCACGAACCAGCTCATCCTTCATTGTTCCATATTCGCATACATCAGCTTGAGTCTGGAGTTTAATTATAAACTGGTGTATAGGCAGCTCTCCTTGTACAATACTGTTAAATTTCATCCGTTCATATATGACATTCTTGACTGGTTCAAAATATTTCCCGAAAAATTTGAGAACATTCACCAGGGTCTTCTTCTTATCATCATCTGTTTCATCAAATTGAAACTGCTCATATATCGGCACACTTTCAGGTCCCATCAATAGTAATGTATTAGCAATCTTCACGTCCTCTGACATTTCATCATATTTTTTTGCTATCTTGTAAATGTTAAGTTGTGATTCAAAGGTATTCCAGCTTGCAGCTAAATTACCCCCAGAAAAATTTATTCGTTGCACAAACCTTTCCTCTTTACCACCTTCCGCCATTCTACTACTAATATTGTTGCACAGGCACCGAAAGTAATCGTTCGTATTTGCAGCAACCAGAGAGTTCAACTAAACTCGGCGTACTCGTATTTTTGATTCCACCAAATCAAATCATAGATAATTCTAAATCAGATCAGATACGCTTATTAGTAGGAGTTTAACTAAACTCCACTTCACTTGTTACTGTATTATAATTTATGAAGTAATTAATTAATCCTAGTTATTCGTAGTTAATCAGGTCAGACAAATCAAATCACTATTTTAGTCATTAATCAGATATCTGTATCAATCAAGTTCAACCAAACTTGACTCTCCACCACCTTAATCAGGTTCAACTAAACCTGATAATCGTTATGTGAGAACTATCAATAATTAGATATCTGTATCAATCAAGTTCAACCAAACTTGACTCTCCACCACCTTAATCAGGTTCAACTAAACATGATAATCGTTACGTGGGAACTATCTGTAACTTCTGACACCATGTGAAGTTCGTACTTACTAGTAATAACTCTGGGTTGCAGTCGCGTCTCAAAGTACGTCCTCTCTTGTTGGTTCCAAGATATGTTCTACTTTCTCCCGAGATGATCTCAATCTCGGACTATTCGTGACGTTGTGTTAACGCCCCTTTCCGGTAGCCACTACAGTCTTGGCTCAGTTCCTTGGTCCCAGGTTAGAAGTAAAGAGGAATTATCACAGTTCCAAGTCTTTTTTGCTAGTTCTATAGTCTCAGCAGAGCTCCTGAACAGTTCTGATTAGAAAACTGTGCAGAAACTTGTTAGTATTACAGGCAACAGAATTGAAAGTATTAGCATGTTTGGTGTTAATATCAAGTGTGACTCTTATTAAATCAAGTGTAGATATAAGATTTGAAAAGAAAGATTCATGCTCCAGGATAGTGTGGAAAATATAAATTGCATCACAATTTTCATTGTACAATTATTTATTACTAATTATTAAATTAAATAATATAATTTGCTAAGTAATCCAAATAATTCGATACATTTGTGATTATGATTAGACAAGTCTTCCAGTACAATTGGTGCTGGTAGCCTACTCTACTGGCTATTCTTTGTCCTGGGCTTAGTTAGTGCAGACAGGCTGATAGCTAGATATTACTGGATTGTTGCTAGGATGCTTAATATAAATTATATCATGTTTGTCATTGCACAATCATTTTGGTTAATCATTGAGTTATATAGTTTGCTAAGTAAATTAAATAATTTGATACTAGTCTTAGTACTTTGTTAAATTTATAGGACTAATAAATGATTATAATTGTTAAGTTACGTGGGTCAGGTATGTTCGTATACGCAGATAAACACACTTACTTGATAGTTACTAGTAGTGGATGTAGAATAAGGAGTCTCTGAAGGCACGTGTTGTTGATCCAGCATTCAAGACGTAAGAGACTTCTAATATCTCCGCGGCTTCTGGGATTACGTCACTTCCGCTATTCGCCAAAGCCGTTGACGTCTAGCATCACATTACATGCCCTTCCTTCTTCGTTTCTCTTTTCTCTAAATAGTCAAATGAAGGGCAGCAGTATCTGTCCTTCATACATCTGTTTATGCAGTTGACATTACATAGCGTACAGACTGAAATACGAGTCATGCATTGGACGTGATCATAACTTACGACTACGGCTTAGCCCTTGGACTGTTCCCCTTCCTCCTCGCTGACCTCATCCAGCAGGTCGCTCAGACTCTCTCCGGGGCCAGAAGTACCAGTCCCTCCGACCTGCTCACCTGACTCTGCCAAAAGGCTTTCAGGGTCTTGCGTTGTCAGATCAGGACCTTCCCTCGACTCCTGAGGATCCTCGACGTCCATGGCCGTCTCGGTCGCCCAGGAGGTCCCAGTGTCAGTTTGAACTTCATCCACTGAGAGACCCGTAGACACCTCAGTGTCAGCCTTAGCTTCATTCACTGAGCTGTTTTCACTTTTACCGTTTTTCTCATTGCTCTTTCCACCACTGCTAGCCTCACTAGCTTTGTTGGAACTGTCTACTCTGCTGGTTCCACCAGCCGCACCCTGGTCTGCCTTACTAGTGCCCTGGTCCGTGGTGGTAGCCACTACCCGGCGCTTTCTGGCAACCTCAATCTCATTGACCGCCTCCATAACTCTCTTGAGAGGGCCCGAGAGGTGTTTAGCCTCTTCTCGATCCTTCAAGAGGTTATTCCTCTCTCTCGTCAACTCTGCCAACCTCCTATTATACTCGGCATCGAGTTCATGTTTCCTGGCTTCAAGATCAGCCAACTGGTCATCATAATACCTGGGGGTGGCCAGCTGGCTAAACCTGGACATGTCGGCCACCATTTCCCTGACACGATCGACCAAGGTTAGACCGGGGTCAATCATCTCGGGAACCTCGTTATGGCATTGGGCCGCTTGAGCAAACGACCTTTCAGCTCTGGTAGCAGATGATACTGCTGTGCCACCACTGGCCTGGCTTGCCGCCTGGGAGTAGGATCTCCCCTGTTGTGCAGTATAAACTTTACTAGTGCTTTCAGTAGCAACACTCTTACCCGTCTGCATCTTTGTAGGACAAGCGATCTGCTTGTGGCCTAGCTGGTGGCAGTAACGGCATCGGGGACTAGGGCAGACTGTAGACAGGTGCCCTTTTAACCCACACGCTGTGCAGTTGGCCATTGGACACGACATCGTAGGATGGTCTTCTGATCGGCAGAACGAGCAGCCGAAGCTGGCCGCCCTCTTCTTTCCAGACATACTACAACATAAAGAACAATTAGCAACGCTATAACGGGGTGAACATTTCAGACATACTACAGTGGATAACGAAGCTAATGCGTAATAAACATTTTAGTGTCACCACGTCATAAATACAGTTTTAGTAATACTGATAGACGTCCCGGTTTGGGCGTTTCACTGTTCTTCCGTACCTAGTGCGGGTCTCGGGTTCCGATGTTTCTGGTTCTGCAATGGTCTGGGGTTCGGTCAGGTCTGGGGGTTCATTAGTACCTCCAGAGGTTTGAGTCCCGGAGGAGGTTTCCCCACTAGTAGGGGCATTTTCTTCCGTTCTCTGCTGGCTTTCTGTTTCGAGATACTGGTTATGGCTAGCCACTAGGTCAGTGTTCTCGTCTTTGGCCTGATTTTCCGGCACCTGTACGTCTGTGTCGGTTTCTAGATGTTCCGCCTCGTTTTCTGAGGCTCTATTTTCTTCAGAGTTTTCGTTTGGACGGGGTATCGTGTTAGAGTTCTGGGCTTCGCTCTCAAGCTCTAGAGCGTCTGTGCCCTCGAGCTCATAGTGAGCTGAGTTCCCAGGGACTCCTTCAGCATAACTGCCTTCATGAGTCCCCTCTAAGGAGAACAGATGTTTGCGGTTACGTCTAACTTCACCGTCTCCCACCTTCACCCAGTAGCTATCTGAGTGCTGGTCTTTTCTGACGACAAATCCTTCTTTCCCCGTATCCGTCGGGGCTTTGATCCACACTCTTTCCCCTATCGCCAACTCATGTTGGGGTTTTGCTCGGTGCTTAAGTTCCCATTTCTCCCTTGCTGCCGCTTTCCTTTCGTTTTCTGACCTCTCAAACAGCTCATAGTCCACTGGACTGTTCTCTGGCTTACCCAGGCTGGACCTAACGGCCCTTGCAAACATCAGTTGACCCGGGGAAAATCCCGACTCCAGAGGGGTCGTTCTGTAAGCTAATAAAGCGGCGTCCTTATCACCCCCTCCGGACCACAGTCTTTTCACCGTCCCGACTGCTCTCTCTGCGAGGCCATTAGACTGGGGATATCTAGGGCTGCTGGTGTCATGAGTAAACCCCCAGCTGTTAGAAAAATCCCGCATCCTTTCACTCACAAAGCATCTCCCATTATCGCTACGGAGGTTTGTAGGTACCCCATAGCATGCAAATATTCGTTTTAGTTCCCTAACCACGGAATTTGAGGATTGGTCCTCAAGCCTGACGGTTTCTATCCAACGGCTATAGTAGTCAACAACTATTAGGAAATTCTCTTGATCAAATACAAACAGGTCTGCGGCAACTTGTTCCCAGGGTCCGTTTGGTAGGGGCTGATAGACTACTGGTTGGTGCCTGACCCCAGCCCGCTTAATACAGACCTCGCATGTGGCAACAAAGTTCTCAATGTCGCTAGATACTGTAGGCCACCAGAACAGCTGACGGGCCCGCCTTCTGCATTTTTCAACGCCTTGATGCCCTTCGTGGCATCTTCTCAGATATTCTAGTCTGAGGCCTGATGGCACGTACACCTTAGAGCCAAACATTATTATGTTTCCGCAGGCGGTCAGGCTGAATCTGCTGCTGTACAGCTTTTGCAGTTCTTCGCAGGCCTGTTGATGGTCATAATCGGACCATTCGGACTGTAGCAGCATCAAGCAATTGGAAGCGACCTTGTCCTTGTGTAAGGCCGTTACCAGTTCGGTTTCTCTCACGTCGTCTAACAAGTGTTCCCTTATATAGTTACACACATATTGTTCCATTAGGTTGCTGCCTACAATGTCTTCATCCGTGCACTCCATATCTATTGGTCTACTAAGTAGGTCGGCTATATACATTTTTGATCCTGGTGTATGGAAGATTCCATATCCGTATCTCATTAACCTTAATTTGAATCGTTGTACCCTTAGCGGCAACTTGGATAAATCCTTTTCACCTAGCAGGGCTACCAGCCCCTTGTGATCAGTCTCTAACTCAAATTCTCGGCCTACCAGATAATAATCGAATTTCTCACAGGCCCATGTAAGGGCGAGGGCTTCTTTTTCGATCATCGCATACTTCTGTTCTGCCATGGTCAGCTTCCTGGAAGCATACTCTACCGGCTGCCAAGCACCGTATTCATTTTCTTGTAGTAGGACCGCCCCAATGGCACCTTTACTCGAGTCAGCCGACACCCTATGCCTTCTTGCTAAATCAAAACTAGCCAGGATGGGCAATCGGGACATTTCCGCCTTTATTTCGTTGAAGGCGTTTCCCTGACTGTCTCCCCAATACCACTCCGACTTCTGTCCGGTGACGGAGTTGATCGGGACTGCTAGTGAAGCCAATCGTCCGCTGAACTTACTCAGATAGTTGACCATTCCCATAAACCTTCTAGCCTCCTTCTTGGTGGTAGGAGGCTTCATGTTTAGGACTGCTTCGACCTTTTTCGGGTCTGGTTTCACTCCTTGAGCACTAATGATATGTCCCAAGAAACTAATTTCATTTCGGGCAAATTCACATTTCTGTTTTTTCAGTGTCATCCCTGCCTCTAGGACCCGGTCAAGCACAAGGTGCAACCTCCTCCAGTGCTCGGCCGCGTCTTTTCCGAACACCAAAATGTCATCCATTAGGCATATCACTCCTTCTAACCCGCACAGGATCTTTTCCATTGACCGCTGGAAGAACTCTGGAGCAGAGGAGATGCCGAAAGGCATTCTCTTGAAACAGAATCTTCCTCACGGGGTAATGAAAGTCGTCAACAGCCTACTTTCGGGGTCCAAGCGCACTTGCCAAAACCCAGAGTTGGCATCGAGCTTGGAAAAGACCCTCCCTTCCGACAGTCTGGCCAACATGTCGCTGACCCTCGGGAGAGGGTAGGTTTCTCTTTTCACACTCTTGTTCAGCCTCGTTAAGTCGACACACATCCTGATGTCCCCGCTTGCCTTTAGTGCAATCGTCAAGCCAGAGCACCAGTCTGTTGGTGTTTCCACTCTCTCGATCACTCCCAGTTCGAGCATCTTGTCTATTTCTGCTCTCGCCTTCTCCCTCAAACCCGCTGCTATCGGTCTAGGACTGAATAGCTGGTAAGGGCTAGCGTCGTCTTTCAAGGAGATCACAAAAATGTCGGGCATGGAGCCCAACCCGGAGAACAGTTTTGGGTACTCCTCCAAAGGGTCAAAAGCTTTGGTTCTAATGCGGTTCACAACTCTTATAAGACCGAGTTCTTCAATTTCTTTAATGCCTAGGAGGTTCCGAGACACTCCTTTTACTACGGAAGCAACACACCTGGTAGACTTTGCTGAGCTGGTCAGAGCGATTGGCGTCTCTCCTAACTGTTCCAGCGTGTTGCCCCCTGCTCCAACCATGACTCGCCTGGGTGGATTCAGCCGTGTTTTCAAGATCTTGAATGATGATTCCGTTAAGACTGTCACTTGGGCCCCCGTGTCTAGAGCAAACACGAGGTTCAATCCGTTTACTTGCAGCGTCACTTTGTACTCAAGGCCTCTATCATATAGTCATTGAGAATCGGCCATTCTGACTCTCCGGCCGGGGCTCTGATCCCGGGATCTAAGGGCCTGGCCCCTGTTTCCCGAGCAGTCCCTGAGGACATGGCCCCGTTCACCGCATTTTCTGCAAACTATGTCAGGGCAGTTTCTAGCCAGGTGCCCTTCTCTTCCACACTCGTAACATTTAGGCCTGGCCTCTCGGTACTCGTTCCTACTGCGCTGCCTATCTTCATCTCTCCGCCTAGGCCAGGGAGACTGGCTGCGGTCTGCATGTCCATATCTACCCACTCTTCTATCGTTTCCCCTTCGCTCCTGTCGGGGCGAGTGACTGTAGTCCCTGTATCCCCGATAGCTATCTTGAAACGACTGCCCGCTGTCGTTTCTACTTCGGGTTCTAGTGGTATAGTACCGGTCTCTGCTCCTTCTATCATCTCTACCATTGCTACTACCACTACTCCTGTCTCTCGAATAGTCTCGTGACCTACGTTGTTCGCCCATTGAGTCACTGTATCTCCCCCTAGAGGGGCTTCTAAACCTATCGCTTACTTCGGCTACCTCCTGCTTAACCGCTGCCGTAGGTTCGACAGGGTTCTCTAATCGCCTGGCTGCTTCCGACGCCTTAGACCTAGATTTTAAAGTCTGTCCCAATAGTTCCCATGTTAAAGCATTGTTAGCCATTAACTCCTTGCGCAGAGCTGAGTCTCTGAGACCGTTGACTGCGAGGGTGAGGCAGAACAGCTCCCTCGACCTAGTCAATGCTGCATTGACATTTGCTTCTGCTGCCTGCTCAAACGCCCCACAATCCCGACTCAACCGCTCCACTCTAAGCAAGTAGTCTCTGGGGTCTTCTCCATTACCTTGCCTCACGACTACAAGCTTTTGCATCCTAACAAAAACGGCCTCTTCCCGTTCATAATGGTCTTTCAGCGAAGCTAATACATTTGTATAAGTGGAAGTAGCGTCTAGACCCTTTATTCCCTTTGAGCGGAGTGCCTCTCGGCCTTCCCTGCCTATCGCTTTCAATAGCGCCAGCAATTTACATCTAGGGGTAAATGCATCTACGTTTTCACCCTCTACCACTTTCTTCCCTGACTCTACTATTTTTAATTCGATAGCTATTTCGAATTCCTCTAACCACATTTGAAATGATCCCGAAACATCATTAGGATCAATAGCTAGGTTAGGCCATGCTGTGGGGGCTTTGGCCATGGTTAGTATAACTGTCACCGGGTTATACCACGACAGCGTACAAGTAAATCTCCTCACTCACTAGTTACCTCAAGACTCTCAGAACTCACTACTCAAGACTCAACCCAATTGACTCACTTAACCCAAGTCTCAGTAACTCAATTTTAATTTATTCCCTATTAACTCAAGACTCTATTGTAATGGTTTCTGTGATTTGGTGCGGTCGTCCTTGGACGACTATCGACCCAGAAATGAAGTGCCTATGAGTGGTAATAGGACTTCGCATTACATGAAAGATCGAGCGGTCTCAGTAGCCCAAATACTACCAAAGACGACCCATCTGATCTCAAGTCCGACCTTCAGACTATACAGTGAAAGAGAGTAGTTCGACCTAGTAGGCGGTTCGCAAAGCGAATGACCTAGTAAAAGGAAGAGAAAGTCCCTGTATCAAGTATAGATGTGTCTTTATTGAAAGCCAAGTGTAGACTGAGACAATGAACAGTAAAACAGTGCCCTTTATATAGTATAAGGACTTCCGGCCGACGTGACGTCGGGAAAAGACGACGTGTGGTCGTCCGGAAGTTGCGCAACAAGATGGCCGCCGAAAGCCCGACGGCCGACCCAAAATAGGTCGGGTTCTACAAAAGTTGCTTATAATGGTCCAATTCATGTACAAAATGAATATCAATGGATTCTGAGAGGTCGGGCCTCTGTACATGGGTATAAAAGGCATAAAAAGGACTTAGTAACATTCATGTGACTATGTGCAACAACATATAGTAAGATACATGAATAAGAAATGAGCATAAACACATGGGGACATGTATATAGACGGTAATTAAGTACTTTGAACATGCAATGCAGTTAAAGGGAAGTATACGAACACTAATTGTGAGAATGTTAGTGTCAGGTGAGTAGCGCTGTGACAACTACTAGGCACTTAGAGTGCGGTGGAGCTTCGTCCGGGAGTTGGGGTCGTATACAAATGTCCTGTACCATCACACTATAACTCAGTTAACTCTATGACCCTATTAACTCAAGACTCTATAACTCAATTAACTCAACTTTATTCACTCCCTTGTTATCACAAAATTATTCTTGAAGCACAGAATGGAAATTCTGAAATCTCCAAGACAAAGGCTCTTACAATCTTGCGACTACCCCACCCGTGGTACCATGTTAAGTTACGTGGGTCAGGTATGTTCGTATACGCAGATAAACACACTTACTTGATAGTTACTAGTAGTGGATGTAGAATAAGGAGTCTCTGAAGGCACGTGAGTAGTAATATCAGTGCAGATCTGCATCAACATTTCCCCACGGATTCAGCCAATCACAGAGCCGTATTTCGGATTCTGACCAATCAGGAGCCACCACCCTCCGTGACCTTTGTCAAGGACACCGGAACTAGCCAAAATTTCCCCACGACCTTGCCAAGGTCGCGCTCCGGAACTGAGCGTTTCCTCCTCAAAAAATTTCCTAACCGCGAACGAAAAATCTCCAAAAATTTTCCTAACCGCGACCGAAAAATCTCAAAAAATAATCCTAACCGCGAACGAAAAAAACTTACCTCGAATGAAACGTCCCCGTCCTCGATTCTCTTAAAACTCTCCAACCTCTCCCTCGCGCCTCTTCTCTCCACGCCTCTCGCCTCTCGAATGATCGCCACCGACCCCGTCCCCCGCCTCTCCTATTCCAAGCCCCGCCCTCAAACCTCGGAATCTCCGCCCCGACCCTTTGACCAATCGACTGTGGACGAGGGGTGGGAGCCGGCCGCCAGCCGGGTCCCTCCCGCCCGGGACCCGTCGCGTTCTTCCCGACTATTTCCCCGGGGTTTTGAAATTCGTATCACCATGTTTTTGGGTTTCGATTAATAATACGTATATTTCATCGTATTCCTTAGAAAGTATATAATGATAGAAAGTATAGAATAGAAAAAAATTGGTCGATTAATAATACGTTTATTTTATTGTATTCTTAAGAAAGTATATAATGATAGAAAGTATAGAATAGAAAAAAAATGGAAAGTATAGAGTAGAAAAAAGTACATAACTGAAACTATATAGAAAGGCCATAATATCGTATTCGCTAGAAAGTATAAATGCGTATATTTTGTTTGAAATTATAAATTTAAAACTATAAATATAGAAGCGAAAGGTGTCTAATTCACTCAATATCCTCCCTCTATTGTTATTTAGTTTAGCCTGGTAAAGAGAAAATGAAAAAAGAAAATGTGAATAAAATGTTTGAGAAATTAATGAAGAAAGATTAGAAAACATAATAGAGACAGTAGAGAGTAATGTGTACAGCTATATATTCAAAACGGTAGGGTAAAAACACTTACTTGAGCTACCACCTTCATATTTCGCTTGATTGAAACAATCGATTCAGTGTTTTTGTCATTGCAATAAGCCTAAAATTAAAAGGTGACAAAAGGTCTATAATTAAAAGATAAAAAAATGTAAAAGAAGTGAGAATACAACAAACAAAAATGTAGAGCAAAAAATCTTATCATTCAGAGAAAATTACTAGAAAAAATTACTAGAAAAATTACTAGAAAAATAAGGTAAATATTGCTCGCCATTGTTGTAGTTCAGTATATTCACTAGACTTTTGGACTTCTAATTTTTGTAAGAAAGTAGAACTTTTTTCAATACAGATTTGCCTTTCTTCAACTTTAGTTCTTGGAATGAGGCCCAACCAGAAAAACTTTTGTTTTTATATGTTTTTGCTCAAAAATTCCTTAACCAATCAGCTAAAAGGGGCATTTTAAGGTAAAAGAGGCCTTTTTAAGGTTAGGACTTTTTACAGAATTATTAAGAGGAAAGAGGTAGATTTTGAAGGTTGGAGGGGTCGGAGAGGGTTGGAGAGGGTCGGAGGAGGGTGGGAGAGGGTCGGAGGAGGGTGGGAGGGGGTCGGAGGAGGGTGGGAGGGGGTCAGAGAGGGTCGGAGGAGGGTGGGAGAGGGTTGGATGGGGTTGGAGGAGGGTGGGAGGGCGTCGGAGAGGGTTGGAGATGGTTGGAGGAGGGTGGGAGGGGGTCGGAGAGGGTGGGAGGAGGTTGGAGGGGATCGCAGGAGGGTGGGAGGGGGTCGGAGAGGGTCGGGGAGGGTTGGAGGAGGGTGGGAGAGGGTCGGAGGAGGGTGGGAGAGGGTCGGAGGGGGTCGGAGAGGGTCGGAGGAGGGTGGGAGGGGGTCGGAGGGGGTGGGAGGGGCTCGGAGATGGTCGGAGGAGGATGGGAGGAGGGTGGGAGGGGGTCGGAGGAGGGTGGGAGAGGGTTGGATGGGGTTGGAGGAGGGTGGGAGGGCGTCGGAGAGGGTTGGAGATGGTTGGAGGAGGGTGGGAGGGGGTCGGAGAGGGTGGGAGGAGGTTGGAGGGGTTCGAAGGAGGGTGGGAGGGGGTCGGAGAGGATCGGAGGAGGGTGGGAGGGGGGTCGGAGAGGGTGGGAAGGGCTCGGAGATGGTCGGAGGAGGGTGGGAGGGGGTCGGAGGGGGTCGGAGAGGGTTGGAGGAGGGTGGGAGGGGGTCGGAGAGGGTCGGAGGAGGGTGGGAGGGGGTCGGAGAGGGGTGTTAGGGGGTCGGAGAGGGGTGTCAGGGGGTCGGAGGGAGTCGGAGAGGGGTGGGTGAGATTGGAGAGGGACCCTCTCCAACCCCTTCCCACCATCTCCGAGCCCCTCCGACACTTTCCGACCCCCTCCCACCCTCCTCCGACCCTCTCCGACCCCCTCCCACCCTCCTCCGACCCCCTAACACCCCTCTCCGACCCCCTCCCACCCTCCTCCGACCCTCTCCGACCCCCTCCCACCCTCCTCCAACCCTCTCCGACCCCCTCCCACCCTCCTCCGACCATCTCCGAGCCCTTCCCACCCTCTCCGACCCCCTCCCACCCTCCTCCGACCCTCTCCGACCCCCTCCGACCCTCCTCCGACCCCCTCCCACCCCTTCCGACCCCCTCTCACCCTCCTCCAACCATCTCCAAGCCCCTCCTACCCTCTCCGACCCCCTCCCACCCTCCTCCGACCCTCTCCGACCCCCTCCCACCTTCCTCCGACCCCCTCCCACCCCCTCCGGCCCCCTCTCACCCTCCTCCAACCATCTCCGAGCCCCTCCCACCCTCTCCAACCCCCTCCCACCCTTCTCCGACCCTCTCCGACCCCCTCCCACCCTCCTCCAACCCCCTCCCACCCTCTCCGACCCCCTCCCACCCTCCTCCGACCCCCTCCCACCCTCCTCCGACCCTCTCCAACCCCCTCCCACCCTCCTCCGACCCTCTCCGACCCCCTCCCACCCTCCTCCGACCATCTCCGACCCCCTCCCACCCTCTCCGACCCCCTCCCACCCTCCTCCGACCCTCTCCGACACCCTCCGACCCTCTCCCAACCTCCTCCAACCCTCTCCCACCCTCCTTCGACCCTCTCCCACCCTCCTCCAACCCTCTCCCACCCTCTCCGACCCCCTCCCACCCTCCTCCGACCTTTTCCAACCTCCTCCCACCTTCTCCGACCCCCTCCCACCCTCCTCCAACTCTCTCCAGCCCTCTCTGACCCCCTCCCACCCTCCTCCGATACCCTCCAACCCTCTCCGACCCCCTCCGACCCCCTCCAACCCCCTCCAACCCCCTCCAACCCCCTCCAACCCTCCTACACCTCTCTAACTACCTCACACCCCTCTCCAATCCTCTCAGGTCTTAGTGAGAGAAGTTTGAGAGGTGGGAGGGACTTCTGCTATAAAAGTGGCACACATCTCTTAGAAAAGTCACAATGCTCATAAGAGCTAGTGAGAGAGATAGTCTAGTGGAAGAATATAGTGAGAGAGATAGTCTAGTGGAAGAAGAGCAATCTACACAGAGGATGGAGAACATAGCAGAGCTACAAGAGGAAGGAATACAGATACTCTTAAAAGATGTTCTTCCAAAGTCTGTGTGGGACTATATGATCAGTAGAAACATGGATACAATGAACAGTCCTTGGATGTGGTTCTTCGTAGATCAAAATGCAAAGTGTGAGGTTATAAATGAGATCTGCTTTTACATCATGGGAATTATTCAATCGGTGAGATATCTCTACACAGGAGTGGGGAAAGACTTTAGAGAGCGTGCCCTCTCTTTTAACGACTTTAAGACTAGATGGACTGTAATTAAAAGGGGACTACCTCGTAGACCTCATGATGAAGTACGAAAGTATGACATTCAGTATATTATCGATGAGATGGAGCTACCTGGACAGATTAAGGCAAATGTGAAGGAGATGGTGGAGATAATCAGATTCACTCCTACTAATATAGTATATCTACTAAACATTTTTATCTACATAGATAATGAGCCTCAGCGTGAACGTGCGAAATATGAACTATTCTATAGAGTTTTAAATATCTTAGAGCGTGGAGCAAGAAGACGTAAGCTAGAAGATGAAAGACAAAAAACACGAAACAGGAGAGGAGTTGATGATATAGACATTACAGGGAGTATTATAAGATCTAGGAGACATGTCTATGCAGCACACTTCTCTATTCCATCAAAAAAAAGAAAGACAACCTCTCCTTCTAGAGAAGAAGACTACATTTCTCACACATCCTCACCAGTTGATAGTAGTCTGTTGGAAGTAGATTTTGAAAAAGACCCACTCGCCTCTTCTAGAGTTGAAGATACACCCCATGCACCAACACCAGTTGATAGAAAGATAATAGAGGTAGACTTTGAAGAGAAGGTGGAGCAACTAGAGCTTATTACAGAAGGTGATGATGAAAATTTAGTGACTAATCTTCCTAATGGAAGAGATGAACAAATAGAAGAGAGAGTGATAGAGGAAAAAATACAGACTGTCATTGGTGAAGGAGAAATAATAGAGAGAGAGAGAATACAAGTTGAGGATGTTAAAGTAATTAAATCTAGTAATGAAGAAGAAAGAGAGGAGCGAGATAAGAGTAGTGAGCTTGATCAAAAAACATCTAGTATTATTCCTAACTTTCAAATTCCTTTTATACAAGAAGAAGAAGAAGAAAGTAGTGAAGACTCATTACCACTACCCTTGTGGGTACCTACTAGCGATGCATAAAAATGTAGTGAAAGTAGATTCATCTATCAAAAGCCTTGAAGATGTTAGAGAGACAACAAGTGGAGAACAAAGGGCTAGAGTGTGGTGATGTTGCAGATGGTTTGCTACGAGATGTTGTAGAGATTGTTTTAGAAAATGTAGAAAAAGTTGACGATGACTCTAACGTGAGAGTTGATAATAAAGTTAGGAAAAAGAGGCGACCTCTTCATCATCTAGCTATGACACTTCTTGTTCTACTCTTATTCATAGTCGGATTTTATTATGCTTATACTTATTTGAGAGCTAATATGACTCTACTTAAAGCTGAAGAGAGTGAGAAAAGCATCATAAGACCCTCAGGCATTCAAGTGAGTAACTACAATGTCACAGCGAGAAACAGATCTTCGTCTTAAGAACCCTTTCACAGCACTAGTATGCGGACCTACAGGGAGTGGAAAAACGGAACTCTTGTTCAATCTCATTAATAGAGTTGCTGAAGTATCTACCCCAACTCCTATGGATATTATATACTGCTATGGTGTGTGGCAACCTCGGTTCGACGAATTTAAAGACAGGGTACACTTTCATAGCGGGATGATTGATGTGGAGAATGACATCCCTCGAGATGGAAATATTCGATGGCTCATTATAGATGACTTGATGGGAGAAGTCGGAGGAAAAGAATCTATTAATGCCATATTTACCAAATTTAGTCATCATCTTAACATAAGCGTCTTTTTTCTCCTACAAAATCTTTTCCCTAAAGATAATAGGACAGTCTCTATAAACTCGCAGTACTTTTTTCTGTTTAAAAATCCTAGAGATGGAGTATCCGTGTCTAACCTTGCTAAACAAGCATTCCCTCAAAGTATGAAAGCTGTGCAGGAAGCATTTGGGGATGCTACGCGTGAACCTCATTCATATTTTTTTATCAATCTGAGACAAGAAACTCCCGAGTGGGCTCGATTAATTGGAAATTTCGCTTCTAGACATTTGCCAATGGCTGCCTACATTCCCAATAACACTTCCTATAAGTAAAGCATACTCACCACTCCATCACCATTTCGAACTTAGGATTTGAAGAGAGAGTACACGTTCAGATATGAGATACGTAAATTCACCGAGTATGTCAACACGATTAAGAAGAAACGCCTTGAGCATTTTAGCACTATCCAGAGCTAGAGCTAGCGTTAGAAATGCAACAATCTCTGAGGCAAACAAGGATCTTGTATTAGCGCTTGTCGAATGCGCTCGGAATGTATTAATAGGCAATGTTCAGCTAACACCCACTCAGTTGACCTCTTTACGTCGACATAGAAGGGCAATTGAAGATCTTATCAACTCACGTACCACTCTAAGAGAAAAAAAGGTAATTCTACAGCGAGGGGGATTTCTTGGACTTCTTCTCAAACCTCTAATAGGATTAGTTGGTGGACTTCTTGGAGGACGAAGATAGTCACAAAGATAATGGCTCTCAGATTTTCTAAAAAATACATTCTCATTAGTAAAGATGACTACGACTCTGTAGAAAAAAAAAGGGGGGTTGTACCTACCTCTCTCTCTCAAAATCCAGACTTGGTTTTAGCTGAAAAGACGAGAGAAGATATTCACTCTAACCTTAAAGATTCCTCAAAAGATGTATACTCTCAACTTGAACAACATACCCATAATATGAGTAAGTTTTTAAAAGAATTAAAAAGATCTCGTCAACCCCAGCGAGACCTCTTCAGTCAGTTGGATAGTATTAGCACTGGTCTTGAAGGGGTGCGAGAGTCAATACACCAACCTAGAGTAAGACAGGAGAGAGAATACCTAGAACAAGATCCCGTTGATATTTTGCTATCAAATAGAAATGGGGAAGAACGAAGCAGGCAGATATTACTCGAGCGAGAGCGTAAGCGTCATCTAATACCTCAGCTGCAAATCTCTGGACAAGGGATAAAACGGAAGAGGTATAAGGCTAGATCATCAGACTACACAACGACGTTCAATCGTAAAGACGAGCAAAAAGACGAGTCTAATCGGCTACAACTACATGAGAAGGGTGGAAGAAGTCCTGTCATAACTAGGTCTACATCAGATGCTAGAAAAGCGAGTGAACGAGTGGGGAGAGATATAGTGAAACATCAAGCAAGATTTAAACAAGCTTTGGATAAAGGTGTGCACAAGAGAGTAGGAAAAGATAGAAAATGGTTGATGAGCGAATAGGTGTTGATGAAGCCTTGCGAGATATATACTACTCCCCACCCCAACCCCCTTCTTTTGGTGGGAAGAGAAAGTTGATCTATTCTTCCCCACCGGGTGTGAATAAGAATGATGTTGATAGATGGTTAAGGGGGCAAGACGCGTACACACTACACTACCCCATTAAGACTAAATTTTTGAGAAGAAAGACGATCGTCGCTGGAGTTGGAGAGCAGATGCAAGTGGACTTAGTCGATGTTCGCTCACACAAAGATCAGAACGATGGTGTAACATTTTTACTCACCTGCATAGACGTCTTTTCTAGAAAGGCTTGGGTATTCCCTTTACTTAACAAATCAGGACTAGCGGTGTCTAGAGTACTCTCATCTCTTTTTAAAAGAGAAACATACTCTAGACTACAGACTGATAAGGGAAAAGAGTTTCTGAATCAAAGGGTGCGTGAGGTTCTGCAAGAAAACAAGGTTAACCACTTTTCTTCAGAAAATGAGGTTATAAAAGCTTCACTTATTGAACGTTTTAATCGAACGTTGAGAGGAAAGCTTCACAGACTTTTAACTTACAGAGGTGATGGTCGATTCTTAGACGATCTAGATGATTTGGTATCTAGCTATAACAACAGCTTTAATCGCTCTATAGGTATGAAGCCTAATGAAGTTGATGAAGATAATCAAGAAGATATTTGGATGCGCCTGTTCGAATCATCCCCTGAACGATGGGTTAATAAAAAGAGGGTAGCATTAATTTACACCTGGAGATTATGTAAGGATAACAATGGCTCGTGGAAGCTTTGACCGTGGTTTTACAGCGAACTATTCAACTGAGATCTTCATTGTCAAAGACATTCTCTCGCACACATCTCCTCCAGTTTACAGATTAAAAGATCTGAATGGAGAAAATGTTGAGGGGACATTTTACAGTCAAGAGTTGGTGCGAGTAGACCTTCCCGAAACGTTTAAAGTAGAAAAGGTCTTACGCAAGAGGAGAAGGCGGGGAGGAGAAGAGAGTTTCGTAAAGTGGATGGGATATCCTGACTCATTCAATAGTTGGATTGATTCTAGCCAGTTCGTATAAAACAGTATAAATCTCTACAACTTGTGTAATCATCCTCACTCTAAAGATGGCCTTCAATGTCACACTTACCTCGAATGTATTGCTTGGAGGAGAGGCTTCTAATACTAATGCACACTTTACGACAAAGTTAGCGAGACCGCTTAATCTTCCTTCATCACAATGGGAGGTAGGACTCCTCGATATACAATATCCCGTTTCTTGGAGGAATATCGAGCTCGGCTATGTTGAAGTAAAGAATACAAGTGAGAGCGTACCTCGACGTTGTAATATCAGAAATGGAAGGTATAGTTCAATAGGAGAACTGCTAACGGAGATCAATAGATCTTTGATAAACTTTTCTTTAGAAAATGAAGTAAACTTTTACTACGATGCTTTACGTAATGAGTCTTTTATCTTGATACGAGGAAATACTCATTCAATAAGACTTTCTAGAGATGTAGCCTGGATCCTTGGATTTGAGCCCAATAAAGTCTATGAAGCAGAGGTAACTCGCAGTCCGAATTCTCCTGATATCAACGCAGGCTTCACTTCACTCTACGTATACTCATCAGTTGTAGCACCGAGACTCGTGGGGGATAGTCTAGTTCCTCTCTTACGCACCATTCCGATAACTGAGACTGAGAGAAATAGTACAGTGTTTCGAGAGTTTTCTAATGTACAGTATTCACCAGTCTCGAATACCAGTACCGATCTCATTGAAATAGATATAAGGCGCGATGATGGTGAGAGAGTCTCATTTCGTAGTGGAAAGGTTGTGCTGACGGTTCGTTTTAGACCTCGTGGAGAAGTTTAGAATTATAGTGAATATCATGGCTCCACGTATAGTTCCATACTTTCCGACTGACTCTAGTGAAATGTATGAAGACTACTACAACTCTCAGGTAGGAGATGGAATGTCTGTATATCGAGGACGCCCTGTCATGACGGGTAATGGAATTGGCTCTCTATTTTCTGGTCTGGCAAGAGGAGTGTTACCACTCTTGAAAAAAGGAGCTAAAACAATTGGAAAGAAACTTCTAACAACTGGTGCTGGTCTACTGGGAGATGTAATAAAAGGAGAAAATTTTAAGACATCTGCGAGTAAGCGTTTCCGTGAGGCCGGTGGAGATCTTCTACACGATGTTGAGGGTGTACTACGTAGTTCTCAAGTTAAAAGAAAAAAAGCTGGAGAGCAAGCCTCTTCATCTAGGGTTAGTAAAAAGAAGCAGCGAGGAAAGAGAACTATATTTGACTAAAATAATATATATATATATATCAAAGAATATACTATTGGAAGGCAGTTACGAATAAGTTGTCAACGGAGAAAGAAGTAGATATAAAGCATGTCTGTCAACCATCGAGCTGTAGCACTTTCTAAAGTCTCCGAAGACTCTGCGGATACTGTAAACTCAGCCTTCGATTTATTCGCCACCCCTCCAACACACACTAGTGTACTCCGAGGAGAGTGGATACCCCTAGCACCCATTACACAATCTCAAGAGGGTGCCATTGAGATTGTAATCCCACCATCGGATGAACTTTACACAGACCTATCGAAAAGTTACTTAGCCGTAACAGTCAAAGTGATCAAAGCGGATGGGAATAATTTCCCCGAAGCTGCTAATGATGTTCTCTATATTAAGGGTGATAACTTTATGCATTCCCTCTTCTCAACGGCTACTTTTCAACTAGCTGGACAAGATGTAGAATACGAAGGAAACTATCCATTTCGTGCCTATCTTGAGAATTTACTCAATTATGGTAAAGACGCTAAAAAGTCTTATATGGCTGTGGGTAGCGGATGGACTGAAGATGATGGTACTGGAAATGACTATGCTGACATTACAAATGCTGATAAATTAGTCAGAAAAACCCCTTTACTATCGAGTGGGGAGATGAATTTCTACGGGAGACCTAGACTGAGCGTTTTCGCTCAAGGAAGAGTTATTCCACCCGGAGTGGGTTCAAGACTCACCCTACAGCGTGCTACACCACAAATGTCTCTCGCCGGTGCTGCTGAAAATCTTGCTCATACAGCGAGGATTTTGATAACTAAAGCCGAGTTGTGGGTACGACGCGTACAGGCAAATCCTTCACTACAAAAAGCGCAGATGGATGTGTGGGTTGGAGAAGAAGAAAGTATAAAGCTACCCATCGATAGAATTAAGACTCACTTCCATGTCATTGCTAGAGGACAGCAGAGTGTGAGAATCAATTTCGATCAGGGTGGTCAACGTCCTAATCGCGTTTTCGTGGGTCTACTAGATCATACCGCCAAAAGTGGAGCCTACTCTAAAAATCCGTTTAAGTTTGCACCATATGATGTAAGCTCTGTCGAACTACTTATAGACGGTAGTCCTGTAACGAGAAGATACGAGCCTGATTATACGAGTGGAAGATTCGCGCGTGAATATATGAATCTTTTCACCGTGACTGGTACATCAGACGCGGATACGGGGAATGAAATCACCTCTTCTAGATTTCAAACAAACTCAGCAATCTACGCCTTTGACGTTTCAGGAGACTTGTGTGACGACAACTTTCACCTACTTTCAAACGGATCTCTTTCTGTCAATCTCTCATTCGCGAGAGCTACGGATACAACATTGAGTCTATTCGTATACGAAGAAAAAGACGATATCATTTATATAAACAGTAATCACGAAGTATCTATGGTTGCCGGTATGATGTAGAAATGGATACGATGAGTATAGCGCGCATCCTCACCGATGATGAAGAGAGTTCTAGTCTATTCAGAGGTGTTATGCCGAGAGATCACTTTATAAATTCTTTTTCCACTCCCGGGATCTACGTCTTCAACACCCACTCGAGTGATAGAGTCGGTGAACACTGGATATCAGTTTTCTCAACCAGCAAAGAGATTGACTACTTTGACTCTTACGGACTCCCACCATCTTTTTATCCCGATGTGTGCGAATTGCTTGAGAGAAATGATGTAATCATCCGATGGAATGGAGAGTGTATTCAAGGAGAACTGAGTAATGTGTGCGGGGATTATTGCATTCTATTCTGCCTCTTACGAGCTAGAAGATGGAGCATGTCTAAGATCATTAAGCGTCTCATCACAATTACTTCAGAAGAAATGCGTGATCACTCCGTTAGAGCTCTACTCTCGAGAATGTATGGTAAAACGATTGGTAAAAACATACCAAGATCGATGCATATAAATGGACTCAAGTCTATATTAAATTGTAGTTTTGAATGATGAAATTATGTAGCTTACACGATATTCTCGCTTACTATATATGCGTTATATATGTCATTTATTTTATACACCTTGTGTTCTACTCTATACTTTCTATCATTATATACTTTCTAAGGAATACGATAAAATATACGTATTATTAATCGAAACCCAAAAACATGGTGATACGAATTTCAAAACCCCGGGGAAATAGTCGGGAAGAACGCGACGGGTCCCGGGCGGGAGGGACCCGGCTGGCGGCCGGCTCCCACCCCTCGTCCACAGTCGATTGGTCAAAGGGTCGGGGCGGAGATTCCGAGGTTTGAGGGCGGGGCTTGGAATAGGAGAGGCGGGGGACGGGGTCGGTGGCGATCATTCGAGAGGCGAGAGGCGTGGAGAGAAGAGGCGCGAGGGAGAGGTTGGAGAGTTTTAAGAGAATCGAGGACGGGGACGTTTCATTCGAGGTAAGTTTTTTTTTGGAGATTTTTTTCGTTCGCGGTTAGGATTATTTTTTGAGATTTTTCGGTCGCGGTTAGGAAAATTTTTGGAGATTTTTCGTTCGCGGTTAGAAAATTTTTTGAGGAGGAAACGCTCAGTTCTGGAGCGCGACCTTGGCAAGGTCGTGGGGAAATTTTGGCTAGTTCCGGTGTCCTTGACGAAGGTCACGGAGGGTGGTGGCTCCTGATTGGTCAGAATCCGAAATACGGCTCTGTGATTGGCTGAATCCGTGGGGAAATGTTGATGCAGATCTGCACTGATATTACTACTCACGTGTTGTTGATCCAGCATTCAAGACGTAAGAGACTTCTAATATCTCCGCGGCTTCTGGGATTACGTCACTTCCGCTATTCGCCAAACCCGTTGACGTCTAGCATCACATTACAATAATAATGCTATTTATTTTATTATTAATTATATATTTTATTACAGGCGCGACTAAAGTGTTCAGTTCTTTTGAATGTAAAACAGAAACAAACATAGTAATTTTTCTGTGCACATAATAGGATACTGGTACTCACTGGCTGCTAAGCTAGAAAATGTAATCATACGTATAATCAGCATTAAACCAGAGAGCTTATATGTGATAACACAACATTAATTAAGACAGCTAAAGGCAGCGATGTCTGCAAGTGTTTTTTTTTGGACACTCAAGTCGCCATGGCCAATTCTTAGTCACAAGTCAATTCATTTTTAATGACTAATCAAATCTTCTAAGCTAGAAGTAAAATCTTTGCATGGCCCCAGAAGAGAAACTCAAGTTTTTATCAAATTATCTAGACCAACTGCAAGTCAAGTTAAATTCTTTCGTTATTTAGCTCAAGATTTTTGTAGAGTTATTTGAGCTACTATTTAAATTTTGTGAAACTAAATGGTGTCAGAAGTTCAGACTTTGAAAGCAAAATGTCCCTGTTTTTGTGTGAAATAGGTCCTATGTTCTGGTTTTACTAATTTTGATTGTGGTTATCTCTATTCGTTGCACTTTACAGCTTCTCAAAGAAAACTGAGTTGAGAGTTCTTGTACATAGCCATCGCAATTGAATTCCTCAGCGTTTGATAGCTACTGTATATTGTTGTGTCCTGAGCCGACACTCCCGATTGACTATAGCTCTAACTAACTAAATAAACAGTCTCCTTATTGCGTTATCTTGTCTTAACTCGTATACATTGCAGCGTGAATATATGTTTCCCCTTCCGGTTTCTTTTTTATTGTATACCTTTTGTTAACCTACATGCTATTGGCTGTTGCTACATGCCTTGATCACTATAATATTGTCTAATTTCATTAGTCTGAAATGGAGCAGTGCTTGTAATCCGAGACCATTTTGTATTTTCTGTAACTCGCACCCCTTTTGGTCCAAGACCGACCTAATATACTTGTTAACTTTTTGACCTTAGTTTAAAACTGATTTCATAATACAAGGTGCACAATTTTGCATTCTGACTTCAGTTGTATGTAGGCTGTTGCTCAATAAAGTGCTCTTACTATTTGAACTATACAGTCTCTTACTGTTTACTGCTAACAGTAGGGTATCAGGCACGCTCCACTGGCCTTGAATCAACTCTGTGGCTTCAGTGTGGCATCTCTTCTGGTAAGGACATATAACTTAACAATTAAAATTTTCTGGTATCAATACATTAGCTATAGCCCAAAAAATATCATGTTATTAAAAAAATATACAATATTTTGTACCAAGTAGGCTAATGCCAGCAAAATAAATTTTAAGAATCTCAGAGACTTGAAACAATTTGGTGGCCGGGATTCCACCCTGCACCTGGGGTGCATTGCACTATATTGACTGGGAGCTTACCCACTTAAAATTTGTTTCTTTTCGATCACTGGTGATAGCTAATGATGCGAGTGTGAAGAAGATTTTACTAGTAACAAGTAGTACTGGTACTTTTTTGCTACTAGTAGTAATAAAAACCTTTTTACAGCTTGCTAACTAGCAAGTTCCTACTAATATGCCACTACTGATCACTCACTCACAATAATAGTGGGGCAATAATAACATCTTTTAGTAGCAATAGTAGTAGTACAAAGACTTACTCATAGTGCTAGTGCTCACCACAAGTAGTTGCTCTTTACTACTACTGCTAATAGTATCAGTACACTCTACCTAGTATTGCTACTGCTTACTTCAACAACAAAACCAGTAGTAGTGGTAGCGTACATATTGGTATTCCTCTATGCACACATCCATTCTTAGGGAAACTGGATGATAGTGACACCAGTGCTCAATCCATAATGGAACTGAGCTAGTAGTAGATGCATCATCAAGTAGCATTTACTATATGCTTTAAAGCTGGTAGCGTTTACATAGAACTCAATATTAATACAAACAAAATATCTTTCTATGGCATAATAAAAATTAAATCTAACTTCTAATCACCTAGAAGTAAGCCTGAAGTTTGCTCCTTTGTGCAGCATCTTGTAAGTCCTGCATCTCCAATATCAGGGGTGTTTTCTTTCAGAAGGTACGAGTCAACGCTAAATTTGTATTATCTAATTTACAAGCAAAAACTCATCTGCAAAAACTGACTGCTCAATAGACAAATTCCTTGCAGAAAGACATCATCAAAGCTCATCTCAAACTTTCCCAGAACATGTCTCTAGAAGCCATTTTGCAAGATTTTCCGCTCGCGCGGGGCTAAGCGGGGGTGCCCACACCCCACCCCCGCACCCTCATCAGCTCAGTCCCCCACTTCTTAATTTACAATTTAAGCACTGGTTCCAATAGTAAAGTAAACCAATTGTTATGGATAGCATTGTACATTGTAGTAAGATCATAAACGGTAGTGCTGGGCGGTTTTGATTTGCGTGTGCATTCAGTTTTTTCGCTGATTTTTCTAAAAAACTGAATGAAACCGAAGTTGTCTTCTCACCCTCGGTTTAATTCAGTTTTTTTAATTCATGAAAAAACACCGAACCGGAAATTAAATACTCAATATTGGAGTTGTCACACCCTGCTTTTAAGCTGTAATGGCGGCCATTTTTAATTTTCTCTAATAAATTGCAATTATTAAATGCCAATCATCTATAATAATATGGAAGTATAACAACTGGAATTCAGTGAAACTAAAGTAAATCATCTCTGGGTGACAATGATGGCTGTAGCTAAGTATTTAGTCGAAGGATGACATCGAATTATAAAGATTGAAAGATGCATGACATAAATTCCTGTGTTCGGAGTTTCAGCCATTACCGGAAATGGCCGCCATTTTTATTTTGTTCAATAATTTGCAATAATTAAATGTTAATTATTTATAACAATATGCAAGTTTGACAACTAGAATCAAATGAAAACTACAGTAAACCCTTACTGGGTGACATTGATGGCTGCAGCTAAATCTGTATTCCAAGGATGGCATTGAATTATAAAGATTAAAAGAAGCACTAAAATGGCAGCCATTTTCATTTAGTTTAATAGTTAACAATATTATTAAATATTTATTATTTATAATAATATGCAATCGTAACTGCTATAAAGGAGTGAAACTACAATAAATGCCCACTGGGTGATAATATTATGGCTGCAGCTAAGTCTAAATTCCAAGGATGGCATCGAATTATAAGGATTGAAAGAAGCTTAACGTGAATTCACGTGTTTTCAACGCCAGCCATTATTGAAAGTGGGTGTGCTAAGAGGCCAGGCGCGGTTTGACTTTTAAAACCGAATAAAACCGCACCGCCACATTCGGTGTCGGTTCACATTTTAAATTTTGAAAAAAAACCGAAAAAACTGAATGACACCGAAACACCGCCCAGCACTAATAAACGGTACTCGGTACTCTTCATCGCTTCAGAACTGTGGCAAAATCAGACAGATGAGGGTTTGCAGTCTCATTCCTGGGCAAAGGAGCCCACTGCATGCGGGATAGTTACAACAACAGCAAGTTGTAATAAATTACAGAGTAAATTTATTCTCACGATATTCAAAGACTTGAGAACACAAAAAGTTGTAGATAATCACAAATGAGATAATGGAAAAACAAAAGAATATTTATATACATTATATTGGTAAATTATCCGTACAGAGATATTAGAATTTAGCTACTAATTATAAGTAAAACATGGTAATGTCTAGAAATTATATCACGTTGTTATACTACTACAGTGTTGCTATTATATCACATTGTTATACTACTACAGTGTTGCTATTTTCGCTATTTTTTCTGCTTGCAAGAGACAATGGGCTGATCATCTAGTCACGAAACTAACTCTGTGCTCAGATAAAAGATGATAATAAAATAAAAGGGTTGGACTAGCGAAAGCATAGTGCAATTATTTAAATTTTGCTACTGGTGAACTGTTTATTCCAAAAATTTCCACAGCAAAACTTTGAGACAAATGCATGTCTGAACCTGCGATTGAAAGTAATATAGAGAATGCAGTTGACTGAGGAGCCGAGAGACACCAGAGCTGCAGTAGTGTAGTTAGAAGCAGGAGAGAGCGACTCTATGTTACAGAAGCGAGGCAGAACAGATAAGACATTTCCTGCGATCGTGAACAGAGCTGTGTTGGGAACTTGAAGTAAGAAGTATTCCACCACTACTGCTACCAGCATTACCGTTGCACTCGTCTCACGTCTTTGGCAAGTTCTCCCTAGAGACTGACGATGCTGTTCAGACCCAAACCTCTTGACTGCTACGATCAGCTTTATATTAAATACTCCGATTATGAGGCAGCATATGAGGCCAAACAGTGCATAATGTAAGGTAGCATAAACATATTTAGCTACTAGCTTACTGTCACTACTAACTAAAGCATAAAATACTGACACATATGCTGCATTGAGAATATACACAGACACAATAGTCACCATGGTCCTACGACGAGTGCAGTATCTACTACCGCTCAAAGGATGACAGATCATAATGTAGCGTTCCAGCGTAAATGCTGTCGTTAGACATATCGATATATAGCGACCTGTGTCTCTCGTGTACGAGTATACTTGTGTTGCAATATATATCTTCCCCAATGAACGATCCATTGTGCATATCATTTCTGCAATGAAGGAGATGAGGAGTATAATGTCTGCAAAAGCCAGTGCTATTAAATAACATGAGGCATTTGTTATTCCTTTTTGACTGGAAGCAGCACCCATTGATGGTTCCTTTAGTACGGACACTGACATAGCATTGCCCATAATTCCTAGCAGACATACTGCTATAAACGGCTCAAGGTAAAGCTGAACGCCTGGCGACATGGATTGCGATGCCTTCCGTCTATAGTCGCCATGTCTGGTTAAGTCTTTCTCAACCATGTGCTCAGTAGAAATGTTTAAACCAATCGGATTTCCTGTAGACATGCTGAAGCCAATCAAATTTATGGTTGAACTGTTAGGACCAATCAAGTTAGTAGTTGATATATTATTATGACCAATCAGGGTACCAGATGGCACACTGCTGCCTGCGGACATATTGTTATAACATTCCATATTTAATGTAGTCTTCCCGCTCCTTATATTCAATGGAGTCTCTTGCCTAAAATAACATTATATAGGATATATTTTAAACCAACAGTTAAACCAGCCATATGAATTATTACATACATGTAATGTGCAGATGTGAGGCACTTTGCTATGTATTTACATGTATATTTACATTCAGATACATTTAGAATATTTCGGACATATTATCAAATGAACAGCAGTGGACAGGAGGTCAGGAGACCCAGAGTGATAGACGAACTGACCTCTGCTATCATTAACTACTCTTTCCTACTCAGTAGTGTATGTGTAAGGTATACGGGATAGAGAGGTCAAGTGGGCATACGGTGCTGCTTGCAGCAGCAACACACGGCAGCGTCACCTTATGCCCAGATCTGTGTGGCAGCTACTAATTATAGTAATACATTATTATACCTTCACGCTGCCAAACAATTAGTTCTTGCTTTCAATACAATAACAGTTTAACATATTATGTGGGCTAACAGTATAAATATAACTTACATGTCTATTGGCTTTAGAATCATCTGATACATTTATTCACACTGAATCCTAACAAGTTTTGAATACATTGAAATGCTCATAGCTTGATTGATGACTATTATATTTTTTTCCTTTCAATTTTGTGTCACTTGAGCCACCAGCTACCCCATGTTTCCACTTATACAAAAATACTTTACACAGCTTCAAGTTTGTACGTAGTAAAATGTGTCGTAGATAGCCAATCTGAAAGCACATAGGTACTAACATGCTGCAGTCGTTTGTGGTTCTACGTACCACTGGGGAGAGTAAGGGTAACAGAATTTATAATACTGATTCATTATTAGTTGTTTCAACTAAACCTACGCATCAGCCCAAAATAATAACAATAATACATGTACATGTAACTTTGCAATGGTAGCCTATACAATAGAGTTAGGACCTCACTTCAGTTGTGATATACATGTATGAGTATACTGTACAGTCATGTAACTACCGTATTTTGCTACAAAATTTTACAGCCAATAAGCTTATGTACATGTACGTGTACATGTACATGCACTAACATGTACATGTACATGTACACGTACATGTTAGTGCATGTTTGCTCTCAGGGCTCTCAAGTTCTTTGATTTTCCCTGAGCAGTTCAGATTTTCAGAGTCTGCTCAGAGAGCTCAGGAGGTTTTTCATTATTAATGATCTGCTCGGATTTTGGGAGATTTTCTCACATTAGCTATATTTTCAATTGAAATACTTTACAATCTCCCAATTAATCTTCAGCTTATCTCATAGCTTGTGAGTTGCTTATGGATTCTTAGGAAAAAGCTACTAATTCTATTACCTTCCAAGGGTAAAGACTGAATTACACGTACATGTATGCACTGGGATTATTAGGCTATGAGAAATTAGAGCTACAGATATGTACATGTAGGTGACCAACAGCTTTATTTATATATCTGACCGATATTGCTAATAGAGTAATACTGCTACACTGCTCACACTGCGGTATTTTGTACATTTGCTCGGATTTTCTGACTAAACAACTTGAGCGCCCGACTACTCAGTACTATTTACCTTTGATATACAATGTGCAAATACTAGGTCTAAGTTATTCCTCAGTGGCATAGAAGTTAGAAATACACTGTACATACCTGTATTTATACAGTTGGCATTCCTATAGTGCGAACACTAAGCTCTCTGCTGTACAGTACCTTACTTAGTACTCCAACTTAGCTTCCCCTATGGTAAATGCTACTGTCATCAGGTAACAAGTGCTTCCAGGTTAGATGATTTGGCACTTCTGATATACCAGTTTGTGGACAGCGACATACATAACCTCCATCACCTGCCAGACATCAGTGGCTTAATATGCACTGTTGGAATGATGATGGTGAAATAGCAACAATGTTACTGTCAATGTTTGTAAATGACAGGCGATGACAGGTGATGACAGGTACTTTTGCTTAACAATAGCTATTTCGGGACACCTTGTCATCGTCAAGGAAACTTTCGTTTTTAATTCATTTTGTGTTGGATTTCTTACTAGGCTTCATCTACATGTAGGTTATATTTAAGAGAAATTTCACAATTTACTTTTTTGTCCTATTAATAATGTACATGTATATTATGCATCACTATAATGACAACAGAAATCAAGTTTTGATAAAACCTGTCAGAATGAAGGAAGATATTTATCAAACATGTCCATCAGAACTTTGCACTAATCATGGCGTAAATGTGTAAATAAGGTTTATGGCACACACATGAAAACCTAGGAGTGATTTTGTGCGTGATTATTGGAAAGGAGTCAAGTAGTAGTAGCAACAATTTTCTATTTTAGATAAACTGGGAGCAAATAATGGAATAACAGGTGACCTATAGCAATGTTAGCTGTAATAATTGGAACAGTCTACTGAGGGGGGGGGGGGTAATTAATGAGCCCAAAAAGAATTATTTTTTGGTCAAATACTTTAGGGAGTAGAGTCTAACATCATTTCAGGGCTATAATTATAAATGTATCTGCGATAATCGAATAAATGGAGAGTCTGATGGAGCTTTTATTCTGTATGCTGTCTGTAGAACTCGGCTTTATAATGAGTCACTAACCCCTATTTTATCAAGCAGTTCCTAAGTGTCTCCGCGACCTTTTCATGACCTCTTCACGGCCTCTTCACGACCTTTTCACGACCTCTTCAACCGACCCAGGTCGCAAATAAAAACCCCAAGATGACCGTTCATCCCTGGCCAAAAGAGCTACTGTCCAGGGAGTCTCCTTGGTTGGAGAAAACTACCCTTAGCTCATTGGCACATCCAGAATTTAGGTCGCAAAACACTATCTGTCTGTCGTGATGATGCTATAAGGAGCTACTAACACTATCTGTCTGTCGTGATGATGCTATAAGGAGCTACTAACACTATCTGTCTGTCGTGATGATGCTATAAGGAGCTACTAACACTATCTGTCTGTCGTGATAATGCTATAAGGAGCTACTAACACTATCTGTCTGTCGTGATGATGCTATAAGGAGCTACTAACACTATATGTCTGTCGTGATGATGCTATAAGGAGCTACTAACACTATATGTCTGTCGTGATGATGCTATAAGGAGCTACTAACACTATCTGTCTGTCGTGATGATGCTATAAGGAGCTACTAACACTATCTGTCTGTCGTGATGATGCTATAAGGAGCTACTAACACTATCTGTCTGTCGTGATGATGCTATAAGGAGCTACTAACACTATCTGTCTGTCGTGATGATGCTATAAGGAGTTACTAACACTATATGTCGTGATGATGCTATAAGGAGCTACTAACACTATCTGTCTGTCGTGATGATGCTATAAGGAGCTACTAACACTATCTGTCTGTCGTGATGATGCTATAAGGAGTTACTAACACTATATGTCGTGATGATGCTATAAGGAGCTACTAACACTATCTGTCTGTCGTGATGATGCTATAAGGAGCTACTAACATGGACTCTATTAGTGTTACACGTTCTCTATTGCATATTACTACATTAGTATACTTTACATACATGTAGTATCTTGTATTAGTATTTTTGGGACATTTGCACATTGTATATTTTCTTGTTTGATAATGTTGCTTTCACACTAATTAAAGCTCAATTAGTAATGCATTGAGATGAGACATTTTTAATCATCATACTTAGCTTATGGTCTAGTGCTTCGTTATTTTAGTCATACTCATAGAATACAAAATACTTGTATACTTATTAGTTAATGCTCTCAAAATTTAGTCCAATTATTGCTTAATTCTACTTTGAAATAACATCAAGTAATCATTGACAGCGAAAACAAAATTGCATACAGTTTGGTTGACAAAGGCTATCAAAGTCTATTGAAATTAAGTACAAACTAAAACAGTATTATATACATGTATATGACACCTTGGCTATGTGGTTAAAACAGAATACAACTTTGTCAATTATTGCTATCCAAAAATTGTACATGTATTGTGTAATTTTCCCTGCATGTAATAATTGGCAATTGATGATGTCTCTTCGTTTGGACGCAATTTATATTGCTATGATTTGAATTCTTCGAGTTTTAAAATTTCATATTTTAAATAGTAATTCTCGGTCTTCTTTTAAATTAATTGTTTATTTGAGTTGTATGCTGTTGTATGTTATAAATTCAGATCAATGAATTCCCAACTACAGTGCTGTGCAAAATTATGAGATCGCTCCAAATTTTGACTTGTGCGCTGCATTCTTATAGAGGTTTGAAACTATAGATTTATCACAACAGTATGAATATTATGTATATGTCAACAGATGTAGAGTTTTGTTTTCTATGTAACGGTACCCAATAGCATTCTGCAAATTTATATAGTTCCAAATCTCATGCTTTAAACTGTGACCCATAATATACAAGGGAACTGATATTGTTGGTTTCATTGTCTTAGAACTAAGCTCCACTACACTATGGAAGCCATAGTATGATTATTTTGTCTCAAAGTATTTTGGGCACCTTATCATCGTTGGAGATAACTAATAAAGCTGGCATACTGTAATATGTTTCCAAGACAAACGGTTGTAATTATCTTGCAGTAAACAATAAACTATTTTACGTCACTATTAGGCCGCAGTAGTTCAGGGGGTTTGAAGATACACACAGGTGGTAGAACTGTTATTGGGTCCAATATTTATTAATACAAACTAGTCCTAGTCCACTAGCGACGTGATGGACTCTCTGAAAGTAAATACAGTACAGTGTTTATTTTATCCAGTGTCCAGATAGTGGTACTTAGTAAAATGGTAGTGAACTAATTAGAAATACATGTAGACCTGCATGTATGTTTGAAAAGTCAAGGTGAATGTCTAACCCTCGGTATGTTTCTTTTAAATATTAAAAAAAACTCGTCTGACCATTTTTTGGCAGGGGTAGAGGAGTTGCCTTAAAGCCATGCTACTTGCATGACCCCCAAGGACTTATATGAGGTGCAGGAGCAATAGTGGCTGGATGCTCTTCCTGGCACTTTCAGCATGAAGGTTCAGCATTCTAACCACTAAGCCACTTCTTCTAAGTGTTACTCCTTTAATAATCCCTAAACTGAATGAAATTCTCTATGAAATTCACTCCTCATAGACTCCATTTGGGTAGAGACTGGAGGATTTAGTGTGGAATCTACCAGTAGATTAATAAAACTTGAAATTCCTTCATAACTTACACCCATCTGTAGATACCTTGATTGACTGCAGAGATCTGTGTAATTCACAATTAAGATGAACAGTATGGAAGCGTTGAAGAGGTCATTGACAGCCCCTATTCAAAAAGCAGAAACAAAACTACAGAGAGAAGAAACTGATCTGTTATCTCATTTGCACAAATTGAAAGTACGTATATGTATAATTCTATCCATGTTTTTTTTATAAAGGTGAATTTCATCTAATTTACAAGAAAACGAAATATGTCAATTCATTTTGCATTGCTGCTATATTGCCCATTCTAAACTACATGTAAGCTGAAAGAGGTTCTATATGAGTAATTTCCAAGTAACACGATTCTTGTAACGCTGGCTAAATGAGAACACTGAGAATGGGAAAATTTAATAGCTATACTGAACCAAACTCAGCAGTTTAACATTCTACGAGACTTCCTACTCAATGATGACGTTGTGTCACCGGTGTCTTGACATATTGGAGTTGTCCAGCCTTGTGTCTAAAGCAATTCATGTCAAAGACAGTATAAAAATTTCAAGATGGTACAATATGATCTTTGTAGCTAATTTATTGTACAAGTGAAGTTGTCTTCTCTTCAACTTGGACCCTTTATCTAGCTATTCATCAAACAGGTAAAATCAAAGTCAAATAAATACTTACACAGTTTATGAGATTACTTGAACCTGACTGAAAGTCAGACAACTCCTGGTTGAAGGTCAGACGACTCCTGATTGCTGACTCCACTGTTATTGGAGTAGAGAACCTTGGAAAATTCATTGAGAGCAATTTGCTCAAAATTACTAAAATGAAGTCAGTGAGAAAGATGTACATGTACACAGCTAGCAGTGTGCACTCTACATACGTGTACATACGTGTACATGTATCAAGCACTACAGTCTGATTATGACCATAAGCTGTCTTTTATATCCGAGGACAACCTCAAGTGAACCAGGTCTCTCCATTTGCATATTATGTTACTGCAGAATGATTGCTAACCTCCAATAGGTATCATCTGTATGGACATTGTGTACCAATATTATACCTGAGGCATTATTTTGCACTAAATCCACAACAAGAACCGTCATATATGTTATGATGTAACGAATACTCCCTAAATTTTTGATAAAAAGAAGTTGTCTTCTCTTGTAAGTTGTCTGCTTTTACTCCAAACCCCAACCTCAACATATAGACGTTTCCTAGCACGAATTTAGTAACTGTTAATTCTTGTATGCCTCACACACCTTTCCTGAGTTAAAAGCACAGGATATTAAGCGCATAACCGCATTGCATGTGTTTATTAGTAACTAACTTCATGTAGGCTTACAGGTATACTCTACCCATATGCATATATATATGTATATACATGTACACTGTATGCAGATTGGGTATTATGCTCGAAATTGGTAGCAATACTAATTTCTTGAGCACTTTACCTGGGAGATACACTGAACTGGTAGCATTACGCAATTCTCGCTGTCTCTGGCAGCTTGAGAACTTTGGTTCAGCGTATTTCACACCTTTTAAATACGCTTTGCTGTAAATATACAGTATTGCTAAGGTGTGCTCCCAGGCATAGCTCTGAGCTGCACTGATGAGGTGTTAAACACCGAAACAGTACACTGTACGAAACAGTACACTGTACGCAGATTGGGTATATATACATGTATAATATATATATATATATATATTATACATGTATATATATTCTACTGATGCCAGAGTAGACCTATTTATTCAGCTATTCTTTATTAACAAGCGTTATCAAGAACTGAATTAAACTTGTTTCTTCCGGAAGCGTCCAAACGTAAAATTCCATTATTCCTTGTACTAATACCGTTACGTCGTATATCGACACATCCTCCAATAACATTGACATGTCTTATTGCATTGCCTTGCGGTGTATTGAGTGCACTACAGTGTGATTTATACATACACTATTTTATTGGCATCAGCACTATGATTGCATGCTTTTACTGTGCTGCTTTTACTGATGTTTTACTACTGTGCTGTGTCCGGCAGGATAACGGAGGAGCAGCCGTACAGCATGCAGGCCAGAGTACAGGGTAGAGGGAGCAGGCTGACCAAGCAAGAGGGGACTAGGGCTAGGAAGAGAGATATTAGGTTCTACCTGCACACTGTATACACATGTCAGAGTAGTGGATTGACTCGGAGAGAGTCTCGGGGTCCGGAGGTAACATTGGAGTCCCCAGAGTGAATTACAAGCATTCAAGTAAAGACAATATTATATGCATTATGGTGAATGGTATGGAGTAACATTAAGAGTTGCTGTTTCTTGGAAGGCAATGTTACTAGGGCATAACAACAGTAATAAATTCAAATAGAAAAAAAATCAATACTAGATTTCTCTTTCATCGCATGATATGTGTCATGTGATGAGGTGTGTCAGGTGATGATGACTTGTGTGCCAGTTTGTGACCTTCAGTAACATTACACAATTGAGTTACCATCAATAGTCCCCACTTAACATATTATTATATTCCATGATACAATACACATCAATAGCCACATGTGAATACAGAGAATGAAATATTACTATGCATACTAAACACCAATACAACAGCCCATTGAATTTTTATGGCTTACACAATCTATGCTATTGTCGATTATCAAGCCTTTTTTATTGATCACATTGCTCTAACTAGCTGTAGAGTAGTTGTTATAACAAATATTACTGCATACAACTATATAGATGTTACACTGTATTGTAATCGGTGAAGGGAGGAACATGTGAGAGCTACATGTACATGTAACGACACATACGACTGTGCATCTACATACCTACTGTATCTACTTCCACACTTACAGTAAGTACACTGGTAATTCTCTATATACATGTACATGTATCTCAAACATGCAAGTGCTTGAAAATGAAAAAGAGGAACTTAGCAGCTGAATATGTGGAGCATTATCAAGAGTTCATCCGTGCTACTAGTAGTGTGGACTACCCTAAAAGCAGATACATTTTGCGAGTTTTAACTTTTGCGAATTTCGCGAGTGACAAACTCGCAAATAATTTCCATCGCTATTAATATCTGCTTTCAAACTGATTTAAATAATTTCTGGTTTAAACAGACCATACATGCAGCTATATAGCTATATGATACATAGTTGAATATTTTACAAAGCAGCAAGTATTTGCTGTAATATAATTGGTAAGTAGCCTAGAGTAGGAGCTTAATCAGAGGATTTTTTAACAAGCTATAGTAATTACTTTACCTCACAGGTGGGCTTACTGCACTATATAGGAGTCAGCTGTAGTTTTGTACTGTATGTAAGTGGGGTTTAAATCTGAGTAA
This sequence comes from Bugulina stolonifera, assembly GCA_935421135.1. NCBI lineage: Eukaryota > Metazoa > Bryozoa > Gymnolaemata > Cheilostomatida > Bugulidae > Bugulina > Bugulina stolonifera. Next base: position 3,567,511 of record OW285190.1, on the reverse strand, counting down.
ACATAGAGCTTAGCTAAGCTTGGTTTTAATGCTGAAATATGCTTAAACATCAATTTTGGGACTTAAACAAATTTCGCGATAGGCCAAACTCGCTAAATATTTCTATCGCAAATTGCTCCAGGATTAGCAAACTCGCAAAACTTCCGCGAAATATTTCTGCTTTTAGGGTAGATGACGGGTGATGCGATAGATAGGGCACATGGTCTTTTCATGCTGATATAATTTATAAAATTGAGTTCTTCCAGTTCAGTTGATTGTTAACATTAGCATTGTTGTCACAAATACATTTGCTGCTGTACTGAGAGCAGCTGCTGTTGGAAACCTATTACTAATCACACCACTGCTATTCTGTGTAAATAGTTTGTTGAGTCGTACTGAGTTTTTATACACATAGGATGTTCACAAAATAGAAAATACATGTACAACTAGTTCATATTTATTTGTTTTTGGTAAAATTGCATTTGAAAAGGGCCACTTGAATGCCCAGTATGTATGTATCAGTACTGTAGAATAATTAGTTTTGCACAGTTGTTTACAAAAAGCGCTCCACCTGTAGTATGGTAACAGTGCTACACATTGTATACTTACATTAACAGCTCATTGTTAATGTAAGTATAGTTCCTCATCAAGCAACCCCATCACTGCTTATTTTTGCCAAAGTTTAATAATTGTGGAACTATTATTATTGTCTATAGCTACTGGCTATTAGACAATATACATGTTAGTATTCTTCATCTTATAGTTGGGGACCGTCACACATTCCTGTCCTAAGTGACGTCACGTAATGTAAACCCACCTGTGTTTATATATTTTGCTATATAATGTAACTTGAGTGAGCGCAAGAAGGGGTGGATACGTGCATAAGTGTTATTGCCAGAAGGGGTGGATACGTGCATAAGTGTTATTGCCAGAAGGGGTGGATACGTGCATAAGTGTTGTTGCCAGAAGGGGTGGATACGTGCATAAGTGTTGTTGCCAGAAGGGGTAGATACATTCGCAAGTACTATTGTAACAAGGGGTGGATACATTCACACTTTAGCTAAAACTGGTTGATAACTAGTGAACTGCGTGGCTTATTATGATATACCTAATGCTCCTATAGTCACAACATGCCATGGGAGAACAACTCCTTCTGCCGAATAAAAATGGAAGAAGTACTGCTGGGCAGAATATTTCTCACTGAATTCTATTTCTGGTCATTATATTGAAGATAAACATCTCAGTTTTTTTTCCACCAGGTGTCAGAATTTTCTATTTCATATGTTCAGTAAACACAATAATATATTATTTACGGATAACAGTAGTTGCTAGGAGAATGTCTGATTTTGTCTCAATCAATTCCAAACCCAGGCCTACAATCCTACACTGTGACCCTGCCATTGTCACAGTTATAACAAATATGGGCAGTGTAAACACAACTTAACTAGTCATGTGCCACTGTTATTATCATTATACACTATTGATCAATAGTGCACATACTGTTATAGCATACTAGGCCTATATCCTTTGTTTTTGTACACGATGGAGTGTATAGTAATGAATAGACCTTATACATGTATAACTTACATGTACATACTAATGATACTATACTAGTTATCTAAATAATATTCCTTACGTAACTCTTATTATTATTAGCAACTGTTCTATTTTAAACACTCCATGTACAATACATATACATTGTAGGTTGATTTCCCATGTACAGCACATTGTGTATAATATGAACAAGGTATTCTGTGCATGTGTATATAAGCTGTTGCTCAGAAATAGAATTAATCTTCTCCCAATTTTTGTTCCTCTCACTTTTCTCTTATGGTATCAAACAATTTAGTCAGTTTTTGCCGCAAATATTTTTGTTATGAAACTGTCACTGAATCGAAAATTTTGGAAATATTTTCTACACCCAAATAGCTCTATTGAGCTCTAAGAAATCTCTTGTTGGAAATCCTATCTTATTTTACAAGCTCTTTGGATTTTCAAATGGCGACATCTCTGATATAAAAACTTAAAAATAATTCTGAAGTTATTTTAACTTTAGTTTTATAGCAAAAATATTTGGCTACCAAAAGTAGACAAAAATTTGTCACTCTTTGGGAAAAAAGAGAAAAAAAGAACTGAAATTAGGAGAAGACAACTTCTTTTTATGGTCAACAACTTCTGAGCTCCCTGATATGGAGGTCTACAATTGTACTTGTACCCACTCCTACACTGTTGATGTTGCCATGGTAATGTCTGTAAACTTCAATACCCCATTCTACATGTAGATCAACGCACAGTGCACAAGTACTGTACTTGAATTTTGTTTGTATAACGACATTGATTTTTCTTAACTATCTACTTTAGTTATGAAATCTAATACATGAATCTTTAATACAAGACCTGTGGTTGTGGGATGTCCAGTTCTAAGCTAATCAATATTAATTTATCGGCAGCATGGGATTCAAAATATATTATTATCATTCATGCATAATCTCCATTAGGGTTGGCAGCATATAAACATCTACAATGTGATTGTGCTGTGCTTTCACTACTCATCTAATATACATGTATACATCATACTTTTAGTAGAAAGTGAAGTCACAATGTCGATACCAATACAATTCTACCTCCTGCAGTACAAGAGCTGGAAACTGCAGTTTCGTAAGAAGATAGTTACTGCTTTAGAGATCATTATCCCATTAGCTCTGTGTGCTGTGATGCTCGGCGTCAGATCTGTCGTTAAAAACCAGAAGGTGAATGACGCCACCCTCTACGGCAGTTACTCTGTGGACTCATGGTCGCAAGAGCTCTTCTTCATCTTGGAGCCGAAGTACGGCGACACCTACGGTCTGGGATACACTCCCAAGACAGCTGCCACTGACAGCATCATGAGTGAAATGAGAGATTACCTCGAGATACCAAATTTTGGCATCTCATTTACTAGTAAGTAGAGGACTGTATATACTTCCATAGTAAACATGCAGCTAATGATATAGGAATGTAGGAATGCATAGTAAATGACTGATCAGAAGTCACCTACATAGATGTACATGTACATAGGGTTCAGCATGTTTTGAGTTTGGGAAGCTGGGTTGGAGTAGTCCAATATACTACAGATCTTCCCAAATCTGTTTCTTTGAAATAACCAGAATGCCATCACCACCACAATTTTTAAAAAATTAAAAATGCTTTACCAAGCCCTGCGAGGATGTTATAACACCTGGAGTTACTGTATATCGTTATATACATGTAAATACTCTATAATAGACCGCATTACTACACTGTTTTATGGAAGTACATGGTTATCCGCTGATAAGTGGATGGCTTTCCATGATGTCATAATAGTACTCAAGTCCGACACTTATCAGTAAACAACGTCTTACATTAAAACAGATGCCGTAGATTTAAGCACATATCATATAAAGTTCTCTAGGATTTGTATATTTTTATCAGCGTGGTGTGAAACTATCCCACTGCTAGAGACTTTATCCACTTTAACCACGTTATCCACTTTAACCATGTTATCCACTTTAACTACTTTTTCCACTTTTTCCACTTTTTCCACTTTTTGCACTTTTTCCACTTTATCCCAAAGCTCAAGGATTCGAGACAGAAGACAAGATGGTAGAACACTTGACGTTCAGCAATACGACTTTGGACAACGAAAAGATATACCTTGCTGGAATTGTGTTTGATAACCCTGAAGAATATAAGAAGGGCTTGCCTTTCAATATATCCTACACTATCAGGTATGATATAATATGCCCTAATGTCTTACATAAATTGTGTAATATCATGTCAGAGAGCCAACACTGTACACTAATTGTCTACTATATTGTATAATTTATGCATAGAATAATTATAATCGTCATATAATATGAAGTGAGTAGCGACCAGACAGCACGCTGCCGTATCACCGACTGTAATGTGCACATTATAATAGTATCATTCGACACACCTATGTCGATATAGTGGGGCCATCTTGTGGTAGTATGGTCATGATAACCAGTTATACTGTAGGACCAAGTACAACTTGAGAGCTGTGGGTTATGCCTCAGCTGTATGGAGTACTAAGAATGCATTCCCTGGGCAGGTCAGCAACCAACCAGCCTTTGGCAACTATTCCAGTAAGTTCCACAGCTATTGTTTATACAGATATTAATATTAGATAAAAGATGTAGATGACCTCTTAGAAAATATTGATCCAATTTTCGAATAGGTATCTTTAGAAAGCAGTGAATGAATAACCACTTTGAGCTGATGACTGAAGTCCAATGACCTAACAATGTGTCATGTACATTCATATGTATATTATGTACATATGTAGGCCCTACATGTACACATGCACATGTAAATATGTACATGTGCATGTGTACATATGTACATAATAAGTACATGTACATATGTAGATAATAAGTACGAGTACATATGTACATAATATGCATATCCCCTTTCACTCTGCTTACAGCGTACTTTACTGAGGGTTTCCTAACCATTCAGCATGCACTACACAAGAGTGTGTTGAATATTCTCAACCCTGATTGGACAAAATCTAATATCAGTTTAGAGATGGAGCAGTTCCCTTCACCTCCCTACTCTCAGGATATATTCATTACCATCATCAAGTTTCAACTCCCTCTTATCATCATCCTCAGCTTCATATTCCACTCCCTGATGATCCCAAAGGAAGTGACATACGAGAAACAGATGAAACTAAAGGTTGGAGTTTAGATCACAGGCTAACATTATAATTATATGAATATAGGCTATATGTAGGAGGACTATGAACACATACTGTATATGTTGTGGAGAATGTCGGCCCTGTAAAGCAGACTATATACTAGATGCATTGACCTCTACAAGTTGCCATGTAGCACCATATAATAACAATATGTATACATATTATACAATGCACATACATGCGAAAAACCAATTGCAACCAGAGCATAGGTGCAGATACTATTTTTCATACTCTGAAACAATGACCTTCACCCTTTGACCTATTTTTATGTTTCTATAAATCCGATGAATAAAACACGCATGCAAGCATATTATACATTGCATTGTAAACTTATATTGCATATTATATTACACTGTTTAGTTACAAGTATATGCACCTCGTCCTACACTTACATGTACATGTACAAATTGTATATCACACATTACATGTTTGCCCGCTTTACAGGAATCCATGAGGATGATGGGCATGGCTAACTGGCTGCAGTGGACTTCCTGGTTCTTCAAATACTTTGTCTTCATGTTCTTCATTACTCTCTTGATGTCTCTCATCCTCTCACCTCCGTCTAATGTAAGTGTATACAACATATTTTATGCTAGTTTACTCAATAAACTAAAGAAGATTTCACGCATCTTCCTGAAAATTGACAGAAATTGGGAATTTTTAAAAATATTCAGTTGTAAAAGGGGTAATGGCCGATAGTTTTGAATTTAAAGCAGTCTCAAATCCATAGGTTGAGAGAACACTGTTGGCAAATAAATACTCCACTACAGATGATTTCATTTTACTTTGTTTCATTACATCATGTAATTTCGGTAAAATTTTTAATCAAAGGTAACATGTTGTGTACCAATGTGCATGCACCTATGAAAATGTCCATGAGTATGATTGTTGTTATGCATATCTTCGCTATGTTCTGTTTTTTTGTTTTAGGCGAGACCAGAGCTGTTGGTTTTGGCCAACTCAAACTTTTCGGTGGTCTGGATATTCTTCCTCCTGTACGCGATGTGTCTGGTTTCTTATTGCTTTCTCATCAGCAGCATCTTCAACAAAGGTAGCCTACCGTATTGTGCAGTACGGTAGCGTACATGTGTGCTATACGGTAGCGTACATGTGTGCTATACGGTAGCGTACATGTGTGCTATACGGTACCGTACATGTGTGCTATGCTGCCTTACTGCAGTGTAGTACTGTGTGACCATTACTATAAATGAAAAGTATTTATAAGCATGCTTAGGCTACTCATGCACTTTCTATTCTAAATTGTGCCTATTATTTGATGGAGTGAAAGTGATTAGCGTATTAGACAATACTTCTCATGTGTAAAATTAATAATACTTGTAGTTATCCTCTCTTGGTTCACTTTTAGCAAATGTGGCAGCAGCAGTAGGTGGCATCATCTACTTCCTCTTATTCATTCCATTCTACTTTATAACAACACCTTACGACAACTTATCCACAGGAGTCAAACTAGCCAGCTGTCTAGATTTTAACATTGCTATGTCGCTTGGGATGGTCATCATTGGTGACAGCGAGGAAACAGGTAATGTTACTCGAGTCCATGTATAGAAGTAATAACCTCAGTTCTTCTTAACTAAAACATTGCCCTACCAGCATGCATAAAAATATATATTAGGCTGTTAGTTCAGTATTCTGAATAATATATTATTAGAATTCACTCAAAGCTGGTATATTGAAAAGTCTAGAGATAAGTAAGCTGCTTTCTGGTATATTGCACTTTATTAGTTTTATACCAATATTTGAAGGCGCTGGAGTACAGTGGGGCACCCTCAACACGCCCCCTACTGTTGATGATAACTTTGCTATAGGACAAGTAATGCTCATGCTATTTATTGACACGTTGCTGCACACCCTGGCAATGTGGTACATTGATGCAGTTTTCCCAGGAACCTATGGAGTCGCCCAACCTCCTTATTTCTTTGTTCTGGTAAGGAAACAGTTTTTATCTTAAAATTTAATCGGTTAGATATACATGTAAGTAGTAGCGCAAGACAAGACCCCATGTGATCTTAGAGTAACAGCACCAATGACCAAAGTTTGAATTACCCAGATTGTTGATACAATGTATTGTTTGCTATGTTATTTAACATCATGGCTGCCATCTGAACAGGAAGTTATCATGAAACGTTGCAGAAGATGGAAGTTATTGATGCACACAATTGCAGTGACTAGTAACTATCATTATACCATGCTCATGCTTATGTTAATTTATTTCTAGCCTTCCTATTGGTGCGGCACCAGGTCTGAAAAGGTCGGCATGGGTTCAAAGATCGATGTGGAAGACATCCACATCGACAACTCTGGTTACTTTGAACCTGATCCTGTCAATCTAAACGCGGGAATCAAAATTAAAGGACTAACTAAGAAGTTCAAGAGTAACGGACTAAAGAAGGCAGGTGCATTCGGTCCATGAATTAATTACAGAACAAACGTAATAAAACCAAGCATACTGCATACATACATGTATACAAAGTCAATTTGTATTCTGCAGTGTATTACGCAACTATGTACATCTTACATGAAACTTTCTCTAAATACAGGTGGCTGTGAATAATCTCAACCTAAATATGTATGACGGGCAGATAACTGCTCTACTTGGTCATAACGGAGCTGGAAAGACAACAACCATGTTTATGCTGACCGGTAAGGTCAATATAATGAGCATATTGTCTTACAGTTCCCTGTAGTGATTTTAATTCATTGCTGAATGGGAGGAATACTTAATAAATACTTCGTAGAACTGAGCAATGTCTTGAAATAATTAATATCACTGAATAAAAATCAGCTGCGCTGGAGTACTAAACTCAGGTTGTGATCTAGATGCTAGAGCAATTGTTGAACTTCAAATTAGATATGATATGTACATGGACAGCATCTACTTTACAAATTTACACTGCAAAAAACAATTATTTGCCGAGATCCATGTGTTCATGTTTCATCCCTGCAGGATTCATGCCGCCATCAAGTGGTACTGCTGTGATCAATGGATTTGACATAAGAAAGGATCTCGGAAGTGTGAGGTCCAGCCTGGGTCTCTGTCCTCAACATGACATCCTGTTTGATGAGCTCACAGTCGAGGAACATCTCTACTTCTTTGCTAAGGTGAGACAAATTCTCCCTCTATTCCTTTATTCCACTTTAACAGTGACCTTTCAACAAGGAATTGGTCATCAAAACGATTTATTATTTCAAACAAGTGACAAATACTACTTTACCTAATGTAACTTTTTGAGTCATTTGGGAAGGATATTAGTAGAAATGCAACCTGTTTGTTGAGAGTTCAAAATCACGAGTGGTACCAGACTGAACCCGACCATTTCTACTCCGATTTATACAGCTCAAGAGATGTCCTGCTGATAAGATTTCAAGCCAAATAGATTACTATGTGGACTCTCTTGGTCTTACTGAGAAAAAGAAAGCATTTGCTCACACTTTGTCTGGAGGACAAAAGAGAAAATTGTCAGTGGGGATTGCTCTAATTGGAGACAGCAAGGTGAGGGCAGCTTCTCTCAATCACTATTCTGATAAGACAGTCATACATTAGTGTCTACAGCGCGCAATATAGCCTGAAGCATTCAAAACATACTCCGAACCATGCATGGTGATTAATGAATTGAATTAAATTTTGCTTGCATCTGGCATTCACAATTATGCCGACTGATTTTGTCCAACAGATTGTTATTCTGGATGAGCCGACCTCTGGAATGGATCCATCAGCCAGGAGACACATGTGGGACCTGCTACAGTCTCAGAGAGCAGGTAGAACTATCCTCCTGACAACACACTTCATGGACGAAGCTGATCATCTCGGTGACAGGATTGCTATCCTAGCTGATGGCGTAGTTCAGTGCTGTGGCAGTTCTCTCTTTCTCAAGAAGAAATACGGTAAGCAGTTGCAGCCAAAATACAAGTAGCTAGTGTAGACAGTATTTACCGTTACGCACCAAATCACTGCAAGTATAGAGCAGGTAACAAAATTAATTAACAACTACATGTCTGTCCTGTTGTGTCCATTAATAAACTGCATATAATTTTTTAGGGGCCGGTTACCATATGATCATGACGAAAGATGCAAACTGTGATGTGGAGAAAGTGGAACAGTTGCTTACCAAGCATGTACCTGAAGCTGTTCAGGAAGGTATGTATCATGTTCTGTTTAAAGTCTAATCCAGTGCTGATACAAGCTCTAGTAAACTCTAACAATGCCCTATTCAAGCTGCTTTAATTTATTTGGCATTATTTAATAAAAATACCAATATACAATGCACATGTACATACGTAATAGTACCATTGATCTTTCATTGCACATGTGCATGTATATGCGCAACATGTAGATTAATTTTGCTTGCTTGATTTTAATATACAAGCACTTCGTGCTTGGTCTGCGACGCAAGCTTCACTGCAAAATTTGCTCGCTTCGCTCAGATCAAATGATGGCTTGTGTTCATGTACTGTGGTTATACATGTACATGACCTCTGGTGGCACAGGCATGTTACAATGATTCCATGAGGAGTTGTGCCCCCTTGCATTAAGAAGACAACTCCAAGTCAATAGCGCGAGTTCTAACACCAATGTGTGGGGTGGGGTGGGTCATGTACCCACCCGCCCTTGGTCAGGGTTGAGGGCCTAAGGCTACCGACCCGCCCCGGCAGCGATGCCTGGGGACCCGGTTCCAAGGTCCTACCACCACCCAGAACCGAGATTCTCGCCGACAGCATTATAACACATATTATGAATCATGGGTCCGGGAGGGTCTTCGCCGTCGGCATAGCCCGAGATCCAACACTTATTTGGCGTGTGGGGTGGGTTGTGTACCCACCCCACCTTTGGGTCGGGGCCGAGGTCCTAAGGCTAGTGACCCGCCTCGGCAGCGATGCAAGGGGACCCGGTCTCGAGGTCCTAGCACCACCCGGAGCCGATATCCTGACCGGCAGCATTGCAACATATATGAGTTGTCCCGATTTTCGACCCCGAATCTGATTGGAGGACGGCAGACCGCAGACCGCGGACCGCGGACTGCGGACCGCGGACTGCGGACCGCGGACCGCGGACCGTTTCGTCTTTTTATATATGATGATGATTTTGTGATGTTTTTGTCAGGTCTTTAACCTGTCTAGATGTAACTTTTTGGGCAATGAAAAAGTTGAACAGTTTGTAATTAACTTTAAGAGCTGGTGATATTTCAGTTATAATTTCACCAGAAAGTGTATAGAGAGTGTTTTTACTTTGTTAGCTGATATTGGGGCAGAACTGTCTTTCATATTACCTGATGACAAAGTCTCTGCCTTCCCTCAACTCTTCACTGAAATCGAAGAGAAGAAAGAGTCACTTGGAATACTGGGGTTTGGAGCTTCAGTCACTACAATGGAGGAAGTGTTTATGAAGTAGGTAATAGCTGAGTGCCCATGCCTACGACTGCAAGCTATCAACTTGCGTAGCCAGCTTCACAGGTCCACAACACAAATTAACATTGAGCTATATTCAGACTACATTTGAAATACCACTGCCCCGCTAAGAAATTTAACTGATTCTTCAATTAGTGTCACACAATTATAAGTAGATGTGTACCAGATGACAGAGTTGTATGCAATGACTCGATATCTTTAATCAATAATTATTTCTCTTTAGGTAGTAGATAATGTAAATGTATATTTCTAGCTGGGTAGAAGATACGCATCTACGATAATCTAGCCGATAACTGAACCTGAAAGTACTTATGTCATGTTTACTTACATGTATGTCATGTTTACTGTTGCTTTGTAGTATGTGATTCTTGGGTTGTGTAGGCTCTCTTTTATCAACCATAGAACATTCCTCTCCTCTTCTGACCTTGACCTGCTATCTCCAGTATCTTCCTAATGTTTTCTGTTACCTGGTGGCAAAGTCTCTGCCTTCACTCAGTCCTTCACTGAGGTTAAGCAGACGACATATTCACTCCTACTTATATTCCCATGCTGGTGTATTTCTGTATCTCAGACACATATAGGTACAAAGACATAACCATCGTTCATTTGTGTTTAGAGTTGGAGAAAACCACAAAGACCCGGATGATGAAGCGAATGAAGAACCTGAAGCATCTGTTGGTAAGTTCTAATCAGTTTATAAACCTACGCAAGTAAGTGAATCTCTAGACATATACACAGTACGCAGTCTCTGTAGATGATACATAAATTCTGATGCATGCGATTAATTTCTGGGCGATGCGTTAGAATAACATTTCTTTAAGAATGTTTCGTCTGCATCTCAATAGATATTATCGGGTCATTCATGATTGCTGCTTTTAACTAATTTATTACCCACTCGCCTACATGTACATACGATGTGAATGCACCGTGCAGAAAATATGATGTTATAGAAATATAACCACACACATAGCGTGCCCAAGCTGCTGTATACATATATTTGTATGGTTGGGTAAGCGAACACTATCTGTGTAGATACGTTGAAACGTGATGTACCTGAAGGTAAGTTCAGAGTGTGATGGCTTGTTAACGCTTAAAACTTATACAACTTTCTGTCAGATAAAACATTTATTGAGGTTCATATAATCAAGACACCATGGAAACAAGATACCATCAAAACAAGATATTTCCTCTTCTTCTTCTGACTTTCCCCATCAGGTGGGGTTGCCATTGCGAATCAATTTCCTCCATTTAAACCGCGGTCTTGAACATCTTCTTCTACCAGTCCTACTGTTGCCATATCATCTTTCAAACAGCCTTTCCATTTTCTTTTGGGGCGCCCTCTCTTTTGCTTTCCTACTTCGAGTTGTCTTATTCTTTTTCCCACATGCTCCCCATCTTTTCTCAATTACTGTCTCAGCCACCTCCCTCATTTCACTCCTTAGTTCACCAATTTTCCACTCGTTTCCTGATGTCCTCATTTCTCATTCGCTCAATTTTTGTTAGTCTCAACGACCATCTCAGCATTCTCATCTCAGCATTCTCATCTCAGCATTCTCATCTCAGCATTCTCATCTCAGCATTCTCATCTCAGCATTCTCATCTCAGCATTCTCATCTCAGCATTCTCATCTCAGCATTCTCATCTCCCCCACTTGTAATTTCTCCTCTTGTGTTTTTGTCACCACTACTGCCTCCATTCCATATAGCATTGCTGGTCTCACCGGGGTCACATACAGCTTCCCTTTGACTCGGTCTGGAACCTTCCTATCACACATTACCCCTGTAATCTTCTTCCATGCACTCCAACCTGCCTGAGTTCTCTTCTTGACATCCCTGTGAGGTCCCCCATCAGCTTGTACAGCCGACCCCAAGTATTTGAACTCCTCAACTTGCTTCACCTCTTCTCCCTGCAGTTTAAACTTTGTTTCTCCCTCTTTGTCCCCCTCTCTCACTGTAAGATTCAAATAGTCTGTCTTCTGCCGGCTTACCTTCATACCTCAATCTTTGATTGCTTTTCTCCACATCTCCAGCCTCTCCTCTACCTCTTTTCTCATTTCTCCGCACACTACAGCATCATCTGAAAATTAATAGCATGTCCAAGGACACTTCTCTCTGGATATCCACAGTAAGCCAATCTATAATGAGTGCAAACAGAAAGGCGCTAAGGGCAGAGCCCCTATATAGTTCCACTGTGATCTCAAAATCTTCAGTCTTGCCTGCTGCACATCTGACCCGCGTTTTGCTCCTCTGATACATATCTTGGATGAGACGGATGTACTTTTCCTCTACTGTCTTCAACCTCAGACAATTCCATACTTCCTGCCTTGGTACTCGATCATAAGCTTTTTTCAAATTGATAAACACACAATGCAGGTCTTTCTGTCCATCTCTGTATTTCTCCATCAACTGTCGCAAGGCAAATATAGCATCTGTTGTACTCCTCTCAGGTATGAAACCGACCTGCTGCTTTGACACTGTAACCTTCTTTCTCAGCCGTTTGTCTATTATTCATTCCCATATCTTCATTGTGTGAGATGTGAGCTTTGTACCACGATAATTTGTACATGGAAACAAGATACTATGAAAGCATACTATTTGAACATCATTGAGATCTACAGTTGATTTGCTATATTAATTCTACCAGCTTTACCAGTTTGACCCTTTAGCATAGATAGCAATAATATAGGTATGTGTTAACTCATCTAACAGAGCATAATATGGTGTTTGGTCTGCACCAACTAATATAATTATAATGCACAGTCGTCTAAGTATGCATTGTTTCTTACCTCAGTATAGAGTGAAACAGAAAACAATCCATTAGTCAAATTGAAATCTGATAGAACTTATGTTTAGATTCTTATGTACAATAAAAGGACTTTATAGTTGGTCAAATTAGAAATGAAAGAGAGATACAAAAATTGCACTAGTATTCATCGAAAATCGTGGTTTTCTGTGTTTTCAGAAAGGAATTAAATAACAAATTCAACTGTTTAAAGATGGTGGCTATCTTTATCTTTAATTCGTGAGCCAACAAACAGCATTCATGCTGTCTGACCTAGTCTAATACCGTAGCAACCAGAATGGTAGGAGGTATTCCATGTCCAATCAGGAACTGCTCCTGCCAATCTTAAACACTTTCTCTTCTACTTTCACCAAAACAGATAGAGGAGAGAGAATTATGGTGAACTAGGGTCTTTGGTTCACCATAGTTCTGGTTAAAGTTGCTTTTGGTACATGTGCTGAACAGTGGTGGCTTACCTCATCGCTTAAAGACTAATCCAACACTGACAAATCAGGAGTAAACAGTCAACCATCAACACAGTATCTTTAAAAATTAGAAATCGCACTTAGAACTTGCACAAATTGTGTGATGGACCAACAAACTATCGGCCATTACAATGCAGAATTGTTGACAATCAGCAAAATAGGACTCGCATTATGATAATTATATGCATATCATTCATTGTAAATATTTTTAGTGATACATTATAATTAAAAAACCATTTGTATATCTCGATAGATCGAGGGAGTGTAGTAAAGAACACAGGAGCCGCCCTGTTTGCTCAGCAGTTCAAGGCCATGCTGTTCAAAAGAATGATCTACAGCTGGAGGAACAAAGTTCTGTCTCTCTCCCAACTCCTGCTCCCGGTCTTCTTTACCTCCATCACCATTATCTTACTCAAACTGAAATTCCCCACCGACCCAATTCCTAAGAGGGACTTGAATATCAACATGTTTGGCACAACTGAGGTAATGTAAATGTAGAGCCCATGCCATAGTCTATTAATAACAATAATGGTGTTAACATTAAAACAAGTATTTTGTTGGCAGTTTCACTTATTGTGAGAAAGTCATGGTTTATCTACTCTGGTACCTTAGTGCTTCTAAATTCTGCCCATTAGCTCAGTAAAACCACAAGTGCTGTGAGTACTAATACTACAAGCACCAATGCTACAAGTACAAGTGTACTGTGAGGATACGCATTCTGAGTATAAGTACTGTGACTACAAGTACTGTGAGTACTATTCAGAGCTGGGTCCAAGTCATAGATTTGACTTGACTTGCCAAGTCAAGTCAAGTCACAAGTCGACTTGACTTGGACTTGCCAACTTGCTGACTTGACTTGACTTTGACTTGCACATCAATGTGACTTGACTTGACTTGACTTGACTTGGACACATGAATGACTTGTGATTTTGACTTGACTTTGACTTGCACATCAATGTGACTTGACTTGACTTGACTTGGACACAGGAATGACTTGTGATTTTGACTTGGGTTTTGCCAAGTCAATCTGGCAAATAAAAATTTTGTACAGTGTTTAGCCAACATGGAAAAAGGTCTCAATTGCCTACCTAATTATCATTTTTACTAGATCAGTGCTACTAGCAGCACTCAGAGTATATCAAGGTTAGCTATGAGGATACACAATTCAGGCACTATCTAAGCTGTGTGTACGAGAGACTACACAACGACAATGCATAGTCACAAGTACACACAGTGCAAGTAGTGTAAGTGTAGCATACAATGTAGGTGTGGTGTAAGTAGTGAATACAATGTGCAGTGCAATAATTACTAGAGTTAAATTGCAGGACTGGCCAGTGGGCACTCCTTGCTGTACCATGTGCTGTTTATATGCTATGTAACACTGCATCACCATTACAATATACAGTATATAATACTATAAGACCAGTCTCGACCGTAGTGCCAATAATACTACTCATATAGACTAGTTCTTTACCATGATTGCATCACATACATGTCCATGCGCTACTACACCTTGGCATAGGTTTTTCATGGATTGGAATGCCTACTAAAAGAAAAAAATGATGTTTTGAAAAATGTAAAATTTTTTGAAGTTGTCTTCCACTTGACTTGCATTTCGACTTGACTTGACTTTGACTTGACTTGACTTGTGACTTGCATGACAGCTGACTTGACTTGACTTGACTTGAGGCAGCACTGACTCAACTTCGACTTGACTTGCCTTCAAAATTTTAGAAATTACTTGACTTGAGGCAGCACTGACTTGACTTGGACTTGACTTGCCTCCAAAATTTTAGAAATGACTTGACTTGTTGACTTGCAAGTTGACTTGGACCCAACTCTGGTACTATTACTGTGACTATAAGTACTATAAGCACAAGCACTGTGAGTACAAGTGTACTGTGAGTACAAGCGTACTGTGAGTACAGGCATTCTAAGTACAAGTACTGTGACTACAAGTACTGTGAGTACAAGTACTGAGAATACAAGTACTGTGACTACAAATACTGTTACTACAAGTACTATGAGCACAAGTACTGTGAGTATAAGTGCTGTGAGTCCACCCTATTGCATCACAAATCTCACTTGTATAAATCTGTTAACAGACCTTCTACGACCCTGGAGATCCAGTGACAGCTGTATCTGGAGATTTCATTGACCAGTTTACACCATTGGCACCTGATCACACAGTTAAACAAGTTGGTGATGTCATCACAGCTCTGCTGGAAAAAGCCAATACTACGCTTAAGGTGAGTCGACTGCGACTCCTTACCAAACATAGCAATGAAGTGTTTGCATCACTTCGCGATCTGCTTGGAATATTTTCATCTTCTTCAAGTGTAGCTGCTAACACCTACGTATGCATTGTATGTGTAGACTACTGTAGTAAAGGATATCATATAACATGACCTAGTTACGACAACTTGTATAACTTCCATGCAAATGTATGTCAGTACGAGATGATGTTATTGGCAGGAGTTCAACTACAACACTGTGATGACACTACAGTTTAGCGACACCATCCGCGTTCTCTACAACTACATAGCTCTTCACGCAGCACCTGTCGCTCTCCTCTATGCAGATCAGGCAGTGCTACACCACTTTGTAAATGACTCATACACATTTGCTGCCGCCAACAATCCTCTGCCACAGACAGAGAATGCCAAGTCAAAGATTAAAGCTGAGAGTGCAGCTTCCGACTTCAGTGACGCCTTCACCATTTCATTCAATCTGATGTTTGGTTTGGCGTTCTTAGCCACAAGCTTTGTAGTTTTCCTGATTACAGAGAGAACTCAGTAAGTTATTCTACACTCAACTGTGCATAGCTATCACTAATGATGTAAAGAACTTACCATAGACTCACACGATTGTGTACTAGAGCCTACTAGTGTACTTCTCTAATGGCTAACCTTTTGTAAAAAAACAATCAATTTAAACTTAAGGAAAACAGTTTGAAGATATTAAGGTGTTTTTATGTGTGTCTCCATGTTTACTTGATACAATGCTCCATCAGACCATCATTCCTGCATTAAATAGTCATGCACAGTATTGACTTTCTTGTGACTCAAATGTAAAATGAATCACATAAAATTGTTTACAGGAAGATCAAGCACAGTCAGATAGTTAGTGGAGTTAAGTGGTACAACTTCTGGCTTTCGACGTTTACATGGGACTTTATCAACTTTATGATACCGGCCTTGGTTGTGGTTATATTATTTGCTATAGCTGATATTAAAAACTATACAGGTAAGTAAGATCATGTAACTTAATATTAGCCGATCATGTTCCGCTATTCAAATATCAGGTCACCCACAATTGTTGCTCAGTGTATAATATTACCTTGCATTATTCTTTACATAGACATTAAGGATGGCAATGCACAGCCCATCTACATCATTGGTCTAATGATAATCTATGGATCCGCCATCTTACCCATGATGTATGCCATGCAGTTTGCCTTCAGTGGAGCTGCGACCGGTTACGTCGTCATGGTATTCTACAACCTAGTGACCGGTGAGTATGCAACTACAGGGATACCGTATTTAACATGAAATCCCATAAAGTTACGAATAAACGTTGCTACAATTATTAAATGTCTGTTGTCTTATAGATGAAGCACATTGCATGAGATATTTGCTCCTTCATTTTTCTTTTGTTGTTCTTTGAAATATTTTTGTCACAGAGCTGATTTTTATGTCTTGCAGGTATATTTCCTTCACTGATCGTAGACATACTATTGTCAATAGAGGAAACCAAGAAAACTGCTAAAACTGTAGACTGGGTGTTCATTATTCTCTTCCCCAACTATAACCTTGCAAAGGGTCTGAGTAAGCTCTATAGTAACTACGATTATCTTGACCTCTGCTTTAAAACCAGGCCAAAGGACGTCTATAACATGACACCTGGGAAAGACTCTCTCAAAAAGATCTGTGACGATCTGCCAGCGGGAGAAGAGGACTCCTGTTGTAAAGGTCTGTATGGTTTGACTGAAAGCATCAGGACAGCAATAGTAATCTCCTAGTGCTAAAGATGTTGAATAGACTATGTTATTTAAAACCGATTCATTGACATGTTTCTCTGCAGTGGCATTTTACTGTTTCTATCTAGCATTATCTTTGCACTGGAACCTGCCTGCCGAATTATTTTGTCGTTCAAAGTTGGTAATGTAGTATGTTATAACTAAACTAGGCATGATTTACCTTGAGGAGCTATTTACCATCTAAAATATTGGTAATCACCAACCACACTTCTATGTTGATGTGATACTACATGTAAATACTATAATATTACATATCTAAAATAATTTTCACATTATCAGGTAAATGTGGAGACAACTGCATTGATTACCAAGCGAACTACTATGCCTGGCAAGACGCTGGTATTGGGAAATACGTGGTTTTCCTGCTGATCCAGGCTGCTGTGTGTTGGATTGTAATCATACTGATTGAGAGCGAGGTTCTCGTGAAACTGATTTACAAAATCCGACCAAAGGTGGTGGTTACTCCAAACTCGTAAGTTACGGCTACTGGTTGCTGGTTACTGGCTACTAAATCTGCTATAAACCGGTGGATAATCCATGCGATCGCTGAATATCTCATCTGCACATGTATGATATGTTTACCAAGCATAGAGTGCTCAAGTACAAATATCACAAAAATGGTAACATGATTTGTATATACATGTATATTATGCATACCACTATAATTCTGTGGTAACTTCCTACTGGTAGCCCATTTACTGAACCTTATTGGTTGAAGCATATTGTTATTAATTTCTCCAATTTTAGTCTAAGGTGCTAGCAAAGTTGCTATGTGCCTTAAACCTGCTCCCAATCCTCAAAGAGTGCTTTTTGAGTAGGGTCAATGAATACCATAGACTGCACCAGTATGTACAATGTACATAGGAAGAATTAAGAAATGTTCTTATAATAGGCAAAATAACTTTCTATTGAATGTTTGAGTTAAAGCACAGGAGGTTATTAATAACTTCATCTTGTAGCATGGAATCAGATGTTGATGATGATGTAAGAGCTGAAAAGGAGAAGATACTGAATGACAGTTCAGTGAAAGGATCCGAGTCTAATCAAGTGGTTATATCAGGTCTGACTAAGTACTTTGGTAATCACAAAGCTGTGGAGGATGTCTATGTCAGTATCCCTAAAGGAGAATGTTTTGGCTTACTAGGTGAGAGACCTTTATTTACTTCTCTACCTCACAACATGGATACAGTAGTCAGAGAGCAAAGAAGCTACTGATTATGAAAGGTTGAGTGTAGAGTACCGACTCTAACAAAATCCCTGGGGCATTACTAGAGGGGTTTCATTGCACTTCTTGACAGCCTCGAACACAATTTGATTGAGGAAAATCTACTGTTCAGTTGAAAGATTACAACATGATGTCGGGTGGGTGGATGGGTTAATGGAATAGTGGATCGAACACTTTTGTAGCATTTTTTTGACCAGAACATGCGTCTGCAAAGGTAATACGATGCATAGGGTATAATATATAAGTTTGCACAAAAGTTGTACGTATTGATTTACCTGCAGGAGTAAATGGGGCAGGGAAGACTACATCATTCCGAATGCTGACGGGAGACGAAACTATTTCTGGAGGAACAGCCTACATGAATGGTAAAAATATTAAAACCGACATACACGAGGTTCAGAAATCCATTGGATACTGCCCACAGTTTGATGCTCTGATTGATCAGCTTACTGGCGAGGAGATGCTTTACATGTATGCCAGAATGAGAGGAATTCCTGAGAAGTCCATTGGACCAATAGCAGATGAGCTCATTAATGCACTCCTTCTAACCAAGCACAGGAAAAAGCTGACTAGAGAGTACAGGTACTAGATACTAGTTGACTTGAGTGCACAGGTACTTGATACTAGTTGACTAGAGAGTATAGGATAGGCACTTGCTAGTAGTTGGCTAGAGAGTATAGGATAGGCATTTGATACTAGTTGACTAGAAAGCACAGGTACTTGATACGAGTTGACTAGAAAGTACAGGTACTTGATACTAGTTGACTAGAGAGTATAGGATAGGCACTTGCTAATAGTTGACTAGAGAGTACAGGTACTTGACACTAGTTGACTAGAGAGTACAGGTACTTGGTACTAGTTGTGACATCTGGTCACACATGAAATCACTACTGCTTTATCATGTTAATTATTTTTTCAATGGTTTTATTTTCTAGTGGTGGTAATAAGAGGAAGCTAAGTACTGCCATAGCTTTGATTGGAGACTCTCCTATAGTGTTTCTGGATGAACCGACTACAGGTCTGGATCCAGTTGCTAGAAGAATGCTTTGGAAAACTCTGACAAAGGACAGAGAACGAGGCAAGACTCTGATCCTGACCTCCCACAGGTGAGATGAGTAACCACTAAGATGACCTTAGCAACCTTGTGGAATATACATGTAGGCCATACTTACATGTACATTTAGTTACTTCTGAAACTTACTTTATTTACTTTAAAATATGCACATGTAGAAGCTTCAGACCTCTTAGCATACGTACAAGATACTCTCAACTTAAGGCTCGGCTACACTAGAGGCCGTCTGTTAATTGTCGGCCAATAAAGCCTCCTTCTCAGGCAACATTTTGCTCTACAGTGATTAGGAAACATTTGATACTGCAACTTGAATTATAGTTTATTAGAGATGAGGTTTGATTATTGGCTGGATATTAATTGAGGCCACTGGTGGACTGGTCCTACTCATTACCTTATAGAGCCATGTAGACGAGCATTGGAGTTGGCCTGTTGAAGCTCAGTCTTAACCTATTTCTTTAAATAATTGGTCATTATTTTGCATGATTTACTCAAAACTACATTTCTGTAGCGTTATGGCTTCATCTAATCTAGTGAATTATCAGCCAATCAAATACTTGCTCTCATTTATAATTGATTCCCTGTAGCATGGAGGAGTGTGAAGCGTTATGTACGAGGATGACCATCATGGTCAATGGAAAGTACAGATGTCTGGGAAGCACTCAGCATCTCAAGAACAAGTTTGGAGCTGGATACACGCTGATAGCCAGAATCGGTTACCCTGAAGATGGATCCTTCCCAGATATTCAACCTGTTAAAGCATTCGTAGAGCAGAACTTTCCCAATGCACAGCTGAAGGACTCTCACCAAAACTCTGTTCAAGTATGTTGTCTATCACAATATACGCCTATTGCAATTATAGCAATAACATTGGCCTAAAATCATACTATCACAATACTATACCATCAGTGCACCTACTAATGTCTGGTGCGAATCAAGTAAAGCATTAGATTGCATATGCTCATCTCACATGGTTAGTGGCAGGAGATGATGACTCCAATGAAAGGTTAAAAACAACTGCAGCTTATATACAGTATAATTGTATATGTACATGCACAGCGTATACAGCAAGAAAGTACACAGTAGAATAAGTGTACTCGTGGATAACTATGTGTACATGTATATGTGCGAGTAAAAGGCGGATATATGTTCATGTGGGGATAACTTCAGATCCGTTTATATGTGAGAATAGTCAAAGTAATACATATAAATAATGTGCAGCTGGGAATTACAACAGATTTGTGTACGTGTGGAGATAACAATTTGTTGCTTCTGTTATAGTACGACGTGCCTCGTGGTGACCTTTCCTGGGCAGTTATATTTGAGAAAATGGAGTCCGTGAAACAATCGCTGAACATTGAAGACTATTCAGTCAGCCAGACGACCTTGGAACAGATCTTCATGAACTTTGCCAGAGCTCAGGTAGCACCAGATGAGAGCCAGCCAGGGTGTGCCAGTAAGATAACTAAAGTTTGCTGCACTTTATGCAGCCCGGAGTACGTCATGTTATCTACTGACTAGTTTCACCTTTTATAAGCATACATAGAACTAGAGCTACTGATAGGCATACATAGCTCTAGAGCTACTGGTAGGCATACATAGCTCTAAGGCTATTGATAAGCATACATAAGCTTTAAGGCTGTTGGCCAAAATCTACATTATTTCAACAACATTAACTCCGTCTATATTGATGTGTTCTTTCCTCTACATACTATTGATATACTGTTTAGCACAATTAATATTATAATTCATTATCAACACTAATGTTGTTAATTGGGTCAGCTCAACCATATTTGATATTTTTGCACAGTTTTACGCATAATGACTACTTTTTTTCTGTTTATTTGTCCAAAGTGACTATGATGCTTTTATAACATTACTCCACTTACGCAAGTAATCATATTTTTGTGGTGTGCTATAATATGCTATAATACGCACAAGTGTTTTAATAATAAATAAATTTGCCAAGCATTAGTAATCAATATTATTAGTGCTGTTATTCGGCTACTACCTACTGGCTACTACCTACTACCTACTACTTCTACATTACATTGTATATATTACTGCTAGTATTTAGTGGACCAATGCTATAAAATATAATGTATATCTAAAACACTTTAAAATAATGGATAGAAAGCTATGAAATGTTTTAACACATGGTATAAAATACGATCCATCATTGACACAGGAGTTTTTATTAGTACTACATTGCACACTAGATAAAATTACGGTAAAAACTTGGCCATGCCAGATTAAAATATGAAGTGAGAATATGCGTTTAGTGAAGCAGATGCGCATGGATCTGCTGGACTCTAGATAGAAATGTTATATAAGCAGTTAGATAGGAGATTCATTCCACAACTCGTATTCGTGCAGACGTCTGGTTGATCGGAATCAAAGAGAGCAATATTTTCAATACTTGTATATTCTACAGTTCCTTGTGGCAACATTTACAATAAGTAACAAAACGGGTTTCTCTTAAGCAGTCCCAGAATTGTTTAGCCGAGCCTTCTTTTTTACACGTTGGACACCATTTCTTGGCGAGTGTATTGTTCTTATTGGCTGCATCACTCAGCTGTACGTGATGATCAACTCTGGTGTTGTGTAGCTCTATATCCCAGTACCACTGGATGGCGTAGCCACAGACTAAGCAGATGTACGACTCACAGCTCAAGCATTTGCTCAAATACTGACCGAGTTTATACGTACGTTCAGGATCTCCAAACTTACACATTCCACAATGTAAGAGCTGTATATCTGAGGAATGTGGTTTCCATGTGGGTGATTGATCAAGTGGCCGATTCTTGTGTTCCGTCGTAACCTCAACTTCATTTAATAAATGATCTTTGCGATTCAAATGGCGTTCAAGTGCCTTTGAGGTTGCAAAGTCTTCACCGCACTGAAGACATTGCAGGCGTTTACACCATGTGCAAGAGCTTGAATTGTCAGTTACCCTTTTCAGACCTCCTGGTTTCCCGCAGGAACAGCCAACTAGTGGTAAGACACCAGTAGGGACAGCAATCGGTAGAGGAGCTAAAGTCTCCACTGCTGATAAATCTTCCAATTCAGATTCTGGTAATATATTGTTTGCAAAACTAAAACCCATCGATTTATACAGTAACTGGATATTTAAATCCTTTGTGGGATTTTCTAAACTGCAGCGTAGCATCTCCATAGTCGGTTCATCTGACACCTATGAAACAAACAGAAACAGTGCATTCAAGTAAATAATTTGCGTGTGTGTGTAAAGGACTAACGGTGCGACTAAGACGTACGTACATGTACATGTCAGACATTATTTACACTGCACCATACGTCGGTATGTTTATTCTCACCTCATCTAAGTTCTGTTGACATCGACCTGGTTCTTCTTCTATGGAGAAATCTGCCATATTTCCTTCTAGTCTGTTCTTTAGTACCTAACTAAAAATCAATTTTAAAAATCTTCAGTTTTGATAGTAGATTGTCAGTCCACTGAGGAATACTGCTTTGTGCTAAACTCCTGTAAATCTATAGCATAGCTGTGGCAGCTGGCTGGATAGAGAGCTGTAACAGTTTCTCCACAAAGCCATGACCATCTGCAGGGCAAGTTGTATCTGTAGTCATTGTAATGTAGCTAGTTTGGTATGAGAGGAGGACACTAAGTGTCTCCTTCTTAATACTATCAGTTAACTAGAATCTGGGCTAGACGTAGACTTCAGCTCTTCAATAGAGGTGGAAGGAGACAGTATTTTTGAGTTCGATGAGGTTCGAGACACTACTTCTTCAAAATTTGAGACAAGACAGGGTTTTAGGATTTAACTGACTTCACCTAAAAATTTCTCCAAATTTTATATATTTGCATGTTAGAGCTCCAATAGTTTCAATAGCTATTCTACAAACTATTTATATTTTGTAATTATGGTTCGTATCATATCAATTGTGGCTATGCATTTCAATAAAGGATCAGCAGAAGACAAGTGACATGTATTATTAATATGGAATATATAACACATGTACATGTACATGACTGTGTTAAACTACAGTACATGAGTACAATAGATATAGTGTAATTTGACAGCTAGTAGGGAGTTATGCTTCCATTACTGAAATAATCCCATGAGTAGACAACTTTTAGTTTAGACATCACATTGCATATGGGAGAGTCGATTGAAATCCATTAGTAATTCTACATGTACATGTATATGCAGTGATCGACTAGTAGCTGCACTGCTATTACTAGGAAATCAGTGCTGGGAACGTACATGTAGGTAGTTTCAAACTAATCAGCTCGATTAAGCAATTGGATAATAATTTTCTATTTCATAAATTTATTGCTGATTATTATTTATTAATTTACTATAAATAAAGACTGATTTGTGGTAGTTGTTTTCCAGTTTCAAACACTAATTACCATCTCCAGACGACTTTTGTGACGAGATAACTCAAGACGGTACTCAAGATTTCTCGACCATCGTTCTACCTCTACTATTCAATGTGATAATATTAATTATTATTTAATAGGCTACCAATACTTTTGCAGAAGTGTAGTTCTCTGCTGTAACCAAATGAACATTAAAACTTGATACATGCTGCGTATAAATTAGTACTTCATGTTGTAGTTATCCCATAATCCTGTAGTGTTTCTACAGTGTACTATTAAAGCCAACTCATACTGGGGCATTTTCTATGAGTATTCTATGAGAACGCCAACTCAGCCAAACACGGAATCGACACACTATTGGAGTTGTGCCACATTGTAGCATAAGCAATATCTAATAAAATGCTTTTTGCCAGAATTGACTCCCCTGTTGAGTGGTCAATATGAATTGTGCTAAAGTTGATGTATGGGTATTCAGTTGTATACAAGTCAGCCGCTGACGAACTAAATGGGTTGCTGCCAGCATAAGATTACACAAACTGTTTATAAATACATTCCCTTGTAAGAAAACAGCACATAGCGTGAATAGAGTTCTTGCGCATAAGATTATGGTTTTGAGTTTTGTAAATTCTGTTATGAGCTTGAAATGCAAGATTTACAATGTAATTAAGGAAAATAAAAGATGATTAATCTGCTAATAAGTCATAAGAAGACAATTAAAGCTTGTGCTATGAAATGTTTTATTCTGTAGCTTATAATTAAATTGGAGAAATGGAAACAGACGGAAATTATGGGTCCCAATTATCTCAGCGGAAGCTATAAGGTGTGACTGGAAGTACACTGTAATAATGCTGCATGTATGTATCATGATTATTGGGAGCAGCCGTGGCCTAGTAGTTAGAATGCTGAACCTTTATACTGAAGGTCCCAGGTTTGAATCTCAGTCACGGTGGTGTTAGGAAGGGCATCCAGCCATAATTGCTCCTGTGCCTCAAAAGTCCTTGGCTTCAAGGCAAACTCCTCTACCTCTGCCAAAAAAGGTCATGTCATCTTGGCCTCTTCTCACAGGGAGTTGGCCAGCACTGGCCCCTGGCAGTGAGAGCTGCTAGGGGCTGGTCACGCCAGGGAGTATAAGCCTGGTGAGTTTTTTGTTATTATGATTATTGGAAATCCTATACAAGTTATTTGATCCAAATAAAAGTGGAGATGACTCTCTAGTGGCATCACACAATGTGGGAGAGCATAAATTACTGAGAAGGTGATAATTGCTAAGTGATTGTGTAGATAATCGCTAAGTGATTGTGGAGACAATAGAAATTGTAATTTGTACAATGTACGCGTTGCATAATGTTATCATTTCTATGATTATAGAATAGTTAGATTGTTGTGGTCTACACTTCACATGTATATCGATGTGTGGATGGCCTACGTGTGTGCGACAATAATATTAGATCATGATTATATATATTATATATTTTAATAATTTAATGCAAAAAACATAACAAAGAATAAAAATGTTTACTTCCTATAAATTCATGTACAATACTGTGCTGTATAAAGGCTATGGAGAAATATACAATATTATATACAATTATGAATGAAAAATATTGTTTTACAATGAACTGTGAGATTATGAACAGAATACATGAAGTATGTGTAATGAATTCCCTATAAGCGACGGCGGAATTTGATCAATTCTCCACTTTCCTTTTATAGAGGCACTTTGATATAGTTGTGCACATTATTCTATTCATGAAAGTTTTGGCGGTGTCTGGGTACTTTGGACGAGATGAATGAGTGTGTATTGGAGGTGGGTCTTCAGCCTCTGATCTGTTCAAAATAAAAACACTTCATTAGAACCAAACTTTGTTACAATAATATGCAAATGTTATGGTTGGCTCACATGGATTACACCTTAAACAACTCAATTGGCTTTTAATGCTACACGTATTCATATAAATTGAAAAAACATGCATATAAAAATCATGGAACCGAATTTTAGTAAGAAAGGCTTTGTCCCTTTCTAGCAAGTGTACAAGAAACTAATAGTGCAGGTGCATGTATAAGCACAGCACAGTTCTCACTGTAAAACACCATGCTCTATACCTGTGGGTTCTTTGATCCATAGAGAGCCCTTAATCCAGCTTTGGTATCCTGGTCAAGTTTGTGATCACTCTGGCCTGTATTGTAAGCATACATCAAACTGTTCTTGTCTTTGGAGTGGTTTAGTCCGAGAGTGTGTCCTAATTCATGGCACAATGTGAACTTGAAAGACACTGGTTTACCTGCAGACCAAAATCAGACAACAGTGTTAACAGAAATGCATTAAGGTTTATATTACCAGCCAAAGACTAGTATTTTAATATATAATAGCAGTACGTGCATTTAATTTGTTATCTTTAGATTGAAAATTTTTAGTTTGGAATAAATAATATATTTTACCTAAATTCCAACACATAATATGACGGCGTTGAAACATTATGGTGGTGCACAGGAAAAAGTTATTCCTCACAAACTTGCAATATACTCACACCAATCTCTAACTTAGTTGGTAGAATACAGATTTTGGCTTTAACTTGAAAAATACATTTGATAGAATCATGCATTATCACATCCAGTCTATCGTTGGTTAGAATGAGCTGTCATGTTGAATTATTGTGTGACCATTGTTCTACCAGTTACAGTACTTGTGTACTTTAATCTGGCTTGCTCAGATCTAGGTTACATAAAGAACTCACCTCTGTTTGCTGTGCCTCTAGACGACCTGCGAAGTTTCCAATTTTCCTCTCTTTCTAGACGAATCCAGGAAGTTCTTCCTGGTTTGGGCTCCTCCCCAATTCCATACTGACCGTTCCTCTTGTAACCGTCAAAGTGGTCAAAGTATATGGATACGTCTGCTTTGGCATCTTTCTGCAGAATCTTAAACCAGAGCTTTCCATTGATAGTGAAGTGCTGCAACAGGAATAGTGACAGGAAATGAAGCTGTGAATCTTGTCCACAAGATGTTTCTCTCCTGAGGAAGAATGTTGTAAAACCACAGCTGTCTATGGCAATATAGAGGCGAGTAATTGCTGTTCAAACATGGATTGGGAATAGTCCTAGTTACTTCATGTTTTTTAGCCGTACAAGAAATAAGCGGCCAACAGACTTGTGATCCAAAATACAATGTGTGTACATGTAGTTCATACTTTACGGCCTCTTAATGCCTATTGAGAAAGGTGCAAATGACAAAATGTTGCGTAGCACTATATCATATCACAACACATCACATCACTTCACGTCACTTCACGTTACTTCACGTTATTTCAGGTCACGCCATGTTATATCCTATCACATTACATCACATCATATCATATTCTCTATATGTAGTAATGGGGTACCCTGTCATGTGCATTTAGTTCCATTCAGATAGATGGATAATAAAAGGGTGAGTTTATAACCGCCCCTAATCTCATTTCTCAGAACTAGTAGTCTCACCTGAGTGCACTCGTGGAGCACCTTGAGTTGCTGCCAGGGAGTGAAGACTGGCAGGTACTCCTTGAAGTTGACAGTGATTGGCATTTGATCCCACAACTCCTTACCGAGTCTAGTCCATCTCTTATCTCTGTGCAGCTCTTCCTCCTTCAATTGAACAAAATAATGTGCAGACGATGCTTAATAAGTCTCGGTAATTCTAACTACATGTAGTGGGTTACATCTATTCCGTACATGATCATGTAATGTCATTAGGGTGTTGTCTTTCCCTGATGAAACCATGTATACATACCATGTATTTTATATACGATAATATTGTTCAAAATAATTTTAAACTAGTTACAAACTTGTACAATTTAAATCTTGAGATGACCTTGAGATGACCTTGTTACATGGAGTGCATACTTTTTAATTCATGGTACTACCTATCACTTTCAAATAATATATTCTCTTTATTGGAAAATAAATATAATTTTGTTGCAAACGTCTGAGCTACGATAATATATTATACAGTTGAATAGTTATGTTAAATTGCCTACACTAGCTATAAACATGTACATGTAGGCCTACATGTACTTACTGCTACTACTTTAGATGTCACTGGTACATGTATATACAATGTGAAGTACTTACTGCTACCGCTCTAGATGTCGCAGGAGAACATTGCAGAATTACGACCAATAGGAGAAGCCAAAGGGAGAAAGTTGAAACCTTGCAACTGATACTCATCTACAAAGTATTAAAATGTATTAAAATGTATTCATGTGTATAATTCAAGTAGAGATCATGGTGATTGATGAAATACCGTATGTAACTAATACGACATTAATTTCAATTTCTTTATCCAATACTTGGTTTAACAGCACGTCTTATAACAATTAAACTATCGTGACAGGATGATAATTACATGTAGGTTTGTAAATTATTTTTGGGAATGATTATATTTATTCTTAATAAGCCTACAAACAATTCTGGAGTAAATTTCTATGTTGAATATTTTGAAGACAGTGTCACAAGTCTAGTATGCTTTCTGCAGGTTATGCTGAAATAAATAGCTATGACTATTTAGCATTAACTCTATTCAAACCGAAATGGTAGTTATTTATATTTGTGTAATGTACTTGTACTTTTCCTTTATGTACAAAGTACTCCACAGCGTGAAGAAAATAAATTATAATAATATTTATCAACCAATTAATTATTAAGAATTTCTACTGAATTCTACTTTTAAAATTTACCTTTGCTAAAATTACCTTTATCTTGGCACAGCTCTCGAGTGCAGAGAACAAGGCTCACTATCTCTCTTTAGAATGACCGCCTACCACCTCAGCCTCCATTTATATACCCTTAGTGGCAGGAAGCCTTCATAATGTTAGACAATACCTGTGGTGACTTACATCTTTCTGCAGACACACACGGACATGTGCCTGCAGCTAAACTGACACATAAAGACATGTGCCTGCAGCTAAACTGACACATAAAGACATGTGCCTGCAGCTAAACTGACACATAAAGACATGTGCCTGTGGTTAACTTACTCCTCCTCCTATTGTTAATACACGAGATTATCCATAAAAAGGTGGCTTGAATGGAGATTATCTATTATGAAAGAGTCATTAGTTATCTCCACATGGCAGAAGTGTGCCTGTTTGACATTAATCCCTGCAGTAATCCACAGACAAGTCAACCAATCAGCTATATTGTATCATCAGAACAATAATATTATCTAATATTGTGGAAATGAATGAGAAACATAGCGGGTTAACAAGTGAGGTCATCTCTTCCACTATTTTTCTGTGTGCTCTGTAAATAGAACAGTGTATCCTGCTCAGAGTGTTCCGACATAGGATGTCATGTGATTACCCCTCCATTTCCTGCCTCATCTCCGTATCAACTGGTAATCAAACAGCGAATAGCTTTGGTTCCCCACTAGCATCTACCCATCTGCCCATCTCTATGTGTGCTGTGTTTAGTGCTTGTGCTGAATGAACTAAGTCTTACTGAATCTTCACTAAACCTTTCACACATTTAATTTGGAAATACTCACAAGTCAAGACTCCTATAAATAACATGGATATGTTCACAGGAAATGCCATTGCTCATTTCTATGTATAAGACCGCCCCCCCCCCCCCCCAACTCCGGTGTGTGTGCTCTATACCATCTAGATATATGAATATACACTGTAATATTGTACCTGTAATAGTCTGTATAGCAATATGCACATGTGCATATTTTTGCTTTGATATTCCATTATTCATATTTTAAGATGACATTAATGAGAGAGTATAAGCAGTACACAACTGGCAGCCTATCAGCGGAAGGCATGGTACGCGCTTATGGTACAATAACCTATGGATAATACACGACATGCATATACATATTTGAAAGTAATGTTACATATTTTTTATAAGTGTTGCACGGGTTACAAGTACATGTATTACAAAACTGTGTCACACATAACATAAATACATAAATACATTGAGTGTTTTAGCCATTTTGAACTTGATGACAGATTAGCGTGTTTATAACAGAAATTATACTATCACCATTATACTGTATGTTACACACATGGTTGTACATGTAGCACAGGCCTACATGCATTAGATGAAAATGTCTACAGGATGTTAGTGTAAAGGTGTCACACTAGTAATGCTAAAGTCATATGTCTATATAGTATATACATTGCACAATGTATCTACGGGAATGTACATTGTACATTGTATTACATGTTAAACTTATTGGTATCTCTGAAAAGCAATCCCTTAGTTGAGACAAATTGATATTTAATTTGGACAGGAAATGGGAAATGATAGTCAAAATAAAATCAACTGGCATTTTGAGGCAAACTTCACTATTATTAAAATATTTATTTTTTGTTTCTTCAGCTAGAAAAAAGTTAAAAAACCCAGCTTCCAGCTAGCACCTCCACTGTAACCAGTAACTCCTCATAGTCTGGTATCTATCTCCTAACTTCCCAGGGTCTGTCTACAGCGCAGCCTCTTGAGAGCAGACCACACTAATCCTTAGCAACACATCACAATGGTGATTTCTACATCCTCTTGTATATGTTGCACAAGATGGCATAAGCATACTCTACTGTGACTGTGTAATTAAAATAACAATTGTTTATTTCCCCAAAACAAAAGATGTACTTCCATCTGAATGCACTTATCATGTAGTTGTATTGTTAGGAGAAAGTTTAATCTGGGATTAGTTGCCAAACTTGTTGACATCAGAAGTGTTGGAGATGGAAGAGGTCTGTGGCGGAGATGATGGATGTAGCAAAGAAGGGAGGGCAGACACACGCCCTCATACCACAGAGAGCTCTTCAGTCTACTGGTAATTACTCTAATCTCCAAAACTTCTGTTAAACTTCTTTTGTCTCAGGTATAATCTGCACTGTTTGGGAAATGGTAAAAGATTCTTAGACATGGCTACTACAGGTGGTAAACCTGGCAACCTAGTGCAAACCACTCTCTGTATACAAATTAATTGGTGACTATACACTACTTACATGTACATGTAATTAGCTAAATGGATTAGTAAAATATTATTATTCTATTACATGTCTTATTGGGCATCTAACATGTTTTTGGTTTATCATGGGGAAAGTACCGACTTCAACCGAATTCCACATTCCATCCATTGAGACATCATGATTTATCACAGTGTGATGCCCCCCCCACCCTCCTATCTCTCCAGATGTCTTGTTCTTGCTTCTTGACAAGTATGGTGCTGGATGGTTGAGATTCACGCTTGATTTCAGTTTTTACTGCCTTTCTAAAATACTGAGTGATGCCGAAATTGTACGCTACTGCTCAGTGGTTTGTTTCAGTTTTGCCCAACTATGGTAAAACACTGAACCAAATCGTTAATTTCATGCTCAATTTTGGGAGTTGTCACACTCCGCTTTTAACTATGATGTCTATAATATTACTACGATTCCATTTAATAAATTGTAGCTATTAATACTAACTTTTAAATTAGAAAAAGATATACATGTAAGTATAAGTGACTAAAACTAAATCAAATTATCAATGGTGCTAGCTGTGGTTGATGGATAGTAAGGATGACGTTGGAGTATGATGTTGAAGGAAGTAGAATGCGCATGCGTAAAGGCTAAAGGGGTGATGGGATAGATGTAATTTACGAGTATAAAAACTGAATTGAATCACACTTTTACATTTGGTTTCGGTTTCCATTTAGGAATTCAGCTGCTTTTTATTGAGAGAAGATAATTTCTCAAAACTGAATGATACCGTAACACTGTACAGCACTATAACATAACTACCCATGTCTACAAGTTGAATGTTAGGCTTAGAGCATACACTTCTAAATTCTACTACATGTACGTGTAGCAGTCACTTCCTGAACACACAGCCTTTATGGAAGGTACATTGTACATGTACATGTAATCTCAGTAGCAACATGTTCAAGTTTAATTCACAATAAATGTTTCATAACACGTTGCAGAATAGGAATTTAGTTAGGAGTTATCTTCTCTGCTCTCATAAAGAGGACACAACTCCTGTCATATAATGTATATAATGGATTGTTCATTGCATTAATTGAAGTTCACCATAATATTCCAACTAATGGCTGTTCACATTGAAGAGCATTTGCTTCGCTTAGTCTGATGGTTGCTCTACCTGAAGCCCAGGAGACGTAGTTTAGATTCCTGACACAATGACCATCAAGCGAGCTTCTAAACTCCATGGTCAACAACTATAGTAAGACAGTTCTCTCAATATAAAATGAGCCTATAAAGTCCCAATTCGATTGTCAAATGTCTTGCTTAGATAATGGGCTATGATGGCTAATTTGAAGGTGTTGTGTTTTACTTCAAATTATGCATGCATTAAAACGGAGGAATGCCATATTCCATTTTTCAGGAAAGTACAAAGAAATTGATGGCCATAGCATCTTGGCATACATTGTATGTACATGTATATTTGATGCTTGGCAGTGAAATAGGAGATATGAACCAATTTCTGAATGACACTTGCTCGGTTCCATCTCCTTGTTTTCACGCCTGGTTCGGTTTGTACATGTACTTTTATTTCGTATTGGGGGAACTTTCTACTCTTCTATGGCCATTAGCACAACATAATTTGGATCTAACTAAAATCATGTCTAGCTTTATTTTGGCAAAGCTTCCTGCGCTGACTTTGTTATATCTGGTGCATGTAGCAGGCTGGTGGGCAGCTAAGAAGGAGTGGCAAGGCCATCACTCATTTATACAATAGTTGAAATAATAGATCACAGCATCGGAATGAACTCCTATAATAACGCATTGCTATTACATGTGCATGTACATGTACATCTACATGCACATGTACATGTAACTGTAAATGTACATGTACAGTTACATGCACATGTACGTTGATTGAACCAGCTGCTTATGGTGAAACCTGATGGTATGCATATCATAAACAAATTATATATACATGTATAATAATGTAATCTCTGTATACCCACTGGTCTATAACAAAGTCGACCAAGTTTGTTGGCTGCCTATTTTTGACATAAAAACTGACCTGGTGTTGCAAATTCATAGCCTTTGATTGCCCTAACCTCTACTGAGAATGTGGGAAGTAATTATTGCTCTCGATAATGACAAACAACAGTTCTAAGAACTACAGCTAAAGATAATATTAATTTAGCAGGTGAGAATGGTTTTACTTCGTTATTATTATCTTTTTATTGGCTGGAGTGAAGCTAGAAATTGTTTGATGTCGTCAAGTTGAGGTTGACTTGCCACCATGTATGATATCTGTATCCCTTGATGGTATGAGCCTATCAGATTACAGTATTACCAATCTACTCTCTACTCACTATTAATAATCTAACCTTTGACCTTTCAAAATGAATCAGTACTCATTGAATGTAGATTTATCAGGCAAACAGAGGGTGCATTGATGAGTATACAGATAGACTGTGTGACAGCCCCTCTCAGTTCATATTAGCATCAGTTGGCAGCATCAGCAGCACTTAGTGGTTAGGCTCTTCTACCCTATAATTGCAGTTACATCGGATCCATCATTCATACTAATTACTGACGAAGTGTAATTATTTCTGTGTATATCGGCTGACTAACACTAATTATAGTTCAATATTTACTTAGTCAGTGGTTAATACACCTGAATCGTCTCTTTCTTACTCATTGGGAAGTATTATAGATAATATATACACCTCGCTGGTAGAAAGTACTGTTTTACACACTGCTGACACCTTGATAACTGGCTGCTGACAGGTGGCTGACAAGTGCTCAGAAAGATGGAGGTAGGAGATCTCACGACGTCTGCAGTAGCTATCTTTCTTCTGCTGATCTCTACTCGGCATACGGCAGCTGCTAGTAAGTAGACTATCCTTTCTTTCTCTGTTAGGTAATACCGTGATGCAGTAATACAGTAATACAGCAATACAGTAATACAACAATACAGTAATACAACAATACAGTAATACAGCGATACGGTAATACAGCGATACAGTAGCAGGTCTACACCATTTAGACATTTAGTTTACTAGTAGAACTGAACATCCTATACTATGGTAAAATACACTGTAATACACTGTATATACATGTACTTCCTTCTATCTAATGTAGGCCAAAGATTCTAAAATTATGATGAAAATGTCTTGAGGTGTCATAGTATAATAATGGTAAAAAATATAACTTCCATTGCTATGTCAATGTAGTCTCAGACCCCCACCCACCATTCAGCACTGGGCTATGTGTTATACGGGATCTGCATGCTACACACAGCAGGCCGAAAACATAGATTACTCATTTCTCTACTCATTATTTATGGCATTTCTGTAGGCTATATTGTTACCTCGGCTTTTTCTGTTGATTACATCTGGTACTCGATATTGTTTCTGCAGATGACATCTTATGTACGATCGATCCTGTGACCAACTTTGTGGACATGTGTAAAAATGGATGCAATAAATACATAATAGCCGAGAACTATACACGCTATCTATCTCTCAAAGATGGGTCGGGTGCAGCCCACAGGTGTAACATGACGGTTGAGGCGGAACCAGGTCTAGGATTGATAGTGAGGGAAGGTTTAGTTTTTGATCTCAACTCGTGCAGAGCTGGAGTGCCGTGTGGCGAAGGAGACTATCTGCATCTTTCAGGTGAGTATCTTCACGCGTGTGTGTGTCTAGCCACATATAACCTCCGATCTTCATTTATGTTTAGAAAATTAACATCGCAGATAATAGAGAAACCAACCTCTGAAATCTTAATAAAGAACCATGGCTATGTCAGAACCTTATATAACTCCACCCAATTGGTTTGGCACATGGAGGAGAACTTTGCAGCTATTTGTACTTATATAACCATCACCAGCATCTTGTACTAGGAATGTACGATTGGCCAGGTGCAGAATGTAGGATTGGCCAGGGATGGTTTTACTTTTGACTTTCTTTTGAAGTGCACATGTCTGTGACACAAACTTTCCATGCCAAGTGTCACCAAATGCAGCTCTTTCTGACTCCTGTTGTATCTAACTGACCTACAGCTGTGTATTACATAACTCATAACTATATGATTCTCTGTACTCTCTGATGGGAGTGGATACATGTTCATACTATCTTCATGATTGCCATGAAGCTGACCAATTAGCTGGCAATGTTACTCTTTATCAGTATCCTGTTTAGTTGTTGACCATTTAGTTCATGTAAACATTAGATTAAACTGTAAATAAAATAAACAGTGATGAGACAAACAAAATAAAAGCTAAGTCACTGAATGTGGTAGTTGCAGTAGTATATCATGTAGGTGCAGACTGGATGATGGGCCTGTTACCTTTCAGTCAACTTGTCAACATACTGAGTACATGTACTGCTACCCCACCTCTCCTGGCCTTGCCCCACCTCCCCTTGCCTTGCCCCACCTCCCCTTGCCTTGCTCCACTTCCCCTTGCCTTGCCCCACTTCCCTCCACCTCCCCTCCCCCGCCCCCACCATTTAGCACTAATTTTGACTTTCAGCCAACTCTATTATATATAAATGTACATATACATTTACTATTATACCATATCATATACATTGTACTATTATGCCGTTATTCATCATGAACTACTATTAGTAATATCAAGATACATTCATATGTATATTGTACATTGAAGTTATGTGTCAGTTTCTAGCAAGTGCTTCCTTTCATGTGCACTCATGATCAAATATGCTGGTATATAATTATGTTAGAAATCGCTTTATTTTTCCTCACATTCTATTTTTATCCTTTTGTCATCGATTCCCCAAGTTTCTGTCAACATGTAGAATTAATGTATAACACTTGTTCACGCATACAGCAATCTAATCTTATGAGAATACCCACCCATGAGAATACCTACATGTGTGCGTGGATAAGTGTTGACCTATATGTACATAAATTATGTGTATTGCTTGTAACATACACACCTACTGTACATGTGTATACATACATTGTACATATGAACAATATTACACACATGACTTTGATTATATTACATTGCATAACATACAAAAAAAAAATACATAGGTCTGCTTTCAAATAGTGTAAATCTCAGCTATAACTTTGAAACTTCGATTTAAGTGCATGTTTTCCAAGCACAAAGTTTCCAACTGATTTTTCTGAGACATGAACCTACAACTAGTTTGCTGGTAGCTAACACAGATTGTAGTTTATTCCCTTCTCACACTCACTGCTATATAGACTGAACATCTGTATATTGTAGGTGGAGACGATGACAAATGTATCTGTAAGAAAATAGAGGGAGTACAGATGTACAGCACCAGGAATAATGTGCTACAGATAGACTATAGTGGCGACTTTGCCTTTGCCATTGGTGTAAAAAGTGAGTACATGTATATAATTATGAATAGTAGTACGAGGCGAGACACATTTTTTATATAGATTTATTACCTAATATTTCGTTACTTGTCCAAGTAACATTTTTGTTTTTTATCCTCTAATGATGTTACTTGGACAAGTAACAAAATATTAGGCAATACATCTATATCAAAGATGCTTCTCGTACTACCATTCATAATTAAAATATTATCCCAAACCAACATTTTTCAGAGTATGTAATCATATACTATAACCATGTCCTATTGTGTTATATAACAATATACAGCAGCTAATGCCTTTCCACTTTTGAGGTCCTTATTGTAGAATAATTACACAATTTATTATAATGAGCTAATAGAATAATGAATATTGTCATTTAATGGCCACTCGGCTATTAGTTCATCTATTGTTCCCACAGGCAGCAGTTGTGGCAGCACAAACTGGGAAACTTCCTTTGTCATTATATTATCAGGGAGATGAGTAAAATATTACTCTAACCAGTGTGTTATGATGCAATATACCCTTATACTGATCACAGTATAGGCTATTGTACACACTGCATATTATGTAGGCTACCCATAGGAGTTGCCACAACCACAAGTTAGTAGGCAACCCTGTTAAACCACTCACAAGTTGTGCTGGGCAATCAATTTACTCTAGAAAAAATAAAATATTCCTGTTTTTATCAAATTTTAGAACAAATTATAGTAGCATGCTGTACAACCTGCTGTATTGTGGCAACCAGGATATTGTGCACACATTCAGTTACAGTGTACATATACATGTACATAAATACATGTACATATACATGTACACGTATATGTATATATTACATGACTGTAATACAGTTAGTAGGTTATACAACAAGTAGAATCATAATTATATATACAGTATACTACAGTAACACGTACATATATATGACTATATGTCCTACAGCTTTTCAACTAGAAAATTCAGTTTTTAGTTTTTTTATTCTCTGTTCCATTTTAAATGATACTAACAACAGATTTCCTACTTGAGATCAGAATATTTCATGGGAAGGTAACTACATGACTGTACATGTACAGGTACTCCATGGAATTCAGCTCAAGCAATAATTGAAAATAGATCGTTTGATCAACATAGGATTCTACATCAAGTCATAACAAAAATGTATTAATGAAGTTGAATGACCTAATAACCTGCTGTATGCCATTCAGGACAAGGTGTTTGCAAGGTGCTTGTAAGGCGTTACTGATGATTAAAGCTAGACACAATGACAAGGTTGTTTGTAGCAACAATATTGCATTGTTACACTACTTTGTGTAAAATAACTTTCATCTGGCATCAGTTGTAGTAGTAGAGTCACCTCCCTCTACCCTCTGCCTAATACCTAATGATAATAATAATATGTAGCTATGGATATACATGTGGACACCATGAGAACTACATGTACTGTGAATGCAGATATAGCCCACTAAACATCTGTGAAATAACAATTAGGGCTACGAATAATAATTCACAAACATAATGTAAAAGGGATTTCAACAATTATGTTTGCTTTGCCATGTATTCAATAACTCTACAGGGCTGTAAGTTAAACCAGCCTCTCCACTAGCGTTATATGTGAAGGAACCAGTCTTCTGCTGCCACTAAGATAAAATCATTTCAGTGAAAAGCAGCAGCAGCTCATGGAGACAGTGAGGGGTGCAGAATGAGAGTCAGTCAACCTGAAACCAATTAAATAGTGATTATGTATTGTTTATAGATAATTAACAGCTACTTAACAGCCATGAAGGGGAAATATCAAATATTTTATTGCAGCCACTTCAATGGGGTCCAGAGAAAGTCTTCACTGACTCATTGACAGTCACATGCACAGCAGAGGCAGCAGTTTCACATTTTTCAACACTACTAAATATTTGTGCCATCTGCATAACAAGCATGACAGTCATGATATTTATATTTATTACTTGACTGAGTAACACTGTATATTTAGTTACAGCTTGTATTCATGTGTAAAACAGATGTATTTTTCCTCATGTGTTATCCCCAACCTAAGATACCAAAACAGGAAGCGAGCCTATCCTTGATTGTATAAAAATAACTATACTTATTTCTATAGCTATTGGCTGTCCAATCAGAACTCTCTCATCTAACGCTAGTAAGAAAAGTAAGCTATCTGTGACGCCGAGGGAAGGTGACCCAACGACTGACTCCTCCTACGTGGTCAGAGTCATGTGTCCAGAAGGCTACATGATCAAACAGAACTTCACGTTCGTAGAGAATGAATGCATCATAACTCAGAATGGAGAGGAATTACTGGGTAGATGGAGAGAGGAAGGAGTTGGCTGTTCAAGTATGTTACTTTCTAATTTATCCTGTAAAAATGGGGTATTAGACCACTCCACCCTTCCCTATGTATGTGTGCAGTTTAAGAACCCGGTCTACTGACATCTTTGTGTGTTTCTATTCTACGCAGACCTGTATATAAGTCAATGTTATCATTGGATATGCACATTTACCATAGGAGATGTGGGACTGCATGCAGAAATAACTTAATTATTTATATCTATGAACTAGTAAATGACTAATTACCCATAACATGCTGGTATGGTATGGTATGGTAATGTCATTCTGAGTAGAAAGTGAGGATAACTCCCGCCACCCCCTGCTGTAAAATGAGAGACACTCCATTCCCCTTGTTATTTTGTGGACCTAATGCTATTGGTTTATTATTCAGTGGACCTACTGCTATGGGCTTACCAGCAATAAAGTTTGACCTTAGAATTAACCAGAAACCTTCAATCAGTAGCCTGAAGATCACAGGGCAATCAAATGTCTTCACTAGTTTATATATCTGTTACCATACATACATTGTACATTACAGCCATTAGCTACTAAATACAGTAGTAATGGACGAGTATGATAATACCAGCAATTATATTACTTCTCATGTCCTAACAATATAAACAGATAAATATCTTTCTTGACATTATTCTACATTCATCAATGTCTGTTCTTCCGATATGTTGGGATCACTGAGTGCCAGAAACATCTGCCACTGGAAGCTACTTTAGCAGTCTAATGATGCGGTTTACATGGTATCTACACTATCTACCATAATATAGCTAGCCAACTGTACCAAACAATATCTAAATGTACAAGTAAGTAACTCACTGCTTCTCTTATAGAAATAAAGTGCTCTCGGCCACCAGAGATAGAGAACGGAGATTTCAGTCCGTATAAAATAGGTGAACCGTACAAACGTGACGAGTCAATCACGTACAGATGTGACCCAGGCTATGAGATGAGTAAAGGTTACAGAGTCCGTAAGTGTGTAGGAGTTCACGGCAAGGGACCTGTGTTTGATGGTTTCCCTCCCACTTGTACAAGTAAGTGAGCATCGTCTTTATGAACTACACATACACATAGGTGCAAGACTACATAGCCTTGCTGTCTGTTATTGGCTACTTGGGATGGGACGTCAGCAAACAGTATTATAATGGAGAAGATAACTTTACCGTCAGCAATGTTGAAACCATCCTACATGTATATCACCCTATATGGTGCTACGGTGTGTTACTCTAGAATCTTGATATAAGACTTTGAAAACTTGATAATTATCTTTTTCGTAATTATTTAGTAATTCACGAGTTAGCAATGGCGACTTTCACCAACTTTGATTATGTTGGTTCAACTACTCACAGAATCTATGCAAAGCTTACACAACGTCATGCGCAACTACTTTTGTTTATACCCTCTGCTGGATTCCTCGCAGACACGCCCTCTCTGACTATGTCAGTGTTTCTCCCTCTTACAGAGAAGAGCTGCGGTGAGCCTCCCGCTATTCAAGGACAGGCTACACTTGAAGGAAGTGGTATTGTCTTTGAGTCAACCCGAACAGTTAAGTGTAGTAGGGGTTTCAGCATCAACGGGCCGAGTATCTTGACCTGTCTGTCCAATGGAACTTGGTCTACAGCTCCTACATGTGATAGTAAGTGGTTTATCCCTGTAGAACACCTTGAGTAGTAAAGTCAGTGCAAATCTGCACCTACATACTAACTAGCGTGCGCTTGAATTTAGTCTCAGATACGACCTATTAGTTCTACTAAGATGGTTACCAAAATAGTTTCATGTAAATAATCTACACTCTTGTGTGTAATCTTAATTTACAACTGTGCATGTGTATAATCTACACTGATACTTGTATATTATAATCTTTATCTACACCACTTGTACGCGTGTATAACCCATGCCTAGTATTTAGCTATCAACATAGTATGAATTATAATATCAGCTGTTCAAGTATATATAAATAACTCACATCACTGCTCTGGATTGCTGTTACAGTTGCACGATGCTTGGAACAACCACGGGTAGACAACTCCCAGTACGAGGTAAAGCACTCCCCATACAGCGAGAGAAAAGGGGAACCCCAGGTATATGGAAGTGAATGGAGGTTCACATGCTATGATGGGTTTAAAATGATAGGCAGCTCTACCATGACTTGCAGAGAAGATGGGTCGTGGTCACCGGCCCCCATATGTACAGGTGAGTAGAAACTAAGTCTAACCTGGATGACTCAGACTGTTACGAAATATTTCCTGCAAACAACAGAGAGTCATAAAATAAACACGTAGAAAGGGGAGAGTTTCCATGTGTAAGCAATGGGATGGGGTAATGGCTAGTAGACTTTGGAACTAGATTACATTGTAGATAGTCTGTATTAGTTCCTGGAATGAACAGCTGGTTGAAGCAGGCCATGTTAGTAACATACTAAAAACAGTTTAGAAGTAGTTTAGAAGAGTTCTAATAGCTATTATGTAACTATGTAGTAGGGAAGGTTTGGAGCTGTGCTCTTGGCTTTCTCTGATACAAGTTGGATATGCAAGGCCATACTGTGTGAGACCAGCCGATACTAGGCCACTTTTTGTTAGGTCTTTATTTTATTCGTGTCACCAATGGCAGTGGACAGTGCTCTTTTACGGCTGTCTCTGGTATGCAAGGAATTTGCCAATGGGATTGGTGGGGGACATTTCCTTAGAATGGAGGCTACATGCATAGTCTTTGCTCTTTTGATTGGCATAGTTCAGCCTAGACCTGTCTGTTAGCTTGCTGTCACGAGATATAGCCATGCTGTCAGCTAGTAAAGCGAAAGCAAAACAATATCAACGACTTTCAGGGAAAGGCCACAAACTCGTAGCTACTGAGTCAATCCTGTAGTCAAGTGTTTAGTTGGCGGCATAGTATACTATAAAAAAGTAGCTTTTTGAATCTCAAATGGCTTTGGTCATAAAATTGAAAAAAACCAAATTCAGATCATTCTGCACCCATAAGGAAATAAATAGCAGTGATTGATCAACCCAAAACACTGTAAAAGCTAGAGGCTGTTTAATGACAATAAATACTAATAATGTATTCATTTGTTTACAAAAATCAATTTTTAAAAATAATCATCACTGATTTTAACAGAAATAATTGCTAGTCCCAAAATGATGATAATATTATAATGGCTCCGAAAACAGTTCAATTGCCTTCAATCATGGCCATGACAGCGTGCTCATCTAATAATAGTAGTGAAGCCGTTTTCCTACTGGCTTATACTGAGTTTGATGCCAAACTCTGATTTTCAAACTATAATATTGTTTACATCCATCCAACTGTCTAACAATCCAGTAGAGTAGTAAATAGAACTAAAATCATAGCAGTTATGGAGGTGGAACTGCTCCTGTTATACTGCATAGACCTGGCATTGCACAGGGACACAACATACACAGTAAATAGTGACTGACTTTTGGCAACAGAACTTCTAAGTTGCTGATTAAAATGGGATGCGTTCCTATAACGTTCCTATAACGTATACTAGATAAATCTGCATGGTGCATGTAGTATACTTTGCTATGCTCCCTGGTCTCCATAGACTAAGATTCTCTGCTGTCAGCTCCAAGAGAACAACCCACCTCCTACATGGTGAGATTTTAGACATTAAATTGTCAAGAAATAGGACAGAATATTATGATAAAAAAATATAAAAGAAGCCTGCCCCACCCTCCCCTACCCAATTTCATTTGTCTATGTCGTGCCTATGCTGTTGATAAATATAACTGCTAGTTTTTACCAAAAAATATACACAAACACAGTGTGGACTAATTTAGGGTCAATTGTCTAATAGATATAGCAGCTAAAGCACTCTAAATGTATGTTGCTGTCACAAGTACTGTATGTTGCTGTCACAAGCACTGTATATTGCTGTCACAAGCACTGTATATTGCTGTCATAAATCTAGTGGCATCTCTGATGTTGATGTGTTAGTACTCGAGAAATGTCCCTGACCTCAGCTGATAAAAAGTATAAACTCATAAATTACATATTTTATAAATAATTATCTAGTGTTGGCCCCAATAATTAATTATAAACCAGAGATTCAGAAGTAGATAAGATTGGTGGCAGCATGTAGGTATACAAGGGTAGAGAACTCCCTCATATCTACATTCACATCTACATGTACCTGAAGTTGTGTATTTTGTCTTGTGGTTAGAGTTGGCTTGAATCTGAGTTGAATGATGAACCTTCAAACTACATGCTGCAAGAACTGTGTTTCTTTCTACATCTATATGGTAGCCTGTGCTTATTGTAGCTGAGAAGTGTGATCTCACCAACCTGCCAGTTTCCACTGAGCATATCTGTACAGACTGTGTGGACAACACTATGGACAGGGTCAACTCCACCCGCACTTACACATGCAAGGATGGATTCACAGCTATGGAGGTCAAAGTTCAATGTGAACGGAGTGGAAATTGGTCAACCCTCCCTCCTTGTTCTCGTAAGTGTTTGCTTACTCGGAGTGCTTGACTATGATATTTACTCCTTGTAACCCTCTGTGTAACGTCAAGCACTATTGGCTGTGGCCCTGTGTAACGTCAAACGCTATTGGCTGTGGCAGCGTCAGTGTTTCCTGTATGTTCCCTTTTTCGTTAATTTAGCAATTCCATATTTTTCTTTTGGAAAAATTTTCACAACCCCATCTCGTTGAAATGCCCTCAGCTATTTTGTACCCTTTGCCCAGAGGTAATAAACACATCGCTTTGGCTATCAGTATGTTTTGGTAACACCTACATAAACCATGACAAAGAAAACAATTAAAACAGTCAAAAACAGCAACACAGTTACTACCAATACATTGTGTTGTGTTATATCAACAGCTTATATCCTCTAACTAATGGGTGATTGTACTTGATAACAACAACTCAAGTTCTGCTGGTAGATTGCAGAACTGAGTTGAAGTTAGTGATATCACTCTACAATACCCACACAGTCACAACTCCAAAAGAGCTTTGAACACACACTGT
The DNA here is from genome assembly GCA_935421135.1 of Bugulina stolonifera. Taxonomy (NCBI): domain Eukaryota; kingdom Metazoa; phylum Bryozoa; class Gymnolaemata; order Cheilostomatida; family Bugulidae; genus Bugulina; species Bugulina stolonifera. The sequence continues at coordinate 3,523,763 of OW285190.1, read as the reverse complement.
AGACAGTATTCTAGCTCTCAAAGAATGTGAACTACTTGACGCTATGCTGGTCAACGATTTCATCTGCTTTATTTGATACACTGATGTGTAAACAAGCACCATTAAAGCATTCAACTGGTGCCCTCTTTATGTTCTGAAAAAAGCAGTGTTTTGCCAATTCTGCGATTTCTGTGAATCTGAAACAATTAAAGCATCTTGCTGATTACTGGCCCCACCCCACCCCACCCCCTCCCCTCCCCCACATGGTCTGAAAAGAGCACGACTCCAAAACACCTGTTGAGTTTTTTCGAAACTAGTGTAGCAAATAGTTGCCATACTATTTGCTGACAGTTGGTTGGTCTCGACACCTCTTGTTGTTATTCCTCCTCTGCTAACATGAGAGTGAACTCTGTCATTCTGCTCTGTTGGAATACAACCCGCTACCAGGTAGCTGAATAAGAGGGTTTTATTTTTGTGAGATTCGAGCTGCTGTACGTACTGCACTAGCTGTGTAAACTCAGCGGTCGCTGTATTGTAGGTGATGAGGAAGCAGAGTGGAGAGGTAAATGTTTATTACTGTGTGTCGTATATGTTACAGTGTGTGTGTAGTATGTAGTGCACCAGCCAACTACCAGCTTCAACCTGCTGTCTAAGTGCATTTGGTTGTCCAGCCCACTGCTCTAGGAATTTTAGCAAACGTCAGAAATACTTTTACAATCGCCATATGATGGGGTATCATGGCTAGGTTAGAATGTGACACAGGTGTTTACAATGCAATATTTTCATGATATACATGTAAATGTAGATGAATTTGTAACAATTATTCCTCAAGGTTTTGCAGCTATCTCAAGTAAACACAAAAATTCTTTAGTTATGAGTGGCTGAACCTAGTGCTGTCTTCTGTACTGTAGTCATACAGGTAGCTGTTTGCCATTGCTTCTGTTATTACAACAAACCATATAAACAGTTCCTGGTAACAAAATTTGAAAAATAATCATTTCCTTGTTTTACAACCACATGGTATAACAATGATTTCACAGTCTGATGCTGAAGGATGAGATTATCCTTCCTTTGTAACTAAAGAGCTGACAGCACTATCTTTAACTGTTACATGCATTGCTGCTGCAGTGTATATACCCTAGCTGTTTCACACAGTGTGTATACCCTAGCTGTTTCACACAGTGTGCATACCCTAGCTGTTTCACCTACCAACTTGCATTGTATGACCTCTAATTTGTAGAACTTAATATTGTCATAATGAAGGTCTTATACATGTACTTCAAAATGTTACACTGAACTTTAATAACTGTGAACTAATGGCTTTGTTATTCAAAGTATTCAGGAACTCCCTAAGAGAATTCTGCAGGTTCAGTCATTTGTCACATACATGTAGTTATTGCTAAACTCAAACCCAGACTCAATGTCATGGTAGTCATTAGAGTCATGATATATATACCACTAATATAATAATCTTATTATACAATCATGTAGTATGATCACTAGTTGCCTCATTCATGTACTTTCTTGCACAATACAGGGGTTATCCTCTCTTTCTATTAGAGAAGGTAACTCCTAATCGGTGTTTAAATAGTGATTCCCCCAAGGTACATTTTTTGCTTAAATGCAATATATTAATATTACATGTACAATGTATAAAATGTAAACATATCATACATAATACACATGTACGTACCATACACAGTATGCGTACAGTATAAAATACAGTATATGATTATATACAATACATGTATGTGTACATATTATAATACGTACTCAAATCATGTACAGTATTATACATGTATATAAATTGTATATATACAATGTACATGTATGTTATATTGTAGACTTAACATGTGATTATAGAAGAACTCTGTTTTACACATCGCATAAACCACATATTGAACTGTATGGCTTGTTCATTTTTTATCTTGCTGCCAGCATAAGCAACAATGGACCAATATTTTGTAGATAATAATTATATGACCATGGTATTGTCATGATGTCATGTACTGATAGACAGTATCTAATCCACATGGTTTGCCAATTACTGCTGTAATATTTACAACCCTGTAAACACTTCACAAACAAGGCTACATGGTGAAACACTTTCACTAGCTTTGTAATGATAATGATATGCTTGGCTGTGGTTGTAATTCGCCATTGATCAAAAAGATTCAAAAGCTGGCTAAATATAATAATATTATTCTACATTGTTCTACAGAGTAATAGCATGGCTGTAGTTTAGAGTATTTTATAAATGGGTGCGCTTTGCTTCAGGTAATAACTGTACTACCTCCACAACCTTCACAGAGATCATTCAGTTGCTTTTCGTACCCTTCCAATTGACACTATTGTAATAGATGTTGACTGTAGTAACTCTACCATTCTGTATTACTATAGGCGTTGACTGTAGTAACTCTACCATTCTGTATTACTATAGGTGTTGACTGTAGTGCCCCAGCACCTGTAGACAATGGCAGATGGGTGTACACCTCCTCCATGTACGGAGACTCAGCAGACCTGGTATGTGATACTGGGTATGAGCCTGAGAGTAATAGCAAGCTAACCTGTTCAATGTCCGGGGCGTGGGTGAACGGTTCTTCCTGCAAGGGTAAGAATCACGGTATAGAAAGTTCATGTACGGCATGAGCTGCTTGGTCGACTGTTTGCGTAATATTTATATGAAGCTACATGTAATACAGTGACAGTCTCTACACACTCTACAATTTTCTCCCCATACTATTAAACACAGATACATGTACTTATACATTTATACATAATGGTTAGTAATATTAGTATAATGACTGTTAGTATAAATTCATGTGGATGTTTTAGTTATCGATTGTGGGGCCCCTGTCAACCACCCTAACGCTAGCATAGCTAACACCAAGTACAGCACAGACTACCAGTCTATCATCAGGTATAAGTGTAACACAGGCTATCATCTGCAGATCTCCTCCTCCAGTCAGATCCAGTGTAGAGCAGACGGGTCTTGGTCACCTCTGCCAATCTGTGAAAGTAGGTCAACCTCTCAATATATCTCCCTCCTGCAAGCCTACTCACTTAGTAATACAATAGTATGGGTAGTTAGCAATGCCATTTCCTAACTTGGTGTAAGTATTATACTGTGATAATCCAATCAAGTATAAGAAACAACATCCAACTGTCACCTGTCTTAACCATCGGCCATTTACTCTAAGCATCTAGAAGGTAACTCTGACTTGGTGGTGTACAATTACACCACCTTGGAAGGGCTGTTACAATAAACTGATCTACCAATGAAGTGCAATAAGTTAGCAAAACATGTATAAATCAAACATCATAACCGTAAACCTAGTTAAACGACATACTTTGCAGAATATACAGCGTAGAACACTATTGCTGTTTAGCATCTGCGTCAGTAAATGTTTTCCCTGTGTGTCAGAATACATCATAATATGGTCATTACAGTGTTATATGCAAGTACACTGCATATAATACTTTACTTGTATTATACATGTAATATGCATTATACACTCTAATTATATCTGGAATGTGATGTTTAGTTGTAGACTGTGGACCTCCATTATCAACCACCGTAGCCAATGCTACACTCACTGAGATGGCTGGAACAGTATATGGCTCAGAAGTAAGATATGCATGTGCTAAGGGCTACAGGTTCACAGGAGCCAAGTCTATGAAATGTCAAGCTGATGGAAGTTGGAGTAGTCTGCCCTTTTGTGAAGGTATAGTCATACGCGCATATACATATACATGTACATGTCATAGTAGGAATACACCTGTTCCACGCAAAGATTTCATAAAGCAAGAGTAGAATTCAAACAGGAAACTACAATTCCTTATAAATTTAAAATATAAGAGCTCTGTAGCCTGTGGATACTGGTAATATCATCTCTACACACTCAACTGTCTTCAAACTTTATATTTATAAGCCAATCAGAAAGTCCTACACATTGTATGTCACAGGAATACTATAATATAGATGATAATGGAATATATTATGTGTGCGCATACATTTTTATGTACGAGGGACAGTTATGCTCCCAAGGAACTTCTACATAGTGCCATCACTTACAGTTGTACCCTAAAGTATGCATAATATGCGCTTACACTCCAGTCTGTGGTATAGTTTAATATTACACATGTACCTGTATTGTATATGTATGTCCATCTGTTACAATGGTCAACTGTAAAGCACCTGATAACTTTACTGCTGCTAGTGTAATCACCTATGTCACACATATTATGTATGTTCGTCTGTTACAGTGGTCAACTGTAAAGCACCTGATAACTTCACTGCTGCTAGTGTAATATCCTATACTGGGATGAGAGAAGGTGATGTGGCTCAGTACAAGTGTCACTCCAAGTCTACTGTCACGTATGAAAACTCGACGTGTGGTGAGGAGGGAGTATGGAGCACCCCTGCCTGTGCGACACAACCACCCCCATCAGGTACATAGGCCATGAGTTGATTACTAATACTCATTATTGATCAACCAACCATAAGCCAGACTTACTGTAAACAGTTGTCCATTGCAGAGTTGTCTACTCTATACTAAAATATATGATGAGGAGATAACTCCCAACTCACTGTTCATATCATAATATTATTATATTGCAGGTTACATGTTATATGTGTACATCGGTATTGGAGCCTTTGTGGTGCTGCTGGTAATTCTAATAATAATAGTTGGTCTCTGCTACAGGAGGAAAGCAAAGAAGAGGTAATTTATACCTACATGTACATACATACTGTAAATACATGACTTACTGGTCCTACTATAAACACAGCTACATGTGTATTTGGGAGCATCAATAGACTGGCTTCCTGTTCCATTAGCCCGTACATGGACTAGCCATTGTTCAAGTCTGTCAGTTTCAGCAATCAATATCAAACTAATAGGCAAAGGTTTGCCTTTACTTAGCTTTTCTCAGAATGTCGCTTTGATGGACTAAACAAAGTAAACCTCTAGATGAGGTTTTTAACTTAAAATACTATTAGTAGTGTTGAACTGTCAGAGAGTAGATAACTCTAAGTTGTTTCATTTATCTGGGTACACTGTATATACCATGGTTGTGTATAATACTGTATATAGACACACTTAGACCTGTTAGTAGTATGTATGTTTACTCTTTTATCGTCAATAAAAGGATGTAGAGATACTATACTGTCCTCACGTTGACAGTTCCACATCACCTTTATGGTTGTTAAACATACCTCTCTCCCAGAATGCTTTGTAAAGGCTAAATAATATTCCTGTTGAGTGTTCAGCAACCAATAGACTACTACTCAACTATAACTTTACCATGTACTAGTACTAGTACTAGTACTAGTACTCTGGGGCATATTTGATTTATATTACACATAATTACTTTGTAATACAATATGAATTGTTAGGAGAGGCAGAGCTAGAGTAAGTCTCTTAGCCGATAAGTCAGCAAAGAGAGGGGAGGGATCTCACTGTAGTAATGACAGCGGGCTGTTTGTGGACGGTGAACCCGGGGAGTTTGATAATGCTCCTTCTGTTGGCAGTTATGATATCAGGTCAGTGATTGGATAACTACTGATAGTTACATCACATAGTAGAATGGTTATCAGATTGAGATTAAATAGCTACTTAATGAATCTCAACAGTAACAATGTTGGTGTAAGCAACGCTTATATATTACTTTAGAACGGGGAGCCTGTCTATGAAACCTACATGGTCTGTGAAGAGATATGGAGACCCCCCAACACAGTCACCTTACTCTACAGACTCCCTGACTAAACCAAGGTCAAGGTAAGAGCTAGCTGGTTCGCATTCCGTGGCTGCTATATTGCTGTGTCAGTGCATGTAGCCGCCACCTCCTGTGTTGATAGTCTAGTATCAGTTCTCACCTTTGTAGCCTGTGTACTCTGGCAGTGTTTGGCTGCTAGTTGCACCTCAATTTTAAAGCTATATATAATTGTATTATGCAGACAACCTATCGGTGCCACAATACCACTAGTAGATGTAGAAGGGGTAGATGGCGAGCCTAGGAACCCACTCTATGGAGAGCAGAAGACTGAGAGAAGAGGAAGTAAAAATAGTAGTCCGTGTACGGTAGCTTACAGTCCCTGCTCAACTGCAAGGGGGATACCCACTCCACCCCTTAATGATTTCAACCATTTGGTAAGTATATGACCATTTAACATGGTCACTCGTTAGCTATTGATCACAATTAAAAGTTGTCCTCTCTCAATCTCTCTTCCTCCTGAGAGAGGACAACTTCCAATTATAATCAATAGCTTATGAGTGCCTATAATTATACTGGGCAGTCTTTATCCCTGTAGTGTTATGCTGTTGCTGTGAGTATTAAATGGCATGTGAACAATTAATTACATGACGTAATACATGTGTAATATTGAAATATCAATATTATCGTCTTCATGCTACCTTATTGTGATAAAATATGATTCATTAATGACGATTGTGAGCTCACAGCACTGCGGCGTTGTGTGCACACACGAGGTGCATGAATAGTAATAGAAGGTCCCATTGCACTTCTACAGCAATAAAATATGTGGACATAACTCTTCTTCTTTGCTAATAATAGATTCTTCCGAATCAAATTTGCTAACAATAATTTGATTATCTGAGATGCCTACCAATGTGTATATGTATAGACCTCAGTGTGTATAGTATGTACAGTGTGTATATATATATATTATAATATAATATCACTAGTAATATATATATATTACTAGTCAATGTGTTTCAGTGTGCGGATGAAAGCAATAGCGCCTATGGCCGTACATTGTCACCGAAACCAAGTCGTCACGCCAACATAGTCGATCACTCGGCATCAGGTACAATGGTGAAGTACAGTACTAACCCTCCAGGACTCAAAGTTCTATCGGGCAAGGAGCTTAAACCTACTAATGTAACCAATGGTTTGGAGTCTCCAACTAAAGAGAGTACAACTCCCTTCACTAGTAGCAAATATAATGATAAACCTGTATACTACTAGACATCGTATACTACTAGCATAGGGTATAACCAATGTAACATGGTATAAAGTGCTACAGATTACTGGGTACAGGTTAGTCTATGCTAGTAGGAGGAGCTTAGTATATCACAGCAGGCCGAGGGGGCGGAGTTTCGTCAGTATGCGGCGAGTGTAAGAAATGTTGCTTACATTATATTATGACAATCAGGTTTCTTGTGAATATGCATTTTGGTGCTTTTTGGGTCTTATCATAATCTCAAATATGTTATTTCTCTTTTTGATGAATTTTATTCTATTACAGTATATTATATATTAAATAAGTGAAATCAGGTAGAACATTATTTGCAATAACTATTATGTAATTGGTGATATACAAGCATCACTGTCTAGTCGCTGTACTTATATCTTACTTGAAGAGGGATATCATTTATAATATAATTTGTATATATTGTGTGACAGTTGCCTTATGTGCTGCATTTATTTAAATTGCTATATTATTCTATAACTTCTAAATGCTATATTGATATCTAGTATGCATTACATCTACAGTGTATAGTTCTATAACATTGCTAGTTATATTATTGTTAATATGATACACTTTTAGTGTGTGTACCGGCCTATAATGGGGAACATGCACCTCGATTATTTCTAGTATGCAGTGTCCCCTCTTCTCTTCAATTTCCTACATGCCATGTTATGTTCCTATCCTATTACTTATATAAAATGATATTCACCATGTACTGCAAATCAAGCTGTACTCTTGGCCAATGAAATAACAGGTTTCCATGAAGAGATGGTGCAAATGGTCCAATCATACCATATGTAGGGAGGGCTGTGGTGCAGCTTATGTAATGGTGTTGGAATACAAAGAATATGACACACCGATATAAAGTGCTGGCAGCTAGTAGAATATAATATATTGCTGTTGCACAGAAAGCATAAGTATACATACATAGCTGCTAGGTCAAAATGAGTGCTAGCACACACATTTTATGTGAAACAGGACTTTCTCCACCTTGACTGCATGCCATGTTAGAGTTCACATTACAACGTACCTGTAATACAAACAAGTCATTCTCTTCATCTTAGAAAACTGTTCTTGCTAAAACTCACAGCGTCTAGTATGTTGTGTGCTTCATGTTTAGCCTACAGTACAATGTATCTTATAATTGTTGAAAAAATCTATAATACTCATAAAAATTGCTACACTTTTTAAAACCTTTGACATCATGTACACACAACTCCCGATTTGCTCTATATGCACAATGATTGAGACTTTGCCAAATTTATGCAGAGATTACTGGTTCTCCACCCTTGACACTATCACTAAGTCAATATGTAATTATGTAATGGCATGCTCTACATGGTGATTATTAAAGTGTTTTGTGCTATTTGTGTCTTGATTATGCAAATAGACAATACAATATAATGCAAACAACTTAATTATATGAATTCAATAAACCAATAGCAGTGTAACAGCTTATAATAGGCAGCCCCCTTTTATCAGGCAGCACTAGGCTCTGCTGTACAGTGTGATGTGATATATACTGTACAGTGTATACTATTTATACACATACATGCACACCCACTTGAGTTACACACTTGCATATTGCTGCAGATGGAAGAAATAAACAGCAGTATCTACAAGTGGCAAGGTATGTGTTTAGTGTATGCAAACACCAGTGTTATATAACAGCACATAGAGGAAGTTGACCACATCAGTACCTCACTCTACGGCTGTCTCTCGGCTCCCTTTGGGGTCTTGTCTGAGCTCAAGACTGCTACCTCCTCTACATCAGTCGCGACAGGTATGTGCGCTACATAATATTTTAACTAACCCCAACAATATACTCTACATACATACATATAGGTTGGCAGGTATGTACGCTACTAACAGCATATACTTTGTCATCAGATGTACAATGTACATGTAGTGTTATTCACCAGTACTGTATCGACAATTTGAACCCTGCAGATGGTTGTATCTACATGACCATCTGAAATAAGTTGCTTCTGGCAAACTGGAGAGCACAAGAGGGAGAAACTTCCACCAGGCTTTGATTCGACATGTTTTCTGTTTATAATGACATCCCTACAAATTATTCATAATATAATATATTGAACCTCTCTATAAAAAGAGCTGATGAGTGGTACCCGGTGACTAACTAATTGATGTAGACGGACACTCGAGCTTCTACAGATTTTACTACATCATTCTATTCTTGCTGTAGGCCTATTCCTGCTCATGTATCAGTTAATGGTATTTGCAGTGTAGAACTACTACAGAGGTTTCTCTCTAGGTTTGGGTTTGGCTCACAATGATAGTGTGACCGTAGTTGCCAGAATATCAACAGAAAGATGGGTGTGTGATGCAAACATATCACTTAGCCCTAACGTAGCGATATAACATTATGGACTAGATGTAAAATGTAGGGGTATCGGTTCCACTCTAGATACACATGTGAATCTGGTATATCTGATATGCAAACACTGAGTGGGAAATGTATGTTGCTTTCACTACATGGTTTTCATAAATTGTGTTTTTTTTCTGATAGTCCCCTCATCTCACAGACCCCCCTCATCTCTTTACCCCCCCCCCCATGTTATCTATCCACCCCTCCCATGCTAAACATAAAACTATACAAACTATACAAACAGAACCTGCAATCATTACATAATGTAACTAATTATAGTATATACGCTGCACTGCTTACATATATGATGATATAACTAAAATAGAAGTAGACGCTATTAATAGTAATTATGGTACAATAATGATTATACAACTTCATGTATTTATTGCAGTATAACATTCTAGAGTTACCTTCTCTTTCTCTCTGCTGTCTTCATTATAAATGACTGATTGATATAGATTTTTCTCCACTTGAATGAAGTCAGTCTAATGACTAATTAAATCTGTAGAACAGACAGACAGCGAATTAATTATCTGATTATATTTATTTCCACACAGTGAGTTTTTACAATAACTACCTCTTGTATTCTTCTATATAGAGTGGTAGATCTTTGCATGGATTGATAGCATTGTGCATGTACCAACCCTTTGATCTATACTGGTGATATGGTGTGACTGTTCACCTATAATCACTTTCTAATTATTACATAATTACTACACCCCTTTCATCTCAATTATAATCTCTAAGATCAATAATATTATAACAATGCCGGTGTGATGCTGGCATGCTTAGTTTGGAGTTATCCGTCCTTGGTGAGATCTGTTTCACATTATCTAGTGTTGTACTATTATCTATAATATACTCTACTCTACACACTGTCATATATGACAGGTTACATGCATGTGCTTGGCTTCATCCAACCAGGATTCATCATTATTTGTAGCTTACTGAAAGCTTTTACCCACTTATATTTATTTACTAGACCCGAGTATAGACCATGTGGACTTGTTTTTGCAGTAGTTTTATGAATGCAGGAAGACCAATATACACTGTACTTACAGATGATACACACAAACATACATTTGTAGAAAATTAAATGACATTATGATTATGTAAACATTATAAAAACTATGCAACGGAAATGCACATGCTAGATGGAATACCTAATGATGTAACTGTACATGTTATGTAGGATGTTGGTAATGTGAACTATTTTAGGTTTATGATCGAGGATGTACATATATGAAGTATGATTCACCTCATATAACAGTAATTACCTGACTAATATATCAGTATAGTTTTATATAACTGATAGCGAGAGTAATGTAAGTACTGTAGATACTTGATAATATGCTCAGTGCTACTGTATCTCCCTAATATCATGCTTGGTGTTTAGTGACTGCTCTGACCCACAATGATGCTAAGTTTGGCTATGGATAACCAAATAGCCATTATGCATAAACATGACATTATTTTTATTACATTGTAACAGTGATCAGGGCAATTGTAGCTGTTCCGCTTGGCTTTGTCCAATCACAGCTGTTGTGTTGCTGGTAATGCTAAACATCCCGCATTGGCCTGCTATGCTAGAGGTTTTTCTTTTATTTAATAGTTTTATATTTTATTACTTGGCTTAGAAGTTGCCCTCCATCATCTGTAAAACTACTAGGTGGCAGCAGCTGAGTATAATCATAACTATAGGATAATCATGTGCACCAGTCTGCTAGACCATACTGGCAGCACCTGCCATAGACTACCAGACAGTAACCAGAAGTTGAGGAACTACATGTACATGACTTGTATTACATGACAAACTAAGTTATGAAAATGTAGTCAAGTAGTACAAGTATTGGATAGACAACTGGACATAATGTCATGTCTCTTCTGCCACTGACTGACCATTGTCCACTGACTATGCAGTGACCACTGACAGTATTCAAATTTCAAAGACACTTCTCATCTAAGTTGACTATGAACTAGGAGTACAGCAAGACAGCACACAACTGCTGTTAATGCAAACTTTCACCCTTTGAGTAACTTAAAGTAGTACAAGATTTAAAATATAGGTATTTTAGTTAGTAAGTTCATATTTTGGGCTTCAAAATGATATGCAACTTGACTTGGTTGAACATGTACAGACAGCTGTATTTGAACCCCAAAAACCGTTGAAATATAGTGATTTTGTAAAAGCTCAGGAAATTTTGCCAGGAATTTCCAACTATTCATTGATGTCACTTGTCTGTTCAATATGAAAGAGCATCCACATAGTTGAACAAAGAAACAAAGACAACCAATGAGAGAGTGTTAGTTATAAATAGGTCAATTGTTACCATTGTTACTGTGGGAGTAATGTTGTTTACAATAATTATTATAGTTTAGTTTATTGTACTAGTGCACTGTGCACATGACTAGTTGACCTATTAAAACCAATTGTAAGCAAGCCCATGTTCATTGACAAATTTCAGCAAATCATCGGGACAAAAGTAGAATCCCCTTTACACATTAGTAGTTGAAGAATTAAGCTATGTACATGTTGCATGAATACTAAATATAGACCGGTGATTCATAGTAATTTGCATTAGAACAATCAGTGTTTGCGCGGCTCATAGAACTAGTAGTCAACGTGCCGCTTGATCGCACTAGTGATAACCTGAACAAGTGACGTCACTTATTCACCTATTGTTGAATAGCTGAGCATTTTTGGCAATATATAAACTTTACAGTCTGATTACACTGAAGTAAATAAAGTAAATATAGTCAATTTGCATATCATCTTGAAGCTAAAAGTGTTACCTAACTGACTAGAATGGTCAAATCCTCAAAAATTGAATACTTTAAACTATAATTGTAATATTGTTCATCGGAACAAAATAATATCAAACAAAGCTAAAAGTAGAGGTATTACAGTACCAAAGCCTATAATCGAAGTGTTACAATAATAGTTTAGCTACACGCTTTCATTGATATTATTAGTAACATCCGTCAGTGTGTTAGTAGTAAGCTGGTAGAGTACAGACGATCTGGTTCTCTGCTGTGTCAATTCTGTCTGCCTCTGGATAATAAGGGAAGAAAGGACCAAAATCTACTGCAAGTGGACGAACGTTTTACATAGATTTATTTTACATCTCCACAGCTTATTTGAATTTATTTTATTATTTATCAATTATGTGAATTCAACAGAGCAAGAAAGAATAGTTGGATAAATCTACAGCTTGGGTTGACTCCCCTTCAGAGGTTCTGGCGTCCCTAGTTCTATTTTGGTCCTCTTTGGAGCTATACTGCGTGACAGACCGCCAAGCCCACGTAGAAGAACTTGGTGAGTTGGTTTAGTGGTCCAACCAATTCCTGTGTATCTGATTGTGTAGACTGTATTTTCAATTCAATTCTTATAGTAGTTGTTATTATGACTGTCATGATTTAACATGATTGTGTACATACTGAAGCTTCATTAGAGAAACTTGTACATTACAAGTACCAACCACATTACCACAAATAGGCCATAGGCCCTATGCCTAATAGTAATAGTTGTTGTAGGCCTACGAATTTTGAAATTGCTAGTTGAAGGATTTTATGCCAGAGATATTATTTTGTATGGGTTTAGCATTTCAGTAAGTATAATTAGGGAGGAATATTCTAGAGTGCATACCTCCTGTCACACTTGAAGTGGAACACAATATTATCAATTATGATTGATTGAGTTTTGAATGATTTACTTCCACATCTCTGCATTGTCCCATCAACTAAATACTAGTTTGATTTACTTAATTATAATGTTGATCAAATAGTGATGCACCAAGTACTTCTAAGGCTGTCTATTCTACAGGTAACCAATGATGCTACTGTGCAATAGGCCTACCTGAAGATATCAATGCCAACATCGATAGATAACCTTGACTGTGAGTCATTGAGCTCTACGCTCAGTTCTCCACCCTCTCCGCACAGTCCGATATCTCCCACTCACAGCCTGCACCGCCTGGACAAGAAGAGCTCTGTTCGGCCATATCACAGCAAGGATGCGTATCTCTACGCCATGAGAGAAGACCTCGCTGTATGGTTCAATGAGCTCTACAGTACCAACCTTACAGCTGACAATCTCCTTGACAATCTCCAAGATGGCAGTTTTCTCTGTTTACACGCTAACAATGTTAAGTCCTACATAGAAGCCTCGGACAGAGGGTCTAACAGCTCAGAAATACCAAACATAGTGTACAGGTAGTACTCAGTAATAACATGTGATTATCAGCCATTTGTTTATGTGGTCTCCATGGAGATAAGATGGCCTCAGGGCCTAGACTTTGTAAAGGTGCTAATGTAGTCTCTACTGTAATCCTATAATTACCCACAATCCTAGAGCATTGCTAAATCTGTCTTTGATCCTCCCACCCTGATCACCTGATGTACAACCAGTACTCCAGCTTATCCTAATCTTACTCACTAACATCACACAAGTAAATCTACCACTTTGTAGCTCAGTTTGATTGTCACCTGCTTTTGGGTGTCACCTTTTACTTGCAGACTGTAGGTCTGGTGTAGCAGCACTGGTTTCACTATTTCCCCTTGTGCTTGTCTAATGTAGATGCATCTGAATCTGAAACATGTAGTCCTGAGGAGACATGTATTGTATGTACCATGTAAGCCTGTAAGCACCTGCTAGTACCATGTAAGCCTGTAAGCACCTGCTAGTACTTGTAACTACTTGCTCATCTCTACAATTTACTGTCACATACATTCCATGCCATGCTGTATGTAGGCCTTGGTCTGAATCTACAGTCATAGTTATATACATGTACATGTACACATAATTATATACACTAAATATTACATGCACCATTGTATTCTATACAGCTCATATCTACAAATCTATCTGGTGTCTGGTTACATAATAACTGTGATACACTTAGACAATGGCCACCCAGTTGAACATTGTCTGTACTTTATTACTTGTTATTCTAATCAACAGATTACATGTGTATTTATTTACATTATACTGGACCTAACTGTCTTTAGATGCATTGGTCCTGTATCGAACACTACCATAATGCACTACATGGTGTACACAACACAGTCCATTATATAAGTGCTACTAGCTGAATTATCCAACGTTCATAGATTGTCATCATGTTTATAAAAGCATAGTACCCTAAATCATGGGTATGTGTGTGCAAGCAATACGAGTTCAATGGTGGAGATAGCATCTCAATACTAGGTAGTGCTGAACTGATTATATGTTTATACCATGATTAGGCATGTAGCAGGTACCATATCTACAGGTTATACTAATAGTACAAGTTGTCTAGAATATTGTAGATACACAAATTCTGTAATACCATTAGTCCGTGGTAGGGCACATTATATTATTGCACAAGGAATGTCTACTTTATGCCACTGAGCTGCCATACAATAGGATACATATATTTATGGATATTCTATGAAATGCTGTTTCAACTCTCTGGAGGCAGCATACAGTGGAAATGTATAATTATTATCAATCATTGGTTTACTGTGCTAATACACTTAGTAAGAACTGGTATAAAATACAGCAGTATGCATGTAGGTATAGTATTATACTATCATGCAACTACACCAGTTTAGCTAATGATGATATGACTATGGGAAGGGGATTTGGTGCCAGCGTTTGGTTCGAGTCACAGTGGAGTTTCCCTGAAAGCTGAGCAGAAAACGCTATATTATTTATTATAAGCATCATATATTTCTAGTACCGGCACAGCCCTAGGAACATACCACATTCAGTACATTCCAGGCTCAATTGCTTCCAAATAAATTAATTACAGAAAAATAAAATAAGCAACACATTGACTGTTGTATTTGCTTACACAACCCACAATCCACTGGCTCTTAGCACAACAACACACACAATAGAGTCATGTTATGATAAGGAATAAAACAGCATGTTTTCTGCTTATTTAGCACTTTTTTTAACATTAGGGCTTGTAAACTTCACACCCCATATCACATAGAGTTACAGGCAGGCTTACACCAAACCTTACTATTCGTCATGACTTTTTGGATGAATATTTGGTAGAGGTACAGTGCGAAGTTAGTAAATATTAGTCTCTATTGTGGAAACCAATCTTCCCACAATGTACCAGCTATCATTAATCACCTCCTACACAGCGTCCTTCCATTCACATGATCTCAGTCTAAACATGTCAGACCCAGGCTCCAGTCCCACCCAACTATGTCCTTACCTACAGCAGTTGTTTTAGTTGACCTATTTGACCTTTGACCTTGTACATATTTGGTTCTGTAGAAGTTATGCTGCCAGTGACTAATCAGCCAAGTTATCTTGTTGTCTATAACTTGTTGTACCAGGTTTACCATTTGGTAGCAGCTCCTCTCCTGTCCAATCATATTACTTGTGTTACAGCACACTACATACATCTATGTGTGGTGTACCATGTATGTATTGTATGTACCATCAATGATGTTGCAGAACTGGAGTGAAACCAGGCAGCTTTCAGGCCAGAGATAATCTGGCCAACTTCATAAACTGGGCCAAGACTCACCTCGGAGTGAAAGATGTTCTACTGTTTGAGTCGGACGACCTGGTTATGATGAAGAATGAGAAGAATGTGGTGCTATGCTTGCTGGAGGTACAGTGACTGTCTAGTATATAATATCAGTGTCTGGTTATGTAAACGGTGTGCATGTGTACCTGTGTACCTGTGTACCTTTGTAAGGTTGACTTTAGGGTCCACTTTAACCCTACACAGGCCGTCAAATACATGAGTATGTGGTAGCCTATATCTCGGGTACACGGAGCTACCAGCCTAAAAGGAAACTGTATTTATTAGTAATAGTGTAAGAATAAAAGCATAACCAGTGATAAGCACAGTGTCAGATATAAGCACAGTGTCAGATATAAGCACAGTATTAGTTATGAAGCACAGTAGGGCCAATTCCATTTATTTCTCCTCCAAATCTGTCACTGGTTGGGATTTGGGTTTATAGTATAATTATACTAGTGACCAACTTTCCAAACCAAACTGGTCATTGTCTACTCCTAGATTACATAATATTCATTACATAATGTATGTCTACTGATATCAGAGAACTTGTGACATGTGTCATTTGTTGGCCATATATTCAGACTCAGAGTATAGGTTAGAGTGGGTAAAGTTTACCCTAATTTTGAACTTCATCTGTAGATTCCATAGTCTGCCCCATATCTTCTACTCCTCTGTAGCTGCACTCTAGAGTCTAGATTATAATTTTACAAGTATTTGGAGCTCTTGAAGTTTTGCCAAACTTTCAACATTTCCCAAATGAAAGGAAATGTCAGTATTATATACAATGTAATCTAATGTATAACAAGTAACTACATGTACATTACTTTGAAGTGCCTATACTATTGTACTGGTATAACATAAACACTCTGCATATACTAGCCTTGTTGAATAGCTAAATAAACTGTTATATAAGGTATGTAAAAGTATGTATGTAGTTGGAATTATAAATTCATCAAGTCAGTCAGTGTAAGGGCCAAATTCTTGTGATACCAACTACTTGAAAATTGGCATCTAGTGTACTTTGGATGACTGCAGTCTACATACTGACTCTCTGCATGAGAAAGTATGCAAGTTATGGCTTTATGTGCCAACATCTGGTCGTCTCTGCCAGAACACTCCATCCACAGCTGGAGAAAGTGTCAGTCGGTCATTGAGTCAGTCATTGAGTCAGTCAGTCAGTCAGATAGCTATTTGTCTCATGGCTAGCCTAACCACTGGTAAATTATCTACTTAGTTAGTACTACTTAGTTATCCCAAATCAATATATTTATAATGCTGTATTATAGTACATGTATTATAGTATCTTATAACTACTTGTTAATAACTAGAGCTCTAGGATCATCTTTGATGGTTTTATAAGTTATACAAGACTATTAATAGATGTATGTAGACTACTAGTTATAGAATGAATGTACATAGGAATAAACCTCCCAGGTAGATTAAAATAGTTTAGTTGTCTATGGTGCAGTCAGTTTGTCCACCATGGATTGAGCTCATTCAGTTATCTAGTATAACATGAAAGAGAGAGGGCAACTCCTACCGTACGTGCTGTCTGTATTATGTGCATGTATGAGTCATAGCTATCCGTAGCATAAGTTACTCCTCCCTAGAGAGTAACACAAGATGATGAGATAATAAAACTAGTCTACAGTCTATAATATTTATTATGCATGGCAATATAGGACTACTAAGTTGGCCTAAATAACTATAATAATATACACACCATATAGGCCTACTGCTTCAGTTATGCGCCATATTATCCATTATAGTATATAAATATTAGCTATACTATTGAGATCACACCTGTATTTATAATATTGGTTTAATATTCCTGTTAGTCATGAACCACCTGTGCTGTTGAATATTTAACATTATTTAATAATAATAGTTCTGTAGCAGTTAGTCTATAAACTAATATAGTAATAAAATATGAACCAGTACTACCAGCTGGGATATGAACTTCTATACACAGTAGTAGTTGGTAGCTTAGAGGAGTGGGCAGAGGGTATTTGTTTATCTGTTACAAATGACCCTCACCTGTGTGTGGTAGTGTTAATCCTAACTAATGACTTCCAGTTCATCAATTTCATTCACTTTCTGTTGGTATATCTCAGATTAGTAGGAGTTAATCCCTGCAATATTAAACAGAGGTAGTTATCTCCCCTGGGAGTATAGTAGAACTGCTAGCACATTTACATGTATATATACTATCCATACACACGTAGACTGTAAGCTAATTGACTAGGTAGGTATTAGTCTGGGTTCCTAACACTCTAAGCAGTAAGTATGTTGGTGAATTGTTGTAGAGCCTGACTTGTGAATGAATCTGTTGAACTTGTTCACTGGTCTCACTACACGACCTCTGTTAATCGTGTTGACATAGACTTGAAGGTGAAAGAGAGGACAACTACTAGCTACTCCAATACCTGGGAATACTATAACTATGAGTTTCCTGTTTACAGGTGGCGAGAAGAGGTGCAAGGTATGGTATGCTAGCACCGATGCTCGTTCAGTTCGAACAGGAAATAGATGAGTTGGAACAGAAGATAAAGCGAGCCGAGGGAAGGCGGAATAGTCAGGGAAGCGTAACGGCTGACACAACGGCAGCTAACAGTGATACAGACAGTGATAGAGCTAGTTTGGATGACTGGGTAGGTCACCTATATCTACAGTACACAGGATTTAGTTTCGTTTTATTCATAGAGTTTGCTTGTGTATCTACACTAGATAGCCTGTATCTACATGTACATAAGATAGCCTGTATCTACACTAGATAGCCTTTATCATTCTGTTAGTTTCGTTTTACATTATATTACATTGGCTAAAGAATTACTACCAACACTACTGGTTTCCTCACCTCAACGAGAATGAGGTTTACCAGATGTTAGCCGCTACTTTGTCCAACGGCTTGACCCAGGGGCCCACCAGAGTGGTCAGTACCAACAAGTGGTTACAGTGACCATAATTGATCTCTTTTCTTCTGCTGTAGGCCTACATGTGATATCCACTGTGTGCATATATGTATGTACAATCTATATTGATGTCTATATACAGTGTAGGCCTATATTGACTACATGACATAGATTGCCAAGGGGGGTCTACTTGTCAGTTTGCTGAATAAATAACTCCCCTCTCCCCCACATAACGGATTAATTAGATTATAGTACATTGATTTATCAACTAGACAACAATGTTAAGTATTTACTACAGCACTACTGTCTATTTACTCCTGACTACTCTTATGCAAACATTCTGCTGTCATACACACCGTCCAATCACCTTAGTCTCTCTGCAAACCTCCTTTCGTCCTACTTTCATGATTGTCTGCAGTTACCACCAACATTACGCAGGTTACGCCACTACGTCGCCCCTTGTTGCTGCAACAACAACAAAGCAGCAATTATATGCATTTCGAAAAACATGGCCGTTGGAACGTAGCGAGCCAATTGAAATTGATAACAGCTCCAATTTAGTTGCATCACATTTGTCATCGCTTAGCCTCAGTTTCATCAAGAGAGTAGATAACTCCTCTTATGTACTCACCACTGTAGCTAATGAAAGATATATATCAGTTATACAGTCAGTGTACAATAGCACAGTTCCTCTCCACTCATGTGTATGGAATGTATTTGTGGAGTGAACAAGTAATTAACTTACCAATATCATAATATAATCTAGATCATACAGAGATTAGCCTTTTGATTGATTGATAAAATTATTCCATTCTTTAACCAAGAGCCCTCCATTTGGCTCAGAAAATGAAAATATTTCTTTAATTATTAAATATTGTTTGCTAACATGAATGTATATGTAATAAATAGTACCTTACATGTATATATAATTGAGTAATAGTAATGTTATATGAATAGAAAGTCATTGGTGTGTAGACTTGTACACATTCTATACACCTGTCAATATCTAACATGTGCTACTCAAGTGTCTGGTACATATCTAGGGGTAGAGGGAGACAATGACCGGCTCACTCAAGTATTTGATAAAGTATTAGTAACAGTTGATATAATTCAGTGTTATTAGGTGTAAGAAATCAGTGCATATAAATATTATGTTATCTTGATACAGTTATACAAATACACAATACAAATACAGTATAAACCTACTATGTGTGTGCATACTATATGAATAAGGTGTGTCTATAATATGTGCTGAATGTAGTATGGATATCGCGTCCCTATGTAATAGTAGCCTGTATCGCCGGATAGCCGGATATCTTAGAAATAATCCCAGTTCACCACTATATGTTGCGCAACTGGTTTAGTGTTTGACACGTTACAGAGTATTGGTATGTCGAACAGTAGTTTTCCAAGAGAAGTTTTCAACACTACCCACTTTCAAACCCATCACAATCGCTACCCACTTTCTAACCCATCACAATCACTACCCACTTTCTAACCCATCACAATCACTACCCACTTTCTAACCCATCACAATAGCTACCCACTTTCTAACCCATCACAATAGCTACCCACTTTCTAACCCATCACAATAGCTACCCACTTTCTAACCCATCACAATCGCTACCCACTTTCTAACCCATCACAATAGCTACCCACTTTCTAACCCATCACAATAGCTACCCACTTTCTAACCCATCACAATCACTACCCACTTTCTAACCCATCACAATCACTACCCACTTTCTAACCCATCACAATAGCTACCCACTTTCTAACCCATCACAATAGCTACCCACTTTCTAACCCATCACAATAGCTACCCACTTTCTAACCCATCACAATAGCTACCCACTTTCTAACCCATCACAATAGCTACCCACTTTCTAACCCATCACAATAGCTACCCACTTTCTAACCCATCACAATAGCTACCCACTTTCTAACCCATCACAATAGCTACCCACTTTCTAACCCATCACAATCGCTACCCACTTTCTAACCCATCACAATAGCTACCCACTTTCTAACCCATCACAAACGCTACCCACTTTCTAACCCATCACAATCGCTACCCACTTTCTAACCCATCACAATAGCTACCCACTTTCTAACCCATCACAATCCCTACCCACTTTCTAACCCATCACAATAGCTACCCACTTTCTAACCCATCACAATCGCTACCCACTTTCTAACCCATCACAATCACTACCCACTTTCTAACCCATCACAATAGCTACCCACTTTCTAACCCATCACAATAGCTACCCACTTTCTAACTCATCACAATAGCTACCCACTTTCTAACCCATCACAATAGCTACCCACTTTCTAACCCATCACAATCCCTACCCACTTTCTAACCCATCACAATCACTACCCACTTTCTAACCCATCACAATAGCTACCCACTTTCTAACCCATCACAATAGCTACCCACTTTCTAACCCATCACAATCGCTACCCACTTTCTAACCCATCACAATAGCTACCCACTTTCTAACCCATCACAATCGCTACCCACTTTCTAACCCATCACAATCACTACCCACTTTCTAACCCATCACAATAGCTACCCACTTTCTAACCCATCACAATCACTACCCACTTTCTAACTCATCACAATAGCTACCCACTTTCTAACCCATCACAATAGCTACCCACTTTCTAACCCATCACAATCCCTACCCACTTTCTAACCCATCACAATAGCTACCCACTTTCTAACCCATCACAATCACTACCCACTTTCTAACCCATCACAAACACTACCCACTTTCTAACCCATCACAATCGCTACCCACTTTCTAACCCATCACAATAGCTACCCACTTTCTAACTCATCACAATAGCTACCCACTTTCTAACCCATCACAATAGCTACCCACTTTCTAACCCATCACAATCCCTACCCACTTTCTAACCCATCACAATAGCTACCCACTTTCTAACCCATCACAATAGCTACCCACTTTCTAACCCATCACAATCGCTACCCACTTTCTAACCCATCACAATAGCTACCCACTTTCTAACCCATCACAATAGCTACCCACTTTCTAACCCATCACAATCGCTACCCACTTTCTAACCCATCACAATCACTACCCACTTTCTAATTCATCACAATAGCTACCCACTTTCTAACCCATCACAATAGCTACCCACTTTCTAACCCATCACAATCACTACCCACTTTCTAACCCATCACAATCGCTACCCACTTTCTAACCCATCACAATCGCTACCCACTTTCTAACTCATCACAAATGCTTTGGAGTCACGAAATATTCCACAAGAATGTATAATCTCTGCTACCTTTATTGTAATGGTGTTACTCTGCTACTGGATCATGCATGTTATAGTATATTGCAATATAATTGTAATCGCCACAATAATGTGAATACACAATGACACAATCCTATCCTTTAGTGCCGATGTTGTGTCGTGTGCCCACCAAATACCAATCTTAGACTGTTATTACAGGTTCAGAGCGTAGTACAGAGGTGTACCTGTCCCAAACAGTTTCCTCTAATCAACGTTTCGAGAGGCAAGTACCGGATCGGATACACTCAGAATGTTGTTTTCGTCAGAGTAAGTAGACCGTAATATATTGTCAGTTGCAGTCAGTAGTTAATAGCCAGTAGCTAATAGTCAGTAGGAAGTAGTCAGTAGCTAGTAGTCAGTAGCTAGTAGTCAGTCGGTAGCTAGTAGTCAGTAGTTAGTCGTCAGTAGCTAGTCGTCAGTAGCTAGTAGCTAGTATTCAGTAGCTAGTAGTCGGTAGCTAGTAGTCGGTAGCTAGTAGTCAGTAGCTAGTAGTCAGTAGCTAGTAGCTAGTAGTCAGTAGCTAGTAGTCAGTAGCTAGTAGTCAGTAGCTAGTAGTCAGTAGCTAGTAGTCAGTAGCTAGTAGTCAGTAGCTAGTAGTCAGTAGCTAGTAGTCAGTAGCTAGTAGCTAGTAGTCAGTAGCTAGTAGTCAGTAGCTAGTAGTCAGTAGCTAGTAGTTAGTAATGAGTAGCTAGTAGTTGATCAAATAGGCTGATTTGTCAGCCCTTTGTTTGTTTACACATCTGCACATCTACATTCCAAGTCATTTTCATTCTTCTGAAACATAAGAATGGCATTACAATCATACCTTATATGGGCGTAGGTTATTGTACCGGTAATGATGACCGATGTTACAATGTTATCTTTGTACGTCTGCACATACAGCAGCATTAATTCTGGCAGCAAACTGCAATGCTTACGCATTACCTTGCTGCTATCATAGGCCAAAGTGTATATTAGATACATGACTGTGTTAGTCATCATGGTTATATGGGCCAATATGAGAGTTGTCACCCCACTGTATATTATAATACATGAGCAGACTACTCCGGCATGTGTGACATCAGCTGTGTATGAAGTGTTGCGTGGCATATTATGTAACATGTGCCTGTATATTGTATAATACTACTATAACCTGTTGGTTATATACTACATATACATACTATATTATATACAGTATCTCCTAGTTACATAGTAGTCGAATAAAATTACATTAAATTATAGGATATAGTGTAACTAATATTGGCATGTTAGGCTGTATATTATGCATTCTAGAAATTATAAATGTAATATACGCTACTAGATAGTGCCTTTGAATCTATTTTATTGATTAATTTCACATCAATTAATTGTTAATCACTTTCCAAGTATTTAATGAATTTATTTGTTAGCCCTGTTGTTGCTATAACTACAGTTTGTGTGGTGCTGAACTGTCAAGTTTTGTCTTTGATATCTCTAATTCTAAAGTGTGCTAATTATAGACTAGGAATATTGATTGATTTCTTCTGTATAATTCCATATTTTATTCTCCATCAGAATTATATATTATATTAATAGAATATAAGACTGTGCTCCATATATTTGTAGATATTACGTAATCATGTGATGATCAGGGTTGGAGGGGGATGGGATACATTGGAACACTATCTAGATAAACATGACCCTTGCAGATGCTGTAGTGAGTATTACTAGTCAAGTTTATCTATAAAATGTAATGTGTATAATATATAATGTAATATTATATTATATATTTACATAGTATGTAATTGCAACGTATATTAACAACTATATCCTAATCAATAATAGTGGGACGATAATAAAGTTTAATGATTATCTCCACATGGATTACCACTTCACAATCAAAGTATTTAGCAATCAGTGTCTATCATACAATGTATAGACTCCAGTACATAGTGTCTATATACATTTAGTACTGTCAGTGGGTATGTAATGGTCTTCTATCATACATAATATAACCAATAATATAGGCTGTAATCTCTTTCTTCTGTTATAATAAATAGAGAGTCACAACACACAGACTTCTAGACCCAGAACCAGACAGAGAAGCTCTCTTACCAAAGACCGTCCATCTGTTAAAAGGTACAAATACTATGCATGCTATACTGTAGTATAGCGTGGTATAGCCTGGTATAACATAACATAGTATAGTATAGCATCGTATAGCTTAGCATAGCATCGTATAGCTTAGCATAGCATCGTATAGCTTAGCATAACATCGTATAGTTTAGCATAGCATAGTGTATAGCTTAGCATAGCATAGTATAGCTTAGCATAACATAGTATAGCTTAGCATAACATAGTATAGCTTAGTATAGTATAGCATAGTGTAGCATAGCATAGTATAGCATAGCATAGCATAGCATAGTATAGCATAGTATAGCATAGTATAGCTTAGTATAGTATTGCTTAGTATTTAGTATAGTATAGCATAGTATAGCATAGTATAGCATAGTATAGCATAGTATAGTATAGCATAGTTGATGGAGTCATCTAAAATCAGTAACAGTACACATACTTACACTATAACCTATGATACTAACTGAGTAGCATTATGGGTAAGAATATCATTATATTACTATAGATTGTACTATAATAACTGATCACTGAGTTGGTTATTGTGTAAGTATAACATTTCAGTCTGAGTGTTTATTTACTGTGAGAAACTTGTAAGAGCTAGTTACATCACAATACAAAATTAAAGTGTTATAGACACATCTATGATACTGGTGTCGTAGTACATTTTGTTAATGAACTGGGAGAGTTTGTATAGTATAGCTCATGTGTAGGATAGATGACTACATGCATACATATAGTTTATTATACTGCAGTAGGCATATACATGTATATAATATATTATTATGCTTTACATATACAGAGAGAAGTCACCACTAGTCAGCACTAACAGAGTCCGATCCAAGAGTGTGACATCATTAGACACCCCTGAAGCTCAATCCACCCCTTTAAAGACTAAGAGGTACGTTTGATGAGCGTACAGTAAGGGTGGGTTATGTGTGTTTACTACCCCACCCCACGTACACGTACACGTGCATTTAAACTAGACTCTACCAATGTACTGACTACATCAACAGTTAGTGTCTACATGTTTGCACAGGTCACATGTACTCTATAGGCAAACAGCTATAGCTATGAGGTGGTCTCATGAGATTAGTTAGCTGTTCACTGATTGGCTGGATGTCTCATGAGAATAGTCAACTCTTTGCTGATTGGCTGATACTTATTTTTTACCCTGTTTAATTCACTCATCAGCTATGGTTGCTCATAATTATACATAACCCAATTAGTAAGTGGTTGTTAGTAGGCTGTACACCAGCATGTGATATATCCTAATTTATTTAGACATTTATTCCCAGGAAGTATAAAGTATTATAATAAATTTCTGCTGATCCATACTATTAACAAACAGTTTCTATAATGGCCCTAGAAAAATACAGAAATGTACTAAGCCGTCAAGTGTATTGTGTTTGGAGTTGTCTTCCCTGTGGAATAGTTAAACAACACATGGAAACACAACTCCTAATGTAGTACATAATATTATTTTAATGAAGTGCATTATTACAGAATACACTGCATTATTATTTTTGTTTCGAGATAAAGCAGCGTCAAAGAACTACACATAGGTATAACTAGTTTTGGCCAAACTAAATGAATCAACAAAAGATATTTTGGTGCTAGTTGAGCAGCCATCTTGGAAATTCTAATAGTAACTTCAATATTTCAAAGAACTGTGATAAATACATTTTACAAAGTATGTGTTGGTCTCTATTTTAGTGGAAAGTCAGGATCAACTGACCTATTGAACTCTGACCTAGTAAATAGTGACCTAGTTATTACTAGAGATGATAGCGGTAGACACGTCATAGATGACTCTAGTGCTACTCCTTCTGCAAGCATTCCCTCCAAGAAAGGAAGTAAATTTTCCAGTAAACTTCAGCAGGTTAGTATCTCACTTATAGATACAGATGGTCCACAGACTAACATATATATAGTACAGTAGTATGTACCCACATTATATTCTACCATGTACTCGGTGTACACTTACACTGCATACAGATCTTACTTTTGCAACTGTTAATAGTATTCTATCAGTAATATATCACCGTGTACACTGTGTAGATGAAACGCAGCAAATGATTGAGCATGTGCAGAGAGGTAAATAGTGTTTAACTTGTGAACCTATCTCTGTGTGTCTCGGGAGTTACGTCCTCAAGCTAACACTTCATGTTATTAATTTGCCCACCAAGAGATCCCATCATGTCCCAGACCTCCCTTCCTGGTTCTCCTCTCTGTCTAGATGTCTAGCCCGTAGGTATAATATTTATATTATATCCAGGGTGTAGTCTGATACGTTCCGTGTGGCACAGGGATACTCGGTCTCACAGTAAAGTGTTGGCTCTAATGCATTATTAGGCTTTCTAAGCGGTCACTATATATGATGCAAGTTTCCCTTTCACAGATTGGATATCCAGTGATTGCAGCAGTTTGATAATTTCAGTCTGTACAGAAGTTGTGGATTGCTGTCATGCTCAATCTAGTACAACACTTTATAGTGGTAGAATACTGTTCAGTAGGTGATAGGTTTCACATAGTACATACTGGGTGCTCGGCCCACCCTGCACTAAGCACTCTGGTCTGTGTTTTAGAATTCAGTAAAAACGAGGCATAGCCTGAGTGCAAGCCCTAGTAAGGAGTTTATTGAACGCTCTACTAGCCCGTCCCATGATCTCAGAAGGAAATGGAAGGACAATGTGCAAAATAAAACGTCCACTCACTCGAGACCGCGGAGCCACTCTCGGTCACGAACTGTTTCGAATAAGTCGGGCTATCCCGGATCGCGGGATAGTCCTGTTTCTAACCTGGCTACAGACAGGACACGACCTCTGTCTCGAAGCCGTCATTCATCTTCTCCAAACTCCGTGAACAGGTCACGGTCGTTCTCTCGACCTGGCACATCTAGACTGGCAAATGCTAACAATAACAACAATAATAACACTGAAAGTAAGCTTAGACGAACCTCTCTTCAGGCCTCACTGAGGAAGGATCGTCGTCATTCCAACTCCTCTGTCCCGACACGCATTCCAGCTCCGTTACGCAGATACAGCAGTTCAACACAGTTGGCTAGCTCCTCCATTTCCAGACATGTACATACACCATTACGAAGAAACAGTAGCACTACCCACCTCGCTACTAGCATGGTTTCGTCTACAAGCACATGCCACTCTTCCATGGACAGCCTGCTGACTATATGATTATATAGTCGATTGACTGCAGCAGTAGAGGTAGTCAAGGTGCTATCGATAAGCTGTGCTAGCAGTAGTAGTAGTAGTAGTAAATAGCTGTGAACAACTGACTTTTTTCTAAACTTTCTAAATTTGCCAAAAAGCTGGTCTTGTTTGCAAAGTTGGTTCTATTTTTAAATGTTAAGTGTGTTTTATAAACGATGACAATCAGTTGGTAGGTTTTTTCATTTGAAATTATTTTATTAACAATCTTGTATTAGGTTTTACATGTACTGTATGTGCTGAATTTTTTTGTATCTTCAAATCTCTATTCCTCTTTAATATTAAAACTATTTATTTTTTCTATTTCTGTGCAAACTGCATGCTAAATGACAGTTGGACTCTGATTTTAAGTATTACTTGAAACTTTCTGGTCAGATTTGGTCAGGTGATTGGTTGACAGAACCACCAGATTGAAACGAATACCAACTGAATACCAATTGTTGTGGTGGTATAAGAAGAATAAGCAAGACTGTGGTTGCATCCTCTATTATAACTGGAGTATATTTTGTTACTACATACATATTTACTGTATAAATTATTATTATATAGAATGGTTCACATACATCCACATGAACAAACTGCCATGTTTTAGTAGTAGGCTAATGAAAACTAATTTTGTAATAAAATAGTTTGTTGCTGCAACAAAGCAGATTGTTTTAATTTAGACACAGAACCAGGATGTACTGATGACAGCAATATAATTTAGAACGAGAAAGAAGAAACTAAGTTTTTTATCTGAAATGTAGAGAGCAAACTACAAATATTATTTCTGCTGCCAGATTTTGTAAAATAATTGATAGTTTACTAGATTTCTTGCTGTCATAAATCCTTGTGAAGCCATTGGAAAAACTAATATGTTAGTTTGCTAGACAAGTAGCACATCAGTCAGTGTTAAGAATAGATTGTACCTGCATTCTCCAGTCTGTGGTACAGCTGCAGTCATAGACTTACCTAATTAACCTGGGTTCATCTACACTTCTCAAAGATCGACAGGCCTTCTACCAGTACAGTAGAATGACAGGAAGTTGGTTCTAATGAACCTTCAGTTGGGTATAACCAAATCTAATTCAAAACCTAAACTACTGACATCACCAGTAATTGTGGATAGAGTTATCTTCTCTTAAGTTATTAATAGAACAATCATGGTAACTGAGCAAGAGTCAGACAACTCCAGTATGGATACAGAAAATTCGCATAGCCTGAGAGAAATCATACTCAGACCGTCTTATAGGGGGCTGTCCATTAGCGACCCGATAGATATACAGGAAACATTAGACACAGAGTCCGATTCTGACTGCATAGTGTTATCCATTGGAAGGTATGTCAGGTTTTGTTTACAAGTTTGCAATAATAATTGGTGACACTATATTATGTCGGCTACGGGACATGATAGTTTTATATAGAATGTACTATATTATGTGGATTAATGTAACAAGGACAAAACGTGTATTTAGCTTAGTTTTACTACATGTTATAATGCTCTCCCTCTCATTGAGCCCTTTTGGTAGTAGACAAGAATTCGATTTAATAAGTATGCAAGAATGATGAACAGAGTAATAAATGCACCGTAGTTCAGTTAAGATTCGGTGTGTCTGCACAGTGAGGTATAAACTGAAATTTTGTGAACTTGTGATGATTTGTATTTCATAGAAAAAGGAAATTGCCAGAAAGTGGAGAAACAAGTTCTGGCATCAGCCGACAAAACTGCAATTCACGAAGTAAGAAGCAATGCTTAGAGTTGAATGCAGGAAAAGAGAAAAGGAAGTTGATTGGAGGGAATAATGATAATAGTGTCTGGTGCACCCTACCGCAGGTAAAATTTAAAATTCTCACTGTGTACACATTCACAATGTAGTATTTTACTTACGTATTGCTTGATAGATAGCGCTGTACATGTCAAGATGCTGCTGGTTTCCTTCAAACTAATGATAACTAACTTTGAGGTAATTTATATGACTTTAATGTAGGTGGTGGGGTATGACCTTGGAATTACTTTGTAGCCTTTGGTTGTTGAATTACTCTGTAGCCTTTGGTTGTTGAATTACTTTGTAGCCTTTGGTTGTTGAATTACTTTGTAGCCTTTGGTTGTACGCATCATGTTAAAGTTAGATCACAAGTCTCGACTCAATATGGCGTGCACATGCAAACCCTGGTCTCAGATGATCAATTCAGCCTGCTTGTGGAGAAGTCTAAATCTAGAGTTGTCTGCTTTTAAATCAGTCACAAAACCCTTAATACTGTACACAAAGGTGAGTGGAGTAGCAGTTTAACCTAGTAAGCATTTATTGGTGTAGACTGGTCAATAACCTACTTGTACATGTACTTGTACATGTATGTTTTATTGGTTCTGAAATAACTTATTTTCAGTACCAAATTGATGTAGGAGATTTGAACCTTTTTCTCCAAGGCTGTAGTTTGTTCTAGAAAAATATAGGCAACTGCTGTCACTGAGAGGCTAATGCACACTGGGATAGCCTCTCAAAGACTGTAACTATTTAGATTCTTTGAACTTGAGGTGAAACAACTCCAAATTGGACAATCATGATACAATTTCTTTATCATACATGTAATAGCAGGGCTATCATAATCAGGTATATTAATAGGAAACCTGTCAGTACTAAAGCCATTGTGATTACTCTATCCCATGTGATTACAGAGCCATGCTAAGCATATACGGAATGTGGTGATAACATGGAGGAGACCGTCCTATGTAACCAGCACTAAAATACATAATGGACTCACTAAAATACTCGGCCACCTTAAGGTTAGTGATGTATTGGTATACACAGCGCTGGTAGACAGAGAGATAATATTATTATCTCTCCGTCTACCAGCGCTGTGTATGTAGCAAATGACAATTATATGACTCACATACCGTCTGCTACATCCAAATGGAGGTTGTACTATAGTAAATAATATATGTTATAGTTTTATGCTCTTGTACATAATTATATGTTTTACTATGTTTAGCATTATTCACTCAACCGAATTGTTTTCACCATGCATAAAAGTTGTCAAATTACCTGTTTTGCATTTAATGAATAATACAATTTTCTCTGCAAAAAAAACTAATACTAAGGAGTGATGAATATTCCTTACTAACCATGTCTATCTGTTTCAATGCAGAGTTATCCTCTCTTAAAGGAGAGAGAAGATAACTTCCCATTATGATGGAGTGGTTAAGAATGCATATGAGGGCACCTGCTAGTGCTAGTCCTCTCTATCTAGTGATCAATTATGTTGCAGAATCAGGGTCAGCTACTGGTCTTCAGAGTCCACTACATGGAGTTGGACAGGTACTGGAGGTTTGAGAGCAGGAGGGAGAAACTCCTAGCTTCCATTTCTAAATTCTTAGAGCAGCAGAAGAGACTCAAAGTGTTTGTGATGAACAGTGCACAGGTAAATATGCGATGAACTGCATGCAGGTAAATACATACATAATATGGACAGTAGTGCAGGTAATGAGGTAATAGTAATACATTTGATGTCTATTTTTGGAGTAAACAGAACCACAACAATAATAAGATTCATAACAATATTGTATAAACTATGATTGTTCCACTGTAAAGGCTCCGGTAAATGAGAGGCCTTGAGTTTCAGCAGAGCAATTTTGTTGTTCGCTGGTATGGCTCTAAAGGCAATGCGTGGTACCAGTCCACGAATGGCCTTGATTAATACCCAGCCAATCATCAATTATGTAATTGGAGTTGTTGTGTCTAATATTAACCAATCACAACAGCGCTCTGTGATGCCATGGTCTGAGAAGACCAACATGTTGGTCTTTGCATAGCCAATCAATCGGGGTGCCGATTTGCTCTAGAACGAGGCTTCGAAAGCCGAAAAAGAACAATCGGCCTCTCGTGTAGTCGAGTCTTAGCCTACATGTATATGAAGGAGCTGAAATCTAAACAATACATTTATACAGTAATTCCAACCAGTAAACTCTATTGCTAGAGTTGTGTTCTCTACATACACAGGGACTGACAACTTCAACCAGAGAGATCACAGGATTTGAATTACTGTACAGGAGAATCAAAAATATAACACACGTAGCTAATCAAATAAAGCGTTTTATTGTCCGCGCTCTCATTGGTCAGTATTAACCAATCGAGACGCTGCCTAAAGTTATTAATCTTGTAAATAGTTACCGTTTATTGACCAATATGACAACACAACGTCAGGACCCTGTTTTGGACAGGTTCTTGTTCTTAACCATATCTTCACCTCAACCATCTAGTGACGATTCATGGCTAGGCTGAGGGAGATAACTCCAAACAGTCTTGTATTGAATTGATCGCATTTTATTATTACACTCTAATAACCAACAGGTAGGACTACAACAGGGCTGCCGAATATTGGAATCTGCTGCTAAACATTCTGGTTCCACAATTAAAACTCTAAATATGGAAGACTTCTTTGTGTCAAGGCTCACAACGTTCAGAGTTCCGAGATATGTGGATGCCATGGAGCAGTTTACTAACATTACAAGTGAGTACATAGTGACATCATAGAGTTGACCTTTTATTATAGTACATACTGACATCAAACTCTTGTGTATAAATTATACTAGTACATAATTACATCATAGATATAATTATTTATAATTTTATTCTAGCTTAAATGATGTCTTAAGATTCCCATGCATATATGGTGCATAATGTTTCAATAACATACGTGAAATAGGACCCCTGTGCATATACATGTATTAGTATATAGTAACATAATACTCCCGTGTTTATATGCTAGTACATAGTGACACAATACCCTTGTGTTTAAATGCTAGTACATTGTGACATCATACACACCCTAACTGTGCTGTTCAAACCCCTATACAGATTTATATATAAACTACAATGGATTGAGTGAGGAGATAGTGGAAAGATTGGCCAACTGTGGGAAGTTACACGTCATGTCTATAAAGGTCTACAAATACGACCCTCACTTTCACAGAATATCCGGCAGCACATGGAATAAACTGAAGTCTCAGTGTCCACACATTGAGGTTAGTAGAATGACTAGTAACTAATGTAGAGGTCTTAACAGTATTGTGGATGACTATTGGATTGTTGCTTTATCTATTTCCAATGCACTAAAATGCTAGCATTGAACACACATACCAGTTATAATTGTAGGACACCTGAATATTTAACCATAGCATATTCTTAATAAACATGTAATGATATCATCTAACGCTTTGTCCCTTTGATGCTTGTAGTAAATGTTGATGTGTAAAATGACATCAAGCCACAGCTAGCGTAGAGACACTTGTTTCGTGTAGTATAAATTTTGCAATTCAAAATTATTTTCCAGAAATACAATAAAGACTGCACTAATGCATATCATTGACTTCCTGTGATGTTACATAGAGCTATGTATGTACTGTGGATGTTGAAGCTGCTTAGCTAACACACAGGCACTACGATGGTAGACGGATGCTTAGCCTACGCATGCATGTAAAGCGTGTGTACTGTAGTATGTCTAATGATCACTGTATGCTGTTTTACTGAGCAGGTGAACATCGAGTTTGACCAGGTTCCATCTTATGTAGACATAGCCAATGTTCTTACACCACAGATGCCAGTGAGGGGGTTATATATATGGTCGGGCTACGTCGAGGAAGATGAGTGGAGGCTAGGTGATACACTGAACCACATTGAACGTTATTTCTCTAAGACTTTAGGTAAGCCCATGCCCATATATTTAGCTGAGGTTAGTATCAGTGAATACAGTTGGGTGGTTTAGCGCTGTGCGTTGAATAAACCTGATCTCTAGCCACTTTCATGGAACCATGGCTATGATTGTAAGACTTTCGTTACGCATAATATAAATTAGCCTTTGTTATTATTTACATCCGGACTACTAAAATACATGCTTAGTATTACTCAAAATGTTGTGAACATGCTGAGAGCATAAAACTCTTCAGGTGACAATACTTTATTTTAGAGATGTTCACACTAGAGGTTGAGAATGACATAGAGCTAATTGACAGACCGCTGCAGAAGATGGTTGAATCGTGTAGGAAACTCCACCATGTAGATATCAATGCATCACTTCACACGGACACAGTGGATAAGATATGTCAGCTCCAACAGGAAGGAAAAATATGCAAGTATTGACCACATAATGATGGGATAACTCTCGTATACATGTACAGTGATAATATACAATTACTAGTATACAATGGTAAGATAACTCTAGCATACAATGCAAAGACAACTCTAGTGTATATTAACAAGTCAACACCCTTATATATTGTAGCATTACAGTGCCTTTACATCACGATTTCTGGAGTCCCGACTTCAAACACTCAAGAGGTACTTGATGAAATCAAAGACAAGTATATAGAGCTCATTGAGTCCCTCAACCTTGACTTTCAGTTTACTGCGGATGTGGTCACTGTGTCTGATGTTCATTACATCGTGCCTGTGATAGACGTTGAAAACCACCCAGATATTATAGTTGAATAGTGACATCTAGTGTGTGGCATAGGGATGTCAATAGTTTAAGGGAGACAACTCAAATGTTTGCAGAGCTGTGTAAATACAATATGATTTGACAGACAGCAAAAGAATAATATTATGTACATGATATAATGTACTGTAGTTATATGATGATAAATATTCCATTAATACATGTGAAATTAAAACTAGCACATTTAAATCTACACTGGGTATTCAACTGTTGAATGGTGGTCACTGTCTAATTAGTAAAGGAAAGCTCAAGGTCATGTATTACATCATCAAACTCTAATATTGAATCTTCAAGCCAACGATCTCTTTCAGTTCCACAGAAGGCATAATAATACAATTCTAATGTGAATATTGTAGAGTTTACATTGTCAACAAAATCTATTTCACAAAGTCTCAAATAGTGCACCAGGTTAGGAAGGAGGTACTTATTGTAGGTGAAACCTGCTAGAGTTGAATGGTTGCCTCCCTAAAGTTTGAGTATATTCTACCAGGAAGTGTTCTATAGTCTATAATAATATGTTGTAACAAGAACCGTCATGCACATTGCACACGTAAATTGTATAATGAAGCAAATTCTTACTAAAAGGGAGTTGTTTTCTCTTCATTATATAAGTTGTCAGCTCTTACCCCAAACCTGAACCACAACATATTATTTAGTAATATTGTTAATTCCTGTGTATCCAGGATATACATGCACCAATGGCACAATGTTATCATAAAATAAAAGTACAAGTCATTATATAATTCTATCTCCATATTTATTTTAATAAAATAGGTTATCATAATGAGTAGTGAATTGAGCGTTAATGTATGCAATATGTACAGAGTAAATAGTGAAATGGTCCATGAGGCTATGTATATACAAGTAATGCTACCACACCTTGTATATAATAATATACAGTGTACTAATACACAGTTACAAGTTTACAAATAATATAAAATATAACATAATTTTCATACATACATGCAGGTGAGTGAGGGCTGCGAGACTAGTAAAAATTGTGGCAATAACCAGCAGTGCATAATGTACTTGTATAATGATACAGAAAGTTGCAGGTGTGTGTAAATATAACATGGTATGTACAATGTGCATGGACTACAGTAAAGATAGATAGACATGTATATGTGGATGGAATGTTTCATAGATGGATAATGTTATTGCATTACTGCATTACCACATATTATAGTATTACTGTATTACTGCATAGTATGCCATAGTCGTTGTTCCATTAGTATCACCGTATTTCATTCGCTATGTTGGACAGGTAAGTGAGTAACCACTTCTACAAACAGAAAATGACATCATAACCATGTAGCATATGAAAATATAGATTTTGTTACACAAATGTAATTGATATACTGTGTTGTGGAGATATGTATTAGGTAAAAGAGGAGTTATTCTCTCTACATATTATAATATAACACAGCCTGATGGCATGATTTACATCAATACTATCAGGTAGTGACTTGTGTGGCCAAAGTCATAACTTAAGTAATCAAGTCATGACTTGATACAAATAGAGACATACCCGAGAAGGTTGAGCACTGTCTGACGGCTGGAGTTTCCAAGGAACTAACTTGGGTTTTCCACATTTATCGGAGATACACCCAAATCTTTCAGAGAACTTCTACAGTGAAATAGCATTACGTGTTGTTTGTCAGGATATTTAGGTTTTGGTTGTGGGAAATTTTGCCAAAGTTGTAAAATAGTTAATTTACTCTGAGAAAAGTTGAAATATCAGCTGTCAAAATCTAATATACATGTAATAATATATTCCAAGGCACAAAACCAACACTAAATCTCAGCTAATTGGTGACTGATGCTAAGCTAGAGCTAGTTTGGGGCGATATGCAGTACACCCGTACCATTGTGATAGTATAGACTGAGAACTTACCAGTTTAGGAGGGGAAACAGTGTAACATAACATTGATAGTGAACCAGGATCATCTTCATGTTTTCTACCTGCAGTAATACAATAATACACTGTGTAGTATATGATATTAATATGCAGTAATACACTGTGTAGTATATGATAGTAATACAATAATACACTGTGTAGTATATGATTGTACAGTATATACATGTATAATAAATAGTCATACAGTAATACACTGTGTAGTATATGATAGTATAGTACAACATGGTAGGATATGGAATTGTACTATGATACTGCATTGTATAGTAATACAACAGAGGGCCTATATGCTGTGTATGTATTTAGTATATAATGGCATCACATAATGTTAACAGTACGATATAGTCCTTCTAGTAGAGTGTCAGCCCAGAGTAACTAACAGTACAAGAGGGGAGTACACCCACCCTCTACTTACCTATAATGCAGGAGACTATGGGCTGGTCTCTCAGTCTAAGCTGATAGTTCATGTGACATTCCACATCATAGACTGAGGGGTAGTAGGTACGGTTGGGGTGGCTGTGGAACCAACCCACTAGAACCATACCGCTCTGTTGTACCTTCTGTCTAGCCTCAGGGTCCGACTTACTGTATACTCGCTCTACTGTGAGCACTAGAAGGTAGAATCAGAGGCAGGGGGTGTGGTTAACTAACTCAGCACTTGAACAATGTACGCTGTGATGTCATAGTATATACAATGTAGTGTACGCTATGATGTCATAGTACATAATGTATGCTATGATGTCATAGCATACATTATACACAATGATGCTATAGTATCTAGTATACATAATGATGTCACAGTGCACATACTTATATAAATATGCTATGATTTAACATATCTTACCATTATGAAGAGAGTTGTAGGTGCCAGCTAAATAACCCGAGGTCTCATTTTGTGATTCATTGCTAAGTTCCGCCTACAGAAGTTATATTATATAGTAATGCAATACATAACAAACATGGTTCACTCTGGCCAAACGTAGTCTGGATTAAGTAAGGAGTTGTGCTACCTTGTGTACAAATGTGCTATTAATACTATTGGTGTCTAGCAGACCAATCAGAGACACTGCCTTACAACGGCTCCGTATAAACCCTCTATTTATATAAACGAGATATTATTACAGGGTATTCAATATACAGATATTGAACAGCAGATGAATGGCGGGAAAGTGAACCACAGAACGTTGGGACCACCAATTTGAATGTGTTTGGTGGGAGAGGGTATTATCATTGAAATATTAGTATTAAATAAATTAATTCATTGTAAATTCAGAACTACAGTTTAATTATACAACATGCAGCTTCATGACCAATCAGTAGCTGTATGTTCAACTGCCAACACAAAAAAACTACTAAATTTGTAATACAACATATATACAATTATTATCCCATACAGAACGTTGTATATTTGTAATACAATACTCACCATTGTAATACAGACATCTCTACTAAACACAGCTCTGACTGAGAACTCTAATCCTTCACATCTCACTTGAGTTTTGATATTCCTAAAAATATATTCATACAGAGCTATACTTAGGGACTATATATAGAGTGATGAGATATACTACAATGTATGTGCAAAGATAGTGGAAGGAAAGATGGGACACTCTGGCCACTGACACTCTGGATTAAGCAAAGAGTTGTGTACATTACAGTGTATATTGTACTGTCTTATATACAGTGTACAATGTATTATTATATTGTACCTGATGTAAGTATTAAGAGTACGATAAGGTGTACGTTACAGTGTACTTACTGTTACAGTGTACTTACTGTTACAGTGTACTTACTGTTACAGTGTACTTACTGTTACAGTGTACTTACTGTTACAGTGTACTTACTGTTACAGTGTACTTACTGTTACAGTGTACTTACTGTTACAGTGTACTTACTGTTACAGTGTATTTACTGTTACAGTGTACTTACTGTTACAGTGTACTTACTGTTACAGTGTACTTACTGTTACAGTGTATTTACTGTTACAGTGTACTTACTGTTACAGTGTACTTACTGTTACAGTGTATTTACTGTTACAGTGTACTTACTGTTACAGTGTACTTACTGTTACAGTGTACTTACTTGTCGTATTCTAGCAGAGGTAAGTTAGTCATGGAAGGATAGAGTAAGTCGGTAGGATTAACTGGTTTAATATCCATTAGCATCGGAGAGGAGCTGTTTCTATGTAATATAGTACATTGATATGTTATATGTATGTATAGTGTAGATTATACAAGTCATGTAGAGTGTAAACATGTATGCCTTCTATGATACTTCAGGTATGCCATGGAACAAATAAGGTGGGTATATGGTGTGTGCAATCCTACAGATTAGTATTGTATAGCTATCCACTTAATCTTATATTAGCTAAGAAATTAGTGAATTAGTGACTGTGTGGGGAAAACTAGCTATAAAATTAGGGTACACGCCTGCTCGCAGTATAACCACTAAAATTGAGGTGGGTACACATCGTATACTCTGCATAAGCATAACCACACTTTGAACACTGGACGTCTGTCATGCACTGTACAGAGTTATGTGCTCAGTGTCAGTCAAACCGTCCATTCAGAAAGTTCAGAGGGGAAGGTTTTTTTTCCATTACCGGTAATTACATGCACAGATACTTGGCCATTGACAATGAATGCAGACAAAGTCATTTTATCACTAGCTAAGTTACAGTTATCTGCGGATGTTGTCAAGAAGCTTCTACACTGTAGAGCCCTTCCTAGCTCAAACACATCACTGTAACCAGAAGGTGGGCAATTAATTAATAATTCTCCTGTCAGTATTTCCATGGTTCCACTGCAGACACTGAATGACCTCATGAACTTGTCACACTATTATTGGATACACAGTAATACATCATTGTATTAGCTTACCTGTAGTTGACAATGGGAGATGACTCCTGTTTTGGTGTTGATACCCCAGAGGATAGTGCTGGCTGAAAGAGGAATATACATGTATACTATGTAGTAGAATACAAGTAGTAGTAGTAGTAGTACACAGGCTAATGCTATGTATGTCTGTATAATATCTATATAATTCATCAGAATAGCATAAGATCACACTACTAACCGTGAGTGGGGTGAGGGGGGTGATAGGAGAACCCCTAGCTGAATCTGTAGTTTCTCTCATCCACTTAGTCTTGTATAAGTCCAATGGTTTGCCTTTATATCTGATCTAATAATATATAGTGATGACTCATTAATGTCACAAATAATATAACAGAGTCATGTACATGTACATGTAGGTTGTGTTCGGAGTTACGCTCCCCTACCATTAAACATGGGCTACACCTACACAGCTATTAACACAGTACCTGACAACACAATGTTTACATTAACAACAACCTTAGCTGATACAGTAGAAATCATTTGACATAAAATGGCTTATTGCTGACAAAAAGCTTCATGTTAGACCAATGAAGTTTCATGGTGGCTAAAAGTATCAGTAGAGGAGTTATCCTCCCTCATTAAAGAGAGGATAACTCCTACTACTATTACTTTGATGGCATAAATGTGTGATAATCACCTACATGTATAATACTACGCTGCTGTCACTAACAGTCAACTCACCGAGCTCCACCCACAGCCGGATGACTTGGTGGGGTTTATACTCTTCTTACAGGAAATAGCCCAACTACTCGGTGTACTAAATACTTCGCCAGAATCAATGGAGCGTATCTTTCCATTTGGTAGAAGATCAGCTGTTACCGTGATGCCCTGTTAATATAATATACGCAATATATGTGTAGGATCAGCACACAGTAATACATATACTATCAGTATACACAGTAATACATATACTATCAGTATACACAGTAATACATATAGTATCAGTATACTGCAGGATTACCTAATTCAGTATCATTCAACTGAACTGCAGTAGTTCCAACAATAGCTAGCCTATTATATCATACCCTAAAAACTTAAGGTTATAATTATTATAGTATACATATATTATATATGCTATAGAGTGACTTACCAGGTACTTAATAGAGAGGGACCTCTCTGCGGGTTCCATTATCCCGTCCCGTATTAGTAGATCTAGGGTTATACTCTTAGACTTGAGTGATCGACTAGATATGTGTGATGTACTGCCAGTATCTGAGACATCGGCCTGCTACAGGTAACAGTAACAATAATAAGTACTCGTGTTGTAATTTGTAGTACAATGTGTGATTCACGTGTTAACTGTATTACTGTAATACACTACTGATTTGATGTACGGGATAACTGTATTACTGTAATACACTACAGGTATGATGTACGGGATAACTGTATTACTGTAATACACTACTGATTTGATGTACGGGATGACTGTATTACTGTAATACACTACTGATTTGATGTACGGGATAACTGTATTACTGTAATACACTACTGATTTGATGTACGGGATAACTGTATTACTGTAATACACTACTGATTTGATGTACAGGATAACTGTATTACTGTAATACACTACTGATTTGATGTACGGGATAACTGTATTACTGTAATACACTACTGATTTGATGTACGGGATAACTGTATTACTGTAATACACTACTGATTTGACGTACGCTAGAACCGTATTACTGAATGCACAATCAGTTGTATGACACATGATGAACAGGGAGACAGCTAGAACTGCTCCAGTGAAACGCAAGAACATCAACTTAGCTCGTAAAATCAAGTTATAAAGCTTGGGACATAAATACAGTTTATATAATGTAGAACTGAGTTGGGAGCAAATACTGATCAAAGAGATTGTATTTATCCAGGACTACTCAAGACTACCATTAGCTATTTATTATAACATGAAGTTTTCCTCTCGTAACTTCAGAAAAGGAGAGAGGGCAACTTCAGATTAAGAAGTGTAATAATGTAATACTGTATTACTATAATACTGCAACACCGTATTACTGTAATACTATAATATACTGTAATACTGTTTTACTGCAATACTATAACATACTGTAATACTGTATTACTGTAATACTACAATATATTGTAATACCATAAGGTGCTGTGTAGGCAGGTTGTCCTGTTCAGAACCGTTACTCCTTTTATCTCCGACATCTGTCTGCTCCCCTGCAGCGTAGTCAGCCATGCTATTTGTTATATTGGCCTTAGCTTTTCTTCCACCTTGACCCTTCTGTAGAAAACATACCATCAATGATGTAGGTAGAATAGCAAGTAATATCATACTTATGTCATAGAAATGTTCGTGTGAGTTACAAGTTTTATGATAAATAATAGTGCAAAGGTCTATCCACACTAGGCTGATTCCGGCAAAAACACGGCCGGTTTGGTTGGCACTGTTTTCAAAAAGACGATAATGGTTTTTAAATTATACTCAGTAGACCGTTTTACCAAGTATGTGGGGATGGAATTTGTCAAAAATCGGTGACATCTGATTCGCCAATGCATGAAGTGAAATTGAAATGCTCAAAGGTCACACACAAAATGTAAACGTTAAAGATTACTACAATTTGAGTATAACTGCAACTAACAAACATAACTTCACAATATTATGATAATAAGCTAGTTCACAAAATACAGAACTATATGTATATTATACAGCAGTCTGTATGAGTATGAAACAGCGCTCAATAGTATAACCAGAGCACAGAGATGCCACACTCCAGTTACAGAGTCTCACTCAAAAGAGTTGATTCAAACAACAATTTGCAGCTTATTAAAACGACTCATGACTTGAAAATACAGTCTAGGAAAAGCTTGTAACTTGAATTGTGATTTAATTGACTTCGCCCAAAGACTCGCAACTCACATAGAAATATAATAATATGTTGAAATATCCAATAACTTGAGTTGTCATCGAGAAGCTGCAAATGCAATGAATAAAAATACAATCAAAATCAGTGCATTCATAACAGATTTTACACCAAAACAGTGAGATTTTGCTTTGAAGTTTGAATATCAAGTACCATTTAGTCACAATATTTCACTAAAACTTAATAACTTTGGGTTCGGCGGGGTAGCTGTGACGCAGTCAACATACAGGTCAAGGTAACAGGAGAGAGGTTCGAAATCGACTAACTAAGCGGAAGTAAGGGGAGAGTCCAGTCAAATGGCTGATCACTCGTTGGGGAATGTGTGATGACCACCACCGGGAAACAGTCCTGCAGTCGCTGTAGAGTGATCCACTAGGCAATGAGGAAAGAGTAGAAGATCAGACATGCAAGACCCGGTCGCTTGACAACGACTTCTATAGCCAGACTAGTGTGGAGTCTTTCGACATGGCACAGCGTGACGGGAGTGGTACCTTGAGCTGTAGGCAGATGCTGGAATGTTGGGTCCTGGTAGCAGTCATGGGACTGTAACTGGAAAGACCCAAGGCCAGGAGAGAGTGTCTGGTACCCCACTGCTAGCAGTAAACGGCAGGAGACTGTATAGCTCAATTAGTAGGAGCACTTTATTGATCAAAAGTCTACAAGCAACTGAATTAAGAGTGCAAAACGGTGCTTCTTATATATTAAGATCAGTTCTCGACCGAGGTCTCGGACTGCAAAAATTATTTCGGCTTGGAGTAGGCTCTATAAAAAGACACTGCTACATATCAGACCAAAAATGATAATCAACAAAAGGAGTAGACCGACAGGGCACATAAATAGTAGATCAAAAGTAAAAACAGCACAACAAAAAGCATACAATCACAACTGATACCAAGTAAAACATGCAATGTATCCAAGACATGGCAATGCAATTAGAAGAAATATCAATGTTAATGCTGAATGGATGTAGTGCCAACGCGAGATACAACAGTAAGAGCATAAACAACTCCACAAAAATAGCAAGAAAAGAATTG
Organism: Bugulina stolonifera; assembly: GCA_935421135.1. Taxonomy (NCBI): domain Eukaryota; kingdom Metazoa; phylum Bryozoa; class Gymnolaemata; order Cheilostomatida; family Bugulidae; genus Bugulina; species Bugulina stolonifera. Next base: position 3,481,112 of record OW285190.1, on the reverse strand, counting down.
AATTGTAACTTGGCTTGTAGTTGAGCTAAATAACTTGAGTTTCTGGGTAGCCTACATATGAAGGTCCCATATGAAACCACTACACTAGGACTCTAAATGTTCACTGCTACTGGTAGCCTAAGTTTCATGTCTGTAGCAACGATGACTTCAGAGAGACTGCTTGAAGATTGTCTTACAGAGTTGAAACTCATCATACTCATTTATATCAATTAGGCTGTTTATCTCTTCATCTTTAGTAGGGAAGACACTAGAGCGTATAGCAATGGCATGAGTACGCCTCAATCAGTCAATGATTTTATTTATAGGTCAGCAGTTCTTTTTTAGTAGTGTTGGTTAACATTAAATCTGCACCCTTTTCATGATACAGTAAATAATTGGTTAACAAACTAGCTAACTGTTTTAACAATACTTCCCTAAGACTAGTCTGTTCTCAGTTCTATAAACATAAGAAAGATGCAGATAGGTTAACTAGACTTACTTAAACGCCACACCAAACCAGAACTATTACAAGCTACAACAATATTTATAATATTTTAAAAGTTCAGTTATTATAAAATTAATATAAAATTACAATTTATATATTTAATATTACTATAATTAATTATTAACAGAAACATAGTTGAACGGTCAAATTGAAATTGATTTCTGAAATTTCAAATTGCCTTTTATTGTTGCCGACTCGAAACGTTCAACGACTTACGAGAAAACTAGCTACCAAAGTCAAACCTGGATGATGGTGGCGACTAGGACGACTCAATGTATAACTCGGGGTAGCAGTGAGCACTTAGTCTAGTAGTTTTGTACACATTAGTTCATTCTCAACTTTAATTAATCTGATATTTTTCCTACACCGGAAATGGCCAGAAGAAATGTCCTTGACCACAATAAACGTCCTTGACACAGTAGTCCGAACTGGGGTTCAATTAGATTCTCCGTAACGTTATTCTGAATTCCTAGTTTATGTGAAATATTGTATGGCAACTTGGACTAGGCATTAGCAACAAGGATGACAACCAAAGGATACCTTACCTGATTTTGGTTAGCAATTTAGTACTTGTGTTCTAGCAAACTGGCACTGAAAATGACGACGTGATTGGTGTTTATTGGTGACTGCACGGAGTATGTATTGTTAAACTTTCAAATCAGTTGGCGGGAGCTCACCTGAAACCTGTATGAGCCCTAGATTTTAGAGCATCAACATCACCATGAACATTACATTTTGATTTTGAAAACCGGGATTTTGATTTTACTTTTCATATACTCAGAGCCATCTATGCTGGGGTGACCATGGTCATGATGTATTGTGGCCTACCAGACTTCTGATGGCCCGCATGGAACATTCAGGGCCCTACATACTTTGTGCATGTTAGTAATTCCAATTAGAACTAGAAGATTCTATATAACACAGGTTTTATGGTCCATAATTTGCCCCATACATGTGCTAACCTCACAGGTCAATGCAGAAAAATAGATCTCCTTTTATGCTATTTTGGCTCAGTGTTTTCAGCCGGGGTAGTGTAGGGTAGATTCGGTTGTGGAAGCCCAATGAGCCTATGGTTACAACAATGTAAGAGGTCTAAGTATAAGGCTGACGGGTAACAGTTTGAATGCATCAGTAACGGAAGCATAGTTGCTTCAAATCTCAGATTTTGAACGAAGAACTAGGTAGGCCCTATTACAACTGCATTATAACGTTCTATTATACATGTGAATTATTTACATGACATTCAAAACTTATGTGCAGATAGGACACATGTATGAACAATGTATGAGAATATGCATTCCAGGTGTTAAAGTAAGATTCTGAGAGACAGGAGGTAGTGATCTAAGCGAAGTATAACCCTGATTAAACACTCAAGTAATTACATGAATTTAGCCGCTAAGGAAAGAAGGTGTCACCATAGTTACTATTGCATCTATTTCCTCAATTTATTATCGAGATTAGCAGAGGCAGGAGCTTTTGAGGCCGGTACCCAGTTCTTTAATTGCTCTTACTTGATATAAAATATTCCAATGTTTTAAAATGGCACCTATTACTCATTTTCCCACTTGATGGTTGAGTGAACAAGGTTTAACTCATACGGTTTGCTGCAGGTAGACTCAACTGTCCACAGCATAGTATGGCACACTGTGGTTCAGTATTTAAGAGCGTGTGTCAAGACATCCTCGAACCTCGTGGGGTCAAGGTTGGAGGCTATAAAGATGAAATATTTGAGTCACTGGATGAGGAGGAGAGGGAGGAGATATGTTGTCAGATATGGTAAGTGCCAGAATATGCACTAGCAGTGTACTGTGGTGTTGGCGATGTCTGTTCTCGCTAATCAAGGTGTGGAAATAGAATGTGCAATTGCCTGTTCCCCAGTCACGCTGATGGTATTGACACATACCAGCAGCTATCACAATGTCATCCTGTAGTTGGTAATAGGTCACGTGATAAGATAATGTGATTTATAAAAGTTGTGTGAATAAATTAGGCTGACTCTGCCATTTGTTTGATTTTTATTTCAGCTTCATGGTAGCCAAAGATGCTCACACGTGCACTAACAAGCACCTGTTTTGTGGAAGCTGTATATATGCATGGTCTATGACAAGTGAGGGTAATACTGACAGATGCCCTGCCTGTAGAGTGAGAGGTGCCTACTGCAGTGATCCCATTCTATCTTCCAGAATAAGCAATATGGCTGCCAAGTTAGTAAGCACATGCTTTCTTCTTGAAATTGTTATTGTTATATTTTAAATATACCTACCTACACTGTAATTCCCTAATTGGTTGTAAGGGAACCTCAAATACCTGGGGTCTCAGAGATTATATCATTGAATAAAATTATTGAAGGCTCTATATTATAGTTGTACATGATTGTGCAGGTCAATATGTACCTACCTGTATTTCATATTGTGTTATGTAACTGGAGTGTAGAATATGTGTCTAGTGTATTACTGACGGCAACTTTTTAAACTTAAGCTTTTGGGATAATGAATTAAATCCATCGACCATTGTTGATAATGTTATACTGTACTGTGTAGATGTGCAAGTTGCAAGTGGAAAGGTCAACTAGAAGACTATAGGGGTCATTCACATGGATTAGAGGATGTTGGGCTCGATCCTAAACAAGCTGACCTGCCCTCCATCTGGTAATCTACCGATCTATTCTCATCGAGTAGATCTCTCTGAACTTTAACTACTAGCTACTGCCTACTAGCTCCTGACTACTAGCTACTGACTACTAGCTATTGACTACTAGCTATTGACTACTAGCTACTGACTACTAGTTACTGATTACTCACTACTAGCTATCGACTACTAGCTACTGACTACTGGCTACTGACCATTAGCTACTGACTATTATCTACTGACTACTAGCTACTGACTACTAGCTACTGACTACTTGCTACTGACTACTAGCTATTATCTAATAGCTACTAACTACTAGCTACTGACTACTAGCTACTGACCATTAGCTACTGACTACTAGCTACTGACTACTGGTTACTGACTACTAGCTACTGACTGTTACCTACTGACTACTAGTTACTGACTACTGGCTACTGACTTCTAGCTACCGACTACTAGCTATTATCTAATAGCTACTAACTACTAGCTACTGACTACTAGCTACTGACCATTAGCTACTGACTACTAGCTACTGATTACTGGTTACTGACTACTAGTTACTGACTACTGGTTACTGACTACTAGTTACTGACTACTAGTTACTGACTACTAGCTACTGACTACTAGCTACTGACTACTAGATACTGACTACTAGTTACTGACTCCTAGCTACTGACTACTAGCTACTGACTACTAGCTACTGACTACTAGCTACTGACTACTAGCTACTGACTACTAGCTATTATCTAATAGCTACTAACTACTAGCTGGTTACTACTAGCAAGCCAGCTCACTACTACAGAGCTTTATAGAGCTTGTATTTACTACATTTTTACAACAGCAAAATGATGATGATATAAAAAGTAGGGAGTCTCTCAAAAAGTCTTGAAAAGTAGAAAATCCTGTCAGAGCATTTGGTAGTATTGCATCATTTTTGTCAAAGAATTAGTTTGGCACAAGATGAGGTTCGATATCTAAAGTAAGTGGGTGGAACTCGTGGTTTAGTAGCTACTGACTATTAACTAGCGTGCTCACTACTTAGTATGTATTTATATTCTCTCTTATATCTGTTTAGGTCAAATGATGGTGAAGCTGTGTTTCCTGATTTATGCAGTTCTGAAAAGTTTGAGGAGACAGTAGAATCGTCACGTAGAAGACATCAAAGGAGATATTTAGATACACAGCTAGAACTCATTGAAGGTTAGACATGTACATTGATATCTACAGCATTACAGCTCATAGAACTTTGATCTCTAGGTGTAAGAGAGTAGGAGGGAAACTATTCTCTTCACTGCTACTAAATAGAGTTATGAATATAAGCAGACAAAATAACTACTTAGTCTTTTACAAGGGCCACCCTTTATTTAGAAACACTAGCAGGGTTTGGGGGAGGGTGAAATTATTTGGTCAGTTCATCGTAAGTTTATTGGTTATGGGAACTCAACAAATATTTTTGCTTGACTACCCTGTCTGTATTAATTTTTTTCTTACCTTCCCTTCTCTACATGTAAAATTATTGTATGCATTTCAATATTCTTATCAAAAGTTCACTGAAATCAACTTGACACACAAACTGCACACTATTAATACTCATTGTCATAGTTCTATTTTGAGTTGTCTGTTCTTAATAATTGATCATACATGGAGATGATAACTCCAAGTTTATGTTAGTTTCACTTTTGAAAGATACTGCACATGCTCAAGGCAGTTTTCCTGGTTTCTCTTTGGTTCTAAACATTACTTGTTCAAAATAACTTTCTTACAAATTAATCTAAGTAATAAATAGACTCTGAATGTACATCTGACTGATATAAATATACATTACTCATGTTGTACTGCAGGCCTGGAGATTCATTTAGAAGTTAAAGCCTTTTCCACTCTCACGTCTTCTACGCTTAGTCTTATGTTTAGTTTTGTGCTCAATCAATCGTATTAAGGTATCAAGTTAATAATCTATATTTATAGGTATGTAGGAGTGAGAGGCTAATGTTAGACTGGGTTTGTTCAAACTTTTCTTCAGATAAAGTGGATATTTATAGCACGACCCAGAGTGCTAGTTCCATGTAGGTCCTCACTCTATCTTGTCAGATCATCACCTGGCATGAATCCAATATTTTAAAACTGCTTCCGTACCAGTGATCTTCGCACTTCGTTTTATCCTGCATGTACAATTGTACATGTATATATTATTTTCTAATCAATTGTGTAATATGTTGATGTAGTCTGTAGGTCTACAGTCTGTTTATATAATAAATAGGTCAAGCAAGGCTGGCGTTTCTATTGGATGTGTTTGAAGAGGACTTACAGAGACATAGAGAGAATCTCAACTCTTTAGTTAGCATACAGAGGAGGTACAATGCAGAGCAGTACAGTGAAGTGATAAGGTTGGAGTCTGAACTCGGTCATATCACGGCAAACCTTCTGAGATTGATCGAGAGTAAGTTCTACATGTATACCTATATAACCCTGGTGACTTTCTGTGTTAATAGGTTGCACTTCCTCTGTCGTTACTTGCTGGTATTTTGTACTTATATTGTCAGTTAACCAAACAGATTTTCCTAGAGAAAAGCTGGTCAGACAGTCATATATCGTCTTATTAAAGTTGTTGTATATAGTATACATTGTAGGTCTGCAAGTGCTCATGTCTACCATCTGATTGTAGGCTAAATACACGTTAGATTAGAACTGCAGACATCAATGGTCAGAACTTTGACATTATAGGCATAGAATATGCATTATACAGTCTGCAATGATGTCTTCACTAAAAGTAATCAACGATTAATCTCTTCTACCAGGTGCCAACAATGATGTAGACGCTATCACTAATCGCCTTAGACCACATAACCCAAATACAGGCAATAGAATGAATGAGGCTATGCACAGAACACAGGCTAGACTGCGAGACCACACAAGAACAGGTATGAATGTGTGAGAATCATTTCATGACTCTCTGTTCTCGATTTGTAGCTACTTCCTTCAATATACATGGTGTAGTTACACAATGTATATTGTAGTGGAAGTTATCTCCACTATATAATAATATTATTACTTCCCATCATGCAATAGAGCATGATCTACGAGACCACACCCATTTAGCAGTTGTCCTGTAACTGCACATGTGGCCTGGCTTATTACCTTGCAATTTTAACATTGTGGAAATCCAACACATGGTACGTGTACCATCTCGATATCAAGGCATATCCTCTACATTGCTATTCTAGCTTTAGTCAGTGTGTTTGCATAATGCATGCCAACTTTTTCATATTTTTATAATAAGTGCTCATTAGGTAAGTCATGTGACCTCCTCATTAGGTAAGTCATGTGACCTCCTCATTAGGTAAGTCATGTGACCTCCTCATTAGGTAAGTCGTGACCTCCTCATTAGGTAAGTCATGTGACCTCCTCACTAGGTAAGTCATGTGACCTCCTCATTAGGTAAGTCATGTGACCTCCTCATTAGGTAAGTCATGTGACCTCCTCATTAGGTAAGTCATGTGACCTCCTCACTAGGTAAGTCATGTGACCTCAAAAGCAAGTGCTCATGTTTAGCATATGCTTGTAGGCTAAATACAGTACACATTAGGTTAGAACTGCAGACGTCAATGGTTAGAACTTTGACAGATTATTGAAATAAAATATGCTCACCATAGTATACACAATATACAATACGTATCCACTTAGATTGTCATTGCTCTACTCTGAAATGCATGGGAAGATAACGTTCTGCTGGTACACTTTCAGTTGACCTTCAGTCTTCACTAACTGCTGTGGAAGAACCCAGAGTACCTGTAAGGAGAGCTAGGTTTTTTAGACCAAGTGCCCAGCAAGCTGGTGCACCTACTAATCCCCCTTCCAATTCAGTCCAAACTATAGCTACTCCCAGGCTACATGTACTCCCAGAGTCCATATCTCAGGCTACAACTACCAGCACTCTAGAGACAGACAGAAGTAGCTCTCAGACGATACCTGGCGGTTCTATACAGCCAACACCTCCAGATAGGCACACCACAGATATGATAGGTTAGTCTACATGTAACTTATCACATGTTTACATAATTACATCATCAGGGATAAAGTCTAGTCAAGTTTGTCATGTCCAGTGAGAGTAGATAACTACTATCTACATGTATATTATTGTAAGTGAGAGCAGGCAACTCCTGTTTATATTGTGAGTGAGAGCAGACAACTCTTGCCTATATTAAAATACACAATACATTATACATGTGCAGTGTATATAACCAGGACCCGTGTTACGATTAATTAGTATTTGGCCGATTCCAGCAAAATAACCTCCAGCTTGATGGCACTTCTTTCCAATGTGCGATAGTCATTTGAAATCAAGACAGGGGAGTCGCTTTCACAGTCCGTAGCAGCAGATTTGTTTTTTTTAGCCGGTGATGTCTTGTTGACCTTTGGATGTCTTTTACTCTCGAAATGTATCTGCTCAGCTTTAACCCTATCACCCACTTATCAAAGTGCTGGTTCTACAAGCCATGTCTTCAATTTAGAGAAAAATTAAAAGTTTTAATCCTATTCTTATTAATAAATAAATATTATTACATTTAGCTATTGAAGAATATAGCATCCAATATCATCACTTAATTTCTACATTATATAGGAAATTGGTCACACCGACTGCTACTCTATACAAGTGATTTCCATTCCAAACCCACAACTCTCATCACGTTGAGAAATCCTTCAGTTCAATCTATAGTTGACTTGCACTCAACTGATTGAATTTGCGGATAAGCCTTAGCACAGTTCCTATTGGCCGCACAATGTGTTGTCTCGCAATTCCTGGTAATTGACACACAGTTAGAAGTCGTCCTCACTCCAATCTTGCACAGCTATGGCTGTTTCATGATTGCCTTACACGTCTTTATATTCATGGTAAAGCATCCTAGTGTGGATAGACATGCTTACATCCAGGTATTTTGTTTACAATCAGATGCTCCTGCAGAAAGAACCAATCAGAGACTGCTGAGTAGAAGGGCAACTGATCAATCCAACACTCTCAGTACGTCTGCACATAATACTCAAGGTCAAGGACAGAGCTCATCGGGTCAACAAAGGCCACTTGATCCTTCACCTCCTACAGGAACTAGGTCAACCATTGCTAACCCGTTCACAATAACCTGGCCACCAGGAGCCACTGGGAGTGGCACTGATGTCTCCAGTAGTACACGTGTCAGTAGACAGCAATTGAGACATAATGCTCTAGAGAGGTCAAGGCGAGAGTCTGATACATAGTGCACATAGTAACCATCTTACCATGTATATACATAACATAGTATACATGTAATTATAGTAGTTGTCTTTCCATGTATATACTTAATGTTGTATATAATATAATAGTGTTGCATTCCCATACTGTGATATTTCTATGCTACAGGTGCTTAGTCTATACTGTTAATGCTCAGTCTATTTTCCTCAATTCCGTACTAATTTGCTATGGTTGTATATCATTGCTAGAGTCATATACACTATTATTTTTATTGAGTATTTTTGATTGAGAGAAATAATGTGATGCTGTAACTATTTTTGTAACTATTAGATGCTATAATATCATGCATGCACATTGTATATAATAAATATCTTACATAGATTGTTCAATAGAGTTGATTATTTATTAACATTATTATAGTATTATATGCCCTTTATTGCATACATAAACATAACATAGCTTGTGCTCAGCAGGAAACTGCACCCCAATATATGTGAGCTCTGCTATAAGGATCAGACATCAAGAAGGTCAAAAATTTTGTAAAGTGCTACTTTAACAAGCTATAGCAGCACACCATTCAAGATTTATATGAAATCATTTTGAATGACTAACTGCTTATTAGTTCAAATACTAAATTTTCATGCGTGTAAATTAGTCGAAGCAGAAAAAAATTTCCCATTTTATGGACCTCCCAATGTCTGATTCTGACAGAAAGGGTCACATGCATACTAGAAAAAAGAGAGGAAGGTAAAATAAAATAAGAGAGGACAACTACTAAGTATTATCAATAGCTTATGAGTTCCAATGCTTTAACAAATCATCAGTGCAACTCAGAGATATGCGTAGGAGTTCAACTTCATAATACTGTATATTTACAGCAATGCTTGTTTAGAAGGGTGTGAAATATACTGAGCCAGAGATTTCCAGCTGCCAGAGACAGCGAGACTTGCAAAAAGGCTTTTTCGAAATGTCCCTTTACCCTGCAAGGGTAAAGGGACATTTCGGAAAAGACAGTTCGAAACAGGATGTTTCACAACCGGACAGTTTTAAACCAGACAGTTCGAAGCTGAGTAGATTACATTTAGAAGAACAAAACTCACAGATAATTAATTTTAGTTGATTCAAAATAATTAAGTTAAATAAAAAATAATATTACAAATAAAAATTAGTTGAGATCTGGTGGTTGGGGTTTGGGGTCTCGAACTGTCCAGTATTAAACTGTCTTTTTCGAACAGTCACACATTCTCCTTGCAGTGGGGTAAAAAAAATTGGCAAGTTGCTACCAATTCTTAGACCACTTGCAGTATTACATGCACTACAGTGGTATATAACCGTAATGGCATATAATATACTGTCAGTTACATGTAAACTGGTTGTCAACTCTCATTACCCATCTCAGTATGATTGTACACATACAGTATGCATTTATGTACATGTATGTACATTATACATGTATACTGTACATACATGTATGTACAATATACATGTATGTACAGTATACATGTATGTACATGTATACATGCATGTACAGGTATGCTGTATACATGTATGTACAGGTATGTTCTCATAACTCTGAACCAGTTTGCCTGCCTGCCTCCCTGCCCGCCCGACCGCTTGTCTGGCTGTCTGTCCAACACCCAATCACCCATCCACCCAATCACTCGTCTGTCCGTATGTTCATTCGACCAACCACTTATCCACCTGTTCGTTCAGCTGTCCATCCATCTATTGATCCATCCATAGCACTATGTTACAAGTCATAGTTAAACCCGTTGTGGCTAAGAGTGGTGCAGGGTGTTAGGGTGTTGGATGAAGTGGGTGAGACGTTTTGACTAGAATGGGAGTAGTGAACGAGTAGAACACAATGGGTGCTACATTGCCATAGCTCATGGTGTGACGAGTGCTGTATTAGCGAAGTGTGCGACATAACGAGCACAAAGCAGCCAGAGTACAGAGAACGTGACGCTGTGGTCTAGATTGCCTTAGGAGCGGTGACTGTGATGTCAAGTTGGGGTAGGGCGAGACAAGAGTTTTCTTGGAAAGAGTGCACGGTGACGGACTTGAAAAAAGCAGGTGACTCACACTGGTACATCTACCAATAAATAACCTTCGGCCCTACAGCTAAACAGCATGCACCGTTAAAGTCGGAGTGGTGTGGCCTTCAACTTGGCAGATGGATCGTCATGTTCAAACTGATGATTCTAAAGATAGCATAGATATGCATGGCAGCATAGGCATGGATAAATAAATACGGTGAGTTGTGCACACATACATAATATATCTATGGGGGTGCAGCATGAGTTACTGTTCAATGAATCCGCACTCCATGTTTACCATCTGGCAGTACAACTTGAGTTATTATGTTAAAGAAATACATAATATGTATTTCTTTAACAACATACCAGACAAATATTTATTAGTCATATTATAATTAATGCATGTTGGTCTGGTATGTTCACCTTATAATTAATTGGTTACATGTAATTAATAGTATCACACTGGTATAAGGTGCTACAGGTACGTGTAGGTGTAGTATACAAGGTGATACACTAAATACTACAACCATATATAACACAATTATGATTGTATAATCCTCACTATGGTAACCTAGCAACAGATAAAGATGGTTGCCTTCTACTATATAAGATATACTAGAGTGAGTGAGGTGTTCATTCATTGGATATTGGGTGAAGGTAGAGTCAGCTAGTTCTGGAATCTCCTCTCACAGGTAAGTACACATTATTCTATCTGTCTAACAAATGCACTTTATAATTATATACATTATGGTCATGGGAATTTTGTAATGCTAATGTGGAAAAGTAATGACTACTGACTATTGCATGTAATTTATATTTGTTATAGCATGTGTGTTGACTAATTCGGCACTATGTTCATTGCTAATAATATTTACATATAGATACAATTTTTTATTATGGTATAACCTATACCATCCAAATGTACATGTATATCTAGGTACTGCTACAGCACCTGCCCTTACTAGCCCGCCATGTGTTCTCTGCTGTACAAAATATACACAGTAGAGAGGACATGGTGTATCAGTACATGTAGTGCTCAATGGAATTTAGGGCGGGAAATCTAGGTCAAGATTTGTAGCGTTGCTACTACTGAGTGCCAATGGGTAGGCCTGCCGATATAAACTTACTAACTACAACGTAGAATTACATGTTGCTACAATGCAACATTGACTTTACTAGCAGTGACATAAATGTTATGTTATAAATGTTATATTCTCAAAGTATATATTGTAGTATGTCTCAGCTACCCCCTACACCAACCCTTCTCTCTCTTCTGGTAATCTGTTTAGTACTCCATCAGACTGTCGGTAAGTTAATATTATTTGACAACCTCTAATTGATATTTTAACCTAAATTATTACTATATGACATGTAGACAAATATTACATGTAATTATGCATCTTTTATATGCTTGTAATACAGTTGACTCATATTAGTAGAAAGCTATTGTAGTAGATCTTGCAGAGAAAACAGAATATTTAATCTAACCTTACATACTCATGCATGCACTGTATATGTTAGTACAATAATATTGGAATATTAAATGGTAATAATAAATAGTATAATATTCAATAATGTAGCTAAAATATAATACTATTATGCTTTAAACATCCGATCATTGCAAGCCACTTACTTTGCACAACTACAACATGAACTAAAACGGTCTACTTATTTGTTTACAAGCTTGTAGCAGTAACGTGATATACACATATTCACCCTCTACATGTAAGCATTGGAGGGACTGGTGGTCCAACACAGTGGTGATACTTTATTAAACCCTAAAGTGTGTCTCTACACATGAAGGATAATAGATTAAATATGACCCTTCATTTGCAATAACTTCACTTCTCATTCACTAAACAGTTGAACTGCTAATAACCTGGTAGAATAGTCACGTAGCAGGGGGATTAATCAGGCTTTAGTCTGGGATTATCCTAGTCTGTAAATACTAACATTTGTTGAGATTATCCCAAACATAAAACAGATAATCCAACATAAAAAATATGCTAAACCCAAGTTATATGGATAAGCATGAGTTTAATATATACATTTGAATAATATATTTATATTTTAACCATGATTAAAAGAAATTAAAAGAAAAGTGGTATACCTGCTGTACATGTACATGTATAATGTACATCACCGGAATAAGTTGTAGATTATTAGAATTGTTTGTCATCAATATGGCCCCCTGTACCCTACCTCACCCACTTACCAACTTACCTATTCTCAATCCGCTGCAATCAACTGTTTTTACAAGCTCCCAACTAATTGACTACACCATGTGAATATATCTTCCATAGCAGATGTTTTAACTAGTCAAGTTTCCACATTATTTATTCGCTTCCTGAACATCTGAACAACAGTCGCTAAAGATATTAAATATAATAGCAATAGAAACCATTGTAAACTTATAAATACAGAATATAATTATACAGAATTTAAAGTTTATAATTATTATTATTATTAGTTGAGTAATCGCACACCTTCAAAAAGGCGGTGAGGGTCTTTAATCCGCAACCCTCACCAGGCAATCCAGCCAGGTAGAAGGGAAGCAGGTACATGTACCATGGAGACTGTAGGGGGAAGGTTTAGGTCAATTTAGAAACAGGTTGCACCCCAACACTTTTTACTGTGTCACCCAGTCAATCGAGAGAGTAAGGTCACGGCAGTCAAGCGGTGTCTCTGAAGAGCAGGTTGGCCATGGCGCCCCCCTCCCCCCCTCCCTCCCCCCGATACTCACTAGCCAAGCTGGTACCTGTGCTGTAAAGGTGGATCACTGTGCGATGTCAGCCAGCCAATCAAGGAACGCTACTGTGCCCCCGGATTGGAACACTGCCCCGTTGGTACAGAGCAGCACTCTTCACTGAGAGCACATGACACCCCTCTCCACATTGCCTCAGGACCATACACTTGAGCCCTAGCACATGAGATGCTATTGGCATAACTAGCTATTTGATCTCGCACTTGTTGGTGTTCTGCAGTGTCATGTTAATAAGCGATAATTAGGGATTAGATTCAGTTTTACAATTGTACTCTATTTCAAAGTTGGGAAACACCGAGCAGTAGCAGACAACTTCGGTATCATTGAACTTCTTTTGGTAAATACAAAAAAAAAAACTGGATTCAAGTGCAAATCAAAACAGGCCAGCACTGCAATATTGTTAGTTAGGTGGAAATACAGTCATGTAGTTACTTAAGATTTTAGAGATGTACAACATTATTTTGTTTAATTTATGAAATATCAAAAGATATAATGTACAGGTACATGTACATGTACATGTACCTACCCTGTAAATTATTATTATATCAAGAATACTACATTTTGGCAAAAAGCCTTGTCTCCTATACAATGTAGTTATTTTGCTCATAATTGAATGTTTTTAACATGCTTGTATCTGGATACTTGTATTCAGTATTACATAATATATCAATACTCATGTAAATGTATAATATGAGTATATGACTGTGTATATTTTTTATGAACTAAGCTTGATAAAATCCAATGTATTACAGTATAATACTAATACTACTGCAAACTATTACTGTAGAGTGAGTAGATGAATGGCATAGAAGTAATTATATCATAAATACCAGTGTAACCACTGCAAATGCATTTATAGTAATTATACAATGTACATGTAATTCTATGAACATGAATGTGTGTTTAGCCATGTGTACATCATGCACTTGTATATTTTACAATTTCTAGGTCAATTTGGTGGTGGCAATGGATATCTCAATGGATTGCTTTCCGGACAAGGTAAATGAAACTATTCACTTATTCAGTCAATCCAGACAGGGTTGCTGCTAGAAGTGCCTATCATGTAATAGTTTATTTCTGAGCAACCAGGGACTCGGTTCTACATCCATAGGGGTTTGAACCCTAGGTCTCTATGGCACCTCCTCGCCCAGCACAGTGGACAGACATAGTAGTCACTGCACTAGCGAGCAGCACATGTGTACTGAACTAACTGCACATAAGACACTAATTGATGGTCCCCTTGGTATATAGACTGTAGGAGTTGTCAAGGAATCTACATGTATACATATGCTTATGTGTGTTGTTTTCTTCTGAGCAGCCGGTTCTACTACATACCAAAACTTGAATGAACTCCATTATAACGTACATTGTTATATACTCACTCAGTTCATCTACCCGGTACATGTAGTATAAGTAACAAGAGTGATGAGTTATTAGAACGAATGCATCTCCAGATAGATTGAAGATAAACGTCACTTTTAGCTGGCTAGTAACAAACATGTAGTCCAATTTATTATTAGATATTATTAAGGTAATTCTTGTACATTTACACATACATTTACCATCTAATAATGGAATGTGTTTTCAGGTGGAGCTGGTGGATTTAACTTTGGTTGTAACGATCCGTTTGGGTGCAATGGAGGTCTGGGCTCAGGTGGATCCTTTAACCAAGGCAGAGGTTCTTTAATCAACCAGTACATTCCTACCAACAATGGCTTTGGCGGTCCAAACTCCTTCCAGAGTGGTAATGGCGGCTTTGGAAACCCAGGTCCATTTTCAGGTGGAAACAGCGGCTTTGGAAACCCAGGCCCATTTTCAGGTGGAAATAGTGGCTTTGGAAATCAAAACTCCTTTCCAAATGGAAACAGTGGTTTTGGACCATCACAGCAGAACAACTTTGGGTCAGGAGGAAATCAATTTGGTGGTGGTAGTGGTGGAGCAATGGCTCAAATCAATGGAGAACTGGAGAGAGTAGATGGAGATTATGTAATACGCGCTAGAGTGAGCGGTGGGAACCCATCTCCTACCAGATTTGTGTGGACCATCCAGCAGCCAGACGGTAGCATGAGGGAGTTCAATGCTGGTTCTGGGCCAACGACCTTGAACTTAAATGTGAGTAGCATGAGTTATCTGATCATGTAGCCATACTTCTTGACCTTCAGGGAGCTACAATTCCAAAAGAGAATATGACCATTCACGATTTATGCTTTAATCCTATAACAATAGTCAATATATTTTGCTTTAAATAATTATAATGATGTTAGTATAATTATTTAGTAAAGTTATCAGTCTAGAGCAAAAGTGATTAAACGTATTAAGCAAAAGGAAGATTTTATTTGCTGCCTCTTCCCCTTTACTAATTTATCTCAATGCTCTCAGCAGTGGTTTTAGTAATATATAATATACATACATGTATCTGTACTGCACATGTAACTTACAAATAATATTGAATACAACATGTTGTGCAGATAAAATACTCATAGTACGATCATGTGTATTGTTAAGTCATACCCCATATCCTACCTTTACGAAGTTAGGAGATATTTATAGAGTAAACCATGGCTTAGTTATCTATCCAACAGCTACCATAATATTTATTATCTGGATGTATCAGCCCAACATACATGTAGCTAGTGTCTCTATTCCTTTTAGAATAACAGGAACGCTTTCTTTAATAACAACAATGGCATAGTTACCACGGCAACAGTCAGCAAACCTGCCAGAAATGACAGAGTCGTCACTCTTACTGTGGGAGGAGAGACAGATGGCGGAAGAACTTGGAGTAATCGTCGTTCCTGGACCATAAATGGTGAAGGGGAAGGTGCTGTTGAAACTGCTGCCCCTGTCAGAAACAATGCCCCTGTCAGAAACAATGCCCCTGTCAGAAATAATGCCCCTGTCAGAAACAATGCCCCTGTCAGAAACAATGCCCCTGTCAAAAAAAGTGCCAATGGGCAAAGGAAAAGAAAGGCCAAAACCGCATAAAAACAGCAATGAAGGTTTTGTGACTTAACTTGATAGGTTAGGATTTATCACTTAAAATCATCTGATTTTGATAATCTATCTCTGTGACTACATTGACTGTCGAACTGAAAATGATAATACAGCAGAATTTTTGCACTAATTCGAATCATGTTCAATAATACATGTTGTTATGGTTCTACGATATATATGAAAGCTTCAGGGATGCCTGTTATTTATTTATGATTTCTATGATTCTTATAAAAATAAATTTATTTATTTCAGTAATTATCGTAATGTCATTGCAATAAATATTTTGATGCAAAATATAGCAATGTTTATATCAATATCTGAAACTGTAAAAGTAAACTTACTAATTTGAAAATTAATGATTTAATTTCAATCATACTTAAAGATAATGCTTTGTATTCTCCTTATACTGTAGATTGCATGTTATAGCTAACACGGTAATAGTATCTCCTGGGAGGCTTTGACAATATTGACAAAAGACTTCTCTAATAGCCAGAAGAAAAATAATTTCCCAATGACATCATAAATAATATTTCATAAAAACAATCACATGACAATCACATACCGTATCATAAATAAGATTGTACACTGTGATACATAATATATAATATGTAGATAAGATATGTAGATGCATTTAGACATACTATAATCTAGGTAATTAATTAATTAACTTGTATACCAATGCCTGTCTCAGAATGTCACAGATCGCCACCATCCACATTTTATAGTGTCATTCGTGGCAAGGTGCCCCCATCCACATAATATAGTGTCATTCGTGGCAAGGTGCCCCCATCGCTGGAATTGGTAACAAACTAATCAACTCAAATAGTTCTATTCTATCCAGCTGTATAGCATTAACCACACCTCATGCTATTTAGGGTGTTAATGTGTCTGCATAGCTCTGAGGAGGCTCTTTTTACTGTAATATCTGGACGAACCAGCTCAGATTCCAGAAGGTATTAGTTCAGGAGTTCTACAAAAATACAGTGTATCTTTACTGCACAGATGTGTACATACAGAACTCAAAGGAGGGAGAACAAGCAGGTATCACTTAGTTAATCCAATAATATGAATACACTTATTGTGGATTCCCAAGGTAGATATTGCCCTACTTGCTCAAATTATTTACCCGTCATGACTCTAAATACCCGACCTACATTATATAACCTCCAGTCATTTCTGTTAGTACTAATGTACATGAGCCAATGCCATAAAACTTTCATATAAAGAGAATTACAGGTTATACATGTAGTATTGTAGTATTTATTATGCAAGCGGATACTTGCAATGGTAAGTCAAGTTCCTAGATGCCACTGACTGCCTGTTAAATTATTCTTTTTTACCGTAGATGTTATGCAAATGGGTAGAGTTAATCCAAGTATTATGCATGGTATTACTAAAGGATTAACTCAGTAATCTCACTGTACCACCACATACTATAGCTATAGCCACTGTACCACTGTATATACTATCGCTATTGCAGAGGATTAAGTTCTGTGGAATGTCACGATACTGACTCAGATCCTCCATGATTCTCTGGATCTGGTCTCAACATCTGGTGCTGATTACTTAGAACTGGTAAATTTATTACTTTAAATCTAAGGTTTATACTTTCATTTCCGATGACTTTAATTGATATACCAGGTACACTACAATGTAGATATCTCAGGTATTACATGAGTTACTCTGTGTACATGACATTAATTCAGTATACATGATTAATCTACTCTTTAAGTTGTGTAAGACGTCAAACTATGATACGGTAATGATTTATAATTATTCGGCGATAAACTGAAATGAAAATTGTGAATATACGACAATTCTAACCAACACAGACTCTGCCAGTTATACATGTACACCAGCAGAACTAAGATGATAAAAGGTAGTTGTCCTTCCTGCTTCAGTAACTATCCCATTATCTCATTGTTAAAGGAAAGCTATTCCAGTTATAATGAGATAATTATCAAAACATAAGGAGAGTAACTAAATAAAGTGTGTCTAGTGCTATTTCTATCCTTAAGCTATCCACCCACATAAGCATCTTCTAAAAGAGATACTTTATTCATTGTTAAACAGTTTTTATCAGTTTAGTGTTGCGTTTTGTCACATATAGCCATTGCTCTACTTGCATATACAATATAGCGCACAATAATATAATGATAGCTAGGCAAGTCCTTTATATTACTATAGTGGTATTATCACTTATGCGACTATTGTATTCAAATTAAGCTTAGTGCAGTGTAGATGTAGATCAGAAATAAAAAAATAGATAATACAGAGTATTGCTATCTCTCATCTCCTGATTTAATTTACTTACAGTATACTGGTGTAGTAGTCTTGGCATCACAGCAATCACAGTTACATGTGGGCAGGCAGTGATAACTCCCAAATGTGTTGATACACTGCTCAGTTTTCCCGCAGGGATTCCGAGTGCATTCATCTTCATCTACAATAGAGATGAGACAATTCTGATTTTGCTACTATTATCTAAGCTTTGTGTTTTGGGTGATATAAATGTTTGCAGTCTCAGATTTCACAATTATTACATATTACATATTACACATTACATATTACATAATTATTACGTATTACATTATTACATGGTTATTACAATAAAATTGCTCCTAAACCAGTGATATAGAAAATAATATGCAAAATAAAGGCACCTGTGGGCACCTGTATTGAACTGGTAGACACCTGTTAGTAGACACTTGTAGACTGGTAGATTACTAATGTATGCAAATGATGAGGAATCTATGAGATTTATTGGTAACAATAGATTTACAAAAGAAATTATGCGAATCCATAGAGCAACATTCACTCTAATAAACCGGTAGTATTTAAAACAATAGCAATTGGCATTCATATAGCATTTTGGTATTGTCATTGTTTTGTTAGATATATTACTTAATTATCTTTTTTGTGAATTTAAATTGCATTGTGTTATTAATGATAATAATTACTGGATGTGATAACGTACCAATACAACTCTTCCCATTGGCTGAGAGCATGAGACCAGATGGACAGGCACATTGATATGAAAGCTCTGTTCTCTCACAGATATAATCACAGCCTCCATTTAAAACTGAGCATTCATGTGGTCCTAAAGATAATAAAATATTTTATAAATAATACACATGATTGAATAAATATTGTAACAACAGAATTTATACAGTCATGTACATTTTAGGTATAAGGGAGCAGCCGTGGCTCAGGGGTTAGAATGCTGAGCTTTCATGCTGAAGGTTCCAGGTTCAAATCCCGGTCACTGTGGTGTTAGGAAGAGCATCCAGCCACAATTGCTCCTGTGCCCCATAATAAAGTCCTTGGAGTCATGCAAGCCAGCATGGCTTCAAGGCAACTCCTCTACCCCTGCCAAAAAAGGTCATGTTATCTGGGCCTTTCTCACAGGGAGTTGGCCAGCACTGGCACCTGGCAGTGAGAGCTGCTAGGGGCTGGTCACGCCGAGGAGTATAAGTCGGTGAGTTATGTACATTGTAGGTATACAGTGAGTGATGTGTAGGCAATATGCTGCTATACTATCATTCCACATAAAGCGGAGACTCGATTTGAGCAAGACACGAGTTACATGTATATATTGATTCATCAATATTGGAGTAGTATACTGTGTATATATAACGTGTAAACCTGTACTGACATGCACTAATGGCAGGCAGTTACAACTATACATGTGCAGTGCTACATTTAGCTTCTTTGGGACTTCTTTCTTCGACCGACCTGGATCGCAAATAAAAATCTCAATACTACTGAAAAGACTATCGGCCTGGGATTTTGCTTGGTCAGAGAAAAACACCCCTAACTCATTGGCACACAGGTTTCTAGCATGAAAATGAGGATTTTGCATTTATTCCAGGCCTGTGTGCCTGTGCACTGTGACGAAAGTGGGCTGGAAAATTACTGAGCAAGCAAGCCTCTGCTTGATATTCAGGTCACGAAAAAAACCTCGATCAGTTACTCCATGTGATGTGATGCTGTATCTATAAAATGTTAAAGCTAGCAGAGACAATGCAAGTGTTTTCTACATGCCCATGTGCATCCATGCAGTTACTTTATAATGATAATGCATTCAGTGTAAGTCCAGGTCTAATTAAAACAACTTCACTTACCGACAGTAGACTGAGTTCTATCACTTGAAGGATAAGGAGTTGTACGGGGAGGTGGGTTAGTGCTCCTTATAATGTTCTCAGACAAGATCACCTGCATAAATGAGTAGATTGCTAACAATATGCTAAACTGCAATAGTAAGTACAATAAAGATACACTGAGACTTAGGTTACTATGCAGTTCAAAAATTATAAGATACTATAACAATGGATATTTGCTAGTACAGACTTATTACATGCTATGCAAATATTGTACATGTATGTCTACCAGCTGCAAGATTGAACACTATAACATACATGTACATACATCTTTTTGAGTGTTGACTGATATGATTCGAATGGTATCCCCAGTTCTGCCAATGAAACCACTTCTCGACAGTGTAATGGTACACATTATTCCATTGCTCTCTTCACTTCTAGTAAATGATGACGTTACATCCACAGATCCGACAGCAATCTGTAAACGCAGATATGAATACTGTGTAAGTAAGGTTTACTGTCAGCATCCGTCAAATTACAAACAGACATGTGAGGAACAATGGTATGGTGGTTTGACGAGTTAAAGACCAAATAATATTTAGTTTTGCACCAGACTTCAAAGTTCAACTTCCAAGTCTGGCTTGACTAGATGATTTCCTTAGTCATGGCTGGCACACAGACTGGCACTGAGCAGGAGTTGCATGAGTCATTCTCCGTGCAGTGTCAAGCTAGTACATATCTACCAGATGAGAGTTTAGTCATTAATCTGTGAAAATGTTGTTATGCATGTAAAAGTACACTTTTTTGCATTCAATACACTCACCTTAATTTCTTGAGTACAGCTAGGAGCTGAGACTACAATTGAAATATTTACTGCGATCCCGGAGAACACTACGATATTCTCATTCTTTGGGTACACGACGTCATTCACGTAAATACCAACAAATGTTGAGTCATCCTGTCTATCTACTTCTGGTCTTGTAGTTGTTTTACTCAATATGTAGTCCCCTGATAACGCATCGCAATAAATTAGACATCGATGTTTGATAACTGTGTAATTCTGCTAGATTTGCCGTAAGCTACCCAAGCAAATTATAAAACACCAGTGCATGTCACACTCACCTATCTAGTGTCCTTATCTTACAATGTAGTTCATAATAGTAAATGGTTCCTAAGTGAAAACTGTTCAGAATTAAAGCATCATGTAACATTCTTAAAGATTTAGAAGGTTAAAATACTTGACACCTGACACTGCTTGTAGTCGGATCAGCGACTATAATAGCTCATGCAAAGCTATGCAGTTGAGAACTTACTGATTTGTTCCTCTCGGTTTGGCTCCTCCGACCTACTGTCTTTATAGAGAGTCTTGATTACAAATACATCGGCTGGTGAAAAGCTGTCGTCTAATACAGTGTACACATTGACTGGAACATGTTCTCCAGAGAAAGAGTCGTACCTAGTAGCGTTCCGTACTACTGGTGATCTCTCCAATAGCACACCGCCGTACTTCACCTGAAATACAATTTTATGCTCAGTTTTTATTTCGGAAGTTAACTCAAGGTTGATAGCCTCAATGCCCATATTGCTCTCCTTTAAAAGGTTAATGGAGATCATTACGTCACACAAATCTCATCGCATCACATCCTGAGCATCCAGACACTCCCTTCATCCTCACCACAGTAAAGCAAGCACCATGATCTAAACAGACGCTACACATTAACATGGTCATCAATATAATAAATTACATAATGAAATCTGCTATAATTGGGTTGCTCTAACATTTCATATATCAACTGTGCTCCAACAGATACTAATCTTATGTTTTTCCCAACTACTAGTACATCAACATGTTCGTCTGTTTGAATCTGTCTCTCTATACTGCACTCCACTACAATGCACTGCACAAGCAGATAATCCTGGAAAAGGAAGTTATTTCTAAAGAGCTATCATTGCAGGCAGAGTATGCTACCTAGAATAGAGGAGGAATATGGATAGAAGTCAACATACCAGGTAATCTCGAGTAAACACACTTCGAAACTCATACTTGAGTCGATAGCGTTGATTGTCATAGAACTGTTGATTGGTGAACCGCTGACCGTTAACCTCCAATGAATGTTCTGTATAAAGGAGTCAACAGAGTTATTGAAGTACATATTAGGCAAAGACAATTTGCAACAAAATTTCATACAATATTAGCATTATGAATCAATGCTTAACCCAAGATATCCGTCTGCTAAGCCCGATGAGGCACCTAGCGTATGGCTGTTATTATCAGCCATTTTGACATTAATTTCAGTAAAGCAGGGACATCGTTGGGCTCTATTTAAAAGCAATTGAGAAACTTAGTCTAAAGATCACGCATAAACATACGTATAATACATACACTGTACACTCACTGTACATACGTAGTCGCATCACGTTTATGTTACAGAGAGGAATTGGTTCCATGTTTCAGATTGGACTCACCAATGACATCCAGAACGAATTCGTTACTAGATACACTGTTAGACCACAAACAGAAATATTCTCCAACATCTCCACCCTTCAGGTTCAAGATCTGGAGGGTGCTGGAGAGGAAGCCATCTGGTGTCACTCTACCAGTAACTGAGAATCTTCTCTCGTTTTTGAATGGACGTTTAATGTTTCGCCCACTGGAGACTGTTTGGACCATCTTACTCTCCCCAAGAGAACGCCTCTTCCATGTCATGGTGTCTATAATAACCAAGGTTTTATATTGCGCATTTTGTGTTCGAGATAATATACTAATAGCAACAGAAATTCAAATATATTTTGCAAAACATTCATATACTTTAAATCTTCATTCTACATTCGTCTAACTTCTAACTTCTATTATAGTAGAAATTTGTCCGAGACATGTGCAATGATTTAATTTCTACAATTTGTGACACCAATATAATATTTCCCAGACATCTAGCTATTGTTAACCAACTCAAACCTATATTTCGAATTGCAGAATAACGTTTTGTGTGATAGACATAAATCTTTTCAATTCTACTGCAGACAAAAACGTTGAAGTTCGCCTGACTATCTACCTGCAGTTTAGCCCAAGGGTTTCTAGATTGTTGCTTTAACAGGATTTTGTATGGTTTAATGAATAAACGAATAAATAGTACAGAACATGAAAAGGCCTCATTTTGTTTGTTATTAACATGCAGAATCATTCCTACCTAATGAGAACTGATCTCCTGCTTGAATATTGCATGTGAGAGTTATTCTGCTGCCCTCTGTCCCAGAGATATACTTCTGATCTGGTTTGGATACCATGTCTCTCAGCACTATAATGATAACAATGAACAGAGTTACATGGAGCTTTTATGTGGTTGAAATCTGCTATAACAATCAAACATGTCAGGAAGCCGCGGTAGACGAATATTTTATAGCATAGCCCAACTTCAACATGGAGTTTCTTTTAGCACAATGTTGAATAGTTGCTAATTATTATCTTGCACTGCCTGCAAGACAGCTGCTGACAAGGATGCAGGTATTTAGTGTGAAAAAGTGTGAAATGTACTTTTGATCTACATGACTTGTACATGTACATGTACATGTACATATAGTATATGCAATGAAATACGTGTATGTACTTGTATGTATGTCGCGTTATACATTAGACTTTTTCTGCTCACCATTTTGTAATGATATTGAAGTCCATGTTCTGCCCCCTGGATAGTAGATAGTGAAGTTGTATACTGATATACTCAGAATATCTTTGGTTAGAGTGAAGAACAGAGAGACATCCAGAGAACCATCTGGGTTTACCTGTAGGGAATTAAAAATTATTATATTTTCAAGAGATTTTCATGTCAGCTCAGTAGTTGGCTAAACATTGTACTGTTGTAATTGAATGCTTCATAGTAGACTAAAATAAGTTGTAAAATCCTGGTCCCTTGAATTAAATTCTGAAGAGTAAGCAACTACTATTAGAACGTACATTGGTGTTGTACGTAGACTATTATTATAGCCTAACATACATATAGAAAGGGCCAGAGCCAATGAATGTGAGAGTTATGCCACTGGGGAACACCAAGCATCCTATTGGACCAGAAAGACGAATCACAACAGTCAAAGATTGACTAATTTAACCCTTTTTATAGGCTTAAAATGGCTGCTTGTAGACTTCTGCGGAAGTACTATACATGTATATCCACATTCTGTGTGTTTTATTGACATTGAAGAATACGAGTATATTATAATGCTACACTCACAGTCTTCGTGTATCGGAACCCTGACTCTGTAGTATTAGCGCTGATCTCCCTGATAGTTCCATTAGGTAGTATGTTAGTGTAGGCTATGTGCTCAATAGTCGTGTTAGTACGAACTGTACACACTAATTCAAGCTCCTCCCCTATCTGTACATTATGACTCCGTAGACTACAGGCTGTGGACGGCGGAGCTGTAACTGTGATAACACTTACATGTAGACTACATATACTGTACATGTACATGTATTATGTGATATCATCCATGTTTACTTCACTGTTGGCTCCTAGCAATTTGTGCCATGGAAAGTTTTCAAATGCATGCACACCTAAATGGGAGATATATGTATATATAAGATAGGCCTAATAATTTATCTTTATCTCATACATTTGTACAATTGTATATGTGTACACACACATGTAGTAGCCTATTACAATAAAATAATTTTTTAAGAAATAAATAAATACATGTAAACAATAACTTCTGTCTCCCACTATTATGACTCGGGCTATTCAATCAACCAATCAGTAAGCTGCTCGACTTTCCTCGAACGAATGCCTAGATTTATATTCTCCCACCTTCGCCCACCCATTTGTTGTATCTGCCTAGCAGCATTGACCTACCAGCTGATGAGGGGTGGACTGTCCAGGAATGGCTGGTCCACCAGAGTACCACACCATTATCCACAGCACTGCTGTTCAGTGTGAACGTACGGGTTGATGTTACTTGGTTTACATTTAGTGTCGTGGACGGATTCCCTCTTCCATTGATAGTCTAGAAACATAAGTAATGTAACGTCTACATTTAATTTTTGTAATACTTACACTATACTTACATATTGTGTATCTACATGCATAATAACACAGTTACCATACTAATGTACACCCCACCCCCTACATGCGTGTTAACACAGTTACCATACTAATGTACACCCCCCACCCCCTACATGAGTGTTAACACAGTTACCATACTAATATACACCACCACCCCCCATCCCTCCATAAAAGACATGGATTTGCTTATAGTATTTATCTACTAAATACACTGGACTACCATCATACTATATTCTACATTTCTACATGTAGTTCCAAGCTCATAAAAATTGGCATGAAGAAGAGGACAACCCCTAATAAGTAGATCTTGGAATTTCAGCTTTGTATATAATTACATGTATTATTATCTTGTCAACAAAAGTAAGTAAAGCTTTTTACACTACTGCAAGGTGAAACCTAATGATCTCCAATAAAAACTCTGAATTATTGATTGACGATCATCTGCTGTTGTTAATTCAATACAGCTGCGTAGCATTCACAGCTCAGCAGTTAATAATTTAGATGGTAGAGAAGAGAGTTCATAGTATGCTTACCACAGGAGTAGCATCTCCGCTACCAGCTGGGTATGAATCATAGGTACCATCATTTAGCTGAACTCTCCATGTAAAATTGTTAGGCTTAGGTTGTCCTCCGACTACCTCCGCTACAATAGCAACTTCCCCTGTTTGTGGATCTCTGACTATATCTCCTTCTATCTTTCCTTGTGTGTAGGCTAGAGAATCACAATAATAACATCACACTGTATTGGAATGAGATACTCAAATTATAATATATTATTTTACATGTAACAGACATGAGAAAGGCTGGTACTTGTTTTTCATGGTGTTGTACATTAATAGTGTACTGTATGGTATACATATTGCAGAGAATAGTGCTTATATACATGCATGTTTACTGATATAAAATGGTATTATAATACATGTATGTAGATAAACATAGGAATGACTTGTATTGTATACACTGTCACTACTAAAATTTATATTTGAGTTGAAGTAGACTGTTAAAGTTCCAGTTATCATTGTCTACAGACTATTTAGCCTTTATCCTACATACCAGATCTATTTATAGTTATTTTTACGGTTCCCTCTGTGCCGCCTCTCCTCAATATGAGGATATAGTGCTCTTCTTCTCTGATTGGTCGGTTAATAACTAGAGTAACTGAATATTCATTCCTCTTTGTGCGGCTCTCCTGGCGGGAAAGTTGTACAATGCAGTGTAGTTTGATGACGTGTACAGGAAACGCAAGTCATAGTAATTAGTACAGGGTAATATTGCACTACGTAGAGTATGTGATGTGTTTGATATTGCATACACATGCCAATAGGCCTACAGTATGAATTTTACACTACTCGTAACATATAACAAGTAACTAATCAAATTTGCGTGTTACATGTTATGAGGTAAGTGCTACATGTTGCATGTAACATAATATAAAGTGTAAAACAGCGGTTCATGCATTAGCAAAGACATAACATTTATAACATGCATATTGACCTTATATACATGTACATGTACATGTACATGCATATTCTACTTTGTTGAGAGAGAGCTTATTGGAATCTATTTATGGGAAGCCAGTGACGTGTAGCCAATACATAGATTATCAATAGTGCAAAAACTTACTTTCAGTTTAGTTAAAAGCTATTTTGGGGTGGGAAGGAGGGGAGGGAAGGGGAGGGGAAAGGGAGGGAAAGGGAGGGTTAAGTAATTGACATACAGTAATATGCTGCAGGATACTCGTCTAATCAGAACAGAACAACCAGTACAACATATAAACTCACTGTAAAGTTACTAGACGAATAGACGGTTCTAGTCTTTCCCTCAGTCAAAGTGAAGTTGTCTCCCTCCGTATCCACCTGCCATACAACGTTTGTGATTGGCTGACCTCCACCTTGAGTTGTACAGGTTATATATGAAGGAGACTTTCCATCCAATGAAACAGCAGTTGAGCACAAGATATCCGATTCAACCAGGCCTGCAACAGGACATGTTATTAGCAACTCATTCGATGCCATGTTTATCTGCCCTGCATTGTTTTAGTGTATACAGAGAAAATGGGAGCATTACATTCATGGAACTGTATGATGAATATGATTGTTTTCTATATTGATAATGTCCACTAGTCATAAAGTGCCCCACGCGCTGTTCTAGATATCTGAAAATGGAAAATTGTTTCTTAAAACCATAAAATAATAGAAAGGGAGGCAGAAAATACATGTACATGTATGTTATTTCAATTTGTGCCGTATATTTTTCCACACCATTTTACTAGTCAGTCATTTGGTCATGTAGGCAGCTGGTCAGCTGGTTATACTGACAGCCAAAGTCTATTCAATTATAATATTATGCATGTATGTACACGTGTAGTAAACACTGTTGTTAGCAGAATTAAAAATGATAGTGCCTACCTTCTACATGAATGTATTACTCACCTGGCGGGTTTGGGAAGGCATTCAGTGGTATGGTTATCTGACGACTCAAGGTAAACCCATCTTTTTGTTTTACTGTGATTTCAAACTTCCTTGTTCGAGTATTTGCAGGCCACTGGTCAGCCGACAGTCCATCTATTGATGCTATATAGTGACTGGAATCGTTAGCGGATACCTGCAGTGCAAAATCATATTGTGACCTGCACAAACAATTGATAAGAGTGCTAATGAAAGTAATAGATACTATAGTCTGATTTCCAGCCTGACAGAACTTTTGACAAGTTATTTGTATTTGCAGTAAGAGACCCGTTGTATTCTTCAAAACTTAAACTTCTGTGAGATTGAAACACATTTACTACAAGCCATCCGCAACCTTTTCAGTCACAGAAATACATAGAACATCTAAAACCTTCGGGAGCTACCCACAGCTCACCTTATGCGACACATTATAGGGATATACCCCCAGCTCACCTTATGTGACACATAGAGATATACCCACAGCTCACCTTATGTGACACATTATAGAGATATACCCACAGCTCACCTTATGCGACACATTATAGGGAGATACCCTCAGCTCACCTTATGCGACACGTTGTAGGGTCCTGAGACAGATGAGCTGATTATCTTTTCCTGGTTGTCGTCAAAATCCCAGGAAATTTCCTTAATATCAATCTTGACCTTTGTGATGTCACAGGCAATATGCCCAGTAGTATCTGAATCAGCTTTAAACTCACAGCTTATTTCTGGTCTGACACTAGACTCTGTAAAATGCACAGCGATACAGTATATGGTAAAATAAATAAACTAAACTATATAATTTATAAACTATAAATTCTCCCCATTGACTGGGAAATATCAACAATCATTTAGCCGCCACTACCATTAGGTTGATCGTCTTCAACTTCTGGTTATATACAGTACTGTTGCAAGTAAATTTCTTGACAATGCATTTATCATTGAAACCTAGGTTAAACTAATAATGACTACTTTCATTCGAAACATATGACAAAGCTTACTCAACGGCATGGTGGAAAACCTACACCCCATTTTATCGCATAGTTTACCTTGATGTACCAGGTCATCTAATTCTGAATAATAAGCATGTTTTAAAGTGGGATATTTCTTCTGTGTGATACCTTAACAGAGTGGATCTCTACTATTGTGCCGAAATAGTGTAGCATATGCTTCACAGCACCTGCTGTCAGCAGTCATGTCTACATACCTATATTGAGGAGAGCACTGACGACTACTGTCATATCAGCATTCCTTACTGACAGCTCGACTTTGTCATGAGACCTCAGTGCTGTCATGTGTTGATATACCAGCTCATAGACACTCCTCACATTCTGCATCCCAGTCACTGCTCCAGTGACGTAGTTCTTCTGTAAACCAATCACATCGAACTTGCTCGTCTCCTCTTTACGAGCAAAGAATTGCTGAAATATACATGATGTGTGCATTATACACGTTACACGTATTCACTAAACAAGTTATATTCGCATCGTGGCAACATTGTAATAGAATCACAATAACATTTAGGAGTTGTGCTACTAATCTCAATGAAAGATAACACAACTCCAAATTGCAAGAAATTTAACTAAAAACATTTCATTGGACACAATAATATTATTATAGTAAATGTATTTACTCTATATGGCAAGTCATCAAGGTATTGCCCTCCCACAGAGTGGAATGTGATAGAGTAGTTCCTGCCCTCATTGAGGTACAAATGACGGGGCTCGGGTTGGGAGGACCTAGCATATTGTGTACTTCCAGACACCAGATCACGGGCTATGATCTCATAATATTGGTTTCTCTCTGTATTTAGAACAGATAGGATGTTCATCAAACAGTATTTTGCTATGAATAGGCTACAGAAAGGCTATTGATGGACATTTGCATTTACATGTGCATACTATACTACACTTTATACTCCACGTAAAAATGGTTATAAAAACAAATAACAGGCACCTTAGACACTGTATTAAACTTTATATATAAATTTATTGAGTAACTAAATAGATTTAAACATAACAAGTGATATACTATAACCTTCACATGACCTTCAAATGTAAGATATAAGAGTGATAAGTAACACCAGATTCCCATTTGTAGAAAAAGTTTAAAAATAAAGAAGAACAGGAACGAAGCCAGTCCTGGCTTGAGTTGATACTAACGTTGTACATCCAGGTTATTTACTCCGTCATGTACTCCATCCTGTGCTGTGTACTCCAGTGTATAATTACCAGGGTCAGCTATAGTGGCACCAGATATAGTCAACTCAACCTATAGAATATAAGCATCACTCTTGAGAGACTATAGCACTAGTCTAGACATCAAAGTCAAGTTAAATGCAGTAAGGAAAAATTTGTTATCATAATATATTGAATATTAAAATTGTATATAATCTGTAACAGCCACAGCCTCACCCCCTACTTTATATAGCACAAAGTGTGTGCTGACAGGAGCTTTAACTCCTCTCACCGACATTCCTACCTCCACAATAAAGAGTTCTCCTCTCTTGACAGCCTGAGAAACTGTGACGCTGTATCTACTTGTTTGATCAAAGAGGGAGGTTAGAGAGAGCGTCCCATTACCTTCTGCTAAGAGAACTCTGGTAGCTGTAGGCTATAATAACAAGTAACTACTTATGAACTACATGTAGGAAATCTGAATGTAGTCTGAATAGGCAAGTTTATTTCAACTGTTTGTGTAAATACAACTATAACAGTTATTGCTGACAACCTAAGGCTAATTTGTCACAATTTCAGAAATACTAATTATTAAAAGCTCCTTTTAATCAAAATAGAAGTACAAATGTAAGCATTTTCATATTAAGAAAGATTTACCGCAGGTACATTATGTTATGCTTACACGTCGTGGTATAAACATAGTAGCCCTAGAGCATGCCCAGACGTACCTGCTGTTTATAGAGTCGTAGTGTTTTGTACGCGGCATAATTGATAGCAAAGACATTCCATTTGAGACTAGGAGTTTCTTCGACAAAGGACGTAACGTCTCCTAAACCCCGCACTGCATTCTTCACTACGCAGTCTTCATCTATCGATCCGTCACCATCATCATCTGAGATATAAATGATGTTAGTGATGGTCTACATGTAAGTACTGATCATGTATTAGAAAATAGTTGATCTGTTTACAAGTTAGAGGAAAAGGAACTTGGTGCTCTGACGTTTATAGATAACTTATATCAAGGAGTAAGAGAGAGAAGGAGGCTCGTCCATGAAAACTTGTGTATATGCTACAATGGGCTTCCGGTGTTCGATGTGCGCCTCGGGTACTTGGTAAAGTCAGAAGAAAAGATGATGAATATTTTTAAAAAAGTAAAATTCACACATCAACTAAAATTAAAATATAATCAATGTCAATAATTGGTAACACTCTAATGAACAGGCTGACTATATACACACTACATATTTCAATGGGATATGATAGATATCGGCAAGTAAGTTCGCCAGATTTGAAGAAAATTGCGTATCTCAACATAAAATGACACTTTTTGCAAATACCAACATGCTCAACAAATTAAGCAAAAATAATCCTGATAGATTTAAACTTGCTGCAATTGGTTAAGTTGAAATCCAAATCTAAACTTTGCTCCTTCATAATAAAAAAAATGTACAAACTCCGAAACCGCGGTTAAAACGAGCAAATTTGTGCAACACGTTTCTCTAACATCAGGACTCCATATACTTAATTTGATTTATGGTGTATAGTTCAGATACCATTTTAGTTGGTAGGCTAGTTTGTGGGTCCTACAACATGCCCACACTAAATGAAAATAGTGCTCAAACTATAGGCTATGTCAATAAACAATAATGTTTATCTCTCCATAGAAATGATTTTGATTGGATGCTATAGCTGTGATGTAATAAGCGCCAGAGCCGTGCACATGTGCATTGCTTTTATACCTGTTTAGCAATGAAGAAGCGCATCACGAGTCAACGAAGTTGTCTACTCGCTTAATGCCAGCGACTCATGTGCTCATATTTTTAAACCGAGGAGCACATCGAACACAAAATTCTCATGGACGAGCCTCCTTCTCTCTCTTACTCCTTGCTTATATAGAGTATGATTCAGGTTCATTATACAAAATATAGAAACACCAAAAACATGGATGTGTGTAGTTTTTACCTCTTCACAAACTACATAAAACTGTTTTGACTTCAGTGTGGCAACGCGAATACTGCATTCATAGCATGTATTCAACTTTTACGAATGTAATTTTACCAGAGTGTTAATGAAACGGCGGAGCTAGTACAATTTAAGCTGTGCTGCATCAGCCAATCATAA
This sequence comes from Bugulina stolonifera, assembly GCA_935421135.1. Classification (NCBI taxonomy): domain Eukaryota; kingdom Metazoa; phylum Bryozoa; class Gymnolaemata; order Cheilostomatida; family Bugulidae; genus Bugulina; species Bugulina stolonifera. Next base: position 3,449,083 of record OW285190.1, on the reverse strand, counting down.
ACTTGTATGAGCTCTACCTGTGTTGTCACAAAGCTCTTCATCTATTCTGGCATCACAGTCATTGTCCACTCCATCTCCGTAGGTAGCCTGCAGGACTTGTGTACAAGCTGGGTTAATTACCTGCATCGTGTAATATAAAGTTATGTAGAAGATGTACTAAACAAGTCATAATGTTACACAGTGCCGTACAATCAACCGAATACTGTACAGGTGGTATGAGTGGATAACTCTTATACACTGGCTTAGTTTTTAAAAAATAATTGAGCTGAATATTGTGTTCCGGCTAAAAAGAAAATTCTTACATTATTCTATTAGACTAGATAGTAGAATAATATTTTATTTATTGTGCATGGAATGGAGTCAGTCCAGCCACAGTGATCTATTTTATACTATTAAGTATTTATTTTTTCTTGCCACCAATCTAACAGAGAGAAGATAACTTCCGTCTTTGAATTACAGTTTTTCATTTACAAGACTGTGCAACTGTATCGACTATGTTGTCTGTGTGCCAAGTTGGCCCATACACTTAGACTAGTGGATCAGTCACCAAAAAGTGCTGAGCCAAGTTAGCATGACAGTAACACCCATATAGTAGAAGGTACGGGAGTGGAGGCAGCCATGTTTAATCTGTATCTGGGGTGTTATGCAAATTGCTCCAGTATATATGTGTGCTGGCAACTCTCTAATCCTATATATTGACATCTTGCCAGGGAAATACATTAGTTGTAACCTTCCTCTACTTGTGTTATTTCTATTTAGCACCGACTAGTACTGATGCTAAACAGTTAGTAGTGTTATATACATGTGCATTGTATATGCATCTAATAACCAGTGTTTACAATATAGTGAATTCTAAGAAAAGGAGTGAGGCTATAGAAACATAATCTACTACTAAAAGCAGTATTGAAATGCTACATTTTCGCTCCTACCTCATAAAATGGCTGATTCGCCAAAAACAAAATTTCACCAAAGTTCATAACTGTTCTACATGTATGTTTGCGTACACAATCTAAAGTGACTATCGAATGTAGCTGTTTACCTTAAGCATTTTAATTGGCTACAATATACATGTACACATCTACACCTACATCTGCATCTAATATGAAACTGGAGAAAATAAATTTTCTGCGACAAATATAGTATCAGAATGTTTTGTCTAATGTGGATAGAATATAGTCGTGCATATACTGCATAAAACTTTCTTGTGAAATACTACCACTCATGCAAATTGTTTACAACTTACAAGCACCTGTAACCACTGACTAGAGAGCACCTGTGCTCACCTTCAGCCTCATGCCCCCCATGTAGGCATATGACTCTCTGTCACCTGCTCCATAGACTATGCACATCAGCTTAGCCCCATCATTATTTAGTGTAGAAATAGTGTGGGTTCCTGGAGTTATATTGAAGTAGGCAGTTACTAATGCGGGTCGGCCCCCTACAGCCGTAGCGGGAACGTCTGTCCATACTGTAGCAGGGAAGGCTATGTTCACATTCATTCCATCAATCATAACCTGTGTGATAAGCCAATATGCAGTTACATATAAGAAACATGGGGAAATAACTCCGTATTGTACAGGTAAATAATCCATACAATAACCTACATTGTTATACCTACATGTACATATTTATTGTAATCATACATGTACATGGGTGTAGTGCTTGTTTAGGATGTGAATATAGTACAGCATAATAAGTGTATACACTTTATTGAGCTTGCAAGTAGAGTAATAATTATCAAAATAATTACATGTGCACTGCAATAGCTGGACCTTCTCTCTACAATACATGTAATACAGGACATGCTGCTGCACAATGCAATGTTGTATGCTGTCTATATATACGGGTATGTACATGTAAGATGAATATTTTGTATATAGTTATCAGGTTTGTACATGGATACAGTATTCCAAATAAAGTGACACATGCACATGTATGAATAAGCACAATCACAGTGCATACTTACACATCGCAGAAAAACATCATGGCAGTATTACTTACATGTACCGTTACTTTTGGTATTTACACCGCATACAAATACTATTTTAACTCTGATTGTGTCTTCTTCTGTATTATTATTACTGGCATACATGTAGTTATAAAACATTCTCATTACTCATCTCACCCATTACTCACTCTTAAATTCTGCTCATGTGTTTACTTAATGCCTAGCAACTGTATGATGTCACAGTTATGGACGATTACATATCTACAAAGTTTGGGTTAAACTCCAGACCAATTTTTCATACAAGTTAATTAATAGCTCATCAATATTATATTTTTGCACTTCATTGACTGCATTGTGTTAGAATACAGTTTTTCTATCGCTCCTCTATCACCAAAGTAACACCAGATGCTCTGTGCTTGTACACATTAGTAAGCAATGTACACTTACATGTATATGTACATGTATATGCTTGCAGCATAGAATTCATCACTATACCATTGGCTAACTACCAGTAACTGAAAATCAAATTCTTGTTTAGTATAATATTACAGTGTGTACATTTACATGTACATGTACATGTATATGGCTTCTCAACTTTGTCAAAAATAGATGTATTGTGGGAGTTTTACCATGTTCTGCTACACACATGTTACTACATGTACATCTATAACTTCTGCAGTTCTACTACGCATGTTACTATTGTACATCTAGGCTGATATTAGTTTCTATAACTTTAAAGAACAACTAATGTACATGTATATGCCCATATACATGTACATCAAATGAATTGGTCACAGAATGAGTGCTGACCCAATCCCTGTGAGGAGAAAATAACAATGATGTGCTGCTGTATGAACGTCTTCTGCTTAGCGTTTTCATGAGCATCAACTTGTCATTCCATAGCCAAATGACTAAATGAAACTGACCTTGGACGGTTCCCCATTTACTCTATTACCGCCGTGTGTCTAGAGTCTGATATACATGCATGTAGCTACCCACCTGATCAATCTGATCTCTTCTCAGAACTACCGTGAGAAAATTGTTGTAAGCTTTGCCATCGAGGGCAGCTCCGGACCAGGTAGCAGTAGCAACTGTATACGTCTGAGCGTACTGCTCTTCCGGTATTATCAAGGTCATCGCAGGGTCAGCCTAAAAATTCATTTACATTGGTCACAGGTAAAACACGCAATCTGTAGAAATAATCAATTTCTAGCATCCATTGAAGATATAACAATATCTACAGTATTTATCAGGACAACAGCATCACAGATATGACCAACAGACCCATAATGCACCACATCAACACAGGAGTGGAGTGCATAGATTAGTGTGCATTCTTTATTGGATATACTGTCCTTCCACCTCCCCCAAATGAATTACGGCTATTGTTCATCAATATACTATGTTTGAAAATAACAGACTAAGTTATTCGCCCAAAAGGTAAGAGAAATATCCAAAACTGCATTGCAATCCAGGGAAGCATTGTTACTTGCACTTTTAGTGAGTCATAAATCACAACAGGTGTGATGATCTTTATGGAGATGTGAGAGAGATTACAGATACAATAGTAGCAGTGTGTTATGTAATCACTTGACCCACCAACAGTACTGTTACAACATAATGAAGTAATCCCACATACAACACAGCAGGTGGATTTAGGGGTAACTCTACCAAACTTGGTGATTCAGGACAACACTGCTGACAGCAATACTGTGAATCTTATTACAAAATGTGATATTACGCCAGGTATTATATCCTACTAACCAAGAGGTAGCTAATAATAATTATTATGTAATATTTGCACCAAAGTATTCTAACTTGAGGCTCACAATTTACTCATAAAATGTACTCATTAATGTCCATAAAAGAGTGCAATCGTGTACATGTACATTGTTATACTAGACCATGTGTTGTGTTGTGCAATTCATTGGAGAGAGTGATGACTCCAGAATTGTGTTATACATCTTTAGTACCACGATGGTGTAATACTGAGGGCTCTACTAAATAGCCTTAGTACCACAACATTACCTGAATAGCTGCCTCAGTTCCATTCTGACTCATCACCACAGTAGCAACCATCACCGGTTTTGTCGCAGTGACGTAATGGGGAGTGGAGGTGGAGATCTCTAGTTGAACACTTCCTCCTTCATTACAGCCGTGCGGTGAGTCATCTACCTAATAGTTTGATAACAAAATTTAAAATTGAATTGTAAGAGACTCATTGCATAAATTATTATTTTGACAGCAGGCGATATAGTACAGCACATATATAGTCACTGCTACTATCTGAAAGCAAAATGTAGTAAAAGTGTAACTAGTATTAGAGTCATTTCTAATGATTGCAATCAGACTAATACTCGACATTTTTTAAAATTCAAGATGGCGGTAAAACTCACGAGTACAGTAGTACCATCCTGTTGGCAGACAATCTTTAGAATATCAGGTCTGTCTGTCCTCATTGGTGTGGGAGGTACGGCAAACTCCCTTCCCCATGTGGAGACTGGAGGAAGCTGTTCTACAAGCAAGTCTCTAGAAGCCCCTGACACCGATGTGCGACTGTTTCCTGTTGGCGTATAATATCATAAGATAAACACTTACAAGCTGATAATAGTGCATTAAGTTACAGATTCAAGATGATGACATGCAACCTGGCCAATCAGAAAGGCCACAGAATACCGCCGGTCACTGAGAGGAGAGAGTAGAATGATTTCTCCCAGTTTACCGAGGGCAGTTGACCGTTAGTAAAGGCAGGAAATACAGTGCAGGCTGTGAGTCTAGTCTGGCAATACGATGCAATTGGTAGAATGAACTTTTTTGTATAATAGTAAAATAATTTGCCAGAAATTGTTATAGTTTAACCACCATAAGATTAATTTTATGTTATGTTATGATCTTTACACTAATGTAAATTACTTTTAAAATCATTTCTCTTGAATCGAAGTTGATGCATCTACATAATATATCACAAATTTAATAGGTCAGGACACAACTTGTCTAAAGCACGGGGACACTTGAATGTAATCTTACATATTAGCATAATGTAAGTGCTATTTAACCCTGTTATTTCCTTCAACTGGTGTAGTATGCAATAAAACCCAACTCCCTCCATCTAAAATTTATGTTTATGTATTCTAATTTAATTATAATTATCAGATTAACTACAAGATAAACATACATTTTCTACATCAATATAGAATATAACATTATGATTTGTAATCAACTACATGTACATGTATATGTTGATGCAAAACTTGTGAGGGCATGTTTTGCTTCAGTCCCTACAGCAGTTTAGATGTGAGATTAGTTTATGTTTTATATTATTATTTTTACAAATGGAGGAGAGCAATATGCCAGAGAACAAAATGGAATGTTCCAGAAAACACATAAACAGGACGTTTATACCATGAGTCATATTGTATATTGCAGCCTATCACTCTTAAATATACCAAACTACTGTGAACGTCAACAATTCCCGCTACATAACTGCCAATAAGTTATGACATCATCGTTGTGAACTGGGAGAGTGAGAATCGGTACTCTGAGTTAGTCAGAATGAATGTAAGAGTAGGATAGTAGAAGAAGCCCAAAATTTTACCCCTACAGAAGACTAAAGGTTATGGTAGCCAATATGCACTCAACAGAATGACTCACCACTAAGGCAGCTTTATGACTCACAACTGAGTGCATTTGTATGACTTACCACTGAAGGCAGCACATCTTTTGGTACATTGTATCTTAGCTCCAGATAAATCTCCATCTGGTTTCCCTCTCTTGCTGTTTCTGTGCTGGAGTTGAAATGTCTGGTATTGAGTTAGGTTGGTCACAATCACGTCATTCGCACTGTACCTTCTGCCGTCAAAGTTAATCTGCAGTAAAATAACGAGTGAAATTCACCCAATTTTTCGGCATTCCATTAACATTGTTGATGGCTGATGATTCGACCTGCATGTACAATGTACATGTACATTGTAGGTTCTAAAATATTAAATTCAAACTGTATTCCAACCATAATTTAAAGTTTAAAAAGTCAACTCCATATGAAGTGGTTTGATTATTTACTTTATAACGATGCGCACAAAATATGCGTATAATAGACCCTCAGGTGCTAGTTTTACCGTCTATTCATTTTATAATACAGTCTATTTCAGTGTTATAAGAAAAATAACTTTTTCTACTAGAGGTGATGACTAATTATTCTAAACTGTAGCCTAAGTACCTCCAGCTCTGTGTTATCAGGGAGGGTGACTGTGATCTCTGTATGGCCCGGCTCTACTGCCACTGCACCCAGCTGTGAATGATGGTCCTCCGCCGGCATCCCAACAGCATAGTACTCGGTGCCCAGCAGGTGGTTTGGTATTGCGATGAAACCCTCCGATGAGAACCTCTGCGGGTTGATTCCATACACGACTATCGGTTCATTAGCCAAGATATGAATTCCTCTGCAGTGTTCACAGACATAGAGATGCAGTTATTGTTGTGTAACAGTATTAAGATACATATCTATTTAATTATGTGAAACAGTTCAGAGAGTGAAAACTGTGTACTGAATAGATAATATAAAGTTCTAGGTTACATTCTCATCAGTGCTACATTACTCAATCATTCCCCAGTGACTCGGTTAAACGCAAGTAAATGAAATGAGAATAACATTGTTTCAACTCTCTTACAACGCCTGTGTACACAAGTCAATCAAGCTAAAGAACAATGAACCTAGAAACCATACAGCTGCTGTGGTTACATTCAATGTTACAGCAACTACTCACCGGTTGCTCTTGCCGGTTCCCAGGTGGACCATGTTCTGAGGAAATGTAACCTCCGTGACATTCCCCTTATGAACGGTGACCTCTTTGAAAGTGGAGGAAGATTTCTTCAGCAACGGAAGACTGACGCGTACCTTAACAGGAAGTGACACGTGTGTCGTGAGAAAGAGTTGCAGGTCAAAGTTAACACCGGTTCGCCTAGCCGCATTCTCTTGGAAGAAAATGGTGAATTCTGTGCCCACAGCATCAACAGCAGCTGTAACAACATAACAGCGTACTCCAATATTAATATTATTACAATATCAAACATAAATACGATATTTAATCGGATTTTACTCTAGTTGTTGGTTTAACTGTGGCTGAATAATCTCAACACTTCATTTAATGGATGGAATAAACCTTGCGTAGTGCGGATTTGTGCTGGAAGCTCTTAAAGCTAACCTCAAGGTCATTCACCTGTAATGGAACTGACAAATGATTAGAAAAAACTGAGTCAGGGTTACTAATTTATTTGCAAACCAGCTTTTTCTGATGCAGCCTTGTTGACAACATGTACTTTTTCTCTATTCAGTTGCACACTACGATGGAACCATGGAGATTCAAGAATGTTAGTTGTCCCTTCATCTCTATTGCAAAAACAGACTCTATGGGCACAAACTTTGAGATATGTTTGCACTATCACATTTTCTTCTTGTTAGCTACTTTGACTGTGCCAAGTGGACAGATGACTAATAAAAAAGTAGGTTTTGTTTATGCTGGTGAGGATTAAAGTAGACACTTTATCAGATTAGACTGTGTTATCAAGGGATTAGCCGTTGCCAGAACTGGATTATCCCAACACTACATTGAAAAAAGTTGCATTACCCATTGTTATATCTAAGTTTGGCTAGCAGCTACATCAGATAAAGCTTGTCATCAATGACTGGTGAAAAAACAAGTATAATAGTAATCTCAATTTATAATAAGCATGTGGGACATCTCAACAGGTGAAAATAAACCATGAATACAGGTATAATGTTGTTCTACTTGACATTATATATACATAATATGATTGTTAGTGCAAAACGTGCATAACTGATTAGTTTATATTTGTGTTATAATTCGTTTCCTGTTACAATCACCATGTGGCTGAACAGACTGGTAAGCCAGTGTATTATAATAAGCTACTGCACAACATATAGTTTACTATGAATACGTATATCTAGATGAAGTGTACCTACATGTACATACACAAGTCAGTAGCTGTTGTACTTACATTTAGTCGAAGTTTATGCGCATGTACTGTATGTGCACTAGTAATGATTGTACTCACGGTTGTAACTATACAAAATATAATATATATTGTAATTTGCTGATTGTACTTACTCACTATGCAAGAAGTAACTAACAGTAATGTACTTACACATCTACTAGGTTGGTTGTGCTTGAGTTTAATGTGGTGGGAAATAATATTTGGAATCAAAATATAAACCATAATGACCAACCAAATAGACCCATCTATAATATCAATTAAATTTAACACAATTGAAAAGAATATCGATTTTGAATATTCCTACACACATGGCCAATTCATCCACCATGACAGTTTATGTTTTAATCCCCTATCATAACTCTCCAATGGCAGTAGGTCGAAGCGAGTCTTTGTTCAGACTCTGAATCTCACATGCACAATGACGGACGTAGACTATAAAGAATCTAAGATAAAGCATAATATATTAGTATAATGATAATACTGACATTGCAATTATCCGGTGTTCAGATAGACAATTTTATGTCGTATTGATGTAATTGCTGACGACAAATTCTGTGACAACAAATTCTGTTACGTGAAAGTTTATAAGTAGATTTGCGCCAGACATGATATCCTTCAGCAGAACCATGTTAACAATGAGTTGCATTTTACTAGGATTGGATTATTAGGATATTATAAACTAAACAGACAGATATTACAGTATTATCTGCTGCTGTCATTACAACCCTACTGGTAGCACACACCCCTAAGCTGGATATTGCGCATTAGTATTAACAATTTCCTGCAGCATTTTTATGCACACTCACTAAACCAATTAAATCGCATCGTATTATGTTCGTATTGTGTTCGTATTATAGTTGTATTATATTTGTATTATGTTCGTATTATGTGTGTATTATGTTCGTAGCATTATGTTCGTAACATTATGTTCGTATTATGCTATTATTATGTTTGTATTATATTCGTATTATATTTGTATTATGTTTGTATTATGTTCATAATATTACGTATCATGTTTGATTGCTGGAACTCTGAAAGATCTCGCTGTCTCTCACTGGTGAGTTCTACGTGAGCGGTTGCCCTGACATTCCTACTAGAAGTTTATCAGATAGAGGCATCACATGGGATAATCCTGTTACACAATAACATAAGCACATGTAGCATTAGGCTGTTATCGGTACCGCCATCTTCTGTAATACTCTAAACATGCTCTCTGCTATAATTATCCTAAAGTATAATGTTGGCACAACGCTGCCTAAGAACTCATAAAGAAGCTTGCAATGCTGATTTAACTTTCGCAAACAATTTGTAGGAAAGCAAGAGAACAGAACAGGTTATAAGAAACATTTCTCAGCACGAAAACATTATCACAGTTTTGTTGCCTTCAATTTTAGTTCTGAACTTCATACTCGCCTAGTACTATGATCAGTACATGATGTTAGTTGACTTACTTGGTGTTAGATGATGTGGTTGAACTGACTGTGACTGGATACTCCCCAGTAGCACTAGCAGAGTGAGAAATGACCACAGTACTAAATCCATCCTCAGGTGATATAGTATATAGCTACAAAGAAGGACTACACCTGTCACTCCTATTAATTCATCCAGAAAATTAATTCTAAAATAATTACCCAATATTTATACTGCGTTTGTATAAACATAGTAAAAATGTGTTAAATATTCATAAATTTGCTTCAAAAAAGTCACACACTTGGTAAACTATAGATTAGGATAAATTACTCGCATGACTAATTTATTTAATCATCGGCAACGAGGTAATGAGTGCGGGCGGACATGTGGGAGAGCTCTCTGTCAAAACTAAGTAAATGAAGCTAAGTCTATACTTTTTGTCCGATGAACTTGATATGATTAACATTATTGTAATCCTTAGCTTCAGCTCTATGCTCAAGATTCATCAATATTGAGGTTCTATACCATAATACCCTCTCCATTCCAGTATGAGACCATCGACTAATTTTTGTTCAATTATTATTGTTTCATATTTAATTAATATAATTATTATACATGTCTATTCAATAGCAGGAATACATATTATTAGTAACATTTCCTCAACCCTCTTGAGTAGCATTGAACAAGTTACTCTGATGATGTCATCAATGTATGTAACATATTCATAGGCATATCAGAGTCAAGTTCCACAATTCAAGTAGTTACATGTACCTGACATCTTACGTATAACACACATATGCCCATATCTAGCATTTTAATTCTATCAAAAGCGCACTATGCATGGGCTCCGATACCTACCGGTAAAAGCGATCTACACTTGAACTATCTACATTAGTCTACACAGTAAAAGCTCTACTGATTTATTTTCAAAACTAGAATTGCAGAAATACTCATGCAATGTATACCTGGAACTGGGCTTTTAACAAAATATTCCAATAGACTATCTTTGAATTCTGGGTTTATTTACATTCACAAGAATTACCAATGAGATGCGCACGTTCACTCATGTACTGATACTACAGTTCTAATTCATAGATAAACATTGACTGTTAGAGTATAGTGTTAAGAACAAACATTGCTCACGCTGTAGTTCGTGAGAACTTCTCGCGGTGATGTTTAGCGTGTGTTTACTACAACCAGATGTAATGAAAGTAGAGATATCAAAGAGATTACCTGAGCTATATGCTAGTATATCTTGGATTAACAGTAGATACACAGCTAATCCAATCCTTAAACTGCTCTTCTTCTTTTATTTGATGACTTCTCGGTTCCTTACTAAATTTTCCAACTAAATGACTGAGAAAATCTCTCTAACAGTGCTTATATAGTCTATATGAACATAATAGTATCCGCCACAGCTGCAAGATCATGTCTCTATGTAAACAAAACTGGTTGCTATGGTAACAACAACTAGTCCAGGATCTTTATTATTATGATTCAATAGAGTATGTAATATTGAATATAGTTGTATTGGATGCTAACAGTATAATACCTTGTAATGACTGTGATATTTATTGTACTCACCACAGGTAGGATACCACATCAGGTAACGCACATGCAGCCCAATCATAAATTAATAAACTAGCATTTGATGTTTTATTTTGATTTAGCATGACAGCAAGCTGCACTACAACACACCACACCACACCACACTACACTACACTACATTACATAATAAAGCACTGCACTACACGAATCTATACCATACCACACCACACCACACCACACCACACCACACCACACCACACCACACCACACCACACTACACCACACCACACCACACCACACCACACTACACTACACTACACTACACTGCACTGCACTGCACTGCACTACACTGTGCTACACTGTGCTACACTGTGCTACACTGTGCTACACCACACCACACCACACTACACTACACCACACTACACTACACTACACTACACTACACTACACTACACTACACTACACTACACTACACTACACTACACTACACTACACTACACCACACCACACCACACCACACCACACCACACCACACCACACCACACCACACCACACCACACCACACCACACCACACCACACCACACCACACCACACCACACCACACCACACCACACCACACCACACCACACCACACCACACTACACTATACACCACACCACACTACACTGTGCTACACTACACCACACTATGCTATACTAAATCACAGCATATCTATCAAACAATTCCACACTCTACAACAGGGTAGCACATGCTGTATATAGTTTAGGTGTAACTAATAAAATCATTCACTTACAAAACCTGTAGCAGCATACTGTATCAGTTAGCCTTTGATATCTGATTTCTACACCATCTTTCCACGGGTTCTGTACCATCCCACCCTCTAGAGTGAGTCATATAAACCAGAGTATGTTGAAAGTGGCCAAGTGAATTACTACATTGTATTATCCATTGTGACGATCCATTCATAATCCTATTAACAGTAGAATTAATAATCTTTGAAACGGAAATATAAAAAATAAATAGTTATTGTTTATTTTTTATAACTCTTTAGTAATGAAAGATCAAAGGATTATGTGACTTGCAAGTACTACTACACTGTCACCCGTCATAAGTCCTTGTCACTCAATCATAGATCTGCACTCTTTTCTACTCTTTACTTGTTGTATTAAATGATTTATTGCAGCACATTTGGAGTTATCCAATCTTCACTACATCAAAACCCCTTGCTTTGGTATTAGTAAAAATTCAACTGCATCATGTCTAAGTAGCAATGGTATTTTTATGAAGCTATCACATTTCCTTTAGCAAAGGCATGCTTTATCTGTTGCAGCCAAAGACTGGGTTCTACATGTTGTGTGAAAGTAGCCCATTCCTGACTGGGGCCTCAATCCAAGTCTCTAAGGCAACCTACATGTACATTGTAATTATTAACCCAGTAGATGGACACATTTACCTTAGAGCCCCAGGTTCAAGCCTCAACCAGAAGAAAGCTATTTCCACAGATGTGGAAACAGGGCGTTGGCTGCTCACAATTAAATATACACGTACACGTAACACCAGCTCAGCAGCCTTAAAAATAGAAGCTTTACTGCTGAAGGTTGCTGCTGGTGTAGTGGGTAGCATGTTCTGTTCACTGTGCTAGGCGATTAGGTGCCGTAGAGGCCCCAGGTTCAAGCCCCAGTCAGGGACTGGTATTTTCATGGATTTGAAACAAGTCTCTGACTGCTCAAAGATAACTCCTTGCTAAAAATACATTATATACATGTATATAGAAAACGACTAAACCCCTAAAATTATTACTATTGTAGTAAAAATATACACTGCCTACAGAAATGATTGAACATATTCATATAAGTCCATACACATATATATACGTGTAAAATGTACATCATTGCTAAGACCCATCCCATGTTCAACTAAACAATGTGTGTAGAATATAATCAATCTTCTGATAGAATGAGATGACAGGAAATAAAGCTTTCATTACTAAGTTAATTGATCAATTACATTGTAATAGCTAAATTTAAAAAAGAGATTATTTATTAAATTAGCTTAGCATATTATAGTTTGAATTTGCAAAGGTATACAGCACATAGTCATTATACACTCTGTACACACTGTATAACATCTATACAAGTATTATATGTAGTATACTACTATCAGCATGGCTCTCTGTGTCAACATGATCGGGAGAAGGAGGCAGATTTCTTTGCTGATTCTCGTATTCTGCAATCTTGTCATCTTTCATAGCCTAATCAAGTCCAGTGGTCTGGTAAGCGGGTCATTCTACTTCCTGTACCGATATAACATGGTACAATACATACATACTGCACATAACTGTATACAGTGTGACTGTTTGTTGTATCGCTTACATGAATGTATTATAGCACTATATTGTGATATTGGTAATCAAAATAGTTTTCTGTGTTACTTACTTACATGTACATCTGCATTGTACGTGTGATTTTAAGATGGAATCAACTCTAAAATCCAAATTTCTACTTCTTAGTTACTTTAATTCAATATATACATATACATGGAGGTAAATAAGCGAATAACACGTGAGTAGTATAGTCAGTGCACTTCTAGACAGACACGCACTCATTGACCCCTGTTTTCAACCAATCACAAGCCGGTATTTCCGATTTCAACCAATCACAGAAGAGCACAAAAATTTTGCACACGACCTTGCCAAGGTCACCCCAAAATCCCCCCTTCTGATTGGTCGAAAAAACATTTGCACACTTGACCCCGAACCCGGCCACGACCCCTTCCCTCCCTCCTTCCCGCCCTCCTCCCCTCCCCCTCCCCCACCTCCCACTCCTCCCCCACTCCCCGCCACCGCCCTCGTCCCGTCCGCGCCACCGCCGCCGCCGCCGCCACCGCCGCCCTCACCGCCGCCCTCACCGCCGCCACCGCCGCCGCCACCACCGCCCTCACCACCGCCGCCGCCACCGCCGCCACCACCGCCACCACCGCCACCGCCGCCACCGCCGCCACCACCACCACCGCCGCCGCCGCCACCACCGCCGCCGCCATCACCGTCATCACCGCCACCCCTCCTCCACCGCCGCCCACCCTCCCCCCGCAACCCCCATTCACCCGAACGACCGATCGTTTGAGGCGGTCAAGCCGCGTCCGCCCACGTTGCGTGCGGCGCCGACCGTACACGTGGAGGCGACGCCGGTGCCCCGTATCCACCGGGCCAAGCGACTAGGCAGCGGCCCGCCGCTTCTCCCGCGCCTCCCCACTCGGAAAGCTTGTGATCTAAACGAGCGAATTCGGCTGCGCTTCGCCTATAGCTCTCATTAGCGATAAGAAGAAGTACTACGGAAGGCTTGGTTTATGATGTGCATTGCATTGTTAATAAAGAAATGTGTAAAGTCTTGGCTATAAATACACTGATAGGAAGAAGGGTTGTTTCTATGATATACATTGTATTGACAATAAAGAACCATGTACATGTGTTAAGTCAGCACATATAATACATTAAATAAACTTTTCGCAATGGTGACAATAGAATGGATAAAAGATTGCGTACACGTGTTAAAACACAATTGAAAGAATAAAAGACACATATTTAAAAGAGTATGTCATATCTATTATACATTAGATAAACTTTTCACAATAGTAGCAATAGAATAAATAAAAGGTTGTGTGCATGTGTTAAGTCAGCATTATGTAATATATTAAATTGCTTAGCCTCCCTATAAAAATATATAGTAGTAGGGTGTGAGTTATTTTTTAGCTTGATAGCATTTTATACAATAAACACTTCACAATTGCTGCCAATTACTCCATTTAACACTAACCTTATGTTCTACTTGTTGACATCTCTGATCAGGCACTGACTCGTAGGTAGCTGTCTCTGTTTACTCTCACTCTGACTAGAGGCTGATTGTTCATACTGCTAGAGTGAGAAACTCATACCTTAAATAGTAGTATTCAGTGGGCGGAGTCTAACCATTTCCCCACCCCGATGTGAATCCGAAGCCTCCCGATGTGAATCCGAAGCCTCCCGATGCACCCCGATGTGAATCCGAAGCCTCCCGATGTGAATCCGAAGCCTCCCGATGCACCCCGATGTGAATCCGAAGCCTCCCGATGCACCCCGATGTGAATCCGAAGCCTCCCGATGCATCCCGATGTGAATCCGAAGCTTCCCGATGCATCCCGATGTGAATCCGAAGCTTCTCGATGCATCCCGATGTGAATCCGAAGCTTCCCGATGCATCCCGATGTGATTCCGAAGCTTCCCGATGCATCCCGATGTGAACCCGAAGCTTCCCGATGCATCCCGATGTGATTCCGAAGCTTCCCGATGCATCCCGATGTGAATCCGAAGCTTCCCGATGCATCCCGATGTGAATCCGAAGCTTCCCGATGCATCCCGATGTGATTCCGAAGCTTCCCGATGCATCCCGATGTGATTCCGAAGCTTCCCGATGCATCCTGAAGCTTCCCGATGCATCCCGATGTGTCAATTCACATCGGGATGCATCGGGAAGCTTTGGATTCACATCGGGATGCATCGGGAAGCTTCGGAATCACATCGGGATGCGTCGGGAAGCTTCGGAATCACATCGGGATGCATCGGGAAGCTTCGGAATCACATCGGGATGCATCGGGAAGCTTCGGATTCACATCGGGATGCATCGGGAAGCTTCGGAATCACATCGGGATGCATCGGGAGGCTTCGGATTCACATCGGGATGCATCGGGAGGCTTCGGATTCACATCGGGAGGTTTCGGATTCACATCGGGAGGCTTCGGATTCACATCGGGGTGCATCGGGTCACATTGGGATTGGATAAAAAAAGGGAGGAGTCAAGAAATGAGCAGTTGTATAAAGGGAGAGTGGGATCACAGTCTCAGCATTCAAAGTTCAGCACATCACTACTGTACAGCTACACTACTACAATAGTACATTATCGATGGATACTGACAACATAGTCCAAAACCAAGAAGAGTTATTTGCGGGCTTAACGTACTCACAAATGGATGGAATTATTGAAGAAGAAGAGTGCAGTCAGAAGAGGAAAGAAGAGGTGGATGCGTTAAAAGAGGCACGGAAGAAGGGGAAAATAATAGGAGTGGGGAGTCTTGCCCGAAAGGATCATTCTAACATGGCGGACTCTCCGTCCTCCCCGGAGCGGGCCTCGGATAGGGGCGAGACCACAACAACCCATGGATGAGTATTATTCCAAGATAGAAAAGATGCAGCTTTCTTCAGTAGTATTGTTTTATTACGAAGATAAATAGAGAAAGAATAAAAGAATCAAGAATCAAGCAGAAATCTAAAAAGCAAAGAAAAAAAAAGAATGCAGGTAAGATAAAAACTATTGGTCTCTTTTTTTTAGTTATAGTAGTATAAAAACGAATTATAAGTAAGGTGAAGTATTTCTCTCTAGTCAAAGTGAAAAGGTGAAAAAAGCATAATATTGTTTACATGCGTTGTGAGTGGGAAAGTATTATTTCTTTTATTATAGTATAAACGTTGTAATAGAGCTCTTATAGAATGATCTCGAACTCTTCCTTCTACTCTGCTTAGCCGTGTAATTATTCCCTCCATACTCCACCCTCGAGCTCGAAGGAGACAGAACAAGATGCAGTAGTCTCCACACACGTTAGTACTCTCTTCTTGTAGACACTCTCCATTCCATACTATTGGTATTCCCCATTGTTGTAACATCTTACCCACATCAGGATAAATAGAAGGGGGGAGTCCATAGGAGTCGAAATACTCTATTTCTTTTCCATTCGAAAAAACAGAGATCCAATGCTCGCCACTTTTCTCACTTGTTTGAGTGTTGAAAACAAAAGATCCAGATGGGGAGAAGGAGTCTAAGAAGTGATCCCTTGGCATAACCCCTCTAAAGGAGGTTGATGAGAGTTTATCATCAGATAGAATATTCGAGATTGAGAATGTATCCATTCTTTTTACATCATCCCGGCTACCATAGATACTTCGTGATTTGCATTCAAGTAGATAATGTCATCTTTTTCTTCGTATACAAACAGTCCAAGTGTATTTTGAGTTTGATTAGCAAATGCTAGATTAATAGATAGACTCCCATTTGATAACAAGTGAAAGTTGTCATCACACAAATCTCCTGAAATGTCAAAGGCGTAGAGAGCAGCGCAGGACTTGTATTTGCTAGGGGAGATCTCATTCCCTGTGTCAGCATCGGATGTATTTGTGACAGTGAACAAATTCATGAATTCACGAGCAAACTTTCCACTTGCAAAGTTTGGTTCATATCTTCGGGTCACCGGTGTTCCATCAATTAGTAGTTCTAATGAACTTAGATTGTTATGTCCGAATTTGAAGGGATTTTGCTTATACGTTCCACTCTTTGCAGTATGGTTGACTAGTCCGACAAAGACTCTGTTTGGCTTCTGTCCCGCTTGATCAAAGTTTACTCTCACTGACTGGTGTCCAGCAGGGATGACATGGAAATGAGTTTTTATTCGGTCAATTGGTAGTTTTATAGACTCTTGTTGCACAACCCAAACATCCATTTGTGCTTTTTGTAAGGCCGGATTGGCTTGTACACGTCGAATCCACAATTCTGTCTTAGTTATAGAAATCTTCGCCCCTCCTGCAGGGTTGTCTGTTTCTGCTAAGAGGGCCATTTGTGGAATAGCACGTTGTAGAGTAAGGCGAGAGCGAACTCCTGGTGGAATAAGTCTTCCTTGAGAAAACATACTCAACCTAGGTCTCCCATAGAAGCTCATCTCTTTACTTGTGGCTATAAGTTTCTTTCTTTTTTCAACCACTTCGGGAGGTATACCATCATAGTCTTCTCCAGTTCCTTCATCCTCCATCCACCCACTCCCAACTTTCATATAATTATGTGCTCTTAGCATCTTTACCATAGTTTAGGAGATTCTCGACATAAGCTCTATGTCCATAGTTTGGTTCATACTCAACATCTTGCCCAGCCAGTTGAACAGTGGCAGAAGAAAAGAGACTGTGCATAAAATTGTCCCCTGGAACAACCTTTAGTTGTTCTTCCGCAGGCAGTACGCTTCCATCAGCCTTGCTCACCTTTACTGTGGTGTGTAAGTAAGACCTTGATAGATCTGTGTAGAGTTCGTCTGCGGGCGGGATGTTAAATTCAATAGTGCCATCAGGGGAGTCCGTAACAGGAGCCAAAGGTACCCACTCACCTCTGAGCACGCTAGTATGAGTTGGCGGAGTGGCAAATAAGTCAAAACTGGAGTCAACCGTGTCTGGAGAGTCTTCAGAAACCTTGGAGAGAGAGATGGCTCGATGTGTGACGGACATGTTCGATAGTGTGAGAGTTGTTCCATCTAGTACTTGCTCCTACAGTCGCTTGTCTAAGAGTGGGGAGTGGTGAGTCTAGGTGCGGATTATATATTTATCTTTCATTTAGTCAAAAACTGTTTTTCTTCCTTTACGCTTTTTCTTTGTAGACTTTTGACTAACTCGTGCACGTTTGGCGGGTGGTTCACGTAATTCATCTTCTACATCACCTAGAAGATCCCCACCAGCTTCACGAAAACGTTTTGCTGCAGAGGATTTGAAGTTCTCTCCCTTGATTACATCTCCCAGAACCGAAGCTCCAGTAGTCAATAGCTTTTTCCCAATAGTTTTGGCACCATTCTTTAGCATGGGAAGGACCCCTCGGGCCAGTCCAGAAAAGAGTGAGCCGATCCCATTACCCGTCATAATAGGTTTTCCCCTGTACACACTCATTCCCTCTCCCACCTGGTTTGCATAATAGTCTTCATACATCTCACCTGACTCATCAGGAAAATATGGAACTATGCGAGGGGCCATGTTATTTCTCTCCACGCGGTCTGAAACGAACCGTCAGCACAACCTTTCCACTGCGAAATGAGACCCTTTCTCCATCATCACGTCTTATATCTACCTCGATGAGGTCTGTGCTTGTATTAGACACTGGAGAGTATTGAACATTCGAAAACTCAAAGAAAACGGTGCTATTTCTTTCACTCTCTGTTATAGGAACTGTGCGAAGTAGGGGGACTAGACTATCTCCAACATGTCTTGGTGAGACTACGGAGGAGTAGACATAGAGGGATGTGAAACCAGCATTGATGTCTGGAGGGTTTTGACTCCTGTTGATTTCCGCAGCATATTCTACATCAGGTTCGAATCCCAACACCCACGCAACATCACGTGACATCATGACAGAGTGTTCCTGTTCTCTCAACATGAGGAAGGTTTCATTCCGTAGACTATCATAGTAAAAGCTCACTACTTTTTCTAAGTCGTAGTTTATTAGTATTCTATTGATCTCACTCAAAAGTTCACCCATGGAAGCATACCTTCCACTCCTGATTTCACATTTTCGTTTGACTCCATCTTTTGTATTCGTAACCACTACATAGCCATCTTCCACATTTCTCCAGGATGCGGGGTACTGAATGTCAAGTAACCCAACCTCCCACTGTGATGAGTGAAGCTTCAATGTCTTGGCTAGCTTCGTAATGAAGTGAGCATTGGTGTTTGTGTCACTCCCACCGATGCGTACATTTGAGGTAAGTGTGACATTGAAGGCCATCTTTGAGAGTGAGCAAAACTGAACTTACATATCGAATTTATACTACCTTTGATTTTACACAAACTGACTAGAATCTATCCAACTATTAAATGAAGAGGGATAACCACTCCATTTCACGAAACTCTCTTCTTTTCCTCTCCTTCTCCGTTTACGTATGACTTTCTCAACTCTAAAGATTTCAGGTAGGTTAACATGTTGCAATTCTTGTGCATAGAATGTTCCATCTACTCCTTCTTTGTTTAGGTCTTCCAGTGTATAGACAGGAGGTGAGGTATGTGCCTTGACTGCTTTTATGGTGAATATCTCGGTTGACCAGTTTGGTGTGAACCCTCGCTCAAAGCTACTACGAGCCATCGAAATCCGAACATGATCACCTGGTGAGTATTTTACTCTTGTTTTCTTTAACCATCGTTTAGGTGAGAACTCATTTAACCGAACCCAAACCTCTTCTTGATTATCGTAATCAACCTCAATAGGTTTCATTCCAATTGACCTATTAAAACTGTTGTTATATCCTTGGACTAGGTCTTCTACATCTTCTAAGTAGCGTCCATCTCCTCTATAAGTGAGTAGACGATGAATTTTCCCTCTCAATGTTCTATTAAAGCGTTCAACAAGAGCAGCCTTGATGATCTCATTCTCAGAGGTGAAATGGCTAACTCCGTACTTCTTTAGCACTTCACTCACCCTTCTGTTTAGGAACTCCTTACCTTTATCAGTTTGTATTTGTCTAAAGCTTTCATTTTCGAATAGAGAGATGAGTGCATTGGACACTTCCAGACCAGACTTGGAATGAAGAGGAAAGACCCATGCTTTCCGTGAGAAGGCATCTATGCAGGTGAGCAAAAATGTTACTCCATCATTTGAGTCCTTGTGCGCACGCACATCCACGAGATCTGCCTGGAGTTGTTCACCAATCCCACTCACAAACGTTTTTCTCCTTGTAAACTTCATTCTAATCGGGCGATGAAGAGTGTATGCGTCTTGACTTCTCAACCACTTCTCAACATCATTCTCATTAATACCAGGAGGAGAAGCTAAAACTAACTTTCTCTTTCCTCCAAAAGATGGTGGTTGAGGAGGGGAGAAGTAAATATCGCGTAGACCTTCATCTATATCATCCATCTTTCTGTTTTACTATCGCTTGCAAGAGGGGTTTTAGGAAGCTTTCGCCTAGACCTAGTTTTGATAGGACTTCTTTTATCACCCTTCCTACTCCAACGTGCGCCAGCTTCTGACCTCTCTGGTTTTGTTTCTCTCCTATATGGGTGTGGTAGTGGTGACCTTGAGCCACTTCGCCTCTTTTCATCATCTCTTTTTTTCTCTCGCCCTTGCTCTTGTGCTTCTTCTTCTCTTTGTCTCCATGTATGCATTTCATTAAACCTAGTGTTAATTCCCTCTAATGTATTATACAACTCCTGCTGGGGATGGCGTGATCTCTCCAACTCTTTTAGGAACTTATTCATTTTATGAGCATGTTGCTCTAGCTGAGAGTAGATGTCTGTATCAGAGTTTTTGAGGTTAGATATTACATCTTTTCTGCTTTTTTCTGCCAGGAGTAGATCCCCATTTGTAGAGAGTGAGGGTAGATGCTCTCCTTCTTTTTTGTTGTTTCTACTATTCATTGATTCATATGTATGTTTATCCATAAGAAGATACTTTTTAGAAAACTTGAGACTCATTTCACCTTCGTCCACCACCTAATCCGCCAAGCACACCTCCGAGTAAACTTGCCAATGGCTTCAAAAGAAGACCTAAAAATCCGCCACGTTGTAGGATTAACTTTTTCTGCCTCACACTAGTACGAGAGTTGGTGAGATCCTCAATGGCCCTTCTATGTCGACGTAGAGAGTTCAACTGAGCGGTAGTTAGATGAACATTACCTAATAATACATTTCTAGCACACTCAACAAGAGCGAGTATAAGGTCTTTGTTAGCCTCAGCAATGGTTGAATCTCTGATGGTTGCAGATGCTTTCGTCAGTGCATATATACTCAAGGCATTCCTCCTCAACCTTGGAGAATACTCGGGTGAATTAATGTATCTCATGCTTGATGATGGATGCGCTCTCTTCGAGTCCAAGAGAGTTTATGGAGAGAGTAGAGATGTGAATGCTACTTATATTCCAGAGTATTCGGGATATATACAGTCATGGGAGAGTGCTCAGAAGCAAAATTACCGATCAGTCTAGCCCACTCCGGGGTTTCCTGGCGAAGATTCAAGAATAGAAAAGAGTGTGGCTTACGTGTAGCATCACTAAAAGCTTCTTGAACAGCTCTTGTACTCTGAGGAAAAGCCTGCTTTGCAAGATTGGTAACAGACATTCCGTCTCTGGGGTTCTTGAACAAAAAAAAGTACTGTGAGTTTATTGACACTGTTCTATTATCTTTCGGGAAAAGGTTCTGTAGTAAGAAAAAGACGCTTATGTTCAGGTGGTGACTGAACTTTGTAAAGATTGCATTAGTAGTCTCTTTCCCCCCGACTTCACCCATCAAGTCATCAATGATGAGCCAGCGATTCTTCCCATCACGCTCTATATCCATTTCTACATCAATGAGTCCTGAATGAAACCTTACTTTATCCTTGTAATCGTCAAAGCGGTGTTGCCAAACTCCATAGCAGTAAATGATTTCAACAGGAGTGGGTGAAGCAATTTCATCAACTCTCTTATTAAGACTAAATAGTAGTTCCGTTTTTCCACTCCCTGTTGGACCACAGACTAGAGCTGTGAAGGGACTCTGCAAGCGAAGATCGATTTCTTGGTGTGGACGCATGCTGATCCAGTTGAGTAGCTAATAGAGTTGTGTTTGTTTTTAAAAAGTGTCCTTGCTTAAGTACTCCTTTGTCTTTGCCATTGGGTGGTTCCCTATCACTTAGATATGTGTAAACTGATGGGGATAAAGATGAGCAAGAAAGTATAAATAGTATTATGATTATGTAGAATGTGAACTTCTTTCTTTTGTTGCTTCTCTCTCCTATTTGCTCCCTTCCCTCTTCAGCAGAGATAGCTACTACTTCATCTAAGAGACCATCAGCCACATCTTCATAATTCTCATTTCTACATACTACCTCTTGCTTTGACATCTTGCCCTTGTTTGAGAGAACGATTGGAATCTATACACTTTTATTCATCATTACTTTCTCCTGTTGGAACCCACTGTGGCAGTTTACTATCTTCCCCTTCTGCTTTTGCATCATCATCATCTAGTTTGTTAGCCAGGTGGGGAATTATGTGATCAATAATTGATACACTATCCATTTTTTCTTCTTCTTCTTCTTTTTGCAAACGCTCGATTTCCATCATTAACCTCTCTTTTTCCATTCTTTCCTCTGTTAACTTTTTTTCTAAGAAGGCAATGCGATTTGTTCTTCTCTCTTTTCTTGCATCAATTCTCTGTTGCATCTCTAGTGCTTCTTTCCACCCCAGTGCTCCTGCCAATTCCACTTTCTTTAGTGCCAATTCTTGTTCTATCTTTCTAATCTCTTGTTCCCTTTTGTCACACATTTCAACCTCTTCTTTAGTTTCTACATGAGTTTGCTCTTCTATCATAATCTGGTTATTCTCTCCTGTAGAAGTCTCTCTCACTTCCACCCTAGCTTCTCCTGGTGAAGGGCTTCTTATCTCCTCTAACCCGTTTTTGGATGAATCTAGTTCTCCAATGTCACACATTTCAGCCTCTTCTATCATAACCTGGTTAGTCTCTCCTGTAGAAGTCTCTCTCACCTCTAATCTAGCATCTCCTGGTGAAGGGCTTCTTATCACCTCTAACCCATTTTTGGATGGATCTAGTTCTCCAAACAATCGCCCTGCATATAGCGTATTACCTCTACTAAGAATTAAACCAGGGATGCTTTCTTCATTGTAACTCCTCTTCGCTCGCGATTTCTCCTTCCCATCCTCAAAGCGACATCTTCTTGCCCCATCCTTCAATATGTTCAATACTCTATGATAGAGTTCATTCTTTGAGCCTTCCCCACCAGGTTCATTATCCAGATATAGTAAGAAGTGAGTGTTAAAAGTGGCCTCCGCTCCCACACCAGTTTCATCCCAGTTTTTATCTTCAATAATCTTCTCAACCTCCACTCTACACCAGGTTGACAACTCCGCATTCCTAAGAAGGAGTAAGGGAGAAGAAACGGATGCGTTTTTTGTTTCTACCATAGATGAAAATCTTGACCTAGCTCCTGTTAAGTCTTCATAACAAAGTGCCATTTTCCTCAACTTTTCCTCTCCTATCTTAAAAGGGATATTCATAGAGAGTGAAAGTGTTCTAAAATAGATGGCAAGCTCTACCACTAAGGAATTATGAGCGAGTCTGTCAACCCAATACCACATCCATGGACTATTCGTTTCTTCGATATTACTTTTGATCATATAATCCCATACAGACTTCGGGAGGACTTCCTTTAAAAGTACATATCTCCCCGCTGCTCCTTTGGTGAGAAAAGACATGTTTGCTATGACTAAGTCTTCTTTGTATTAATACTATCATCAGTCAAACTTATCTTTTATAGTCCCACCCCAGTGAAACTCGGAATGGGCGGCGGGCCGCTGCCTAGTCGCTTGGCCCGGTGGATACGGGGCACCGGCGTCGCCTCCACGTGTACGGTCGGCGCCGCACGCAACGTGGGCGGACGCGGCTTGACCGCCTCAAACGATCGGTCGTTCGGGTGAGTGGGGGTTGCGAGGGGAGGGTGGGCGGCGGTGGAGGAGGGGTGGCGGTGATGACGGTGATGGCGGCGGCGGTGGTGGTGGTGGCGGCGGTGGCGGCGGTGGCGGTGGTGGCGGTGGTGGCGGCGGTGGCGGCGGCGGTGGTGAGGGCGGTGGTGGCGGCGGCGGTGGCGGCGGTGAGGGCGGCGGTGGCGGCGGCGGCGGCGGCGGTGGCGCGGACGGGACGAGGGCGGTGGCGGGGAGTGGGGGAGGAGTGGGAGGTGGGGGAGGGGGAGGGGAGGAGGGCGGGAAGGAGGGAGGGAAGGGGTCGTGGCCGGGTTCGGGGTCAAGTGTGCAAATGTTTTTTCGACCAATCAGAAGGGGGGATTTTGGGGTGACCTTGGCAAGGTCGTGTGCAAAATTTTTGTGCTCTTCTGTGATTGGTTGAAATCGGAAATACCGGCTTGTGATTGGTTGAAAACAGGGGTCAATGAGTGCGTGTCTGTCTAGAAGTGCACTGACTATACTACTCACGTGTTCTGCAATAACATATTATTGCGAGATCCACTGGAGAGTAGCCAACAGGCCGACACACTGTGAAATCCAGTTAATGAAGCCCAAAGGCCGACGTTTTGCAATTAAAAGTCCAACTGAACTACATGTAGTACAGAAAATGCACATTGGCCTACAATTAATAGTGCCCAATTGATAATTTATTACAAGAAAAGCTTCAGTCTTGATACATCATCAGGAGGTGTGACCATGACATATTTATCTGTAGTTGAAATAAATACAGTAGACACTAAACATGCTTTTACTTTTAGTTCTAACTTACACTGTACATGTAGCTTACAGCTATTTTACTTTCAGTGTCACAAAATCGGAGTGGGATGCACAGCACGGAAAATGAACTCAGATACAGTAGTTGACGCGAGGTCTATAAAAACTAAAGCACTAAAAGCTAATATGGCCCGTGATTCCAAGCTACCGGCACAAGTGTCAGTTAATTTGAAGGATCCCAAGCTACCAGCACCATTGGCTGATCCCAAACTAGCTAAGATACGCAAACCAACAGCAGCTAAAATAGTATACACTGCTATCTCAAGGACAGGTAGCGGCTCGTTCCAAGCAGTGCTTACATCCTACGCCTACCGTCAGCAAATGCCCATGATACTTCCTGTTACCCAAGGCAAGTGTTATATGTGCTAAAGTAATGATCAGAGATTTGAATTTTGAATTTAAATAGGAAGATTACAGACATGTACGTAGATTACATAAGTATATGTATGTTGCTAACATTATTGGGACTTTTGAACCGGAAGGTTTACGGTTTTCTTCAGGGCCGTAATAATCAGGGGGAGGGGGGCAAGGTTGGTCTTATCTCCCCTCTTCCAATACAAATATTTGCCTCTTGTGTCAACTCTCAAAATCTAGGTAGATTGATCACAAATTTACGACCAGCGCTATATGTAGTTTGAAAAAACAGTGTAAGCAGCCTGTGATCCTGCATATTTGATTGGATTTGATTTAGTATCAGTCTAGGGAACCCTGATACTCTGGCCCCACCTTTTAGGCCCTCAGTTACATTGTTACAGCCCTGGTTTTATCAAGTTCTTTTGGTGCTTGAAAATGCACAGAAACTTTCCGAGTCTATTATAAGAATCGAGTAACTAAAGCAAAAAATGATCAAATTGAGGCTAGATTGCCTGCTATTATTGTCATCCAACATACTCGTACAGTGTACATGTACATAGTTACACAAAGTGCGTTACAAAGCAGCATGGTATAAGAGTTGTATACATGTAAATGTATTCAGGAATAAACTTTGGTTCAGGTAAATGATATTATACATGTATATCAAGGACAGTCATTAGAACATGAAACCTTGACCTTCGCTGACTGTGTCACACAAAGCCACATATGATGCCATTATGGTGATTCCTCACAATGTTACACTTACTGGAAAGTAGCCAAACTATCACATTAAAAGTTGTCCCCTTCTGCTAAGGCAGTTATTTTACATTTCATTGAAGGTGTGAACACATCTGAGCTAGAGCCCGGCAGATCGTGGGACATTACTCCAAACAGAGCTAGCCCACCACAGTTCATGGCCACACATACCAGATACAACAGATTGTTTATGGAGAAATACTTCGCTAACAACACACTGTACATAAGCTCCATCCGTGATCCAGTTACCTGGTTTATATCAGCTGTAGACTACAGGCTAAGTCTCTCGTGAGTGTGTGCCGTGATCTAATTGGTTGGTTAAAACAATGTCACTGAGTTGTCCTAGATAAATGGCTTGCACAACTGACAGGCAGGCAACCGTTTGGAATCATATGAGAAAAGACGAGATGGTCTGCGGTCTATGGTCTGTGGTTAACGGTCTGCCATCCTCCAATCAGACTTGGGGTTGAAAATTGGGACGATTCGTATATGTTGCAATGCTGCCGGTCAGGATCTCGGCTCCGAGTGGTACTAGGATCTTGGGACCGGGTGCCCCTGCATCGCTGCTGGGGTGGGTCCCTAGCCTTAGGCCCTCGGACCCGATCAAGAGTGGGGATGGGTACACAACCACACCCCACCAGCTGAACAAGTGTTGGAACTCGGGCTTGCCGGCAGCGATGATCCTCCTAGACCGGTGATTCATATATTCTGCAATGCTGCCGGCGAGGATCTCGGCTCCGATGTGATGTGACATAACGTAATGCAATGCGATGCGATGTGATGTGATGTGACGTAACGTAACGTAATGCAATGCGATGCGATGTGATGTCCCATTACCTGCCCCTTTAACTGTTCAATATGCGACAGGATTTATAAAATGTTTTTGCTACAATGATACAATATATCACTACAGGATATTTTGCATCATCAACTATTACATGACAATGTGCTACGTCACCATACACCACAATCGTACTGTATCCGCCGACACTGAGTCATCCTTTCTCTTTCCGTTATGCTGACTGCAACTGATCACATTGTAGACCTATGTGTACTATATAACTGTGAGGTAGTTAGGTACAGATTCTCTTGTTCATGTCTATCAAATTAAATTGAAGTGCTCAGTTACCACTGTTGTCTGTGTGTTCGTGTTAATATTGCCATTTCTGCAATACGCATGCAACACACAAATTGCAAAATAGTCACATTTTTATAATATAATGTGATATACGATATAGTATTATACATTGTATTATATATAAGTTATCATACATGTACTTCTATTATGTATACTTTGACCACATATACATGTAGGAGCTGGAAGTACCCCAAACCATCGACAATTGTTCATTCGTATAATATCTTCCATCGTAAACCAGAATCTACTACCAGAGAATTCCTGGATAAACTCAACTACAACGTATTCCTGCAACACTTTGGTGAGTGGACACAACACATTACGATGGAATCATCCAATGAGAGGAGTTTTAGCAGATCATATGTAACGTTTAGGCTTCCTAAGGTCCGAGATGCCCACTTACCAATCTCTATCTGTTACCTAGAGTCTTTCCAAGGGTGTAGTCCCAGAGAGAATTCTCTGTCTACTGGAGTTAGACCTACATGTATCACAGACATGCTGCGCTGTGGCCTCCAATACTCAAGAGCACCTGCTTTCCCTATCAGTGTGGTTAGGTGCTTACGTTAAGCAGGATTCATAACAAGTCAGCGGACTGGAATACGCATATCTGCTCGTAATAATAGTATATCCTAATTATTTACAATATATTCTGCTTGTTTACCTGACAAAATGCAGAAATTGTGCGCTCAAGGAAGCACATGTTTCAAGTTGTCCCAATAAGTGAACAAAATATATGTAGTAAACAGGTAGGCCTACCTTTGTGGCTGCAAGGCCATTCTCTTGCCCGGCGTTCACGTTATTTTTCATCACAATAATATGCTGCTTATAATTATATAAAATTACTATTATAAACGGCAAAATGAGATAACCTTTTTCACTCTGTATGCATGTAGATTGCATCCATTGTCTTTATTTCGCTTCCAGGACTAGCATGTAGCTCAGAAAAGTTGTACAAGGAGGGCGAGCTATTGGATTACATCGCACTGATAGACAGGAAGTATGACCTCATCATGTTGAAGGAGTACAGCGATGAATCCCTCCTCCTTCTCAAAAGACTCCTTAACTGTTCGATAAAAGGTGAACAACCTACAAGCATTTTGATTTATCTTATACCTCCTTCTACGGTACTTGTGTTTTGTAACCAGTGCAAAGTGTCTTCACATGACAGTAATGTAGACAGCTTCTAGAAAGTTGAATTGTAAGTAATCCTTGATAATTTACCAAATTAGGTGACAGAAACTAAGAATAAAATGATGGGAAAAGATTCATGCCTGTCAATAGAGAGATAATGTGGATTATGTGCATACAGTCATGTCATGATGGCTTCATATTTACTTTTCTTTTATTTATGAACTTTACGGTTCCGTTTATTTAAGATATTCATAGGCTAAGAACGATTTAATCAATATCATAACATTCTGTAGTTCTATGTGTATGATGGCAATGTATTGTACAAGGTAGCTACAACGCCATTCATGATGATCTTCTAAGGAATAACTACACGGAACATTTATATATTATTTATGCTTCAGATATATTTTACATTGCGTTGAATAGTGGAACGTACAGCACTAACACTGTCCTATCAGAAGAAGAGAAACAAATACTACTAGACAGTGATCATAACAGAGGTGACTTGCTGCTATATAAACACTTCAATGAGACCTTCTGGAATAAAATATCCAAATACCCAGAATTCAACGCTGAGGTAATATTTCAGTATATTGATTATGTATAATATTATGAACAAAATCTCCAAACCCCTTAACACCCCCATATGTAGCAAGGTGGCCACAGGTGATTGCCTCGTGTGCCGTATACCCACCTCAATTTTCCACTTCGAACACTGGATACTACATAGTTACGATACTGCATACGATACTACATATGATACTACATAGTTACGATACTATATATGATACTACATAGTTACGATACTACATACGATACTGCATATACGATGCTGCATACGATACTACATATGATACTACATAGTTACGATACTACATAGTTACGATACTATATATGATACTAACATAGTTACGATACTACATACGATACTGCATATGATACTACTTACGATACTGCATACGATACTACATACGATACTGCATACGATACTACATACGATACTACATACGATACTACATACGATACTGTATATGATACTGCATACGATACTACATACGATACTACATACAATACTACATACGATACTATATACGATACTACATACGATACTGCATACGATACTACATACGATGCTGCATGCGATACTACATACGATACTACATACGATACTACATACAATACTACATACGATACTATATACGATACTACATACAATACTACATACGATACTATTTATACGATACTACATACGATACTGCATACGATACTACATACGATGCTGCATACGATACTACATACGATTCTACATACGATACTACATATAATACTACATACGATACTATATACGATACTACATACAATACTACATACGATACTATATACGATACTACATACGATACAGCATACGATACTACATACGATGCTACATACGATACTACATACGATACTACATACGATACTACATACAATACTACATACGATACTATATACGATACCACATACAATACTACATACGATACTATATACGATACTACATACGATACTGCATACGATACTACATACGATACTGCATACGATACTACATACGATACTACATACGATACTACATACGATACTGCATACGATACTACATACGATACTACACACGACGCTGCATGCGATACTGCATGCAATACTACATACGATACTACATACAATACTACATACAATACTATATGCGATACTACATACGATACTGCATACGATACTACATACAATGCTGCATAGGATACTACATACGATACTACATACGATACTATATACGATACTACATACGATACTGCATACGATACTACATACGATGCTGCATACGATACTACATATGATACTACATACGATACTATATACGATACTACATACGATACTGCATACGATACTACATACGATGCTGCATACGATACTACATACGATACTACATACGATACTACATACAATACTACATACGATACTATATACGATACTACATACGATACTGCATACGATACTACATGCAATACTACATACGATACTGCATACGATGCTGCATACGATACTACATATGATACTACATACGATACTGCATACGATACTACATACGATACTATATACGATACTACATACGATACTGCATATACGATGCTGCATACGATACTACATACAATACTGTAATTTTATTTCAGTTAGAAGAGTTTAGGAAACTTAATAAGCAAGCAGTGGAGTTCTGTAACAGTGGGGAGCATGAGAAAGATAAAGGCAAAACTTTACACTTGCAGAGTAAAGAGGAGTCAGATATAGTCATTGACTGTAAGTTTATATAATATACACATTGTACACGTGTACATGTAATTATATACATGTAATTGTATATGCATTCGCTTCAATGTATCATACAGTAGGTTACACGGAAGTTCATACATGTGCAGTAAGCCAATGACAAAAGATATGTTTTCCTTTTCTAATTTCTGCTTCACTTTCAGGGGACTACATGTACTTCTTATTATGACCTATGTTCCCATATGCTACAAGCATGAGTACTACTTTGTATAAGATAACTTACACATTATTCATTATTATTATTTACACTAACATGAACTGTTTGAGCTTTTGAGGAACCAGGTGATGGCAAGACACCCAGAGCGATATACTATTCGCCAGAGCTGGGTCCAAGTCATAGATTCGCTCAAATTATCAAAGTGCATCACCGATATGGAGTTGTTTTACCTTGAAATTGGAGAACTTGTAGTAGATTAACCAAAGACTTCAGAGTTTTTACTTTATTGACTTTAATTAGTTTTCACAACCAACTACTGAATTGTTATTCGGTGAGTTAAAGCTGCAACAAACTGAAGGTAAGGCAACTCCAATTAAACTATACTAGGAGGGAAGGCAACTCCAGCTAAATCATACTAGGAAAGCATTGGTCAAACTGGACAGAAAATAACTTGTAGTCATAGCCTGAGGAACAGATCTCATGTGGCCACAGACTTATTACATGCATATACTGTACAATGTGTACTCTTATTATTGTAGATGGCAGTTGCTTAGCAATGGTAGAGGGCAGGCTAGAGAAGGTATTGAACTCAACAGTGGCTCCATTCCTGCATTCCAGAGATGCTAAGTTAGCATACAAAGATGTTGTCTGGCCTAGTTTAGTTTAAAGGATGCGGCATGCATTGACACAATATTATAGGGGTCCAGCTATATTTTCAAACACTTACAAGTGACCTAATAGTCAATAATTATATCTACATGTACATGTATTTAACTAACGACTTTTAATTTGCGGAAGCAATAAAACTAAATGATAACATAATGCTGTAACGAATGTGTTTGAGTTTGAGATACATCTATGCTTAAGTTCTGTCCGTATTCACCACTGCCAACCTTACTGCAGTGTTGAAACTACACAAAGTACTGTAGATACACTGGAAAATACCTATTACAGTGTGTAAGTACAAGTTTTGTGGTCGGTACACTTTGTATACCCCACTTCCGATGCTGGTCAAAAGTGTAGGTTGCATGGATTGTACAAATATTTTTTTACAATTTCTAATATTAGTGAGTGTGCTAGTAATAATACTATAACCATAGCAGTAATTACTAGTTGCTAATTCCAAAATATAACGATTTTACGAACAATGGGTCTATTTTTAAAAAAATGTATTAATAAAATATTCTTCATGTTAGTAAGATTTGCGGCGTCGTCTGCTCTCAGCTCCAAGACGGCCGCCTCCTAGCTCTAAGGCGTCCGCTTGTTGTACACTTTTCATAGTGTCTTGTGATTGGCTGGCTCTCAACTACCTTCGTTTTACAACACTAGAGTTAGAAAAGAGAAGACAACCACTAACACATTAATATAATAATTATAATCTGAACATTGTTCCCTCCTACCACCGGTGACCTTCCCAGATTGCTAGCAGATAAATTGGAAAACTGATATCAATTGATTATTAGTATTATTGTTAAAATAATGCAGTTTCTGCAATATACTTCATCACTTAGTTTTACATGACTTGTATATATTATTATTTTTTATAAACACATGCGTATTGTACTACATTGTACATCAAGTATACGAGGTGTAGGATAAGGTTTGGCATTTAATGGCGCAATTTGAAGGAATAGAAACGGTTAGGATTTGGGATAGAATATTATTACCAATAAAGGAACATAAAATGAATAAAATGATGATGGTTTGAATGAGCCGGTACTGCACTGCTACATACGTGTATAACACAGTCAAGTAATATGCATCTCCTTTCCGATTATCCATAAGTGAGGCACAGCTGACGATAATGTACGCCATATAGATTGTTTATAATAACATGCAGATGTATATTGGACTGCAATGTATATAATCTAGCAATGGTAAATGAAGAATAGGATTTGTGTTCTATGGTCTGTGAGTAGGAAAGTGTAGACAACTCCCTGTAGTTAATAATAATTATGCAATTCTGGTGGCTTCACAAATAGTTTTGTTGCATCGACTCATTTCCAGAATTCCAGCAATATTTTTCTAAATTTTTTTCTAACTATCGCTGCTCTACTGTTACTCATCCATCAACAGAATCTCGTAATACTAGCCATTGGTTGTGGGAAAGATCAACGGTTCTGCTATGACTACTGCTGCCGCTGCTGCCGCTGCTGCCGCACGCTGCTGCCGCAGGAGCGATGCTACATGAAGGTTAGTGTCACTCATTCACCTTACTACTTACTATTAACACATATTCAGACAAGTAAATCGGAAGTATGTTACTCCTTCAGTCAGAATCAAACATCGAGAGGGCAGTACAATTGCAACAAGGCCTAATTTAATCAGCAAACATTTCCTACTTATTAATATAATTCACATGCTCATAGTCTGTCATAGATTGTGAAATTCATGATGCGTAAATATACGTTGTAATGAATTGTGAGTTATCTAGGATTATTTTATGTACATGTATAATATTCATGTACGATCTGCTGTTATTGCTAGTTCAAATTGGACCATGTAAATACTTTGACCCTCTGGATGTTTGACCCAGACATGGGCACTCGAGTCATTTTACTCGACTCAAGTTAACTCGAGCAACAGCTTTTCATTACTTTTAATTGACTTGTGCTTTTGTACTGTGTGAAAGCTGGGAATTGACTTTTACTTCTACTCTCCTACAAAGCATGATGCTTGACTCTTACTTTACTCTAATCTCTCAGCTATCAGTGATAATTCTATTGGTTTGGTGTAATTATGTAATAAGTCTTGTCCACCATAGAGAAGCTGAGAGGCTTATAGATAAACAGACCTACCATTACAATAAGTGCAAATTTGAAATAGCCTTTGTTCCTCAGAACTACTTTAACTGACAGAAAATTGGATCTAACACTAAGTATTACCTATTGTGTGTTGTCACACTTGTATACATCAGAAATTTGTGTTCTACAAAATTCCCATTGGTATTCTCTTTGACATACCGCTGTACTTTTGACTCTACTCTGACTCTAGCATTTTGGCACTAGTTGCTTGACTCTTACTTTACTTTTCAAAATGGCTGTTTATTTACTCTTACTCTACTTTTGACTTGCTTCATCCGATGAGTTTACTCTAAATTACTTTTTATCAATTGGGAATGTATACTCTTACTTGACTCTTGACTTGAGTATTTGTCTGCTTTGCACATGTCTGGTTTGACCTGTGATAGCAGGAGGAGTACAGATTGTGATTTGTGTCATCTAAAACTTCTTTACTTGCTTGACTTCACTGACTTACTGACAATGACTCACTGACTACCTGCATGCATTTCCACAAGGTTGTGTCACATGGTTATTTGGTTATTTTGAGATTTATTTGTTTTTGGACAAGTCTCTGGGAAGGCAAATGCCCACCTTGCCCCCTTGGTTGTTGCAACCCTGATTTACAATGTATAAAATAATAGTGTTGCTATTAATTTAGTGATAGATGTTATGTGATGCTAATGTACGTGTTGTGTAAGGGCTTGTGAATTTATACAACATAATAAGTACTCTCCGTGTACAACGCGCTTGCATTCTTCTAATAGAAGAGTAGTGGCTACAATAACTAAATAAAGCCTTTGTGCGTAGCATTGGCTGCAGTGCCAGTGCGTAGCGATTGGCTGCAGTGCCGCTGTTGTTCAAAAGAGGCTATTTGTGAATGACGTACGCGTTAGCCTCTATAGCTCAGTGGCAGAGCACTGCTCTCGTAAAGCAGGGGTCGTGGGTTCAAACCCCACTGGGGGCTTTCTTTTTTTTCTTCTTTCAACAATGATGGAATAACTTGCTACATTTTTGAAGTCATATTTCCACCAATGAAGATGTTATACTATCTCTTGAGCAGCTGTGTACCTGTGTTTGTGCCTAACAGATAGGACACCCATGGAGAGGGAAACACTTTTATTTAGCTGTATTTCACATGTCTACCAATTTATGCATAAATTGCCTAGATTGAATCCTTTCTCCATGTTACAATACATAAAGTAGTACTGCAGACTATCGTAGATATAGATAACTTGAAGCTGCACACAATATATTATGATGTGTGCCTATTTATTAGTAGCCTAGTGGAATGTTTACATGAATAAAGAAAAGTCATTTGCACCTTATACTATATACATGTACATGTACCAGCTGAGCCTACTATATAGAACAGAGTGATTGAGTTGAAAATAATTATTTATTATTACTCCCTCTACTTTATAAACAATATCAAAGTGGACAATACTATAATTCCTATTATAAAATATATTAATTGTACAAAGAAAAATGTTATAAATAAGTTAACAGGATATGGATATGTATGCATATAAACAGAGAGTGTACACAGTATATACAGCACAATCATGAGAATCCAAAAAAATGGTAGAGTTAGCTACCCATGGAAATAACAAGGTCAGACAACTACAAGTTAGTGTGTGGTGCACATGAAATAACTACATTACTTTATAATCTACAAAGGTAGGGTGATTCCATACATGACTTCTGTAATAGGTTTCCTGCAGTCGACAGGTCTGTAGACAGGTCTGTACACATGTGGTTGGTTGGTCTGTAATGTCTTGAATCTAGGTAGTCTGTTTAGCCAGCTGTAATATAAGATTAACTAGTGTATACATGGCAGTCACAATAAGTAGTGCCCACAACCCATTACACTGTAGCTAATGTAGTACCACACTGAAATACCTTGGGCCATAAAAGCAAGCAACAACAGTATTGTTAGGTCAAACATTGAGCACCTGATGTGGCATAACAACTGCTCCCAATAATTGTAGTTGCCTACTAATATTCAACCAATATATTGGCAGAATATCAGATTACATTTAGATCACTGCTTCTTACCTGTGATTAATAGTGGGAAGTAGAGCAACTAAAATTGTTTCTTTATTTTGGCCTAATATTGAGTTTCAATACAGGGTCTACAACATTGCATAACAGTATAAACTTACACTGGCTTCTATATAGTCGACTTTCTTCTCCAAGTAGTTGAGCCTGTCGTTGAGGTTAGCAAGTCTTGATCTACATGACAGATCTACAATATATATCAGTATAGTATTGTTAGTTACCACATAATACACATTGCATATATGATGATTAGTAGCCATAACAAATGACGTAATAACATAATTTCAACAGTAGCGAGACAATATTAAAAGACGAATCAACATTTATTTGTTGCTCCATTTATTTACTCTCAGCAAAGGACTTAGTTCCACATCTGCAGTAGAGGTAGCCCAATTTTGACTGTGGTTTGAAACTGAGGCTCAATGGCACCCGTTCGCCTAGCCCAGATGGACAGGCATATTGACCACTACACCAAGGGTCAGAATGTCTACTGGCCACTATGCCAAGGGTCAAAATATCCAAAAAGAATCAGGAAATGAGGCGTCAGCCTACTTAGGCCTAGACGAATCTACAAGCTAATGAGTTAAATTATATGGCATCTAATAATTTAATTGGCTCTACTAGTTCCAAGTTTTTTAACACATTGCACCCTAGAACTGAGAACGTGGGAGCTGGTAGTGGCAGAATACAATATAGGTCCTACTAACTAAGTGAAGGCTTCAACCTTCCTCCAATAGAATGTTTCAAGAGAGATGGGTAGACAAAAGCAGCTAACATACAATAAACGAGAAACATACTAATATAAATCTTCTATTGATACTGATAGGCCTACTCGCACTGCACAATCGAGTCCAAGTTGGAGGTAATAGGCCTAGTTACGTTCATTTACAGAGGGTGACAGTATGTCAAACATGAAGCTATAAGTAGGCCTATAGCCTAGTTAGCATTGATTTAGTAAAGTAAAGCGGGGCGTTGTGAAATGGAGTGGTTCAAGCTAGATTTTCTGTCTATTATCAAATCACACTTGTCGCCTCGCCAGGTTTTGCTAGGAGACACCCAGGGTATATTTTGCCTCACTGTTTCCTCCACATTTTACAACATAACAATAAGAACTTTTCAAGAATATAATATTTTGATAAAAACCAGCAGTACGATTCCCAATCATCATTCATCTAATGCAACTTTTTCTACATTGACTTTTAAAAGTTGAAGTTAAATATTGAAGTAATCTTAATATGACTACATCTAGTCGCAACTCAAGTCAGAAGAGAATAGTCTATAATTGTCATTGTGTTGAAAGTACTCAGTTAATAAATTTACAAGGTTTCAGTAGCTCTCTTTCTCTTTCTGTCTCCCTGATTTTGCAGGAGATCCATTGATTTTCAACTCAAAAACTTTGAAACCCCACCCCCCATCAAATACGGAGTCACACTGACTTTAATCAGTGGAACTTGTCAAGCCTGCTTGACAGTGACATAGTAGTTGTCACAGTTAGCCTATGTAGGGCTACTCACCAAACGAGTTCAAGAAATCTGTAATCCGCTTAATGCTGGTGGTTATAACTTCTACATATTCACGGTTTGCCCAGTCTTGCTGTATTTGAGACCGAGCAGAATTATCATCTATTTTTGTGGCCATCTAGAGCCGCCAGTGATATTAAAGTGGAAATTAAATTATTACTAGAGTGATAGATCAGAGTGAAAGAGACAGGAAGCGGTAGTTAGTTGCAAGTGGCGGCTAAATAGCTATTCGTTTCTAATTTTTATTATTACGGCAATGCTGCCCGAGATTAATAAGAGATGAGGCAGGCTATTTTACAGGCTAACGTTTCTCTCTTTATCCCTAAATTCCTGTAAAGAGAGAATCCGGATAATGTCACCGGTGATCTAAAGTAAATGCCAACACAAAGGGAGGAGGACAAGAATGGGAAATGATAACCATGTAGCGATTGGAGACGATAAAATAGCTGATTATATACAAAGTGAAAATTCTCTGAACAGGGTGAAGAGGCTGTTTTCAAAAAGGTAGGGCCTCTCAATACTACATGAAATTGTTAGAAAAAATACTCTTTCAATAATAATGAATAAAAAAAATTAATCAAAAAATCAAAATGAAAGAACAATATAATTTAATAGCAAATACTAGAAATAACAATAATTTTCTAAAATAATTATTTTATAATGTAATATACTATAAAACTTGTTATTATCATATAGTAATATAAGATAACATTGGTAATATAATAATTATAATATAATAAATATATAATAAAATATAATTATCTTATGCATTTTATTTTAATTTTTTATTTTATTATTTATTTTGAAATTTATGAAATTGCAAAATGAAGTTGAGAAATGTTATAGATCTGTAACTGCTGGATATTCATATTGATATTGGTATTCTTATTCTATTGTTGTGTCCGACTGGGTAATTTAACTGAGGCGCAGCTGTACAACATCCAGGCCTGAGTATAAAGGGAGAGGGTCGGAACCGTCTGACCAAACAGAAGCTGTAGAAGGAGGCTCAAGCTCAAACATGGAGTGGTCCTTGATTTCGAGAAAGCTTTTGAAAAGGTTCCCCACAATCTACTAATGCAAAAGGCTTGGTGTATTGACGGAATTAATCCAAGCATTGTCAGTTGGATTCAGTGATTTCTGACAAAAGGAGGCCAGCAAGTAGCTGTACGTGGAGCTCTCTCAACATATCTTCCCATATCCTCAGGAGTACCACAGGGCTCTGTACTGGGCCTAGTATTATTTATCATCTACATGTATGATCTGCTGGAGACTGTGTCATGCAATGCGAGTCTTTATGCGGATGGCACATTACTCTACCCTGAGGTGAACTGTAGGCCTAATGAGGACATGCAATGGTTTCAATTGGACAGTGATCCACTTCACAGGTGGTCCACAAAATGGAAAATGCCCTTCAACACTGAAAAATGTGAAGTCATTGTTTTCAGTAAGGGTGCAATACCTTATCCAGATTACTCTCTTGGTGACATTGCGCTGAAATGTGTGGGGGAGACCAAGAACCTAGGAATTAAAATGCAATCAAACCCGAAATTCTAAAATCTAAAATCAGCAGTTCATCCAAGCTCCTTGGCTGTATCAAATACTAA
Organism: Bugulina stolonifera; assembly: GCA_935421135.1. NCBI lineage: Eukaryota > Metazoa > Bryozoa > Gymnolaemata > Cheilostomatida > Bugulidae > Bugulina > Bugulina stolonifera. The sequence continues at coordinate 3,410,265 of OW285190.1, read as the reverse complement.
GACTAGTATCAATGATGATACTAGGACTAGTATGAAAATATAGGGATACCAATTCTACAATGCGTCTAGCTTTACTGTATATCATAAATGGGGAGGAGTTTTCAAGCCAAGTATTCAACTCAATTTTTTACTGTGACATAAGGGAGACTTTTAACCCACCAATCAGGCTATTGAAGCTGGAAGGCCGAGCCACCCCGACCGAATAGAGTGATATTACTGTTAAATGAGGGGCTCACAACGTCTGGTGATGGTTTTTACCCACCCTGCTCGCTCACACGCTAATTAATATTTTGCGACCCCTTCTTGAAATAAATTATAATTATTTTATTCTGCCACTCATTTGACCCACCGTCTTGCAGACACCTTTAGCCAATAATTACCTGAGAAAATAATCTGGTAACTGTGACCTTTCAAACAATTGGAGTCATTCAACCAAAATTAAAACATTGATATTCATTTGAATCCAACTGGTTTACTATGAGTACAATCACTAATCCAACACAGGAGACTAATTCCATCATCTCTTAATAAACTGTTTCTCCGGCGTCTCATCGAACCTTGTTTTGTACTTTCAGAGAGGACAAGCCAGGGATGTACAGTGAGTTTAGGGCTTGTCAGCTAATCTCTGGTGCTGTAGCCACGTTTGTTGGAACTGTAGCATTCACCTACTCTGCACCACGATGTAAGGAGAACTATATAGCTGCCAATGTTGTTACAGCTTATGAGAGTAAATGGAAGGCTAGTGTAAGTATTGTGCTAGTGTAAGTATTGTGCTAGTGTTAGTATTGTGCTAGTGTAAGTATTGTGCTAGTGTAAGTATTGTTCCAGTGTAAGTATTGTGCTAGTATAAGTATTGTGTTAGTGTAAGTATTTTGCTAGTGTTAGTATTGTGCTAGTGTAAGTATTGTGTTAGTGTAAGTATTGTGCTAGTGTAAGTATTGTGCTAGTGTAAGTATTGTTCCAGTGTAAGTATTGTGCTAGTATAAGTATTGTGTTAGTGTAAGTATTTTGCTAGTGTAAGTATTGTGCTAGTGTAAGTATAGTGTTAGTGTAAGTATTGTGCTAGTGTAAGTATTGTGCTAGTGTAAGTATTGTGTTAGTGTAAGTATTGTGCTAGTGTAAGTATTGTGTTAGTGTAAGTATTGTGCTAGTGTAAGTATTGTGTTAGTATAAGTATTGTTCCAGTGTAAGTATTGTGCTAGTATAAGTATTGTGCTAGTGTAAGTATTGTGCTAGTGTAAGTATTGTTCCAGTGTAAGTATTGTGCTAGTATAAGTATTGTGTTAGTGTAAGTATTGTGCTAGTGTAAGTATTGTGTTAGTGTAAGTATTGTTCCAGTGTAAGTATTGTGCTAGTGTAAGTATTGTGCTAGTATAAGTATTGTGTTAGTGTAAGTATTGTGCTAGTGTAAGTATTGCTTATGGCAGCTCCTTGTGTTTTACACGATGGTATCAAGATATTATGGTGGTGCAGGTTATCTGCTGTAGTTCATCTACTCACTAAATTACCTACCATGATCTTCTGGGATAATGTGGAGTTATCCTTCCTTTTCATTTTCTTACATGTACATTGCACATCTTTGGCAGTGGATATAGGCACAGTCACTCCTTGTTGATAATTATCCATAGTTTATTTGTAACTGTTGCATGCTCAAACAACAGGAAAGGGCAACTCCTGTCACTCCATTATTACATAGTAGAATGTGTTATTCTTTGTACACTATATTATAATAACATGTTACAGGTTAGAGCACAAGATGCATACTTCTATGGTGGGGCCAAGAGACTAATAAAGTATGGATTCATTACATACATGGCTGTCTACACCTTCAGGTATCTGTGCCAGTTAATATATTATATAATTAATATATACCGGGTATAATAGCCTATGAAACAAAACACATGGTCTATAACACTTAGGCCTACTCTATAAATCAACCAAACAGCTTTGATTTCTCCAGCATTCAAGTGTGTATGTATACGTGTACATATCAATTTATGAAAATGTTCAAACTCACTACCACTTCCAGTGTCCCACGTGTACTTTAACTGGTTATAATTCACTTCAACTCAACAACTCTGTATATACCTGAATATCCGTGTCATCCTGTTACTAATAGACCCCCACTGCCTACTCGGTATCTGTTATTGTTGTTATGATCATTTCTCTAGTATGTTAGGACAAGCTATAGAGCTATACAGATGTAAAACTAGCACAGTGAACTATGCAGCCAGTGGTACAGTAGTAGGGGTGGTGTCCAGATGCTTGGTTGGACCTAAGGCTATGTTAGCTGGAGGTTTCATAGGTGGATATGCAGGGTAAGTAGTACAGGCTAGTCATGTAGTTAGTTAGTTCACTGTTACTCTATACTTTACACTTTCGTCTTCCAATCTCCAAGTATGGGTCTATCACTGTTCTATGTCTTACTTCTATGGTGGTAGTAGCAGTAAAGTGACTATCGTATGCATGTGCACAAGTTGTAACAATATGGTAATACCTAATAGTATGGGATTTATTCACTCATTGATATAGTTGGATGAAGAGAGGACAACTTCAAACTACAGCAACTGTAGCTGTGTTTGTGTTGGTAATGATAGTATTGTCATGTTATCAATCCTGTCTTCTAATATTTAGTTTGCGTGAATTCTAGAAAACTAAACATTATTTTACTGTATTTATGATCTTTTAGCATGTATGTTTAGGTTGTCCCCTCTTTGTCCAACTATGTCAATGAGTGAATAACTCCAATACTACTGCTGTATCTTTATGTTACACAATATACACCAGAGTATGAAAATATGCATTGTTAACTCAATGCTGTTATTATCATGTAAGTCAATAGATTAATAGCAATCTACTGCTTGCAGTATCAACTCACATCTACTGTAATTATGCATGTACATGTACAGGTATGTTTTACCGTGTCTTCACACCAAGCCTGTTACACTGTAATATGATATTAGTATTATCATTGCATTGTGCATTATATTATTATATTATGCTATATCCACTATGTTGTATGATATTTATATTATCATATTATTGTATTATGCTATATTGGTTATATTGTATGATATTATATTGTCTATCAAGTACAAGTAGTGGGAGATGTCTTATGTAATTAGAAGTTGTCCTCTATATGTAAACTATATCCATGAGTGGCCATTGTGGTAAAGGATCGGCTACAGTGCGGGCCGTTTGTTCATTTTCAGTTGACGGAGCCTCGTCTTGGGACTAATCGACATCCTGTTTGTTTACTAAGACCAACGTTTTGATCTTTTTAGTGACTTGACGTGGCCCTGTTGTAATTGGCTAATATCAAATGCACACCTTCCACCACATTATATGTAATTTGTTAGTAAATTAACTTTGGTTATTGGCTGGATATTAATTGAGGCCTCCAGTAATCTGGTACCATACCTCACCATAGTACCATGCCAACAAGCAATGGAGTTGAGCCTGTAGAAGCTCATGCATGGCCTCTAGCTGAGCCAAACCTTAAGGCTGATGCTAGTAGTGTTAGTACAATGGTTATTATTCAGCTAGAAGTACTATTATACTATCAACTCAGCAATTGCAGTTGTAGTACAGAAATTACTAACTCTACAAACAATGCATTGTTAACTCAATGCTACTGTTGTTTATCGCTAATTGTGTGCTCTAGACAACAGGTGATACTCTCCTTACATACAGCAGTAGTGGTGGCAGCTCTCTATCTCTGCATGTATGTAGTATAATATACATTGTATTATATTGTATATTATATTACATTATAATTATATTATATACATGTGCATATGTATATACTATATGTTTATATGGCTGTTTTAATACTGAAGCGGTTAGAGGTGGAACGTACCGTGGCCGATTTCTGCCACACAGTGTGAAACTAAATTGCAATTTACATGATACTGAATCCTAAAGTGAATGAAATGAAAATTAGATTTACCTGAAATAAAATAAATCATGTGAAACCAAACTGATATTTAAATAAAATATGCAGTTCATATGAAACTGAAAGTGAATTCACATGAAACCAAATTGCAATTCACCTGAAATGAAAGTTAGGGGTGTTACTCATAACAACAAAACGAAACTACATATTTTAGTACATGAGTGGTGTGACAGGAAATAGTCCGTTATTTTGGTATTTTTAATTGTGTTTTGGTGTTTAATTTAGATGCAAATAATAAAAGTATAATATGTATTTCATCAACCTACTTGTAGGAAGGTGAATATTAGTAACAGCACTCTTTTATGAGAGTATTTACAGTATTTTTAATAAAAATTAAGTATTTAAATTTACGTTTTGGTAGTCTCGAAAAAAATGATAACATTTTATCAAAAATATTTACAACTTGTTTAGAGTTTTTGTGATTTAATGATAAATTTTGCTGCAAAATTACAAAATCACTATTAATATTACATTACAACTATTACAAAATATAGTAAGAGAGTTGTACTCTCAAGTCTCGATCTTATTAGTACTGCGAGAGTATTACTAACTGCTACATTTTTTTATTTGGTGCTAATTCCTTTATTTTGAGCATTTCAATAATAATGTGAAAATATAAAAATCAATAGACTAAATTGATGACATTTGCTATATCAAATTAATAATAATACCCAGTAATCTCAAAGACGCAAGTGTGTCTCTACGCTAGGGTGGGGGTGTAGTTTCGTTTTGCCACAATATGTAACGCCCATAAATTTTGTTTCATGTGAATTGGCACTTTGGTTTCTGGCGTTTTTCGTTTTCGTTTCATGTGAGTTCACTTTCAGTTTCATATGAACTTCATGTTTCATTTAACTTTCAGTTTAGTTTCACATGATTTATTTTATTTCAGGTAAATTTAATTTTTATTTCATTTATTTTAGGATTCAGTATCATGTAAATCGCAATTTAGTTTTACACTGTGTGGCAGAAATCGGCCACGGTAGAAACGAGACTCCAGATTTCTCGAGTTTCGTATCGACTAGTCTTGTGTCGAAAGTCGTCTCGAGATGGCAATTAGTATTCGAGACTGGAAAACTAATAGCAGTTAATAATTTTTATTTAATATTTATAATAAATTAGTAATTATAATACAATTAATTGCTAATCAACAATAAATCTATCAAATAGAAAATTATTATTCAAATTATTTAGTAATACTACGTACATGTACATTCCCAGCACTGATTTCCTATTAATAGCATTGCAGCCAACGCTGAGCTACTAGTCGATCACTACAAGTCATACAGAATGACTAATGACTGTCAATCACCACTCCCATAATGCAATGTTATGTCCTTACCAAAAGTTGTCTACTCGCGAGATTATTTCTTTAAAGGAAGCATAACTCCATACTAATTTATCAAATTACATTATTATTTTAATACCCATGTACATGCAATGTAATGTACATGGAATACAACATGTGCAATATATTTCACAGCCTCCGGTTCACCTTTTATTGAAATTTATAATGATAAAAAATACAGAGTTTACAGAGTAGCAGTTGAAACTATTGGAGTTCTAACATGCATATACAATTGTATTTAAAATTTGGCAAACTTTTTAAGAAAATTCCCTTAAATCCTAAAACGCAGTCTCGAATCTCGTCTCGAATCCAAAAATGCTGTCTCGTTCCACCTCTAGAAGCGGTACAGGCCTTCCAATATGCAGTTAGTTATATGCATATAATATTATGTAGTATTATATTGGATCTACAGTACATGTATGTAAAATAATGTGCAGACTGTTCCATGTCAATATGGGAAAGTTATATACAGGCACATGATTCTGTCTGTCCTCGTACTCTATTTGTGTTAAACAGGTGGTCGCAGGTGTCTAATGTCTAGTATTTACTATAATTTATGTTTTAGCACTGTGATAGGCTTTGCTGTGACCAGTGGTATGATTTATGCTGGTATCAATATAGAGAAGAGGTATGCAAACGAAATCCGAAAGAAGTTGGAAGATAAAATGTAAGTAGACTAGGTATTAGAATTAATGTACCTTGTAGGCAGTGGGTATATGGTACTTCTCCTGCTATTAGTGTCTTCACAACCTCTTGAACCAGTCAGTGCCACAAACAAAAATGGTCGCCAGGCCTAGGCCCAAAGGGATATTGACCTGTTATTCTTCTTGGTCAAAGAAAACTCTCCCTAGCTTTTCGGTACACCTACATGTAAGTTTCTCACATGAAAATAAGGATTTTTATATTGGATCAGGCCTGTGTGTTCGTGACACTGTGGCGGAAGTGGGCCGGAATATTCTTGAACAATTTAGCTTGCGTCTGAAATTTAGATTACGAAGACACTACATATGTGTAGATTCTACATGTATAAAATATGGCTCCTTTACACCTTCACATCATAAAATTCAGAATGTAAAAAGTCCAGAGTGAGACCCATTGGAACTTGTGTCGTACAACTGTACAAAACCCAACACTAAACAATACTGACATCTTAGTTACTGAAGTTCAAGGGTTATAACTTGCATTAGATTCAATCATGCTAGTTTATCATAATATCATTAGCCAGGGGTGTCACTTGGAGGCTTGGAGTTTTCTTCTCTATTAAAAACAACATTAAATTGTGGTTTATATATTAATATAACAGTTTAGAAAATAAGCAGAGGGTTTGTTTAGCTGATTGGCTTACATTAGATAATAACACTGATCAAGTAAACTCATTAGTGTGATGATTGTTACAGATAATCTCTTCAACTAAGGCTAGTATTTTCTGAGTCGTAGTGTCAGCCATGATTAATACTAATAGAGAAGATAACTCCATGATGACCAATTTCAGTAATCTATTGAGAGAATGACGCCTGCATGACCTTTCCTAGTCTACACAAATTCATGGTGCAGCGCGGTGTTTCAGTATCATTTAGTTTTTTCCTTTCAGTTCACAAACAGCGAAAATTTAAAATGCAAGCCGAAACCAAATGCAGCGGTTTGGTACGATTCAGTTATAAAATTCAAACCGCGCCTGACCCGTTATCGTACCCATTTCTAATAATGGCTGGTGTCAATTACACGTGAATTCATGTCATGCTTCTTTCAATCTTTGTAATTCGATGTCATCTTTAGAATACAGACTTAGCTGCAGCCATCATTGTCAACCAGTAATGATTTACTGTAGCTTCACTCAATTCTAGTAGTTATACTTTCATATTATTATAAACAATTAAAGTACTTTATATTTGCGATTTAATAAACAAAATATAAAATGGTCACCATTACAGTTAAAAGCAGGGTGTGACAACTTCCAAAATTGAGTATAAAATTTTTGGTTCGATTTAGTTTTTTCTTGAATTTTCAAAAACCGAAGGGTAGAATACAACTTTGGTTCAAATTCAAAGTATGTATTATGGTTGCATTAGGAGTTGTCTTCATTTGTTGAGCAGACAAATCAAAACATTTGGATATGGTGACCCTAAATGCTTCCCTTACAGTTGTGGCCCAAATAGATGCCGAAATTATTCTAAAAAAATGGTGTGTTCATGCAATTGAATGAATAATCTGAATGATTGAAAGGGGTTTATACTATGGCATACACATTGGGAAATTGGAAAGCCAATCAAAAAAATTGCCATGTATATATTTTATTTCTCAGAAACCCATGTGGTTGGGTTGTTCCTGCTGGCAGCCTCATCCTTGATAAGTTGATGGCAGTGCACTAAGACTATGTTATACCATATGTAGGCTATTAGCAATAGAGGGAAGAATGTGTTACACGTACAACTAAACTGTGCATATTCAAATTCTAAACTACTCCATTACACCATTTGAGAATATATTTATATCTCATAATTGTACTTGTAATGGGTGTTTACCTGCCCAGTGCCGTAGGTATCAGAAAAGAAACTGATGTGATTCACATGGAATAGGTTTCAAATTCAGTGAACCTCTGGCTGTCTATTTTAATGAATTTCTAATCCTATTAATTTAAAAAATCATTGCTCGGTTTCCATCTTGTAGTGTAGTGTACATATACCTGTTTTTGTACTCTGCAGGTATTATGAAGAGTATAGCAGAAGAATTACAGCCCAGCTGGCAGCACAGGATACCAAACAGACCACACAGAAAGTCAGCACACCTGTATAGCTTGTTAGATAGAAGTTTAGACATGAAAGTGACAGTAAGTTGTGTGGGTAGAGCACCTGTTAGGGAGCACCTGTTGACTGGTGCCAGAGTACAGTGAGTTAGTTGTTTCAGTGAGCTAAGGAAGGATTGTGTGAAACATGTACAGTGTATGTAACATAGTCTACCTGTAAATGACTCGTTAGACGGTGAGCTCTGACTTACTAAGGTGGTAACTAGTCTTTGGCAGTGAAACCATAACAGCTATATTATGGAGTATAGCCTACACACCCAATAGGCATACTAATTTAATTTTAATGTATTTATGTATTACTGTACAGTATATTAATAGACTCTACTAATATACAGTAGTTGAGGTTAGCTGTTGCTGACATAATGTGATATGTTGCTGTCAAATCATTTGACACGACAGTAGAATTCTAGTTTGCTTTTTGTTTATTTATTCAATACAGGAGAAGGTAACTCTTTACTATAGAATACACAAATGGACCTACTTATTACATGGGTGGCCTGTTTAACTGTCTGTTGGTTGAAATGACAATGTAATTGTGTCATACTGTCTACTATGCTCACTCCATCAGTGTTATATACTCCTACTGCAGTTATATACAGAGTAGACAACTCCTGCATATCATCTAACTGACTAAAATCCCTCACTGTAATTACTGTATAATTATATAATCAGGACAGTATAGAATAGGCTTTGACATGCTTGTAGACAGTTATGACTAAGGGGAAATGTTGGGAATATAGTTAGCACGAATTCAGTTTTTTCCCAAAGCAGAGGGTTTACCAGAAGATTCCATTGCTTATACTGCTCAGACTTCTTGGAATATTCCCATGACATCATATTCTTATATTTTGCCCATAGGCAGTCATTCTACGATCAGCACTACAGCACAGTGGACCCATATTCCACTGTGTCTAGTAATTCTATTCTACAGTAGTTGAAAGTTATATTAGATACATTTTTCGTAACATAATAATGCCACTACTTGGTGGTTTGCAGACAGTAACTAGATCCTGCACTGCTTCCAAAGGTAAGCATTGCATTACCTTATTATGTAAAGTTAATAAACCTACCTAATGTGTGTATATAGTAGAAATTCATTTGGTTTATTTCAAACTGTTGGATTATTGGCGTGTACTATGATATAATATAATGTATTATATACATGTAATATGTAATATAAGGCCTGTAGGTTAATACAAAAATTTAATAGAACTATTTTATGGTCTAATATACCAGCTAACCATGCCCCTGGTGACCTATACTAGATTATTTACTGAATCCTACTAGGAGCTGAATCTGCTGAACCGATTGTAACTACTGTCTATTCTTGGTGATATTCATTGTGGTGTTTTCTAAGCCAAAATGATTTTATCATTGTTTAATTTCAGCTATTCATAAAATAACCTATTAAATGGCTGCTAATAATGGTGAGGTAGACATTGAAGCTCTCTTGTTGCAAATATCACAACTGAGAGACCAACTACAGCTCCAACAGGAGCAAAATTTGAAACAGAAAAATGCTTTGGGAGACCAAGTCTTGGAGCTACAGACGAACCAAGTGATTCTACTGGCGAGAATTGAGTGGCTGGAAAAGAAAGTCGAAGGTTTGTTTTCATTTCAAACAAACTTTCTATTTTTGGTGTTTCTGCAATATAACACCAACGGATAACACGAGCCCAGTCTGAAGACTTTCCCATGACAGTACCGTTACCTTTAATGTTACCTGCACTGCTACCTGTAATGTAATATATTATGTAATGTTACCTGTACTGTTACCTGTAATGTGACTCACACTGTACTTTAATCCTTTATATTTTCTAGCAAAATGCCTAGAGAAGGAAGAGCAGCATAAGTTTGGTAAGTTGCCACACTCCGTGTAGGTAGTCCTGATAAATTATATAGTTTATTCAGTAGGTGCTGCAGTGTTATAGTCAGGTACATGTAATATGAGCCCATGACTCTAAATATAGCCTAAATGCGGGTGAATATATTATAGTTACAAATTATTTTGCAAATTCTCCTGAATGATCAGACGAGCTGACAGATAGCTTACGACATGTCTTGTCCCCAGTTTTCTTAGACCTTCCGGTGACCTACTAATGACCAGATACTCCAATTGAGTTGGCATTCATCCTTATAGAGTTGTCCCTCTCCTTCAGTGGAAACACTAGGTTCCAGATAAGTTCACTGGTGCTGAGTCAGTTTTCACTATGACTTATATTTGTGCTAGCTAAATGGCTGAAGGTAAATAATATACATATAATTTATGTAGGTAATATGAGTGCTTTCTGACAACATTCAAGTAAATGAATTTATAGAACAAGCTACGACCTAAATTTCAAGCACAGGCCAACTTGCTCAAGAACTTTCTGGCCCACTTCCATCATAGGGTCAGGAACACAACATGGACCTGGGCCAAAAACAAAATTCTCATTTTCGTGGGCGAAACCTACATTTAGGTGTGTCCATGCGCTAGGGCTGGGTTCCTCCGACCAATCGAAATTCCTGGTCAGTAGCCCTTTCGGCCAAAGTCAAGTGGCCATCTTGGGATTTTTGTCTGTAACCCAGGCTGGTCCAAGAGGTCGTGAAGACATTAATTAATAGTGCTTGTTTTATTAGATAGTCTCAAAACAAGTGTTTGTTGCAAGTTGTAGTTGAAAGTGGAAGTTGTGATTTGTAAACAAAGCTACTCCGAAAGTTTCTAAATGGTTACATCTATAAAATTGGTTTCAATGTTACTAAAACATGCACTGGGAAGAAAACTGCTTTTATTTTTAAGTTGTTTTGTGGGTTCATTAGACTGGTATGAATTTGTTTCTCCCTAGTCTATAAGCGCTGAGCTTTTGCTTGAGGCATTCCTTCTTAAATTAATTGGTCAACAAAAGCTTGCATGAATTTATAGACTATCAAATAGATACACTACATTGTGCATACACCAAGACTAGTTCATCAATTTCTTGGTTAGGAAACACCAAGAATTCAGCGAATATTTTATGTGTGTTTTGCGACAAATGTTTAAAAAGCTGTTTGATTTCTTGCTACCTCTATGTTTTCAAATTTGTTGTTGAGACAAAACTTTTGAACCAGCAGAAATGTTGAAACCCAATGACTTCTGAATTTAAATAATATTATGATGTTTTCTAGCTACATGATTTTACTAACTGTAGTACATCTGATTACCTATACCACTAAGTGTGTGTAATTGCGTTGTAGATGACCCAACAACTATCTCCGTAGCTCCAGACAAATCCGATTCTGATTCCGAGAATGATGAAGATTTCAATCCACAACAGCCGGTACCCGCTGATTAAGACCTCAGTCTATGGGCGTTACTCCATGCCAACGGAACAGCAGGTAAGCCTATAGAATAGAGTGTGTCTAAATGTACACAATGTGAAGTTGTCTTTTTGAACATACAGAAGTATTATCATAAGTAAGGGGGTAGATAACAGGGTCCTGCTTCATAGATAATATATTAGGCATGACAGTCCCTTATCATGTTATGTTGGCGTCAGTCAGAAGAGAAACTGCTTTAGGTGTTTGAGTCACCTCATGCATAGCCTTGGTACCAAGCTCCATGTATAGCCTCGGTACCAAGCATTGACAGTCTCGCATGACTCTATTCTTTCTTGCAGGTCAGCAACTTACTAGAGGAACACAAGCAGTAATTATATTCTACAATTGTACTTACAAAGCACTAAATCTTCTACATTGTCTACACATATCACTATCAAGAAAAAAGCAACACAGCTGTCTATCGCCATTACTTATCCATGGTACATGTATGCTGGTGAACTCAGTCGCCATTCTCTGTTCAGGGTAATCTGTAGAGATGGCACTATGTAGGCCTATACCGATACTAGCACAAATTCCTACTGGACATGCTGTATCTTTCTTTATATGCCTACCCTAGATAAATTTTACTCTGTTGTACACAAGTTATCTAATTCTTTCAAAGTTATTTAATAGATAGAGCTGGGGGGGGGGGGGGGGAGTCATAAAATGACAATCTTATTGGCTATTTTGCCTGAGGCTAGGCAGGTTACTAGGATAAGATTTACATGCATAGTGGATATTACATGTAGGGCCTCTATATAAGACGTAGACTAACAATTGGGCCCCTACTTAATGCTTTGGTTCAATGATATTGATTGTGATTCCTGGTGATAGCGGAATTGGGATAGGACAACTTGGAGCTATCATTAAAACTTATGAATACCTTGTACGATGATTTACATGTGTGCAATAAAGAGCGTCTTTACTTTGAATAGATGGCACCCACAGGATCAGGCATAACAGGCACTGGGAAGTAACATACAGTATATTGTAAAATTTATAAACACTGACAGGACTCATTACATTGTATACTGTTGGAAGCAATCTTCTGTCTATGCATTCAGGGTGTAAGATAAAAATATAAAAAAGATCACCTTTCATATGCAAACTACTTGCAAACAAAAACAATTGGCACATGTTATGCCGTAAACTTGCGTGATTAGTTGTAAAAATACAGATGCTATGATATACAAAACACTTATTAGATGTACGAGGGTAGATCAAAAAGTCCTTAGCCTAGCAAAGATGAAAATATAATATTTACTTGCTTTCACTGTTGTTTTTCAATATAGTCTTCCTTAACCCCAATGCGCCAGATTCATTAAGCCATTGCAGTGAAAGTTTTCTTTTTAACCAAGTCTGAGGTGGTTGTGTCTGCAGGCCGTCCTGATCGTTGAGTACCTTCAGTGCTGGTTCCCCTCTTTTGAAATTAAGCACCCAATTTTTAACTTTGGCATTAACTAGGGGCAGCTTCTATTAAAGTAGTCACCATATCCTCATGGATTAATTTGTCTAGAGAGGTCTATTAAATGAAGATATTTAATAACTGCTCTGTGTTCATTTTCCTCCATTGCGGCTTCCGTCACTACTGTAGCAGCCAAACTTGGACTGAAACCAGGAGATGTTTACTGATTGGTACTTTGTCCATACATGTTTAAAAAGGGCCTATGATATGCCTGTAGCCTACTGGGAAAATTTTACTAGTCTACTGCATGTCCTTCCTGGTTAGGCTAAGAAATTTTGGATCGGCCCTCGTAGGTGTAGGCTAATGTTCTGTATAATAATATATTGTAATATTGTATATTAGGCTATATATAATTATAATACACATACATGATTGTAATATTATGCTATTATTAAAGTCATGCACATTAGATCGTGTAAAATTGAATTAAATTTTATGATATACTATACTACACAATGCTACACTATGCAGTTGGCTCAACATTATATTCTATGCTAATACAGTTATACTAATACTAATATTTATACTATAATTGCTATATTAAAACATCACAGTTGTGTACATGTATAATTGTTATATAGTGGTATTGCATCATATAATAATATGCCATTAGTCTACGGATAGCTACAAATGTATAGTGTGTTTTGGTTGCAGTACAATGTTGGTTATTGTATTTATCTTTTATAGTATTTTGTGTAATTTTACATTACTGTTACATGACTGTGCAATGATTATTACACAACTGATGATCGTCTTTTTTATCCACCAGAAGCATTACATGTGTATTATTGCAAAATTTTTCCATCACTACATGTTTAAATATCATATATTATTGTTATTGTGATTTTTCAGCTAATGCAATTCTTCAGCTATATTTATATACACTGACAGATGTACATGCACATGTATATTATACTGTATTATTATACACAGATAGCCAATACGAAAATTGATGATTAATAATAATAATAATATTGTCCTTAAAATATTCTCTCCTTTGTTTTATGATTTCACTAAAATAAAATTGCAATTGGTGGGATACTGTATTCTACACTACTAATCACTAGCCTATTAGTTTTAATCAAGCTGTCAGATTATACCTTTTGTATGCGATTATTCTGTTTGGTGTACCAGTTTATCATTATCTCCTTAAAATTATAGCATGAGAACTAGAAGCTTTTTTTTATTATTGGAATGATTTATACATAACAGGAAATTACTAGTGGTATCACATGTTGTCATAAATATGTATACATTTAACTATGAGTGTATTCCTGCACATGCCAACTTTCTGAAAAGCTTTCACAGAGTGGCCAAACCTCATTGTTGTTCGAGAAACATAGGGGTGCCAATGAGCTAGGGATGGTTCTCCCGACCAAGCAAAATCCCTGCTGACCCGGCCTTTGGGTTTAGGTTGGACAGCCATCTTTAGATTTTAATTTGCTATCCAGGCCGGTGCAGTAGGTCACAAAGACACTAGTCACTACACATGCATGTAACTTGAATATTATGTCAGATGCCACTATGGTCATAAACATTGTGCAATATATTTGTATATATTAAACAACTACAGCTAAATACACACCCATTATTGGGTGCAATATTTAGTAAACATGTATATAGGCTTGGTTCTTAACTATCGTAATAACAGCAACCCCAGCCACAACATTTTTATTACCATTATTAGATGGCAATCTAACACATGGGTATTTATATATATATTATCAGCCAATCACAGCACAGCATATCCACTAATTAGCATGACTGATACTATACAATAATAGACTTAATTCTTAACTATCATAATAACAACAACCCCAGCCACAACATTTTTAATTGCTATACTCTATATTATATACTGTATATATATGGATAGGAGTTGGAACCCATACTCAAACTTATGGATACCAGGATAACTTATTCATATTCAATTACCAGCAGATAGACATTGAATAATATTAATACTAATATTGCGTTATGATAGGTACTAAGATAGCACAGATACAATAACTAACAGGAATATTAATTAGAAGCCAGACAAAACATAGTTACCTACAACATCCTTTTAATTTCTATGTATTGTAGGATACATACACAGATAGATGTACATGTATATGCAGTGATCATGTATGAGGGTATGAGAGTGAATTTTACCCAACGATACTTTTAGAAATAGCCTAAACAACAAATACATTATACCAGTTGGAACCCAGGCCTAACACACTTATATGACTGCACCTTCGTATATATGCGTTATTATAGACTACACACACAGACATAACTATCTATATTATACATAGGTATATGAAGTTGAATATCTGTACGACAACTGTGTTTTTATAAAACACAGCGGAGGCAGACGCACCAGTTGGGTTGAATAATATATTGAATGGTTGTACCATTTCCTAGTTTTTTGTTATATGATGGATTACAATGAGACGTGTGTATTTGTGTGACTTGCCGGTAGGCTTATGTGTTTGATGGACAGGGTGTGTCAGTGGATGGGCGTAAAGATAATGCTGCGGCTAAAAGGGAATACTAATGTTAAAGAAAGTTGACCATGGGCTGACATTTATTTACACAGACCATATATATATATTGATTGTAGGTAATCACATGAATTAGAAGAAAGACACGTCCACTACGCAATAAAAGTTTGGAAAAGAGAAAGTCCTAAAGATGACCATTGCTGACATAAACAAACAAACAAGACAAACAAACAAACAAACAAACAACATATGACAATGACTCACAGATTACAACATATTACATCACTTATGATTCTATATATTGGGATAGATGACCGCTGCTGACATAAACAAACAAACAAGACAGAAATAGCAAAAATAAGACAGAAATAGCAACATTTACAGCATGCAATCATTACATAAGGTCACCGGAGGAGTATATAAGGAGGCACATCTCAAGGCTGAATCAGAGAGGGGGAGAGGAGAGAGAGGGGGAGAGGAGCATCTCAGGAGGACAGAAGAACCTACAACATGGAACAGTAAGGATCTCTACTCTGCTATAAGTAAGTCAGAATATTATTATTAATTTTTCCTGAATATTGGAAGGACTCCTCTCTCACACACACACAGACAGAGATACTGTAAGTTATTATACACTTTTATTAATTTACTATTGGAATTTTTCTATTGAGGATAATTATATCCCTGCTCTCTGAAAGGACTATTTTTGCGATTTGAAATATTGTTGAATTTTGGGAAGAACCCAATCAGACAGAATATTATTGAATGATAATTATACTAGTCCCAATAATTGGTTGACACTGTTCCTGGTTTTTGATCGCACATATTGGATTCATAATTTTATATTTTGAGGAACTGATTACATTTTGATTGATTGATAAATACATATCAGTATTGTCAGACATAACATTGACACACAGAATTGATTGATTGGTTGATAAACCCTTACCTGAATTATTGTACAGTACCAGAGATTGTCTGTACGGACCTTGATTGTCCTATTGTATGTCCTGCTTTGTCAGTAGACGTGTTATACATTTCCACGGGGGAGATAGTCCCAATTTGTCACTCGGGTTTCGTTTCTAAAATAGAGAGTGATTATTATTATATGTCCACGAGAGGAATCATAATTGAGTGCATATTGTCCTGAGTGCTACCATTACCATAATTGAACCACACACACATACACAGAACCATTATTCATTGCCATTGAGCGAATATTGAATTGAGTACAGGAGGTTATAGAATTTCAGATTATTGGAAAGAAATTATTCATAGGGAGAAGTTATCCCCTCTATCACGATTATCAGAATTGGCAGATATCCAATTGAATAGATTGCATGAGCATAGAAGTTATCTTCTCTATATAGAGTTGAACAGGAGAAGACAACTACAAATTACACAGTCATTTACTTATCTACGAATTATACACAAATCAATTTACACATCCAAAAATATTGATATTACATTCATTTATAGTACATCAATTCACATACTATTTACATACTCCTTAATTGACTATAATTAATTCTACATCATTACTATATACATACATACATCATACATTTTTTAATTATTGAAAATTCCCTCGTGACAAATATTTCTTACAGAAGCGTATAATTGCATGGAGTTGTATCTAGTACATGTACGAACCAATTAGAGCAAGGCTTCCTAACCCAGCAAATGGTGCTTTAGTGTGGGTTGAACATGAACCAACGGGCTATCTGTGCAGACCTAGATCATATGCTTGTAGATGTATTTATGGAGACTATTCATGCCACAAATAAAGCCACTACGGAGGTGTGCAAAGTAGTTGGGGCGCTTTACTGCAGTAGCCAAATTTCGAATACACTTTTAGTTCTGCCATTATATCAGTTATTGTCCACCCAAGTGTGTAAAAATATATATCAATTGAACCCTCTCACTCTAAGGAACCCATTTATGCTTGTTTCAATTGAGTTATCACACCTCCAGTGAAGTTACAAAGCATTATACACTTTGAGTCAAGTTCTGTATACACAATAAAAAGCCGCTCGCTATGGGACTCATTTATCTTAGACTAATTTCCCTGCTAGTAATGGACTTCAAAATATTTTTAGACTTTACTCACTTCATAAGGTTTCCAATTGTTGTATAACTTTTCGCTCACTTATCCGCAATATTTTTATAAATTGGTTGTAAGCAGATAGGATAATCGCTGTTTCAGCGATGGCGCACTTCAAGACATGAAGTTTACCGCGATACCCTTGCATACTGATAATATGATAATTAGAGAAAATTCTGTTGAACTGTGCATTCCAAATCCTACTGCGCATGGCATCATCAAAAGGTAGAAAAAAACTGGTACTGTGAAAGATCTTAGATCTGGAAAAGTAACTTCTTGTCTTGAAACATGGCCATTTCAAGAAACCTCGATTTTCCAAACTGCTTACAACAAATTTTTGCACATTTGTAAATAAGTGGGCAAAAAGTTATGATACATTTGAAAACCTTATGCTCTGAGTAAAATCTAAAAGACTTTTGAGGTTCATTGCTAGCAGAGAAATTGGTCTAAGTCATAAATCAATCCTATAGCGATCGACTTTTGGTCGTGTATACAGAACTTGACTCAAAGTGTACAATGCTTTGGAACTTCACTGGAGGTGTGATAACTCAATTGAAACAAGCATAAATGGGTTCCTTAGAGTGAGAGGATTCAATTGATATATATTTTTATACACTTGGATGGACAATAACTGATATAATGGCAGATGTAAAAGTGTATTCGGAATTTGGCTACTACAGTAGAGCGTCCCAACTATTTTACACACCTCTGTGAATACAATTTATAAAGTAATTTGATATGAACTTTCAAATTTGCCACTAAAAATAAAAGTACAACCTGCAAACACGTTTTTAGAGCAGTTTTTAAAAATATCCACTGTCCAATCAGAAGTGGATTATTCTGCAGGAGATGGCAATTAGAAACCTCCTTTCACATGTCAAATAATTAGTGTAAGCTAGTGCATAAAATAAAATATAGAAATTGATAATTACTGTTTTACGATAAGATAAACAATAGGTTTTATTATCCAATCACTGTGCACAATTTGGACATGTAAAAGGAGGTTTCTAATTGCCATCTACTGCAGAATAACCACTGTGATGTCACAGTGTGTATTTTCCAAAAAAATTGCTCCAAAAACGTGTTTGCAGGTTGTATTATTTATTTTTAGTGACAGATTTGAAAAGTTCATATCAAATTACCTTATAGATTGTATTTAGCTTTATTTGTGGCATGAATAGTGAGTACACATGTAGTATAGCTTGTGTAGCATGTGCTAGCTAGAATACCAATATACAAAGCAATGCATTAATGTTACAACGTTACTAATAGTTATGATATAAATTCACAGTATCACAGTACAGGTACATGTACATGTACATGTAGCTGACTCAACTATTACAGAATGCTAACAAGGCCCTGTCACATGGGCACGCTGACTCGACTACAGGTGGCAGCATTGCTTTAGTATTGAAATTGTATCATGAATTCCTCCCAATATGTCATCTGTTGCACCGAAAATCAAAACTCCAAAAATGAACATAAGCTGTTAAAAACACATGTGATCCTTTTCGTCAGAATCAGACATCAAGAGGTCCATCAAATTGCAGCAAGGCTTTTATCAATCAGGAAATTTTTCCTACTCCCAGCCAATAAAAATAACTAATTATCGTTTATCAAAAATTACTTCATGTATATCATGTATGATTAGTGGTTATACAAGTCATGTAGCTCCTCAAAGTTTAACTTGACCAAACTTTGTCCGATTCTAATAGCTAGGTCACATATTATTATACAATTGCAGCATTATTACTTTTGTACACGTATGTCATATCTACTGTTGGTACACGTATGTCATATCTACTGTTGGTACATGTATGTCATATCTACTGCTGGTACACGTATTGTATGTCATATCTACTGTTGGTACACGTATTGTATGTCATATCTACTGTTGGTACACGTATGTCATATCTACTGTTGGTACACATATGTCATATCTACTGTTGGTACACGTATTTCATATCTACTCTTGGTACATGTGACTACAGAATAGAGATAATTCTATGCATGTGACTGTCAGAAGAATTTGTTGGGAAATTCCCAAAGTGAAACTGCATAATACAATATTGCTGTGATTCGGACAATGTACAATATACAACTAGAGAACTTGCATGTTACGCATTTACTAAAGTGAAACTGCATATTGTAATACTGTAAGGGTTCAGGACATTTGTACATACGACTCCAGTCACCCTGATGGACCTTATAGCACCCTAAGTGCCTAGTAGTTGCCACAGCACTACTCATCTAACACTTGTTCTCTTGCACTTAGTTGCTTTGATACTCATACCTGCATTGTTATGCATGTCTAACCACATACAGATGATTACATGTCAATTACATACTTGTATAAAGCCTTGCTGAGTCATTATACTGTTTTTTATACCCATGTAAAGAGGCCGGACCTCTCAGAAATACTTTTGATATTGATTTTGCATACGATCTAGATGATTTTAAGCACCTTTTGTCAAACCTGACCTATTTTGGGCCACCATATTGTTGCGCAATTTCCGGACGACCCTACGTCGTCTTTTTACGACACTAAGTCGGCCTTTTTACCGGAACTTCTTCCGGAAGTTCTATTACTGTATAAAGGGCATTGTTTTCATGTTTGTTGTCTCAGTTCATGCTTGGACCTCAATAAAGACACTTCTATACTTATATAGAGAGACTTTCACTTCGTAGATACATGTAGGTCATTCTAGTTAAGGTCCTCGACCTTGCAACACGAACTGCCTACCAGGTCGGATCACTCTCTTTCTCAGTATAGCAAACAGGCATTGACTCGGCATCATATGGGTCGTCTTTGGTAGTTCTTGGACTAATAGTACCTGTTAATCTTTCATGTAATGAGAAGGCCTAGCACCACTCATAGGCACTTCACTTTGGACTCCGGAGCCGTTTCAGGACGACAGTACCAAAACCTAAAAACCATTACAATACGTATTTACTAAAGTGAAACTGCATAGTATAATACACATTACCAAAGTGAAACTGCACAACAAAATACAAAAGTGAATACAAAGTGAAAAGTGAATACAAAGTGAAACTGCATAGTATAATACGCATTACCAAAGTGAAACTGCACAATAAAATGCACATTTACTAAAGTGAAACTGAGTATATGATTAAGCCTCTAACCAATGAACAGTGCTTCCCACCACTAGGTGACTGAGGAAACTAACATGTATTTTGGTCAAAAACATATCATACTGCAGATTGCTATTGGAGGGTAATGAGAAGCTTAATTGTAGAGGAGGGAAAATACAATTGTAGCAGATTGTCCTGCCATATTACATGTAAGTATGAGAAACATTGATAAATATGAATTTGGAAATTTTGCATTAATTGTATTTTTATCCGTTAACTGACGGAACGCTGTTTGCCAAGGTAATTAACTTGGTCTTTAGAATTGCCGCTTCATAAAACTGTTGAAAAATGACTGCACTGAGGCAATACTAATACTTTTCTCTAAATTTAGTACAATGTAAAGTTGTACTGCTTGCAATCAGTACTATTTTATTCAAGTGAACTTAATACATCATCATGTACACATTGTACATGTAGCAGTGAAATGTATGTCTTGGTGCTTGCTAAAGATTCAAATCCCAAATATTAACATGTATTACATTAGATGATTAACAATATGCTTGTGGATATGATAGTTTGACAGATAGATTGTATATAACACACAAACAAGAAGCTGGAATCACCAATGGTAACTGTTAGAAATCTACAGAATGAGTGGGAGAATCAATGACAGACGCCCTACAGGTAATTTCTACAATTTCTATGCATGTGGATATCCTTCGTGAAGCCATATTTGAACTCTTAGCTTATCTTATCTTATCTAGAAGCTAAAAGCCACTTGGGAATTTACACCAAGGTAGTGACATGGACATGGAACACCTGGTTTAGTGAAACAGAAGAGCCCTCAAGCAGGAACTGTTTAAAACAGGTGTTAGTGGCCGAGTGGTCTAGCGCTAGCCTCTCTGGTTTTGCAGCAATGATGCAAGTTATCTGCAAGGACGTGGGTTCGAGTCCCGCCAACGACCTGGAGATTTTCGTCCCGAAGAAGACTTACCCTCCATGCCATATCGGACTAAATAATAATATCCAGCTCTAGGAGCCGTGGTAGCCCCTCGACTAGCTTTGCTATTGGGCAGCCACGTTATAGAATTTGTGTCTGGCACCACGGTGTTATTATATTATCATTAATAAAATTGATTGTAGATAATGACTGTTCAGTGTTAGCTCCTGCACATCGCCTCCAGAGAATGCTGAGTGAGTGTGAGACATTGGAAGGAGAGAACATAGCAGCTAGAGAAGAGATAGCAGTTCTAGAAGAGAACTGCTATCTGTTGAGAGTACAGAATGAAGATCTGGAGAGGAGATGCCACCAGCTGGAATCTCTGCTTCATCTTCTGCAGGGGGGTAAGTGGGAGAGTGAAGTCATTATAATACTTGCATGTACATGTACATGTATGCTTATACTATGCAGTTGTCGTCATGGAGTATTAACTATACTTTTGTTGGTTTGTAACATATGGACACGGCCTGTGACAAAAGTGAAATTCGGATACTGTGTCTATGTGATGTCATTTGGGAATCTACAGTAGTAAAAGCAGCAGCAATACTAGCAACTTATTCATAGCATCTATGACAGAGTACTAAGGATGTTGATATGATAACAGCTTACGAATTAATCTTGTTAGTCTTTAAATTTTATTGGTTTATATGGAAAAAATGACCTCACAATAGAATTTTTATCTGACTTATCTGCTCTAACCCTCAGTTAGATATCCACATGTATATGTATAATTCTGTAACAGTTTATCTCTCTTCGTTTGTCGATCGGAAACAGCATCCAGATGAGGGTGAGTTTGTGCCAAATTTAATATAAATCTACAACACAGCTCTCTCTTAGACTACCTACCCTGCATAAAGCTTGCCTCCTCCCCCTCTTAACAGGCATGCTTCAATCTGCAAATGAGCTGCATGTACAAAATTACATGAAGTTACCAGTTGTTGACTGCTCTCTATGGTGTGACTGTAGGCCTATCTGTCTACATTATAAAGTCAGAGATAGTTTTCACCATTGGCACATTTATCTGGTCATTGAGTATCAAGTGAAACCTCTTGAGGTCTACAAATTTGTGATAAAATTTTGTCTGTTTCTTGATGTAGCAGAATAATTTAGAAAGTATCTCATGCGCATATTTATATATGTATTAGAATCTGTATGCTGGGTGTATTGTAGCTGTGAATATGTGATAATTCATATGCATGAAGTATCAAGACTTTTATATTCCACCTCTATTCCAATCCAAAAAATTGTGATTGTAACGTCCAATTTAAGTGTCGATTATTTTAATAGTTGTTGGTGTGTTTGAATATTTCCACATAATGTTACAATATCATATACATGTACATATATACATGTATGGGGCAATTACATGGAAACAATATAATAATACATGACAATTATGTTATTTGTAGAAGCAATCAACAGAAATAATCCCACTACGATGTAACAGCCAATGAAAGTAAGTACTTAAGCACATAAACATGTGTTATTAATCTTATAAACTTCACTAACATGTTTGCAAGTGGATATTATGATTCTAGGGCATCTGGTCTTGTGGTTATACCAAGTAGTTTGTTTGCATAGTGAGTTGTTACATATAAATATACTCTCTCTGTGGTATTAGCAGTTTCACTTTGACTGCTGGTAGTTTCACTTTGAGTGCTGTGTAAATCAGAGAATTTAAAGTAAAACATTTCTATTATATTTGAATTACTAACTCATTGATGATGCTTCCTTGCTGCTCGATTATATCACCATGTTCAAAATACATTGCATCATAATTAGGATAAAATACGACTGCATGAGATAAACAAAGTTTAATTTATCTTTTATCTCCCATGTCAACATTACTTGCATGTTATATTATCAGTGGAAGGGTCCATAAAATGAGAAAAGAGATTTTGGAAAAATCCAGTTGATGAACGGAAAGTTTAGGACTCAATATCCGTATGTTTCCCAAATGAAATTTCCAGTTTCCAATTTATTAGTAATGATTCCTCTCCTTCGCTGTCAACCATGTACTGCAGTAGGCAAATCCATAGAATAGCTTGTGTAATAGACAGTGATGGCTTCAGCTTCACTTTGTCAATGCTTCAAACCAACCAAATAAACTTTTTATTCAAGTTAAAATTTGAAGTTGTTCTTTCCTTATTCGGAATGGAGATGAGAAGACAACTTTCAATTTAGACATTATACTATGATAATAATATTACATTGTGCGATAAATTGTACTTCTTGTTCTATTTATTGGAATCATTGTATTTTTTAGGCGGCTACATACAGATGCAGTATTTACTTATGATTACTATATAATACAGAGTGTGAAAGAATACACACTCTCTTCAAACCAGTTCACAAGGAATCTACATTCACTTATGGCTGCACCAGTTCTATAACTTAATTTCTAATATTGATTTTATCATCTTAAGTTTATAATATTAATTTATTCATCACTAGTGAAAGCTTTCATCAAATGACCAACTTGGAAAATTGTTGCATAAATACTAGATTTTTGTAGCATCAAATATGGTTGGAAAGTTGATATATCCAATGATATGAGAGTTGAGATCCTCATTGTTGTGCATGTTCAATTTTATTAATAATTACGACACATTTACATTTGGAATATTCAGTGTAATGATTATATCACTGCTATGTCATTTGCACTTTTATTGTGTATATTACATTATTTTCTTTTGTTGTACCATTTTGTCTTAAGAGTTTATTTGAAATAAACAAGTGAATTGGTTTAACACTAAATATCTTCCGCCGATTAAGAGTTTACCCTTCTAATTAGTGTATTTATGCATTCCACAGAATTCTGGCATCTCACAAATTCAAATGAAGGTTGTACAAAATGTCTAGGTGAGAGCCAGAAATATGCGTTAAGGTGTACATGTGTTGTAATACAGCAATGCCGTAGCAACGGAGATACATGTATGTCTAACATTATCATAGTTACAGCAAAGGTCAATTTATTAGTGGTGTGCTCCTGCAAACTAGAGAGAGTGTGAGAGTTGTTTTAGAAAACCAAAATAAAATTGGCACTCCTACACATACATGTACAATAGTTTTGGCTCTCAAAGAGCAGTGGTTCTGGTAGTCTGGAAGCCTGTAGTTAGTAGCTAGGGTGGTAGCCTGTGGTTAGTGTAACTAGGGTGGCAACTTGTAGTTAATTGTATCCTGTAGTTATAAATGTAACAATGATAATTTGAAGGAGTAGAATCCAACGAGTTATTCTCAATAGAATACAGTAACAAAACTCCGTGTTCTACTGTAAGAGCAGATAACCCCTACACACATGTTATAAATACTGTGAGAGCAGATAAATCTTATACACATGTTGCATACTATTCAGTTTTCATTACCCATCCGCAATAGCCACTAACATCCTGTTATAGTACTAGGTCAACCTAAAGCGTTGGTGCATGTAGACTTACGTAGCTCCACCAAGAGAAATTTCAATAGAGATGCTAAGTAATGGAAACATTGGGGAATGAATGTAGTATATAAAAAAATTTCCAAAACAGTCCAGATGAGTTGAAAGTTAAGTCATTGAAATTCCAAAATTCCAATACTCCATGTTACTGTGTCATTTGGTTCCCATCCCTACTGGGTGATGGTTGTTAGTCTAAGCTGTCAGACCATTGCCCCTACACTTGTGTAGTGCAAACAATTGCTACAGGTAAGAAAACATGTGACTAACGAGTTTTGAATTGTTTTAATATTGAATTTCATGTATATAGAATAATATTGCTCATGATAGCGGACAGTCAGCGCAGGACAGTCTGATATGATTAGACAGTTTTTATGGTGAAGAGTATGTTGTGATATTGGGATTGTACTTTTTCTCATATTATTTTAATTGCATCACAGTTTTTCATTAATTGTAATGCATTTTACTCTTGCAGAAACTACAAGGTAGTATATCATTTGCTATGGCCAATCCAACTACTGGCCATGAGCCAGTTGAAGATGCCACCCACTTTGACTATCTGCTCCATCAGATACGTCGTCTGAAAGAGGAAAAAGAACTAGAAAAAAAGCAAACCAAGAACTATAGATATGCATTAGAACAGGAACAGAAACGAAGTCAGATGCACCGCGACGATCTACAAGCGAGAAATGCAGTTCTGGAACAGCGGGTAGATGGTAAGCTCTGATTTTAGTCGTTTTGAGAGTAGCTTTCTTATACACATTTTGCACAAATAATCGTGTCTGTCTCCTAATTCCGGTGAATTGACAGTGATTTAATTACTTTTTTACAACTTAAATAAATATGAGTATCTTAACGTGAGTCCAGACTACAACAATTTTATGAACGATTCTTGGCTATGATGAAATCGTTCTTGTGTGGACATAAAATCGGTCGATTAGTTGACTCTAAAAAAAATTTGGCCCGGTTATTTTCGTGCTTTAATATTCACCCAACTATTTTTGCATTGACTAAACAGAAAGCGTTTCGTGCTACCACGGAATCGTTATAGTCTGCACTGACCTTCAGAAAACTCCATGACTTGCAGTAACTACATGACTCCATGACTTTTATTAGTTAGGTGTACAAGTTAGCCATTACCTAATATCTCTGCATACATTGGGGGTTGGCTACCAGTATAACCATGAATGTACAGTTATGTTTAAATCTGCCGGATAAACATGCTCTCACCACATATCTGTTCTATTTAATAGCTTTGGAAGCGGAAAGTAAAAGCGTCTCCACCATTTGGTAGGTAGCGTACATGTACTATATTGTTTTAGTTTGTTGCCATTACAATGATATTCAGTTACTGTGAAAAGCATGACTTTTATTAGGCACATGTAGGTGCAGAGCTGGGTCCAAGTCATGGATTTGACTTGACTTTCCAAGTCAAGTCACAAGTTGACTTGACTTGGACTTGCCAACATGTTGACTTGACTTTGACTTGCACATCAATGTGACTTGACCTGACTTGGACACATGAATGTCATGTGACTTTGACTTGGTTTCTGCTAAGTCAATGTGGAGGATAAAAATTTTGTACAGTGTACGAGTATAGTCAACATGGAAAAAAACCTCTATGGTCTACATACATGTATTTATCAATTTTACTTCATCTGTGCTACTAGCAGCCCTCAGAGTATAATGTCAAGGTTAGCAATGAGGGTACACACCCCAGGCAACATCTAGGCTGTGTATACGGGAGACTACACAGTGCATAGTCACAAGTACACACAGTGCAAGTACATGTACATATACATATAGTGCAAGTGTGGTGTAAGTAGTGAATACAATGTGTAGTGCAATAATTAGTTAATTACATGTACTGTTGATCGGAATTGTAGAACTGGCCAGTGGACACTCTGTACTGCACCATGTGTTGTTTACATAGTATGTAACGCTGTACCACAGTTACTAATATACATGTATAATACTACATGTACTTGTACATGACCAGTCTCAACCGTAGTGCCAATGTTACTACACATATGGATTAGTTGCTGAAATAGTATAACGACATACATGCCCAGCTACACCTTGGCATGGCTTTTCATGTATTGGAATGTCTACTAAAAGAAAAACAGTGATGCTATGGAAAATGCAAAATTTTTTGAAGCTGTCTCCCACTTGTCTTGAATTTTGACTTGCAATAGTAGACTTGCGAATTGCATGACGACTGACTTGACTTGAGGCAGCACTGATTTGAGTTGGACTTGACTTGGCTCCAAAATTTTAAAAATGACTTCATTTGTTGACTTGAAGTCCGACTTGGATCCAACTCTGGTTAGGTGTACAAGTTAGGCATTACCTACGTTGTAACATCTCTGAATACATTGGCGGCTGGTTACCAGTATAAACATGGATGTACAATCATGCAAGTCTAATTCTGCCGGATAAACATGCTCTCACCACATATTTGTTCTACTTTAATAGCTTCGGCAGCAGAAAGAAAAGCGTCTCCACCATTTGGTAGGTAGCGTACATGTATTATATTGTTTTAATTTGCTGCCATTACAATGATGTATAGTTATTTTGAAATAACGTCATCTTAGTAGTGCTGACTGTATTGAAATTCATTTATCAATTATTGTGAACTATAATAATATTAAACTTGCTGAGTGCTCAGCTATTAAAGATGGACTGTACTAAAAATTTCAGAATGTTTGTCACCAAATTAGCTACATGTATGTATGTTAGCATTTTACTTGATGCCTATACAAACATATCTAAATTATTTCAGTAGTAGCTAATAGATGCTAGACTGCAAAAAAGTAACCCCAAAATTTCTAAAATACCCATAGTGATGTCAGCATTAGGAATTATCTCCACCTAGTTTTATATCAATTCTCAAAACTTCTTCAATGATTATCTCAACTCTGACACACTATATAGCTGAAATATTGAGTTGTCACAACTGCTTAAGAAGAAACACAGTGTTCATTCAATAAAACAGATATTAGCAATATTATAATGCTACATGCTACAGGTGCAACACACTAGTTTAATGCATTGGCTTGTTATTCAGGTGATACGCAAGTAGCCTATGTTGACCAATCAAATTGCAAACTCAAATGTTATTTGATAGCTTTTTGCAACAAATTGTGCTTTTTATTGTCTAAGAATATTAACTAGCATTTGTTCTACATACCCATTTTTTCTTTTTGTGATATTCCTAGTATAACAACGATAAAATCTCAGTTAAACTTTTCTGTTTATAATTATAACACAATGATTGGTCTGGCATTCACTCCCTGCAATGATGTATTTCACTAGTTTTAGCAGAGCTGGGTACCATGATGATATCATATAGCCCACCTGGTATTGTGCTAACTGGTTCAGCTGCTACTAGGCTTTCTAATGGTGTATTCAGCTTACATTGTATAACCTCAAAATTTCAGTACAGTCCACCTTTAATTAGTTAGGTAGCCTACTACACAGCATGAAGGTTAGTGCCATGGTGATATCTACTGGTGTTTTAGCCAATCCAACGTGCAAATCTGTGCCGCCTGATGAACCGGAATCGGACAGTGACTACGAAAACGATGGAGCCAACAGTGACCCTCAGCACCCCGTTCCCCTGAGCAACAATAGTTATCTACAAAGTAAGTCCTAAGTATTAGTAGTGTATAGCAGTATAATAGTAGGATGTGAATTTATTGGTATAGTCCACTTTAATGTTAATTTTTGTTCTGTGCTCTATTTGCAAACAGTCTTAATTTTTTAAATTGATTATTTTGTACCTTTAACAAAGGAAACCGACAGATTCGCAATTACATGTAGAATGTTTAGTCAGTGCTTGTCACTTTGTGTGAAGGGCACCTAGGGAGCAATTGCTAGTGGTTTCCTCCCCACTCTCCGCTGCAATGCATTTTGGGCCAGTTACAGCTTCAATAGACTAATTATATTCATCTCCTTGTACTTCTTTGTATTGCGCTTTCAGACTGGTGATTTACCAACGAAAATTGTCAACAAAATCTTCCCACACAGACCATCAACAAAAACATAGTAATACTTGTACATGTAGCTACATTCTTAAACTGTTTGATTGTCTACTGCTGTGAATGAACAGTTCAACTCAACAAGACTGTAAGTACATGCAACTCAGAGAATCACATCAACAGTAGAAGGAAGTTGATATATGGAAAGCATACTTCAATTTCTATCGTAGCCATGTTAACAGAAACAGCCGTGAAG
Organism: Bugulina stolonifera; assembly: GCA_935421135.1. NCBI lineage: Eukaryota > Metazoa > Bryozoa > Gymnolaemata > Cheilostomatida > Bugulidae > Bugulina > Bugulina stolonifera. Next base: position 3,381,003 of record OW285190.1, on the reverse strand, counting down.
TCAAACATTAATCCGACAAGAAGGATCCTCTAAACTTATTTTACACTGTACTATCTGATCTAGACTCTTTCTTGCAAGACAGTTTAGGATCTGTTGATCACGAAATGCTATAACCGTTGTTCATAAATTACATGTTGCTTAGGGGGAGGGGGAAACACTGAACCCATTACAAACGATTAAACCCGCCGGAAAAGTTCGAAAACATTTGCGCAACAAAATATTCTTTCGTTCAGATGGCTTGTGGAGACTATCAATACAACCTCACAGTCACTATAAGCTGATTTATCACTGCTGTATACTACGGTACCACCTGATAAGGTTTTAATAGTGACTTGTGTGTATATGATGGTAATAGCAAGTTCCTCCGTTATTTTACCGTGTGCTGATATTATGCACTAACACTGTACAGTATCAATATTCGCCATTTTAATCTTGTGAATGTAGTTGATAAATTGTGAATTGTGATTAGACTAGTTAAATACATGTACATCAGCAGCTAGGAGTGAGTAGTTTGCCACTATAATATAATAGTGTGTTGGCACTCATATACAAACTATTTGTTATTTAAAAGCTTCTTGTGCATTCATTTACATGCACATCTAAATATTATATTCATTATATTTTACTTCAATTATCTATCAATAGTAAATGGCTGTTACTGTTATTCTTTGATTACGCCTATTCCAAAAGGTGAGATTTTGCTAAGCAACGCAATTCTACATTTGCAATCATTTATTATCATACTTTGCTTGAAATTTTTTCTTGATATCTTATTCTGCTCTAACTAATACTCTATCTATTCCATATTATCAGAAAATAAAAAAATAATGTGAAAATTCACAAGCAATGACAGAATTAATGTAAAAGTTGATGCATACTACATTACGCGAGAGATTCTTAATTATTAGTGCTGTGAGAGTTTCTAGCATGCCGGAAAATACTTCTAAATACCTGAGTAGTACTTTATGTCTATGTGACAGTTTGACTAGTTTTACATAATTCTAATTTTCTAATGCTAGGGTGATGCAATTACATTGAAATCATGAACAGGGCATAACAAGATGCTGCCAGACAGTATATTGCAATAACATGGCGATGCTACATGTACATGTAGGTGTCTGTGCTAAAAAGAACTTCCTACTTATTGATTGCTCCTCGTACATGTGCAATATAATAATGGATGTGCACAATGTGCGGCAGCATACACATACATGTATACAAGAGTAATCAGACAATGTATGGCAAGAATATGAGGTAAGACAAAACAATTAGTGCTGAGGCACTAACCTGTAATAAGATTAGTGTCTGATAGGTGAGGGTTGAGGCTTATAGTGTCAGTAAATAGAAATGTCTGCCTTACCACAATATATGATATGACAAGCATGGCTAACACCTTTAGCTGCCCATAATAGAAAATAAAAAGTGAAAGTAGAACAGAAAAAGTGAAAGGTTTACCTGGAGCATCTCAATCAATATTTAGCAGTTACTGAAGATGAATAGAAAATTGCATGTCTCCATTTGTGGGTAGGTTCCACCACAGTCTATGATTTGCTTACAAATTTGTTCGGAACGGAGGACATTTCTATGGGGAGTTGACAGAGAAGATTTTGGCGAATTTCATATACAAGCACTGCGTGCTTGGTCTGTGAAGCAAGATTCACTGCGAAAATTTGCTCGCTTCGCTAGCATGAAATGATGGCTTGTGTTCATGCACAGTACTGTGGTAATGCATGTACATGACCTTTGGTGGCACAGGCATGTTACAATGATTCCATGAGGAGTTGCGCCCCCTTGCATTAAGAGGACAACTCCAAGTCAATAGCCCAAGTTCCAACACCCATCTGGCGGGTGGAGTGGGTTGAGCACCCACCCTGCCTTAGGTCGGGTCCAAGGGCCTAAGGCTAGAGACCTGCCCCGGCAGCGATGTTGGTGGACCCGGTCCCAAGGTCTTAGCACCACCCGGAGCCGAGATCCTGACCGACAGCATTGCAACGTATATAAATGGTCCCGATTTTTGACCTCGATTCTGATTGGAGGACGACAGACCGCAGACCGTTTCGTCTTTAGTTATAGTGATGATGATGATGATAATGATAGCAAGGTGGTCATAATATGAGGGATACCTTGTGTGCACTTAGCTCAGAGCATGTCTGCTTTTTTTAAGCTGCTGAGCTTGTATAATAGTGGTAGCAGTTCTTTTCACTGTGCTAGGCTATTAAGTGTAGTAGAAACCCGGGTTCAAACTCCAGTAGGGACTGATAATTTTATAGCTGCTTTAAAAAGATAAGTTACTTGGATACAAAAATATCATGGATATACATGTATTTATTATGCAATATCATCAGCCAATGGCACATTTACACTGGGAGATTTTGCTGGGGGGATTAATCTCCAAAATGAGCTGCTGTGCCCTAAGAGGGAGGGGAGTAGCGCTGGACTTTTATGTGGGGTTCCAGATTCATTCCCTCACAGCTCATTTGTGGTGCTAGGTAGGACATCCATCCTTATTACCTGTGCTACTTTGACCCCCTTCTCTGCCCTATATTTGAAAAGAATGCTGAACTCTTCAAGACCTAGCTTTCTTACTGTACCTGGGATGAATTATGGGAAGTAAAACTGGTAAGTATTTTCATTGACCTTGAATGTAAACTACTAAGAGAATGCTGACAAGGCCACATTATATTATGTACAGCTGACACAGCTGCAGGTAACATAGTAGTTAACACTTTGCTATGCCATCAAATTTGCATAGTTATTTGCTCCCAGCACCTTATCTACATTGTATAATGCCTCAAATTGAAGCTGCAACCAGCAAAGAGAACAGAAATTGCTACCATAATTTTATAATAACAATGTTGTTATTACCTGCACATTTTATATCTACGCCTACATGTACTGTTGGTGCATGCATGTGTCAGAAGAATTTTCTGGGAAATCTCCAAAATGAAACTGCATACTACGTTATGTGCAATGGGCATTACTAAAGAGGAACTGCATAATAGAATGCACATAACTACAATGAATTCAACTAACCAATGAATGTGATTGTGATAAGTACCAAGTGTGTGAGCAAAGTAGAAGTATCATACTTCAGTTTCCCTTTGACGTGGCGTGTCTGACATGAAGAAGCAATAGGGAGTTGTCCTACCATATTACTACAGGTAAGTATGAGAAGTATCCACTTGTACAGATAACAATTTTATATTATTAATGTTTGCAGTAATAGTGCTACAAAAAGCCTATTAAAACAATTGCATATCACACTTCTAGGCCAAACATAGCACTTCTTTCTCTATTTGTTAATACAATGATGATACTGCTTGATATTGCTGTCTTCATTTTAGTAAAGTTGATAATTCATCTTGTATAGCGGTGGAATGTCTGTTTTACTGTTTACTAGAACTCTGCACCTTATCTCCTAATATGTTATTTGATCAACTGAACTGTTAACATTCTGTCAACAGACGAGAAGCTGGAGTCACAATTAATGGTAACTGATGAACATCTACAGAATGAGCTGGGAAAATTTTGAGAGACACCCAACAGGTAACTTCTACATTATATCTATACAATCATGTGGTTATCCATCCTTCATGAAGCCTTATTTGAATTCTTATCAGCGGTAACTAGAAGGAAAAAGCTACTTGGGAATTTAAAAAAACCAAGTTGCGACAAGGACATTTGAGCACTTGTTTAGTGTAACAGATTGACAATTGACAATTGATTGTAGATAGTAATAGTTCAGGCTTACCTCTATCAGACCAAATCCAAGAGATGCTGAGTGAGTGTGAGACATTGGAAGGAGAGAACATAGTAGCTAGAGAAGAGATTGCAGTTCTAGAAGAGAACTGCTATCTGTTGAGAGTACAGAATGAGGATCTGGAGAGGAGATGCCAGGAGCTGGAATCTCTGCTTCACCTTCTGCAGGGGGGTAGGTGGGAGAGTGATGTCATTACTACTTATGCTTATACTATACAGTTGTGGTCATGGAGTATAAACTATACTATTGTTGGTTTGCAACATACGGACGCGACGTGTAACAGAAGTGATATTCGGATACTGTGTCTATGTAATGTCATTAGAGAATCTACAGTGCAGTAGTAATTATAGCAGCCACTTATTCATAGCATCTGTGACAGTCGGAGTACTAAGGATCTTGATATGGTAACAGTTTACCAATTAATTTTGTTAAAGTTTTTAATGGAAAAAACAACCTCACGATAGAATTGTGTATCCGACTTAACCAATCTATCCCTGTTAGATTGTCTATAATATGTATAATTCTGTAACAGTTTGCCCCTCCTTGTTTTTAGATTAGAAACAGCATCCAGATGAGGGGTGAGTTTATGCCAAATTTCAAGTCTGTATGCTGGGTGTATTGTAACTGTGATATCTGATAATTCATATGCATGCAGTACCCAAACTTTTATATTCCACCTCTATTCCAATCCAAAAAATTGTGATTGTAACGTCCGATTTAAGTGTCGGTTACTTTAATAGTTGTTGGTGTGTTTGAATATTTTCACATAATATTACTATATTATATACATTGTTACATGTATGATGCATTCACATGAAAACAATATAATAATACATGACAATTATGCTATTTGTAGAAGCAATCAACAGAAATAATCCCACTATGATGTAACAGCCAATGAAAGTAAGTACTTAAGCACATAAACATGTTTTATTAATCTTATAAACTGCACTAACATGTTTGCAAGTGGATATTATAATTCTAGTGCATCTGGTCTTGTGATTATACCTAGTAGAAACGAGTAATAGATATAAGAATAAATTACACCGTATGTTTGCATAGTGAGCTGTTACATATACTGTAATAATACACTCTCTCTGTGGTATTAGCAGTTTCACTTTGACTGCTGGTAGTTTCACTTTGAGTGTTTTGTAAATCAGAGAATTTAAAATAAAACATTTCTATTATATTTAAATTACTAACTCATTGATGATGTCTCCTCGCTGCTTATAAATACATGCATATCACCATGTTCATAATACATTGCATCATAGTTATGACGAAACACGACTGTATGAGATAAACAAAGTTAAATTTATCTTCTATCTCCCATGTCACCATTACTTGCATGTTATTATATTATTAGTAGAAGGGTCCATAAAATGAGACAAACAATTTTGGAAAATTCCATGAACGGAAAGTTTATGACACAATATGTGTTTTCCAAAAGAATTTTCCAGTTTCCAATTTATTAGTAATGATTCCTCTCCTTCGCTGTCAACCATGTACTGCAGTAGGAAAATCCATAGTATGGCTTATGTAATAGACAGTGATTGCTTCAGCTTCACTTTGTCAATGCTTCAAACCAACCAAATAAACTCTTTATTCAAATTAAAATTTGAAGTTGTCCTTCCTTCTTATTCAGAATGGAGATGAGAAGACAACTTTGAAATGATGATCATTATTCCATTGTACAATAAATTGTAAAGCATTTCTTGTTCTATTTATAATTTTTCAGGTGGCTACATACAGATGCATTATTTACTCATGATTACTATATTATAATACAGATAGTGAAATAATACAACTTTTCTTCTTAGCCAGTTCACAAGGAATCAACTTAGTCTACAGCATTGATTTTATCATCTTAAGTTTATGATATCAATTTATTCATCACTCGTGGAAGCTTTTATCAAATGACAGAACTTGAAAAATTATTGCATAAAACTAGATTTTTGTAGCATCAAATATTCTTGGAAAGTTGATGTATCCAATGATATGAGAGTTGACATCTTCATTTTTGTGCATGTAACATTTATTTAATAATTACTACACATTTACATTTTGAATGTTCAGTGTAATGATTACATCACTGTTATGTTATTTGCACTTTTATTGTGTATATTGATTCTCTTTTTTCTTTTATAGTACCATTTTGTTCAAGTGTTTATTTAAAATAAACAAGTGCATTGGTCTAACACTAGCCTTTAATTAGTAGCTAGAGTGGTAGCATGTAGTTAGTAGCTATAGTGGTAGCTGGTAGTTAGTACAGTAACTAGGGTAGTAGCCTGTAGCTAGCACATGTAGCTAACTAGAGTGTAAATAGGGGGGGGGGGGGGGTAACTTGTAGTTAATTGTAGCCTGTAGTTAAACGTAATCACTGATAATTTGGAGGAGTAGAATCTAACAGGTTATTCTCGATAAAATACAGTAACAAAACTCGATGTTCCTGTAATGTTTCCGCTGGGTGTAGTGTGTGTAGTCTGGGACCACCTTCTTGCAAAAGAAAAGAAAGTCTGGTATGATTAGACAGTTTTATAGTGAAGATTATGTTGTGATATTGTAGTAACTGTGCACCCTTGACCAGGGCTAGACCTGCACAGTACATTGTATAACTACTGGCTTGGGAAAGAGAGAGAGAATAACTCCAACTGGTTGTAGATGTATGCTACTGTCCACCTGCTAGCATTGCAGGTGAACTATGCTAGTGTAGTTGCCCAGTGCCTAGATTATTACCCTAGGTAGGCACTGGGTACGTTGCTATTCTATATACAAAGACTCCTCAGTAGTATTAATAGTAGTTTGTAATAACCTGTATTGTTCCAAAGCCTAACTAGGTATGATATATTTTGATATGTATAATATTGACCAGCACTGTATGTAATATGAGAATAAGAGAAGTAAAATGGTAGTACCAATGATTTGTGCTCTACTTATATAGGGGGAGAATAAAGAGGCTCAAAACTACCTGTTGATTGGCTAGCTGTCACCGAGATAGGGATGGTATATTGAGAAAGAATACTAAATATATAATTCTAGTGAAGCTATAACATGTGGGCTTTGACACAATGCGCCTGGCCATCTGGCAAGAGTGTGGTTTTTGCGTTTCGCACTTTGACATTTGGCTTTGCACCGGACGCTGGCGTGATTTGTGGGCAACTTGTCGTCTGCTGCTCAGTTTGTGTTTGATTCTTGGCCAACACACTTGAGAATCTGGTATGTTCTAGTAAACGTGTATTTAAAGGATTTAAAGGAAGCTAATAGATAGGCTAGCTATTTTTCTTTCATCTAATATTATGTGATTATAGTAATACATACGTCTTTTCGTTCAAACATACATGATGTTTCATTGCTGTAATTTTTTGTTTCAGTCTTGACGGTGTCAATTTGCCAATAAATAAATTATATGTCAGATTCCAGTGAAGATTCACGCTATGAACCAGAGAATATGCAGTTTGCTATAACAATAATGTACTGCATAATGTGATTAAGCAGACAGTTATATTGTATAGGTATATGTATCTACATTGTATAATAAGAGCTATATGGTAGACGACCTTTTATAATGACTACCAGACGGTCGCTGATTGTTGTCTTGTCCTAGTTTGGTCGTTAGGTCTGGATACTACAATATTGCGCTTGTACTGTTTCTCTTATTATTCAAATTGCATCACGGATTTTCATGTATTATATGCATTTTACTTCTACAGAAATTACACAAGGTATACCATTTACTACATCTATGGCCCATTCAACTACTGGCCATAGACCAGCAGTTGAAGACACCAATGACTTTGACTACTGTTCCAACAGATATGTTGTCTGAAAGAGGAGAAGGAACTAGAAAAAGAACAAACCAAAATTATGGATTGTGGATTATGATTAGACTACAAGCATATAGATAAATATGTGTACATCAGCTAGGAGTGAATAGTTTGCCACTACAATATTGTAATGTTTTAGTGTTTATTTACATGCGGGCGCCGATGGCACGAGCATGGAGAGGGTTTAGAAGTTGGTAGAGGACGACCAAGTGACCTTCCACACATTACATAAAAGAGTGAACAGCTATTAGGTGCTCTTGTTATTATATATCTGGACGTAGGCCGATGATGAGACTCATTAAAGAGTCCAGGGTCGACGTAGGTCTGTAGACTTTATACTCCAGAGGAATGTCGTGGAAGATCTGATATTCCAGGAACTTGAGTCCGACGCTAGATTCATATAGAATCCGGGATCGGCCTAAGTCGTAGAAGTGGTGTAGAGATATGCTTAAATGAGGATGGGGATGAACTCGAGTCGTACGGATCCATGAATCCGCCAGTGGAGTTACCCGCCTACAAGGGAAAGCCTCTATAGGTTTGAGTTAGGAGATGTTGCTTTATTAGAGCACAATCAACAACTGATTTGATACAGAAAATGTACTGCCTTTTATACTATATCTATTTCCGGCCAAAAGAGGCCGATAAGGTATCGGGTCCGGAACTGATGCAACAAGATGGATGGTTCCGCCCGACGTCGGCCATAAAAAGGGTCGACCTTGGCACAAAAAGTGCTTACAATAATGTTAAACATAAAGTGTATGAGTATGAGCCTTTTCTGAAGCATCGGCCCCAAGTGATACTTATAATGTATTGCAAAAGATTCTATTCAATATAACCAGACAGGAGAAGGTAAGGACTAACAGTATGTGGGAAAAACCAAGTTGTAATTCAAATAGTCTGATTAACAGGTAATAATAGTAAGGTACACAATAGAAGTTGATTGGATATATAAGTGGTACAAGCATACATGATAATAATGGTATAAGATAGGCACACGCATGAATGGATATGAATAAGTATGAATGCATATAATGTCACTATACAATGTCAATATACAAGAAGGGTAAGAACTCAGTCCGTGTCCAGGCAAGCTGTTTCACCACAATATTGCACATGTAATCCATGTACAGGGATACTAAATAGTTTAATTTAACCGATTGGTATGGAGTTATGTTTCCATTAATTAAATAATCTCATGAGTAGACAACTTTTGGTAAGGACATATCATTGCATTGTAGGAGTGGTGATTGACAGTCGTTAGTAATTCTGCATGACTTGTAGTGATCGACTAGTAGCTCAGGGTTAGCTGCAATGGAAATCAGTGCTGGGAATGCAAATTTTGGTAGTATTACTAAATAATTTGAATAATAATTTTCTATTTCATAGATTTATTGTTGATTTGCAATGAATTGTATTATAAGTATTAATTTATTATAAATGAGAATTATTAGGTGCTATTTGTTTTCCAGTCTCGAACACTAATTGTTATCTCGAGACGACTTTCGAGACAAGACAAGTCGATACGAGACTCAAGAAATCTCAAGTTTTGTTCCACCTCTAATTTAGGACATCAGGAGCAGATGAGGCAAGCAGAGATATAATAACTACCAGATGCAAAATTCTCCACTGGATCCAAAACTATCCGAGTTTGTGAGCCACGACAAATATTGTTCCTTCTATTGCTGATAATCCGAACCTAAATCTGATGAAATGTTGAAATAGTGAAGTGGAGAAAATGCCCTTAAAGAGGAAGTATTTCCAAAACTGACCAAAGCCAATCAAAAGGCTGAATAACTTGTTGAATAGCACTTGCCTAGAGCTATTCAAATAGGTCTACCAGTGCAACAGCAGAAAATGATGCCATCTGTCACAAATTGATCTCAAACACAGGCAGTTTATGCCATCTGAGTAACCCAGTTAACCTTGTTAATAAAGCACATGGAAAGGTTTTGATTCAATAACTCTTCGATTAATCAAGAGTTTATATTTATTTGAGGGTATACTGCAATGAGAAGACAACTTCTTCATATCTCCTAAACACTCCTATGAGCGAATAGAGGTAGTGGGTAGCCTATTTTCCAGTATTTTTCCAAAATACACAGAACATACTTGTGATACAATAATATTAGTGCCGGAAGAGAAATAAAGAGCTGAATTTAGCATCAACGGTTTCCAATTATATTTTTCTACTCATGCAAGAGAGGACAACTCAGGAAAACTACCCAGCCTTTGGGGCTACTACTACTGAAAAATCTGGTATGAATTTGTTTGGTTCATAGCAACAGGGTCTTAAAATGCAGTTGAAAAGAAGAAAATTTACCTACCCTTAGAATTCAGCGCTGCAAATTTTAAAAATCAACTTTGGAAAGTGTTTGACAACTGTTGAATGGCCTTAACTGAACCTTTTTAAATTTTAAATGGGACTAAATTCCACCACTAAGTGCAAATAAAAATTTCCTTTAAACCTATTTTAAATAATTTGGGTCAGAAAGTAGTGGAATAGTCAACACAGATTGAGTAAGTTTCTCAACAGGAGAGATAATTTCTAATTTAATTTTTTTCATAAAGTAAGCAGTTTTTTATCATCGTAGATGTTTGGGCCTACAGTATATGTTCTTCTAGTTCAGCTTCTTCTTCCTCACCTTCTGTCACTAAAAATATCAGGTTCCATACAATGCATTTTAAACATTTGTGGTGCTCAGGCCTCTACAGAGGCCTGCTCCCTAGCAGCCAAAAGTGCTCAGGCCTCTATAGAGGCTTTCATACAAGGCGCCTGACTAAACAATATTAGCAAGGTTTCACCAACCATATTCAAACTATTTCTCACCTATTATGTCAAATAAGTGTTGAAACAACCATTTGCAAGCACAATATAGCGTTGTGTAATGTAAAAGATTTGAGTAGTCAAGCAAAATAAACTCAATCATATTTTGATGATCGAGATTAATAATGGCGGACTCAACTGAATTATATTGGACTGACTTGGGCTACATTTTAGTACTGAGGATGTGTGTGACAATGAAGTGGATGACGATGTATGTAGAAAGAAGGAGAATTTGGGGTTGTTTTACAACTACTAGACCTATATGACTAGATTATATTTTGTACATTGATATGCCATAAAAACTCTAAATCAGACTAAAACTTTGATATCTATCAGTCATATCTTCATTACTGTGCTGTGTAGCTTGACAAAATAAAAAGCATTTTATAGAGTAGTCTTTTATCTTTCTATGATATATATATGATTTGGGCACAAAAATGGTTATTCTATGACTAAAATCCATTTTTATACATTTACCTAAACTAACACACATACTGCTAGGATATGAGCACTTCAAGTGTAACAACAAATAAAGGGGAGCACTTCAAATGGTTAATATCCTATCTTTTGAAAGACTAGAGGATAGAACTGTTAGGAGTCAGTCTATGACATCTACCGAGTTCGAACTATTTATTTTAGTTTTTGCACAATGTATAATCCATACCTACAGGAATAGGGCACACTATATCACGGTGACAAGGCTCGCAAAATTCTCCTATTTCTTTAGCCAAGTATATTTAAACGCTTTGGATCAAGACCAATGGCATGCCCTCTGGAGCTTTGCTAAAGAGAGCATGTGTTTTTCCAGCTTCAGCATCGCATAAACTTTTTACTTCCACCACTCCTACAAAGGACAGTGAGAACAGTTAATGCAGGGACGTGAAAAAACTTACTATAGCCCTAAATCTTTATTAAAAATATTATGTTATTGTAAAACGTGATTCATCATTATGTATGACATCTTCGAATATGAGTATTGTATGATGTTTACATAAAGCTGTGGTTCCAGGTTTGTTAATAATACAAACTGTTCATAATTTGGAGAACTATCATGACAAGCCAACAGTTACTGAGTATCCCAATTCCCAATTGCAAGATGGAGGAGCCATAGTGAATTTGAGCTTTACTATAACTGCTACACTATGATAGCGGAAGTTTCTTTCAGCTACTCAATACAAGCTCTGATTGCTGCATAAGCTGGCTATCAGCAGAGCTCTAGACTAACACTTTACAGACACAAACTCTAATGTAGGCATGGTGTGTGGGAGTATTTACTTAGTTCTGATTGGTTGCTGACAACCACTGATCAGAGTCAGGTAAGAAACTACTCAAAATTTTCCTGTTTCTGGAACTACTAGATAGTAGTTCGTAATAAAACCATCTCACCAATGCTGGCAAATGTGAACCCAAATTGGTAATATTTTCTTGATTCCAATCAGTTTCTTTATGTTTAAAAACTCTGCCTAATTGTACATGTTTACAATTACTTTGCCATCCTGGGCTCCAACCAGTTGCGGTCTGTTTACAGAGGAGGACTGTTCCACTACTTGTTTAACAAACACTATGCGTTAAACAGAATCTCTTGTCTAGCATTCCAACTCCCAGAGATTCAAAATTCTCAATCGGTCAACGTCCAATGCAACTTTGATATTTAACCAACTGGTTTTATACCACCTAGACATGACATCTTTATTCGTCTTGTCTTCTTTTTTAGATAACCAAAACAAAGGTCCCAGCTAAACTTGGTTTGTCCAGTGATGAGAAAGTTTAACTCTACAAATCTGTGTCTTGCTGTGGGAGTTAGGTGCAGAAGTGGAGAAATTTGAGATAGCGTTTGTTCTTCGCCAAAACTGAAGCAGGAGAAGTTGTCTTCTCTATATTTTGCTGGTTGACCGCCCTTACCCCAAACCCCAACCACAAACAAGGAACCAGGGCTATCTAAATTTCTTCACTACTGCACCTAATTGTCCTGTGGCCACCCTCCATGCTACTTAGTAGCCAAGTATGGTGTTATTCTTATTCTGACCGCTGCAAAATATGACTTTAACATTGCTGCACAATTAGGAACATGTATGACTACCAATATTTGCTGTAAGTGAAACAGCTGGATGGCCGCAGACACCACATCTAATACTCATGAGCAGTTATAACCATGTAGGATTATATCTATTTATTCACAATTTTTAACAGCCCCAGCATGTACCATGTAGACTAGTAGATTTAAATTCCAACGACTAGACTATGCATAAGGATAACCACATTTAGCATAACGAGTATACATGTAACTAGCATGAATGCTTGTTCATAATAAAACATCAAACCACCCATAGGAAACACAATACCATGTGTTATTGCATTCTCAATGTTGTTGAATTTAGAAAATTGGTAGTTAAAGAGAAATTCTTTTTATAATTAACGGGACCTTCTAATGAAAACTGTAGTTTGTTATTACGGACTGAACATGACCAGCATTAATAAAGATTTCTCATGGGAGAGATGTTGCACATCTACTTGTTCATGTTTGGCCAGAGGGTCAGGCTTCCACTGTAAAAATTGGGTCACTTCACAACAGTACCGCATGTTTATGTATTACTACAGTCTAAGTGCAGAGAACATCAGGAGACGTTCAAGACGCTACAATGTATATAAGTTTGGTGTTGGAGTTGGTGTAGGAGTTGGTGTAGTGTAAACACACGTTTAGGATCACTTGTTGGTATTTCTTTAACAATTAAGATACATTTCTGCACGATATGACGTGAAACTAATTTAGTTTACTCCATTGTGTTACAGTACAACAAGAGTGTGCAAGGCAGCACCAAACACCTGCACAGACACCTGCACCTACAGTAACATATTTTGTTATTTGTTACTCTTAAAACCACCAGACACTGTCTTACATGTTAACTTCTGGGTGACTCCCATTTCCTCTGTCTACACAATAAGAATCTCAGCCTCTGAGATCCTACCTCCTTGATAGAATCAAATTTAAACCTTTGCTTTAATTATATTACATAATCAATTTATGTATCCTTTGTCTGCCACTATAAAAGTGAACAACACCTAGTTTCTAATTATTTAATCATGTAATTATACATGTATATACACGGTCTGTTGTGTACTAAATTGTGCTGGCACGCTGCTGTATTGTGTAACCAAGAGCTTGTAGCCTTTGATCCTGAGACTCCTGTCTAGTATTGCCTGGTAGCCTTCATAAGGCAGTTGTTACATCTTGTGTGCAGATGCAAGCAAGAACCTGCTGGCACCATTGTTATGTAGGTAATTTATATCTTGCTTCATCTACTGTAAGCCTTCAATTATGCTCATGTACCAATTATGTAGGATATTGTGGTGTTCTACCATACATATTCAGTCTCTCCTGGATAGCCATACATCTAATTAACTCTTCTGCCGAGTTATTCCATTATGCATAAATCTCATTATACATGCTTATTGCATATACTTATTATTTTTGTTAACAACTGCTTGGCTAGTGTGTATTATTGTCCGGTAGCTGGAGTCGGTAGCTGGAGTCGTATACAAATGTCCTGTACCATTACAGTATTATGGGTTAAAGCTTCAAATAATTGCTATAATTTAGGCTACCCATTAATTATTTACAAACTACTGTATAATGTGTAATTGCATGTGAAAAAGCTATCTTTTATGTGTGGCTTAAATTATGTTAATTACAAAATAGTTTTAATGGATAGGATTGTCCTTGTACAAATTTAATTTTGGTTCGTGCTGTCTAATGTGAAATGCTTCTAATATTTTTCTTCTAATGTTGTTCTTTGTTCTGTTTCTGCTAAGTATTGTTACATTTCCTTCGGTGATATTGCCGTGTCCTTCTTTGGTGTTGTGTTGTACAACTGCCGATTGTCCTGTTTTGGTATCTTTGTGTTCTTTGATTCGCTCCTCTAATCTTCTAGCAGTTTCTCCAATATATTGTAATGGTTTCTGTGATTTGGTGCGGTCGTCCTTGGACGATTATCGACCCAGAAATGAAGTGCCTACGAGTGGTAATAGGCCTTCGCATTACATGAAAGATCGAGCGGTCTCAGTAGCCCAAGAACTACCAAAGACCACCCATCTGGTCCCAAGTCTGACCTTCAGACTATACGTTGAAAGAGTAGTTCAAACAATGCATAACATGGGAATGTGTGAGAAGTGTAAGTGAACACAAGAGCTATTGGACGAGTTGTGAATTGAGCAATGACAACTACAAGCGATAATGTCCATCAGGCAGGCAGGCGTTGTGCACAGACCAACATTCCTTCTAGACGGAATTGTGTTGATGATAGTAGGGTGTGTATAATATTATAGTTAGCAGTGAAAGTTGTACAAATACATTAGAAAATGTTGGTGCGAGCAAGTATTTTGTGTTAGCCAAATCCCCCTTTTCCGATGACCACACTTCTCAGGTAAGATGAATAAGATAGCATGGAGCCTTGGATGCATTGCAAGTTTACTATGACATTTCTCCTGTGTAAATGATTCACTTTATGATAATACAAAGAGCAGAGTGAAAACCCTTTTCAAACCAGAAATATTGTAGAGTTACACAAAGTGCTTTAAACCATTGTTCTCATATTATTATAATTGGGAGACAGCAGCAGGTTGAACAGGTATACAAGCAGAGTTAATGTTTGAATTTATCTATAGGTGACAAATAGCCATATGTTTATTAATTTCAAACAAGGATTGTATAAATATTCACCATTTTATCAAAATACGAAATATTTCTATCAGATGTTGATTCATCAACGGCACTGTGGCTCTCAATTTCTCTGAATGTTTTCTCTACATATCACATCTCCTTCACAGAAGTACAGTGGTGTGCAAAATTATGGCAACCCCCTTGATTTTCACATAATTTGATAGAAATACCCTTTCTACATGTACATCAACCCAAACCATCTCAAATGCCTTGAAGCCTAAAGCGTGCTCTATCCAATAAAAAAAAGACAAGAAGTTATGTAGCTCTTATTAGTGTTGTAAAGACGTTTGGCCCAATGCTTAGGCTCATTGAGGGGTCAAGGATCAGCGTAAGTTCTATGTTTATACTCATCAAGAGTATTGAAAATGTCCTAAGCGAGTATGAGGATGAGCTCTGGCGATAAAAGGTCCAAAGGGACCAAGGCTGGAGCTGCCTACTTGCAAGAGTAACACTCTGTAGGTTGAGTTGAGAGATGCTGCTTTATTGGAGCGCAATCAACAACTGACTAGCATAAAAGAAAATGTACTTACTTTTATACTAACTCAGTGTCAGGTAAAAGTTGCGGTAATAAATCCATTAGAGTATCGGGTGGGACGATAGAGTATCGGCTCTGAATGTTACATAACAATATGGCGGAAAAGTGCCCAAGGTTCGACCTAAAAAGGGTCAGCTATGACAAGCAGGAATTATAATCATGTGAAGGATATTAGACATGTACATGTAGGTAAAAAACTGGCATAATCCACGACATTGGCCATTATTCATAATAGACAAAAGACTTAGAAATATGATGTGTACAATATTGTGCTGGCGCATTGCTGTATTTCATAACCAATGCCTAACTAGTGTAGTCTTTGATCCTGAAATTCCCGTCTAGTGCTGCCTGGTAGCATTTATAGCACAGTTGCTACATTCTATTTGCAGATGCAAGCAAGCACCTGGCTGGTACCATGGCTATGTATGGAGTTAAACTGTATATCCTGTTTCATGTACTCTAAGCCTTGAATCATGCTCGTGTACTGGTATGTATAATATTTACCTAAGTGTACTGATTGTAGTCGGATGGTATGTATGTATAACATGTGTTTATGAAATAGTGTCAGAACAAACAATAATTAAGTGTAAGTGATTCTTTGATTGCAATAAATGTTCCTGAATAGTCGTAAAATTGAGGTACCACCACGAGACTACAAGAATGATTTTCCGTTCTGTGGATTCATGTAGATTCTGTGGCAGTAGATGTATAAAAACATATAAAAAATATTGGTCAATTAGGTTTTGCATATTATTTTATTGGTTATTATGGTAAACTTGGTTACCATAGTAATGTCAGTCAGTCAGTCAGTCAAGTGTAGGTAACTCCAGTTCAGTCTAGTGATTGCACATATACAGTAGGTTTGTTGTAATAATATGCGCAGTGCGATAATAGTCAGGTATGATGTCTTCACAAATGATGGTATCCTTCAAAATTAAATCTACATAATCACAGGTACGTCAACATGCATATACAATGACAGATTTACTTCATACATTTTGTATTTGATTGTATTTGCAGATAGTACGTGTATATTGTAATGGCTAGGCATTAACTAAATAGGCATTGCTGTCTCAAACCACATGTGCATAACACTACTTACAGCTATTCAACTATCAGCTGAATTACTAATGTACATTCAAAATAAGACTAGTACTGCCATCCCATCTCTAGCTTGTAAAAAATTAAAAATTAGTTTAAAATTACCATACAGCATCACTCAGTGACAGGCGCTGATAAGGAAATTGATGGTACGCATACAAGGCTGCAATGGCTGCGTCAAGGTTTCTGCTCTCAGTTTGTAGGCAGATCGGAGCACACCTGTTAATAGTACAAAGATCCAGTAGTCAGTAGACATCAGCCGGATTCAAACACTGAACCTTCGGCGCTTTCGTGCTTCAGGACAGGCACTCTAACCCACTGAGCCACCTCCTACTGTCTTTCATTTAACCTGCAGTTTGAAAAAGATTATGTACATGTGACTTAACTGGATATTCGAATGTCTATTTAAATAAAGGGCTTACTGTTACAGTTTACTGTTACCCATTTTTAGAAATAGACCGTTCTACAACAACTGTATCACTAGGTAGCTTAGATTAAAGTTATACCCTTACAATGGTAGCTAGACCATTCAACATGAACATCACCCTCATATTACATATTCCATCATAACAAATACAGACATTGTTCAGAGTTCAACACCTCTTCCAGACAGAGTTGTGTTGTTGCTAGTCATCGCTCAATAACTTGGGGTCAAATACCTGGAAGTCCATGCTGGTATTTATTGAAGAGTATACTACAAAGAGAAGACAACTTCTTGATTTGTTTAAAAACTCCTATGAGCGAATAGAGGTAGTGGGTAACCTATTTTTCAGTATTTTCCTCAAATACACATACCATACTGTCTTGTGATACAGCAATATTAGTGCCAGAAGAGAAACAGAGAGCTGAATTGAGCACCAATGGCTTCCAATTATATTTCTCTACTCATACAAGAGAGGGCAACTCAGGAAGACTACCCAGCCTTTGGAGCTACTTCTACTTTAAGGCTACCTTAAAGCAAGTGACATAACCTCTTCAATAATGAATGTACAATGTAGCTGTAAAATGACCCAATCTTTATAATGGGAACCTGGCCAAGTAGGCGTGTAACATCTCTTCCTTTAGAAATTTTATTTTATGCTAATAGTGTTTAGTCCGTAATGATGTACCGTAGTATTGAAAAAGATTGCACCGATTACACTTAATTTGCTTTCTCCAAACATTCTTTCAATGCCTAATGTCACGAGAGAAAAGTCGATGCTGCTTATTTTAGTAGTTATGCTGTATTATTTGCTATATATATTGTAATGTAGGATATTATGCAGTATTCCAAATATCAAGAGAGGAGAACTACTGAATCAAGTATTTGCAATCAAATGGAATTAATATTATTTGAGCATTCAAGTAGCGATAATTCCTAAGTCAAGTACTGATATAACAATTTGGAATTGTGCTCTCAATGTTAATGAATGCAATAAGATGCAATGTACAATACAAGTATGGTTCTATGTTTGGTTCTGTGTAATGGTTAGCACTCATGGACTGTATGCATCTTCCTCTCAGTGACTTTAAAACATGTAATTATATGTTTCAGATTGAATTTCTCGAGTGACAATTGGTTCCCCCTATATTGTGAGGAATATATGATGTGGCTATTCTAAAATCAACAAGAAGCAGCAAGACCCGTCTCCAGGGAACTTCACGATATAGTAAGTTATGGAAATCAGGTACTGCTTTGAAATTTTGGTTATATTGCCACAAACAAAATGACAACTAAATTTATTTAAATCACTCTAAAATATTCTACAGTTGAATTACAATTTTGAATCCAAAGATGCGATAAAAAATACCAACAATGTTTACAAAATTATATAACAATAGATTAGAAAATAATAATAGATACTTAAGTGTTCAGTTGTTCCTGTTGTACGAATGTCTGTATCAGCTGATGTCCTCCAAAAGTCAGTCTGTAGGAATTGTAGAATTTCAGCTAAAATTAATTATAGCAAGAAAAGATATAATATTTACTAAAAGATATAAAAATTACGAAGTCTGAAATTAATATTGTAGAGTTGTAAGTCTGTCTGTCTGAGTCTGTAGTGGTCCAGAGTTGTTCCTAGCGGTCCTCAGACAAGTCCTGAATCTGTGATGACTTGAATCTGTGTGTTGCCTGAATCTGAGTTCCCTCTCTGAATCTTTGCATCTTTCCCTTGCGGTTTTATACCAGAGCCTGGGTTTTCCAAAAGGTTTTTGGAATCCGATCTTTTGCTGATTCAGGTATCTGTAACATAATTGTGTTGTTTTCCTCTTTCCTGTTGCACCATGCTTACAACTACTGAAGATGGAATATACATGTTGATTCACAAAGTCATATGCAATTTAATCATCAGTATAGACTGAGAATTCTATATTTTCCTAAGGTGTAGTTCCCTTACTGTTAGACTATATGTTTATGGACTTTGGGCTACAAATCCAATAGCTTATAGTAGCTCCACAATTGTCCTACCTGATTACTAAGAATAATATTATAATAATTATATAATGACCATTAGAGGGATACAGTGTATGTACTTCCTACATGTACATGTAAGAAGTCATGTTCAGCCTATTCCTGAACTGTTCTATTTATCTAGGAATATCATACACACATGCATACATATTCACACATTCTCACACACGTTTACATATGCGATATACTTGTATACACATAAATATAAAATGTTTTAGTTAGCATTAGTTGTTCTTTTAATTCATTGTTACTTGATATTGTAGAATGGATGTCGTGTATATTGTACAAATACTTGGAAATAAAAGAAAATAGTTGTCAAGGAAAAATAAGATGTAGAACCAGACGTGTAGTGAATGTAACGAACTTCATTCTATACCATCTACTAACAGTCAGCTAGATGTCTGTTGGCTGATTTCCAACTCACTTCTACTAGCTAATGGTATTAGATTGTCAAAGTAACCTTTGCCTCTTGTGGTAAAAAAAACTACATTATGTATAACTTTTCTGCCAAAGTGTCAAACTGTGGCAGTAAAATGCCATTGCTGGACAAACACTTGTGTTACATATTGTTATTATATTTCATGTACATTGTACAAATGTGTATGTTCAAACTATTCAGGAAGGTAATATTGGTTTCTTTTTTTACTTGTACAGTATTATAACTTTTCATGTATTTGGGTGTTATTGGACTAGTGTCTGACCATTTTCCAGTATAAAACAGGTAGAATCATCTTTGTACAATCACAATGAGCAGATATTATTGGTTGTTTAATCTGCCTATCAAATTGTGGAATTGGTGTAGATTGTATGTTTTTCTTGTTGAGCAATATCATTTTGAAACCTACTACTAGTAATGTCATTGGTTAGAATTTAGTAAACAAGAGACTATTCTTGTCTGATCAGATAGTTCAACATAAGTTCAGATACCAATTGTCTGTAATCTGATTGGTTGCATAAAATTATTCATCACCTATTTCCCTACATGTGTTTGTGCGTCATTATTCTTCGGTAATATTGTCTGCCTAGTATTATATAATATAATTATCATTTCGTAAATAAAATTATATCTATTATTGCAGTAAAATGCTGTATTGTTTTGAAGAAATATATTATTATTTCTATGTTTTTCTAAATTACAATTCCATTCTTTGACACTAAGAAAGCTTTTTTCTCTAACTACTAACTAACAATAATTAGTGTTTCTACCATGATAGGTAGATTACAGTGTTGTCTCTTCCTAAATTAAGCTATTACGATATGACTTGTAAACGCTATATGCTGGTTTCTATATGGGTGCTTTCGGCTACATCGCATTGTGTTCATTTAATAGATCATACGAGGTTGTTCAGCAATGGATCGAAGATCATAAAAAATGCGATGGTGTACGGTAATGCCTCAAATAAGTTGCTAAAACAATAGCGTTTTGTTATTTTTTAGTAAATTCATTATTTTTCCCAATGCGACGATCTTTGACATAATATATGGTGTCGTACAATTTTAATAACAAGCAAACCTGGTGTTGATATCAACACAGCGCTGTTATTCCTATAGCTTTCAAATGGAACTTTGAAATACTGACCAATGGATTATCGAGAATTAATTGGAAGGTTTCTCTAACAGCAATCTGATTGACCTTAAAGTGAACTTATGGAAAAATTCCCAGCCTAATGTTGTCCATAAAAATGTGTGTTTATCAATAATATGGGACTTACAATCATGTATATTTAAACTACCCGATAAATACTCAATATTGCTATATTGCTTTCGTTTGTTTTTCATCATTTATTCCATCACCTAATTGTAAAGTTTATTCTATTGTATTAAATGCTCTTCCATAGCATTGTAGCTAAAAGCACCTTATATCACTGATTTATTTAATAGGAAGTATCAGCAAGTTGAGTTGGTATACAAGAAGCATCAGTTTTTTCTCTGTATTTGTGACAACAAGTCATGCATATTTTATTAATTTCAAACAACAGTTCCAGAAAAAGTCGTCATTTGTTATGCTATGTGTTAGTAGATGCACAGTTTTAACTGTCGATATCTGTCTTTAGTCATCAACATTCTCTGACGCATTTTCCCTCATAATACTGTCTGCAGTAGAAATCTGGGTACGAACCACAGTGGCTTTTAATGCATCTGTCGATACAAGCTGTAAACAAATGAGTGAAATATTGTTTATGGCTGCCAGACAGTAAACTGAAATAAGCATATTACCATCACCTATGTGTAATAGCACTGTGATTAGGATTATATCTCACCAAAGCACTGCAAAATTTCCATTTATCAACTTTTTATACGCTGGTGAAAATATATTGCTAATTCCTGATATATAATTTGTACACAGTGTTTACGTCATTATACTAGTGATGAAAGCTAAAGTATTGGAGAGAGATTTCTAATAACAACATCTACATGTAGTTCACTTTACTTCAAAGAATTTGCGTTAGTTAAATCTGGATGTAAAGTCTACTTACGAGAAAGTCCTGATTCGACCAGTCCGAGCAAAGCCATCACCAGCATAGTAAAGAAAAAGACCTTCATAATTTTCAAGTTTCTGGAAAATAATTAGTCACCAACGATTAAGCACTGAAGCAAGAAACTCTCACATGTAATGTTGATGTTTGGTGTCAAATTGATGCTGAAAATCTGTTAACACGACCAATGTAACATCAATTATTTTGAATTTTACCTAGTAGATCACATTTAGGTTGTGTGAGTAAAGTAACGCATTAGATGGTATTGAGATGTATTATTATACACATGTAGATTGCATAGTATAACTTACCTGTTTACAGTGTGTTATGAACCTCAACAATTGAACTACAGACGTATCTAATTGTCTCCGAGATTTCCTGCCATTATATACTCAACTTTAATCTGGCTATCTGCCAAAGTATAACCCTAAACGCCTCTCTATTGCATTAAACACATACTGGTACATATCATCTTTTACCAGCATGACAAGACCTCAGTGCATTGTTATGCTCATGTACATTTTAGTTGAAAAACGTTCAACCAAGAGAAATCACTCTGCTGAATTCAGGTTGACTCAAATGCAATAATACATTTACATGCAGCACTAAAGGCAAAATGATAGTAATGTTCACATCAATTTCGAGATTGAATATGCATTCTATTCATATGATGATTGATTTTATTACCATGAAAAGCTAAAAATGTGGCAATTCTTGTAAAAAATAGTTGGGAGCTATCATGTGTAGAGAACTTTGAAATAGAAGCCGTTAAAGGTTTGACATGCATTATAATGTATTTCATGAATATTTCTAGAATGGTTATAGAATGAATGGAATAGTTATGTTGTAATTTGGAGATTGTATTCACATTATTGTGAAGGGGTCTTTTATTTCCTCTGTTGCAAGCAGTAATTTGGTAACTAAATGCATATGTATACCATTAAACGATTTCATGGTCGACACTGGTGGTTTAGTTGACTTTAAATTCTTCATGAACTAGCATACTCTTAGGTAGATTCGAGATTGAACCACGGTGGGATTTCTGTGCTCGAAGAAATGCTGTCATATCGGAGAAGTGCGAGGCAGCTTCTAATTAAACCCTGCTCACACGATGCATTGTGTGCATTTAATAGATCATACGAGGTTGTTCGGCAATGGATCGCATGGTCATAAAAAATGCGATAGTGTACGGTAATGCGTCGAATAAGTTGCTACAACAATAGCGTTTTGTTATTTTTTAGTAAATTCATTATTTTTTCCCAATGCAACAATCTTTGACATAATATATGGTGCCAAAAAATTTGAATAACAAGTAAACCTAGTGTTGATATCAACACGGCGCTGTTACTCCTATAACTTTCAAATGGAACTTTGAATTACTGAGCAATGGATTATGTAGAATTATTTGGAAGGTTTGTTCTCTAAAAGCAATCTGACTGACCTTAAAGTGAACTCATGGAAAAATTCCCAGCCTAATGTTGCCCATAAAAATGTGTGTTTATCAATAATTCGCAAAAAATAATAGCAGCCATCGCATTAATATGTGACTTTTATTTAAACTATGCGATAAATACTCAACATTGCTATGTTCTTTATTGTTATTTTTTAATATTTATTCTATCGCAAGATTGTAAAGTTTATTCTATTGCATTAAATGCTCTTTCATCGCATTGTAGCTAAAAGCACCTTATATCACTGATTTATTTAATAGGAAGTATCAGCAAGTTGAGTTGGTATACAAGAAGCATCATTTTTTTCCATGTATTTGTGACAACAAGTCATACATATTTTATTTATTTCAAACAAGTTTTCCTGAAAAATTCGTCATTTATTATGCCATGTGTTAGTAGACAAACATGGTGAACTGTCGATATCTGTCTTATGTCATCAACATTCTTTGACGCATTTTCCCTCATAATACTGTCTGCAGTAGAAGTCTGGGTGCGAACCACAGTGGCTCTTGATGCATCTGTTGATACAAGCTGTAAACAAATGAATGAACCTATATTCTGTATCATCAGGTTCGTGTAAACTGAAGAAGGAGAATTTCCAAAATTGACCAAAACCAATCAAGAAGCAAATAGCTTTATGAATAGTGCTTAGCTAGAGCTATTCCAAAAGGCCTGCCAGTGCCAGAGCATAATATGGTGTCAACTACCACAACTTAATTCCAAACAAAGGCGGTCAATGTTATCTGAATAACCCAGCTAACCTAGTTATAAAGCACATAGAAAGGTTTTTATTACTAATTTTTCTATTATCTGCACGAGTCTATAAATTCCTTCTACACTTTTGATAACATGATAATTAGCCAGAAATATTATTTTGTTCGGTTTATTTCAAACAAAATGGAAGGGCAATCATCAAGAAAACTTCTCATACATTTGAGGGTATACCACAATGAGAAGACAACTTCTTCCCAGTTTCTAAATACTCCTATAAGTAAGTAAAGGTAGTTGATAACCTATTTTCTGGTCTGATGTCTTTATTTAACTGTATTAAGAAGCTCTAGTAAAAACTTCAATTCAGTAAAATAAGCCACTGTCTACTGAATCTTGTGTAACTTTGGAAAAGAAAGACTCGTGAGTTTATATAGATACCAGAACAAAATGTACTACGGAGAGAATGAGAAAATCGACAAAAAAAGGATAAACACCAGCTGAACAATGAAATATACTATAACTATCTGCAGATATCGTCAAATAGAATGTAGGTCTGTAGTAGAGAGGTCAACTAATATGCATGTTGACCTACATGTAATTATGTAGATCTAATGTTGAGGGATACCATCACTTTACAGGGGCGTATTTTAAGGGGCGGCAGGGAGGCACTGCCTCCCTGTTGCCAAAATAAAGTGGCCTAAAAACACCACTTTTGAAAATTTGAGACTTTTTCCCTTAATATTTGCTTCATTTCCGGTTTGCGACCGAAGCGTTATCACTCTAGTTATAACTCTATGGCGTTATCACTCTACTTATAACTCTATGGTGTTGCGTCGTAACAATAACCAGTAATCTTGGATTTTTTACTACATTGCAAGTGGCACACAAAGGGGTCTATAAAACTGTGTGCTCTGCTAAAAGACTCTATGGCTATGTCAAGGTTAAAAACTTGCGGTCTTGTGAATGAATGAATGAATAAATATTTTTTATGAATAGTTATTTATACAAAGGAAAAAGTAATAAATGCAAAAGTAAAAGTGGTGAACAGTTGAATCGGGTGAATCAATTTGTAAGTCACTGTTATCCATGAGGTGGTTCCTTCCCTGTCACTGACTACGAGCAGGTGCATGAAATTTAATTCCAATATTTATATTAATATTATTTTCTTTTGGCTTCTTTCAAAAATATTTATGATAATGATCCATTCTTTTAATAATTATAATTAGAAGTGTTTGCATTCATTTTAGTTATTCATTCCAGCTACTTCACTGACAGCTACTACTCTACTGCTACATTCACTACCACCAACTAAATATCTATTGTAAAAAAATACTAATTTAAAAATATAATAATAAATATAACAATAATGAAATATTTTAATTTTAAATTTATATATAATATAATTATACTATTAATATTATCTTAGCTTTGCTAGGCTGCCACACTTTTCTTGCAAAGATATTTAGTTTAAATGCATTTTATTTAAAATAATTAATTTATAATGACAATAGTTGTTGATCACCTATTAAAATTTGAAAATTTTAATTTATAAAATACACTTGCGCCTATGGACTCTTTGTAAAAAGATACAATCATGCAGTTTTGTAGTTATTATAAAATTCTACTAGCTAGTAATAGTACTGTAACACTTTCGCTCTTGTTGCAAGTAGTAGTAACTGTATTAAGCAGAAGTAGTTATGAGTACTTGTTGTAGTGATGCTAGAACTAGCATGCTGCTATGTCTAATTTTTGCACTTCAGAGAGTCAAAGTTGAAAATTTTCCGCTGCGCGTGCATTTGCGGGGGTTGCCCGCACCCCACCCCCCTCCCACCCAACTTTCTGCCTCCCCACTCAATTTTTCTAACCTACGCCCCTGCTTTAGCATTACAGCTAACGATGATAACCAGGATATTATATGTTGTTTGTTTTGGTTGAATTTACTTAAATGTAACCAGCAATCACGCACTGAGGTATAGTTTATGCTGGTAAAGTATGACATGTGCCAGTATATCGATGAAAGTATGGTTAACCAAGTTTGGATTTATAACATTCATAAACAGGATATTACACGTAGCTGCCACCACAGTAGAGCCCTCATCAACATAATGTGGTTATTAGACTGTGTGTAAGAACCAAAGGTTTCCAATATACATTGAACAATACTGAGTCATGTAAGAAGTAAAAAGTTATAGCTATAATAGTCGAACCATAACAATAATACCAAAAATTACCAAACATGACCAGCATTAATACAATGTTCTCTGGATGAGATGTCAGCTATGTAGATATTCTTATACCACATTTGATTTTGTCTGCTACTTTCTTTTGAGATCAAAATATTTCTCTTTCTTGTAACAGAATAATATCACGAAACAAAATGTCTTCTCCAAATTCGATTTCTATTCTCTAGAAATACGTGTTATTTATTCATCAGTGAAATAGGAATTAGTTTTAAGTTTTCACTAGTGTGTCAAAAAATCACCTACATGTATGACCAGTAGGTTAGGCCTCCACTACCTGTCTGTTTGTATTCTGCCCTCAGGCATGTCTCTCATTCCGCTATTATTCACAATTCTATATTATTTGCTGCCTCTCTTTTCAAACTATGATATTTCTTTCTATTTTGTATATCATCTGTCATCATCATTCTCTTTCTTTTTCTGGGTCGTTTCCCTTCCATCTTTCCCTCACTAAACCCTCATGTCTTAACACATGCCTCAACCGTAGTGCTAATATTGTAATGGTCACGCATAACTCTGATCTACATGTAGCTTCCCGACTACATGACACTAATTATATACTCTTGCTTTTACCAACTGTTTATGTAGTAGAATGTTACTTGTACACCTCTTATGTGCATTACTGGGGAGCTATGTCCTTTTTATACCCATATAAAGAGGCTTGACCTCTCAGAAATACCTGATATTGATTTTGCATATGATCTAGATGATTTTAAGCATCTTTTGTCAAACCCGTCCTATTTTGGGTCAGCCATTGGGCTTCCGGCCGCAACATGGTTGCACAATTTTCGGACAACCCTACGTTTTTTTTTTACGACACTACATCGGCCTTATACTATAAAGCACATTATTTTTATGTTTGTTGTCTCAGTTTATGCTTGGATCTCAATGAAGACACATCTATACTTATATAAATACAGAGACTTTCACTTCGTAGATATAAGTAGTATAGTCAGTGCAGATCTGCACAGACACCCGGTCATTTCCGCGTCTTATTAGCCCTAGATCCAAAAACTCCCCGGGCGGACGACCACCCCACCCGTCCTCTCGCCCCCTCCCTTTCCCTAAACCTCACTCTATGTGCAAAGCCCTAGAACCTACCCCCCGATCGCGGGTGGGGTTTCAAAAACCTCATCGGCTGTTCCGTAGAACCCAGTCTAAAGAGCAAACCCCTCGCCCGGTCCCACGGCTCGGGCGAGGGGGCGCGCGCGTACGCGCGCGCCCCCCGCCCCGCGAACCCCACCCGTCCTCCCTCCACCCGTCCCCGCCCCTCCCCACCCCTCCCCACCCCAAACCCCTCCGCCTCGCCCTCCGCCTTGCTGCGGTTCTCGTTCGCGAGTCCAGCCGTGGCCCCACGCCGCCGTCCCCCCGCCCATCCCCCGCCCCTCCCCCGCTCTCCCGCCCCAACGACCCGTCGCTACCCTCGCGGGCGGACCGTCGGCTGGAGTAGGGTGAAGCGAAGGAAAATACGGGTTAGAGTAATGATAGGCTACATCCGTGCGGAGTGCCCGTGCAGAGTTTACGACGCTGACTATACTACTATAAGAAACTTACCGAGTGGTGGTGGTGCTTCCGGATGATTTCTTCGCCGGGGACTGTTGAGACTGAACTGGTCGGGGTGACACCGCACTCGCGCGCTCCTCCGTTCGAGCGCCCCCGGACCTTCGATGAAAGACTCGCGTCTTAACCCTCATTTTCCCCGGACCCTCCCCTAGGGAAATCACCCGTCCCCGTGACGAGTGGCGAGGGAAAGTGAAGGCGGTGGCTCTTCCGCGCTTCAAACCGTGGACTTCGCGAGGAGGTTAGCCGACGACATCATCGCTCGGAGGGGTAGAAATAGAAATAGATAAACGGGATAGATGGATGCTTGTCTTCTCATTGCCATCATCATCACCATCATCATCATCATCATCATCATCATCACCATCACCATCATCATCATCATCATCATCACCATCACCATCATCATCATCATCATCATCATCATCATCATCATCATCATCCTACAAATAGACCCGCCTCTACGATGATGTCGTTGACTCGCCACCAATATCTTTGACCACCGCGTCCACTTTCCCCCGGGTAGCAAACTCCGATAGGGAGAGAGCGCATCGTGCGCGTGCGATGTCACCCCCCACCTACGAATGAAGACAATAGAAGAAATGTGAACTGATAAGGGGTGAGTATGAGCGGAAGCTGCGCTAGTACCGTCTACCCCTTTGGTTTGGAGAGGTAAATGGTTTTTAATGTATTAGCTAGTGTTTTATTGCTCGGTTTTAAGGCTACAACCGGTAAACCCTCCGTTTTGAGGACGGAGACCCCTTACAATAGAGAGTGAATGTGAAAAAAAATTATACGGATATATATATATATATATACACAAGGGTTATGATGCACTGTTCGTTTACTCTCCGATTTATCGAATGAAGTAGTCTCATCTCCGAGAAATCAGTATTAACATTCTATAGGACTCGTACTCACCCCGTCTTCCGCAACCTTCTGCTTACCGTAGAAGTAGGTGAGTCCGGTCTTTAGCTGGGTATAGCTATACGTTTGATTTCCTCTTCTGATAAAACCCCGATTGTCTCCTCTCACCGACTCCCCTGTTTTGAGCACGGAGAGGAACTTCTCTTTGGTTAGGGCGTTTCCTCTTTTATTTAGTCCTTTGCTACTATACTTGCTATCGCCGTCAGCGGACCAACAAAAGTAAGTTTTTGAGTTGAGCGCGATGACCCCCTCCCCCCGAAACTCCTCCTTAAACAGACCAGGGGTTCGTGTTTCGTATCGCTGCACCTTCTCACAACATTCCCTCATCTCCCACTCTTGCCCGAGCACCTTGGTTGTGATAAAGTCTCCCTTGTGGCTATCGCAGAAGGGTCTGGGAAACCATTTACCATACTCTCTGTAGAACTCTTCTTTTTTATCTTTTCGGATGACCTCATCTATATTGCGAGCACTCAGGGCCATGTAAGCGCTATCCGTATCCATTTCTACGTACTCAAAGTCCTCTCTGCTGACGAATCTGTGAAAATAAATCGGGCGAGTTAGAGGTTGCTGACACCGAAGAATAAATAGAAAAGGATTTGATAAAATCTTTGTATAGTCTAGTTCTACTCACCTATCCATAAAGTCGTAGTAGAACTCTAGCATCCTCAACTTGGCTCTCTGGAGGATGACGAATCCTACGACGGATGGAACATCCATTCGAATCTAAAAGAAAGAGAGAGAGAGAGAGAGAGAGAGAAAGTTCACCCTTCCACTCGGAAAAAGTTTTGTCAAATCAAGAGTCAAAGTAAGAAAGATTGTCAACACTTACCTTTTTCTTGTGAAGCTCTATCTCAAAGTAGTTTTCATCGACTTCGTTGAGACTAGAAAAGTGCCTACTCCTCACTTTGACGGCCGCCCCCTCTACTGTCTCTACATACTTGACAGTCTTATGTTTCTCTTTATTTGTTATGGTCTTTCCGTAGGCTGAATTCCCAACGAGCTTGCTGGTGCTGGCCAAGAGGGCCAGATCAGGGTCCAGATCTCCCCCTCTCCTTGCGTCTGAGACCGAAGAACCAAAGTCTTTGAAGACGGCTCGTGGGATAAAGTGAACAAACTGATAGACCCTGGTAATTATCAAACCTTGATCTAGATACCATCTAGCCAGATCGGTGAGTAGTGTGATTCGCTCGCCAAAAAGACTCCCCACGAGCATTCGCTGAGGTCTCTTCAAGAATCCGTTCTGTTTGGCAAAAGCGCGCATGTGTTCGCTAAGGTGTTCTCTTCCCACATTTATATTCTTGAAAATAGGTGCCATCTCAGAGAACTTCGCTTTTAGCTCTTCGGGTACGGAAATGTCACACTCCACTAAACCGTAGTACTCTCCACTACGAATACTGTTGATTATTTTATCGAGGTTGACACAACCCCTCTCTGGATAGAGAGAAGAAAAGAAGACGGAGAGAAATGTCCTAACCTCTTCATCCGAACGAACTCGCGCTCCCCACTCACACTCCCGAGTGGTGATGAGCTTATAGCCTAGAGCCTTGATGTAATCTTCTTTCCTCGCAGTGTCCACCCGGAGCTCTTCATTCGTCATGTTTCTGACACCTTTTCCATTCCCTCCTAGCTCGCACTCGTGTCCGTGCCAGTAGCAACCGTGGAATTGGTACACAGTCCGACTCTGTTCGCTATAACCATCCACCGGTAGGTTGTGACAGCCTATCCTCATTTCTCCTCCATTCTGTTGGTGAAGGATGACCTCTCCTCTCTTCCACGATTGGAACTCTAACCATCCATGCGCCACTTTGCTGAACTTTTTAACGGGTTCCAGAGCAAAGCCTCGGCTCTCTAGCCTCCGCCTGGGATAACCCGTAGGCATATTCCCCATCATGCAGTATAGGTAGAGAGCGTTGGCATCGACTCCCAGAATGGACCTACAGGGTTTTGCGGATGTGCCATAAATCTTCTCTCGAATAGAGGTCACTCCAACTTCATGATGTCTGTCAAAGATGATGCTTGGCCCTCCCACGAGGTTATCACGGAGAGTGTGGTACAGACTTTTGCTCTCCTCATCGAACAGACATATGGGTTGTGAGTTGCAAAGTTCGCCTCGGAGAGACATTAACCTATGCAGCGGGAGAGCGGCTTGCGGAGGAGAGTAGCCGTAAGGTCGGGCCTCCACCTCCATAAACAACCATCTGATAGCCAAGCCTGGAAGCGAGATTGCAGATTTCAACATATCAATACCCTTTTGTTGATAGATAGAGCTCTGACGTGCAATGGCCTCGATGAATGGGGCCACATCGAGGTTGTTGTACCAGATGAGGAAATCCCTGAACGTTTCCATGTTCTCTCTTTCCCACACGAGCTGACAGTGGTGATAATCTTGCTGGCTCAATTCTTGCTGAGTCAGCGAGTTGAAAAAACTCTCTCGGGGAGGGAGTCCGTGATGATCCAACCTTCTCAGGGAATCTACCCAGTCGTAAGGAAAGAATCCCTTACTCTCTGACACGCCAAATGCCTTCAAGTATTTGGAGTAGTTGAAGCCTGGTGCGATAAAGTTGCATATGTCAAGGAATCTAAAACGTCTACTCTCCACACAGGACATACTGTTAACACGCTTAACGATGAAAACAAAATCTTCTCCCTCCTCCTCTTGTAGAGAGCGAAGTAAAGGCCCCTTTAGTATATTTAGGTCATACTTTTGCGAGTTGAAGCCGACCACCGGAACGCTGGAGATGTGCTGTTCTAATTCTCTTTCTAATCCGGAGAGACCGGACTTCACCCTGTAAGTCGAGACGTTAGAGAACTTGTCGTCAGCAAAGGCCTCTTCTCTATCCGCCCGATCCGCGAGGAATGTAGAGAGTCGCTCGCGTACATCCTGGAATCTTTCTCCGAACAAATCTCCTGCCACGTCAGCAATCTTTGCTATGTATTGGACGAATTGACGAATGCACTTCGTCCCATCCTTGCTGTCGACGCTCCTCACAAAACACTTGGCTCGCTCAAACCCCGGGACGTTAGAACACGCGGATATGCTCAGTAGCTCGTGTCTTGCACTAAAAGTCATCGTGGTGGTGTTAGTTGGTAGGTTGTCTTTTGGCATGAAGCATTCGATATCATAGGTGATATAGTAGGGGTAGTATAAGAGGTCGGGGTTCACCACCTCTATTCCCGCCACTCGCTTGAGTTTTGTGAATATGGTTGGCGGGGGTCCAAACGTTCCACCAGGGAAAACGAACACCGATGCTTCTTCTGGCGAGCACTTGTGTCGTCGTAGGCTGGACAAGCGTGTAAACGCGCTATCGCACAGCTTGCAGGTGAAACATCTGGCAAACGAATCAACATTCTTTATCCAGCTGAAGTGTTTTTCGTACATGTTGACGAAGAGTTTATGGGCTTTGTTTCGTGCCCCGGATGACCAAACTATCGGAGCTACCTCCTCATCAGTTAGACAGAAGACTATTATAGATACGTCAAAATGATCTTCCAAGGCCAGTAGATCACTCGAGTCCACCCCGGGAAAGTCTGACAAAGTTGATGAGGGTGGGGAAGAAGATTTAGTTTGTCTCATGTATTGTTTAAACAAGCGATGTGTTGTGGTGCAAGAGGGGCGACGGCAACGACATCCCTTCTTTTGGTCGCAGTTACAGTCATACATCATGGCCAAGCATCTAAAGAAACACAAGTTGTCTGAGTAGGGACGCGCACCTCCTCTAGCCCAAAAGTCTACGTCTAGTGCTATCACGTGTCGGTTGTTAAGTATGTAGTCTGGGAGTTTGCTCACTACACCGCCCACCTTGCCAATCTCTAGGAGTTTATAGATGTAGAATGTCAGATTCGCAATGTGACGTAAAGCCCAAGCGGTATTCGGTCTCCTTTGTGCTGACCTCTCTCTCAAGTCGAGCTCCTGCACAGATTCGCAAAACTCTCTCATCTCATTCTCTGTTCTGATCAGTCTTGGTTTGGGGAAGAATGCGGCATTGTTACTCGATGAGTGAAAGTAGCGCAACTCTCCACTGGTCTTATGCTCGAGGATGACTCCAGCGCTACAGTTAATCTTCACAGTACAAGGCACTCTCTTCCACATTGCTCTCAACTTAGTCCACACCTCTTCATCTCCTTCGTCTTCACCTTCCCCTCTCCACACTCGAACATTTAGAATATCTTCCACGGGACGAGAGTGTATTGCGGACCTGATGGAGCTCCAATAGCGGGCTAGTAGCACCCCCATCTCATCCCCCTCTTCAGCTGTTGGTGGTTTAGACCAGAAAACATCATCAAACTTCTCTGCACCTCCCTCATCTTTTTCCACCTTACCCTCGCTATGAAATCGCCTCATGTGATGACCTAGCTTTCTCCTCCCATCAAAACATCCGCCACAAACGGGGCACTTGTGCGGGTGAGCCTGTGCATGCATTCTCTTCGTGTGCCTGTCTAGAGAAAACGCTGTTCTGAGAACCAGACCGCATAGTTGACAGGTGTGCTCGACCTGACGAGAGGTCTCTCCCCCTATAAAAAAAAATGGTAGGGTGTAAGTTATTATTCTTTTACTTCACACTACATAAACAATAAACAATCCACAATTGCTACCAAATACCTCATTTAGCACTAACCTTCTTTTTCACTTGTTGACATCTCTGCTGATCATGTGCTGGCTAGAAGGTAGGTGTCTCTGTTTAGTCTCCTTATAAAAATATATAGCAGTAGGGTGTGAGTCATTTTTTAGCTTGATAGCATTTTATACAATAAACACTTCACAATTGCTGCCAATTACTCCATTTAACACTAACCTTATGTTCTACTTGTTGACATCTCTGTTCACGCACTGACTAGTAGGTAGCTGTCTCTGTTTACTCTCACTCTGTTGACTAGAGGCTGATTGTTCATACTGCTAAAGTGAGAAACTCATACCTTAAATAGTAGTATTCAGTGGGCGGAGTCTAACCATTTCCCCACCCTTGGCAATACCACCCCGATGTGAATCCGAAGCCCCCCGATGTGAATCCGAAGCCTTCCGATGCACCCCGATGTGAATCCGAAGCTTCCCGATGTGAATCCGAAGCCTCCCGATGCACCCCGATGTGAATCCGAAGCCTCCCGATGCATCCCGATGTGATTCCGAAGCTTCCCGATGCATCCCGATGTGATTCCGAAGCTTCCCGATGCATCCCGATGTGAATCCGAAGCCTCCCGATGCATCCCGATGTGAATCCGAAGCTTCCCGATGCATCCCAATGTGATTCCGAAGCTTCCCGATGCATCCCGATGTGAATCCGAAGCCTCCCGATGCATCCCGATGTGAATCCGAAGCTTCCCGATGCATCCCGATGTGATTCCGAAGCTTCCCGATGCATCCCGATGTGAATCCGAAGCTTCCCGATGCATCCCGATGTGATTCCGAAGCTTCCCGATGCATCCCGATGTGAATCCGAAGCTTCCCGATGCATCCCGATGTGATTCCGAAGCCTCCCGATGCATCCCGATGCACCCCGATGTGAATTGACACATCGGGACACATCGGGACACATCGGGATGCATCGGGAAGCTTCGGAATCACATCGGGATGCATCGGGAAGCTTCGGAATCACATCGGGATGCATCGGGAAGCTTCGGATTCACATCGGGATGCATCGGGAAGCTTCGGATTCACATCGGGATGCATCGGGAAGCATCGGAATCACATCGGGATGCATCGGGGAGCTTCGGATTCACATCGGGATGCATCGGGAAGCTTCGGAATCACATCGGGATGCATCGGGAAGCTTCGGATTCACATCGGGATGCATCGGAAGGCTTCGGATTCACATCGGGATGCATCGGGAGGCTTCGGATTCACATCGGGAGGCTTCGGATTCACATCGGGAGGCTTCGGATTCACATCGGGGTGCATCGGGTCACATTGGGATTGGATAAAAAAAAGGGAGGAGTCAAGAAATGAGCAGTTGTATAAAGGGAGAGTGGGATCACAGTCTCAGCATTCAAAGTTCAGCACATCACTACTGTACAGCTACACTACTACAATAGTACATTATCAATGGATACTGACAACATAGTCCAAAACCAAGAAGAGTTATTTGCGGGCTTAACGGACTCACAAATGGATGGAATTATTGAAGAAGAAGAGTGCAGTCAGAAGAGGAAAGAAGAGGTGGATGCGTTAAAAGAGGCACGGAAGAAGGGGAAAATAATAGGAGTGGGGAGTCTTGCCCGAAAGGATCTTTCTAACATGGCGGACTCTCCGTCCTCCCCAGAGCGGGCCTCGGATAGGGGCGAGACCACAACAACCAAGAAGAGAAAGAACCCAAAAGGAGATGAAATCTGTGCTAAGAAAAAGAAGAAATCCCAGGTGATTGTAATATCAGATGATGATGATGATGATGGCCACGGAGCCGATACGGCTACGGAAGAAATGGATGGTGGTGAGACGACGACGAAGGGAAAAAAAGCTACCAAGTCTCCTTGCAAGGGGAAGAAAAAGAGCGGGGGACTAAGCCTGGAGAAAGCTCGTGCAGTGGCGGCAACCCTAATGTAAGTAGCCCTGTTCGTATATCTATAAATTACCGTACTATCTTTCTCCCGTTTAACCACTTTGTCGGATCTATATACACCACTTTCGTTATTGTAGGAGCATGGGAGCGGAGAAGAGGAGCTCTCTGCAGACAACGGTGAAGTTGTCAGAGCTAGAGCCAGGAACTGTGCTAGAAGTGAGTGGAGGTTCGGTGGTTGAAACGGCATTCGGAAAAGCATTCTTAGCCAGGGCAAGCTATGTGGATGACAAGGGGATGAGACATTGCATCAGCTTTCACACCAACATTCGTCACGCCATGCCCAAGCTAGCGGATGTCAAAGAAGAGGAGCTAAAGGACCTTACCCTTCCACCTAGGATCATGGTGTACTTGGGACAGCAGGAGACCGCTAAAGGACAAAACACATTCAACCGTATCGAGAGCGTGTGCTCCCTGCCAGGAGCAGCCATGAAAAAGCTGGCCGGTGACTTGAGAAAGAAGACCTTGGCCCAGTTGGAAGAATTTTTTCGAGTGCAAACGCTATCTTCATTCCCCGTTGGTTCTGTGCTGGTGGTGACCGCGCTCCGACCCGCATACGTCCCAAGATGCGGTGATGGTGATAATGCGAGCAACTCCATTGCCACCTACGAGTGTCGGATTGGAAACGAAGAAAGAAAGGGAGAGGTCTTCCTTCCGGGACGTCTGGCAGTTTCGATGAAAGACCTCCTCCCCTCCGTGATGGTGTACAAGGGACAGAAGACTTCCAAGAGCGGGAGAACATTCTACGATTGTGCCATTCTAGACTCCATCCTCGGCGAGCGTCTCCTCCCCGCCACTGCACAGTTTTGAGGCAAAAACTTTTGTCATTCACACTCATTCGTGTCTACTTATCAATTGATTTCATATTATTACTCTCAAACTCGTGTATCGTTAGCCTTACTCATATTCTTCATAGTCGTATATCGGTTTTTATCGATTGATTTTATATTATTACTCTCAAACGTATTGAAAATTAAAACAAACTCGTGTATCATTACCCTTACTCATATTTTTCATAGTTGTGTATCAGGTTTTTTATCACTTAGTTTTATATTATTACTCTCAAACGTATTGAAAATTAAAACAAACTCGCGTATCATTACCCCGACTCATATTTTTCATGGTCGTATATCATCTATAATACATCACACACCATTACTCTAACCCGTATTTTCCTTCGCTTCACCCTACTCCAGCCGACGGTCCGCCCGCGAGGGTAGCGACGGGTCGTTGGGGCGGGAGAGCGGGGGAGGGGCGGGGGATGGGCGGGGGGACGGCGGCGTGGGGCCACGGCTGGACTCGCGAACGAGAACCGCAGCGAGGCGGAGGGCGAGGCGGAGGGGTTTGGGGTGGGGAGGGGTGGGGAGGGGCGGGGACGGGTGGAGGGAGGACGGGTGGGGTTCGCGGGGCGGGGGGGCGCGCGCGTACGCGCGCGCCCCCTCGCCCGAGCCGTGGGACCGGGCGAGGGGTTTGCTCTTTAGACTGGGTTCTACGGAACAGCCGATGAGGTTTTTGAAACCCCACCCGCGATCGGGGGGTAGGTTCTAGGGCTTTGCACATAGAGTGAGGTTTAGGGAAAGGGAGGGGGCGAGAGGACGGGTGGGGTGGTCGTCCGCCCGGGGAGTTTTTGGATCTAGGGCTAATAAGACGCGGAAATGACCGGGTGTCTGTGCAGATCTGCACTGACTATACTACTGATATATCATTCCAGTTGTTAAGGTCCTCAACCTTGCAACCCGAACTGCCTACTAGGTCGGATCACTCTCTTTCTCAGTATGGTAAACAAGCATTGACTCGGGACCGCATGGGTCGTCTTTGGTAGTTATTGAACTATAACTAGTACCTGTTGATCTTCCATATAATGAGAAGGCCAAGGACCACTCATAGGCTCTTCATTTTGGACAGGAGAATCGTCTAGGACGACAGTATCAAACCCCAAAAACCATTATAATATTACTACATTTTGTAGACTATTTCTTTACCATAATTGCGTAAAACACGTTTCCAGCTACACATTGGTATTATTTTTCATGGATTGAAATGTTTACTAAAAAGTAATTTTTGGTAAAATGTAGAGTTTTTAAAGTTGTCTTCCACTCAACTTGCCTTCCTGCATGACTTGACTTCGACTTGAGTTGAATTGTGACTTAAGGTTATGTAACTGGGGTCTTAATTTTCTTTCGAAATTTTTCCCTCAGATTTAACCATGTCTGAAAGGGCCTGGACAGCTTTCAGTGTTAGCATTAAGTCACATGACGCAACGTTACAGGGGGTCAAAGACCGAAAACAGCGCTATGAAGTTTGCCTGCTGTTACTGGAATAATTTATTTTTCAGTTGAATTATTGCATAATATTGTCAAATATGCATGAATGTTTACCTAAGCTGGTGTTATGAAGAGATAAAATAAAATAATGGCCTCCTAGAACTTTTTCTTATTCTGGCTTTTTGCCTGTAAAACCTTATCCAAGTTTTGTCTTATTTGTAGAATAAATTCTTTTTCATAAGGTAAACTAGCATGTGCAGGTGTTTCTATAAGTGTTTAGGAACAGGTAGGATAGTATTAGACTGCAGGGCACGTATATCATGTGAAGTTATACCCTCTTGATTTTGGCCAATTTACGTTGCGTTATTCACATTACTTTGGCGTCAACTATCTCACTTCACTTTGCAGTAGTAGCCAATTTATTAATAGTTTTAGCTCAATTGATGCATGAAGAAGCGGGCTTGTCTTTGATTAGTTATTTGGCTTTGTGGATGCTTCAAAAACTCTGGGAAATCCCTTTTTTGAACCACTATCAAAATTAAAATTAGCAACTTTTGGCGTCAACTACAGCGAAATAGAGCAGCATTTGCTCAGATATCTAACCAAATTCATTTTCAGCAAGCTTTCATCATGGGGGCTACATATAAACAAATCCTTAATAATTCAAATAAAGCTCTTAATAAAGTAGATTTAAAATACTTGTTCAAATTTGAAAAAATAAAATATTAATTTTCTAATTTAATTTGACATGCAGCTATTTAAATGAAGCTCTACAGTTTAAAAGTTTTACAGTACTGGTGGAATGATATTTCATTGCAATGTTACCAAATATTGAACATCCACTCATCCTAATGCTGCTAACTGGCTTAAAAACGATCAACTTTTCTATTTCTTATAGCCATTTTGTTTTTATGAATGAAGGTAGGCGGAGCTTCCGGAACCTGTCAGTTGCTTAGCAGCAAGGTTTTCCCTTAATTAAACGGTGGGATAACTCCTAGTAAACTGCACATATACAAGCCAATTTAGACCACCACAGAGCTGCACACTGTACATGTAATTATTCAAATATGAGATCTAGGATCAAATCATTGTTTTTTTGCATATTTTGTTTTGTGTTGGTTTTTAGACTGTCACTAGCTGCTGCTAAACAACCCAACAAACATATCTAGTGGAATAACTGCCCTTATTCTTTCCTAGAACAGTGGATATATGTATTTTATAAGAATATACACCACACACATGTTTTGCATGGGATATTACATATACAAAAACAGAAAAAAGCTTGTTAAAACACGCATTATATGTTAGCCATACACCATGTAGTACTATGTCAATGAGATTGATTATTCTTCTGCATCTGTAACATTGTGTCATACCTTCACGACGGAGTTCCCTGTCTAGCCATTTCATTCATAAAATTGGAGCTGTAGTAAACGGACCCTAAAATTACTATGGGCCATAACTTGAAAAATATTTCATAGACCTTCCCAATTTTTTTCTTGTGCCTTTCCAGGTAGTAATGCCTATATAGTGTTAAAAGGAATTTTATTTTTGAGAACCCCAGTTACATAACCTTAAATGTTGAATGACATCATTCAGGCAGTACTGACTTGACTTGGACTTGACTTACCCCAAATATTTTAGACTTGACTTGACCTGTTGACTTGAAGTTCAACTTAGACTCAGTTCTGAGAATTTGTTGTTATTGTTATACAATGTAGACTTAGCGAGACATTTTATGATATACACACTGAGCACACACTAAAGTTCCTTAGATCACTAAACTTATTTACATTGGAATTGGTGAAACTCTTTGAAGTTCGGTAACTGTGTAGTGTAATATCCCTAAGGATTAGCTGTCTAGCAAACCACAATCAAACCAATGACTCAAGCTATTCTCTACATCACTATTTATTCTGGTGCAACTGCATGTACATTGTAAATAGAGTTTATTTAGCTTCTCAGGTAACAAATAATATGTTTCCATGCATACCTCAAACCAAAAATGCCCATCCTGTAAGAATGGCAGGATGGGAGCGTGGCTACATGCATTTCTATAAATTGAAACTTTTTACTCTATTAGGATTGCAAATATTACTCTGAAGAGAGCAGTCCAGCCTAAGGCAAAAAACTATTCACCTGGGATTTTGCTTGACTAGATAAAATCATTCCTAACTCATCGGCACACCTGACTTCTTTGCTCGAAAATGAGGATTTTGCTTTTTAGCCCAAGCCTGTGTGTTCGCGACTCTGCGGCGGATATGTACCGGAAAATATTTTCACGAGTTTGCCTAGGTCTAAAATTTAGGTCTCCGAGACACAAATATTATTGTGATACATGTATATCAGCGTCGTACTTGCAAAGTGTGCTGGCAATTCAAAACATCTTGTTAATCTGGAATAAATTGAAATTATTGATACAAAAGAGAGTCAATTTAGAAGCCTATCAAACTGGTACAACCTTTCCTCTCAATGAACCTAAGATATTTTCAACTACATGTGATTATACGTAAAGTTAGCATATTATAATTTGAGAATCACTCCAGTAGAATAAGATTTAATCCCTTACTTATGTTACATAATCAGTTTCTGTCTGTTGCTGTGCGAAAATTTCCCTTCTTCCATAGAATTGGATTTAAGCCCTTGCTTATGTTACATAATCAGTTTCTGTCTCTTTTGTCTGCTGCTGTGTAAGCTAATTACCAGGCTGGTTTCTAATCATTTAGTCATGTGATCAGTCAGTCTGATGTGTACAATATTGTGCTGGCACACTGCTTTATTGAGTAACCAACACCTAAACTAGTAGTCTTTGATCCTGAAATTACCTGGTAGCTCTCATAGCTGCTGCTGGTACCATGGCTATGTCTGGAATTATATCTTGTTCCATTTACTCTAAGCCTTGAATCATGTGCGTGTACTGATATGCATAATATTTACCTAAATGTACTGATTGTATTCTAATGGTACTTACAAGATGTGTTTATCAAATATATGGCATACTAACAAATATCCCTGTTTTTTCCTAAGAAGCTGTATATCTATTATTTTATAAGAATGATTTTATGGGTGATGCAAGAACCATAACGGAAATTAGTCTCAGGCAATCACGAAATGGATTGTTTCTAGCTTGAAAACTACATTACAATATCCCATGATAGCAACCTATGTAGCATTGAGCATCTTTTTTTAAATTTTTTTTAAATGGGGAAAAATATCATACATTATCACTCAGTGATGAACACTGATGATACAGTAGGATAGATGGTACACCTACAACGCTGTAACAGCTGCACCAAGTTTTTTTGCTCTCAGTCTGTAGGTAGGTCCCAGCACACCTGTGGTACAAAGTCTCAGTAATCAGTAGACATCAGCTGAATTCAAACTCTGAACCTTCAGCGCTTTCACACCTCAATGCAGGTGCTCTAACCCACTGAGCCACCTCCTACCTCTTTTAGTCACAGGAAAGATGAAAAGTAACAGGTGCCTGTACAAGACTTGTAGTATAATTACAGATATATTCCATTGCAAGTTAAGCTAATGATGATATAATACAGCAACATATTGTGTTGGTAAAAGTTCTACAGTTTACCACAATGTAC
This sequence comes from Bugulina stolonifera, assembly GCA_935421135.1. Taxonomy (NCBI): domain Eukaryota; kingdom Metazoa; phylum Bryozoa; class Gymnolaemata; order Cheilostomatida; family Bugulidae; genus Bugulina; species Bugulina stolonifera. The sequence continues at coordinate 3,340,016 of OW285190.1, read as the reverse complement.
TAAATACTACCAGCAACAACACAATTCTGTCTAGAAGGGATGTTGAACTCTGAACTACATGTACATCTATTATACTAAAAATCTTACGATAATGTTCATGCTGAGTAGTCTATCTACTGTATCATAATGGTAGCAGTTTAACCTGATCTACCCAATGATACTCCTGTTGAAGAGTCGTGTACATATATGTCTAGATATATTAAGAGGTAACAGTAACCACTCTATTCAAACAAACATCCAAATCTTTAGCTCAATCACAATTTTTAGCACTTCAATGCTCATGATAAAGAAGCATAATAATAGTATTATACATTCGTGAAGCATTACGCTCAACGAAAAAACCACTGTCAATTAAGCAGTATTTCATCCAAACAGGTGAATGATGACATAATTTATACCAGCATCTGTCCTATCAATGGCACACAGCATCATGCACTAATCATCTTCATGACTTAGCAGTAAGCACTGTTTTTTTTGCCACTATCTTTTAGTAGCTCAAATACCTGATGTAAATAAATTGTATGTTTAAAGTTGTCATGATGCTGAGTAGTCTATAACAATATACTTTATAGGCCTATGATGTATAACGATATTGAATGCTCAAATAATGATTGTTAGGAATAGCCATTGCACTTACCACCAGATTATGATAGTGATGTCTAGCGTTTAATGTGATGTGGCAGTAGATGACAAATAGGTGCGATAGACCGCCGCTTAATAACTTGGTGTCAAATACTTGGAAGTAAAATGCTGGGATCTCTAATCTTTTACCAGCATGAATCTAATCTAGGTGCATTGTCAATTTTATTCAGACAACATCCTAGGTATAGAATTAATTTCATAACAACAATGTGGTCTTTTGCTGTATTGTTCTTGAAGGCAGAAAAACTCTGCATTCTAAACATTTGCTACTTCTAAGCAAAAAATTTACTGTTGCCTTCTTTTTTACATAATATTATTTACTGTGAAATAAAAAGACAATGCATTAGCTTCAGAACAAACAATAACTATGTGTAAGCAATTCTTTGATTGTAATATGAGACAATGGGACTACAAGAATAGGTTTTTAGTCTGTGGATTGATGTTGGCAGTACATAGTGTTATGAAGATGCAGATGCTTTGTCAATGACCACTTTATTACTGGGGCATGCTCTGAATAAGGCACCTCTGCTTGGGAATTGTTGATGCGCGTGTGCATACATGTAATATGTCTATTCATCCTGATTATTTAAAAAATATATACATGTACGTTAAACGGAAACATGTAAATGAATTCGCTATTTGTGATTTTGTTATGTAAATATGTTATGGCCTAAATAATTATAGTAGTTAGGTCAAGTAGTCAAGCCAGGTAACGTAAAAATTCTGGTGATTTTAGCAGAATCTAAAGAAGCTCATTTGATTTCCGGCGTTAGGACAAACAAGTATAGGTGTCTTGGTAGCAGGATAAAGTGGTACGTGTCTTTCAGAATTGTCTTCTCTTTGTGCATGGATGTTATAAAAACACAGCAGAGACAATAGACAATTTTCACAAAGCCGGGACTATCTGCGTTTGCACCTAGCAATGCTTAAATCAGCTGTGCAACTGTATTGAACGTTTTCCCATTGTTATATGATTTTGTACTGTGGGTGGTAGCCAAGTATGCTAGAAGCGAATAAAAATAATCTTATACTATTATGCATAAGGCATAGTGAAACCTTTCAATTTATTCTGATTCAAATGTTTTAGCCAAAATATCCCTCTCCCCAGTGACCATACGTCTTGTCAGGTAAGATGAATAAAATAGAAGCTTGGAGCTTTGGATGTATGGCTAGTTTACTGTGACATTGCTCCTGTGTAAGTGATTCACTTTACTATGATAAAAAAAGCAGAGTGAAAACCCTTTTGTGGAATTATACTGAGCGTTCTCATACTTAGGAGATGGCAGCAAGTTGAATTGTATATAAGAGGAGTTAATTTTTCAATTTATACAAGCAGAGCTAATGTTTGACTTTATGTATAGGTGGCATATAGCCACATGTTTATTAATTTCAAACAAGGATTGTATAAATATTCACCATCTATCAACCCACGAAATATTTCTAGCAGATGTTGACTTAATAACGGCACTCTCGCTTGCATGCTCGCTCAAGGTATGTTTTACAACTGGCATCTCCCTGACAATCGTAGTCCAAGCACTGTTTCATACACTCTGTAAAGAGATAAACAACAGCTCATAAATGTTTCTGAAACAACTTACAGTGGTCCAACAAAATCCTATTGCCATTGTCTAACAAGTGAAAAAGCCACAATTTAAATTTTATCTTATAAAATTGTGTGCTACGTTTTGAACAGCGTTTAAGATCTCCTAAACACACATTGTCAAATGCTTGCCTCATATTGGGCACTGATGATACAAAAGAGTATGGTATTTTTTTGCCTTGAAGCAATTTTTCAACAACAGAGTAAAATAGTTTAGTCTAACTTCAAACTATTCGAGTTTAATAAATATAGGCATACTTTTCACTTACTTTCAAATTGGCCTGCAACCATTCCAAGTATGACAGCAACCAGCATAGCAAAGAAGAAAACCTTCATAATTATTTGTAATTTTCTAAAATATAAGTAATAACTAGCAATAAGTCACATGAGTGGAGAAACCTCTTTATATCAGAAGCAGATCTATTCAGGTTAAATTGATGACACCAGCGTATTTAATGTCATGTTGATTGTTTAGCATTATGCCGACTAGATAATATAAATTTCATGGTGAATCCAGCAGAAGACAGTTAGACTTTTGTTTTTCTACTAAGCTATACAGTATAACTTACTTGATGGAAGTGTGTTATCAGCCTCAACAAGTGAACTTCAGGTGCATCAAATTGTCTCTGAGATTTCCTTCCCTTTTATACTAAACTCTAATCTGGGCCATTTGCCAGAAAGCAGTACTTACCACTCTATACCATTGAAGTTGGAAACCCGTGAATTGTCTGGTGTGTTAGTGTATAATACTGAGATGCTGGTATACATCATTGTTTACCAGCATGATTTAAATCCCAGTAAGTTATTGGTGAATGTTTGAAAACCAATCAACAAGCAGAACTCATTCCGCTAACCTCCAGTCGCCTTGGCCGTTACTAGTAGCGCAAAATGACAATTATTTGAGAATTTGACAAATGGTCAGGGTGATATTTTCTTTTAAAATTGCATGCACACTTTCACATGTACGTGTTTGACAATTAAGCAGATTCTTGATATCATTGCTTGTATTATTTTAACTGTATATAGGTTGCCTGCCGACTTTAAGTTTTCATGACTATTTCAATCTAGTCATCAATCTGTCAATATTTGCTGCTAAACTAATGTGCTGTTGAAGAAAATATATGAATTGCATTTAATTGATCCACAATAGCAATAAGAACAAGTGACTAACTACAAATGATATTCAAGTCCAAGTTTTCGGTCAGAGCAATAATCATTTCTAAATCAAAGAAATACTTCCTTTCAAAATCGAAGTTCAAAACCATAAAGTTATTTTGACTTTTGATGTACTATGATGTCCCTGTGATCTATCGGAAATTTTTACTGATAATAATTCTGTATGACCAGGAAATTGTAGGAAACAAAACAGCTACTATCATGATCATTTTAATGTTAATGCATTTCATTCACATTACTTTGTAATAATATTCATAGTTAAACTGTTAGGAGAGACAAAACTCAATTTTTGTATTTTTTCCACTAATTGGAATGATCATTTTGTGCAGCCACATTGTGTTGCAATTTAGAGAAGACAATTTCCTTACAGTAGAAGATTCTATGCACACTCATGTGTTGTGTATGCTTGCTATGGCAGACAAAACAGTTATGATTATTGTTTAAATTTTGTTGAATTATGAAAGAAAATGAAATGGAGATCTTAAAATGCGTAGCATTACATATACATGTAAATTATAATGTCATTTGATCGGCACTCAAATGTAGAAAAGTTGTTTCACACTGATATACAACTCATTTCTGGTAAATTGAACATCCAAGCTGACAAAGCCTCTAAAAATTTATTAAAAACAGTGAAATGCAGTTGCATCGTACTACCTTTGTAGCGCTTATAGCTCTACTAATGTTTTCTGCACTCGATAATACATGTGCAATGTAGTTGTAAAACTACCCAATTTTTACAATGGAAGCCTGACCCGCTGGCTATAAATGAACAAAAAAATGTGTGACACCACATCCATGAGAAATCTTCTTTTATGCTTGTAGTGTTCAGTCTCCTATTATGTACCGCAGTATTGAAAAAAGTTAAACCAATGACATTTAATCTGCTCCATTCAAAGGTTATTTTGGTTGTTAGGAAAATATTCCTTCAACTACCAATTTTTTAGATTCAGCAATGTTGAGAATCGAGTGAAACATAACATTGCACTTTTTATGGGTAGCTTGATGTTCTAGTACTATGAACAGGGACGGATATAGAAAAAATTTCAACACCAGCCTATTTTCAAGAAGTCATGGACGAACATGGATGGGTACAGTCTACACAGATAACATGACTATTACTATAATTACAGCACTATACAATGACTCTACTGCCTGAGCAAGCAAATAGAAAATTAATTGAAGCCTGTACATGCATAGTATTGTAATGGTTCGGGACATTTATACATACGACTCCAGCCACCCGATGGACCTTATAGCACCCTAAGTGCCTACCCACAGCACTACTCATCTAACACTTATTCTCTTCCACTTAGCTGTTTCTAGACTCATACTTGCTTTGTGTTGCATGTCTAACCATACATTTGATAATTACATACATGTACTTGTATATAGCATTACCGAGTCATTGTACTGTTTTTATACCCATGTAAATAGGCTCGACCTCTCAGAATTACTTGATATTTATTTTGTATATAATCTAGATGATTCTAAGCATCTTTTATAATAACCCGACCCATTTTGGGTCGGGCATCGGGCTTCTGGCTGCCATACTGTTGCGCAATTTCCGGACGACCCTACGTCGTCTTTTCCCGACACTACGTCGGCCTTTTTACCAGAACTTCTTCCGGAAGTTCTTTTACTATATAAAGGGCAATGTTTTTACGTTTGTTGTCTCAGTTCATGCTTGGATCTCAATAAAGACACTTCTATACTTATATACAGAGACTTTCACTTTGTAGATAGGTCATTCTAGTTGTTAAGGTCCTCGACCTTGCAACACGAACTGCCTACTAGGTCAGATCACTCTCTTTCTCAGTATAGTAAACAAGCATTGACTCGAGATCCTATGGGTCGTCTTTGGTAGGTCTTTGACTACTGACACCGATCAGTCTTTCATGTAATGAGAAAGCCTAGCACCACTCATAGGCCCTTCACTTTGGACTCGGGAGTTGTCTTAGGACGACCACACCAGAAACCAAAAACCATTACATTGGTGGCAGCGGTGGAATTCTAAACGTCGTACTCCTACAGTACGAAGTAGAAGGAAGGTGACCTCGGAGTCGGACCCGGGAGCGTTAACCACACGAGACTCATCCAAAGTTTAAAGGGCATTCCCTCGTGGCTCTGCTGGATGTAGCTCGACCGACCTCACTCTTCAAGAGTTCACCGGCAATTAGGACTCGGACCCGGGAACCCGCATGACGAGAAGGTGACAAAAAGCTAAAGCGCACCCATAATTCTCGTGGTTCCGCTGGATGTAGCCCAACCTACGCTGGCTCTTCAACTAAAGACCGACCTCGGATTCAGAATAGATTGACGGTACTCAGTACGTCGTACTAGGCCGACCCGGCCTATTAACTAAAGTAACTGATTCACTACCAGATCAATCTTTCATGCAATGAGAAGGCCTAGCACCACTCAAAGGCAGTTTACTTTGGACTCGGGAGTCGTCTTAGGACGACCACACCAGAAACCAAAAACCATTAAGGTATTAGTAGTTTACAGAGCACAGCCAGTATTGCATGCTTGATTGAACACATGCCTAGGATGGGTGGTGGCGTGAGTGCCCCTGACTATGAACAAGCATATCTCTTTATTCACAGTCTGCTAGTTATGAGCTAAATCTACTAGTGTACGTGATGAGTTAATAAACAGTGTCTAATGTTTAGATGCAACGACTTTAAGGATTATTACCAAAAAATTAAATCCAACTTCATGAATTTCTTTTATTTGCCAAAGTATAGGTTAAATTAAGAGTACTAGAAGATTGGCTGTCGATTTAATATGGTTAGACATGCTAAGTTAAGCTGCTTGAGTTTTGCAAACTTCATTAGTGGTGCTAGGGCGAACAAAATAACTGGTTTGTTATGATAAGTTAGATTCCTAGAGTTTAGTAAATCTCATTGGTGGTGTTAGGAACAACAACTACCTGTGTATTGCCAATTAGTGTTCCTACAATGATAGACAGATTACAGTGTAGTCAGCTTGCAAATCAAACTGTTGCAACATGTAAATAATAACTATGCTGGCTTCTCTACGGGTGCTTTCGGCTACACCGCATTGTGTTCACTTAATTGGTTTTACTATGGGTTTATACAAGATCGTTTGGCAATGGATTGAATGGCCATAAAAATGAAATTGTGCTTGGTAATGCATTGAATAAGTTGTTAAAACAATTATAGTATTTTGTTTGTTTAGTAATTTACTATTTTTCTGAATGCGATGATCTACGTCGTCTTTTTACGACACTACGTCGGCCTTTTTACGGGAACTTCTTATATTATATAAAGCACACTGTTTTTATGTTCATTGTATCAGTTTATACTTGGATCTCAATAAAGACACATCTATACTTTCACTTAATAGAGAAGGCCTAGCACCACTCCTAGGCTATTCATTTTAGACAAGAGAGTCGTCTTAGGACGACAGCACAACCCCCCCCCCCCCCCCCCCCCCCAAGAACCATTACAATATTACGATTAGTTGTGTTTTGGCGACCTGAGTTTCAGACCCAAGCATGTTTGTGCAGATATTTTGCAACACATGTTGGATAATGACATCTGGTTGCCCTGCGCTTAATGATGTCTACAGGGCTACAGGAGATTAAAGGTCTAAAGATCAGGTGATGAAAGCTTGCAAGGCTTGTATAGCACTGAATGGTATATAAGTAGAAGAGCAGCTTATTGGAGCCACTTTTTACTTCTGGGTCTACCTGGTGAGTTATATAACAGCACAAATTTGTAAACACACCGGCCTGGGCAAAAGCAAAATGCTCATGGAAATATATTTGCTAGCTGAGAAGCTAAATAAACTCTATTTACAATGTACGTGTATATGCACCAGAATAAATAGGGATGTAGAGATTAGCTCAAGTCATTGGTTTGGTTGTGGTTTGTTAGACAGGTTATTCTTTGGGAAGTTACGCTATATAGTTAACCAGCTTCACAAAGCTTCACAAATTTTAGCATTAATAAGTTTAGTGATTTCAAGAAGTGTGTGCTCACAGTGTCTATAGCATCAAATATCCTCCTAGGTCTACTTTGTAAGACAATAACAACAGAGTCTTAGTTCTGGGTCCAAGTTGAACTTCAAGCCAACAGTTTAAGTCAAGTCTAAAAAATTGGGGGTAAGTCAAGTCAGAGTTAAGTCAGTATTGTCTAAAATCAAATCAAGTGATGTCAGCCATCATTTAAGCTACAAGTCAACTCAAGTAGACGTAAAGTTAAGTAGAAATGCAAGACAACTTCAAAATATCTACATTTCACCAAACATCTCTATTTTGCAGACATCTCAATTCATGAAAAATCATGCCAAGGTGTAACTGGAAACGTATTTTATTCAATGTTATGATAAAGAAATAGTGTACAAAATGTAGTAATACTGTAATGGTTTTGGGTTTCTGGTACGGTCGTCCTAAGACGACTCCCGACCCAAAATGAAGTGCTTATGAGTGGTGCTAGGCCTTCTCATTACATGAAAGATTGATCGGAGTCAGTAGTCAAAGAACTACTCATGTGATCCTGAGTTATGCTTGTTTACTATACTGAGAAAAAGAGAGTGATCCGACCTAGTAGGCAGTTCGTGTTGCAAGGTCGAGGACCTTAACAACTAGAATTACCTATCTACGAAGTGAAAGTCTCTGTATATAAGTATAGATGTGTATTTATTGAGATCCAAGCAAGAACTGAGACAACAAACATAAAAACAATGCCCTTTATATAGTAAGAGAACTTCAAATTCAAGAAGACATTTTGTTTCGCGATATTATTCTGTTACAAGAAAGAAACACCTGTTGATCTCAAAAGAAAGTAGCAGACAAAAATCCAATGTGGTATAAGAAAATCAAGATTGCAGACATTTCATCCAGATGACATTGTATTAATGCTGGTTGTGTTTGGTAATTCATGGTAAACCGTGTAATTTCTCGGTCACACATGTTCGATGAGGACCAGCATCAAAATTGTATTAACCTTTTCCAAACCCAATTGGGTTCTGTGCCTGTAGTGCTTTGACGTAAATTGTGGAAATTAAACAATCATGCATTATATTGGATAATGACCACTATATAGATGTATGTAAATTATACGGGTATGTAGGGTGCAATATTTGGACTATGGAATGGTGCCAAAAGGCAGTGCTAACTGTTAAATCATGGATATGAGAACTAGTTCATGATGCAATGTGTTGCTGAGTAGCACCATTGTGGTAAATGTTACCCTTTACCAGCATGAGTTGAAATTCAGTGCATTGGTAGTTACTGTGTATTTACAAACATTCGAAATTATATCAGAAATCACATTTGTATTGCATGTCATTACTAGTGAAGACAAAATGGTTATGTTGTATTTGGAGATTGTATACACATTATTGTGTAAGGGATTCTTATTTCCTCTGTTGCAAGCACTAATTTGGTAACTAAATAAATATATGTAGCATTAAAAATATTTCATGATCGACAGTGGTGCTTTCATTTAAATTAAACTCTTCATGAACTAGCATACTCTTATGACATTTCTTCATCATAGATATTGGCGAGACATGAAGATGTGAAAAGGAACCACAGTGGGATTCCTGTACTAGAAGAAATGTCATCACACCAGAAACAGTTTCTACTTAACTTTGCTCACATAATATTTTCCTCATTTTTGCCTAGCACAGCACATAATGTGTCTCTGAGTGATACACTGTGGGTTGGATTATCTTGTATGGGTTCTAGTAGCATAGCTAGTCATCTGAATGTTTTGTTATAATTACAATCTACACGTACATTGTATATGTATATACATTGTACATGCACGTACATATACAATGTACACGTACATTATATATATATTACATGCAAATATGCACGGTGAAAAATATTGTAATGGTCACGAACAGCCTCTTCACTACATGACAGTAACCATATACATCTACATTGCATTGCACTTGCTTTTACCAACTGCCTATGTAGTAGAATGTTCCTTGTAGACCTCTCATATGCATTACTGGGGAACTATGTCCTTTTTATACCCGTGTAAAAAGGCCCGACCTCTCAGAAATACCTGCTATTGATTTTGCATAAATGATTTTATACATCTTTTGTCAAACCCAACTTATTTTGGGTCGGCCCTCGGGTTTTTGGCTGCTATATTGTTGCACAATTTCCAGACAACACTACGTCGTCTTTTCATGACACTACATCTGCTTTTTTACCGGAACTTCCTCCGGAAGTTCTAATATTATATAAAACATATTGTTTTTATATTTGTTGTCTCAGTTCATGCTTGGATCTCAATAAAGACACATCCTATACTTATATATACAGAGACTTTCACTTCGTAGATAGGTCATTCCAGTTGTTAAGGTCCTCGACCTTGCAACCCGAATTTCTTACTTGGTCGGATCACTCTCTTTTTCAGTATAGTAAACAAGCATTGACTCGGAACCATATGGGTCGTCTTTGGAAGTTATTTGACTACTAATACCTGTTAATCTTTCATGTAATGATAAGTTCTAGCACCACTCATAGGCTCTGCATTTTGAACACAGGAGTCGTCTTAGGATGACAGTACCAAAGTCCAAAAACCATTACAATATTCACTGTAAACAAAATGCAAATGATGTAAAAATACATGATTCCACAGCTGTACAATTCTGTAGCTTTGAGAAAAAGGCAGTAAGACAGCACTAAGACATGAGTGTTTCCTATAAATGAATTAGTAATACTGTATAATAGGTCGTAAACAAGCGTGGCTATCTATCCACACTCTAGGTACATGTAATACAATAATAAAAACCTTACTGTTGTAATATCACACTGCGGATTGTTTATGAGTGACTTTTTGCTCGGTTGTGACAATGCCTGGGTTCCCATGCTCAGGTTGATATCAATTTTCTACCTATGTTGTTGTTCTGGTTTATAACTATAATTTTTTTTTCTTACGGATGATGACTCAGTATAGTTCAATGTATATTGGAAACCTTTGGTTCTTACACACAGTCTAATAACCACATTATGTTGATGAGGGCTCTACTGTGGTGGCAGCTACGTGCAATATCCTGCCTATGAATGTTATAAATCCAAACTTGGTTAGCCATACTGTCATCGATATACTGGCACATGTCATATTTTACCAGCATAAACTATACCTCAGTGCGTGATTGCTGGTTACATTTAGATAAATTCAACCAAAACACACATTATAATATCCTGGTTATCATCGTTAGCTGTAATGCTAAAGTGATGGTATCCCTCAACATTAGATCTACATATTTACATGTAGGTCAACAAGCATAGATTTGACTTCTAGACAGATTTACATTCTATTTGACGATATTTGCAGATAGTATTTTATTGTTCAGCTGGTGTTTATCCTTTTTATTAATTCTCTCATTCTCTCCATAGTAAATATATCGTTCTGGTATGTATCTATATAAACTCACAAATCTTTTTTCTCCAAAGTCACACAAGATTCAGTAGACTTAACTGGATATTTGGATGTCTGTCTGTATAAAGCGGTTACTGTTAGCTCATAGTATATCTAGAAATCACATGTGCACCATTCCCTAACAAGATAGGCCATTATAACAGTAGCTAGACTACTCAGCATGAACATCACCGACATATTACATATACCATCATAACAAATGCAGACATTGTTCAGAGTTCAACATCTCTTCCAGACGGAGTTGTGCTGATGCTGGTAGTGTTTAGTACGTTACGGTAAACTGTGGAACTTTTACAAACATATTATTATATCAGGTTTATTTTTAGTGCCTAGCTGGAACATATTCATGAGTAGTTTACATACATTGTAGGACAAGATTTGATGGATGTTGTATTTTTTTTCTTTAGAAGCTGTATTTAAATTACTAGAGAATCAATTATTATAAGCCCTCATGTTGAAAGCATCTTTAAAGGGTGAATTTTAGTAGATGGTGTACAAGTGCAAATGCCACTCTATTTAGCAGATGTAGAAAGTTATCAATATAGGGCTTCATACATGTACATGTAGGCCTACTACTAAAAATATTTCCAAAAATTATTTAGCACCCGGCAGGCCAAACAATTCATGAATAGCCTCTTTCTCTTTGCGTCAATTGATCTTTCATTTGCACACATTATCTTACATTACTTACATGTATATTACTTGCTTATATTTCTTGTTATACTGTACTTTGGTGATACCCTAGTAGTAATGCATAGTTTTGGGCGGTTAGGGTTTGTATGTGCATACAGTTTTGTATGCTGATTTTTCCAAAAAAACTGAATAGAACTGAAGTTGCCTTCTACCCCTTAGTTTACTTGAGAAAAAAACGGATCGAGCAACAACTCGACGTTGGGAGTTGTCATACTCTGCTTTTAAACTGTAATGGTGACCATTTGCACTTCCCTTTAATAAATCAAGACTTAGCGGTTACTAAATGGGTGATGAGAAAATTTTGGTAAGAACAGACAACTCACAAAATTAAGAGATGACAACTCTTATTTTTTGAGCACTCGCAAAGTGTTTGCTACAATATAACATCTGCGAAGCTTTCTATCACACATTTAGTAAAAATAAATGTTAATTCCTCAACAAATCTCAACATTATTGAATACTGCTCATTTATAACAATATGCAAATATTACTACTAGAATTGAATGTAAATTATAGTAAGTCACCATGGGGTGATAGTGATGACTGCAGCTAAGTCAGTATCTCAAGGATAATGTCAAGTTATAAGAATTGAAAGAAGCATAAAAATGGCGGCCACTTTTCTTTCGTTTAAAAATTCACCGTTACTAATATTGATTATTTATGATAGTATGGAATCATAGCTGCTATATTTGAGTAAAATGACATCAAATAGCCACTGGTTGAAATAACAATGGCTGCAGCCAAGTCTAGACCCCAAGGATGACTTCGAATTATGAGGATTGATAGAAGCACGACATGAATACACCATCTACCATCGTAAGTGGGTGTGCTAAGAGGCCAGGCGCGGCTTGAATGTCATAGCTGAATCGCACCGAACCGCCGCATTCGGTTCCAGTCTGCATTTTAAATTTGAACCAAATGAAAAAGACGCTTGTAAAGCTGATGCCGAAACACTGTTTAAGGATACGTCTAACAGTCCACTTTGATTTAATGTACTAAATGCTGTACCATATTTTCAATATTTTATGCTCCCAGACCAATCTGGTCAATATAGTGTGTAGGACTCTTTTTGAGTTGGTGTCTGGCATGCACAAAATAAACAACACACTTTCTCACTATGAATCAGTTGTACACAATAACCGTTGATGGATTTATACTTTATAATAGCATCACAGAGACTGGGTAACACAACATGACCCCTAGCAGTCTAATGGTAAATGGTAAATGGAATGAAGAAGTGGGAACGCCGACTAGTTACTTCACCATACTAATGCGGTTATTAAAAATAATAGTGGGAGACAATACTGACGACTACTAGCTAATAACATTAGTATTGTGCTCTGGTAGGTGTCCTCTCTCCGAGTTTTTTAGCAGGACAGGAGGAGACTACTCTAGTATATAAAATTGATAGCGGCATCAAGGCTAAACACTCGATAAATGAATTGCTCAACCAGCGGATATATTGTGGTGAGAACGCTCCTAACCACTCGGACTCTCTTATTAATAGTTATTTATGCATTTCACAGACACGTTTACAACTTGCTAAATATGAATGGAATTAGACAGGCATGTACATGTAAGTAAACGTGTTTCCACTTCATCATGTGGTAGATCATACTAAATTACATTTATGTTGAGCAGATCATGTTCAATCGAAAGATTTTTCGGACATTATCAAAGCGTTCAACCTGCCTACCATCATGCAGTTGAACAAATTAGAATAAATTTAGTAAAATTTATGAGAATATGGGCTGTCAACTTAGCATAGATACATGTACATGCAGAGGTAATCTACTGCGTATCAATTACATGTAAGTGCATATGTAATGGGTTTTTGTGTTGTGTGTATACGTCGTCTAAGAAGAACCACGTGCAAAGGGTGAAGAGCCTAAGATTGGTGCTAGGCCTTCGTCACTACATAAAAGATCGACAAGTACTAGTAATTCGAGGATTAACCAAGACAAACCATGTGGTCTAGAACTAGTTGTGTACGAGCAAACAACTCCATGCACTATTGTTTGTAGCAACCTTGTACATGTACTTGAAGCAAAATATTTCTCCCTAGCTTAGTTCGTAACTAATATGTGCAGTAACTGAGAACTGTATCCACAGCAGACAGCCTGTAAAGTGTGGTACTCATTGCTAAAAAAATTTTAGGTATCTTAGCAGTCAAGGTGTCGGTAAGGGTTGTCTCACGCGTGTAAACGTCTCCCTCTTTGATGTCTGCCCAACTTGTCATGTATGGTCTCGAGTTAATGCTATCTTGCTATACTGAGAAAGAATATGTTCAGTCCTAGTAGGCAGTTTAAAATCAGGGACCTTGTCAGCTGAAACGACTGATACTACGAAAGGAGACTTTGTATAAGTAGTATCAAAGTGTTTTTATTGAGATACAGGTATCAACTGAGGCAATGCGAATGAAGACAATGCACTTTGTATTTTACATGTATAGTATTAGAACGTCCGGAGGTAGTTCCGGTAAAGAAGCCGGTGTTGTGTTGTCCGAAAATTGCACAACAAGATGGCGGCAGGAAGCCCGAAGCTGACCCAAAATAGTTTGGGTATAACAAAAGATGCTTAAAATAACCAGATTCATGTGCAACCTGAATCATGGCTAACTCTGAGAGGTCAGCACTCTTTACAAGGGTATAAAAAGGACTTAATTGCTCAGTTATACATACAACAAGTGTATAAAAGATGTGTTTCTGCACCAGTTAGTCAATATACATTGCGTATGTATGAATTGTTCATGATAGCACAATGTAGTACAGTACATATGGCTGAGTCATAGAGTTTTCTTTACCACTACACATATAATACCTGTAGCTGAAATAGTCCAATATCAAAATTTTCCAACATCGAGATAGCACAGTATAATAAGGTTATCTGCTCCATTCTAGTTGACTACCATCTTATATATACATGTATGTACCCTTTGATCCTTTGATCTACAGTGTACATGTGTGTAGGTCTATTGTATAAACCTTTGACTGTGCATTGGCTTAGCATTGGCAAAATCCTGGTGATCAAATTGAACATTAATTCACAATGCAGGTTTCCCAACTAGAATCTACAATCTTTAAGATGTTGGTGATTCTCATCACATCCAATGGCTGAATGGTCATATCTGATAACACCCACTACCAAATTTAATAATTTTTATTGTAATTTATGCTTCACAGCAGCATCGTATTAATACCAGACATGTGCCAAGGAGGCAGATGTGAAAGTCAAGAGTTAAGTAAGAGCAAATTTTCTTAGTTGGTGGAAAGCCACTTAGGGTTAGGTCATCAGATGGCGCAAGTCAAAAGTACATTGTAGAATAAATAAACAGCAGTTTTAAAAGTAAAGTAAGGGTTAAGCAACTGGTGCCAAAATGCTCCAGTCAGGGCTGATTCAAAAGTACGGAAGTTCGAAATTGTCAGATAAAATATTACTGCTTGATGTCAGTTGAAGCAGTTCTGTACCTCTTCTCCTCAGATAATAAAAATAAAGAGTGTAAATACCTAGTAGCCTACTCTCACATTAATTGATACGCATTGAAAGTTGTCTCCTCTTGTTATTTCTTGGTAATCCCTGTATTATACTGTTCTACATGCTATATTCCATTGGTAATCTTTGATGTACACCAACATGTAGAATAGTTTCTTATATATCACTACATATGTACATTATCATTTATAAATGATAATGTACATATGTAGTGATATATAAGAAACTATTCTACATGTTGGTGTACATCAAAGATTACCAATGGAATATAGCATGTAGAACAGTATAATACAGGGATTACCAAGAAATAACAAGAGGAGACAACTTTCAATGCGTATCAATTAATGTGAGAGTAGGCTACTAGGTATTTACACTCTTTATTTTTATTATCTGAGGAGAAGAGGTACAGAACTGCTTCAACTGACATTGGGTGCAATGGTAATATCAAGTACTTGGCATTAAATCATGCAGGGATTATTTTGGTAAAGAACAAAGGCTCTCTCAAACCCCATCGCTTCTGCTTCTACTTATTATTATTGGTCTGCTTAGCTTAGTTTTTTGAAACTATCCTCTCTTGGTTAAGAGTTTTATTGATGTCATGATGGTCCAGTAGGGCAAGAGTTTTTCTTTCTCCTATCTAGCATATATAAATAGTCTGTCAAGTTTTCTATAATTTGCTTTCCTTCCACAATGATAGCTGGGTACTTATCAAAATACTAGAAGAAAAAATTGTGTTTAGGTACTAAAACTTCAACTCATTCTAATACTGGTATTTAAATTATAAAGTATCAACTATTTCTGGTACTTGTCAGTTATGTTGTTTGGCATCACAGCTTTTTCTTGATTATAAGGTGAGGTAACTCCTAATACGCTACAAATATGAAATATTACATTGTGTTAAGTCAGCATACATTTGATGCAGGAATCATAACTATTATTGTCATCAGTCTCCACAGCCTGTGTTTGGAATCTCTAACTGTCATTAGATACTAGAAAATTGGCACACAGTCCTGATTTTAATGTTGCGCTGTTTAGTAATACTGACTTCCTTATTTGTAGACTTTATTTATATTGAGTTGTACCTCTCCCTCCCCCTCCCAAAATTCAACTATAATATATTATGTCTATCTATAAAGTCTTGTGCGACAATCCATACAATATAGTCATATGTTCTAGCTAGATGCGAGAAAATTAATACGATATAATGATAATATATTTGTAAAAGTTCCACAGTTTACCATAACGTACTAAACACTACCAGCATCAACACAACTCTGTCTGGAAGAGATGTTGAACTCTGAACAATGTCTGCATTTGTTATGATGGAATGTGTAATAATATGAGGGTTTTGTTTATGTTGAGTAGTCTAGCTACTATTATAATTATAAAAATACTATAATGATAGACGTTTAATCTGGTCTACCCAATGATAAGCCTGTTGGAAAATAATGTACATGTATGTCTAGATATACTATGAGCTAACAGTAACCACTTTGTTCAAACAAACATCCAAATATCCAGCCAACTCACTAGGCCTGGTGCTTTTCTGGTATTATAAGGGTGATGTTAATGTTAGGTAGCTTAGCTACTATTGCAATGGTAGAAACCAGTTGTACTTTCAATGTAGAACGGTGTACGTCTATTTAGCTGAGGGTATATTAAGAGGTAATAGTAACCACTGTATTCAAATATACATCCAAATATCCAGCTAAGTCACCAGCACATGCATATAATCTCTTTCAAACCGCAGGTTCACTGAAAGACATACAAGGTAAAAATGGGATAACACTCATAACAGTACTAGTGTACATGAAGTTTTATTCATAATTACATTAGTAACAGCATTGTACCCTCCTGGTATGGAGAAACTTGAATACAAACTCCAAATGCAATACCATGCTGCCTATGCCAGAAATGGCACGCAATGCAAGCGCAATTTCTAAAATTATTTCTGCTGGTTGCGCATTTTTCAAATACGTGCATAACCAACGTCGAACTGAAATTTAATCCATGCTGGTAAAGGATAACACATACTGGCACGTATTTTACCCACAACGCATCACATCATGCACTAGTCTTCATCTCCATGATTTAGCAGTTAGTACAGCCTTTGGCACCGTTTTGCAGCTCAAATATTGCACCACACATACGGCGTGTAAGTAATAGTAATGTTGTCATTATTTAATATAAATACTAACCGGTTGATACTCTTTGGTGTGGCCAGCTCATTGTAGCTTGCACTGCCAGGTGCCAATGTTGGTCGACTCTCTGTGCGAAAAGCCTAGCCCAGATAACATACTAGAATATTAACCCTTCTAGGCGTAATTGGGTTTTATGCTGATAGTGCTTTGATGTAAATTGTGGAAAGACAACCATCATGTGTTATATATATCTAAAATAATGTATAATTGTTAAATTTCAACAATTTACGTCAAGACACTACCAGCACAAAATCCGATTTCGTCTGAAAGGGTTAATATTCTAATATACATTTATAAGCTGCATGTTGTTGTCACAATTACCGTATTGTGATTCACACGATCTTGATAAATCAGTCTATTCATATTGAGTACAAGTGCACTAATTTTATTCTTTACTGAACTGACTGACTGAAACAACTCAACTCATCTCTACTAGCTAGTTCTGTTCCACTATGCTGAGCTACACTAACCAGCTACAAACTAAAACATACATGGTCCCCAAGTATTATCAGGTTTCACAGGCACATAACAATTACAATTGCATGCATAACATTATGGCTATACAAAAAATATAAGAAGCTTTAACAACATAAGACTTTGTATAGAGTTGAAAGAGCATTCCTTCGTGGCTTGGCTAGATGTAGTCCGTGCCGACAGCACACTTCAATACTTCACCGATGCTGGGACTCTGACCCGAGAAACCTTTACGAGAAGGTGACAAGCCAAACACACCCTATATTCTCGTGGTCCTGCTGGATGTAGCCCGTGCCTACGTCGCCTCTTCAACTACAAGACCGACCACGGATCTAGAACAGATTGACAGCACTCAGTACTTGTACTAGGTCGACCAGGCCTACGAACTGAAACTCGGTATGATCTAGCCCGCCGGAGTCAACCCACTTTTAAATGTGCAAAATTCAAATTTACTGGGAAAGCAAAAAGACTAAACATTCACATGTGGCAACACTTTGCCCGTTACCACTGTCAGTGTGACTGTAGTTCTGTCAACAGGAATGCTCTCGGGCATCACTTCAACAGGAGATCCAGTATATGTAGGGAATGTCTATTCTTCACAGGTGCAGCCAGCTACCTAGCTCTCATGGAATGGGGGGGGGGAGGGGTAGAGAAGCCCTCACCCTCATTTCTAGTCACGCCACGATGGATGGTCAAGCAGGGATCAATAAGTTGGTTTTTCTGCTTGTAGCTTACTCCACTCGGAAGCGACCCTCCAAGAGACGACGCAGTCCTACATGTACACCCTCTACAGAACTGACTCCTGAGTCAGCTTCAACCGACCCTACCTCTTCCTCCTCTTTGTCCACCACATCTTCTCCGGGCAACTCACTACCAGCTCCCAGCATGTCCAAAGATTAGACTACCCAACTGGGCCAACATGGACGCATGCCTTCTTGGAAGTCCAGACCCGCACCAAGGAAGATTATGCCAGTCTCTCTTAGCGACACCCATGAAGGTTCTCTACCCAAGGTGGCTCAGCAACACCATGGTGTGGCTGAGAAATTCTCACCATCTACCGCGCTCAATTTAACCAACATTAACACAGTTTGATCCAGGTGGGATGTCAGCTATATGAATACTTTAATAGTATATACTTTAGCCTGGTCTGCTACTTTCTGATGAAATTAACCAGTTGCTCTTTCTTGCAACAGATAGAGATCATATATGTGCATGCATGTAAATATCAAAGCCTCCTAACATGCTTAATATGATAATAATGAATCATTTAGTAAGCTGATTGTCATTGTCATTGTCCTTGTCAAAAGTTTAGGACCACCACAATGTTTTCAGTAAATTTAATGAATCTTTTTGGTTTAATTGTTATTTGCCCATTTCCTTGTTGCAAATAACTTGTTTGCCTCTAGTGTTGTTCGGTTGGAGGGGTTCATTGGTGTTGGTATTGTTGAAGTGGGGTGCGGTGTCGGGTGGGGTTGCTGATTTTGCCATCTTTTGAGTGTGTTCCTAGGCTTTTGGTTGTGGTTGGGTTATATTATTGGCTCTTGTCATGAACAATAGTGCCTGCCTCCTCTTTTTTTCTCTTTGTTTATTTATTTATTCTCTCCTACAAGTTGTATAAAATGTGATATATTTATTTGTGATCATCAAGTTACGTTTAACAAATATTATCTACAAACTTTTAGAAAACCCAATAAATGTAAATGCATATGTAAATTCTTACCAATGAGTTATTAAGCAGAATAAGAATATTATATTCGATTTAGCTATGCATTGCATCACACCTTGTGCAAGGCGTAAAGGGCTTCCTTAGAAGGTCTTCATTCTGAACAGTGGGCCTACTAGTATGAGCCAGAAAAAGTGTTTTTCCCCAGAAACAAGACCTCAGATAGTTGCTTTGGCCTGTGAATGCTACTTTGAAAACAGCTGGCCAAGAGATGTCGGTGCAGGAAAACAGCTGTGTACCTACGCATTTGTGATGGCCGTATGCCTGGGTATACGCTATGCGAACTTTACGAGGAGTGTATACTGAACGACTGCCTTGTCTGACTGTGGACTCGCAGTCTATAAATAGGCCTAATTACTATGTTTTGTCTATCTGTGGACAAATAGTCTTGAAATAATTCGCATGTTTTTTGAATAATAATAATAGCTATGTTTACAATGTATGTGCACTAATAATTTTGGATCTTTTTATTTCTCTTACTAAAATTGAACTCGACAAAAAGTATGCGACATGATAATTTAAAACTAATAAAACAATGCATGAAAGGTACTGGTCAATCAGGTTTTGTATATTATGTTGTTGTTTATTATGATAAACCGGGTTACCATAGTAACATCAGTCAGTCAGTTAGCCAGTCAAGTGTAGGTAACTCCAGTTCAGTTTAGTTATTGCACATATACAGTAGGTTTGTTGTAATAATATGCGCAGTGCAATAATAGTCAGGTATGATGTCTTCCCAAAGTGATGGTGTCCATCAACATTAAATCTACACAATAATTACAGGTACGTCAACATGCATCTACAATGTGTTTGACCTCTAGACAGATTTACTTCATACATTTTGTATTTGATTACATTGTATATTTGCAGATAGCAGGTGTATTGTAGTGGCCAGGCATCAACTAAATAGGCATTGCTGTCTCAAGCCACACGTACATAACACTACTTACAGCTATTCAACTATTAGCTGAATTACTAATGTACATTCAGAATAAGACTAGTACTGTCATCCCATCTCCAACTTGTAAAAATTTTAAAATAGGTTTAAAATTACCATACAGCATCACTCAGTGACAGACGCTGACAATAGAATTGATGGTACACATACAAGGCTGCAATGGCTGTGCCAAGTATTTTGCTCTCAGTTTGTAGGCAGGTTGGAGCACACCTGTGGTACAAAGGCCCGGTAGTCAGTAGAAATTGGCGGGGTTCTAACCCTGAGCCTTCGGCGCTTTTGTGCTTCAGGGCAGGCGCTATACATGTAACTCACTGAACCACCTCCTACTGTCTTTCAGTGAACCCGCAGCTTGACAAAGATTATATACATGTGCTGGTGACGTAGCTGGATATTTGTATGTCTATTTCGATAGAGTGTTTACTATTACTGTTTACTGTTACCCAGTTTTAGAAATAGACCATTCTCTAGCAACTGTATCACTAGGTAGATTAGATTAAAGTTCTATCACTGTGAACAGTAGATAGACTATTCAACATGAACATCACCCTCATGTTATACATTCCATCACAACAAATACAGACATAGTCCAGAGTTCAACACCTCTACTAGACGGAGTTGTGTTAATGCTAGTCATCGTTCAATAACTTCGTGGCACTTACTTGGAGGTGCATGCTGGTATATCTAATCTTTTACCAGCATGAATCTAATCTAGGTGCATTGTCAATTTTATTCAGACAACATCCTAGGTATAGAATTCATCTCATAAGAACAATGTGGTCTTGTGCTGTATTGTTCTTGAAGGCAGAATGATTCTGCATTCTATAAAGTTGCTACTTCTCGGCGAGAGATTTACTGTTACCTTCTTTTTAGATATTTACTATGAAATGAAATAAAACATGCTCTCTGATTAGAATATAATGCATTAGCCTCAGAACAAGCAATTATTAAGTGTAAGTGATTCTTTGATTGTAATAAATTATATGTTCCTGAATAGTCGTAAAATGAAGGTTGCACAACGAGAATACAAAAATGATGTTCTATTCTGTGGGTTCATGTTGGCAGTAGATGGAGATGGAGGTGGTTTGTGAATGACCAAACTATAACATTGGTATGCTCTGGATAAGGCACCTATGCTTAGAGATTGTGGATGTGCATTCTGGTTATTTATAAAATATATACATGTACATTAGACTGAATCAAATAAATGAAATCGCTATTTGTGGTTTTGCTATGTACATATATATTATGGCCCAACTAATTATAATAGTTAGGTTAACTAGTCAAGCCAGGTGACGTAAAAACTCCAGTTATTCTAGCAGAATGTCAGGACTAACATGTTTAGTGATATGTGTCTTCTAGACTTACCTTCTCTTTGTGCATTCACCTTGTAAAAACAACGAAGACCATAGAAAATCCTCACAAAACCGGGACCATCTACGCTTGCACCTAGCAATGCTTAGAGCTAGCAGCGAGTAAAAATAATCTACTGCAATCTCCTTAGCAGCCACGTTAGGATTCACAGGTAAGTAGTCTATTCATGATTCTTATACCATTATGCATAGTGCATAGTGAAACCTTTCAATTTATTCTGGTTCAAATGCGTTAGCCAAAATCTCCCTCCCCCAGTGGTCATTCTTCTCAGGTTAGATGAATTTAAGATAGAAGCTTAGAGCCTTGGATGTATTGCAAGTTTACTGTGACATTGCTCCTGTGTAAATGATTCACTTTGCCATAATACAAAAAGCAGAGTGAAAACCCTTTCTAAACCAGAAATATTGTAGAATTAAACAGAGTGCTTTAAATCATTGTTCTCATATTATAATCGGGAGACAGCAGCAGGTTGAACAGGTATACAAGCAGAGCTAATGTTTGACTTTATGTATAGCTGACCAATAGCCACATGTCTATTGATTTCAAACATAGATTGCATAAATATTCACCATCTATCAACCCACGGAATACTTCTAGCAGATGTTGACTTAATAACGGCACTCTAGCTCGCATTCTCTCTGAAGGGAATTTTTACATTTGAGATTTCCCCGGCAAAGGCTGTTCAAGCAGTGTTTCACACAAGTACCACCTGTAAGAAGATAAACCCCAGGTCAGAAGTATTTCTAAAAAAAACTTAGTCTGAAACAAGTATATTGCCGTTATCTAATATGTTGAAAAATCAGAGTTTGAATCTTATCTAATGAAATTTTGTGAAACGTTTTGAGCAAGGTTTAAGATCTACTAAACATTGTCAAATGCTTGCCTTTTATTGAGCACTGATGATACAAAGGGGTAAAAACCATGCCTTATAAGGCATGGTTTTTTTGCTTTGAAGCAATTTATTCAACAATAGAATAAAGTGGTTTAGTTTAACTTCAACCTATTCCAGTTTATTAAATATAGACATACACGTAGACTTCACTTACGTCCAAATTGGCCTGCAACCATTCCAAGCATGACAGCAACCAGCATGGCAAAAAAGAAAAGCTTCATGATTTTTTGTTTTCTAAAATATAAGTAATAACTAGCAATAAGTCACATGACACTTTTTCACATCAGAAGCAAATCTAGATACTTTTCTTGCATCTATTTGAGAATATTCAGGTTAAATTGATGACACCATCGTAGTTACAAATAACAAGATCAATGTCACATCAATTGTTTAGCATTATGCCGACTAGATAATATGAATTTCAAAGTGAATCCAACGCAAAGCAAACTTCAATTTTTCTGCTAAGCTGTGCAGTAATCAACTTACTTGGTAGTAATGTGTTATGAACCTTCCACAAATAACTTCCAGGTGCATCTAATTGTCTCTGAGAATTCTTTTCCTTTTATACTCAACTCTAATTTGGGCCATTTGCCAGAAATCAGTACTTACCACTCTATATTATTGAAGTTGGAAACTAGCGCATTGTCTGGTGTGTTAGTGGATAATACTGAGATACTGGTATACGTCATTGTTTACCAGCATGATTTAACTCTCAGTGAGCTATTGGTGAATATTTGCAAACCAGTCAACTAGCAGAACTTGTTCTGCTAACTTCCAGTCATCTTTCGCCATTACTAGTAGCGCAAAGTGTTATTTATTTTAGGGTTTGACAACTGGCCAGGGTGATGTTTTGTTTTGAGATTTTATGCACACTTTTACATGAACGTGTTAGTGCATTGCCTCCATTTGACCATGAGACAGATTATTGCTATGGTTGCTTTTACTGCTCCACCTGCACATAGGTTGCCTGCTGAGTTGGAGTTTTCATGACTATTCTGATCATATCATCTATCTGTCATTTTGCTGCAAAACTAACGTGGTGTTGAAAAAAAAGCGTTAGTAAAATTTAACTGGTCTACAATAGCAATAAGAACAAGTGACTAACTGCAAATAAGATAGAATTTGTTTGCTAATTAGTGCTTCTACCACGATAGACAGATTACAGTGTTGTCCGTTCCCAAAACAAACTGTTACAACATGTAAGCACTATATTATGCTGGTTTCTCTATGTGGAGAAGGCTGTTCCACTATGGTAGATTGGTAGCCTCCTGGTCAACTAATTATAGGGAGGGCTGTGTGGTGGAAAGGACAACTCTCAAAGTCTGAAGGTCAATTGATCCAGAAGAGCTAGACCCTCCATCACGCTATAAACTGACTTTATTGCCTTAGCACTTATAGCACTTACTAGTAATCTCCTTTTATTGTGGAAACATGGACCCTTCCATGCACAAACACTATTATGTAGTAGTCTTCAACACCTGACTGCAATTCTATACAATCAATCCATTGTATTGGTGCATATGCTTATTATTATCAATTAACTGCCTGTCTCATATGCGATTCTTATCAACCAGGTCGGACCTCGAGCACCTTTCAGCTTTAATATTATGCAACTTCCGGGGTCGATACCTTGTCATCCCACCCGATACCATATGGGGCTTTTAGCCGGAAACTAGATTAGTGTAAAAGCCAGCACAATTTACTATACTAGTCAGTTGTTGATTGCGCTCTAATAAAGTAACATCTTCTAACTCAACCTACAAATTTTACTCTTGTAGACAGGCAGCTCCAGCCTTGGTTCCCTGGACCTTTAGCGCCCAGCTCGTCTACACTCTTGATGAGTATAAACATCGAACCTTAGTCGATCCTTGACTCTTCAATGAGTCTAAGTATCAGGCCTATGTCCCCAGGTCAACACTTAGACTTTCTATACTTTTAGGAACATAAACCATCAGACCTACGCCGACCCTTTGACTCTTTAATGAGCCTAAGTAGCGACCTACGTCCTCTACAACACTAATAAGAGCTTACATAACAGTCAATTTTTTATGTAATGGTGGAAGTACAACTTGGCAGCCCACTACCACTATCAAGCACTTCCCACACTAGTGCTAATATTTGCACCAGTGTGAACACCCACAAAACAAAACATGACATTAGTAGCAGCGGAGGAATCTTTTGGTCGGCACTTTGCAGTGAGAGGGAAGGCGATCACGGCCTCAAAACTAAACCGAGCACCCATCGACCTTCATTGGTCTTAACTGCAAATCCTTGACCTCGGGCTCTTCAGACTAAACAGTTAGACGGCTTTAGTCGTCCTGAGCTCCACATCTGCATGTACATGACGACTACGTTGTCCTCAACCAACACTTAAGCATTAACCTCCTTTTTACTTGGACGTCAGACTCGGCCCTAGAGCCTCTTCCATCACGATGACATCCAGATTGCACTTCAACTGTGGACCACAGACTTGGCCCGGCAGCTGTAGTCCCAGCGCCCTCCCCACAAACCAAAGTAATCAGGATTCTACTTCTAGTACTCAAGCAACTAAGTTGATTGGACGTGGACAAGGAGCCCTCCTCCATGAGTAATCAGCTCTGCTTCATCTTGTGCAAATACGGACTCGGCCCGGTCCCAGACCCCTCTTAGCCATGAAGTACCCTTGACACGCTTTTCGCACTTTGTCCTCAAGCAAACACTGTACCTTGTGAATCAGGGACTTATCCCTACACTCAAGAAAGTAGAGAGTTGATACCAAGTCTGGGTCATCTCAACAATCAATCAAAAATAGAACAAATATAGGCTCTGTCACGGCAGATGATGGATAGGACTGATTATGGACTCTCAGCACTCAGCAACAATGGCACAGGCGACGTAGAACTCTTTATCGAGGAGTTTTGCGCTCTGGCCCAGGGACAACATTGGAACTCCAAGGCATGGCTGGTGCAGCTACGCTCAGTGCTCAAAAGCCCAGTACTAGAGTGTGGCCGACCCAGCACAGTGGAAGATGTATTCTCCCGGTTGAGACATCGGTACGGACTTACAGCCCATGAAACCAGATAGAAGCTGACTTCTCTATGCCAGGAGCCCCCTTACCTCTCTACGGACCTATGCAGGTGTCGCCCGCAAAAATTATGGCAGCAGCCTTTGACAAAGTACCACCCGTATCCTTGGAGATGTAGACAGTGGAAAGATTCTGCGCCTCTATGACTACCAACTCTGGCGACATCTAGACCTCATCCAGCCTAGTACCCTTGATGACACCGTGGAAGCCGGGAATAAATTCTTCAAGGCCAGTGGCACTCAATCAGTTCTACAGGAGAACCCACCTGATGTTGTTATTCATCGGGCCCTGCAGCTGCTCAAACTACAGGACTCCAAGGCTAGAAAGCCTGCTACCTAGGCGGAGCCATCCCCAGTTTCAAAGCCCAACTCCTCCACTTCCAAGGACATCATCAGCACACCTAATTCTACTAAGGACAAGGAAATACGCCTTTCCCGCCGACGGCCAGCTGTCACAAGCACAGCTGTCCCTTGGTTCATGAAACAGACAACCTATTTCTCAGGGCCGACCCCAGAGGTCGCTCTCAGCTCTTCCCCTGAACAGGAGAAACTCATGGACACCCCTTCGCAGGACCCTACACTCGTCAAGAAGCCCCAGGTTAGGAACAAACCCGACCTCCTGCTACATGACAACACTCTTCAGGTACTAAAAGTCTCTCCGCATGACTATGAGCTGTCCCAGGAACCCCTGGACAAGGCCGACATTTCAGTTTGTGGGCTGTGGGCCGACTTAACTAGAGGCGCTCCCGAGTTTCCTACTCATCAGAAGAAGTCAAAGGGAAAGAAAACAAAAAAGATAGAAAGCCTGAATACTCTAGACTTGCATCTTTCTCCAGAGCCTCAGGCAGATTTGCAAGACTCAAGCAAGCACTCGGAGCAAATTTAGATATGGACCTCGAGCACCTTTCAGCCAAATTGTTATGTAATTTCCGGTGCCGATACTTCATCGTCCCACCCGATGCCATATCGGGCTTTTTGCTGGAAACTATATTAGTATAAAAGTAAGCGCAATATTCTATGCTAGTCAGTTGTTGATTGCGCTCTAATAAAACAACATCTTCTAACTCAACCTACAAGTCTTACTCTTGCGGACAGGCAGCTCCAGCCTTGGTCCCCTGGACCTTTGGTACCCGAGCTCGTCCTCATGCTCATATAAGACTTTTACCACACTCTTGATGAGTATAAAAATCGAACCTTAGTCAATCCTTGACTCTTCAATGAGTCTAAGCATCAGACCCACGTCCCCAGATCAACACTTAGACTTTCTACACTCTTAGGAGTATAAGCCATCAGTCCTACGCCGACCCTTGACTTTTTAATGAGCATAAGCATCGGCCTACGTCCTCTACAACACTAATAAGAGCTTACATAACTGTTCACGCTTTATGTAATGTGCGAAAGTACAGCTTGGCAGCCCACTACCACTACCAAGCACTTTCCACACTCGTATTAATGTCGGCACCAGTGTGAACACCCATAGCACAACATATTATAATGTTGTCAACTTTCAACTGTCCGACCTTAAAATGGTCGGTCATGTAAAAAAGTGCTTACAATCATGTGAGAAGGATTATATATTGAAATGACTATGACCTGAGACATCGGCTATTACTTAAAATAGGTGAAAAGACTTGGAATGAACATAGACAATAATGTGTTCGTAATAACAATACCTATGCATAGAACAATTATAATAGTAAACAAGTACAATCAACATGATTTTTAGTTGATAGTAATGCACCTGAGCCAGACAGTTAATTGACAATAATGAACATGTAAGAATAATGCATGATAACTGTGGGCATGTAGAGTTAGTTAAGTCTGCCAGTCTATAAGAGACTGGACATAGCAAGCGTGCCGAAATACCACATTATCACCATAACTTATGTGTAATAACACTGTGATTAAGATTGTGCGTACATGTGTATTTCACCAAAGCACTGCAAAGTTTCTATTTACAATTTTTTATGAGCTGGTAAAAGTACATTGCTAAATTTTAATATATAATTTACACAGTAAAAGAAGTTGGAAGTTTGAATGTTTCAATTAGCATACTATGCAGAAAAAACTGATATACATGTAGAATAATAATTATGTTAAATGTTCAATATGCTTTCAATTTTATAGCTTTTTTACCACATGACTTGCAGCAAGCCTATAATTATTCTGTATCATCAGAGCTGAAAATATCTCTGGTTGATTGAGAAGAAACGTTGTACCTGTTTGATAGGCTTCCAAACTAACTCTTATGCATCAAGAAGTTACTTGTATTCCAGGTTAACAAAAGGTAGTAAACTCTGCGACTGGCTAGCACATACTGCATTGACAAAGCTGATATGTCACTAAAGTAAATCTCTTGTCAACCTAAGTTTCAGACTCGGGCATATTTGTAAAGATCTTTCCCGGCACATATTTGTTGCAGAATCGCGAACACACTGGCCTGGGTCAAAAGCAAAATTATCCTTTTCGAGCAAGTGATTCAGATGTGGCGATGAGCTAGATATAGTTTTGTCTGGCCAAGCAAAATCTCAAGTCAAAAGCCCTTTTGGCCTAGGCCAGATGGCCATCTTGGATGTTTTATTTGCAACCCGAGTTTTTCCAAGAGTTTTCAAATACACCTAATAGAGTGAAATGTATCAATTTGCTTTGACCCAGCTCAGCAGATTCCACACACATGTTGTTCAGGTGGTTATGGCTCAAGTTGTCTAGATATGAATTGATACAGGATAGTTCACTATTTTTAACTGTACAGTGTACATCATTCTGAAGATGTTATCAATAGACCATGCTCTGCTCCTACAGAGGATAATAGAAACGCTTGTAAGGGAGCAGGTAACTAGTCTGCAGTTGGTTTTGTCAACCCAATAGTTAACACCTTTTAGGTCAGATGTGATATACTGTGATGGTACGCCCAGTCGTATCTTACATCTGACACTCATTATTGCGTGCATACATGTATATATCTGCTTGTACTTTACTCTTATATTGTTATATATGATTGTATGATTATTTCTAAGTCTTTTAATGCCTTTTATACCCATGTACAGAGGCCCGACCTCTCAGAATCCATTGATATTCATTTTGTACATGAATTGGACCATTATAAGCAACTTTTGTAGAACCCGACCTATTTTGGGTCGGCCGTCGGGCTTCCGGCGGCCATCTTGTTGCGCAACTTCCGGACGACCACACGTCGTCTTTTCCCGACGTCATGTCGGCCGGAAGTCCTTATACTATATAAAGGGCACTGTTTTACTGTTCATTGTCTCAGTCTACGCTTGGCTTTCAATAAAGACACATCTATACTTGATACAGGGACTTTCTCTTCCTTTTACTAGGTCATTCGCTTTGCGAACCGCCTACTAGGTTGAATTACTCTCTTTCACTGTATAGTCTGAAGGTCGGACTTGAGATCAGATGGGTCGTCTTTGGTAGTATTTGGGCTACTGAGACCGCTCGATCTTTCATGTAATGCGAAGTCCTATTACCACTCATAGGCACTTCATTTCTGGGTCGATAGTCGTCCAAGGACGACCGCACCAAAACACAGAAACCATTACAATACTATGTACCTTCATATAGATTAAAGTGGAACGTCTTGTTGGATATATCCTTTGTTTCGAGAAAAAATAAGCCACACATGTTTGATGATGGCCAATCGCTATTTGGTTTTGTGATGGTAGTGCTTTGACGCAAATTGTGGCAATTCTACCATCATACATGTACATTACATTGGATGATTACTGCTGTAAAATACGGTACTATAAGTGTGATCTTGTTTCCTCTGCTGCAAATACTGATTTGGTAACTACATCTACATAATGTACGCCAATAAAAATATTTCATCCACAGCGGTGGTGTTTTTATTGAGTTGCTCTTTCTACGAGCAAGAATCTGCTCTTGCACTGGCAGGCCTTTTGGAATAGCTCTAGCTAAGCACTATCCAACAAGCTACAATGTATTCAGCTTGTTGATTGGTTTTGGTCAGTTCTGGAAATTCTTCCTCTTTAATAGAATAGGATTTAAGCCCTTGCTTATGTTACATAATCAATTTCTGTCTCTTTTGTCTGCTGCTGTGTAAGCTAATTACCAGGCTGGTTTCTAATCATTTAGTCATGTGATCACACCGTCTGATGTGTACAATACTGTGCTGGCACACTGCTTTATTGAGTAACCAACGCCTAAAATGCATGTAGTAGTCTTTGATCTTGAAACTTCTGTCTAGAAGTGCCTGGTAGCCTTCATAGCACAGTTGTTACATCTTATGTGTAGATCCAAGCAAGCACCTGCTGTTACCATTGCTATATCTGAAGTTGTATCTTGTTTTATTTATTCTAAGCCTTTAATCATGCTCATGTACTGATATGTATAATATTTATTTACGTGTACGTTATTGTATTCTAATAGCACATATGACATGTGTTTATATCATAATGTTTGATGGGTTGGTCACACTGGTGCTGTCGTAGACACAAGTGTGGGAAGTGCTTGGGAGTGGTAGTGGGCTGCCAAGTTATGCTTCCACCATTACATCAAGAGTGAGCAGTTATGTAGCTCTTATTAGTGTTGTAAGGACATTTGGACCGGTGCTTAGGCTCATTGAAGAGTCCAGGAACGGCGTAGGTCCAATGTTTATACTCATCAAGAGTGTTGAAAATGTCCTAAACAAGTATGAGGATGAGCTCGGGCGCTGAAAGGTCAAAAGGGACCAAAGCTGGAGCTGCCTGCCTGCAAGAGTAAGACACTGTAGGTTAAGTTGAGAGATGCTGTTTTATTGGATTGCAATCAGCAACTGACTAGCATAAATGAAAATGTACTTGCTTTTATACTAAAAAGTTCCGGTAAAAAGTCTGTGAGAGTATCGGGTGGAACGATAGAGTATCGGCCCCGGAAGTTACACAACAATATGACGGGAAAGTGCCCGAGGTTTGACCTAAAAAAAGTTGGCCATGACAAAAAGGGCTTATAATCATGTGAAAGATATCACGGGTAAAAAACTGGCATAATCTGAGACATTTGCCATTATTCATATTGGGCAAAATATTTCGAAATAGTTAGTGCAATAACATCCACTTGCTATAATAATGCGTAAGGCGCAGTAAACAATAATAGACTAGTTTAGGCGAACATAATTGGATAATAGTGACATCAGTTAGTAGGCAATAGGCAAATTGTGCATGCAGTACTTGAGTATAGAGTCAATGCAGCTAGTATAAGAGTCTGCATGCTATGTGTGCTGATAACACCAAAATATTACATACAAGTATAATAAATAACTACGTGGCTGTGTCCACATTACCATTTGAGCTGCCAAACAAAGCTCTTGGCCAAATGGCTATGCCAAACGATCATTATTCAATTCAATATTGTTATACATTAATAGACATATAACGTGTATTGTTATTGACTACTCAACATCATGACGACCCTTAAATATACGATTTATTTCCACCAGGTATTTGAACTACCAAGCACTGCCAAAGGACAGTGCTAACTGCTAAATCATAGAGATGAAGACTAGTGCATGATGTCGTGTGCTTTTGATAAGACAGATGCTGACATATGTCATCATTTACCTGTTCGGACAAAATACTGTATGGTTGACAGTGATGTTTTTGTTGAGCGAATATTTATGATACATGTGCGGGTACATGTAACTTACATGTACATGGTAATAACGCGATTCTGATACTTCTGCGTGTTTCAACAAAAATGTACTGCTCCAAGGGGCCATGTACTGGTCATAATTTAGTCTCCAAACAGAAAAAAGATCGCTGGTTGGTAACTTATAAACATATTTTCTGGAGCATGTTGGTGCGAGCAAGTATCCTCATAATGAATAGTAAGACGAGACGCATTTTTTATATTTTATTGACTCCTAATATTTCGATATATATATACATCATCATCAGAGGAATGATTCCTCTGATGATGATGTATGGACATGTACGTCGAAATATTAGGAGTCAATAAAAATAGAAAAAAATGCGTCTCGTCTTACTATTCATTTTCTGGAGCAGTTTGACAAGGAGCTACTTCCGTTACTCAATCCATTGTGTCACAGTAACCACCATGATCTTGTGATATTGGTGATATTTTGCTGGCACACTACTGTATAGTGTAACCAACGCCTAAACTAGTGGTCTTTGATCCTGAAATCCCTGTCTAGTATTGCCTGGTAGCCTTCATGACACAGCTGCTACATCTTGCATGTACATTGTATGTGTGGATGCAAGCAAGCACCTGCTGGTACCATTGCTATATCTGGTGTTACATTCATTTTATGTACAGATACAAGCAAACACCTGCTGGCACCATTGCCATGTCTGGAGTTGTATCTTGTTTCATCTACTGTAAGCCCTCAATTATGCTCATGTACTAATACAAACGATATTTACCTAAATTTACATGTATTATAATGATACATACTTGTATTTACATATGTACGTACATGTAAAGCATAATTACGTGGCTGTAGTTAGATTATTACCTTAAATTAGTTCGAATAGAGAAACGGAGCGCTCGATCAAAGCAATTAAAATTGTACATGTAATGATACAAGTCTAAGGTAATGATAGAGTGATGTTCTCTACTAATAGGGTGATAAATATTGGAGCTCCATGGAATCCTGGTATTGTGGTGAGCGGCCAATCAGGCACCTGACTAACTCATATTACTCAGTGACGTCGTTTTTGACCACTCTCCTTAAATACTCATATACCAATCATTTTTTTATATGAAGCTTGATTATTCTCCTCCAGTGCTGTTCTCTAGTGACATAACATTGATGATACATCTTTGGAGGTGTAGAAGCAATCTAACTTGTCCAAAGCTTTGCATGTATTTGACCTTTTCCTGGACTTGCATCACTTTCACTTGGTCGAATATTTGTGACTGTCCCTTGTGTATTGGCCCCTCGGGCTCCTTAGGTTATGCCTTGGTCATTCTTCCTCATTCTATCTGACCCACAATGTTACAAGTGCTGATTGCTACTTAATTAGTCTGACTGTCATTTAAATATGTTTATTATAATATGTGTATCATTATTAGTAGTTAGCAGCAGTTTTAAAAGCATCACGTTACTCATCTAAAATTATGTACATGTAGGCCTATATAGAGCCAAATACAAAATGCAAGCGCGAATGCAATCATACAAGTGCAAATGCAAGCGCAAATGCAACTGTCTTGCCGATGACCTGGAGGTTTTTGTCCGAAGAAGGTTTTTCTTCTGTGCCATATCAAACTATCATAACATCGAGCTTTGTTAAACAATAATACTTGGTGCCGTGGATATTTATTTTCATTATTAGATAAGATACACCTGCTGACTGTTGACCATCTCTATCTTCTACACTGTTTGGGTAGAGACTCTTCTCAGGGGTGTGGAAGACTTGACAGGTGTCCCAAAGCACCTTGTTCAGTAGAAGTATACATTAATAACATAACCGTAAAAAGGATAAAATATAAAATTTATTTCAAACACCAACTAGGTTACCATGGTTACCAGTGATTTCTCCATGACTTAAGCTTGGTTTTTAGAGTTATCACCACCGTTCAAAGTAAATGGCAAAACTCTTCTATACTTCGCTAACCTGTCCTTCCATAACCATTATTTCTACTTGTGAGGTGTGATGACATCCAATGGTATGTTTAAAGTATAATGACATTGTATAGCCTAGCTAACTATTAGCAATGATAGAATTTTTATCTATATGTACCTAATGGCACCATGGGCAGGGAATGGTGTGCTTCTACGGATGCGTATAATGAGAGGTAACAGTATAACCACTTTATTCAAATAGACATACAAAATATATGCAGCTACATGTACATTGTGAGTCTCTAACACATTATATAACATCTTTCAACCTGCAAGTTCACTCAGAGACATACAAGGTAGAAATGGGATAACTAGCCTTACACAGGATTATATTAGTGAGAGCGTGGAGCCTTCGTCTCATTTTATTCTCATCTATGATCAGCATTATCATAAATTTTTATGTTAGAAGAATGCTATAATAGTGTTAGTCCTTTGCCCTAGTGTTATAATGAAGATACACTAGAAAATAAATTCAGTAAAAAAAATCACAGTCTGTTGAAAATTGAGGTAAAGGTAGTAGAGCAATATTTACTGCCGAGGGAATGAGAAAAGCAACGACAGAATAAACACCTGCTGAACAATCAAATACACAAAGGCACATAATTTCATAAACAGATATGATGCTAATCTGTCTAGAGGTCAAATATATGCATGTTGACATACATGTACATGTACATAAAAAAAGAGTTGAATTCCAAAATGAGACAGACCATTTTAAAAAATGGGGTTGACATGCCACGGTGTTCTTCACACTACAGAGTTCAGACATATGGACCAAAATATTTCTTTCAAAATGCTGCATATACACAGAAATAACATTGGAAATACCAGTATACATGGAGGTTGGTGTAGGAGTTGGTGTAGGAGGTTGGTGTTGGAATTGGTGCAGTGTAAATGCACCTTTAGTATCACTGATTAGTAATTTACCAAGCAACAGAAAAATAATGCCATGTCATGCGTAGCTTTACTTCTAAGTACTAACATAGCTGAGACAGTTTTCCTTGTTTTCGGTACCCAATTTTAATCAGCCTATATTGTAATGTTTTGGAGTACTATTGCATACGAGAGCCGAGGGCTACAAGTATGGGAAGGGCTTGGAAGGTGGTAGAGGCCGACCAAGGCACAAGTCAATATCCTACCCTCGTCAGCAACTCAATTTATTATTGGTTACATGGTTACAAGAGATTATAATTATATACTTATTCATACGTTAGTTACATGGGTTACATATTTATATTTATTTACAACGCCAGTGGTTACAGAAGTTACAAGGTTACATATTTATATTTATTTACAACGCCAGTGGTTACAGAAGTTACAAGGTTGCATGTTTATATTTATTTACAACGCCAGTGGTTACAGAAGTTACAAGGTTACATATTTATATTTATTTACAACGCCAGTGGTTACAGAAGTTACAAGGTTACATATTTATATTTATTTACAACGCCAGTGGTTACAGAAGTTACAAGGTTACATGTTTATAATTATTTACAACGCCAGTGGTTACAGAAGTTACAAGGTTACATGTTTATATTTATTTACAACGCCAGTGGTTACAGAAGTTACAAAGTTACATATTTATATTTATTTACAACGCCAGTGGTTACAGAAGTTACAAGGTTACATGTTTATATTTATTTACAACGCCAGTGGTTACAGAAGTTACAAGGTTACATATTTATATTTATTTACAACGCCAGTGGTTACAGAAGTTACAAGGTTACATATTTATATTTATTTACAACGCCAGTGGTTACAGAAGTTACAAGGTTACATGTTTATAATTATTTACAACGCCAGTGGTTACAGAAGTTACAAGGTTACATGTTTATATTTATTTACAACGCCAGTGGTTACAGAAGTTACAAAGTTACATATTTATATTTATTTACAACGCCAGTGGTTACAGAAGTTACAAGGTTACATGTTTATATTTATTTACAACGCCAGTGGTTACAGAAGTTACAAGGTTACATATTTATATTTATTTACAACGCCAGTGGTTACAGAAGTTACAAGGTTACATGTTTATATTTATTTACAACGCCAGTGGTTACAGAAGTTACAAGGTTACATGTTTATATTTATTTACAACGCCAGTGGTTACAGAAGTTACAAGGTTGCATGTTTATATTTATTTACAACGCCAGTGGTTACAGAAGTTACAAGGTTACATATTTATATTTATTTACAACGCCAGTGGTTACAGAAGTTACAAGGTTACATGTTTATATTTATTTACAACGCCAGTGGTTACAGAAGTTACAAGGTTACATGTTTATATTTATTTACAACGCCAGTGGTTACAGAAGTTACAAGGTTACATGTTTATATTTATTTACAACGCCAGTGGTTACAGAAGTTACAAGGTTACATGTTTATATTTATTTACAACGCCAGTGGTTACAGAAGTTACAAGGTTACATGTTTATATTTATTTACAACGCCAGTGGTTACAGAAGTTACAAGGTTACATGTTTATATTTATTTACAACGCCAGTGGTTACAGAAGTTACAAGGTTACATGTTTATATTTATTTACAACGCCAGTGGTTACAGAAGTTACGAGGTGCGACATAGTAAGCGCAAATGACAACAATGCAAGTAAACCATCATTTACATTGTATTTGGCACCTTTCCTTGAGGCAATATTTGATTTTATACCCTAAAAGCAGATACAGATTGCGAGTTTTAACTTTTGCGAATTTCGCATGTAGCAAACCCACGAAAAGTATCACTCACTAATAAAATGTTCTTCCTAATTATAATATAAAGAAATCTTTATTGGAACAGAAAGGTGTTCAAGATTTTGGTTTACATAATCAAGAAAGGTTTTCCTACAAAACTAGAGAATTAGTATAGCTAAGTTAAAATAAAATGAAAGTCTTAATATTGTATTATTTTAACTCAAAAATATCACAGCAAGAATTGCAAAAAAGAGATTTACTTAAATATTAAGGGGAGATAACTACGTATCTGTTAACAATTGCAATTAGAATTATTTCGAAATTATTTGTATGGAAGAAAAGACAACTCTTACTCCACATGACAAAATTTCTTTTTTATTGAGAATTAGTAGAATAGGAGTTATCTCCCTCGGCTGTTTAAAAAGTAAGAATTTGTTGTATTAATAAACATTTAAACTCAACAAATTTGTTTTCTAACAGATGAAATTCAAAAACAATATCAACAGAACAGTAAGTAGCACATATTTTATTAGCCAAAATGCTAAAAGCATTTAATTAATTTTGTAGCTACACACTAACTATGAACAAAATATTTTTATATATGAGTTTGTAACTTTTATAACCACAGGTGTTGTAAGTAAATATAAACATGAAACCTTGTAACTTCTGTAACCACTGGCGTTGTAAATAAATATAAACATGTAACCTTGTAACTTCTGTAACCACTGGCGTTGTAAATAAATATAAACATGTAACCTTGTAACTTCTGTAACCACTGGCGTTGTAAATAAATATAAACATGTAACCTTGTAACTTCTGTAACCACTGGCGTTGTAAATAAATATAAATATGTAACCTTGTAACTTCTGTAACCACTGGCGTTGTAAATAAATATAAATATGTAACTTTGTAACTTCTGTAACCACTGGCGTTGTAAATAAATATAAATATGTAACCTTGTAACTTCTGTAACCACTGGCGTTGTAAATAAATATAAATATGTAACCTTGTAACTTCTGTAACCACTGGCGTTGTAAATAAATATAAACATGTAACCTTGTAACTTCTGTAACCACTGGCGTTGTAAATAAATATAAACATGTAACCTTGTAACTTCTGTAACCACTGGCGTTGTAAATAAATATAAACATGTAACCTTGTAACTTCTGTAACCACTGGCATTGTAAATAAATATAAATATGTAACCTTGTAACTTCTGTAACCACTGGCGTTGTAAATAAATATAAATATGTAACCTTGTAACTTCTGTAACCACTGGCGTTGTAAATAAATATAAATATGTAACCTTGTAACTTCTGTAACCACTGGCGTTGTAAATAAATATAAACATGTAACCTTGTAACTTCTGTAACCACTGGCATTGTAAATAAATATAAATATGTAACCTTGTAACTTCTGTAACCACTGGCGTTGTAAATAAATATAAACATGTAACCTTGTAACTTCTGTAACCACTGGCATTGTAAACAAATATAAACATGTAACCTTGTAACTTCTGTAACCACTGGCATTGTAAATAAATATAAACATGTAACCCATGTAACTAACGTATGAATAAGTATATAATTATAATCTCTTGTAACCATGTAACCAATAATAAATTGAGTTGCTGACGAGGGTAGGATATTGACTTGTGCGCCGACCAAGTGTACCTTCTGCTTATTACATAAAAGAGTGAACAGTTATGGGTGCTCTTTGTAGTGTAGATTATATCGGACGTAGGCCGATGCCGAGACTCATTGGAGCTCAGGACCGACGTAGGTCATGTAGAGTTTATACTCGGAGGGAGTGCAGAGAAAGAATGTCTAACCTTGAGAGCCTAAGCTCGACGCTAGGTTCGTTGAAACCCGGGGGTGGGGTGGATAGAGATATGCTTAGCCTAGGATGAGCTGAACTCGAGCCGTACTGGATCCAAAGGATTCTCAGGTGGAGTTACCCGCCTAAAGAGTAAGCCTCTGTAGGTTGAGATAGGAGATGTTGCTTTATTCAAGCACAATCAACAACTGAACTACAACACAAAATGCACTGCCTTTTATACATAACAAACTTCCGGCCAAAAGAGCCCGACATGGTATCGGCTATCCGACATGGGGTCGGTTCCGGAACTGATGCAACAATATGGCTGGTTCCGCCCGACTCGGCCACATAAAAGGTCGGTCTGGGCACAAAATGTGCTTACAATAAGGAGAAACATGTCATATATAATTATGAGCTTAATCTATAAGGTCGGCCATGAAATTACTGCATAAAAAAGGCAAAAGACTCTAATAATGCACAACCAAGCAAAAGTAGACAATTACTAAATAGATATATAAATGGGGGAAAAACCAAGTTGCAATAGAACATAATTCCAAGGCTTGATTGCTAGCACATATATGGCTATATAGGACACGCAGTGTATAGGATAATAATGAATGCATGGATGAATATGGATAATAATGTCATGCATGGATAAGAGTATGTATAGTAGTATAATGTCAGCTATCATAATGTCTGTGTGGCTGGCCTAGATGCCATAACCACGGAGGCTGTTTCACCACCATACTTGCCAAGTAACCTGGGTAAAAAATCTGGACACATGCGGGTAGCAGAGGGAGGACGGATGACATGGCCGCAGGCCATGCCAGCCTGTGTAGTGGGCTGCCAGAAAGGGTGCGGGAGGAGAAGAGGAGCACCCTCCCGCATTCAAAATATTTTTTGTGAGCCACTAAAATGACAGTAGTTAGGACAATTTCACTTGTATTTGTATGCTGCTCTAGTGGTCAAAAATATGTTCATATTACGTGCATATTAGAATGGTTTTAAAATGGTGGGAAGAATTAGAATAGGAATGAAATTGCAAAGAGTGCTTCAGGTTGGATTATCTAAAGAAGACCTATAAAGCTTGCTACAACATAAAAATTTATTAGAAACCAAATTTTTGTTTCATTTTATTAAATTATAAACATATAAATAGCTTTATTTATGAAAACACTGAATTATAATAATAATAATAATAATAATTCAGTATTTTCATAAGTTAAGTTTATAATTATTATATTAAAAATTATAATCATAATGTAAGCCTGTCTTTTGAACTTCAGAATCATTGAGAATAAACAAATCTTCTAAGCTTTTAGATGACGTGACAGCTTTCAGACAACAGCTTTGATATGCTTCTGGGTCAGGGTGTGCCTGGCTATGTCATTGGTACCACCATCAGTAATACTAGAGGGTGCAGAAGGCATAAATAATTATAATATTGATATTAAAAACCCAATTTACTTTTAGAAATAAAATAAATAAATTTGACCCATTGATTTTAAATTTGAAAATTGCCGAGTCTTTTGCTTGTCTGTACTGTGAGAATTGTTTGGCTTAACAGCTAAATTAACATCCAATAGACAAATAATGGAAACATTATTTGTACAAGCAAATAATAATAATTATAATATCAATTAGTGAATTTTCATTTGCGCGGTGGTTGTCATTGACATTAGAGCGTTTATATAAAATAGCTATTCACTATTGGGGAGGCTTTGGTACACTGCCAATATAGCTCAGGAATTAGTCAGAGTTTGGGCTATCACTAGTGGCAATTGGCACAGACACGACAGCCAGGAGACATCGAACTACTTTAAAAATAAATGGTGTGTAGCATCATGTGTAGCATGTTATATTTAGCAAAATTCCCCAGGATTTGCGACGCTCAACCCTTTTTCAGTCAATGTTTTGGAAAATCCAAAGGAAATAATAAATAAAATTTTTTGGAGCAGCAATTTCCTAATTCCCTGGGTATAAATCAGGACATTGGGACAGTGTAGGGACAACTTTCAAATCCCGGGGGTGTCCCGAGAAACCCGGGACACTTGGCAAGTATGTTCACCACAATATGCTCCTTTACTTGGGTTTATTCCCCTTACAATACATCTTGCCATTGTGGAATTTCTTGACAAATTTGAGTAGATTATTCAACAATCTCATAGCGTGATCAGGTAGATACTTTGAGAAATGTACAGCTAGACTCCTATCTAGCAACACATTCACTGGCTTTCGATGCTTCGAAGAATTGTCTGTCCCTGCGAAGCATGGAATGGGATACTTCGAACGGAACGACTTGTATGCATAGAATTACCTCCCCTAGAATGCTTACTCGTAGTCACGTGACAATATCATTTCATTAGCGGGAGGTTCGCTAGTGTGGAACAGACGGATGAAGGTAGTTTTCTCATTGTTTACATTGGCAACCATTATAATTATATATACCACGAAAAAATTTTGGAAGGGGATTTCAATGCTTTCTCAGCTTTTTTGCCCAAATATTTTTTACAGGACATAGACTAGGTATGTTGGTGTATATAAAACAGACCATAAAATTGGTTTAAAAGCTTTATGACTGTAATAAATTTGGCCACTAACTAGACTCTATTTCCATTGCTATAACCTATGTTTTATATATATTATAGTGGATCTATTGTGCCCACCCAACTCTGTTGCCAAGGTTTGTGATAAGAACTTGGGCTAACAATGTTAGCACAATATTTTGTTATATTGCTAAACAAAATCATAGGAATAACACATTGGTAAATGTACCCAATCAATGAGTAAAAATAGTCAACTAATAATGGGACAGCTGACAACCACCATTTGGTACCTTAGGTTGAATGCCAGCATGCACAACACTACAGGATAAAGTTGTGCCATGATAGCTTATGCTATATACCACAGGGGTGTCACTGCATAGCTTATAATTATAGCTGATTATTAATATTAAGTGATACAGGTACAGATTGCATGTAGGTGCACTTATACATGTAGATGAATAAATTATTTAGCAAATATTAGTACAGTAGGCAACATGTACACTGGCCAATATTAGAAAGGTGTACAAATTGTGATGTAAAATTAATATTTATTTGTTAGCCTGAATTGAGTAGATTATTTATAGACATTATAGTATATATAGGCCTATCATTGTGGGACTATACAGTATATATGTGATACAGCATAAAATTACTGGAGACCTTCATTGTATTGTAAAAGTATTGTTAATCAAAACCATAGCTGAAAGTTTTGACAGGGTATATGTGAGGGAGGTTGAATCAGACAGGAGCCCTTATTCTAATACAGGTTGAATTATTAGATGAGTTACAATGATTCTGGCAATTCTCTGCTGGAAACATTATGGAAAAGTTCATGACAAAAGCAACATTCTTAGTTCAGGTTCTTATCACAAACCATAATCACAAAAGTTGGGTGGGCGCAATAGATCCACTATAATATTATATAAAA
Source organism: Bugulina stolonifera (assembly GCA_935421135.1). Taxonomy (NCBI): domain Eukaryota; kingdom Metazoa; phylum Bryozoa; class Gymnolaemata; order Cheilostomatida; family Bugulidae; genus Bugulina; species Bugulina stolonifera. Next base: position 3,298,716 of record OW285190.1, on the reverse strand, counting down.
CATAGGTTATGGCAATGGAAATAGGGTCTCTATTAGTGGTCAAATATATTACAGCCATAAAGCTTTGAAACAAATCTTATGGTCTGTTTTTAATACATTAACATACCTAGTTTATGTTCTGCAAAGAATATTTGGTCATAAAAGCTGGGAAAGTATTAAAATCCCTTTCCAAAAATTTGTCATCTTATATAAAATTATAATGGTTGCTAATGTAAACAATGAGAAAACAACCTTCATCCGGTTTCTCCTTGCGAGCGAGCGGTCACGTGATAAGTAAGCATTCTAGGGGAGGTAATTCTATGCTTGTATGATTTTTCGCTTCGAATGACGGCTACGAAGCCATTCGAAGCAGTCATCGCTTCGAAGTATGGAATGGGTCATTCGAAGCGGTTCGCAGCGTTTGTGGGAAAGAATCCATCGCGGGTTCAAAGGTCGGGTTCAAAGGTCGACTACAAGTGCTCGTTTCCGTTGGAGGTTTTTATGAATTGTTGAGTAGCATAAATCTAATTTTAATTCTCTTTTCAAAACCGTTAGATGTCATGGTTGCTTTGTAGAAGACGATGAAATATTAATATTTTAATTTTTGGTAAAAGAAACTGAATCTTTCAGAAATATTGTTGAAAGGTGCCAATCCAACACGAAAAGATTAATTTCTAAATTAAAATTTGTCGGCTAAAGTTAAGTTTTAGTTTAAGTTAGTTGGTCTAACTCTAACAACATTGTAAATGGAAATCGTACTACTGCTTGGGAGAAGAAGACAGGGCACTAATAGCAAGTGAAATGGAAGGAAGACGGAAAGTTCAAAATCGGGTATAACTACGTGGAATAATATTATTTTATAACCAATCGTTTTCAAAAGGAAAAAATTGAATTGAAAAATTGAAAAATTCACTTTATCAAGATACACTATATTTTTCTAGTAATAAGTAAATCGATCAATTAACCCTGGTCATTCCATTACAATAAATTTATAATAAAATCGAATATATTATGGATATATTGCAATGGTAAATTGATTGATTTGCTTACTTACTAGTATTATAATTATAAATTTTATATTATTTATTGGAGAAAATATAGTGTATTTAATTTTGGTAATTTGTGCTTTACAATACAATCATGTTAAAAAATATTCTATATCTATATGAATATATATTCCAGGATTTCCTGCACGTTAAAAATTCAGATAAGTATACATGTATTTATGTGCTGTCTTCTACCTTTGGTGCAAGTGGAATGAGCTGTAACCTATCCACACTGCATGCTTGGTTAAACTACTGTCATTTTAGTAGTTTTACCTTCTAATGAATAACTGTTCTATGCTTCCTATGAATCCTATCCTACTCTACTTTACTCAGCTAATAATCTCTCTTGCAGGCTCCCTTTGATGTGACTGTTTTTGTTATGTTGAGAAGTCATACCCTCACAAGTTTGCAAAACCAACAACAGAAGAGATTCGCACAATAATCTGTCACATTAATCTGTTGCTAATGAATGTCCACAGCTTCAGATCATCAAATTTAACTTTTATTGCTTGATATCAGCATGAAATATTACGAAATGCTAGATGACTGCTTTCTCTTCTGTTTACAGACATAGATCACTCTCAACTCTCTATACCGAAACTCTGCCAAGAAATGGAGCGCTGCGAACAGTCAATATGGAAGCCTTTAGCAGGATAATTCATAGTCAAACAGGGTCATGATGGAAGGCTTCTCTTCTCTGATGTGTAAATTATTTGTCAGTCAATCTTCCAACATTACAGAGAAGCCAGCTACTCTGCAATCACCGTCTACACGATCAATATCATACATACACACCTTTCTAACAACCATCTTTTACTCCACAATCTTGTCCTCAGCCCTCTTTCAATATCAATACCTGTCTCCTTCGGTCTTCACAACAATCTTCCACAACTCTCCTATCATCCATTGTGGTTAAGAATGCTAGTGCTACGTATACTGTGCCTGATATTGACTAATTGTTGAAGTGTTTAGTTTTCTTTTCTTTATTTCTATGTCTGCTTCTTTTTTACATCTATGAATATTTCATGATTTTGTGAAAGTGATGATATCTGTCTTCCTGCTGGTGTAGAGGTGGAATGGCCACTGTGGTGGTTGTGGGCTAGCCAAATTTATGTAAGCTGGCAAAATAGCATTCAAACAAGCTGCAGCCTGCCCTACAGTTTCCTCATCATCACAGATCAAGGAAAGCTAACTTCCAAACTAATCAAGGAAAATTATTCTGGATTATTGCTACTAACTTACCTCTTGTTTGTGATATTATAAAATATTAATGCTTAATTGTGTTATTTTAATTCAGATGTGTGCATTATATTGATTATGATCTAATAAACAAAATTACTTGATATGAAATATATTATTTACTTATCATTTATCAATAACATGCACATGTAAAATGCTTATAAGCAACATACAGTAGGAGTAGACAACTACAAAACAAAATAAAACTTGACTACGGAGTGGATAATGCTATTGAACAGACAACTCCGGTGTCTACTGCATGTACTGCGAAGCATGGACATGCTCACGTCGAATGGAGTGGATAACTTCGAACGAAATCTGGCTTCGTAGTAGTGCGAAGCATCGAAAGCCAGTGATTTAGAAAGTATGTTTGTGTTTTCTATTTAGGCTTATAAACAATGAATTCTGAATAAGTAGCATTTGGATAAAAAATAAGTTGGATGTGTGAACATTGCCTACTGTGGCAATTGTTTTAATTGGTATATTCATCATCATCTTTGGACTTTGTCCATATCTGGGGTCATCACAGCAGATCCTTCTCCGCCATTCATTTCTGCTTTCTGCCATTTCCATGGTCACTCCTGCTGCTTTCATGTCTTCTTTTAACACATTCATATACCTCCTTCCCGGTCTACCACTGTGTCTTTTCCCTGGTATATCACATGTATAAATGATAAATCAAAATGAATTGATATTTCAAAACAATTGTGATTGAAATTGTGATATGCTACAGGAGTTATGCTCCCTCAATGAGAGCAGTATATTGTAAGCACTATGACTCTGTTTTAATAGTTGTGTTGTGCCGTTCTAGCTTTCAAGGAGTTGTGCTCTCATGAGTTGCAGAGAGAGGATAACTTTGCAGTAGCATGATGTTATGTATCCCTTGATTAGTTGTAAGATAATATTGAATAAGTAGATAAGTTTGCAGCAATGATGTTGCTATACATAGTAGAAATATGTTAAAACAAGTACAAATGAAATAGGAATAATATACATGTACATTCAATAATAATAGTAATTATATGGCAGCCTCTGGTGTCCAAGTATGTCTGTGGTACTTTATATACTACATGCTTAGATGATTGTGTTTTATTTATGGTGGTGTGTTGCTTTACCAAGTTCTCACCACCAGTCTTCAGTCACTGCCTGCTATGAGTCCCCGCATGAAGCACTGCTACAAAGCTGGAACAAACAGTGCTGGTACTGCCGCATTCAACTGCCCCACCATGATGTGGCTAATCTTGTATCGAAGATGTATTTGCGATTATTAGCTCCAGACATGTGCCAAGCAGACAAATACTCAAGTCAAGAGTCAAGTAAGAGTATATATTCCCAATTGATAAAAAGTAATTTAGAGTCAACTCATCGGATGAAGCTAGTCAAAAGTAGAGTAAGAGTAAATAAACAGCCATTTTGAAAAGTAAAGTAAGAGTCAAGCAACTAGTGCCAAAATGCTAGAGTCAGAGTAGAGTCAAAAGTACATCGTACAAGTACAGGTATGTCAAAGAGAACACCAATGGGAATTTTGTATAACACAAATTTCTGATGTATACAAGACGTGTGACAACACACAATAGGTAATACTTAGTGTTAGATCCAATTTTCTGCCAGTTATAGTAGTTCTGAGGAACAAAGGCTACTTCAAATTTGCACTTGTTATAATGGTAGGTCTGTTTATCTATAAGCCTCTCAGCTTCTCTATGGTGGACAAGACTTATTACATAATTACACCAAACCAATAGAATTATCATTGATAGCTGAGAGATTAGAGTAAAGTAAGAGTCAAGCATCGTGCTTTGTAGGAGAGTAGAAGTAAAAGTCAATTCCCAGCTTTCACACAATACAAAAGCACAAGTCAATAAAAGTAATGAAAAGCTGTTGCTCTAGTTAACTTGAGTCGAGTAAAATGACTCGAGTGCCCATGTCTGCACATAGCTAGCTTCGGAGTACCTTTAAACTAAATAAAATTGGCATCCATGATTAGATGATCGAAGATACAATAGCATCTTTAACCTACAAGCAGATAAAATACACACAGGGAAACTTTAATATACTCAAGACCTGAGTGGTCGGCCTAAAGGACGAAAGTGCCAACAAAACATGAAACGACAACTCCAACTTATTCCCATCAAAATGACAGGCTGGTCACAGGGCTGACGATACGGTGACTGAGATCAATAGAATCGAGCATTACATTCTATGCGGTCCTGTTACGAAAACATAACAAGACAACTTCCGCTATTATGTACATGATCGTAGTTGCAGAAGACCAAGACTCTTTTCCGGATTTATTAATTATAATCTACTGAGCTGATCTGCATATTAATTAAAAAGCTGTCTATTTACATTCGCCTTTCGGAATGGGTTTCGTTCCACACAATTTTCATTTCGGCAACCAAATAAGCTACACAGCGTGGTTTATTTATGATCACTTTCATTTCACCGCCTTCCAAACTAGCATCCTTCCAAACTAGCATCTATCATCAAATTTTATTTTACATCTTTCTCATAACATTAAGTTTTATATGAAGGTTCTATCATCTCTAATAGCTTATCACTTGCTACATTAAAATAGAAATGTTGTTTCACATCAATAACATAATCTCGTTTGGTTATGGTTACGATCCAACTGATCAAATCAGTCTTGTAGTGCACTAGTAACATCAGCTCCCTGTTAAGTACATGTGGTCAGATTACTTTGATTTTTTTGTCACATATCTTTCTATTCCGATATCTAGTGGTGATCAGCTCATTTATCAGTTGTGCTGCTCAAGACACAAAGGGTGGTGAACTGTCTGTCACTTTATATCAACAAAACTCACTTCACAGGAGTTTCTACATATGGACTGTGTATATGGTTGCTGTCCACCTCGATGTCCAACTTCTTTTCAACATTTATACTTGTCTATTTCTCTCTCTTTACATGTCCCTTGCACTCAGTCTGACTACTCTAATGATCTTCTTCAACTGTTTTGCTGCTTGTTTCCTGATGGACTGCTATTTTGTAGAAATGAATAAAAAGAGACGAATAGCTCCGCTTCTTTTAATGAAAAAGCTCTGCTATTAAGAAGGCAGACCCGGAGGAAGCACTGGGTGCATCCCATTAACAAACAAAGAGCTAGTTTAGGAATATTTGCCAGCCTTGTGAGTGCATGTACGTATGTATGTATACAGGTATGTACCTATGTACGAATGTACGTATGTATGTATGCATGACAAACTACATGCAATTACTAAAATGATCGTTTACAGGGTAGAGTAAAGTATATTTCACAACTAAATATAAAGTGTTGCTAAGGTGTACGCCCCTAGGAATATCTCTGAACTGCACAGTCATGAAATTGCTAAATAATGCGATAGAATGCTATTGCTTGTACAGTTTGTGTTGGTGCAGGAATCAGCAATTCTAAAAACAGAAACATTAACTACCTGCAGTAGTGTGTATTGTACGCGTAGATATATTGTACTATTGGAGCTACATCAGCCTTCAGCTAATTACATGTACGTTCTACCATTATTTATGGTTAATGGTTATTATCTAGTGAGATTACCTTGTCGTACTCTTGCTTATGTATCAAATGAACATTGATAAAAGCATGTAAAATGATATTTAGTTAGTCTGAACTTTAGAGTCGCTCTAGAATAGCAAACGTATTGCAAAACTGCAAAGAGGAAGTGATGGCAGAGGAGTTAATACATCATTCAACTAACTACATGTATTACTACTTGTACTTTACATACCAGCTGGCTACACCAACACGTAACTTGTCAATAACGCATATACATGTACATGTGTATTTCATTGTACAATGTGTTATCTCAACTGCAAAATAAAATATACATGTACATGTACGTGTATTGTGATAAGTGTTCAATAAACATTTACATCTGACGTTACAAACATTTTTGGTAAAACTCAGATGATGAATGGAATATAATATTCACGATGTGGATTTTCCGGCAAAGAATCCCGATTTTCAAGGTGTTAGTAATTTTATCACATCTAGTGGCTCTTTGGTTGTTTTTGGTGACACCCACTGTCGGATTGCATTCTTTCATATGCAACTTTAATGTTTGCTTTTAGTAAAATTACTTTCTTCAAATCAGCATCATAAAATGAACACAACACCAGTCAGTACTAATGTTACAAAAAAAAACTATGATTGATGGATATAACTTTTGAATATCGCAAGTAGTGTCTAAGAAGCTGATGTATACGCGGGCCAGGTTTTTGCCTAAGTTTGCTGTGCAAACGTGAAGTTGATGTGGCTGGGGGCAGCACCTTCTTAATAAATATATCACAGGTCTTTGCTGGAAAACAATTAGTAAATTTCTCGGATATTCAATTTTAGGACATTCACATGTAAGGTGTAAAATTATTGCTCAAAATAACTCTCTTGTTTCATAGTAGACCCCATGTAAGTCTTAAAACACCTGAGTGTGGAAAGCAATGTCCCAGAGGTTGCATTAGTCACTGGTAACACTAATAGAAAGTGTAGAAGTTTGGTTACCCAAAGAAATATACATATTACATGTACATATTACATATTATAAGATTGGGTCATTGCAAACTAGGATACAAACATGATCAAACTGTGAATATCAGCAGGAGAGAATCTTTTAGCATCAACAGTTTAGAGAGCAAATCTTCAAAAGCAATGTATTTCAGGTAGTGCTGGATGATGTTGGAATTGATTGAAGGCAAATAATGCTTAGCATGACAAATCTTTTAGCAGTACGTAGTAAAAGGTAGAGTAGATTGCACATGTGTATCAACTTTGAGTATATAGGCTGTAGTGAAACTATAACAGGTGCTCTTTGACGCAATGCGCCTGGCTATCTGGCTGAGTGCAGTTGTACCGTTGCGCTCTTTGACCCTTGACTTTGCGCCGGGCGCGGCGCGATGTGTGGGCAGATTCGTCTGCTGCACAGTTTGTGTTTGACTCTTGGCGTAGACAGTTGAGTTTATTTTTGTATTTTAATCTAGTAAAACATGTATTTAAAGATTGAAAGGAAGCTAATAGGTAAGAAGCTAAAAGGAAACTAACATTATTTGATTATAGTAATACTTCTTTTGTTATAACATACATGATGTTTTATTGTTGTTCCTTATTTGTTTCCAGTCTTGACGGTGTCATTTTGCCAATAAGAATAATAAAACTTGGTAAATAAAGATACCAGTGAAGATTCATGCTAAACCCAAGAATACGCAGTTTTACTATATAGGCAGAACCTAATTTTTAGGCCTGAAAGCTGTACCTCCTCGCACACAGCATTTACAAGGGGAAGGATACTCGCGGGATCCAAATCATATAACAAAAGAGGAAATGGTTTACGGCCTGCGGTTAACGGTCTGCCATCTTCCAATCAGGCTTGGGGTCGAAAATTGGGACTATTTATATACATGTACGTATGTTGCGATGCTGCCGGTCAGAACCTTGGGGCCTGGTCCCCTTATATCGGGTCTCTAGCCTTAGGCCCTCAAGCCCGACCTAGAGCAGAGTAGGTACACAACCCACCCCACCCGTCAGATAGGTGTTGGAACTCGAGCTATGCCGGCAGTGAAGATTCTCCTTGGACCCGCGATTTGTATATATGTTTCGATGCTGTCGCCGAGGATCTATGCCACGGCTGGTGCTAGGACCTTGGGGTCAGGTCTCCAGGCATCGCTGCCAGGGTGTGATCATAGCCTTAAGCCCTAAACCTCGACCAAGGGCGGGGTGGACACCCGATCCACTCCTCCCACCTGATTGGTGTTGGAACTCGGGCTATGTACTTGGAGTGTCTTCCTAATGCAAGGAAACACAACTCCTCATGGAGTCATTGTAACATTTTCTTCACCAATAGAGTTCGTACACATGTATGACCACAGTACTTGAACACAAGTCATCATTTCATGCGAGCGAAGTGCTTGTCTCCATTTAAAAAATCACTGTGAGTTAAAATTTCCTTTAGCGCACTTGAGGCTACTCGGTTCCTCTGAATATCCTTCTTTGCAAATCAGGACTTAACACAATAGAGGTCTCCTGTGTGTATTTCATCTGTATGCAAGATCAAGATCCAACTCTGCGCTCTTCGATACAAAAGCAGCTATACCAAAGCGGGGCAGGTGACAAACGGCAGCACCAGCACTGACAGTTCCACCCTTGCAGCAGCGTTTCACGCTGGGTTCATAACAGGCAGTGACTGAAGAGTGATGGTAAGGTTCTGGCAAGCTCACACAGTACTATGAAGTATGACACACCTAGCTGTGGTGTATAAAAATACCATGAACATACTCAGAATTGAGGGTCTGCCATTATTATCTTATAATATATCATCAGACTCTCCACACGCCTCTCCTTCATCGTTACCCTCCAGTTTAATCAAAATTTTGTTACAATTCTGATTCTGTAATGAATCACGTGCCAATTTAATGCTTTCTCAATTAAATCATAAAATAAAAAGGGTCCTTTATAGTTTAGTGTACATTAGCTGACATTGTTTCAAACCCAAAATTGTATTTGTCTTGCTAAAAAAACTGCTGAACAAAATATTTCAAACTAGAGCACGACTGCCATGCAGTTGTGCAATTGAAGATTGAAATTTGTTGTAATACTACAATTTAGGCAGCAGTGGGAGAGTAGTTGAGCAGTACAAGATGCATGCTACAGTTAAAATGTGCCAACAGTAAAACGGAAGCTTCTATAGATAGATAGACTGGCAGGAGTCGGGCTTACAGCTGTGGGGAAAAGTAGGACTGCTGGGTCTTAGTACTAATCATAGACTGTGCTTGAGAAGACCCAAGGCCAGGAAGAATGCTTGATACACTATTGTCAGTAGTAAACAGTAAGAGACTGTAATATGTTCAGCTCAGTAGAATAACTTTATTGAATAACAGCTTACAGAAAACCAAACTTACCATACAAAATATTGCTACTTAGTCGAACCTGGTCTGAGTTTAGAGGGCTAATCAGTACCTTCAGGCCGACCTCGGACCAAAAGGAAAAGCATAGTTGTGTGTATATACACTAGCACAATACATAGTTCCAGGAATAACTACATGTAAATACAGAACAAGTAAAATTGCCAAGACATTAGTGAAGTAGCAGAATGAAATCACACAAAAAGTAGTAATGCCAACACCATCTACATAAGCGGTACATTTAAGCAGTCACGACGCAATGGTGCGTTACGACATCAAATTGTTGATATGAAGTGTGGTTGAGCAGATCAAATCAATATTCTATCTACATCGCTTGCAACTCGCAATGACAATAACACTTGCCAGGAGACCTGTTCGCCTTAGTATATAAGCAGATAAAAACTAGTAAAATACATCAGTCTTGGTTAACTTTATTTTAAGATTATGGGGCGGCTGTGCAGCTGCTGTGTTACCCCTAAAGCTACCTCTGACTCTGATCACTTCACAAATGAATATCTAGACCTAGAGAAATGGTCAAAATCAGGTTTCTATAGGGTTGATGTATAAATACTTGTGTGAATATTAAATGAAACTGCATTGGTTTTACCAATCAACGCACTGCACAGTTGCCAAGTATATATAATATCAAGTTACTCTTAGGATAGATGTGCACGTTGAGGGCATTAATAAATGGGAAATTCCAAATTACACAAAATAGCTTAGTGACAGTGAATTGCAGTGTAGTTACTTTAGTATTGTCATTGCTCATGAATGGCATACAATATTATAGTAGCACAGTAAACCTCATTACACCAGAGACTTTACAGGTAAAGTACTTAAATTTCCATACAATTTTGTGTAGTAGTACATAATACTCTTCAGTTTTGTGTATTAGTACATGATATCCGTCAGTTCTGTGTAGTAGTACGTAATATTCTCAATAAATGGATCAAACCACCGATCTTGAGGTATTTTTCCACCATGCTGAGCAGTTCAGTTTCAGGAGCTAGTTAATCAGTGACTAAATGTTACATAGCATGCTAGTTTATTTGTAGAATTTGACGATGGAGCGATGTGTTGCTGAGACTCCGCTGCAGTTTGTATTTACTTATAAAATTTAGTTAGTTCTGCTGGGATTATGCTATTGGAAATCATGTGACTTATGTTGATGTTTGACATGTACATAATACATGAAACAATATTTAAAATTTATTTACCAACAGTTTAATTAATATTATCCACAGTACAGTATGTACATGTGGTGCGTTGACAGTGCTAGCACCCAGAGCGTGATATTGTCACTGATACCTGCTAATACTACATGTACATGCTACTAGTTGATCTGTCATCTTCCACTTCAGCATTAACTGACTTAGCAAAACGTCTTAGTGTTCCCGGAGGTTATGCAAATTTCTCAATGTCACTTGTGCACTGTCGGGTTACCTCTTGACTTTTGTAGAAATAAATACCGCTTGCAGCTATCCTTGCATTGTGCAGATCAGTTGCTAAAGATCTGCAAGATCTGTAATATTTATGTTATAATATGCATGACTGTATTATGAACAATTGGTTAAAATTAGTTAGTGATCGGTTGCATGAATCAACAGCACTTCCTATTGATTGCCCTTAATTAAAGAAATTCATTCTTTTAGAGAAGATGTCCTCAGAACCAAACTTAACAGAGGCAGAAATCATCGAGTTGATACAAGATGAAGCAACAAACCGGAATATTAGAATTGAGAGGCGTGAGCTCTTACGCACTCTGATCCGCGGTAAGTGTTGTAATGAGTTCATTTTATAAAAAAATCTAATACTTGCTAAAGTCAGGAATTTTGACATAGTTATATTTTGTAAATAGTAAACTAGAGTGTCAAAAATTACACAAATTTACATGTAGGTACTGAAAATGCATCTTCTAAACTTCACAAATCTTGCATGATGATGCAAAGTCAATTTAGTCATAAACAGCTTATTTTGTTAGTAATTTATCTCTCTGGAAGTTTAGAAAGTAATATTTCTTTGTATATTGCAGCCATGCTGGAAGCTTTACAGGAGAAGCCAGAGACTGGTAAGTTAAATATTAATCATGGACAAAACTTCTGCTTTACAATAGTACAAAGCCACTCCACATTGCATATCAGTTGGTTTGGCCATAGGTTTCGTATTACCTCACTGCTTTCCACTATAATGCTTGAAGTGATTCCATAACCTTATTATAATGAAGCCAGCATGTAGTAACTCAGTCACCTTATGTAATTTGCCCTGGTAACCTATTGTCAGGTATACATGTACATGCATACCATTCTATTGCACACAATTACTAACGGTAGTGAACGGATCTGTTACAGCTTAGACACACTGCGTTAATCACAATCTGATCAAGTCTAGTAACTATACCATACTTGAAAAAAATTGGAACTGGGCTGTGTGTCTAAGCTTTTAGTTGTGCATTCCATGTTATTGTAATTGCATATTAAACTTTGCTTATTTCATTCTCCTGAATTATCATAATTGGATTCAATTATTAATGCCATATAAAAGTACATGTAATTCGAGAAAGTAATATTATATCGTTGTAAAATAATAATATAAATAAGGCGTCTCAGATTTGTTGCTTAACACACATTTCAATAAATTGAACTTTTCATTAAGTTGAAACATAAATGTGTGATTATTTCAAAGTTTAATAATAAGACTTTGTAACTTTACATTTCAGCCAATCCGATCAATGTGTCAGTGCAGGTGACAGAGAGAGATTCAGACACAGATTAATGACAGTATAATGTGATAAATACATGTATAATACATGTATTTTAATTTCAATTTCGTTTCTCTAATAATATACCTGCTGTACACAATAACGTTTCCAAAAATTTAAAATTATTTTGAGGATTATGGTTATTCTTTTGTACAAATTTATAGACATGTAGAATATATATGTGATTGAGATAAATTAGTTAAGTTATCCCATTTACAAATACACGCATATGTTATTGACCAAATGGCTAACACCATTGCTTTATTACCTTTTAACATGACTATTGCAAGGTGTGTTTGTAAACAACAAATATTGTGTTCCTTTTACATCTATTCCATGACTTTCTACATGATTCACAATTTAATTCTGAATTTAATTTTTTTTGAACTATATGAATCAGATATCATGCTTATTTAGAATAATATAAGCTTTGACTAGCTTAATGCTAGTCTTAAATGTATTTGATTCAAATTGAGAGTTTGGAACATTTTTGGATATCATTGATGTATCATTTAGGCAATCTTTGCTAGCATTGCTAACTTTAACTAGTCTACGCGTACATGTACAATATATGTGATATCAGCCTAGTAGTTTGTACTTGGCAGGTGTACCATTGCACCACTGAGTCAATCATAGTCACTTAAAAGCTAATATACATGTGCATGCCGATGTGGTATACTTCACTAACTGCTCGTGTACCATAGCGTACAGCACTACATGCCTCTGTTTGCCTAATTCATTCTACATTATGATCGTATGTGTACGGCCAGAATTTTAAGTTAATTAATTGTGTTATATAATTATGTTCAATAAACAATGTCAATTATAGATATAAATTTTATCTTGGTTAATTGGCTAGAGAGCAGTCACCAAGCCTTTGCACAGGAGTACTGCAGCATTTGCAAGAGCTAGGTCCTTGATGCCCGAACTACATGTATCTGCTAGGACAGAACATACTCTTTCTCAAGAATAGTATAAGTATTGACTTCGAGACCACATGGGTTGTCTTGGTTGAGCACTATAACTACAAGTACTGTTCACTCTATATGTAATATAGAAGGCCAAGCACTACCCATAGGTTCTTCTCACACCTGAACTATCGGGCCAGCATGTACATTGTACATGTACATGTACAATGTACATACAGTGTACATGTACATATCGTGCAGCACTCTAAGTGGTTTTTACTCTTATTGGTGTTCAACGATTTGTACATGATGTCATAAAATATAAAACAAATGTACACATATATAGAGCTCTGGGTCAAGCCCCACTCAGAAGTGGTATATTTCCAAAGCTAGGTGATCAAGTCCTTGGTTGCTCATAGAGGGAAAACATACAGTATGCCTTGTTGCTTGTTCACAGCATTCTATAAAGGTTGTAACAGTTATCAGTTCAGTAGATACTCTTGTGAATTAGAGTGTTCCAAACAGAGATCCGCAAGGTTAAATATCTATCTTACTGATAATCTACATGGCTGGTACATGTAGATTATTTTCAAAAGTTAAGCAGGCAATAATGTGAACAGATAACAAAGCTTATGGTGTTATCAACTTTTGAGTAGAGATAATCTATTGCGTATTGGAGTTGAAAAGTTTTTCCAAGACTAATTTCAGTTAATGGGTAAAATTACTATCAGTTTCGGTTCAGCTATCAAGTGATGAGCAATGGCACATGTAACTACTTTGGTACTAGGATATAATTATATATATATATATATATATTTATACATTAAAGCGCCCAGGCAAGCATACTTAGCAAACTAGCATTGCACTAACCTACAGTACATTGTGCATTGTACCAAACAGCATATTAAATTAAATTTCTGCTGGAGGGTGGAGGAAAGCATTATGAAAGATGACAGGCCCTGTTCCTATACCTATATGATGACGTTATATCAACTCAAAAGTTAGCGTTATTCTGGTACAATCACAATTGCTGCTTGTCTTGAGAAAGAAGGGTATGAACACAATACTTTTTATAGAAAAGTTGAACAGTCAGGCTGAGTGACACATTGTGTCAAACCATCCAGCTACACATACATGTAAATACATGTATTTAATGCTCGATCATGTATATTTGTGTATTATTGTGATTGTTGACTGTGATGTGGTGTGATAGTGGCAATTCACTGATTCTGAGTTGATTTAAAACTCAAACTGCATTCTTTTAGTCAATAATTGGAGAAATAATGTCACATACTAATCATTTGATGTTAGTTCAACACAGTCTTGCTTAGATAATATGCTGATGGTATTTAAGCAGCTGTAGTGTTTTTGGCTTGTATTCATAATTATGCTATTTAACTGTACATGTACATAAGTTACACTCAGGAATAACATTTTATCAGAGTTTTGCAATCAGGAACTTATCAGTAACTGGAATTCCCCAACAAGGAAAAATTTCCACCATCTCCCCACACTCAGCATGTTTGGATTAAAGCCAACTCAACCCAACCAAAGCAAACGCTGGGAATTCCCGTACAAGTCTGGAATTCCATAGCAGTTTCATTTTACTGATTTGAAGTTGAAACTTGGATAATACCCACTGGGAGTATTTCCATTAGCATTGCTTGCATAAAGTGAAAGAGGTGTTTCATTCACAGTTCTGCAGAGAGGTAAGTGTATACATTTTTATACATTTGTAGTTATGTGCTGCCGTAATAAATCATAACGTCAGAAAACCAAGAGAATTCTTGATGTTATACAAATTCATTGAGTGATAGACAACTATATTAATTTGACCGCTTTTGTTTTCGTCTGGAGTAAACATGGAGTATCTTTAGAAATATGGTATTTTGGATTGCATAGCTCTACGCAGCTGAATTTCTTGACAAACTAGTTTGAACATCTCAACCTTTGTTTTGAATTCTGCTCAGAAAGTAGACTAGGCAATAACCCCATACTTTTTGGAAAAGTCAATTCCACCATTAAGTTCTCCTTGTTGTTACAGTAGTTCCTTATTGTAGAAAGAAAAATGAAAGCATCCCTGCTTTCAGCAGACACAAATCTCCCAGGCTTGATACTAAACTGACAAATTTACTTTCAATATATTCTTGTCAATTGAACTGCACATTGGATGCATGTCTAGGTAACGCGGCTAGCTTATCACCTTAAAAATCACAGAGCAAAAAAAAATACTGTATTTCCAGGCAAATGGTTTAAAATCATAACCCATTGAGAGGCTGCATTTGTATTCTCTCCCGAATTTTTGCCACATAGTCGTGTTTTCTTCTTAAGCTGCACAAGTAGTGGACAATGGATCAAAATATCTGGGTCATAAAATGAGTTTAGTGCCTCCATTATATGTTGATGTTGAACTACTTCCCACTCATAGCCAATTCAATGCCTAGCCCTACTGAGAAATTTGACTTTCACCTAGACATACATGTACATGTCATACTTGCCAAGGTAAGGAGAAAAATCCCTGGACAGGTGCTAGAATCTCTAAACATATTTATTTATAAAAAGTACCAAATTGTCTATTTGGGCACTATTTAGTGGCTTTTTGATACATTTTCGGTTGTCCCTAAAATGAGGTTTGGTAACACTTTCACCATAGAAAAAAAATTAGGACAGCTGGAAAATTCTCAGGGACAGCCCAAAAATAGGGGGTGTCCCTACAAAATCTGAACACTTGGTAAGTATGGTACATGTGTTGATAAATTAATAATCCTATATATGTTCTCGTGGGCTGTTTGAGTAGGTCATGACTTACACATCCTGTAGTTGTAACTGATTACTTGGCAGCATCTTTACCTCTCTACTTTCCATAAAGATTTAAATGCCCAGAATGATGATTGAAAATGACAGTTCTAAGAAATGGAAAACTTACATGTGCATTAGATAGCCAGTTACAGCTTAGTTCAACTAACAATGGCATGTGAGTGTTACATCTACATTGTATTTACATGTAAATGTATATATTTACTTACCATGGTCAAACTCGTAAACGCAGAGCAACTACTGTCGTAAAGATAATCAATGATGGGACTGCTTAGTTTACATATAAAGCAAATCCTGTTTAAGATGATGAAATTGTAGAAGCAGTGTTAGATACTGAAGACCATGGGCCATTAGTTTCAATATGAAATCTATCATATGTACATAATGTAAAGATTTAGCATTGCCCATAGAGAGACATTTGAAATGTCATTGTTCACCGTGTATTGAATTTATGGATGTGTATGTATGTACAATGTATCTTACTCATACATTGTATATGTATATACAATGTATCTTACTCATACATTGTATATATGTATATACAATGTATCTTACTCATATATTGTATATGTGTTTCTAATGTCAAATAAATGCACACCGAATAGCACGGTAGCATACACACTGCATCTTACAGCAGTGATGACTAGGATAGGAAATTGAATTCCGATGAGTGCATCTGCATCTGCTCTTAAAACCGTCAGCATGCTTGCTCACAGATATTCTCGTTCAAAGTCATATAGTATTCTCTGCCTACAGTGTCACAGAATCTGAGGTTTAATGAGCTACAATTAGGCATAACTTTTGTTGTATTTAGTTTGGCCAACACTAACAAGTTCGGTTCACAGAGAAGATGGGGGGGGGGGTGTTCAGTCTGAAGTGTATTTTAAGGTTCTTCTTTTGTGCATGCTTGTATTTATGTTATGCATTTGGCGTAGTCTCCCAACAACAGAAATTCTGTTCTTACTTATAAAAGTTACGAAAATGGGAAGATCACACCATACAATTATGTTTAGTTTTAATTTTCAAACCAAGTTCGACAAGCTTATGTTCTCTCAGATAGGTGAGAATATGGGAAGAGTTTAAATGCTTTTATAAAATTTATCTATATGTTATTGTTATGTTTGTTAGTTAAGGTACCGTACAGTGTGATAATCATGGAAACTGGAGGCTATGGTTCTGGCATGACAGTTGTGAGTCCAATAATTGGAGTTCCCAGAGGTGGAAAATCATTCATGCTTAACTTGTTTAAGATCTGTTTGAAGTATAGGCAGCAGGTAATGCTACTAGTACAAAAAACTGTATGTGAATAATGTTTAGTCATTTTATAGCCATGTTATATTGACGATAGTGGTCATTGGTCAACTAGGCTGGATGCTCTTCTCTGCTTCATGTACATTGTAATGATTCTTTGTAAGCTTTTTGGAAATATCGTACAGAATAAGAAGCAACTTTGGTTTACTCTGAATTCATCATGCACATTGATAGTATGATGGGTGTTGGACTTTTTATATCCATAGTGAAACCTACATGTAGAATTTCAAAAACCAGTAAGTGTACATACATGTGTACCTACACATGTATGCACAAGTCCATTGTATTACTCAACTTGTCAGTGTTTCAGATTAGACTAGCCAGTATGGCTTCTAAGATAAGTGACTCTTGAAGTTTAAGTGTAAGTAGATGTTTTATATAACTTACAACTGTGGCTTTAAGTAAAAACAGTGATAACCATTTGTACATGTATATGAATGAAAGGCTATTGTATCGAACATTTCAGCTTGAAGACTGCCCCGGTTTTGAAAGGTTGGAGATAGAATTGGATCAAAGGTGTTCTTACATAAGCACAAGAATAATAACAAAGAACTGGACAAGTACAGTTGTAGAACCTGTACCAGAGAACTGGACTCAGGGTGAAGTTCCTGTGACTGAAGGCATTGGTATAATTTGGGCTGTGTCACCTGGGAGCAGAAAGGATGTTTGGACTGGACCACCTGGGAGCAGAAGGGATGCTTGGACTTTTGATGGACACAGAGTTAGTAAGTATTTAAGCTCACACAAAATTAACACATACATTTTTTTACATGTAACTCTAAATCTGTTCATCATATTTTCAAGTTTGCTCTACACTAAATACATGCAATTGCCAGAATGTGTAGTGGTCTAACTTTTAGAAAACTCACTGCTAACATGAATAACATAAATCATTTGTCACGTCCCCGTTAAGGTCTAGACTAGAAGAGCTCGCCATTTGAGAATGAAAAGCTACTAGTATACTTTCATGTTGTGAAACCAAAGGCGTTCACAAGTTTACATGTACAGTACATCTGCAGTGAAACATAACCGTCTAACTATATTGTAGTGGAGCATAAAGGAGCAGTCTACAATCATTGCCAAGAAGTACAAGGTTCAAATATAGGAGAAATAGCAGTTGGAGTAGCAGCAGGGCTTGCAGTGGGCGCAGTGGTAGCAGGTATAATATCTATAGCGATGATATCACCAAGAAGCAGAAGTGGAGCAGAAGTGGCAGCTACAGGGCCAGTGGGGAACGGAGATGCAGGGAAGAAACATGACAGGAAAAAGGTCAAGGTCAAGGAAATTCGAACAGAACGACTGAAAGAGAAACTACATGAACTACGAGAAGAAAACCGCAATCTGGATGGAGAGTGTTACTTTCTTCAGGGGATTGCAATCCATCTATACCAAAGTTAGTAAACAACATTATGATCTACTTTGTACATGTACTTACGTGTATTATGTTCAATTTTGTTGATAAGGTAGTAATATCGTCTTTGAACTGTCGTTCATGAAAATCATGCAAAGTTTAAAACGGAAATAAACCTCGTAGCATGCAGTCCCTATGACTAGGTCACAGCGCTCAACGCTTTCTAGCTGCTTTCCAACTTGCCTACTTGAGGAGAAAGCTTTAGTAATAAACTGTGAAGGCAGAGTTGGACAATTTTTAAACTGTATTCAATCTATAAACTAACAGCATTTGTTCAAACTGCAATTAATTTTACATACTGCTTGAACTGAGAAGTGGTGCTGTCTAAAAATAAGCAATAAGTACTTTAAGATAAAGATGTTTGATTATGATGGCTGTTATTACTTATTCTGTGAAACTGGTTTACATGTAGTATTTTGTTCGGTAATGAAATACAAAATAACTATCGTTTTTTCTGTCTCTCCTTTCTTGCACAACCTTTTTGACTGGACCGCCCAAGAACCTTCCATACACACGTAGAATAATTGATGTTCTATATACAATGTACATCTGCATGTACCTTCACACTCATTTACTCATCTTCTGTAGAGATCTGGTTTTAACTAAAATGTTTGTTATAGTGACATCAAAACTCTTCTGCTTTGGCAGTTAATATATGGGATATTTTTGTATTGTTTTAGGACTTGAAGGGCAGAGGATTGCAAACAAACTTCGGAAAATATAAGAAAGGTACAGTATGTGTGTAACTAGCATAGCCTTAGCTTCCTGTATATCAAATGATATGTGTGTAACTAGTCTCACCTTAGCTTCCTGTGTATCGAATGATTTGTATGCAACTAGCCTAGCCTTATCTTTCGGTATATTTATCTGGCTTGTATGCAGCTAGCCTAGCCTTAGGTATTCATTAATATAAATCTTACAGTACATGCAGCATCTACAATGTTTATGTTTATTAATTGTTTTACAGGTAAATGTGTATCCACAATACACATTGTACAATCATGTAGGTACCTAATGACAGGTGTATGCTAAGACCAATGCTTTATTAATATTAAATTTGTGGAAAGCATTTCAATACCAAAATATATTAATACATTGTACATGTAATATTATGTACTGTGATGGATTTGTATTATGTTTTAGATAAGACAAAGGAGACCACCTGATTACTATATCTAAAGACACTGTAACTTCCGTTATTAGTCACCATAAAAATGAGCATGGCATTGCTATTAACCATAAATTACTAGAAAGTTATTAATAGTCAACAAAAAAATGATGTCATATTATTATAATTTTAAGTACTAAAATATTTCAGACTGTTTCCCTTATTTTAGCGCTCCCCTACTTGGTTTTATTGCCTTTACAATGTGTGTCGACATAGTAGATTTTCTTGGCAGGCAAAACATGAACCCCACAGATTATTCGACAATTTTATAGCGTAATCAGGTAGGCTCTTTGAGAAACGTACAGTTTGACTCTTATCTAGCCACACATTTAGAAAGTATGTTTGTTATCTATTTACGCTAATAAACAATAAACTTTGAACAAGTAGCATTGGATAAAGAAGAAGTTGGATGTAGGAACATTGCCGCCACTGTGGCAATTGTATTAACTGGTATATTCATCATCATCTTCTAGCTTTGTCCCTATTCGAAGTCACCACAGCGATCCTTTTCCTCTATTCCTTTCTGTTTTCTGCCATTTCCATGGTCACTCAGGCTGCTTTTAATGTTTTATTTTAACACAACGATATATACCTCCTTCCCATAACTCCTTCCCGGTCTACCTCTGTGTCTTTTCCTTGGTATAATATTATGAATGATAATTTGAGATGAATTGATATTTGAAAACGGCTGTGATTGAAATTGTGATAAGCTACAGGAGTTATGCTCTCTCAATGAGAGTAGTATAATTGTAAGCGCTATATTATAATAGTTGTGTTGTACCATGCTAGGTTTCAAGGAGTTGTGCTCTCCTGACTTGCAATAATGTGATGTTAAGACATAGTACTTGATTAGCTGCAGGATCATTATAATAAGTAGATAAGTTTGCAGTAATAGTGTTGCTGCACATATTACTGTACTAACTCACAAATTCCACACAATACTTGCTAACACAACTCTTGACCTTTGTAAAGCTAATACACATGCACCATGATGTACAGTACATCTGAAAATTGGAGTTATCTCATCTCTACGGGGTATTGGAATCCGCTGCTTCAGCTGAATTAATAATTTGTGACCCAGGCAGTCATTTTAGGACATCAGGAGCATATGAGGCAAATAGAGATATGACTACTATCAGATGCAAAATTCTCCACTGAATCCAATACATTTTGAATTTTTGAGCTACGACAAATATTTGTCTTTCTATTGCTGATAATCCGAACCTATGTCTGATCGAACGTTAAAAAAGTGAAGTGGAGAAAATGCCCTCTAAAGAATGTACTCGTGAAAATTCTGGTATGGTTTTGTTTGGTGCATAGCAACGGGGTCTTAGAATGCAGTTGAGAAGACGAAAATTTACCTACCTGTACATTTCAGTGCTGCGAATCTTTTAAATCTACTTTCGAAAGTGTTTGACAAATATTAAATGACCTTAACTTGACCTTTTTACCCGTAAATTTTACGTACACGTGCAATATTTAAATTTCAAATGGAAGTAAATTCTACCACTATGTGCAAGTAAAATTTTTCTTTAAATCTATTTTAAAACATATATTGGGTCAGAGAGTAGTGAAAGAGACAACACAGACTGAGTAAATTTCTCAACAAGGGAGATAACTTCTAATTTATTTTTTTATAAAGTATGCAGTTTTTCATCGTCGTAGACGTTTGGTCCTATGCTCTTCCAGTTCTTCCTCTTCTTCTGTCACTAAAACATCAAGTTTCATACAATGCATCTTCATATCCTATCTTTTGAAGGACTAGAGAATAGAACTGTAGTAGTCAGTCTATGCTTGATGAGATCTACCGAGTTCTAACTACTCATTTTAGTTTTTGCACAATGTATAATCCATACCTGCAGGAATAGGGCACACGATATCACGGTGACAAGGCTCGCAAAATTCTCTTATCTCTTTGGCCAAGTATGTTTGACGCTTTAGATCAAGGCCAGGTGGAATTATTTCAGATGGCATGCCCTCTGGAGCTTTGCTAAAGAGAGCATGTGTTTTTCCAACTTCAGCGTCACAAAAACTTTTTACTTCCACCACTCCTACAAAAGACAGTGTGAACAGTTAATGCAGGGAAGTGAAAAATGTTATTGGAAAATGGGATTCATCATAATGTACATGTATAATAAATGTAAACATCTTTGAACATAAGCACTGTATGATGTTTACATAGAGCTGTGGTTCCAGGTTTTTTAATAATATCAACAGTTCATAATTTGGGGAACTACATGTATTATGACAAGCCAACTGCATACCCCAATTCTAAGTAATTGCAAGGAGCAGGGGCTATAGTGAATTTGAGAATTAACATAATTGCTACACTATGATAGCTGAAGCTTCTTTCAGCTACTCAATACAAGCTGAGATTGCTGCATAAGCTGGCTATCAGCAGAGCTCTAGACTAACACTTTACAGACACAAGCTCTAATGTAGGCATGGTGTGTGGGAGTATACTTAGTTCTGAATGATTGCTGACAACCACTGATCAGAGTCAGGTAAGAAGCTACTCATTATTTTTATGTTTCTAAAATTACTAGGATAGTAGTCACACCAGTAGTAAAACTATCTCACCAATGCTGGAAGATCTGAATCGAAACTGGTGATATTTCTTGATTCCAACCAGTTTCTTTATGCTTAAAAACTCTGCCCAATTGTACATATTCACAATTACTTTGCCATCCTGGGATCCAACCAGTTGCGCTTGGTTTACAGAGGAGGACTGTTCCACTGCCTGTTTAATAAACAATGTGTTATAAATTCGCTAAACAGAATCTCTTGTCTAGCATTCCAACTCTGAGAGATGCAAATTTCTCAATCGATCAAGGTCCAATACAACTTTTATATTGAACTAACTTGTTTTATATCATCTAGACATGACATCTTTGTCCGTCTTGTCTTCTTTTTTAGATAACCAAAATGAAGATCACAGCTAAACTTTGTATGTCCAGCGATGAGAAAGTTCAACTCTACAGACCTGTGTCTTCCTGTGGCCACCCTCCATGCTAAGTAGCCAAGCATGGTGTTATTCTTATTCTGACCACTGCAAAATATGAATCCAACATTGCTGCACAACTAGAAACATGTATGACTAACAATATATGCTGGAGGTGAAACAGCTGGATGGCAGCAGACACCACATCTCATACTCACGAGCAGTTGTCAGCATGTAGAATTACATCTTTTTCTCCATGGCCGTAATGTTCAAAGAAATGATGTAACAAGGACACCACTGCGTTAGCTCCTTTAGATGTCGCCACAGCCTCGTCTATCAAATAATTCACCTGCATAGGCATTGCAGGTGAACAAACTCCAAATAGTCCACACTTCCGCGGGGTCTTGAAATATATTGGTCCAGGTTGATGGGGGTCATAAGGGTAATGAAGCTGAAAAAAAAGTACGATTATTGAGAAATTATCAAACTAAAACGGAGAAGATTATATTGACAGTTCACAGCAGAAGTGTGAGGGACTATGGTTAATATATCATCTTAGAGGCAAGCAACAATGAAGCGTGTTCTACAAAGAATAAGCTAAAGAATTTGCTGTTACTGCCACACCTGCCACAAGTTAGCCACACAGTGATTGCTTACCTTTGCGTGCTAAAAAACAGCAGTGTATATGTAAGTTATAATCAATGACTTTAACATGATGCTGCTCTATTTGAATTTCCGACATTAAATGTACAAATGCAGCTCAGTTAACTATATTTTACAAGTATTAATACTAACCTGTTGGGCAAAATCGAAACAGTAATGTGAGCTCTCAGGCCCAGTCAATGGCACATGCTCCATTAAACCGGTAAACCCACCCAATAGTCCTTTGCTATCAGCAATACACTTATTCATATATTTCCTGGCCGCAGCAACATTTCTTAGGTGGCTATGCTGCTCCTCTATCAGGGCCTCCTTTTCTTCTTCAGAGTGATTCACAGATCTATGATTAGATAGAGTATGAATACATGTATATACCACGCATCACCATTCTATATTCTTGTTTTTTTTAAAATTTAAATAAAACTTACAGATTATATTTGTAGTTGTGTTGCTGGCATGTCCAACACAGGTCTGTTGACGGCTTAGATATGATTATCATGGGCAACACCGCCTTCCATATTCTTCTAAAACTCCTGAGTGAGCGTGGAGAAAACTCACTAGCTTGGCAGCTACTCACGTAATCGGTGTAGATGGAGTCTATCGTGAGATCTGATGGCAGCACTTGGACATCGGTCTTCTTAAATCCTTGAACATTGAAAAATGAGATAATGAAGACCCTTGGACAAAATTGAAGTGGCAGACTCATCAACTAAAAAAATTACTGAAGTGCAGTTTACAAAACATATTTTGTAGGATCTACTGCCAAGAAAAAGAAACAAGGAATCTCAACCGCCAAATAAATAGCAGAAATACTGAGGTCAAAGTGGAGATATATTGACTACAGGGTACATACCTGGAACCCTTCCTGGCAGAGCTAATGCATGTACAGTAGCTAGATTCTGCAGAAAAGTGACCACCTTTGTAGCCTCTTCATAAGTGATGGCTGCACTATTTCTGCCCTTGTACTTTAACTGTCTAGGGACAATTCCACTTTCTTTGTAATGTTTTGTTAAGGCTAAGAGCCTACTCTTACCAATGCCATTTAGGTATAGAAAGCCACCTCTGCACAATGTTCTGCCTAAAAATATTTATTCAACAATCAGGATGACTTTTTATAACAGTCAAGTCTGTGTGTATCAATTTCTTTAATTAGGTTCCATTAACTACATTCACTACTAACCTTCGAAGAAATACTGAGTTCTGTGTTTTTCTCTATCTTTGGCTGGGTGTCTGTTGGCTGTAGCAGTACTAATTGAATGGACCAAGCCACATGACAATTTTCCTAAAAGTAGCAAGTCCAACTGCTCTTTCTCTAAACTAAGACAGTCAGCTCTGTGGGATTTTACCTTCTGCTCAGTAAAATAGTCAAGGCAACAAATGTCTTTACATTTACAGCTACTTAGCTGTTTGAGGTTGACTTCAGTGCCTGAACCATCTACTGTTTCTAATTGCAAAGTTTCAGTAGGCCCTGTTGGAGTGACAGTTTCAGTTTCTTCCTCTGTTTGAGGCACAAAATTCTTTATTAGTGAAACAACTATCTCTCTATCAACCTCTTCTTCGCTTTCTGAATCATCTGACAAGGAGTCACTGTCTGTGTGTGTATGTGAATCACCATTGTTTTCAAAATAAAAATATTCTAACAAATCATCTGAATCAACAAGCGTCTTCTCTCTTTCTTCTCTCTTTCGTTAGCCGCCATTTTGTGCCTTGAGGTCAACCTTAGCAACGGGTTAAATTGAAATTTTGGGATGGAAGGAGGGCTATAGCCCCCAAACGAATAGCACCACTAGAAAGAGCAGCTATGAATTGACCAATCAAAAGTCTAATCTCAAAATATTGGTTATATTGTAATGGATTTCAGCAAGGATAGTCTCCCTCCGTGTCCCTAACTCCCTAGAGTTGTATGGACACTTCGGCAACGGCTCTCGTGTAAGTATTATTGTAAATGCATACCTATGTGCTTGAACAGCAGAACTCCAGTATTCTTGGTAGCGTAATCAGAGTATATTTAATGTTCCAGCGAAAAGGTATAAGAGTATAAAATACAGCAGTGTATAGAAGACTGATAAGTAGTTAGAATTGCACGCCTTATATACTAAAGGTTTGGTTGTAGAGCCTTATATACTAAAGGTTTGGTTGTAGAGCCTTATATACTAAAGGTTTGGTTGTAGACGAACCAATAAGAAAAAGAAGTGTCTCCAACGGAAGGCCGGAGACCAATCATAAAAAGGATTGCACCATAACGGCAGTTAATGAATAATAGTGATGAAATACTAGCCGTCGGAAGTACTTAATTAATACAATATTGCGAAATGGACTATGCCGTGTAATTATAATACTCCGTGTCAGTAAGAGGAGTTGTGTGCTCATTACTATGTACGACGATAAAATATAATATATGTATAAAAAGGAACTAATTGTCTTGATTGCTGCCGTTATACAAATCGTGAGTATATACTGGATAATTGATACAAAATAAGGGATAATTGCTAAGAATATATATATATGTCCACAACAATATGACTTCTGACGTTTAGTGAACTTTGAACGCCTATAGTAACTAATGGGACTTTGCACGATGTCCGAAAATTTTATATTTTAAAGTTATCTGTTCAATACGTTATGAACCACTATGTCAGTGGCATTCAAGTACCAAAACCTCAGGGCAAATAATAACTGCTACTTACACTTATTTCACTACCTTTATATATGAAACTCCAGTCTATCTATCAGTACCAAACTAGCTTGGTGCCACCACCAGCTACATGTATGTATCTTGTATCAATCACCTACACTTAGCTTATGAGAATATTGTACAGTCATGTACATTGCAGTAGTTCTATGGGTTGGCATACATGTTTAAAGGTCATGGATTAAGATGTATCATGAAAATTATCTCACTTACTGTAAAAGTACAGTTTAGACCTATGTGTTAAAGTGTAGCAGAGTATTGCAGAGTCTTAGCATGCAATGTTGAAATATCATGCATATTGTACAAATGTATGTGTACAGCACTTTTTTTGACCAGTCCAGTGGTTCATCCTGGTATCTACATACATGTACATGTACATGTATTTAATTATATTCATCCATCACAGAGGCATCATGTGGACATATACATGATACAGTGCAGTTCCACTAATAAACATTTTCTTAGCTATGCAATCACTGCTTTATACTAGAATTATTTACTCTTGAAAAAATTTCAAGGGCTAATGACCCCATCTACTTACTATGATTAATTTTGAAGAATTCATTAAGTATGTCATTCATTCTCCTTGTATATTGTTTCTAACAGCAGTGTGCATTGTTGTGGAACAATCAAGTGTTTGTTGGTTTATATTCAGTAAATAGTGCTATAGAGTGCACATTATTCTAGTATTGATTATTGAATCATACCATTCATAATGTCCATGTGATCCACTGAAGCTACAAGACTGACTGTCGCGCCATCTGCTTGGATTAGTTACTATATCACACTTCAATCTGCTAGCTTCCTTCACTTAGCACAGGGTAGAGTGCAACTGAACATCACAGCTCTATCTAACCAGACATAGCAGTTTCGTTACAACTAGACACGATATACAGCTTTACTACAACTGAACACAGGACAGCAATATTATATAATTATATAATCTACTTATAACAGGTAAGTGTAAACTATTACTGTTTGACGATAATAATTGTATAGTGTATTTGCCAAAGAGGCTATAAATGTGTATTATAATTACAAACAAGCCTCCATTATTTAGTGTAAATAATAATTATTTTATATACAGTACATATAATTGTACATGTACATTACTGTACATTTGTGAGTTAGCATTATACTGTGTATAAATATCTAACGTCCTTCTCTTCACTTCTGTTATTATACAGTATAACCCTACAGTGTATCGTTTAGTGATAGTTGGTGGTACCTACTAAGGGGGGCTGTATGTATGTTGGCGAACTCTTATCAATATACATGTAAATGTAAGATGTTAGCACGTGGGACGTATAAACTGTACCATAGAAGTATAGAGGGTGCATCTAACTCACTACTCCATCTGCTCACTCAGTATGTAAGCCTAAAATAGAGGCTAAACAAGAATTACTTATTTTGCAATAAAGGATTTCACATACTGCTGCGTAAATGTGTAGATACATGTATGTACTACCACACATCTGTGTACAGTGTACATATACAAGTCATATACATGACTTGTATTATTAGTTCATATTAACATATTCGTGCAAGTACATGTGAAGCGGATATACAATGTAGTCCTACTAACAACATAATAATAATTTACATTTGTATGTTGGTAGTAATCCTGCAATGGGCACATCTGGTTCAACAAAGTAGAAATATATTAATAATAACACCACTCGAATTTGTACTGGTCACACTGGACTTAGTGAAGATCTATCAACCATGGAAGTAATTAGGGTTGAAGTAGTTATATACCCTTAAATTTATGGCACCATATTCACTGAAATTTAAGTAGCAACATTAGAAGACTGTTACAGTGTAACTAAGGTCATTGTTGTACATAGAAGAGAGAGTCCACTGTTTTATACTGGATTATTCACAGGAAAATACTAATTATTAATTATTAAACAATAATGACTGTTTGTGAAGAATCTAATTAGTGGTAAATGTGTGCTAGTTACAGAGTGGGGGGAGGCAGTGGGGGGAGTGAAGGGGTGGAGGGACAGTAAGGGAGAGTAAGGGGAGTTGGCAGTAAGGGGGCTGTAGGGGAGGGGGGGGGGAGGCAGTGACTTGTTTCAACCATGTTTTTAACTCAATGCCCTGATATAGTGTAGGTATGGCTTAATATGATTTAGCTAGTTAGACATCAGTGATATTTATTTCTGAATCATTGGAAGATTGGTAGCTGTCCTACAATACTGCTCTGGAAGCTAATATAATATCTAACAGAGAATCAAGTTTGTTCTCACAGATAACCGCTCAAACATTTGATACACTGGTTCATAATTCAACAGAACAAGATGTACAGTATAATAACTGATGCTGATGCCATCACTAGACTGTGTTAGTATGACCAGCATTTTTAAGTGTTATAGCAGTAATTTGTACTGCACTATGACACATCACCATATTACATGTAAAGCATAGTTGCTGTTGGCTATGGTGACTGATAATAATTATGCAATTTAAAATCATATTAAATCCACCCTTGCCTGGCAAGTGTATGTTTCAAGCAGAAAAAGATACAAGCTGTCAATAATGTAGCATTATGTAAAATATTATTGAATAACTACATACACACTGTATAAAATAACTCCCAGCGGAAATAGTGCTGATTCGCACTATCCCAGAATGCTCTAGTGAGACCCACAATCCCTTTAAGTGATGCGCTAATGTAGACATGGTGCCATACACCCTTCCTACTCAATTTATTGGCAAACTCCCAGAGCCTATTATATTATACCCAGTTCATGATCATATAGGCGGGCTGTGCTGTACTCCTACAGGTAGAGTTATACTACAGAATTATGATATACTATATTTGCTGTAGTGAGTCATGAAGGCCTATCCTACCCATTCAAGGGTTTAATTACACAAATAAAATTGTTATGTACACACATGTGCTTGTGCTATGTCTGGCTATTACATCATAGCCTAAGGTCATACAGTTCTAATACCCTGATGGTAGAGTCCTTTATCTATCCAGTAACTACAACATGGGTAGTAGTAGTAGGTAAACTTACTGTATCAGTGGACTGGTGTGGCTATTCCACTACTTAGCCTGTGCACCTGTGAACCTACTTTTGAATTACATGTTATACATGTGTATGTGTAAACACAGGATGAAAGTTTATAGCATTAGAGAATCAATATGCATTTTCATTAGGGATTACCAGATTAATGTCTAGCTGATAAAATCAAAATACTAGTAGATTTTACTCACACAGGTGTACAGCATTGTTAGCAATGGGTACATAGGTAGTAGTGGGTACACAGGTAGTAGTGGGTACGCAGGTAGTAGTGGCTAGGTAGGTAGTAGTGGGTACGCAGGTAGTAGTGGGTAGGTAGGTAGCAGTAGGTACGTACAATGTACATGCAGGTATCAATTGGTATGCAAGAGGAACACACTAACACATTTATTACTTCCTAAATTACAAGAAATAAAGACTAACTACATTCTTCAACATGTGTAGCTCACCCATCCATAGGTGTGTATGTTCACAGCAACTACATCACTGTATACTTTATGATGGTATGTTATATACTGCATGCATACATGTATGAGTACACATTTCACTATAATATTGTAGGTGTGGCGGATCGAAGCACAAGAGAATGGGGCATCATCATATATGTACAGTCATAACATGGCTGACATTGATATACTATACCAGTGCTGCTTCAAGTAAGTGAACATTCAACTTGTCAGTTCTCAATTCTCAAGCCCATCTATGAGTGGCACAATAATTTTTCCCACTCTTAGCTCATGTTATCTTCCTCATGATATTACATGATTTGAATATAAACTATAGAATGATTAAAATCATGTGATTTGGAGGGCAGCATGTTACATAGATATCTGTAAATAAGTTGACATAGTACATGTACATGCAGAATCAAAGGAACTTGAGAGATATGATTTCCAGTTGTGATGCACCCTAACCACATGTCTTCCTGTAAAACCATAATAGATTGAAGAATATGCTGTAGTATGAGAAATATTTATTTTGTGATTATTGTAGCAGTGTTGTGGTACTTGTAATGCTATACTTATCAGTTGCCACCTTTGTCACAACTTCCACTGTAGTTTCCATATTTATGTTATAATTGCAAACACCAACTTGTGAAACAATGTAAATCTATTGCAGAGGAAGTGATTGAAAAATATAATTGAAATAATTTGATTTATGAGTTCCTGGGAGCCACCATTGATCCCAGTTGAACTTTATGTAAATTAAAAACCCAAATTGAAATGAGTGGCAACTATTATAGCTGTTAGGTCTTTGTATCAATCTTTTGATTGCTGTACTCTGTAGAGCTTGCTACGATGTGTCAGACTCAAGCAGTTAGTTTGAGAGAGGGAGACGACATATCCATATTCAGTCCGACGGTAGCGTCTGCTGAATCAGTGGACTGCAGTCTGCAGATAGATGGAATACCAGAAAACTCTCATGCAGAGTTGAGGAAATACAACATCAACCTTCCTTGTGTCCAGGAGTACAACTGTTACTTTGGCTGGTGTTCCACCGGAGCATCTTATGTACAAATAGATGGAGTGGAGACAAAACTGTGCCAACCGACTACACAGTTCTCTATCATACATTATAAGAACTATACCGGTCCAATTACCATAAAACTTTACTCAGACAACTACAAACCAGAGTTTTCCTTCAGTCTTAAATTTAGAGGTGAGTGTAGTCATTATTGTAGGTGTACATAATGCTCATAGCTCTTGATATAGCTAAATAGTACCAAGGATCTTTGAAGTTTGTTGCTTAGCAACAATACACATGCAATATTGTTTCCTGTCTTAGCACTACCAAGATGGGGGGTAGCCCCTAATGTACAGTATGCCAGACTGAGAGGCCATTCATGTTTTGTTTACTATGTGAATATTAATTGGATTCACTGTTTGAACAATGGTAAGCTAGTTGCACTGAGTTTGTTTATTCAGTAGTCAAATTATCAAACATTAAATATGCCTAACACACTCTTATATTATATTACATTATGTCATTGAGAGAGTCTTATCGGATTAATCTGCTCGTGAATCGATCGGCTATGAATTAATGTGTGTTTGAAGCTCCTTTTCTTGATGTTCAATCAATAACTGAAGCCTTGTCAATATTAGCAGAGAAATTTGAATTTCATAACTTCCTTTACACGTAGTGCAATTGGTGATGCAGTTACACGTGGATAAGTTTAATATCAATTCAGTATTGGACCCAGTATTGCAGGCATAAAATATATTTAAAATGAAATATTAATGTAATGTATAAATTAGCATAATTTGTAGATGCATGATTGCATTGTATTACACAATTATTATAATTTAGTTTCAACAATGCACTGCTTGCTTTGGTGTATTGGGTACAGGCCAAGTTCTGAATAGATTAGAGCACTTGGGCGAATTATCAGTTTGGTCTATTGATTAAATATTCAAAAGTTTGTGCTTCTATTGAAGGAGCCTAATTGCCTGTATTGATAGGAACTCCAATGCTCAATTACCCTTAACATTAACTGAGAATAAATCCAGCTGATCTACGTAAATATTTTATTCAACATTTTATGCTCTTGCTCTTCCACTTAATAGCAGCAGTGGCAAGATGCCAGAATAATACAAATTACTTTTACTAAATGGGGCATACATATCTTATGTGTTTCTGTTACAGTTCTTAGCGCTGAACGTATACCTACTACAACAACTACAACCACAACAACTACACCTAGACCAACTACAACTACTACACCTAGACCTACTATAACAACCACAGTAACTACAACTACATCTAAACCAACTAGGACGACTAGGTCTACAACACCAGCCACTACCAAAACAACTAAAACAACAACAATACCTACAACGACTAGGCCTACAACAACTGAAACTACAACAACTACACCTATAACTACAGCGACCACAAAAACTACACCTACAACTACAGCGGCTACAAAAACTACACCTATAACTACAGCGACCACAAAAACTACACCTACAACCACAGCAGCCCCAGCAACTACACCTACAACACCTGCATCCACCACCA
The DNA here is from genome assembly GCA_935421135.1 of Bugulina stolonifera. Classification (NCBI taxonomy): domain Eukaryota; kingdom Metazoa; phylum Bryozoa; class Gymnolaemata; order Cheilostomatida; family Bugulidae; genus Bugulina; species Bugulina stolonifera. The sequence continues at coordinate 3,266,832 of OW285190.1, read as the reverse complement.
CCATCATAACCACACCCACAACAACTACACATAAAACACTTATATCTATGACATCTCATTCGACTACTTCTCCGACCACAGCCGTAACTACACCGAACCCTTCTGACAATGAAGTCTCCACACCACTCACTACCCTTCTACTTGAATCCACAACAGCCAGTACACCCATAGTTGATCAGCAAGAGACCCGTCCAGCTGGTAGTCAAGCAGTTACACATTCTTATAAAGATACTGCAGACAGGCTGGTCGGTAGAAGTCGGGAACCGAATCCAGCTACACATCAGAGAGGTTCACCAACTACATTGCTGCCAGGTAAGCCTAATTTATAAGTATGTCTAATGGTAACAATCATCATGGTAAATCTGGTCACCTACCACTACACGAGACCTTCAGACTGTAGTGGAGTTTTCCAGAACTTTGACAGCATGAGCAAAAGTTGGAGCCAAGGTTAACTTTGTGCTTTTTGGTCATAGCCAGGGTTCCTTAGTGAAATTCATAATGGGGATGTTTTCTTCTTTGCTATATAATATGTTGTCATCCCCAAACCAATTGTTCCAACCAGTACAAAGATCTAAGGCTACATCAAGTTGTGCAATATTGTGCCTAATTTTAAAGTTGCTGACTGCCCATAGAGACAATGTAAATATACTTCCAGTGCATACAAGTCTGGATACATGTAAATAGGAACAGTCTAGTGTGGTAATATGACTTATGACCAGCAGCAGCTGACTTTGTCCAGGACTACCAATTTACTGCTGGACTATGATGAAGTTAATTTTTACCTGAAATCACTTTAGTGCAAAACGTGTACTCGTGGACAAGTGTAAATTAATCCCATCAGTCAAACCTTCTGACAGATGGACACTTGTGATTTCTGTATCTGCGTCATCAGATGTATATACCAGACTAATCTATTGTGCAATGTGCCGGTTTGGAATGAAGTAGTTAACACTGTGGTTAGTAATCACTTACCAATTTACTAATGCTTCACCATTTTTGATTTACAAGCAGTAGTTAGTGTAATTATACAACTAATGAGGGGGGAGGGAGGAGGGGGATGTGGGAAAATAACATAAAAGTAGAAAAAGCTCTAACTTTTGCTGGTGCTGCTGATTTGATTACAAGTTGAATATTCATTACATTGCATCATAAACCACATGTTTTACTGGTAATTACCAGGGTTGGAACTACTGAAGATCTTGCTGGTTTACATGTACATGTATGTTATAAGTGCTGCTTTACTTTTATACAAGCGGTTGGGATTGTTCACTGATCTTTAGTTAAGGAATTCCCATTACTTGATTCATATTATTTAAGCAATATATTTGCTAAAGCTTCTAATCCTTTTTTATTTTATTTCCGGATTTACAGAAAATAAGTATGCAAGCCATCTTGACAGGTAATGGTGCTTTATTATGAATGCACTGCAGTGGTTCATTCTTAGTCAATTCCACCTTAAATGTAGTTCAACTACAATGTACATGTAGTACACTAGAAAAGAATAAATGATTAGTCAATGAGTGATGATCCCATTGACAAGAATGTAGAGTTGTCTTCTCTCTTTGCTTCGCTTAACCTTGAGATAGGACAACTTAGAGTAGATTTAGCCTTAGGTCAGTGCTAAGATGAAGCTAGAACATAGGATATACATGTGGCTGCTTTCTCTCAAGACCTAACTGTTAGTCGGTCATGTTTACCTTGTAACTAGTATACCCAATCATTTATGTTAATATTTTAGAATCAGTAACTGAGGCTAATGTAGACAGGGAAAAGGAAGATGATGATAATTTTACAATGTACATAGCGGCTAGTGTTGGAGCTGGTGTTGTGTTAATTGTCATAGTGATAGTGGCTGTCATCTTCCTGCTTAGAAACAGAAATAAATCGTAAGTAGACCCGTTGCCAAGGAAATCAAAACTAACAATAGAATGATAAACTTGACCCAATCGGGTGTTTGTTGATTCGAGTGTTTTTATTCAAGGTAAGCAGCAAATCTGTTATTTCATTCTAATTTGAACTAAAAGAGAGTGTCCAGCGGTGTGTCTGTTTGCACATGTATTTAGACAAGACAAATTGTTTTCTGAGTGATTGTTCATAGCCTACAGTGTAATACAAAGTTTGTTCTGGTGGATGTTCTGAAAACATTTCGGGTTGTTTGTTATTTTTTGTTCTGTGGGATATTTGGTAGTGTTGCTAGTATTATTATAGTCTTTTTGCCTACATTATTTTTAAAACTTTAAATTTGTAGAAGGCATGAGAAGGAAATTCCTGAAGGAAATGGTGCAAAGCCGGCCAATCCTGATGAACCAAACAGAAAATCTCTGATATCAGGTGGGGGTAACTCTACACTGTATGACTAAATTATATTGACACTAGCTTGTATACCTGCGAGGCTTTGACTTACCTTAGTAAATCAGACTTATAAGATGTATATAGATTACTTACGTAAAAATATGCAGCCTCAGTGTTATGGCAACGGTTTGACAACTTCACTTTCATATAATATATTTATGACACTAACTATTTTTAATTTATCACATCTCATAATAAAACAAAATCCATGACAACTTTCATACATGTAACACAAGACAGGTGTCAGTGACACTACAGCTTTCTCTTACTAAATTGGAATTGGACATGATGAATTAATATTGTTTTCTAATAATGTTAACAATCTATTTTAATTTGTGTATTGTAACATAATTTATGCTGTAATTCACTAGTCTGTACATCATGTACATCATCAATTATACATGTAATAGCCTGTGTTCTACAGTGGGAAACACATATGAGCTGGTAGCGTCAGATGACCCCAGCCCATATTATGCTGAACCCGAGCCTGGGAGCCTGAGTACAACATTTACACAGCAACCTAACCAAAGGGACTCACTAATCATGAATAGCAACAGTGAAAGAGTTCCTGGGCTATGAACTTGACCCTATGTGAGTACATATGAGTCACTGGGCTATGACCTTGACCCTATCATTTTGGATATCCTACTGTAATTGATTGAGTGGACAGCTGCAAATCTGTTAAATATTGTCATCACATAACAACAACTTCTATCTAACATTACCTAGTTTAGATAAAAGTACTTCTTTTATCTATAAATCATTGTTGCTTTTGTCAATAATTTGCACTACTTTTCCAATTTCAGGACAGACAGTCCTATATGAACTACATTATAATCTCTGAATTCCTAGTCAGTCTTGAGCTCTCTCATGTGATATCACAGCCATTGCTCTACTCAGTGAACAATATGGATTCTGGCTCATGGAAGGGATGACAAGATAATACGGAGTCCTTCAATATTAAAATATTACAATATGACGTAGGCGTATTACAGTATGGTATAGTAATGTACTACAATATCTTTTAGTAGTGTATTACAGTATGACGTAGTAATGTACTACAATGTTGTGTAGTACTGCATTGCAGCAAGATGTAGTATTGTGTTACAATATCTTGTAGTACTGTATTGCAGCAAGATGTAGTATTGTATTACAATATCTTGTAGTAAAGTACTGCAAATATTATATCATTTAGTACGTACTGTATTGCAGTGCAACGTAGGGCTGTAGTATAATTATATCATGGAGTATTGCAATGTCTTGAAGTGCTGTATCTGCTGTTATACATTTTGTTATACTCTTCCAGGTCACACAGTTCTATCTTTATATATGCAATTGTAGTCAAACTACAGTATTAGTGTTAAGTACTGTAATTGTATAAGAGAAATGAAAATAATTATATGTTAAACAAAGATACATTATTTTGAGGGGCATATGAACAAATTATATGTGCATATAAATTGTAGCGCATTACTAGGTGTATCAGAGCGTGTGAAGTTAGATCTATTAATATTATTGCATGCGCGTGAACCACATGTACTGTAATATGTATCAATGTTCTAATTGGGTAAATTAAGGTGCCAATTGCTTGTCTAGGCAACCATGTGATAGAATGAATTTTTGAATTTTGTCCTTGTACATAATATTTTGAGAGTTGTCTTCTCTTCATAAATAAATAGCCTATGCTAAATACTTTCTACTGAATTATTAAATAAATGCAATTGTGAATAACTAGCGTGCACGTAAGCATATGAGGAATACTTTACACACACTTAAATTATCTAATTGTGTCTATCACTAACAGGTAACTACATAATATTATGTACAATGTACATGGTTACTCATTACCAGCAAGCTCTAAGTGGACACACACAATGCTACTGTACCCACATATGTATTTGACTGGCTTCTCACCAATGGCACCACTAGATCAAGCACTTGTTATGACCTGTTTAGTGTAGAACAGCAACATTATTATAATTTAGTTACCAGTTGCATGTCATTTTAGTCATCTGACATGTCAGCATTGTGTCAATTTTATCTTGACATACTAAAGCCTATTTATAGTTCATGTATTTGGACAGTGCATTGCAAAAATATTACATTGTATAATAGCACCCTAATAACGACATGTACATAACGTATATGTGTGTCTGTACCAAAATAATATTCTATAGTTAGTTAGTTACAATGCATAATGGGTGTACATATACGTACATACATATATATTAGTACATGTGTACATACGTACAGTAGATACGTACATGCATATACATCATGTACATACGTACATAGTACATGTTGTGTACATACGTACAGTAGATACGTGTATGCATATACATCATGTACATACGTATATAGTACATGTTGTGTACATACGTACAGTAGATACGTGTATGCATATACATTATGTACATACGTATATAGTACATGTTGTGTACATACGTACAGTAGATACGTGTATGCATATTTCACTATTGTTTTGCAAGGATTTGGTGCTCTCTTTGTGTCCAGCTTCTCATTGAGTATCTTATGAGACCTTAACAATAGGTCAGCGCTGCTACTTGGAGCTATTCTAGATGCCTGCACAAAACTGGTTATATTGCATATGCACATGTAAATATACAAGAAAAAGCAATGTTTTGGCTATAGCTTTGTATTTTAGAAACTAAGTGTGCAATAAGTTTACTATCTTAAACTCCTGATTCTACTGCGTTAGACTGAGGACCTGCAGTTCTATATCATGAATGTAGCAATTGTGACATAACACTGTACATTGTAAGTCCTCAGTCTAGTACAGTAAAATTGCAACCTTAGAACTTGCAGCTAAAATAATGACAGTGCATAGACTCATGTTCAATTATCATCTCCGTTATGGTCACTAAAGTTGTTAGTAAAGCTGATATTTCCTAACTTCAATGCCCACAATGTACATGTACATGTACATGTACATGTACATGTACATGTACATGTACATGTACATAATTGTATATGCATAATTTAGTTTTAAGCAAGGAATGTATCTATGGTTAAAATTACATCATGTACATGTACATGTATATATGAAAAATGGCCAAACCTCGTACATGTAACAATGTACATGTTCATTTCGTAATACCAATATCAATACTGAAGTTCTAAATGATACTCAATAGTGTATTATTATTGTACAGAGTATTACTGTTTAATAGTGCTGAACTACAGTGTAGTCGGGATCATACACTCTATATCTAGGGATCATACCCTCTATATCTAGGCATCATACACTCTATATCTAGGGATCATACACTCTATATCTAGGGATCATACACTCTATATCTAGGGATCATACCCTCTGTATCTAAGGATCATACCCTCTATATTTGAGGATCATACCCTCTATATCTAGGGATCATACACTCTATATCTAGGGATCATACACTCTATATCTAGGGATCATACACTATATCTAGGGATCATACACTCTATATCTAGGAATCATACCCTCTATATCTAGGCATCATACACTCTATATCTAGGGATCATACACTCTATATCTAGGGATCATACACTCTATATCTAGGGATCACACACTCTATATCTAGGGATCATACACTCTATATCTAGGGATCATACACTCTATATCTAGGGATCATACCCTCTGTATCTAAGGATCATACCCTCTATATTTGAGGATCATACCCTCTATATCTAGGGATCATACACTCTATATCTAGGGATCATACACTCTATATCTAGGAATCATACACTCTATATCTAGGGATCATACCCTCTATTAATCTGGGGATCATACCCTCTATTAATCTGGGGATCATACCCTCTATTAATCTGGGGATCATACACTCTATATCTGGGGATCATATCCTCTATATCTAGGGATCATACACTATATCTAGCGATCATACACTCTATATCTAGGGATCATACACTCTATATCTAGGGATCATACCCTTTAGTAATCTGGGGATCATACCCTCTATATCTGAACGTTGTCTAGCATTTGAGTGCAAATGGATATGGTACAGTCCCTGGCGAACATATCTACGTGTAGTTGTGAAAGCACTCACAAAGGTAGCCACTTGCTGCGTTATCGCATGCTACATAATTATGTTAGATTATTTCTACAACAGTAAAAATACAGCCTGCTAATATACATAGACAGCACAAAAAATGTAATATTTACTACACAACATTTAAAACACCGTTAGTTGGAACATACTGTATACATGCACATCCGATTGTCAAGGAAGTTCAAAGGGAACTGACCCTAGATATATTTTCTATACTACTACACAAGTGTGTGATTGCTATATTACGCTACTATTTTGAAGTGTATGCTGTCAAACTATTAATACATGTACATTGTACATTGTATGTAAGCATAATTGATTTAAAACCGATCATTACATCACAGTGAGTTCTCACTATTACTTATCAGTATTATGTTATTGTATTAGACTATGCGCTTAGTTACGCTGACGACTTGCTGCCACTGCTCCTTTCTCGAGCGATCTATACTGGTACGTATTTTATTTTCAATTTTTTCAGGAGATATAAGAGAAGTTTTTTACAAACAGCAAGATGTACATTTAACCTAAACACTGAAATTTGAGGAACATAATGCTACTATACATTCCTTACTGCTGGGATGCATTTAGTCATAGACTTCTATTACTGCAGTAGTACATACATGTGCATTACCAAAGACAGTAAGCAGTAGAGTTTGTTGTTGTAATTGTTGTTGGTTATTGTTGTAGAGGTACTTGTATTTTGACTAATCATGGAACAGTGCAGAATATGGGTATTACAACTACTCATCATGTCTTCAACAGCTGGGCAAACTAAACGTGAGTAAAGTATGCTGTACAGGTACATGTACAGGTAACAGGTACACAGATATTGAGGCTTATAGACTTTCAACTTACATTGTACATAGACACTGTGACGCTCCTTTGTGATTGGACGTTGTGCGTAAATCCGTTCACATGCATGTGGAAATGTACGTATGTGCATGTACAACATGTGTACAGTGTCTCCGTAATATATATGCGTAAGTAGACAGTAGAATAATTATGTGTTGCTTGTGGGAGTGAGCTATATAATAGAATGAAACGTACACAACTGCTGTAAAATAAATTATTTATATAACTGAAGCGTAATTTATGTGCTATTTGCAGATACAATCCAATTGAATGAAGCATATACCGATATTCATGCAAGCCATGCTGGTCTTATAAAATTGGAAACAGTCACTTCGCCCAGATTTCTCACTGCTGCCATACGCTTGTTAGACATTCCAAAATATTCCTGGTTTGAGCTCTCAACTACTCGCTTTAACCTATCTTGTGAGCAGCAGTATGTAGGCTTAGATGAGAATAGATGTGACCGTGCTAAATCCTACATACAAATACAGGGTGTAGATAGTAAACTATGTAGTCCTTTGGCACAGACATCAATTTTTGATTACAAGAACTATAGCGGTCCTGTTATCATTCACCTCTACTCCGATAACTACCAGCCAGAGTTCACCGTAGAGCTAGAATACAAAGGTAGGTGCAATATAAATCATAACCTGATCAATAACAGTATAGCAACTAGCAATATTGTGGTGAGAAGGCCGATCCATCTGGCATCAAGATCGACCTATGACAAGGCGGTCAAGAGGACCACCTCACCCAGATGCTTCCTTTCTACACTGAGTAGCTCTAAACATGCGTATAAGGCAATGTGTATCTCAATTTATCATGTAACACTTATATTATACTACATGTAAGTATTTTAAAAGTTTCTTACTGTAAATATGGCTGACATGTGAGATTATGAAATCTTTCACATGATTATAAGGTTCTTTTGTCCTCGGCTTTTTTGCCGCTATGCTGCTACGTAATTTCCAAAGCTTGTACTCTATTGGGCTTTAGTACAAAATTAGGCTCAATTTTCTAACGCTGGCCAGTTGTTGATCAAGTTCTCATAAATCAGCATCATTCAACTCAACTCTACAGAATATTTTCTCTGAGAGAGGTAGTTCTAGCCTTGGTCCCTTTGGACCATTGGCTCGAACTCATCCTCGTATTTGTTAAGACATTTACTTTTAACTACTCTTCCATGAGTATCAACATCAGGTTTGTGCCCCGGATACAGTTCAGTTCACTTTTTATGTCATGCTGGTCGACCACCCCCAAGCACTTTCCACATTCGTGTCGTCATCGGTACTCGTGTGTCATAGCTGGAAACATTACAATATCTTAGATTGTGAGAAAATGACATTCTATAGTATCTCACCCAGTAAATATCAGTGTGGTTATAGAGATTTTGCTATTTTTACAGTTGCCAGTGTGATAGATATCGGATCATCAACACCCAAGCATGAAGTTGATATTGAAGGTCAAAGAGTAGGATATGTAGTCAGCCATGCTGAGTATGGTACTAAGTCATACAGAGAAAATATAAATTCAGTACTTACATTTAAGAACTTGAGGTCAAGTATATTTACGGTCTGGATTATTCGGTTCAGTTTATTTAGACATGATAATATGTGTTGTGACCACCTTCACATTATTGCACTAACGGATGAAAAAGTATGCCCAACAAAACCAGGGGAGGAGGAGAACCTACCATTTCGAATTGCCGAAGCACTGTATTACAATGTTTCCTTCATCTTTAAGACTTCACCAGGAGGAAATGCATATGGATTCATATTCTTCTACGTTGGTACGTGTATTCTATAATACTGTTGTAACTAAAACATACAGTACACTATATGCTTAGTAGACAGGCTTACAGGGAATGTAGCGATATGAGACTTGAAGTATCGGCTGAGAATTTAGACTTTTATAGCGACACCTGCAAGTGTCAATGCTGTTGCTGCCATTTTCACCTGTAGAATTGATGGTTGTGAAGTTCAAGCTTGGCTCCATGAGAGGTAGTGAGCATTATTGTAGGCAATGCGTGATACCAGTCCACAGTTGGCTCCGATTAATATCTATCCAATAACAAAAGCTGGTTTTCAATTCTTTATATAATTGGAGTCGTTGTATTGAATATTAATCAATCACCACAATGCTCTGTGATGCTGTAGACCAAAGTTCATGTTGGTTTTTGAATAGTCAAACAAACAGCATGCTGATTAGATCTGCTGTAGAACAAGGCTCTGTAGGTCAAAGAAAGAGTAATCAACCGCTCGTGTAGCCGAGCTTTTATCCTGTGAATCAAAACTTGCATAGATTTTCAACTTCAGTGTGAGCTTGGAGATGGCATATTAACGGCTCATGTTAGCTTATATACTTGCATTGTTATTTTAATGATTCGCATATAAAAATATATTATTATATAAATAGTTACATGTATATGTTTGCAGTCAACGAAAAAGGGGTGGATTTCAGCCCGGAGAGTACTATGCCAACTCTTACACATACTATGCATTCAGCTGAGGAGTGCGCTTTTACAAGTATAAGTATAATAGTCAAGTAGTATTAATAGCATAGTGTAGTATATTTTTCAGATTTGACTAGTGTCCAATCTCGTAATTAGTTTTATCTATGTTTATGGTAAGTTTGTTTTCGGCACAGCACGTTTTAATGGAGTTTAGTGAGTTATTTATTTGAGATATGTCTTTGTTTAAGCATTTGCTCATGCAAAATAGATTTGTGTCATCTGCGAATGAAATAGGGCTGAAAATGCATGCGTGATGAGGTCATTTATATATAGTAAAAATAAGGTGAGACCTAAAACTGAGCCTTGTGGTGCACAAAATTTTATATCTTATAAACTAGATATTAAATTGTTATTCAGACTAACACATTGTTTCCTATTCGTCAAAATAGTTTTCAATAAGTTTAAAAGATGTTCGATTGAAATTATATAGACAAGACAGTTTCTTGACAAGTATGTAGTAGTGGTCAAGGGTGTCAAAGGCCTTTGAGAAATCCAAAAATACGCCCAAGTATATATTATTTGAACTATTTAAGGCCTCAAAACTTTGATTGGAGCATTTTATTAAGGCATTATGTGTTCTCTTTCCTTTTTGGAAACCGTATCTGGTAGTCTGAGATAACTTCATTTATTTCTAGAAAACCTTGAATTTGAGTCTTTAAAGTCTGTCTAATCACAAATTGTTTACCCAGCTTTCTCCTTTTCCTCTACTCATTTGAGCCTTACAAATCCGAGGTCTACGTGCGCACAATGTCCTAAAATGAGCGTCTGGGTCATGTACAATGTACAAAATGACTGTGATTTTTGCATTACCTGGACTTTTAGTTACATGTAGTCACCAGTAATGGATTTAATGCGTTCGTTACATGTACATGTACATCACTTTATGAAACTAGAGAAGCAGTCTTGTTTTGTGTGATAGTACAATACAGTTTAAGATATGCATGTTGTATTCTTTTAGCATACCAGGATATCGATACAACTTCTGCTAAAGTTCAAGCTGTCAAAGAGTACCAGGCCACTCCTCCACCAGGTGGCAGTGCATTGTATGTAAGAGTAGAGGTCGTAACTTCTGTGCTGGTAGCCATTGCTGTTCTTATTGTTCTACTAATCATTGCGCTGAGGAAAAAGAGGACTGGGTAATTATGCATAAGGTTACGTGATGGTACAGGTTTGGTGTTAATTGTAGCCATTTGTGTAAACATTTTTAGTTAAAATTTCTCCAAAATGCTTGTTGTGACATACATGTACATTGAATATCTGACTAACGTGTAGGAACATTGTGTTTACTGCAGCTAGAAAAGACAGCTAAAATGTAATGCAACATGTTATTGCATCGTGACTGTGTACTAATAGAAAGCTGCCAAGAAGACGTCTTATACTAACCTTGTGCATAAAAGAATAATAATATGTAGTTAGGAATTTTATCAGCATTTCTCATAAATACCTTTTAAATATTGTAGTACCTTAAGTCAGTTATGTAATGTACATTACATTGTAATTATTTGGTGAATGTACAATGTACAATGTACAATGTATATCACATATCTGTACTGTTAAATACAAATGCATACTGTTTCCACATGTGTGTGCCAATACTGCGTTGCTGTTATTACTCTTCTATTATTCTATTACACTACATTAAACCGCTCTTGAGTCATGCCCTGTGATAAATGTACAAATGTAGTAGATGACTGACACATTGTCCTAACAGTGTAGTGTAGTGTATTATTTATTGTTCTAATGTTGCTGTAATATTTAAGTGGCATGCATGTATACAATCCAGTTGCATTTATAGAGCTAATTTCTTGTTCACAGTTTTATACTTTGAAATTTTCTGCTCATTACTACAATAGCAGGACAACTCTAATTAACTGAATAGGATACCATTGAGATGTTACAACTCATATTTTCTACTCAACGCAACCCGATGACAACGACAACATGTGCGAAATGAGTCAATTAAAAAAGAGGTGAAAATGTCTGGTTTCAATTGACCAACAAAAAACAGCATTGTCAACATGAACATTTAAATGTTAACGTCCATTTTGTTCTAGATTGAGTTTAGTAAAAAACATGAGTCTTGACATTATGTTAAGCTAGTTGGAGTTGCCCTTCTGTTGTGACAGTGGGCAGATAATTCTAAAATGTAAAAATATAATGAAGAAATTTACTCATGATAAATGCATCTACACTGCACTCCACTCAAAGATTAGAGAAACATTAAAACTACAATAAATAATATATATTATCATAATTTGCTATGGTTGCCGTCGCCATCTCTGCTACACTGTTAGAGTAATTCCCGCGGACTTAGACTAGTAATAAAATGAGTTCAACTGGCCTATTTTAACTATTGCATGATGGAATCCTTTTGACCTGTTGCATGAACAACATGCTTGTGGCTATTGTAGACAAATAATGATTGTTAATAAATAAATGCCATTTAGTAGCACCCGAACAGGACAACGGCCGATTAGGTGCGAAAATTTAGTAGCACACCATTTCTATTGGTGATGTTGGTGAACATGACATCACCATTACTGCAGCTATCATGGTAAATGTGTCAGTAAGAGCATCCTTGCCTCCATAACCTATTTTTTCATTTCTTTGGTAGGCCAACCAATATGATAGTCAGAACTGACGATAACTCCGATAGAACTAGAATGAGTTCCCTGCCTTGTCAAGTGGGTGAGTATTTTATCTTCTCTGTTCATGACTGTTATGAATATTTAATATTGGACAGCAAGTTTTTACAATTAGTGTGGGCAACGGTCTAAGGTTTACTAACTAACCTTTAACTGCACACCATTTGTATGGTTTACTAATGGTGTTGCTATCTGTGAGGAATTCACCCCTTTTGAGCAGTCAGAGACTTGTTTCAAATCCATGAAAATACCAGTCTCTGACTGGGGTTTGAACCCGGGGCCTCTACGGCACCTAATCACCTAGCACAGTGAACAGAACACGCTACCACTACACCAGCTCAGCAACCTCAAAAAGGAAGCTTCACATGTGAGCAGTAGACATGCTCTGAGTAAATTGCACAAAGCAGACCCTAGTATTATGTATGGCTGCTTTGCTATGCATTATATGTATGTATAAAGTGTTTTAGGGTTTGACTATTTTATATTACTATTATGTGGTAGCATATCCTGTTCACTGTGCTAGGCAAAGTGGTGCCACATGAAGATCCCAGGATTCAAACACCAATCAGGAAACAGCGTTTCTATGAATTTGAAACAAGTATCTGACAGCTCAGATATGGAGTTATTGCTTAACGTCACCATTTACTGTACATATATTAAATGCATATAAGCGTGGCCAAACTCTCTAACACCATATTATTGTTAATAGTATATGTTATTCTATGTAATTGGACTTTTTTTGCCTGGAAATCTTAGTTGTTAATTGCCTGGTATATTTAAAATTGAACCAAGTTAGATCAAAATGATGTAAACCAAGTTGATGGATAAATAGTGATTCAAATTCACGTTCGCATGGGTTATAGCGGATTTGGCCATACAGGAACAATACTAGCGCTGCGAGTACATGTACATGTATATTTATACTCGAAATTTCAGCTTTACATTCGAGAGCATATGAAGATGTAGAATGTGAAGAGAGAGCATATGAAGACATGGATTGTCTCACCTCCACACATGATGATCATATCTATTCTTCAGTGACAGAAACTGAGGGATACGCTGATATGGGAAATTTTGTTCAATAACAACCCTGTTTGAATGCTATCAGATTTACAATTATAGCCGTGCAAAGCGGCCGTAATAATTTTGGATGAATACACAACAGTATTATTATAGACTAGTATAATTAGTGTAATTGTTGAGACATTATAATATGACAATAATTACTGTTGTGTTTTGTTGGAGTCACCGCCTCCTGTCATATTATGTGCAAAGCTAGCTTTTGGCTAGAATAGCTTATAGCTGTAAGATATTAGATATATTTTTGGGTATATAAACACTTCTGCTATATGGTGAAGTCAGAGTTGAGATTGAGCAGTAACATAAGATGTTAAATAAACTGTTAGAAGAATACAACAGTAATAAGACTAGGAAAGTAAATAATAAATAAAGAGTTTTTCCCACAATTCCCACTATACATTAGGCCAAGCACTACCATAATGAAATGGAGCAGATTTTCCTGTATAACCTATGACCTATGACCTACATGTATGACCACTGATGTAGGATGTGTGCCTGGAATGGTGAGTGAAATCTGATACCTGGTCTATTTGACTTACCAATATTATACAAAAGACTGCAATGTACATGAGTATTGCATATAATTATTATATTGTGCATTGTTCCTCTAGTTTTACATATTCTTACGTTCTTGTTGATGTCCTTGCTCGTATTAGCTGCCAACATTACTGTTGCTGTATTCCATACTTTAAATGCATACTAAATTATTCACTGCATTATTTTACTATATATTTTATCTCAAACTTATTAATTTACTTGTGAACCCTGACTTCATTCTACTTGTCTAGTGTCTTTTGAATTCAACTTGTCGTCTATCATGAAGTTTTATCTGATAGTCAAGCTAATGTATATATGCGTTGTATGTACAAGTCGTATGGTTGTATTACACTACAGTCAGAGTACATGGCTGTATAATATAATTGTAATTACCCTACAGTTTAGTCTATCTAACTCCATCGTAGCCCAAATTCTCTCAGGCATGATATCCAATTAGCTTCAAAAAGCTAGTATATTTTCTATTGTATGTACAATGTACATGTGTATGCAAGTGCCTTCTATTTTCTATACCAAATCAATTTTAGATTTAGGCTCAATTTAGATCACTAAGCAATCTCCAGCATACGTGTTACTGTTGTGGATGAATACAGTGGCAAAAAAACATTAGCCTTAGTACCTAGGACAATCCTAACCCTTATTCATAAATTATACAATGGCTCACCAAGGTATAACTCGCCGACTTATTACTCCTCGGCGTGACCAGCCCCTTGCAGCTTGCACTGCCAGGTGCCAGTGCTGGCCAACTCCCAGTGAGAAAGGCCCAGATAACATGGCCTTTGTGGCAGGGGTAGAGGAGTTGTCTTGAAACCATGCGGGCTTGCATGAACTCAAGAACTTTAATATGGGCACAGGAGCAATTGTGGCTGGATGCTTTCCTAACACCACCGTGACTGTGATTCGAACCTGGAACCTTCAGCATGAAAGCTCAGCATTCGAACCCCTAAGCCTCTGCTGCTCCCTGGCTCACCATGGTACTGTATGATCAATTTTAAATTAGTTTTTCTACTAGTGTGTGCCAGCTAGCTTAATGTTGTGCTTTATAATATACAATGTGCTGTTAGTTGTACTATCAGTGTGTACTCCAGTGTTAGCCCATGCACTGTTGTTAACTAGAAGTTATTACTAGAATTTGTTCAGCCCAGAATTGTTCATGTAATGGTTTTATTTGTAGTTTTCTCCCCCTGGTTGTGTCCTTTTTGACCAATCCGAGGCAACATAATGTCCATGTATACTGTAAGTTCAGCTTTCTTTAGGGAAGAGTTATTTAGTCTGTACAGTATGACACACTCCTACATGCTTTAGTTAACCTGGATAATAGCTAGGATTTATAGCTGCACGTACATCGTGTTTCTTAAGGTCCGGCTGCTAGAGAGGCTGTGAGCTTTGAAGGAAAAACTCATTGTAAGTTGTTTGCTGGTACGATTCAACAGGCAATGCACAGTTATCAGTCCATCAGTGGCCTTCGGAGCCTCGTTCTAGAGCAAATCGGCGAGTCATTTGTTCGGCTGTGCAAAAACCAACGTGTTTGTCTTTCCAGCCGTAGCGTCGTGGAGTGTTGTTGTGATTAATTAATATTTTTTAAATAGGAACAGCCTATAATCTTGAAGCATAGTTATTCTATTCAAAAAAAAATTCTAGTTCATCATTTTATACTTCAGAGTTATCTGTGTACCACTATACAGCAGTAGGGCAACTCAAACTAGCTAAACATAACAATGTTGAAAAGCTCCAACTCCTTATGTACTACTCAAGACAATCTAGAACTGAATTATTTGATTGTATAATATCTAAATTATGCTAAATAGAATATGAGTTAACATAATCCGAATGGCCCTTTTGAAACATTTCATGTCAAAAAGACATAAGCCTGGTGTGTTAATTACATGTACAGATTGGTGGCTACTGCAAATGAACCATGGTTGTGAGTAAATCATATAACAAAAGGCGAAACGATCTACAGTCTGCGGTTAACGGTTAACAGTCTGCCATCCTCCAATCAAATTTGGGGTCGGAAATTGGGAGGACTCGTATATGTTGCAATGCTGCCGGTCAGCATCTCGGCTCCAGGTAGTGCTACGACCTTGGGACCAGGTCGCTGGTATTGCTGCCGTCGCGGGTCCTCAGCCTTAGGCCCTTGCACCCGACCCAGGGTGGGTGGGTACTGGACCCACCCCACCTGCCGGATGGGTGTTGGAGCTTGGGCTATTAACTTGGAGTTGTCTTCTTAATGCAAGGGAACACAATTTCTCATGGAATCATTGTAACATGCCTGCGCACATTAGAAATCCTGTACATGCGTGACCACAGTACATGAACACAAACCATCATTACATGTGAGCGAAGCGAGCAACTAATGCAGCGAGACTTATGTCGCAGACCAAGCACGAAGTGCTTGTACATGTAAATGCCATTAATAAGAGTCTAAAGTGCTACAGAAAAATAAATTTACATGACATTATGTCCAGATCATGGTCATGTTTGCTAGTGCCATGTAATGTTTGGGATGGGGGGGGGGGTAGGGGGTTGTGATGATGTCCTAAGATGATCCTTTGCCAAAGTGAAGAACCTATGAGTGGTGCTAGGTCTTCTCAATAGATGGTACTAGTAGTTCAATAACTACTCAATACCTCCCATGTGGTCCCGAATCGATGCCAAGCTTGCTATACTGAGAGAGCGTATGTTCCGACTTAGCAGGAAGTTTGGAAGGCAAGGTCGGGAACCTTGTCAACTGGAATAACCAATGCTACAAAGTGAAGACTCTGTATAATAGGTAGTATAGAAGTATCTTTAATGAGATCCAAGCATCAACTGAGACAATGAACATAAAAACGGTGTGCTTTATATACTATTAGGAATTCTGGAGGAAGCTCCGGTAAAAAGGCCGACATAGTGTCGTAAAAAGCCGACGTAGTGTGGTCCAGAAACTGCACAACAAGATGGCGGCTGGAAGGCCGATGCTTGACCCACAACATGTCGAGTACAACAAAAGATGCTTGAAATTATCTAATCCGTGTACAAAATGAATATCAAGTATTTCTTTCTGTTAATTGAAGGAAGAATTTCCATCCAAATCTATCTTTGTATGAATACATTAATTCATTAGGTCAGGTACAACGCCGTCATAATGGGATGGAGAATGACTTTCTCTTATGATTTTACAACCTGCCTATTATGTGAGCGGTGTGCTCGCAATTATATTTTGTTGGGTAGTCTATTACAGGAGCTTGGCCTATTTGGCTCACCAGAATGTACCTATACATGCACACACATAAAATATTACATGTATAATAATTATACAGTACGCGGATACATACTGTAGCTATATTATAATACATGATCGTATATCATTTTATTTATAACCATGTATATTTCTTATTTTTATTGGTATCTACACGTATATTATCGGTCTAATGACTGCTGCTAAAATTCAGGTGCATTACATAGTTTTTATATGTAGACTATTTTATTTTATCTTGATTGTAAATTTCTTAACTCACATGCACTGTTGAATCCTTTGTCTTTTGAATCCAACTTATCTGTTAGCATGAGGTTTTGTGTGATGGCCAACCTACATATTGTACTGTATGTACAGACTGGTGCTACTGCTTTATTATGTACATAACAATTAATATTTATAAGAAGTTTGATCAGAAATGGATTGAAATTTGCTATCATGATTGTATTGCAATTATCTTATCAAGTCTACCACTTTCGGGTTAGTTTCAGTTAGTGCATATGGATACGTGTGGTCTTTTAGCCTTAGTGAGTGCTCCTGCTGCCTGCATATACCAGGATTGGGCATGAAAAGGTGAAGTGGCTAACCTTGGAATTTCATCATGTATGAAGATAGATAAAGACAGCATTATTTGATGAATTTGAGCCAATATTTGAGGCACTACTTCATAGAAATTGGAAATGCCACTGGTTTTAGGGTTCAAGTTATTTTTGCTAAACATTTTGCCAAATTGTATATTTGTATGTTAGAGTTTCAATTGCAACACAGTAGATAATATTTAATAGCTGATATACGTGTAATTTGTATAATAATGCATTTTAGTAATATAATATGTACATTCATTGCTAATATGGAATGACTGCATTGTACATTGTACATGTACACCTACATGTGCATACATGACTTTTTGCAAGTAGTGTTATGGACAACTCTTAGAGAGTTATATTTCCAGTAGTGATCTAATCTCATGAGCAGACAACTTGCAGTGAAATATAATGGTTAAAAAGATACACGTTGTCATTTATGTAGTGATGGTCTAGTAGCTCAGCACTAACTGTACTACTTTTACTAGAAAATCAGTGCTGCGAATGCAGGTAGTAAATACCTGCAGTGTAGTTTAACTAATGTTTGTTTGTTTCATAAATTGCACATTGTAGTAATGAATTATATTCGAGCTACTAATTTATGATAATTATAATAAAAATTATGAAGGTAAAATTATCAATTGTTGGTTTGTAGCGAATAAGAATGTTACTTTGATACAACGTTCGAGACGTGATAATTCAAGATGAGACTCATCCTGCCTCCAACCCTCTAACCATTGTTGTTCACCATACTATCACCATGTTGCACACTCTGCACGCATACTTGCTAGAAAATTCCTGCAACTTCTTGTTCAAATTAGGTTTGCACAGAAGTACATTCGAGAAAGTTGACTTAACCTTAATTTTGATCTATCGCCTTAATTCTTATAGTTTTTCCTCCTTTATGCAATTCTATTGCAGGATTTACCTATGTATCATAACATAAAGTGGCTCTTAGTTTTCTCTAACAATATTTTTCCTCAGATGTCGTCACTGGGACAAGCATAGAAACATTAGGATTAAATAAAAAAACCACCAGAATGCATTATGCTTTATTGTTTATCAAGAGGCAATCTACATGTATATTTAAGGAATACATTCATACACTATGATCTAATAATAATAATTGTATATATTGTGATGGTTCAGGACATTTGTACATACGACCCCAGCCACCCTGATGGACCTGATAGCACCCTAAGTGCCTAGTAGTTGCCACAGCACTACTCATCTAACACTTATTCTCTTGCACTTAGCTGTTTCTATATTCATACTTGCCTTGTATTGCATGTCTAACCATACCTTTGATAATTACATACCTGCATATGGCATTACTGAGTCATTGTACTGTTTTTATACCCATGTAACGAGGCCCGACCTCTCAGAATTACTTGATATTCACTTCGCATATCATCTAGATGATTCTAAGCCCCTTTTGTAATAGCCCGACCTATTTTGGGTCGAACATCGGGCTTCCGGCCGCCATGTTGTTGAACAATTTCCGGACGACCCTACGTCGTCTTTTCCCGACACTACGTTGGCCTTTTTACCGGAGCTTCCTCCGGAAGTTCTCTTACTATATAAAGGGCATTGTTTTTACGTTTGTTGTCTCAGTCGATGCCTGGATCTCAATAAAGCCACTTCTATACTTATATACAGACTACTGACACCGATCAATCTTTCATGTAATGAGAAGACCTTGCACCACTCATAGGCACTTCATTTTGAACTCGGGAGTCATCTTAGGACGACCATACCAAAAACCAAAAACCATTACAATATTTAGTTTACATTTCCTGGCAGGAACACACAACTCCTTGTCCACATCACACTTACTTGACATGCACACTATAAATAATACACATGTAGGCCTACATGTACATATACATATGTACAGCGTAGGTACGTTTTGTACACAGTCATATACAAAATATTTCACTTTTTACAACTTGTGTGGAATCGTAAATATGTTATATATTTTATATGTACATATACATGTACTATTTCATAATGTCATGAGTCATATAATACATGTACATGTAGAAAGGCTTATTCCCCACTCTGTATGGTCAAGATAAGCATAAAATGACTTCTACAGAATGTTCAATAACTACACAGGTGCGTACTCATGGTGCGTACTCATGGTGCGTACTCATGGTGCGTACTCATGGTGCGTACTCATGGTGCGTACTCATGGTGCGTACTCATGGTGCGTACTCATGGTGCGTACTCATGGTGCGTACTCATGGTGCGTACTCATGGTGCGTACTCATGGTGCGTACTCATGGTGCGTACTGACGGTGCATACTCATGGTGCGTACTGACGGTGCGTACTTACAGCACATCATGCTCACATTATAGTATAATGGGGATTATGCATACATTTATATAATAACTACGGCAAGCTGAAGAATAAGTCATTTGACTAAGTGCAGTTACTTTACATTCGCTAGATGTATATGTATGTATTATAACTGTCAGAGAAGTGCTATTGTTCATCAAACACCAGTGATAGCACTGTTGACATCCTCCTTCTGTTTGTTTTATTGTCATGTGATATTCATACATCACAATTGTGTACGTGTGCACGTTTTAGGCAAATGATATCATTGTCTGTACAATGTATAATACTGTAGTTATATACAGTAGTATGGTATAATCATACCACCATTATAACCATTAAAATGTCCCACTACACGTATATCTGTTTTAGTTTTGAAACACGACCCAACCAGCCCTTCTATTGTTCGTGACTAATACTAACGAGGTTACCAGATTATCATATTATAAGTACATTATACTGGTATGTCTCTAATACTTCCTTGTTCTTCTCTAAGCATTGCTCAGCAGGTGAAGTAAGGTTTAATGTCTATGTCAGCAAATCTGAATACAACCATATACACGTACAATGTATATTATATCATATTTCCCCCTCATACTGGCAAAATACTCGCTAGCAAATTTGTTTTTCCCAGCTGTCTTCTCCACTCATTCTGGTTAGTAAGATACCACTAGATTATTCTGAAGTCTACATTAATTTAATATCATCTATTTAAGTCTTTTATGTATACTTAACCTTAAGTCACACGCCTACATTGCATTGTGTGCCTAATTGCTATTTATTTAGACAGGGCCGTAACGGACCATTATATATAATACAGTGACTATATACTTGTAACTGGCCGCCTTGTTTTGATTGTTCGAAAGAGGTTTTGGAAACATCAAAGTAAAATCAACTGTAGTACACATGTGTGCACACGCAGGTGTACATTTAGACTTTAATATACATGTACAAGTTAATGAATTCACAAACTACAAAATATTTATAGGAGCTTGTGGGGATACGGAATACCGGGTGTCATCTAAAGTACATGTAATACCAGGTATGTCATGTGCATCAAAAACTAAGCTATCCAATACCAGAGACCAAGACTGGGATCCCCAATGTCAAATATCCAAAACTAATATACATGTACTGCAATACTGGGATTGTTAATATCTGATGTCTAATGATTTAAAATAATGATGTACACGTAATTCCAAGAATGCTATTCTACATGTACGTGTATACGATACAGGTGGGATTTGGCACAAATATTCAATCCCAAGCTTGGATTCTGACTCTTATGGTTTAACATAGACTTTTTGACTGTATGCACAAGGTTTGCTACTGAGAATATTGTAATACGTTTCCTGCAGGTGTATAGCTGCTGGCACAGCAGCCAGAAGGCGGGTTAATGTTCGGAGCAGAGCTCTACACCGATTGTTTTGTTGTTGAAATTTATAGAGATTAGGCTATTTATTTTGGTCGAGTGAAACTAAAATAATAACAAAGGATTATTGATATACATACATGTATTACAATAGAAAGGAATAATGATACTACAAAAAATAAAGTTGAACAAGACATGTACCAAATAAAATATGACATAAAAGAATACAAGACACTCATCTCAGTGCTCCAATATGTCTACATAACATGTTTATATTGATATTAATGTTAATATTATAGTTACATTGTATGTGTGTCTATGAAGAACTAAACCCGCACTGAAGGAGTCAACCCACTGGAACCCACAAAACCCCACGTAAGCCAAGCAGCCAGTCCAGCCACTGCAGCAAGCCCAACCGCCACCGCTTCAGACAATGACAAAAACTTTTTCCATCATTGTCTTAAGCACACAAACACTATCCAGCACAGCGGTGGCCACACCAATCACCGCAGTCCCAGCGGCAGCTGCAAGGTGTGAGAACTAAAGCAGGAGAAAACTGAGAGTGGTCTATAGATTCCCCCTGAGTACATTACACTGTTTGAGTCGTGGTGCTGCGATCATGTGCTAACCTTTGGATTTGAGTGTTCTAACATGTGTATCTAGCCATTGTACGTCCTCTCCGTCCTATCCCAGCACTCTGACTGTCAGTCCTTAGAAACCTACGTGTAGACGAAGAGTGTACTAGCCGAGAAGAGATAACATTGGCTCTTGTATTGGTATTTGGAATTCCAAAGAAAGACTGCGCTAATACCTAGAATTGACATTTATTTACTTGTAAATACCAAATCTGCTTATGGGTGCTTCCGGAAAAACGGATGACCACAGGTTGGCTTTACAAATGGCATAAAAACAAAATATGTCGGCTGTATTACGAGGGCCGACCACGGGTCAGTTTTTAACCATAATATCACTAAAACACAATTGTTTATCAGTAAAATTTGCAATATGGTATCTACGCCTTAATGAAAATAAAATAAAGATATTTCCAAGTAGATATAAGTCATTTAGAGCCACTTGGGCTAGCTATTATAATTATATGCATGTACATGTAGATATATACATGTAAGTGAGTAAGGTGCATCTACTATTCAAGAGTAGCTGCAGGGTAGCAAGCTGTGTACAACAAAAGCCTCAATGTAATATTACACACATGCACATGTACAGCTACAATTAAAGTAGAGATTACTGTCAAGGAAGTTCAAGTTAAGTTGACCTATACAACATTATACTGCTAATGTTAAGTACATGATTGTGATTGCTATTCCATACTTAGTAGAGTTAGCTGTCTTCATGATTGATCTACGCAATTAATTTAACACAAAATATTACATCACAGTGAGTTTTAGCTATTACTTATCAATACAATGTTATTGTATTATACTATAGATCAAGTAACACTGACTGTTTACTGCTAAACATACAAGTCATTGTGTGCTGCATCAGTTTACCAGTTAGTTGGATCATTCTAGTGAGTATTTGCTCTTAGAGTACATTATTGGTATTTACATAGTTTTCATTTCAGCATTTCTTAAGAAATATATAATAAAGTACTGAGTGTATATAGATATAGGATGCACTTTTACCATAGGATGTGACTGCTGAGTGAGGAGTAGTGCCTAGCCCTCCCCTTAGGCAGTTCCAGGAATTCATTCTAAAAAATTTATTCTCAAGTACATGTAGCAACTAATAAATTGTGATTTATTATGGTTTTAGGGTTAAGTCTATTCAGGCTAGCACAAGTCAATATCCTACCCTCGTCAGCAACTCAATTTATTATTGGTTACATGGTTACAAGAGATTATAATTATATACTTATTCATACGTAAGTTACATGGGTTACATATTTATATTTATTTACAACGCCAGTGGTTACAGAAGTTACAAGGTTACATATTTATATTTATTTACAACGCCAGTGGTTACAGAAGTTACAAGGTTACATGTTTATATTTATTTACAAGGCCAGTGGTTACAGAAGTTACAAGGTTACATGTTTATATTTATTTACAACGCCAGTGGTTACAGAAGTTACAAGGTTACATATTTATATTTATTTACAACGCCAGTGGTTACAGAAGTTACAAGGTTACATGTTTATATTTATTTACAACGCCAGTGGTTACAGAAGTTACAAGGTTACATGTTTATATTTATTTACAACGCCAGTGGTTACAGAAGTTACAAGGTTACATGTTTATATTTATTTACAACACCAGTAGTTACAGAAGTTACAAGGTTACATATTTATATTTATTTACAACGCCAGTGGTTACAGAAGTTACAAGGTTACATGTTTATAATTATTTACAACGCCAGTAGTTACAGAAGTTACAAGGTTACATATTTATATTTATTTACAACGCCAGTGGTTACAGAAGTTACAAGGTAACATGTTTATATTTATTTACAAGGCCAGTGGTTACAGAAGTTACAAGGTTACATGTTTATATTTATTTACAACGCCAGTGGTTACAGAAGTTACAAGGTTACATATTTATATTTATTTACAACGCCAGTGGTTACAGAAGTTACAAGGTTACACATTTATATTTATTTACAACGCCAGTGGTTACAGAAGTTACAAGGTTACATATTTATATTTATTTACAATGCCAGTGGTTACAGAAGTTACAAGGTTACATGTTTATATTTACTTACAACGCCAGTGGTTACAGAAGTTACAAGGTTACACATTTATATTTATTTACAACGCCAGTGGTTACAGAAGTTACAAGGTTACATGTTTATATTTATTTACAACGCCAGTGGTTACAGAAGTTACAAGGTTACATGTTTATATTTATTTACAAGGCCAGTGGTTACAGAAGTTACAAGGTTACATATTTATATTTATTTACAACGCCAGTGGTTACAGAAGTTACAAGGTTACATGTTTATATTTATTTACAACACCAGTGGTTACAGAAGTTACAAGGTTACATGTTTATATTTATTTACAACGCCAGTGGTTACAGAAGTTACAAGGTTACATATTTATATTTATTTACAACACCAGTGGTTACAGAAGTTACAAGGTTACACATTTATATTTATTTACAACGCCAGTGGTTACAGAAGTTACAAGGTTACATATTTATATTTATTTACAACGCCAGTGGTTACAGAAGTTACAAGGTTACATGTTTATATTTATTTACAACACCAGTGGTTACAGAAGTTACAAGGTTACATGTCTATATTTATTTACAACGCCAGTGGTTACAGAAGTTACAAGGTTACACATTTATATTTATTTACAACGCCAGTGGTTACAGAAGTTACAAGGTTACATGTCTATATTTATTTACAACGCCAGTGGTTACAGAAGTTACAAGGTTACACATTTATATTTATTTACAACGCCAGTGGTTACAGAAGTTACAAGGTTACATATTTATATTTATTTACAACGCCAGTGGTTACAGAAGTTACAAGGTTACACATTTATATTTATTTACAACGCCAGTGGTTACAGAAGTTACAAGGTTACATATTTATATTTATTTACAATGCCAGTGGTTACAGAAGTTACAAGGTTACATGTTTATATTTATTTACAACGCCAGTGGTTACAGAAGTTACAAGGTTACACATTTATATTTATTTACAACGCCAGTGGTTACAGAAGTTACAAGGTTACATGTTTATATTTATTTACAACGCCAGTGGTTACAGAAGTTACAAGGTTACATATTTATATTTATTTACAACGCCAGTGGTTACAGAAGTTACAAGGTTACATGTTTATATTTATTTACAACGCCAGTGGTTACAGAAGTTACAAGGTTACATGTTTATATTTATTTACAAGGCCAGTGGTTACAGAAGTTACAAGGTTACATGTTTATATTTATTTACAACGCCAGTGGTTACAGAAGTTACAAGGTTACATGTTTATATTTATTTACAACGCCAGTGGTTACAGAAGTTACAAGGTTACATATTCATATTTATTTACAACGCCAGTGGTTACAGAAGTTACAAGGTTACATGTTTATATTTATTTACAACGCCAGTGGTTACAGAAGTTACAAGGTTACATATTTATATTTATTTACAACGCCAGTGGTTACAGAAGTTACAAGGTTACATGTTTATATTTATTTACAACGCCAGTGGTTACAGAAGTTACAAGGTTACATATTTATATTTATTTACAACGCCAGTGGTAACAGAAGTTACAAGGTTACATGTTTATATTTATTTACAACACCAGTGGTAACAGAAGTTACAAGGTTACATATTTAGACTTATTTACAACACCAGTGGTTACAGAAGTTACAAGGTTACATATTTATATTTATTTACAACGCCAGTGGTTACAGAAGTTACAAGGTTATATATTTATATTTATTTACAACGCCAGTGGTTACAGAAGTTACAAGGTTACATATTTATATTTATTTACAACGCCAGTGGTTACAGAAGTTACAATGTTACATGTTTATATTTATTTACAACGCCAGTGGTTACAGAAGTTACAAGGTTACATGTTTATATTTATTTACAACGCCAGTGGTTACAGAAGTTACAAGGTTACATGTTTATATTTATTTACAACGCCAGTGGTTACAGAAGTTACAAGGTTACATATTTATATTTATTTACAACGCCAGTGGTTACAGAAGTTACAATGTTACATGTTTATATTTATTTACAACGCCAGTGGTTACAGAAGTTACAAGGTTACATGTTTATATTTATTTACAAGGCCAGTGGTTACAGAAGTTACAAGGTTACATGTTTATATTTATTTACAACGCCAGTGGTTACAGAAGTTACAAGGTTACATGTTTATATTTATTTACAACGCCAGTGGTTACAGAAGTTACAAGGTTACATATTCATATTTATTTACAACGCCAGTGGTTACAGAAGTTACAAGGTTACATGTTTATATTTATTTACAACGCCAGTGGTTACAGAAGTTACAAGGTTACATATTTATATTTATTTACAACGCCAGTGGTAACAGAAGTTACAAGGTTACATGTTTATATTAATTTACAACACCAGTGGTTACAGAAGTTACAAGGTTACATATTTATACTTATTTACAACACCAGTGGTTACAGAAGTTACAAGGTTACATATTTATATTTATTTACAACGCCAGTGGTTACAGAAGTTACAAGGTTACATATTTATATTTATTTACAACGCCAGTGGTTACAGAAGTTACAAGGTTACATATTTATATTTATTTACAACGCCAGTGGTTACAGAAGTTACAATGTTACATGTTTATATTTATTTACAACGCCAGTGGTTACAGAAGTTACAAGGTTACATGTTTATATTTATTTACAACGCCAGTGGTTACAGAAGTTACAAGGTTACATGTTTATATTTATTTACAACGCCAGTGGTTACAGAAGTTACAAGGTTACATATTTATATTTATTTACAACGCCAGTGGTTACAGAAGTTACAATGTTACATGTTTATATTTATTTACAACGCCAGTGGTTACAGAAGTTACAAGGTTACATGTTTATATTTATTTACAAGGCCAGTGGTTACAGAAGTTACAAGGTTACATATTTATATTTATTTACAACGCCAGTGGTTACAGAAGTTACAAGGTTACATGTTTATATTTATTTACAACGCCAGTGGTTACAGAAGTTACAAGGTTACATGTTTATATTTATTTACAACGCCAGTGGTTACAGAAGTTACAAGGTTACATATTTATATTTATTGACAACGCCAGTGGTTACAGAAGTTACAAGGTTACATGTTTATATTTATTTACAACGCCAGTGGTTACAGAAGTTACAAGGTTACATATTTATATTTATTTACAACGCCAGTGGTTACAGAAGTTACAAGGTTACATGTTTATATTTATTTACAACGCCAGTGGTTACAGAAGTTACAAGGTTACATATTTATATTTATTTACAACGCCAGTGGTAACAGAAGTTACAAGGTTACATGTTTATATTTATTTACAACACCAGTGGTTACAGAAGTTACAAGGTTACATATTTATACTTATTTACAACACCAGTGGTTACAGAAGTTACAAGGTTACATATTTATATTTATTTACGACGCCAGTGGCTACAGAAGTTACAAGGTTACATATTTATATTTATTTACAACGCCAGTGGTTACAGAAGTTACAAGGTTACATATTTATATTTATTTACAACGCCAGTGGTTACAGAAGTTACAAGGTTACATATTTATATTTATTTACAACACCAGTGGTTACAGAAGTTACAAGGTTACACATTTATATTTATTTACAACGCCAGTGGTTACAGAAGTTACAAGGTTACATGTTTATATTTATTTACAACGCCAGTGGTTACAGAAGTTACAAGGTTACATATTTATATTTATTTACAACGCCAGTGGTTACAGAAGTTACAATGTTACATGTTTATATTTATTTACAACGCCAGTGGTTACAGAAGTTACAAGGTTACATGTTTATATTTATTTACAAGGCCAGTGGTTACAGAAGTTACAAGGTTACATATTTA
This sequence comes from Bugulina stolonifera, assembly GCA_935421135.1. Lineage (NCBI taxonomy): Eukaryota > Metazoa > Bryozoa > Gymnolaemata > Cheilostomatida > Bugulidae > Bugulina > Bugulina stolonifera. The sequence continues at coordinate 3,238,674 of OW285190.1, read as the reverse complement.
TATTTATTTACAACGCCAGTGGTTACAGAAGTTACAAGGTTACATGTTTATATTTATTTACAACGCCAGTGGTTACAGAAGTTACAAGGTTACATGTTTATATTTATTTACAACGCCAGTGGTTACAGAAGTTACAAGGTTACATATTTATATTTATTTACAACGCCAGTGGTTACAGAAGTTACAAGGTTACATGTTTATATTTATTTACAACGCCAGTGGTTACAGAAGTTACAAGGTTACATATTTATATTTATTTACAACGCCAGTGGTTACAGAAGTTACAAGGTTACATGTTTATATTTATTTACAACGCCAGTGGTTACAGAAGTTACAAGGTTACACATTTATATTTATTTACAACGCCAGTGGTTACAGAAGTTACAAGGTTACATGTTTATATTTATTTACAACGCCAGTGGTTACAGAAGTTACAAGGTTACATATTTATATTTATTTACAACGCCAGTGGTTACAGAAGTTACAAGGTTACATGTTTATATTTATTTACAACGCCAGTGGTTACAGAAGTTACAAGGTTACACATTTATATTTATTTACAACGCCAGTGGTTACAGAAGTTACAAGGTTACATATTTATATTTTTTTACAACGCCAGTGGTTACAGAAGTTACAAGGTTACATATTTATATTTATTTACAACGCCAGTGGTTACAGAAGTTACAAGGTTACATGTTTATATTTATTTACAACGCCAGTGGTTACAGAAGTTACAAGGTTACATATTTATATTTATTTACAACACCAGTGGTTACAGAAGTTACAAGGTTACACATTTATATTTATTTACAACGCCACTGGTTACAGAAGTTACAAGGTTACATATTTATATTTATTTACAACGCCAGTGGTTACAGAAGTTACAAGGTTACATGTTTATATTTATTTACAACGCCAGTGGTTACAGAAGTTACAAGGTTACATATTTATATTTATTCACAACGCCAGTGGTTACAGAAGTTACAAGGTTACACATTTATATTTATTTACAACGCCAGTGGTTACAGAAGTTACAAGGTTACATATTTATATTTATTTACAACGCCAGTGGTTACAGAAGTTACAAGGTTACATATTTATATTTATTTACAACGCCAGTGGTTACAGAAGTTACAAGGTTACATGTTTATATTTATTTACAACGCCAGTGGTTACAGAAGTTACAAGGTTACATATTTATATTTATTTACAACGCCAGTGGTTACAGAAGTTACAATGTTACATGTTTATATTTATTTACAACGCCAGTGGTTACAGAAGTTACAAGGTTACATGTTTATATTTATTTACAACACCAGTAGTTACAGAAGTTACAAGGTTACATATTTATATTTATTTACAACGCCAGTGGTTACAGAAGTTACAAGGTTACATGTTTATAATTATTTACAACGCCAGTGGTTACAGAAGTTACAAGGTTACATATTTATATTTATTTACAACGCCAGTGGTTACAGAAGTTACAAGGTTACATATTTATATTTATTTACAACGCCAGTGGTTACAGAAGTTACAAGGTTACATGTTTATATTTATTTACAACGCCAGTGGTTACAGAAGTTACAAGGTTACATGTTTATATTTATTTACGACGTCAGTGGTTACAGAAGTTACAAGGTTACATATTTATATTTATTTACAACGCCAGTGGTTACAGAAGTTACAAGGTTACATGTTTATATTTATTTACAACGCCAGTGGTTACAGAAGTTACAAGGTTACATGTTTATATTTATTTACAACGCCAGTAGTTACAGAAGTTACAAGGTTACATATTTATATTTACTTACAACGCCAGTGGTTACAGAAGTTACAACGTTACATATTTATATTTATTTACAACGCCAGTGGTTACAGAAGTTACAAGGTTACATGTTTATATTTATTTACAACGCCAGTGGTTACAGAAGTTACAAGGTTACATATTTATATTTATTTACAACGCCAGTGGTTACAGAAGTTACAAGGTTACATGTTTCTATTTATTTACAACGCCAGTAGTTACAGAAGTTACAAGGTTACATATTTATATTTATTTACAACGCCAGTGGTTACAGAAGTTACAAGGTTACATGTTTATAATTATTTACAACGCCAGTAGTTACAGAAGTTACAAGGTTACATGTTTATATTTATTTACAACGCCAGTAGTTACAGAAGTTACAAGGTTACATGTTTATATTTATTTACAAGGCCAGTGGTTACAGAAGTTACAAGGTTACATGTTTATAATTATATACAACGCCAGTAGTTACAGAAGTTACAAGGTTACATATTTATATTTATTTACAACGCCAGTAGTTACAGAAGTTACAAGGTTACATATTTATATTTATTTACAACGCCAGTGGTTACAGAAGTTACAAGGTTACATGTTTATAATTATTTTCAACGCCAGTAGTTACAGAAGTTACAAGGTTACATATTTATATTTATTTACAACGCCAGTGGTTACAGAAGTTACAAGGTTACATGTTTATATTTATTTACAACGCCAGTGGTTACAGAAGTTACAAGGTTACATGTTTATATTTATTTACAACACCAGTGGTTACAGAAGTTACAAGGTTACATGTTTATATTTATTTACAACACCAGTAGTTACAGAAGTTACAAGGTTACATATTTATATTTATTTACAACGCCAGTGGTTACAGAAGTTACAAGGTTACATGTTTATAATTATTTACAACGCCAGTAGTTACAGAAGTTACAAGGTTGCATATTTATATTTATTTACAACGCCAGTGGTTACAGAAGTTACAAGGTAACATGTTTATATTTATTTACAAGGCCAGTGGTTACAGAAGTTACAAGGTTACATGTTTATATTTATTTACAACGCCAGTGGTTACAGAAGTTACAAGGTTACATGTTTATATTTATTTACAACGCCAGTGGTTACAGAAGTTACAAGGTTACATATTTATATTTATTTACAACGCCAGTGGTTACAGAAGTTACAAGGTTACATATTTATATTTATTTACAAGGCCAGTGGTTACAGAAGTTACAAGGTTACATGTTTATATTTATTTACAACGCCAGTGGTTACAGAAGTTACAAGGTTACATGTTTATATTTATTTACAACGCCAGTGGTTACAGAAGTTACAAGGTTACATGTTTATATTTATTTACGACGCCAGTGGTTACAGAAGTTACAAGGTTACATATTTATATTTATTTACAACGCCAGTGGTTACAGAAGTTACAAGGTTACATGTTTATATTTATTTACAACGCCAGTGGTTACAGAAGTTACAAGGTTACATGTTTATATTTATTTACAACGCCAGTAGTTACAGAAGTTACAAGGTTACATATTTATATTTATTTACAACGCCAGTGGTTACAGAAGTTACAATGTTACATATTTATATTTATTTACAACGCCAGTGGTTACAGAAGTTACAAGGTTACATGTTTATATTTATTTACAACGCCAGTGGTTACAGAAGTTACAAGGTTACATATTTATATTTATTTACAACACCAGTGGTTACAGAAGTTACAAGGTTACACATTTATATTTATTTACAACGCCACTGGTTACAGAAGTTACAAGGTTACATATTTATATTTATTTACAACGCCAGTGGTTACAGAAGTTACAAGGTTACATGTTTATATTTATTTACAACGCCAGTGGTTACAGAAGTTACAAGGTTACATATTTATATTTATTTACAACGCCAGTGGTTACAGAAGTTACAAGGTTACACATTTATATTTATTTACAACGCCAGTGGTTACAGAAGTTACAAGGTTACATATTTATATTTATTTACAACGCCAGTGGTTACAGAAGTTACAAGGTTACATATTTATATTTATTTACAACGCCAGTGGTTACAGAAGTTACAAGGTTACATGTTTATATTTATTTACAACGCCAGTGGTTACAGAAGTTACAAGGTTACATATTTATATTTATTTACAACGCCAGTGGTTACAGAAGTTACAATGTTACATGTTTATATTTATTTACAACGCCAGTGGTTACAGAAGTTACAAGGTTACATGTTTATATTTATTTACAACACCAGTAGTTACAGAAGTTACAAGGTTACATATTTATATTTATTTACAACGCCAGTGGTTACAGAAGTTACAAGGTTACATGTTTATAATTATTTACAACGCCAGTGGTTACAGAAGTTACAAGGTTACATATTTATATTTATTTACAACGCCAGTGGTTACAGAAGTTACAAGGTTACATATTTATATTTATTTACAACGCCAGTGGTTACAGAAGTTACAAGGTTACATGTTTATATTTATTTACAACGCCAGTGGTTACAGAAGTTACAAGGTTACATGTTTATATTTATTTACGACGTCAGTGGTTACAGAAGTTACAAGGTTACATATTTATATTTATTTACAACGCCAGTGGTTACAGAAGTTACAAGGTTACATGTTTATATTTATTTACAACGCCAGTGGTTACAGAAGTTACAAGGTTACATGTTTATATTTATTTACAACGCCAGTAGTTACAGAAGTTACAAGGTTACATATTTATATTTACTTACAACGCCAGTGGTTACAGAAGTTACAACGTTACATATTTATATTTATTTACAACGCCAGTGGTTACAGAAGTTACAAGGTTACATGTTTATATTTATTTACAACGCCAGTGGTTACAGAAGTTACAAGGTTACATATTTATATTTATTTACAACGCCAGTGGTTACAGAAGTTACAAGGTTACATGTTTCTATTTATTTACAACGCCAGTAGTTACAGAAGTTACAAGGTTACATATTTATATTTATTTACAACGCCAGTGGTTACAGAAGTTACAAGGTTACATGTTTATAATTATTTACAACGCCAGTAGTTACAGAAGTTACAAGGTTACATATTTATATTTATTTACAACGCCAGTGGTTACAGAAGTTACAAGGTTACATGTTTATATTTATTTACAAGGCCAGTGGTTACAGAAGTTACAAGGTTACATGTTTATAATTATATACAACGCCAGTAGTTACAGAAGTTACAAGGTTACATATTTATATTTATTTACAACGCCAGTAGTTACAGAAGTTACAAGGTTACATATTTATATTTATTTACAACGCCAGTGGTTACAGAAGTTACAAGGTTACATGTTTATAATTATTTTCAACGCCAGTAGTTACAGAAGTTACAAGGTTACATATTTATATTTATTTACAACGCCAGTGGTTACAGAAGTTACAAGGTTACATGTTTATATTTATTTACAACGCCAGTGGTTACAGAAGTTACAAGGTTACATGTTTATATTTATTTACAACACCAGTGGTTACAGAAGTTACAAGGTTACATGTTTATATTTATTTACAACACCAGTAGTTACAGAAGTTACAAGGTTACATATTTATATTTATTTACAACGCCAGTGGTTACAGAAGTTACAAGGTTACATGTTTATAATTATTTACAACGCCAGTAGTTACAGAAGTTACAAGGTTGCATATTTATATTTATTTACAACGCCAGTGGTTACAGAAGTTACAAGGTAACATGTTTATATTTATTTACAAGGCCAGTGGTTACAGAAGTTACAAGGTTACATGTTTATATTTATTTACAACGCCAGTGGTTACAGAAGTTACAAGGTTACATGTTTATATTTATTTACAACGCCAGTGGTTACAGAAGTTACAAGGTTACGTATTTATATTTATTTACAACGCCAGTGGTTACAGAAGTTACAAGGTTACATATTTATATTTATTTACAAGGCCAGTGGTTACAGAAGTTACAAGGTTACATGTTTATATTTATTTACAACGCCAGTGGTTACAGAAGTTACAAGGTTACATGTTTATATTTATTTACAACGCCAGTGGTTACAGAAGTTACAAGGTTACATGTTTATATTTATTTACGACGCCAGTGGTTACAGAAGTTACAAGGTTACATATTTATATTTATTTACAACGCCAGTGGTTACAGAAGTTACAAGGTTACATGTTTATATTTATTTACAACGCCAGTGGTTACAGAAGTTACAAGGTTACATGTTTATATTTATTTACAACGCCAGTAGTTACAGAAGTTACAAGGTTACATATTTATATTTATTTACAACGCCAGTGGTTACAGAAGTTACAATGTTACATATTTATATTTATTTACAACGCCAGTGGTTACAGAAGTTACAAGGTTACATGTTTATATTTATTTACAACGCCAGTGGTTACAGAAGTTACAAGGTTACATATTTATATTTATTTACAACGCCAGTGGTTACAGAAGTTACAAGGTTACATGTTTATAATTATTTACAACGCCAGTAGTTACAGAAGTTACAAGGTTACATATTTATATTTATTTACAACGCCAGTGGTTACAGAAGTTACAAGGTTACATGTTTATAATTATTTACAACGCCAGTAGTTACAGAAGTTACAAGGTTACATATTTATATTTATTTACAACGCCAGTGGTTACAGAAGTTACAAGGTTGCATGTTTATATTTATTTACAAGGCCAGTGGTTACAGAAGTTACAAGGTTACATGTTTATAATTATTTACAACGCCAGTAGTTACAGAAGTTACAAGGTTACATATTTATATTTATTTACAACGCCAGTAGTTACAGAAGTTACAAGGTTACATATTTATATTTATTTACAACGCCAGTGGTTACAGAAGTTACAAGGTTACATGTTTATAATTATTTACAACGCCAGTAGTTACAGAAGTTACAAGGTTACATATTTATATTTATTTACAACGCCAGTGGTTACAGAAGTTACAAGGTTACATGTTTATATTTATTTACAACGCCAGTGGTTACAGAAGTTACAAGGTTACATGTTTATATTTATTTACAACGCCAGTGGTTACAGAAGTTACAAGGTTACATGTTTATGTTTATTTACAACACCAGTAGTTACAGAAGTTACAAGGTTACATATTTATATTTATTTACAACGCCAGTGGTTACAGAAGTTACAAGGTTACATGTTTATAATTATATACAACGCCAGTAGTTACAGAAGTTACAAGGTTACATATTTATGTTTATTTACAAGGCCAGTGGTTACAGAAGTTACAAGGTTACATGTTTATATTTATTTACAACGCCAGTGGTTACAGAAGTTACAAGGTTACATATTTATATTTATTTACAACGCCAGTGGTTACAGAAGTTACAAGGTTACATATTCATATTTATTTACAACGCCAGTGGTTACAGAAGTTACAAGGTTACATATTTATATTTATTTACAACGCCAGTGGTTACAGAAGTTACAAGGTTAGATGTTTATATTTATTTACAACGCCAGTGGTTACAGAAGTTACAAGGTTACATGTTTATATTTATTTACAACACCAGTAGTTACAGAAGTTACAAGGTTACATATTTATATTTATTTACAACGCCAGTTGTTACAGAAGTTACAAGGTTACATATTTATATATATTTACAACACCAGTGGTTACAGAAGTTACAAGGTTACACATTTATATTTATTTACAACGCCAGTGGTTACAGAAGTTACAAGGTTACATATTTATATTTATTTACAACGCCAGTGGTTACAGAAGTTACAAGGTTACATGTTTATATTTATTTACAACACCAGTGGTTACAGAAGTTACAAGGTTACATATTTATATTTATTTACAACGCCAGTGGTTACAGAAGTTACAAGGTTACATGTTTATATTTATTTACAACGCCAGTGGTTACAGAAGTTACAAGGTTACACATTTATCTTTATTTACAACGCCAGTGGTTACAGAAGTTACAAGGTTACATATTTATATTTATTTACAACGCCAGTGGTTACAGAAGTTACAAGGTTACATATTTATATTTATTTACAACGCCAGTGGTTACAGAAGTTACAAGGTTACATGTTTATATTTATTTACAACGCCAGTGGTTACAGAAGTTACAAGGTTACATATTTATATTTATTTACAACACCAGTGGTTACAGAAGTTACAAGGTTACACATTTATATTTATTTACAACGCCACTGGTTACAGAAGTTACAAGGTTACATATTTATATTTATTTACAACGCCAGTGGTTACAGAAGTTACAAGGTTACATGTTTATAATTATTTACAACGCCAGTAGTTACAGAAGTTACAAGGTTGCATATTTATATTTATTTACAACGCCAGTGGTTACAGAAGTTACAAGGTAACATGTTTATATTTATTTACAAGGCCAGTGGTTACAGAAGTTACAAGGTTACATGTTTATATTTATTTACAACGCCAGTGGTTACAGAAGTTACAAGGTTACATGTTTATATTTATTTACAACGCCAGTGGTTACAGAAGTTACAAGGTTACGTATTTATATTTATTTACAACGCCAGTGGTTACAGAAGTTACAAGGTTACATATTTATATTTATTTACAAGGCCAGTGGTTACAGAAGTTACAAGGTTACATGTTTATATTTATTTACAACGCCAGTGGTTACAGAAGTTACAAGGTTACATGTTTATATTTATTTACAACGCCAGTGGTTACAGAAGTTACAAGGTTACATGTTTATATTTATTTACGACGCCAGTGGTTACAGAAGTTACAAGGTTACATATTTATATTTATTTACAACGCCAGTGGTTACAGAAGTTACAAGGTTACATGTTTATATTTATTTACAACGCCAGTGGTTACAGAAGTTACAAGGTTACATGTTTATATTTATTTACAACGCCAGTAGTTACAGAAGTTACAAGGTTACATGTTTATATTTATTTACAACGCCAGTGGTTACAGAAGTTACAATGTTACATATTTATATTTATTTACAACGCCAGTGGTTACAGAAGTTACAAGGTTACATGTTTATATTTATTTACAACGCCAGTGGTTACAGAAGTTACAAGGTTACATATTTATATTTATTTACAACGCCAGTGGTTACAGAAGTTACAAGGTTACATGTTTATATTTATTTACAACGCCAGTGGTTACAGAAGTTACAAGGTTACATATTTATATTTATTTACAACGCCAGTGGTTACAGAAGTTACAAGGTTACATGTTTATAATTATTTACAACGCCAGTAGTTACAGAAGTTACAAGGTTACATATTTATATTTATTTACAACGCCAGTGGTTACAGAAGTTACAAGGTTGCATGTTTATATTTATTTACAAGGCCAGTGGTTACAGAAGTTACAAGGTTACATGTTTATAATTATTTACAACGCCAGTAGTTACAGAAGTTACAAGGTTACATATTTATATTTATTTACAACGCCAGTAGTTACAGAAGTTACAAAGTTACATATTTATATTTATTTACAACGCCAGTGGTTACAGAAGTTACAAGGTTACATGTTTATAATTATTTACAACGCCAGTAGTTACAGAAGTTACAAGGTTACATATTTATATTTATTTACAACGCCAGTGGTTACAGAAGTTACAAGGTTACATGTTTATATTTATTTACAACGCCAGTGGTTACAGAAGTTACAAGGTTACATGTTTATATTTATTTACAACGCCAGTGGTTACAGAAGTTACAAGGTTACATGTTTATGTTTATTTACAACACCAGTAGTTACAGAAGTTACAAGGTTACATATTTATATTTATTTACAACGCCAGTGGTTACAGAAGTTACAAGGTTACATGTTTATAATTATTTACAACGCCAGTAGTTACAGAAGTTACAAGGTTACATATTTATGTTTATTTACAAGGCCAGTGGTTACAGAAGTTACAAGGTTACATGTTTATATTTATTTACAACGCCAGTGGTTACAGAAGTTACAAGGTTACATATTTATATTTATTTACAACGCCAGTGGTTACAGAAGTTACAAGGTTACATATTCATATTTATTTACAACGCCAGTGGTTACAGAAGTTACAAGGTTACATATTTATATTTATTTACAACGCCAGTGGTTACAGAAGTTACAAGGTTAGATGTTTATATTTATTTACAACGCCAGTGGTTACAGAAGTTACAAGGTTACATGTTTATATTTATTTACAACACCAGTAGTTACAGAAGTTACAAGGTTACATATTTATATTTATTTACAACGCCAGTGGTTACAGAAGTTACAAGGTTACATATTTATATATATTTACAACACCAGTGGTTACAGAAGTTACAAGGTTACACATTTATATTTATTTACAACGCCAGTGGTTACAGAAGTTACAAGGTTACATATTTATATTTATTTACAACGCCAGTGGTTACAGAAGTTACAAGGTTACATGTTTATATTTATTTACAACACCAGTGGTTACAGAAGTTACAAGGTTACATATTTATATTTATTTACAACGCCAGTGGTTACAGAAGTTACAAGGTTACATGTTTATATTTATTTACAACGCCAGTGGTTACAGAAGTTACAAGGTTACACATTTATCTTTATTTACAACGCCAGTGGTTACAGAAGTTACAAGGTTACATATTTATATTTATTTACAACGCCAGTAGTTACAGAAGTTACAAGGTTACATATTTATATTTATTTACAACGCCAGTGGTTACAGAAGTTACAAGGTTACATGTTTATATTTATTTACAACGCCAGTGGTTACAGAAGTTACAAGGTTACATATTTATATTTATTTACAACACCAGTGGTTACAGAAGTTACAAGGTTACACATTTATATTTATTTACAACGCCACTGGTTACAGAAGTTACAAGGTTACATATTTATATTTATTTACAACGCCAGTGGTTACAGAAGTTACAAGGTTACATGTTTATATTTATTTACAACGCCAGTGGTTACAGAAGTTACAAGGTTACATATTTATATTTATTTACAACGCCAGTGGTTACAGAAGTTACAAGGTTACACATTTATATTTATTTACAACGCCAGTGGTTACAGAAGTTACAAGGTTACATATTTATATTTATTTACAACGCCAGTGGTTACAGAAGTTACAAGGTTACATATTTATATTTATTTACAACGCCAGTGGTTACAGAAGTTACAAGGTTACATGTTTATATTTATTTACAACGCCAGTGGTTACAGAAGTTACAAGGTTACATATTTATATTTATTTACAACGCCAGTGGTTACAGAAGTTACAAGGTTACATATTTATATTTATTTACAACGCCAGTGGTTACAGAAGTTACAAGGTTACATGTTTATATTTATTTACAACACCAGTAGTTACAGAAGTTACAAGGTTACATATTTATATTTATTTACAACGCCAGTGGTTACAGAAGTTACAAGGTTACATGTTTATATTTATTTACAACGCCAGTGGTTACAGAAGTTACAAGGTTACATATTTATATCTATTTACAACGCCAGTGGTTACAGAAGTTACAAGGTTACATATTTATATTTATTTACAACGCCAGTGGTTACAGAAGTTACAAGGTTACATGTTTATATTTATTTACAACGCCAGTGGTTACAGAAGTTACAAGGTTACATGTTTATATTTATTTACGACGTCAGTGGTTACAGAAGTTACAAGGTTACATATTTATATTTATTTACAACGCCAGTGGTTACAGAAGTTACAAGGTTACATGTTTATATTTATTTACAACGCCAGTGGTTACAGAAGTTACAAGGTTACATGTTTATATTTATTTACAACGCCAGTAGTTACAGAAGTTACAAGGTTACATATTTATATTTATTTACAACGCCAGTGGTTACAGAAGTTACAATGTTACATATTTATATTTATTTACAACGCCAGTGGTTACAGAAGTTACAAGGTTACATGTTTATATTTATTTACAACGCCAGTGGTTACAGAAGTTACAAGGTTACATATTTATATTTATTTACAACGCCAGTGGTTACAGAAGTTACAAGGTTACATGTTTCTATTTATTTACAACGCCAGTAGTTACAGAAGTTACAAGTTTACATATTTATATTTATTTACAACGCCAGTGGTTACAGAAGTTACAAGGTTACATGTTTATAATTATTTACAACGCCAGCAGTTACAGAAGTTACAAGGTTACATATTTATATTTATTTACAACGCCAGTGGTTACAGAAGTTACAAGGTTACATGTTTATATTTATTTACAAGGCCAGTGGTTACAGAAGTTACAAGGTTACATGTTTATAATTATATACAACGCCAGTAGTTACAGAAGTTACAAGGTTACATATTTATATTTATTTACAACGCCAGTAGTTACAGAAGTTACAAGGTTACATATTTATATTTATTTACAACGCCAGTGGTTACAGAAGTTACAAGGTTACATGTTTATAATTATTTACAACGCCAGTAGTTACAGAAGTTACAAGGTTACATATTTATATTTATTTACAACGCCAGTGGTTACAGAAGTTACAAGGTTACATGTTTATATTTATTTACAACGCCAGTGGTTACAGAAGTTACAAGGTTAGATGTTTATATTTATTTACAACGCCAGTGGTTACAGAAGTTACAAGGTTACATGTTTATATTTATTTACAACACCAGTAGTTACAGAAGTTACAAGGTTAGATATTTATATTTATTTACAACGCCAGTGGTTACAGAAGTTACAAGGTTACATGTTTATAATTATTTACAACGCCAGTAGTTACAGAAGTTACAAGGTTGCATATTTATATTTATTTACAACGCCAGTGGTTACAGAAGTTACAAGGTTACATATTTATATTTATTTACAACGCCAGTGGTTACAGAAGTTACAAGGTTACATATTCATATTTATTTACAACGCCAGTGGTTACAGAAGTTACAAGGTTACATATTTATATTTATTTACAACGCCAGTGGTTACAGAAGTTACAAGGTTAGATGTTTATATTTATTTACAACGCCAGTGGTTACAGAAGTGACAAGGTTACATGTTTATATTTATTTACAACACCAGTAGTTACAGAAGTTACAAGGTTACATATTTATATTTATTTACAACGCCAGTGGTTACAGAAGTTACAAGGTTACATATTTATATTTATTTACAACACCAGTGGTTACAGAAGTTACAAGGTTACACATTTATATTTATTTACAACGCCAGTGGTTACAGAAGTTACAAGGTTACATATTTATATTTATTTACAACGCCAGTGGTTACAGAAGTTACAAGGTTACATGTTTATATTTATTTACAACGCCAGTGGTTACAGAAGTTACAAGGTTACATATTTATATTTATTTACAACGCCAGTGGTTACAGAAGTTACAAGGTTACATGTTTATATTTATTTACAACGCCAGTGGTTACAGAAGTTACAAGGTTACATATTTATATTTATTTACAACGCCAGTGGTTACAGAAGTTACAAGGTTACATATTTATATTTATTTACAACGCCAGTGGTTACAGAAGTTACAAGGTTACATGTTTATATTTATTTACAACACCAGTAGTTACAGAAGTTACAAGGTTACATATTTATATTTATTTACAACGCCAGTGGTTACAGAAGTTACAAGGTTACATGTTTATAATTATTTACAACGCCAGTGGTTACAGAAGTTACAAGGTTACATATTTATATCTATTTACAACGCCAGTGGTTACAGAAGTTACAAGGTTACATATTTATATTTATTTACAACGCCAGTGGTTACAGAAGTTACAAGGTTACATGTTTATATTTATTTACAACGCCAGTGGTTACAGAAGTTACAAGGTTACATGTTTATATTTATTTACGACGTCAGTGGTTACAGAAGTTACAAGGTTACATATTTATATTTATTTACAACGCCAGTGGTTACAGAAGTTACAAGGTTACATGTTTATATTTATTTACAACGCCAGTGGTTACAGAAGTTACAAGGTTACATGTTTATATTTATTTACAACGCCAGTAGTTACAGAAGTTACAAGGTTACATATTTATATTTATTTACAACGCCAGTGGTTACAGAAGTTACAATGTTACATATTTATATTTATTTAAAACGCCAGTGGTTACAGAAGTTACAAGGTTACATGTTTATATTTATTTACAACGCCAGTGGTTACAGAAGTTACAAGGTTACATATTTATATTTATTTACAACGCCAGTGGTTACAGAAGTTACAAGGTTACATGTTTCTGTTTATTTACAACGCCAGTAGTTACAGAAGTTACAAGTTTACATATTTATATTTATTTACAACGCCAGTGGTTACAGAAGTTACAAGGTTACATGTTTATAATTATTTACAACGCCAGTAGTTACAGAAGTTACAAGGTTACATATTTATATTTATTTACAACGCCAGTGGTTACAGAAGTTACAAGGTTACATGTTTATATTTATTTACAAGACCAGTGGTTACAGAAGTTACAAGGTTACATGTTTATAATTATATACAACGCCAGTAGTTACAGAAGTTACAAGGTTACATATTTATATTTATTTACAACGCCAGTAGTTACAGAAGTTACAAGGTTACATATTTATATTTATTTACAACGCCAGTGGTTACAGAAGTTACAAGGTTACATGTTTATAATTATTTACAACGCCAGTAGTTACAGAAGTTACAAGGTTACATATTTATATTTATTTACAACGCCAGTGGTTACAGAAGTTACAAGGTTACATGTTTATATTTATTTACAACGCCAGTGGTTACAGAAGTTACAAGGTTACATGTTTATATTTATTTACAACGCCAGTGGTTACAGAAGTTACAAGGTTACATGTTTATATTTATTTACAACACCAGTAGTTACAGAAGTTACAAGGTTAGATATTTATATTTATTTACAACGCCAGTGGTTACAGAAGTTACAAGGTTACATGTTTATAATTATTTACAACGCCAGTAGTTACAGAAGTTACAAGGTTGCATATTTATATTTATTTACAACGCCAGTGGTTACAGAAGTTACAAGGTTACATATTTATATTTATTTACAACGCCAGTGGTTACAGAAGTTACAAGGTTACATGTTTATATTTATTTACAACGCCAGTGGTTACAGAAGTTACAAGGTTACATGTTTATATTTATTTACAACGCCAGTGGTTACAGAAGTTACAAGGTTACATATTTATATTTATTTACAACGCCAGTGGTTACAGAAGTTACAAGGTTACATGTTTATATTTATTTACAACGCCAGTGGTTACAGAAGTTACAAGGTTACATGTTTATATTTATTTACAACGCCAGTGGTTACAGAAGTTACAAGGTTACATGTTTATATTTATTTACAACGCCAGTGGTTACAGAAGTTACAAGGTTACATGTTTATATTTATTTAAAACGCCAGTGGTTACAGAAGTTACAAGGTTACATATTTATATTTATTTACAACGCCAGTGGTTACAGAAGTCACAAGGTTACATATTTATATTTATTTACAACGCCAGTGGTTACAGAAGTTACAAGGTTACATATTTATATTTTTTTACAACGCCAGTGGTTACAGAAGTTACAAGGTTACATATTTATATTTATTTACAACGCCAGTGGTTACAGAAGTTACAAGGTTACATGTTTATATTTATTTACAACGCCAGTGGTTACAGAAGTTACAAGGTTACATATTTATATTTATTTACAACACCAGTGGTTACAGAAGTTACAAGGTTACACATTTATATTTATTTACAACGCCACTGGTTACAGAAGTTACAAGGTTACATATTTATATTTATTTACAACGCCAGTGGTTACAGAAGTTACAAGGTTACATGTTTATATTTATTTACAACGCCAGTGGTTACAGAAGTTACAAGGTTACATATTTATATTTATTTACAACGCCAGTGGTTACAGAAGTTACAAGGTTACACATTTATATTTATTTACAACGCCAGTGGTTACAGAAGTTACAAGGTTACATATTTATATTTATTTACAACGCCAGTGGTTACAGAAGTTACAAGGTTACATATTTATATTTATTTACAACGCCAGTGGTTACAGAAGTTACAAGGTTACATGTTTATATTTATTTACAACGCCAGTGGTTACAGAAGTTACAAGGTTACATATTTATATTTATTTACAACGCCAGTGGTTACAGAAGTTACATTGTTACATGTTTATATTTATTTACAACGCCAGTGGTTACAGAAGTTACAAGGTTACATGTTTATATTTATTTACAACACCAGTAGTTACAGAAGTTACAAGGTTACATATTTATATTTATTTACAACGCCAGTGGTTACAGAAGTTACAAGGTTACATGTTTATAATTATTTACAACGCCAGTGGTTACAGAAGTTACAAGGTTACATATTTATATTTATTTACAACGCCAGTGGTTACAGAAGTTACAAGGTTACATATTTATATTTATTTACAACGCCAGTGGTTACAGAAGTTACAAGGTTACATGTTTATATTTATTTACAACGCCAGTGGTTACAGAAGTTACAAGGTTACATGTTTATATTTATTTACGACGTCAGTGGTTACAGAAGTTACAAGGTTACATATTTATATTTATTTACAACGCCAGTGGTTACAGAAGTTACAAGGTTACATGTTTATATTTATTTACAACGCCAGTGGTTACAGAAGTTACAAGATTACATGTTTATATTTATTTACAACGCCAGTAGTTACAGAAGTTACAAGGTTACATATTTATATTTACTTACAACGCCAGTGGTTACAGAAGTTACAACGTTACATATTTATATTTATTTACAACGCCAGTGGTTACAGAAGTTACAAGGTTACATGTTTATATTTATTTACAACGCCAGTGGTTACAGAAGTTACAAGGTTACATATTTATATTTATTTACAACGCCAGTGGTTACAGAAGTTACAAGGTTACATGTTTCTATTTATTTACAACGCCAGTAGTTACAGAAGTTACAAGGTTACATATTTATATTTATTTACAACGCCAGTGGTTACAGAAGTTACAAGGTTACATGTTTATAATTATTTACAACGCCAGTAGTTACAGAAGTTACAAGGTTACATATTTATATTTATTTACAACGCCAGTGGTTACAGAAGTTACAAGGTTACATGTTTATATTTATTTACAAGGCCAGTGGTTACAGAAGTTACAAGGTTACATGTTTATAATTATATACAACGCCAGTAGTTACAGAAGTTACAAGGTTACATATTTATATTTATTTACAACGCCAGTAGTTACAGAAGTTACAAGGTTACATATTTATATTTATTTACAACGCCAGTGGTTACAGAAGTTACAAGGTTACATGTTTATAATTATTTTCAACGCCAGTAGTTACAGAAGTTACAAGGTTACATATTTATATTTATTTACAACGCCAGTGGTTACAGAAGTTACAAGGTTACATGTTTATATTTATTTACAACGCCAGTGGTTACAGAAGTTACAAGGTTACATGTTTATATTTATTTACAACGCCAGTGGTTACAGAAGTTACAAGGTTACATGTTTATATTTATTTACAACACCAGTAGTTACAGAAATTACAAGGTTACATATTTATATTTATTTACAACGCCAGTGGTTACAGAAGTTACAAGGTTACATGTTTATAATTATTTACAACGCCAGTAGTTACAGAAGTTACAAGGTTGCATATTTATATTTATTTACAACGCCAGTGGTTACAGAAGTTACAAGGTAACATGTTTATATTTATTTACAAGGCCAGTGGTTACAGAAGTTACAAGGTTACATGTTTATATTTATTTACAACGCCAGTGGTTACAGAAGTTACAAGGTTACATGTTTATATTTATTTACAACGCCAGTGGTTACAGAAGTTACAAGGTTACATATTTATATTTATTTACAACGCCAGTGGTTACAGAAGTTACAAGGTTACATATTTATATTTATTTACAAGGCCAGTGGTTACAGAAGTTACAAGGTTACATGTTTATATTTATTTACAACGCCAGTGGTTACAGAAGTTACAAGGTTACATGTTTATATTTATTTACAACGCCAGTGGTTACAGAAGTTACAAGGTTACATGTTTATATTTATTTACGACGCCAGTGGTTACAGAAGTTACAAGGTTACATATTTATATTTATTTACAACGCCAGTGGTTACAGAAGTTACAAGGTTACATGTTTATATTTATTTACAACGCCAGTGGTTACAGAAGTTACAAGGTTACATGTTTATATTTATTTACAACGCCAGTAGTTACAGAAGTTACAAGGTTACATATTTATATTTATTTACAACGCCAGTGGTTACAGAAGTTACAATGTTACATATTTATATTTATTTACAACGCCAGTGGTTACAGAAGTTACAAGGTTACATGTTTATATTTATTTACAACGCCAGTGGTTACAGAAGTTACAAGGTTACATATTTATATTTATTTACAACGCCAGTGGTTACAGAAGTTACAAGGTTACATGTTTATATTTATTTACAACGCCAGTAGTTACAGAAGTTACAAGGTTACATATTTATATTTATTTACAACGCCAGTGGTTACAGAAGTTACAAGGTTACATGTTTATAATTATTTACAACGCCAGTAGTTACAGAAGTTACAAGGTTACATATTTATATTTATTTACAACGCCAGTGGTTACAGAAGTTACAAGGTTGCATGTTTATATTTATTTACAAGGCCAGTGGTTACAGAAGTTACAAGGTTACATGTTTATAATTATTTACAACGCCAGTAGTTACAGAAGTTACAAGGTTACATATTTATATTTATTTACAACGCCAGTAGTTACAGAAGTTACAAAGTTACATATTTATATTTATTTACAACGCCAGTGGTTACAGAAGTTACAAGGTTACATGTTTATAATTATTTACAACGCCAGTAGTTACAGAAGTTACAAGGTTACATATTTATATTTATTTACAACGCCAGTGGTTACAGAAGTTACAAGGTTACATGTTTATATTTATTTACAACGCCAGTGGTTACAGAAGTTACAAGGTTACATGTTTATATTTATTTACAACGCCAGTGGTTACAGAAGTTACAAGGTTACATGTTTATGTTTATTTACAACACCAGTAGTTACAGAAGTTACAAGGTTACATATTTATATTTATTTACAACGCCAGTGGTTACAGAAGTTACAAGGTTACATGTTTATAATTATTTACAACGCCAGTAGTTACAGAAGTTACAAGGTTACATATTTATGTTTATTTACAAGGCCAGTGGTTACAGAAGTTACAAGGTTACATGTTTATATTTATTTACAACGCCAGTGGTTACAGAAGTTACAAGGTTACATATTTATATTTATTTACAACGCCAGTGGTTACAGAAGTTACAAGGTTACATATTCATATTTATTTACAACGCCAGTGGTTACAGAAGTTACAAGGTTACATATTTATATTTATTTACAACGCCAGTGGTTACAGAAGTTACAAGGTTAGATGTTTATATTTATTTACAACGCCAGTGGTTACAGAAGTTACAAGGTTACATGTTTATATTTATTTACAACACCAGTAGTTACAGAAGTTACAAGGTTACATATTTATATTTATTTACAACGCCAGTGGTTACAGAAGTTACAAGGTTACATATTTATATATATTTACAACACCAGTGGTTACAGAAGTTACAAGGTTACACATTTATATTTATTTACAACGCCAGTGGTTACAGAAGTTACAAGGTTACATATTTATATTTATTTACAACGCCAGTGGTTACAGAAGTTACAAGGTTACATGTTTATATTTATTTACAACACCAGTGGTTACAGAAGTTACAAGGTTACATATTTATATTTATTTACAACGCCAGTGGTTACAGAAGTTACAAGGTTACATGTTTATATTTATTTACAACGCCAGTGGTTACAGAAGTTACAAGGTTACATATTTATATTTATTTACAACGCCAGTGGTTACAGAAGTTACAAGGTTACATGTTTCTATTTATTTACAACGCCAGTAGTTACAGAAGTTACAAGGTTACATATTTATATTTATTTACAACGCCAGTGGTTACAGAAGTTACAAGGTTACATGTTTATATTTATTTACAACGCCAGTGGTTACAGAAGTTACAAGGTTACATATTTATATTTATTTACAACACCAGTGGTTACAGAAGTTACAAGGTTACACATTTATATTTATTTACAACGCCACTGGTTACAGAAGTTACAAGGTTACATATTTATATTTATTTACAACGCCAGTGGTTACAGAAGTTACAAGGTTACATGTTTATATTTATTTACAACGCCAGTGGTTACAGAAGTTACAAGGTTACATATTTATATTTATTTACAACGCCAGTGGTTACAGAAGTTACAAGGTTACATGTTTATAATTATTTTCAACGCCAGTAGTTACAGAAGTTACAAGGTTACATATTTATATTTATTTACAACGCCAGTGGTTACAGAAGTTACAAGGTTACATATTTATATTTATTTACAACGCCAGTGGTTACAGAAGTTACAAGGTTACATGTTTATATTTATTTACAACACCAGTGGTTACAGAAGTTACAAGGTTACATGTTTATATTTATTTACAACACCAGTAGTTACAGAAGTTACAAGGTTACATATTTATATTTATTTACAACGCCAGTGGTTACAGAAGTTACAAGGTTACATGTTTATAATTATTTACAACGCCAGTAGTTACAGAAGTTACAAGGTTGCATATTTATATTTATTTACAACGCCAGTGGTTACAGAAGTTACAAGGTAACATGTTTATATTTATTTACAAGGCCAGTGGTTACAGAAGTTACAAGGTTACATGTTTATATTTATTTACAACGCCAGTGGTTACAGAAGTTACAAGGTTACATGTTTATATTTATTTACAACGCCAGTGGTTACAGAAGTTACAAGGTTACATATTTATATTTATTTACAACGCCAGTGGTTACAGAAGTTACAAGGTTACATTTTTATATTTATTTACAAGGCCAGTGGTTACAGAAGTTACAAGGTTACATGTTTATATTTATTTACAACGCCAGTGGTTACAGAAGTTACAAGGTTACATGTTTATATTTATTTACAACGCCAGTGGTTACAGAAGTTACAAGGTTACATGTTTATATTTATTTACAACGCCAGTGGTTACAGAAGTTACAAGGTTACATATTTATATTTATTTACAACGCCAGTGGTTACAGAAGTTACAAGGTTACATGTTTATATTTATTTACAACGCCAGTGGTTACAGAAGTTACAAGGTTACATGTTTATATTTATTTACAACGCCAGTAGTTACAGAAGTTACAAGGTTACATATTTATATTTATTTACAACGCCAGTGGTTACAGAAGTTACAATGTTACATATTTATATTTATTTACAACGCCAGTGGTTACAGAAGTTACAAGGTTACATGTTTATATTTATTTACAACGCCAGTGGTTACAGAAGTTACAAGGTTACATATTTATATTTATTTACAACGCCAGTGGTTACAGAAGTTACAAGGTTACATGTTTATATTTATTTACAACGCCAGTAGTTACAGAAGTTACAAGGTTACATATTTATATTTATTTACAACGCCAGTGGTTACAGAAGTTACAAGGTTACATGTTTATAATTATTTACAACGCCAGTAGTTACAGAAGTTACAAGGTTACATATTTATATTTATTTACAACGCCAGTGGTTACAGAAGTTACAAGGTTGCATGTTTATATTTATTTACAAGGCCAGTGGTTACAGAAGTTACAAGGTTACATGTTTATAATTATTTACAACGCCAGTAGTTACAGAAGTTACAAGGTTACATATTTATATTTATTTACAACGCCAGTAGTTACAGAAGTTACAAAGTTACATATTTATATTTATTTACAACGCCAGTGGTTACAGAAGTTACAAGGTTACATGTTTATAATTATTTACAACGCCAGTAGTTACAGAAGTTACAAGGTTACATATTTATATTTATTTACAACGCCAGTGGTTACAGAAGTTACAAGGTTACATGTTTATATTTATTTACAACGCCAGTGGTTACAGAAGTTACAAGGTTACATGTTTATATTTATTTACAACGCCAGTGGTTACAGAAGTTACAAGGTTACATGTTTATGTTCATTTACAACACCAGTAGTTACAGAAGTTACAAGGTTACATATTTATATTTATTTACAACGCCAGTGGTTACAGAAGTTACAAGGTTACATGTTTATAATTATTTACAACGCCAGTAGTTACAGAAGTTACAAGGTTACATATTTATGTTTATTTACAAGGCCAGTGGTTACAGAAGTTACAAGGTTACATGTTTATATTTATTTACAACGCCAGTGGTTACAGAAGTTACAAGGTTACATATTTATATTTATTTACAACGCCAGTGGTTACAGAAGTTACAAGGTTACATATTCATATTTATTTACAACGCCAGTGGTTACAGAAGTTACAAGGTTACATATTTATATTTATTTACAACGCCAGTGGTTACAGAAGTTACAAGGTTAGATGTTTATATTTATTTACAACGCCAGTGGTTACAGAAGTTACAAGGTTACATGTTTATATTTATTTACAACACCAGTAGTTACAGAAGTTACAAGGTTACATATTTATATTTATTTACAACGCCAGTGGTTACAGAAGTTACAAGGTTACATATTTATATATATTTACAACACCAGTGGTTACAGAAGTTACAAGGTTACACATTTATATTTATTTACAACGCCAGTGGTTACAGAAGTTACAAGGTTACATATTTATATTTATTTACAACGCCAGTGGTTACAGAAGTTACAAGGTTACATGTTTATATTTATTTACAACACCAGTGGTTACAGAAGTTACAAGGTTACATATTTATATTTATTTACAACGCCAGTGGTTACAGAAGTTACAAGGTTACATGTTTATATTTATTTACAACGCCAGTGGTTACAGAAGTTACAAGGTTACACATTTATCTTTATTTACAACGCCAGTGGTTACAGAAGTTACAAGGTTACATATTTATATTTATTTACAACGCCAGTGGTTACAGAAGTTACAAGGTTACATATTTATATTTATTTACAACGCCAGTGGTTACAGAAGTTACAAGGTTACATGTTTATATTTATTTACAACGCCAGTGGTTACAGAAGTTACAAGGTTACATATTTATATTTATTTACAACACCAGTGGTTACAGAAGTTACAAGGTTACACATTTATATTTATTTACAACGCCACTGGTTACAGAAGTTACAAGGTTACATATTTATATTTATTTACAACGCCAGTGGTTACAGAAGTTACAAGGTTACATGTTTATATTTATTTACAACGCCAGTGGTTACAGAAGTTACAAGGTTACATATTTATATTTATTTACAACGCCAGTGGTTACAGAAGTTACAAGGTTACACATTTATATTTATTTACAACGCCAGTGGTTACAGAAGTTACAAGGTTACATATTTATATTTATTTACAACGCCAGTGGTTACAGAAGTTACAAGGTTACATATTTATATTTATTTACAACACCAGTGGTTACAGAAGTTAGAAGGTTACATGTTTATATTTATTTACAACGCCAGTGGTTACAGAAGTTACAAGGTTACATATTTATATTTATTTACAACGCCAGTGGTTACAGAAGTTACAAGGTTACATATTTATATTTATTTACAACGCCAGTGGTTACAGAAGTTACAAGGTTACATGTTTATATTTATTTACAACACCAGTAGTTACAGAAGTTACAAGGTTACATATTTATATTTATTTACAACGCCAGTGGTTACAGAAGTTACAAGGTTACATGTTTATAATTATTTACAACGCCAGTGGTTACAGAAGTTACAAGGTTACATATTTATATCTATTTACAACGCCAGTGGTTACAGAAGTTACAAGGTTACATATTTATATTTATTTACAACGCCAGTGGTTACAGAAGTTAAGTAGGTTACATGTTTATATTTATTTACAACGCCAGTGGTTACAGAAGTTACAAGGTTACATGTTTATATTTATTTACGACGTCAGTGGTTACAGAAGTTACAAGGTTACATATTTATATTTATTTACAACGCCAGTGGTTACAGAAGTTACAAGGTTACATGTTTATATTTATTTACAACGCCAGTGGTTACAGAAGTTACAAGGTTACATGTTTATATTTATTTACAACGCCAGTAGTTACAGAAGTTACAAGGTTACATATTTATATTTATTTACAACGCCAGTGGTTACAGAAGTTACAATGTTACATATTTATATTTATTTACAACGCCAGTGGTTACAGAAGTTACAAGGTTACATGTTTATATTTATTTACAACGCCAGTGGTTACAGAAGTTACAAGGTTACATATTTATATTTATTTACAACGCCAGTGGTTACAGAAGTTACAAGGTTACATGTTTCTATTTATTTAGAACGCCAGTAGTTACAGAAGTTACAAGTTTACATATTTATATTTATTTACAACGCCAGTGGTTACAGAAGTTACAAGGTTACATGTTTATAATTATTTACAACGCCAGTAGTTACAGAAGTTACAAGGTTACATATTTATATTTATTTACAACGCCAGTGGTTACAGAAGTTACAAGGTTACATGTTTATATTTATTTACAAGGCCAGTGGTTACAGAAGTTACAAGGTTACATGTTTATAATTATATACAACGCCAGTAGTTACAGAAGTTACAAGGTTACATATTTATATTTATTTACAACGCCAGTAGTTACAGAAGTTACAAGGTTACATATTTATATTTATTTACAACGCCAGTGGTTACAGAAGTTACAAGGTTACATGTTTATAATTATTTACAACGCCAGTAGTTACAGAAGTTACAAGGTTACATATTTATATTTATTTACAACGCCAGTGGTTACAGAAGTTACAAGGTTACATGTTTATATTTATTTACAACGCCAGTGGTTACAGAAGTTACAAGGTTACATGTTTATATTTATTTACAACGCCAGTGGTTACAGAAGTTACAAGGTTACATGTTTATATTTATTTACAACACCAGTAGTTACAGAAGTTACAAGGTTAGATATTTATATTTATTTACAACGCCAGTGGTTACAGAAGTTACAAGGTTACATGTTTATAATTATTTACAACGCCAGTAGTTACAGAAGTTACAAGGTTGCATATTTATATTTATTTACAACGCCAGTGGTTACAGAAGTTACAAGGTTACATATTTATATTTATTTACAACGCCAGTGGTTACAGAAGTTACAAGGTTACATATTCATATTTATTTACAACGCCAGTGGTTACAGAAGTTACAAGGTTACATATTTATATTTATTTACAACGCCAGTGGTTACAGAAGTTACAAGGTTAGATGTTTATATTTATTTACAACGCCAGTGGTTACAGAAGTTACAAGGTTACATGTTTATATTTATTTACAACACCAGTAGTTACAGAAGTTACAAGGTTACATATTTATATTTATTTACAACGCCAGTGGTTACAGAAGTTACAAGGTTACATATTTATATTTATTTACAACACCAGTGGTTACAGAAGTTACAAGGTTACACATTTATATTTATTTACAACGCCAGTGGTTACAGAAGTTACAAGGTTACATGTTTATATTTATTTACGACGTCAGTGGTTACAGAAGTTACAAGGTTACATATTTATATTTATTTACAACGCCAGTGGTTACAGAAGTTACAAGGTTACATGTTTATATTTATTTACAACGCCAGTGGTTACAGAAGTTACAAGGTTACATGTTTATATTTATTTACAACGCCAGTAGTTACAGAAGTTACAAGGTTACATATTTATATTTATTTACAACGCCAGTGGTTACAGAAGTTACAATGTTACATATTTATATTTATTTACAACGCCAGTGGTTACAGAAGTTACAAGGTTACATGTTTATATTTATTTACAACGCCAGTGGTTACAGAAGTTACAAGGTTACATATTTATATTTATTTACAACGCCAGTGGTTACAGAAGTTACAAGGTTACATGTTTCTATTTATTTACAACGCCAGTAGTTACAGAAGTTACAAGTTTACATATTTATATTTATTTACAACGCCAGTGGTTACAGAAGTTACAAGGTTACATGTTTATAATTATTTACAACGCCAGTAGTTACAGAAGTTACAAGGTTACATATTTATATTTATTTACAACGCCAGTGGTTACAGAAGTTACAAGGTTACATGTTTATATTTATTTACAAGGCCAGTGGTTACAGAAGTTACAAGGTTACATGTTTATAATTATATACAACGCCAGTAGTTACAGAAGTTACAAGGTTACATATTTATATTTATTTACAACGCCAGTAGTTACAGAAGTTACAAGGTTACATATTTATATTTATTTACAACGCCAGTGGTTACAGAAGTTACAAGGTTACATGTTTATAATTATTTACAACGCCAGTAGTTACAGAAGTTACAAGGTTACATATTTATATTTATTTACAACGCCAGTGGTTACAGAAGTTACAAGGTTACATATTTATATTTATTTACAACGCCAGTGGTTACAGAAGTTACAAGGTTACATGTTTATATTTATTTACAACGCCAGTGGTTACAGAAGTTACAAGGTTACATGTTTATATTTATTTACAACACCAGTAGTTACAGAAGTTACAAGGTTAGATATTTATATTTATTTACAACGCCAGTGGTTACAGAAGTTACAAGGTTACATGTTTATAATTATTTACAACGCCAGTAGTTACAGAAGTTACAAGGTTGCATATTTATATTTATTTACAACGCCAGTGGTTACAGAAGTTACAAGGTTACATATTTATATTTATTTACAACGCCAGTGGTTACAGAAGTTACAAGGTTACATATTTATATTTATTTACAACGCCAGTGGTTACAGAAGTTACAAGGTTACATATTTATATTTATTTACAACGCCAGTGGTTACAGAAGTTACAAGGTTAGATGTTTATATTTATTTACAACGCCAGTGGTTACAGAAGTTACAAGGTTACATGTTTATATTTATTTACAACACCAGTAGTTACAGAAGTTACAAGGTTACATATTTATATTTATTTACAACGCCAGTGGTTACAGAAGTTACAAGGTTACATATTTATATTTATTTACAACACCAGTGGTTACAGAAGTTACAAGGTTACACATTTATATTTATTTACAACGCCAGTGGTTACAGAAGTTACAAGGTTACATATTTATATTTATTTACAACGCCAGTGGTTACAGAAGTTACAAGGTTACATGTTTATATTTATTTACAACACCAGTGGTTGCAGAAGTTACAAAGTTACATATTTATATTTATTTACAACGCCAGTGGTTACAGAAGTTACAAGGTTACATGTTTATATTTATTTACAACGCCAGTGGTTACAGAAGTTACAAGGTTACACATTTATATTTATTTACAACGCCAGTGGTTACAGAAGTTACAAGGTTACATATTTATATTTATTTACAACGCCAGTGGTTACAGAAGTTACAAGGTTACATATTTATATTTATTTACAACGCCAGTGGTTACAGAAGTTACAAGGTTACATGTTTATATTTATTTACGACGCCAGTGGTTACAGAAGTTACAAGGTTACATATTTATATTTATTTACAACACCAGTGGTTACAGAAGTTACAAGGTTACACATTTATATTTATTTACAACGCCACTGGTTACAGAAGTTACAAGGTTACATATTTATATTTATTTACAACGCCAGTGGTTACAGAAGTTACAAGGTTACATGTTTATATTTATTTACAACGCCAGTGGTTACAGAAGTTACAAGGTTACATATTTATATTTATTTACAACGCCAGTGGTTACAGAAGTTACAAGGTTACACATTTATATTTATTTACAACGCCAGTGGTTACAGAAGTTACAAGGTTACATATTTATATTTATTTACAACGCCAGTGGTTACAGAAGTTACAAGGTTACATATTTATATTTATTTACAACGCCAGTGGTTACAGAAGTTACAAGGTTACATGTTTATATTTATTTACAACGCCAGTGGTTACAGAAGTTACAAGGTTACATATTTATATTTATTTACAACGCCAGTGGTTACAGAAGTTACAAGGTTACATATTTATATTTATTTACAACGCCAGTGGTTACAGAAGTTACAAGGTTACATGTTTATATTTATTTACAACACCAGTAGTTACAGAAGTTACAAGGTTACATATTTATATTTATTTACAACGCCAGTGGTTACAGAAGTTACAAGGTTACATGTTTATAATTATTTACAACGCCAGTGGTTACAGAAGTTACAAGGTTACATATTTATATCTATTTACAACGCCAGTGGTTACAGAAGTTACAAGGTTACATATTTATATTTATTTACAACGCCAGTGGTTACAGAAGTTACAAGGTTACATGTTTATATTTATTTACAACGCCAGTGGTTACAGAAGTTACAAGGTTACATGTTTATATTTATTTACGACGTCAGTGGTTACAGAAGTTACAAGGTTACATATTTATATTTATTTACAACGCCAGTGGTTACAGAAGTTACAAGGTTACATGTTTATATTTATTTACAACGCCAGTGGTTACAGAAGTTACAAGGTTACATGTTTATATTTATTTACAACGCCAGTAGTTACAGAAGTTACAAGGTTACATATTTATATTTATTTACAACGCCAGTGGTTACAGAAGTTACAATGTTACATATTTATATTTATTTAAAACGCCAGTGGTTACAGAAGTTACAAGGTTACATGTTTATATTTATTTACAACGCCAGTGGTTACAGAAGTTACAAGGTTACATATTTATATTTATTTACAACGCCAGTGGTTACAGAAGTTACAAGGTTACATGTTTCTATTTATTTACAACGCCAGTAGTTACAGAAGTTACAAGTTTACATATTTATATTTATTTACAACGCCAGTGGTTACAGAAGTTACAAGGTTACATGTTTATAATTATTTACAACGCCAGTAGTTACAGAAGTTACAAGGTTACATATTTATATTTATTTACAACGCCAGTGGTTACAGAAGTTACAAGGTTACATGTTTATATTTATTTACAAGGCCAGTGGTTACAGAAGTTACAAGGTTACATGTTTATAATTATATACAACGCCAGTAGTTACAGAAGTTACAAGGTTACATATTTATATTTATTTACAACGCCAGTAGTTACAGAAGTTACAAGGTTACATATTTATATTTATTTACAACGCCAGTGGTTACAGAAGTTACAAGGTTACATGTTTATAATTATTTACAACGCCAGTAGTTACAGAAGTTACAAGGTTACATATTTATATTTATTTACAACGCCAGTGGTTACAGAAGTTACAAGGTTACATGTTTATATTTATTTACAACGCCAGTGGTTACAGAAGTTACAAGGTTACATGTTTATATTTATTTACAACGCCAGTGGTTACAGAAGTTACAAGGTTACATGTTTATATTTATTTACAACACCAGTAGTTACAGAAGTTACAAGGTTAGATATTTATATTTATTTACAACGCCAGTGGTTACAGAAGTTACAAGGTTACATGTTTATAATTATTTACAACGCCAGTAGTTACAGAAGTTACAAGGTTGCATATTTATATTTATTTACAACGCCAGTGGTTACAGAAGTTACAAGGTTACATATTTATATTTATTTACAACGCCAGTGGTTACAGAAGTTACAAGGTTACATGTTTATATTTATTTACAACGCCAGTGGTTACAGAAGTTACAAGGTTACATGTTTATATTTATTTACAACGCCAGTGGTTACAGAAGTTACAAGGTTACATATTTATATTTATTTACAACGCCAGTGGTTACAGAAGTTACAAGGTTACATGTTTATATTTATTTACAACGCCAGTGGTTACAGAACTTACAAGGTTACATGTTTATATTTATTTACAACGCCAGTGGTTACAGAAGTTACAAGGTTACATGTTTATATTTATTTACAACGCCAGTGGTTACAGAAGTTACAAGGTTACATGTTTATATTTATTTAAAACGCCAGTGGTTACAGAAGTTACAAGGTTACATATTTATATTTATTTACAACGCCAGTGGTTACAGAAGTCACAAGGTTACATATTTATATTTATTTACAACGCCAGTGGTTACAGAAGTTACAAGGTTACATATTTATATTTTTTTACAACGCCAGTGGTTACAGAAGTTACAAGGTTACATATTTATATTTATTTACAACGCCAGTGGTTACAGAAGTTACAAGGTTACATGTTTATATTTATTTACAACGCCAGTGGTTACAGAAGTTACAAGGTTACATATTTATATTTATTTACAACACCAGTGGTTACAGAAGTTACAAGGTTACACATTTATATTTATTTACAACGCCACTGGTTACAGAAGTTACAAGGTTACATATTTATATTTATTTACAACGCCAGTGGTTACAGAAGTTACAAGGTTACATGTTTATATTTATTTACAACGCCAGTGGTTACAGAAGTTACAAGGTTACATATTTATATTTATTTACAACGCCAGTGGTTACAGAAGTTACAAGGTTACACATTTATATTTATTTACAACGCCAGTGGTTACAGAAGTTACAAGGTTACATATTTATATTTATTTACAACGCCAGTGGTTACAGAAGTTACAAGGTTACATATTTATATTTATTTACAACGCCAGTGGTTACAGAAGTTACAAGGTTACATGTTTATATTTATTTACAACGCCAGTGGTTACAGAAGTTACAAGGTTACATATTTATATTTATTTACAACGCCAGTGGTTACAGAAGTTACAATGTTACATGTTTATATTTATTTACAACGCCAGTGGTTACAGAAGTTACAAGGTTACATGTTTATATTTATTTACAACACCAGTAGTTACAGAAGTTACAAGGTTACATATTTATATTTATTTACAACGCCAGTGGTTACAGAAGTTACAAGGTTACATGTTTATAATTATTTACAACGCCAGTGGTTACAGAAGTTACAAGGTTACATATTTATATTTATTTACAACGCCAGTGGTTACAGAAGTTACAAGGTTACATATTTATATTTATTTACAACGCCAGTGGTTACAGAAGTTACAAGGTTACATGTTTATATTTATTTACAACGCCAGTGGTTACAGAAGTTACAAGGTTACATGTTTATATTTATTTACGACGTCAGTGGTTACAGAAGTTACAAGGTTACATATTTATATTTATTTACAACGCCAGTGGTTACAGAAGTTACAAGGTTACATGTTTATATTTATTTACAACGCCAGTGGTTACAGAAGTTACAAGGTTACATGTTTATATTTATTTACAACGCCAGTAGTTACAGAAGTTACAAGGTTACATATTTATATTTACTTACAACGCCAGTGGTTACAGAAGTTACAACGTTACATATTTATATTTATTTACAACGCCAGTGGTTACAGAAGTTACAAGGTTACATGTTTATATTTATTTACAACGCCAGTGGTTACAGAAGTTACAAGGTTACATATTTATATTTATTTACAACGCCAGTGGTTACAGAAGTTACAAGGTTACATGTTTCTATTTATTTACAACGCCAGTAGTTACAGAAGTTACAAGGTTACATATTTATATTTATTTACAACGCCAGTGGTTACAGAAGTTACAAGGTTACATGTTTATAATTATTTACAACGCCAGTAGTTACAGAAGTTACAAGGTTACATATTTATATTTATTTACAACGCCAGTGGTTACAGAAGTTACAAGGTTACATGTTTATATTTATTTACAAGGCCAGTGGTTACAGAAGTTACAAGGTTACATGTTTATAATTATATACAACGCCAGTAGTTACAGAAGTTACAAGGTTACATATTTATATTTATTTACAACGCCAGTAGTTACAGAAGTTACAAGGTTACATATTTATATTTATTTACAACGCCAGTGGTTACAGAAGTTACAAGGTTACATGTTTATAATTATTTTCAACGCCAGTAGTTACAGAAGTTACAAGGTTACATATTTATATTTATTTACAACGCCAGTGGTTACAGAAGTTACAAGGTTACATGTTTATATTTATTTACAACGCCAGTGGTTACAGAAGTTACAAGGTTACATGTTTATATTTATTTACAACGCCAGTGGTTACAGAAGTTACAAGGTTACATGTTTATATTTATTTACAACACCAGTAGTTACAGAAGTTACAAGGTTACATATTTATATTTATTTACAACGCCAGTGGTTACAGAAGTTACAAGGTTACATGTTTATAATTATTTACAACGCCAGTAGTTACAGAAGTTACAAGGTTGCATATTTATATTTATTTACAACGCCAGTGGTTACAGAAGTTACAAGGTAACATGTTTATATTTATTTACAAGGCCAGTGGTTACAGAAGTTACAAGGTTACATGTTTATATTTATTTACAACGCCAGTGGTTACAGAAGTTACAAGGTTACATGTTTATATTTATTTACAACGCCAGTGGTTACAGAAGTTACAAGGTTACATATTTATATTTATTTACAACGCCAGTGGTTACAGAAGTTACAAGGTTACATATTTATATTTATTTACAAGGCCAGTGGTTACAGAAGTTACAAGGTTACATGTTTATATTTATTTACAACGCCAGTGGTTACAGAAGTTACAAGGTTACATGTTTATATTTATTTACAACGCCAGTGGTTACAGAAGTTACAAGGTTACATGTTTATATTTATTTACGACGCCAGTGGTTACAGAAGTTACAAGGTTACATATTTATATTTATTTACAACGCCAGTGGTTACAGAAGTTACAAGGTTACATGTTTATATTTATTTACAACGCCAGTGGTTACAGAAGTTACAAGGTTACATGTTTATATTTATTTACAACGCCAGTAGTTACAGAAGTTACAAGGTTACATATTTATATTTATTTACAACGCCAGTGGTTACAGAAGTTACAATGTTACATATTTATATTTATTTACAACGCCAGTGGTTACAGAAGTTACAAGGTTACATGTTTATATTTATTTACAACGCCAGTGGTTACAGAAGTTACAAGGTTACATATTTATATTTATTTACAACGCCAGTGGTTACAGAAGTTACAAGGTTACATGTTTATATTTATTTACAACGCCAGTGGTTACAGAAGTTACAAGGTTACATATTTATATTTATTTACAACGCCAGTGGTTACAGAAGTTACAAGGTTACATGTTTATAATTATTTACAACGCCAGTAGTTACAGAAGTTACAAGGTTACATATTTATATTTATTTACAACGCCAGTGGTTACAGAAGTTACAAGGTTGCATGTTTATATTTATTTACAAGGCCAGTGGTTACAGAAGTTACAAGGTTACATGTTTATAATTATTTACAACGCCAGTAGTTACAGAAGTTACAAGGTTACATATTTATATTTATTTACAACGCCAGTAGTTACAGAAGTTACAAAGTTACATATTTATATTTATTTACAACGCCAGTGGTTACAGAAGTTACAAGGTTACATGTTTATAATTATTTACAACGCCAGTAGTTACAGAAGTTACAAGGTTACATATTTATATTTATTTACAACGCCAGTGGTTACAGAAGTTACAAGGTTACATGTTTATATTTATTTACAACGCCAGTGGTTACAGAAGTTACAAGGTTACATGTTTATATTTATTTACAACGCCAGTGGTTACAGAAGTTACAAGGTTACATGTTTATGTTTATTTACAACACCAGTAGTTACAGAAGTTACAAGGTTACATATTTATATTTATTTACAACGCCAGTGGTTACAGAAGTTACAAGGTTACATGTTTATAATTATTTACAACGCCAGTAGTTACAGAAGTTACAAGGTTACATATTTATGTTTATTTACAAGGCCAGTGGTTACAGAAGTTACAAGGTTACATGTTTATATTTATTTACAACGCCAGTGGTTACAGAAGTTACAAGGTTACATATTTATATTTATTTACAACGCCAGTGGTTACAGAAGTTACAAGGTTACATATTCATATTTATTTACAACGCCAGTGGTTACAGAAGTTACAAGGTTACATGTTTATATTTATTTACAACGCCAGTGGTTACAGAAGTTACAAGGTTAGATGTTTATATTTATTTACAACGCCAGTGGTTACAGAAGTTACAAGGTTACATGTTTATATTTATTTACAACACCAGTAGTTACAGAAGTTACAAGGTTACATATTTATATTTATTTACAACGCCAGTGGTTACAGAAGTTACAAGGTTACATATTTATATTTATTTACAACGCCAGTGGTTACAGAAGTTACAAGGTTACATGTTTATATTTATTTACAACGCCAGTGGTTACAGAAGTTACAAGGTTACATATTTATATTTATTTACAACACCAGTGGTTACAGAAGTTACAAGGTTACACATTTATATTTATTTACAACGCCACTGGTTACAGAAGTTACAAGGTTACATATTTATATTTATTTACAACGCCAGTGGTTACAGAAGTTACAAGGTTACATGTTTATATTTATTTATAACGCCAGTGGTTACAGAAGTTACAAGGTTACATATTTATATTTATTTACAACGCCAGTGGTTACAGAAGTTACAAGGTTACACATTTATATTTATTTACAACGCCAGTGGTTACAGAAGTTACAAGGTTACATATTTATATTTATTTACAACGCCAGTGGTTACAGAAGTTACAAGGTTACATATTCATATTTATTTACAACGCCAGTGGTTACAGAAGTTACAAGGTTACATGTTTATATTTATTTACAACGCCAGTGGTTACAGAAGTTACAAGGTTACATATTTATATTTATTTACAACGCCAGTGGTTACAGAAGTTACAAGGTTACATATTTATATTTATTTACAACGCCAGTGGTTACAGAAGTTACAAGGTTACATGTTTATATTTATTTACAACACCAGTAGTTACAGAAGTTACAAGGTTACATATTTATATTTATTTACAACGCCAGTGGTTACAGAAGTTACAAGGTTACATGTTTATAATTATTTACAACGCCAGTGGTTACAGAAGTTACAAGGTTACATATTTATATCTATTTACAACGCCAGTGGTTACAGAAGTTACAAGGTTACATATTTATATTTATTTACAACGCCAGTGGTTACAGAAGTTACAAGGTTACATGTTTATATTTATTTACAACGCCAGTGGTTACAGAAGTTACAAGGTTACATGTTTATATTTATTTACGACGTCAGTGGTTACAGAAGTTACAAGGTTACATATTTATATTTATTTACAACGCCAGTGGTTACAGAAGTTACAAGGTTACATGTTTATATTTATTTACAACGCCAATGGTTACAGAAGTTACAAGGTTACATGTTTATATTTATTTACAACGCCAGTAGTTACAGAAGTTACAAGGTTACATATTTATATTTATTTACAACGCCAGTGGTTACAGAAGTTACAATGTTACATATTTATATTTATTTACAACGCCAGTGGTTACAGAAGTTACAAGGTTACATGTTTATATTTATTTACAACGCCAGTGGTTACAGAAGTTACAAGGTTACATATTTATATTTATTTACAACGCCAGTGGTTACAGAAGTTACAAGGTTACATGTTTCTATTTATTTACAACGCCATTAGTTACAGAAGTTACAAGTTTACATATTTATATTTATTTACAACGCCAGTGGTTACAGAAGTTACAAGGTTACATGTTTATAATTATTTACAACGCCAGTAGTTACAGAAGTTACAAGGTTACATATTTATATTTATTTACAACGCCAGTGGTTACAGAAGTTACAAGGTTACATGTTTATATTTATTTACAAGGCCAGTGGTTACAGAAGTTACAAGGTTACATGTTTATAATTATATACAACGCCAGTAGTTACAGAAGTTACAAGGTTACATATTTATATTTATTTACAACGCCAGTAGTTACAGAAGTTACAAGGTTACATATTTATATTTATTTACAACGCCAGTGGTTACAGAAGTTACAAGGTTACATGTTTATAATTATTTACAACGCCAGTAGTTACAGAAGTTACAAGGTTACATATTTATATTTATTTACAACGCCAGTGGTTACAGAAGTTACAAGGTTACATGTTTATATTTATTTACAACGCCAGTGGTTACAGAAGTTACAAGGTTACATGTTTATATTTATTTACAACGCCAGTGGTTACAGAAGTTACAAGGTTACATGTTTATATTTATTTACAACACCAGTAGTTACAGAAGTTACAAGGTTAGATATTTATATTTATTTACAACGCCAGTGGTTACAGAAGTTACAAGGTTACATGTTTATAATTATTTACAACGCCAGTAGTTACAGAAGTTACAAGGTTACATATTTATATTTATTTACAACGCCAGTGGTTACAGAAGTTACAAGGTTACATATTTATATTTATTTACAACGCCAGTGGTTACAGAAGTTACAAGGTTACATATTCATATTTATTTACAACGCCAGTGGTTACAGAAGTTACAAGGTTACATATTTATATTTATTTACAACGCCAGTGGTTACAGAAGTTACAAGGTTAGATGTTTATATTTATTTACAACGCCAGTGGTTACAGAAGTTACAAGGTTACATGTTTATATTTATTTACAACACCAGTAGTTACAGAAGTTACAAGGTTACATATTTATATTTATTTACAACGCCAGTGGTTACAGAAGTTACAAGGTTACATATTTATATTTATTTACAACACCAGTGGTTACAGAAGTTACAAGGTTACACATTTATATTTATTTACAACGCCAGTGGTTACAGAAGTTACAAGGTTACATATTTATATTTATTTACAACGCCAGTGGTTACAGAAGTTACAAGGTTACATGTTTATATTTATTTACAACACCAGTGGTTGCAGAAGTTACAAAGTTACATATTTATATTTATTTACAACGCCAGTGGTTACAGAAGTTACAAGGTTACATGTTTATATTTATTTACAACGCCAGTGGTTACAGAAGTTACAAGGTTACACATTTATATTTATTTACAACGCCAGTGGTTACAGAAGTTACAAGGTTACATATTTATATTTATTTACAACGCCAGTGGTTACAGAAGTTACAAGGTTACATATTTATATTTATTTACAACGCCAGTGGTTACAGAAGTTACAAGGTTACATGTTTATATTTATTTACAACGCCAGTGGTTACAGAAGTTACAAGGTTACATATTTATATTTATTTACAACACCAATGGTTACAGAAGTTACAAGGTTACACATTTATATTTATTTACAACGCCACTGGTTACAGAAGTTACAAGGTTACATATTTATATTTATTTACAACGCCAGTGGTTACAGAAGTTACAAGGTTACATGTTTATATTTATTTACAACGCCAGTGGTTACAGAAGTTACAAGGTTACATATTTATATTTATTTACAACGCCAGTGGTTACAGAAGTTACAAGGTTACATGTTTATATTTATTTACAACGCCAGTGGTTACGGAAGTTACAAGGTTACATGTTTATATTTATTTACAACGCCAGTAGTTACAGAAGTTACAAGGTTACATATTTATATTTATTTACAACGCCAGTGGTTACAGAAGTTACAATGTTACATATTTATATTTATTTAAAACGCCAGTGGTTACAGAAGTTACAAGGTTACATGTTTATATTTATTTACAACGCCAGTGGTTACAGAAGTTACAAGGTTACATATTTATATTTATTTACAACGCCAGTGGTTACAGAAGTTACAAGGTTACATGTTTCTATTTATTTACAACGCCAGTAGTTACAGAAGTTACAAGTTTACATATTTATATTTATTTACAACGCCAGTGGTTACAGAAGTTACAAGGTTACATGTTTATAATTATTTACAACGCCAGTAGTTACAGAAGTTACAAGGTTACATATTTATATTTATTTACAACGCCAGTGGTTACAGAAGTTACAAGGTTACATGTTTATATTTATTTACAACGCCAGTGGTTACAGAAGTTACAAGGTTACATGTTTATAATTATATACAACGCCAGTAGTTACAGAAGTTACAAGGTTACATATTTATATTTATTTACAACGCCAGTAGTTACAGAAGTTACAAGGTTACATATTTATATTTATTTACAACGCCAGTGGTTACAGAAGTTACAAGGTTACATGTTTATAATTATTTACAACGCCAGTAGTTACAGAAGTTACAAGGTTACATATTTATATTTATTTACAACGCCAGTGGTTACAGAAGTTACAAGGTTACATGTTTGTATTTATTTACAACGCCAGTGGTTACAGAAGTTACAAGGTTACATGTTTATATTTATTTACAACGCCAGTGGTTACAGAAGTTACAAGGTTACATGTTTATATTTATTTACAACACCAGTAGTTACAGAAGTTACAAGGTTAGATATTTATATTTATTTACAACGCCAGTGGTTACAGAAGTTACAAGGTTACATGTTTATAATTATTTACAACGCCAGTAGTTACAGAAGTTACAAGGTTGCATATTTATATTTATTTACAACGCCAGTGGTTACAGAAGTTACAAGGTTACATATTTATATTTATTTACAACGCCAGTGGTTACAGAAGTTACAAGGTTACATGTTTATATTTATTTACAACGCCAGTGGTTACAGAAGTTACAAGGTTACATGTTTATATTTATTTACAACGCCAGTGGTTACAGAAGTTACAAGGTTACATATTTATATTTATTTACAACGCCAGTGGTTACAGAAGTTACAAGGTTACATGTTTATATTTATTTACAACGCCAGTGGTTACAGAAGTTACAAGGTTACATGTTTATATTTATTTACAACGCCAGTGGTTACAGAAGTTACAAGGTTACATGTTTATATTTATTTACAACGCCAGTGGTTACAGAAGTTACAAGGTTACATGTTTATATTTATTTAAAAAGCCAGTGGTTACAGAAGTTACAAGGTTACATATTTATATTTATTTACAACGCCAGTGGTTACAGAAGTCACAAGGTTACATATTTATATTTATTTACAACGCCAGTGGTTACAGAAGTTACAAGGTTACATGTTTATATTTATTTACAACGCCAGTGGTTACAGAAGTTACAAGGTTACATGTTTATATTTATTTACAACGCCAGTGGTTACAGAAGTTACAAGGTTACATGTTTATATTTATTTACAACGCCAGTGGTTACAGAAGTTACAAGGTTACATGTTTATATTTATTTACAACGCCAGTGGTTACAGAAGTTACAAGGTTACATATTTATATTTATTTACAACGCCAGTGGTTACAGAAGTTACAAGGTTACATGTTTATATTTATTTACAACGCCAGTGGTTACAGAAGTTACAAGGTTACATATTTATATTTATTTACAACGCCAGTGGTTACAGAAGTTACAAGGTTACATGTTTATATTTATTTACAACGCCAGTGTTTACAGAAGTTACAAGGTTACATGTTTATATTTATTTACAACGCCAGTGGTTACAGAAGTTACAAGGTTACATGTTTATATTTATTTACAACGCCATTGGTTACAGAAGTTACAAGGTTACATATTTATATTTATTTACAAGGCCAGTGGTTACAGAAGTTACAAGGTTACATGATTATATTTATTTACAACGCCAGTGGTTACAGAAGTTACAAGGTTACATATTTATATTTATTTACAACGCCAGTGGTTACAGAAGTTACAAGGTTACATATTCATATTTATTTACAACGCCAGTGGTTACAGAAGTTACAAGGTTACATATTTATATTTATTTACAACGCCAGTGGTTACAGAAGTTACAAGGTAACATGTTTATATTTATTTACAACGCCAGTGGTTACAGAAGTTACAAGGTTACACATTTATATTTATTTACAACGCCAGTGGTTACAGAAGTTACAAGGTTACATATTTATATTTATTTACAACGCCAGTGGTTACAGAAGTTACAAGGTTACATGTTTATATTTATTTACAACGCCAGTGGTTACAGAAGTTACAAGGTTACATGTTTATATTTATTTACAACGCCAGTGGTTACAGAAGTTACAAGGTTACATATTTATATTTATTTACAACGCCAGTGGTTACAGAAGTTACAAGGTTACATATTTATATTTATTTACAACGCCAGTGGTTACAGAAGTTACAAGGTTACATGTTTATATTTATTTACAACACCAGTAGTTACAGAAGTTACAAGGTTACATATTTATATTTATTTACAACGCCAGTGGTTACAGAAGTTACAAGGTTACATGTTTATAATTATTTACAACGCCAGTAGTTACAGAAGTTACAAGGTTACATATTTATATCTATTTACAACGCCAGTGGTTACAGAAGTTACAAGGTTACATATTTATATTTATTTACAACGCCAGTGGTTACAGAAGTTACAAGGTTACATGTTTATATTTATTTACAACGCCAGTGGTTACAGAAGTTACAAGGTTACATGTTTATATTTATTTACGACGTCAGTGGTTACAGAAGTTACAAGGTTACATATTTATATTTATTTACAACGCCAGTGGTTACAGAAGTTACAAGGTTACATGTTTATATTTATTTACAACGCCAGTGGTTACAGAAGTTACAAGGTTACATGTTTATATTTATTTACAACGCCAGTAGTTACAGAAGTTACAAGGTTACATATTTATATTTATTTACAACGCCAGTGGTTACAGAAGTTACAAGGTTACATGTTTATATTTATTTACAAGGCCAGTGGTTACAGAAGTTACAAGGTTACATGTTTATAATTATATACAACGCCAGTAGTTACAGAAGTTACAAGGTTACATATTTATATTTATTTACAACGCCAGTAGTTACAGAAGTTACAAGGTTACATATTTATATTTATTTACAACGCCAGTGGTTACAGAAGTTACAAGGTTACATGTTTATAATTATTTACAACGCCAGTAGTTACAGAAGTTACAAGGTTACATATTTATATTTATTTACAACGCCAGTGGTTACAGAAGTTACAAGGTTACATGTTTATATTTATTTACAACGCCAGTGGTTACAGAAGTTACAAGGTTACATGTTTATATTTATTTACAACGCCAGTGGTTACAGAAGTTACAAGGTTACATGTTTATATTTATTTACAACACCAGTAGTTACAGAAGTTACAAGGTTAGATATTTATATTTATTTACAACGCCAGTGGTTACAGAAGTTACAAGGTTACATGTTTATAATTATTTACAACGCCAGTAGTTACAGAAGTTACAAGGTTGCATATTTATATTTATTTACAACGCCAGTGGTTACAGAAGTTACAAGGTTACATATTTATATTTATTTACAACGCCAGTGGTTACAGAAGTTACAAGGTTACATGTTTATATTTATTTACAACGCCAGTAGTTACAGAAGTTACAAGGTTACATATTTATATTTATTTACAACGCCAGTGGTTACAGAAGTTACAAGGTTACATGTTTATAATTATTTACAACGCCAGTAGTTACAGAAGTTACAAGGTTACATATTTATATTTATTTACAACGCCAGTGGTTACAGAAGTTACAAGGTTGCATGTTTATATTTATTTACAAGGCCAGTGGTTACAGAAGTTACAAGGTTACATGTTTATAATTATTTACAACGCCAGTAGTTACAGAAGTTACAAGGTTACATATTTATATTTATTTACAACGCCAGTAGTTACAGAAGTTACAAAGTTACATATTTATATTTATTTACAACGCCAGTGGTTACAGAAGTTACAAGGTTACATGTTTATAATTATTTACAACGCCAGTAGTTACAGAAGTTACAAGGTTACATATTTATATTTATTTACAACGCCAGTGGTTACAGAAGTTACAAGGTTACATGTTTATATTTATTTACAACGCCAGTGGTTACAGAAGTTACAAGGTTACATGTTTATATTTATTTACAACGCCAGTGGTTACAGAAGTTACAAGGTTACATGTTTATGTTTATTTACAACACCAGTAGTTACAGAAGTTACAAGGTTACATATTTATATTTATTTACAACGCCAGTGGTTACAGAAGTTACAAGGTTACATGTTTATAATTATTTACAACGCCAGTAGTTACAGAAGTTACAAGGTTACATATTTATGTTTATTTACAAGGCCAGTGGTTACAGAAGTTACAAGGTTACATGTTTATATTTATTTACAACGCCAGTGGTTACAGAAGTTACAAGGTTACATATTTATATTTATTTACAACGCCAGTGGTTACAGAAGTTACAAGGTTACATATTCATATTTATTTACAACGCCAGTGGTTACAGAAGTTACAAGGTTACATATTTATATTTATTTACAACGCCAGTGGTTACAGAAGTTACAAGGTTAGATGTTTATATTTATTTACAACGCCAGTGGTTACAGAAGTTACAAGGTTACATGTTTATATTTATTTACAACACCAGTAGTTACAGAAGTTACAAGGTTACATATTTATATTTATTTACAACGCCAGTGGTTACAGAAGTTACAAGGTTACATATTTATATTTATTTACAACGCCAGTGGTTACAGAAGTTACAAGGTTACATGTTTATATTTATTTACAACGCCAGTGGTTACAGAAGTTACAAGGTTACATATTTATATTTATTTACAACACCAGTGGTTACAGAAGTTACAAGGTTACACATTTATATTTATTTACAACGCCACTGGTTACAGAAGTTACAAGGTTACATATTTATATTTATTTACAACGCCAGTGGTTACAGAAGTTACAAGGTTACATGTTTATATTTATTTATAACGCCAGTGGTTACAGAAGTTACAAGGTTACATATTTATATTTATTTACAACGCCAGTGGTTACAGAAGTTACAAGGTTACACATTTATATTTATTTACAACGCCAGTGGTTACAGAAGTTACAAGGTTACATATTTATATTTATTTACAACGCCAGTGGTTACAGAAGTTACAAGGTTACATATTCATATTTATTTACAACGCCAGTGGTTACAGAAGTTACAAGGTTACATGTTTATATTTATTTACAACGCCAGTGGTTACAGAAGTTACAAGGTTACATATTTATATTTATTTACAACGCCAGTGGTTACAGAAGTTACAAGGTTACATATTTATATTTATTTACAACGCCAGTGGTTACAGAAGTTACAAGGTTACATGTTTATATTTATTTACAACACCAGTAGTTACAGAAGTTACAAGGTTACATATTTATATTTATTTACAACGCCAGTGGTTACAGAAGTTACAAGGTTACATGTTTATAATTATTTACAACGCCAGTGGTTACAGAAGTTACAAGGTTACATATTTATATCTATTTACAACGCCAGTGGTTACAGAAGTTACAAGGTTACATATTTATATTTATTTACAACGCCAGTGGTTACAGAAGTTACAAGGTTACATGTTTATATTTATTTACAACGCCAGTGGTTACAGAAGTTACAAGGTTACATGTTTATATTTATTTACGACGTCAGTGGTTACAGAAGTTACAAGGTTACATATTTATATTTATTTACAACGCCAGTGGTTACAGAAGTTACAAGGTTACATGTTTATATTTATTTACAACGCCAATGGTTACAGAAGTTACAAGGTTACATGTTTATATTTATTTACAACGCCAGTAGTTACAGAAGTTACAAGGTTACATATTTATATTTATTTACAACGCCAGTGGTTACAGAAGTTACAATGTTACATATTTATATTTATTTACAACGCCAGTGGTTACAGAAGTTACAAGGTTACATGTTTATATTTATTTACAACGCCAGTGGTTACAGAAGTTACAAGGTTACATATTTATATTTATTTACAACGCCAGTGGTTACAGAAGTTACAAGGTTACATGTTTCTATTTATTTACAACGCCATTAGTTACAGAAGTTACAAGTTTACATATTTATATTTATTTACAACGCCAGTGGTTACAGAAGTTACAAGGTTACATGTTTATAATTATTTACAACGCCAGTAGTTACAGAAGTTACAAGGTTACATATTTATATTTATTTACAACGCCAGTGGTTACAGAAGTTACAAGGTTACATGTTTATATTTATTTACAAGGCCAGTGGTTACAGAAGTTACAAGGTTACATGTTTATAATTATATACAACGCCAGTAGTTACAGAAGTTACAAGGTTACATATTTATATTTATTTACAACGCCAGTAGTTACAGAAGTTACAAGGTTACATATTTATATTTATTTACAACGCCAGTGGTTACAGAAGTTACAAGGTTACATGTTTATAATTATTTACAACGCCAGTAGTTACAGAAGTTACAAGGTTACATATTTATATTTATTTACAAGGCCAGTGGTTACAGAAGTTACAAGGTTACATATTTATATTTATTTACAACGCCAGTGGTTACAGAAGTTACAAGGTTACATGTTTATATTTATTTACAACGCCAGTGGTTACAGAAGTTACAAGGTTACATGTTTATATTTATTTACAACACCAGTAGTTACAGAAGTTACAAGGTTAGATATTTATATTTATTTACAACGCCAGTGGTTACAGAAGTTACAAGGTTACATGTTTATAATTATTTACAACGCCAGTAGTTACAGAAGTTACAAGGTTACATATTTATATTTATTTACAACGCCAGTGGTTACAGAAGTTACAAGGTTACATATTTATATTTATTTACAACGCCAGTGGTTACAGAAGTTACAAGGTTACATATTCATATTTATTTACAACGCCAGTGGTTACAGAAGTTACAAGGTTACATATTTATATTTATTTACAACGCCAGTGGTTACAGAAGTTACAAGGTTAGATGTTTATATTTATTTACAACGCCAGTGGTTACAGAAGTTACAAGGTTACATGTTTATATTTATTTACAACACCAGTAGTTACAGAAGTTACAAGGTTACATATTTATATTTATTTACAACGCCAGTGGTTACAGAAGTTACAAGGTTACATATTTATATTTATTTACAACACCAGTGGTTACAGAAGTTACAAGGTTACACATTTATATTTATTTACAACGCCA
The DNA here is from genome assembly GCA_935421135.1 of Bugulina stolonifera. NCBI lineage: Eukaryota > Metazoa > Bryozoa > Gymnolaemata > Cheilostomatida > Bugulidae > Bugulina > Bugulina stolonifera. The sequence goes on along the minus strand of OW285190.1, from coordinate 3,193,805 downwards.
GTGGTTACAGAAGTTACAAGGTTACATATTTATATTTATTTACAACGCCAGTGGTTACAGAAGTTACAAGGTTACATGTTTATATTTATTTACAACACCAGTGGTTGCAGAAGTTACAAAGTTACATATTTATATTTATTTACAACGCCAGTGGTTACAGAAGTTACAAGGTTACATGTTTATATTTATTTACAACGCCAGTGGTTACAGAAGTTACAAGGTTACACATTTATATTTATTTACAACGCCAGTGGTTACAGAAGTTACAAGGTTACATATTTATATTTATTTACAACGCCAGTGGTTACAGAAGTTACAAGGTTACATATTTATATTTATTTACAACGCCAGTGGTTACAGAAGTTACAAGGTTACATGTTTATATTTATTTACAACGCCAGTGGTTACAGAAGTTACAAGGTTACATATTTATATTTATTTACAACACCAATGGTTACAGAAGTTACAAGGTTACACATTTATATTTATTTACAACGCCACTGGTTACAGAAGTTACAAGGTTACATATTTATATTTATTTACAACGCCAGTGGTTACAGAAGTTACAAGGTTACATGTTTATATTTATTTACAACGCCAGTGGTTACAGAAGTTACAAGGTTACATATTTATATTTATTTACAACGCCAGTGGTTACAGAAGTTACAAGGTTACATGTTTATATTTATTTACAACGCCAGTGGTTACGGAAGTTACAAGGTTACATGTTTATATTTATTTACAACGCCAGTAGTTACAGAAGTTACAAGGTTACATATTTATATTTATTTACAACGCCAGTGGTTACAGAAGTTACAATGTTACATATTTATATTTATTTAAAACGCCAGTGGTTACAGAAGTTACAAGGTTACATGTTTATATTTATTTACAACGCCAGTGGTTACAGAAGTTACAAGGTTACATATTTATATTTATTTACAACGCCAGTGGTTACAGAAGTTACAAGGTTACATGTTTCTATTTATTTACAACGCCAGTAGTTACAGAAGTTACAAGTTTACATATTTATATTTATTTACAACGCCAGTGGTTACAGAAGTTACAAGGTTACATGTTTATAATTATTTACAACGCCAGTAGTTACAGAAGTTACAAGGTTACATATTTATATTTATTTACAACGCCAGTGGTTACAGAAGTTACAAGGTTACATGTTTATATTTATTTACAAGGCCAGTGGTTACAGAAGTTACAAGGTTACATGTTTATAATTATATACAACGCCAGTAGTTACAGAAGTTACAAGGTTACATATTTATATTTATTTACAACGCCAGTAGTTACAGAAGTTACAAGGTTACATATTTATATTTATTTACAACGCCAGTGGTTACAGAAGTTACAAGGTTACATGTTTATAATTATTTACAACGCCAGTAGTTACAGAAGTTACAAGGTTACATATTTATATTTATTTACAACGCCAGTGGTTACAGAAGTTACAAGGTTACATGTTTGTATTTATTTACAACGCCAGTGGTTACAGAAGTTACAAGGTTACATGTTTATATTTATTTACAACGCCAGTGGTTACAGAAGTTACAAGGTTACATGTTTATATTTATTTACAACACCAGTAGTTACAGAAGTTACAAGGTTAGATATTTATATTTATTTACAACGCCAGTGGTTACAGAAGTTACAAGGTTACATGTTTATAATTATTTACAACGCCAGTAGTTACAGAAGTTACAAGGTTGCATATTTATATTTATTTACAACGCCAGTGGTTACAGAAGTTACAAGGTTACATGTTTATATTTATTTACAACGCCAGTGGTTACAGAAGTTACAAGGTTACATGTTTATATTTATTTACAACGCCAGTGGTTACAGAAGTTACAAGGTTACATGTTTATATTTATTTACAACGCCAGTGGTTACAGAAGTTACAAGGTTACATATTTATATTTATTTACAACGCCAGTGGTTACAGAAGTTACAAGGTTACATGTTTATATTTATTTACAACGCCAGTGGTTACAGAAGTTACAAGGTTACATGTTTATATTTATTTACAACGCCAGTGGTTACAGAAGTTACAAGGTTACATGTTTATATTTATTTACAACGCCAGTGGTTACAGAAGTTACAAGGTTACATGTTTATATTTATTTAAAACGCCAGTGGTTACAGAAGTTACAAGGTTACATATTTATATTTATTTACAACGCCAGTGGTTACAGAAGTCACAAGGTTACATATTTATATTTATTTACAACGCCAGTGGTTACAGAAGTTACAAGGTTACATGTTTATATTTATTTACAACGCCAGTGGTTACAGAAGTTACAAGGTTACATGTTTATATTTATTTACAACGCCAGTGGTTACAGAAGTTACAAGGTTACATGTTTATATTTATTTACAACGCCAGTGGTTACAGAAGTTACAAGGTTACATGTTTATATTTATTTACAACGCCAGTGGTTACAGAAGTTACAAGGTTACATATTTATATTTATTTACAACGCCAGTGGTTACAGAAGTTACAAGGTTACATGTTTATATTTATTTACAACGCCAGTGGTTACAGAAGTTACAAGGTTACATATTTATATTTATTTACAACGCCAGTGGTTACAGAAGTTACAAGGTTACATGTTTATATTTATTTACAACGCCAGTGTTTACAGAAGTTACAAGGTTACATGTTTATATTTATTTACAACGCCAGTGGTTACAGAAGTTACAAGGTTACATGTTTATATTTATTTACAACGCCATTGGTTACAGAAGTTACAAGGTTACATATTTATATTTATTTACAAGGCCAGTGGTTACAGAAGTTACAAGGTTACATGATTATATTTATTTACAACGCCAGTGGTTACAGAAGTTACAAGGTTACATATTTATATTTATTTACAACGCCAGTGGTTACAGAAGTTACAAGGTTACATATTCATATTTATTTACAACGCCAGTGGTTACAGAAGTTACAAGGTTACATATTTATATTTATTTACAACGCCAGTGGTTACAGAAGTTACAAGGTAACATGTTTATATTTATTTACAACGCCAGTGGTTACAGAAGTTACAAGGTTACACATTTATATTTATTTACAACGCCAGTGGTTACAGAAGTTACAAGGTTACATATTTATATTTATTTACAACGCCAGTGGTTACAGAAGTTACAAGGTTACATATTTATATTTATTTACAACGCCAGTGGTTACAGAAGTTACAAGGTTACATGTTTATATTTATTTACAACGCCAGTGGTTACAGAAGTTACAAGGTTACATATTTATATTTATTTACAACGCCAGTGGTTACAGAAGTTACAAGGTTACATATTTATATTTATTTACAACGCCAGTGGTTACAGAAGTTACAAGGTTACATGTTTATGTTTATTTACAACACCAGTAGTTACAGAAGTTACAAGGTTACATATTTATATTTATTTACAACGCCAGTGGTTACAGAAGTTACAAGGTTACATGTTTATAATTATTTACAACGCCAGTAGTTACAGAAGTTACAAGGTTACATATTTATATCTATTTACAACGCCAGTGGTTACAGAAGTTACAAGGTTACATATTTATATTTATTTACAACGCCAGTGGTTACAGAAGTTACAAGGTTACATGTTTATATTTATTTACAACGCCAGTGGTTACAGAAGTTACAAGGTTACATGTTTATATTTATTTACGACGTCAGTGGTTACAGAAGTTACAAGGTTACATATTTATATTTATTTACAACGCCAGTGGTTACAGAAGTTACAAGGTTACATGTTTATATTTATTTACAACGCCAGTGGTTACAGAAGTTACAAGGTTACATGTTTATATTTATTTACAACGCCAGTAGTTACAGAAGTTACAAGGTTACATATTTATATTTATTTACAACGCCAGTGGTTACAGAAGTTACAAGGTTACATGTTTATATTTATTTACAAGGCCAGTGGTTACAGAAGTTACAAGGTTACATGTTTATAATTATATACAACGCCAGTAGTTACAGAAGTTACAAGGTTACATATTTATATTTATTTACAACGCCAGTAGTTACAGAAGTTACAAGGTTACATATTTATATTTATTTACAACGCCAGTGGTTACAGAAGTTACAAGGTTACATGTTTATAATTATTTACAACGCCAGTAGTTACAGAAGTTACAAGGTTACATATTTATATTTATTTACAACGCCAGTGGTTACAGAAGTTACAAGGTTACATGTTTATATTTATTTACAACGCCAGTGGTTACAGAAGTTACAAGGTTACATGTTTATATTTATTTACAACGCCAGTGGTTACAGAAGTTACAAGGTTACATGTTTATATTTATTTACAACACCAGTAGTTACAGAAGTTACAAGGTTACATATTTATATTTATTTACAACGCCAGTGGTTACAGAAGTTACAAGGTTACATGTTTATAATTATTTACAACGCCAGTAGTTACAGAAGTTACAAGGTTGCATATTTATATTTATTTACAACGCCAGTGGTTACAGAAGTTACAAGGTTACATATTTATATTTATTTACAACGCCAGTGGTTACAGAAGTTACAAGGTTACATGTTTATATTTATTTACAACGCCAGTGGTTACAGAAGTTACAAGGTTACATGTTTATATTTATTTACAACGCCAGTGGTTACAGAAGTTACAAGGTTACATATTTATATTTATTTACAACGCCAGTGGTTACAGAAGTTACAAGGTTACATGTTTATATTTATTTACAACGCCAGTGGTTACAGAAGTTACAAGGTTACATGTTTATATTTATTTACAACGCCAGTGGTTACAGAAGTTACAAGGTTACATGTTTATATTTATTTACAACGCCAGTGGTTACAGAAGTTACAAGGTTACATGTTTATATTTATTTAAAACGCCAGTGGTTACAGAAGTTACAAGGTTACATATTTATATTTATTTACAACGCCAGTGGTTACAGAAGTCACAAGGTTACATATTTATATTTATTTACAACGCCAGTGGTTACAGAAGTTACAAGGTTACATGTTTATATTTATTTACAACGCCAGTGGTTACAGAAGTTACAAGGTTACATGTTTATATTTATTTACAACGCCAGTGGTTACAGAAGTTACAAGGTTACATGTTTATATTTATTTACAACGCCAGTGGTTACAGAAGTTACAAGGTTACATGTTTATATTTATTTACAACGCCAGTGGTTACAGAAGTTACAAGGTTACATATTTATATTTATTTACAACGCCAGTGGTTACAGAAGTTACAAGGTTACATGTTTATATTTATTTACAACGCCAGTGGTTACAGAAGTTACAAGGTTACATATTTATATTTATTTACAACGCCAGTGGTTACAGAAGTTACAAGGTTACATGTTTATATTTATTTACAACGCCAGTGTTTACAGAAGTTACAAGGTTACATGTTTATATTTATTTACAACGCCAGTGGTTACAGAAGTTACAAGGTTACATGTTTATATTTATTTACAACGCCATTGGTTACAGAAGTTACAAGGTTACATATTTATATTTATTTACAAGGCCAGTGGTTACAGAAGTTACAAGGTTACATGATTATATTTATTTACAACGCCAGTGGTTACAGAAGTTACAAGGTTACATATTTATATTTATTTACAACGCCAGTGGTTACAGAAGTTACAAGGTTACATATTCATATTTATTTACAACGCCAGTGGTTACAGAAGTTACAAGGTTACATATTTATATTTATTTACAACGCCAGTGGTTACAGAAGTTACAAGGTAACATGTTTATATTTATTTACAACGCCAGTGGTTACAGAAGTTACAAGGTTACACATTTATATTTATTTACAACGCCAGTGGTTACAGAAGTTACAAGGTTACATATTTATATTTATTTACAACGCCAGTGGTTACAGAAGTTACAAGGTTACATATTTATATTTATTTACAACGCCAGTGGTTACAGAAGTTACAAGGTTACATGTTTATATTTATTTACAACGCCAGTGGTTACAGAAGTTACAAGGTTACATATTTATATTTATTTACAACGCCAGTGGTTACAGAAGTTACAAGGTTACATATTTATATTTATTTACAACGCCAGTGGTTACAGAAGTTACAAGGTTACATGTTTATATTTATTTACAACACCAGTAGTTACAGAAGTTACAAGGTTACATATTTATATTTATTTACAACGCCAGTGGTTACAGAAGTTACAAGGTTACATGTTTATAATTATTTACAACGCCAGTAGTTACAGAAGTTACAAGGTTACATATTTATATTTATTTACAACGCCAGTGGTTACAGAAGTTACAAGGTTACATATTTATATTTATTTACAACGCCAGTGGTTACAGAAGTTACAAGGTTACATGTTTATATTTATTTACAACGCCAGTGGTTACAGAAGTTACAAGGTTACATGTTTATATTTATTTACGACGTCAGTGGTTACAGAAGTTACAAGGTTACATATTTATATTTATTTACAACGCCAGTGGTTACAGAAGTTACAAGGTTACATGTTTATATTTATTTACAACGCCAGTGGTTACAGAAGTTACAAGGTTACATGTTTATATTTATTTACAACGCCAGTAGTTACAGAAGTTACAAGGTTACATATTTATATTTATTTACAACGCCAGTGGTTACAGAAGTTACAATGTTACATATTTATATTTATTTAAAACGCCAGTGGTTACAGAAGTTACAAGGTTACATGTTTATATTTATTTACAACGCCAGTGGTTACAGAAGTTACAAGGTTACATATTTATATTTATTTACAACGCCAGTGGTTACAGAAGTTACAAGGTTACATGTTTCTATTTATTTACAACGCCAGTAGTTACAGAAGTTACAAGTTTACATATTTATATTTATTTACAACGCCAGTGGTTACAGAAGTTACAAGGTTACATGTTTATAATTATTTACAACGCCAGTAGTTACAGAAGTTACAAGGTTACATATTTATATTTATTTACAACGCCAGTGGTTACAGAAGTTACAAGGTTACATGTTTATATTTATTTACAAGGCCAGTGGTTACAGAAGTTACAAGGTTACATGTTTATAATTATATACAACGCCAGTAGTTACAGAAGTTACAAGGTTACATATTTATATTTATTTACAACGCCAGTAGTTACAGAAGTTACAAGGTTACATATTTATATTTATTTACAACGCCAGTGGTTACAGAAGTTACAAGGTTACATGTTTATAATTATTTACAACGCCAGTAGTTACAGAAGTTACAAGGTTACATATTTATATTTATTTACAACGCCAGTGGTTACAGAAGTTACAAGGTTGCATGTTTATATTTATTTACAACGCCAGTGGTTACAGAAGTTACAAGGTTACATGTTTATATTTATTTACAACGCCAGTGGTTACAGAAGTTACAAGGTTACATGTTTATATTTATTTACAACACCAGTAGTTACAGAAGTTACAAGGTTAGATATTTATATTTATTTACAACGCCAGTGGTTACAGAAGTTACAAGGTTACATGTTTATAATTATTTACAACGCCAGTAGTTACAGAAGTTACAAGGTTGCATATTTATATTTATTTACAACGCCAGTGGTTACAGAAGCTACAAGGTAACATGTTTATATTTATTTACAAGGCCAGTGGTTACAGAAGTTACAAGGTTACATGTTTATATTTATTTACAACGCCAGTGGTTACAGAAGTTACAAGGTTACATGTTTATATTTATTTACAACGCCAGTGGTTACAGAAGTTACAAGGTTACATATTCATATTTATTTACAACGCCAGTGGTTACAGAAGTTACAAGGTTACATATTTATATTTATTTACAAGGCCAGTGGTTACAGAAGTTACAAGGTTACATGTTTATATTTATTTACAACGCCAGTGGTTACAGAAGTTACAAGGTTACATGTTTATATTTATTTACAACGCCAGTGGTTACAGAAGTTACAAGGTTACATATTTATATTTATTTACAACGCCAGTGGTTACAGAAGTTACAAGGTTACATGTTTATATTTATTTACAACGCCAGTGGTTACAGAAGTTACAAGGTTACATGTTTATCGTTATTTACAACGCCAGTGGTTACAGAAGTTACAAGGTTACATATTTATATTTATTTACAACGCCAGTGGTTACAGAAGTTACAAGGTTACATGTTTATATTTATTTACAACGCCAGTGGTTACAGAAGTTACAAGGTTACATGTTTATATTTATTTACAACGCCAGTGGTTACAGAAGTTACAAGGTTACATGTTTATATTTATTTACAACACCAGTGGTTACAGAAGTTACAAGGTTACATGTTTATATTTATTTACAACGCCAGTGGTTACAGAAGTTACAAGGTTACATGTTTATATTTATTTACAACGCCAGTGGTTACAGAAGTTACAAGGTTACATGTTTATATTTATTTACAACGCCAGTGGTTACAGAAGTTACAAGGTTACATATTTATATTTATTTACAACGCCAGTGGTTACAGAAGTCACAAGGTTACATATTTATATTTATTTACAACGCCAGTGGTTACAGAAGTTACAAGGTTACATGTTTATATTTATTTACAACGCCAGTGGTTACAGAAGTTACAAGGTTACATGTTTATATTTATTTACAACGCCAGTGGTTACAGAAGTTACAAGGTTACATGTTTATATTTATTTACAACGCCAGTGGTTACAGAAGTTACAAGGTTACATGTTTATATTTATTTACAACGCCAGTGGTTACAGAAGTTACAAGGTTACATATTTATATTTATTTACAACGCCAGTGGTTACAGAAGTTACAAGGTTACATGTTTATATTTATTTACAACACCAGTGGTTACAGAAGTTACAAGGTTACATATTTATATTTATTTACAACGCCAGTGGTTACAGAAGTTACAAGGTTACATGTTCATATTTATTTACAACGCCAGTGGTTACAGAAGTTACAAGGTTATATGTTTATATTTATTTACAACGCCAGTGGTTACAGAAGTTACAAGGTTACATGTTTATATTTATTTACAACGCCATTGGTTACAGAAGTTACAAGGTTACATATTTATATTTATTTACAAGGCCAGTGGTTACAGAAGTTACAAGGTTACATGTTTATATTTATTTACAACGCCAGTGGTTACAGAAGTTACAAGGTTACATATTTATATTTATTTACAACGCCAGTGGTTACAGAAGTTACAAGGTTACATATTCATATTTATTTACAACGTCAGTGGTTACAGAAGTTACAAGGTTACATATTTATATTTATTTACAACGCCAGTGGTTACAGAAGTTACAAGGTTACATGTTTATATTTATTTACAACGCCAGTGGTTACAGAAGTTACAAGGTTACATATTTATATTTATTTACAACGCCAGTGGTTACAGAAGTTACAAGGTTACATGTTTATATTTATTTACAACGCCAGTGGTTACAGAAGTTACAAGGTTACATGTTTATATTTATTTACAACGCCAGTGGTTACAGAAGTTACAAGGTTACATGTTTATATTTATTTACAACGCCAGTGGTTACAGAAGTTACAAGGTTACATGTTTATATTTATTTACAACGCCAGTGGTTACAGAAGTTACAAGGTTACATATTTATATTTATTTACAACGCCAGTGGTTACAGAAGTTACAAGGTTACATATTTATATTTATTTACAACGCCAGTGGTTACAGAAGTCACAAGGTTACATATTTATATTTATTTACAACGCCAGTGGTTACAGAAGTTACAAGGTTACATGTTTATATTTATTTACAACGCCAGTGGTTACAGAAGTTACAAGGTTACATGTTTATATTTATTTACAACGCCAGTGGTTACAGAAGTTACAAGGTTACATGTTTATATTTATTTACAACGCCAGTGGTTACAGAAGTTACAAGGTTACATGTTTATATTTATTTACAACGCCAGTGGTTACAGAAGTTACAAGGTTACATATTTATATTTATTTACAACGCCAGTGGTTACAGAAGTTACAAGGTTACATGTTTATATTTATTTACAACACCAGTGGTTACAGAAGTTACAAGGTTACATATTTATATTTATTTACAACGCCAGTGGTTACAGAAGTTACAAGGTTACATGTTCATATTTATTTACAACGCCAGTGGTTACAGAAGTTACAAGGTTATATGTTTATATTTATTTACAACGCCAGTGGTTACAGAAGTTACAAGGTTACATGTTTATATTTATTTACAACGCCATTGGTTACAGAAGTTACAAGGTTACATATTTATATTTATTTACAAGGCCAGTGGTTACAGAAGTTACAAGGTTACATGTTTATATTTATTTACAACGCCAGTGGTTACAGAAGTTACAAGGTTACATATTTATATTTATTTACAACGCCAGTGGTTACAGAAGTTACAAGGTTACATATTCATATTTATTTACAACGCCAGTGGTTACAGAAGTTACAAGGTTACATGTTTATATTTATTTACAACGCCAGTGGTTACAGAAGTTACAAGGTTACATATTTATATTTATTTACAACGCCAGTGGTTACAGAAGTTACAAGGTTACATGTTTATATTTATTTACAACGCCAGTGGTTACAGAAGTTACAAGGTTACATGTTTATATTTATTTACAACGCCAGTGGTTACAGAAGTTACAAGGTTACATGTTTATATTTATTTACAACGCCAGTGGTTACAGAAGTTACAAGGTTACATGTTTATATTTATTTACAACGCCAGTGGTTACAGAAGTTACAAGGTTACATATTTATATTTATTTACAACGCCAGTGGTTACAGAAGTCACAAGGTTACATATTTATATTTATTTACAACGCCAGTGGTTACAGAAGTTACAAGGTTACATGTTTATATTTATTTACAACGCCAGTGGTTACAGAAGTTACAAGGTTACATGTTTATATTTATTTACAACGCCAGTGGTTACAGAAGTTACAAGGTTACATGTTTATATTTATTTACAACGCCAGTGGTTACAGAAGTTACAAGGTTACATGTTTATATTTATTTACAACGCCAGTGGTTACAGAAGTTACAAGGTTACATATTTATATTTATTTACAACGCCAGTGGTTACAGAAGTTACAAGGTTACATGTTTATATTTATTTACAACACCACTGGTTACAGAAGTTACAAGGTTACATATTTATATTTATTTACAACGCCAGTGGTTACAGAAGTTACAAGGTTACATGTTCATATTTGTTTACAACGCCAGTGGTTACAGAAGTTACAAGGTTATATGTTTATATTTATTTACAACGCCAGTGGTTACAGAAGTTACAAGGTTACATGTTTATATTTATTTACAACGCCATTGGTTACAGAAGTTACAAGGTTACATATTTATATTTATTTACAAGGCCAGTGGTTACAGAAGTTACAAGGTTACATGTTTATATTTATTTACAACGCCAGTGGTTACAGAAGTTACAAGGTTACATATTTATATTTATTTACAACGCCAGTGGTTACAGAAGTTACAAGGTTACATATTCATATTTATTTACAACGCCAGTGGTTACAGAAGTTACAAGGTTACATATTTATATTTATTTACAACGCCAGTGGTTACAGAAGTTACAAGGTTACATGTTTATATTTATTTACAACGCCAGTGGTTACAGAAGTTACAAGGTTACATGTTTATATTTATTTACAACACCAGTAGTTACAGAAGTTACAAGGTTACATGTTTATATTTATTTACAACGCCAGTGGTTACAGAAGTTACAAGGTTACATATTTATATTTATTTACAACGCCAGTGGTTACAGAAGTTACAAGGTTACATGTTTATATTTATTTACAACGCCAGTGGTTACAGAAGTTACAAGGTTACATATTTATATTTATTTACAACGCCAGTGGTTACAGAAGTTACAAGGTTACATGTTTATAATTATTTACAACGCCAGTAGTTACAGAAGTTACAAGGTTACATATTTATATTTATTTACAACGCCAGTGGTTACAGAAGTTACAAGGTTACATGTTTATAATTATTTACAACGCCAGTGGTTACAGAAGTTACAAGGTTACACATTTATATTTATTTACAACGCCAGTGGTTACAGAAGTTACAAGGTTACATATTTATATTTATTTACAACGCCAGTGGTTACAGAAGTTACAAGGTTTCATGTTTATATTTATTTACAACGCCAGTGGTTACAGAAGTTACAAGGTTACATGTTTATATTTATTTACGACGCCAGTGGTTACAGAAGTTACAAGGTTACATATTTATATTTATTTACAACGCCAGTGGTTACAGAAGTTACAAGGTTACATGTTTATATTTATTTACAACGCCAGTGGTTACAGAAGTTACAAGGTTACATGTTTATATTTATTTACAAAGCCAGTAGTTACAGAAGTTACAAGGTTACATATTTATATTTATTTACAACGCCAGTGGTTACAGAAGTTACAATGTTACATATTTATATTTATTTACAACGCCAGTGGTTACAGAAGTTACAAGGTTACATGTTTATATTTATTTACAACGCCAGTGGTTACAGAAGTTACAAGGTTACATATTTATATTTATTTACAACGCCAGTGGTTACATATTTATATTTATTTACAAGGCCAGTGGTTACAGAAGTTACAAGGTTACATGTTTATTTTTATTTACAACGCCAGTGGTTACAGAAGTTACAAGGTTATATATTTATATTTATTTACAACGCCAGTGGTTACAGAAGTTACAAGGTTACATATTCATATTTATTTACAACGCCAGTGGTTACAGAAGTTACAAGGTTACATATTTATATTTATTTACAACGCCAGTGGTTACAGAAGTTACAAGGTTACATGTTTATATTTATTTACAACGCCAGTGGTTACAGAAGTTACAAGGTTACATGTTTATATTTATTTACAACACCAGTAGTTACAGAAGTTACAAGGTTACATGTTTATATTTATTTACAACGCCAGTGGTTACAGAAGTTACAAGGTTACATATTTATATTTATTTACAACGCCAGTGGTTACAGAAGTTACAAGGTTACATATTCATATTTATTTACAACGCCAGTGGTTACAGAAGTTACAAGGTTACATATTTATATTTATTTACAACGCCAGTGGTTACAGAAGTTACAAGGTTACATGTTTATATTTATTTACAACGCCAGTGGTTACAGAAGTTACAAGGTTACATGTTTATATTTATTTACAACACCAGTAGTTACAGAAGTTACAAGGTTACATATTTATATTTATTTACAACGCCAGTGGTTACAGAAGTTACAAGGTTACTTGTTTATATTTATTTACAACGCCAGTGGTTACAGAAGTTACAAGGTTACATGTTTATATTTATTTACAACGCCAGTGGTTACAGAAGTTACAAGGTTACATGTTTATATTTATTTACAACGCCAGTGGTTACAGAAGTTACAAGGTTACATGTTTATATTTATTTACAACGCCAGTGGTTACAGAAGTTACAAGGTTACATATTTATATTTATTTACAACGCCAGTGGTTACAGAAGTTACAAGGTTACATGTTTATATTTATTTACAACGCCAGTGGTTACAGAAGTTACAAGGTTACATGTTTATATTTATTTACAACGCCAGTGGTTACAGAAGTTACAAGGTTACATATTTATATTTATTTACAAGGCCAGTGGTTACAGAAGTTACAAGGTTACATGTTTATATTTATTTACAACGCCAGTGGTTACAGAAGTTACAAGGTTACATGTTTATATTTATTTACAACGCCAGTGGTTACAGAAGTTACAAGGTTACATATTTATATTTATTTACAACGCCAGTGGTTACAGAAGTTACAAGGTTACATGTTTATATTTATTTACAACAACAGTAGTTACAGAAGTTACAAGGTTACATATTTATATTTATTTACAACGCCAGTGGTTACAGAAGTTACAAGGTTACTTGTTTATATTTATTTACAACGCCAGTGGTTACAGAAGTTACAAGGTTACATGTTTATATTTATTTACAACGCCAGTGGTTACAGAAGTTACAAGGTTACATATTTATATTTATTTACAAGGCCAGTGGTTACAGAAGTTACAAGGTTACATGTTTATATTTATTTACAACGCCAGTGGTTACAGAAGTTACAAGGTTACATGTTTATATTTATTTACAACGCCAGTGGTTACAGAAGTTACAAGGTTACATATTTATATTTATTTACAACGCCAGTGGTTACAGAAGTTACAAGGTTACATATTTATATTTATTTACAACGCCAGTGGTTACAGAAGTTACAAGGTTACATGTTTATATTTATTTACAACGCCAGTGGTTACAGAAGTTACAAGGTTACATATTTATATTTATTTACAACGCCAGTGGTTACAGAAGTTACAAGGTTACATATTTATATTTATTTACAACGCCAGTGGTTACAGAAGTTACAAGGTTACATGTTTATATTTATTTACAACACCAGTAGTTACAGAAGTTACAAGGTTACATATTTATATTTATTTACAACGCCAGTGGTTACAGAAGTTACAAGGTTACATGTTTATAATTATTTACAACGCCAGTGGTTACAGAAGTTACAAGGTTACATATTTATATTTATTTACAACGCCAGTGGTTACAGAAGTTACAAGGTTACATGTTTATATTTATTTACAACGCCAGTGGTTACAGAAGTTACAAGGTTACATATGTATATTTATTTACAACGCCAGTGGTTACAGAAGTTACAAGGTTACATGTTTCTATTTATTTACAACGCCAGTAGTTACAGAAGTTACAAGGTTACATATTTATATTTATTTACAACGCCAGTGGTTACAGAAGTTACAAGGTTACATGTTTATAATTATTTACAACGCCAGTAGTTACAGAAGTTACAAGGTTACATATTTATATTTATTTACAACGCCAGTGGTTACAGAAGTTACAAGGTTACATGTTTATATTTATTTACAAGGCCAGTGGTTACAGAAGTTACAAGGTTACATGTTTATAATTATATACAACGCCAGTAGTTACAGAAGTTACAAGGTTACATATTTATATTTATTTACAACGCCAGTAGTTACAGAAGTTACAAGGTTACATATTTATATTTATTTGCAACGCCAGTGGTTACAGAAGTTACAAGGTTACATGTTTATAATTATTTACAACGCCAGTAGTTACAGAAGTTACAAGGTTACATATTTATATTTATTTGCAACGCCAGTGGTTACAGAAGTTACAAGGTTACATGTTTATATTTATTTACAACGCCAGTGGTTACAGAAGTTACAAGGTTACATGTTTATATTTATTTACAACGCCAGTGGTTACAGAAGTTACAAGGGTACATGTTTATATTTATTTACAACACCAGTAGTTACAGAAGTTACAAGGTTACATATTTATATTTATTTACAACGCCAGTGGTTACAGAAGTTACAAGGTTACATGTTTATAATTATTTACAACGCCAGTAGTTACAGAAGTTACAAGGTTGCATATTTATATTTATTTACAACGCCAGTGGTTACAGAAGTTACAAGGTAACATGTTTATATTTATTTACAAGGCCAGTGGTTACAGAAGTTACAAGGTTACATGTTTATATTTATTTACAACGCCAGTGGTTACAGAAGTTACAAGGTTACATATTTATATTTATTTACAACGCCAGTGGTTACAGAAGTTACAAGGTTACATATTTATATTTATTTACAAGGCCAGTGGTTACAGAAGTTACAAGGTTACATGTTTATATTTATTTACAACGCCAGTGGTTACAGAAGTTACAAGGTTACATGTTTATATTTATTTACAACGCCAGTGGTTACAGAAGTTACAAGGTTACATATTTATATTTATTTACAACGCCAGTGGTTACAGAAGTTACAAGGTTACATGTTTATATTTATTTACAACGCCAGTGGTTACAGAAGTTACAAGGTTACATGTTTATATTTATTTACAACGCCAGTGGTTACAGAAGTTACAAGGTTACATACTTATATTTATTTACAACGCCAGTGGTTACAGAAGTTACAAGGTTACATGTTTATATTTATTTACAACGCCAGTGGTTACAGAAGTTACAAGGTTACATGTTTATATTTATTTACAACGCCAGTGGTTACAGAAGTTACAAGGTTACATGTTTATATTTATTTACAACGCCAGTGGTTACAGAAGTTACAAGGTTACATGTTTATATTTATTTACAACGCCAGTGGTTACAGAAGTTACAGGGTTACATATTTATATTTATTTACAACGCCAGTGGTTACAGAAGTCACAAGGTTACATATTTATATTTATTTACAACGCCAGTGGTTACAGAAGTTACAAGGTTACATGCTTATATTTATTTACAACGCCAGTGGTTACAGAAGTTACAAGGTTACATGTTTATATTTATTTACAACGCCAGTGGTTACAGAAGTTACAAGGTTACATGTTTATATTTATTTACAACGCCAGTGGTTACAGAAGTTACAAGGTTACATGTTTATATTTATTTACAACGCCAGTGGTTACAGAAGTTACAAGGTTACATATTTATATTTATTTACAACGCCAGTGGTTACAGAAGTTACAAGGTTACATGTTTATATTTATTTACAACACCAGTGGTTACAGAAGTTACAAGGTTACATGTTTATATTTATTTACAACGCCAGTGGTTACAGAAGTTACAAGGTTACATGTTTATATTTATTTACAACGCCAGTGGTTACAGAAGTTACAAGGTTACATGTTTATATTTATTTACAACGCCAGTGGTTACAGAAGTTACAAGGTTACATATTTATATTTATTTACAACGCCAGTGGTTACAGAAGTCACAAGGTTACATATTTATATTTATTTACAACGCCAGTGGTTACAGAAGTTACAAGGTTACATGTTTATATTTATTTACAACGCCAGTGGTTACAGAAGTTACAAGGTTACATGTTTATATTTATTTACAACGCCAGTGGTTACAGAAGTTACAAGGTTACATGTTTATATTTATTTACAACGCCAGTGGTTACAGAAGTTACAAGGTTACATGTTTATATTTATTTACAACGCCAGTGGTTACAGAAGTTACAAGGTTACATATTTATATTTATTTACAACGCCAGTGGTTACAGAAGTTACAAGGTTACATGTTTATATTTATTTACAACACCAGTGGTTACAGAAGTTACAAGGTTACATATTTATATTTATTTACAACGCCAGTGGTTACAGAAGTTACAAGGTTACATGTTTATATTTATTTACAACGCCAGTGGTTACAGAAGTTACAAGGTTACATGTTTATATTTATTTACAACGCCAGTGGTTACAGAAGTTACAAGGTTACATATTTATATTTATTTACAACGCCAGTGGTTACAGAAGTTACAAGGTTACATGTTTATATTTATTTACAACACCAGTGGTTACAGAAGTTACAAGGTTACATGTTTATATTTATTTACAACGCCAGTGGTTACAGAAGTTACAAGGTTACATGTTTATATTTATTTACAACGCCAGTGGTTACAGAAGTTACAAGGTTACATGTTTATATTTATTTACAACGCCAGTGGTTACAGAAGTTACAAGGTTACATATTTATATTTATTTACAACGCCAGTGGTTACAGAAGTCACAAGGTTACATATTTATATTTATTTACAACGCCAGTGGTTACAGAAGTTACAAGGTTACATGTTTATATTTATTTACAACGCCAGTGGTTACAGAAGTTACAAGGTTACATGTTTATATTTATTTACAACGCCAGTGGTTACAGAAGTTACAAGGTTACATGTTTATATTTATTTACAACGCCAGTGGTTACAGAAGTTACAAGGTTACATGTTTATATTTATTTACAACGCCAGTGGTTACAGAAGTTACAAGGTTACATATTTATATTTATTTACAACGCCAGTGGTTACAGAAGTTACAAGGTTACATGTTTATATTTATTTACAACACCAGTGGTTACAGAAGTTACAAGGTTACATATTTATATTTATTTACAACGCCAGTGGTTACAGAGGTTACAAGGTTACATGTTCATATTTATTTACAACGCCAGTGGTTACAGAAGTTACAAGGTTATATGTTTATATTTATTTACAACGCCAGTGGTTACAGAAGTTACAAGGTTACATGTTTATATTTATTTACAACGCCATTGGTTACAGAAGTTACAAGGTTACATATTTATATTTATTTACAAGGCCAGTGGTTACAGAAGTTACAAGGTTACATGTTTATATTTATTTACAACGCCAGTGGTTACAGAAGTTACAAGGTTACATATTTATATTTATTTACAACGCCAGTGGTTACAGAAGTTACAAGGTTACATATTCATATTTATTTACAACGCCAGTGGTTACAGAAGTTTCAAGGTTACATATTTATATTTATTTACAACGCCAGTGGTTACAGAAGTTACAAGGTTACATGTTTATATTTATTTACAACGCCAGTGGTTACAGAAGTTACAAGGTTACATATTTATATTTATTTACAACGCCAGTGGTTACAGAAGTTACAAGGTTACATGTTTATATTTATTTACAACGCCAGTGGTTACAGAAGTTACAAGGTTACATGTTTATATTTATTTACAACGCCAGTGGTTACAGAAGTTACAAGGTTACATGTTTATATTTATTTACAACGCCAGTGGTTACAGAAGTTACAAGGTTACATGTTTATATTTATTTACAACGCCAGTGGTTACAGAAGTTACAAGGTTACATATTTATATTTATTTACAACGCCAGTGGTTACAGAAGTCACAAGGTTACATATTTATATTTATTTACAACGCCAGTGGTTACAGAAGTTACAAGGTTACATGTTTATATTTATTTACAACGCCAGTGGTTACAGAAGTTACAAGGTTACATGTTTATATTTATTTACAACGCCAGTGGTTACAGAAGTTACAAGGTTACATGTTTATATTTATTTACAACGCCAGTGGTTACAGAAGTTACAAGGTTACATGTTTATATTTATTTACAACGCCAGTGGTTACAGAAGTTACAAGGTTACATATTTATATTTATTTACAACGCCAGTGGTTACAGAAGTTACAAGGTTACATGTTTATATTTATTTACAACACCAGTGGTTACAGAAGTTACAAGGTTACATATTTATATTTATTTACAACGCCAGTGGTTACAGAAGTTACAAGGTTACATGTTCATATTTGTTTACAACGCCAGTGGTTACAGAAGTTACAAGGTTATATGTTTATATTTATTTACAACGCCAGTGGTTACAGAAGTTACAAGGTTACATGTTTATATTTATTTACAACGCCATTGGTTACAGAAGTTACAAGGTTACATATTTATATTTATTTACAAGGCCAGTGGTTACAGAAGTTACAAGGTTACATGTTTATATTTATTTACAACGCCAGTGGTTACAGAAGTTACAAGGTTACATATTTATATTTATTTACAACGCCAGTGGTTACAGAAGTTACAAGGTTACATATTCATATTTATTTACAACGCCAGTGGTTACAGAAGTTACAAGGTTACATATTTATATTTATTTACAACGCCAGTGGTTACAGAAGTTACAAGGTTACATGTTTATATTTATTTACAACGCCAGTGGTTACAGAAGTTACAAGGTTACATGTTTATATTTATTTACAACACCAGTAGTTACAGAAGTTACAAGGTTACATGTTTATATTTATTTACAACGCCAGTGGTTACAGAAGTTACAAGGTTACATATTTATATTTATTTACAACGCCAGTGGTTACAGAAGTTACAAGGTTACATGTTTATATTTATTTACAACGCCAGTGGTTACAGAAGTTACAAGGTTACATATTTATATTTATTTACAACGCCAGTGGTTACAGAAGTTACAAGGTTACATGTTTATATTTATTTACAACGCCAGTAGTTACAGAAGTTACAAGGTTACATATTTATATTTATTTACAACGCCAGTGGTTACAGAAGTTACAAGGTTACATGTTTATATTTATTTACAACGCCAGTGGTTACAGAAGTTACAAGGTTACACATTTATATTTATTTACAACGCCAGTGGTTACAGAAGTTACAAGGTTACATATTTATATTTATTTACAACGCCAGTGGTTACAGAAGTTACAAGGTTTCATGTTTATATTTATTTACAACGCCAGTGGTTACAGAAGTTACAAGGTTACATGTTTATATTTATTTACGACGCCAGTGGTTACAGAAGTTACAAGGTTACATGTTTATATTTATTTACAACGCCAGTGGTTACAGAAGTTACAAGGTTACATGTTTATATTTATTTACAACGCCAGTGGTTACAGAAGTTACAAGGTTACATGTTTATATTTATTTACAAAGCCAGTAGTTACAGAAGTTACAAGGTTACATATTTATATTTATTTACAACGCCAGTGGTTACAGAAGTTACAATGTTACATATTTATATTTATTTACAACGCCAGTGGTTACAGAAGTTACAAGGTTACATGTTTATATTTATTTACAACGCCAGTGGTTACAGAAGTTACAAGGTTACATATTTATATTTATTTACAACGCCAGTGGTTACATATTTATATTTATTTACAAGGCCAGTGGTTACAGAAGTTACAAGGTTACATGTTTATTTTTATTTACAACGCCAGTGGTTACAGAAGTTACAAGGTTATATATTTATATTTATTTACAACGCCAGTGGTTACAGAAGTTACAAGGTTACATATTCATATTTATTTACAACGCCAGTGGTTACAGAAGTTACAAGGTTACATATTTATATTTATTTACAACGCCAGTGGTTACAGAAGTTACAAGGTTACATATTTATATTTATTTACAACGCCAGTGGTTACAGAAGTTACAAGGTTACATGTTTATATTTATTTACAACACCAGTAGTTACAGAAGTTACAAGGTTACATGTTTATATTTATTTACAACGCCAGTGGTTACAGAAGTTACAAGGTTACATATTTATATTTATTTACAACGCCAGTGGTTACAGAAGTTACAAGGTTACATATTCATATTTATTTACAACGCCAGTGGTTACAGAAGTTACAAGGTTACATATTTATATTTATTTACAACGCCAGTGGTTACAGAAGTTACAAGGTTACATGTTTATATTTATTTACAACACCAGTAGTTACAGAAGTTACAAGGTTACATGTTTATATTTATTTACAACACCAGTAGTTACAGAAGTTACAAGGTTACATATTTATATTTATTTACAACGCCAGTGGTTACAGAAGTTACAAGGTTACTTGTTTATATTTATTTACAACGCCAGTGGTTACAGAAGTTACAAGGTTACATGTTTATATTTATTTACAACGCCAGTGGTTACAGAAGTTACAAGGTTACATGTTTATATTTATTTACAACGCCAGTGGTTACAGAAGTTACAAGGTTACATGTTTATATTTATTTACAACGCCAGTAGTTACAGAAGTTACAAGGTTACATATTTATATTTATTTACAACGCCAGTGGTTACAGAAGTTACAAGGTTACATGTTTATATTTATTTACAACACCAGTAGTTACAGAAGTTACAAGGTTACATATTTATATTTATTTACAACGCCAGTGGTTACAGAAGTTACAAGGTTACATGTTTATAATTATTTACAACGCCAGTGGTTACAGAAGTTACAAGGTTACACATTTATATTTATTTACAACGCCAGTGGTTACAGAAGTTACAAGGTTACATATTTATATTTATTTACAACGCCAGTGGTTACAGAAGTTACAAGGTTACATGTTTATATTTATTTACAACGCCAGTGGTTACAGAAGTTACAAGGTTACATGTTTATATTTATTTACGACGCCAGTGGTTACAGAAGTTACAAGGTTACATATTTATATTTATTTACAACGCCAGTGGTTACAGAAGTTACAAGGTTACATGTTTATATTTATTTACAACGCCAGTGGTTACAGAAGTTACAAGGTTACATGTTTATATTTATTTACAACGCCAGTAGTTACAGAAGTTACAAGGTTACATATTTATATTTATTTACAACGCCAGTGGTTACAGAAGTTACAATGTTACATATTTATATTTATTTACAACGCCAGTGGTTACAGAAGTTACAAGGTTACATGTTTATATTTATTTACAACGCCAGTGGTTACAGAAGTTACAAGGTTACATATTTATATTTATTTACAACGCCAGTGGTTACAGAAGTTACAAGGTTACATATTTATATTTATTTACAACGCCAGTAGTTACAGAAGTTACAAGGTTACATATTTATATTTATTTACAACGCCAGTGGTTACAGAAGTTACAAGGTTACATGTTTATAATTATTTACAACGCCAGTAGTTACAGAAGTTACAAGGTTACATATTTATATTTATTTACAACGCCAGTGGTTACAGAAGTTTCAAGGTTACATGTTTATATTTCTTTACAAGGCCAGTGGTTACAGAAGTTACAAGGTTACATGTTTATAATTATTTACAACGCCAGTAGTTACAGAAGTTACAAGGTTACATATTTATATTTATTTACAACGCCAGTGGTTACAGAAGTTACAATGTTACATATTTATATTTATTTACAACGCCAGTGGTTACAGAAGTTACAAGGTTACATGTTTATATTTATTTACAACGCCAGTGGTTACAGAAGTTACAAGGTTACATATTTATATTTATTTACAACGCCAGTGGTTACAGAAGTTACAAGGTTACATATTTATATTTATTTACAACGCCAGTAGTTACAGAAGTTACAAGGTTACATATTTATATTTATTTACAACGCCAGTGGTTACAGAAGTTACAAGGTTACATATTTATATTTATTTACAACGCCAGTGGTTACAGAAGTTACAAGGTTACATATTTATATTTATTTACAAGGCCAGTGGTTACAGAAGTTACAAGGTTACATGTTTATATTTATTTACAACGCCAGTGGTTACAGAAGTTACAAGGTTACATGTTTATATTTATTTACAACGCCAGTGGTTACAGAAGTTACAAGGTTACATATTTATATTTATTTACAACGCCAGTGGTTACAGAAGTTACAAGGTTACATGTTTATATTTATTTACAACACCAGTAGTTACAGAAGTTACAAGGTTACATATTTATATTTATTTACAACGCCAGTGGTTACAGAAGTTACAAGGTTACTTGTTTATATTTATTTACAACGCCAGTGGTTACAGAAGTTACAAGGTTACATGTTTATATTTATTTACAACGCCAGTGGTTACAGAAGTTACAAGGTTACATATTTATATTTATTTACAAGGCCAGTGGTTACAGAAGTTACAAGGTTACATGTTTATATTTATTTACAACGCCAGTGGTTACAGAAGTTACAAGGTTACATGTTTATATTTATTTACAACGCCAGTGGTTACAGAAGTTACAAGGTTACATATTTATATTTATTTACAACGCCAGTGGTTACATATTTATATTTATTTACAAGGCCAGTGGTTACAGAAGTTACAAGGTTACATGTTTATTTTTATTTACAACGCCAGTGGTTACAGAAGTTACAAGGTTATATATTTATATTTATTTACAACGCCAGTGGTTACAGAAGTTACAAGGTTACATATTCATATTTATTTACAACGCCAGTGGTTACAGAAGTTACAAGGTTACATATTTATATTTATTTACAACGCCAGTGGTTACAGAAGTTACAAGGTTACATGTTTATATTTATTTACAACGCCAGTGGTTACAGAAGTTACAAGGTTACATGTTTATATTTATTTACAACACCAGTAGTTACAGAAGTTACAAGGTTACATGTTTATATTTATTTACAACGCCAGTGGTTACAGAAGTTACAAGGTTACATATTTATATTTATTTACAACGCCAGTGGTTACAGAAGTTACAAGGTTACATATTCATATTTATTTACAACGCCAGTGGTTACAGAAGTTACAAGGTTACATATTTATATTTATTTACAACGCCAGTGGTTACAGAAGTTACAAGGTTACATGTTTATATTTATTTACAACGCCAGTGGTTACAGAAGTTACAAGGTTACATGTTTATATTTATTTACAACACCAGTAGTTACAGAAGTTACAAGGTTACATATTTATATTTATTTACAACGCCAGTGGTTACAGAAGTTACAAGGTTACTTGTTTATATTTATTTACAACGCCAGTGGTTACAGAAGTTACAAGGTTACATGTTTATATTTATTTACAACGCCAGTGGTTACAGAAGTTACAAGGTTACATGTTTATATTTATTTACAACGCCAGTGGTTACAGAAGTTACAAGGTTACATGTTTATATTTATTTACAACGCCAGTGGTTACAGAAGTTACAAGGTTACATATTTATATTTATTTACAACGCCAGTGGTTACAGAAGTTACAAGGTTACATGTTTATATTTATTTACAACACCAGTAGTTACAGAAGTTACAAGGTTACATATTTATATTTATTTACAACGCCAGTGGTTACAGAAGTTACAAGGTTACATGTTTATAATTATTTACAACGCCAGTGGTTACAGAAGTTACAAGGTTACACATTTATATTTATTTACAACGCCAGTGGTTACAGAAGTTACAAGGTTACATATTTATATTTATTTACAACGCCAGTGGTTACAGAAGTTACAAGGTTACATGTTTATATTTATTTACAACGCCAGTGGTTACAGAAGTTACAAGGTTACATGTTTATATTTATTTACGACGCCAGTGGTTACAGAAGTTACAAGGTTACATATTTATATTTATTTACAACGCCAGTGGTTACAGAAGTTACAAGGTTACATGTTTATATTTATTTACAACGCCAGTGGTTACAGAAGTTACAAGGTTACATGTTTATATTTATTTACAACGCCAGTAGTTACAGAAGTTACAAGGTTACATATTTATATTTATTTACAACGCCAGTGGTTACAGAAGTTACAATGTTACATATTTATATTTATTTACAACGCCAGTGGTTACAGAAGTTACAAGGTTACATGTTTATATTTATTTACAACGCCAGTGGTTACAGAAGTTACAAGGTTACATATTTATATTTATTTACAACGCCAGTGGTTACAGAAGTTACAAGGTTACATGTTTATATTTATTTACAACGCCAGTAGTTACAGAAGTTACAAGGTTACATATTTATATTTATTTACAACGCCAGTGGTTACAGAAGTTACAAGGTTACATGTTTATAATTATTTTCAACGCCAGTAGTTACAGAAGTTACAAGGTTACATATTTATATTTATTTACAACGCCAGTGGTTACAGAAGTTTCAAGGTTACATGTTTATATTTCTTTACAAGGCCAGTGGTTACAGAAGTTACAAGGTTACATGTTTATAATTATTTACAACGCCAGTAGTTACAGAAGTTACAAGGTTACATATTTATATTTATTTACAACGCCAGTGGTTACAGAAGTTACAATGTTACATATTTATATTTATTTACAACGCCAGTGGTTACAGAAGTTACAAGGTTACATGTTTATATTTATTTACAACGCCAGTGGTTACAGAAGTTACAAGGTTACATATTTATATTTATTTACAACGCCAGTGGTTACAGAAGTTACAAGGTTACATATTTATATTTATTTACAACGCCAGTAGTTACAGAAGTTACAAGGTTACATATTTATATTTATTTACAACGCCAGTGGTTACAGAAGTTACAAGGTTACATATTTATATTTATTTACAACGCCAGTGGTTACAGAAGTTACAAGGTTACATATTTATATTTATTTACAAGGCCAGTGGTTACAGAAGTTACAAGGTTACATGTTTATATTTATTTACAACGCCAGTGGTTACAGAAGTTACAAGGTTACATGTTTATATTTATTTACAACGCCAGTGGTTACAGAAGTTACAAGGTTACATATTTATATTTATTTACAACGCCAGTGGTTACAGAAGTTACAAGGTTACATGTTTATATTTATTTACAACACCAGTGGTTACAGAAGTTACAAGGTTACATATTTATATTTATTTACAACGCCAGTGGTTACAGAAGTTACAAGGTTACTTGTTTATATTTATTTACAACGCCAGTGGTTACAGAAGTTACAAGGTTACATGTTTATATTTATTTACAACGCCAGTGGTTACAGAAGTTACAAGGTTACATATTTATATTTATTTACAAGGCCAGTGGTTACAGAAGTTACAAGGTTACATGTTTATATTTATTTACAACGCCAGTGGTTACAGAAGTTACAAGGTTACATGTTTATATTTATTTACAACGCCAGTGGTTACAGAAGTTACAAGGTTACATATTTATATTTATTTACAACGCCAGTGGTTACAGAAGTTACAAGGTTACATGTTTATATTTATTTACAACGCCAGTGGTTACAGAAGTTACAAGGTTACATGTTTATATTTATTTACAACGCCAGTGGTTACAGAAGTTACAAGGTTACATATTTATATTTATTTACAACGCCAGTGGTTACAGAAGTTACAAGGTTACATGTTTATATTTATTTACAACGCCAGTGGTTACAGAAGTTACAAGGTTACATGTTTATATTTATTTACAACGCCAGTGGTTACAGAAGTTACAAGGTTACATGTTTATATTTATTTACAACGCCAGTGGTTACAGAAGTTACAAGGTTACATGTTTATATTTATTTACAACGCCAGTGGTTACAGAAGTTACAAGGTTACATATTTATATTTATTTACAACGCCAGTGGTTACAGAAGTCACAAGGTTACATATTTATATTTATTTACAACGCCAGTGGTTACAGAAGTTACAAGGTTACATGTTTATATTTATTTACAACGCCAGTGGTTACAGAAGTTACAAGGTTACATGTTTATATTTATTTACAACGCCAGTGGTTACAGAAGTTACAAGGTTACATGTTTATATTTATTTACAACGCCAGTGGTTACAGAAGTTACAAGGTTACATGTTTATATTTATTTACCACGCCAGTGGTTACAGAAGTTACAAGGTTACATATTTATATTTATTTACAACGCCAGTGGTTACAGAAGTTACAAGGTTACATGTTTATATTTATTTACAACACCAGTGGTTACAGAAGTTACAAGGTTACATATTTATATTTATTTACAACGCCAGTGGTTACAGAAGTTACAAGGTTACATGTTCATATTTATTTACAACGCCAGTGGTTACAGAAGTTACAAGGTTATATGTTTATATTTATTTACAACGCCAGTGGTTACAGAAGTTACAAGGTTACATGTTTATATTTATTTACAACGCCATTGGTTACAGAAGTTACAAGGTTACATATTTATATTTATTTACAAGGCCAGTGGTTACAGAAGTTACAAGGTTACATGTTTATATTTATTTACAACGCCAGTGGTTACAGAAGTTACAAGGTTACATATTTATATTTATTTACAACGCCAGTGGTTACAGAAGTTACAAGGTTACATATTCATATTTATTTACAACGCCAGTGGTTACAGAAGTTACAAGGTTACATATTTATATTTATTTACAACGCCAGTGGTTACAGAAGTTACAAGGTTACATGTTTATATTTATTTACAACGCCAGTGGTTACAGAAGTTACAAGGTTACATGTTTATATTTATTTACAACACCAGTAGTTACAGAAGTTACAAGGTTACATGTTTATATTTATTTACAACGCCAGTGGTTACAGAAGTTACAAGGTTACATATTTATATTTATTTACAACGCCAGTGGTTACAGAAGTTACAAGGTTACATATTTATATTTATTTACAACGCCAGTGGTTACAGAAGTTACAAGGTTACATATTTATATTTATTTACAACGCCAGTGGTTACAGAAGTTACAAGGTTACATGTTTATATTTATTTACAACGCCAGTAGTTACAGAAGTTACAAGGTTACATATTTATATTTATTTACAACGCCAGTGGTTACAGAAGTTACAAGGTTACATGTTTATAATTATTTACAACGCCAGTGGTTACAGAAGTTACAAGGTTACACATTTATATTTATTTACAACGCCAGTGGTTACAGAAGTTACAAGGTTACATATTTATATTTATTTACAACGCCAGTGGTTACAGAAGTTACAAGGTTTCATGTTTATATTTATTTACAACGCCAGTGGTTACAGAAGTTACAAGGTTACATGTTTATATTTATTTACGACGCCAGTGGTTACAGAAGTTACAAGGTTACATATTTATATTTATTTACAACGCCAGTGGTTACAGAAGTTACAAGGTTACATGTTTATATTTATTTACAACGCCAGTGGTTACAGAAGTTACAAGGTTACATGTTTATATTTATTTACAAAGCCAGTAGTTACAGAAGTTACAAGGTTACATATTTATATTTATTTACAACGCCAGTGGTTACAGAAGTTACAATGTTACATATTTATATTTATTTACAACGCCAGTGGTTACAGAAGTTACAAGGTTACATGTTTATATTTATTTACAACGCCAGTGGTTACAGAAGTTACAAGGTTACATATTTATATTTATTTACAACGCCAGTGGTTACATATTTATATTTATTTACAAGGCCAGTGGTTACAGAAGTTACAAGGTTACATGTTTATTTTTATTTACAACGCCAGTGGTTACAGAAGTTACAAGGTTATATATTTATATTTATTTACAACGCCAGTGGTTACAGAAGTTACAAGGTTACATATTCATATTTATTTACAACGCCAGTGGTTACAGAAGTTACAAGGTTACATATTTATATTTATTTACAACGCCAGTGGTTACAGAAGTTACAAGGTTACATGTTTATATTTATTTACAACGCCAGTGGTTACAGAAGTTACAAGGTTACATGTTTATATTTATTTACAACACCAGTAGTTACAGAAGTTACAAGGTTACATGTTTATATTTATTTACAACGCCAGTGGTTACAGAAGTTACAAGGTTACATATTTATATTTATTTACAACGCCAGTGGTTACAGAAGTTACAAGGTTACATATTTATATTTATTTACAACGCCAGTGGTTACAGAAGTTACAAGGTTACATATTTATATTTATTTACAACGCCAGTGGTTACAGAAGTTACAAGGTTACATGTTTATATTTATTTACAACGCCAGTGGTTACAGAAGTTACAAGGTTACATGTTTATATTTATTTACAACACCAGTAGTTACAGAAGTTACAAGGTTACATATTTATATTTATTTACAACGCCAGTGGTTACAGAAGTTACAAGGTTACTTGTTTATATTTATTTACAACGCCAGTGGTTACAGAAGTTACAAGGTTACATGTTTATATTTATTTACAACGCCAGTGGTTACAGAAGTTACAAGGTTACATGTTTATATTTATTTACAACGCCAGTGGTTACAGAAGTTACAAGGTTACATGTTTATATTTATTTACAACGCCAGTGGTTACAGAAGTTACAAGGTTACATATTTATATTTATTTACAACGCCAGTGGTTACAGAAGTTACAAGGTTACATGTTTATATTTATTTACAACACCAGTAGTTACAGAAGTTACAAGGTTACATATTTATATTTATTTACAACGCCAGTGGTTACAGAAGTTACAAGGTTACATGTTTATAATTATTTACAACGCCAGTGGTTACAGAAGTTACAAGGTTACACATTTATATTTATTTACAACGCCAGTGGTTACAGAAGTTACAAGGTTACATATTTATATTTATTTACAACGCCAGTGGTTACAGAAGTTACAAGGTTACATGTTTATATTTATTTACAACGCCAGTGGTTACAGAAGTTACAAGGTTACATGTTTATATTTATTTACGACGCCAGTGGTTACAGAAGTTACAAGGTTACATATTTATATTTATTTACAACGCCAGTGGTTACAGAAGTTACAAGGTTACATGTTTATATTTATTTACAACGCCAGTGGTTACAGAAGTTACAAGGTTACATGTTTATATTTATTTACAACGCCAGTAGTTACAGAAGTTACAAGGTTACATATTTATATTTATTTACAACGCCAGTGGTTACAGAAGTTACAATGTTACATATTTATATTTATTTACAACGCCAGTGGTTACAGAAGTTACAAGGTTACATGTTTATATTTATTTACAACGCCAGTGGTTACAGAAGTTACAAGGTTACATATTTATATTTATTTACAACGCCAGTGGTTACAGAAGTTACAAGGTTACATGTTTATATTTATTTACAACGCCAGTAGTTACAGAAGTTACAAGGTTACATATTTATATTTATTTACAACGCCAGTGGTTACAGAAGTTACAAGGTTACATGTTTATAATTATTTACAACGCCAGTAGTTACAGAAGTTACAAGGTTACATATTTATATTTATTTACAACGCCAGTGGTTACAGAAGTTTCAAGGTTACATGTTTATATTTCTTTACAAGGCCAGTGGTTACAGAAGTTACAAGGTTACATGTTTATAATTATTTACAACGCCAGTAGTTACAGAAGTTACAAGGTTACATATTTATATTTATTTACAACGCCAGTGGTTACAGAAGTTACAATGTTACATATTTATATTTATTTACAACGCCAGTGGTTACAGAAGTTACAAGGTTACATGTTTATATTTATTTACAACGCCAGTGGTTACAGAAGTTACAAGGTTACATGTTTATATTTATTTACAACGCCAGTGGTTACAGAAGTTACAAGGTTACATGTTTATATTTATTTACAACGCCAGTAGTTACAGAAGTTACAAGGTTACATATTTATATTTATTTACAACGCCAGTGGTTACAGAAGTTACAAGGTTACATATTTATATTTATTTACAACGCCAGTGGTTACAGAAGTTACAAGGTTACATATTTATATTTATTTACAAGGCCAGTGGTTACAGAAGTTACAAGGTTACATGTTTATATTTATTTACAACGCCAGTGGTTACAGAAGTTACAAGGTTACATGTTTATATTTATTTACAACGCCAGTGGTTACAGAAGTTACAAGGTTACATATTTATATTTATTTACAACGCCAGTGGTTACAGAAGTTACAAGGTTACATGTTTATATTTATTTACAACACCAGTAGTTACAGAAGTTACAAGGTTACATATTTATATTTATTTACAACGCCAGTGGTTACAGAAGTTACAAGGTTACATGTTTATATTTATTTACAACGCCAGTGGTTACAGAAGTTACAAGGTTACATGTTTATATTTATTTACAACGCCAGTGGTTACAGAAGTTACAAGGTTACATGTTTATATTTATTTACAACGCCAGTGGTTACAGAAGTTACAAGGTTACATGTTTATATTTATTTACAACGCCAGTGGTTACAGAAGTTACAAGGTTACATATTTATATTTATTTACAACGCCAGTGGTTACAGAAGTTACAAGGTTACATGTTTATATTTATTTACAACACCAGTAGTTACAGAAGTTACAAGGTTACATATTTATATTTATTTACAACGCCAGTGGTTACAGAAGTTACAAGGTTACATGTTTATAATTATTTACAACGCCAGTGGTTACAGAACTTACAAGGTTACACATTTATATTTATTTACAACGCCAGTGGTTACAGAAGTTACAAGGTTACATATTTATATTTATTTACAACGCCAGTGGTTACAGAAGTTACAAGGTTACATGTTTATATTTATTTACAACGCCAGTGGTTACAGAAGTTACAAGGTTACATGTTTATATTTATTTACGACGCCAGTGGTTACAGAAGTTACAAGGTTACATATTTATATTTATTTACAACGCCAGTGGTTACAGAAGTTACAAGGTTACATGTTTATATTTATTTACAACGCCAGTGGTTACAGAAGTTACAAGGTTACATGTTTATATTTATTTACAACGCCAGTAGTTACAGAAGTTACAAGGTTACATATTTATATTTATTTACAACGCCAGTGGTTACAGAAGTTACAATGTTACATATTTATATTTATTTACAACGCCAGTGGTTACAGAAGTTACAAGGTTACATGTTTATATTTATTTACAACGCCAGTGGTTACAGAAGTTACAAGGTTACATATTTATATTTATTTACAACGCCAGTGGTTACAGAAGTTACAAGGTTACATGTTTATATTTATTTACAACGCCAGTAGTTACAGAAGTTACAAGGTTACATATTTATATTTATTTACAACGCCAGTGGTTACAGAAGTTACAAGGTTACATGTTTATAATTATTTACAACGCCAGTAGTTACAGAAGTTACAAGGTTACATATTTATATTTATTTACAACGCCAGTGGTTACAGAAGTTACAAGGTTACATGTTTATATTTCTTTACAAGGCCAGTGGTTACAGAAGTTACAAGGTTACATGTTTATAATTATTTACAACGCCAGTAGTTACAGAAGTTACAAGGTTACATATTTATATTTATTTACAACGCCAGTGGTTACAGAAGTTACAAGGTTACATATTTATATTTATTTACAACGCCAGTGGTTACAGAAGTTACAAGGTTACATGTTTATATTTATTTACAACGCCAGTAGTTACAGAAGTTACAAGGTTACATATTTATATTTATTTACAACGCCAGTGGTTACAGAAGTTACAAGGTTACATGTTTATAATTATTTACAACGCCAGTAGTTACAGAAGTTACAAGGTTACATATTTATATTTATTTACAACGCCAGTGGTTACAGAAGTTACAAGGTTACATGTTTATATTTCTTTACAAGGCCAGTGGTTACAGAAGTTACAAGGTTACATGTTTATAATTATTTACAACGCCAGTAGTTACAGAAGTTACAAGGTTACATATTTATATTTATTTACAACGCCAGTGGTTACAGAAGTTACAATGTTACATATTTATATTTATTTACAACGCCAGTGGTTACAGAAGTTACAAGGTTACATGTTTATATTTATTTACAACGCCAGTGGTTACAGAAGTTACAAGGTTACATATTTATATTTATTTACAACGCCAGTGGTTACAGAAGTTTCAAGGTTACATGTTTATATTTCTTTACAAGGCCAGTGGTTACAGAAGTTACAAGGTTACATGTTTATAATTATTTACAACGCCAGTAGTTACAGAAGTTACAAGGTTACATATTTATATTTATTTACAACGCCAGTGGTTACAGAAGTTACAATGTTACATATTTATATTTATTTACAACGCCAGTGGTTACAGAAGTTACAAGGTTACATGTTTATATTTATTTACAACGCCAGTGGTTACAGAAGTTACAAGGTTACATATTTATATTTATTTACAACGCCAGTGGTTACAGAAGTTACAAGGTTACATATTTATATTTATTTACAACGCCAGTAGTTACAGAAGTTACAAGGTTACATATTTATATTTATTTACAACGCCAGTGGTTACAGAAGTTACAAGGTTACATATTTATATTTATTTACAACGCCAGTGGTTACAGAAGTTACAAGGTTACATATTTATATTTATTTACAAGGCCAGTGGTTACAGAAGTTACAAGGTTACATGTTTATATTTATTTACAACGCCAGTGGTTACAGAAGTTACAAGGTTACATGTTTATATTTATTTACAACGCCAGTGGTTACAGAAGTTACAAGGTTACATATTTATATTTATTTACAACGCCAGTGGTTACAGAAGTTACAAGGTTACATGTTTATATTTATTTACAACACCAGTGGTTACAGAAGTTACAAGGTTACATATTTATATTTATTTACAACGCCAGTGGTTACAGAAGTTACAAGGTTACTTGTTTATATTTATTTACAACGCCAGTGGTTACAGAAGTTACAAGGTTACATGTTTATATTTATTTACAACGCCAGTGGTTACAGAAGTTACAAGGTTACATATTTATATTTATTTACAAGGCCAGTGGTTACAGAAGTTACAAGGTTACATGTTTATATTTATTTACAACGCCAGTGGTTACAGAAGTTACAAGGTTACATGTTTATATTTATTTACAACGCCAGTGGTTACAGAAGTTACAAGGTTACATATTTATATTTATTTACAACGCCAGTGGTTACAGAAGTTACAAGGTTACATGTTTATATTTATTTACAACGCCAGTGGTTACAGAAGTTACAAGGTTACATGTTTATATTTATTTACAACGCCAGTGGTTACAGAAGTTACAAGGTTACATATTTATATTTATTTACAACGCCAGTGGTTACAGAAGTTACAAGGTTACATGTTTATATTTATTTACAACGCCAGTGGTTACAGAAGTTACAAGGTTACATGTTTATATTTATTTACAACGCCAGTGGTTACAGAAGTTACAAGGTTACATGTTTATATTTATTTACAACGCCAGTGGTTACAGAAGTTACAAGGTTACATGTTTATATTTATTTACAACGCCAGTGGTTACAGAAGTTACAAGGTTACATATTTATATTTATTTACAACGCCAGTGGTTACAGAAGTCACAAGGTTACATATTTATATTTATTTACAACGCCAGTGGTTACAGAAGTTACAAGGTTACATGTTTATATTTATTTACAACGCCAGTGGTTACAGAAGTTACAAGGTTACATGTTTATATTTATTTACAACGCCAGTGGTTACAGAAGTTACAAGGTTACATGTTTATATTTATTTACAACGCCAGTGGTTACAGAAGTTACAAGGTTACATGTTTATATTTATTTACAACGCCAGTGGTTACAGAAGTTACAAGGTTACATATTTATATTTATTTACAACGCCAGTGGTTACAGAAGTTACAAGGTTACATGTTTATATTTATTTACAACACCAGTGGTTACAGAAGTTACAAGGTTACATATTTATATTTATTTACAACGCCAGTGGTTACAGAAGTTACAAGGTTACATGTTCATATTTATTTACAACGCCAGTGGTTACAGAAGTTACAAGGTTATATGTTTATATTTATTTACAACGCCAGTGGTTACAGAAGTTACAAGGTTACATGTTTATATTTATTTACAACGCCAGTGGTTACAGAAGTTACAAGGTTACATATTTATATTTATTTACAAGGCCAGTGGTTACAGAAGTTACAAGGTTACATGTTTATATTTATTTACAACGCCAGTGGTTACAGAAGTTACAAGGTTACATATTTATATTTATTTACAACGCCAGTGGTTACAGAAGTTACAAGGTTACATATTCATATTTATTTACAACGCCAGTGGTTACAGAAGTTACAAGGTTACATATTTATATTTATTTACAACGCCAGTGGTTACAGAAGTTACAAGGTTACATGTTTATATTTATTTACAACGCCAGTGGTTACAGAAGTTACAAGGTTACATGTTTATATTTATTTACAACACCAGTAGTTACAGAAGTTACAAGGTTACATGTTTATATTTATTTACAACGCCAGTGGTTACAGAAGTTACAAGGTTACATATTTATATTTATTTACAACGCCAGTGGTTACAGAAGTTACAAGGTTACATGTTTATATTTATTTACAACGCCAGTGGTTACAGAAGTTACAAGGTTACATATTTATATTTATTTACAACGCCAGTGGTTACAGAAGTTACAAGGTTACATGTTTATATTTATTTACAACGCCAGTAGTTACAGAAGTTACAAGGTTACATATTTATATTTATTTACAACGCCAGTGGTTACAGAAGTTACAAGGTTACATGTTTATAATTATTTACAACGCCAGTGGTTACAGAAGTTACAAGGTTACACATTTATATTTATTTACAACGCCAGTGGTTACAGAAGTTACAAGGTTACATATTTATATTTATTTACAACGCCAGTGGTTACAGAAGTTACAAGGTTTCATGTTTATATTTATTTACAACGCCAGTGGTTACAGAAGTTACAAGGTTACATGTTTATATTTATTTACGACGCCAGTGGTTACAGAAGTTACAAGGTTACATATTTATATTTATTTACAACGCCAGTGGTTACAGAAGTTACAAGGTTACATGTTTATATTTATTTACAACGCCAGTGGTTACAGAAGTTACAAGGTTACATGTTTATATTTATTTACAAAGCCAGTAGTTACAGAAGTTACAAGGTTACATATTTATATTTATTTACAACGCCAGTGGTTACAGAAGTTACAATGTTACATATTTATATTTATTTACAACGCCAGTGGTTACAGAAGTTACAAGGTTACATGTTTATATTTATTTACAACGCCAGTGGTTACAGAAGTTACAAGGTTACATATTTATATTTATTTACAACGCCAGTGGTTACATATTTATATTTATTTACAACGCCAGTGGTTACAGAAGTTACAAGGTTACATGTTTATTTTTATTTACAACGCCAGTGGTTACAGAAGTTACAAGGTTATATATTTATATTTATTTACAACGCCAGTGGTTACAGAAGTTACAAGGTTACATATTCATATTTATTTACAACGCCAGTGGTTACAGAAGTTACAAGGTTACATATTTATATTTATTTACAACGCCAGTGGTTACAGAAGTTACAAGGTTACATGTTTATATTTATTTACAACGCCAGTGGTTACAGAAGTTACAAGGTTACATGTTTATATTTATTTACAACACCAGTAGTTACAGAAGTTACAAGGTTACATGTTTATATTTATTTACAACGCCAGTGGTTACAGAAGTTACAAGGTTACATGTTTATATTTATTTACAACGCCAGTGGTTACAGAAGTTACAAGGTTACATATTCATATTTATTTACAACGCCAGTGGTTACAGAAGTTACAAGGTTACATATTTATATTTATTTACAACGCCAGTGGTTACAGAAGTTACAAGGTTACATGTTTATATTTATTTACAACGCCAGTGGTTACAGAAGTTACAAGGTTACATGTTTATATTTATTTACAACACCAGTAGTTACAGAAGTTACAAGGTTACATATTTATATTTATTTACAACGCCAGTGGTTACAGAAGTTACAAGGTTACTTGTTTATATTTATTTACAACGCCAGTGGTTACAGAAGTTACAAGGTTACATGTTTATATTTATTTACAACGCCAGTGGTTACAGAAGTTACAAGGTTACATGTTTATATTTATTTACAACGCCAGTGGTTACAGAAGTTACAAGGTTACATGTTTATATTTATTTACAACGCCAGTAGTTACAGAAGTTACAAGGTTACATATTTATATTTATTTACAACGCCAGTGGTTACAGAAGTTACAAGGTTACATGTTTATATTTATTTACAACACCAGTAGTTACAGAAGTTACAAGGTTACATATTTATATTTATTTACAACGCCAGTGGTTACAGAAGTTACAAGGTTACATGTTTATAATTATTTACAACGCCAGTGGTTACAGAAGTTACAAGGTTACACATTTATATTTATTTACAACGCCAGTGGTTACAGAAGTTACAAGGTTACATATTTATATTTATTTACAACGCCAGTGGTTACAGAAGTTACAAGGTTACATGTTTATATTTATTTACAACGCCAGTGGTTACAGAAGTTACAAGGTTACATGTTTATATTTATTTACGACGCCAGTGGTTACAGAAGTTACAAGGTTACATATTTATATTTATTTACAACGCCAGTGGTTACAGAAGTTACAAGGTTACATGTTTATATTTATTTACAACGCCAGTGGTTACAGAAGTTACAAGGTTACATGTTTATATTTATTTACAACGCCAGTAGTTACAGAAGTTACAAGGTTACATATTTATATTTATTTACAACGCCAGTGGTTACAGAAGTTACAATGTTACATATTTATATTTATTTACAACGCCAGTGGTTACAGAAGTTACAAGGTTACATGTTTATATTTATTTACAACGCCAGTGGTTACAGAAGTTACAAGGTTACATATTTATATTTATTTACAACGCCAGTGGTTACAGAAGTTACAAGGTTACATGTTTATATTTATTTACAACGCCAGTAGTTACAGAAGTTACAAGGTTACATATTTATATTTATTTACAACGCCAGTGGTTACAGAAGTTACAAGGTTACATGTTTATAATTATTTACAACGCCAGTAGTTACAGAAGTTACAAGGTTACATATTTATATTTATTTACAACGCCAGTGGTTACAGAAGTTTCAAGGTTACATGTTTATATTTCTTTACAAGGCCAGTGGTTACAGAAGTTACAAGGTTACATGTTTATAATTATTTACAACGCCAGTAGTTACAGAAGTTACAAGGTTACATATTTATATTTATTTACAACGCCAGTGGTTACAGAAGTTACAATGTTACATATTTATATTTATTTACAACGCCAGTGGTTACAGAAGTTACAAGGTTACATGTTTATATTTATTTACAACGCCAGTGGTTACAGAAGTTACAAGGTTACATATTTATATTTATTTACAACGCCAGTGGTTACAGAAGTTACAAGGTTACATGTTTATATTTATTTACAACGCCAGTAGTTACAGAAGTTACAAGGTTACATATTTATATTTATTTACAACGCCAGTGGTTACAGAAGTTACAAGGTTACATATTTATATTTATTTACAACGCCAGTGGTTACAGAAGTTACAAGGTTACATATTTATATTTATTTACAAGGCCAGTGGTTACAGAAGTTACAAGGTTACATGTTTATATTTATTTACAACGCCAGTGGTTACAGAAGTTACAAGGTTACATGTTTATATTTATTTACAACGCCAGTGGTTACAGAAGTTACAAGGTTACATATTTATATTTATTTACAACGCCAGTGGTTACAGAAGTTACAAGGTTACATGTTTATATTTATTTACAACACCAGTAGTTACAGAAGTTACAAGGTTACATATTTATATTTATTTACAACGCCAGTGGTTACAGAAGTTACAAGGTTACTTGTTTATATTTATTTACAACGCCAGTGGTTACAGAAGTTACAAGGTTACATGTTTATATTTATTTACAACGCCAGTGGTTACAGAAGTTACAAGGTTACATGTTTATATTTATTTACAACGCCAGTGGTTACAGAAGTTACAAGGTTACATGTTTATATTTATTTACAACGCCAGTGGTTACAGAAGTTACAAGGTTACATATTTATATTTATTTACAACGCCAGTGGTTACAGAAGTTACAAGGTTACATGTTTATATTTATTTACAACACCAGTGGTTACAGAAGTTACAAGGTTACATATTTATATTTATTTACAACGCCAGTGGTTACAGAAGTTACAAGGTTACATGTTTATAATTATTTACAACGCCAGTGGTTACAGAACTTACAAGGTTACACATTTATATTTATTTACAACGCCAGTGGTTACAGAAGTTACAAGGTTACATATTTATATTTATTTACAACGCCAGTGGTTACAGAAGTTACAAGGTTACATGTTTATATTTATTTACAACGCCAGTGGTTACAGAAGTTACAAGGTTACATGTTTATATTTATTTACGACGCCAGTGGTTACAGAAGTTACAAGGTTACATATTTATATTTATTTACAACGCCAGTGGTTACAGAAGTTACAAGGTTACATGTTTATATTTATTTACAACGCCAGTGGTTACAGAAGTTACAAGGTTACATGTTTATATTTATTTACAACGCCAGTAGTTACAGAAGTTACAAGGTTACATATTTATATTTATTTACAACGCCAGTGGTTACAGAAGTTACAAGGTTACATATTTATATTTATTTACAACGCCAGTGGTTACAGAAGTTACAAGGTTACATGTTTATATTTATTTACAACGCCAGTGGTTACAGAAGTTACAAGGTTACATATTTATATTTATTTACAACGCCAGTGGTTACAGAAGTTACAAGGTTACATGTTTATATTTATTTACAACGCCAGTAGTTACAGAAGTTACAAGGTTACATATTTATATTTATTTACAACGCCAGTGGTTACAGAAGTTACAAGGTTACATGTTTATAATTATTTACAACGCCAGTAGTTACAGAAGTTACAAGGTTACATATTTATATTTATTTACAACGCCAGTGGTTACAGAAGTTACAAGGTTACATGTTTATATTTCTTTACAAGGCCAGTGGTTACAGAAGTTACAAGGTTACATGTTTATAATTATTTACAACGCCAGTAGTTACAGAAGTTACAAGGTTACATATTTATATTTATTTACAACGCCAGTGGTTACAGAAGTTACAATGTTACATATTTATATTTATTTACAACGCCAGTGGTTACAGAAGTTACAAGGTTACATGTTTATATTTATTTACAACGCCAGTGGTTACAGAAGTTACAAGGTTACATGTTTATATTTATTTACAACGCCAGTGGTTACAGAAGTTACAAGGTTACATGTTTATATTTATTTACAACGCCAGTAGTTACAGAAGTTACAAGGTTACATATTTATATTTATTTACAACGCCAGTGGTTACAGAAGTTACAAGGTTACATATTTATATTTATTTACAACGCCAGTGGTTACAGAAGTTACAAGGTTACATATTTATATTTATTTACAAGGCCAGTGGTTACAGAAGTTACAAGGTTACATGTTTATATTTATTTACAACGCCAGTGGTTACAGAAGTTACAAGGTTACATGTTTATATTTATTTACAACGCCAGTGGTTACAGAAGTTACAAGGTTACATATTTATGTTTATTTACAACGCCAGTGGTTACAGAAGTTACAAGGTTACATGTTTATATTTATTTACAACACCAGTAGTTACAGAAGTTACAAGGTTACATATTTATATTTATTTACAGCGCCAGTGGTTACAGAAGTTACAAGGTTACATGTTTATAATTATTTACAACGCCAGTGGTTACAGAAGTTACAAGGTTACACATTTATATTTATTTACAACGCCAGTGGTTACAGAAGTTACAAGGTTACATATTTATATTTATTTACAACGCCAGTGGTTACAGAAGTTACAAGGTTACATGTTTATATTTATTTACAACGCCAGTGGTTACAGAAGTTACAAGGTTACATGTTTATATTTATTTACGACGCCAGTGGTTACAGAAGTTACAAGGTTACATATTTATATTTATTTACAACGCCAGTGGTTACAGAAGTTACAAGGTTACATGTTTATATTTATTTACAACGCCAGTAGTTACAGAAGTTACAAGGTTACATATTTATATTTATTTACAACGCCAGTGGTTACAGAAGTTACAATGTTACATATTTATATTTATTTACAACGCCAATGGTTACAGAAGTTACAAGGTTACATGTTTATATTTATTTACAACGCCAGTGGTTACAGAAGTTACAAGGTTACATATTTATATTTATTTACAACGCCAGTGGTTACAGAAGTTACAAGGTTACATGTTTATATTTATTTACAACGCCAGTAGTTACAGAAGTTACAAGGTTACATATTTATATTTATTTACAACGCCAGTGGTTACAGAAGTTACAAGGTTACATGTTTATATTTATTTACAACGCCAGTGGTTACAGAAGTTACAAGGTAACATGTTTATATTTATTTACAAGGCCAGTGGTTACAGAAGTTACAAGGTTACATATTTATATTTATTTACAACGCCAGTGGTTACAGAAGTTACAAGGTTACATATTTATATTTATTTACAAGGCCAGTGGTTACAGAAGTTACAAGGTTACATGTTTATATTTATTTACAACGCCAGTG
Source organism: Bugulina stolonifera (assembly GCA_935421135.1). Taxonomy (NCBI): domain Eukaryota; kingdom Metazoa; phylum Bryozoa; class Gymnolaemata; order Cheilostomatida; family Bugulidae; genus Bugulina; species Bugulina stolonifera. The sequence goes on along the minus strand of OW285190.1, from coordinate 3,152,187 downwards.
GTTACAGAAGTTACAAGGTTACATGTTTATATTTATTTACAACGCCAGTGGTTACAGAAGTTACAAGGTTACATATTTATATTTATTTACAACGCCAGTGGTTACAGAAGTTACAAGGTTACATGTTTATATTTATTTACAACGCCAGTGGTTACAGAAGTTACAAGGTTACATGTTTATATTTATTTACAACGCCAGTGGTTACAGAAGTTACAAGGTTACATATTTATATTTATTTACAACGCCAGTGGTTACAGAAGTTACAAGGTTACATGTTTATATTTATTTACAACGCCAGTGGTTACAGAAGTTACAAGGTTACATGTTTATATTTATTTACAACGCCAGTGGTTACAGAAGTTACAAGGTTACATGTTTATATTTATTTACAACGCCAGTGGTTACAGAAGTTACAAGGTTACATGTTTATATTTATTTACAACGCCAGTGGTTACAGAAGTTACAAGGTTACATATTTATATTTATTTACAACGCCAGTGGTTACAGAAGTCACAAGGTTACATATTTATATTTATTTACAACGCCAGTGGTTACAGAAGTTACAAGGTTACATGTTTATATTTATTTACAACGCCAGTGGTTACAGAAGTTACAATGTTACATATTTATATTTATTTACAACGCCAGTGGTTACAGAAGTTACAAGGTTACATGTTTATATTTATTTACAACGCCAGTGGTTACAGAAGTTACAAGGTTACATATTTATATTTATTTACAACGCCAGTGGTTACAGAAGTTACAAGGTTACATGTTTATATTTATTTACAACGCCAGTAGTTACAGAAGTTACAAGGTTACATATTTATATTTATTTACAACGCCAGTGGTTACAGAAGTTACAAGGTTACATATTTATATTTATTTACAACGCCAGTGGTTACAGAAGTTACAAGGTTACATATTTATATTTATTTACAAGGCCAGTGGTTACAGAAGTTACAAGGTTACATGTTTATATTTATTTACAACGCCAGTGGTTACAGAAGTTACAAGGTTACATGTTTATATTTATTTACAACGCCAGTGGTTACAGAAGTTACAAGGTTACATATTTATATTTATTTACAACGCCAGTGGTTACAGAAGTTACAAGGTTACATGTTTATATTTATTTACAACACCAGTAGTTACAGAAGTTACAAGGTTACATATTTATATTTATTTACAACGCCAGTGGTTACAGAAGTTACAAGGTTACTTGTTTATATTTATTTACAACGCCAGTGGTTACAGAAGTTACAAGGTTACATGTTTATATTTATTTACAACGCCAGTGGTTACAGAAGTTACAAGGTTACATGTTTATATTTATTTACAACGCCAGTGGTTACAGAAGTTACAAGGTTACATGTTTATATTTATTTACAACGCCAGTGGTTACAGAAGTTACAAGGTTACATATTTATATTTATTTACAACGCCAGTGGTTACAGAAGTTACAAGGTTACATGTTTATATTTATTTACAACACCAGTAGTTACAGAAGTTACAAGGTTACATATTTATATTTATTTACAACGCCAGTGGTTACAGAAGTTACAAGGTTACATGTTTATAATTATTTACAACGCCAGTGGTTACAGAACTTACAAGGTTACACATTTATATTTATTTACAACGCCAGTGGTTACAGAAGTTACAAGGTTACATATTTATATTTATTTACAACGCCAGTGGTTACAGAAGTTACAAGGTTACATGTTTATATTTATTTACAACGCCAGTGGTTACAGAAGTTACAAGGTTACATGTTTATATTTATTTACGACGCCAGTGGTTACAGAAGTTACAAGGTTACATATTTATATTTATTTACAACGCCAGTGGTTACAGAAGTTACAAGGTTACATGTTTATATTTATTTACAACGCCAGTGGTTACAGAAGTTACAAGGTTACATGTTTATATTTATTTACAACGCCAGTAGTTACAGAAGTTACAAGGTTACATATTTATATTTATTTACAACGCCAGTGGTTACAGAAGTTACAATGTTACATATTTATATTTATTTACAACGCCAGTGGTTACAGAAGTTACAAGGTTACATGTTTATATTTATTTACAACGCCAGTGGTTACAGAAGTTACAAGGTTACATATTTATATTTATTTACAACGCCAGTGGTTACAGAAGTTACAAGGTTACATGTTTATATTTATTTACAACGCCAGTAGTTACAGAAGTTACAAGGTTACATATTTATATTTATTTACAACGCCAGTGGTTACAGAAGTTACAAGGTTACATGTTTATAATTATTTACAACGCCAGTAGTTACAGAAGTTACAAGGTTACATATTTATATTTATTTACAACGCCAGTGGTTACAGAAGTTACAAGGTTACATGTTTATATTTCTTTACAAGGCCAGTGGTTACAGAAGTTACAAGGTTACATGTTTATAATTATTTACAACGCCAGTAGTTACAGAAGTTACAAGGTTACATATTTATATTTATTTACAACGCCAGTGGTTACAGAAGTTACAATGTTACATATTTATATTTATTTACAACGCCAGTGGTTACAGAAGTTACAAGGTTACATATTTATATTTATTTACAACGCCAGTGGTTACAGAAGTTACAAGGTTACATATTTATATTTATTTACAACGCCAGTGGTTACAGAAGTTACAAGGTTACATGTTTATATTTATTTACAACGCCAGTAGTTACAGAAGTTACAAGGTTACATATTTATATTTATTTACAACGCCAGTGGTTACAGAAGTTACAAGGTTACATATTTATATTTATTTACAACGCCAGTGGTTACAGAAGTTACAAGGTTACATATTTATATTTATTTACAAGGCCAGTGGTTACAGAAGTTACAAGGTTACATGTTTATATTTATTTACAACGCCAGTGGTTACAGAAGTTACAAGGTTACATGTTTATATTTATTTACAACGCCAGTGGTTACAGAAGTTACAAGGTTACATATTTATGTTTATTTACAACGCCAGTGGTTACAGAAGTTACAAGGTTACATGTTTATATTTATTTACAACACCAGTAGTTACAGAAGTTACAAGGTTACATATTTATATTTATTTACAGCGCCAGTGGTTACAGAAGTTACAAGGTTACATGTTTATAATTATTTACAACGCCAGTGGTTACAGAAGTTACAAGGTTACACATTTATATTTATTTACAACGCCAGTGGTTACAGAAGTTACAAGGTTACATATTTATATTTATTTACAACGCCAGTGGTTACAGAAGTTACAAGGTTACATGTTTATATTTATTTACAACGCCAGTGGTTACAGAAGTTACAAGGTTACATGTTTATATTTATTTACGACGCCAGTGGTTACAGAAGTTACAAGGTTACATATTTATATTTATTTACAACGCCAGTGGTTACAGAAGTTACAAGGTTACATGTTTATATTTATTTACAACACCAGTAGTTACAGAAGTTACAAGGTTACATATTTATATTTATTTACAACGCCAGTGGTTACAGAAGTTACAATGTTACATATTTATATTTATTTACAACGCCAATGGTTACAGAAGTTACAAGGTTACATGTTTATATTTATTTACAACGCCAGTGGTTACAGAAGTTACAAGGTTACATATTTATATTTATTTACAACGCCAGTGGTTACAGAAGTTACAAGGTTACATGTTTATATTTATTTACAACGCCAGTAGTTACAGAAGTTACAAGGTTACATATTTATATTTATTTACAACGCCAGTGGTTACAGAAGTTACAAGGTTACATGTTTATATTTATTTACAACGCCAGTGGTTACAGAAGTTACAAGGTAACATGTTTATATTTATTTACAAGGCCAGTGGTTACAGAAGTTACAAGGTTACATATTTATATTTATTTACAACGCCAGTGGTTACAGAAGTTACAAGGTTACATATTTATATTTATTTACAAGGCCAGTGGTTACAGAAGTTACAAGGTTACATGTTTATATTTATTTACAACGCCAGTGGTTACAGAAGTTACAAGGTTACATGTTTATATTTATTTACAACGCCAGTGGTTACAGAAGTTACAAGGTTACATATTTATATTTATTTACAACGCCAGTGGTTACAGAAGTTACAAGGTTACATGTTTATATTTATTTACAACGCCAGTGGTTACAGAAGTTACAATGTTACATGTTTATATTTATTTACAACGCCAGTGGTTACAGAAGTTACAAGGTTACATATTTATATTTATTTACAACGCCAGTGGTTACAGAAGTTACAAGGTTACATGTTTATATTTATTTACAACGCCAGTGGTTACAGAAGTTACAAGGTTACATGTTTATATTTATTTACAACGCCAGTGGTTACAGAAGTTACAAGGTTACATGTTTATATTTATTTACAACGCCAGTGGTTACAGAAGTTACAAGGTTACATGTTTATATTTATTTACAACGCCAGTGGTTACAGAAGTTACAAGGTTACATATTTATATTTATTTACAACGCCAGTGGTTACAGAAGTCACAAGGTTACATATTTATATTTATTTACAACGCCAGTGGTTACAGAAGTTACAAGGTTACATGTTTATATTTATTTACAACGCCAGTGGTTACAGAAGTTACAAGGTTACATGTTTATATTTATTTACAACGCCAGTGGTTACAGAAGTTACAAGGTTACATGTTTATATTTATTTACAACGCCAGTGGTTACAGAAGTTACAAGGTTACATGTTTATATTTATTTACAACGCCAGTGGTTACAGAAGTTACAAGGTTACATATTTATATTTATTTACAACGCCAGTGGTTACAGAAGTTACAAGGTTACATGTTTATATTTATTTACAACACCAGTGGTTACAGAAGTTACAAGGTTACATATTTATATTTATTTACAACGCCAGTGGTTACAGAAGTTACAAGGTTACATGTTCATATTTATTTACAACGCCAGTGGTTACAGAAGTTACAAGGTTATATGTTTATATTTATTTACAACGCCAGTGGTTACAGAAGTTACAAGGTTACATGTTTATATTTATTTACAACGCCATTGGTTACAGAAGTTACAAGGTTACATATTTATATTTATTTACAAGGCCAGTGGTTACAGAAGTTACAAGGTTACATGTTTATTTTTATTTACAACGCCAGTGGTTACAGAAGTTACAAGGTTATATATTTATATTTATTTACAACGCCAGTGGTTACAGAAGTTACAAGGTTACATATTCATATTTATTTACAACGCCAGTGGTTACAGAAGTTACAAGGTTACATATTTATATTTATTTACAACGCCAGTGGTTACAGAAGTTACAAGGTTACATGTTTATATTTATTTACAACGCCAGTGGTTACAGAAGTTACAAGGTTACATGTTTATATTTATTTACAACACCAGTAGTTACAGAAGTTACAAGGTTACATATTTATATTTATTTACAACGCCAGTGGTTACAGAAGTTACAAGGTTACATGTTTATATTTATTTACAACGCCAGTGGTTACAGAAGTTACAAGGTTACATGTTTATATTTATTTACAACGCCAGTGGTTACAGAAGTTACAAGGTTACATGTTTATATTTATTTACAACGCCAGTGGTTACAGAAGTTACAAGGTTACATGTTTATATTTATTTACAACGCCAGTGGTTACAGAAGTTACAAGGTTACATATTTATATTTATTTACAACGCCAGTGGTTACAGAAGTTACAAGGTTACATGTTTATATTTATTTACAACACCAGTAGTTACAGAAGTTACAAGGTTACATATTTATATTTATTTACAACGCCAGTGGTTACAGAAGTTACAAGGTTACATGTTTATAATTATTTACAACGCCAGTGGTTACAGAAGTTACAAGGTTACACATTTATATTTATTTACAACGCCAGTGGTTACAGAAGTTACAAGGTTACATATTTATATTTATTTACAACGCCAGTGGTTACAGAAGTTACAAGGTTACATGTTTATATTTATTTACAACGCCAGTGGTTACAGAAGTTACAAGGTTACATGTTTATATTTATTTACGACGCCAGTGGTTACAGAAGTTACAAGGTTACATATTTATATTTATTTACAACGCCAGTGGTTACAGAAGTTACAAGGTTACATGTTTATAATTATTTACAACGCCAGTAGTTACAGAAGTTACAAGGTTACATGTTTATATTTATTTACAACGCCAGTAGTTACAGAAGTTACAAGGTTACATATTTATATTTATTTACAACGCCAGTGGTTACAGAAGTTACAATGTTACATATTTATATTTATTTACAACGCCAGTGGTTACAGAAGTTACAAGGTTACATGTTTATATTTATTTACAACGCCAGTGGTTACAGAAGTTACAAGGTTACATATTTATATTTATTTACAACGCCAGTGGTTACAGAAGTTACAAGGTTACATGTTTATATTTATTTACAACGCCAGTAGTTACAGAAGTTACAAGGTTACATATTTATATTTATTTACAACGCCAGTGGTTACAGAAGTTACAAGGTTACATGTTTATAATTATTTACAACGCCAGTAGTTACAGAAGTTACAAGGTTACATATTTATATTTATTTACAACGCCAGTGGTTACAGAAGTTACAAGGTTACATGTTTATATTTATTTACAAGGCCAGTGGTTACAGAAGTTACAAGGTTACATGTTTATAATTATTTACAACGCCAGTAGTTACAGAAGTTACAAGGTAACATATTTATATTTATTTACAACGCCAGTGGTTACAGAAGTTACAGTGTTACATATTTATATTTATTTACAACGCCAGTGGTTACAGAAGTTACAAGGTTACATGTTTATATTTATTTACAACGCCAGTGGTTACAGAAGTTACAAGGTTAGACGTTTATATTTATTTACAACGCCAGTGGTTACAGAAGTTACAAGGTTACATGTTTATATTTATTTACAACGCCAGTGGTTACAGAAGTTACAAGGTTACATGTTTATATTTATTTACAACGCCAGTGGTTACAGAAGTTACAAGGTTACATATTTATATTTATTTACAACGCCAGTGGTTACAGAAGTTACAAGGTTACACGTTTATATTTATTTACAACGCCAGTGGTTACAGAAGTTACAAGGTTACATATTTATATTTATTTACAACGCCAGTGGTTACAGAAGTTACAAGGTTACATGTTTATATTTATTTACAACGCCAGTGGTTACAGAAGTTACAAGGTTACACGTTTATATTTATTTACAACGCCAGTGGTTGCAGAAGTTACAAGGTTACATGTTTATATTTATTTACAACGCCATTGATTACAGAAGTTACAAGGTTACATATTTATATTTATTTACAACGCCAGTGGTTACAGAAGTTACAAGGTTACATGTTTATATTTATTTACAACGCCAGTGGTTACAGAAGTTACAAGGTTACATATTCATATTTATTTACAACGCCAGTGGTTACAGAAGTTACAAGGTTACATTTTTATATTTATTTACAACGCCAGTGGTTACAGAAGTTACAAGGTTACATGTTTATATTTATTTACAACGCCAGTGGTTACAGAAGTTACAAGGTTACATGTTTATATTTATTTACAACACCAGTAGTTACAGAAGTTACAAGGTTACATATTTATATTTATTTACAACGCCAGTGGTTACAGAAGTTACAAGGTTACATGTTTATATTTATTTACAACGCCAGTGGTTACAGAAGTTACAAGGTAACATGTTTATATTTATTTACAACGCCAGTGGTTACAGAAGTTACAAGGTTACATGTTTATATTTATTTACAACGCCAGTGGTTACAGAAGTTACAAGGTTACATGTTTATATTTATTTACAACGCCAGTGGTTACAGAAGTTACAAGGTTACATATTTATATTTATTTACAACGCCAGTGGTTGCACAAGTTACGAGGTTACATATTTATATTTATTTACAACGCCAGTGGTTACAGAAGTTACAAGGTTACACATTTATATTTATTTACAACGCCAGTGGTTACAGAAGTTACAAGGTTACATATTTATATTTATTTACAACGCCAGTGGTTACAGAAGTTACAAGGTTACACATTTATATTTATTTACAACGCCAGTGGTTACAGAAGTTACAAGGTTACATATTTATATTTATTTACAACGCCAGTGGTTACAGAAGTTACAAGGTTACATGTTTATATTTATTTACAACGCCAGTGGTTACAAAAGTTACAAAGTTACATGTTTATATTTATTTACAACGCCAGTGGTTACAGAAGTTACAAGGTTACATGTTTATATTTATTTACAACACCAGTGGTTACAGAAGTTACAAGGTTACACATTTATATTTATTTACAACGCCAGTGGTTGCACAAGTTACAAGGTTACATATTTATATTTATTTACAACGCCAGTGGTTACAGAAGTTACAAGGTTACATGTTTATATTTATTTACAACGCCAGTGGTTACAGAAGTTACAAGGTTACATATTTATATTTATTTACAACGCCAGTGGTTACAGAAGTTACAAGGTTACACATTTATATTTATTTACAACGCCAGTGGTTACAGAAGTTACAAGGTTACATATTTATATTTATTTACAATGCCAGTGATTACAGAAGTTACAAGGTTACATATTTATATTTATTTACAACGCCAGTGGTTACAGAAGTTACAAGGTTACATGTTTATATTTATTTACAACGCCAGTGGTTACAGAAGTTACAAGGTTACATGTTTATATTTATTTACAAAGCCAGTAGTTACAGAAGTTACAAGGTTACATATTTATATTTATTTACAACGCCAGTGGTTACAGAAGTTACAATGTTACATATTTATATTTATTTACAACGCCAGTGGTTACAGAAGTTACAAGGTTACATGTTTATATTTATTTACAACGCCAGTGGTTACAGAAGTTACAAGGTTACATATTTATATTTATTTACAACGCCAGTGGTTACATATTTATATTTATTTACAAGGCCAGTGGTTACAGAAGTTACAGGGTTACATGTTTATTTTTATTTACAACGCCAGTGGTTACAGAAGTTACAAGGTTATATATTTATATTTATTTACAACGCCAGTGGTTACAGAAGTTACAAGGTTACATATTCATATTTATTTACAACGCCAGTGGTTACAGAAGTTACAAGGTTACATATTTATATTTATTTACAACGCCAGTGGTTACAGAAGTTACAGTGTTACATATTTATATTTATTTACAACGCCAGTGGTTACAGAAGTTACAAGGTTACATGTTTATATTTATTTACAACGCCAGTGGTCACAGAAGTTACAAGGTTAGACGTTTATATTTATTTACAACGCCAGTGGTTACAGAAGTTACAAGGTTACATGTTTATATTTATTTACAACGCCAGTGGTTACAGAAGTTACAAGGTTACATGTTTATATTTATTTACAACGCCAGTGGTTACAGAAGTTACAAGGTTACATATTTATATTTATTTACAACGCCAGTGGTTACAGAAGTTACAAGGTTACACGTTTATATTTATTTACAACGCCAGTGGTTACAGAAGTTACAAGGTTACATATTTATATTTATTTACAACGCCAGTGGTTACAGAAGTTACAAGGTTACATGTTTATATTTATTTACAACGCCAGTGGTTACAGAAGTTACAAGGTTACACGTTTATATTTATTTACAACGCCAGTGGTTGCAGAAGTTACAAGGTTACATGTTTATATTTATTTACAACGCCATTGATTACAGAAGTTACAAGGTTACATATTTATATTTATTTACAAGGCCAGTGGTTACAGAAGTTACAAGGTTACATGTTTATATTTATTTACAACGCCAGTGGTTACAGAAGTTACAAGGTTACATATTCATATTTATTTACAACGCCAGTGGTTACAGAAGTTACAAGGTTACATTTTTATATTTATTTACAACGCCAGTGGTTACAGAAGTTACAAGGTTACATGTTTATATTTATTTACAACGCCAGTGGTTACAGAAGTTACAAGGTTACATGTTTATATTTATTTACAACACCAGTAGTTACAGAAGTTACAAGGTTACATATTTATATTTATTTACAACGCCAGTGGTTACAGAAGTTACAAGGTTACATGTTTATATTTATTTACAACGCCAGTGGTTACAGAAGTTACAAGGTTACATGTTTATATTTATTTACAACGCCAGTGGTTACAGAAGTTACAAGGTTACATGTTTATATTTATTTACAACGCCAGTGGTTACAGAAGTTACAAGGTTACATGTTTATATTTATTTACAAAGCCAGTGGTTACAGAAGTTACAAGGTTACACATTTATATTTATTTACAACGCCAGTGGTTGCACAAGTTACGAGGTTACATATTTATATTTATTTACAACGCCAGTGGTTACAGAAGTTACAAGGTTACACATTTATATTTATTTACAACGCCAGTGGTTACAGAAGTTACAAGGTTACATATTTATATTTATTTACAACGCCAGTGGTTACAGAAGTTACAAGGTTACACATTTATATTTATTTACAACGCCAGTGGTTACAGAAGTTACAAGGTTACATATTTATATTTATTTACAACGCCAGTGGTTACAGAAGTTACAAGGTTACATGTTTATATTTATTTACAACGCCAGTGGTTACAAAAGTTACAAGGTTACATGTTTATATTTATTTACAACGCCAGTGGTTACAGAAGTTACAAGGTTACATGTTTATATTTATTTACAACACCAGTGGTTACAGAAGTTACAAGGTTACACATTTATATTTATTTACAACGCCAGTGGTTGCACAAGTTACAAGGTTACATATTTATATTTATTTACAACGCCAGTGGTTACAGAAGTTACAAGGTTACATGTTTATATTTATTTACAACGCCAGTGGTTACAGAAGTTACAAGGTTACATATTTATATTTATTTACAACGCCAGTGGTTACAGAAGTTACAAGGTTACACATTTATATTTATTTACAACGCCAGTGGTTACAGAAGTTACAAGGTTACATATTTATATTTATTTACAATGCCAGTGATTACAGAAGTTACAAGGTTACATATTTATATTTATTTACAACGCCAGTGGTTACAGAAGTTACAAGGTTACATGTTTATATTTATTTACAACGCCAGTGGTTACAGAAGTTACAAGGTTACATGTTTATATTTATTTACAAAGCCAGTAGTTACAGAAGTTACAAGGTTACATATTTATATTTATTTACAACGCCAGTGGTTACAGAAGTTACAATGTTACATATTTATATTTATTTACAACGCCAGTGGTTACAGAAGTTACAAGGTTACATGTTTATATTTATTTACAACGCCAGTGGTTACAGAAGTTACAAGGTTACATATTTATATTTATTTACAACGCCAGTGGTTACATATTTATATTTATTTACAAGGCCAGTGGTTACAGAAGTTACAAGGTTACATGTTTATTTTTATTTACAACGCCAGTGGTTACAGAAGTTACAAGGTTACATGTTTATATTTATTTACAACGCCAGTGGTTACAGAAGTTACAAGGTTACATATTCATATTTATTTACAACGCCAGTGGTTACAGAAGTTACAAGGTTACATATTTATATTTATTTACAACGCCAGTGGTTACAGAAGTTACAAGGTTACATGTTTATATTTATTTACAACGCCAGTGGTTACAGAAGTTACAAGGTTACATGTTTATATTTATTTACAACACCAGTAGTTACAGAAGTTACAAGGTTACATGTTTATATTTATTTACAACGCCAGTGGTTACAGAAGTTACAAGGTTACATATTTATATTTATTTACAACGCCAGTGGTTACAGAAGTTACAAGGTTACATATTCATATTTATTTACAACGCCAGTGGTTACAGAAGTTACAAGGTTACATATTTATATTTATTTACAACGCCAGTGGTTACAGAAGTTACAAGGTTACATGTTTATATTTATTTACAACGCCAGTGGTTACAGAAGTTACAAGGTTACATGTTTATATTTATTTACAACACCAGTAGTTACAGAAGTTACAAGGTTACATATTTATATTTATTTACAACGCCAGTGGTTACAGAAGTTACAAGGTTACTTGTTTATATTTATTTACAACGCCAGTGGTTACAGAAGTTACAAGGTTACATGTTTATATTTATTTACAACGCCAGTGGTTACAGAAGTTACAAGGTTACATGTTTATATTTATTTACAACGCCAGTGGTTACAGAAGTTACAAGGTTACATGTTTATATTTATTTACAACGCCAGTGGTTACAGAAGTTACAAGGTTACATATTTATATTTATTTACAACGCCAGTGGTTACAGAAGTTACAAGGTTACATGTTTATATTTATTTACAACACCAGTAGTTACAGAAGTTACAAGGTTACATATTTATATTTATTTACAACGCCAGTGGTTACAGAAGTTACAAGGTTACATGTTTATAATTATTTACAACGCCAGTGGTTACAGAAGTTACAAGGTTACACATTTATATTTATTTACAACGCCAGTGGTTACAGAAGTTACAAGGTTACATATTTATATTTATTTACAACGCCAGTGGTTACAGAAGTTACAAGGTTACATGTTTATATTTATTTACAACGCCAGTGGTTACAGAAGTTACAAGGTTACATGTTTATATTTATTTACGACGCCAGTGGTTACAGAAGTTACAAGGTTACATATTTATATTTATTTACAACGCCAGTGGTTACAGAAGTTACAAGGTTACATGTTTATATTTATTTACAACGCCAGTGGTTACAGAAGTTACAAGGTTACATGTTTATATTTATTTACAACGCCAGTAGTTACAGAAGTTACAAGGTTACATATTTATATTTATTTACAACGCCAGTGGTTACAGAAGTTACAATGTTACATATTTATATTTATTTACAACGCCAGTGGTTACAGAAGTTACAAGGTTACATGTTTATATTTATTTACAACGCCAGTGGTTACAGAAGTTACAAGGTTACATATTTATATTTATTTACAACGCCAGTGGTTACAGAAGTTACAAGGTTACATGTTTATATCTATTTACAACGCCAGTAGTTACAGAAGTTACAAGGTTACATATTTATATTTATTTACAACGCCAGTGGTTACAGAAGTTACAAGGTTACATGTTTATAATTATTTACAACGCCAGTAGTTACAGAAGTTACAAGGTTACATATTTATATTTATTTACAACGCCAGTGGTTACAGAAGTTTCAAGGTTACATGTTTATATTTCTTTACAAGGCCAGTGGTTACAGAAGTTACAAGGTTACATGTTTATAATTATTTACAACGCCAGTAGTTACAGAAGTTACAAGGTTACATATTTATATTTATTTACAACGCCAGTGGTTACAGAAGTTACAATGTTACATATTTATATTTATTTACAACGCCAGTGGTTACAGAAGTTACAAGGTTACATGTTTATATTTATTTACAACGCCAGTGGTTACAGAAGTTACAAGGTTACATATTTATATTTATTTACAACGCCAGTGGTTACAGAAGTTACAAGGTTACATGTTTATATTTATTTACAACGCCAGTAGTTACAGAAGTTACAAGGTTACATATTTATATTTATTTACAACGCCAGTGGTTACAGAAGTTACAAGGTTACATATTTATATTTATTTACAACGCCAGTGGTTACAGAAGTTACAAGGTTACATATTTATATTTATTTACAAGGCCAGTGGTTACAGAAGTTACAAGGTTACATGTTTATATTTATTTACAACGCCAGTGGTTACAGAAGTTACAAGGTTACATGTTTATATTTATTTACAACGCCAGTGGTTACAGAAGTTACAAGGTTACATATTTATATTTATTTACAACGCCAGTGGTTACAGAAGTTACAAGGTTACATGTTTATATTTATTTACAACACCAGTAGTTACAGAAGTTACAAGGTTACATATTTATATTTATTTACAACGCCAGTGGTTACAGAAGTTACAAGGTTACTTGTTTATATTTATTTACAACGCCAGTGGTTACAGAAGTTACAAGGTTACATGTTTATATTTATTTACAACGCCAGTGGTTACAGAAGTTACAAGGTTACATGTTTATATTTATTTACAACGCCAGTGGTTACAGAAGTTACAAGGTTACATGTTTATATTTATTTACAACGCCAGTGGTTACAGAAGTTACAAGGTTACATATTTATATTTATTTACAACGCCAGTGGTTACAGAAGTTACAAGGTTACATGTTTATATTTATTTACAACACCAGTAGTTACAGAAGTTACAAGGTTACATATTTATATTTATTTACAACGCCAGTGGTTACAGAAGTTACAAGGTTACATGTTTATAATTATTTACAACGCCAGTGGTTACAGAAGTTACAAGGTTACACATTTATATTTATTTACAACGCCAGTGGTTACAGAAGTTACAAGGTTACATATTTATATTTATTTACAACGCCAGTGGTTACAGAAGTTACAAGGTTACATGTTTATATTTATTTACAACGCCAGTGGTTACAGAAGTTACAAGGTTACATGTTTATATTTATTTACGACGCCAGTGGTTACAGAAGTTACAAGGTTACATGTTTATATTTATTTACAACGCCAGTGGTTACAGAAGTTACAAGGTTACATGTTTATATTTATTTACAACGCCAGTGGTTACAGAAGTTACAAGGTTACATGTTTATATTTATTTACAACGCCAGTAGTTACAGAAGTTACAAGGTTACATATTTATATTTATTTACAACGCCAGTGGTTACAGAAGTTACAATGTTACATATTTATATTTATTTACAACGCCAGTGGTTACAGAAGTTACAAGGTTACATGTTTATATTTATTTACAACGCCAGTGGTTACAGAAGTTACAAGGTTACATATTTATATTTATTTACAACGCCAGTGGTTACAGAAGTTACAAGGTTACATGTTTATATTTATTTACAACGCCAGTAGTTACAGAAGTTACAAGGTTACATATTTATATTTATTTACAACGCCAGTGGTTACAGAAGTTACAAGGTTACATGTTTATAATTATTTACAACGCCAGTAGTTACAGAAGTTACAAGGTTACATATTTATATTTATTTACAACGCCAGTGGTTACAGAAGTTACAAGGTTACATGTTTATATTTCTTTACAAGGCCAGTGGTTACAGAAGTTACAAGGTT
Organism: Bugulina stolonifera; assembly: GCA_935421135.1. Lineage (NCBI taxonomy): Eukaryota > Metazoa > Bryozoa > Gymnolaemata > Cheilostomatida > Bugulidae > Bugulina > Bugulina stolonifera. Next base: position 3,137,001 of record OW285190.1, on the reverse strand, counting down.
ACATGTTTATAATTATTTACAACGCCAGTAGTTACAGAAGTTACAAGGTTACATATTTATATTTATTTACAACGCCAGTGGTTACAGAAGTTACAATGTTACATATTTATATTTATTTACAACGCCAGTGGTTACAGAAGTTACAAGGTTACATGTTTATATTTATTTACAACGCCAGTGGTTACAGAAGTTACAAGGTTACATATTTATATTTATTTACAACGCCAGTGGTTACAGAAGTTACAAGGTTACATGTTTATATTTATTTACAACGCCAGTAGTTACAGAAGTTACAAGGTTACATATTTATATTTATTTACAACGCCAGTGGTTACAGAAGTTACAAGGTTACATATTTATATTTATTTACAACGCCAGTGGTTACAGAAGTTACAAGGTTACATATTTATATTTATTTACAAGGCCAGTGGTTACAGAAGTTACAAGGTTACATGTTTATCTTTATTTACAACGCCAGTGGTTACAGAAGTTACAAGGTTACATGTTTATATTTATTTACAACGCCAGTGGTTACAGAAGTTACAAGGTTACATATTTATATTTATTTACAACGCCAGTGGTTACAGAAGTTACAAGGTTACATGTTTATATTTATTTACAACACCAGTAGTTACAGAAGTTACAAGGTTACATATTTATATTTATTTACAGCGCCAGTGGTTACAGAAGTTACAAGGTTACATGTTTATAATTATTTACAACGCCAGTGGTTACAGAAGTTACAAGGTTACACATTTATATTTATTTACAACGCCAGTGGTTACAGAAGTTACAAGGTTACATATTTATATTTATTTACAACGCCAGTGGTTACAGAAGTTACAAGGTTACATGTTTATATTTATTTACAACGCCAGTGGTTACAGAAGTTACAAGGTTACATGTTTATATTTATTTACGACGCCAGTGGTTACAGAAGTTACAAGGTTACATATTTATATTTATTTACAACGCCAGTGGTTACAGAAGTTACAAGGTTACATGTTTATATTTATTTACAACGCCAGTAGTTACAGAAGTTACAAGGTTACATATTTATATTTATTTACAACGCCAGTGGTTACAGAAGTTACAATGTTACATATTTATATTTATTTACAACGCCAATGGTTACAGAAGTTACAAGGTTACATGTTTATATTTATTTACAACGCCAGTGGTTACAGAAGTTACAAGGTTACATATTTATATTTATTTACAACGCCAGTGGTTACAGAAGTTACAAGGTTACATGTTTATATTTATTTACAACGCCAGTAGTTACAGAAGTTACAAGGTTACATATTTATATTTATTTACAACGCCAGTGGTTACAGAAGTTACAAGGTTACATGTTTATATTTATTTACAACGCCAGTGGTTACAGAAGTTACAAGGTAACATGTTTATATTTATTTACAAGGCCAGTGGTTACAGAAGTTACAAGGTTACATATTTATATTTATTTACAACGCCAGTGGTTACAGAAGTTACAAGGTTACATATTTATATTTATTTACAAGGCCAGTGGTTACAGAAGTTACAAGGTTACATGTTTATATTTATTTACAACGCCAGTGGTTACAGAAGTTACAAGGTTACATGTTTATATTTATTTACAACGCCAGTGGTTACAGAAGTTACAAGGTTACATATTTATATTTATTTACAACGCCAGTGGTTACAGAAGTTACAAGGTTACATATTTATATTTATTTACAACGCCAGTGGTTACAGAAGTTACAAGGTTACATGTTTATATTTATTTACAACGCCAGTGGTTACAGAAGTTACAAGGTTACATATTTATATTTATTTACAACGCCAGTGGTTACAGAAGTTACAAGGTTACATGTTTATATTTATTTACAACGCCAGTGGTTACAGAAGTTACAAGGTTACATGTTTATATTTATTTACAACGCCAGTGGTTACAGAAGTTACAAGGTTACATGTTTATATTTATTTACAACGCCAGTGGTTACAGAAGTTACAAGGTTACATGTTTATATTTATTTACAACGCCAGTGGTTACAGAAGTTACAAGGTTACATATTTATATTTATTTACAACGCCAGTGGTTACAGAAGTCACAAGGTTACATATTTATATTTATTTACAACGCCAGTGGTTACAGAAGTTACAAGGTTACATGTTTATATTTATTTACAACGCCAGTGGTTACAGAAGTTACAAGGTTACATGTTTATATTTATTTACAACGCCAGTGGTTACAGAAGTTACAAGGTTACATGTTTATATTTATTTACAACGCCAGTGGTTACAGAAGTTACAAGGTTACATGTTTATATTTATTTACAACGCCAGTGGTTACAGAAGTTACAAGGTTACATATTTATATTTATTTACAACGCCAGTGGTTACAGAAGTTACAAGGTTACATGTTTATATTTATTTACAACACCAGTGGTTACAGAAGTTACAAGGTTACATATTTATATTTATTTACAACGCCAGTGGTTACAGAAGTTACAAGGTTACATGTTCATATTTATTTACAACGCCAGTGGTTACAGAAGTTACAAGGTTATATGTTTATATTTATTTACAACGCCAGTGGTTACAGAAGTTACAAGGTTACATGTTTATATTTATTTACAACGCCATTGGTTACAGAAGTTACAAGGTTACATATTTATATTTATTTACAAGGCCAGTGGTTACAGAAGTTACAAGGTTACATGTTTATATTTATTTACAACGCCAGTGGTTACAGAAGTTACAAGGTTATATATTTATATTTATTTACAACGCCAGTGGTTACAGAAGTTACAAGGTTACATATTCATATTTATTTACAACGCCAGTGGTTACAGAAGTTACAAGGTTACATATTTATATTTATTTACAACGCCAGTGGTTACAGAAGTTACAAGGTTACATGTTTATATTTATTTACAACGCCAGTGGTTACAGAAGTTACAAGGTTACATGTTTATATTTATTTACAACACCAGTAGTTACAGAAGTTACAAGGTTACATATTTATATTTATTTACAACGCCAGTGGTTACAGAAGTTACAAGGTTACATGTTTATATTTATTTACAACGCCAGTGGTTACAGAAGTTACAAGGTTACATGTTTATATTTATTTACAACGCCAGTGGTTACAGAAGTTACAAGGTTATATGTTTATATTTATTTACAACGCCAGTGGTTACAGAAGTTACAAGGTTACATGTTTATATTTATTTACAACGCCAGTGGTTACAGAAGTTACAAGGTTACATATTTATATTTATTTACAACGCCAGTGGTTACAGAAGTTACAAGGTTACATGTTTATATTTATTTACAACACCAGTAGTTACAGAAGTTACAAGGTTACATATTTATATTTATTTACAACGCCAGTGGTTACAGAAGTTACAAGGTTACATGTTTATAATTATTTACAACGCCAGTGGTTACAGAAGTTACAAGGTTACACATTTATATTTATTTACAACGCCAGTGGTTACAGAAGTTACAAGGTTACATATTTATATTTATTTACAACGCCAGTGGTTACAGAAGTTACAAGGTTACATGTTTATATTTATTTACAACGCCAGTGGTTACAGAAGTTACAAGGTTACATGTTTATATTTATTTACGACGCCAGTGGTTACAGAAGTTACAAGGTTACATATTTATATTTATTTACAACGCCAGTGGTTACAGAAGTTACAAGGTTACATGTTTATATTTATTTACAACGCCAGTGGTTACAGAAGTTACAAGGTTACATGTTTATATTTATTTACAACGCCAGTAGTTACAGAAGTTACAAGGTTACATATTTATATTTATTTACAACGCCAGTGGTTACAGAAGTTACAATGTTACATATTTATATTTATTTACAACGCCAGTGGTTACAGAAGTTACAAGGTTACATGTTTATATTTATTTACAACGCCAGTGGTTACAGAAGTTACAAGGTTACATATTTATATTTATTTACAACGCCAGTGGTTACAGAAGTTACAAGGTTACATGTTTATATTTATTTACAACGCCAGTAGTTACAGAAGTTACAAGGTTACATATTTATATTTATTTACAACGCCAGTGGTTACAGAAGTTACAAGGTTACATGTTTATAATTATTTACAACGCCAGTAGTTACAGAAGTTACAAGGTTACATATTTATATTTATTTACAACGCCAGTGGTTACAGAAGTTACAAGGTTACATGTTTATATTTATTTACAAGGCCAGTGGTTACAGAAGTTACAAGGTTACATGTTTATAATTATTTACAACGCCAGTAGTTACAGAAGTTACAAGGTAACATATTTATATTTATTTACAACGCCAGTGGTTACAGAAGTTACAGTGTTACATATTTATATTTATTTACAACGCCAGTGGTTACAGAAGTTACAAGGTTACATGTTTATATTTATTTACAACGCCAGTGGTTACAGAAGTTACAAGGTTACACGTTTATATTTATTTACAACGCCAGTGGTTACAGAAGTTACAAGGTTACATGTTTATATTTATTTACAACGCCAGTGGTTACAGAAGTTACAAGGTTACATGTTTATATTTATTTACAACGCCAGTGGTTACAGAAGTTACAAGGTTACATATTTATATTTATTTACAACGCCAGTGGTTACAGAAGTTACAAGGTTACACGTTTATATTTATTTACAACGCCAGTGGTTACAGAAGTTACAAGGTTACATATTTATATTTATTTACAACGCCAGTGGTTACAGAAGTTACAAGGTTACATGTTTATATTTATTTACAACGCCAGTGGTTACAGAAGTTACAAGGTTACACGTTTATATTTATTTACAACGCCAGTGGTTACAGAAGTTACAAGGTTACATGTTTATATTTATTTACAACGCCATTGATTACAGAAGTTACAAGGTTACATATTTATATTTATTTACAAGGCCAGTGGTTACAGAAGTTACAAGGTTACATGTTTATATTTATTTACAACGCCAGTGGTTACAGAAGTTACAAGGTTACATATTCATATTTATTTACAACGCCAGTGGTTACAGAAGTTACAAGGTTACATTTTTATATTTATTTACAACGCCAGTGGTTACAGAAGTTACAAGGTTACATGTTTATATTTATTTACAACGCCAGTGGTTACAGAAGTTACAAGGTTACATGTTTATATTTATTTACAACACCAGTAGTTACAGAAGTTACAAGGTTACATATTTATATTTATTTACAACGCCAGTGGTTACAGAAGTTACAAGGTTACATATTTATATTTATTTACAACGCCAGTGGTTACAGAAGTTACAAGGTTACATGTTTATATTTATTTACAACGCCAGTGGTTACAGAAGTTACAAGGTTACATATTTATATTTATTTACAACGCCAGTGGTTACAGAAGTTACAAGGTTACATGTTTATATTTATTTACAACGCCAGTGGTTACAGAAGTTACAAGGTTACACATTTATATTTATTTACAACGCCAGTGGTTGCACAAGTTACGAGGTTACATATTTATATTTATTTACAACGCCAGTGGTTACAGAAGTTACAAGGTTACACATTTATATTTATTTACAACGCCAGTGGTTACAGAAGTTACAAGGTTACATATTTATATTTATTTACAACGCCAGTGGTTACAGAAGTTACAAGGTTACACATTTATATTTATTTACAACGCCAGTGGTTACAGAAGTTACAAGGTTACATATTTATATTTATTTACAACGCCAGTGGTTACAGAAGTTACAAGGTTACATGTTTATATTTATTTACAACGCCAGTGGTTACAAAAGTTACAAGGTTACATGTTTATATTTATTTACAACGCCAGTGGTTACAGAAGTTACAAGGTTACATGTTTATATTTATTTACAACACCAGTGGTTACAGAAGTTACAAGGTTACACATTTATATTTATTTACAACGCCAGTGGTTGCACAAGTTACAAGGTTACATATTTATATTTATTTACAACGCCAGTGGTTAAAGAAGTTACAAGGTTACATGTTTATATTTATTTACAACGCCAGTGGTTACAGAAGTTACAAGGTTACATATTTATATTTATTTACAACGCCAGTGGTTACAGAAGTTACAAGGTTACACATTTATATTTATTTACAACGCCAGTGGTTACAGAAGTTACAAGGTTACATATTTATATTTATTTACAATGCCAGTGATTACAGAAGTTACAAGGTTACATGTTTATATTTATTTACAACGCCAGTGGTTACAGAAGTTACAAGGTTACATGTTTATATTTATTTACGACGCCAGTGGTTGCACAAGTTACAAGGTTACATATTTATATTTATTTACAACGCCAGTGGTTACAGAAGTTACAAGGTTACATATTTATATTTATTTACAACGCCAGTGGTTACAGAAGTTACAAAGTTACATGTTTATATTTATTTACAACGCCAGTGGTTACAGAAGTTACAAGGTTACATGTTTATATTTATTTACAACGCCAGTAGTTACAGAAGTTACAAGGTTACATATTTATATTTATTTACAACGCCAGTGGTTACAGAAGTTACAATGTTACATATTTATATTTATTTACAACGCCAGTGGTTACAGAAGTTACAAGGTTACATGTTTATATTTATTTACAACGCCAGTGGTTACAGAAGTTACAAGGTTACATATTTATATTTATTTACAACGCCAGTGGTTACAGAAGTTACAAGGTTACATGTTTATATTTATTTACAACGCCAGTAGTTACAGAAGTTACAAGGTTACATATTTATATTTATTTACAACGCCAGTGGTTACAGAAGTTACAAGGTTACATGTTTATAATTATTTACAACGCCAGTAGTTACAGAAGTTACAAGGTTACATATTTATATTTATTTACAACGCCATTGGTTACAGAAGTTACAAGGTTACATATTTATATTTATTTACAAGGCCAGTGGTTACAGAAGTTACAAGGTTACATGTTTATATTTATTTACAACGCCAGTGGTTACAGAAGTTACAAGGTTATATATTTATATTTATTTACAACGCCAGTGGTTACAGAAGTTACAAGGTTACATATTCATATTTATTTACAACGCCAGTGGTTACAGAAGTTACAAGGTTACATATTTATATTTATTTACAACGCCAGTGGTTACAGAAGTTACAAGGTTACATGTTTATATTTATTTACAACGCCAGTGGTTACAGAAGTTACAAGGTTACATGTTTATATTTATTTACAACACCAGTAGTTACAGAAGTTACAAGGTTACATATTTATATTTATTTACAACGCCAGTGGTTACAGAAGTTACAAGGTTACATGTTTATATTTATTTACAACGCCAGTGGTTACAGAAGTTACAAGGTTACATGTTTATATTTATTTACAACGCCAGTGGTTACAGAAGTTACAAGGTTACATGTTTATATTTATTTACAACGCCAGTGGTTACAGAAGTTACAAGGTTACATGTTTATATTTATTTACAACGCCAGTGGTTACAGAAGTTACAAGGTTACATATTTATATTTATTTACAACGCCAGTGGTTACAGAAGTTACAAGGTTACATGTTTATATTTATTTACAACACCAGTAGTTACAGAAGTTACAAGGTTACATATTTATATTTATTTACAACGCCAGTGGTTACAGAAGTTACAAGGTTACATGTTTATAATTATTTACAACGCCAGTGGTTACAGAAGTTACAAGGTTACACATTTATATTTATTTACAACGCCAGTGGTTACAGAAGTTACAAGGTTACATATTTATATTTATTTACAACGCCAGTGGTTACAGAAGTTACAAGGTTACATGTTTATATTTATTTACAACGCCAGTGGTTACAGAAGTTACAAGGTTACATGTTTATATTTATTTACGACGCCAGTGGTTACAGAAGTTACAAGGTTACATATTTATATTTATTTACAACGCCAGTGGTTACAGAAGTTACAAGGTTACATGTTTATATTTATTTACAACGCCAGTGGTTACAGAAGTTACAAGGTTACATGTTTATATTTATTTACAACGCCAGTAGTTACAGAAGTTACAAGGTTACATATTTATATTTATTTACAACGCCAGTGGTTACAGAAGTTACAATGTTACATATTTATATTTATTTACAACGCCAGTGGTTACAGAAGTTACAAGGTTACATGTTTATATTTATTTACAACGCCAGTGGTTACAGAAGTTACAAGGTTACATATTTATATTTATTTACAACGCCAGTGGTTACAGAAGTTACAAGGTTACATGTTTATATTTATTTACAACGCCAGTAGTTACAGAAGTTACAAGGTTACATATTTATATTTATTTACAACGCCAGTGGTTACAGAAGTTACAAGGTTACATGTTTATAATTATTTACAACGCCAGTAGTTACAGAAGTTACAAGGTTACATATTTATATTTATTTACAACGCCAGTGGTTACAGAAGTTACAAGGTTACATGTTTATATTTATTTACAAGGCCAGTGGTTACAGAAGTTACAAGGTTACATGTTTATAATTATTTACAACGCCAGTAGTTACAGAAGTTACAAGGTAACATATTTATATTTATTTACAACGCCAGTGGTTACAGAAGTTACAGTGTTACATATTTATATTTATTTACAACGCCAGTGGTTACAGAAGTTACAAGGTTACATGTTTATATTTATTTACAACGCCAGTGGTTACAGAAGTTACAAGGTTACACGTTTATATTTATTTACAACGCCAGTGGTTACAGAAGTTACAAGGTTACATGTTTATATTTATTTACAACGCCAGTGGTTACAGAAGTTACAAGGTTACATGTTTATATTTATTTACAACGCCAGTGGTTACAGAAGTTACAAGGTTACATATTTATATTTATTTACAACGCCAGTGGTTACAGAAGTTACAAGGTTACACGTTTATATTTATTTACAACGCCAGTGGTTACAGAAGTTACAAGGTTACATATTTATATTTATTTACAACGCCAGTGGTTACAGAAGTTACAAGGTTACATGTTTATATTTATTTACAACGCCAGTGGTTACAGAAGTTACAAGGTTACACGTTTATATTTATTTACAACGCCAGTGGTTACAGAAGTTACAAGGTTACATGTTTATATTTATTTACAACGCCATTGATTACAGAAGTTACAAGGTTACATATTTATATTTATTTACAAGGCCAGTGGTTACAGAAGTTACAAGGTTACATGTTTATATTTATTTACAACGCCAGTGGTTACAGAAGTTACAAGGTTACATATTCATATTTATTTACAACGCCAGTGGTTACAGAAGTTACAAGGTTACATTTTTATATTTATTTACAACGCCAGTGGTTACAGAAGTTACAAGGTTACATGTTTATATTTATTTACAACGCCAGTGGTTACAGAAGTTACAAGGTTACATGTTTATATTTATTTACAACACCAGTAGTTACAGAAGTTACAAGGTTACATATTTATATTTATTTACAACGCCAGTGGTTACAGAAGTTACAAGGTTACATGTTTATATTTATTTACAACGCCAGTGGTTACAGAAGTTACAAGGTTACATGTTTATATTTATTTACAACGCCAGTGGTTACAGAAGTTACAAGGTTACATGTTTATATTTATTTACAACGCCAGTGGTTACAGAAGTTACAAGGTTACATGTTTATATTTATTTACAACGCCAGTGGTTACAGAAGTTACAAGGTTACACATTTATATTTATTTACAACGCCAGTGGTTGCACAAGTTACGAGGTTACATATTTATATTTATTTACAACGCCAGTGGTTACAGAAGTTACAAGGTTACACATTTATATTTATTTACAACGCCAGTGGTTACAGAAGTTACAAGGTTACATATTTATATTTATTTACAACGCCAGTGGTTACAGAAGTTACAAGGTTACACATTTATATTTATTTACAACGCCAGTGGTTACAGAAGTTACAAGGTTACATATTTATATTTATTTACAACGCCAGTGGTTACAGAAGTTACAAGGTTACATGTTTATATTTATTTACAACGCCAGTGGTTACAAAAGTTACAAGGTTACATGTTTATATTTATTTACAACGCCAGTGGTTACAGAAGTTACAAGGTTACATGTTTATATTTATTTACAACACCAGTGGTTACAGAAGTTACAAGGTTACACATTTATATTTATTTACAACGCCAGTGGTTGCACAAGTTACAAGGTTACATATTTATATTTATTTACAACGCCAGTGGTTAAAGAAGTTACAAGGTTACATGTTTATATTTATTTACAACGCCAGTGGTTACAGAAGTTACAAGGTTACATATTTATATTTATTTACAACGCCAGTGGTTACAGAAGTTACAAGGTTACACATTTATATTTATTTACAACGCCAGTGGTTACAGAAGTTACAAGGTTACATATTTATATTTATTTACAATGCCAGTGATTACAGAAGTTACAAGGTTACATGTTTATATTTATTTACAACGCCAGTGGTTACAGAAGTTACAAGGTTACATGTTTATATTTATTTACGACGCCAGTGGTTGCACAAGTTACAAGGTTACATATTTATATTTATTTACAACGCCAGTGGTTACAGAAGTTACAAGGTTACATATTTATATTTATTTACAACGCCAGTGGTTACAGAAGTTACAAAGTTACATGTTTATATTTATTTACAACGCCAGTGGTTACAGAAGTTACAAGGTTACATGTTTATATTTATTTACAACGCCAGTAGTTACAGAAGTTACAAGGTTACATATTTATATTTATTTACAACGCCAGTGGTTACAGAAGTTACAATGTTACATATTTATATTTATTTACAACGCCAGTGGTTACAGAAGTTACAAGGTTACATGTTTATATTTATTTACAACGCCAGTGGTTACAGAAGTTACAAGGTTACATGTTTATATTTATTTACAACGCCAGTGGTTACAGAAGTTACAAGGTTACATGTTTATATTTATTTACAACGCCAGTAGTTACAGAAGTTACAAGGTTACATATTTATATTTATTTACAACGCCAGTGGTTACAGAAGTTACAAGGTTACATGTTTATAATTATTTACAACGCCAGTAGTTACAGAAGTTACAAGGTTACATATTTATATTTATTTACAACGCCAGTGGTTACAGAAGTTACAAGGTTACATGTTTATATTTATTTACAAGGCCAGTGGTTACAGAAGTTACAAGGTTACATGTTTATAATTATTTACAACGCCAGTAGTTACAGAAGTTACAAGGTTACATATTTATATTTATTTACAACGCCAGTAGTTACAGAAGTTACAAGGTTACATATTTATATTTATTTACAACGCCAGTGGTTACAGAAGTTACAAGGTTACATGTTTATAATTATTTACAACGCCAGTAGTTACAGAAGTTACAAGGTTACATATTTATATTTATTTACAACGCCAGTGGTTACAGAAGTTACAAGGTTACATGTTTATATTTATTTACAACGCCAGTGGTTACAGAAGTTACAAGGTTACATGTTTATATTTATTTACAACGCCAGTGGTTACAGAAGTTACAAGGTTACATGTTTATATTTATTTACAACACCAGTAGTTACAGAAGTTACAAGGTTACATATTTATATTTATTTACAACGCCAGTGGTTACAGAAGTTACAAGGTTACATGTTTATATTTATTTACAACGCCAGTAGTTACAGAAGTTACAAGGTTACATATTTATATTTATTTACAACGCCAGTGGTTACAGAAGTTACAATGTTACATATTTATATTTATTTACAACGCCAGTGGTTACAGAAGTTACAAGGTTACATGTTTATATTTATTTACAACGCCAGTGGTTACAGAAGTTACAGGGTTACATATTTATATTTATTTACAACGCCAGTGGTTACAGAAGTTACAAGGTTACATGTTTATATTTATTTACAACGCCAGTAGTTACAGAAGTTACAAGGTTACATATTTATATTTATTTACAACGCCAGTGGTTACAGAAGTTACAAGGTTACATGTTTATAATTATTTACAACGCCAGTAGTTACAGAAGTTACAAGGTTACATATTTATATTTATTTACAACGCCAGTGGTTACAGAAGTTACAAGGTTACATGTTTATATTTATTTACAAGGCCAGTGGTTACAGAAGTTACAAGGTTACATGTTTATAATTATTTACAACGCCAGTAGTTACAGAAGTTACAAGGTTACATATTTATATTTATTTACAACGCCAGTAGTTACAGAAGTTACAAGGTTACATATTTATATTTTTTCACAACGCCAGTGGTTACAGAAGTTACAAGGTTACATGTTTATAATTATTTACAACGCCAGTAGTTACAGAAGTTACAAGGTTACATATTTATATTTATTTACAACGCCAGTGGTTACAGAAGTTACAAGGTTACATGTTTATATTTATTTACAACGCCAGTGGTTACAGAAGTTACAAGGTTACATGTTTATATTTATTTACAACGCCAGTGGTTACAGAAGTTACAAGGTTACATATTTATATTTATTTACAATGCCAGTGATTACAGAAGTTACAAGGTTACATGTTTATATTTATTTACAACGTCAGTGGTTACAGAAGTTACAAGGTTACATGTTTATATTTATTTACGACGCCAGTGGTTGCACAAGTTACAAGGTTACATATTTATATTTATTTACAACGCCAGTGGTTACAGAAGTTACAAGGTTACATGTTTCTAATTATTTACAACGCCAGTGGTTACAGAAGTTACAAGGTTACACATTTATATTTATTTACCACGCCAGTGGTTACAGAAGTTACAAGGTTACATATTTATATTTATTTACAACGCCAGTGGTTACAGAAGTTACAAGGTTACATGTTTATATTTATTTACAACGCCAGTGGTTACAGAAGTTACAAGGTTACATATTTATATTTATTTACAACGCCAGTGGTTACAGAAGTTACAAGGTTACATATTTATATTTATTTACAACGCCAGTGGTTACAGAAGTTACAAGGTTACATGTTTATATTTATTTACAACGCCAGTGGTTACAGAAGTTACAAGGTTACATATTTATATTTATTTACAACGCCAGTGGTTACAGAAGTTACAAGGTTACATGTTTATATTTATTTACAACGTCAGTGGTTACAGAAGTTACAAGGTTACATGTTTATATTTATTTACGACGCCAGTGGTTGCACAAGTTACAAGGTTACATATTTATATTTATTTACAACGCCAGTGGTTACAGAAGTTACAAGGTTACATGTTTCTAATTATTTACAACGCCAGTGGTTACAGAAGTTACAAGGTTACACATTTATATTTATTTACCACGCCAGTGGTTACAGAAGTTACAAGGTTACATGTTTATATTTATTTACAACGCCAGTGGTTACAGAAGTTACAAGGTTACATGTTTATATTTATTTACAACGCCAGTGGTTACAGAAGTTACAAGGTTACATATTTATATTTATTTACAACGCCAGTGGTTACAGAAGTTACAAGGTTACACGTTTATATTTATTTACAACGCCAGTGGTTACAGAAGTTACAAGGTTACATATTTATATTTATTTACAACGCCAGTGGTTACAGAAGTTACAAGGTTACATGTTTATATTTATTTACAACGCCAGTGGTTACAGAAGTTACAAGGTTACACGTTTATATTTATTTACAACGCCAGTGGTTACAGAAGTTACAAGGTTACATGTTTATATTTATTTACAACGCCATTGATTACAGAAGTTACAAGGTTACATATTTATATTTATTTACAAGGCCAGTGGTTACAGAAGTTACAAGGTTACATGTTTATATTTATTTACATTGCCAGTGGTTACAGAAGTTACAAGGTTACATATTCATATTTATTTACAACGCCAGTGGTTACAGAAGTTACAAGGTTACATTTTTATATTTATTTACAACGCCAGTGGTTACAGAAGTTACAAGGTTACATGTTTATATTTATTTACAACGCCAGTGGTTACAGAAGTTACAAGGTTACATGTTTATATTTATTTACAACACCAGTAGTTACAGAAGTTACAAGGTTACATATTTATATTTATTTACAACGCCAGTGGTTACAGAAGTTACAAGGTTACATGTTTATATTTATTTACAACGCCAGTGGTTACAGAAGTTACAAGGTTACATGTTTATATTTATTTACAACGCCAGTGGTTACAGAAGTTACAAGGTTACATGTTTATATTTATTTACAACGCCAGTGGTTACAGAAGTTACAAGGTTACATGTTTATATTTATTTACAACGCCAGTGGTTACAGAAGTTACAAGGTTACACATTTATATTTATTTACAACGCCAGTGGTTGCACAAGTTACGAGGTTACATATTTATATTTATTTACAACGCCAGTGGTTACAGAAGTTACAAGGTTACACATTTATATTTATTTACAACGCCAGTGGTTACAGAAGTTACAAGGTTACATATTTATATTTATTTACAACGCCAGTGGTTACAGAAGTTACAAGGTTACACATTTATATTTGTTTACAACGCCAGTGGTTACAGAAGTTACAAGGTTACATATTTATATTTATTTACAACGCCAGTGGTTACAGAAGTTACAAGGTTACATGTTTATATTTATTTACAACGCCAGTGGTTACAAAAGTTACAAGGTTACATGTTTATATTTATTTACAACGCCAGTGGTTACAGAAGTTACAAGGTTACATGTTTATATTTATTTACAACGCCAGTGGTTACAGAAGTTACAAGGTTACACATTTATATTTATTTACAACGCCAGTGGTTGCACAAGTTACAAGGTTACATATTTATATTTATTTACAACGCCAGTGGTTACAGAAGTTACAAGGTTACATGTTTATATTTATTTACAACGCCAGTGGTTACAGAAGTTACAAGGTTACATATTTATATTTATTTACAACGCCAGTGGTTACAGAAGTTACAAGGTTACACATTTATATTTATTTACAACGCCAGTGGTTACAGAAGTTACAAGGTTACATATTTATATTTATTTACAATGCCAGTGATTACAGAAGTTACAAGGTTACATGTTTATATTTATTTACAACGCCAGTGGTTACAGAAGTTACAAGGTTACATGTTTATATTTATTTACGACGCCAGTGGTTGCACAAGTTACAAGGTTACATATTTATATTTATTTACAACGCCAGTGGTTACAGAAGTTACAAGGTTACATGTTTCTAATTATTTACAACGCCAGTGGTTACAGAAGTTACAAGGTTACACATTTATATTTATTTACAACGCCAGTGGTTACAGAAGTTACAAGGTTACATATTTATATTTATTTACAACGCCAGTGGTTAGAAAAGTTACAAGGTTACATGTTTATATTTATTTACAACGCCAGTGGTTACAGAAGTTACAAGGTTACATGTTTATATTTATTTACGACGCCAGTGGTTACAGAAGTTACAAGGTTACATATTTATATTTATTTACAACGCCAGTGGTTACAGAAGTTACAAAGTTACATGTTTATATTTATTTACAACGCCAGTGGTTACAGAAGTTACAAGGTTACATGTTTATAATTATTTACAACGCCAGTAGTTACAGAAGTTACAAGGTTACATATTTATATTTATTTACAACGCCAGTGGTTACAGAAGTTACAAGGTTACATGTTTATATTTATTTAGAAGGCCAGTGGTTACAGAAGTTACAAGGTTACATGTTTATAATTATTTACAACGCCAGTAGTTACAGAAGTTACAAGGTTACATATTTATATTTATTTACAACGCCAGTAGTTACAGAAGTTACAAGGTTACATATTTATATTTATTTACAATGCCAGTGATTACAGAAGTTACAAGGTTACATGTTTATATTTATTTACAACGTCAGTGGTTACAGAAGTTACAAGGTTACATGTTTATATTTATTTACGACGCCAGTGGTTGCACAAGTTACAAGGTTACATATTTATATTTATTTACAACGCCAGTGGTTACAGAAGTTACAAGGTTACATGTTTCTAATTATTTACAACGCCAGTGGTTACAGAAGTTACAAGGTTACACATTTATATTTATTTACCACGCCAGTGGTTACAGAAGTTACAAGGTTACATATTTATATTTATTTACAACGCCAGTGGTTACAGAAGTTACAAGGTTACATGTTTATATTTATTTACAACGCCAGTGGTTACAGAAGTTACAAGGTTACATGTTTATATTTATTTACGACGCCAGTGGTTACAGAAGTTACAAGGTTACATATTTATATTTATTTACAACGCCAGTGGTTACAGAAGTTACAAGGTTACATGTTTATATTTATTTACAACGCCAGTGGTTACAGAAGTTACAAGGTTACATGTTTATATTTATTTACAACGCCAGTAGTTACAGAAGTTACCAGGTTACATATTTATATTTATTTACAACGCCAGTGGTTACAGAAGTTACAATGTTACATATTTATATTTATTTACAACGCCAGTGGTTACAGAAGTTACAAGGTTACATGTTTATATTTATTTACAACGCCAGTGGTTACAGAAGTTACAAGGTTACATATTTATATTTATTTACAACGCCAGTGGTTACAGAAGTTACAAGGTTACATGTTTATATTTATTTACAACGCCAGTAGTTACAGAAGTTACAAGGTTACATGTTTATATTTATTTACAACGCCAGTGGTTACAGAAGTTACAAGGTTACATGTTTATAATTATTTACAACGCCAGTAGTTACAGAAGTTACAAGGTTACATATTTATATTTATTTACAACGCCAGTGGTTACAGAAGTTACAAGGTTACATGTTTATATTTATTTACAAGGCCAGTGGTTACAGAAGTTACAAGGTTACATGTTTATAATTATTTACAACGCCAGTAGTTACAGAAGTTACAAGGTTACATATTTATATTTATTTACAACGCCAGTAGTTACAGAAGTTACAAGGTTACATATTTATATTTATTTACAACGCCAGTGTTTACAGAAGTTACAAGGTTACATGTTTATAATTATTTACAACGCCAGTAGTTACAGAAGTTACAAGGTTACATATTTATATTTATTTACAACGCCAGTGGTTACAGAAGTTACAAGGTTACATGTTTATATTTATTTACAACGCCAGTGGTTACAGAAGTTACAAGGTTACATGTTTATATTTATTTACAACGCCAGTGGTTACAGAAGTTACAAGGTTACATGTTTATATTTATTTACAACACCAGTAGTTACAGAAGTTACAAGGTTACATATTTATATTTATTTACAACGCCAGTGGTTACAGAAGTTACAAGGTTACATGTTTATATTTATTTACAACGCCAGTAGTTACAGAAGTTACAAGGTTACATATTTATATTTATTTACAACGCCAGTGGTTACAGAAGTTACAATGTTACATATTTATATTTATTTACAACGCCAGTGGTTACAGAAGTTACAAGGTTACATGTTTATATTTATTTACAACGCCAGTGGTTACAGAAGTTACAAGGTTACATATTTATATTTATTTACAACGCCAGTGGTTACAGAAGTTACAAGGTTACATGTTTATATTTATTTACAACGCCAGTAGTTACAGAAGTTACAAGGTTACATATTTATATTTATTTACAACGCCAGTGGTTACAGAAGTTACAAGGTTACATGTTTATAATTATTTACAACGCCAGTAGTTACAGAAGTTACAAGGTTACATATTTATATTTATTTACAACGCCAGTGGTTACAGAAGTTACAAGGTTACATGTTTATATTTATTTACAAGGCCAGTGGTTACAGAAGTTACAAGGTTACATGTTTATAATTATTTACAACGCCAGTAGTTACAGAAGTTACAAGGTTACATATTTATATTTATTTACAACGCCAGTAGTTACAGAAGTTACAAGGTTACATATTTATATTTATTTACAACGCCAGTGGTTACAGAAGTTACAAGGTTACATGTTTATAATTATTTACAACGCCAGTAGTTACAGAAGTTACAAGGTTACATATTTATATTTATTTACAACGCCAGTGGTTACAGAAGTTACAAGGTTACATGTTTATATTTATTTACAACGCCAGTGGTTACAGAAGTTACAAGGTTACATGTTTATATTTATTTACAACGCCAGTGGTTACAGAAGTTACAAGGTTACATGTTTATATTTATTTACAACACCAGTAGTTACAGAAGTTACAAGGTTACATATTTATATTTATTTACAACGCCAGTGGTTACAGAAGTTACAAGGTTACATGTTTATAATTATTTACAACGCCAGTAGTTACAGAAGTTACAAGGTTACATATTTATATTTATTTACAACGCCAGTGGTTACAGAAGTTACAAGGTAACATGTTTATATTTATTTACAAGGCCAGTGGTTACAGAAGTTACAAGGTTACATGTTTATATTTATTTACAACGCCAGTGGTTACAGAAGTTACAAGGTTACATGTTTATATTTATTTACAACGCCAGTGGTTACAGAAGTTACAAGGTTACATATTTATATTTATTTACAACGCCAGTGGTTACAGAAGTTACAAGGTTACATATTTATATTTATTTACAAGGCCAGTGGTTACAGAAGTTACAAGGTTACATGTTTATATTTATTTACAACGCCAGTGGTTACAGAAGTTACAAGGTTACATGTTTATATTTATTTACAACGCCAGTGGTTACAGAAGTTACAAGGTTACATATTTATATTTATTTACAACGCCAGTGGTTACAGAAGTTACAAGGTTACATGTTTATATTTATTTACAACGCCAGTGGTTACAGAAGTTACAAGGTTACATGTTTATATTTATTTACAACGCCAGTGGTTACAGAAGTTACAAGGTTACATATTTATATTTATTTACAACGCCAGTGGTTACAGAAGTTACAAGGTTACATGTTTATATTTATTTACAACGCCAGTGGTTACAGAAGTTACAAGGTTACATGTTTATATTTATTTACAACGCCAGTGGTTACAGAAGTTACAAGGTTACATGTTTATATTTATTTACAACGCCAGTGGTTACAGAAGTTACAAGGTTACATGTTTATATTTATTTACAACGCCAGTGGTTACAGAAGTTACAAGGTTACATATTTATATTTATTTACAACGCCAGTGGTTACAGAAGTTACAAGGTTACATATTTATATTTATTTACAACGCCAGTGGTTACAGAAGTTACAAGGTTACATGTTTATATTTATTTACAACGCCAGTGGTTACAGAAGTTACAAGGTTACATGTTTATATTTATTTACAACGCCAGTGGTTACAGAAGTTACAAGGTTACATATTTATATTTATTTACAACGCCAGTGGTTACAGAAGTTACAAGGTTACATGTTTATATTTATTTACAACACCAGTGGTTACAGAAGTTACAAGGTTACATATTTATATTTATTTACAACGCCAGTGGTTACAGAAGTTACAAGGTTACATGTTTATATTTATTTACAACGCCAGTGGTTACAGAAGTTACAAGGTTACACGTTTATATTTATTTACAACGCCAGTGGTTACAGAAGTTACAAGGTTACATGTTTATATTTATTTACAACGCCATTGATTACAGAAGTTACAAGGTTACATATTTATATTTATTTACAAGGCCAGTGGTTACAGAAGTTACAAGGTTACATATTTATATTTATTTACAACGCCAGTGGTTACAGAAGTTACAAGGTTACATATTTATATTTATTTACAACGCCAGTGGTTACAGAAGTTACAAGGTTACATGTTTATATTTATTTACAACGCCAGTGGTTACAGAAGTTACAAGGTTACATGTTTATATTTATTTACAACGCCAGTGGTTACAGAAGTTACAAGGTTACATATTTATATTTATTTACAACGCCAGTGGTTACAGAAGTTACAAGGTTACATGTTTATATTTATTTACAACACCAGTGGTTACAGAAGTTACAAGGTTACATATTTATATTTATTTACAACGCCAGTGGTTACAGAAGTTACAAGGTTACATGTTTATATTTATTTACAACGCCAGTGGTTACAGAAGTTACAAGGTTACACGTTTATATTTATTTACAACGCCAGTGGTTACAGAAGTTACAAGGTTACATGTTTATATTTATTTACAACGCCATTGATTACAGAAGTTACAAGGTTACATATTTATATTTATTTACAAGGCCAGTGGTTACAGAAGTTACAAGGTTACATG
Source organism: Bugulina stolonifera (assembly GCA_935421135.1). Taxonomy (NCBI): domain Eukaryota; kingdom Metazoa; phylum Bryozoa; class Gymnolaemata; order Cheilostomatida; family Bugulidae; genus Bugulina; species Bugulina stolonifera. The sequence goes on along the minus strand of OW285190.1, from coordinate 3,116,796 downwards.
TTTATATTTATTTACAACGCCAGTGGTTACAGAAGTTACAAGGTTACATATTTATATTTATTTACAACGCCAGTGGTTACAGAAGTTACAAGGTTACATATTCATATTTATTTACAACGCCAGTGGTTACAAAAGTTACAAGGTTACATATTTATATTTATTTACAACGCCAGTGGTTACAGAAGTTACAAGGTTACATGTTTATATTTATTTACAACGCCAGTGGTTACAGAAGTTACAAGGTTACATGTTTATATTTATTTACAACACCAGTAGTTACAGAAGTTACAAGGTTACATATTTATATTTATTTACAACGCCAGTGGTTACAGAAGTTACAAGGTTACATGTTTATATTTATTTACAACGCCAGTGGTTACAGAAGTTACAAGGTTACATGTTTATATTTATTTACAACGCCAGTGGTTACAGAAGTTACAAGGTTACATGTTTATAATTATTTACAACGCCAGTAGTTACAGAAGTTACAAGGTTACATATTTATATTTATTTACAACGCCAGTGGTTACAGAAGTTACAAGGTAACATGTTTATATTTATTTACAAGGCCAGTGGTTACAGAAGTTACAAGGTTACATGTTTATATTTATTTACAACGCCAGTGGTTACAGAAGTTACAAGGTTACATGTTTATATTTATTTACAACGCCAGTGGTTACAGAAGTTACAAGGTTACATATTTATATTTATTTACAACGCCAGTGGTTACAGAAGTTACAAGGTTACATATTTATATTTATTTACAAGGCCAGTGGTTACAGAAGTTACAAGGTTACATGTTTATATTTATTTACAACGCCAGTGGTTACAGAAGTTACAAGGTTACATGTTTATATTTATTTACAACGCCAGTGGTTACAAAAGTTACAAGGTTACATATTTATATTTATTTACAACGCCAGTGGTTACAGAAGTTACAAGGTTACATGTTTATATTTATTTACAACGCCAGTGGTTACAGAAGTTACAAGGTTACATGTTTATATTTATTTACAACGCCAGTGGTTACAGAAGTTACAAGGTTACATATTTATATTTATTCACAACGCCAGTGGTTACAGAAGTTACAAGGTTACATGTTTATATTTATTTACAACGCCAGTGGTTACAGAAGTTACAAGGTTACATGTTTATATTTATTTACAACACCAGTGGTTACAGAAGTTACAAGGTTACATATTTATATTTATTTACAACGCCAGTGGTTACAGAAGTTACAAGGTTACATGTTTATATTTATTTACAACGCCAGTGGTTACAGAAGTTACAAGGTTACACGTTTATATTTATTTACAACGCCAGTGGTTACAGAAGTTACAAGGTTACATGTTTATATTTATTTACAACGCCATTGATTACAGAAGTTACAAGGTTACATATTTATATTTATTTACAAGGCCAGTGGTTACAGAAGTTACAAGGTTACATGTTTATATTTATTTACAACGCCAGTGGTTACAGAAGTTACAAGGTTACATATTTATATTTATTTACAACGCCAGTGGTTACAGAAGTTACAAGGTTACATATTCATATTTATTTACAACGCCAGTGGTTACAGAAGTTACAAGGTTACATATTTATATTTATTTACAACGCCAGTGGTTACAGAAGTTACAAGGTTACATGTTTATATTTATTTACAACGCCAGTGGTTACAGAAGTTACAAGGTTACATGTTTATATTTATTTACAACACCAGTAGTTACAGAAGTTACAAGATTACATATTTATATTTATTTACAACGCCAGTGGTTACAGAAGTTACAAGGTTACATGTTTATATTTATTTACAACGCCAGTGGTTACAGAAGTTACAAGGTTACATGTTTATATTTATTTACAACGCCAGTGGTTACAGAAGTTACAAGGTTACATGTTTATATTTATTTACAACACCAGTAGTTACAGAAGTTACAAGGTTACATATTTATATTTATTTACAACGCCAGTGGTTACAGAAGTTACAAGGTTACATGTTTATATTTATTTACAACGCCAGTGGTTACAGAAGTTACAAGGTTACATGTTTATATTTATTTACAACGCCATTGATTACAGAAGTTACAAGGTTACATATTTATATTTATTTACAAGGCCAGTGGTTACAGAAGTTACAAGGTTACATGTTTATATTTATTTACAACGCCAGTGGTTACAGAAGTTACAAGGTTACATATTTATATTTATTTACAACGCCAGTGGTTACAGAAGTTACAAGGTTACATATTCATATTTATTTACAACGCCAGTGGTTACAGAAGTTACAAGGTTACATATTTATATTTATTTACAACGCCAGTGGTTACAGAAGTTACAAGGTTACATGTTTATATTTATTTACAACGCCAGTGGTTACAGAAGTTACAAGGTTACATGTTTATATTTATTTACAACACCAGTAGTTACAGAAGTTACAAGGTTACATATTTATATTTATTTACAACGCCAGTGGTTACAGAAGTTACAAGGTTACATGTTTATATTTATTTACAACGCCAGTGGTTACAGAAGTTACAAGGTTACATGTTTATATTTATTTACAACGCCAGTGGTTACAGAAGTTACAAGGTTACATGTTTATATTTATTTACAACACCAGTAGTTACAGAAGTTACAAGGTTACATATTTATATTTATTTACAACGCCAGTGGTTACAGAAGTTACAAGGTTACATGTTTATATTTATTTACAACGCCAGTGGTTACAGAAGTTACAAGGTTACATGTTTATATTTATTTACAACGCCAGTGGTTACATAAGTTACAAGGTTACATGTTTATATTTATTTACAACGCCAGTGGTTACAGAAGTTACAAGGTTACATATTTGTATTTATTTACAACGCCAGTGGTTACAGAAGTTACAAGGTTACACATTTATATTTATTTACAACGCCAGTGGTTACAGAAGTTACAAGGTTACATATTTATATTTATTTACAATGCCAGTGGTTACAGAAGTTACAAGGTTACATGTTTATATTTATTTACAACGCCAGTGGTTACAGAAGTTACAAGGTTACACATTTATATTTATTTACAACGCCAGTGGTTACAGAAGTTACAAGGTTACATGTTTATATTTATTTACAACGCCAGTGGTTACAGAAGTTACAAGGTTACATATTTATATTTATTTACAATGCCAGTGGTTACAGAAGTTACAAGGTTACATGTTTATATTTATTTACAACGCCAGTGGTTACAAAAGTTACAAGGTTACATGTTTATATTTATTTACAACGCCAGTGGTTACAGAAGTTACAAGGTTACATGTTAATATTTATTTACAGCGCCAGTGGTTACAGAAGTTACAAGGTTACATATTCATATTTATTTACAACGCCAGTGGTTACAAAAGTTACAAGGTTACATATTTATATTTATTTACAACGCCAGTGGTTACAGAAGTTACAAGGTTACATGTTTATATTTATTTACAACGCCAGTGGTTACAGAAGTTACAAGGTTACATGTTTATATTTATTTACAACACCAGTAGTTACAGAAGTTACAAGGTTACATATTTATATTTATTTACAACGCCAGTGGTTACAGAAGTTACAAGGTTACATGTTTATATTTATTTACAACGCCAGTGGTTACAGAAGTTACAAGGTTACATGTTTATATTTATTTACAACGCCAGTGGTTACAGAAGTTACAAGGTTACATGTTTATAATTATTTACAACGCCAGTAGTTACAGAAGTTACAAGGTTACATATTTATATTTATTTACAACTCCAGTGGTTACAGAAGTTACAAGGTAACATGTTTATATTTATTTACAAGGCCAGTGGTTACAGAAGTTACAAGGTTACATGTTTATATTTATTTACAACGCCAGTGGTTACAGAAGTTACAAGGTTACATGTTTATATTTATTTACAACGCCAGTGGTTACAGAAGTTACAAGGTTACATATTTATATTTATTTACAACGCCAGTGGTTACAGAAGTTACAAGGTTACATATTTATATTTATTTACAAGGCCAGTGGTTACAGAAGTTACAAGGTTACATGTTTATATTTATTTACAACGCCAGTGGTTACAGAAGTTACAAGGTTACATGTTTATATTTATTTACAACGCCAGTGGTTACAAAAGTTACAAGGTTACATATTTATATTTATTTACAACGCCAGTGGTTACAGAAGTTACAAGGTTACATGTTTATATTTATTTACAACGCCAGTGGTTACAGAAGTTACAAGGTTACATGTTTATATTTATTTACAACGCCAGTGGTTACAGAAGTTACAAGGTTACATATTTATATTTATTCACAACGCCAGTGGTTACAGAAGTTACAAGGTTACATGTTTATATTTATTTACAACGCCAGTGGTTACAGAAGTTACAAGGTTACATGTTTATATTTATTTACAACACCAGTGGTTACAGAAGTTACAAGGTTACATATTTATATTTATTTACAACGCCAGTGGTTACAGAAGTTACAAGGTTACATGTTTATGTTTATTTACAACGCCAGTGGTTACAGAAGTTACAAGGTTACACGTTTATATTTATTTACAACGCCAGTGGTTACAGAAGTTACAAGGTTACATGTTTATATTTATTTACAACGCCATTGATTACAGAAGTTACAAGGTTACATATTTATATTTATTTACAAGGCCAGTGGTTACAGAAGTTACAAGGTTACATGTTTATATTTATTTACAACGCCAGTGGTTACAGAAGTTACAAGGTTACATATTTATATTTATTTACAACGCCAGTGGTTACAGAAGTTACAAGGTTACATATTCATATTTATTTACAACGCCAGTGGTTACAGAAGTTACAAGGTTACATATTTATATTTATTTACAACGCCAGTGGTTACAGAAGTTACAAGGTTACATGTTTATATTTATTTACAACGCCAGTGGTTACAGAAGTTACAAGGTTACATGTTTATATTTATTTACAACACCAGTAGTTACAGAAGTTACAAGGTTACATATTTATATTTATTTACAACGCCAGTGGTTACAGAAGTTACAAGGTTACATGTTTATATTTATTTACAACGCCAGTGGTTACAGAAGTTACAAGGTTACATGTTTATATTTATTTACAACGCCAGTGGTTACAGAAGTTACAAGGTTACATGTTTATATTTATTTACAACGCCAGTGGTTACAGAAGTTACAAGGTTACATGTTTATATTTATTTACAACGCCAGTGGTTACAGAAGTTACAAGGTTACACATCTATATTTATTTACAACGCCAGTGGTTGCACAAGTTACAAGGTTACATATTTATATTTATTTACAACGCCAGTGGTTACAGAAGTTACAAGGTTACACATTTATATTTATTTACAACGCCAGTGGTTACAGAAGTTACAAGGTTACATATTTGTATTTATTTACAACGCCAGTGGTTACAGAAGTTACAAGGTTACACATTTATATTTATTTACAACGCCAGTGGTTACAGAAGTTACAAGGTTACATATTTATATTTATTTACAATGCCAGTGGTTACAGAAGTTACAAGGTTACATGTTTATATTTATTTACAACGCCAGTGGTTACAGAAGTTACAAGGTTACACATTTATATTTATTTACAACGCCAGTGGTTACAGAAGTTACAAGGTTACATGTTTATATTTATTTACAACGCCAGTGGTTACAGAAGTTACAAGGTTACATATTTATATTTATTTACAATGCCAGTGGTTACAGAAGTTACAAGGTTACATGTTTATATTTATTTACAACGCCAGTGGTTACAAAAGTTACAAGGTTACATGTTTATATTTATTTACAACGCCAGTGGTTACAGAAGTTACAAGGTTACATGTTTATATTTATTTACAGCGCCAGTGGTTACAGAAGTTACAAGGTTACACATTTATATTTATTTACAACGCCAGTGGTTGCACAAGTTACAAGGTTACATATTTATATTTATTTACAATGCCAGTGGTTACAGAAGTTACAAGGTTACATGTTTATATTTATTTACAACGCCAGTGGTTACAAAAGTTACAAGGTTACATGTTTATATTTATTTACAACGCCAGTGGTTACAGAAGTTACAAGGTTACATGTTTATATTTATTTACAACGCCAGTGGTTACAGAAGTTACAAGGTTACACATTTATATTTATTTACAACGCCAGTGGTTGCACAAGTTACAAGGTTACATATTTATATTTATTTACAACGCCAGTGGTTACAGAAGTTACAAGGTTACATGTTTATATTTATTTACAACGCCAGTGGTTACAGAAGTTACAAGGTTACATATTTATATTTATTTACAACGCCAGTGGTTACAGAAGTTACAAGGTTACATGTTTATATTTATTTACAACGCCAGTGGTTACAGAAGTTACAAGGTTACATGTTTATATTTATTTACAACGCCAGTGGTTACAGAAGTTACAAGGTTACATATTTATATTTATTTACAACGCCAGTGGTTACAGAAGTTACAAGGTTACATGTTTATATTTATTTACAACGCCAGTGGTTACAGAAGTTACAAGGTTACATGTTTATATTTATTTACAACGCCAGTGGTTACAGAAGTTACAAGGTTACATATTTATATTTATTTACAACGCCAGTGGTTACAGAAGTTACAAGGTTACATGTTTATATTTATTTACAACGCCAGTGGTTACAGAAGTTACAAGGTTACATGTTTATATTTATTTACAACACCAGTGGTTACAGAAGTTACAAGGTTACATATTTATATTTATTTACAACGCCAGTGGTTACAGAAGTTACAAGGTTACATGTTTATATTTATTTACAACGCCAGTGGTTACAGAAGTTACAAGGTTACACGTTTATATTTATTTACAACGCCAGTGGTTACAGAAGTTACAAGGTTACATGTTTATATTTATTTACAACGCCATTGATTACAGAAGTTACAAGGTTACATATTTATATTTATTTACAAGGCCAGTGGTTACAGAAGTTACAAGGTTACATGTTTATATTTATTTACAACGCCAGTGGTTACAGAAGTTACAAGGTTACATATTTATATTTATTTACAACGCCAGTGGTTACAGAAGTTACAAGGTTACATATTCATATTTATTTACAACGCCAGTGGTTACAGAAGTTACAAGGTTACATATTTATATTTATTTACAACGCCAGTGGTTACAGAAGTTACAAGGTTACATGTTTATATTTATTTACAACGCCAGTGGTTACAGAAGTTACAAGGTTACATGTTTATATTTATTTACAACGCCAGTGGCAGGGCCGTAGTGCCCTATACGGCCATGCGGCCTGACCGTCTCAACTTTTAGCATTGCAAAGTCGAAATGTAGTCAATTTATTATCATGGTCAGATAAGTGTTTAAAGTTTCTTCCATTTTCCTATTTGCGGGGTTTACAAGATATGTAAGGATATGGTGATAATAAGTGTGTTAAACACTTTTATATCAGAAATTTCTAAATACTACCGTACTTAACTGCAGTTATGTAACATTTTAGATATTAAAAACCTGTCAGGGGAGATAACTCTATATTTGAAGATTATTCTAGTATACAGTATAAGAGGTACCGTATACACAGTCCATGTACTGAGTGTGTAAAGAAATATAAACCTTGAAAATCTAAACAATTATATTAGTTTTCAATTGAACAAACTTTTTTGGATTCGGCTATCTGTCTGCCCTACATTGTTTTCAATATATTTACTTAGGCATTCAATCTTATAGGGAGAAATAAGAAATATATATATGGTAGGAAAGAAACACATGCTTTCAGCTGCTTTTTGTAGATTCGTTAGCTCTACTTCATTTCATTGCATGTTTTTCATCATTGTAAAGGAGTAAAGTATTTGTAAATGTCGTTAGAGTTGAATGATTTATGTTCAGTCATAATTGTGAACAGATACAATGTATACATGTACATGCATATATATGTATGTGGCTGGGTTATATTTAATGTTATTACACAGGTATATTTCATAAGCCTGAACTGCTTCAAATTTGCTCTATTTTTATGAAAAACACTCTCAGGGCGCCGGCGCGCTGCCCCGGACCCCGCCAGGGGGCCTAGGCGGCCCAGTGGACCCCCGGCCTAATATTTTGGCCCCACCAACATTTCTTAGGGCGCTACGGCCCTGGCCAGTGGTTACAGAAGTAACGAGGTGGGACATTGTTAGCACAAATGACAACAATGTACGTAAACCATCATTTACATTGTATTTAGCACCTTTAGCACCTTTATATTTATTTACAACACCAGTAGTTACAGAAGTTACAAGGTTACATATTTATATTTATTTACAACGCCAGTGGTTACAGAAGTTACAAGGTTACATGTTTATATTTATTTACAACGCCAGTGGTTACAGAAGTTACAAGGTTACATGTTTATATTTATTTACAACACCAGTGGTTACAGAAGTTACAAGGTTACATATTTATATTTATTTACAACGCCAGTGGTTACAGAAGTTACAAGGTTACATGTTTATGTTTATTTACAACGCCAGTGGTTACAGAAGTTACAAGGTTACACGTTTATATTTATTTACAACGCCAGTGGTTACAGAAGTTACAAGGTTACATGTTTATATTTATTTACAACGCCATTGATTACAGAAGTTACAAGGTTACATATTTATATTTATTTACAAGGCCAGTGGTTACAGAAGTTACAAGGTTACATGTTTATATTTATTTACAACGCCAGTGGTTACAGAAGTTACAAGGTTACATATTTATATTTATTTACAACGCCAGTGGTTACAGAAGTTACAAGGTTACATATTCATATTTATTTACAACGCCAGTGGTTACAGAAGTTACAAGGTTACATATTTATATTTATTTACAACGCCAGTGGTTACAGAAGTTACAAGGTTACATGTTTATATTTATTTACAACGCCAGTGGTTACAGAAGTTACAAGGTTACATGTTTATATTTATTTACAACACCAGTAGTTACAGAAGTTACAAGGTTACATATTTATATTTATTTACAACGCCAGTGGTTACAGAAGTTACAAGGTTACATGTTTATATTTATTTACAACGCCAGTGGTTACAGAAGTTACAAGGTTACATGTTTATATTTATTTACAACGCCAGTGGTTACAGAAGTTACAAGGTTACATGTTTATATTTATTTACAACGCCAGTGGTTACAGAAGTTACAAGGTTACATGTTTATATTTATTTACAACGCCAGTGGTTACAGAAGTTACAAGGTTACACATTTATATTTATTTACAACGCCAGTGGTTGCACAAGTTACAAGGTTACATATTTATATTTATTTACAACGCCAGTGGTTACAGAAGTTACAAGGTTACACATTTATATTTATTTACAACGCCAGTGGTTACAGAAGTTACAAGGTTACATATTTGTATTTATTTACAACGCCAGTGGTTACAGAAGTTACAAGGTTACACATTTATATTTATTTACAACGCCAGTGGTTACAGAAGTTACAAGGTTACATATTTATATTTATTTACAACGCCAGTGGTTACAGAAGTTACAAGGTTACATGTTTATATTTATTTACAACGCCAGTGGTTACAGAAGTTACAAGGTTACACATTTATATTTATTTACAACGCCAGTGGTTACAGAAGTTACAAGGTTACATGTTTATATTTATTTACAACGCCAGTGGTTACAGAAGTTACAAGGTTACATATTTATATTTATTTACAATGCCAGTGGTTACAGAAGTTACAAGGTTACATGTTTATATTTATTTACAACGCCAGTGGTTACAAAAGTTACAAGGTTACATGTTTATATTTATTTACAACGCCAGTGGTTACAGAAGTTACAAGGTTACATGTTTATATTTATTTACAGCGCCAGTGGTTACAGAAGTTACAAGGTTACACATTTATATTTATTTACAACGCCAGTGGTTGCACAAGTTACAAGGTTACATATTTATATTTATTTACAATGCCAGTGGTTACAGAAGTTACAAGGTTACATGTTTATATTTATTTACAACGCCAGTGGTTACAAAAGTTACAAGGTTACATGTTTATATTTATTTACAACGCCAGTGGTTACAGAAGTTACAAGGTTACATGTTTATATTTATTTACAACGCCAGTGGTTACAGAAGTTACAAGGTTACACATTTATATTTATTTACAACGCCAGTGGTTGCACAAGTTACAAGGTTACATATTTATATTTATTTACAACGCCAGTGGTTACAGAAGTTACAAGGTTACATGTTTATATTTATTTACAACGCCAGTGGTTACAGAAGTTACAAGGTTACATATTTATATTTATTTACAACGCCAGTGGTTACAGAAGTTACAAGGTTACATGTTTATATTTATTTACAACGCCAGTGGTTACAAAAGTTACAAGGTTACATGTTTATATTTATTTACAACGCCAGTGGTTACAGAAGTTACAAGGTTACATATTTATATTTATTTACAACGCCAGTGGTTACAGAAGTTACAAGGTTACATGTTTATATTTATTTACAACGCCAGTGGTTACAGAAGTTACAAGGTTACATGTTTATATTTATTTACAACGCCAGTGGTTACAGAAGTTACAAGGTTACATATTTATATTTATTTACAACGCCAGTGGTTACAGAAGTTACAAGGTTACATGTTTATATTTATTTACAACGCCAGTGGTTACAGAAGTTACAAGGTTACATGTTTATATTTATTTACAACACCAGTGGTTACAGAAGTTACAAGGTTACATATTTATATTTATTTACAACGCCAGTGGTTACAGAAGTTACAAGGTTACATGTTTATATTTATTTACAACGCCAGTGGTTACAGAAGTTACAAGGTTACACGTTTATATTTATTTACAACGCCAGTGGTTACAGAAGTTACAAGGTTACATGTTTATATTTATTTACAACGCCATTGATTACAGAAGTTACAAGGTTACATATTTATATTTATTTACAAGGCCAGTGGTTACAGAAGTTACAAGGTTACATGTTTATATTTATTTACAACGCCAGTGGTTACAGAAGTTACAAGGTTACATATTTATATTTATTTACAACGCCAGTGGTTACAGAAGTTACAAGGTTACATATTCATATTTATTTACAACGCCAGTGGTTACAGAAGTTACAAGGTTACATATTTATATTTATTTACAACGCCAGTGGTTACAGAAGTTACAAGGTTACATGTTTATATTTATTTACAACGCCAGTGGTTACAGAAGTTACAAGGTTACATGTTTATATTTATTTACAACGCCAGTGGCAGGGCCGTAGTGCCCTATACGGCCATGCGGCCTGACCGTCTCAACTTTTAGCATTGCAAAGTCGAAATGTAGTCAATTTATTATCATGGTCAGATAAGTGTTTAAAGTTTCTTCCATTTTCCTATTTGCGGGGTTTACAAGATATGTAAGGATATGGTGATAATAAGTGTGTTAAACACTTTTATATCAGAAATTTCTAAATACTACCGTACTTAACTGCAGTTATGTAACATTTTAGATATTAAAAACCTGTCAGGGGAGATAACTCTATATTTGAAGATTATTCTAGTATACAGTATAAGAGGTACCGTATACACAGTCCATGTACTGAGTGTGTAAAGAAATATAAACCTTGAAAATCTAAACAATTATATTAGTTTTCAATTGAACAAACTTTTTTGGATTCGGCTATCTGTCTGCCCTACATTGTTTTCAATATATTTACTTAGGCATTCAATCTTATAGGGAGAAATAAGAAATATATATATGGTAGGAAAGAAACACATGCTTTCAGCTGCTTTTTGTAGATTCGTTAGCTCTACTTCATTTCATTGCATGTTTTTCATCATTGTAAAGGAGTAAAGTATTTGTAAATGTCGTTAGAGTTGAATGATTTATGTTCAGTCATAATTGTGAACAGATACAATGTATACATGTACATGCATATATATGTATGTGGCTGGGTTATATTTAATGTTATTACACAGGTATATTTCATAAGCCTGAACTGCTTCAAATTTGCTCTATTTTTATGAAAAACACTCTCAGGGCGCCGGCGCGCTGCCCCGGACCCCGCCAGGGGGCCTAGGCGGCCCAGTGGACCCCCGGCCTAATATTTTGGCCCCACCAACATTTCTTAGGGCGCTACGGCCCTGGCCAGTGGTTACAGAAGTAACGAGGTGGGACATTGTTAGCACAAATGACAACAATGTACGTAAACCATCATTTACATTGTATTTAGCACCTTTCCTTGAGGCAATATTTGATTTTATACCCTAAAAGCAGATACAGATCGCGAGTTTTAACTTTCGCGAAATTCGCGTGTAGCAAACCTACGAAAAAAATCAATCGCTATTAAATGTTCTTCCTAACTATAATATAAAGAAATCTTTATTGGAACAGAAAGGTGTTCAAGATTTTGGTTTACATAATCAAAAAAGGTTTTCCTACAAAACTGGAGAATTAGTATAGCTAAGTTAAAATAAAATGAAGGTCTTAATATTGTATTATTTTAACTCAAAAATATCACAGCAAGAATTGCAAAAAAAAGATTTACTTAAATATTAAGGGGAGATAACTACGTATCTGTTAACAATTGCAATTAGAATTCTTTCGAAATTATTTGTATGGAAGAAAAGACAACTCTTACTCCACATAACAAAGTTTCTTTTTTATTGAGAATTAGTAGAATAGGAGTTATCTCCCTCGGCTGTTTAAAAAGTAAGAATTTGTTGTAATAATAAACATTTAAACTCAATACATTTGTTTTCTAATAGATGAAAGTCAAAAGCAATGTCAAAAGTAAGTAGCACATATTTTATTAGCCAAAATGCTAAAAGCATTCAATAAATTTTCTAGCTACACACTAACTATGAACAAAATATTTTTATATACGATTTTGTAACTTCTGTAACCACTGGCGTTGTAAATAAATATAAATATGTAACCTTGTAACTTCTGTAACCACTGGCGTTGTAAATAAATATAAATATGTAACCTTGTAACTTCTGTAACCACTGGCGTTGTAAATAAATATAAACATGTAACCTTGTAACTTCTGTAACCACTGGCGTTGTAAATAAATATAAACATGTAACCTTGTAACTTCTGTAACCACTGGCGTTGTAAATAAATATAAACATGTAACCTTGTAACTTCTGTAACCACTGGCGTTGTAAATAAATATAAACATGTAACCTTGTAACTTCTGTAACCACTGGCGTTGTAAATAAATATAAACATGTAACCTTGTAACTTCTGTAACCACTGGCGTTGTAAATAAATATAAATATGTAACCTTGTAACTTCTGTAACCACTGGCGTTGTAAATAAATATAAATATGTAACCTTGTAACTTCTGTAACCACTGGAGTTGTAAATAAATATAAACATGTAATCTTGTAAATTCTGTAACCACTGGCGTTGTAAATAAATATAAACATGTAACCTTGTAACTTCTGTAACCACTGGCGTTGTAAATAAATATAAACATGTAACCTTGTAACTTCTGTAACCACTGGCGTTGTAAATAAATATAAACATGTAACCTTGTAACTTCTGTAACCACTGGCGTTGTAAATAAATATAAACATGTAACCTTGTAACTTCTGTAACCACTGGCGTTGTAAATAAATATAAACATGTAACCTTGTAACTTCTGTAACCACTGGCGTTGTAAATAAATATAAATATGTAACCTTGTAACTTCTGTAACCACTGGCGTTGTAAATAAATATAAATATGTAACCCATGTAACTTACGTATGAATAAGTATATAATTATAATCTCTTGTAACCATGTAACCAATAATAAATCGAGTTGCTGACGAGGGTAGGATATTGACTTGTGCATTCAGGCTATGGAACTGATAGGAATATGGGCCATACGGCTAGTGATGGTGTCTTCAGCTGCCATGGCAAGTACAGGTTAGTAAAATCTGTTGTGAATGTACATAGGTTCTGCAAGCTCTCTATTATGATCATTTGCAACCATACATTTTAATGATAATAATAATAAATATTATTATTATATTACTTGTCATAACAGTAATAATATCCGTGGCGTCAAACACAACTCTTCAACATGGCTGCCCAATGGCAGAGCTAGTCGAGGGACTACCACAGCTCCCATAGCTGAATATTTATATACATATAGTTCGATATGGCACAGAAGGAAAACCTTCGGGACGAAGACCTCCAGGTCATCGGTGGGACTCGAACCCGCGAAATCACATAAGTCATTGCTGCAAGATCAGAGTGACTAGCTCGAGACCACTCATGTACCAAAACCTACTTTGGATAAATAGAAATGTGCTAAGACATTGTATACTTACATGTAGTTCAATTTTTTGAGAGTGAAAGCATAATATAAGTGAACTTCACATTAAAACAGCCTTGGCTTACGTGAGAATAGATAATTCTGTGGAACAATGGCTGTTGATAGAGCTGAAGTGTAGATGTGTTGATTTTAGACTTCATTAAATTCTGTGAAATGCATACTGATACAAGTGCAGGCTATGAAGGTGGTATACTCAGTCCAACAGGGACCCAAACTACAACTCGTGATTGTACGATACACCTGATGGGTATTCCAGAATATTCTTGGTTTGAACTCTCTGCTGTCACCCTCGATCTCCCCTGTAGACGGCCACAGTGTGACTATGTAGATTCAGCCAAATGCGATGCCAACGTATCCTACATCCAAATACAGGGAGTGGAGAGGAAACTATGCAACCCTTCTCTACAGTCATCCATCATACATTATAAGAACCATACAGGTCCTGTTACCATAAACCTCTACTCCGACAGCTACAATCCATGGTTTTCCTTCAATCTTACCTATAGAGGTGAGTCGAGCAGTTCTCTTTGTACATGAATAGTATTTGGTAGAATAGAATCAGGCTTCTCCAGAAAACAGTGATAAAAATATAGTTTCCTGTTTGAAAGCCATTGGAATGCAACTAACATGACTCCAACATAAAGTAATATAGATTTCATAGATGGTTAAACTTTTTTACAATTCATACTTAACTACAGCTACATGATTGCATCATGTTAATTAAAATTGTATATTTTTGATAGTGAGCAAAGAAAGTTCTAAGGAAGTAACGATTTTGACTGATACGCTTCAGTCAGTCCTTTTAGTAACGATTGTTTGTAATATCCTAATTACAGTTGCCAGCGTAATAGATGTTGGGTTATCAACTCCCAAACAGGAAATCGATGTTAGAGGTCAAAGGGCAGGATATGTTGTCAGTCATGCCGCTTATGGTATTAGGAAGTACAGAGTAAATATAACTTCTCACCTTACTCTAAAAAATCTGAAATCAAATGTAGTAATGATTAAGTTTATTCGCCTATATCTACACTACCTTAAGTGTTACGATCGTCTTGTCATAAAAGGAGCAGAAACAACCAGGATATGCCAAAATCAAAATGAAGATTATGAGAACACGTGGACTAATGTCACGGCACAGAATAACACTATTTCTTTTGTGTTTAAAACTTCACGGAAGAAAAATGCTGATGGATTCATGTTTCAGTACATAGGTAACCTATAAACAAAATATGGTATAATGCATTTGTGCAACTAGACAAGCTTTAGTAACATTTACAACAGTGGTGATCTTATAGTATAATGACTGTGTACAATGGGTTAGGCTTTCACTGTAGGCTGAAATTTTAGGTCAGACAAGAAAGTCAACATGTATCAGTAATATTGTTGCTGCTTTGCATTATACACCTGTAGAGTGGTAAACTAGATCTTCATTCTGTGAAAGAAAAATTTTGTGGACTTTTGGAATCAGTATAAACCTACAAATTAGCATACACCTGTGATGATATACAAAGTACTGCTTTCAAATGAAATAACGTTGCTTTGCCTACGTGTAGCTAGTACACTTTTTTGCTCTTGTGACATACACATGATTATACATGTATAATATAATTAATTTATTTTGACTTCAGTCTGGGGAAATGATAGTTCAGAAGGACAAGGACTGTTAACCAATAACACAACAGGATACTCATCTGAAGTTCACACTGAACCAATCACAAATTTCGTTAGAGTAACACCAACACAGAGCACAGCTGAGGAACCTATCTTAACAGGTGCAAGCATATTTTAGTACATATTATTATATACTGCATGTGCAGGTGAGTAATGCTAAAGAACAACTGAGGTTTTCGAAAAAGTTTGTCCCTATCAGTGTACACTGCACATATAATGTAGTATACTGTATAATGTAGTTTTACAGGCATTAGATTAGCAGCTCATACCTTTAGACACACATTACTGCAATCAGTGTTAGAAGTCAGGGTACATGTGGGTACATGGTAATAAGTATTGCATTGCAACTAATTTATCCCGCCTTTAACACTGAGTACAGTCTGTATTATAGTGAGTAATTAGTTATTGTGTTATTTAGCAAACTGGAATATCAATACGGCTTCAAGTAAAGCGGAAACTGCTAACATGTATCAGACCATTCCTCCACCAGGGGGCAGCACCATGCTTGTTGGAGTAGTTGTAGGAACTTCCGTGCTAGTAGCTGTTGTTATCCTTGTTGTTATACTAAGCATTGTGTGGAGAAGAAAGAGAATGGGGTAAGTCCGCATTAACACGTACATGTACATTAAACATGAAAAACACTCTAGTTGACTTTGCGGTACATCCATGATACACTGCCCCAGCTACATTGTATAGGTACAGTATATTACTATGCTTTGAGAACAACCTGTGGCAGTACATGGCAGTAAACCCAACAAGATAAAGCCAAAAGTTTAAATAAGTGAGCAAAAATGAACAGTAGCATTTCTGAAGCCTGCTATAAGAAAATCAAAGTGCATTTCTGTAGAGTTGTACATGTAGCTAGAAAAATGGCTTCCTTTGTTACTGGAATATTCTCTCAGCATGTATACATAGTATATAAATTATAGAATACTGGAGAAGTTGAATATTAATACACTGTAACAGCAATAGAGTTGTGATTTCTTTGTGAAATTATAACATTGTGATATTATGCAATGCTTTATCAGGCGTGTAGGCTTTCTCGTCACCTGAAAAATATTACATTTTCAAAGAGTCTATTTCATGCATTACCGTTTTCAGCTAATTGGGCGTTTCTGTACTACAATGTAGTACAGCTTTTCTCACATTTATAGCACATTATTCAGGAAAAGAAAGGTCTCTGAAGAAACCCAAATCACCCCTGCTTTAGGTGGACAAGTCATAGTTGATGGCGAGGCAACAGATCAAGGTACCAACTGAATCGAATGATAATGTTTATGTATTAGTATATGTATATGTTTTTGTAGCAGCAACAGGTGAAAAAGAACCTTTAGCTCTATTTGTGTCAACTGTGAAGTTGGTAGACAAAAACTAGACATCACATGTTAGTGTGGGATAGTAATTTAATTATATACAGTCATATAGGAAGCAGTTTGATTTTTTATTTATTGCATAATATTTCAATACTGGTCGGAGTATCATCATCAGAGGGTGATGATAATACTCCGACCAGTATTAAAATATTAGGAAATAAATCAAAAATAAAAATGTGTCTTGTAATATGGTTTATAAGCATAACACACATTGTACATGTAGATAATTGATGCTGAATTAGTCCGCCAAATACGCTAAACATTAGTAGACGCTTTATATTTGTAAACAATTCCTCGATAAGTGTAGTATGAAGAAATGTAATTGCTAGATTTAGTGCAATAGTGTGAAGGTGATGCAAAATATACCAGTCTCTGACTAGCTGCACACCATTGCATTATTTGACTTGAAGTAATTTTAGTACACCAGCATAATTTTTCATTGGAGCTCAAATCACACAATGCCCTCTATATTTTATCTACATGCACGGACAATATAATTGTATTTTGGTTGTTATTTTATTGCTCATGTATCAGCACCTCTTAACATGATGTACACGTACGCCTGTAGTGCATGTCTCGTTCATACAGATACATTGTTTGCAATGATGATTATTGTACAATACCAGTGATACAATAGTTTGTTCAGTATAATCAGCATTTATACAAGCGTAAAGCAAACTGTAAACATGTACCAATGCTAGTCTGCCACTCCTTGACTTGCATGATCTTGGTTTTGATTAGTAGGTCAAGGTTGTTGTGAGCAGTCTGAAAATCAGGAACGCCATGAAAACCCAGCAGGCGGTCTGTCAAGTTTATGTGGAGAGACAGCACCATCTCAGGAGCTGAACCAGACTGAAGAAAACACCTACTCTATTGTGTCAGAGAGGAGCTCAATACAAGATACTGGAGTCATTTCTGGTAAATAGTGCATCTCTACTCAAATGGTAGTATTAGATGTTTGTTTTTTGCAGTTTCTCATTGAAGCTGGATATGAAGTGAAGGATAGAAACAATGCAGAGACATACAAAATGCAAATATTTAGTTTTAATATTAATAGCAGTGTATATTTATGTGAAATGTGGGCATTAAACAGATCTGAAGACTATCTCAGCAAAGTATTGGGATCACAAGATGAAGAGCATAGCTATGTATGCAATAATTAGTACTAGCTTAATTACTCAAGCTATCAAAGGTATTCAGTTAAATGTAAATGTACATTTACATGTACATGTACATGTATATTTACATGTACATGTACATGCACATGTACATGTAAATGTACATGTACATTTACATGTACATGTACATGTACATTTACATGTACATGTACATTTACATGTACATGTACATGCACATGTACATGTACATGTACATGTACATGTACATGTACATGTAGATAACAGTTACCTTGTAACAATATAGCAATTCTTACAGTACAAGTCATACCGCTAACTGCTGACTAACAATCAGTATGTGAAAGATCTTTGCTTCTCCTGATAAATATTTCGGTTAAAAAGTGCTATTTAAGTTTAGCTTAGGAACAGAAATGTAGTAGACTGTATTATGCATAGGTGACGCCACATATGAGGCTGTGGAAGATATTCGGTGCTCTCCTTCCTCTCTGGAGAACTCTGCTGACCAATTTGTCGTACATCAGTCAGAGAGTGAAATTAAAGAGAACGATGCAGAAGGCAGCCATGCGGAGGATAAGGGTGATATCTACCACCTTGTTGAGGAGCCATCCACTGCTCCATCTGAACCAGAAACGGAGGATCACATCTATGCAATGGTAGAACAAGTGGACGATTATGCTAATATAGACACTGCCAAGAGGTAAAGCCCATATTATTGAGACATTACTGATTTCAAATGTGCAGCAAACGCAGAGTATAAATGCGATCAATAAAATCAGTTAAGGAATTATTGCGATGTAGATTAGTAATTTGATCTGGTGCGGGTCCCTAAGTTTCCATTTTATAGCGTTTAGATACATATATGTGTCAGCATTATTTGTTTTATTGACAATATAATCAGCATCATTATTGCACTATCTGCTTGATGAAATTACAAAATTATCACTTTTTTGTCCAGCTTAAATTTTATGTCACGCGATGTCATGTCATGTACATACACAGTACATATAAAAAGAGAGTACCTATGTGTAGTTACAGGTAGTACAAAATCATTTGGTTATTTGTATGGATTGCACTGTTCATGTACATCCTTTTGTTACAGGTTGGAATCAGAGAGTGAGATTGCTGACACATACTCGCCTATCACAGCGACTACTAAAACTCAGAAGGGGTTAGTGCAGATGCTAGAAAATGAACTGTATGGAACTTGAAAACTGTGATGAAATCTCGTTTTATATTATGCAATCAATGGTTTTTCGTAACTCAAACACATGATTATAGCAGTGTAACTGTTAATTTTCACTTTTTTATTATTCAAGCATCATGTATTTAAAAGAGTTGGTCATATGCTTTTTGTATAAGATATGCTTTTTGTAAAATATATCTCATACATGTATTTATGTATTTTTATACACCCATCTATCCATTTAGACTACTGATAAATTAACATAATCATCATAAACTATGCAGCATTTAAGTCATAGTAAGACCACTGTAAGTGAGTATTAGATTTGGCATAGTTTCACGTAACCATAGTAACCATACTACGTAACCATAGTAACCATACTACGTAACCATAGTAACCATACTACGTAACCATAGTAACCATACTACGTAACCATAGTAACCATACTACGTAACCATAGTAACCATACTACGTAACCATAGTAACCATACTACGTAACCATAGTAACCATACTACGTAACCATAGTAACCATACTACGTAACCATAGTAACCATACTACAAGTGATAACTATTATACTGTAATTACCTTCATTTGCAGGTATTTCTCTGTTTTACGTCATGTAGTTTATTATGTATCATATTAGGTAATATTTTATTGCAGTGCCTTAATATTATAATAGGTATTACATAATTTTATATAAAAATAAAATATGCAGCAAAACTAGTATAAATAGCTAGAAGTCTATTAGATTGATCTGTCTTGTCGCTCAGCAAGGTCAAGTATTATTACATAATATTATATCAAAGTATTAGATATTGTGTTGTAACCCATCATTAGTTCCAAAATAATCCTGAAAACAAACAGATAGCTTGATATACTATCAAGTTCCAATATTATAGCATAATTTAGTCAAGCATTCACACTGTATTTAAGAGCAAACACTACTACATTTGTAAAATCAATGTTGAACCAATTTCAATTGCACTGTGCACTTGAAAAGTCAGTACAAGAAATTACTAGTTGCATGTATATTGTAGTTTACATAAATACACCATAATCATTTGACTAAGTTTTCTATGAAAATGATCACAAGATGTCAATTATTAATACACAATTGGGGTGAACTACATTAGTAGTCAATAAATCCACAGTGTATTAGAATTTATTGCACCTTACTATTTGAACCCGTTTAGGTAGTCTTCCGTCAGTCTAACCAATGGGAGTCTAAAGTACCAGGAATCAGCCTTTTGAAGAAGCCAAAAGAATAGGGAAATTACATCATTATTATTATTCAGAGGTGGAAGTCATCAGCCAGTAGTAAATTGGAATTTGAAAAAAAATATATGCATTGTACATGCACATGCAAACCTAATAAATTTCAGTGTTTAAATATTACAATGTGCTTGATCTACATGTACGTAAAATCATGTACCATCAGTCATTACCAGCTAAATTCAGATATCAGAGTACGTACACTGTACACTGTACATGTACATGTACAGTGTACAGTGTACAGTGTACAGTGTACATGTACACTGTACACTGTACACTGTACACTGTACACTGTACATGTACATGTACAGTGTACAGTGTACAGTGTACATGTACACTGTACATGTACACTGTACACTGTACACTGTACACTGTACATGTACATGTACAGTGTACAGTGTACATGTACATGTACACTGTACATATTATATGCAAATCGAAAGTTAATATAGGTGTGGAGATCTACCATTATTGACGCCATAATAACTTTATTAAATTCTGATTATGCATGCACCATGCAGAACTCTAGTAGACTATAATCATATTATAGAGTTATCAACCCCACGTTCTCTCAGTAAATCATCCTGAACGGTCCATCTAACGAATAAGTCTGTTGCCGGTAAATAAATAACATTTAACTAGCATATAGAGAACTTGAGTACGTTTAACCCATATTCAGTATTGGCAGCATACAAATTCTATTCCGCAAACCATGGTATTGAAATTATACCTGATACCGTAGACTCCCATTGGTTGGACTGAGGGAATAATAATGGGGTCAAACAGTCAGGTGCAATAACTCCTAATACACCAAAAATTATTGCTCCTCACAACATGTACAGCCATTTTTGTAGTATTCTGTGAATCCTTTGTTGCAATAATTGTAGATGTAAAGTTACAAGTATATGTCCATTATTAGACTATTATTAATAATAATATCCGCAGTGCCAAATGCATTTCTTTAACATGGCTGCCCATATGATAACAGAGCTAGTCAAGTGGCCACCTCGACCCCTAGAGTTGAATACTACATGTATTAGAGTTTGTTATGGCGGAAAACCTTCTTTGGGACGAAAACCTTCAGGACAATGTATACATTGCTCGACTTTTAAACTAACACAACGTTGCTAAATATAGGAGTTAATGGTGGCTTGAATACAAGTTGTCTGTCTGCCATGAAGATCATTGCTTCACATTTTCGTGTAGCACCGGTTAGCTAATTGTAAAACTGAATCACTAGTTAAGCAGATTGTACGACGCATAATCTATGATTCAACATCAGAATATGAATTATATTTTAGTGACAACTTCAATGAAAAATAATGTCATTTTGTGGCCGGATTTAAAAGTGTTTTGTTATGTGTTTGAGGTAGCATTGAGGCACGCTCAACCATGGTTGTAAAATGGCTGTACCGATATTGTACAACCCCCAAGTAAATAATCTTACTGACTTTACTCCTCGGCATGACCAGCCCTTTGCAGCTTGAACTTCCCAGGTGCCTGTGCTGACCAATTATCCATAAAAGTGCTGAGAAGACAGGGCCTCTTTTAGCAAGGTAGGTGCAGAGAAGTTGCCTTGAAGTCTTGCTGGCTTGCATGACCTCAAAGACTGTGCTGAAGCACATGCCTATGACCTAGAGTTGAGCTGACAACCACTCTAGCGACACTCCTATGATTAGTATAGCTACTTGGACTCAAACAAATGAAGGATTTAACTTACTACTACTTAACTACTTGGCAGATAGACCCAAGAGTGAAGGTCAGATGTCTGGCAGCACCAAGACATTGACGAGTATTGATATGGCAAGTGCAGCTTTGCGCTTTTTAGTCATAGCCAGGGGTACCCAGTAAAGTTTCAGATGGAGAAGTTCTTTCCCTCTTTGTATATGGCGTCACCCCAAAGCCAAATGGCTCAGCCACAAACAAAAAGCAAAAGCCATGTAAAAATTTAGCACATTGTACCTTCATATACTGTAATTAACTAGTATTGACTGAGCAAGATTATAAAAAACCTTCAGGTTGCATGAAGCTTTTTGTCTTTCTGTTTGACGATTTGATCCTTACATGTATATAACAAGATTAAGTGAATAATATAACTGGACATGAAACCACATATACCAACTTTCATATCAATATTCATATTATGAACTTTTTCAGAGTTTACTTTCTTTGTCATCAGTGCTTAATGGATACATGTAAAACAGTAATAATGTGATAGAGCAGACTTGTACTGTCACACGCTTTAATGCAGTGTCTCACGAAATAAAATGGACTTTTCAAAGGAACATGCTTTTATTTGCTTAAGCACAACAGCCATTAGAAGCCATCTGCCTATGCAAAATATTGATTTTTCTGTGGAATCAAAAATCTCCTCTTGGTCCAATAAGGTTTTGTTTGCTTGTTTGTTTGTTTATGGAATGAACAAACGGAAGGACTATCCAAAGAAGGAAACATTTACATGTACTACAATATTAAGGTGCTGATACTACAATGGAGCTGGTCATCCCTATTGAATTACATATTATATATTTACATACAATGTACATGTACATGTAGATTAAATGCATTCTAATCAGGAAATGTATTCTAGTATAAAATGCATAGCAGCATGCATATTGTAGTTCAATTACTGCATTGTGAATCAATTTTTATGTGATAGCAACTGCATCCTCCATGAGTTTAAATTAACCTGCAAATTTCCTTGAAATGGCAAGCTAACAGATTATGTAGCAAGGTAATACTATCTGATTTATTTATTTTCGAAGTAACAAAAGTTTCAATGCAATGAATTTGGCCAGTTGGAGGCCAGGCTTTGTTGATGAAAACTTTGTAGAATAAAGAAATAAGAATGTTTGCTTTGTGGATATACTCAGGTAAGTACAATGTACATCTCTGCTCAGCTGGTTACGTCTCACTCGGATGACCGAACATCAATTTCAAAGCAAGTAAGAGGAGGTGAATGGAACGTCACCATAAAACTGTCACAATTGACAAAGATGTGTAGAGAAGATGAACAAATCCATTATTAGACAAGCTAAAATGAAAAGAAGTAGTTTATGGATAGTTTATGGGAAAATAGTTTATGTTTGAGGTGATTATTACTGGTATTTAGCTTACAGTGTAACCATTGCATTGGCTTGCTTTAAATTGCTAAAACTTTTAAATTACTCAGTAAAGTGTGACCTTATTTCACCGACTCTGAAGCATTTACATTGTACTTGGTCTTGATCTTTACTAGATTAAAGGAATGCCGTAACTATATTATTATGTCTACCACAATTGCTTCAAGGTTTTAATGACTTAGTTACCCTATTTCAGTATGTCATTCCTACGCAACCTAGTGTGATAAGTTGTAAAATAATTTGTTTGTTTGGTTTAGATTTTATAGTCATGGCCTATAGAATGTACATGTACATGTATACAAACAAATCAGGCCATGAGTATAAAATCTAAACCAAACGGATGTACATCCTTGTTTTCAGATTGTAGTTGAAAGAGTAATAGACAACACTAAGTCCTCTTATTTGCTTTTACTTTATTGCACAGTGATACTTCAAACAGAAGTAGTAAGCAGTCTATTGGGTAAAGATTCCGTATTGGTCAGATATCAATCTAATCCTCCTGAAACCCATGAGGTTTCTATATCTGTGAACAAGCATTCATTGAGTTGCTGCATTCACTACTGCTTTGGCAACTATGGTGTCTGTCAAGGTGTATGGTACGATCAGCTATCCAGAAACTGTAGCATCGTTCATGTAACTTGTGTCAACCCTAACCTTCTGACTCTGCACCACACAGATGTCTCCACTCTGTATGTCAACATGGAGTTGGAAAAAGAAGAATTGGCTAAAGGTAAATGTGGTACTACTTTTACACATAGAGCTTATAAATGTCATAGTAGTAAATATTAGAATTGGCTAAAGGTAAATGTGGTACTACTTTTACACATAGAGCTTATAAATGTCATAGTAGTAAATATTTTTCCAACTCCATGTTGACATACAGAGTGGAGACATCTGTGTGGTGCAGAGCCAGAAGGTTAGGGTTGATACAAGTCACATGAACGATGCTACAGTTTCTGGATGGCACCAAATCACAGAAACCATTACAATATTATTGTAATGGTTTCTGTGATTTGGTGCGGTCGTCCTTGGACGACTATCGACCCAGAAATGAAGTGCCTATGAGTGGTAATAGGCTACCAAAGACGACCCATCTGGTCCCAAGTCTGACCTTCAGACTATACGTTGAAAGAGAGTGATCCGACCTAGTAGGCGGTTCGCTAAGCGAATGACCTGACAAAAGGAAGTGAAAGTCTCTGTATCAAGTATAGATGTGTCTTTATTGAAAGCCAAGTGAAGACTGAGACAATGAACAGTAAAACAGTGCCCCTTATATAGTATAAGGACTTCCGGCCGACCACACGTCGGGAAAAGACGACGTGTGGTCGTCCGAAAGTTGTGCAACAAGATGGCCGCCGGAAGCCCGACGGCCGACCCAAAATAGGTCGGGTTCTACAAAAGTTGCTTATAATGGTCCAATTCATGTAAAAAAATGAATATCAATGGATTATGAGAGGTCGGGCCTCTGTACATGGGTATAAAAAGCATTAAAAGACATAGTTATAATCATTTAACAATATACAATAACATATAGTAAAGTACAAGCAGATATATACATGTATATGCACACAATAATGAGTGTCAGATGTAAGATATGATTTGGCGTACCATTACATAGCCCCCTCACACTAGGTCATGGGTGTCTCTAGTGTCAAGTTAAGAAGGGTACGGTACAGTGTAGATTCTCTGGAGACTACATCCAAATCTGCTTGTACGAGCTGGAGTTGCTGGGGGGTGGTCTAGATGCTGGTTGGCTAGTTCGCGAAGAGCTATTTCTCGACCATAGAGGGGTTCCAGGTGCTGGCGTATAGTGTCCCCCACCTGTTGACGGCTGGCAAGGTAGTGGATCCGTGGCTTGAGGTCAGCAAGCTGCTGCGAGAGCATGAGTGACGGATCCGGAGATGCAGGACATGTGGCATTCGGCTGGGTCAGTACAGGATATGCAGGACATGTGGCATTCGGCTGGGTCAGTACAGGAGATGCAGGAGGTGAGGACTGGACGGCAGGAGAGTCTGGAGAGGCTCGGAGTAGGTTCCTGGCAAGCACATGTGGAGAGCAGTGTGGTGAGACCTCTAGTGTTGGCCTCGATTGCAGTGGTTCGATTAGCATATGAGTTCGAAGCTGCACATGAGACCTTAGGTGGAGAGCCTTCGTATAAAGTGCCCGGCTGAGTGGCAGGCATACTCTTCCTTGGAGCAGGCCTTGTCTTCCAAGAGGGTAGACGTCCGCGTCGGCCAGGGGGCCGACACTTACAGCGGAGGTACTAGCGGGGGTCGCCAGGGAGAAAGTCCAGCAGGAGTGGTAGGCGACGAGGAAGAGGAGGAGGTAGCATCAGAGGGTGCGGAGTCGGGTGTCCGTTCTGGAAATGGAGAAGGACTGTGCCGTCTTTTAGGAGGTCGCTTCCTTGCGGATGAGGTACTAGGCAGGTAGACTGGCTTATTTGTTCCCGACTGCCCGTCCATGGTAGGACGACATGGTAGAAATGGTGGGGGATCCTTTACGCCCTACCATTCCATGAGGGCCGCATAGCTGGGCCCGTCGGTGAGGAAGAGACGTTTCCCACAGATACTGGATCTCCGACTGAAGTGATGGCCTAGTGCATCACGGCTAACTGAGCTGTGTTGTCAAATGTGTATATTCAGTCTCTTGAGGGTGCCGGAGAAGCCACACTTTGCACATTTGAGGTTAGGTTAACTCCTTCTGGCCAAGTCGTCTCGGGCCTGTTGAGTGAAGGTGCTAATCCACGGCTTAGTGGCTCCGGAATGCTGGGACGACTCTATGGGTAGCTTGTCAGTGAGTTTGTGCAGCCTTATTGTAGCTAGTTTCAGGGTAGAGGTGACAGGAGGTGGAGTAGGTGGAGGCGTGCCGTCTGGCGTGAGCGTCTTCCTTAGAGGAGATGCGTCTACAACACACAATTCATTTGATGTGTATCCTCCGCCTTCTAACTCTTGTTCTTTCCTGTGGAAATGTTCAGGGGAATCCTCCTCTGTCCCGACTGGTCTATGCCGAGTGGGGAGGGAGAGAGAATCCATGCCTGACAGTTCCACAGGTGTGGGTTGCACCTCTAATTCTGATTTGGTCCTTATTGGTAACACTGAGATTTGCTTACCTTCAGCCGTGAAGACAGGCTGGATTGGAGTGATCCATACTGGAAGGAGTAGCCGTCTCGTCCATACGAGAAGGAGAAAGGATACGACTGCTTTGGGTAGCTTCAGCTTCACCAGTGTCACGAGCAAGAGTACAGAGGTTGCTACATGTACGGATACATGTGTTCTGGTGAGGAGCTGGACGAGAAAGGACTACTCGTCTGTGGGTTGTCGTATTTATACTAGCCGAGGGATGAGCAATTGGCTCAATTGTAGGCAATCCCTCAGGCACATTTTCTTTGTTCGACTCGTCAAATAAACGCGGGAACGCTGCAGTGTTTGCCTTCGATTGCTTCTTATCCGCTTCATGGGATTTCGAGAGTTCGGGAATCTGTATCTTCGGCTGAACTTGTTCGGCAATGCTGAATTCCGTAAAAGAACTTTTCGCTCTTTGTATTTGAACTGCTGGCAGTATAGACTGTATCTCTGTCGTAGACATTATGTCGTGGAGGTCGGCTACGAGATACTTCGCGTCCACTGGATCATGTCGGGCTATTGAAACTTGAACATCCTTTGAGAGGTTCAGAGGTAGCTCTTCTGCCTGGTCCAGCACGGTGTGGTCCGTGTCGATCCTCAGGCTGCGAACTTGGACTGTAGTGTTTGGCAGTTCTGAACACGATGAGTCGTCCGTCGGGGTATACTGAGTTTTGGAAGGAATCAGCTGCTGATTAATGTCAGGTCTGGACATGGCCAGGTCCTGTTGGTCCTTCTGAGTTGAGGACGGGTCGGGGTTGCCTCGTGAGGTATGGTCCGACCTAGGGGAACTTGTGAGTCGTCCCTTCAGCCTTGGGGGGTGATCTATGATCACTTCTGTGGTGTCCGGCTTTGGGTGGAGTCGTTTCTTGCCTGGTTTCGGCCTAGTGGGTATAGGTTCATCCACTGTGACGGGTGTGGGTGACACCGTCGGCCTGACGTATGATTGGCTAGTTACACACGGGGTTCTCCGTTTGGAGCAGCTACTCTTGTCTGTAGGCTTAGTGGGTATAGGTTCTTCCACTAGGACGGGTTCTGATGGGTCCGTTGGCCTCCGTGGACGGCCATTGTGGTCTGGTCCACTTTCCTTGTGTTTGGCCTCAGTAGGAATGGGTTCATCTACTGGGGCGGGTTCTGATGTGTTCGTCGGCCACTGTGGACGACCATTGTGATGGAGTCCACCTTCTCCTGGTTTGTTGTCTGTGTTGGCTACAGTAGGAATGGGGTCGTCTACTGGGACGGGTTCCGGTGTGACCGTCGGTCGGCCATCCGCTTCTTGACATTTCTGTAGGAGGGTATGTAGGGCTTTCCGTAGGAGGTCGGCATGAAGCTCCTCTTGTTGTTTCGGAATATTGGTCCTGTGATCTTGGTTATGTAGGAAGGCTGCTCCAGTTTCTAGCGCTTCCTCTATATCATCGGGCTGTAGCCATGTATAGTACCATCATAGTGCGTGGTCGTGGACCGTGAGGCAGAACTTCTCAGTGGTCCATTCGTCCAAAGATGCAGGTGGTGCTCCTTCAAAGGCTGTCGCCATCAGTCTACGGATGAGAGCTGCATATTCTCTGAGTGACGTGTGGGCTGGCTGTTCCAGGGTGGACAGTTTCCAGCGGGCGGCTCTGGCAGATAGTACATACTGTTCCCTCAGTCGGGAAAATATCTC
This sequence comes from Bugulina stolonifera, assembly GCA_935421135.1. Classification (NCBI taxonomy): domain Eukaryota; kingdom Metazoa; phylum Bryozoa; class Gymnolaemata; order Cheilostomatida; family Bugulidae; genus Bugulina; species Bugulina stolonifera. The sequence goes on along the minus strand of OW285190.1, from coordinate 3,087,923 downwards.
TTCGACTGATCGGGGTCGTCCGCATTTTTGTGCGGGCCCGTGTAGGGCGGCTCTAAGCCGTATGAGGCGTGCTCTGTCATTCCAGTTGCAACGCTCTGCCATAGCGGTGAAGTCTTCTATGAAGAGTTCTACGTCCTCTTGTCCATTGTAGCTGAGTGTTTTGAGGTCCTGCTCTGCTTGGTACATCACCTGCTGAAGCAGGTTCCTTATTCGGTCCATGTCGGTAGGGTGTCGGGTAGTGAGTTAAACTTCTTTGATTTGTTAGGCCGGGTCGGCCTAGTCGACGTACTGAGTACCGTCAATCTATTCTGGATTCAAGGTCGGTCTTTGATTGAAGATCCGGCGTAGGTCGAGCTACATTCAGCGGAACCACGAGAATTATTGGGTGCACTTTAGCGTTTGTCACCTTCTCGTGAAAAGGTTCCCGGGTCCGAGTCCTTAATCGCTGTAGAAGTATTGGAGAATGAGGTCGGTCGGGTTTCCCGAGGCTGAGGTCACCTTCCTTCGCTTCGTATCATAAGAGTACGACCTTAGTATCCCACCGCTGCCACCAATGTAATGGTTTCTGTGATTTGGTGCGGTCGTCCTTGGACGACTATCGACCCAGAAATGAAGTGCCTATGAGTGGTAATAGGACTTCGCATTACATGAAAGATCGAGCGGTCTCAGTAGCCCAAAAACTACCAAAGACGACCCATCTGGTCCCAAGTCTGACCTTCAGACTATACGTTGAAAGGGAGTGATCCGACCTAGTAGGCGGTTCGCTAAGCGAATGACCCGACAAAAGAAAGTGAAAGTCTCTGTATCAAGTATAGATGTGTCTTTATTGAAAGCCAAGTGAAGACTGAGACAATGAACAGTAAAACAGTGCCCTTTATATAGTATAAGGACTTCCGGCCGACCACACGTCGGGAAAAGACGACGTGTTGTCGTCCGGAAGTTGCGCAACAAGATGGCCGCCAGAAGCCCGACGGCCGACCCAAAATAGGTCGGGTTCTACAAAAGTTGCTTATAATGGTCCAATTCATGTACAAAATGAATATCGATGGATTCTGAGAGGTCGGGCCTCTGTACATGGGTATAAAAGGCATTAAAAAACATAGTTATAATCATTTAACTATATACAATAACATATAGTAAAGTACAAGCAGATATATACATGTATATGCACACAATAATGAGTGTCAGATGTAAGATACGATTTGGCGTACCATTACAATATTCCCAAATGGGTTATAAGTCTGTTTACATGAAAGCCATTCCAATTGAAACTGAATTGGATCTACGGCTAATCAATTCAAAATTACTATTTCACGTGATACTGTGCCATCAATTGATACCTTAGTGTACATGAGGCACATGATATTAGACTATTACATTGAATAATTTGCACTCATAACATCTCTAGGAAATCCAGCTTTTTTATCCACTGCAATACCTGGTGGAATGCTTGGAGCTGCCTTTGGTAACGATGGAGTGCACTTGGTCAAGGATGATCTCTTCACCTCACTGGTTCACAGTATGTTACAGAGTAGACCTTGGTGGAGAGTCGATCTTCAGGAAGTGCACTGTGTCTGGGATGTAAACATCCTAAACAGAGCTAAAGAAGGTATATTTATACTCAACCTAATTATGTTTACATGTAACACATACAAAAACAGTCATGGAGTACATGTTACAGGGATGTACATGTAAAAGCCATGATTTACTAAACAATAATTGAATGTCAGGGAGTTTGGCCATTTTCTATATATATACATGTATATTGTATTTTTAGCAAGGAATTTGTCTGTGAGCAGTAGAGGGGTGCCCTCGCGTGCAGTTCGCTCAGAGCATGTCTACTGCTCATCCGTGCAGCTTCCTTTTACAAGGTTGCTGAGCTGGTGTAGTGGTAGCATGTTCTGTTCACTGTGCTAGGCGATATTAGGTGCCGTAGAGGCCCCGGGTTCAAACCCCAGTCAGGGAATGGTATTTTCATGGACTTGAAACAAGTCTCTGACTGCTCACAGACAAATTCCTTGCTAAAAACACAACACAAACAATAATTGATTCGTAGAAACTTACTAATATATTATTGTTATAACTAGTTACCTAAAAGTTTTTGAAAGAATTTCAATTTTATTATTGTTATTTTATTAATTGTTTAATTTCTCTAGCTCACGTTCATAATAAAGGATGGGTAACTTTTACATATATACCATGATACAGTGTTATTACGTGTACATTATGTCGATATAATGACTAACCACATTTTTTTAAATAGCCTCAATTTTATTTGCTTTGTAGCAGCAAGATCAAACTGTGTAACTTTTCCAGTTCACATAAATATATCTTCTGCAAGACTTCATGGCACTAAAAGTTTATTAAAACTTTATGGGATAATGTACATTGTATATGATTATTCACTTTACACATCACTTGAGCATTTATAATTAAAAAAACCTTTGTTTCCGCATTCTAAAGATTACTGGAAAAAGTCGAAGAATACAGAAGTGACCGTTGCCATGGAAACTGAAGACTTGGAATTTACTGGATCTAATAGAGAGGTTCTCTGTAACTACTATGAGGATACACTGAATAAGTATTATACTCTGATTACATGTGATCCACCAATTAGAGGACAGTTTGTTCAAGTATTGTTTAACACCACAGATTTTCTGAATCACTATGAAGTTGAAGTACACGGGATGTGAATTATATTATAACAATGGAGACTTATGGTAGACTTGGGTAGACTTGGGTAGACTTGGGTAGACTTGAAGCTCACAGATATAATGTGGTCGCAATTTCAAATTGTCAATTGTCAAGTTTTAGTGGCACAACTTAATGACAATACAATCCGAGTCACACCATCTTTATCTGCAAACAGAGTCATCATAGCTTTATACCGTCAGTGTGCACACTGTTTCTTACTATTTCACACATTTCTTACGTTGCACGTACGTTTTGAATTTATTATATGTTTGGGGATGTTGTAGTATTTTTGAGACAGCGTGCCAGCACATTTCACACATTCAACAAACACAATAAACTTTTTTTGACATACAATGTACATGTAAGAGGCTACTCACTAGGAGCAAATTCAATTTTAGTGGTACATAAAGATATACATGTACACTTCAATTAGTTGTATCCAAATTAACAGGGCCTACTTACCTGAAGCCTGCTGGAATGACTTATTACATGGAGGTGTAGGTGTACAGATAGTAGCTGTGTGTGTATGGACCAGATGTCACAGCACTGCACTGCTTATATCTGGGAAAACAATGTATTGATTGATTTCTAAATTTTACGGGAGAGCAAAAACTGCATTTCCTTTCAACCAACAGGTAAATGCTTCAAAATGTATTGTTCAAAATATCAGTGCCATCACGAGAATGAGATCTGTTTTATGCTGCAAGAAATTTTTTGATTCATTCATTTTTAAAAAAACTAAACTTGATACATTGTTTTGTCAGTTATTCTTTATATGCTTCGGCATAGGAAAAATAACTGGGAAAACAATGCATTGCCATTAAATGACCAGTCAAAGATCAAGAGTTCTATTGAATAACTCAAAGTCAGTGGTTCCACCTTTCTTCATGTTCTAGAAGGAGATGATTCTTAGGGTAGGCTGTCCTAACATATTCTCACTAGATCTCTTGCTGGCTTTATAGTGAGTTCAATTTAGAGTGGAGGTGGTGTGCGCGAGAACTCGGCTACATGTGTATGTACTTGTAGATGTACATGTAGGCACTGCGGCCTCTTGACCAGGTTGTTATTTTGATGCAATTTTCATATCGTTAAATGGCCATTACAGGATATTCCATTTGGCTTGCCTGTTTCAAGCAATAACACTGTTGTCTTCATCTTTCTTGAATGATCCTTCTCATTCGAATTTTGCTACAGTTATTGTTGCCATTCAGTAATGACTTGTTTTCGTCTCAATTATCGTGCTATTCTATTATACGCATGTACACGTATGTTATTGAAGTATGCGTACTTACAGTAGTATTTTAAACCACTATAATTTATTAAATGAATATACATGATTGTATAACAGTAGGCCGCAGAGTTCACAGGGGAGTGTGACAACACTCCCCATAGAAGACACCGAAGTAACTATTCAATTTTTCGCTAAAAATCAAGAACTTTGAGCAGAAGCCGATCTACTTGTGCTCAATTGCTCTGCCATACCATTTTGGCTTTGACAACTATGCATCAGCTGATGATAAACGTGATTGGATTTGTACTAAGATTTAGTTTAACATGAGTGTGGTATTTGAGAATTTACTTCATACACTATTATCTTTTGTTTCGGTGTGTGAATTTCATGATACTGTCAATGTTATTATTTTCATAGCAGTCAGAACAATCAAACTTTTGTATTACAATACATATACATCTCCCTACTAGCTTCCCAGCTTCCTAAGTAACTTCCTCTTCTCCATCTCCCACCTTTCAAGTGTGATCTTTTTCTCTAGCTCCCACTGCTCTTCTTTAATTTGTGACATCCGCCCCAACACACTGACCTTTCTTTCCTCGCACCTCTTCAGTACGTTGTAATAGGCGTTCTTCACCTCTCCGTCGTCATTGGAGGCCACTTGCCCTTCGGTCTTTTTCTACGACCTTTACTAGTAAGTGTCCTATGTATAAAATATCAATCTATTTAATGTATGTCATGTAAACATATTCAAGGGTATGAACTATAAATGAGCAAAAGTTATTCATCCTCACCTGATTGATACATTAAAGTCTCGGGTTGGCACATTTATCGGGTTTTTATCCCCCATCACTTCGTCAAACAGAATCTCGAATTTAAAGCGCATTCTATCTCTACCTACATTGTAAAATGTTTACAATGCTATGTAAGTACATAGTTCATGGTATATATTAAACAGCATTCCACTTCCCTGTACTAGTGCTCTCCATTGGTAAATTATTAGGGAATTAATTACCTGATTTTGAATTATGATTCTTCACTGTCTTGTATCTGTCTAATAATTTGTTGTACTTTCTTCGGCATGCTATTGCAGTAACAAAAAACCGACACTTAACCATCTCTTCAGCAATCTCTTTATACATCTATATATGAAAATTGTAAAACAGTGTTTGAGCAACACAAGCAGTAACTGGTTCGTGACTTAACTGTTATTTACTAGTGAACTTACTTTACTCTCTAAACGCTTTTTTCTGCACCTACTCTGCCTAGCCGTCACCTCTCTGACCAGCTTCTCAACACAGTCATCGGTGAAATTATCTGCAGTGCAATATAGTAGTGCTATTAAACTATGAAACGATTTTGACAGGTACATGTACATGCCGACTTGATACTGACATGACATTTAATTTACTTTAGTTACTAAACTGTTATTACTGCATCAACGCTCTCCACACGGTCATCGGTAAAGTTATTTGCAAAATGATATGGTGGCATCATTCAACTAGCTATGAACCCATCTTGGCAGGTACATGGTGACATGAACATTGAAAAACAACTCACTCTCGGCCGTGCGGTCATCATCTGTTGATGGTGGTGCTAGGGCTATTTCCAATACTGGATATACTTTTGGCAGTGCAGCTTTTTTGGGTCTGCCTCTTTTCTTCTGTGAAACCTGTGCAATGCTACAAAACACTATGTTAAAAGTAGTCATAAGATAATATATTTAAAATTAAAATAATTTGGGATGATCATGAAGAGTGATGCATTAAGCAAACATACAACATTTTGAAATGACAGCAAGCCAAAACATGTTAACATGTTAACTAGATAACAAAGCTGCCTAGTCAACGATAAATATTAGCAAACCCGTTGCTTTTGAAAGCGTGCATACTTGGACAATGCCCTGAAAGAAGTTATGCTCATTAGCAACATTCACGGAATATCCGACATGACTTTAATTTATGTACAGGTACATGATTATATAAAATTAGTATGAAAACCTTGATGGCAGGGTGAATTTGTAATACATGTAATTATTTCAAATTAGGAAGTATCACAATTTATTGTAAATGTTGTATTCTACAACAAAAACATCAATATTACCTGTTGATGTTTGTGTTGTGGACCAGTCCCATTGCATTCCCAGTAATACATGTACATACCATGCACCACACCTGCTTTAACCGGCGAGCAGTTTGTAAGTTCAGTGTAATACCAAAATATAATACATAATTATATAATGAATTGCTTATATCCTACATGGTACATCCTGTTTTATTTTCATTATGATTCAATGATTGCAGTGAGTGAGTCAGTGATTAAGCTTCGACTCTGACATAAACAGGTGCAATTGAGTTTAGGTAGTAGACAGCCATCTATTTTATAACCAGGGTTACATCATAGATTGATACAACTCATAGTTACTTTTTAACTCTACCAGCATACTGTAAGCAGTTAATTTAAAACTAATGTCTCACCTAAATTTCTTTCGGCCATCTTTTCCATAGGGATTATAACAATATTAACAATATTATTTATATTAGCAACAAGGTTGATCAATCACAGCAAAGAACGTTGGAGATCAAACAGCTCGAAACCATTTCATCGCGGGTGCCATAATAACTGCTAGCGATAGCTTCTTCCAACCCACACACAAATTAATTTTTTGTGACCCCTTCAGAAAATAACTATTTTTTTTGTGAACCCATCGACCCACCATCGCGACGACACCTAATGAATGTCCTACACTAATTGAGTGTAAGATATAGCAATTTTATTTCATGCACATGTACATGTAGTCCGATTGTAGAAGCTTTAGTAATTGCCGCTCTGTGCTGCTGCATTTTATGTAGTACATGTATATTTATAAGATTGTAATTTGTATTACAATGTAGGTCATAGAAGGAATTTTCCTAAGTTTTGTAGCATCAACCAACTTGATTAAATACATGTACTTGATTAAATACTTAACCAATCTAACACATTTCTAATTTCTTAGTGCTTGTATTGTATTCAAACTGTTAAATATTTGGCTATTACTGCAGTGTAAATTAATATAATTTGTGTCAGGGAAACATCATAGTACAGTATGAACCAGCTAAAAACCGGAGCGGATAACCTCACATGGTACCCTTGGCCTGTTGTAAATTTTAGCTTACTTGTACTTCATAGAAAATATTTTTATCTTGCATATAAGGCTGGGTTTGGAGAAGATATGCATGTAAGAGGTAGCCGCAAAAGGCATTTATTGTCATTTTATTTTTCATAACACTCATTTAGTTAAGCATTTTTGCATGTACAGGTATATTAACACAATTGATAAGTAGTATATATTGAATATATATTGAACAAGTACTGTTTTTTCTCTGCTTCTGTGTCAGAGTGTTACACATTCATTTATTAGAATCAGAGGTTGCGGAGAACAGCCATCGTTGTGCATAATACAGATACACATTATATTGTTGCCAATAATTATTGTCAACTGTGGTTTCTATCACAAAATTGACAATAATTCCAAACATCCATCTTTGCATACTGTAAAATCAAGGATAGACCTGCCTTTCACCAGAAAAGCTCGTCGTACACTCTGATACACAGTCTGTAAGCAAATGAACGACATAATACATTGTATGTGTACATGTATTATATTATTAGAATAACATGAACTGAAACATACACAGCATTGATATTACTGATGCCTAAAATAGCTAAAAGTAAAATTCAATTTCACCAATGAACAGAGCTACCCCCTTGAGCCTACCTTCATGGAGCTACCCCCTTGAGCCTACCTTCATGGAGCTACCCCCTTGAGCCTACCTTCATGGAGCTACCCCCTTGAGCCTACCTTCATGGAGCTACCCCCTTGAGCCTACCTTCATGGAGCTACCCCCTTGAGCCTACCTTCATGGAGCTACCCCCTTGAGCCTACCTTCATGGAGCTACCCCCTTGAGCCTACCTTCATGGAGCTACCCCCTTGAGCCTACCTTCATGGAGCTACCCCCTTGAGCCTACCTTCATGGAGCTACCCCCTTGAGCCTACCTTCATGGAGCTACCCCCTTGAGCCTACCTTCATGGAGCTACCCCCTTGAGCCTACCTTCATGGAGCTACCCCCTTGAGCCTACCTTCATGGAGCTACCCCCTTGAGCCTACCTTCATGGAGCTACCCCCTTGAGCCTACCTTCATGGAGCTACCCCCTTGAGCCTACCTTCATGGAGCTAGCCCCTTGAGCCTACCTTCATGGAGCTACCCCCTTGAGCCTACCTTCATGGAGCTACCCCCTTGAGCCTACCTTCATGGAGCTACCCCCTTGAGCCTACCTTCATGGATCTACCCCCTTGAGCCTACCTTCATGGAGCTACCCCCTTGAGCCTACCTTCATGGAGCTACCCCCTTGAGCCTACCTTCATAGAGCTACCCCCCTGAGCCTACCTTCATGGAGCTACCCCCTTGAGCCTACCTTCATGGAGCTACCCCCTTGAGCCTACCTTCATGGAGCGGCGGTGACTACAGTTTTTCAAGTGTTGCCCTACATTTTTCATGCAGACTTGAGGCATTCATGAGAGCTTTGATGTTGGTGGAAATTACTAAGAAATAATATTTTGTTCGTTTCACTCCAGAAGCTCTGAGACAATTAAAATGAAAAATACTTCACTTATAAATAATGTATCATCAGGTGTTGATTCAACCAGCTCCAACATGCAAGCTATCAACATAACAAAAAAGAAGACCTTTGTAATCTCCAAGTTTCTGAAAAATAATTATTTGCCAACAATCAACAATGTGACTGATGCCACAGCTCCATTATGTGAAATGGGACAGCAAACCTTACTCGTGTTTGTTATTAAAAATTTAGGACAAATTGATTTCACCATCAGTAATTGTTCAGTGTTATAATAATATTATACTTTTGCACATGTGATGCTCAGTTTGAAATGCTTGTAATAAGCTTGTATATATAATAAGCGTATAACAATATACACTGTATATCAGTAGTGTGTGATAGACTTAACACCTGCTACCAAACTGTACAGTTTAACTATCTTAACTTTTAGATGTGTCATATGACCTTCACCAAATGAACTGCAGGCACATCTAATATCTCTACTATTTCACATCCTCTCATACTAACCACTAATGTGATCCATCTGCCAAAATGCAGTGCTGACAGCTCCATCATGTGGAGGAAGACCGTAATTGTAACAGCATAATGTGGTGAGTTATTGGGTTAAACAGATACTGGTGTATGGCACCATTTACCAGCATGAATCACGTGTAGATCTCGGTGCAGTCTACAGAATCCAAATAACTTCCCAGTGCATGAACCTTAGGAATCAAACTGAATTAGTGCAGTAACATAGTGTTCAATAATTTGAAACTGATGGCTGTCATGGGTTCGTGTAGCTCTAGTATTGGACAAAGAGCTTTGTAACTTCTGTTCTCTGTTGGCTGTTGTTTCAATCAAGTCATTTCACTGAGCTGAACGCATGAAACCTCTTACTGTTTATTGGTATATCCTTCATGTAAGACACCCACGAAAATATAACCAGCCTGCTATATAACTATATACTACAATATAGAACACTTTTATTTAGTAAGCATAACTTGGAGTTATCTACCTTCTGGTATGTCAGTGTTTGATTTAGATGGTTACTATGGGGTTGTATTCTCTCGCCCAGTCAGATTACACCATACCTTGCAAATATACTACAATATGGTCAAAGAGTTCTTGAGCTGTCATTTTAACCTGTTTTGCTGTGATGTTGCTGCTCTTGTTTTGGTTGAAGAATACAGACAGAGAGCTTTATCCTACATGTACATGTGCATACTAAATAATAGTATGCACACGGACGTATAGAATATAATTTACAATAGAGTATACTCGTATCAGCAGCTATAGATAAACTTTAGCTATAAAAATAGGAAGTTATAACTTTATTCTTGTTGGATAATATTATGATGGCACCCCCAGTCACTTAGCCTTTTCTCAGGAAGATTTGTTGTTTAACGAATGTATTGTGGTGAAACAGCCTGCCTGGATATAGACTGAGTTTTGATGCTTTACACACATTAACATTGTTCAACGATTATGCATACACACACTTATCCTTATTATCCATTCATGCATTATTGTCTTGCCTTGTACAATTATTATACATGCATGCTTATACAATGTACTATCTTTATAATCAACCACTTATCGTGTGCTTTTTCATTGTTATTCTCCAATTAGATTATTGCAATTACACTTGGTTTTTCCCACATGCATGTATTACAAGCAATTATCTTCTCCTACATGTATATCAATTTGATACTCCTACATTTTGTTCATGGTACTCATCAGGGAATGGTTATAAATAGAAGTTGTCTGCTCTCTCTCCATTCGTTTTTTACTAGTAGAAGTTGAACAAAACTGGCTGAGAGAGGATAACTTGTTATTGCAATAAATATCTAATGAGTGCCCAGTAGACAATGCACTTGCAAGGCTGGGTGTTGAGTGTATTGCTAATGATCAGCTGTGTGAAGAGAAGACAACTACTAATATACCAAGATATAAATACATAAACTGCTATTTCCCACTAACAATGGACAGCTAGCTACTGAGATTGTGCCTACGTTCAAGAGCAAAAGTCACTCTGTTTGGCTGTGTTAATTATACAGGTATATTGTGCATTTTAGCGACCTTGTTGTATTAGTTCATGTTGTATTATTCGGCGATCCTTTATCCTGTAGTTGGGCAACATTGCATCATTGGTTGATGTAATTGTCATAGAGTGAAATAATAACACATTATTGTAAAGTCTGTACGCAACCAGCCAGGACAAGAGGTCTGCATAGCCACTGCTAGTGTGTAAGAGTAGAGAGATGACAATTCCTTATTGCTTAAAGCCACCCTAAGTAGGTAATGGGTGTGCTGCTTTTCTATGTGCTCCCCAGGTAAACTTCTCAGTGGTATTTAGTAGCGTATGTAGAATAAGTGTATTGTGTGGAAGAGCCTATCTAGGTATAACAATGAATCCTCTGTGCAGTGAAACTTTCCTCGTATATTTTTAGTATTGTGGTTTTTATTGTATTCTAAAAGCAAGGTAACTAAAAAATACAAAGGAGCTTGTCTGATAGCTCAAAACTAGAGTCATGACAGCCCCGTTTAGTACTCCACAACCACGACAGCAGAACTGCAAAGGAAACAGAAAGCAGCCGATCAAGATTCATCCAGCCCCCACAGGCGAGCCGCCAACTGCTACCGGAACCCCCCCCCCCCCAAGGGAGATCCCGAAGGTCCCAGGCAAACTCACCAAAGAGGTTACAGGCAATATAAAACATTGGTCTTTTTCCCTTCTCTGGTTTCACATTTTTTGGTATTCATGAATTTTTTGCCCTCTTTCTAGTTTGCGTTTTGTACTCATTTTTAATAATGTTGTAATTGTCTTCTCTTCGAAGAATGTAATTTTTATAAAATATGATGAGTCTGAATTTAAAATAATAGCGTAGAAATTAGCATGATTTTAAGTTCTACAAGTTTATGGAAGACATGAGAATTTGAAGGTTGTAGTACCAAGAAGAAGAGAATACACAAGAAAGTATGATAATATAAATGTCACAGATAAGATAATGGCTGATAAATGCATAACAATATTACATAATAGAATAACCTAGAGCTGTCTGGTAGGTTCCACTGTGTGTCAGTGTCAAGGGCAGCCAGTCTCCACATTATACAGTTTATCAAAATGGTTTTAAATCACTGTCTTGTAATACCAGTTAAAAGCTTTGATAGCCAAGCCAATGTAATAGTTTTGAATTTTAAAATAGTAAGCTTTCAACCATGGCCTCTACATCTTTTTCATCATTACAGCAGTAACTTTTCTCGGTATGAAAGATGACCATATGTGTTCAAAATACTGGTGGTGGTTCTCTTTAACATTTTCTTGAGCTGAGTAAATATTCATTTCATATTTCTACAACAAAGAACGTCCTACTTGTCTTTTGCGGCAGCAACATTTTTTCATCAAGCTGTCTAAATAGCCTCTATATGCAAGATCTTCATAAAATCTTGTCAAGAGCGAAAAAGTTACCATAGCTAGGTAAACTGTGAGATTGTTAAAAATTATACATGGAATTGAACTTACATTGTACAATGTGCTTTCAGCTGTTATGTCTAGCAGTTGAACCAAGTCTAGGCTCATGAATTTGTCTGCTCCCCTTACAGTTCATCAACCTCTTCAGCTACCTGTTATGTAACACATACATTACTAAATCAGTATCAACTTATTAGACCTGTGACAGGGCAGAAAGCCTAAGGGTTTCATCTCAACATGAATGCTAAGCTACATGCACATGTACATGTAAATAAGGGGTAAAAATCTATGCAATGACCTACAGTTTTCAAGCAGTATAATGTTAGTAGTGGTATAAAATTATCATACAGTGCAAGAGTTAGATTACTGTAAAATTGCAGTATTAGGACAAGATGCTAAGCATATACTATAAAGCAATGCAAATTAAACAGCATAGTACATAGTAGATAATTTCAGGTCACCTTGGCCAAACCAAAAGATATGCATTTAGTCCCAAATAAGGGCTGTTGTACTTGCTGTAGAAAACTTTAACTAAATAATTAATTAGCTGATTTTCTCATCAGATTAGTGTACACAATGTAAGTACTTGTACATGTTAAAGGCTGGCTTGCATAATATTAATATGATTAGTCTCTAAGTGTATAAAGGTACTTTCTCAAACCAACCTTTCGACTGATTTGTATCTGTGTATGTACTGCATATGGCTTATCCTGAAAAAAATTCTGTTCTCAGTATTAGACAAATAGTTGCTTAGTTCGTGCACTGCCCACTTACTCATCAATTATGAAAGCTACTCATCAAAACCTGCTTCGTGGAAATACGCAGAAGTTATTCTCTCTCTTTCCCCATTCGCCTTTTAACTAGTTAAAGTTAACCAAAAATGACTGAGAGATGCCAAATTATGATTATAATCAGTAGTTTGTGAGCGCTTAGAAAACACATCAAAAACTAGTTACTGTGTGTACATGTACTGTTGCAAGTCAGCTGTGGGGATGAGACCACTATTACTAATACACATGGAATGCACTAAGCATCCTGCTGCCGACATTAGCATGGTCGAAATACACAAACTGCCATATTACACTGGTAATGGAAACGTAGTTGTTGAGACTATGCAATAATTTTTGTTCAAATCCCAAACTCTTGCTGTTTGGTAGTGATAATTATTCATTAAATGTTTGTAATGACCCTGTAACAGCTAGTACAAAGTAATGTACTTCTAGTTAGATCATGTCTACATATTATAGTTCAGACAAATCTACAGGCCTATACTTGGGTTAATTGCCCCAAGTGTAGGTATGCAGAATTCCTCTAGTAGCAATTTGAATGGTTCTTTCTGCATTGATCTATCAGGGATGCTTTCCGGATATCAACATTGTCTTGAGCCACCATTACTTACCAGTGGCTAAATGTTCTACTAGCCGATCCCCTTATGGAAAGTCTGGTAGTTGTAAGTGAGTCTACATACATGTCCATGCCTATGTAAACTTGAACATACTGGGGCTGATTAGGAGCGTAAACATGTATTCTAGTTTGGATGTAATAAATTCAACAAGATTATCAAAGCACTAATCTAACTTCATGAGCTACAATATTATTTTGCTTATTTGAGTACACATTTCAAATTGAAATACGAGTGATAGAAAATTGACTGTTTACAAAGCATGGCTGTGCACAATAAATTTGCTGATTAGGGTTTGTGAACTTATTTGGTGAAGTTAGGGTAACCAACTGACTTCATGATCGATGTTTTACCCAGTGTGGCTTGGGAGCTTCACTGTTATTATAGAGCACAGTGCATTGCATTTCCAAACCAAAACTGTAATACATGTAGTATAAAGCTGATTGCAGTAGTAATGATTGTTTTTAAACTCGGAAATATCGGGGAATAGGTGGTACAATTCTGAGTGATGGTGAACAAGAAAAACTAATTTTTGATTCAATTTGCATTTGTGACAAAGAGTCACACATTTATTAGTTTTAAGCAGAAATTACTTAAAAGTCATTATAGATATATCATTTACGGCCAAGCTTCCTGTGTCCACTAGCTGTAATGCGATATTCGTAACCGCATGCCTTACCGCACGCCCTTCGGACATGCCAGCCAGTTTTGCATCTATGATTCTCACCACACAATTTCTTCAAGCAAGAATGGTAGCAATCTGCAAGCAACCAAATAATATAACTAATCATTTACATATTATCAACTTTAACAGCTACACTGTATATCTACAGTGAGCAACATTATAAGTTTGTAAACATCTTCCACATAAATGCGTCATTTTACTTTTCACAGATGTGCCACAATTTTTTTACGAATCTGTGCATTTCGAGGGCAGATGGAGGCAGATTATCACATACTAATAGGTTGCGTTAAACAGTAGCAGAGAATTTGTTAATTAATAGTTAAAATTTTCTGATTAATAATTTCTATTTTGTCACATTCCACACTTAATGAATTTATTACTTTTGAATATAAATTTTACTTACAATAAGAACGTCTTGTTGATTCAGCCATGGTAAGCATGCCGATCACCAGCATAGCAAAGAAGAAAAGTTTCATAATTTTCTTTTCTCAGGAAAATAGTTATCACCAACAACTAAAAAGGCTGTAGATACACATATACATTATTGTAGTATTATGTTATATCTGAGAACAAACATAGCAAAGTCAACACCACTTTTCATGTAGTTAGACGGGAATTGGCTAGAATCTTGACTAATTAACAAGATCAATGTTCAGCGTTATATCAAGTACAAGCAGGTAAATCATATTTAATTATTTACATGTAATTTCAAATGCTTAAGGGTATTGGAACTTATTGCTATCTGATCTAATGTACTGCACCGTAGAACAAGTGTATAACTTACCTTTCAACGTAGTGTTGTCAACCTCAACAAAAGTGAACTGCAGGTGCATCTAATTGTCTTTGAGATTGGGCACTCATTTTATACTAAACTCTATCTGGGCAGTCTGCCAAACTAGTATTAGATGCCTTCTGCTATTGGATAAGCCAGTTGCTGGTAGGTGCCATCTCCTACCAGCATTAATTAAATCTCAATGCTTCTTGACGGCATGTCTATTTGAAAACATCTAACCAAGAGAAATCACTCCACTAAATGCTGGGCTAGATACGGTGTTGTTGCCACTTGAGGCAAAATGAAATTTCATTGCAATGTACAAATTAACATTGTTGTGTGAGCACCATACTGTGACATCATAATGTTCCTGAACAGATTTGAAAAATTTGACGACTTTATTAAATTTTGGGGGATATCCTACAGTGGTGTCAATACATGTTTCCACGACTGTAGTCACACTATACAAAAGACTCGTACATTCTAACAAAATCAATCAACTGTGTGGTTAATTCCGTCACTCAAAAATTAGGAATTCGAATTTTCGCTGTTGTATTGCGGAACAGAAAATTGTAGTGCAGTTAGCTACATCAACTAAATTGGTAATACCCATTTCAGGGTTATTACAATGTATATTATTGAATGCAGGTACCAGGTATATTAAAATGCATGTAGACCAGCAACACTATTTGTCAACAGGCATTAAATATTCTTTCATGCTCCAAGTGGTTTGCTCTTGTCAACAAGGGACTAGTCTTTTGCATACCTACTTAACTTGTTCCATTGTTTGTTGTTTCCCTCATTGCTAAACTGGTAAAATTTCGACTTGGTTTTCAATTATGAGTGATGTTTAGATTGTACATGACAATTATTGTTATTTAAATTTCGGGCACAGTAAACTGTTTCTCTTGAATAAGAGTGGATACCACCTGTTTCCTTTTCCAACACTTGGACAGTTTATAAATATAGGCAAGGGTAACTACAATTTAGTTTTGGCTTCTGTTAGAGTTTCATTATCCTACTGAAGTTAATTAGTGAGTCAACTTAAAAAGGAAATTCCATTGTCACTATGACCAAGTACCTGAATTACAACCTTGATTGGGTTGCCTCTACTGCTCTCATTATGCTATGCAGCCACCCTTTATGCTCTTGAAGACTGGACTAAGTGTCTATTACAATAGTAAGCATGAATTATACATGTGCATGCTTCAAACTACATGTATATTTGTTCCATGAGTTGTCACAGAATTTCCGTTGTCAACCCATAGTAACTTGATGGTGTGAATTTGAAGCCGATCTCAGTTTAGTTTTTTTAGTTACATTTTTCTATTCTTTTATCTTGCAAAAATACAACTCAGCTGTAGAATGTAAGTGGATGCATCTTTTTGCATTACAATGTAGATTTTCAATTTCGCAACACTACATGTAGTTTACCAAAAATATATTTTTGTAAAACTTTAATTTTTTGCCTATGCTCCTTGTCAATTTTGAGAACTCGTATAACAATGGTTTCCTTCACTTTTCACCTGCAACGCTACAATGAACAAAACTGGTGTAGAGTCATTGTTTGTTTACTCTGTTACAAGTTCACTCTGTAACAGAATTTCATATTGTTTTGCTTTATTTACAGGTTTATAGTTAGGTAGCGAATATCACTTGTCTTTCTCTAATCGCCACTCGTACGAGGTTTCAACATACACAGCAAAATCATTATTTTGCTTTAAATATTATTATGCGAACTATAAGAACTCTATAACTAATGTACATTAGAGAGTTAAAAATCCGTACTGTAGAGTATTTATTGTTTTTAATACATTGTACAGCATAACTTCCGTTCTGCAACAGTAATATTAGTCACTTATTTCATAATAACTAAGCTCTGCTATTGATCTCCGATTGTTGCAGAACTCATGCTCTCCACATGTGCAAATTATGAACAAAATCTGAGAAAATATTTGAATTTGATTTTGAAACCTCACATTACCTATAATTTTAAAAATTACACTTATACAAGTTCTCAAGCAATTGAAAAGAAGAAGACTAATTCTTGTTAAGGATTTTTTGTCTTTTCAAGACTGTTTTTATTTTCTAAAGATTGTTTTTGAAATTTAGCGCTATACAAAAGCAATATTTGTATCAGAACATATACACAACCAACACGTTATTCAGATGAAACTGTGTTAATGACTATCAATTATGAGTTATGTTTTATAATTTGCCTTGGGATTCCATAGTCATGCATGTTAGACAAGGGGTGCAATGATACATATTACAGTTTTATCATGACAGACAATCTACATCGATGCAATTGTATAAGTGCTGGCGATGCTTGCTACTTATAATTCATATACATTATATACATTATGTTAGATATTAATCAGCAAATAAATTAGAGAAGAATACATAGTGAGACTTTTTGTTTGAATGCAAAGCTGCGTTGTCATCTTCCCGTGTTCCTATAAACGTTATAATAATCTATTGACAGGATGACATAATTCTGTTAGAAGTGAAAGACCTCAGTTGAGAGATACCTTAAAGTTACACCATTGCATCTAAAAGGTATGCTGCTCAGATATATGTGGCTGTGGCAAGAGAGTCTGCAATACGTCTGTACTAAGCTGTAATCAGACATTGACCAGAACAAAATTCTAACCAGACTAACACACAATACTCTGGGTTATTATATGAAACAGATACTGGTATCTGTCATCCTGTACCAGCATAAACTAAATTTCAGTACGTTGCGGTTGTGTCTGAATTGCATCCTAATCAGGGCTGAATAATTGACGCTACTAGAAAAGGCAGTATGGTCTTATATTATAGCATCTAACCGATTACTACACTACCATGTAAATTTTAAATTTTTTTTTATTTAGACATGCAGACAGTATTTGAACTTTGAGTATACGTATTTATATCATTATCAGCTCTAGTATAGAGTTAGTTTACTGGCTGTTGAATTTGTTCTCTTTACTTGTTTTGTCATCTCCAAATACAGAAGTGATACCCCAAACAATTTTACACATATTACTTCTTTTGACAAGAGTGAAGGGGTTTTTTCACTGAGTGGGCTTGTTCGTGAATTGAAATAATCTTGTATTGTTCTTAAATATAGATTTTAGGTATATTGGCGTGTCACGTACATCTACATATCTGATGAAACTAGGATGCTACTATTCTATGCTACGTGTAGAATTTCCCGCCAGGTAAGTGACAGGACGCTAGGAATTAAAACCTGTACAAGAATAGTTATCTTATAGCTGACTGTACACTACATCTTTGGATTTCTCACTAAACATGTTGTAGAAGCAAAGCAGGTATTTTGAATGGTTTGATATGGCTACATAAATGCATGTAATTAACCTTGAGCACAGCTGAATAATACTGATCATCAAAACTTAATTAACTATGTTATCATGCTATATATGTATACTTGCAACAAATGTATGAGTTTGTAGCTTCGGTAAAATTTTCTGTCATTACAATGTCAACTGGACCGCACAACATGAGCAATATCTAACATGAAGCTTTTTGATTAACCTGTGAAGTTACATGTATTGACCATGGTCCCTCATCTCATTATACATTATGCAACATAATTGACGTTGAGTTTGTATTATGCAGTATCATTATTGTATTGTTAAAAAATCGCTTCTCTGTCAATGCACAGTCTGATATTTGTCTGCCTAATGTGTGTTTTATATTATGACTGGCATGATCCGACTGTCTCAGCAATACATTTCGTCATATGCAAGTAACTTGCCACTATGTTTAAAATCTTTTGGTCTCTACACACAGTGTAATGACCGCATTGTGTTGATGAGGGCTCTAGCTGTGGTCGCAGCTAACGAACTGTTTATACTGTACACGTAGATCTTATGAATCCAAGCTTGGTTAGTCACACAGTGGGTAATATGCTGGCGCATGTCATACTTTACCAGCACAAACTAATCTCAGTGCATGATTATTAGCCACATTAGTTACGTATGCCAACACACTACATGTACATGTTTGATTTGAGGCTGATGCCAATGGTTAGTTACCTAACAGCAGTTTATATTCACTCCAAATCTATCTGATTTTTTTATTCTTGCATCACAAATGTCTTTTCGTATCTAAAAATGTATATTATTATGCAATTACTTCCCGCTATTGATCCCAGGTAAGAAAGCAAAGATCTAAAGAGATCTGCATTTTTTCTAGTTTGAGATGGAAAAAGGCCCTTCACCAATAGCAATTTTTTTATATACAGTAGCCATGGCGCGAGATACAATTTTTTAACGTGGCTACCCAGTAGCAGATCTAGTCGAGGGGCCACCACAGTTCCTAGAGCTGGATATTATTATAGTTCGATATGGCACAGAGGGAAGACCTTCTTCGGGGCGAAAACCTCCAGGTCATTGGCGGGACTCGAACCCACGTCCTTCCAGATAACTTACGTCATTGCTGCAAGACCAGAGTGGCTGGAAGTACCTGCGTTACTGAAGTAGCGCAGGAGGTCGGATGCCCTTCCAAACACCACAGATGATCTTTATGAAAATAAAATTTGGGACTCTCACATGAAAGTACAGAGCCTTTACCACTAGGCCACGGCAGTAATATGAATCCTTACTTGAAGACATTGATATTATTTTAGGACTCGGGGTTCCTCGATGTAAGATCTATCAAATTCTGTCATTCTCATATAGAGTCCAGCAAAGAACAATCTACCTTTGCAGCCTGTCTGTGGATGACACCAGTCATGCTTGCCAATTGTAGCCTTATATTCATTACTGTTAAAGCTACATGTATGCCTAATTCAACAGTGCAGGATAATCATATTCAAGGGCTATATAGCCAGGCTGGCTGCAGCTACTTCATTCAACAGACGACATGTTCATGTTATAAACCCAAACTAATTTGTACATGTACATGTAAACTGTGTAATGCTTCATAGTGTAGCATAGTCTTAGTCAACATTATATGAATATTATATTATGAAGCATCTAGCAATCCATAAGAGAGGTTGGTTGCTCTCACACTCTTGCCATCTTTACTATAGCTATTAAACTCTGTTACAGAACTAAGGCTTTTTCGTAATATTTATGTAATATCAAGCCACCCAGCTTGGTCTCAATATGATCAAGCTGCCCATTTAGGCAACACTATGTACAATTTGCTGCTGCAACAGCCAGCCACTATCATTGTATCAATGTATGCGTCTAACTAGCAGACTGTGCATGGGGACACCCAGGTGTGGTCTCAGTATTATCAAGCCACCCATTAGCAACGCAATGGGTCATAGGTATTGTAGATGGCAGAATGCTTTGATGGTGTACAGGAAGACCCAGGGTTGCGAAGCGAGCAAGGCCAATGATCAGCAGGATGCAAAGCATCCATGTTGGTACACCATGTCCTACAAAACAAAGCTATACTTACATGTCTATCTACATGTGTGACCCCTGCTATCAGAATCAGACATCGGGAGGTACCCAAAGATTTTGAGATATGTATGTTTTCAGATGCAGAAATTTATGAGGATTTCAAATCTGTTTTCCTTTGTATTCTAGCACCATCGGTTCAATTTCTATCAGGATAATACTGGGTCCATATCTGTCGATTTTCATAAAAAGGCGAACTGAGAAAATCTGGTTTAAAGTTTTCGAACCAATAATTTATTGTTTACACTATTCAGAACTTAGCAACGGGCATATCTAATTGACTTACATTGCTAGTTTTCACTGACTAGGAGTAAGAATGTATGAGGAATATGATGAAATAACTAAAAACAGTGTAAAAACAATATCTTGTGTCCCATCCCCACTTAAACAAGAGATGCTGATTTCGGATTTTCGACAAAAACAGTGAAAATGAACTTGTGCACCAATTGTGATGGACAGGCTGCATTAACATAAATTTTAACACAGATTGCCATGCAAGTGAAATATAAAATACTGCACATCTTGTAACAAGTTAACAAAATGGTCTCTCATATGTGGGTAGGCCTGAGAAGGGTCTTTGAGGTAGGTAGGTTAGAACTATCCGGATTCCGCCATTCTGGTGAAATAGACCAAATTATGAACTTCATTGAGTTGTAGTCTTTCCGTAGTCCTTCTATTGCGAGATCAGATGGTAGCACCTTAACATCTGTTTTCTGGAATCCTGTTGAGAGTATGTTGTGTATTAATAATTTTGACAGTGAAAAAATAAGACAAACAAAAACTTAAGCTTAGCAGATGTAGTAGACTAGAATTGAACTCTGTACCTCCAGATTACAAACCCACATGCTTAACCATTACCTCACTGTGACTTGCTAGCTATCACAAAACATGTGCAGTCATACAACAAGATACTGAAAGCTGATAGCTGATTTATGCATAGCTTTGCCAAAAAGCTTTTTACTGCTAGTTTTTTGGAAATGATCACTGGATTTTAGTACTTGAAGGAGGAAGGCAGAGGTTATGGGAGACAGATAAAATACATGTGAGTGTATAATACTAGTAGATTCAAACTATGTGTATGTTTACTACTGCAGTATTAGAGCAATGTGATACATGTATAATAATGCAGTGTACCTACGTATTACAATATTTGGGTATGATCTGTAATGCGGACGGACTTATGTAATCTGCCTTCATCTTTGCTTTTTAGCAACAGAGGCACATTCCGGAATCGATGATAATGAAACTTATATCAGTAAGAGAAGGTTTATTACCTGTAGAAAGTCAACTTACCTGGAATCCATCCTAGGAAGGTTAGTGCATAGATAGAGCCGACTGCATCCAGGAAGTCCACTATAAGCTTGGCCAAAGTTGACTGCTTTGATGTTGTAACTTGAAGTCGCTGAAGTTGAAGGGAGTTGTACCATACTCCTTATAATGACTTGACAAAACTAGAAATAGAGGAGACGCCCCACTGCTGTTCATACACATAAAAGCCTGGCAACAGATTGATGTTCCTACAAATAGTCATGGATACCTTGGACATGAATTGCTTTACTTAATAACTTAAGATAAATACATGTACATGTAGATGCTCACTTATGTGAGTTTTCAACCTATGTTATTGATTCTAATGTAATGTACATGTGATGCGCATTGGTTACTCAAATAGAATAAAGAGGTTGGGATATGTGGTAGGTCACAAGTATGTGTAGTACACATGGAGATTGCAGCAGAACTAATTTTGAAGTATGAGCTAAACTTTATCTTTACTAGTGGAATAGCCTCAGTCTATAATTCAGGTAGCTTAATGTCATACTAACCATTTGATTGATGAAATAGTTGCTCACCTTCATAACGGAAATCTTTACAAAGTATTTTCTCTTCTTGGCCTTGTGGGAATTAGTAGAAGCAGACAGAATTGACTATTGTGGGAGAGATTTTGCTTAATAAATTTTAGGAGATCTAGTAATGGCTGGTCAAGAGCTGTGAGCACATCTCTCACAGACTGAATAATTTCAACAGTAAAACTGGTAATGCTTGGCTTGGTAATAAGCTTGTGCATCCTGAAATCACTCAAAAGTCTTCAACAACAGGAATATTGATAATTATAATTTAGAAGAATTTTCACAATTTTTACGCTATTATTACCAATATCTCCCAGTATATCAGGGCCATCCTGGGCCTCAGGTGTGTGTAGCCACACCTAAATTAATGGCATAAAGCTAGTCCCTTTCCTCTCCTCTACTTTCTCTGTCAGAATGATCATCAGCAAGATCCATAAAGTAACAATATGGATTTAAACAATCAAAGCAAGTAAAATCCTAGTCCCACCACGTGACTTATCATTGATAAGTCACGTGACTCCATTAGCAACGACTTTGAACGAAGTTTACACCTATTTGTGCTGTACTGATTGCTAATTGGTTAGTAGAAAGTGAAAGAGCATGCTTCAATTAGTATAATAACATTGAAAGCTGAGAATCAGCATGGTAGGTTTCAGTTTAGCTTTATGGACTTTGAGGGCTGCGTGGAAGTGAATTCATTAGCGCTAGTCTGGTTTCTTTGCTTACTATCAGTCTGTTTTTTGTCCTCTTATTAGGCTACACTTCAAAGACAAAGCTCTTTTGATTTTTAGCTATACATGCACAAGCACAATTAATGCTAATCACCAATATTGAAAATATGAACACTAAATTCAAGTTCCTTTTTCTAGCTAACAGGAGTTTTATTTGGAGAAGAACTTTTGAATTTGACTTTTTCTTTGTAAAAAGAAAGAGAAACCTTAGATTTTTAAATTCAGTGTTGCCAAACAGTGCATTTATACAGGAATATCCCAGTATCTAGTACATACTTGCTATTTGTAGGACCCCAAGTCCTAAGAGCTGACAGGACTGGTTGTGTTGTATATTTCATACTTAATTATACATCAAACCTTGGTCAGTAAATAACTAACCATTGAATAACCACTTTGTAACCCATTAAAATAATCTCTTTGCTTGCATGTTGAGTATCCACACTATCGACTTATAATTGAGATTAAATTGTATTCTTGGTGGTTGTGTTTAGTGATGTGTGGTAATCTATTGGAATCCTATGGCAGCCATGAAGGTTAGACAAAGAGATTGATAGATTACAATGAACATGTATATTTGACAATAATTATTACTGCTGACCACTTTTACAAATTTAGTTGTATTAGTGCTGGTGGTAATACTACCTACAATAATATGTACAAATGTACTTTGTGGTAAACTATAAAAATAAATTAATAGATACATGCATTAGTAAATATTACATGTATGTAATATTTCATTTTCAGCCAAACAGCAGAAAAGCTGGCAACATAAACATTTACTCAGATGTTTACCCAAATTCCCTTTCAGCAAGCTTTTATCATGGGGCTACACATAAACAAATCCTTAAACCACTACTGCCGCACTATTCAATATTTGCAAAATAGTAGTTTCCATCCTATTTTAGTAAGATTGATGTGTTGCTTGTGTTTGGAAACCTAGCTGCTCCCAAGAAAACCCTCTCCTTCAATTTGTAGCCTACGTATGTGTTAATATAAACTGTGCCACAGAGATAG
The DNA here is from genome assembly GCA_935421135.1 of Bugulina stolonifera. NCBI lineage: Eukaryota > Metazoa > Bryozoa > Gymnolaemata > Cheilostomatida > Bugulidae > Bugulina > Bugulina stolonifera. The sequence continues at coordinate 3,064,054 of OW285190.1, read as the reverse complement.
TCATAGTGCCTGCAACTCATTGCGGGCATTGCCTGGAACATTCTTGTTTTTCACTGTACACAAGAGCTATTTTTAGAATGACAGCGACTCAGTAAGATTACTTGGCTATTTCATGCTGTAGCCTACCTATGTACTCAATGCTGGCGGGAGGTCATAATAGCCAATATTCAAATGAGTTTATCTTGGCTGCCACTAGGTTTACAAAGACAAGCAGCACATCAATCTTAATGAAATAAGATGAACAATATTCTTTGCAAATATCGAATGGTGCGACAGTAGTGGTTTAATAATTCAAATAAAACTCTTAATAAAGTAGCTTTAGAATACTTGTTCAAATTTGAGAAAATACGCTAATACTCTGCCGATTTAATTTGACCCACAGCTGTTAAAAGAAGCTCTACAGTTTTATAGTACTGGAAGTGTGATATCCCATTGCAATGTTAATGAATGTTGAACATCAACTCATCCTATTGCTGCTAACTGTTTTAAAAACGATCAGTTTTTCTATGTCTCCAAGCCATTACGTTTTTATTGATAGAGGTAGGTCAATCTTTCTGAACCTGTCAGTTGCTTAGCAAGAGTATACACCACACATATGTTTTGCATGGAATATTGTATTATACAAAAACAAAAAAAACTTGGTAAAACATGCATTACATGTATATGTTAGCCATACACTATTTAGTACCTACACGTATGTCATTGATATTCAATTGATTATTCCTCTGCATCTGTAACATTGTGTCATGCCTTCGCTACGGAGTTTCCTGCCTAGCCTTTTCATTCATGAAATTGGAGCTGTAGTAAATGGACTCCAAAATTACTATGGGCCATCAGTCGAAAAATTTTTCCTAGACTTTCTCAACTTTTTTCTCATGTCTTCCCAGGTAGCAATGCCTATATCGTATACACAACCATTTTACGTAATATCCCATGCAATACATACATGTATATGTAGTGTATATTCTTATAAAATACATATATCCACTACTGGGAAAAATAAGGGCAGGTTATTCTACTAGATATGTTTGTTTGGCTGTTTAGCAGCGGCTAGTGGCAGTCTAATACCCAAAACAAAACAAAAATACTGTAATGGTACACACAGTCGTCTCTTAAACCTGACACTCATTATTATTTGTGCTTACATGTATTTATACTTGCTTGCATTCTACCTTGTGTAACTTCTATATCATTGTATATACTTGTATACTTATTACTAGGTCTTTTAATGCCTTTTATACCCATGTACAGAGGCCCGACCTCTCAGAATCACCTGGTATTTATTTTGTACATGAATTGGATCATTATAAGCAACTTTTGCATAACCCGACCCATTTTGGGTCGGCCGTCTGGCTTCCGGTGGCCATGTTGTTGCGCAACTTCCGGACGACTCTATGTCGTCTTTTCCCGACACTACGTCGGGCGGAAGTCCTTATACTATATAAAGGGCATTGTTTCACTGTTCATTGTCTCAGTCTTCACTTGGCTTTCAATAAAGACACATCTATACTTGATACAGAGACTTTCACTTCCTTTTGTCAGGTCATTCGCTTAGCGAACCGCCTACTAGGTCGGATCACTCTCTTTCAACGTATAGTCTGAAGATCAGACTTAGGACCAGATGGGTCGTCTCTGGTAGTTATTGGGCTACTGAGACCGCTCGATCTTTCATGTAATGAGAAGGCCTAGCACCACTCATAGGCACTTCAGTTTTGGGTCGGTAGTCGTCCAAGGACGACCGCACGAAATACCAAAAACCATTACAATACAAAGAAAACAATGATTTGATCATAATTTTTATATTTGAATAATTACATGAACAGTTTGCAGCTCTGTGGTGAACTAAATGGCTAGTATATCTACAGTTTACGAGGAGTTATCCTACCTTGTAATTAAGAGAACACCTTGCTGCTAAGCAACTGACAGGTTCAGAGAGATTGACCTACATTCATTCACAAAAACGAAATATCTTTGAGAAATAGGCCAATTAAACAACATATAACACATAAACTAAGCAATACCATCAATAATATAGTAATCCCTTTCATACACTTGTACCACTGTCCAATATAACATAGATAGCTTAACCTTTCCACAGTTGGCTCCATTTAATATTTTTTATAATATTACCAAGTCCTTGCATTTTGTTCAATTTCAGCCAGCTAATTTTATCTTTTCCTTATCCACCAGGCTCTATTTAGGCTGCACGATATTTGTTCTACAACAATATTACAGTAATAACTAATTATACTGACAAGCTTTAAATTTATGTGGAACATATTATGAACATGATGTATATGTGTACATGTATATATGTATATGTGTACATGTATATATGTATATGTGTACATGTATACATGTATATGTGTACATGTATATATGTATATGTGTACATGTATATATGTATATGTGTACATGTATATGTATATGTGTACATGTATATATGTATATGTGTACATGTATATATGTATATGTGTACATGTATATATGTATATGTGTACATGTATACATGTATACGTGTACATGTATATATGTATATGTGTACATGTATATATGTATATGTGTACATGTATATGTATATATGTACATGTATATATGTATATGTGTACATGTATATATGTATATGTGTACATGTATATATGTATATGTGTACATGTATATATGTATATGTGTACATGTATATGTATATGTGTACATGTATATATGTATATGTGTACATGTATATATGTATATGTGTACATGTATACATGTATATGTGTACATGTATACATGTATATGTGTACATGTATATATGTATATGTGTACATGTATATATGTATATGTGTACATGTATACATGTATATGTGTACATGTATACATGTATATGTGTACATGTATATATGTATATGTGTACATGTATACATGTATATGTGTACATGTATACATGTATATGTGTACATGTATACATGTATAGGTACGTGTATACATGTATATGTGTACATGTATACATGTATATGTGTACATGTATATATGTATATGTGTACATGTATACATGTATATGTGTACATGTATACATGTATATGTGTACATGTATACATGTATATGTGTACATGTATATATGTATATGTGTACATGTATACATGTATATGTGTACATGTATACATGTATATGTGTACATGTATATATGTATATGTGTACATGTATACATGTATAGGTACGTCTATACATGTATATGTGTACATGTATACATGTATATGTGTACATGTATATATGTATATGTGTACATGTATATATGTATATGTGTACATGTATACATGTATATGTGTACATGTATACATGTATATGTGTACATGTATATATGTATATGTGTACATGTATATATGTATATGTGTACATGTATATATGTATATGTGTACATGTATACATGTATATGTGTACATGTATACATGTATATGTGTACATGTATATATGTATATGTGTACATGTATACATGTATATGTGTACATGTATATATGTATATGTGTACATGTATACATGTATATGTGTACATGTATACATGTATATGTGTACATGTATACATGTATATGTGTACATGTATATATGTATATGTGTACATGTATACATGTATATGTGTACATGTATACATGTATATGTGTACATGTATATATGTATATGTGTACATGTATACATGTATAGGTACGTCTATACATGTATATGTGTACATGTATACATGTATATGTGTACATGTATATATGTATATGTGTACATGTATATATGTATATGTGTACATGTATACATGTATATGTGTACATGTATACATGTATATGTGTACATGTATATATGTATATGTGTACATGTATATATGTATATGTGTACATGTATATATGTATATGTGTACATGTATATATGTATATGTGTACATGTATACATGTATATGTGTACATGTATACATGTAAATGTGTACATGTATATATGTATATGTGTGCATGTATATATGTATATGTGTACATGTATACATGTATATGTGTACATGTATACATGTATATGTGTATATGTATATATGTATATGTGTACATGTATATATGTATATGTGTACATGTATACATGTATATGTGTACATGTATATATGTATATGTGTACATGTATACATGTATATGTGTACATGTATACATGTATATGTGTACATGTATACATGTATATAGGTACGTGTATACATGTATATGTGTACATGTATACATGTATATGTGTACATGTATATATGTATATGTGTACATGTATATATGTATATGTGTACATGTATACATGTATATGTGTACATGTATACATGTATATGTGTACATGTATACATGTATATGTGTACATGTATACATGTATATGTGTACATGTATACATGTATATGTGTACATGTATATATGTATATGTGTACATGTATATATGTATATGTGTACATGTATACATGTATATGTGTACATGTATACATGTATATGTGTACATGTATACATGTATAGGTACGTGTATACATGTATATGTGTACATGTATACATGTATATGTGTACATGTATACATGTATATGTGTACATGTATATATGTATATGTGTACATGTATACATGTATATGTGTACATGTATACATGTATATGTGTACATGTATACATGTATAGGTACGTGTATACATGTATATGTGTACGTGTATACATGTCTATGTGTACATGTATACATGTATATGTGTACATGTATACATGTATATGTGTACATGTATACATGTGTAGGTGTACATGTATGAGTCTGTGATATGGTATGTGTATCAAATTTAGTAAAATATTAAATACAGTATTGTTATTGTAGTATGTAACTATATTGCATAATAGACCTATGGCCTAAGATCTATGAACAAGTATTGCAGCAGTAAGAGAGCTACATCTTATAAAGTAGGTGAGTCCTCGGTCTAGGCTTAAATATGACTGATGAGTCAACACAGCTTACATGTATATTTCATAATTATTCAGTTGTTGTAAACAGGGTGCAATAACAGAGAAAAAAATGATATATATTATTGTGATGATATCTGAGTCAGCAAACACTGGACTCCCAACATTCTTTGGAAATGGACATTTCTAATAAAAAACAACATGCAATGTCGCAATAGTATTATATGAGTCAGCAAAAGACCGGATTCCAAAAACCTTTTAGAAAACCGAGACTTTGGTATAAAAGGGCAAGAGAAATAGAGTCAGATACTTCAGGAGACAGATTCAGGACTAGTCTAAGGACCGTTAGGAACAACTCTGAACCACTGCAGACTCAAACAGACAGACTTACAACTCAAACTTCATAACTTTTATGCAACTTTTAGTAAATAAAAATATCTTTTTACGATGATTAATTTTTACCTGATATTCTGCAACTCCTACAGACTGACTTTTGGAAGAATTCAGCATCTGATACAGACATTCGTACAACTGGAACAACTGTTCCAATCTATTGTCATATAAATTTTGTAGAAAATGTTGATATTTTTGGTCACATATTTTGGATTCAAGATTTAATTCAACTGTAGAATATTCTAGAGTGATTTCAATAAATTTAATTTTCATTTATTGTGTGGCAATAATAACTGAAATTCCAAAGCAGTACCTGAATTCCATAACTCACTGTATCGTGAAGTTATCTAGAGATGGGTCATGCTTCTTGTTTGTTTAGAATAGCCACAGCATATTTCTTTTCAAAATAGGGGTGACCAATTTTCACTCGAGAAATTCAATCTAAAACATACAATTGCAAATTTTAAAGTCAACGAGGGAAAGTTGCATACAGTTCATGAGTGCTAACCATTACACATAACTAAACATGATAGATTATTACACATAGAACCCTAATTGTATTTCACAGTACACATACATGTACATGTACATGTAATTCTAATTGTCTTCATTATCATTGAGAGCACACAATTCCAAATCATCATTACCAATATTTGACTTAAGGGTTATCATCACTTGAATTCTTGAATAATAATAATTCCATTGATTGCTAATACAATGTACTTGATTCAGCAGTTATCTTCTCCTTATTTCTGGAATGCTACATAATATTCTACGTTACAATATGTAGCAAAATCACACAGCATAACTACTATTAGACGATAGCATCTTTTCTCTCGTGACACTAAACACTCAGACAAACACCTGTTATGGCTAGGGACCTGAGAAAGGCAACAGCCACCCCCGCCGGTGACCCATAGCGCTGGGGGACTACAAAGACTCTGTTGCCATGCCTCACATATTTTAGGCAATACCTTAGTAAATATGGAATTTTTACGTGTGTGTTTACCACTCTCATCCCTCACAATCATTTCTAATCCCTCTTTAGCAACAACCATCTTTGGTTCTGGCTAAAAATTTCCCTCTAACTTCCCCCCTTTCTTCCTGCCTAATCAAAACTTGCTCCCCAATGCCAATCTCCTTCTCTGAGTTATTCTCATCCAAATATTCCTTTTTCTGAAATTTGGCTCTTCCATCAAGGTCAGCAGCCTTGTTAAGCACAGTGGGGTCGGGGTCAGTGCGTATTAAACCCGGTAACTTGGTTCTCATTTCACGACCACCACACAGAAGACTAAATGGTGGTACACCCGTACTACTGCGTGGGGTTGACCTGTACAAAAAAAATCCCTCAAAGCTCTGTCCTGATTCTCTTTCTTTGCATGAGCAATCTTCAGCGATTTTTGAATCGTGCAGTTTACCCCTCCTCCCTCCCAATTTGCCTCTGGCCACAATGGGGTAGTCGGAATCAACTTGATATTGCAAGACTGTGAGTAATTCTGAAATTCGGCTAAAATTAATTTAAGACCGTCATTGGTTCTCAGTGTCTCGCAATAACCGAATCTAGCAAACACAGCATCAACAAACTCAGATCCAGTGAAACCAAGAAATGCACAAATGACCTAGCTGCTGTACATCTAGTAATCAACAAGAACAATAATTGGCCGACCATCAGGCCACAGACCTGGAATATCTGAGCTGAGATACGACCACGGTTTATCTGAAAACTTCATCATAGTCACTGTCTGTTGTGGATCTGTTTGAAAAACAGTCATGCACTCAAAACAACCTCTACAATAGCTCTGAGCCTGCTTGTCAATACCTGGTCACCACAACTTTGTTCGTAGTCTCTGCTTGGTCTTAACTATTCGCTGATGGCCCTCATGAGCATGTTCAACAACTTTATCTCTCAGACCCCTAAGTATAACAATCCTATTACCTCTAAGTAACATGCCCTGAACCTCACTAAGCTCAGGAGACACAGTCTTGTACGTGAGTAGACAATTCCCAAAATCATTGCTGTGAATAGCCTGTACGCCAACCATGATTTCTTCACATTGCCTGGAGTCATCAGGAATTTCCTTCCAAGTCATAGCTTCCGGCACCGATTCACTCTTTGGCCCAAAAGTCTGAGGCGTTGCTTATTGCAATAGAGCTAGCATACATGTAAGTTCTATCTATGCTAGTTCTAGACTTCGGGATTTCAGTCAAAAGTACTTCTGCTAAAAGTACTCTAATGTAGAAAAAATACTCCAAACATAATCTTTGCAATGCGTAGATTAAAACTCATAATATTTTAAGAGTACTTTCTGCTAATTCAAATTTCAAACTACATGTATTAGACTACCTTCATAAGTGTGCTTAATCCTGTTTGGAGACACACTAGTTTTACATTTAGTTCAGTTTTAGTCATTTGATCCATGATTGGTAGTGCGTCAGATATTTCTTCACAGCAAGAAAGAGCAAGTCCTTGATTTAAAAGACTGTGTCATGAATATTGTGATGGTACAGGACATTTGTATACGACTCCAACTCCCGGACTAAGCTCCATCACACCTTAAGTGTTCAGTAGTTGCTATAGCACTACTCATCTGACACTCACACTCTCATAATTAGTGTTTGTATACTTACCTTTGACTGTATTGCATGTCTAAACCATTAATTACTGTCTATATACATGTCTCTATGTGCTAATACTCACTACTTATTCATGTATTGTTCCACTATATAATTGTATATAACTACATGAATGTTACTAAGTCTTTTAATGCCTTTTATACCCATGTCCAGAGGCCCGACCTCTCAGAATCCATTGATATTTATTTTGTACATGAATTGGACCATTTTAAGCAACTTCTGTAAAACCCGACCTATTTTGGGTCGGCCGTCGGGCTTCCGGCGGCCATCTTGTTGCGCAACTCCCGGACGAACACACGTCGTCTTTTCCCGACGTCACGTCGGCCGGAAGTTGGCCGGAAGTCCTTATACTATATAAAGGGCATTGTTTTTCTGTTTATTGTCTCAGTCTTCACTTGGATTTCAATAAAGACACATCTATACTTGATACAGAGACTCTCTCTTCTGCTTATAGGTCCTTCGCTTAGCGAACCGCCTACTAGGTCGAACTAATCTCTTTCACAGTATAGTCTGAAGGTCGGACTTGAGATCAGATGGGTCGTCTTTGGTAGTATTTGGGCTACTGAGACCGCTCGATCTTTCATGTAATGCAAAGTCCTATTACCACTCATAGGCACTTCATTTCTGGGTCGATAGTCGTCCAAGGACGACCGCACCAAATCACAGAAACCATTACAATATGTTATATTGTAATGGTACGCACAGTCGTCTCCAATCACCTGACACTCATTGTTATGTGTGCTTACATGTATATATCTGCTTGTATTCTGTATTACTTAACTATATACCATTGTACAATCGTGGGTGGCAATTACTGAGTCTTTTAGTGCCTTTTATACCCATGTAAAGAGGCCCGACCTCTCAGAATCACTTGATATTCATGTTGTATATAAATTGGATGTTTATAAGCAACTTTTGTATGACCCGACCCATTTTGGGTCGGCCATCGGGCTTCTGGCAGCCATGTTGTTGTGCAACTTCCGGACGACCCTACGCCGTCTTTTCCCGACACTACGTCGGGCGGAAGTTCTTATACTATATGAAGGACACTGGATCTCAATAAAGACACATCTATACTTAATTTACAGAGACTTTCACTTCCTTTTGTCAGGTCATTCGCATAGCGAACCGCCTACTAGGTCGGATCAATCTCTTTCTAAGTATAGTCTCCAGGCTAGACTCGGGACCAGATGGGTCGTCTCTGGTAGTACTTTCACTACTGTGACCGCTCGATCTTTCATGTAATAAGAATTGGCTTAGCACCACTCATAGGCACTTCATTTTGGGGTCGGGAGTCGTCCAAGGACGACCTCACGAGAAACCAAAAACCATTGCAATATTAATTCATACAGCTGTGGCTTGATAATGCAAAGTGGGGCTAGTGAAGAATGGCAAATCTTCAGAATATAATAGTCATGAGATATTTTATCATGTGATGACCAGCATACGTTTTATCAGAATAATGACACCATAGATGACACCCTCTGCAGACGAAATGTTGTTATTGCTGGGTTTGTTGCATACAATGTGGTGCATAGGCAGACATGTTTTGTAATAACCGGCATGACTGACAATAGAACATTCACACAGCTGGCAGCTCATCCAGACAGTATGGTGTTGATGCTGGGTGTTGAACCATCATTCATTTATCAATTATAATGTATAAATACAAATGTGTAAATACTAACCAGTATCACTAGTAAATTACTCGTATGTAAGAATATTGACACTGCTGAAAAATGTGTCTGGCACAACTGAGTCAATACTGGTACGTGTAGCGTTAAGTAAGATTTTGATAAGCGTTTGAATTTTGCTCAGTGAGATAACACGCTACATAATTACGAAATCCTTCAATTAGATGTAGCGATGTAGATGTAAGTTGTATAGTAATCTATTAGTATGACGTGTGATTTGTCGTTCTTGTTATACTAAGCTGGAATCTACATGTACATGTATAATATTTCCACTATAAGCCGCTTGAAAAAAAATAGAGTGCTAGCTTCTCCTTTATGGAGACAAGTTTTGGTGTATAATGTAATAAAGAATATAGGCTGGTTAGTGATGTACATGTGGATCAGAATTTACTATTTGATAATTTGTCGTATTTGTCATCAAGGGGATAGTAATGAAAATAATTATCATCTCATTTTGAACAAAATCATCACTATTATGACAACATAATGAAGCAATTTGACCATCATAATATATTGTAATGTTTTTGAGTGCTAGATCATACGACAGCCGAGGGCTACACGTATGTGAAGGAGATAAAAGAGTGAACAGTTATGGGTGCTCTTATTAGTGTAGATTGTAGATTACCTTAGACGTAGGCCGATGCCGAGACTCATTGGAGCTCAGGACCGACGTAGGTCTAGTAGAGTTTATACTCCAAGGGAGTGTAGTGAAGAAGATCTAACCTTGAGAGCCTAAGTCCGACGCTAGGTTCATTGGAACCCGGGATCGGTCTAAGCCTAAGGGGTGGATAGAGATATTCTTAGCCTAGAATGAGGTGAACTCGAGCCGTACTGAATCCAAAGGATTCTCAGGTCGAGTTACCCGCCTAAAGAGTAAGCCTCTGTAGGTTGAGTTAGGAGATGTTGCTTTATTCAAGTGCAATCAACAGCTGATTCACAATAGAAAATGCTCTGCCTTATATACATAACAAACTTCCGGCAAAAAGGTACGACATGGTATCGGCCAGCCCGACAGGGGGTCGGCTCCGGAACTTACGCAACAATATGTCTGGTTCCGCCCGACCTGGCCATATCAAAAGGTCGGCCATGGCACAAAATGTGTTTACAATAGGTAAAAACATGTCGTGTGTAAATATATGCTAAATCCATAAGGTCGGCCACGTAGTTACAGTATAAAGTGGCAAAAAGACTCTAACAATATACAATCAAGTAAGGACAGACAATTACTAAATAAGTATAAATGTGGGAAAAACCAAGTTGCAATAGATCGTAATTTCAAGGCTTGATTGCTAATACAGGCATGTATATAAGACACACAGTGGATAAAAAGGTAATGAATGCATAGATAATAATAGATAGACAATGCATGGATATGTGAATAACAGTATATGGATAAGGTTAATTGTCAGCTATTAATATACTCAGTGTGGCTGGCCTAGGTGCCATTACCACGGAGGCTGTTTCACCACAATATGTTCATTTATATTTGTGGCATAAGTGATTAAATCGTCGCAAAAGCACGGTATATATTGCCATCATGGTTCTAGCAGTTAACTTTTTGTGGTCGATCAATTTAAAAATTCTATGTATATGTATTTTAAAGTACCATTCCATCCTTTGCGGGAGCTCCTCTGATGTAATTAGTGTACCAGTGAAGTAGCTGGTGATTCTAGTACTAACAGTGGAATTCACCGGTGATAATTAAGGAACTACGATAATGCAATCAAGTGTCTTCCTCTTCTTTTTACACTTGGGTACCTGAAAACCACCCAACATTGTAAATACATACTGACTTACACTACGACAACCAAACTTACAATATGATACAACTTGAAACAATTACACTATACCACACACTGTTACTGAGACAAACTTTAGTAAGCACAATCAAATCCATACCACAGATATTTTGAATACTGGTCTATTACTCAAAAAGCCCTCTACAGTTGATTGCAACCAACTTTCTTAAATACAATGACTTGTGTAAAAAAACTTGCCTGTAATTGAGACGCAGAGAGTTTCAACTAGCTATTCACTTATAGAAAAACATCCTCCACATGAGCCCATGTACTCTGGCAAAAAATTGAGCAAAGTGTCAAGAAATAATAGAATAATAATAGAATATACTCATAGTATTTGACTTGATTCTCCTGTCAGACTTCTCATAGGGGATAAAGACATCATCACTGACATGTAGCTGCGACTGGGACTGCTGGGACTGCAGTGATTGGTGTGGTTACTGCTGTGCTGGGTTGCGTTTGTGTGCCTAAGGCAATGGTGGAATTAGCGTTCATCATTGTCTGAAGCAGTAGCTGTTAGGCTTGCTGCAGTGGGTGGGCTGGCAGCTTGGCTTTGCAGGCTTGGCTTATGTGGGGTTTTGTGTGTTCCAGTGGGTTGACTCTTTCAGTGGGGTTCAGTTCCCCATGAGCATACAGATATAATATTAACCAGTGTGCACGCAATAATTGTAACATACATGTATGCAATATTGGAGCACTGAGGTGAGCATTTTGTACTCTATTATGTATTATTGTACTTTGGTTTCTATGTCTTGTTCAACTTTATTTTTATGCCTTGTCATTTTTCTATCCTATTGTAATATTACGTTTATAATTATTACCTTCTATTACTTTTAGTTTCACTCAAGAAATAAATGATCTTTGTAGCATCAAGAAGAATCGATGTAGAGCTCTGCTCCAAACTCTAATAATAACCTGCCTCCTAGCTGCTGTGCCAGCAGCTATACTCACCACTTTGCACAATATATCAATTATTATATAATATGCAAATACAATGACTGAATTGGGGTTATCTAACCTTGACTACCCTACTGACTGCTGGCATTACTATGGTAACAATGGTTATCATAATAGCTAGATTGTCTCTATAAATCAAGCAAAAGACCTATTTTTGTAGATAAATGAATATACATTACATTACTAGCTTTAAAAATATATGCAGCATGATTTCTAAAGAAGTTGAATATTCTAGTAACAAAATAAAAAATAATGCACATTAACAGTACACATCTTTTAATTTAGCATATCATACATGTACATGTAGTTCTAAGCAAATAATTCAAGACTATCAGTTCACAGTCAGAATTAGGGGTAATGAATACACCCGCTGCAAGTTCACAGACAGACAAGGCAACAGATTTACAATAAACACAGTCCTCGTGAATTGGCAAACCCAGGTATACGTGTATCACACAATACAATTCGCACTCTGTACAACTACAGTGAATGTTATCAATAAAGATATTAGCTGGTCTAGAAGTCAACTGTTTGAATAGGGGGAGGGGGAGTGCCAAAACTATCGTATTGCAATCTCAAAATACACCATTGTAATGGTGTTGTTGTCCTGCGACGACTCCTTTTCCCAACATGAAGGGCCTATGAGTGGTGCTAGGTCTTCTCATTACATGAAAGATTAACAGGTACTAGTGGTAAAACAACTACCAAAGAAGAGCCTTATGATCCCGAGTCAATGCTTTTTTACTATACTGAGAAAGAGAGTGATTCGACCTAGTGGGCAGTTTGTGTTGCAAGGTCGGGGACTTTGACGACTGGAATGACCTATCTACAAAGTGAAAGTCTCTGTATATAAGTATAGATGCGTCTTTATCGAGATCCAAGCATGAACTGAGAAAACAAACATAAAAACAATGTGCTTTATATAGTATAAGAACTTCTGAAGGAAGTTCCGGCAAAAGGGCCGACTTAGTGTCTTAAAAAGACGACGTAGTGTCGTCCGGAAATTGTACAACAATATAGCGCCGACCCAAAATAGGTCGGGTTTGACAGAAGATGCTTAAAATCATCTAGATCATATGCAAAATCAATACCAAGTAATTCTGAGAGGTCGGCCTCTTTACATGGGGTATAAAAAGGATATAATTGCTCAGTAATGCATATAAGAGGTACATACATGTAAGTAACAATCTACTACATAGACAAGTGGTACAAGCAAGTGTAAAGCAAGGCAAGTGTAAAGCAAGGCAAGTGTATATAATTATTGTCATGCTGTTGGGAGGCTAGATCAGAGTTATGTGTGACCATTATAATATCACTATGCCTTTCATAGTATTGACATACTAGTTATGTAGCCCTAGCTTTGAGAAAACAATTTCTGCTGGGTGGATTATCGTTAAGCATAATCGACAAAGCACTAAAACTTTATATATTATGCTGGTACAAAACCACCTATACCAGCAAATCTACACAATGACACACCACATTATGGTAGATGATTCTATTTCTCGCTTGATATAAAAGTGTAGAAATCGTCAGATGCAATTAGATGCACATTGACTTGACTTGTTGCGGGTAACAGCACAGTGTTCACAGGTAGGTGAAACATACTGTATTATACTGTATATTAATAGATTTCATAACTCTGTTAATTAAACAGCTAGGGTTATACTACCACCACCGACATATCTGCTCGGTAAATGGCTTTAAACAATTAATGTCATTTTGATCCATCTAACCAAACTTTTGGCATCAATTTTGATTTCAATTATCAGCAGATTAGAAGAGGCAGACTTTCCCGCTTCACTAAATGTTTAACAGGTGTCCACAGCATCATGTCCAAGTCTCTAAGGCAAAAATACTGTTTCACATGTTTCAAAAATTGAAATTATTAATATAGATTCAATACTGCTATCATCTATTATATATATTTTTATAAAATATCATGTAAACACTTGGCACCAATTATTTTAGTGATAGACATGAGCCAACAAACATCTTACTGCAGTAAATATTTATAATAGATTTACGTAGCAATTACATGTAGGGTTGTGAGGATTTCTAGGATTACATACATGTAGTTCTCATGCTGGAAGCCAATATATTTAGTGGGAGGGAATTAGAAGCGTTTAGGAACCTTAACTATCCAGCCTAAATCTGGAGACTTGACAAACACCAACTTCAGTCATGCACATACAATGTAGCCAATGTAGAGAATGTAGCTGCATGCAATTTCGTATTTTCTAGGAATTTTGATATGATGAAGGTCTTCTTCTTTGCTATGCTGGTGATTGTCATGCTTGGACTGGTCCAGTCAAAAGGTTTCTATAGTAAGTCAATTTTATGTCCAGATTATTTTATCTCAGAATTTTTTTATTGTTTGTAATTCCCTTAAATGCGATTATAAGCTTTCAATAATGGTGGACAGAAAAAAATATAGGTTGATGTTAACATTGTTGTTATAGTTAACATTCTAGTAGCGATAAATAACAAATATATCCTTTCTATGCTTACAGTTTGTGTGACTGATTGCTTGGAATCTGAATGTGGCCAGCTTGCCAGTCCTGAATGTGCTGACTCTGCTTTCAACGAGTGCAGTGCTAAATGTCAGTGAAGGGATAATAATGGTACAGACATGCACTTTACCAAGGATGACTAATAACATAACTCATAGTATGATGGCTTTTTCTGCAACTTCTGCCTAAATTAATAAATTCATGGCTTTTGTGCCACAAATCCATAGCATGACACATTGATTCTTTTTTATATACCCATGTTTGTAGAGGCTAGATAGTTGCAATTATAGACAGTAGTGACTATTTATGCAGTATTGTGTAGCATGATAGCTTACTCAGCTAAACTACCTAGCAATCAACACAAGCATAAAGGGCATTTCCTGACACGGCAGATATGCATCTGTGCAGTCAATCAAAAAACACTATTATAGTTATACAATTGATATTATACTGATAAAATTATCTATGCCTGCATATTGTGTTATCCATCGTAATTGAACAGTATTATGCCAGAATCATGAATATTTCTCAACCTTGCACAGGGCATACCAGTAGAGTTTCTTGTTGTTGATATAAATTAAAGAGCTATAACCTCCACATTACATTGTACAGCCATGGGCAGCGATAAGAAATACAACACTTGCAATAAAAACACATGCAGCTAATCCACAAATTGCTTACTGTGATATACGCTTGTAATGAATTTACTGTATTACTCAGTAAACTGCATCAGTGTCATTAGACAATAGTCATAATCACAGTAGACACATATTGTACATGTACATGTAGATACATACCTTATCCACTAGCTAGTTACCAACCAATAAAGATTTGGCATAACCAAGCAGATCCACTACAACTTCATGTAAGACATTAGAGCCAGAGCAAATAGAAATGTATCCTTAGGGGCATTGTTATAAATTTATTGTAGAGCCAGTAACAGCTAGTGCAGTGAGATTTCCCATCGGTACACTATTTTTGTATTCCAACACCAGACACAACTTCAAGATGTTCCTTATGCAGTTTTGCAAAAAAATAAAAAAAAACATTGAATGAAATGGAAAATAAGAAAATTTTGTGGTTGCTATGGGAAATTCCGCCATATTGAATTTTGATATATTTTTCTTAATTTGAAGAAATTTTAATGAATCTGGGTTTTTTCCTTGCGTATAAGTACAGTTTCCTGTGTATTGAAGCAAAGCTAACATCCGGCATCAAAATGAAACTTAATTTCAAGACTTAAAGAGGTTTTTAAGCAGGTATTAGATCATGAAGAATGTTATGATGGTGAATCCGGCCAGCGAGTCAGCTGAGAATGATGATCCACGACTATTAATCCCAGTATCAGCTTATGTCTCAGCTAATTTGCTAAAGGAAGTTAAATGTAGAGCTAGTTCTACTAGTGACTGTCACCAAAGGCAAACAGACCATTGTTGCTTTTTTAACAGGGCATATGTTGCTTTTTAACAGTACATTTCAATTTTTTATTTGCAATTATTTATTCAAGGCTTATGCTGAAAAAACTGTTTTTCTCACAAAACTATGACAGCATTTTTTTAATTCCTCATAAAATTTCGATTCATACAGGCTATTTTTTAATGACTTCTAGTTTGATGAGACACCAGTTGCTATGGACCAAACAATAACCATAGCTCTTTGCGAATAGGGCAACTTTAACCCTCTTTTCTTCATGATTGACTTTTCGCAGTTAATGCAGATGTTCGAATTCAAACTATCATAGGTTTGGTTAGAATCATGCTAGAATAATAGTGAAAGCATCATTAGTACCAGTAGAGTCTATAGAACAACAAGGGATAACAAACTCCAAATGGCCTAACATTCCCCTAGGGTACATTTCATTTGCTCTGGCTCATTTATAATCTGGAGTTCTTTCCTTGTGAAGCAGGAATGAAATCAGCCGTTACGTGGAGTATGGCCAGTGCCGTAAGTTCTACCAGGACGACCATGCTTGAGATCTCGTCGCCCACACATTCGGTTGTTCTATTCCAATCCTTTACTTGTAAAGCATAATAATAAAGTCAGTTGCTAGATGTTGATATTTTAAATCTGCACCACTTTAGTATTTGTTTGGTTTCTTCAACCCAGGGGTTCAGCAGCTATCTTGACTATGCCTTTAGCTTGTAATGAGAAGAAATAAGCTAAAACCACTTGTTTAGATATACGAGATTGATTACTCAGCAATAACAGTGTTTGATCCCACAGTATACATAGTGTACGAGTAGATCTTATCTTGGGTGATGCAGACATTGAGTCAGTTTCCTCAACTGAGTTAACTGAGCTACTACAACCTTTCATCACTTTTAATTGACTGGTACTTTTCTTGATATTCAGCTAATAGCAAGGCCTGAAGTTTGATCACACATCAATAATGAATGACAGTTCACCAATTTTCACTCAATGGCCATAGTTATAGCTACAATGTATTTGTAAAAAAAGCACTATTATGTTCATTTCAGAAGTGGCTCCCATGAACCAAAGGTTAAGCTTATTGAAATCTTTTGTAAAGTGGCACTTTAAGTTTTATCAGCTTAGGGCGGGCTACCCGTGTACATGTACACTATTGCTAGAGAGGTAATTACATAAATGTTATCATTTTCATGGATTATTTCCAAGATGTAAGAAAAAGTAACAAATTGTCTGCAGCTTATGATAAGGTAAAAGGAGAATAGAAGCATAAAGCAAATCAGTAAAGAAAAAAGAGAAAGAAATATCTTGCCGGTTTTACCATTATACATGTGTAATATTTATTGGCAAGATACTAGGGTCATGGGAGAGTTAACGAGGAAGAAAGTATAAGTAGAAAAATGACAGCCCGTTCGATCTATGTACACTACGTTTTGTAAATAGCCTAAGCTCTGTCAGTTGCTAAGAAGGTGGGATGTGTGACAAGGCCCTCCCTAACCCAACGAAACTATCTGCACACTGAGAGCTTACCCTCATTTTCTATTTTTCTATGGTTTGAGAATAACATCAATTAATGCTAATAACTCTACCATGATATTCTAATGACCTTTTACACTCTTCACAAATCCGGGTTTAAATATAGTATATACAGCCAAAGTATTGCCAAGTTCTGCAACTATGATATTATAAATATTACTTTATTGTAGTGCCCAGGTACATGCATTATATAAATGTTACTATAAATATTACTTCGTCGTTACAGTTTCTGTTTTCATATAATTTGTTTTGCCAAAAGTTAAACTTAGGGTTGGTACTCATCACTCAGCGACTGACTTTTTGTGGTTAAAATATAAGGGTTGTTATGATGACTAGTTAGCTTGATTCCTCAATATAACCAGGGCTTAAAATGACTGACTTTTTGTGGTTGAAATATGAGAGCTGTTATGATGACTAGTTAGCTCGATTCCTCAATATAACCAGGGCTTAAAGTGTACCATTCTGGTAGAATTTATTAGAGCTATTCTTACAGGAACTCGTTCCGTTGCATTTTCAGTACATTAGCTAGTGTACTAATTGTTTTAGTAAATGTATTGCCCCCTTACTAACTACAGCCAGTCAGCCTGCCCTCCCTCAAAACATTGAAAGGTCGCTAGCTTAGTTACTTGAATAGGGACATTAAATGGGTGTCTAAAGTATTTTTCATTTTAATATTAGCATCCCCTTCACATCAACACATGAAAATTAGGTGGCCATATCTATGGCAAACACTTTTATATTAGAAGGTCCAAAGCACTACTGTTTACCCAAAAATACATAACAATTTAAGTATTGATAGGAAAACAAGGGAGACAAATCTAAACTTCTCACACATTTTCTCATTTAAACAGAAATGGAAATATAACTATTATATTTATTAAATGCTTGTGTACACACAGAGAACAGGAGTTGATAAAAAGTATTTATCGTAAAAACATCTTATCGATGTGCTACTTCTTTGAATTTAGCCAGATATTATGCTGACTTTGAACATCCGAATGAATCAATGAATCTGTATTTAAAGTTATGCAACAAAATATGCATAAAAATGCCTCTATTTGCAAGCGAAGCTGTTTGGACAAATACTACTCCTAGAATTTCTGTTTGATAGTGAAAGTCATGCAATATTGGTGTTCCTGTAAAAAAAATTTTACGCTTCAAGTCCTGAATATAACACTATAATTATGTTCATGTACAGTTTGTGGCATAATGCGTACGTGTTGCGTACGTGTTGCGTACGTGTTGCGTACGTGTTGCATACGTGTTGCGTACGTGTTGCATACATGTTGCGTATCTGTTGATAGTGTTACTGATGTTGTTTTAGTATTGTCATGTGCCCTCTTGTCAGACAAGCTGCATCTTCAATATTCTTTATATCGCCACTCCCACAGGTGACACCTACATAATATCAACATATCCATTCAATATATTTGGATTAACTAGAGTGAGTGAACCATGGTACCATTTGGCGAATTTCTTGACTTGCTCTTTTTTACCCTTGGTTTTATGACGTACAACGTCACCAATCTGGTACTCATGTCCTATTACACGCAGATTAGAAAGATATTAAGTCCATTGGATTGTGTCTACATGTCTACATGTCTACACGTGTCTACATGGTATTCTGGATGACTTTCTAGAGATTGCTATGGCTTCCATGAGGAACTGGCGCTATCTGAAAGCAATGCTTGTTTTCATTATACCTGTGATTGGACGTAATAAAGTGGGGAATGATAGGGCAGTATTTCACCGTTTGACGAGGTAAATTGAAGCAAAAGCATTTTATTGCATATGTCATCACTGCTAATTTATCCTTTTACTTTGTATATAGTTAATTACTGTACTCATAAGCTATAAAATGTTATAAATGAAGAACTACCGCTCATTTTGACTATCAGATTTTCTCGCATTTTAGTATATTGCTAGTAGATTGAGTCTCTATTTCAGCCATTAACTTATTGGGGATACCTTATCATTATGTCTGATGTATTATTTTGCTAGCTCCGTGGTCATGTACATATACATTGTATACTTGTACTGCCATACTGTACAAATGTCTCACCTATTGTCTTAGAAGTCTTACCTGGTACTCACACAGCTACATTGGAATGCTACCAAATGTCTTATTATCTTGTTCTGTTTTTAGTCAGAGATTTGACAATGTGTACTAATTCTACCGAATGGACTGTCTATAACTGTACATGTACTGCATGTATGTGTTGTAATGGGTACACTGGGCTGCTTTTGATAGCATGCCACACATTTCTGAATAAAATCTGCCACAGTTTTAGCCATGGGAAACCACACAAAAATCTCTTGCATGCTCTCTTCCTGTTCACACGACGCACAAATATAGGCAATTGTACGTCACCAACTGTCAATATGTGCACAAGGTGATGGTCTGTGACAGTTAGTATCATTCTATAGGGAGCAGCTATCTTTTTCTTTGTGGAAATGGCAAAGCTGCCCATAGCTAAAGTTTTGAAGTAGCACACTATGCAGAGTGAAAAGCAATTATACCAGCAAGAAACGGATTGTTTACCTGACAAACTTTAAGGTTAGCGAAGTGACCCTGATAACTATATATATCATGAATGCCACAGTAAAATCAAAGTTTCCAAACAAATTTGTTACTAGCAGTTTCAAAAGAGGCTCGCATGGTGTCATCTTATTAGCAATAAACAGACATACCTACATGTTGTATTATAATACTCTTATACATTAAATAACAACACCAGACCTCTCAATTTTTTTTTACATATTTATACATGTATAACATGTACATGTATATTATGCACTATATGTACATGTGCATCACATATTGTTTGTAATAAGAGTCATGTACAGTGTGCATGCATATGAAACATACTCTATACTATACAATGAGATACATTTAACAGTAATTAGTAGGGGACCCAAGGGGTGGTTTCTGCTCATTGAATTCTGCTTTATGTTCTATATACGAAATGAAAGCTGAGGCTCCGTTGATTTCAGAACCGCAAGCAACTTTTTGTACCTGGTGGCCTTCGCGCCCTGCAGGGATGGATTTAACAAAAAAAGGGGTTTCCCCCCATTTGTCGATTTTTACTGCTATGTGTAACAGATCCCCAACATTAAATTGACAGAACCAAATCCTTTGGTATTGAAATTATCCATTGACCGGAAGGTCTTTTGCCTGCATAACAATTTCCGGCACCGAGAAAGGGAGTGGGCGGAGTCTACTAGTACTCTTCGTACAATGAGTCAAATTATGTGAAATTTTTTACCTCGGAGAGCTGCCATTTTTGTTGTGGGGGTATGGTGAGTCCACTATTTTAGTATGCTATCAAGCCATCTCTCAGTAATGCATATGTGAATTTATGTGATGCTATGTACATGTATAATACTTTGCTAAAAAATGACGGTTTTTTGATGCTGAACGGTGTTCGGAGTTGTCTCCCCTACAAGATGATGCGCATGATTTTGCCATGTAAAGCAGCAATAGAGACATGATAATGCTTTGAATATCTATAAAAGTAAATTATGCATTATTCTTTAATTGAAAATTGGTGTCGGAACAAAAAGTGGGCGGAGTCTGCTGGCAAGATTCCGGAAGTTATGCGCATCTCTTGTGTTCAGAGAGCCACCACTTGTATTATGAGAGTGTGTTTGTTCCAACGCGCCAGTATGTTAGTACACAACCACATGAGAGTGGATCTTGAAAAAATTAAGATTCTAAGTGCAATACTTCAGTACAAAAGGGCGCATTTTCATTGCGGCTTCACGTTTGGAGTTGTCTTCCCATGTACTAAATAGGCACAATTTTGATGTGGCGAGTTGCACTAGAATGAAAGTGACGCAAAATAATTTCAGAAATCTTTGCTATAAGATTTGGAAATTATTTTGTGTAGGCTACCATTATGTCTTTACAAGTGACATTCATGATGTCACGACCTAGGCTCTTGTTTTGCTACGAACGTACAAGACAAATCAATATTACAAAAGTGATTTCTAAGCCAATTTCTAAACAAACAGTCTGTTTATACTGTATTTACAAAGATACATGGTCAAATATCAGTGCTAAAATGATTAACCATATACTGTACATAAACAAGCAGCATCTTCTCAAATGACATGAACTCGAATCTTAAATACAAATGAGGACAATGCCTTTCGTTTGCAACAGGTTATTGACGCTACAGCACAGGTAATGCATGTTAAGCAACATCCTAAATTTAATAAGAGAAAATAAAGCGAATGACATGAATTAACAGACTCTCAACCATGAGGATTGAGGCGGTAGTGCCCTACTGGCTTCCTTATCATTTTTACTTTTTAGTCTGCTCGTTCGTCACCCTTCCTCATCTTTGTCACACTGCCACGTTTTTCTGTGGTAGACCAGTGTAGCACCCCGATGGCCTCACAACTTGACTGAATATCTCCCTCTCTCCTAATGCAAGTCTTTTTTTCAGGAGTTGAGAGTCAGTTCCTCTTTCTTTTACTTTCGATCTCCAGGAGGCCTTGGTTTGCTTTATGGGTTTTGCAGTTTGCAGGTGTAATTTTCTTCTCCATCTTCCAGGGAGGTGATGGGCTGAGCAAGACGACTGGTCCCCACCAAGCCTTTTGTCTCCTGTTTCCGCCTAGGTATTTTTGGGGGGTTTCTAATTTGCTGAACATTTAGTGGTCCGCACACCTAAATTTAGTTATTCATCAGATGACTCTTGACATACTGCTCCAGAGCATCAATCGTGTCGAAGCGCTTTCCATGTTGTACTATTATTTATGTACATCATATCCCAGGGTCGTAACTTTAGGGGCGGCAGAGCGGCATGGCCGCCCCTAAATTTCAAAATAAAGTGAGTCAAAATGGTATTTTTGAATTCAGGGGTATCAATTCTACGGCGGCCATAGAGTTATCTTCTACTATGACCGCGGTAAAGTCTTCCTTACTACGTATTTCTAAGGATGTAGTACAGAATATAGTTTATGCGACACGCTACTTTTCCACAAACCAATCAAATTATCAGATTACTAGAAATAGCCAAACATTATTTACAATCAGGGTAATTAGCCCAAGGTTTGTAGCTACTTATAATTGCATAATATGTAGACTATATTGAATATAAAGCCAAACCGGCTCCATGAGTTACTTTAATCTCAAGCTACATAACTTGGAAGTTTTCGTACAAACCAAATAACTTGTTGCTACTTTTTAAGTTATAACTGCTTCTTTACAACCTCCGTCCTCCAATAAAAAGATGAACATTGTATAGGCTTACAAGTAGATTGTTAGTATGTATGTGAGCAAAGCTTATTGCTAGATTTGGTGGCTACATGAGTGGGGTATTGATATTATTAAAAATAGATATTAATAAAATATAATAATAATAAATTATTATTTATATAATTATTATATACATGTAAATATAAATATTAATT
Source organism: Bugulina stolonifera (assembly GCA_935421135.1). Classification (NCBI taxonomy): domain Eukaryota; kingdom Metazoa; phylum Bryozoa; class Gymnolaemata; order Cheilostomatida; family Bugulidae; genus Bugulina; species Bugulina stolonifera. Next base: position 3,040,779 of record OW285190.1, on the reverse strand, counting down.
TATTATTATTATATTTTATTATTATCTATTTTTAATAATATCAAAACCCTCATGTAGCCACCAATAATTATTATTATGGTAATAAATTATAATGATAATATATTGTAATGGTTCTCTGTATTTGGTGCGGTCGTCCGTGGACGACTATCGACCCAGAAATGAAGTGCCTATGAGTGGTAATAGGACTTCTCATTACATGAAAGATCGAGCGGTCTCAGTAGTCCAAGTACTACCAAAGACGACCCATCTGATCTCAAGTCTGACCTTCAGACTATACAATGAAAGAGAGTGATCCGACCTAGTAGGCGGTTCGACTAGCGAACGACCTTGCAAAAGGAAGTGAAAGTCTCTGTATCAAGTATAGATGTGTCTTTATTGAAAGCCAAGTGAAGACTGAGACAATGAATGGAAAAACAATGCCCTTTATATACTATAAGAACTTCCGGCCGGCTTCCGGCCGACGTGACGTCGGGAAGGCCCACGTGACGTCGGGAAGGCTGACGTGTGGTCGGGCGGAACTTGCGCAACAAGATGGCTGACTTCCGCCCGACGGCCGACCCAAAATAGGTCGGGCTTTTACAAAAGTTGCTTAAAATGGTCCAAATCATGTACAAAATGAATATCAATGGATTCTGAGAGGTCGGGCCTCTGTACATGAGTATAAAAGGCATTAAAAGACTTAATAACATTCATACAATTATATACAACAGTATATGAATAGAGTACAAGCAGATATATACATATGTGCACGCAATAATGAGTGTCAGATAGATGATACGACGTAGCGTACCATTACATAGCCCCCTCACACTAGGTCATGGGTGTCTCTAGTGTCAAGTTAAGAAGGGTACAGTATAGCGTGGATTCTCTAGATACGATATCCAAGTCTGCTTGTATGAGCTGGAGCTGCTGGGGGTGGTTCAGATGCTGATTGGCTAGTCTGCGAAGAGCTATTTCTCGAGCATAGAGAGGTTCCAGGTTGTGGCGTAGAGTGTCCCCAACTTGTTGACGACTAGCAACGTAGTGGATCCGAGGCTTGAGTTCGGCAAGTTGCTGCATGAGTAACGGATCCGGAGATGCAGGACGTGTGGTACTCGGCTGAGTTACTACAGGAGCTGCAGGCAGTGGGAGCTGGACAGCAGGAGAGTCTGGAGATGCTCGGAGTGGGTTCCGGACAGGTACATGCGGAGAGCAGTGTGGTGAGACCTCTAGTGTGGGTCTAGACTGGAGTGGTTCGAGTAACAGAACCGGAGAATTCGTACAAGAAGCTGCACACGAGACCTGAGGTGGAGAGCCTTCATAGAGAGTGCCGGATTGCACTGTGGGCATACTCTTCCTTGGAGCAGGCTGAGTCTTCCAGGAGGGTAGACGTCCGCGTCAGCCAGGAGGGGCAACGCTTACAGCGGAGGTGCTGAGTCTGGGTCGCCAGGGAGAAGGTCCAGCTAAAGTGGTAGGCGACGAGGAAGAGGAGGAGGTAGCATCAGGGGGTGGAGAGTCGGGTGTCCTCTCTGGAGATGGAGAGGGACTGTGCCGTCTTTTAGGAGGCCGCTTCCGGGCAGAGGAGGTACTAGGCAGGTAGACAGGCTTGTTTATTCCCGACTGTCCGTCCATGGCAGGACGACATGGCAGAAATGGTGGGGGATCCTTTACGCCCCACCATTCCATGAGGGCCGCGTAGCTGGGCCCGTCTGTGAGGAAGAGACGTTTCCCACAGATACTGGATCTCCGACTGAAGTGATGGCCTAGTGCATCACGGCTTACTGAGCTACGTCCGCAGCGACAGTAGAAGCGGGCAAAGTGTTGCCAAATGTGTATGTTCGGCCTCTTGAGGGTGCCGGAGAAACCACACTTTGCACATTTGAGGTTAGGCTGACTCCTTCTGGCCAAGTCGTCTCGGGCCTGCTGTGTGAAGGTGCTAATCCACGGTTTAGTGGCTCCGGAGTGATGAGACGAATCTATGGGTAGCTTGTCAGTGAGCTTGTGCAGCTTAATTGTAGCTTGCTTTAGAGTAGAGATAACAGGAGGTGGAGTAGGGGGAGGCGTGCCGTCTGGAGTAAGCGTCCTCCGTACAGGAGATGCGTCTACAATACACAATTTATCTGATGTGTATCCTCCGCCTTCTAACTCATGTTCTTTCCTGTGGAAATGAGCAGGGGAATTCTCCTCTGTTCCGACTGGTCTATGCCGACTAGGAAGGGAAGGGAGAGAGAATTCATGCCTGACAGTTCCACAGGTGTGGGTTGTTTCTCTACTGGTAACACTGAGATTTGCTTACCTTCAGCTGTGAAGACATGCTGACTGGAGTGATTCCTGTTGGAAGAAATAGCCGTCTCGTCTGTACAGGAATGAGAAGGAATACGGCTGCTTGGTTCAGCTTCGACTTCACCCATACTACTAACAGAAGCATGGAGACTGTCACATGTAGGGATACATGTCTCCTGGTGAAGAGCTGGGCGAGAAAAGACTACTCGTCTGTGATCTGTCGTATTTATACTAGCCGAGGGATGAGCAATTGGCTCAATTGTAGGCAATGCCTCAGGCACGTTTTCTTTGTTTAACTCGTCAAATAAGCGCGGGAACATGGCATTAGTTGCTTTCGATTGCTTCTCATCCGCTTTAGAGGATTTCGAGAGTTCGGCAATCTGTGTCTTCGGCTGAAATTGTTCAGCAATGCTGGATTCCGTACATGAGCATTTCGCTCTTTGTACTTGAACTGCTGGCAGTATAGACTGTATCTCCGTCGTTGGGACTGTGTCTTGGAGGTCGGCTACGCGATACTTCGCGTCCTCTGGATCAGGTCGGGCTGTTGAAACTTGAACATTCTTTGAGGGGTTCAGAGGTAGCTCTCCTGTTTGGTCCAGCACAGTTTGTTCCGTGTCGATCGTCAAGCCGCGGACTTGGACTGTAGTGTCTGGCAGTTCTACACACGATAAGTCGTCCGTCGGGGCATACTGAATTTTGGTGGGAATCAATTGCTGAAGAGTGTCGGATCTAAGCGTGGCTAGATCCTGTTGGTCCTTCTGAGTTGAGGACAGGTCGGGGTTACCTTGTGAGGTCTGGTCCGACGGGTTGGGACATGTGAGTCGTCCTTTCAGCCTTGAGGGGTGATCTGTGGTCACTTCTGTTGCGTCCAGCTTTGAGTGGAGCCGTTTCTTGCCTGGCGTCGGCCTAGTGGGTATAGGTTCATCCACTGTGACGGGTGTAGGTGACACCGTCGGCCTGGGGTGTGATGGGCTAGTTACCCGTGGGGTCTTCTGTTTGGAGCGGCTGCTCTTGTCTTTAGGCTTGGTGGGTATAGGTTCATCCACTGTGACGGGTGTAGGTGACACCGTCGGCCTGGAGTGTGATGGGCTGGTTACCCGTGGGGTTGTCTGTTTGGAGCGGCTGCTCTTGTCTTTAGGCTTGCTGGGTATAGGTTCATCCACTGTGACGGGTGTAGGTGACACCGTCGGCCTGGAGTGTGATGGGCTGGTTACCCGTGGGGTTGTCTGTTTGGAGCCGCTGCTCTTGTCTTTAGGCCTAGTGGGTATAGGTTCTTCCACTGGGACGGGTTCCGATGTGTCCGTCGGCCTTTGTGGACGACCATTGCGGTGTGGTCCACCTTCTCCTTGGTGATTGTCCGTGTCGGCTGCAGTAGGTATAGGTTCTTCTACTGGGACGGGTTCCGGTGTGACCGTTGGTCCGTCATCCGATTCTTGGCACTTCTGTAGGAGGGTATGTAGGGCTTTCCGTAGGAGGTCGGCGGGAAGCTCCTCTTGTGGTTCTGGGGGGTTGGCTTTGTCATCCCCATTGCGGAGAAAGGCTGTTCCTGTTTCCAGTGCTTCCTTCATATCATCGGGCTGTAGCCATGTATAGTACCAGCGTAAGGCATGGTCGTGGACTGTGAGGCAGAACTTCTCTACAGCTCATTCTTCCAAAAATGCAGGGGGTGCTCCTTCAAAGGCTGTTGCCATCAGTCTACGGATGAGAGCTGCATAGTCTCTGAGGGACGTGTCGACTGGCTGTTCCAGGGTGGACAGCTTCCATCTGGCTTCCTTGGCCGTTAGCCCATACTGTTCCCTCAGTCGAGAAAATATCTCTTCGACTGATCGGGGTCAGCCACATTCTTGTGCGGGTCCGTGTAGGGCGGCTCTAAGCCGTATGAGGCGTGCTCTGTCATTCCAGTTGCAATGCTCTGCCATGGCGGTGAAGTCCTCTATGAAGAGTTCGACGTCCTCTTGTCCTTTGAAGCTGAGTGCCTTGAGGTCCTGCTCGGCTTGGTACATCACCTGCTGAAGCAGGTCCGTTATTCGTTCCATGTCTGTAGGGTGTCGTGTAATGAGTAGAATTGGTTTGTTCTGATAGGCCGGGTCGGCCTAGTCGACGTACTGAGTACCGTCAATCTGTTCTGGATCCGAGGTCAGTCTTTGATTGAAGGTCCGGCGTAGGTCGGGCTACATCCAGCGGAACCACGAGAATTATGGGTGCACTTTAGCGTTTGTCACCTTCTCGTATCCAAGGTTCCCGGGTCCGAGTCCTAGTTGCCGTAGAAGTACTGAAGAATGAGGTCGGTCGGGCTTGCCGAGGCCGAGGTCACCTTCCTTCGCTTCGTATCGTAAAAGTACGACCTTAGAATCCCACCGCTGCCACCAATGTAATGGTTTTCTGTATTTGGTGCGGTCGTCCGTGGACGACTATCGACCCAGAAATGACGTGCCTATGAGTGGTAATCGGACTTCTCATTACATGAAAGATCGAGCGGTCTCAGTAGTCCAAGTACTACCAAAGACGACCCATCTGATCTCAAGTCTGACCTTCAGACTATACAATGAAAGAGAGTGATCCGACCTAGTAGGCGGTTCGACTAGCGAACGACCTTGCAAAAGGAAGTGAAAGCCTCTGTATCAAGTATAGATGAGTCTTTATTGAAAGCCAAGTGAAGACTGAGACAATGAATGGAAAAACAATGCCCTTTATATACTATAAGAACTTCCGGCCGGCTTCCGGCCGACGTGACGTCGGGAAGGCCGACGTGACGTCGGGAAGGCCGACGTGACGTCGGGAAGGCCGACGTGTGGTCGGGCGGAACTTGCGCAACAAGATGGCTGACTTCCGCCCGACGGCCGACCCAAAATAGGTCGGGCTTTTACAAAAGTTGCTTAAAATGGTCCAAATCATGTACAAAATGAATATCAATGGATTCTGAGAGGTCGGGCCTCTGTACATGAGTATAAAAGGCATTAAAAGACTTAATAACATTCATACAATTATATACAACAGTATATGAATAGAGTACAAGCAGATATATACATATGTGCACGCAATAATGAGTGTCAGATAGATGATACGACGTAGCGTACCATTACAATATATTGTATTATTTAATTAATTGATTCTATTCTTATTCTTGTCAGCGTAGGAAAAAATATTTCTTCTGGAGAATGAAAACACAAAATCTTTTGGTGCTAGTGTTAGCAGGCTTATCCGTTTATTATTTTTTTTGTTTCTGTATTTTTATTTTGTATCATGATAGTATCCTGGTCGGTAGTTTAAGTAGACTAGTCAGTACTAGTAATGTCAGATCTAGTGTGCTTAAGGTGGCCTAGTTGAGATAATTTAGGTCAAATTTCTAGTGAAGCTTTAGTAGTGAGGAATAATTACTTCGAGAACCAATATAGCCTATATTTTTTCGGCGCTCAAAGTTATTCTATATCTGTTTATGAAAAGCTCAGTTTAATGTATCACAGCATGAAAATTTTTCCCCCGTCCTGTGCTACTTTGATTTACTTGACTATACATATCTAATATCCAATTATTTTGAGCAGTAATTTTACACCTTAAACGTCCCGAAATTGCATATCTAGGTAGTAATTTTCTAATTTTTTTCCGGGGAGACCCCCGGACCCCCCTTGCGGGAGAGCGCTGCGCCCATCCCACACCCACCCTGTTTCCTTGCTCATGTCCTGGTGTTTATATATACCTGCAGTCAGGCTCTACCTACATACATGTTGTTGGAGTTGACAAGGGAGGAGAGAGGTGTAAGTGCCTGCCCCTGTGAGTAGGTAGTTGTGGCTGGGCCCTCACCCTTCGACTTGCACTGAAAGTCCATGAATAATGTCTTTATGCTCTTTTCGTAGCCTTTTACTATTGATAAAACACGGCATTACAAGAACAAAGGGCTGATGGGCAAAAATCAGGGTGATAAATAGTTAGCACATGTGGCGCCGGCTTTTGTGTAACTTTTTGAGAGAACCCTCATATCAGCGATCTGTGCTGACAGCGTGGCTATTAGCATGGGGATATTGCTAGGTCTCTTGTTTTTCCAACATACTTCACGCTCAGGTACTCACTTTCTGTAATCAGTTTCTTCATCTGCCCAGTGTCGACTGCCAGCATCTATTATTGCAAATTCATCTGGAAAGTCTGAGCGTGGGGTTTTAGTTTACTGCAAGCAGTCCTGGATTCACTGCATTCATTAACACCGTCACTTTTGCCAAGTCCCATTGCAGCAGAGTGTAGGTAGGTTTACCGAGAATTTGTAAAGTAGCTTTAGCTCCTCTAGCAGAGTACCATTTAAGTTTCATGAACAACTGCCGGCACAGTGGTTTCAGCACGAAATAATGGTTGTTTTATTATAATTCATTTATGTCTATAACTTAAAGAAATTCTCAACACTCCTACTAGCACTGAATAAAAGGCGGGGCGAGTACTCAAGTTTGTGGAAATGCTTGTGGACAACAATATGAATTGTATGTGTAAATTGGTGTCAGTTTTGATCGTATGTTTTTTATTGTGCTGCCTTTGCTGATACCTTGGATACTGTAAGTGGATGCTATTGGTTTACTCCTTTGCAAGTCATAATTCTGTCTTGATTTCATATGAAACAACGTCTGGTTATATGCTCCTTTTATGAGATCGTTTTGTAGCTAATGTAGCTTTTGACCCTTTTCTAGTCCGATCCTGACCTTTGTCTACCTTTTAACTTTTGACCTCGATCGGAAACTGATTTTCATATAAAAAGGAGCACAATTTTACATTCTTGCTTCAGATGCTTGAAGACTGACTATTGATCAATAAAGTAATTGAACTAACTATACAGTTTGTTACTGTTTACTGCTAGCAGTAAGATATCAAGCACTCTCTTTGGACTTGGGGCCCTCCAGGTACAGTCCCATGGCTGCTACCATACCCAGTGTTCCAATACCCCAACACAGCCTTAGGTGCCGGTCCTGTCACACCCAGCAGGGTGGCAAGACTCAATGCAGTCTGGTTATAGAATTTGTACCTACATGCCTGACAGGTGTTTCCCTTCCAACTCTGGCCTGTATGTTGTACGGACATAGCTCAACAACCCAGTCGAACACAAAAATACTCTGTTATAATCACTATAATCAATGAAAAGAATTTGGCAGTTTGTCTCACCCACTGATGCCATAGGGCTAGTATGAGGGTTCAAATACATGTAGCTAAAACTTAAATGGTGAATGTTAGCAAAAGCCTTCCTTAGGTGTACGTTAACCGCAAAGTGCATCCTGATTTTGGTTGACTCCAAAATTTGAGATAAATTATATACTCGTCTACTAGTAATATAATGCACTCATTTAGTGCGACATCAATGGAAATGGTGCAGTTACCCCATATTTAAAATACACTCAATGGTCATAACAGCTGAAGCTGTGCAGCACCATTAGTGTTTCTTATAGACATGATGTACCAAGAAGAAAACTGATCATGCACATGTATTAGGCGCGCCATTTCATAATTAGGCGGTATAGCTTCTGGTGTGTCATGGAAGGAACTCAAATCTATCAAATGGGCAAAATTTGGTCAAAATTGAAAAGATAATTGATTGAAAGATCAACATACAATACATTTTTTGATCTTCAATGCATTAATTTCCCTTTTAGCTCATTAAAATCATGTCTTTTATTTTCTGGGAAGATAACTCAAAACTGGCCACAGCGTTAAATTCAGTTGTTTTGCACAAAAGTATTGCCCTTTGAGATTGAAAAATTTCCCAAATGGACTTTTATGAGGGTAGATATTAATACAGAAGTGTTGAAACCAATGCACTTTTCACAGCAAACGTGGTACCTCACTGAATTCAATCGTATATGTGCACAACTTGGAAAACTTTGGGAAACTAGCCAGCTGACTTCCTGTTCTGACATCAATTTTGAAGTAAAGAACAACAAAACAAGAGCCTAGGTCTTGCCATCACAAATGTCACTAATCTTGTAATGCCATAAAGGTACACAACATAATTTCAGAATCATAAAGCAAATATTTCTAGAATTATCCTGCGTCACTTTTCTTCTAGTGCAACTCGCCACATCAAAATTGTTTCCTATTTGTTACTTGGGAAGACGATTCCAAACGTGACGCAACATTAGTAATGCGCTCTTTAGTATTGAAGTATTGCACTTAGAATCGTAATAATTCCAATATACACCGTTATGAGGCTGGATACTAACATACTAGAGCACTGGAATGATCATACTCTCATAACACAAGTAGTGGCTCTCTGAACACAAGAGATGTGCACAACTTCCGGAATCTTGCTAGCAGACTCCGCCCACTTCCTGTCCGACACCAATTTTCAAGTAAGGAATAATGCATAATTTACTTTTACATATATCTAAAGCTTTATCACTTCTCTGTTGCTGCTTTACATGTCAAAATAATAGGTTTGATCTTTTAGGGGAGACAACTCCGAACATTATTTAGCATCAAAAAAGCGTCATTTTTTAGCAAACTATTGCACAGAGAGAGCATCACATACATATAAATTCACATATATGCATCACTAAGAGATGGCTTAATGGCATACTAAAATAATGGTTTTACCATACCCCCACAGCAAAAATGGCAGCTCTCCAAGTTAAAAAACTTCACATAGTTTGACTCGTTGTATGAAAAGTGCTAGTAGACTCCGCCCACTTTTCTTCCCGGCTCCGAAGATTGTTATGCAGACAAAAGACCTTCCGGTATGATATCAATACTAAAAGATTTGGTGTTGGGGGACCTGCTACACATAACACCAAAAATAGACAAATTGAGCAAAACCCCTTTATTTGTTAAATCCACCCCTGTAGCTCGCGAGGGCCACCAGATACAAAAAAAATTTCTCACAGTTCTGAAGTCAGGGGAGTCCCAGCTTTCATTTGATATATAGAACATAAAGTAGAATTCAATGAGCAGCAGCATATATAAATTGGGTATGTGGGTCCCTTACCATATTATAGCAGATATTATCCAAGCTTACGTTCTCTGCAGAACCGAAGCAACTGGGGCTGTTAGAATGGACAGACAGAGCCAAATCTATCACACAGATCACAACTATGTAAATGTGAGAGACATACATCGGACATAATAATTATTCTAGTTAGACCTGCAGCAGTAGTTCATACATAAACAAAAGATTGAAGGTTCTCTCAGTGTTTATTTTAGCACATTGTATAGCTTCAGGTTGTGTACTACCCATGGACGCAATTTTCAGTACATTATTCCAGCAGACAATGATCAAAGTAAACCTAAACTACCAAGAATATCTACATGCACATGTACATGTTGATCAATCCATTAAAGCAACAGAAAAATGAAATTATAGATGTCACATACATGTACATGTAGAGAGAATACAACTTTGGTTCAGAATATAGAAACGTACATGTACATGAAGAGTTGAATTCCAAAATGAAACATAGACCATTTTAAAAAAAAATGAGGTTGCCATCCCGCGGTGTTCTTCACAGTACAGAGTTTTATATGGACCAAAATATTTTTTTCAAAATGCTGCATATCCACAGTAGTAACATTAAAAATACCAGTATACGGTTCCAAAATGAGATATATCCATGATTGTTGAATTCCAAAATGAGACAAATCCTTTTGTCCAATGGAAATGTGTGCTCTTTAGGTAATCAGCCAATCAGTATCAACCTAGTATTTCATGCAGAGCTCAATAATGGCTTCAATGTACAACCCTGCTGGTTTTGATTCCTTGGATGAAAATGTTCAACAAACCTCTCCTAATATAGTAGCAGCAAAAAAGACCTAACAAAGAGGCTCACCAACAAACTATTAGAAAAAAGCTTTTCATACTAGAGAAGTGACAATGTCAGAATAACATAATATAGCCAATTTGATTCATTTCCTAATTTTTGGGGAGACATGCATGCACATAATAATGTTCAGATTGCTGTCAGAGATTGTGATAAGGGCTTCATTGTTTACTTTGAATTATTGACTAATTTAGTACAAGCTGTTATATGACAATAATAAAATTCAACTATTTGATTCAGTTGTATATATGAATCAGTGTCAAAGTGAGACATATCCGAGGATATGTCTCACTTTGGAACGGGATGTGAAATTTAAAGGACTGTAGTGCGGCCACATTTCTCACATGATTTTCATAAAACATTCCAATGATTGGGCCTGAGTCTAACATGTTGAAATGCGAAAAGTTTTGTGGTCTGTTGTACAAAGCTTTGCTGTGAAAATTCTTTCTCATACATCTGAAATTGCAGAAAATGGACAGTCTCATTTTGGAATGCAGCTCTTCACATGTACATGTACCTGCTAGCAGCTCTAAGAGGAACACCATGGATGCATGAACCCAATACCATTATAATATGCGTCATGTACATGTGTATTAATGTAAGTTACAGAAATGTGGTGCGAGATGCACTGTTTTTGTAGCAACTGTGTTTACTCAGCTGTATAAAAGAGAGGACAACCATTAATATTATAGATGGGACATACTGAAAACCAGCATCTAATATTATACTTGCTTTCTGTAGGAGGCTTTCAATCATTTCATGTATATATTTAGTAGTTGTCCTCCCTCCTCCACAGCTGAACAATTTCAGTGTACATACACGTAGCTACTGACACGTGCATTGTAAATTATATTGGTGCTAACAGTGATTGGAGCGCTTATTGTACTTGGTCAAATATGCATTTTAAATCGACATAATTTAATACTTGATGTTTCATTCCCAGCATGACATTTGAGAGAATGGAGACAACTCAGAAACATTGTGAAAATAGCACATGTGTTAGCCCAGAGGCCTACAAAAATGTATCATAGTACTGCTGTGTTATGATATTTAACAACATTATTAATTATGGCTTGGCTTCTGTAGTCTTATTATACACCTACAGTAGAATGAACTTGGTAGAAATACTTTACTTACATTCAGGACTGATTCTAGAAACAATTCAAATTTAAATTGGTCATGAGCTCATGATCATAATTATGAGATGTCACTAGTGGTTTGGACTAGGATTGACAGTTTGTACACTTTAGCAGCATGAAAAAATGAACTCTATCTGCTATCCCTTATGCTGCATGTACACGGCACCGAATCACTTCAGATTCATCTGCTCCCGACAAACAGATTATCAATGACGTCATTTCAAACAGGTTTCAGACAGAATACTTGCCAATTAGGTAGAGTAATTCAATTCAAAAAAGTTCCGACAGACTGGAGCAATTGACCAATCAGAAATCTGCAACTAGCAATTCCACTTTCGAGAAAGTTTGCAGAAGAAGACGTAAACATTTGCACTTCCGCCAAGCCTCCTTCAATATCATTACTATTTGGATTTCTCTTTCAATTACTTTGATTAAAATATAGTACAATAATAATGGCCAGAGTTAATGCATCAGTTGAACAAATTAATTTATTTATTAATAATTTAGAACAATTTCCTGCAATATGGGATAGCAGACTCCCACTATTTAGCAATAAACAGGCTAAGCAAACTGCATTAACAACTTTAGGGGAGCTGATAGGGCTGACTTGTGAGGAAGTTAAAAAATGTACAATACACACAGGAAGTACTTTAAAGAAGTAAGTATAAAATAATTTTGTAACTACATGTAAACTTTCTGCTAAATTTTTTTTCATGGGTAAATAGGAGTTAAATGAAGTATTTATTCTCAACAGGGGTAGTTCTGTATCATCTGTGTTTTATTATTATTCAGGAATACAACCACAGATTTGAGCAGCCATCTGGTTCAGGTGCTCCGAGGAGAAGCATGAAATCATATCAATATTTTGAGCAGCTGTTATTTCTTATGCCTACAGTGAGAGCCAGAAACAACACGACTAATTTATTTTCTTCTGCAGCAGGCTGCATGCCTAGTGCCTCTGTAGGTTGCATGCCTAGTGCCTCTGTAGGTTGCATACCTGGTGCCTCTGTAGGTTGCATGTCTGGAGGTGCCTCTGCAGCCTACACGCCTAGTGCCACTACAACCTGCATGCCCAGTGCCTTTGCAGCCTGCATGCCTAGTGCCTCTGCAGCCTGCATACCCAGCACATCTTCCGCGTCCACGCCTACAAATTACACACCGACTTCCACGAATAGAAAGGTACATGTACATAATATGACAGTTTCAAGTTCAATGTTTAACTAATATCTATTAACATTGGGACATGAATAAATTTACAACAAATAAGGGTTAATGTTATTGTCAATAATTGCCCATTTGCATAATGTTAAATAATATTTCTTTTCCAGAGAAAATCAGAGACAAATGATCCACTAAAACAAAGAGCATTGGAGATTTTAAACAAGGAGTGTGATTCAGAAGACGCTGTACACCATTGGGCCATGGGGCTAGCCTGTGATATCCGTTCAATAAAGAGCATGGCTGTAAGTAGAGTATAAACATGAGATACATGTACATATCTGACATTTACAAAATCAAAGTACATAGTACATATTTAAATCACAAAAGCTATAAGTTATTCATAATTATGATACATCACTTCTTTTCATATTTTTCACAGACCAAGAGAAGAGGTGACAGAACAGGTGGTAGATGCTATTCTACAAGAGCAAGAACTATCTAACAATTTATCAAATGTAGAACTTCTTAACTCCAAATTCTAAATACGTGTCATTCTGTTGAATAAATGATTATGAAAGAGTGAATGGAGCAGGACTACAGCTTTTAATTAGTTATATGACACACCCTGGCCAACAGCAACCATCCTGTCTTGCCACTCAACGCTTCCTACATTATTAAACCATTTAATGTAGTTAAAGTTTCTTGCATCTGTTTAGCAGTTCGTGGGGAATTATTGCCACTCAACCTTCTTTGAAGAGGTAAAAGTTCCCCATCCACTTCTTCCCTCCAACTACCGTTGCTGACATAGGCATCCACATCTGTTGTGTAGGCCGTTACATTGTGGTCCAACAAGTAGTTGTGTAGGCAACAGCAAGCAAGCACCAGACTGTCAACTTAAGTAGGATTAAGGTCGATTGGTCTGTGAAAGATTCTTAGTAACTTGAATAATAGCAGCTGGTCTGAAGATGGACATAAAACACATGGCATAACCCCTTTAAGCTAACAGTACTGAGCTGACATAATAATTAGTGACATAGATGTTAGTTTACACGACATACCTTTGCCGAGCATCGTTTATGGCCATGAGCACTAGACTCTCGAACCCTTTGTAGTTGTGGTCCTCTGACCCAGCTCCTTTAGGCTTAGTAATTATCTAAAGAAATTTACAATGTACATTAAAAATTATTCCATAACTGTACTAGCTTGAAATATAAAATTCATACATACATGTACATTGTACAATCATGTACATACAAATAACAATCACTATGCATGAATGTTTTAATTTGAGCAATGTTTGTTTTAATGCCTAGTAGGCATAATAATAATGTCATCACTTACAATGTGCTTGCCATCTAGAGAGCCAATGCAGTGAGGGTAATTCCACCGAGCCAAGTACTCATCTGCCACTGCTCTCCATTCCTCTGCTGAGCTAGGCATGCAAAGGTGCTGCGGTTGCAAGACCTCATATAGGGCGGCAAATGTTTCATGAACTATGTTTGAGATAGTTTTTACTCCTGCAATTATAAGAACATACAATAAAAATAGACTAGTCTACTTGTCAAGTAAAGCCCATCGATGGTGTGTTACTTAATTAGGAATTCAATATATTTGCTTACCAAGACGAAAGTCATAGTGGAGGTTAGCCATTGTGCATCCTGTAGCCAAATATCTTAGCGTGCAACCCAATCTAGTTTTGACATCTACAGCTGGTCTCATGTTAGTGTCAGCTTTTTGTATGATAGGTGCCAGTTTCTGACACAAGTCCGCAAACAGTTCCTCGGGCATTCTGAAGTAGTGGATGAATGTACCTACTCTTCTTGAATGACCATCTTGCAACAGTCGAGGTACAGTACTATTCATGGCACCTAGATGCAAAAGTAGTTTAATAGTCTGAAATTCTTTGCTAGCTAACTAATATAATTATATTTTATTATTATTAAGGCCCTATCCCTATGCTATGCTATACATTCATCTATGACTTTTGTCATACATGTACATTAAACAAAAATATTAGGTAAAATAAAACTGTAATAATGTAAATATTAGTTATAATAATATTACATATTTTCTTTTGTGGCAAGCTCAAGCTGAAGCTCTTAGCTGGGCAAAAATTTTCGTAGCTCTAACCTTCACTAGCTCTTTCGGCACACTGCGACCGACCGACCCACCATCTCCTTTGACTCTTATCTTCCTCTTCCTCAGATTAAAATGCTACATTGTATGTAGGCTGCAGGTATTAATCGTATATTATTGTAAGCCATTCCAAAAACAAATTAACAAATAAATCAGGAAAGCTTTGGTCACATGGACATAGAAAAATAATGATCTCCTACGGCTACGCAGGAAAACTCAATTATGCATAGCTGTGATCCTCAAGCTTTGTAAAGAACCTTAGCTTTAACTTGACCAATTAGCTTGCATCAACGTCACAGCCCGCACATTTATAATTGTCTCTATTTCCTGTTCATCTGTTGACAAGGGAGTTGCGCTATCTGAGCTTGTCGGGAGTGGACAAATCTGAACAGATTCGGTGCAGTGTACATGCAGCATAAGCGTTAGAGTACGTTGTGATGTAATCAATGCAGATGTTACAGCTGATACTGACATGTGCGATTTCTTTCATAATATCTACAAATCAAAGGCACAAGGGGAAGACCAATTTACATGTACCTTAGCATGTATTCAAGACATCGCATGCAAAGCAAGGCTGGGAACTGTCAAGGTGTCAAACAAATTCAAATTTAGACTTGATGACATCATGGGTATTAGTTTGTATGTACAAGCAAGTGCATAGGCTGATAGTCACCTCCAGTGAAATAAATGCAGTGTGGATGGCTAGATTACTATGTCACATCAAGATATCTGATAAAGAAATATCATTATATCACCACAGGTCAAATCTACCGGTGTCATCAATAAATAAGGGAAGGGTTTTCCTCACTTGAACAGATGCCGGCTGCTACCACAATATCGTTTCGTACGAGTGGATATACATGTTATATACATTTATGCTATGTTGTTTACATACATTGTATATTATATACATATTGTATTATGCAGTGGTTCAATGCACGTCTGCTACAGAAGACTTAGATGTACATGTACATGGTAATTTTAATGAGTCATGTTTGTTCTGTTTATAGCCAAGCGTTTAATTGACAACAATGTAGAATTATGTAACAATGGTGCAGCCCTGTTCTAGAATGCACTCATTTTTTGCCATAGATGGTATTGTACCGATTTTTGGATTTTGGTACTGCTGCCGCAAGACAACTCCCAAGTCCAATAATGAAGTGCCTATAAGTGGTGCCAGTCTTTCTAATTACATGAAAGACTAATGTGTACTAATATTCTAATAACTACCAAAGACGACCCATATGATCCTCAGTAAATATTTGGTAGAATCTCACTGTTTCATCTCTTTTATTACAGTTAGTTTCATGCTATATACTGAAATTAAATATATATCATGCATCAGTAAATATTTATTAGTTATACTGAGAAGGTGAGTTTTCCGACCAAGTAAGAAGTTCGGGTTACAAGGTCAAGGACCTTAACAGCTAAAATGACTTTAGCGTGTAGACCGGGTCGTCATAGTACGACGTACTGAGTATTGATAATCTATTCTGGTTCCGTGGTCGGTCTTGAGTTGGAGAACCGGCGCAGGTCAGGCTACATCCAGCGGAACCATGAGGGAATGCAGTTTATACTCTGGATCAGTCTCATGTGGTTAACGTGCCCGGGTCCGAGTCCAATGTCAATTTTTTTCTGTTTCTTACTGTAAGCGTATGACTTTAGAATTCTACTGCTGCCATCAAAATAATAGTTTTTGGGTTTTGGTAAAGTCATCCTAAGACGACACCCTAGCCCAAAATGAAGTGCCTATGACTGGTGCTAGGCCTTTTCATTGACAGGTACGAGTAGTCAAATAACTGCTAAAAAAGACCCAGATGACCTCGAGTCAATGCTTGTTTCCTATACTGAGAAAGAGAGTGATCCGACCTAGTAGGAAGTTCGGGTTGCAAGGTTGAGTACCTTAACAACTAGAATGACCTAATTACAAAGTGAAAGTCTCTGTATATAAGTATCAATCAAAAATATTTCACTCACATTGCCCAGTGGCTAAGTTAAAAAAAAAACTCCCCGACTGATACTCCTTGGCGTGACCAACCCCTAGCAGCTCCCAGTGCCAGGTGCCAGTGTTGGCCAACTCCCTGTGAGAAAGGCCCAGATAACATGGCCTGTTATGGCTGGGGTAGAGGAGTTGCCTTAAAGCCATGCTGGCTAGCATGCCCTCAAGGACTTAACATGGGCACAGGAACAATTGTGGCTGGATGCTCTTCCTAACACCACCGTGACTGCGGTTTGAACCTGGAACCTTCAGCATGAAAGCACAGCATTCTAACCCCTAAGCCACGGTCCAGTCAATAAATCAAGACGTACTGTAATTCAATTTAATGTTCATGTAAGCACAATGTGATCATCCAATCATTCAACAAATTCACAGCATGATTGTGTATATTACAATGAATACGCATGCAGTGTCAGTTGACTGGAGATTTAAAGTATGGTAGTGTTCTTTGTTCATCTGATGAAGATGGAAATACACAATCTGCGCCATTATAATGCTAAAAGATCATATGGAACCGACCTCCTTTATGAATTTGGCTAAATGTGACGTTGTATTGGAGCAAATATGACACTGCACACGTCAATGCATACCAACTTATGGCGTTTACCATAATGCATTAAACAATAACCGCACCAACATAGTTTCTTCTACATGACCCTCAGCCAATGAACATTTTTGTTAGTAAGGTGGATAATACATCTGATGCAATATTTTATGGTGTTCATTGCCTGATGTAAATGTTCACCAAGCATAAAACGCTTCAGAAAGTCTAATCAACCGATTTCATGTATAGCGTATGTCATTTAGCTTAGCGCTACATTCGGCGTGTCATGTTGAATCACCGGGGCACATTGTAGCAGGAGTAGAAGTGCTTTGGGAGAAAAAAAATGTGACGCGGGACAAATTATAATAGAGTTTAATTTTACTAAAAAAATCTTAGCCCAACTAAGAGAGTTGAGCCTCTTAAGACACATATAAAAACAAAAGCCGTACCATCAACAAACTATCTGGGAGTCGCTCACCTCATCGTAAAGAGAAAGCAATCAGAATCAAGTAAACAAGGCACATATGATTTGTAGTGAGTTAGATTATTATCTCAAATTGTTAGTATTAGTTTCATAAGACAGTACTCTACATCAGACGTGCAAATATTATGTGTATGCAAGCTTGTACATGAAGCCTTGTCTTCATCATCACCAACTTTGTAAGATGGTTTAGCAATCTGCCAAAAAGAGTGCAGCTAAGAGGATGTGTAGAATAAGATAATAGAAGTTAATGGTGGATATAGACCAAACTTTAGTGCAGAATTTATATCAGATCTCTGTACCAGCAGAAGAAACTGATATTCAGGTAATCATTTTCATAGATGACATATTTAAAGATGTAATTTTGTTAGTGCTAGTGCTCGGTTTAGTCCATTGCTGTAAACCATCTCATTTGCAGAATCATATATTAGTGGACATAATAAGACTACAGAAGACATTAACATATGTGGTATTAGATTTGTTCCAACTAACGGTTATAGTTTATCTTGCCAATTTCTTTGCTTTCGTACTATACTTTCTACAGATAGCATTGTTTCCTATGAGCAGGTCAGGCCATGGTGCTGTATAACAAAATAGAATGGTGGGATTTCTTCAATGCTGAGCGTGTCAATTGTAGTCTTTATACCCATAGCTTGGTGTGTCTTCTTTTACCAGGATAAGCACTCAATCACCTAGCACTACGAGCAGAAAATTCTACTGTACCAGCTCAGCAACAGTAAACGCTTCACTGTTTAGCTGTAGACTTGGTATGAGCGAACTGCACACAATGTACTCATCTCAGGCCCTCCTAGCGTATAGTTTCTAGTAGCATGTTCTGCTCACTGTACTAAACCATCAGGTGCCCCAGAGGCTTAGGTTCAAACCTCAGTCAAGGCGTTGATTTTTCATGGATCTAAAACCAGCCTCTGATCCGTCAAATGTGAATTAATTTTAGGAAGCGCGAGGTGGCCATAATAAGAAGGGTGCCTCTTGTGCCACTGCCTCATAGCATGTCTAAACTGTATGCCAGTGGTAATTCTTTATTGAAGTTTCGCTAAGCTGGTTTGGTGGTAGCATGTATTCATTCCCTTGCTAGGTGATCAGGTGCTGTCTTTTTCGGCTGCGTGCCCTCATGTCATCAAAGGCGCTCTTCTAGCGAGCAAATACATTGGCAGTTCCATATCAAATCGAACTCTGCAATAGAGAAATATCATTACAGTGCTGCGTATCAGCGTTACCGTACTTTAATGAATATGAATAATTAATGAATCAAGGAACATCAATATGTTGTTTAAAAACGCAGGTTGCATATTTGCAGCTAGAGCAGAGGAAGCAAAAACAACAATTTGAATCTCGAGTCAACTAGAGAAGTTATACATTTGCAGTAATATCACTGGTCTTGATAATATTTTCTACAACGGCCAAATGACCTAATTGCACTAACATTGTGCAACAGTGTGCGTATAATTCTAAAATAAAATGACAGTCCGACTTTACCTCTTCTATTAGGTAAGATTACTTAACTGTTACTAGTGTCAAATACCGTAATGGTTTTTGGGTCTTAGTACCGTCATCCTAAGACGACCTGCGGCTTCAAAATGAAGAGCCCATGAGTGTTGCTAGGCCTTCTCATTACAAGAAGGATTAACAGGTACTAGTAGTTCACTAACTACTAAAGACGACCCACATAGACCCATTCGAGTCAATGCTTTTTTACTATGCTGAGAAAGCGAGTGATCCGACCTAGTAGCCAGTTTGTGTTGCAAGGTCGAGGACCTTAGCAACTGGAATGACATATCTACTAAATAGTGCTGCGCTGTATTTCAGTTTCAAACAATGCAAACGATGTAGAACCTGTCAGTGTTTGACATCATCAATTTGTACTTGTGTCAAACCGTACCGGCATCGTGCCCAAACAATATATCAATGATTTGGCGTAGTTCAATGTTATCGAACCGAATCGGTATACCAGTAGTAGTCATTTAATATTCGTGCGGTCTAATATTATGTGGTTTTGTTCGTTTTACTTTAAACCAAGTTGCACACCTTCGCGTTTCCGTTTTGATGTTATTTCCCATCGTGGCTGTGGTTGATAGGTTGTTGGTGCTGTTGAGGTGATAACTATAATAAATTGATTAATACATGCAGATGCGTAACTTAGTAGATTATGCGGATCATTCTATATCACCTATAGTATACATTCCATCATATTATATTCTATCGTCTGGGTATGTTTGCTTTGTTCATGGACAGCGTGCTAGAATAGAATATAGTAGTCTATGATCTTATATCATTATTTTTTACATTTTAATTTAAACGTACGTAGCATCGGATTAATTATTACAATTAATCTACTAATGTTTAAATGTGATTATAATCATCCCTTGTAACTAAGAATAGGTACAATGCTTACAATAATTAACTAATAAATCTAATAAATTTTACAGAATATAGTCCTATTTCTTTCCAATATACCTCACAATGTACCTTTGTTCTAGCATACAACCATGTACGTAGACATAAAATATAGTAGGCTATTGGCAGCCTATACTAGTGATATTTTTACTATTGCCGATGCGTTGTCATTGTCACAATTATCCGAATTAAAAAAATGGTACAACATAGTCATTCCGATGATACAGTTTACGCTCGCTATTACTAGCGGTTGACTGGAGATTTAAAGTACGGTAGTGTTCTTTGTTCATCTGATGAAGATGGCAATACAGAATCTGCGCCATTGTAATGCTGAAAAATCATACTCAACCGACCTCCTTTATGAATTGGACTAAATGTGACCTTGTATTGGAGCAAATATGACACTGCACACGTCAATGCATACCAACTTATGCTGGTCATAACGGTGGCGTTTACCATAATGCATTAAACATTAACCGCACCAAAATAGTTTCTTCTACATGATCCTCAGGCAATGTACTTTTTTGTCAGTAAGGGGAATAATACATCTGATGTTATATTTTATGGCGTTCATTGCCTGATGTAAAAATGTTCACCAAGCATAAAACGCTTCAGAAAGTTTAATCAACAGATTTAATGTACAGTATATATTATTTCCCACCGGGTTACATTCAACATGCTACGTTGAACGACCTGGGCACATTTTCGCAGTAGTAGAAGTGCTTTGTGGGAAAAAGAAATGTGACGCTGGACAAATTATCATAGAGTTTAATTTCAGGAAAAATCTAAGCCCAACTAAGAGAGCTGAGCCTCTTAAGACACATGTGAAAAGCCGTACCATCAACAACTATCTGGGAGTCGCGCACCTCATCGAAAAGAGAAAGCAATCAGAAGCCTTGTCTTCATCATCACCAGCTTTGTAAAATGGTTTAGCAATCTGCCAAAAAGAGTGCAACTAAGAGGATGTGTAGAATAAGATAATATAAGTCAATGATGGATATGCACCAAAGTTTAGTGCAGAATTTATATCGGATCTCTGTACCAGCAGAAGAAACTGAATCATATATTAGTGCACATGATACCCACTACAGAAGACATTAACATAATGTGGTATTAGATTTATTCCAACTCACCGTTATAATTTGTCTTGCCAGGTTCTTTGCTGTCGTACTACGCAACAATGTGAATCTCCAGTGAACTGGAGAAATTATACATTTGCAGCAATATGACTGGTCGTGATAATATTTTCTACAGCTGCCAAATGACCTAATTGCACAAACATTGTGCAACAGTGTCCGTATAATGCTAAATAAAAAAACAATCCGTCTTTACCTCTTGTACATGTACTACGTAAGATTATATAACTGTTACTAGTGTCAAATACCGTAATGGTTTTTGGGTCCTAGTACTGTCATCCTAAGACGATTCCCGTCTCCAAAATGAAGAGCCCATGAGTGTTGCTAGGCCTTCCCATTACATGAAGGATTAACTGGTACTAGCAGTTCACTGACTACTAAAGACGACCCACATAGACCCATTTAAGTCAATGCTTGTTTACTATGCTCGGAAAGAGAGTGATCCGACCTAGTAGCCAGTTCGGGTTGCAAGGTCGAGGACCTTAACAACTGGAATGACATATCTACATATCTACATATCTACATATCTACATATTATATTCTATCTTTTGGGTATGTTTGCTTTGTTCATGTACAGCGTGCTAGAATAGAATATATGGCATAATCTTATATAATTAGTTATTACATTTTAATTTAAACGTACGTAGCTTCGGATTAATTATTACAATTGATCTACTAATGTTTAAATGTGATTATCATCATCCCTTGTAACTGAGAATAGGTACAATGCTTATAATAATTAACTAATAAATCTAATTAATTAAACCGAATGGTTGAGTGTGTGCCCAGCGTCATGTTTTAATATTTAATATAATATTATATAAAATAGGTGATGTAAGACCCGATAAAACTTTGACTATAACTAGACTACATGGACAAATACAAAATCTTGGAGCAGGAGTAAGCACTGATTACTCTTATCAACCCAGTTGCCACATTAATAAAAAAAGTATAATTATACTATGTTTACGTGAAGTCCTATCTGCCAACCATATCTGAAAACAGAATAACACAAACAGAATGGTCGATATGAACTCTGTTGTAACACAATGCTGAGGAGTTCTGTTCCCTTGTATTGAACGATTGGGCAACTGATAGGCAAACCAGCTCGTGAACTGGCTCGATCCGGTGTATGGAACCAAATTTAACACCAGCTAACAGCGTTTGAGACTAGGACCAAAGGAACCAGTGCAGTCCAGTAGATCGAGCCAAATTCAGCATCGTTCGACACCGAGGCAGGCCAGGGTAAAAAGAACCGGTGTGAAACGCTGTTTGATTAAACTCTTCCCGAGAGCCGAATAAAAGTGGGGAGGCAACATCGTGCAGCGCTACTACAAAGTGAAGGTCTCTGTATATAATTATTGATGTTTCTATATTGAGATCCAAGCATGAGCTGAGGCAACAAACGTAAAAACAAAGTGGTTTATATAGTACACAAACTTCCGGCGGAAGTTCCGGTAGAAAGGCCAACGTAGTGTCATTAAAAAACAACGTTGTGTCATCTGAACATTGCACAACAACATGGCAGCCCGGAAGCCCGATAGCCAACCAAAAATAGGACGGGTTTGACAAAAGATGCTTGAAATCAGCTGGATCATATGCAGAATCAATATTAGCCAATTCTGAGAGGTTGGGCCTCTTTAAGTGGGTATAAAAAGGACATAATTGCTCAGCAATGCATACTATAATAAGCATAATATTAATTGGTACACAAGCAACATTTTAGCACATGTACATCGACAATTGGTACAAGCAAGTGTAATGCAAGGTTAGTGTATAATTAAATATACATAGTTAGTATCTTGTAGTCGGGAGTTATGCGTGGCCTATGCTACATGACCGGTCTTAACTGCAGTGCTAATATTACAACATAATCATATAACAAATATGCCCACCTACACCTTGAAATGGTTTTCACGCATTGGAATGTATATTGGAAAAAAGAAAGTGAGATTTTGGAAATTGTAAAACTTTTGAAGTCGTCTCGCTCTGACTTCAATAGTAGTTCCAACTAGAGTAGTTGACTTTGACTTGACTTGGCTGAACACGAATTGACTGGAAGCAACAACGACTTGGCTTGAACTTGACTTGCTTCCGTCATTTCAGAAGTTGCTCGAATTGTTGACTTGCAAGTTGACTTGGATCCAACTCTGCGTGTTTCCATGTTAGCCTCTGTTAATGAAGATTAGTAATGAATGAATCAAAGAATGTGCACTTATTGTTACAAAAAGGACATTCTATAATACAGCGTTACAAGTTCTCCATTGAGATCCGCACAAAACGGAAACGAAAACAGGGAAGTAAATACTCAGCCTTGCTAACCGACAAGCTACATGGATGTGTGTTTGTGGGACTATAAGTAATCATGCTGGAACTTTGTCTAATGGTCAAATGGCTGTGTTGTGGTCACATGGCAGAATGGAACAAATTGTGAAATGATGTAACAATCTGCCCCTACATAGCAATAGTCCAAGGCACCTAGAATTTTGTGCAATAGCTTCTGTTTATTGAAATTTTTTCTTTCAAAGGCATGCAGCCAACTAACTAAGTTTCTAGTCACGCTGGTAGAATGTGATATAATATAATACTGGTATGTATATCCCCCAATAATACAGAACCCTAAGCACGAGCTTTCATTTCCATGAACAAGTGGTTAGCACTGTATTCTGGCAAAGGGCCAATGCAAAGTTCAGCGGAAAAATTCTAGGAGGCAATGTGAACCATTTGCACCCATCTAACAGACGCTGGTAACATGTTGAAGAGGCAGTAGCTGGTACAGCATTAGAAAGAGAATGAACGGCAAAATGTAACCTTGTGTTAGGACAAATCAACATCAAATATTCCGATGTAACCCATGTCAGCCATGACTGCGGAATTTTTGCCGTTTGCCATAAACTGCTAGACACAACCAGTACTAACAAAGCCTGTCTGGAAGAAAGTGTAGTAAAGCAGCTGATAAATAATCTAATATTGCGTTCTATGATGGCCTTATCTGATACAATCTCAGTGCTAACGTTAGTTTAGTCTTTCTCCTCCTTGACATCATATCATAAATTCTTTAACAAGTTCACTTCCTTTTCATGAGTCAGTCTGTATGGCCTAGGGGTAAAGATGCTTGCCTCTAGTTCAGACAGCCTGGTTTCGATTCCGCGGCGGTGATAAGCTGTTCAGGCCCACGCTGCCCATTCAGTCCCTGCAGATCAGGACTTGAAATAATGGAGGTGCCCTGTGTGAATTTTGTCCGCATGCAGGATGAAGTTCCACCTCTGCCCTCGTTAATACAAGAGTAGCCACATCACGACGAGGCACGTGAAAAACGGCAGAACCAGCACTCTCCTTTCCCGCTTTGTAGTAGTGCTTGACACTGAGTTCATAACAGGTATACAGTATATACATGTCGGACGGATTCAAATTGCCTCAATAATTACAAAATATAGTCCTATTTCTTTCCAATATACCTTACAATGTGCGTTTGTTCTAGTATACAACCATGTACGTGTACATAAAATATAGTAAGCTATTGGCAGCCTCCAGTAGTGAGATTTTTACTATTGCTGATACGTTGTAATTGTCACAATTATCCGAATTAAATACATAGTACAACATAGTCATTTCGATGATATAGTTTATGCTCTCTATTACTATAATATACTTTACGGGAATAGTTGTAAAAAACTGTATGCTGTTTGCATATGTGATAACATTACGTTGTAGTGTTGCAGTGTAGGTAGACATCACTCAGATAAACAAGTTAAAGATTGCCAGTTATTCTATGTAACTGTTTATGTGGGTCCTTGTCAGATTTCAATACTTGGATACTGACAGTGATTATTTCTTACGTATGAAGCGTACACAAGAAATATACATTTAAGTGTAACAATGACTCATCTCTAGATTCTATAAATATCAGTCTAGAATATTTTATAATCTGTTATCTTCTCCAAACCAGGTTGGCTCTGTAAAAGTTGTAAACCAATTCGTCATCATGTTGTCTAATAGACATTGATTCCGAGTTGAGAATAATACATTCATATTCATTTGTGTTTTGTTACTGTCGAGCTACCTGGCTATCCTATTTAACGAACCTCAGAAGTTCGAAACTTGTGTAAGCGACAGGAGCTGGGTTCTGAGTGGAACCGCTCACCTTCCACAACAGGAGTGCATGGTCAGTGGTCACTACATCAACCTGCCACCTACATGTGGTCACATACGCCGCTAGAATCTGGCTTCTTTTTGCGAATCAGGGCAGAGGTGGATATTTAACGTGGGTGTTTTTGATGTACAAGCTACACGGAACTCCTGTATTATTTATACGCCCTAATCCGAACAGGCGCAGTAAGGTGAAAGGCTTGCTGAAGGCCTTTGTCAGAAATGACGCAGCTGGGTGCTTGTACTTATAACCTCACGGTTTGTGTATATGTATGTCACCAACAGTGCCAACCTGACACCTATCTATGTCTATCAGAATGTGAAATTAATGAGTGGGCATTGCTTCCTTTGAAAAACAATACACTCAGAGTCATCCCTTGCTAAGCCAGATGATCTCCGAGTCGCAGATTTAAAACACTTGGTGACAATTAGGTGCAACTGTACAGGTTCAGATGAAATAAAAATGTCATTTGTCGCAAATACCTCATCCACTTGAAACGCTTCTGATGGTTGCGTGTTTTTCTAGTATCACCGACAATGCACTGAGAGTTAATTCCTGACGGTAAGCGATGGCATTGTACCAGGATCTGTTCAATCCAATGACACGCCACAACATGCACTAGACTTCAACTCCATGGTGGGGAGTTTTAGTACTGTGCTTTGGCAAATGGCCAATATTAGAGCTTGGTATAAAAGTGTAGAAATTCTCAGAGAAAGTCAGATGCACTTGAATTCTGTTTGTTGAAGGTTATAACATTCTTCTATCAGGTAAGTTAAATACTGGATAGTCTGGTACAACAATTAAACTGTGTCATAAGTGCGTAATCACAATAACCTTCTCATTGTCTAATTGACATAAAGATAAGCAATCGATGAGATATTGATCTTGTTTTTAACTACTCTGCGGGCATCAGTCTGGTCTGAATTCTCATATACGTGTGCACTGTCGTGAGATGAGAGATATCCTGCTCTATTTTGAATATAATGGTAATCTCCGATTCTGAAATTTACTGCTAGTTATTAAATATTTTCCAGAAAATTGAAAATGATGAAGGTCTTCTTCTTCGCTATGCTTGTGGTTGCTATGCTTGGACTGGTTGCAGCAAATCGTAAGTGAGATTTATGCCCCTATTTAATGCACTCAATGCGATGTAAAACTAAAACAGATTACTTTAAAACTTTAGATGATAGGCGTCTGGTATAAGGCAAGTACTTGGCAATTTGTGTTTGTAGCTCAGCACAATTCACTGAAAATGGCAATATTGCAGAACATTCGTGAGGAAAGGCGTGACGTTTAGCTCTGTCACATATTAAACAATGGAAATGTGTCTATATTAGTTCTAATTTGTGTAACAAATAGATGCTACATAAAGAATTATGCACACATATTGTAATAGCATATTGTTTGTCCTTTACAGCTTGTGTCGATGAATGCTTGGCTAACATTTGTCATGGCGATTACCTGTGCACGGACTATATGAGACCACATTGCCAGCAACAGTGTGGTTGGTGAACTAACGTCTAACAAAAATATTCAGTAGTTTAACAATAGCGGTGAATATTTCTTCAATCTCTCTTTGAAATCAATAAATATGTGGCTGTTTGTCACAAATGTATGAATTGGAATGTTACATTGTCTTATTTCACATATAAGCGTTCTACTTGCTCTTAAATGCATCTCCCTGTTACGTTTACACAGGAGCAAGATTTAGCGCAATAAATGCATTGATTCAGTATTTCTGGCTAAAAAAAGGTGTCAGCCCTGTTCTTTTTATCAATGTGTTGATGGATTCATATTTAAAGTGGTGCTGTGAACTAGCAATTGTACACTCTTTGGAGCTCAAGTTTTATGAGATTAGTGAGCTTTTATGCTATCAGTTATAGACTTAGTGAAATGTGGAAAACTAAGGAGAATTTATCAAAGAGGTGGGAGAGTTCCATCATCTGGAACATATTGCCTCGGTCAAGAACATTCACAAGTATTGGAAGGGAAGAATTTTGATGTAAGCGTTAGAGTACATTGTAATATAATCAATGCAGTTGTTACAGCTGATACTGATGTGGGCGATTTCTTTCGTAATGTCTACAAATCAAAGGCACAAGGGGAAGACCAATTTACATTTACCTTAGCATGCATTCAAGACCTCACATACAAAGAAATACTGGGAACTGTCAATGTATCAAACAAATTTGAATTTAAACATGATGGTTATTAGTTCGTATGTACATGCAAGTGCATAGGGTGATAGTCACATCCAGTGAAATAAATGCAGTGTGGATGGCTAGATTACTATGTCACATCAAGATATCTGATAAAGAAATATCATTATAACACCACAGGTAACAAAGATGAGTGACGAATGATTTATGGGATATAGATTTATTGTTGTAGAAGGCAGAATATTATCTGCTCAATGGTGTAGGCATGGTATAGAATATACTAGAATAGGATACAATACAATAGAACAGAATAGACATAAGTAGATAGAAGAATAAATTACGATCAAATCTACTCGTGTCATCAATAAATAAGGGAAGGGTTTTCCTCACTTGAATATTATATACATATTGTATTATGCAGTGGTTCAATGCACGTCTGCTACAGAAGACTTAGATGTAGATGCATATGGTAATTTTAATGAGTCATGTTTGTTCTGTTTAAAGCCAAGCGTTTAATTGACAACAATGTAGAATTATGTAACGATGGTGCAGCCCTGTTCTAGAATGCACTCATTTTTTGCCATAGATGGTATTGTACCGATTTTTGGATTTTGGTGCTGCCGCCGTAAGACAACTCCCAAGTCCAATAATGAAGTGCCTATGAGTGGTGCCAGTCTTTCTAATTACATGAAAGACTAATGTGTACTAATATTCTAATAACTACCAAAGACGACCCATATGATCCTCAGTAAATATTTGGTAGAATCTCACTGTTTCATCTCTTTTATTACAGTTAGTTTCATGCTATATACTGAAATTAAATATATATCATGCATCAGTAAATATTTATTAGTTATACTGAGAAAGTGAGTTTTCCGACCAAGTAAGAAGTTCGGGTTACACGGTCAAGGACCTTGACAGCTAGAATGACTTTAGCGTGTAGACCGGGTCGTCATAGTACGACGTACTGAGTATTGATAATCTATTCTGGTTCCGTAGTCGGTCTTGAGTTGGAGAACCGGCGCAGGTCAGGCTACATCCAGCGGAACCATGAGGGAATGCAGTTTATACTCTGGATCAGTCTCATGTGGTTAACGTGCCCGGGTCCGAGTCCAATGTCAATTTTTTTCTGTTTCTTACTGTAAGCGTATGACTTTAGAATTCTACTGCTGCCATCAAAATAATAGTTTTTGGGTTTTGGTAAAGTCATCCTAAGACGACACCCTAGCCCAAAATGAAGTGCCTATGACTGGTGCTAGGCCTTTTCATTGACAGGTACGAGTAGTCAAATAACTGCTAAAAAAGACCCAGATGACCTCGAGTCAATGCTTGTTTCCTATACTGAGATAGAGAGTGATCCGACCTAGTAGGAAGTTCGGGTTGCAAGGTTGAGTACCTTAACAACTAGAATGACCTAATTACAAAGTGAAAGTCTCTGTATATAAGTATCGATCAAAAATATTTCACTCACATTGCCCAGTCGCTAAGTTAAAAAAAAAACTCCCCGACTGATACTCCTCGGCGTGACCAACCCCTAGCAGCTCCCAGTGCCAGGTGCCAGTGCTGGCCAACTCCCTGTGAGAAAGGCCCAGATAACATGGCCTGTTATGGCTGGGGTAGAGGAGTTGCCTTAAAGCCATGCTGGCTAGCATGCCCTCAAGGACTTAACATGGGCACAGGAACAATTGTGGCTGGATGCTCTTCCTAACACCACCGTGACTGCGGTTTGAACCTGGAACCTTCAGCATGAAAGCACAGCATTCTAACCCCTAAGCCACGGTCCAGTCAATAAATCAAGACGTACTGTAATTCAATTTAATGTTCATGTAAGCACAATGTGATCATCCAATCATTCAACAAATTCACAGCATGATTGTGTATATTACAATGAATACGCATGCAGTGTCAGTTGACTGGAGATTTAAAGTATGGTAGTGTTCTTTGTTCATCTGATGAAGATGGAAATACACAATCTGCGCCATTATAATGCTAAAAGATCATATGGAACCGACCTCCTTTATGAATTTGGCTAAATGTGACGTTGTATTGGAGCAAATATGACACTGCACACGTCAATGCATACCAACTTATGGCGTTTACCATAATGCATTAAACAATAACCGCACCAACATAGTTTCTTCTACATGACCCTCAGCCAATGAACATTTTTGTTAGTAAGGTGGATAATACATCTGATGCAATATTTTATGGTGTTCATTACCTGATGTAAATGTTCACCAAGCATAAAACGCTTCAGAAAGTCTAATCAACCGATTTCATGTATAGCGTATGTCATTAGGCTTAGCGCTACATTCGGCGTGTCATGTTGAATCACCGGGGCACATTGTAGCAGGAGTAGAAGTGCTTTGGGAGAGAAAAAATGTGACGCGGGACAAATTATAATAGAGTTTAATTTTACTAAAGTTGAGAGTTGAGCCTCTTAAGACACATAGAAAAACAAAAGCCGCACCATCAACAAACTATCTGGGAGTCGCTCACCTCATCGTTAAGAGAATGCCATCAGAATCAAGTAAACAAGGCGCATATGATTTGTAGTGAGTTAGATTATTATCTCAAATTGTTAGTATTAGTTTCATAAGACAGTACTCTACATCAGACGTGCAAATATTATGTGTATGCAAGCTTGTACATGAAGCCTTGTCTTCATCATCACCAGCTTTGTAAGATGGTTTAGCAATCTGCCAAAAAGAGTGCAGCTAAGAGGATGTGTAGAATAAGATAATATAAGTTAATGGTGGATATAGACCAAACTTTAGTGCAGAATTTATCTCAGATCTCTGTACCAGCAGAAGAAACTGATATTCAGGTAATCATTTTCATAGATGACATATTTAAAGATGTAATTTTGTTAGTGCTAGTGCTCGGTTTAGTCCATTGCTGTAAACCATCTCATTTGCAGAATCATATATTAGTGGACATAATAAGACTACAGAAGACATTAACATTATGTGGTATTAGATTTGTTCCAACTAACGGTTATAGTTTATCTTGCCAATTTCTTTGCTGTCGTACTATACTTTCTACAGATAGCATTGTTTCCTATGAGCAGGTCAGGCCATGGTGCTCTATAACAAAATAGAATGGTGGGATTTCTTCAATGCTGAGCGTGTCAATTGTAGTCTTTATACCCATAGCTTGGTGTGTCTTCTTTTACCAGGATAAGCACTCAATCACCTAGCACTAGGAGCAGAAAATTCTACTGTACCAGCTCAGCAACAGTAAACGTTTCACTGTTTAGCTGTAGACTTGGTATGAGCGAACTGCACACAATGTACTCATCTCTGGCCCTCCTAGCGTATAGTTTCTAGTAGCATGTTCTGCTCACTGTACTAAACCATCAGGTGCCCCAGAGGCTTAGGTTCAAACCTCAGTCAAGGCGTTGATTTTTCATGGATCTAAAACCAGCCTCTGATCCGTCAAATGTGAATTAATTTTAGGAAGCGCGAGGTGGCCATAATAAGAAGGGTGCCTCTTGTGCCACTGCCTCATAGCATGTCTAAACTGTATGCCAGTGGTAATTCTTTATTGAAGTTTCGCTAAGCTGGTTTGGTGGTAGCATGTATTCATTCCCTTGCTAGGTGATCAGGTGCTGTCTTTTTCGGCTGCGTGCCCTCATGTCATCAAAGGCGCTCTTCTAGCGAGCAAATACATTGGCAGTTCCATATCAAATCGAACTCTGCAATAGAGAAACATCATTACAGTGCTGCGTATCAGCGTTACCGTACTTTAATGAATATGAATAATTAATGAATCAAGGAACATCAATTTGTTGTTTAAAAACGCAGGTTGCATATTTGCAGCTAGAGCAGAGGAAGCAAAAACAACAATTTGAATCTCGAGTCAACTAGAGAAGTTATACATTTGCAGTAATATCACTGGTCTTGATAATATTTTCTACAACGGCCAAATGACCTAATTGCACTAACATTGTGCAACAGTGTGCGTATAATTCTAAAATAAAATGACAGTCCGACTTTACCTCTTGTATTAGGTAAGATTACTTAACTGTTACTAGTGTCAAATACCGTAATGGTTTTTGGGTCTTAGTACCGTCATCCTAAGACGACCCGCGGCTCCAAAATGAAGAGCCCATGAGTGTTGCTAGGCCTTCTCATTACAAGAAGGATTAACAGGTACTAGTAGTTCACTAACTACTAAAGACGACCCACATAGACCCATTCGAGTCAATGCTTTTTTACTATGCTGAGAAAGCGAGTGATCCGACCTAGTAGCCAGTTTGTGTTGCAAGGTCGAGGACCTTAGCAACTGGAATGACATATCTACTAAATAGTGCTGCGCTGTATTTCAGTTTCAAACAATGCAAACGATGTAGAACCTGTCAGTGTTTGACATCATCAATTTGTACTTGTGTCAAACCGTACCGGCATCGTGCCCAAACAATATATCAATGATTTGGCGTAGTTCAATGTTATCGAACCGAATCGGTATACCAGTAGTAGTCATTTAATATTCGTGCGGTCTAATATTATGTGGTTTTGTTCGTTTTACTTTAAACCAAGTTGCACACCTTCGCGTTTCCGTTTTGATGTTATTTCCCATCGTGGCTGTGGTTGATAGGTTGTTGGTGCTGTTGAGGTGATAACTATAATAAATTGATTAATACATGCAGATGCGTAACTTAGTAGATTATGCGGATCATTCTATATCACCTATAGTATACATTCCATCATATTATATTCTATCGTCTGGGTATGTTTGCTTTGTTCATGGACAGCGTGCTAGAATAGAATATAGTAGTCTATGATCTTATATCATTATTTTTTACATTTTAATTTAAACGTACGTAGCATCGGATTAATTATTACAATTAATCTACTAATGTTTAAATGTGATTATAATCATCCCTTGTAACTAAGAATAGGTACAATGCTTACAATAATTAACTAATAAATCTAATAAATTTTACAGAATATAGTCCTATTTCTTTCCAATATACCTCACAATGTACCTTTGTTCTAGCATACAACCATGTACGTAGACATAAAATATAGTAGGCTATTGGCAGCCTATACTAATGATATTTTTACTATTGCCGATGCGTTGTCATTGTCACAATTATCCGAATTAAATAAATGGTACAACATAGTCATTCCGATGATACAGTTTACGCTCGCTATTACTAGCGGTTGACTGGAGATTTAAAGTACGGTAGTGTTCTTTGTTCATCTGATGAAGATGGCAATACAGAATCTGCGCCATTGTAATGCTGAAAAATCATACTCAACCGACCTCCTTTATGAATTGGACTAAATGTGACCTTGTATTGGAGCAAATATGACACTGCACACGTCAATGCATACCAACTTATGCTGGTCATAACGGTGGCGTTTACCATAATGCATTAAACATTAACCGCACCAAAATAGTTTCTTCTACATGATCCTCAGGCAATGTACTTTTTTGTCAGTAAGGGGAATAATACATCTGATGTTATATTTTATGGCGTTCATTGCCTGATGTAAAAATGTTCACCAAGCATAAAACGCTTCAGAAAGTTTAATCAACAGATTTAATGTACAGTATATATTATTTCCCACCGGGTTACATTCAACATGCTACGTTGAACGACCTGGGCACATTTTCGCAGTAGTAGAAGTGCTTTGTGGGAAAAAGAAATGTGACGCTGGACAAATTATCATAGAGTTTAATTTCAGGAAAAATCTAAGCCCAACTAAGAGAGCTGAGCCTCTTAAGACACATGTGAAAAGCCGTACCATCAACAACTATCTGGGAGTCGCGCACCTCATCGAAAAGAGAAAGCAATCAGAAGCCTTGTCTTCATCATCACCAGCTTTGTAAAATGGTTTAGCAATCTGCCAAAAAGAGTGCAACTAAGAGGATGTGTAGAATAAGATAATATAAGTCAATGATGGATATGCACCAAAGTTTAGTGCAGAATTTATATCGGATCTCTGTACCAGCAGAAGAAACTGAATCATATATTAGTGCAAATGATACCCACTACAGAAGACATTAACATAATGTGGTATTAGATTTATTCCAACTCACCGTTATAATTTGTCTTGCCAGGTTCTTTGCTGTCGTACTACGCAACAATGTGAATCTCCAGTGAACTGGAGAAATTATACATTTGCAGCAATATGACTGGTCGTGATAATATTTTCTACAGCTGCCAAATGACCTAATTGCACAAACATTGTGCAACAGTGTCCGTATAATGCTAAATAAAAAAACAATCCGTCTTTACCTCTTGTACATGTACTACGTAAGATTATATAACTGTTACTAGTGTCAAATACCGTAATGGTTTTTGGGTCCTAGTACTGTCATCCTAAGACGATTCCCGTCTCCAAAATGAAGAGCCCATGAGTGTTGCTAGGCCTTCCCATTACATGAAGGATTAACTGGTACTAGCAGTTCACTGACTACTAAAGACGACCCACATAGACCCATTTAAGTCAATGCTTGTTTACTATGCTCGGAAAGAGAGTGATCCGACCTAGTAGCCAGTTCGGGTTGCAAGGTCGAGGACCTTAACAACTGGAATGACATATCTACATATCTACATATCTACATATCTACATATTATATTCTATCTTTTGGGTATGTTTGCTTTGTTCATGTACAGCGTGCTAGAATAGAATATATGGCATAATCTTATATAATTAGTTATTACATTTTAATTTAAACGTACGTAGCTTCGGATTAATTATTACAATTGATCTACTAATGTTTAAATGTGATTATCATCATCCCTTGTAACTAAGAATAGGTAGAATGCTTATAATAATTAACTAATAAATCTAATTAATTAAACCGAATGGTTGAGTGTGTGCCCAGCGTCATGTTTTAATATTTAATATAATATTATATAAAATAGGTGATGTAAGACCCGATAAAACTTTGACTATAACTAGACTACATGGACAAATACAAAATCTTGGAGCAGGAGTAAGCACTGATTACTCTTATCAACCCAGTTGCCACATTAATAAAAAAAGTATAATTATACTATGTTTACGTGAAGTCCTATCTGCCAACCATATCTGAAAACAGAATAACACAAACAGAATGGTCGATATGAACTCTGTTGTAACACAATGCTGAGGAGTTCTGTTCCCTTGTATTGAACGATTGGGCAACTGATAGGCAAACCAGCTCGTGAACTGGCTCGATCCGGTGTATGGAACCAAATTTAACACCAGCTAACAGCGTTTGAGACTAGGACCAAAGGAACCAGTGCAGTCCAGTAGATCGAGCCAAATTCAGCATCGTTCGACACCGAGGCAGGCCAGGGTAAAAAGAACCGGTGTGAAACGCTGTTTGATTAAACTCTTCCCGAGAGCCGAATAAAAGTGGGGAGGCAACATCGTGCAGCGCTACTACAAAGTGAAGGTCTCTGTATATAATTATTGATGTTTCTATATTGAGATCCAAGCATGAGCTGAGGCAACAAACGTAAAAACAAAGTGGTTTATATAGTACACAAACTTCCGGCGGAAGTTCCGGTAGAAAGGCCAACGTAGTGTCATTAAAAAACAACGTTGTGTCATCTGAACATTGCACAACAACATGGCAGCCCGGAAGCCCGATAGCCAACCAAAAATAGGACGGGTTTGACAAAAGATGCTTGAAATCAGCTGGATCATATGCAGAATCAATATTAGCCAATTCTGAGAGGTTGGGCCTCTTTAAGTGGGTATAAAAAGGACATAATTGCTCAGCAATGCATACTATAATAAGCATAATATTAATTGGTACACAAGCAACATTTTAGCACATGTACATCGACAATTGGTACAAGCAAGTGTAATGCAAGGTTAGTGTATAATTAAATATACATAGTTAGTATCTTGTAGTCGGGAGTTATGCGTGGCCTATGCTACATGACCGGTCTTAACTGCAGTGCTAATATTACAACATAATCATATAACAAATATGCCCACCTACACCTTGAAATGGTTTTCACGCATTGGAATGTATATTGGAAAAAAGAAAGTGAGATTTTGGAAATTGTAAAACTTTTGAAGTCGTCTCGCTCTGACTTCAATAGTAGTTCCAACTAGAGTAGTTGACTTTGACTTGACTTGGCTGAACACGAATTGACTGGAAGCAACAACGACTTGGCTTGAACTTGACTTGCTTCCGTCATTTCAGAAGTTGCTCGAATTGTTGACTTGCAAGTTGACTTGGATCCAACTCTGCGTGTTTCCATGTTAGCCTCTGTTAATGAAGATTAGTAATGAATGAATCAAAGAATGTGCACTTATTGTTACAAAAAGGACATTCTATAATACAGCGTTACAAGTTCTCCATTGAGATCCGCACAAAACGGAAGCGAAAACAGGGAAGTAAATACTCAGCCTTGCTAACCGACAAGCTACATGGATGTGTGTTTGTGGGACTATAAGTAATCATGCTGGAACTTTGTCTAATGGTCAAATGGCTGTGTTGTGGTCACATGGCAGAATGGAACAAATTGTGAAATGATGTAACAATCTGCCCCTACATAGCAATAGTCCAAGGCACCTAGAATTTTGTGCAATAGCTTCTGTTTATTGAAATTTTTTCTTTCAAAGGCATGCAGCCAACTAACTAAGTTTCTAGTCACGCTGGTAGGATGTGATATAATATAATACTGGTATGTATATCCCCCAATAATACAGAACCCTAAGCACGAGCTTTCATTTCCATGAACAAGTGGTTAGCACTGTATTCTGGCAAAGGGCCAATGCAAAGTTCAGCGGAAAAATTCTAGGAGGCAATGTGAACCATTTGCACCCATCTAACAGACGCTGGTAACATGTTGAAGAGGCAGTAGCTGGTACAGCATTAGAAAGAGAATGAACGGCAAAATGTAACCTTGTGTTAGGACAAATCAACATCAAATATTCCGATGTAACCCATGTCAGCCATGACTGCGGAATTTTTGCCGTTTGCCATAAACTGCTAGACACAACCAGTACTAACAAAGCCTGTCTGGAAGAAAGTGTAGTAAAGCAGCTGATAAATAATCTAATATTGCGTTCTATGATGGCCTTATCTGATACAATCTCAGTGCTAACGTTAGTTTAGTCTTTCTCCTCCTTGACATCGTATCATAAATTCTTTAACAAGTTCACTTCCTTTTCATGAGTCAGTCTGTATGGCCTAGGGGTAAAGATGCTTGCCTCTAGTCCAGACAGCCTGGTTTCGATTCCGCGGCGGTGATAAGCTGTTCAGGCCCACGCTGCCCATTCAGTCCCTGCAGATCAGGACTTGAAATAATGGAGGTGCCCTGTGTGAATTTTGTCCGCATGCAGGATGAAGTTCCACCTCTGCCCTCGTTAATACAAGAGTAGCCACATCACGACGAGGCACGTGAAAAACGGCAGAACCAGCACTCTCCTTTCCAGCTTAGTAGTAGTGCTTCACACTGAGTTCATAACAGGTATACAGTATATACATGTCGGACGGATTCAAATTGCCTCAATAATTACAAAATATAGTCCTATTTCTTTCCAATATACCTTACAATGTGCGTTTGTTCTAGTATACAACCATGTACGTGTACATAAAATATAGTAAGCTATTGGCAGCCTCCAGTAGTGAGATTTTTACTATTGCTGATACGTTGTAATTGTCACAATTATCCGAATTAAATACATAGTACAACATAGTCATTTCGATGATATAGTTTATGCTCTCTATTACTATAATATACTTTACGGGAATAGTTGTAAAAAACTGTATGCTGTTTGCATATGTGATAACATTACGTTGTAGTGTTGCAGTGTAGGTAGACATCACTCAGATAAACAAGTTAAAGATTGCCAGTTATTCTATGTAACTGTTTATGTGGGTCCTTGTCAGATTTCAATACTTGGATACTGACAGTGATTATTTCTTACGTATGAAGCGTACACAAGAAATATACATTTAAGTGTAACAATGACTCATCTCTAGATTCTATAAATATCAGTCTAGAATATTTTATAATCTGTTATCTTCTCCAAACCAGGTTGGCTCTGTAAAAGTTGTAAACCAATTCGTCATCATGTTGTCTAATAGACATTGATTCCGAGTTGAGAATAATACATTCATATTCATTTGTGTTTTGTTACTGTCGAGCTACCTGGCTATCCTATTTAACGAACCTCAGAAGTTCGAAACTTGTGTAAGCGACAGGAGCTGGGTTCTGAGTGGAACCGCTCACCTTCCACAACAGGAGTGCATGGTCAGTGGTCACTACATCAACCTGCCACCTACATGTGGTCACATACGCCGCTAGAATCTGGCTTCTTTTTGCGAATCAGGGCAGAGGTGGATATTTAACGTGGGTGTTTTTGATGTACAAGCTACACGGAACTCCTGTATTATTTATACGCCCTAATCCGAACAGGCGCAGTAAGGTGAAAGGCTTGCTGAAGGCCTTTGTCAGAAATGACGCAGCTGGGTGCTTGTACTCATAACCTCACGGTTTGTGTATA
Organism: Bugulina stolonifera; assembly: GCA_935421135.1. Lineage (NCBI taxonomy): Eukaryota > Metazoa > Bryozoa > Gymnolaemata > Cheilostomatida > Bugulidae > Bugulina > Bugulina stolonifera. The sequence continues at coordinate 3,002,944 of OW285190.1, read as the reverse complement.
TGTATGTCACCAACAGTGCCAACCTGACACCTATCTATGTCTATCAGAATGTGAAATTAATGAGTGGGCATTGCTTCCTTTGAAAAACAATACACTCAGAGTCATCCCTTGCTAAGCCAGATGATCTCCGAGTCGCAGATTTAAAACACTTGGTGACAATTAGGTGCAACTGTACAGGTTCAGATGAAATAAAAATGTCATTTGTCGCAAATACCTCATCCACTTGAAACGCTTCTGATGGTTGCGTGTTTTTCTAGTATCACCGACAATGCACTGAGAGTTAATTCCTGACGGTAAGCGATGGCATTGTACCAGGATCTGTTCAATCCAATGACACGCCACAACATGCACTAGACTTCAACTCCATGGTGGGGAGTTTTAGTACTGTGCTTTGGCAAATGGCCAATATTAGAGCTTGGTATAAAAGTGTAGAAATTCTCAGAGAAAGTCAGATGCACTTGAATTCTGTTTGTTGAAGGTTATAACATTCTTCTATCAGGTAAGTTAAATACTGGATAGTCTGGTACAACAATTAAACTGTGTCATAAGTGCGTAATCACAATAACCTTCTCATTGTCTAATTGACATAAAGATAAGCAATCGATGAGATATTGATCTTGTTTTTAACTACTCTGCGGGCATCAGTCTGGTCTGAATTCTCATATACGTGTGCACTGTCGTGAGATGAGAGATATCCTGCTCTATTTTGAATATAATGGTAATCTCCGATTCTGAAATTTACTGCTAGTTATTAAATATTTTCCAGAAAATTGAAAATGATGAAGGTCTTCTTCTTCGCTATGCTTGTGGTTGCTATGCTTGGACTGGTTGCAGCAAATCGTAAGTGAGATTTATGCCCCTATTTAATGCACTCAATGCGATGTAAAACTAAAACAGATTACTTTAAAACTTTAGATGATAGGCGTCTGGTATAAGGCAAGTACTTGGCAATTTGTGTTTGTAGCTCAGCACAATTCACTGAAAATGGCAATATTGCAGAACATTCGTGAGGAAAGGCGTGACGTTTAGCTCTGTCACATATTAAACAATGGAAATGTGTCTATATTAGTTCTAATTTGTGTAACAAATAGATGCTACATAAAGAATTATGCACACATATTGTAATAGCATATTGTTTGTCCTTTACAGCTTGTGTCGATGAATGCTTGGCTAACATTTGTCATGGCGATTACCTGTGCACGGACTATATGAGACCACATTGCCAGCAACAGTGTGGTTGGTGAACTAACGTCTAACAAAAATATTCAGTAGTTTAACAATAGCGGTGAATATTTCTTCAATCTCTCTTTGAAATCAATAAATATGTGGCTGTTTGTCACAAATGTATGAATTGGAATGTTACATTGTCTTATTTCACATATAAGCGTTCTACTTGCTCTTAAATGCATCTCCCTGTTACGTTTACACAGGAGCAAGATTTAGCGCAATAAATACATTGATTCAGTATTTCTGGCTAAAAAAAGGTGTCAGCCCTGTTCTTTTTATCAATGTGTTGATGGATTCATATTTAAAGTGGTGCTGTGAACTAGCAATTGTACACTCTTTGGAGCTCAAGTTTTATGAGATTAGTGAGCTTTTATGCTATCAGTTATAGACTTAGTGAAATGTGGAAAACTAAGGAGAATTTATCAAAGAGGTGGGAGAGTTCCATCATCTGGAACATATTGCCTCGGTCAAGAACATTCACAAGTATTGGAAGGGAAGAATTTTGATGTAAGCGTTAGAGTACATTGTAATATAATCAATGCAGTTGTTACAGCTGATACTGATGTGGGCGATTTCTTTCGTAATGTCTACAAATCAAAGGCACAAGGGGAAGACCAATTTACATTTACCTTAGCATGCATTCAAGACCTCACATACAAAGAAATACTGGGAACTGTCAATGTATCAAACAAATTTGAATTTAAACATGATGGTTATTAGTTCGTATGTACATGCAAGTGCATAGGGTGATAGTCACATCCAGTGAAATAAATGCAGTGTGGATGGCTAGATTACTATGTCACATCAAGATATCTGATAAAGAAATATCATTATAACACCACAGGTAACAAAGATGAGTGACGAATGATTTATGGGATATAGATTTATTGTTGTAGAAGGCAGAATATTATCTGCTCAATGGTGTAGGCATGGTATAGAATATACTAGAATAGGATACAATACAATAGAACAGAATAGACATAAGTAGATAGAAGAATAAATTACGATCAAATCTACTCGTGTCATCAATAAATAAGGGAAGGGTTTTCCTCACTTGAGTATTATATACATATTGTATTATGCAGTGGTTCAATGCACGTCTGCTACAGAAGACTTAGATGTAGATGCACATGGTAATTTTAATGAGTCATGTTTGTTCTGTTTATAGCCAAGCGTTTAATTGACAACAATGTAGAATTATGTAACGATGGTGCAGTCCTGTTCTAGAATGCACTCATTTTTTGCCATAGATGGTATTGTACCGATTTTTGGACTTTGGTGCTGCCGCCGTAAGACAACTCCCAAGTCCAATAATGAAGTGCCTATGAGTGGTGCCAGTCTTTCTAATTACATGAAAGACTAATGTGTACTAATATTCTAATAACTACCAAAGACGACCCATATGATCCTCAGTAAATATTTGGTAGAATCTCACTGTTTCATCTCTTTTATTACAGTTAGTTTCATGCTATATACTGAAATTAAATATATATCATGCATCAGTAAATATTTATTAGTTATACTGAGAAAGTGAGTTTTCCGACCAAGTAAGAAGTTCGGGTTACACGGTCAAGGACCTTGACAGCTAGAATGACTTTAGCGTGTAGACCGGGTCGTCATAGTACGACGTACTGAGTATTGATAATCTATTCTGGTTCCGTAGTCGGTCTTGAGTTGGAGAACCGGCGCAGGTCAGGCTACATCCAGCGGAACCATGAGGGAATGCAGTTTATACTCTGGATCAGTCTCATGTGGTTAACGTGCCCGGGTCCGAGTCCAATGTCAATTTTTTTCTGTTTCTTACTGTAAGCGTATGACTTTAGAATTCTACTGCTGCCATCAAAATAATAGTTTTTGGGTTTTGGTAAAGTCATCCTAAGACGACACCCTAGCCCAAAATGAAGTGCCTATGACTGGTGCTAGGCCTTTTCATTGACAGGTACGAGTAGTCAAATAACTGCTAAAAAAGACCCAGATGACCTCGAGTCAATGCTTGTTTCCTATACTGAGAAAGAGAGTGATCCGACCTAGTAGGAAGTTCGGGTTGCAAGGTTGAGTACCTTAACAACTAGAATGACCTAATTACAAAGTGAAAGTCTCTGTATATAAGTATCGATCAAAAATATTTCACTCACATTGCCCAGTCGCTAAGTTAAAAAAAAAACTCCCCGACTGATACTCCTCGGCGTGACCAACCCCTAGCAGCTCCCAGTGCCAGGTGCCAGTGCTGGCCAACTCCCTGTGAGAAAGGCCCAGATAACATGGCCTGTTATGGCTGGGGTAGAGGAGTTGCCTTAAAGCCATGCTGGCTAGCATGCCCTCAAGGACTTAACATGGGCACAGGAACAATTGTGGCTGGATGCTCTTCCTAACACCACCGTGACTGCGGTTTGAACCTGGAACCTTCAGCATGAAAGCACAGCATTCTAACCCCTAAGCCACGGTCCAGTCAATAAATCAAGACGTACTGTAATTCAATTTAATGTTCATGTAAGCACAATGTGATCATCCAATCATTCAACAAATTCACAGCATGATTGTGTATATTACAATGAATACGCATGCAGTGTCAGTTGACTGGAGATTTAAAGTATGGTAGTGTTCTTTGTTCATCTGATGAAGATGGAAATACACAATCTGCGCCATTATAATGCTAAAAGATCATATGGAACCGACCTCCTTTATGAATTTGGCTAAATGTGACGTTGTATTGGAGCAAATATGACACTGCACACGTCAATGCATACCAACTTATGGCGTTTACCATAATGCATTAAACAATAACCGCACCAACATAGTTTCTTCTACATGACCCTCAGCCAATGAACATTTTTGTTAGTAAGGTGGATAATACATCTGATGCAATATTTTATGGTGTTCATTACCTGATGTAAATGTTCACCAAGCATAAAACGCTTCAGAAAGTCTAATCAACCGATTTCATGTATAGCGTATGTCATTAGGCTTAGCGCTACATTCGGCGTGTCATGTTGAATCACCGGGGCACATTGTAGCAGGAGTAGAAGTGCTTTGGGAGAGAAAAAATGTGACGCGGGACAAATTATAATAGAGTTTAATTTTACTAAAGTTGAGAGTTGAGCCTCTTAAGACACATATAAAAACAAAAGCCGCACCATCAACAAACTATCTGGGAGTCGCTCACCTCATCGTTTTGAGAATGCCATCAGAATCAAGTAAACAAGGCGCATATGATTTGTAGTGAGTTAGATTATTATCTCAAATTGTTAGTATTAGTTTCATAAGACAGTACTCTACATCAGACGTGCAAATATTATGTGTATGCAAGCTTGTACATGAAGCCTTGTCTTCATCATCACCAGCTTTGTAAGATGGTTTAGCAATCTGCCAAAAAGAGTGCAGCTAAGAGGATGTGTAGAATAAGATAATATAAGTTAATGGTGGATATAGACCAAACTTTAGTGCAGAATTTATCTCAGATCTCTGTACCAGCAGAAGAAACTGATATTCAGGTAATCATTTTCATAGATGACATATTTAAAGATGTAATTTTGTTAGTGCTAGTGCTCGGTTTAGTCCATTGCTGTAAACCATCTCATTTGCAGAATCATATATTAGTGGACATAATAAGACTACAGAAGACATTAACATTATGTGGTATTAGATTTGTTCCAACTAACGGTTATAGTTTATCTTGCCAATTTCTTTGCTGTCGTACTATACTTTCTACAGATAGCATTGTTTCCTATGAGCAGGTCAGGCCATGGTGCTCTATAACAAAATAGAATGGTGGGATTTCTTCAATGCTGAGCGTGTCAATTGTAGTCTTTATACCCATAGCTTGGTGTGTCTTCTTTTACCAGGATAAGCACTCAATCACCTAGCACTAGGAGCAGAAAATTCTACTGTACCAGCTCAGCAACAGTAAACGTTTCACTGTTTAGCTGTAGACTTGGTATGAGCGAACTGCACACAATGTACTCATCTCTGGCCCTCCTAGCGTATAGTTTCTAGTAGCATGTTCTGCTCACTGTACTAAACCATCAGGTGCCCCAGAGGCTTAGGTTCAAACCTCAGTCAAGGCGTTGATTTTTCATGGATCTAAAACCAGCCTCTGATCCGTCAAATGTGAATTAATTTTAGGAAGCGCGAGGTGGCCATAATAAGAAGGGTGCCTCTTGTGCCACTGCCTCATAGCATGTCTAAACTGTATGCCAGTGGTAATTCTTTATTGAAGTTTCGCTAAGCTGGTTTGGTGGTAGCATGTATTCATTCCCTTGCTAGGTGATCAGGTGCTGTCTTTTTCGGCTGCGTGCCCTCATGTCATCAAAGGCGCTCTTCTAGCGAGCAAATACATTGGCAGTTCCATATCAAATCGAACTCTGCAATAGAGAAACATCATTACAGTGCTGCGTATCAGCGTTACCGTACTTTAATGAATATGAATAATTAATGAATCAAGGAACATCAATTTGTTGTTTAAAAACGCAGGTTGCATATTTGCAGCTAGAGCAGAGGAAGCAAAAACAACAATTTGAATCTCGAGTCAACTAGAGAAGTTATACATTTGCAGTAATATCCCTGGTCTTGATAATATTTTCTACAACGGCCAAATGACCTAATTGCACTAACATTGTGCAACAGTGTGCGTATAATTCTAAAATAAAATGACAGTCCGACTTTACCTCTTGTATTAGGTAAGATTACTTAACTGTTACTAGTGTCAAATACCGTAATGGTTTTTGGGCCTTAGTACCGTCATCCTAAGACGACCCGCGGCTCCAAAATGAAGAGCCCATGAGTGTTGCTAGGCCTTCTCATTACAAGAAGGATTAACAGGTACTAGTAGTTCACTAACTACTAAAGACGACCCACATAGACCCATTCGAGTCAATGCTTTTTTACTATGCTGAGAAAGCGAGTGATCCGACCTAGTAGCCAGTTTGTGTTGCAAGGTCGAGGACCTTAGCAACTGGAATGACATATCTACTAAATAGTGCTGCGCTGTATTTCAGTTTCAAACAATGCAAACGATGTAGAACCTGTCAGTGTTTGACATCATCAATTTGTACTTGTGTCAAACCGTACCGGCATCGTGCCCAAACAATATATCAATGATTTGGCGTAGTTCAATGTTATCGAACCGAATCGGTATACCAGTAGTAGTCATTTAATATTCGTGCGGTCTAATATTATGTGGTTTTGTTCGTTTTACTTTAAACCAAGTTGCACACCTTCGCGTTTCCGTTTTGATGTTATTTCCCATCGTGGCTGTGGTTGATAGGTTGTTGGTGCTGTTGAGGTGATAACTATAATAAATTGATTAATACATGCAGATGCGTAACTTAGTAGATTATGCGGATCATTCTATATCACCTATAGTATACATTCCATCATATTATATTCTATCGTCTGGGTATGTTTGCTTTGTTCATGGACAGCGTGCTAGAATAGAATATAGTAGTCTATGATCTTATATCATTATTTTTTACATTTTAATTTAAACGTACGTAGCATCGGATTAATTATTACAATTAATCTACTAATGTTTAAATGTGATTATAATCATCCCTTGTAACTAAGAATAGGTACAATGCTTACAATAATTAACTAATAAATCTAATAAATTTTACAGAATATAGTCCTATTTCTTTCCAATATACCTCACAATGTACCTTTGTTCTAGCATACAACCATGTACGTAGACATAAAATATAGTAGGCTATTGGCAGCCTATACTAATGATATTTTTACTATTGCCGATGCGTTGTCATTGTCACAATTATCCGAATTAAATAAATGGTACAACATAGTCATTCCGATGATACAGTTTACGCTCGCTATTACTAGCGGTTGACTGGAGATTTAAAGTACGGTAGTGTTCTTTGTTCATCTGATGAAGATGGCAATACAGAATCTGCGCCATTGTAATGCTGAAAAATCATACTCAACCGACCTCCTTTATGAATTGGACTAAATGTGACCTTGTATTGGAGCAAATATGACACTGCACACGTCAATGCATACCAACTTATGCTGGTCATAACGGTGGCGTTTACCATAATGCATTAAACATTAACCGCACCAAAATAGTTTCTTCTACATGATCCTCAGGCAATGTACTTTTTTGTCAGTAAGGGGAATAATACATCTGATGTTATATTTTATGGCGTTCATTGCCTGATGTAAAAATGTTCACCAAGCATAAAACGCTTCAGAAAGTTTAATCAACAGATTTAATGTACAGTATATATTATTTCCCACCGGGTTACATTCAACATGCTACGTTGAACGACCTGGGCACATTTTCGCAGTAGTAGAAGTGCTTTGTGGGAAAAAGAAATGTGACGCTGGACAAATTATCATAGAGTTTAATTTCAGGAAAAATCTAAGCCCAACTAAGAGAGCTGAGCCTCTTAAGACACATGTGAAAAGCCGTACCATCAACAACTATCTGGGAGTCGCGCACCTCATCGAAAAGAGAAAGCAATCAGAAGCCTTGTCTTCATCATCACCAGCTTTGTAAAATGGTTTAGCAATCTGCCAAAAAGAGTGCAACTAAGAGGATGTGTAGAATAAGATAATATAAGTCAATGATGGATATGCACCAAAGTTTAGTGCAGAATTTATATCGGATCTCTGTACCAGCAGAAGAAACTGAATCATATATTAGTGCACATGATACCCACTACAGAAGACATTAACATAATGTGGTATTAGATTTATTCCAACACCGTTATAATTTGTCTTGCCAGGTTCTTTGCTGTCGTACTACGCAACAATGTGAATCTCCAGTGAACTGGAGAAATTATACATTTGCAGCAATATGACTGGTCGTGATAATATTTTCTACAGCTGCCAAATGACCTAATTGCACAAACATTGTGCAACAGTGTCCGTATAATGCTAAATAAAAAAACAATCCGTCTTTACCTCTTGTACATGTACTACGTAAGATTATATAACTGTTACTAGTGTCAAATACCGTAATGGTTTTTGGGTCCTAGTACTGTCATCCTAAGACGATTCCCGTCTCCAAAATGAAGAGCCCATGAGTGTTGCTAGGCCTTCCCATTACATGAAGGATTAACTGGTACTAGCAGTTCACTGACTACTAAAGACGACCCACATAGACCCATTTAAGTCAATGCTTGTTTACTATGCTCGGAAAGAGAGTGATCCGACCTAGTAGCCAGTTCGGGTTGCAAGGTCGAGGACCTTAACAACTGGAATGACATATCTACATATCTACATATCTACATATCTACATATTATATTCTATCTTTTGGGTATGTTTGCTTTGTTCATGTACAGCGTGCTAGAATAGAATATATGGCATAATCTTATATAATTAGTTATTACATTTTAATTTAAACGTACGTAGCTTCGGATTAATTATTACAATTGATCTACTAATGTTTAAATGTGATTATCATCATCCCTTGTAACTGAGAATAGGTACAATGCTTATAATAATTAACTAATAAATCTAATTAATTAAACCGAATGGTTGAGTGTGTGCCCAGCGTCATGTTTTAATATTTAATATAATATTATATAAAATAGGTGATGTAAGACCCGATAAAACTTTGACTATAACTAGACTACATGGACAAATACAAAATCTTGGAGCAGGAGTAAGCACTGATTACTCTTATCAACCCAGTTGCCACATTAATAAAAAAAGTATAATTATACTATGTTTACGTGAAGTCCTATCTGCCAACCATATCTGAAAACAGAATAACACAAACAGAATGGTCGATATGAACTCTGTTGTAACACAATGCTGAGGAGTTCTGTTCCCTTGTATTGAACGATTGGGCAACTGATAGGCAAACCAGCTCGTGAACTGGCTCGATCCGGTGTATGGAACCAAATTTAACACCAGCTAACAGCGTTTGAGACTAGGACCAAAGGAACCAGTGCAGTCCAGTAGATCGAGCCAAATTCAGCATCGTTCGACACCGAGGCAGGCCAGGGTAAAAAGAACCGGTGTGAAACGCTGTTTGATTAAACTCTTCCCGAGAGCCGAATAAAAGTGGGGAGGCAACATCGTGCAGCGCTACTACAAAGTGAAGGTCTCTGTATATAATTATTGATGTTTCTATATTGAGATCCAAGCATGAGCTGAGGCAACAAACGTAAAAACAAAGTGGTTTATATAGTACACAAACTTCCGGCGGAAGTTCCGGTAGAAAGGCCAACGTAGTGTCATTAAAAAACAACGTTGTGTCATCTGAACATTGCACAACAACATGGCAGCCCGGAAGCCCGATAGCCAACCAAAAATAGGACGGGTTTGACAAAAGATGCTTGAAATCAGCTGGATCATATGCAGAATCAATATTAGCCAATTCTGAGAGGTTGGGCCTCTTTAAGTGGGTATAAAAAGGACATAATTGCTCAGCAATGCATACTATAATAAGCATAATATTAATTGGTACACAAGCAACATTTTAGCACATGTACATCGACAATTGGTACAAGCAAGTGTAATGCAAGGTTAGTGTATAATTAAATATACATAGTTAGTATCTTGTAGTCGGGAGTTATGCGTGGCCTATGCTACATGACCGGTCTTAACTGCAGTGCTAATATTACAACATAATCATATAACAAATATGCCCACCTACACCTTGAAATGGTTTTCACGCATTGGAATGTATATTGGAAAAAAGAAAGTGAGATTTTGGAAATTGTAAAACTTTTGAAGTCGTCTCGCTCTGACTTCAATAGTAGTTCCAACTAGAGTAGTTGACTTTGACTTGACTTGGCTGAACACGAATTGACTGGAAGCAACAACGACTTGGCTTGAACTTGACTTGCTTCCGTCATTTCAGAAGTTGCTCGAATTGTTGACTTGCAAGTTGACTTGGATCCAACTCTGCGTGTTTCCATGTTAGCCTCTGTTAATGAAGATTAGTAATGAATGAATCAAAGAATGTGCACTTATTGTTACAAAAAGGACATTCTATAATACAGCGTTACAAGTTCTCCATTGAGATCCGCACAAAACGGAAACGAAAACAGGGAAGTAAATACTCAGCCTTGCTAACCGACAAGCTACATGGATGTGTGTTTGTGGGACTATAAGTAATCATGCTGGAACTTTGTCTAATGGTCAAATGGCTGTGTTGTGGTCACATGGCAGAATGGAACAAATTGTGAAATGATGTAACAATCTGCCCCTACATAGCAATAGTCCAAGGCACCTAGAATTTTGTGCAATAGCTTCTGTTTATTGAAATTTTTTCTTTCAAAGGCATGCAGCCAACTAACTAAGTTTCTAGTCACGCTGGTAGGATGTGATATAATATAATACTGGTATGTATATCCCCCAATAATACAGAACCCTAAGCACGAGCTTTCATTTTCATGAACAAGTGGTTAGCACTGTATTCTGGCAAAGGGCCAATGCAAAGTTCAGCGGAAAAATTCTAGGAGGCAATGTGAACCATTTGCACCCATCTAACAGACGCTGGTAACATGTTGAAGAGGCAGTAGCTGGTACAGCATTAGAAAGAGAATGAACGGCAAAATGTAACCTTGTGTTAGGACAAATCAACATCAAATATTCCGATGTAACCCATGTCAGCCATGACTGCGGAATTTTTGCCGTTTGCCATAAACTGCTAGACACAACCAGTACTAACAAAGCCTGTCTGGAAGAAAGTGTAGTAAAGCAGCTGATAAATAATCTAATATTGCGTTCTATGATGGCCTTATCTGATACAATCTCAGTGCTAACGTTAGTTTAGTCTTTCTCCTCCTTGACATCGTATCATAAATTCTTTAACAAGTTCACTTCCTTTTCATGAGTCAGTCTGTATGGCCTAGGGGTAAAGATGCTTGCCTCTAGTCCAGACAGCCTGGTTTCGATTCCGCGGCGGTGATAAGCTGTTCAGGCCCACGCTGCCCATTCAGTCCCTGCAGATCAGGACTTGAAATAATGGAGGTGCCCTGTGTGAATTTTGTCCGCATGCAGGATGAAGTTCCACCTCTGCCCTCGTTAATACAAGAGTAGCCACATCACGACGAGGCACGTGAAAAACGGCAGAACCAGCACTCTCCTTTCCAGCTTAGTAGTAGTGCTTCACACTGAGTTCATAACAGGTATACAGTATATACATGTCGGACGAATTCAAATTGCCTCAATAATTACAAAATATAGTCCTATTTCTTTCCAATATACCTTACAATGTGCGTTTGTTCTAGTATACAACCATGTACGTGTACATAAAATATAGTAAGCTATTGGCAGCCTCCAGTAGTGAGATTTTTACTATTGCTGATACGTTGTAATTGTCACAATTATCCGAATTAAATACATAGTACAACATAGTCATTTCGATGATATAGTTTATGCTCTCTATTACTATAATATACTTTACGGGAATAGTTGTAAAAAACTGTATGCTGTTTGCATATGTGATAACATTACGTTGTAGTGTTGCAGTGTAGGTAGACATCACTCAGATAAACAAGTTAAAGATTGCCAGTTATTCTATGTAACTGTTTATGTGGGTCCTTGTCAGATTTCAATACTTGGATACTGACAGTGATTATTTCTTACGTATGAAGCGTACACAAGAAATATACATTTAAGTGTAACAATGACTCATCTCTAGATTCTATAAATATCAGTCTAGAATATTTTATAATCTGTTATCTTCTCCAAACCAGGTTGGCTCTGTAAAAGTTGTAAACCAATTCGTCATCATGTTGTCTAATAGACATTGATTCCGAGTTGAGAATAATACATTCATATTCATTTGTGTTTTGTTACTGTCGAGCTACCTGGCTATCCTATTTAACGAACCTCAGAAGTTCGAAACTTGTGTAAGCGACAGGAGCTGGGTTCTGAGTGGAACCGCTCACCTTCCACAACAGGAGTGCATGGTCAGTGGTCACTACATCAACCTGCCACCTACATGTGGTCACATACGCCGCTAGAATCTGGCTTCTTTTTGCGAATCAGGGCAGAGGTGGATATTTAACGTGGGTGTTTTTGATGTACAAGCTACACGGAACTCCTGTATTATTTATACGCCCTAATCCGAACAGGCGCAGTAAGGTGAAAGGCTTGCTGAAGGCCTTTGTCAGAAATGACGCAGCTGGGTGCTTGTACTCATAACCTCACGGTTTGTGTATATGTATGTCACCAACAGTGCCAACCTGACACCTATCTATGTCTATCAGAATGTGAAATTAATGAGTGGGCATTGCTTCCTTTGAAAAACAATACACTCAGAGTCATCCCTTGCTAAGCCAGATGATCTCCGAGTCGCAGATTTAAAACACTTGGTGACAATTAGGTGCAACTGTACAGGTTCAGATGAAATAAAAATGTCATTTGTCGCAAATACCTCATCCACTTGAAACGCTTCTGATGGTTGCGTGTTTTTCTAGTATCACCGACAATGCACTGAGAGTTAATTCCTGACGGTAAGCGATGGCATTGTACCAGGATCTGTTCAATCCAATGACACGCCACAACATGCACTAGACTTCAACTCCATGGTGGGGAGTTTTAGTACTGTGCTTTGGCAAATGGCCAATATTAGAGCTTGGTATAAAAGTGTAGAAATTCTCAGAGAAAGTCAGATGCACTTGAATTCTGTTTGTTGAAGGTTATAACATTCTTCTATCAGGTAAGTTAAATACTGGATAGTCTGGTACAACAATTAAACTGTGTCATAAGTGCGTAATCACAATAACCTTCTCATTGTCTAATTGACATAAAGATAAGCAATCGATGAGATATTGATCTTGTTTTTAACTACTCTGCGGGCATCAGTCTGGTCTGAATTCTCATATACGTGTGCACTGTCGTGAGATGAGAGATATCCTGCTCTATTTTGAATATAATGGTAATCTCCGATTCTGAAATTTACTGCTAGTTATTAAATATTTTCCAGAAAATTGAAAATGATGAAGGTCTTCTTCTTCGCTATGCTTGTGGTTGCTATGCTTGGACTGGTTGCAGCAAATCGTAAGTGAGATTTATGCCCCTATTTAATGCACTCAATGCGATGTAAAACTAAAACAGATTACTTTAAAACTTCAGATGATAGGCGTCTGGTATAAGGCAAGTACTTGGCAATTTGTGTTTGTAGCTCAGCACAATTCACTGAAAATGGCAATATTGCAGAACATTCGTGAGGAAAGGCGTGACGTTTAGCTCTGTCACATATTAAACAATGGAAATGTGTCTATATTAGTTCTAATTTGTGTAACAAATAGATGCTACATAAAGAATTATGCACACATATTGTAATAGCATATTGTTTGTCCTTTACAGCTTGTGTCGATGAATGCTTGGCTAACATTTGTCATGGCGATTACCTGTGCACGGACTATATGAGACCACATTGCCAGCAACAGTGTGGTTGGTGAACTAACGTCTAACAAAAATATTCAGTAGTTTAACAATAGCGGTGAATATTTCTTCAATCTCTCTTTGAAATCAATAAATATGTGGCTGTTTGTCACAAATGTATGAATTGGAATGTTACATTGTCTTATTTCACATATAAGCGTTCTACTTGCTCTTAAATGCATCTCCCTGTTACGTTTACACAGGAGCAAGATTTAGCGCAATAAATACATTGATTCAGTATTTCTGGCTAAAAAAAGGTGTCAGCCCTGTTCTTTTTATCAATGTGTTGATGGATTCATATTTAAAGTGGTGCTGTGAACTAGCAATTGTACACTCTTTGGAGCTCAAGTTTTATGAGATTAGTGAGCTTTTATGCTATCAGTTATAGACTTAGTGAAATGTGGAAAACTAAGGAGAATTTATCAAAGAGGTGGGAGAGTTCCATCATCTGGAACATATTGCCTCGGTCAAGAACATTCACAAGTATTGGAAGGGAAGAATTTTGATGTAAGCGTTAGAGTACATTGTAATATAATCAATGCAGTTGTTACAGCTGATACTGATGTGGGCGATTTCTTTCGTAATGTCTACAAATCAAAGGCACAAGGGGAAGACCAATTTACATTTACCTTAGCATGCATTCAAGACCTCACATACAAAGAAATACTGGGAACTGTCAATGTATCAAACAAATTTGAATTTAAACATGATGGTTATTAGTTCGTATGTACATGCAAGTGCATAGGGTGATAGTCACATCCAGTGAAATAAATGCAGTGTGGATGGCTAGATTACTATGTCACATCAAGATATCTGATAAAGAAATATCATTATAACACCACAGGTAACAAAGATGAGTGACGAATGATTTATGGGATATAGATTTATTGTTGTAGAAGGCAGAATATTATCTGCTCAATGGTGTAGGCATGGTATAGAATATACTAGAATAGGATACAATACAATAGAACAGAATAGACATAAGTAGATAGAAGAATAAATTACGATCAAATCTACTCGTGTCATCAATAAATAGGGGAAGGGTTTTCCTCACTTGAGTATTATATACATATTGTATTATGCAGTGGTTCAATGCACGTCTGCTACAGAAGACTTAGATGTAGATGCACATGGTAATTTTAATGAGTCATGTTTGTTCTGTTTATAGCCAAGCGTTTAATTGACAACAATGTAGAATTATGTAACGATGGTGCAGTCCTGTTCTAGAATGCACTCATTTTTTGCCATAGATGGTATTGTACCGATTTTTGGATTTTGGTGCTGCCCCCGTAAGACAACTCCCAAGTCCAATAATGAAGTGCCTATGAGTGGTGCCAGTCTTTCTAATTACATGAAAGACTAATGTGTACTAATATTCTAATAACTACCAAAGACGACCCATATGATCCTCAGTAAATATTTGGTAGAATCTCACTGTTTCATCTCTTTTATTACAGTTAGTTTCATGCTATATACTGAAATTAAATATATATCATGCATCAGTAAATATTTATTAGTTATACTGAGAAAGTGAGTTTTCCGACCAAGTAAGAAGTTCGGGTTACACGGTCAAGGACCTTGACAGCTAGAATGACTTTAGCGTGTAGACCGGGTCGTCATAGTACGACGTACTGAGTATTGATAATCTATTCTGGTTCCGTAGTCGGTCTTGAGTTGGAGAACCGGCGCAGGTCAGGCTACATCCAGCGGAACCATGAGGGAATGCAGTTTATACTCTGGATCAGTCTCATGTGGTTAACGTGCCCGGGTCCGAGTCCAATGTCAATTTTTTTCTGTTTCTTACTGTAAGCGTATGACTTTAGAATTCTACTGCTGCCATCAAAATAATAGTTTTTGGGTTTTGGTAAAGTCATCCTAAGACGACACCCTAGCCCAAAATGAAGTGCCTATGACTGGTGCTAGGCCTTTTCATTGACAGGTACGAGTAGTCAAATAACTGCTAAAAAAGACCCAGATGACCTCGAGTCAATGCTTGTTTCCTATACTGAGAAAGAGAGTGATCCGACCTAGTAGGAAGTTCGGGTTGCAAGGTTGAGTACCTTAACAACTAGAATGACCTAATTACAAAGTGAAAGTCTCTGTATATAAGTATCGATCAAAAATATTTCACTCACATTGCCCAGTCGCTAAGTTAAAAAAAAAACTCCCCGACTGATACTCCTCGGCGTGACCAACCCCTAGCAGCTCCCAGTGCCAGGTGCCAGTGCTGGCCAACTCCCTGTGAGAAAGGCCCAGATAACATGGCCTGTTATGGCTGGGGTAGAGGAGTTGCCTTAAAGCCATGCTGGCTAGCATGCCCTCAAGGACTTAACATCGGCACAGGAACAATTGTGGCTGGATGCTCTTCCTAACACCACCGTGACTGCGGTTTGAACCTGGAACCTTCAGCATGAAAGCACAGCATTCTAACCCCTAAGCCACGGTCCAGTCAATAAATCAAGACGTACTGTAATTCAATTTAATGTTCATGTAAGCACAATGTGATCATCCAATCATTCAACAAATTCACAGCATGATTGTGTATATTACAATGAATACGCATGCAGTGTCAGTTGACTGGAGATTTAAAGTATGGTAGTGTTCTTTGTTCATCTGATGAAGATGGAAATACACAATCTGCGCCATTATAATGCTAAAAGATCATATGGAACCGACCTCCTTTATGAATTTGGCTAAATGTGACGTTGTATTGGAGCAAATATGACACTGCACACGTCAATGCATACCAACTTATGGCGTTTACCATAATGCATTAAACAATAACCGCACCAACATAGTTTCTTCTACATGACCCTCAGCCAATGAACATTTTTGTTAGTAAGGTGGATAATACATCTGATGCAATATTTTATGGTGTTCATTACCTGATGTAAATGTTCACCAAGCATAAAACGCTTCAGAAAGTCTAATCAACCGATTTCATGTATAGCGTATGTCATTAGGCTTAGCGCTACATTCGGCGTGTCATGTTGAATCACCGGGGCACATTGTAGCAGGAGTAGAAGTGCTTTGGGAGAGAAAAAATGTGACGCGGGACAAATTATAATAGAGTTTAATTTTACTAAAGTTGAGAGTTGAGCCTCTTAAGACACATATAAAAACAAAAGCCGCACCATCAACAAACTATCTGGGAGTCGCTCACCTCATCGTTTTGAGAATGCCATCAGAATCAAGTAAACAAGGCGCATATGATTTGTAGTGAGTTAGATTATTATCTCAAATTGTTAGTATTAGTTTCATAAGACAGTACTCTACATCAGACGTGCAAATATTATGTGTATGCAAGCTTGTACATGAAGCCTTGTCTTCATCATCACCAGCTTTGTAAGATGGTTTAGCAATCTGCCAAAAAGAGTGCAGCTAAGAGGATGTGTAGAATAAGATAATATAAGTTAATGGTGGATATAGACCAAACTTTAGTGCAGAATTTATCTCAGATCTCTGTACCAGCAGAAGAAACTGATATTCAGGTAATCATTTTCATAGATGACATATTTAAAGATGTAATTTTGTTAGTGCTAGTGCTCGGTTTAGTCCATTGCTGTAAACCATCTCATTTGCAGAATCATATATTAGTGGACATAATAAGACTACAGAAGACATTAACATTATGTGGTATTAGATTTGTTCCAACTAACGGTTATAGTTTATCTTGCCAATTTCTTTGCTGTCGTACTATACTTTCTACAGATAGCATTGTTTCCTATGAGCAGGTCAGGCCATGGTGCTCTATAACAAAATAGAATGGTGGGATTTCTTCAATGCTGAGCGTGTCAATTGTAGTCTTTATACCCATAGCTTGGTGTGTCTTCTTTTACCAGGATAAGCACTCAATCACCTAGCACTAGGAGCAGAAAATTCTACTGTACCAGCTCAGCAACAGTAAACGTTTCACTGTTTAGCTGTAGACTTGGTATGAGCGAACTGCACACAATGTACTCATCTCTGGCCCTCCTAGCGTATAGTTTCTAGTAGCATGTTCTGCTCACTGTACTAAACCATCAGGTGCCCCAGAGGCTTAGGTTCAAACCTCAGTCAAGGCGTTGATTTTTCATGGATCTAAAACCAGCCTCTGATCCGTCAAATGTGAATTAATTTTAGGAAGCGCGAGGTGGCCATAATAAGAAGGGTGCCTCTTGTGCCACTGCCTCATAGCATGTCTAAACTGTATGCCAGTGGTAATTCTTTATTGAAGTTTCGCTAAGCTGGTTTGGTGGTAGCATGTATTCATTCCCTTGCTAGGTGATCAGGTGCTGTCTTTTTCGGCTGCGTGCCCTCATGTCATCAAAGGCGCTCTTCTAGCGAGCAAATACATTGGCAGTTCCATATCAAATCGAACTCTGCAATAGAGAAACATCATTACAGTGCTGCGTATCAGCGTTACCGTACTTTAATGAATATGAATAATTAATGAATCAAGGAACATCAATTTGTTGTTTAAAAACGCAGGTTGCATATTTGCAGCTAGAGCAGAGGAAGCAAAAACAACAATTTGAATCTCGAGTCAACTAGAGAAGTTATACATTTGCAGTAATATCCCTGGTCTTGATAATATTTTCTACAACGGCCAAATGACCTAATTGCACTAACATTGTGCAACAGTGTGCGTATAATTCTAAAATAAAATGACAGTCCGACTTTACCTCTTGTATTAGGTAAGATTACTTAACTGTTACTAGTGTCAAATACCGTAATGGTTTTTGGGTCTTAGTACCGTCATCCTAAGACGACCCGCGGCTCCAAAATGAAGAGCCCATGAGTGTTGCTAGGCCTTCTCATTACAAGAAGGATTAACAGGTACTAGTAGTTCACTAACTACTAAAGACGACCCACATAGACCCATTCGAGTCAATGCTTTTTTACTATGCTGAGAAAGCGAGTGATCCGACCTAGTAGCCAGTTTGTGTTGCAAGGTCGAGGACCTTAGCAACTGGAATGACATATCTACTAAATAGTGCTGCGCTGTATTTCAGTTTCAAACAATGCAAACGATGTAGAACCTGTCAGTGTTTGACATCATCAATTTGTACTTGTGTCAAACCGTACCGGCATCGTGCCCAAACAATATATCAATGATTTGGCGTAGTTCAATGTTATCGAACCGAATCGGTATACCAGTAGTAGTCATTTAATATTCGTGCGGTCTAATATTATGTGGTTTTGTTCGTTTTACTTTAAACCAAGTTGCACACCTTCGCGTTTCCGTTTTGATGTTATTTCCCATCGTGGCTGTGGTTGATAGGTTGTTGGTGCTGTTGAGGTGATAACTATAATAAATTGATTAATACATGCAGATGCGTAACTTAGTAGATTATGCGGATCATTCTATATCACCTATAGTATACATTCCATCATATTATATTCTATCGTCTGGGTATGTTTGCTTTGTTCATGGACAGCGTGCTAGAATAGAATATAGTAGTCTATGATCTTATATCATTATTTTTTACATTTTAATTTAAACGTACGTAGCATCGGATTAATTATTACAATTAATCTACTAATGTTTAAATGTGATTATAATCATCCCTTGTAACTAAGAATAGGTACAATGCTTACAATAATTAACTAATAAATCTAATAAATTTTACAGAATATAGTCCTATTTCTTTCCAATATACCTCACAATGTACCTTTGTTCTAGCATACAACCATGTACGTAGACATAAAATATAGTAGGCTATTGGCAGCCTATACTAATGATATTTTTACTATTGCCGATGCGTTGTCATTGTCACAATTATCCGAATTAAATAAATGGTACAACATAGTCATTCCGATGATACAGTTTACGCTCGCTATTACTAGCGGTTGACTGGAGATTTAAAGTACGGTAGTGTTCTTTGTTCATCTGATGAAGATGGCAATACAGAATCTGCGCCATTGTAATGCTGAAAAATCATACTCAACCGACCTCCTTTATGAATTGGACTAAATGTGACCTTGTATTGGAGCAAATATGACACTGCACACGTCAATGCATACCAACTTATGCTGGTCATAACGGTGGCGTTTACCATAATGCATTAAACATTAACCGCACCAAAATAGTTTCTTCTACATGATCCTCAGGCAATGTACTTTTTTGTCAGTAAGGGGAATAATACATCTGATGTTATATTTTATGGCGTTCATTGCCTGATGTAAAAATGTTCACCAAGCATAAAACGCTTCAGAAAGTTTAATCAACAGATTTAATGTACAGTATATATTATTTCCCACCGGGTTACATTCAACATGCTACGTTGAACGACCTGGGCACATTTTCGCAGTAGTAGAAGTGCTTTGTGGGAAAAAGAAATGTGACGCTGGACAAATTATCATAGAGTTTAATTTCAGGAAAAATCTAAGCCCAACTAAGAGAGCTGAGCCTCTTAAGACACATGTGAAAAGCCGTACCATCAACAACTATCTGGGAGTCGCGCACCTCATCGAAAAGAGAAAGCAATCAGAAGCCTTGTCTTCATCATCACCAGCTTTGTAAAATGGTTTAGCAATCTGCCAAAAAGAGTGCAACTAAGAGGATGTGTAGAATAAGATAATATAAGTCAATGATGGATATGCACCAAAGTTTAGTGCAGAATTTATATCGGATCTCTGTACCAGCAGAAGAAACTGAATCATATATTAGTGCACATGATACCCACTACAGAAGACATTAACATAATGTGGTATTAGATTTATTCCAACTCACCGTTATAATTTGTCTTGCCAGGTTCTTTGCTGTCGTACTACGCAACAATGTGAATCTCCAGTGAACTGGAGAAATTATACATTTGCAGCAATATGACTGGTCGTGATAATATTTTCTACAGCTGCCAAATGACCTAATTGCACAAACATTGTGCAACAGTGTCCGTATAATGCTAAATAAAAAAACAATCCGTCTTTACCTCTTGTACATGTACTACGTAAGATTATATAACTGTTACTAGTGTCAAATACCGTAATGGTTTTTGGGTCCTAGTACTGTCATCCTAAGACGATTCCCGTCTCCAAAATGAAGAGCCCATGAGTGTTGCTAGGCCTTCCCATTACATGAAGGATTAACTGGTACTAGCAGTTCACTGACTACTAAAGACGACCCACATAGACCCATTTAAGTCAATGCTTGTTTACTATGCTCGGAAAGAGAGTGATCCGACCTAGTAGCCAGTTCGGGTTGCAAGGTCGAGGACCTTAACAACTGGAATGACATATCTACATATCTACATATCTACATATCTACATATTATATTCTATCTTTTGGGTATGTTTGCTTTGTTCATGTACAGCGTGCTAGAATAGAATATATGGCATAATCTTATATAATTAGTTATTACATTTTAATTTAAACGTACGTAGCTTCGGATTAATTATTACAATTGATCTACTAATGTTTAAATGTGATTATCATCATCCCTTGTAACTGAGAATAGGTACAATGCTTATAATAATTAACTAATAAATCTAATTAATTAAACCGAATGGTTGAGTGTGTGCCCAGCGTCATGTTTTAATATTTAATATAATATTATATAAAATAGGTGATGTAAGACCCGATAAAACTTTGACTATAACTAGACTACATGGACAAATACAAAATCTTGGAGCAGGAGTAAGCACTGATTACTCTTATCAACCCAGTTGCCACATTAATAAAAAAAGTATAATTATACTATGTTTACGTGAAGTCCTATCTGCCAACCATATCTGAAAACAGAATAACACAAACAGAATGGTCGATATGAACTCTGTTGTAACACAATGCTGAGGAGTTCTGTTCCCTTGTATTGAACGATTGGGCAACTGATAGGCAAACCAGCTCGTGAACTGGCTCGATCCGGTGTATGGAACCAAATTTAACACCAGCTAACAGCGTTTGAGACTAGGACCAAAGGAACCAGTGCAGTCCAGTAGATCGAGCCAAATTCAGCATCGTTCGACACCGAGGCAGGCCAGGGTAAAAAGAACCGGTGTGAAACGCTGTTTGATTAAACTCTTCCCGAGAGCCGAATAAAAGTGGGGAGGCAACATCGTGCAGCGCTACTACAAAGTGAAGGTCTCTGTATATAATTATTGATGTTTCTATATTGAGATCCAAGCATGAGCTGAGGCAACAAACGTAAAAACAAAGTGGTTTATATAGTACACAAACTTCCGGCGGAAGTTCCGGTAGAAAGGCCAACGTAGTGTCATTAAAAAACAACGTTGTGTCATCTGAACATTGCACAACAACATGGCAGCCCGGAAGCCCGATAGCCAACCAAAAATAGGACGGGTTTGACAAAAGATGCTTGAAATCAGCTGGATCATATGCAGAATCAATATTAGCCAATTCTGAGAGGTTGGGCCTCTTTAAGTGGGTATAAAAAGGACATAATTGCTCAGCAATGCATACTATAATAAGCATAATATTAATTGGTACACAAGCAACATTTTAGCACATGTACATCGACAATTGGTACAAGCAAGTGTAATGCAAGGTTAGTGTATAATTAAATATACATAGTTAGTATCTTGTAGTCGGGAGTTATGCGTGGCCTATGCTACATGACCGGTCTTAACTGCAGTGCTAATATTACAACATAATCATATAACAAATATGCCCACCTACACCTTGAAATGGTTTTCACGCATTGGAATGTATATTGGAAAAAAGAAAGTGAGATTTTGGAAATTGTAAAACTTTTGAAGTCGTCTCGCTCTGACTTCAATAGTAGTTCCAACTAGAGTAGTTGACTTTGACTTGACTTGGCTGAACACGAATTGACTGGAAGCAACAACGACTTGGCTTGAACTTGACTTGCTTCCGTCATTTCAGAAGTTGCTCGAATTGTTGACTTGCAAGTTGACTTGGATCCAACTCTGCGTGTTTCCATGTTAGCCTCTGTTAATGAAGATTAGTAATGAATGAATCAAAGAATGTGCACTTATTGTTACAAAAAGGACATTCTATAATACAGCGTTACAAGTTCTCCATTGAGATCCGCACAAAACGGAAGCGAAAACAGGGAAGTAAATACTCAGCCTTGCTAACCGACAAGCTACATGGATGTGTGTTTGTGGGACTATAAGTAATCATGCTGGAACTTTGTCTAATGGTCAAATGGCTGTGTTGTGGTCACATGGCAGAATGGAACAAATTGTGAAATGATGTAACAATCTGCCCCTACATAGCAATAGTCCAAGGCACCTAGAATTTTGTGCAATAGCTTCTGTTTATTGAAATTTTTTCTTTCAAAGGCATGCAGCCAACTAACTAAGTTTCTAGTCACGCTGGTAGGATGTGATATAATATAATACTGGTATGTATATCCCCCAATAATACAGAACCCTAAGCACGAGCTTTCATTTCCATGAACAAGTGGTTAGCACTGTATTCTGGCAAAGGGCCAATGCAAAGTTCAGCGGAAAAATTCTAGGAGGCAATGTGAACCATTTGCACCCATCTAACAGACGCTGGTAACATGTTGAAGAGGCAGTAGCTGGTACAGCATTAGAAAGAGAATGAACGGCAAAATGTAACCTTGTGTTAGGACAAATCAACATCAAATATTCCGATGTAACCCATGTCAGCCATGACTGCGGAATTTTTGCCGTTTGCCATAAACTGCTAGACACAACCAGTACTAACAAAGCCTGTCTGGAAGAAAGTGTAGTAAAGCAGCTGATAAATAATCTAATATTGCGTTCTATGATGGCCTTATCTGATACAATCTCAGTGCTAACGTTAGTTTAGTCTTTCTCCTCCTTGACATCGTATCATAAATTCTTTAACAAGTTCACTTCCTTTTCATGAGTCAGTCTGTATGGCCTAGGGGTAAAGATGCTTGCCTCTAGTCCAGACAGCCTGGTTTCGATTCCGCGGCGGTGATAAGCTGTTCAGGCCCACGCTGCCCATTCAGTCCCTGCAGATCAGGACTTGAAATAATGGAGGTGCCCTGTGTGAATTTTGTCCGCATGCAGGATGAAGTTCCACCTCTGCCCTCGTTAATACAAGAGTAGCCACATCACGACGAGGCACGTGAAAAACGGCAGAACCAGCACTCTCCTTTCCAGCTTAGTAGTAGTGCTTCACACTGAGTTCATAACAGGTATACAGTATATACATGTCGGACGGATTCAAATTGCCTCAATAATTACAAAATATAGTCCTATTTCTTTCCAATATACCTTACAATGTGCGTTTGTTCTAGTATACAACCATGTACGTGTACATAAAATATAGTAAGCTATTGGCAGCCTCCAGTAGTGAGATTTTTACTATTGCTGATACGTTGTAATTGTCACAATTATCCGAATTAAATACATAGTACAACATAGTCATTTCGATGATATAGTTTATGCTCTCTATTACTATAATATACTTTACGGGAATAGTTGTAAAAAACTGTATGCTGTTTGCATATGTGATAACATTACGTTGTAGTGTTGCAGTGTAGGTAGACATCACTCAGATAAACAAGTTAAAGATTGCCAGTTATTCTATGTAACTGTTTATGTGGGTCCTTGTCAGATTTCAATACTTGGATACTGACAGTGATTATTTCTTACGTATGAAGCGTACACAAGAAATATACATTTAAGTGTAACAATGACTCATCTCTAGATTCTATAAATATCAGTCTAGAATATTTTATAATCTGTTATCTTCTCCAAACCAGGTTGGCTCTGTAAAAGTTGTAAACCAATTCGTCATCATGTTGTCTAATAGACATTGATTCCGAGTTGAGAATAATACATTCATATTCATTTGTGTTTTGTTACTGTCGAGCTACCTGGCTATCCTATTTAACGAACCTCAGAAGTTCGAAACTTGTGTAAGCGACAGGAGCTGGGTTCTGAGTGGAACCGCTCACCTTCCACAACAGGAGTGCATGGTCAGTGGTCACTACATCAACCTGCCACCTACATGTGGTCACATACGCCGCTAGAATCTGGCTTCTTTTTGCGAATCAGGGCAGAGGTGGATATTTAACGTGGGTGTTTTTGATGTACAAGCTACACGGAACTCCTGTATTATTTATACGCCCTAATCCGAACAGGCGCAGTAAGGTGAAAGGCTTGCTGAAGGCCTTTGTCAGAAATGACGCAGCTGGGTGCTTGTACTCATAACCTCACGGTTTGTGTATATGTATGTCACCAACAGTGCCAACCTGACACCTATCTATGTCTATCAGAATGTGAAATTAATGAGTGGGCATTGCTTCCTTTGAAAAACAATACACTCAGAGTCATCCCTTGCTAAGCCAGATGATCTCCGAGTCGCAGATTTAAAACACTTGGTGACAATTAGGTGCAACTGTACAGGTTCAGATGAAATAAAAATGTCATTTGTCGCAAATACCTCATCCACTTGAAACGCTTCTGATGGTTGCGTGTTTTTCTAGTATCACCGACAATGCACTGAGAGTTAATTCCTGACGGTAAGCGATGGCATTGTACCAGGATCTGTTCAATCCAATGACACGCCACAACATGCACTAGACTTCAACTCCATGGTGGGGAGTTTTAGTACTGTGCTTTGGCAAATGGCCAATATTAGAGCTTGGTATAAAAGTGTAGAAATTCTCAGAGAAAGTCAGATGCACTTGAATTCTGTTTGTTGAAGGTTATAACATTCTTCTATCAGGTAAGTTAAATACTGGATAGTCTGGTACAACAATTAAACTGTGTCATAAGTGCGTAATCACAATAACCTTCTCATTGTCTAATTGACATAAAGATAAGCAATCGATGAGATATTGATCTTGTTTTTAACTACTCTGCGGGCATCAGTCTGGTCTGAATTCTCATATACGTGTGCACTGTCGTGAGATGAGAGATATCCTGCTCTATTTTGAATATAATGGTAATCTCCGATTCTGAAATTTACTGCTAGTTATTAAATATTTTCCAGAAAATTGAAAATGATGAAGGTCTTCTTCTTCGCTATGCTTGTGGTTGCTATGCTTGGACTGGTTGCAGCAAATCGTAAGTGAGATTTATGCCCCTATTTAATGCACTCAATGCGATGTAAAACTAAAACAGATTACTTTAAAACTTCAGATGATAGGCGTCTGGTATAAGGCAAGTACTTGGCAATTTGTGTTTGTAGCTCAGCACAATTCACTGAAAATGGCAATATTGCAGAACATTCGTGAGGAAAGGCGTGACGTTTAGCTCTGTCACATATTAAACAATGGAAATGTGTCTATATTAGTTCTAATTTGTGTAACAAATAGATGCTACATAAAGAATTATGCACACATATTGTAATAGCATATTGTTTGTCCTTTACAGCTTGTGTCGATGAATGCTTGGCTAACATTTGTCATGGCGATTACCTGTGCACGGACTATATGAGACCACATTGCCAGCAACAGTGTGGTTGGTGAACTAACGTCTAACAAAAATATTCAGTAGTTTAACAATAGCGGTGAATATTTCTTCAATCTCTCTTTGAAATCAATAAATATGTGGCTGTTTGTCACAAATGTATGAATTGGAATGTTACATTGTCTTATTTCACATATAAGCGTTCTACTTGCTCTTAAATGCATCTCCCTGTTACGTTTACACAGGAGCAAGATTTAGCGCAATAAATACATTGATTCAGTATTTCTGGCTAAAAAAAGGTGTCAGCCCTGTTCTTTTTATCAATGTGTTGATGGATTCATATTTAAAGTGGTGCTGTGAACTAGCAATTGTACACTCTTTGGAGCTCAAGTTTTATGAGATTAGTGAGCTTTTATGCTATCAGTTATAGACTTAGTGAAATGTGGAAAACTAAGGAGAATTTATCAAAGAGGTGGGAGAGTTCCATCATCTGGAACATATTGCCTCGGTCAAGAACATTCACAAGTATTGGAAGGGAAGAATTTTGATGTAAGCGTTAGAGTACATTGTAATATAATCAATGCAGTTGTTACAGCTGATACTGATGTGGGCGATTTCTTTCGTAATGTCTACAAATCAAAGGCACAAGGGGAAGACCAATTTACATTTACCTTAGCATGCATTCAAGACCTCACATACAAAGAAATACTGGGAACTGTCAATGTATCAAACAAATTTGAATTTAAACATGATGGTTATTAGTTCGTATGTACATGCAAGTGCATAGGGTGATAGTCACATCCAGTGAAATAAATGCAGTGTGGATGGCTAGATTACTATGTCACATCAAGATATCTGATAAAGAAATATCATTATAACACCACAGGTAACAAAGATGAGTGACGAATGATTTATGGGATATAGATTTATTGTTGTAGAAGGCAGAATATTATCTGCTCAATGGTGTAGGCATGGTATAGAATATACTAGAATAGGATACAATACAATAGAACAGAATAGACATAAGTAGATAGAAGAATAAATTACGATCAAATCTACTCGTGTCATCAATAAATAGGGGAAGGGTTTTCCTCACTTGAGTATTATATACATATTGTATTATGCAGTGGTTCAATGCACGTCTGCTACAGAAGACTTAGATGTAGATGCACATGGTAATTTTAATGAGTCATGTTTGTTCTGTTTATAGCCAAGCGTTTAATTGACAACAATGTAGAATTATGTAACGATGGTGCAGTCCTGTTCTAGAATGCACTCATTTTTTGCCATAGATGGTATTGTACCGATTTTTGGATTTTGGTGCTGCCCCCGTAAGACAACTCCCAAGTCCAATAATGAAGTGCCTATGAGTGGTGCCAGTCTTTCTAATTACATGAAAGACTAATGTGTACTAATATTCTAATAACTACCAAAGACGACCCATATGATCCTCAGTAAATATTTGGTAGAATCTCACTGTTTCATCTCTTTTATTACAGTTAGTTTCATGCTATATACTGAAATTAAATATATATCATGCATCAGTAAATATTTATTAGTTATACTGAGAAAGTGAGTTTTCCGACCAAGTAAGAAGTTCGGGTTACACGGTCAAGGACCTTGACAGCTAGAATGACTTTAGCGTGTAGACCGGGTCGTCATAGTACGACGTACTGAGTATTGATAATCTATTCTGGTTCCGTAGTCGGTCTTGAGTTGGAGAACCGGCGCAGGTCAGGCTACATCCAGCGGAACCATGAGGGAATGCAGTTTATACTCTGGATCAGTCTCATGTGGTTAACGTGCCCGGGTCCGAGTCCAATGTCAATTTTTTTCTGTTTCTTACTGTAAGCGTATGACTTTAGAATTCTACTGCTGCCATCAAAATAATAGTTTTTGGGTTTTGGTAAAGTCATCCTAAGACGACACCCTAGCCCAAAATGAAGTGCCTATGACTGGTGCTAGGCCTTTTCATTGACAGGTACGAGTAGTCAAATAACTGCTAAAAAAGACCCAGATGACCTCGAGTCAATGCTTGTTTCCTATACTGAGAAAGAGAGTGATCCGACCTAGTAGGAAGTTCGGGTTGCAAGGTTGAGTACCTTAACAACTAGAATGACCTAATTACAAAGTGAAAGTCTCTGTATATAAGTATCGATCAAAAATATTTCACTCACATTGCCCAGTCGCTAAGTTAAAAAAAAAACTCCCCGACTGATACTCCTCGGCGTGACCAACCCCTAGCAGCTCCCAGTGCCAGGTGCCAGTGCTGGCCAACTCCCTGTGAGAAAGGCCCAGATAACATGGCCTGTTATGGCTGGGGTAGAGGAGTTGCCTTAAAGCCATGCTGGCTAGCATGCCCTCAAGGACTTAACATCGGCACAGGAACAATTGTGGCTGGATGCTCTTCCTAACACCACCGTGACTGCGGTTTGAACCTGGAACCTTCAGCATGAAAGCACAGCATTCTAACCCCTAAGCCACGGTCCAGTCAATAAATCAAGACGTACTGTAATTCAATTTAATGTTCATGTAAGCACAATGTGATCATCCAATCATTCAACAAATTCACAGCATGATTGTGTATATTACAATGAATACGCATGCAGTGTCAGTTGACTGGAGATTTAAAGTATGGTAGTGTTCTTTGTTCATCTGATGAAGATGGAAATACACAATCTGCGCCATTATAATGCTAAAAGATCATATGGAACCGACCTCCTTTATGAATTTGGCTAAATGTGACGTTGTATTGGAGCAAATATGACACTGCACACGTCAATGCATACCAACTTATGGCGTTTACCATAATGCATTAAACAATAACCGCACCAACATAGTTTCTTCTACATGACCCTCAGCCAATGAACATTTTTGTTAGTAAGGTGGATAATACATCTGATGCAATATTTTATGGTGTTCATTACCTGATGTAAATGTTCACCAAGCATAAAACGCTTCAGAAAGTCTAATCAACCGATTTCATGTATAGCGTATGTCATTAGGCTTAGCGCTACATTCGGCGTGTCATGTTGAAT
This sequence comes from Bugulina stolonifera, assembly GCA_935421135.1. Classification (NCBI taxonomy): domain Eukaryota; kingdom Metazoa; phylum Bryozoa; class Gymnolaemata; order Cheilostomatida; family Bugulidae; genus Bugulina; species Bugulina stolonifera. The sequence continues at coordinate 2,973,997 of OW285190.1, read as the reverse complement.
CACCGGGGCACATTGTAGCAGGAGTAGAAGTGCTTTGGGAGAGAAAAAATGTGACGCGGGACAAATTATAATAGAGTTTAATTTTACTAAAGTTGAGAGTTGAGCCTCTTAAGACACATATAAAAACAAAAGCCGCACCATCAACAAACTATCTGGGAGTCGCTCACCTCATCGTTTTGAGAATGCCATCAGAATCAAGTAAACAAGGCGCATATGATTTGTAGTGAGTTAGATTATTATCTCAAATTGTTAGTATTAGTTTCATAAGACAGTACTCTACATCAGACGTGCAAATATTATGTGTATGCAAGCTTGTACATGAAGCCTTGTCTTCATCATCACCAGCTTTGTAAGATGGTTTAGCAATCTGCCAAAAAGAGTGCAGCTAAGAGGATGTGTAGAATAAGATAATATAAGTTAATGGTGGATATAGACCAAACTTTAGTGCAGAATTTATCTCAGATCTCTGTACCAGCAGAAGAAACTGATATTCAGGTAATCATTTTCATAGATGACATATTTAAAGATGTAATTTTGTTAGTGCTAGTGCTCGGTTTAGTCCATTGCTGTAAACCATCTCATTTGCAGAATCATATATTAGTGGACATAATAAGACTACAGAAGACATTAACATTATGTGGTATTAGATTTGTTCCAACTAACGGTTATAGTTTATCTTGCCAATTTCTTTGCTGTCGTACTATACTTTCTACAGATAGCATTGTTTCCTATGAGCAGGTCAGGCCATGGTGCTCTATAACAAAATAGAATGGTGGGATTTCTTCAATGCTGAGCGTGTCAATTGTAGTCTTTATACCCATAGCTTGGTGTGTCTTCTTTTACCAGGATAAGCACTCAATCACCTAGCACTAGGAGCAGAAAATTCTACTGTACCAGCTCAGCAACAGTAAACGTTTCACTGTTTAGCTGTAGACTTGGTATGAGCGAACTGCACACAATGTACTCATCTCTGGCCCTCCTAGCGTATAGTTTCTAGTAGCATGTTCTGCTCACTGTACTAAACCATCAGGTGCCCCAGAGGCTTAGGTTCAAACCTCAGTCAAGGCGTTGATTTTTCATGGATCTAAAACCAGCCTCTGATCCGTCAAATGTGAATTAATTTTAGGAAGCGCGAGGTGGCCATAATAAGAAGGGTGCCTCTTGTGCCACTGCCTCATAGCATGTCTAAACTGTATGCCAGTGGTAATTCTTTATTGAAGTTTCGCTAAGCTGGTTTGGTGGTAGCATGTATTCATTCCCTTGCTAGGTGATCAGGTGCTGTCTTTTTCGGCTGCGTGCCCTCATGTCATCAAAGGCGCTCTTCTAGCGAGCAAATACATTGGCAGTTCCATATCAAATCGAACTCTGCAATAGAGAAACATCATTACAGTGCTGCGTATCAGCGTTACCGTACTTTAATGAATATGAATAATTAATGAATCAAGGAACATCAATTTGTTGTTTAAAAACGCAGGTTGCATATTTGCAGCTAGAGCAGAGGAAGCAAAAACAACAATTTGAATCTCGAGTCAACTAGAGAAGTTATACATTTGCAGTAATATCCCTGGTCTTGATAATATTTTCTACAACGGCCAAATGACCTAATTGCACTAACATTGTGCAACAGTGTGCGTATAATTCTAAAATAAAATGACAGTCCGACTTTACCTCTTGTATTAGGTAAGATTACTTAACTGTTACTAGTGTCAAATACCGTAATGGTTTTTGGGTCTTAGTACCGTCATCCTAAGACGACCCGCGGCTCCAAAATGAAGAGCCCATGAGTGTTGCTAGGCCTTCTCATTACAAGAAGGATTAACAGGTACTAGTAGTTCACTAACTACTAAAGACGACCCACATAGACCCATTCGAGTCAATGCTTTTTTACTATGCTGAGAAAGCGAGTGATCCGACCTAGTAGCCAGTTTGTGTTGCAAGGTCGAGGACCTTAGCAACTGGAATGACATATCTACTAAATAGTGCTGCGCTGTATTTCAGTTTCAAACAATGCAAACGATGTAGAACCTGTCAGTGTTTGACATCATCAATTTGTACTTGTGTCAAACCGTACCGGCATCGTGCCCAAACAATATATCAATGATTTGGCGTAGTTCAATGTTATCGAACCGAATCGGTATACCAGTAGTAGTCATTTAATATTCGTGCGGTCTAATATTATGTGGTTTTGTTCGTTTTACTTTAAACCAAGTTGCACACCTTCGCGTTTCCGTTTTGATGTTATTTCCCATCGTGGCTGTGGTTGATAGGTTGTTGGTGCTGTTGAGGTGATAACTATAATAAATTGATTAATACATGCAGATGCGTAACTTAGTAGATTATGCGGATCATTCTATATCACCTATAGTATACATTCCATCATATTATATTCTATCGTCTGGGTATGTTTGCTTTGTTCATGGACAGCGTGCTAGAATAGAATATAGTAGTCTATGATCTTATATCATTATTTTTTACATTTTAATTTAAACGTACGTAGCATCGGATTAATTATTACAATTAATCTACTAATGTTTAAATGTGATTATAATCATCCCTTGTAACTAAGAATAGGTACAATGCTTACAATAATTAACTAATAAATCTAATAAATTTTACAGAATATAGTCCTATTTCTTTCCAATATACCTCACAATGTACCTTTGTTCTAGCATACAACCATGTACGTAGACATAAAATATAGTAGGCTATTGGCAGCCTATACTAATGATATTTTTACTATTGCCGATGCGTTGTCATTGTCACAATTATCCGAATTAAATAAATGGTACAACATAGTCATTCCGATGATACAGTTTACGCTCGCTATTACTAGCGGTTGACTGGAGATTTAAAGTACGGTAGTGTTCTTTGTTCATCTGATGAAGATGGCAATACAGAATCTGCGCCATTGTAATGCTGAAAAATCATACTCAACCGACCTCCTTTATGAATTGGACTAAATGTGACCTTGTATTGGAGCAAATATGACACTGCACACGTCAATGCATACCAACTTATGCTGGTCATAACGGTGGCGTTTACCATAATGCATTAAACATTAACCGCACCAAAATAGTTTCTTCTACATGATCCTCAGGCAATGTACTTTTTTGTCAGTAAGGGGAATAATACATCTGATGTTATATTTTATGGCGTTCATTGCCTGATGTAAAAATGTTCACCAAGCATAAAACGCTTCAGAAAGTTTAATCAACAGATTTAATGTACAGTATATATTATTTCCCACCGGGTTACATTCAACATGCTACGTTGAACGACCTGGGCACATTTTCGCAGTAGTAGAAGTGCTTTGTGGGAAAAAGAAATGTGACGCTGGACAAATTATCATAGAGTTTAATTTCAGGAAAAATCTAAGCCCAACTAAGAGAGCTGAGCCTCTTAAGACACATGTGAAAAGCCGTACCATCAACAACTATCTGGGAGTCGCGCACCTCATCGAAAAGAGAAAGCAATCAGAAGCCTTGTCTTCATCATCACCAGCTTTGTAAAATGGTTTAGCAATCTGCCAAAAAGAGTGCAACTAAGAGGATGTGTAGAATAAGATAATATAAGTCAATGATGGATATGCACCAAAGTTTAGTGCAGAATTTATATCGGATCTCTGTACCAGCAGAAGAAACTGAATCATATATTAGTGCACATGATACCCACTACAGAAGACATTAACATAATGTGGTATTAGATTTATTCCAACTCACCGTTATAATTTGTCTTGCCAGGTTCTTTGCTGTCGTACTACGCAACAATGTGAATCTCCAGTGAACTGGAGAAATTATACATTTGCAGCAATATGACTGGTCGTGATAATATTTTCTACAGCTGCCAAATGACCTAATTGCACAAACATTGTGCAACAGTGTCCGTATAATGCTAAATAAAAAAACAATCCGTCTTTACCTCTTGTACATGTACTACGTAAGATTATATAACTGTTACTAGTGTCAAATACCGTAATGGTTTTTGGGTCCTAGTACTGTCATCCTAAGACGATTCCCGTCTCCAAAATGAAGAGCCCATGAGTGTTGCTAGGCCTTCCCATTACATGAAGGATTAACTGGTACTAGCAGTTCACTGACTACTAAAGACGACCCACATAGACCCATTTAAGTCAATGCTTGTTTACTATGCTCGGAAAGAGAGTGATCCGACCTAGTAGCCAGTTCGGGTTGCAAGGTCGAGGACCTTAACAACTGGAATGACATATCTACATATCTACATATCTACATATCTACATATTATATTCTATCTTTTGGGTATGTTTGCTTTGTTCATGTACAGCGTGCTAGAATAGAATATATGGCATAATCTTATATAATTAGTTATTACATTTTAATTTAAACGTACGTAGCATCGGATTAATTATTACAATTAATCTACTAATGTTTAAATGTGATTATCATCATCCCTTGTAACTGAGAATAGGTACAATGCTTATAATAATTAACTAATAAATCTAATTAATTAAACCGAATGGTTGAGTGTGTGCCCAGCGTCATGTTTTAATATTTAATATAATATTATATAAAATAGGTGATGTAAGACCCGATAAAACTTTGACTATAACTAGACTACATGGACAAATACAAAATCTTGGAGCAGGAGTAAGCACTGATTACTCTTATCAACCCAGTTGCCACATTAATAAAAAAAGTATAATTATACTATGTTTACGTGAAGTCCTATCTGCCAACCATATCTGAAAACAGAATAACACAAACAGAATGGTCGATATGAACTCTGTTGTAACACAATGCTGAGGAGTTCTGTTCCCTTGTATTGAACGATTGGGCAACTGATAGGCAAACCAGCTCGTGAACTGGCTCGATCCGGTGTATGGAACCAAATTTAACACCAGCTAACAGCGTTTGAGACTAGGACCAAAGGAACCAGTGCAGTCCAGTAGATCGAGCCAAATTCAGCATCGTTCGACACCGAGGCAGGCCAGGGTAAAAAGAACCGGTGTGAAACGCTGTTTGATTAAACTCTTCCCGAGAGCCGAATAAAAGTGGGGAGGCAACATCGTGCAGCGCTACTACAAAGTGAAGGTCTCTGTATATAATTATTGATGTTTCTATATTGAGATCCAAGCATGAGCTGAGGCAACAAACGTAAAAACAAAGTGGTTTATATAGTACACAAACTTCCGGCGGAAGTTCCGGTAGAAAGGCCAACGTAGTGTCATTAAAAAACAACGTTGTGTCATCTGAACATTGCACAACAACATGGCAGCCCGGAAGCCCGATAGCCAACCAAAAATAGGACGGGTTTGACAAAAGATGCTTGAAATCAGCTGGATCATATGCAGAATCAATATTAGCCAATTCTGAGAGGTTGGGCCTCTTTAAGTGGGTATAAAAAGGACATAATTGCTCAGCAATGCATACTATAATAAGCATAATATTAATTGGTACACAAGCAACATTTTAGCACATGTACATCGACAATTGGTACAAGCAAGTGTAATGCAAGGTTAGTGTATAATTAAATATACATAGTTAGTATCTTGTAGTCGGGAGTTATGCGTGGCCTATGCTACATGACCGGTCTTAACTGCAGTGCTAATATTACAACATAATCATATAACAAATATGCCCACCTACACCTTGAAATGGTTTTCACGCATTGGAATGTATATTGGAAAAAAGAAAGTGAGATTTTGGAAATTGTAAAACTTTTGAAGTCGTCTCGCTCTGACTTCAATAGTAGTTCCAACTAGAGTAGTTGACTTTGACTTGACTTGGCTGAACACGAATTGACTGGAAGCAACAACGACTTGGCTTGAACTTGACTTGCTTCCGTCATTTCAGAAGTTGCTCGAATTGTTGACTTGCAAGTTGACTTGGATCCAACTCTGCGTGTTTCCATGTTAGCCTCTGTTAATGAAGATTAGTAATGAATGAATCAAAGAATGTGCACTTATTGTTACAAAAAGGACATTCTATAATACAGCGTTACAAGTTCTCCATTGAGATCCGCACAAAACGGAAACGAAAACAGGGAAGTAAATACTCAGCCTTGCTAACCGACAAGCTACATGGATGTGTGTTTGTGGGACTATAAGTAATCATGCTGGAACTTTGTCTAATGGTCAAATGGCTGTGTTGTGGTCACATGGCAGAATGGAACAAATTGTGAAATGATGTAACAATCTGCCCCTACATAGCAATAGTCCAAGGCACCTAGAATTTTGTGCAATAGCTTCTGTTTATTGAAATTTTTTCTTTCAAAGGCATGCAGCCAACTAACTAAGTTTCTAGTCACGCTGGTAGGATGTGATATAATATAATACTGGTATGTATATCCCCCAATAATACAGAACCCTAAGCACGAGCTTTCATTTCCATGAACAAGTGGTTAGCACTGTATTCTGGCAAAGGGCCAATGCAAAGTTCAGCGGAAAAATTCTAGGAGGCAATGTGAACCATTTGCACCCATCTAACAGACGCTGGTAACATGTTGAAGAGGCAGTAGCTGGTACAGCATTAGAAAGAGAATGAACGGCAAAATGTAACCTTGTGTTAGGACAAATCAACATCAAATATTCCGATGTAACCCATGTCAGCCATGACTGCGGAATTTTTGCCGTTTGCCATAAACTGCTAGACACAACCAGTACTAACAAAGCCTGTCTGGAAGAAAGTGTAGTAAAGCAGCTGATAAATAATCTAATATTGCGTTCTATGATGGCCTTATCTGATACAATCTCAGTGCTAACGTTAGTTTAGTCTTTCTCCTCCTTGACATCGTATCATAAATTCTTTAACAAGTTCACTTCCTTTTCATGAGTCAGTCTGTATGGCCTAGGGGTAAAGATGCTTGCCTCTAGTCCAGACAGCCTGGTTTCGATTCCGCGGCGGTGATAAGCTGTTCAGGCCCACGCTGCCCATTCAGTCCCTGCAGATCAGGACTTGAAATAATGGAGGTGCCCTGTGTGAATTTTGTCCGCATGCAGGATGAAGTTCTACCTCTGCCCTCGTTAATACAAGAGTAGCCACATCACGACGAGGCACGTGAAAAACGGCAGAACCAGCACTCTCCTTTCCAGCTTAGTAGTAGTGCTTCACACTGAGTTCATAACAGGTATACAGTATATACATGTCGGACGGATTCAAATTGCCTCAATAATTACAAAATATAGTCCTATTTCTTTCCAATATACCTTACAATGTGCGTTTGTTCTAGTATACAACCATGTACGTGTACATAAAATATAGTAAGCTATTGGCAGCCTCCAGTAGTGAGATTTTTACTATTGCTGATACGTTGTAATTGTCACAATTATCCGAATTAAATACATAGTACAACATAGTCATTTCGATGATATAGTTTATGCTCTCTATTACTATAATATACTTTACGGGAATAGTTGTAAAAAACTGTATGCTGTTTGCATATGTGATAACATTACGTTGTAGTGTTGCAGTGTAGGTAGACATCACTCAGATAAACAAGTTAAAGATTGCCAGTTATTCTATGTAACTGTTTATGTGGGTCCTTGTCAGATTTCAATACTTGGATACTGACAGTGATTATTTCTTACGTATGAAGCGTACACAAGAAATATACATTTAAGTGTAACAATGACTCATCTCTAGATTCTATAAATATCAGTCTAGAATATTTTATAATCTGTTATCTTCTCCAAACCAGGTTGGCTCTGTAAAAGTTGTAAACCAATTCGTCATCATGTTGTCTAATAGACATTGATTCCGAGTTGAGAATAATACATTCATATTCATTTGTGTTTTGTTACTGTCGAGCTACCTGGCTATCCTATTTAACGAACCTCAGAAGTTCGAAACTTGTGTAAGCGACAGGAGCTGGGTTCTGAGTGGAACCGCTCACCTTCCACAACAGGAGTGCATGGTCAGTGGTCACTACATCAACCTGCCACCTACATGTGGTCACATACGCCGCTAGAATCTGGCTTCTTTTTGCGAATCAGGGCAGAGGTGGATATTTAACGTGGGTGTTTTTGATGTACAAGCTACACGGAACTCCTGTATTATTTATACGCCCTAATCCGAACAGGCGCAGTAAGGTGAAAGGCTTGCTGAAGGCCTTTGTCAGAAATGACGCAGCTGGGTGCTTGTACTCATAACCTCACGGTTTGTGTATATGTATGTCACCAACAGTGCCAACCTGACACCTATCTATGTCTATCAGAATGTGAAATTAATGAGTGGGCATTGCTTCCTTTGAAAAACAATACACTCAGAGTCATCCCTTGCTAAGCCAGATGATCTCCGAGTCGCAGATTTAAAACACTTGGTGACAATTAGGTGCAACTGTACAGGTTCAGATGAAATAAAAATGTCATTTGTCGCAAATACCTCATCCACTTGAAACGCTTCTGATGGTTGCGTTTTTTTCTAGTATCACCGACAATGCACTGAGAGTTAATTCCTGACGGTAAGCGATGGCATTGTACCAGGATCTGTTCAATCCAATGACACGCCACAACATGCACTAGACTTCAACTCCATGGTGGGGAGTTTTAGTACTGTGCTTTGGCAAATGGCCAATATTAGAGCTTGGTATAAAAGTGTAGAAATTCTCAGAGAAAGTCAGATGCACTTGAATTCTGTTTGTTGAAGGTTATAACATTCTTCTATCAGGTAAGTTAAATACTGGATAGTCTGGTACAACAATTAAACTGTGTCATAAGTGCGTAATCACAATAACCTTCTCATTGTCTAATTGACATAAAGATAAGCAATCGATGAGATATTGATCTTGTTTTTAACTACTCTGCGGGCATCAGTCTGGTCTGAATTCTCATATACGTGTGCACTGTCGTGAGATGAGAGATATCCTGCTCTATTTTGAATATAATGGTAATCTCCGATTCTGAAATTTACTGCTAGTTATTAAATATTTTCCAGAAAATTGAAAATGATGAAGGTCTTCTTCTTCGCTATGCTTGTGGTTGCTATGCTTGGACTGGTTGCAGCAAATCGTAAGTGAGATTTATGCCCCTATTTAATGCACTCAATGCGATGTAAAACTAAAACAGATTACTTTAAAACTTTAGATGATAGGCGTCTGGTATAAGGCAAGTACTTGGCAATTTGTGTTTGTAGCTCAGCACAATTCACTGAAAATGGCAATATTGCAGAACATTCGTGAGGAAAGGCGTGACGTTTAGCTCTGTCACATATTAAACAATGGAAATGTGTCTATATTAGTTCTAATTTGTGTAACAAATAGATGCTACATAAAGAATTATGCACACATATTGTAATAGCATATTGTTTGTCCTTTACAGCTTGTGTCGATGAATGCTTGGCTAACATTTGTCATGGCGATTACCTGTGCACGGACTATATGAGACCACATTGCCAGCAACAGTGTGGTTGGTGAACTAACGTCTAACAAAAATATTCAGTAGTTTAACAATAGCGGTGAATATTTCTTCAATCTCTCTTTGAAATCAATAAATATGTGGCTGTTTGTCACAAATGTATGAATTGGAATGTTACATTGTCTTATTTCACATATAAGCGTTCTACTTGCTCTTAAATGCATCTCCCTGTTACGTTTACACAGGAGCAAGATTTAGCGCAATAAATACATTGATTCAGTATTTCTGGCTAAAAAAAGGTGTCAGCCCTGTTCTTTTTATCAATGTGTTGATGGATTCATATTTAAAGTGGTGCTGTGAACTAGCAATTGTACACTCTTTGGAGCTCAAGTTTTATGAGATTAGTGAGCTTTTATGCTATCAGTTATAGACTTAGTGAAATGTGGAAAACTAAGGAGAATTTATCAAAGAGGTGGGAGAGTTCCATCATCTGGAACATATTGCCTCGGTCAAGAACATTCACAAGTATTGGAAGGGAAGAATTTTGATGTAAGCGTTAGAGTACATTGTAATATAATCAATGCAGTTGTTACAGCTGATACTGATGTGGGCGATTTCTTTCGTAATGTCTACAAATCAAAGGCACAAGGGGAAGACCAATTTACATTTACCTTAGCATGCATTCAAGACCTCACATACAAAGAAATACTGGGAACTGTCAATGTATCAAACAAATTTGAATTTAAACATGATGGTTATTAGTTCGTATGTACATGCAAGTGCATAGGGTGATAGTCACATCCAGTGAAATAAATGCAGTGTGGATGGCTAGATTACTATGTCACATCAAGATATCTGATAAAGAAATATCATTATAACACCACAGGTAACAAAGATGAGTGACGAATGATTTATGGGATATAGATTTATTGTTGTAGAAGGCAGAATATTATCTGCTCAATGGTGTAGGCATGGTATAGAATATACTAGAATAGGATACAATACAATAGAACAGAATAGACATAAGTAGATAGAAGAATAAATTACGATCAAATCTACTCGTGTCATCAATAAATAAGGGAAGGGTTTTCCTCACTTGAGTATTATATACATATTGTATTATGCAGTGGTTCAATGCACGTCTGCTACAGAAGACTTAGATGTAGATGCACATGGTAATTTTAATGAGTCATGTTTGTTCTGTTTATAGCCAAGCGTTTAATTGACAACAATGTAGAATTATGTAACGATGGTGCAGTCCTGTTCTAGAATGCACTCATTTTTTGCCATAGATGGTATTGTACCGATTTTTGGATTTTGGTGCTGCCGCCGTAAGACAACTCCCAAGTCCAATAATGAAGTGCCTATGAGTGGTGCCAGTCTTTCTAATTACATGAAAGACTAATGTGTACTAATATTCTAATAACTACCAAAGACGACCCATATGATCCTCAGTAAATATTTGGTAGAATCTCACTGTTTCATCTCTTTTATTACAGTTAGTTTCATGCTATATACTGAAATTAAATATATATCATGCATCAGTAAATATTTATTAGTTATACTGAGAAAGTGAGTTTTCCGACCAAGTAAGAAGTTCGGGTTACACGGTCAAGGACCTTGACAGCTAGAATGACTTTAGCGTGTAGACCGGGTCGTCATAGTACGACGTACTGAGTATTGATAATCTATTCTGGTTCCGTAGTCGGTCTTGAGTTGGAGAACCGGCGCAGGTCAGGCTACATCCAGCGGAACCATGAGGGAATGCAGTTTATACTCTGGATCAGTCTCATGTGGTTAACGTGCCCGGGTCCGAGTCCAATGTCAATTTTTTTCTGTTTCTTACTGTAAGCGTATGACTTTAGAATTCTACTGCTGCCATCAAAATAATAGTTTTTGGGTTTTGGTAAAGTCATCCTAAGACGACACCCTAGCCCAAAATGAAGTGCCTATGACTGGTGCTAGGCCTTTTCATTGACAGGTACGAGTAGTCAAATAACTGCTAAAAAAGACCCAGATGACCTCGAGTCAATGCTTGTTTCCTATACTGAGAAAGAGAGTGATCCGACCTAGTAGGAAGTTCGGGTTGCAAGGTTGAGTACCTTAACAACTAGAATGACCTAATTACAAAGTGAAAGTCTCTGTATATAAGTATCGATCAAAAATATTTCACTCACATTGCCCAGTCGCTAAGTTAAAAAAAAAACTCCCCGACTGATACTCCTCGGCGTGACCAACCCCTAGCAGCTCCCAGTGCCAGGTGCCAGTGCTGGCCAACTCCCTGTGAGAAAGGCCCAGATAACATGGCCTGTTATGGCTGGGGTAGAGGAGTTGCCTTAAAGCCATGCTGGCTAGCATGCCCTCAAGGACTTAACATGGGCACAGGAACAATTGTGGCTGGATGCTCTTCCTAACACCACCGTGACTGCGGTTTGAACCTGGAACCTTCAGCATGAAAGCACAGCATTCTAACCCCTAAGCCACGGTCCAGTCAATAAATCAAGACGTACTGTAATTCAATTTAATGTTCATGTAAGCACAATGTGATCATCCAATCATTCAACAAATTCACAGCATGATTGTGTATATTACAATGAATACGCATGCAGTGTCAGTTGACTGGAGATTTAAAGTATGGTAGTGTTCTTTGTTCATCTGATGAAGATGGAAATACACAATCTGCGCCATTATAATGCTAAAAGATCATATGGAACCGACCTCCTTTATGAATTTGGCTAAATGTGACGTTGTATTGGAGCAAATATGACACTGCACACGTCAATGCATACCAACTTATGGCGTTTACCATAATGCATTAAACAATAACCGCACCAACATAGTTTCTTCTACATGACCCTCAGCCAATGAACATTTTTGTTAGTAAGGTGGATAATACATCTGATGCAATATTTTATGGTGTTCATTACCTGATGTAAATGTTCACCAAGCATAAAACGCTTCAGAAAGTCTAATCAACCGATTTCATGTATAGCGTATGTCATTAGGCTTAGCGCTACATTCGGCGTGTCATGTTGAATCACCGGGGCACATTGTAGCAGGAGTAGAAGTGCTTTGGGAGAGAAAAAATGTGACGCGGGACAAATTATAATAGAGTTTAATTTTACTAAAGTTGAGAGTTGAGCCTCTTAAGACACATATAAAAACAAAAGCCGCACCATCAACAAACTATCTGGGAGTCGCTCACCTCATCGTTTTGAGAATGCCATCAGAATCAAGTAAACAAGGCGCATATGATTTGTAGTGAGTTAGATTATTATCTCAAATTGTTAGTATTAGTTTCATAAGACAGTACTCTACATCAGACGTGCAAATATTATGTGTATGCAAGCTTGTACATGAAGCCTTGTCTTCATCATCACCAGCTTTGTAAGATGGTTTAGCAATCTGCCAAAAAGAGTGCAGCTAAGAGGATGTGTAGAATAAGATAATATAAGTTAATGGTGGATATAGACCAAACTTTAGTGCAGAATTTATCTCAGATCTCTGTACCAGCAGAAGAAACTGATATTCAGGTAATCATTTTCATAGATGACATATTTAAAGATGTAATTTTGTTAGTGCTAGTGCTCGGTTTAGTCCATTGCTGTAAACCATCTCATTTGCAGAATCATATATTAGTGGACATAATAAGACTACAGAAGACATTAACATTATGTGGTATTAGATTTGTTCCAACTAACGGTTATAGTTTATCTTGCCAATTTCTTTGCTGTCGTACTATACTTTCTACAGATAGCATTGTTTCCTATGAGCAGGTCAGGCCATGGTGCTCTATAACAAAATAGAATGGTGGGATTTCTTCAATGCTGAGCGTGTCAATTGTAGTCTTTATACCCATAGCTTGGTGTGTCTTCTTTTACCAGGATAAGCACTCAATCACCTAGCACTAGGAGCAGAAAATTCTACTGTACCAGCTCAGCAACAGTAAACGTTTCACTGTTTAGCTGTAGACTTGGTATGAGCGAACTGCACACAATGTACTCATCTCTGGCCCTCCTAGCGTATAGTTTCTAGTAGCATGTTCTGCTCACTGTACTAAACCATCAGGTGCCCCAGAGGCTTAGGTTCAAACCTCAGTCAAGGCGTTGATTTTTCATGGATCTAAAACCAGCCTCTGATCCGTCAAATGTGAATTAATTTTAGGAAGCGCGAGGTGGCCATAATAAGAAGGGTGCCTCTTGTGCCACTGCCTCATAGCATGTCTAAACTGTATGCCAGTGGTAATTCTTTATTGAAGTTTCGCTAAGCTGGTTTGGTGGTAGCATGTATTCATTCCCTTGCTAGGTGATCAGGTGCTGTCTTTTTCGGCTGCGTGCCCTCATGTCATCAAAGGCGCTCTTCTAGCGAGCAAATACATTGGCAGTTCCATATCAAATCGAACTCTGCAATAGAGAAACATCATTACAGTGCTGCGTATCAGCGTTACCGTACTTTAATGAATATGAATAATTAATGAATCAAGGAACATCAATTTGTTGTTTAAAAACGCAGGTTGCATATTTGCAGCTAGAGCAGAGGAAGCAAAAACAACAATTTGAATCTCGAGTCAACTAGAGAAGTTATACATTTGCAGTAATATCCCTGGTCTTGATAATATTTTCTACAACGGCCAAATGACCTAATTGCACTAACATTGTGCAACAGTGTGCGTATAATTCTAAAATAAAATGACAGTCCGACTTTACCTCTTGTATTAGGTAAGATTACTTAACTGTTACTAGTGTCAAATACCGTAATGGTTTTTGGGTCTTAGTACCGTCATCCTAAGACGACCCGCGGCTCCAAAATGAAGAGCCCATGAGTGTTGCTAGGCCTTCTCATTACAAGAAGGATTAACAGGTACTAGTAGTTCACTAACTACTAAAGACGACCCACATAGACCCATTCGAGTCAATGCTTTTTTACTATGCTGAGAAAGCGAGTGATCCGACCTAGTAGCCAGTTTGTGTTGCAAGGTCGAGGACCTTAGCAACTGGAATGACATATCTACTAAATAGTGCTGCGCTGTATTTCAGTTTCAAACAATGCAAACGATGTAGAACCTGTCAGTGTTTGACATCATCAATTTGTACTTGTGTCAAACCGTACCGGCATCGTGCCCAAACAATATATCAATGATTTGGCGTAGTTCAATGTTATCGAACCGAATCGGTATACCAGTAGTAGTCATTTAATATTCGTGCGGTCTAATATTATGTGGTTTTGTTCGTTTTACTTTAAACCAAGTTGCACACCTTCGCGTTTCCGTTTTGATGTTATTTCCCATCGTGGCTGTGGTTGATAGGTTGTTGGTGCTGTTGAGGTGATAACTATAATAAATTGATTAATACATGCAGATGCGTAACTTAGTAGATTATGCGGATCATTCTATATCACCTATAGTATACATTCCATCATATTATATTCTATCGTCTGGGTATGTTTGCTTTGTTCATGGACAGCGTGCTAGAATAGAATATAGTAGTCTATGATCTTATATCATTATTTTTTACATTTTAATTTAAACGTACGTAGCATCGGATTAATTATTACAATTAATCTACTAATGTTTAAATGTGATTATAATCATCCCTTGTAACTAAGAATAGGTACAATGCTTACAATAATTAACTAATAAATCTAATAAATTTTACAGAATATAGTCCTATTTCTTTCCAATATACCTCACAATGTACCTTTGTTCTAGCATACAACCATGTACGTAGACATAAAATATAGTAGGCTATTGGCAGCCTATACTAATGATATTTTTACTATTGCCGATGCGTTGTCATTGTCACAATTATCCGAATTAAATAAATGGTACAACATAGTCATTCCGATGATACAGTTTACGCTCGCTATTACTAGCGGTTGACTGGAGATTTAAAGTACGGTAGTGTTCTTTGTTCATCTGATGAAGATGGCAATACAGAATCTGCGCCATTGTAATGCTGAAAAATCATACTCAACCGACCTCCTTTATGAATTGGACTAAATGTGACCTTGTATTGGAGCAAATATGACACTGCACACGTCAATGCATACCAACTTATGCTGGTCATAACGGTGGCGTTTACCATAATGCATTAAACATTAACCGCACCAAAATAGTTTCTTCTACATGATCCTCAGGCAATGTACTTTTTTGTCAGTAAGGGGAATAATACATCTGATGTTATATTTTATGGCGTTCATTGCCTGATGTAAAAATGTTCACCAAGCATAAAACGCTTCAGAAAGTTTAATCAACAGATTTAATGTACAGTATATATTATTTCCCACCGGGTTACATTCAACATGCTACGTTGAACGACCTGGGCACATTTTCGCAGTAGTAGAAGTGCTTTGTGGGAAAAAGAAATGTGACGCTGGACAAATTATCATAGAGTTTAATTTCAGGAAAAATCTAAGCCCAACTAAGAGAGCTGAGCCTCTTAAGACACATGTGAAAAGCCGTACCATCAACAACTATCTGGGAGTCGCGCACCTCATCGAAAAGAGAAAGCAATCAGAAGCCTTGTCTTCATCATCACCAGCTTTGTAAAATGGTTTAGCAATCTGCCAAAAAGAGTGCAACTAAGAGGATGTGTAGAATAAGATAATATAAGTCAATGATGGATATGCACCAAAGTTTAGTGCAGAATTTATATCGGATCTCTGTACCAGCAGAAGAAACTGAATCATATATTAGTGCACATGATACCCACTACAGAAGACATTAACATAATGTGGTATTAGATTTATTCCAACTCACCGTTATAATTTGTCTTGCCAGGTTCTTTGCTGTCGTACTACGCAACAATGTGAATCTCCAGTGAACTGGAGAAATTATACATTTGCAGCAATATGACTGGTCGTGATAATATTTTCTACAGCTGCCAAATGACCTAATTGCACAAACATTGTGCAACAGTGTCCGTATAATGCTAAATAAAAAAACAATCCGTCTTTACCTCTTGTACATGTACTACGTAAGATTATATAACTGTTACTAGTGTCAAATACCGTAATGGTTTTTGGGTCCTAGTACTGTCATCCTAAGACGATTCCCGTCTCCAAAATGAAGAGCCCATGAGTGTTGCTAGGCCTTCCCATTACATGAAGGATTAACTGGTACTAGCAGTTCACTGACTACTAAAGACGACCCACATAGACCCATTTAAGTCAATGCTTGTTTACTATGCTCGGAAAGAGAGTGATCCGACCTAGTAGCCAGTTCGGGTTGCAAGGTCGAGGACCTTAACAACTGGAATGACATATCTACATATCTACATATCTACATATCTACATATTATATTCTATCTTTTGGGTATGTTTGCTTTGTTCATGTACAGCGTGCTAGAATAGAATATATGGCATAATCTTATATAATTAGTTATTACATTTTAATTTAAACGTACGTAGCTTCGGATTAATTATTACAATTGATCTACTAATGTTTAAATGTGATTATCATCATCCCTTGTAACTGAGAATAGGTACAATGCTTATAATAATTAACTAATAAATCTAATTAATTAAACCGAATGGTTGAGTGTGTGCCCAGCGTCATGTTTTAATATTTAATATAATATTATATAAAATAGGTGATGTAAGACCCGATAAAACTTTGACTATAACTAGACTACATGGACAAATACAAAATCTTGGAGCAGGAGTAAGCACTGATTACTCTTATCAACCCAGTTGCCACATTAATAAAAAAAGTATAATTATACTATGTTTACGTGAAGTCCTATCTGCCAACCATATCTGAAAACAGAATAACACAAACAGAATGGTCGATATGAACTCTGTTGTAACACAATGCTGAGGAGTTCTGTTCCCTTGTATTGAACGATTGGGCAACTGATAGGCAAACCAGCTCGTGAACTGGCTCGATCCGGTGTATGGAACCAAATTTAACACCAGCTAACAGCGTTTGAGACTAGGACCAAAGGAACCAGTGCAGTCCAGTAGATCGAGCCAAATTCAGCATCGTTCGACACCGAGGCAGGCCAGGGTAAAAAGAACCGGTGTGAAACGCTGTTTGATTAAACTCTTCCCGAGAGCCGAATAAAAGTGGGGAGGCAACATCGTGCAGCGCTACTACAAAGTGAAGGTCTCTGTATATAATTATTGATGTTTCTATATTGAGATCCAAGCATGAGCTGAGGCAACAAACGTAAAAACAAAGTGGTTTATATAGTACACAAACTTCCGGCGGAAGTTCCGGTAGAAAGGCCAACGTAGTGTCATTAAAAAACAACGTTGTGTCATCTGAACATTGCACAACAACATGGCAGCCCGGAAGCCCGATAGCCAACCAAAAATAGGACGGGTTTGACAAAAGATGCTTGAAATCAGCTGGATCATATGCAGAATCAATATTAGCCAATTCTGAGAGGTTGGGCCTCTTTAAGTGGGTATAAAAAGGACATAATTGCTCAGCAATGCATACTATAATAAGCATAATATTAATTGGTACACAAGCAACATTTTAGCACATGTACATCGACAATTGGTACAAGCAAGTGTAATGCAAGGTTAGTGTATAATTAAATATACATAGTTAGTATCTTGTAGTCGGGAGTTATGCGTGGCCTATGCTACATGACCGGTCTTAACTGCAGTGCTAATATTACAACATAATCATATAACAAATATGCCCACCTACACCTTGAAATGGTTTTCACGCATTGGAATGTATATTGGAAAAAAGAAAGTGAGATTTTGGAAATTGTAAAACTTTTGAAGTCGTCTCGCTCTGACTTCAATAGTAGTTCCAACTAGAGTAGTTGACTTTGACTTGACTTGGCTGAACACGAATTGACTGGAAGCAACAACGACTTGGCTTGAACTTGACTTGCTTCCGTCATTTCAGAAGTTGCTCGAATTGTTGACTTGCAAGTTGACTTGGATCCAACTCTGCGTGTTTCCATGTTAGCCTCTGTTAATGAAGATTAGTAATGAATGAATCAAAGAATGTGCACTTATTGTTACAAAAAGGACATTCTATAATACAGCGTTACAAGTTCTCCATTGAGATCCGCACAAAACGGAAACGAAAACAGGGAAGTAAATACTCAGCCTTGCTAACCGACAAGCTACATGGATGTGTGTTTGTGGGACTATAAGTAATCATGCTGGAACTTTGTCTAATGGTCAAATGGCTGTGTTGTGGTCACATGGCAGAATGGAACAAATTGTGAAATGATGTAACAATCTGCCCCTACATAGCAATAGTCCAAGGCACCTAGAATTTTGTGCAATAGCTTCTGTTTATTGAAATTTTTTCTTTCAAAGGCATGCAGCCAACTAACTAAGTTTCTAGTCACGCTGGTAGGATGTGATATAATATAATACTGGTATGTATATCCCCCAATAATACAGAACCCTAAGCACGAGCTTTCATTTCCATGAACAAGTGGTTAGCACTGTATTCTGGCAAAGGGCCAATGCAAAGTTCAGCGGAAAAATTCTAGGAGGCAATGTGAACCATTTGCACCCATCTAACAGACGCTGGTAACATGTTGAAGAGGCAGTAGCTGGTACAGCATTAGAAAGAGAATGAACGGCAAAATGTAACCTTGTGTTAGGACAAATCAACATCAAATATTCCGATGTAACCCATGTCAGCCATGACTGCGGAATTTTTGCCGTTTGCCATAAACTGCTAGACACAACCAGTACTAACAAAGCCTGTCTGGAAGAAAGTGTAGTAAAGCAGCTGATAAATAATCTAATATTGCGTTCTATGATGGCCTTATCTGATACAATCTCAGTGCTAACGTTAGTTTAGTTTTTTCCTCCTTGACATCGTATCATAAATTCTTTAACAAGTTCACTTCCTTTTCATGAGTCAGTCTGTATGGCCTAGGGGTAAAGATGCTTGCCTCTAGTCCAGACAGCCTGGTTTCGATTCCGCGGCGGTGATAAGCTGTTCAGGCCCACGCTGCCCATTCAGTCCCTGCAGATCAGGACTTGAAATAATGGAGGTGCCCTGTGTGAATTTTGTCCGCATGCAGGATGAAGTTCTACCTCTGCCCTCGTTAATACAAGAGTAGCCACATCACGACGAGGCACGTGAAAAACGGCAGAACCAGCACTCTCCTTTCCAGCTTAGTAGTAGTGCTTCACACTGAGTTCATAACAGGTATACAGTATATACATGTCGGACGAATTCAAATTGCCTCAATAATTACAAAATATAGTCCTATTTCTTTCCAATATACCTTACAATGTGCGTTTGTTCTAGTATACAACCATGTACGTGTACATAAAATATAGTAAGCTATTGGCAGCCTCCAGTAGTGAGATTTTTACTATTGCTGATACGTTGTAATTGTCACAATTATCCGAATTAAATACATAGTACAACATAGTCATTTCGATGATATAGTTTATGCTCTCTATTACTATAATATACTTTACGGGAATAGTTGTAAAAAACTGTATGCTGTTTGCATATGTGATAACATTACGTTGTAGTGTTGCAGTGTAGGTAGACATCACTCAGATAAACAAGTTAAAGATTGCCAGTTATTCTATGTAACTGTTTATGTGGGTCCTTGTCAGATTTCAATACTTGGATACTGACAGTGATTATTTCTTACGTATGAAGCGTACACAAGAAATATACATTTAAGTGTAACAATGACTCATCTCTAGATTCTATAAATATCAGTCTAGAATATTTTATAATCTGTTATCTTCTCCAAACCAGGTTGGCTCTGTAAAAGTTGTAAACCAATTCGTCATCATGTTGTCTAATAGACATTGATTCCGAGTTGAGAATAATACATTCATATTCATTTGTGTTTTGTTACTGTCGAGCTACCTGGCTATCCTATTTAACGAACCTCAGAAGTTCGAAACTTGTGTAAGCGACAGGAGCTGGGTTCTGAGTGGAACCGCTCACCTTCCACAACAGGAGTGCATGGTCAGTGGTCACTACATCAACCTGCCACCTACATGTGGTCACATACGCCGCTAGAATCTGGCTTCTTTTTGCGAATCAGGGCAGAGGTGGATATTTAACGTGGGTGTTTTTGATGTACAAGCTACACGGAACTCCTGTATTATTTATACGCCCTAATCCGAACAGGCGCAGTAAGGTGAAAGGCTTGCTGAAGGCCTTTGTCAGAAATGACGCAGCTGGGTGCTTGTACTCATAACCTCACGGTTTGTGTATATGTATGTCACCAACAGTGCCAACCTGACACCTATCTATGTCTATCAGAATGTGAAATTAATGAGTGGGCATTGCTTCCTTTGAAAAACAATACACTCAGAGTCATCCCTTGCTAAGCCAGATGATCTCCGAGTCGCAGATTTAAAACACTTGGTGACAATTAGGTGCAACTGTACAGGTTCAGATGAAATAAAAATGTCATTTGTCGCAAATACCTCATCCACTTGAAACGCTTCTGATGGTTGCGTGTTTTTCTAGTATCACCGACAATGCACTGAGAGTTAATTCCTGACGGTAAGCGATGGCATTGTACCAGGATCTGTTCAATCCAATGACACGCCACAACATGCACTAGACTTCAACTCCATGGTGGGGAGTTTTAGTACTGTGCTTTGGCAAATGGCCAATATTAGAGCTTGGTATAAAAGTGTAGAAATTCTCAGAGAAAGTCAGATGCACTTGAATTCTGTTTGTTGAAGGTTATAACATTCTTCTATCAGGTAAGTTAAATACTGGATAGTCTGGTACAACAATTAAACTGTGTCATAAGTGCGTAATCACAATAACCTTCTCATTGTCTAATTGACATAAAGATAAGCAATCGATGAGATATTGATCTTGTTTTTAACTACTCTGCGGGCATCAGTCTGGTCTGAATTCTCATATACGTGTGCACTGTCGTGAGATGAGAGATATCCTGCTCTATTTTGAATATAATGGTAATCTCCGATTCTGAAATTTACTGCTAGTTATTAAATATTTTCCAGAAAATTGAAAATGATGAAGGTCTTCTTCTTCGCTATGCTTGTGGTTGCTATGCTTGGACTGGTTGCAGCAAATCGTAAGTGAGATTTATGCCCCTATTTAATGCACTCAATGCGATGTAAAACTAAAACAGATTACTTTAAAACTTCAGATGATAGGCGTCTGGTATAAGGCAAGTACTTGGCAATTTGTGTTTGTAGCTCAGCACAATTCACTGAAAATGGCAATATTGCAGAACATTCGTGAGGAAAGGCGTGACGTTTAGCTCTGTCACATATTAAACAATGGAAATGTGTCTATATTAGTTCTAATTTGTGTAACAAATAGATGCTACATAAAGAATTATGCACACATATTGTAATAGCATATTGTTTGTCCTTTACAGCTTGTGTCGATGAATGCTTGGCTAACATTTGTCATGGCGATTACCTGTGCACGGACTATATGAGACCACATTGCCAGCAACAGTGTGGTTGGTGAACTAACGTCTAACAAAAATATTCAGTAGTTTAACAATAGCGGTGAATATTTCTTCAATCTCTCTTTGAAATCAATAAATATGTGGCTGTTTGTCACAAATGTATGAATTGGAATGTTACATTGTCTTATTTCACATATAAGCGTTCTACTTGCTCTTAAATGCATCTCCCTGTTACGTTTACACAGGAGCAAGATTTAGCGCAATAAATACATTGATTCAGTATTTCTGGCTAAAAAAAGGTGTCAGCCCTGTTCTTTTTATCAATGTGTTGATGGATTCATATTTAAAGTGGTGCTGTGAACTAGCAATTGTACACTCTTTGGAGCTCAAGTTTTATGAGATTAGTGAGCTTTTATGCTATCAGTTATAGACTTAGTGAAATGTGGAAAACTAAGGAGAATTTATCAAAGAGGTGGGAGAGTTCCATCATCTGGAACATATTGCCTCGGTCAAGAACATTCACAAGTATTGGAAGGGAAGAATTTTGATGTAAGCGTTAGAGTACATTGTAATATAATCAATGCAGTTGTTACAGCTGATACTGATGTGGGCGATTTCTTTCGTAATGTCTACAAATCAAAGGCACAAGGGGAAGACCAATTTACATTTACCTTAGCATGCATTCAAGACCTCACATACAAAGAAATACTGGGAACTGTCAATGTATCAAACAAATTTGAATTTAAACATGATGGTTATTAGTTCGTATGTACATGCAAGTGCATAGGGTGATAGTCACATCCAGTGAAATAAATGCAGTGTGGATGGCTAGATTACTATGTCACATCAAGATATCTGATAAAGAAATATCATTATAACACCACAGGTAACAAAGATGAGTGACGAATGATTTATGGGATATAGATTTATTGTTGTAGAAGGCAGAATATTATCTGCTCAATGGTGTAGGCATGGTATAGAATATACTAGAATAGGATACAATACAATAGAACAGAATAGACATAAGTAGATAGAAGAATAAATTACGATCAAATCTACTCGTGTCATCAATAAATAAGGGAAGGGTTTTCCTCACTTGAGTATTATATACATATTGTATTATGCAGTGGTTCAATGCACGTCTGCTACAGAAGACTTAGATGTAGATGCACATGGTAATTTTAATGAGTCATGTTTGTTCTGTTTATAGCCAAGCGTTTAATTGACAACAATGTAGAATTATGTAACGATGGTGCAGTCCTGTTCTAGAATGCACTCATTTTTTGCCATAGATGGTATTGTACCGATTTTTGGATTTTGGTGCTGCCGCCGTAAGACAACTCCCAAGTCCAATAATGAAGTGCCTATGAGTGGTGCCAGTCTTTCTAATTACATGAAAGACTAATGTGTACTAATATTCTAATAACTACCAAAGACGACCCATATGATCCTCAGTAAATATTTGGTAGAATCTCACTGTTTCATCTCTTTTATTACAGTTAGTTTCATGCTATATACTGAAATTAAATATATATCATGCATCAGTAAATATTTATTAGTTATACTGAGAAAGTGAGTTTTCCGACCAAGTAAGAAGTTCGGGTTACACGGTCAAGGACCTTGACAGCTAGAATGACTTTAGCGTGTAGACCGGGTCGTCATAGTACGACGTACTGAGTATTGATAATCTATTCTGGTTCCGTAGTCGGTCTTGAGTTGGAGAACCGGCGCAGGTCAGGCTACATCCAGCGGAACCATGAGGGAATGCAGTTTATACTCTGGATCAGTCTCATGTGGTTAACGTGCCCGGGTCCGAGTCCAATGTCAATTTTTTTCTGTTTCTTACTGTAAGCGTATGACTTTAGAATTCTACTGCTGCCATCAAAATAATAGTTTTTGGGTTTTGGTAAAGTCATCCTAAGACGACACCCTAGCCCAAAATGAAGTGCCTATGACTGGTGCTAGGCCTTTTCATTGACAGGTACGAGTAGTCAAATAACTGCTAAAAAAGACCCAGATGACCTCGAGTCAATGCTTGTTTCCTATACTGAGAAAGAGAGTGATCCGACCTAGTAGGAAGTTCGGGTTGCAAGGTTGAGTACCTTAACAACTAGAATGACCTAATTACAAAGTGAAAGTCTCTGTATATAAGTATCGATCAAAAATATTTCACTCACATTGCCCAGTCGCTAAGTTAAAAAAAAAACTCCCCGACTGATACTCCTCGGCGTGACCAACCCCTAGCAGCTCCCAGTGCCAGGTGCCAGTGCTGGCCAACTCCCTGTGAGAAAGGCCCAGATAACATGGCCTGTTATGGCTGGGGTAGAGGAGTTGCCTTAAAGCCATGCTGGCTAGCATGCCCTCAAGGACTTAACATGGGCACAGGAACAATTGTGGCTGGATGCTCTTCCTAACACCACCGTGACTGCGGTTTGAACCTGGAACCTTCAGCATGAAAGCACAGCATTCTAACCCCTAAGCCACGGTCCAGTCAATAAATCAAGACGTACTGTAATTCAATTTAATGTTCATGTAAGCACAATGTGATCATCCAATCATTCAACAAATTCACAGCATGATTGTGTATATTACAATGAATACGCATGCAGTGTCAGTTGACTGGAGATTTAAAGTATGGTAGTGTTCTTTGTTCATCTGATGAAGATGGAAATACACAATCTGCGCCATTATAATGCTAAAAGATCATATGGAACCGACCTCCTTTATGAATTTGGCTAAATGTGACGTTGTATTGGAGCAAATATGACACTGCACACGTCAATGCATACCAACTTATGGCGTTTACCATAATGCATTAAACAATAACCGCACCAACATAGTTTCTTCTACATGACCCTCAGCCAATGAACATTTTTGTTAGTAAGGTGGATAATACATCTGATGCAATATTTTATGGTGTTCATTACCTGATGTAAATGTTCACCAAGCATAAAACGCTTCAGAAAGTCTAATCAACCGATTTCATGTATAGCGTATGTCATTAGGCTTAGCGCTACATTCGGCGTGTCATGTTGAATCACCGGGGCACATTGTAGCAGGAGTAGAAGTGCTTTGGGAGAGAAAAAATGTGACGCGGGACAAATTATAATAGAGTTTAATTTTACTAAAGTTGAGAGTTGAGCCTCTTAAGACACATATAAAAACAAAAGCCGCACCATCAACAAACTATCTGGGAGTCGCTCACCTCATCGTTTTGAGAATGCCATCAGAATCAAGTAAACAAGGCGCATATGATTTGTAGTGAGTTAGATTATTATCTCAAATTGTTAGTATTAGTTTCATAAGACAGTACTCTACATCAGACGTGCAAATATTATGTGTATGCAAGCTTGTACATGAAGCCTTGTCTT
Source organism: Bugulina stolonifera (assembly GCA_935421135.1). NCBI lineage: Eukaryota > Metazoa > Bryozoa > Gymnolaemata > Cheilostomatida > Bugulidae > Bugulina > Bugulina stolonifera. The sequence continues at coordinate 2,948,939 of OW285190.1, read as the reverse complement.
CATCATCACCAGCTTTGTAAGATGGTTTAGCAATCTGCCAAAAAGAGTGCAGCTAAGAGGATGTGTAGAATAAGATAATATAAGTTAATGGTGGATATAGACCAAACTTTAGTGCAGAATTTATCTCAGATCTCTGTACCAGCAGAAGAAACTGATATTCAGGTAATCATTTTCATAGATGACATATTTAAAGATGTAATTTTGTTAGTGCTAGTGCTCGGTTTAGTCCATTGCTGTAAACCATCTCATTTGCAGAATCATATATTAGTGGACATAATAAGACTACAGAAGACATTAACATTATGTGGTATTAGATTTGTTCCAACTAACGGTTATAGTTTATCTTGCCAATTTCTTTGCTGTCGTACTATACTTTCTACAGATAGCATTGTTTCCTATGAGCAGGTCAGGCCATGGTGCTCTATAACAAAATAGAATGGTGGGATTTCTTCAATGCTGAGCGTGTCAATTGTAGTCTTTATACCCATAGCTTGGTGTGTCTTCTTTTACCAGGATAAGCACTCAATCACCTAGCACTAGGAGCAGAAAATTCTACTGTACCAGCTCAGCAACAGTAAACGTTTCACTGTTTAGCTGTAGACTTGGTATGAGCGAACTGCACACAATGTACTCATCTCTGGCCCTCCTAGCGTATAGTTTCTAGTAGCATGTTCTGCTCACTGTACTAAACCATCAGGTGCCCCAGAGGCTTAGGTTCAAACCTCAGTCAAGGCGTTGATTTTTCATGGATCTAAAACCAGCCTCTGATCCGTCAAATGTGAATTAATTTTAGGAAGCGCGAGGTGGCCATAATAAGAAGGGTGCCTCTTGTGCCACTGCCTCATAGCATGTCTAAACTGTATGCCAGTGGTAATTCTTTATTGAAGTTTCGCTAAGCTGGTTTGGTGGTAGCATGTATTCATTCCCTTGCTAGGTGATCAGGTGCTGTCTTTTTCGGCTGCGTGCCCTCATGTCATCAAAGGCGCTCTTCTAGCGAGCAAATACATTGGCAGTTCCATATCAAATCGAACTCTGCAATAGAGAAACATCATTACAGTGCTGCGTATCAGCGTTACCGTACTTTAATGAATATGAATAATTAATGAATCAAGGAACATCAATTTGTTGTTTAAAAACGCAGGTTGCATATTTGCAGCTAGAGCAGAGGAAGCAAAAACAACAATTTGAATCTCGAGTCAACTAGAGAAGTTATACATTTGCAGTAATATCCCTGGTCTTGATAATATTTTCTACAACGGCCAAATGACCTAATTGCACTAACATTGTGCAACAGTGTGCGTATAATTCTAAAATAAAATGACAGTCCGACTTTACCTCTTGTATTAGGTAAGATTACTTAACTGTTACTAGTGTCAAATACCGTAATGGTTTTTGGGTCTTAGTACCGTCATCCTAAGACGACCCGCGGCTCCAAAATGAAGAGCCCATGAGTGTTGCTAGGCCTTCTCATTACAAGAAGGATTAACAGGTACTAGTAGTTCACTAACTACTAAAGACGACCCACATAGACCCATTCGAGTCAATGCTTTTTTACTATGCTGAGAAAGCGAGTGATCCGACCTAGTAGCCAGTTTGTGTTGCAAGGTCGAGGACCTTAGCAACTGGAATGACATATCTACTAAATAGTGCTGCGCTGTATTTCAGTTTCAAACAATGCAAACGATGTAGAACCTGTCAGTGTTTGACATCATCAATTTGTACTTGTGTCAAACCGTACCGGCATCGTGCCCAAACAATATATCAATGATTTGGCGTAGTTCAATGTTATCGAACCGAATCGGTATACCAGTAGTAGTCATTTAATATTCGTGCGGTCTAATATTATGTGGTTTTGTTCGTTTTACTTTAAACCAAGTTGCACACCTTCGCGTTTCCGTTTTGATGTTATTTCCCATCGTGGCTGTGGTTGATAGGTTGTTGGTGCTGTTGAGGTGATAACTATAATAAATTGATTAATACATGCAGATGCGTAACTTAGTAGATTATGCGGATCATTCTATATCACCTATAGTATACATTCCATCATATTATATTCTATCGTCTGGGTATGTTTGCTTTGTTCATGGACAGCGTGCTAGAATAGAATATAGTAGTCTATGATCTTATATCATTATTTTTTACATTTTAATTTAAACGTACGTAGCATCGGATTAATTATTACAATTAATCTACTAATGTTTAAATGTGATTATAATCATCCCTTGTAACTAAGAATAGGTACAATGCTTACAATAATTAACTAATAAATCTAATAAATTTTACAGAATATAGTCCTATTTCTTTCCAATATACCTCACAATGTACCTTTGTTCTAGCATACAACCATGTACGTAGACATAAAATATAGTAGGCTATTGGCAGCCTATACTAATGATATTTTTACTATTGCCGATGCGTTGTCATTGTCACAATTATCCGAATTAAATAAATGGTACAACATAGTCATTCCGATGATACAGTTTACGCTCGCTATTACTAGCGGTTGACTGGAGATTTAAAGTACGGTAGTGTTCTTTGTTCATCTGATGAAGATGGCAATACAGAATCTGCGCCATTGTAATGCTGAAAAATCATACTCAACCGACCTCCTTTATGAATTGGACTAAATGTGACCTTGTATTGGAGCAAATATGACACTGCACACGTCAATGCATACCAACTTATGCTGGTCATAACGGTGGCGTTTACCATAATGCATTAAACATTAACCGCACCAAAATAGTTTCTTCTACATGATCCTCAGGCAATGTACTTTTTTGTCAGTAAGGGGAATAATACATCTGATGTTATATTTTATGGCGTTCATTGCCTGATGTAAAAATGTTCACCAAGCATAAAACGCTTCAGAAAGTTTAATCAACAGATTTAATGTACAGTATATATTATTTCCCACCGGGTTACATTCAACATGCTACGTTGAACGACCTGGGCACATTTTCGCAGTAGTAGAAGTGCTTTGTGGGAAAAAGAAATGTGACGCTGGACAAATTATCATAGAGTTTAATTTCAGGAAAAATCTAAGCCCAACTAAGAGAGCTGAGCCTCTTAAGACACATGTGAAAAGCCGTACCATCAACAACTATCTGGGAGTCGCGCACCTCATCGAAAAGAGAAAGCAATCAGAAGCCTTGTCTTCATCATCACCAGCTTTGTAAAATGGTTTAGCAATCTGCCAAAAAGAGTGCAACTAAGAGGATGTGTAGAATAAGATAATATAAGTCAATGATGGATATGCACCAAAGTTTAGTGCAGAATTTATATCGGATCTCTGTACCAGCAGAAGAAACTGAATCATATATTAGTGCACATGATACCCACTACAGAAGACATTAACATAATGTGGTATTAGATTTATTCCAACTCACCGTTATAATTTGTCTTGCCAGGTTCTTTGCTGTCGTACTACGCAACAATGTGAATCTCCAGTGAACTGGAGAAATTATACATTTGCAGCAATATGACTGGTCGTGATAATATTTTCTACAGCTGCCAAATGACCTAATTGCACAAACATTGTGCAACAGTGTCCGTATAATGCTAAATAAAAAAACAATCCGTCTTTACCTCTTGTACATGTACTACGTAAGATTATATAACTGTTACTAGTGTCAAATACCGTAATGGTTTTTGGGTCCTAGTACTGTCATCCTAAGACGATTCCCGTCTCCAAAATGAAGAGCCCATGAGTGTTGCTAGGCCTTCCCATTACATGAAGGATTAACTGGTACTAGCAGTTCACTGACTACTAAAGACGACCCACATAGACCCATTTAAGTCAATGCTTGTTTACTATGCTCGGAAAGAGAGTGATCCGACCTAGTAGCCAGTTCGGGTTGCAAGGTCGAGGACCTTAACAACTGGAATGACATATCTACATATCTACATATCTACATATCTACATATTATATTCTATCTTTTGGGTATGTTTGCTTTGTTCATGTACAGCGTGCTAGAATAGAATATATGGCATAATCTTATATAATTAGTTATTACATTTTAATTTAAACGTACGTAGCTTCGGATTAATTATTACAATTGATCTACTAATGTTTAAATGTGATTATCATCATCCCTTGTAACTGAGAATAGGTACAATGCTTATAATAATTAACTAATAAATCTAATTAATTAAACCGAATGGTTGAGTGTGTGCCCAGCGTCATGTTTTAATATTTAATATAATATTATATAAAATAGGTGATGTAAGACCCGATAAAACTTTGACTATAACTAGACTACATGGACAAATACAAAATCTTGGAGCAGGAGTAAGCACTGATTACTCTTATCAACCCAGTTGCCACATTAATAAAAAAAGTATAATTATACTATGTTTACGTGAAGTCCTATCTGCCAACCATATCTGAAAACAGAATAACACAAACAGAATGGTCGATATGAACTCTGTTGTAACACAATGCTGAGGAGTTCTGTTCCCTTGTATTGAACGATTGGGCAACTGATAGGCAAACCAGCTCGTGAACTGGCTCGATCCGGTGTATGGAACCAAATTTAACACCAGCTAACAGCGTTTGAGACTAGGACCAAAGGAACCAGTGCAGTCCAGTAGATCGAGCCAAATTCAGCATCGTTCGACACCGAGGCAGGCCAGGGTAAAAAGAACCGGTGTGAAACGCTGTTTGATTAAACTCTTCCCGAGAGCCGAATAAAAGTGGGGAGGCAACATCGTGCAGCGCTACTACAAAGTGAAGGTCTCTGTATATAATTATTGATGTTTCTATATTGAGATCCAAGCATGAGCTGAGGCAACAAACGTAAAAACAAAGTGGTTTATATAGTACACAAACTTCCGGCGGAAGTTCCGGTAGAAAGGCCAACGTAGTGTCATTAAAAAACAACGTTGTGTCATCTGAACATTGCACAACAACATGGCAGCCCGGAAGCCCGATAGCCAACCAAAAATAGGACGGGTTTGACAAAAGATGCTTGAAATCAGCTGGATCATATGCAGAATCAATATTAGCCAATTCTGAGAGGTTGGGCCTCTTTAAGTGGGTATAAAAAGGACATAATTGCTCAGCAATGCATACTATAATAAGCATAATATTAATTGGTACACAAGCAACATTTTAGCACATGTACATCGACAATTGGTACAAGCAAGTGTAATGCAAGGTTAGTGTATAATTAAATATACATAGTTAGTATCTTGTAGTCGGGAGTTATGCGTGGCCTATGCTACATGACCGGTCTTAACTGCAGTGCTAATATTACAACATAATCATATAACAAATATGCCCACCTACACCTTGAAATGGTTTTCACGCATTGGAATGTATATTGGAAAAAAGAAAGTGAGATTTTGGAAATTGTAAAACTTTTGAAGTCGTCTCGCTCTGACTTCAATAGTAGTTCCAACTAGAGTAGTTGACTTTGACTTGACTTGGCTGAACACGAATTGACTGGAAGCAACAACGACTTGGCTTGAACTTGACTTGCTTCCGTCATTTCAGAAGTTGCTCGAATTGTTGACTTGCAAGTTGACTTGGATCCAACTCTGCGTGTTTCCATGTTAGCCTCTGTTAATGAAGATTAGTAATGAATGAATCAAAGAATGTGCACTTATTGTTACAAAAAGGACATTCTATAATACAGCGTTACAAGTTCTCCATTGAGATCCGCACAAAACGGAAGCGAAAACAGGGAAGTAAATACTCAGCCTTGCTAACCGACAAGCTACATGGATGTGTGTTTGTGGGACTATAAGTAATCATGCTGGAACTTTGTCTAATGGTCAAATGGCTGTGTTGTGGTCACATGGCAGAATGGAACAAATTGTGAAATGATGTAACAATCTGCCCCTACATAGCAATAGTCCAAGGCACCTAGAATTTTGTGCAATAGCTTCTGTTTATTGAAATTTTTTCTTTCAAAGGCATGCAGCCAACTAACTAAGTTTCTAGTCACGCTGGTAGGATGTGATATAATATAATACTGGTATGTATATCCCCCAATAATACAGAACCCTAAGCACGAGCTTTCATTTCCATGAACAAGTGGTTAGCACTGTATTCTGGCAAAGGGCCAATGCAAAGTTCAGCGGAAAAATTCTAGGAGGCAATGTGAACCATTTGCACCCATCTAACAGACGCTGGTAACATGTTGAAGAGGCAGTAGCTGGTACAGCATTAGAAAGAGAATGAACGGCAAAATGTAACCTTGTGTTAGGACAAATCAACATCAAATATTCCGATGTAACCCATGTCAGCCATGACTGCGGAATTTTTGCCGTTTGCCATAAACTGCTAGACACAACCAGTACTAACAAAGCCTGTCTGGAAGAAAGTGTAGTAAAGCAGCTGATAAATAATCTAATATTGCGTTCTATGATGGCCTTATCTGATACAATCTCAGTGCTAACGTTAGTTTAGTCTTTCTCCTCCTTGACATCGTATCATAAATTCTTTAACAAGTTCACTTCCTTTTCATGAGTCAGTCTGTATGGCCTAGGGGTAAAGATGCTTGCCTCTAGTCCAGACAGCCTGGTTTCGATTCCGCGGCGGTGATAAGCTGTTCAGGCCCACGCTGCCCATTCAGTCCCTGCAGATCAGGACTTGAAATAATGGAGGTGCCCTGTGTGAATTTTGTCCGCATGCAGGATGAAGTTCCACCTCTGCCCTCGTTAATACAAGAGTAGCCACATCACGACGAGGCACGTGAAAAACGGCAGAACCAGCACTCTCCTTTCCAGCTTAGTAGTAGTGCTTCACACTGAGTTCATAACAGGTATACAGTATATACATGTCGGACGGATTCAAATTGCCTCAATAATTACAAAATATAGTCCTATTTCTTTCCAATATACCTTACAATGTGCGTTTGTTCTAGTATACAACCATGTACGTGTACATAAAATATAGTAAGCTATTGGCAGCCTCCAGTAGTGAGATTTTTACTATTGCTGATACGTTGTAATTGTCACAATTATCCGAATTAAATACATAGTACAACATAGTCATTTCGATGATATAGTTTATGCTCTCTATTACTATAATATACTTTACGGGAATAGTTGTAAAAAACTGTATGCTGTTTGCATATGTGATAACATTACGTTGTAGTGTTGCAGTGTAGGTAGACATCACTCAGATAAACAAGTTAAAGATTGCCAGTTATTCTATGTAACTGTTTATGTGGGTCCTTGTCAGATTTCAATACTTGGATACTGACAGTGATTATTTCTTACGTATGAAGCGTACACAAGAAATATACATTTAAGTGTAACAATGACTCATCTCTAGATTCTATAAATATCAGTCTAGAATATTTTATAATCTGTTATCTTCTCCAAACCAGGTTGGCTCTGTAAAAGTTGTAAACCAATTCGTCATCATGTTGTCTAATAGACATTGATTCCGAGTTGAGAATAATACATTCATATTCATTTGTGTTTTGTTACTGTCGAGCTACCTGGCTATCCTATTTAACGAACCTCAGAAGTTCGAAACTTGTGTAAGCGACAGGAGCTGGGTTCTGAGTGGAACCGCTCACCTTCCACAACAGGAGTGCATGGTCAGTGGTCACTACATCAACCTGCCACCTACATGTGGTCACATACGCCGCTAGAATCTGGCTTCTTTTTGCGAATCAGGGCAGAGGTGGATATTTAACGTGGGTGTTTTTGATGTACAAGCTACACGGAACTCCTGTATTATTTATACGCCCTAATCCGAACAGGCGCAGTAAGGTGAAAGGCTTGCTGAAGGCCTTTGTCAGAAATGACGCAGCTGGGTGCTTGTACTCATAACCTCACGGTTTGTGTATATGTATGTCACCAACAGTGCCAACCTGACACCTATCTATGTCTATCAGAATGTGAAATTAATGAGTGGGCATTGCTTCCTTTGAAAAACAATACACTCAGAGTCATCCCTTGCTAAGCCAGATGATCTCCGAGTCGCAGATTTAAAACACTTGGTGACAATTAGGTGCAACTGTACAGGTTCAGATGAAATAAAAATGTCATTTGTCGCAAATACCTCATCCACTTGAAACGCTTCTGATGGTTGCGTGTTTTTCTAGTATCACCGACAATGCACTGAGAGTTAATTCCTGACGGTAAGCGATGGCATTGTACCAGGATCTGTTCAATCCAATGACACGCCACAACATGCACTAGACTTCAACTCCATGGTGGGGAGTTTTAGTACTGTGCTTTGGCAAATGGCCAATATTAGAGCTTGGTATAAAAGTGTAGAAATTCTCAGAGAAAGTCAGATGCACTTGAATTCTGTTTGTTGAAGGTTATAACATTCTTCTATCAGGTAAGTTAAATACTGGATAGTCTGGTACAACAATTAAACTGTGTCATAAGTGCGTAATCACAATAACCTTCTCATTGTCTAATTGACATAAAGATAAGCAATCGATGAGATATTGATCTTGTTTTTAACTACTCTGCGGGCATCAGTCTGGTCTGAATTCTCATATACGTGTGCACTGTCGTGAGATGAGAGATATCCTGCTCTATTTTGAATATAATGGTAATCTCCGATTCTGAAATTTACTGCTAGTTATTAAATATTTTCCAGAAAATTGAAAATGATGAAGGTCTTCTTCTTCGCTATGCTTGTGGTTGCTATGCTTGGACTGGTTGCAGCAAATCGTAAGTGAGATTTATGCCCCTATTTAATGCACTCAATGCGATGTAAAACTAAAACAGATTACTTTAAAACTTTAGATGATAGGCGTCTGGTATAAGGCAAGTACTTGGCAATTTGTGTTTGTAGCTCAGCACAATTCACTGAAAATGGCAATATTGCAGAACATTCGTGAGGAAAGGCGTGACGTTTAGCTCTGTCACATATTAAACAATGGAAATGTGTCTATATTAGTTCTAATTTGTGTAACAAATAGATGCTACATAAAGAATTATGCACACATATTGTAATAGGATATTGTTTGTCCTTTACAGCTTGTGTCGATGAATGCTTGGCTAACATTTGTCATGGCGATTACCTGTGCACGGACTATATGAGACCACATTGCCAGCAACAGTGTGGTTGGTGAACTAACGTCTAACAAAAATATTCAGTAGTTTAACAATAGCGGTGAATATTTCTTCAATCTCTCTTTGAAATCAATAAATATGTGGCTGTTTGTCACAAATGTATGAATTGGAATGTTACATTGTCTTATTTCACATATAAGCGTTCTACTTGCTCTTAAATGCATCTCCCTGTTACGTTTACACAGGAGCAAGATTTAGCGCAATAAATACATTGATTCAGTATTTCTGGCTAAAAAAAGGTGTCAGCCCTGTTCTTTTTATCAATGTGTTGATGGATTCATATTTAAAGTGGTGCTGTGAACTAGCAATTGTACACTCTTTGGAGCTCAAGTTTTATGAGATTAGTGAGCTTTTATGCTATCAGTTATAGACTTAGTGAAATGTGGAAAACTAAGGAGAATTTATCAAAGAGGTGGGAGAGTTCCATCATCTGGAACATATTGCCTCGGTCAAGAACATTCACAAGTATTGGAAGGGAAGAATTTTGATGTAAGCGTTAGAGTACATTGTAATATAATCAATGCAGTTGTTACAGCTGATACTGATGTGGGCGATTTCTTTCGTAATGTCTACAAATCAAAGGCACAAGGGGAAGACCAATTTACATTTACCTTAGCATGCATTCAAGACCTCACATACAAAGAAATACTGGGAACTGTCAATGTATCAAACAAATTTGAATTTAAACATGATGGTTATTAGTTCGTATGTACATGCAAGTGCATAGGGTGATAGTCACATCCAGTGAAATAAATGCAGTGTGGATGGCTAGATTACTATGTCACATCAAGATATCTGATAAAGAAATATCATTATAACACCACAGGTAACAAAGATGAGTGACGAATGATTTATGGGATATAGATTTATTGTTGTAGAAGGCAGAATATTATCTGCTCAATGGTGTAGGCATGGTATAGAATATACTAGAATAGGATACAATACAATAGAACAGAATAGACATAAGTAGATAGAAGAATAAATTACGATCAAATCTACTCGTGTCATCAATAAATAAGGGAAGGGTTTTCCTCACTTGAGTATTATATACATATTGTATTATGCAGTGGTTCAATGCACGTCTGCTACAGAAGACTTAGATGTAGATGCACATGGTAATTTTAATGAGTCATGTTTGTTCTGTTTATAGCCAAGCGTTTAATTGACAACAATGTAGAATTATGTAACGATGGTGCAGTCCTGTTCTAGAATGCACTCATTTTTTGCCATAGATGGTATTGTACCGATTTTTGGATTTTGGTGCTGCCGCCGTAAGACAACTCCCAAGTCCAATAATGAAGTGCCTATGAGTGGTGCCAGTCTTTCTAATTACATGAAAGACTAATGTGTACTAATATTCTAATAACTACCAAAGACGACCCATATGATCCTCAGTAAATATTTGGTAGAATCTCACTGTTTCATCTCTTTTATTACAGTTAGTTTCATGCTATATACTGAAATTAAATATATATCATGCATCAGTAAATATTTATTAGTTATACTGAGAAAGTGAGTTTTCCGACCAAGTAAGAAGTTCGGGTTACACGGTCAAGGACCTTGACAGCTAGAATGACTTTAGCGTGTAGACCGGGTCGTCATAGTACGACGTACTGAGTATTGATAATCTATTCTGGTTCCGTAGTCGGTCTTGAGTTGGAGAACCGGCGCAGGTCAGGCTACATCCAGCGGAACCATGAGGGAATGCAGTTTATACTCTGGATCAGTCTCATGTGGTTAACGTGCCCGGGTCCGAGTCCAATGTCAATTTTTTTCTGTTTCTTACTGTAAGCGTATGACTTTAGAATTCTACTGCTGCCATCAAAATAATAGTTTTTGGGTTTTGGTAAAGTCATCCTAAGACGACACCCTAGCCCAAAATGAAGTGCCTATGACTGGTGCTAGGCCTTTTCATTGACAGGTACGAGTAGTCAAATAACTGCTAAAAAAGACCCAGATGACCTCGAGTCAATGCTTGTTTCCTATACTGAGAAAGAGAGTGATCCGACCTAGTAGGAAGTTCGGGTTGCAAGGTTGAGTACCTTAACAACTAGAATGACCTAATTACAAAGTGAAAGTCTCTGTATATAAGTATCGATCAAAAATATTTCACTCACATTGCCCAGTCGCTAAGTTAAAAAAAAAACTCCCCGACTGATACTCCTCGGCGTGACCAACCCCTAGCAGCTCCCAGTGCCAGGTGCCAGTGCTGGCCAACTCCCTGTGAGAAAGGCCCAGATAACATGGCCTGTTATGGCTGGGGTAGAGGAGTTGCCTTAAAGCCATGCTGGCTAGCATGCCCTCAAGGACTTAACATGGGCACAGGAACAATTGTGGCTGGATGCTCTTCCTAACACCACCGTGACTGCGGTTTGAACCTGGAACCTTCAGCATGAAAGCACAGCATTCTAACCCCTAAGCCACGGTCCAGTCAATAAATCAAGACGTACTGTAATTCAATTTAATGTTCATGTAAGCACAATGTGATCATCCAATCATTCAACAAATTCACAGCATGATTGTGTATATTACAATGAATACGCATGCAGTGTCAGTTGACTGGAGATTTAAAGTATGGTAGTGTTCTTTGTTCATCTGATGAAGATGGAAATACACAATCTGCGCCATTATAATGCTAAAAGATCATATGGAACCGACCTCCTTTATGAATTTGGCTAAATGTGACGTTGTATTGGAGCAAATATGACACTGCACACGTCAATGCATACCAACTTATGGCGTTTACCATAATGCATTAAACAATAACCGCACCAACATAGTTTCTTCTACATGACCCTCAGCCAATGAACATTTTTGTTAGTAAGGTGGATAATACATCTGATGCAATATTTTATGGTGTTCATTACCTGATGTAAATGTTCACCAAGCATAAAACGCTTCAGAAAGTCTAATCAACCGATTTCATGTATAGCGTATGTCATTAGGCTTAGCGCTACATTCGGCGTGTCATGTTGAATCACCGGGGCACATTGTAGCAGGAGTAGAAGTGCTTTGGGAGAGAAAAAATGTGACGCGGGACAAATTATAATAGAGTTTAATTTTACTAAAGTTGAGAGTTGAGCCTCTTAAGACACATATAAAAACAAAAGCCGCACCATCAACAAACTATCTGGGAGTCGCTCACCTCATCGTTTTGAGAATGCCATCAGAATCAAGTAAACAAGGCGCATATGATTTGTAGTGAGTTAGATTATTATCTCAAATTGTTAGTATTAGTTTCATAAGACAGTACTCTACATCAGACGTGCAAATATTATGTGTATGCAAGCTTGTACATGAAGCCTTGTCTTCATCATCACCAGCTTTGTAAGATGGTTTAGCAATCTGCCAAAAAGAGTGCAGCTAAGAGGATGTGTAGAATAAGATAATATAAGTTAATGGTGGATATAGACCAAACTTTAGTGCAGAATTTATCTCAGATCTCTGTACCAGCAGAAGAAACTGATATTCAGGTAATCATTTTCATAGATGACATATTTAAAGATGTAATTTTGTTAGTGCTAGTGCTCGGTTTAGTCCATTGCTGTAAACCATCTCATTTGCAGAATCATATATTAGTGGACATAATAAGACTACAGAAGACATTAACATTATGTGGTATTAGATTTGTTCCAACTAACGGTTATAGTTTATCTTGCCAATTTCTTTGCTGTCGTACTATACTTTCTACAGATAGCATTGTTTCCTATGAGCAGGTCAGGCCATGGTGCTCTATAACAAAATAGAATGGTGGGATTTCTTCAATGCTGAGCGTGTCAATTGTAGTCTTTATACCCATAGCTTGGTGTGTCTTCTTTTACCAGGATAAGCACTCAATCACCTAGCACTAGGAGCAGAAAATTCTACTGTACCAGCTCAGCAACAGTAAACGTTTCACTGTTTAGCTGTAGACTTGGTATGAGCGAACTGCACACAATGTACTCATCTCTGGCCCTCCTAGCGTATAGTTTCTAGTAGCATGTTCTGCTCACTGTACTAAACCATCAGGTGCCCCAGAGGCTTAGGTTCAAACCTCAGTCAAGGCGTTGATTTTTCATGGATCTAAAACCAGCCTCTGATCCGTCAAATGTGAATTAATTTTAGGAAGCGCGAGGTGGCCATAATAAGAAGGGTGCCTCTTGTGCCACTGCCTCATAGCATGTCTAAACTGTATGCCAGTGGTAATTCTTTATTGAAGTTTCGCTAAGCTGGTTTGGTGGTAGCATGTATTCATTCCCTTGCTAGGTGATCAGGTGCTGTCTTTTTCGGCTGCGTGCCCTCATGTCATCAAAGGCGCTCTTCTAGCGAGCAAATACATTGGCAGTTCCATATCAAATCGAACTCTGCAATAGAGAAACATCATTACAGTGCTGCGTATCAGCGTTACCGTACTTTAATGAATATGAATAATTAATGAATCAAGGAACATCAATTTGTTGTTTAAAAACGCAGGTTGCATATTTGCAGCTAGAGCAGAGGAAGCAAAAACAACAATTTGAATCTCGAGTCAACTAGAGAAGTTATACATTTGCAGTAATATCCCTGGTCTTGATAATATTTTCTACAACGGCCAAATGACCTAATTGCACTAACATTGTGCAACAGTGTGCGTATAATTCTAAAATAAAATGACAGTCCGACTTTACCTCTTGTATTAGGTAAGATTACTTAACTGTTACTAGTGTCAAATACCGTAATGGTTTTTGGGTCTTAGTACCGTCATCCTAAGACGACCCGCGGCTCCAAAATGAAGAGCCCATGAGTGTTGCTAGGCCTTCTCATTACAAGAAGTATTAACAGGTACTAGTAGTTCACTAACTACTAAAGACGACCCACATAGACCCATTCGAGTCAATGCTTTTTTACTATGCTGAGAAAGCGAGTGATCCGACCTAGTAGCCAGTTTGTGTTGCAAGGTCGAGGACCTTAGCAACTGGAATGACATATCTACTAAATAGTGCTGCGCTGTATTTCAGTTTCAAACAATGCAAACGATGTAGAACCTGTCAGTGTTTGACATCATCAATTTGTACTTGTGTCAAACCGTACCGGCATCGTGCCCAAACAATATATCAATGATTTGGCGTAGTTCAATGTTATCGAACCGAATCGGTATACCAGTAGTAGTCATTTAATATTCGTGCGGTCTAATATTATGTGGTTTTGTTCGTTTTACTTTAAACCAAGTTGCACACCTTCGCGTTTCCGTTTTGATGTTATTTCCCATCGTGGCTGTGGTTGATAGGTTGTTGGTGCTGTTGAGGTGATAACTATAATAAATTGATTAATACATGCAGATGCGTAACTTAGTAGATTATGCGGATCATTCTATATCACCTATAGTATACATTCCATCATATTATATTCTATCGTCTGGGTATGTTTGCTTTGTTCATGGACAGCGTGCTAGAATAGAATATAGTAGTCTATGATCTTATATCATTATTTTTTACATTTTAATTTAAACGTACGTAGCATCGGATTAATTATTACAATTAATCTACTAATGTTTAAATGTGATTATAATCATCCCTTGTAACTAAGAATAGGTACAATGCTTACAATAATTAACTAATAAATCTAATAAATTTTACAGAATATAGTCCTATTTCTTTCCAATATACCTCACAATGTACCTTTGTTCTAGCATACAACCATGTACGTAGACATAAAATATAGTAGGCTATTGGCAGCCTATACTAATGATATTTTTACTATTGCCGATGCGTTGTCATTGTCACAATTATCCGAATTAAATAAATGGTACAACATAGTCATTCCGATGATACAGTTTACGCTCGCTATTACTAGCGGTTGACTGGAGATTTAAAGTACGGTAGTGTTCTTTGTTCATCTGATGAAGATGGCAATACAGAATCTGCGCCATTGTAATGCTGAAAAATCATACTCAACCGACCTCCTTTATGAATTGGACTAAATGTGACCTTGTATTGGAGCAAATATGACACTGCACACGTCAATGCATACCAACTTATGCTGGTCATAACGGTGGCGTTTACCATAATGCATTAAACATTAACCGCACCAAAATAGTTTCTTCTACATGATCCTCAGGCAATGTACTTTTTTGTCAGTAAGGGGAATAATACATCTGATGTTATATTTTATGGCGTTCATTGCCTGATGTAAAAATGTTCACCAAGCATAAAACGCTTCAGAAAGTTTAATCAACAGATTTAATGTACAGTATATATTATTTCCCACCGGGTTACATTCAACATGCTACGTTGAACGACCTGGGCACATTTTCGCAGTAGTAGAAGTGCTTTGTGGGAAAAAGAAATGTGACGCTGGACAAATTATCATAGAGTTTAATTTCAGGAAAAATCTAAGCCCAACTAAGAGAGCTGAGCCTCTTAAGACACATGTGAAAAGCCGTACCATCAACAACTATCTGGGAGTCGCGCACCTCATCGAAAAGAGAAAGCAATCAGAAGCCTTGTCTTCATCATCACCAGCTTTGTAAAATGGTTTAGCAATCTGCCAAAAAGAGTGCAACTAAGAGGATGTGTAGAATAAGATAATATAAGTCAATGATGGATATGCACCAAAGTTTAGTGCAGAATTTATATCGGATCTCTGTACCAGCAGAAGAAACTGAATCATATATTAGTGCACATGATACCCACTACAGAAGACATTAACATAATGTGGTATTAGATTTATTCCAACTCACCGTTATAATTTGTCTTGCCAGGTTCTTTGCTGTCGTACTACGCAACAATGTGAATCTCCAGTGAACTGGAGAAATTATACATTTGCAGCAATATGACTGGTCGTGATAATATTTTCTACAGCTGCCAAATGACCTAATTGCACAAACATTGTGCAACAGTGTCCGTATAATGCTAAATAAAAAAACAATCCGTCTTTACCTCTTGTACATGTACTACGTAAGATTATATAACTGTTACTAGTGTCAAATACCGTAATGGTTTTTGGGTCCTAGTACTGTCATCCTAAGACGATTCCCGTCTCCAAAATGAAGAGCCCATGAGTGTTGCTAGGCCTTCCCATTACATGAAGGATTAACTGGTACTAGCAGTTCACTGACTACTAAAGACGACCCACATAGACCCATTTAAGTCAATGCTTGTTTACTATGCTCGGAAAGAGAGTGATCCGACCTAGTAGCCAGTTCGGGTTGCAAGGTCGAGGACCTTAACAACTGGAATGACATATCTACATATCTACATATCTACATATCTACATATTATATTCTATCTTTTGGGTATGTTTGCTTTGTTCATGTACAGCGTGCTAGAATAGAATATATGGCATAATCTTATATAATTAGTTATTACATTTTAATTTAAACGTACGTAGCTTCGGATTAATTATTACAATTGATCTACTAATGTTTAAATGTGATTATCATCATCCCTTGTAACTGAGAATAGGTACAATGCTTATAATAATTAACTAATAAATCTAATTAATTAAACCGAATGGTTGAGTGTGTGCCCAGCGTCATGTTTTAATATTTAATATAATATTATATAAAATAGGTGATGTAAGACCCGATAAAACTTTGACTATAACTAGACTACATGGACAAATACAAAATCTTGGAGCAGGAGTAAGCACTGATTACTCTTATCAACCCAGTTGCCACATTAATAAAAAAAGTATAATTATACTATGTTTACGTGAAGTCCTATCTGCCAACCATATCTGAAAACAGAATAACACAAACAGAATGGTCGATATGAACTCTGTTGTAACACAATGCTGAGGAGTTCTGTTCCCTTGTATTGAACGATTGGGCAACTGATAGGCAAACCAGCTCGTGAACTGGCTCGATCCGGTGTATGGAACCAAATTTAACACCAGCTAACAGCGTTTGAGACTAGGACCAAAGGAACCAGTGCAGTCCAGTAGATCGAGCCAAATTCAGCATCGTTCGACACCGAGGCAGGCCAGGGTAAAAAGAACCGGTGTGAAACGCTGTTTGATTAAACTCTTCCCGAGAGCCGAATAAAAGTGGGGAGGCAACATCGTGCAGCGCTACTACAAAGTGAAGGTCTCTGTATATAATTATTGATGTTTCTATATTGAGATCCAAGCATGAGCTGAGGCAACAAACGTAAAAACAAAGTGGTTTATATAGTACACAAACTTCCGGCGGAAGTTCCGGTAGAAAGGCCAACGTAGTGTCATTAAAAAACAACGTTGTGTCATCTGAACATTGCACAACAACATGGCAGCCCGGAAGCCCGATAGCCAACCAAAAATAGGACGGGTTTGACAAAAGATGCTTGAAATCAGCTGGATCATATGCAGAATCAATATTAGCCAATTCTGAGAGGTTGGGCCTCTTTAAGTGGGTATAAAAAGGACATAATTGCTCAGCAATGCATACTATAATAAGCATAATATTAATTGGTACACAAGCAACATTTTAGCACATGTACATCGACAATTGGTACAAGCAAGTGTAATGCAAGGTTAGTGTATAATTAAATATACATAGTTAGTATCTTGTAGTCGGGAGTTATGCGTGGCCTATGCTACATGACCGGTCTTAACTGCAGTGCTAATATTACAACATAATCATATAACAAATATGCCCACCTACACCTTGAAATGGTTTTCACGCATTGGAATGTATATTGGAAAAAAGAAAGTGAGATTTTGGAAATTGTAAAACTTTTGAAGTCGTCTCGCTCTGACTTCAATAGTAGTTCCAACTAGAGTAGTTGACTTTGACTTGACTTGGCTGAACACGAATTGACTGGAAGCAACAACGACTTGGCTTGAACTTGACTTGCTTCCGTCATTTCAGAAGTTGCTCGAATTGTTGACTTGCAAGTTGACTTGGATCCAACTCTGCGTGTTTCCATGTTAGCCTCTGTTAATGAAGATTAGTAATGAATGAATCAAAGAATGTGCACTTATTGTTACAAAAAGGACATTCTATAATACAGCGTTACAAGTTCTCCATTGAGATCCGCACAAAACGGAAACGAAAACAGGGAAGTAAATACTCAGCCTTGCTAACCGACAAGCTACATGGATGTGTGTTTGTGGGACTATAAGTAATCATGCTGGAACTTTGTCTAATGGTCAAATGGCTGTGTTGTGGTCACATGGCAGAATGGAACAAATTGTGAAATGATGTAACAATCTGCCCCTACATAGCAATAGTCCAAGGCACCTAGAATTTTGTGCAATAGCTTCTGTTTATTGAAATTTTTTCTTTCAAAGGCATGCAGCCAACTAACTAAGTTTCTAGTCACGCTGGTAGGATGTGATATAATATAATACTGGTATGTATATCCCCCAATAATACAGAACCCTAAGCACGAGCTTTCATTTCCATGAACAAGTGGTTAGCACTGTATTCTGGCAAAGGGCCAATGCAAAGTTCAGCGGAAAAATTCTAGGAGGCAATGTGAACCATTTGCACCCATCTAACAGACGCTGGTAACATGTTGAAGAGGCAGTAGCTGGTACAGCATTAGAAAGAGAATGAACGGCAAAATGTAACCTTGTGTTAGGACAAATCAACATCAAATATTCCGATGTAACCCATGTCAGCCATGACTGCGGAATTTTTGCCGTTTGCCATAAACTGCTAGACACAACCAGTACTAACAAAGCCTGTCTGGAAGAAAGTGTAGTAAAGCAGCTGATAAATAATCTAATATTGCGTTCTATGATGGCCTTATCTGATACAATCTCAGTGCTAACGTTAGTTTAGTCTTTCTCCTCCTTGACATCGTATCATAAATTCTTTAACAAGTTCACTTCCTTTTCATGAGTCAGTCTGTATGGCCTAGGGGTAAAGATGCTTGCCTCTAGTCCAGACAGCCTGGTTTCGATTCCGCGGCGGTGATAAGCTGTTCAGGCCCACGCTGCCCATTCAGTCCCTGCAGATCAGGACTTGAAATAATGGAGGTGCCCTGTGTGAATTTTGTCCGCATGCAGGATGAAGTTCTACCTCTGCCCTCGTTAATACAAGAGTAGCCACATCACGACGAGGCACGTGAAAAACGGCAGAACCAGCACTCTCCTTTCCAGCTTAGTAGTAGTGCTTCACACTGAGTTCATAACAGGTATACAGTATATACATGTCGGACGAATTCAAATTGCCTCAATAATTACAAAATATAGTCCTATTTCTTTCCAATATACCTTACAATGTGCGTTTGTTCTAGTATACAACCATGTACGTGTACATAAAATATAGTAAGCTATTGGCAGCCTCCAGTCGTGAGATTTTTACTATTGCTGATACGTTGTAATTGTCACAATTATCCGAATTAAATACATAGTACAACATAGTCATTTCGATGATATAGTTTATGCTCTCTATTACTATAATATACTTTACGGGAATAGTTGTAAAAAACTGTATGCTGTTTGCATATGTGATAACATTACGTTGTAGTGTTGCAGTGTAGGTAGACATCACTCAGATAAACAAGTTAAAGATTGCCAGTTATTCTATGTAACTGTTTATGTGGGTCCTTGTCAGATTTCAATACTTGGATACTGACAGTGATTATTTCTTACGTATGAAGCGTACACAAGAAATATACATTTAAGTGTAACAATGACTCATCTCTAGATTCTATAAATATCAGTCTAGAATATTTTATAATCTGTTATCTTCTCCAAACCAGGTTGGCTCTGTAAAAGTTGTAAACCAATTCGTCATCATGTTGTCTAATAGACATTGATTCCGAGTTGAGAATAATACATTCATATTCATTTGTGTTTTGTTACTGTCGAGCTACCTGGCTATCCTATTTAACGAACCTCAGAAGTTCGAAACTTGTGTAAGCGACAGGAGCTGGGTTCTGAGTGGAACCGCTCACCTTCCACAACAGGAGTGCATGGTCAGTGGTCACTACATCAACCTGCCACCTACATGTGGTCACATACGCCGCTAGAATCTGGCTTCTTTTTGCAAATCAGGGCAGAGGTGGATATTTAACGTGGGTGTTTTTGATGTACAAGCTACACGGAACTCCTGTATTATTTATACGCCCTAATCCGAACAGGCGCAGTAAGGTGAAAGGCTTGCTGAAGGCCTTTGTCAGAAATGACGCAGCTGGGTGCTTGTACTCATAACCTCACGGTTTGTGTATATGTATGTCACCAACAGTGCCAACCTGACACCTATCTATGTCTATCAGAATGTGAAATTAATGAGTGGGCATTGCTTCCTTTGAAAAACAATACACTCAGAGTCATCCCTTGCTAAGCCAGATGATCTCCGAGTCGCAGATTTAAAACACTTGGTGACAATTAGGTGCAACTGTACAGGTTCAGATGAAATAAAAATGTCATTTGTCGCAAATACCTCATCCACTTGAAACGCTTCTGATGGTTGCGTGTTTTTCTAGTATCACCGACAATGCACTGAGAGTTAATTCCTGACGGTAAGCGATGGCATTGTACCAGGATCTGTTCAATCCAATGACACGCCACAACATGCACTAGACTTCAACTCCATGGTGGGGAGTTTTAGTACTGTGCTTTGGCAAATGGCCAATATTAGAGCTTGGTATAAAAGTGTAGAAATTCTCAGAGAAAGTCAGATGCACTTGAATTCTGTTTGTTGAAGGTTATAACATTCTTCTATCAGGTAAGTTAAATACTGGATAGTCTGGTACAACAATTAAACTGTGTCATAAGTGCGTAATCACAATAACCTTCTCATTGTCTAATTGACATAAAGATAAGCAATCGATGAGATATTGATCTTGTTTTTAACTACTCTGCGGGCATCAGTCTGGTCTGAATTCTCATATACGTGTGCACTGTCGTGAGATGAGAGATATCCTGCTCTATTTTGAATATAATGGTAATCTCCGATTCTGAAATTTACTGCTAGTTATTAAATATTTTCCAGAAAATTGAAAATGATGAAGGTCTTCTTCTTCGCTATGCTTGTGGTTGCTATGCTTGGACTGGTTGCAGCAAATCGTAAGTGAGATTTATGCCCCTATTTAATGCACTCAATGCGATGTAAAACTAAAACAGATTACTTTAAAACTTTAGATGATAGGCGTCTGGTATAAGGCAAGTACTTGGCAATTTGTGTTTGTAGCTCAGCACAATTCACTGAAAATGGCAATATTGCAGAACATTCGTGAGGAAAGGCGTGACGTTTAGCTCTGTCACATATTAAACAATGGAAATGTGTCTATATTAGTTCTAATTTGTGTAACAAATAGATGCTACATAAAGAATTATGCACACATATTGTAATAGCATATTGTTTGTCCTTTACAGCTTGTGTCGATGAATGCTTGGCTAACATTTGTCATGGCGATTACCTGTGCACGGACTATATGAGACCACATTGCCAGCAACAGTGTGGTTGGTGAACTAACGTCTAACAAAAATATTCAGTAGTTTAACAATAGCGGTGAATATTTCTTCAATCTCTCTTTGAAATCAATAAATATGTGGCTGTTTGTCACAAATGTATGAATTGGAATGTTACATTGTCTTATTTCACATATAAGCGTTCTACTTGCTCTTAAATGCATCTCCCTGTTACGTTTACACAGGAGCAAGATTTAGCGCAATAAATACATTGATTCAGTATTTCTGGCTAAAAAAAGGTGTCAGCCCTGTTCTTTTTATCAATGTGTTGATGGATTCATATTTAAAGTGGTGCTGTGAACTAGCAATTGTACACTCTTTGGAGCTCAAGTTTTATGAGATTAGTGAGCTTTTATGCTATCAGTTATAGACTTAGTGAAATGTGGAAAACTAAGGAGAATTTATCAAAGAGGTGGGAGAGTTCCATCATCTGGAACATATTGCCTCGGTCAAGAACATTCACAAGTATTGGAAGGGAAGAATTTTGATGTAAGCGTTAGAGTACATTGTAATATAATCAATGCAGTTGTTACAGCTGATACTGATGTGGGCGATTTCTTTCGTAATGTCTACAAATCAAAGGCACAAGGGGAAGACCAATTTACATTTACCTTAGCATGCATTCAAGACCTCACATACAAAGAAATACTGGGAACTGTCAATGTATCAAACAAATTTGAATTTAAACATGATGGTTATTAGTTCGTATGTACATGCAAGTGCATAGGGTGATAGTCACATCCAGTGAAATAAATGCAGTGTGGATGGCTAGATTACTATGTCACATCAAGATATCTGATAAAGAAATATCATTATAACACCACAGGTAACAAAGATGAGTGACGAATGATTTATGGGATATAGATTTATTGTTGTAGAAGGCAGAATATTATCTGCTCAATGGTGTAGGCATGGTATAGAATATACTAGAATAGGATACAATACAATAGAACAGAATAGACATAAGTAGATAGAAGAATAAATTACGATCAAATCTACTCGTGTCATCAATAAATAAGGGAAGGGTTTTCCTCACTTGAGTATTATATACATATTGTATTATGCAGTGGTTCAATGCACGTCTGCTACAGAAGACTTAGATGTAGATGCACATGGTAATTTTAATGAGTCATGTTTGTTCTGTTTATAGCCAAGCGTTTAATTGACAACAATGTAGAATTATGTAACGATGGTGCAGTCCTGTTCTAGAATGCACTCATTTTTTGCCATAGATGGTATTGTACCGATTTTTGGATTTTGGTGCTGCCGCCGTAAGACAACTCCCAAGTCCAATAATGAAGTGCCTATGAGTGGTGCCAGTCTTTCTAATTACATGAAAGACTAATGTGTACTAATATTCTAATAACTACCAAAGACGACCCATATGATCCTCAGTAAATATTTGGTAGAATCTCACTGTTTCATCTCTTTTATTACAGTTAGTTTCATGCTATATACTGAAATTAAATATATATCATGCATCAGTAAATATTTATTAGTTATACTGAGAAAGTGAGTTTTCCGACCAAGTAAGAAGTTCGGGTTACACGGTCAAGGACCTTGACAGCTAGAATGACTTTAGCGTGTAGACCGGGTCGTCATAGTACGACGTACTGAGTATTGATAATCTATTCTGGTTCCGTAGTCGGTCTTGAGTTGGAGAACCGGCGCAGGTCAGGCTACATCCAGCGGAACCATGAGGGAATGCAGTTTATACTCTGGATCAGTCTCATGTGGTTAACGTGCCCGGGTCCGAGTCCAATGTCAATTTTTTTCTGTTTCTTACTGTAAGCGTATGACTTTAGAATTCTACTGCTGCCATCAAAATAATAGTTTTTGGGTTTTGGTAAAGTCATCCTAAGACGACACCCTAGCCCAAAATGAAGTGCCTATGACTGGTGCTAGGCCTTTTCATTGACAGGTACGAGTAGTCAAATAACTGCTAAAAAAGACCCAGATGACCTCGAGTCAATGCTTGTTTCCTATACTGAGAAAGAGAGTGATCCGACCTAGTAGGAAGTTCGGGTTGCAAGGTTGAGTACCTTAACAACTAGAATGACCTAATTACAAAGTGAAAGTCTCTGTATATAAGTATCGATCAAAAATATTTCACTCACATTGCCCAGTCGCTAAGTTAAAAAAAAAACTCCCCGACTGATACTCCTCGGCGTGACCAACCCCTAGCAGCTCCCAGTGCCAGGTGCCAGTGCTGGCCAACTCCCTGTGAGAAAGGCCCAGATAACATGGCCTGTTATGGCTGGGGTAGAGGAGTTGCCTTAAAGCCATGCTGGCTAGCATGCCCTCAAGGACTTAACATGGGCACAGGAACAATTGTGGCTGGATGCTCTTCCTAACACCACCGTGACTGCGGTTTGAACCTGGAACCTTCAGCATGAAAGCACAGCATTCTAACCCCTAAGCCACGGTCCAGTCAATAAATCAAGACGTACTGTAATTCAATTTAATGTTCATGTAAGCACAATGTGATCATCCAATCATTCAACAAATTCACAGCATGATTGTGTATATTACAATGAATACGCATGCAGTGTCAGTTGACTGGAGATTTAAAGTATGGTAGTGTTCTTTGTTCATCTGATGAAGATGGAAATACACAATCTGCGCCATTATAATGCTAAAAGATCATATGGAACCGACCTCCTTTATGAATTTGGCTAAATGTGACGTTGTATTGGAGCAAATATGACACTGCACACGTCAATGCATACCAACTTATGGCGTTTACCATAATGCATTAAACAATAACCGCACCAACATAGTTTCTTCTACATGACCCTCAGCCAATGAACATTTTTGTTAGTAAGGTGGATAATACATCTGATGCAATATTTTATGGTGTTCATTACCTGATGTAAATGTTCACCAAGCATAAAACGCTTCAGAAAGTCTAATCAACCGATTTCATGTATAGCGTATGTCATTAGGCTTAGCGCTACATTCGGCGTGTCATGTTGAATCACCGGGGCACATTGTAGCAGGAGTAGAAGTGCTTTGGGAGAGAAAAAATGTGACGCGGGACAAATTATAATAGAGTTTAATTTTACTAAAGTTGAGAGTTGAGCCTCTTAAGACACATATAAAAACAAAAGCCGCACCATCAACAAACTATCTGGGAGTCGCTCACCTCATCGTTTTGAGAATGCCATCAGAATCAAGTAAACAAGGCGCATATGATTTGTAGTGAGTTAGATTATTATCTCAAATTGTTAGTATTAGTTTCATAAGACAGTACTCTACATCAGACGTGCAAATATTATGTGTATGCAAGCTTGTACATGAAGCCTTGTCTTCATCATCACCAGCTTTGTAAGATGGTTTAGCAATCTGCCAAAAAGAGTGCAGCTAAGAGGATGTGTAGAATAAGATAATATAAGTTAATGGTGGATATAGACCAAACTTTAGTGCAGAATTTATCTCAGATCTCTGTACCAGCAGAAGAAACTGATATTCAGGTAATCATTTTCATAGATGACATATTTAAAGATGTAATTTTGTTAGTGCTAGTGCTCGGTTTAGTCCATTGCTGTAAACCATCTCATTTGCAGAATCATATATTAGTGGACATAATAAGACTACAGAAGACATTAACATTATGTGGTATTAGATTTGTTCCAACTAACGGTTATAGTTTATCTTGCCAATTTCTTTGCTGTCGTACTATACTTTCTACAGATAGCATTGTTTCCTATGAGCAGGTCAGGCCATGGTGCTCTATAACAAAATAGAATGGTGGGATTTCTTCAATGCTGAGCGTGTCAATTGTAGTCTTTATACCCATAGCTTGGTGTGTCTTCTTTTACCAGGATAAGCACTCAATCACCTAGCACTAGGAGCAGAAAATTCTACTGTACCAGCTCAGCAACAGTAAACGTTTCACTGTTTAGCTGTAGACTTGGTATGAGCGAACTGCACACAATGTACTCATCTCTGGCCCTCCTAGCGTATAGTTTCTAGTAGCATGTTCTGCTCACTGTACTAAACCATCAGGTGCCCCAGAGGCTTAGGTTCAAACCTCAGTCAAGGCGTTGATTTTTCATGGATCTAAAACCAGCCTCTGATCCGTCAAATGTGAATTAATTTTAGGAAGCGCGAGGTGGCCATAATAAGAAGGGTGCCTCTTGTGCCACTGCCTCATAGCATGTCTAAACTGTATGCCAGTGGTAATTCTTTATTGAAGTTTCGCTAAGCTGGTTTGGTGGTAGCATGTATTCATTCCCTTGCTAGGTGATCAGGTGCTGTCTTTTTCGGCTGCGTGCCCTCATGTCATCAAAGGCGCTCTTCTAGCGAGCAAATACATTGGCAGTTCCATATCAAATCGAACTCTGCAATAGAGAAACATCATTACAGTGCTGCGTATCAGCGTTACCGTACTTTAATGAATATGAATAATTAATGAATCAAGGAACATCAATTTGTTGTTTAAAAACGCAGGTTGCATATTTGCAGCTAGAGCAGAGGAAGCAAAAACAACAATTTGAATCTCGAGTCAACTAGAGAAGTTATACATTTGCAGTAATATCCCTGGTCTTGATAATATTTTCTACAACGGCCAAATGACCTAATTGCACTAACATTGTGCAACAGTGTGCGTATAATTCTAAAATAAAATGACAGTCCGACTTTACCTCTTGTATTAGGTAAGATTACTTAACTGTTACTAGTGTCAAATACCGTAATGGTTTTTGGGTCTTAGTACCGTCATCCTAAGACGACCCGCGGCTCCAAAATGAAGAGCCCATGAGTGTTGCTAGGCCTTCTCATTACAAGAAGGATTAACAGGTACTAGTAGTTCACTAACTACTAAAGACGACCCACATAGACCCATTCGAGTCAATGCTTTTTTACTATGCTGAGAAAGCGAGTGATCCGACCTAGTAGCCAGTTTGTGTTGCAAGGTCGAGGACCTTAGCAACTGGAATGACATATCTACTAAATAGTGCTGCGCTGTATTTCAGTTTCAAACAATGCAAACGATGTAGAACCTGTCAGTGTTTGACATCATCAATTTGTACTTGTGTCAAACCGTACCGGCATCGTGCCCAAACAATATATCAATGATTTGGCGTAGTTCAATGTTATCGAACCGAATCGGTATACCAGTAGTAGTCATTTAATATTCGTGCGGTCTAATATTATGTGGTTTTGTTCGTTTTACTTTAAACCAAGTTGCACACCTTCGCGTTTCCGTTTTGATGTTATTTCCCATCGTGGCTGTGGTTGATAGGTTGTTGGTGCTGTTGAGGTGATAACTATAATAAATTGATTAATACATGCAGATGCGTAACTTAGTAGATTATGCGGATCATTCTATATCACCTATAGTATACATTCCATCATATTATATTCTATCGTCTGGGTATGTTTGCTTTGTTCATGGACAGCGTGCTAGAATAGAATATAGTAGTCTATGATCTTATATCATTATTTTTTACATTTTAATTTAAACGTACGTAGCATCGGATTAATTATTACAATTAATCTACTAATGTTTAAATGTGATTATAATCATCCCTTGTAACTAAGAATAGGTACAATGCTTACAATAATTAACTAATAAATCTAATAAATTTTACAGAATATAGTCCTATTTCTTTCCAATATACCTCACAATGTACCTTTGTTCTAGCATACAACCATGTACGTAGACATAAAATATAGTAGGCTATTGGCAGCCTATACTAATGATATTTTTACTATTGCCGATGCGTTGTCATTGTCACAATTATCCGAATTAAATAAATGGTACAACATAGTCATTCCGATGATACAGTTTACGCTCGCTATTACTAGCGGTTGACTGGAGATTTAAAGTACGGTAGTGTTCTTTGTTCATCTGATGAAGATGGCAATACAGAATCTGCGCCATTGTAATGCTGAAAAATCATACTCAACCGACCTCCTTTATGAATTGGACTAAATGTGACCTTGTATTGGAGCAAATATGACACTGCACACGTCAATGCATACCAACTTATGCTGGTCATAACGGTGGCGTTTACCATAATGCATTAAACATTAACCGCACCAAAATAGTTTCTTCTACATGATCCTCAGGCAATGTACTTTTTTGTCAGTAAGGGGAATAATACATCTGATGTTATATTTTATGGCGTTCATTGCCTGATGTAAAAATGTTCACCAAGCATAAAACGCTTCAGAAAGTTTAATCAACAGATTTAATGTACAGTATATATTATTTCCCACCGGGTTACATTCAACATGCTACGTTGAACGACCTGGGCACATTTTCGCAGTAGTAGAAGTGCTTTGTGGGAAAAAGAAATGTGACGCTGGACAAATTATCATAGAGTTTAATTTCAGGAAAAATCTAAGCCCAACTAAGAGAGCTGAGCCTCTTAAGACACATGTGAAAAGCCGTACCATCAACAACTATCTGGGAGTCGCGCACCTCATCGAAAAGAGAAAGCAATCAGAAGCCTTGTCTTCATCATCACCAGCTTTGTAAAATGGTTTAGCAATCTGCCAAAAAGAGTGCAACTAAGAGGATGTGTAGAATAAGATAATATAAGTCAATGATGGATATGCACCAAAGTTTAGTGCAGAATTTATATCGGATCTCTGTACCAGCAGAAGAAACTGAATCATATATTAGTGCACATGATACCCACTACAGAAGACATTAACATAATGTGGTATTAGATTTATTCCAACTCACCGTTATAATTTGTCTTGCCAGGTTCTTTGCTGTCGTACTACGCAACAATGTGAATCTCCAGTGAACTGGAGAAATTATACATTTGCAGCAATATGACTGGTCGTGATAATATTTTCTACAGCTGCCAAATGACCTAATTGCACAAACATTGTGCAACAGTGTCCGTATAATGCTAAATAAAAAAACAATCCGTCTTTACCTCTTGTACATGTACTACGTAAGATTATATAACTGTTACTAGTGTCAAATACCGTAATGGTTTTTGGGTCCTAGTACTGTCATCCTAAGACGATTCCCGTCTCCAAAATGAAGAGCCCATGAGTGTTGCTAGGCCTTCCCATTACATGAAGGATTAACTGGTACTAGCAGTTCACTGACTACTAAAGACGACCCACATAGACCCATTTAAGTCAATGCTTGTTTACTATGCTCGGAAAGAGAGTGATCCGACCTAGTAGCCAGTTCGGGTTGCAAGGTCGAGGACCTTAACAACTGGAATGACATATCTACATATCTACATATCTACATATCTACATATTATATTCTATCTTTTGGGTATGTTTGCTTTGTTCATGTACAGCGTGCTAGAATAGAATATATGGCATAATCTTATATAATTAGTTATTACATTTTAATTTAAACGTACGTAGCATCGGATTAATTATTACAATTGATCTACTAATGTTTAAATGTGATTATCATCATCCCTTGTAACTGAGAATAGGTACAATGCTTATAATAATTAACTAATAAATCTAATTAATTAAACCGAATGGTTGAGTGTGTGCCCAGCGTCATGTTTTAATATTTAATATAATATTATATAAAATAGGTGATGTAAGACCCGATAAAACTTTGACTATAACTAGACTACATGGACAAATACAAAATCTTGGAGCAGGAGTAAGCACTGATTACTCTTATCAACCCAGTTGCCACATTAATAAAAAAAGTATAATTATACTATGTTTACGTGAAGTCCTATCTGCCAACCATATCTGAAAACAGAATAACACAAACAGAATGGTCGATATGAACTCTGTTGTAACACAATGCTGAGGAGTTCTGTTCCCTTGTATTGAACGATTGGGCAACTGATAGGCAAACCAGCTCGTGAACTGGCTCGATCCGGTGTATGGAACCAAATTTAACACCAGCTAACAGCGTTTGAGACTAGGACCAAAGGAACCAGTGCAGTCCAGTAGATCGAGCCAAATTCAGCATCGTTCGACACCGAGGCAGGCCAGGGTAAAAAGAACCGGTGTGAAACGCTGTTTGATTAAACTCTTCCCGAGAGCCGAATAAAAGTGGGGAGGCAACATCGTGCAGCGCTACTACAAAGTGAAGGTCTCTGTATATAATTATTGATGTTTCTATATTGAGATCCAAGCATGAGCTGAGGCAACAAACGTAAAAACAAAGTGGTTTATATAGTACACAAACTTCCGGCGGAAGTTCCGGTAGAAAGGCCAACGTAGTGTCATTAAAAAACAACGTTGTGTCATCTGAACATTGCACAACAACATGGCAGCCCGGAAGCCCGATAGCCAACCAAAAATAGGACGGGTTTGACAAAAGATGCTTGAAATCAGCTGGATCATATGCAGAATCAATATTAGCCAATTCTGAGAGGTTGGGCCTCTTTAAGTGGGTATAAAAAGGACATAATTGCTCAGCAATGCATACTATAATAAGCATAATATTAATTGGTACACAAGCAACATTTTAGCACATGTACATCGACAATTGGTACAAGCAAGTGTAATGCAAGGTTAGTGTATAATTAAATATACATAGTTAGTATCTTGTAGTCGGGAGTTATGCGTGGCCTATGCTACATGACCGGTCTTAACTGCAGTGCTAATATTACAACATAATCATATAACAAATATGCCCACCTACACCTTGAAATGGTTTTCACGCATTGGAATGTATATTGGAAAAAAGAAAGTGAGATTTTGGAAATTGTAAAACTTTTGAAGTCGTCTCGCTCTGACTTCAATAGTAGTTCCAACTAGAGTAGTTGACTTTGACTTGACTTGGCTGAACACGAATTGACTGGAAGCAACAACGACTTGGCTTGAACTTGACTTGCTTCCGTCATTTCAGAAGTTGCTCGAATTGTTGACTTGCAAGTTGACTTGGATCCAACTCTGCGTGTTTCCATGTTAGCCTCTGTTAATGAAGATTAGTAATGAATGAATCAAAGAATGTGCACTTATTGTTACAAAAAGGACATTCTATAATACAGCGTTACAAGTTCTCCATTGAGATCCGCACAAAACGGAAACGAAAACAGGGAAGTAAATACTCAGCCTTGCTAACCGACAAGCTACATGGATGTGTGTTTGTGGGACTATAAGTAATCATGCTGGAACTTTGTCTAATGGTCAAATGGCTGTGTTGTGGTCACATGGCAGAATGGAACAAATTGTGAAATGATGTAACAATCTGCCCCTACATAGCAATAGTCCAAGGCACCTAGAATTTTGTGCAATAGCTTCTGTTTATTGAAATTTTTTCTTTCAAAGGCATGCAGCCAACTAACTAAGTTTCTAGTCACGCTGGTAGGATGTGATATAATATAATACTGGTATGTATATCCCCCAATAATACAGAACCCTAAGCACGAGCTTTCATTTCCATGAACAAGTGGTTAGCACTGTATTCTGGCAAAGGGCCAATGCAAAGTTCAGCGGAAAAATTCTAGGAGGCAATGTGAACCATTTGCACCCATCTAACAGACGCTGGTAACATGTTGAAGAGGCAGTAGCTGGTACAGCATTAGAAAGAGAATGAACGGCAAAATGTAACCTTGTGTTAGGACAAATCAACATCAAATATTCCGATGTAACCCATGTCAGCCATGACTGCGGAATTTTTGCCGTTTGCCATAAACTGCTAGACACAACCAGTACTAACAAAGCCTGTCTGGAAGAAAGTGTAGTAAAGCAGCTGATAAATAATCTAATATTGCGTTCTATGATGGCCTTATCTGATACAATCTCAGTGCTAACGTTAGTTTAGTCTTTCTCCTCCTTGACATCAAATCATAAATTCTTTAACAAGTTCACTTCCTTTTCATGAGTCAGTCTGTATGGCCTAGGGGTATAGATGCTTGCCTCTAGTCCAGACAGCCTGGTTTCGATTCCGCGGCGGTGATAAGCTGTTCAGGCCCACGCTGCCCATTCAGTCCCTGCAGATCAGGACTTGAAATAATGGAGGTGCCCTGTGCGAATTTTGTCCGCATGCAGGATGAAGTTCCACCTCTGCCCTCGTTAATACAAGAGTAGCCACATCACGACGAGGCACGTGAAAAACGGCAGAACCAGCACTCTCCTTTCCAGCTTTGTAGTAGTGCTTGACACTGAGTTCATAACAGGTATACAGTATATACATGTCGGACGGATTCAAATTGCCTCAATAATTACAAAATATAGTCCTATTTCTTTCCAATATACCTTACAATGTGCGTTTGTTCTAGTATACAACCATGTACGTGTACATAAAATATAGTAAGCTATTGGCAGCCTCCAGTAGTGAGATTTTTACTATTGCTGATACGTTGTAATTGTCACAATTATCCGAATTAAATACATAGTACAACATAGTCATTTCGATGATATAGTTTATGTTCTCTATTACTATAATATACTTTACGGGAATAGTTGTAAAAAACTGTATGCTGTTTGCATATGTGATAACATTACGTTGTAGTGTTGCAGTGTAGGTAGACATCACTCAGATAATTGTATTGTAATTGCAACTGTCTTTGTTAAGTCTATAAAGCCATAAAATAGGAACATACAATGTAATTGTATGAAAGTTTTCGGTAAAATGTTTAACGGCATTAGATCAAACAAGTTAAAGATTGCCAGTTATTCTATGTAACTGTTTATGTGGGTCCTTGTCAGATTTCAATACTCGGATACTGACAGTGATTATTTCTTACGTATGAAGCGTATACAAGAAATATACATTTAAGTGTAACAATGACTCATCTCTAGATTCTATAAATATCAGTCTAGAATATTTTATAATCTGTTATCTTCTCCAAACCAGGTTGGCTCTGTAAAAGTTGTAAACCAATTCGTCATCATGTTGTCTAATAGACATTGATTCCGAGTTGAGAATAATACATTCATATTCATTTGTGTTTTGTTACTGTCGAGCTACCTGGCTATCCTATTTAACGAACCTCAGAAGTTCAAAACTTGTGTAAGCAACAGGAGCTGGGTTCTGAGTGGAACCGCTCACCTTCCACAACAGGAGTGCATGGTCAGTGGTCACTACATCAACCTGCCACCTACATGTGGTCACATACGCCGCTAGAATCTGGCTTCTTTTTGCGAATCAGGGCAGAGGTGGATATTTAACGTGGGTGTTTTTGATGTACAAGCTACGCGGAACTCCTGTATTATTTATACGCCCTAATCCGAACAGGCGCAGCTAAGGTGAAAGGCTTGCTGAAGGCCTTTGTCAGAAATGACGCAGCTGGGTGCTTGTACTCATAACCTCACGGTTTGTGTATATGTATGTCACCAACAGTGCCAACCTGACACCTATCTATGTCTATCAGAATGTGAAATTAATGAGTGGGCATTGCTTCCTTTGAAAAACAATACACTCAGAGTCATCCCTTGCTAAGCCAGATGATCTCCGAGTCGCAGATTTAAAACACTTGGTGACAATTAGGTGCAACTGAATGCATTCTATGAGTAGAATGTATTCTATGCATCAAATGCATAGAATACATAGAATGCAATCTATGTATTCTATGCATAGAATGCGATCTATGTATTCTATGCATAGAATACATAGAATACATAGAATGCGTTCTATGTAATAAATGTATTCTATGCATAGAATGCATAGATTACATGGAATGCATAGAATACATAGAATGTAATCTATGTATTCTATGCATAGAATGCATAGAATGCAATCTATGTATTCTATGCATTCTATCAATAGAATGTATTCTATGCATCGAATGCATAGAATACATAGAATGCAATCTATGTATTCTATGCATAGAATGCATAGAATGCAATCTATGTATTCTATGCATAGAATACATAGAATACATAGAATACATAGAATGCGTTCTATGTAATAAATGTATTCTATGCATTCTATGCATAGAATGTATTCTATGCATAGAATGCATAGATTACATGGAATGCATAGAATACATAGAATGCAATCTATGTATTCTATGCATAGAATGCATAGAATGCAATCTATGTATTCTATGCATAGAATACATAGAATACATAGAATTCGTTCTATGTAATCAATGTATTCTATGCATTCTATGAATACAATGTATTCTATGCATCGAATGCATAGAATACATAGAATACAATCTATGTATTCTATGCATAGAATGCATAGAATGCAATCTATGTATTCTATGCATAGAATGCAATCTATGTATTCTATGCATAGAATGCAATCTATGTATTCTATGCATAGAATGCAATCTATGTATTCTATGCATAGAATGCATAGAATGCAATCTATGTAATCTATGCATAGAATACATAGAATACATAGAATTCGTTCTATGTAATCAATGTATTCTATGCATTCTATGAATAGAATGTATTCTATGCATCGAATGCATAGAATACATAGAATACAATCTATGTATTCTATGCATTCGATGCATAGAATACATTCTATTCATAGAATGCATAGAATACATTGATTACATAGATTGCATTCTATGCGTAGAATACATAGATTGCATCCTATGCATAGAATACATAGATTGCATTCTATGCATTCTATGCATAGAATACATAGATTGTATTCTATGTATTCTATGCATTCGATGCATAGAATACATTCTATTCATAGAATGCATAGAATACATTGATTACATAGAACGAATTCTATGTATTCTATGTATTCTATGCATAGATTACATAGATTGCATTCTATGCATTCTATGCATAGAATGCAATCTATGTATTCTATGCATAGAATGCAATCTATGTATTCTATGCATAGAATGCAATCTATGTATTCCATGCATAGGATGCAATCTATGTATTCTATGCATACAATGCAATCTATGTAATCAATGTATTCTATGCATTCTATGTATTCTACGCATAGAATGCAATCTATGTAATCAATGTATTCTACAGTACAGGTTCAGATGAAATAAAAATGTCATTTGTCGCAAATACCTCATCCACTTGAAACGCTTCTGATGGTTGCGTGTTTTTCTAGTATCACCGACAATGCACTGAGAGTTAATTCCTGACGGTAAGCGATGGCATTGTACCAGGATCTGTTCAATCCAATGACACGCCACAACATGCACTAGACTTCAACTCCATGGTGGGGAGTTTTAGTACTGTGCTTTGGCAACTGGCCAATATTAGAGCTTGGTATAAAAGTGTAGAAATTCTCAGAGAAAGTCAGATGCACTTGAATTCTGTTTGTTGAAGGTTATAACATTCTTCTATCAGGTAAGTTAAATACTGGATAGTCTGGTACAACAATTAAACTGTGTCATAAGTGCGTAATCACAATAACCTTCTCATTGTCTAATTGACATAAAGATAAGCAATCGATGAGATATTGATCTTGTTTTTAACTACTCTGCGGGCATCAGTCTGGTCTGAATTCTCATATACGTGTGCACTGTCGTGAGATGAGAGATATCCTGCTCTATTTTGAATATAATGGTAATCTCCGATTCTGAAATTTACTGCTAGTTATTAAATATTTTCCAGAAAATTGAAAATGATGAAGGTCTTCTTCTTCGCTATGCTTGTGGTTGCTATGCTTGGACTGGTTGCAGCAAATCGTAAGTGAGATTTATGCCCCTATTTAATGCACTCAATGCGATGTAAAACTAAAACAGATTACTTTAAAACTAAACGCATACAACTTTAGATGATAGGCGTCTGGTATAAGGCAAGTACTTGGCAATTTGTGTTTGTAGCTCAGCACAATTCACTGAAAATGGCAATATTGCAGAACATTTGTGAGGAAAGGCGTGACGTTTAGCTCTGTCACATATTAAACAATGCAAATGTGTCTATATTAGTTCTAATTCGTGTAACAAATAGATGCTACATAAAGAATTATGCACACATATTGTAATAGCATATTGTTTGTCCTTTACAGCTTGTGTCGATGAATGCTTGGCTAACATTTGTCATGGCGATTACCAGTGCATGAACGTTATGGGACCATATTGCCAGCAACAGTGTGGTTGGTGAACTAACGTCTAACAAAAATATTCAGTAGTTTAACAATAGCGGTGAATATTTCTTCAATCTCTCTTTGAAATCAATAAATATGTGGCTGTTTGTCACAAATGTATGAATTGGAATGTTACATTGTCTTATTTCCCATAAAAGCGTTCTACTTGCTCTTAAATGCATCTCCCTGTTACGTTTACAGGAGCAAGATTTAGCGCAATAAATACATTGATTCAGTATTTCTGGCTAAACAAAGGTGTCAGCCCTGCTCTTTTTATCAATGTGTTGATGAATTCATATTTAAAGTGGTGCTGTGAACTAGCAATTGTACACTCTTTGGAGCTCAAGTTTTATGAGATTAGTGAGCTTTTATGCTATCAGTTATAGACTTAGTGAAATGTGGAAAACTAAGGAGAATTTATCAAAGAGGTGGGAGAGTTCCATCATCTGGAACATATTGCCTCGGTCAAGAACATTCACAAGTATTGGAAGGGAAGAATTTTGATGTAAGCGTTAGAGTACATTGTAATATAATCAATGCAGTTGTTACAGCTGATACTGATGTGGGCGATTTCTTTCGTAATGTCTACAAATCAAAGGCACAAGGGGAAGACCAATTTACATTTACCTTAGCATGCATTCAAGACCTCACATACAAAGAAATACTGGGAACTGTCAATGTATCAAACAAATTTGAATTTAAACATGATGGTTATTAGTTCGTATGTACATGCAAGTGCATAGGGTGATAGTCACATCCAGTGAAATAAATGCAGTGTGGATGGCTAGATTACTATGTCACATCAAGATATCTGAGAAAGAAATATCATTATATCACCACAGGTAACAAAGATGAGTGACGAATGATTTATGGGATATAGATTTATTGCTGTAGAAGGCAGAATATTATCTGCTCAATGGTGTAGGCATGGTATAGAATATACTAGAATAGGATACAATACAATAGAACAGAATAGACATAAGTAGATAGAAGAATAAATTACTATCAAATCTACTCGTGTCATCAATAAATAAGGGAAGGGTTTTCCTCACTTGCATATTATATACATATTGTATTATGCAGTGGTTCAATGCACGTCTGCTACAGAAGACTTAGATGTAGATGTACATGGTAATTTTAATGAGTCATGTTTGTTCTGTTTATAGCCAAGCGTTTAATTGACAACAATGTAGAATTATGTAACGATGGTGCAGTCCTGTTCTAGAATGCACTCATTTTTTGCCATAGATGGTATTGTACCGATTTTTGGATTTTGGTACTGCCGCCGTAAGACAACTCCCAAGTCCAATAATGAAGTGCCTATGAGTGGTGCCAATCTTTCTAATTACATGAAAGACTAATGTGTACTAATATTCTAATAACTACCAAAGACGACCCATATGATCCTCAGTAAATATTTGGTAGAATCTCACTGTTTCATCTCTTTTATTACAGTTAGTTTCATGCTATATACTGAAATTAAATATATATCATGCATCAGTAAATATTTATTAGTTATACTGAGAAGGTGAGTTTTCCGACCAAGTAAGAAGTTCGGGTTACAAGGTCAAGGACCTTAACAGCTAAAATGACTTTAGCGTGTAGACCGGGTCGTCATAGTACGACGTACTGAGTATTGATAATCTATTCTGGTTCCGTGGTCGGTCTTGAGTTGGAGAACCGGCGCAGGTCAGGCTACATCCAGCGGAACCATGAGGGAATGCAGTTTATACTCTGGATCAGTCTCATGTGGTTAACGTGCCCGGGTCCGAGTCCAATGTCAATTTTTTTCTGTTTCTTACTGTAAGCGTATGACTTTAGAATTCTACTGCTGCCATCAAAATAATAGTTTTTGGGTTTTGGTAAAGTCATCCTAAGACGACACCCTAGCCCAAAATGAAGTGCCTATGACTGGTGCTAGGCCTTTTTATTGACAGGTACGAGTAGTCAAATAACTGCTAAAAAAGACCCAGATGACCTCGAGTCAATGCTTGTTTCCTATACTGAGAAAGAGAGTGATCCGACCTAGTAGGAAGTTCGGGTTGCAAGGTTGAGTACCTTAACAACTAGAATGACCTAATTACAAAGTGAAAGTCTCTGTATATAAGTATCAATCAAAAATATTTCACTCACATTGCCCAGTGGCTAAGTTAAAAAAAAAACTCCCCGACTGATACTCCTCGGCGTGACCAACCCCTAGCAGCTCCCAGTGCCAGGTGCCAGTGCTGGCCAACTCCCTGTGAGAAAGGCCCAGATAACATGGCCTGTTATGGCTGGGGTAGAGGAGTTGCCTTAAAGCCATGCTGGCTAGCATGCCCTCAAGGACTTAACATGGGCACAGGAACAATTGTGGCTGGATGCTCTTCCTAACACCACCGTGACTGCGGTTTGAACCTGGAACCTTCAGCATGAAAGCACAGCATTCTAACCCCTAAGCCACGGTCCAGTCAATAAATCAAGACGTACTGTAATTCAATTTAATGTTCATGTAAGCACAATGTGATCATCCAATCATTCAACAAATTCACAGCATGATTGTGTATATTACAATGAATACGCATGCAGTGTCAGTTGACTGGAGATTTAAAGTATGGTAGTGTTCTTTGTTCATCTGATGAAGATGGAAATACACAATCTGCGCCATTATAATGCTAAAAGATCATATGGAACCGACCTCCTTTATGAATTTGGCTAAATGTGACGTTGTATTGGAGCAAATATGACACTGCACACGTCAATGCATACCAACTTATGGCGTTTACCATAATGCATTAAACAATAACCGCACCAACATAGCTTCTTCTACATGACCCTCAGCCAATGAACATTTTTGTTAGTAAGGTGGATAATACATCTGATGCAATATTTTATGGTGTTCATTGCCTGATGTAAATGTTCACCAAGCATAAAACGCTTCAGAAAGTCTAATCAACCGATTTCATGTATAGCGTATGTCATTTAGCTTAGCGCTACATTCGGCGTGTCATGTTGAATCACCGGGGCACATTGTAGCAGGAGTAGAAGTGCTTTGGGAGAAAAAAAATGTGACGCGGGACAAATTATAATAGAGTTTAATTTTACTAAAAATATCTTAGCCCAACTAAGAGAGTTGAGCCTCTTAAGACACATATAAAAACAAAAGCCGCACCATCAACAAACTATCTGGGAGTCGCTCACCTCATCGTTAAGAGAATGCCATCAGAATCAAGTAAACAAGGCACATATGATTTGTAGTGAGTTAGATTATTATCTCAAATTGTTAGTATTAGTTTCATAAGACAGTACTCTACATCAGACGTGCAAATATTATGTGTATGCAAGCTTGTACATGAAGCCTTGTCTTCATCATCACCAACTTTGTAAGATGGTTTAGCAATCTGCCAAAAAGAGTGCAGCTAAGAGGATGTGTAGAATAAGATAATAGAAGTTAATGGTGGATATAGACCAAACTTTAGTGCAGAATTTATCTCAGATCTCTGTACCAGCAGAAGAAACTGATATTCAGGTAATCATTTTCACAGATGACATATTTAAAGATGTAATTTTGTTAGTGCTAGTGCTCGGTTTAGTCCATTGCTGTAAACCATCTCATTTGCAGAATCATATATTAGTGGACATAATAAGACTACAGAAGACATTAACATTATGTGGTATTAGATTTGTTCCAACTAACGGTTATAGTTTATCTTGCCAATTTCTTTGCTGTCGTACTATACTTTCTACAGATAGCATTGTTTCCTATGAGCAGGTCAGGCCATGGTGCTCTATAACAAAATAGAATGGTGGGATTTCTTCAATGCTGAGCGTGTCAATTGTAGTCTTTATACCCATAGCTTGGTGTGTCTTCTTTTACCAGGATAAGCACTCAATCACCTAGCACTAGGAGCAGAAAATTCTACTGTACCAGCTCAGCAACAGTAAACGTTTCACTGTTTAGCTGTAGACTTGGTATGAGCGAACTGCACACAATGTACTCATTTCTGGCCCTCCTAGCGTATAGTTTCTAGTAGCATGTTCTGCTCACTGTACTAAACCATCAGGTGCCCCAGAGGCTTAGGTTCAAACCTCAGTCAAGGCGTTGATTTTTCATGGATCTAAAACCAGCCTCTGATCCGTCAAATGTGAATTAATTTTAGGAAGCGCGAGGTGGCCATAATAAGAAGGGTGCCTCTTGTGCCACTGCCTCATAGCATGTCTAAACTGTATGCCAGTGGTAATTCTTTATTGAAGTTTCGCTAAGCTGGTTTGGTGGTAGCATGTATTCATTCCCTTGCTAGGTGATCAGGTGCTGTCTTTTTCGGCTGCGTGCCCTCATGTCATCAAAGGCGCTCTTCTAGCGAGCAAATACATTGGCAGTTCCATATCAAATCGAACTCTGCAATAGAGAAATATCATTACAGTGCTGCGTATCAGCGTTACCGTACTTTAATGAATATGAATAATTAATGAATCAAGGAACATCAATTTGTTGTTTAAAAACGCAGGTTGCATATTTGCAGCTAGAGCAGAGGAAGCAAAAGCAACAATTTGAATCTCGAGTCAACTAGAGAAGTTATACATTTGCAGTAATATCACTGGTCTTGATAATATTTTCTACAACGGCCAAATGACCTAATTGCACTAACATTGTGCAACAGTGTGCGTATAATTCTAAAATAAAATGACAGTCCGACTTTACCTCTTGTATTAGGTAAGATTACTTAACTGTTACTAGTGTCAAATACCGTAATGGTTTTTGGGTCTTAGTACTGTCATCCTAAGACGACCCGCGGCTCCAAAATGAAGAGCCCATGAGTGTTGCTAGGCCTTCTCATTACAAGAAGGATTAACAGGTACTAGTAGTTCACTAACTACTAAAGACGACCCACATAGACCCATTCGAGTCAATGCTTTTTTACTATGCTGAGAAAGCGAGTGATCCGACCTAGTAGCCAGTTTGTGTTGCAAGGTCGAGGACCTCAGCAACTGGAATGACATATCTACTAAATAGTGCTGCGCTGTATTTCAGTTTCAAACAATGCAAACGATGTAGAACCTGTCAGTGTTTGACATCATCAATTTGTACTTGTGTCAAACCGTACCGGCATCGTGCCCAAACAATATATCAATGATTTGGCGTAGTTCAATGTTATCGAACCGAATCGGTATACCAGTAGTAGTCATTTAATATTCGTGCGGTCTAATATTATGTGGTTTTGTTCGTTTTACTTTAAACCAAGTTGCACACCTTCGCGTTTCCGTTTTGATGTTATTTCCCATCGTGGCTGTGGTTGATAGGTTGTTGGTGCTGTTGAGGTGATAACTATAATAAATTGATTAATACATGCAGATGCGTAACTTAGTAGATTATGCGGATCATTCTATATCACCTATAGTATACATTCCATCATATTATATTCTATCGTCTGGGTATGTTTGCTTTGTTCATGGACAGCGTGCTAGAATAGAATATAGTAGTCTATGATCTTATATCATTATTTTTTACATTTTAATTTAAACGTACGTAGCTTCGGATTAATTATTACAATTAATCTACTAATGTTTAAATGTGATTATAATCATCCCTTGTAACTAAGAATAGGTACAATGCTTACAATAATTAACTAATAAATCTAATAAATTTTACAGAATATAGTCCTATTTCTTTCCAATATACCTCACAATGTACCTTTGTTCTAGCATACAACCATGTACGTAGACATAAAATATAGTAGGCTATTGGCAGCCTATACTAGTGATATTTTTACTATTGCCGATGCGTTGTCATTGTCACAATTATCCGAATTAAATAAATGGTACAACATAGTCATTCCGATGATACAGTTTACGCTCGCTATTACTAGCGGTTGACTGGAGATTTAAAGTACGGTAGTGTTCTTTGTTCATCTGATGAAGATGGCAATACAGAATCTGCGCCATTGTAATGCTGAAAAATCATACTCAACCGACCTCCTTTATGAATTGGACTAAATGTGACCTTGTATTGGAGCAAATATGACACTGCACACGTCAATGCATACCAACTTATGCTGGTCATAACGGTGGCGTTTACCATAATGCATTAAACATTAACCGCACCAAAATAGTTTCTTCTACATGATCCTCAGGCAATGTACTTTTTTGTCAGTAAGGGGAATAATACATCTGATGTTATATTTTATGGCGTTCATTGCCTGATGTAAAAATGTTCACCAAGCATAAAACGCTTCAGAAAGTTTAATCAACAGATTTAATGTACAGTATATATTATTTCCCACCGGGTTACATTCAACATGCTACGTTGAACGACCTGGGCACATTTTCGCAGTAGTAGAAGTGCTTTGTGGGAAAAAGAAATGTGACGCTGGACAAATTATCATAGAGTTTAATTTCAGGAAAAATCTAAGCCCAACTAAGAGAGCTGAGCCTCTTAAGACACATGTGAAAAGCCGTACCATCAACAACTATCTGGGAGTCGCGCACCTCATCGAAAAGAGAAAGCAATCAGAAGCCTTGTCTTCATCATCACCAGCTTTGTAAAATGGTTTAGCAATCTGCCAAAAAGAGTGCAACTAAGAGGATGTGTAGAATAAGATAATATAAGTCAATGATGGATATGCACCAAAGTTTAGTGCAGAATTTATATCGGATCTCTGTACCAGCAGAAGAAACTGAATCATATATTAGTGCACATGATACCCACTACAGAAGACATTAACATAATGTGGTATTAGATTTATTCCAACTCACCGTTATAATTTGTCTTGCCAGGTTCTTTGCTGTCGTACTACGCAACAATGTGAATCTCCAGTGAACTGGAGAAATTATACATTTGCAGCAATATGACTGGTCGTGATAATATTTTCTACAGCTGCCAAATGACCTAATTGCACAAACATTGTGCAACAGTGTCCGTATAATGCTAAATAAAAAAACAATCCGTCTTTACCTCTTGTACATGTACTACGTAAGATTATATAACTGTTACTAGTGTCAAATACCGTAATGGTTTTTGGGTCCTAGTACTGTCATCCTAAGACGATTCCCGTCTCCAAAATGAAGAGCCCATGAGTGTTGCTAGGCCTTCCCATTACATGAAGGATTAACTGGTACTAGCAGTTCACTGACTACTAAAGACGACCCACATAGACCCATTTAAGTCAATGCTTGTTTACTATGCTCGGAAGGAGAGTGATCCGACCTAGTAGCCAGTTCGGGTTGCAAGGTCGAGGACCTTAACAACTGGAATGACATATCTACATATCTACATATCTACATATCTACATATTATATTCTATCTTTTGGGTATGTTTGCTTTGTTCATGTACAGCGTGCTAGAATAGAATATATGGCATAATCTTATATAATTAGTTATTACATTTTAATTTAAACGTACGTAGCTTCGGATTAATTATTACAATTGATCTACTAATGTTTAAATGTGATTATCATCATCCCTTGTAACTGAGAATAGGTACAATGCTTATAATAATTAACTAATAAATCTAATTAATTAAACCGAATGGTTGAGTGTGTGCCCAGCGTCATGTTTTAATATTTAATATAATATTATATAAAATAGGTGATGTAAGACCCGATAAAACTTTGACTATAACTAGACTACATGGACAAATACAAAATCTTGGAGCAGGAGTAAGCACTGATTACTCTTATCAACCCAGTTGCCACATTAATAAACAAAGTATAATTATACTATGTTTACGTGAAGTCCTATCTGCCAACCATATCTGAAAACAGAATAACACAAACAGAATGGTCGATATGAACTCTGTTGTAACACAATGCTGAGGAGTTCTGTTCCCTTGTATTGAACGATTGGGCAACTGATAGGCAAACCAGCTCGTGAACTGGCTCGATCCAGTGTATGGAACCAAATTTAACACCAGCTAACAGCGTTTGAGACTAGGACCAAAGGAACCAGTGCAGTCCAGTAGATCGAGCCAAATTCAGCATCGTTCGACACCGAGGCAGGCCAGGGTAAAAAGAACCGGTGTGAAACGCTGTTTGATTAAACTCTTCCCGAGAGCCGAATAAAAGTGGGGAGGCAACATCGTGCAGCGCTACTACAAAGTGAAGGTCTCTGTATATAATTATTGATGTTTCTATATTGAGATCCAAGCATGAGCTGAGGCAACAAACGTAAAAACAAAGTGGTTTATATAGTACACAAACTTCCGGCGGAAGTTCCGGTAGAAAGGCCAACGTAGTGTCATTAAAAAACAACGTTGTGTCATCTGAACATTGCACAACAACATGGCAGCCCGGAAGCCCGATAGCCAACCAAAAATAGGACGGGTTTGACAAAAGATGCTTGAAATCAGCTGGATCATATGCAGAATCAATATTAGCCAATTCTGAGATGTTGGGCCTCTTTAAGTGGGTATAAAAAGGACATAATTGCTCAGCAATGCATACTATAATAAGCATAATATTAATTGGTACACAAGCAACATTTTAGCACATGTACATCGACAATTGGTACAAGCAAGTGTAATGCAAGGTTAGTGTATAATTAAATATACATAGTTAGTATCTTGTAGTCGGGAGTTATGCGTGGCCTATGCTACAAGACCGGTCTTAACTGCAGTGCTAATATTACAACATAATCATATAACAAATATGCCCACCTACACCTTGAAATGGTTTTCACGCATTGGAATGGATATTGGAAAAAAGAAAGTGAGATTTTGGAAATTGTAAAACTTTTGAAGTCGACTCGCTCTGACTTCAATAGTAGTTCCAACTAGAGTAGTTGACTTTGACTTGACTTGGCTGAACACGAATTGACTGGAAGCAACAACGACTTGGCTTGAACTTGACTTGCTTCCGTCATTTCAGAAGTTGCTCGAATTGTTGACTTGCAAGTTGACTTGGATCCAACTCTGCTTGTTTCCATGTTAGCCTCTGTTAATGAAGATTAGTAATGAATGAATCAAAGAATGTGCACTTATTGTTACAAAAAGGACATTCTATAATACAGCGTTACAAGTTCTCCATTGAGATCCGCACAAAACGGAAACGAAAACAGGGAAGTAAATACTCAGCCTTCCTAACCGACAAGCTACATGGATGTGTGTTTGTGGGACTATAAGTAATCATGCTGGAACTTTGTCTAATGGTCAAATGGCTGTGTTGTGGTCACATGGCAGAATGGAACAAATTGTGAAATGATGTAACAATCTGCCCCTACATAGCAATAGTCCAAGGCACCTAGAATTTTGTGCAATAGCTTCTGTTTATTGAAATTTTTTCTTTCAAAGGCATGCAGCCAACTAACTAAGTTTCTAGTCACGCTGGTAGGATGTG
Source organism: Bugulina stolonifera (assembly GCA_935421135.1). NCBI lineage: Eukaryota > Metazoa > Bryozoa > Gymnolaemata > Cheilostomatida > Bugulidae > Bugulina > Bugulina stolonifera. The sequence continues at coordinate 2,904,294 of OW285190.1, read as the reverse complement.
ATATAATATAATACTGGTATGTATATCCCCCAATAATACAGAACCCTAAGCACGAGCTTTCATTTCCATGAACAAGTGGTTAGCACTGTATTCTGGCAAAGGGCCAATGCAAAGTTCAGCGGAAAAATTCTAGGAGGCAATGTGAACCATTTGCACCCATCTAACAGACGCTGGTAACATGTTGAAGAGGCAGTAGCTGGTACAGCATTAGAAAGAGAATGAACGGCAAAATGTAACCTTGTGTTAGGACAAATCAACATCAAATATTCCGATGTAACCCATGTCAGCCATGACTGCGGAATTTTTGCCGTTTGCCATAAACTGCTAGACACAACCAGTACTAACAAAGCCTGTCTGGAAGAAAGTGTAGTAAAGCAGCTGATAAATAATCTAATATTGCGTTTTATGATGGCCTTATCTGATACAATCTCAGTGCTAACGTTAGTTTAGTCTTTCTCCTCCTTGACATCATATCATAAATTCTTTAACAAGTTCACTTCCTTTTTATGAGTCAGTCTGTATGGCCTAGGGGTAAAGATGCTTGCCTCTAGTCCAGACAGCCTGGTTTCGATTCCGCGGCGGTGATAAGCTGTTCAGGCCCACGCTGCCCATTCAGTCCCTGCAGATCAGGACTTGAAATAATGGAGGTGCCCTGTGTGAATTTTGTCCGCATGCAGGATGAAGTTCCACCTCTGCCCTCGTTAATACAAGAGTAGCCACATCACGACGAGGCACGTGAAAAACGGCAGAACCAGCACTCTCCTTTCCAGCTTTGTAGTAATGCTTGACACTGAGTTCATAACAGGTATACAGTATATACATGTCGGACGGATTCAAATTGCCTCAATAATTACAAAATATAGTCCTATTTCTTTCCAATATACCTTACAATGTGCGTTTGTTCTAGTATACAACCATGTACGTGTACATAAAATATAGTAAGCTATTGGCAGCCTCCAGTAGTGAGATTTTTACTATTGCTGATACGTTGTAATTGTCACAATTATCCGAATTAAATACATAGTACAACATAGTCATTTCGATGATATAGTTTATGCTCTCTATTACTATAATATACTTTACGGGAATAGTTGTAAAAAACTGTATGCTGTTTGCATATGTGATAACATTACGTTGTAGTGTTGCAGTGTAGGTAGACATCACTCAGATAATTGTATTGTAATTGCAACTGTCTTTGTTAAGTCTATAAAGCCATAAAATAGGAACATACAATGTAATTGTATGAAAGTTTTCGGTAAAATGTTTAACGGCATTAGATCAAACAAGTTAAAGATTGCCAGTTATTCTATGTAACTGTTTATGTGGGTCCTTGTCAGATTTCAATACTCGGATACTGACAGTGATTATTTCTTACGTATGAAGCGTATACAAGAAATATACATTTAAGTGTAACAATGACTCATCTCTAGATTCTATAAATATCAGTCTAGAATATTTTATAATCTGTTATCTTCTCCAAACCAGGTTGGCTCTGTAAAAGTTGTAAACCAATTCGTCATCATGTTGTCTAATAGACATTGATTCCGAGTTGAGAATAATACATTCATATTCATTTGTGTTTTGTTACTGTCGAGCTACCTGGCTATCCTATTTAACGAACCTCAGAAGTTCAAAACTTGTGTAAGCAACAGGAGCTGGGTTCTGAGTGGAACCGCTCACCTTCCACAACAGGAGTGCATGGTCAGTGGTCACTACATCAACCTGCCACCTACATGTGGTCACATACGCCGCTAGAATCTGGCTTCTTTTTGCGAATCAGGGCAGAGGTGGATATTTAACGTGGGTGTTTTTGATGTACAAGCTACACGGAACTCCTGTATTATTTATACGCCCTAATCCGAACAGGCGCAGCTAAGGTGAAAGGCTTGCTGAAGGCCTTTGTCAGAAATGACGCAGCTGGGTGCTTGTACTCATAACCTCACGGTTTGTGTATATGTATGTCACCAACAGTGCCAACCTGACACCTATCTATGTCTATCAGAATGTGAAATTAATGAGTGGGCATTGCTTCCTTTGAAAAACAATACACTCAGAGTCATCCCTTGCTAAGCCAGATGATCTCCGAGTCGCAGATTTAAAACACTTGGTGACAATTAGGTGCAACTGAATGCATTCTATGAATAGAATGTATTCTATGCATCAAATGCATAGAATACATAGAATGCAATCTATGTATTCTATGCATAGAATGCAATCTATGTATTCTATGCATAGAATACATAGAATACATAGAATGCGTTCTATGTAATAAATGTATTCTATGCATAGAATGCATAGATTACATGGAATGCATAGAATACATAGAATGTAATCTATGTATTCTATGCATAGAATGCATAGAATGCAATCTATGTATTCTATGCATTCTATCAATAGAATGTATTCTATGCATCGAATGCATAGAATACATAGAATGCAATCTATGTATTCTATGCATAGAATGCATAGAATGCAATCTATGTATTCTATGCATAGAATACATAGAATACATAGAATGCGTTCTATGTAATAAATGTATTCTATGCATTCTATGCATAGAATGTATTCTATGCATAGAATGCATAGATTACATGGAATGCATAGAATACATAGAATGCAATCTATGTATTCTATGCATAGAATGCATAGAATGCAATCTATGTATTCTATGCATAGAATGCATAGAATGCAATCTATGTATTCTATGCATAGAATACATAGAATACATAGAATTCGTTCTATGTAATCAATGTATTCTATGCATTCTATGAATACAATGTATTCTATGCATCGAATGCATAGAATACATAGAATACAATCTATGTATTCTATGCATAGAATGCATAGAATGCATAGAATGCAATCTATGTATTCTATGCATAGAATGCAATCTATGTATTCTATGCATAGAATGCAATCTATGTATTCTATGCATAGAATGCAATCTATGTATTCCATGCATAGGATGCAATCTATGTATTCTATGCATACAATGCAATCTATGTAATCAATGTATTCTATGCATTCTATGTATTCTACGCATAGAATGCAATCTATGTAATCAATGTATTCTACAGTACAGGTTCAGATGAAATAAAAATGTCATTTGTCGCAAATACCTCATCCACTTGAAACGCTTCTGATGGTTGCGTGTTTTTCTAGTATCACCGACAATGCACTGAGAGTTAATTCCTGACGGTAAGCGATGGCATTGTACCAGGATCTGTTCAATCCAATGACACGCCACAACATGCACTAGACTTCAACTCCATGGTGGGGAGTTTTAGTACTGTGCTTTGGCAACTGGCCAATATTAGAGCTTGGTATAAAAGTGTAGAAATTCTCAGAGAAAGTCAGATGCACTTGAATTCTGTTTGTTGAAGGTTATAACATTCTTCTATCAGGTAAGTTAAATACTGGATAGTCTGGTACAACAATTAAACTGTGTCATAAGTGCGTAATCACAATAACCTTCTCATTGTCTAATTGACATAAAGATAAGCAATCGATGAGATATTGATCTTGTTTTTAACTACTCTGCGGGCATCAGTCTGGTCTGAATTCTCATATACGTGTGCACTGTCGTGAGATGAGAGATATCCTGCTCTATTTTGAATATAATGGTAATCTCCGATTCTGAAATTTACTGCTAGTTATTAAATATTTTCCAGAAAATTGAAAATGATGAAGGTCTTCTTCTTCGCTATGCTTGTGGTTGCTATGCTTGGACTGGTTGCAGCAAATCGTAAGTGAGATTTATGCCCCTATTTAATGCACTCAATGCGATGTAAAACTAAAACAGATTACTTTAAAACTAAACGCATACAACTTTAGATGATAGGCGTCTGGTATAAGGCAAGTACTTGGCAATTTGTGTTTGTAGCTCAGCACAATTCACTGAAAATGGCAATATTGCAGAACATTTGTGAGGAAAGGCGTGACGTTTAGCTCTGTCACATATTAAACAATGGAAATGTGTCTATATTAGTTCTAATTCGTGTAACAAATAGATGCTACATAAAGAATTATGCACACATATTGTAATAGCATATTGTTTGTCCTTTACAGCTTGTGTCGATGAATGCTTGGCTAACATTTGTCATGGCGATTACCAGTGCATGAACGTTATGGGACCATATTGCCAGCAACAGTGTGGTTGGTGAACTAACGTCTAACAAAAGTATTCAGTAGTTTAACAATAGCGGTGAATATTTCTTCAATCTCTCTTTGAAATCAATAAATATGTGGCTGTTTGTCACAAATGTATGAATTGGAATGTTACATTGTCTTATTTCCCATAAAAGCGTTCTACTTGCTCTTAAATGCATCTCCCTGTTACGTTTACAGGAGCAAGATTTAGCGCAATAAATACATTGATTCAGTATTTCTGGCTAAACAAAGGTGTCAGCCCTGCTCTTTTTATCAATGTGTTGATGAATTCATATTTAAAGTGGTGCTGTGAACTAGCAATTGTACACTCTTTGGAGCTCAAGTTTTATGAGATTAGTGAGCTTTTATGCTATCAGTTATAGACTTAGTGAAATGTGGAAAACTAAGGAGAATTTATCAAAGAGGTGGGAGAGTTCCATCATCTGGAACATATTGCCTCGGTCAAGAACATTCACAAGTATTGGAAGGGAAGAATTTTGATGTAAGCGTTAGAGTACATTGTAATATAATCAATGCAGTTGTTACAGCTGATACTGATGTGGGCGATTTCTTTCGTAATGTCTACAAATCAAAGGCACAAGGGGAAGACCAATTTACATTTACCTTAGCATGCATTCAAGACCTCACATACAAAGAAATACTGGGAACTGTCAATGTATCAAACAAATTTGAATTTAAACATGATGGTTATTAGTTCGTATGTACATGCAAGTGCATAGGGTGATAGTCACATCCAGTGAAATAAATGCAGTGTGGATGGCTAGATTACTATGTCACATCAAGATATCTGAGAAAGAAATATCATTATATCACCACAGGTAACAAAGATGAGTGACGAATGATTTATGGGATATAGATTTATTGCTGTAGAAGGCAGAATATTATCTGCTCAATGGTGTAGGCATGGTATAGAATATACTAGAATAGGATACAATACAATAGAACAGAATAGACATAAGTAGATAGAAGAATAAATTACTATCAAATCTACTCGTGTCATCAATAAATAAGGGAAGGGTTTTCCTCACTTGCATATTATATACATATTGTATTATGCAGTGGTTCAATGCACGTCTGCTACAGAAGACTTAGATGTAGATGTACATGGTAATTTTAATGAGTCATGTTTGTTCTGTTTATAGCCAAGCGTTTAATTGACAACAATGTAGAATTATGTAACGATGGTGCAGTCCTGTTCTAGAATGCACTCATTTTTTGCCATAGATGGTATTGTACCGATTTTTGGATTTTGGTACTGCCGCCGTAAGACAACTCCCAAGTCCAATAATGAAGTGCCTATGAGTGGTGCCAGTCTTTCTAATTACATGAAAGACTAATGTGTACTAATATTCTAATAACTACCAAAGACGACCCATATGATCCTCAGTAAATATTTGGTAGAATCTCACTGTTTCATCTCTTTTATTACAGTTAGTTTCATGCTATATACTGAAATTAAATATATATCATGCATCAGTAAATATTTATTAGTTATACTGAGAAGGTGAGTTTTCCGACCAAGTAAGAAGTTCGGGTTACAAGGTCAAGGACCTTAACAGCTAAAATGACTTTAGCGTGTAGACCGGGTCGTCATAGTACGACGTACTGAGTATTGATAATCTATTCTGGTTCCGTGGTCGGTCTTGAGTTGGAGAACCGGCGCAGGTCAGGCTACATCCAGCGGAACCATGAGGGAATGCAGTTTATACTCTGGATCAGTCTCATGTGGTTAACGTGCCCGGGTCCGAGTCCAATGTCAATTTTTTTCTGTTTCTTACTGTAAGCGTATGACTTTAGAATTCTACTGCTGCCATCAAAATAATAGTTTTTGGGTTTTGGTAAAGTCATCCTAAGACGACACCCTAGCCCAAAATGAAGTGCCTATGACTGGTGCTAGGCCTTTTTATTGACAGGTACGAGTAGTCAAATAACTGCTAAAAAAGACCCAGATGACCTCGAGTCAATGCTTGTTTCCTATACTGAGAAAGAGAGTGATCCGACCTAGTAGGAAGTTCGGGTTGCAAGGTTGAGTACCTTAACAACTAGAATGACCTAATTACAAAGTGAAAGTCTCTGTATATAAGTATCAATCAAAAATATTTCACTCACATTGCCCAGTGGCTAAGTTAAAAAAAAAACTCCCCGACTGATACTCCTCGGCGTGACCAACCCCTAGCAGCTCCCAGTGCCAGGTGCCAGTGCTGGCCAACTCCCTGAGAGAAAGGCCCAGATAACATGGCCTGTTATGGCTGGGGTAGAGGAGTTGCCTTAAAGCCATGCTGGCTAGCATGCCCTCAAGGACTTAACATGGGCACAGGAACAATTGTGGCTGGATGCTCTTCCTAACACCACCGTGACTGCGGTTTGAACCTGGAACCTTCAGCATGAAAGCACAGCATTCTAACCCCTAAGCCACGGTCCAGTCAATAAATCAAGACGTACTGTAATTCAATTTAATGTTCATGTAAGCACAATGTGATCATCCAATCATTCAACAAATTCACAGCATGATTGTGTATATTACAATGAATACGCATGCAGTGTCAGTTGACTGGAGATTTAAAGTATGGTAGTGTTCTTTGTTCATCTGATGAAGATGGAAATACACAATCTGCGCCATTATAATGCTAAAAGATCATATGGAACCGACCTCCTTTATGAATTTGGCTAAATGTGACGTGGTATTGGAGCAAATATGACACTGCACACGTCAATGCATACCAACTTATGGCGTTTACCATAATGCATTAAACAATAACCGCACCAACATAGTTTCTTCTACATGACCCTCAGCCAATGAACATTTTTGTTAGTAAGGTGGATAATACATCTGATGCAATATTTTATGGTGTTCATTGCCTGATGTAAATGTTCACCAAGCATAAAACGCTTCAGAAAGTCTAATCAACCGATTTCATGTATAGCGTATGTCATTTAGCTTAGCGCTACATTCGGCGTGTCATGTTGAATCACCGGGGCACATTGTAGCAGGAGTAGAAGTGCTTTGGGAGAAAAAAAATGTGACGCGGGACAAATTATAATAGAGTTTAATTTTACTAAAAATATCTTAGCCCAACTAAGAGAGTTGAGCCTCTTAAGACACATATAAAAACAAAAGCCGCACCATCAACAAACTATCTGGGAGTCGCTCACCTCATCGTTTTGAGAATGCCATCAGAATCAAGTAAACAAGGCGCATATGATTTGTAGTGAGTTAGATTATTATCTCAAATTGTTAGTATTAGTTTCATAAGACAGTACTCTACATCAGACGTGCAAATATTATGTGTATGCAAGCTTGTACATGAAGCCTTGTCTTCATCATCACCAGCTTTGTAAGATGGTTTAGCAATCTGCCAAAAAGAGTGCAGCTAAGAGGATGTGTAGAATAAGATAATATAAGTTAATGGTGGATATAGACCAAACTTTAGTGCAGAATTTATCTCAGATCTCTGTACCAGCAGAAGAAACTGATATTCAGGTAATCATTTTCATAGATGACATATTTAAAGATGTAATTTTGTTAGTGCTAGTGCTCGGTTTAGTCCATTGCTGTAAACCATCTCATTTGCAGAATCATATATTAGTGGACATAATAAGACTACAGAAGACATTAACATTATGTGGTATTAGATTTGTTCCAACTAACGGTTATAGTTTATCTTGCCAATTTCTTTGCTGTCGTACTATACTTTCTACAGATAGCATTGTTTCCTATGAGCAGGTCAGGCCATGGTGCTCTATAACAAAATAGAATGGTGGGATTTCTTCAATGCTGAGCGTGTCAATTGTAGTCTTTATACCCATAGCTTGGTGTGTCTTCTTTTACCAGGATAAGCACTCAATCACCTAGCACTAGGAGCAGAAAATTCTACTGTACCAGCTCAGCAACAGTAAACGCTTCACTGTTTAGCTGTAGACTTGGTATGAGCGAACTGCACACAATGTACTCATCTCTGGCCCTCCTAGCGTATAGTTTCTAGTAGCATGTTCTGCTCACTGTACTAAACCATCAGGTGCCCCAGAGGCTTAGGTTCAAACCTCAGTCAAGGCGTTGATTTTTCATGGATCTAAAACCAGCCTCTGATCCGTCAAATGTGAATTAATTTTAGGAAGCGCGAGGTGGCCATAATAAGAAGGGTGCCTCTTGTGCCACTGCCTCATAGCATGTCTAAACTGTATGCCAGTGGTAATTCTTTATTGAAGTTTCGCTAAGCTGGTTTGGTGGTAGCATGTATTCATTCCCTTGCTAGGTGATCAGGTGCTGTCTTTTTCGGCTGCGTGCCCTCATGTCATCAAAGGCGCTCTTCTAGCGAGCAAATACATTGGCAGTTCCATATCAAATCGAACTCTGCAATAGAGAAATATCATTACAGTGCTGCGTATCAGCGTTACCGTACTTTAATGAATATGAATAATTAATGAATCAAGGAACATCAATTTGTTGTTTAAAAACGCAGGTTGCATATTTGCAGCTAGAGCAGAGGAAGCAAAAACAACAATTTGAATCTCGAGTCAACTAGAGAAGTTATACATTTGCAGTAATATCACTGGTCTTGATAATATTTTCTACAACGGCCAAATGACCTAATTGCACTAACATTGTGCAACAGTGTGCGTATAATTCTAAAATAAAATGACAGTCCGACTTTACCTCTTGTATTAGGTAAGATTACTTAACTGTTACTAGTGTCAAATACCGTAATGGTTTTTGGGTCTTAGTACCGTCATCCTAAGACGACCCGCGGCTCCAAAATGAAGAGCCCATGAGTGTTGCTAGGCCTTCTCATTACAAGAAGGATTAACAGGTACTAGTAGTTCACTAACTACTAAAGACGACCCACATAGACCCATTCGAGTCAATGCTTTTTTACTATGCTGAGAAAGCGAGTGATCCGACCTAGTAGCCAGTTTGTGTTGCAAGGTCGAGGACCTTAGCAACTGGAATGACATATCTACTAAATAGTGCTGCGCTGTATTTCAGTTTCAAACAATGCAAACGATGTAGAACCTGTCAGTGTTTGACATCATCAATTTGTACTTGTGTCAAACCGTACCGGCATCGTGCCCAAACAATATATCAATGATTTGGCGTAGTTCAATGTTATCGAACCGAATCGGTATACCAGTAGTAGTCATTTAATATTCGTGCGGTCTAATATTATGTGGTTTTGTTCGTTTTACTTTAAACCAAGTTGCACACCTTCGCGTTTCCGTTTTGATGTTATTTCCCATCGTGGCTGTGGTTGATAGGTTGTTGGTGCTGTTGAGGTGATAACTATAATAAATTGATTAATACATGCAGATGCGTAACTTAGTAGATTATGCGGATCATTCTATATCACCTATAGTATACATTCCATCATATTATATTCTATCGTCTGGGTATGTTTGCTTTGTTCATGGACAGCGTGCTAGAATAGAATATAGTAGTCTATGATCTTATATCATTATTTTTTACATTTTAATTTAAACGTACGTAGCATCGGATTAATTATTACAATTAATCTACTAATGTTTAAATGTGATTATAATCATCCCTTGTAACTAAGAATAGGTACAATGCTTACAATAATTAACTAATAAATCTGATGAATTTTACAGAATATAGTCCTATTTCTTTCCAATATACCTCACAATGTACCTTTGTTCTAGCATACAACCATGTACGTAGACATAAAATATAGTAGGCTATTGGCAGCCTATACTAGTGATATTTTTACTATTGCCGATGCGTTGTCATTGTCACAATTATCCGAATTAAATAAATGGTACAACATAGTCATTCCGATGATACAGTTTACGCTCGCTATTACTAGCGGTTGACTGGAGATTTAAAGTACGGTAGTGTTCTTTGTTCATCTGATGAAGATGGCAATACAGAATCTGCGCCATTGTAATGCTGAAAAATCATACTCAACCGACCTCCTTTATGAATTGGACTAAATGTGACCTTGTATTGGAGCAAATATGACACTGCACACGTCAATGCATACCAACTTATGCTGGTCATAACGGTGGCGTTTACCATAATGCATTAAACATTAACCGCACCAAAATAGTTTCTTCTACATGATCCTCAGGCAATGTACTTTTTTGTCAGTAAGGGGAATAATACATCTGATGTTATATTTTATGGCGTTCATTGCCTGATGTAAAAATGTTCACCAAGCATAAAACGCTTCAGAAAGTTTAATCAACAGATTTAATGTACAGTATATATTATTTCCCACCGGGTTACATTCAACATGCTACGTTGAACGACCTGGGCACATTTTCGCAGTAGTAGAAGTGCTTTGTGGGAAAAAGAAATGTGACGCTGGACAAATTATCATAGAGTTTAATTTCAGGAAAAATCTAAGCCCAACTAAGAGAGCTGAGCCTCTTAAGACACATGTGAAAAGCCGTACCATCAACAACTATCTGGGAGTCGCGCACCTCATCGAAAAGAGAAAGCAATCAGAAGCCTTGTCTTCATCATCACCAGCTTTGTAAAATGGTTTAGCAATCTGCCAAAAAGAGTGCAACTAAGAGGATGTGTAGAATAAGATAATATAAGTCAATGATGGATATGCACCAAAGTTTAGTGCAGAATTTATATCGGATCTCTGTACCAGCAGAAGAAACTGAATCATATATTAGTGCACATGATACCCACTACAGAAGACATTAACATAATGTGGTATTAGATTTATTCCAACTCACCGTTATAATTTGTCTTGCCAGGTTCTTTGCTGTCGTACTACGCAACAATGTGAATCTCCAGTGAACTGGAGAAATTATACATTTGCAGCAATATGACTGGTCGTGATAATATTTTCTACAGCTGCCAAATGACCTAATTGCACAAACATTGTGCAACAGTGTCCGTATAATGCTAAATAAAAAAACAATCCGTCTTTACCTCTTGTACATGTACTACGTAAGATTATATAACTGTTACTAGTGTCAAATACCGTAATGGTTTTTGGGTCCTAGTACTGTCATCCTAAGACGATTCCCGTCTCCAAAATGAAGAGCCCATGAGTGTTGCTAGGCCTTCCCATTACATGAAGGATTAACTGGTACTAGCAGTTCACTGACTACTAAAGACGACCCACATAGACCCATTTAAGTCAATGCTTGTTTACTATGCTCGGAAAGAGAGTGATCCGACCTAGTAGCCAGTTCGGGTTGCAAGGTCGAGGACCTTAACAACTGGAATGACATATCTACATATCTACATATCTACATATCTACATATTATATTCTATCTTTTGGGTATGTTTGCTTTGTTCATGTACAGCGTGCTAGAATAGAATATATGGCATAATCTTATATAATTATTTATTACATTTTAATTTAAACGTACGTAGCTTCGGATTAATTATTACAATTGATCTACTAATGTTTAAATGTGATTATCATCATCCCTTGTAACTGAGAATAGGTACAATGCTTATAATAATTAACTAATAAATCTAATTAATTAAACCGAATGGTTGAGTGTGTGCCCAGCGTCATGTTTTAATATTTAATATAATATTATATAAAATAGGTGATGTAAGACCCGATAAAACTTTGACTATAACTAGACTACATGGACAAATACAAAATCTTGGAGCAGGAGTAAGCACTGATTACTCTTATCAACCCAGTTGCCACATTAATAAAAAAAGTATAATTATACTATGTTTACGTGAAGTCCTATCTGCCAACCATATCTGAAAACAGAATAACACAAACAGAATGGTCGATATGAACTCTGTTGTAACACAATGCTGAGGAGTTCTGTTCCCTTGTATTGAACGATTGGGCAACTGATAGGCAAACCAGCTCGTGAACTGGCTCGATCCGGTGTATGGAACCAAATTTAACACCAGCTAACAGCGTTTGAGACTAGGACCAAAGGAACCAGTGCAGTCCAGTAGATCGAGCCAAATTCAGCATCGTTCGACACCGAGGCAGGCCAGGGTAAAAAGAACCGGTGTGAAACGCTGTTTGATTAAACTCTTCCCGAGAGCCGAATAAAAGTGGGGAGGCAACATCGTGCAGCGCTACTACAAAGTGAAGGTCTCTGTATATAATTATTGATGTTTCTATATTGAGATCCAAGCATGAGCTGAGGCAACAAACGTAAAAACAAAGTGGTTTATATAGTACACAAACTTCCGGCGGAAGTTCCGGTAGAAAGGCCAACGTAGTGTCATTAAAAAACAACGTTGTGTCATCTGAACATTGCACAACAACATGGCAGCCCGGAAGCCCGATAGCCAACCAAAAATAGGACGGGTTTGACAAAAGATGCTTGAAATCAGCTGGATCATATGCAGAATCAATATTAGCCAATTCTGAGAGGTTGGGCCTCTCTAAGTGGGTATAAAAAGGACATAATTGCTCAGCAATGCATACTATAATAAGCATAATATTAATTGGTACACAAGCAACATTTTAGCACATGTACATCGACAATTGGTACAAGCAAGTGTAATGCAAGGTTAGTGTATAATTAAATATACATAGTTAGTATCTTGTAGTCGGGAGTTATGCGTGGCCTATGCTACATGACCGGTCTTAACTGCAGTGCTAATATTACAACATAATCATATAACAAATATGCCCACCTACACCTTGAAATGGTTTTCACGCATTGGAATGTATATTGGAAAAAAGAAAGTGAGATTTTGGAAATTGTAAAACTTTTGAAGTCGTCTCGCTCTGACTTCAATAGTAGTTCCAACTAGAGTAGTTGACTTTGACTTGACTTGGCTGAACACGAATTGACTGGAAGCAACAACGACTTGGCTTGAACTTGACTTGCTTCCGTCATTTCAGAAGTTGCTCGAATTGTTGACTTGCAAGTTGACTTGGATCCAACTCTGCGTGTTTCCATGTTAGCCTCTGTTAATGAAGATTAGTAATGAATGAATCAAAGAATGTGCACTTATTGTTACAAAAAGGACATTCTATAATACAGCGTTACAAGTTCTCCATTGAGATCCGCACAAAACGGAAACGAAAACAGGGAAGTAAATACTCAGCCTTGCTAACCGACAAGCTACATGGATGTGTGTTTGTGGGACTATAAGTAATCATGCTGGAACTTTGTCTAATGGTCAAATGGCTGTGTTGTGGTCACATGGCAGAATGGAACAAATTGTGAAATGATGTAACAATCTGCCCCTACATAGCAATAGTCCAAGGCACCTAGAATTTTGTGCAATAGCTTCTGTTTATTGAAATTTTTTCTTTCAAAGGCATGCAGCCAACTAACTAAGTTTCTAGTCACGCTGGTAGGATGTGATATAATATAATACTGGTATGTATATCCCCCAATAATACAGAACCCTAAGCACGAGCTTTCATTTCCATGAACAAGTGGTTAGCACTGTATTCTGGCAAAGGGCCAATGCAAAGTTCAGCGGAAAAATTCTAGGAGGCAATGTGAACCATTTGCACCCATCTAACAGACGCTGGTAACATGTTGAAGAGGCAGTAGCTGGTACAGCATTAGAAAGAGAATGAACGGCAAAATGTAACCTTGTGTTAGGACAAATCAACATCAAATATTCCGATGTAACCCATGTCAGCCATGACTGCGGAATTTTTGCCGTTTGCCATAAACTGCTAGACACAACCAGTACTAACAAAGCCTGTCTGGAAGAAAGTGTAGTAAAGCAGCTGATAAATAATCTAATATTGCGTTCTATGATGGCCTTATCTGATACAATCTCAGTGCTAACGTTAGTTTAGTCTTTCTCCTCCTTGACATCGTATCATAAATTCTTTAACAAGTTCACTTCCTTTTCATGAGTCAGTCTGTATGGCCTAGGGGTAAAGATGCTTGCCTCTAGTCCAGACAGCCTGGTTTCGATTCCGCGGCGGTGATAAGCTGTTCAGGCCCACGCTGCCCATTCAGTCCCTGCAGATCAGGACTTGAAATAATGGAGGTGCCCTGTGTGAATTTTGTCCGCATGCAGGATGAAGTTCCACCTCTGCCCTCGTTAATACAAGAGTAGCCACATCACGACGAGGCACGTGAAAAACGGCAGAACCAGCACTCTCCTTTCCAGCTTAGTAGTAGTGCTTCACACTGAGTTCATAACAGGTATACAGTACATACATGTCGGACGGATTCAAATTGCCTCAATAATTACAAAATATAGTCCTATTTCTTTCCAATATACCTTACAATGTGCGTTTGTTCTAGTATACAACCATGTACGTGTACATAAAATATAGTAAGCTATTGGCAGCCTCCAGTAGTGAGATTTTTACTATTGCTGATACGTTGTAACTGTCACAATTATCCGAATTAAATACATAGTACAACATAGTCATTTCGATGATATAGTTTATGCTCTCTATTACTATAATATACTTTACGGGAATAGTTGTAAAAAACTGTATGCTGTTTGCATATGTGATAACATTACGTTGTAGTGTTGCAGTGTAGGTAGACATCACTCAGATAAACAAGTTAAAGATTGCCAGTTATTCTATGTAACTGTTTATGTGGGTCCTTGTCAGATTTCAATACTTGGATACTGACAGTGATTATTTCTTACGTATGAAGCGTACACAAGAAATATACATTTAAGTGTAACAATGACTCATCTCTAGATTCTATAAATATCAGTCTAGAATATTTTATAATCTGTTATCTTCTCCAAACCAGGTTGGCTCTGTAAAAGTTGTAAACCAATTCGTCATCATGTTGTCTAATAGACATTGATTCCGAGTTGAGAATAATACATTCATATTCATTTGTGTTTTGTTACTGTCGAGCTACCTGGCTATCCTATTTAACGAACCTCAGAAGTTCGAAACTTGTGTAAGCGACAGGAGCTGGGTTCTGAGTGGAACCGCTCACCTTCCACAACAGGAGTGCATGGTCAGTGGTCACTACATCAACCTGCCACCTACATGTGGTCACATACGCCGCTAGAATCTGGCTTCTTTTTGCGAATCAGGGCAGAGGTGGATATTTAACGTGGGTGTTTTTGATGTACAAGCTACACGGAACTCCTGTATTATTTATACGCCCTAATCCGAACTGGCGCAGTAAGGTGAAAGGCTTGCTGAAGGCCTTTGTCAGAAATGACGCAGCTGGGTGCTTGTACTCATAACCTCACGGTTTGTGTATATGTATGTCACCAACAGTGCCAACCTGACACCTATCAGTAGTATAGTCAGTGCAGATCTACACAGACACCCGGCCCTTTCCGCGTCGTATTAGCCCTAGATCCAAAAACTCCCCGGGCGGACGACCACCCCACCCGTCCTCTCGCCCCTCCTCTCCCCTAAACCTCACTCTATGTGCAAAGCCCTAGAACCTACTCCCCCCCATCGCGGGTGGGGTTTCAAAAACCTCATCGGCTGTTCCGCGGAACCCAGTCTAAAGAGCAAACCCCTCGCCCCGTCCCACGGCTCGGGCGAGGGGGCGCGCGCGTACGCGCGCGCCCCCCCCCGCCCCGCGAACCCCACCCGTCCTCCCTCCACCCGTCCCCGCCCCTCCCCACCCCTCCCCACCCCAAACCCCTCCGCCTCGCCCTCCGCCTCGCGGCGGTTCTCGTTCGCGAGTCCAGCCGTGGCCCCCCGCCGCCCTCCCCCCGCCCATCCCCCGCCCCTCCCCCGCCCTCCCGCCCCAACGACCCGTCGCGACCCTCGCGGGCGGACCGTCGGCTGGAGTAGGGTGAAGCGAAGGAAAATACGGGTTAGAGTAATGGTGTGTGATGTATTCTAGAATAGATGATATACGACTATGAAAATATGAGTCAGGGTAATGATACACGAGTTTGTTTTAATTTTCAATGCGTTTGAGAGTAATAATATAAAATCAATCGATAAAAAACTTGATATGTGACTACGAAAAATATGAGTAAGGGTAATGATACGCGAGTTTGTTTTAATTTTCAATACGTTTGAGAGTAATAATATAAAATCAAGCGATAAAAAACTTGATATACGACTATGAAAAATATGAGTAAGGGTAATGATACACGAGTTTGTTTTAATTTTCAATACGTTTGAGAGTAATAATATAAAATCAATCGATAAAAACCGATATACGACTATGAAAAATATGAGTAAGGCTAACGATACACGAGTTTGAGAGTAATAATATAAAATCAATTGATAAGTAGACACGAATGAGTGTGAATGACAAAAGTTTTTGCCTCAAAACTGTGCAGTGGCGGGGAGGAGACGCTCGCCGAGGATGGAGTCTAGAATGGCACAATCGTAGAATGTTCTCCCGCTCTTGGAAGTCTTCTGTCCCTTGTACACCATCACGGAGGGGAGGAGCTCTTTCATCGAAACTGCCAGACGTCCCGGAAGGAAGACTTCTCCCTTTTTTTCTTCGTTTCCAATCCGGCACTCGTAGGTGGCAATGGAGTTGCTCGCATTATCACCATCACCGCATCTTGGGATGTATGTGGGTCGGAGCGCGGTCACCACCAGCACAGAACCAACGGGGAAGGAAGATAGCGTTTGCACTCGAAAAAATTCTTCCAACTGGGCCAAGGTCTTCTTTCTCAAGTCACCGGCCAGCTTTTTCATGGCTGCTCCTGGCAGGGAGCACACGCTCTCGATACGGTTGAATGTGTTTTGTCCTTTAGCGGTCTCCTGCTGTCCCAAGTACACCATGATCCTAGGTGGAAGGGTAAGGTCCTTTAGCTCCTCTTCTTTGACATCCGCTAGCTTGGGCATGGCGTGACGAATGTTGGTGTGAAAGCTGATGCAATGTCTCATCCCCTTGTCATCCACATAGCTTGCCCTGGCTAAGAATGCTTTTCCGAATGCCGTTTCAACCACCGAACCTCCACTCACTTCTAGCACAGTTCCTGGCTCTAGCTCCGACAGCTTCACCGTTGTCTGCAGAGAGCTCCTCTTCTCCGGTCCCATGCTCCTACAATAATGAAAGTGGTGTATATAGATCCGACAAAGTGGTTAAACGGGAGAAAGATAGTACGGTAATTTATAGATATACGAATAGGGCTACTTACATTAGGGTTGCCGCCACTGCACGAGCTTTCTCCAGGCTTAGTCCCCCGCTCTTTTTCTTCCCCTTGCAAGGGGACTTGGTAGCTTTTTTTCCCTTCGTCGTCTCACCACCATCCATTTCTTCCGTAGCCGTATCGGCTCCGTGGCCATCATCATCATCATCTGATATTACAATCACCTGGGGTTTCTTTTTTTTCTTAGCACAGATTTCATCTCCTTTTGGGTTCTTCCTCTTCTTGGTTGTTGTGGTCTCGCCCCTATCCGAGGCCCGCTCCGGGGAGGACGGAGAGTCCGCCATGTTAGAAAGATCCTTTCGGGCAAGACTCCCCACTCCTATTATTTTCCCCTTCTTCCGTGCCTCTTTTAACGCATCCACCTCTTCTTTCCTCTTCTGACTGCACTCTTCTTCTTCAATAATTCCATCCATTTGTGAGTCCGTTAAGCCCGCAAATAACTCTTCTTGGTTCTGGACTATGTTGTCAGTATCCATTGATAATGTACTATTGTAGTAGTGTTCCTGTACAGTAGTGATGTGCTGAACTTTGAATGCTGAGACTGTGATCCCACTCTCCCTTTATACATCTGCTCATTTCTTGACTCCTCCCTTTTTATTATCCAATCCCAATGTGTCCCGATGCATCCCGATGTGAATCCGAAGCTTCCCGATGCATCCCGATGTGATTCCGAAGCTTCCCGATGCATCCCGATGTGAATCCGAAGCTTCCCGATGCATCCCGATGTGATTCCGAAGCTTCCCGATGCATCCCGATGCATCCCGATGTGATTCCGAAGCTTCCCGATGCATCCCGATGTGAATCCGAAGCTTCCCGATGCATCCCGATGTGATTCCGAAGCTTCCCGATGCATCCCGATGTGATTCCGAAGCTTCCCGATGCATCCCGATGCATCCCGATGTGATTCCGAAGCTTCCCGATGCATCCCGATGTGAATCCGAAGCTTCCCGATGCATCCCGATGTGATTCCGAAGCTTCCCGATGCATCCCGATGTGATTCCGAAGCTTCCCGATGCATCCCGATGTGTCCCGATGTGTCAATTCACATCGGGGTGCATCGGGATGCATCGGGATGCATCGGGAAGCTTCGGAATCACATCGGGATGCATCGGGAAGCTTCGGATTCACATCGGGATGCATCGGGAAGCTTCGGAATCACATCGGGATGCATCGGGAAGCTTCGGATTCACATCGGGATGCATCGGGAAGCTTCGGAATCACATCGGGATGCATCGGGAAGCTTCGGATTCACATCGGGATGCATCGGGAAGCTTCGGATTCACATCGGGATGCATCGGGAAGCTTCGGAATCACATCGGGATGCATCGGGAAGCTTCGGATTCACATCGGGATGCATCGGATTCACATCGGGGTGGTATTGCCAAGGGTGGGGAAATGGTTAGACTCCGCCCACTGAATACTACTATTTAAGGTATGAGTTTCTCACTCTAGCAGTATGAACAATCAGCCTCTGGTCAACAGAGTGAGAGTAAACAGAGACAGCTACCTACTAGTCAGCACCTGATCAGAGATGTCAACAAGTACAACATAAGGTTAGTGCTAAATAGGGTAATCGGCAGCAATTGTGAAGTGTCTATTGTATATAACGCTATTGAGCCAAAAACAAAAAAAATTAACTTACACCCTACTACTATATATTTTTTATAGGGAGACTAAACAGAGACACCTACCTACTAGTCAGCACCTGATCAGAGATGTCAACAAGTAAAAAAGGTTAGTGCTAAATGAGGTAGTTGGTAACAATTGTGGATTGCTAATAGTAGTATGAGGTAAAAGAATAACTTACACCCTACTATTTTGTATTTTTATAGGGGGGGAGAGCTCTCGTCAGGCCGAGCACACTTGTCAACTATGCGGTCTGGTTCTCAAAACAGCGTTTTCTCTAGACAGGCACACGAAGAGAATGCATGCACAGGCTCACCCACACAAGTGCCCGGTTTGTGGTGGATGTTTTGATGGGAGGAGAAAGCTAGGTCATCACATGAGACGATTTCATAGCGAGGCCAAGGCGGAAAAAGATGAGGGGGATGCAGAGAAGTTTGATGATGTTTTCTGGTCCAAACCTCCAACAGCTGAAGAGGGGGATGAGATGGGGGTGCTACTAGCCCGCTATTGGAGCTCGATCAGGTCCACAATACACTCTCGTCCTGTAGAAGACATTCTCAACGTTCGAGTGTGGAGAGGGGAATGTGAAGATGAAGGAGATGAAGAGGTGTGGACTAAATTGAGAGCGATGTGGAAGAGAGTACCTTGTACTGTGAAGATTAACTGTAGCGCTGGAGTCATCCTCGAGCATAAGACCAGTGGAGAGTTGCGCTACTTTCACTCATCAAGCAACAATGCCGCGTTCTTCCCCAAGCCAAGA
Source organism: Bugulina stolonifera (assembly GCA_935421135.1). Classification (NCBI taxonomy): domain Eukaryota; kingdom Metazoa; phylum Bryozoa; class Gymnolaemata; order Cheilostomatida; family Bugulidae; genus Bugulina; species Bugulina stolonifera. Next base: position 2,884,740 of record OW285190.1, on the reverse strand, counting down.
CTGATCAGAGCAGAGAATGAGATGAGAGAGTTTTGCGAATCTGTGCAGGAGCTCGACTTGAGAGAGAGGTCAGCACAAAGGAGACCGAATACCGCTTGGGCTTTACGTCACATTGCGAATCTGACATTCTACATCTATAAACTCCTAGAGATTGGCAAGGTGGGCGGTGTAGTGAGCAAACTCCCAGACTACATACTTAACAACCGACATGTGATAGCACTAGATGTAGACTTTTGGGCCAGAGGAGGTGCCCGTCCCTACCCAGACAAATTGTGTTTCTTTAGATGTTTGGCCATGATGTATGACTGTAACTGCGACCCAAAGAAGGGATGTTGCTGTCATCGCCCCTCTCAGACCACAACACATCGCTTGTTTAAACAATACATGAGACAATCTAGATCTTCTTCCCCACCCTCATCAACTTTGTCAGACTTTCCCGGGGTGGGCGCGAGTGATCTGCTGGCCTTGGAAGATCATTTTGACATATCTATAATAGTCTTCTGCCTAACTGATGAGGGGGTAGCTCCGATAGTTTGGTCATCTGGGGCACGAAACAAAGCCCGTAAACTCTTTGTCAACATGTACGAAAAACACTTCAGCTGGATAAAGAATGTTGATTCGTTTGCCAGATGTTTCACCTGCAAGTTGTGCGATGGCGCTTTCACACGTTTGTCCAGCCTACGGCGACATAAGTGCTCGCCAGAGGAAGCATCGGTGTTTGTTTTCCCTGGTGGAACGTTTGGACCCCCGCCAACCATATTCACAAAACTCAAGCGAGTGGCGGGAATAGAGGTGGTGAACCCCGACCTCTTATACTACCCCTACTATATCACCTATGATATTGAATGCTTCATGCCAAAAGACAACCTACAAACTAACACCTCCACAATGACTTTTAGTGCAAGACACGAGTTACTGAGCATATCTGTATGTTCTAACGTCCCGGGGTTTGAGCAGGCCAAGTGCTTTGTGAGGAGTGTCGACAGCAAGGATGGAACGAAGTGCATTCGTCAATTCGTCCACTACATAGCAAAGATTGCTGACGTGGCAGGAGATTTGTTCGGAGAAAGATTCCGGGATGTACGCAAGCGACTCTCTACTTTCCTTGCGGATCGGGCGGATAGAGAAGAAGCCTTTGCTGACGAAAAGTTCTCTAACGTCTCGACTTACAGGGTGAAGTCCGGTCTCTCCGGATTAGAAAGAGAGTTAGAACAACACATCTCCAGCGTTCCGGTGGTTGGTTTCAACTCACAAAAGTATGACCTAAATATACTAAAGGGACCTTTGCTTCGCTCTCTACAAGAGGAGGAGGGAGAAGATTTTGTCTTCATCGTTAAGCGTGTTAACAGTATGTCCTGCGTGGAGAGTAGACGTTTTAGGTTCCTTGACATATGCAACTTTATCGCACCGGGCTTCAACTACTCCAAATACTTGAAGGCATTTGGCGTGTCAGAGAGTAAGGGATTCTTTCCTTACGACTGGGTAGATTCCCTGAGAAGGTTGGATTATTATGGACTCCCTCCCCGAGAGAGTTTTTTCAACTCGCTGACTCAGCAAGAATTGAGCGAGCAAGATTATCACCACTGTCAGGTCGTGTGGGAAAGAGAGAACATGGAAACGTTCAGGGATTTTCTCATCTGGTACAACAACCTCGATGTGGCCCCATTCATCGAGGCCATTGCACGTCAGAGCTCTATCTATCGACAAAAGGGTATTGACATGTTGAAATCCGCAATCTCGCTTCCAGGCTTGGCTATCAGATGGTTGTTTATGGAGGTGGAGGCCCGACCTTATGGCTACTCTCCTCCACAAGCCGCTCTTCCGCTGCATAGGTTAATGTCTCTCCGAGACGAACTTTGCAACTCGCAACCCATATGTCTGTTCGATGAGGAGAGCAAAAGTCTGTACCATACTCTTCGCGATAACCTCGTGGGAGGGCCAAGCATTATCTTTCACAGACATCATGAAGTTGGAGTGACCTCTATTCGAGAGAAGATGTATGGCACATCCGCAAAACCCTGTAGGTCCATTCTGGGAGTTGATGCCAACGCCCTCTACCTATACTGTATGATGGGGAATATGCCTACGGGTTATCCCAGGCGGAGGCTAGAGAGCCGAGGCTTTGCTCTAGAACCTATTAAAAAGTTCAGCAAAGTGGCGCATGGTTGGTTAGAGTTCCAATCGTGGAAGAGAGGAGAGGTCATCCTTCACCAACAGAATGGAGGAGAAATGAGGATAGGCTGTCACAACCTACCAGTGGATGGTTATAGCGAACAGAGTCGGACGGTGTACCAATTCCACGGTTGCTACTGGCATGGGCACGAGTGCGAGCTAGGAGGGAACGGAAAAGGTGTCAGAAACATGACGAATGAAGAGCTCCGGGTGGACACTGCAAGGAAAGAAGATTACATCAAGGCTCTAGGCTATAAGCTCATCACCACTCGGCAGTGTGAGTGGGAAGCGCGAGTTCGTTCGGATGTAGAAGTTAGGACATTTCTCGCCATCTTCTTTTCTTCTCTCTATCCGGAGAGGGGTTACGTCAACCTCGATAAGATAATCAATAACATTCGTAGTGGAGAGTACTATGGTTTAGTGGAGTGTGACATTTCCGTACCCGAAGAGCTAAAAGCGAAGTTCTCTGAGATGGCACCTATTTTCAAGAATATAAACGTGGGAAGAGAACACCTTAGCGAACACATGCGCGCTTTTGCCGAACAGAACGGATTCTTGAAGAGACCTCAGCGAATGCTCGTGGGGAGTCTTTTTGGCGAGCGAATCACACTACTCTCCGATCTGGCTAGATGGTATCTAGATCAAGGTTTGATAATTACCAGGATCTATCAGTTTGTTCACTTTATCCCACGAGCCATCTACAAAGACTTTGGTTCTTCGGTCTCAGACGCAAGAAGAGGTGGGGATGTGAACCCCGACCTGGCCCTCTTGGCCAGCACCAGCAAGCTCGTTGGGAATTCAGCCTACGGAAAGACCATAACAAATAAAGAGAAACATAAGACTGTCAAGTATGTGGAGACAGTAGAGGAGGCGGCTGTCAAAGTGAGGAGTAGGCACTTTTCTAGTCTAAACGAAGTTGATGAAAACTACTTTGAGATAGAGCTTCACAAGAAAAAGGCAAGTGTTGACAATCTTTTTTTTTATTTTGATTCTTGATTTGACGAAACTTTTTCTGAGTGGTAGGGTAAACTCTCTCTCTCTCTTTCTTTCTTTTAGATTCGAATGGATGTTCCATCTGTCGTAGGATTCGTTATCCTCCAGAGAGCCAAGTTGAGAATGCTAGAATTCTACTACAACTTTATGGATAGGTAAGTAGCACTAGACTATACAAAGATTTTATCAAATCCTTCTCTATTTATTCTTTGGTGTCAACCCCAACCCCCCCCCCTACAACCCGTCCGTTTTATTTTCACAGATTCGTCAGCAGAGAGGACTTTGAGTACGTAGAAATGGACACGGATAGCGCTTACATGGCTCTGAGTGCTCGTAGTATAGATGAGGTCATCCGAAAAGATAAAAAAGAAGAGTTCTACAGAGAATATGGTAGATGGTTTCCCAGACCCTTCTGCGATAGGCACAAGGAAGACTTTATCACGACCAAGGTGCTTGGCCAAGAGTGGGAGATGAGGGAATGTTGTGAGAAGGTGCAACGATACGAAACACGAACCCCCGGCCTGTTTAAGGAGGAGTTTCGGGGGGAGGGGGTCATCGCGCTCAACTCAAAAACATACTTTTGCTGGTCCGCTGATGGTGATAGCAAGTATAGCAGCAAAGGACTAAACAAAAGAGGAAACGCCCTAACCAAAGAGAAGTTCCTCTCCGTGCTCAGGACAGGGGAGTCGGTGAGAGGGGACAATCGGGGTTTTATCAGAAGAGGAAACCAAACGTATAGCTACACCCAGCTAAAGACCGGACTCACCTACTTCTATGGTAAGCGGAAGGTTGCAGAAGACGGGGTGAGTACGAGTCCTATAGAATGCTAGTACTGATTTCTCGGAGATGAGACTACTTCATTCGATAAATTGGAGAGTAAACGAACAGTGCATCATAACCCTTGTACATATACCCGTATAATTTTTTTCACATTCACTCTCTATTGTAAGGGGTCTCCGTCCTCAAAACGGAGGGTTTACCGGTTGTAGCCTTAAAACCGAGCAATAAAACACTAGCTAATACATTAAAAACCATTTACCTCTCCAAACCAAAGGGGTAGACGATACTAGCGCAGCTTCCGCTCATACTCACCCCTTATCAGTTCACATTTCTTCTATTGTCTTCATTCGTAGGTGGGGGGTGACATCGCACGCGCACGATGCGCTCTCTCCCTATCGGAGTTTGCTACCCGGGGGAAAGTGGACGCGGTGGTCAAAGAAATTGGTGGCGAGTCAACGACATCATCGTAGAGGCGGGTCTATTTGTAGGATGATGATGATGATGATGATGATGATGATGATGATGATGATGATGACGATGGCGATGAGAAGACAAGCGTCCATCTATCCCGTTTATCTATTTCTATTTCTACCCCTCCGAGCGATGATGTCGTCGGCTAACCTCCTCGCGAAGTCTACGGTTTGAAGCGCGGAAGAGCCACCGCCTTCACTTTCTCTCGCCGCTCGTCACGGGGACGGGCGATTTCCCTAGGGGAGGGTCCGGGGAAAATGAGGGTTAAGACGCGAGTCTTTCATCGAAGGTCCGGGGGCGCTCGAACGGAGGAGCGCGCGAGTGCGGTGTCACCCCGACCAGTTCAGTCTCAACAGTCCCCGGCGAAGAAATCATCCGGAAACACCACCACCACCACTCGGTAAGTTTTTTATAGTAGTATAGTCAGCGTCGTAAACTCTGCACGGGCACTCCGCACGGGTGTAGCCTATCATTACTCTAACCCGTATTTTCCTTCGCTTCACCCTACTCCAGCCGACGGTCCGCCCGCGAGGGTCGCGACGGGTCGTTGGGGCGGGAGGGCGGGGGAGGGGCGGGGGATGGGCGGGGGGAGGGCGGCGTGGGGCCACGGCTGGACTCGCGAACGAGAACCGCCGCGAGGCGGAGGGCGAGGCGGAGGGGTTTGGGGTGGGGAGGGGTGGGGAGGGGCGGGGACGGGTGGAGGGAGGACGGGTGGGGTTCGCGGGGCGGGGGGGCGCGCGCGTACGCGCGCGCCCCCTCGCCCGAGCCGTGGGACGGGGCGAGGGGTTTGCTCTTTAGACTGGGTTCCGCGGAACAGCCGATGAGGTTTTTGAAACCCCACCCGCGATGGGGGGGAGTAGGTTCTAGGGCTTTGCACATAGAGTGAGGTTTAGGGGAGAGGAGGGGCGAGAGGACGGGTGGGGTGGTCGTCCGCCCGGGGAGTTTTTGGATCTAGGGCTAATACGACGCGGAAAGGGCCGGGTGTCTGTGTAGATCTGCACTGACTATACTACTCCTATCTATGTCTATCAGAATGTGAAATTAATGAGTGGGCATTGCTTCCTTTGAAAAACAATACACTCAGAGTCATCCCTTGCTAAGCCAGATGATCTCCGAGTCGCAGATTTAAAACACTTGGTGACAATTAGGTGCAACTGTACAGGTTCAGATGAAATAAAAATGTCATTTGTCGCAAATACCTCATCCACTTGAAACGCTTCTGATGGTTGCGTGTTTTTCTAGTATCACCGACAATGCACTGAGAGTTAATTCCTGACGGTAAGCGATGGCATTGTACCAGGATCTGTTCAATCCAATGACACGCCACAACATGCACTAGACTTCAACTCCATGGTGGGGAGTTTTAGTACTGTGCTTTGGCAAATGGCCAATATTAGAGCTTGGTATAAAAGTGTAGAAATTCTCAGAGAAAGTCAGATGCACTTGAATTCTGTTTGTTGAAGGTTATAACATTCTTCTATCAGGTAAGTTAAATACTGGATAGTCTGGTACAACAATTAAACTGTGTCATAAGTGCGTAATCACAATAACCTTCTCATTGTCTAATTGACATAAAGATAAGCAATCGATGAGATATTGATCTTGTTTTTAACTACTCTGCGGGCATCAGTCTGGTCTGAATTCTCATATACGTGTGCACTGTCGTGAGATGAGAGATATCCTGCTCTATTTTGAATATAATGGTAATCTCCGATTCTGAAATTTACTGCTAGTTATTAAATATTTTCCAGAAAATTGAAAATGATGAAGGTCTTCTTCTTCGCTATGCTTGTGGTTGCTATGCTTGGACTGGTTGCAGCAAATCGTAAGTGAGATTTATGCCCCTATTTAATGCACTCAATGCGATGTAAAACTAAAACAGATTACTTTAAAACTTTAGATGATAGGCGTCTGGTATAAGGCAAGTACTTGGCAATTTGTGTTTGTAGCTCAGCACAATTCACTGAAAATGGCAATATTGCAGAACATTCGTGAGGAAAGGCGTGACGTTTAGCTCTGTCACATATTAAACAATGGAAATGTGTCTATATTAGTTCTAATTTGTGTAACAAATAGATGCTACATAAAGAATTATGCACACATATTGTAATAGCATATTGTTTGTCCTTTACAGCTTGTGTCGATGAATGCTTGGCTAACATTTGTCATGGCGATTACCTGTGCACGGACTATATGAGACCATATTGCCAGCAACAGTGTGGTTGGTGAACTAACGTCTAACAAAAATATTCAGTAGTTTAACAATAGCGGTGAATATTTCTTCAATCTCTCTTTGAAATCAATAAATATGTGGCTGTTTGTCACAAATGTATGAATTGGAATGTTACATTGTCTTATTTCACATATAAGCGTTCTACTTGCTCTTAAATGCATCTCCCTGTTACGTTTACACAGGAGCAAGATTTAGCGCAATAAATACATTGATTCAGTATTTCTGGCTAAAAAAAGGTGTCAGCCCTGTTCTTTTTATCAATGTGTTGATGGATTCATATTTAAAGTGGTGCTGTGAACTAGCAATTGTACACTCTTTGGAGCTCAAGTTTTATGAGATTAGTGAGCTTTTATGCTATCAGTTATAGACTTAGTGAAATGTGGAAAACTAAGGAGAATTTATCAAAGAGGTGGGAGAGTTCCATCATCTGGAACATATTGCCTCGGTCAAGAACATTCACAAGTATTGGAAGGGAAGAATTTTGATGTAAGCGTTAGAGTACATTGTAATATAATCAATGCAGTTGTTACAGCTGATACTGATGTGGGCGATTTCTTTCGTAATGTCTACAAATCAAAGGCACAAGGGGAAGACCAATTTACATTTACCTTAGCATGCATTCAAGACCTCACATACAAAGAAATACTGGGAACTGTCAATGTATCAAACAAATTTGAATTTAAACATGATGGTTATTAGTTCGTATGTACATGCAAGTGCATAGGGTGATAGTCACATCCAGTGAAATAAATGCAGTGTGGATGGCTAGATTACTATGTCACATCAAGATATCTGATAAAGAAATATCATTATAACACCACAGGTAACAAAGATGAGTGACGAATGATTTATGGGATATAGATTTATTGTTGTAGAAGGCAGAATATTATCTGCTCAATGGTGTAGGCATGGTATAGAATATACTAGAATAGGATACAATACAATAGAACAGAATAGACATAAGTAGATAGAAGAATAAATTACGATCAAATCTACTCGTGTCATCAATAAATAAGGGAAGGGTTTTCCTCACTTGAATATTATATACATATTGTATTATGCAGTGGTTCAATGCACGTCTGCTACAGAAGACTTAGATGTAGATGCACATGGTAATTTTAATGAGTCATGTTTGTTCTGTTTATAGCCAAGCGTTTAATTGACAACAATGTAGAATTATGTAACGATGGTGCAGTCCTGTTCTAGAATGCACTCATTTTTTGCCATAGATGGTATTGTACCGATTTTTGGATTTTGGTGCTGCCGCCGTAAGACAACTCCCAAGTCCAATAATGAAGTGCCTATGAGTGGTGCCAGTCTTTCTAATTACATGAAAGACTAATGTGTACTAATATTCTAATAACTACCAAAGACGACCCATATGATCCTCAGTAAATATTTGGTAGAATCTCACTGTTTCATCTCTTTTATTACAGTTAGTTTCATGCTATATACTGAAATTAAATATATATCATGCATCAGTAAATATTTATTAGTTATACTGAGAAAGTGAGTTTTCCGACCAAGTAAGAAGTTCGGGTTACACGGTCAAGGACCTTGACAGCTAGAATGACTTTAGCGTGTAGACCGGGTCGTCATAGTACGACGTACTGAGTATTGATAATCTATTCTGGTTCCGTAGTCGGTCTTGAGTTGGAGAACCGGCGCAGGTCAGGCTACATCCAGCGGAACCATGAGGGAATGCAGTTTATACTCTGGATCAGTCTCATGTGGTTAACGTGCCCGGGTCCGAGTCCAATGTCAATTTTTTTCTGTTTCTTACTGTAAGCGTATGACTTTAGAATTCTACTGCTGCCATCAAAATAATAGTTTTTGGGTTTTGGTAAAGTCATCCTAAGACGACACCCTAGCCCAAAATGAAGTGCCTATGACTGGTGCTAGGCCTTTTCATTGACAGGTACGAGTAGTCAAATAACTGCTAAAAAAGACCCAGATGACCTCGAGTCAATGCTTGTTTCCTATACTGAGAAAGAGAGTGATCCGACCTAGTAGGAAGTTCGGGTTGCAAGGTTGAGTACCTTAACAACTAGAATGACCTAATTACAAAGTGAAAGTCTCTGTATATAAGTATCGATCAAAAATATTTCACTCACATTGCCCAGTCGCTAAGTTAAAAAAAAAACTCCCCGACTGATACTCCTCGGCGTGACCAACCCCTAGCAGCTCCCAGTGCCAGGTGCCAGTGCTGGCCAACTCCCTGTGAGAAAGGCCCAGATAACATGGCCTGTTATGGCTGGGGTAGAGGAGTTGCCTTAAAGCCATGCTGGCTAGCATGCCCTCAAGGACTTAACATGGGCACAGGAACAATTGTGGCTGGATGCTCTTCCTAACACCACCGTGACTGCGGTTTGAACCTGGAACCTTCAGCATGAAAGCACAGCATTCTAACCCCTAAGCCACGGTCCAGTCAATAAATCAAGACGTACTGTAATTCAATTTAATGTTCATGTAAGCACAATGTGATCATCCAATCATTCAACAAATTCACAGCATGATTGTGTATATTACAATGAATACGCATGCAGTGTCAGTTGACTGGAGATTTAAAGTATGGTAGTGTTCTTTGTTCATCTGATGAAGATGGAAATACACAATCTGCGCCATTATAATGCTAAAAGATCATATGGAACCGACCTCCTTTTATGAATTTGGCTAAATGTGACGTTGTATTGGAGCAAATATGACACTGCACACGTCAATGCATACCAACTTATGGCGTTTACCATAATGCATTAAACAATAACCGCACCAACATAGTTTCTTCTACATGACCCTCAGCCAATGAACATTTTTGTTAGTAAGGTGGATAATACATCTGATGCAATATTTTATGGTGTTCATTACCTGATGTAAATGTTCACCAAGCATAAAACGCTTCAGAAAGTCTAATCAACCGATTTCATGTATAGCGTATGTCATTAGGCTTAGCGCTACATTCGGCGTGTCATGTTGAATCACCGGGGCACATTGTAGCAGGAGTAGAAGTGCTTTGGGAGAGAAAAAATGTGACGCGGGACAAATTATAATAGAGTTTAATTTTACTAAAGTTGAGAGTTGAGCCTCTTAAGACACATATAAAAACAAAAGCCGCACCATCAACAAACTATCTGGGAGTCGCTCACCTCATCGTTAAGAGAATGCCATCAGAATCAAGTAAACAAGGCGCATATGATTTGTAGTGAGTTAGATTATTATCTCAAATTGTTAGTATTAGTTTCATAAGACAGTACTCTACATCAGACGTGCAAATATTATGTGTATGCAAGCTTGTACATGAAGCCTTGTCTTCATCATCACCAGCTTTGTAAGATGGTTTAGCAATCTGCCAAAAAGAGTGCAGCTAAGAGGATGTGTAGAATAAGATAATATAAGTTAATGGTGGATATAGACCAAACTTTAGTGCAGAATTTATCTCAGATCTCTGTACCAGCAGAAGAAACTGATATTCAGGTAATCATTTTCATAGATGACATATTTAAAGATGTAATTTTGTTAGTGCTAGTGCTCGGTTTAGTCCATTGCTGTAAACCATCTCATTTGCAGAATCATATATTAGTGGACATAATAAGACTACAGAAGACATTAACATTATGTGGTATTAGATTTGTTCCAACTAACGGTTATAGTTTATCTTGCCAATTTCTTTGCTGTCGTACTATACTTTCTACAGATAGCATTGTTTCCTATGAGCAGGTCAGGCCATGGTGCTCTATAACAAAATAGAATGGTGGGATTTCTTCAATGCTGAGCGTGTCAATTGTAGTCTTTATACCCATAGCTTGGTGTGTCTTCTTTTACCAGGATAAGCACTCAATCACCTAGCACTAGGAGCAGAAAATTCTACTGTACCAGCTCAGCAACAGTAAACGTTTCACTGTTTAGCTGTAGACTTGGTATGAGCGAACTGCACACAATGTACTCATCTCTGGCCCTCCTAGCGTATAGTTTCTAGTAGCATGTTCTGCTCACTGTACTAAACCATCAGGTGCCCCAGAGGCTTAGGTTCAAACCTCAGTCAAGGCGTTGATTTTTCATGGATCTAAAACCAGCCTCTGATCCGTCAAATGTGAATTAATTTTAGGAAGCGCGAGGTGGCCATAATAAGAAGGGTGCCTCTTGTGCCACTGCCTCATAGCATGTCTAAACTGTATGCCAGTGGTAATTCTTTATTGAAGTTTCGCTAAGCTGGTTTGGTGGTAGCATGTATTCATTCCCTTGCTAGGTGATCAGGTGCTGTCTTTTTCGGCTGCGTGCCCTCATGTCATCAAAGGCGCTCTTCTAGCGAGCAAATACATTGGCAGTTCCATATCAAATCGAACTCTGCAATAGAGAAACATCATTACAGTGCTGCGTATCAGCGTTACCGTACTTTAATGAATATGAATAATTAATGAATCAAGGAACATCAATTTGTTGTTTAAAAACGCAGGTTGCATATTTGCAGCTAGAGCAGAGGAAGCAAAAACAACAATTTGAATCTCGAGTCAACTAGAGAAGTTATACATTTGCAGTAATATCACTGGTCTTGATAATATTTTCTACAACGGCCAAATGACCTAATTGCACTAACATTGTGCAACAGTGTGCGTATAATTCTAAAATAAAATGACAGTCCGACTTTACCTCTTGTATTAGGTAAGATTACTTAACTGTTACTAGTGTCAAATACCGTAATGGTTTTTGGGTCTTAGTACCGTCATCCTAAGACGACCCGCGGCTCCAAAATGAAGAGCCCATGAGTGTTGCTAGGCCTTCTCATTACAAGAAGGATTAACAGGTACTAGTAGTTCACTAACTACTAAAGACGACCCACATAGACCCATTCGAGTCAATGCTTTTTTACTATGCTGAGAAAGCGAGTGATCCGACCTAGTAGCCAGTTTGTGTTGCAAGGTCGAGGACCTTAGCAACTGGAATGACATATCTACTAAATAGTGCTGCGCTGTATTTCAGTTTCAAACAATGCAAACGATGTAGAACCTGTCAGTGTTTGACATCATCAATTTGTACTTGTGTCAAACCGTACCGGCATCGTGCCCAAACAATATATCAATGATTTGGCGTAGTTCAATGTTATCGAACCGAATCGGTATACCAGTAGTAGTCATTTAATATTCGTGCGGTCTAATATTATGTGGTTTTGTTCGTTTTACTTTAAACCAAGTTGCACACCTTCGCGTTTCCGTTTTGATGTTATTTCCCATCGTGGCTGTGGTTGATAGGTTGTTGGTGCTGTTGAGGTGATAACTATAATAAATTGATTAATACATGCAGATGCGTAACTTAGTAGATTATGCGGATCATTCTATATCACCTATAGTATACATTCCATCATATTATATTCTATCGTCTGGGTATGTTTGCTTTGTTCATGGACAGCGTGCTAGAATAGAATATAGTAGTCTATGATCTTATATCATTATTTTTTACATTTTAATTTAAACGTACGTAGCATCGGATTAATTATTACAATTAATCTACTAATGTTTAAATGTGATTATAATCATCCCTTGTAACTAAGAATAGGTACAATGCTTACAATAATTAACTAATAAATCTAATAAATTTTACAGAATATAGTCCTATTTCTTTCCAATATACCTCACAATGTACCTTTGTTCTAGCATACAACCATGTACGTAGACATAAAATATAGTAGGCTATTGGCAGCCTATACTAATGATATTTTTACTATTGCCGATGCGTTGTCATTGTCACAATTATCCGAATTAAAAAAATGGTACAACATAGTCATTCCGATGATACAGTTTACGCTCGCTATTACTAGCGGTTGACTGGAGATTTAAAGTACGGTAGTGTTCTTTGTTCATCTGATGAAGATGGCAATACAGAATCTGCGCCATTGTAATGCTGAAAAATCATACTCAACCGACCTCCTTTATGAATTGGACTAAATGTGACCTTGTATTGGAGCAAATATGACACTGCACACGTCAATGCATACCAACTTATGCTGGTCATAACGGTGGCGTTTACCATAATGCATTAAACATTAACCGCACCAAAATAGTTTCTTCTACATGATCCTCAGGCAATGTACTTTTTTGTCAGTAAGGGGAATAATACATCTGATGTTATATTTTATGGCGTTCATTGCCTGATGTAAAAATGTTCACCAAGCATAAAACGCTTCAGAAAGTTTAATCAACAGATTTAATGTACAGTATATATTATTTCCCACCGGGTTACATTCAACATGCTACGTTGAACGACCTGGGCACATTTTCGCAGTAGTAGAAGTGCTTTGTGGGAAAAAGAAATGTGACGCTGGACAAATTATCATAGAGTTTAATTTCAGGAAAAATCTAAGCCCAACTAAGAGAGCTGAGCCTCTTAAGACACATGTGAAAAGCCGTACCATCAACAACTATCTGGGAGTCGCGCACCTCATCGAAAAGAGAAAGCAATCAGAAGCCTTGTCTTCATCATCACCAGCTTTGTAAAATGGTTTAGCAATCTGCCAAAAAGAGTGCAACTAAGAGGATGTGTAGAATAAGATAATATAAGTCAATGATGGATATGCAGCAAAGTTTAGTGCAGAATTTATATCGGATCTCTGTACCAGCAGAAGAAACTGAATCATATATTAGTGCACATGATACCCACTACAGAAGACATTAACATAATGTGGTATTAGATTTATTCCAACTCACCGTTATAATTTGTCTTGCCAGGTTCTTTGCTGTCGTACTACGCAACAATGTGAATCTCCAGTGAACTGGAGAAATTATACATTTGCAGCAATATGACTGGTCGTGATAATATTTTCTACAGCTGCCAAATGACCTAATTGCACAAACATTGTGCAACAGTGTCCGTATAATGCTAAATAAAAAAACAATCCGTCTTTACCTCTTGTACATGTACTACGTAAGATTATATAACTGTTACTAGTGTCAAATACCGTAATGGTTTTTGGGTCCTAGTACTGTCATCCTAAGACGATTCCCGTCTCCAAAATGAAGAGCCCATGAGTGTTGCTAGGCCTTCCCATTACATGAAGGATTAACTGGTACTAGCAGTTCACTGACTACTAAAGACGACCCACATAGACCCATTTAAGTCAATGCTTGTTTACTATGCTCGGAAAGAGAGTGATCCGACCTAGTAGCCAGTTCGGGTTGCAAGGTCGAGGACCTTAACAACTGGAATGACATATCTACATATCTACATATCTACATATCTACATATTATATTCTATCTTTTGGGTATGTTTGCTTTGTTCATGTACAGCGTGCTAGAATAGAATATATGGCATAATCTTATATAATTAGTTATTACATTTTAATTTAAACGTACGTAGCTTCGGATTAATTATTACAATTGATCTACTAATGTTTAAATGTGATTATCATCATCCCTTGTAACTGAGAATAGGTACAATGCTTATAATAATTAACTAATAAATCTAATTAATTAAACCGAATGGTTGAGTGTGTGCCCAGCGTCATGTTTTAATATTTAATATAATATTATATAAAATAGGTGATGTAAGACCCGATAAAACTTTGACTATAACTAGACTACATGGACAAATACAAAATCTTGGAGCAGGAGTAAGCACTGATTACTCTTATCAACCCAGTTGCCACATTAATAAAAAAAGTATAATTATACTATGTTTACGTGAAGTCCTATCTGCCAACCATATCTGAAAACAGAATAACACAAACAGAATGGTCGATATGAACTCTGTTGTAACACAATGCTGAGGAGTTCTGTTCCCTTGTATTGAACGATTGGGCAACTGATAGGCAAACCAGCTCGTGAACTGGCTCGATCCGGTGTATGGAACCAAATTTAACACCAGCTAACAGCGTTTGAGACTAGGACCAAAGGAACCAGTGCAGTCCAGTAGATCGAGCCAAATTCAGCATCGTTCGACACCGAGGCAGGCCAGGGTAAAAAGAACCGGTGTGAAACGCTGTTTGATTAAACTCTTCCCGAGAGCCGAATAAAAGTGGGGAGGCAACATCGTGCAGCGCTACTACAAAGTGAAGGTCTCTGTATATAATTATTGATGTTTCTATATTGAGATCCAAGCATGAGCTGAGGCAACAAACGTAAAAACAAAGTGGTTTATATAGTACACAAACTTCCGGCGGAAGTTCCGGTAGAAAGGCCAACGTAGTGTCATTAAAAAACAACGTTGTGTCATCTGAACATTGCACAACAACATGGCAGCCCGGAAGCCCGATAGCCAACCAAAAATAGGACGGGTTTGACAAAAGATGCTTGAAATCAGCTGGATCATATGCAGAATCAATATTAGCCAATTCTGAGAGGTTGGGCCTCTTTAAGTGGGTATAAAAAGGACATAATTGCTCAGCAATGCATACTATAATAAGCATAATATTAATTGGTACACAAGCAACATTTTAGCACATGTACATCGACAATTGGTACAAGCAAGTGTAATGCAAGGTTAGTGTATAATTAAATATACATAGTTAGTATCTTGTAGTCGGGAGTTATGCGTGGCCTATGCTACATGACCGGTCTTAACTGCAGTGCTAATATTACAACATAATCATATAACAAATATGCCCACCTACACCTTGAAATGGTTTTCACGCATTGGAATGTATATTGGAAAAAAGAAAGTGAGATTTTGGAAATTGTAAAACTTTTGAAGTCGTCTCGCTCTGACTTCAATAGTAGTTCCAACTAGAGTAGTTGACTTTGACTTGACTTGGCTGAACACGAATTGACTGGAAGCAACAACGACTTGGCTTGAACTTGACTTGCTTCCGTCATTTCAGAAGTTGCTCGAATTGTTGACTTGCAAGTTGACTTGGATCCAACTCTGCGTGTTTCCATGTTAGCCTCTGTTAATGAAGATTAGTAATGAATGAATCAAAGAATGTGCACTTATTGTTACAAAAAGGACATTCTATAATACAGCGTTACAAGTTCTCCATTGAGATCCGCACAAAACGGAAACGAAAACAGGGAAGTAAATACTCAGCCTTGTTAACCGACAAGCTACATGGATGTGTGTTTGTGGGACTATAAGTAATCATGCTGGAACTTTGTCTAATGGTCAAATGGCTGTGTTGTGGTCACATGGCAGAATGGAACAAATTGTGAAATGATGTAACAATCTGCCCCTACATAGCAATAGTCCAAGGCACCTAGAATTTTGTGCAATAGCTTCTGTTTATTGAAATTTTTTCTTTCAAAGGCATGCAGCCAACTAACTAAGTTTCTAGTCACGCTGGTAGGATGTGATATAATATAATACTGGTATGTATATCCCCCAATAATACAGAACCCTAAGCACGAGCTTTCATTTCCATGAACAAGTGGTTAGCACTGTATTCTGGCAAAGGGCCAATGCAAAGTTCAGCGGAAAAATTCTAGGAGGCAATGTGAACCATTTGCACCCATCTAACAGACGCTGGTAACATGTTGAAGAGGCAGTAGCTGGTACAGCATTAGAAAGAGAATGAACGGCAAAATGTAACCTTGTGTTAGGACAAATCAACATCAAATATTCCGATGTAACCCATGTCAGCCATGACTGCGGAATTTTTGCCGTTTGCCATAAACTGCTAGACACAACCAGTACTAACAAAGCCTGTCTGGAAGAAAGTGTAGTAAAGCAGCTGATAAATAATCTAATATTGCGTTCTATGATGGCCTTATCTGATACAATCTCAGTGCTAACGTTAGTTTAGTCTTTCTCCTCCTTGACATCGTATCATAAATTCTTTAACAAGTTCACTTCCTTTTCATGAGTCAGTCTGTATGGCCTAGGGGTAAAGATGCTTGCCTCTAGTCCAGACAGCCTGGTTTCGATTCCGCGGCGGTGATAAGCTGTTCAGGCCCACGCTGCCCATTCAGTCCCTGCAGATCAGGACTTGAAATAATGGAGGTGCCCTGTGTGAATTTTGTCCGCATGCAGGATGAAGTTCCACCTCTGCCCTCGTTAATACAAGAGTAGCCACATCACGACGAGGCACGTGAAAAACGGCAGAACCAGCACTCTCCTTTCCAGCTTAGTAGTAGTGCTTCACACTGAGTTCATAACAGGTATACAGTATATACATGTCGGACGGATTCAAATTGCCTCAATAATTACAAAATATAGTCCTATTTCTTTCCAATATACCTTACAATGTGCGTTTGTTCTAGTATACAACCATGTACGTGTACATAAAATATAGTAAGCTATTGGCAGCCTCCAGTAGTGAGATTTTTACTATTGCTGATACGTTGTAATTGTCACAATTATCCGAATTAAATACATAGTACAACATAGTCATTTCGATGATATAGTTTATGCTCTCTATTACTATAATATACTTTACGGGAATAGTTGTAAAAAACTGTATGCTGTTTGCATATGTGATAACATTACGTTGTAGTGTTGCAGTGTAGGTAGACATCACTCAGATAAACAAGTTAAAGATTGCCAGTTATTCTATGTAACTGTTTATGTGGGTCCTTGTCAGATTTCAATACTTGGATACTGACAGTGATTATTTCTTACGTATGAAGCGTACACAAGAAATATACATTTAAGTGTAACAATGACTCATCTCTAGATTCTATAAATATCAGTCTAGAATATTTTATAATCTGTTATCTTCTCCAAACCAGGTTGGCTCTGTAAAAGTTGTAAACCAATTCGTCATCATGTTGTCTAATAGACATTGATTCCGAGTTGAGAATAATACATTCATATTCATTTGTGTTTTGTTACTGTCGAGCTACCTGGCTATCCTATTTAACGAACTTCAGAAGTTCGAAACTTGTGTAAGCGACAGGAGCTGGGTTCTGAGTGGAACCGCTCACCTTCCACAACAGGAGTGCATGGTCAGTGGTCACTACATCAACCTGCCACCTACATGTGGTCACATACGCCGCTAGAATCTGGCTTCTTTTTGCGAATCAGGGCAGAGGTGGATATTTAACGTGGGTGTTTTTGATGTACAAGCTACACGGAACTCCTGTATTATTTATACGCCCTAATCCGAACAGGCGCAGTAAGGTGAAAGGCTTGCTGAAGGCCTTTGTCAGAAATGACGCAGCTGGGTGCTTGTACTCATAACCTCACGGTTTGTGTATATGTATGTCACCAACAGTGCCAACCTGACACCTATCTATGTCTATCAGAATGTGAAATTAATGAGTGGGCATTGCTTCCTTTGAAAAACAATACACTCAGAGTCATCCCTTGCTAAGCCAGATGATCTCCGAGTCGCAGATTTAAAACACTTGGTGACAATTAGGTGCAACTGTACAGGTTCAGATGAAATAAAAATGTCATTTGTCGCAAATACCTCATCCACTTGAAACGCTTCTGATGGTTGCGTGTTTTTCTAGTATCACCGACAATGCACTGAGAGTTAATTCCTGACGGTAAGCGATGGCATTGTACCAGGATCTGTTCAATCCAATGACACGCCACAACATGCACTAGACTTCAACTCCATGGTGGGGAGTTTTAGTACTGTGCTTTGGCAAATGGCTAATATTAGAGCTTGGTATAAAAGTGTAGAAATTCTCAGAGAAAGTCAGATGCACTTGAATTCTGTTTGTTGAAGGTTATAACATTCTTCTATCAGGTAAGTTAAATACTGGATAGTCTGGTACAACAATTAAACTGTGTCATAAGTGCGTAATCACAATAACCTTCTCATTGTCTAATTGACATAAAGATAAGCAATCGATGAGATATTGATCTTGTTTTTAACTACTCTGCGGGCATCAGTCTGGTCTGAATTCTCATATACGTGTGCACTGTCGTGAGATGAGAGATATCCTGCTCTATTTTGAATATAATGGTAATCTCCGATTCTGAAATTTACTGCTAGTTATTAAATATTTTCCAGAAAATTGAAAATGATGAAGGTCTTCTTCTTCGCTATGCTTGTGGTTGCTATGCTTGGACTGGTTGCAGCAAATCGTAAGTGAGATTTATGCCCCTATTTAATGCACTCAATGCGATGTAAAACTAAAACAGATTACTTTAAAACTTTAGATGATAGGCGTCTGGTATAAGGCAAGTACTTGGCAATTTGTGTTTGTAGCTCAGCACAATTCACTGAAAATGGCAATATTGCAGAACATTCGTGAGGAAAGGCGTGACGTTTAGCTCTGTCACATATTAAACAATGGAAATGTGTCTATATTAGTTCTAATTTGTGTAACAAATAGATGCTACATAAAGAATTATGCACACATATTGTAATAGCATATTGTTTGTCCTTTACAGCTTGTGTCGATGAATGCTTGGCTAACATTTGTCATGGCGATTACCTGTGCACGGACTATATGAGACCATATTGCCAGCAACAGTGTGGTTGGTGAACTAACGTCTAACAAAAATATTCAGTAGTTTAGCAATAGCGGTGAATATTTCTTCAATCTCTCTTTGAAATCAATAAATATGTGGCTGTTTGTCACAAATGTATGAATTGGAATGTTACATTGTCTTATTTCACATATAAGCGTTCTACTTGCTCTTAAATGCATCTCCCTGTTACGTTTACACAGGAGCAAGATTTAGCGCAATAAATACATTGATTCAGTATTTCTGGCTAAAAAAAGGTGTCAGCCCTGTTCTTTTTATCAATGTGTTGATGGATTCATATTTAAAGTGGTGCTGTGAACTAGCAATTGTACACTCTTTGGAGCTCAAGTTTTATGAGATTAGTGAGCTTTTATGCTATCAGTTATAGACTTAGTGAAATGTGGAAAACTAAGGAGAATTTATCAAAGAGGTGGGAGAGTTCCATCATCTGGAACATATTGCCTCGGTCAAGAACATTCACAAGTATTGGAAGGGAAGAATTTTGATGTAAGCGTTAGAGTACATTGTAATATAATCAATGCAGTTGTTACAGCTGATACTGATGTGGGCGATTTCTTTCGTAATGTCTACAAATCAAAGGCACAAGGGGAAGACCAATTTACATTTACCTTAGCATGCATTCAAGACCTCACATACAAAGAAATACTGGGAACTGTCAATGTATCAAACAAATTTTAATTTAAACATGATGGTTATTAGTTCGTATGTACATGCAAGTGCATAGGGTGATAGTCACATCCAGTGAAATAAATGCAGTGTGGATGGCTAGATTACTATGTCACATCAAGATATCTGATAAAGAAATATCATTATAACACCACAGGTAACAAAGATGAGTGACGAATGATTTATGGGATATAGATTTATTGTTGTAGAAGGCAGAATATTATCTGCTCAATGGTGTAGGCATGGTATAGAATATACTAGAATAGGATACAATACAATAGAACAGAATAGACATAAGTAGATAGAAGAATAAATTACGATCAAATCTACTCGTGTCATCAATAAATAAGGGAAGGGTTTTCCTCACTTGAATATTATATACATATTGTATTATGCAGTGGTTCAATGCACGTCTGCTACAGAAGACTTAGATGTAGATGCACATGGTAATTTTAATGAGTCATGTTTGTTCTGTTTATAGCCAAGCGTTTAATTGACAACAATGTAGAATTATGTAACGATGGTGCAGTCCTGTTCTAGAATGCACTCATTTTTTGCCATAGATGGTATTGTACCGATTTTTGGATTTTGGTGCTGCCGCCGTAAGACAACTCCCAAGTCCAATAATGAAGTGCCTATGAGTGGTGCCAGTCTTTCTAATTACATGAAAGACTAATGTGTACTAATATTCTAATAACTACCAAAGACGACCCATATGATCCTCAGTAAATATTTGGTAGAATCTCACTGTTTCATCTCTTTTATTACAGTTAGTTTCATGCTATATACTGAAATTAAATATATATCATGCATCAGTAAATATTTATTAGTTATACTGAGAAAGTGAGTTTTCCGACCAAGTAAGAAGTTTGCCCTCAAGGACTTAACATGGGCACAGGAACAATTGTGGCTGGATGCTCTTCCTAACACCACCGTGACTGCGGTTTGAACCTGGAACCTTCAGCATGAAAGCACAGCATTCTAACCCCTAAGCCACGGTCCAGTCAATAAATCAAGACGTACTGTAATTCAATTTAATGTTCATGTAAGCACAATGTGATCATCCAATCATTCAACAAATTCACAGCATGATTGTGTATATTACAATGAATACGCATGCAGTGTCAGTTGACTGGAGATTTAAAGTATGGTAGTGTTCTTTGTTCATCTGATGAAGATGGAAATACACAATCTGCGCCATTATAATGCTAAAAGATCATATGGAACCGACCTCCTTTATGAATTTGGCTAAATGTGACGTTGTATTGGAGCAAATATGACACTGCACACGTCAATGCATACCAACTTATGGCGTTTACCATAATGCATTAAACAATAACCGCACCAACATAGTTTCTTCTACATGACCCTCAGCCAATGAACATTTTTGTTAGTAAGGTGGATAATACATCTGATGCAATATTTTATGGTGTTCATTACCTGATGTAAATGTTCACCAAGCATAAAACGCTTCAGAAAGTCTAATCAACCGATTTCATGTATAGCGTATGTCATTAGGCTTAGCGCTACATTCGGCGTGTCATGTTGAATCACCGGGGCACATTGTAGCAGGAGTAGAAGTGCTTTGGGAGAGAAAAAATGTGACGCGGGACAAATTATAATAGAGTTTAATTTTACTAAAGTTGAGAGTTGAGCCTCTTAAGACACATATAAAAACAAAAGCCGCACCATCAACAAACTATCTGGGAGTCGCTCACCTCATCGTTAAGAGAATGCCATCAGAATCAAGTAAACAAGGCGCATATGATTTGTAGTGAGTTAGATTATTATCTCAAATTGTTAGTATTAGTTTCATAAGACAGTACTCTACATCAGACGTGCAAATATTATGTGTATGCAAGCTTGTACATGAAGCCTTGTCTTCATCATCACCAGCTTTGTAAGATGGTTTAGCAATCTGCCAAAAAGAGTGCAGCTAAGAGGATGTGTAGAATAAGATAATATAAGTTAATGGTGGATATAGACCAAACTTTAGTGCAGAATTTATCTCAGATCTCTGTACCAGCAGAAGAAACTGATATTCAGGTAATCATTTTCATAGATGACATATTTAAAGATGTAATTTTGTTAGTGCTAGTGCTCGGTTTAGTCCATTGCTGTAAACCATCTCATTTGCAGAATCATATATTAGTGGACATAATAAGACTACAGAAGACATTAACATTATGTGGTATTAGATTTGTTCCAACTAACGGTTATAGTTTATCTTGCCAATTTCTTTGCTGTCGTACTATACTTTCTACAGATAGCATTGTTTCCTATGAGCAGGTCAGGCCATGGTGCTCTATAACAAAATAGAATGGTGGGATTTCTTCAATGCTGAGCGTGTCAATTGTAGTCTTTATACCCATAGCTTGGTGTGTCTTCTTTTACCAGGATAAGCACTCAATCACCTAGCACTAGGAGCAGAAAATTCTACTGTACCAGCTCAGCAACAGTAAACGTTTCACTGTTTAGCTGTAGACTTGGTATGAGCGAACTGCACACAATGTACTCATCTCTGGCCCTCCTAGCGTATAGTTTCTAGTAGCATGTTCTGCTCACTGTACTAAACCATCAGGTGCCCCAGAGGCTTAGGTTCAAACCTCAGTCAAGGCGTTGATTTTTCATGGATCTAAAACCAGCCTCTGATCCGTCAAATGTGAATTAATTTTAGGAAGCGCGAGGTGGCCATAATAAGAAGGGTGCCTCTTGTGCCACTGCCTCATAGCATGTCTAAACTGTATGCCAGTGGTAATTCTTTATTGAAGTTTCGCTAAGCTGGTTTGGTGGTAGCATGTATTCATTCCCTTGCTAGGTGATCAGGTGCTGTCTTTTTCGGCTGCGTGCCCTCATGTCATCAAAGGCGCTCTTCTAGCGAGCAAATACATTGGCAGTTCCATATCAAATCGAACTCTGCAATAGAGAAACATCATTACAGTGCTGCGTATCAGCGTTACCGTACTTTAATGAATATGAATAATTAATGAATCAAGGAACATCAATTTGTTGTTTAAAAACGCAGGTTGCATATTTGCAGCTAGAGCAGAGGAAGCAAAAACAACAATTTGAATCTCGAGTCAACTAGAGAAGTTATACATTTGCAGTAATATCACTGGTCTTGATAATATTTTCTACAACGGCCAAATGACCTAATTGCACTAACATTGTGCAACAGTGTGCGTATAATTCTAAAATAAAATGACAGTCCGACTTTACCTCTTGTATTAGGTAAGATTACTTAACTGTTACTAGTGTCAAATACCGTAATGGTTTTTGGGTCTTAGTACCGTCATCCTAAGACGACCCGCGGCTCCAAAATGAAGAGCCCATGAGTGTTGCTAGGCCTTCTCATTACAAGAAGGATTAACAGGTACTAGTAGTTCACTAACTACTAAAGACGACCCACATAGACCCATTCGAGTCAATGCTTTTTTACTATGCTGAGAAAGCGAGTGATCCGACCTAGTAGCCAGTTTGTGTTGCAAGGTCGAGGACCTTAGCAACTGGAATGACATATCTACTAAATAGTGCTGCGCTGTATTTCAGTTTCAAACAATGCAAACGATGTAGAACCTGTCAGTGTTTGACATCATCAATTTGTACTTGTGTCAAACCGTACCGGCATCGTGCCCAAACAATATATCAATGATTTGGCGTAGTTCAATGTTATCGAACCGAATCGGTATACCAGTAGTAGTCATTTAATATTCGTGCGGTCTAATATTATGTGGTTTTGTTCGTTTTACTTTAAACCAAGTTGCACACCTTCGCGTTTCCGTTTTGATGTTATTTCCCATCGTGGCTGTGGTTGATAGGTTGTTGGTGCTGTTGAGGTGATAACTATAATAAATTGATTAATACATGCAGATGCGTAACTTAGTAGATTATGCGGATCATTCTATATCACCTATAGTATACATTCCATCATATTATATTCTATCGTCTGGGTATGTTTGCTTTGTTCATGGACAGCGTGCTAGAATAGAATATAGTAGTCTATGATCTTATATCATTATTTTTTACATTTTAATTTAAACGTACGTAGCATCGGATTAATTATTACAATTAATCTACTAATGTTTAAATGTGATTATAATCATCCCTTGTAACTAAGAATAGGTACAATGCTTACAATAATTAACTAATAAATCTAATAAATTTTACAGAATATAGTCCTATTTCTTTCCAATATACCTCACAATGTACCTTTGTTCTAGCATACAACCATGTACGTAGACATAAAATATAGTAGGCTATTGGCAGCCTATACTAATGATATTTTTACTATTGCCGATGCGTTGTCATTGTCACAATTATCCGAATTAAATAAATGGTACAACATAGTCATTCCGATGATACAGTTTACGCTCACTATTACTAGCGGTTGACTGGAGATTTAAAGTACGGTAGTGTTCTTTGTTCATCTGATGAAGATGGCAATACAGAATCTGCGCCATTGTAATGCTGAAAAATCATACTCAACCGACCTCCTTTATGAATTGGACTAAATGTGACCTTGTATTGGAGCAAATATGACACTGCACACGTCAATGCATACCAACTTATGCTGGTCATAACGGTGGCGTTTACCATAATGCATTAAACATTAACCGCACCAAAATAGTTTCTTCTACATGATCCTCAGGCAATGTACTTTTTTGTCAGTAAGGGGAATAATACATCTGATGTTATATTTTATGGCGTTCATTGCCTGATGTAAAAATGTTCACCAAGCATAAAACGCTTCAGAAAGTTTAATCAACAGATTTAATGTACAGTATATATTATTTCCCACCGGGTTACATTCAACATGCTACGTTGAACGACCTGGGCACATTTTCGCAGTAGTAGAAGTGCTTTGTGGGAAAAAGAAATGTGACGCTGGACAAATTATCATAGAGTTTAATTTCAGGAAAAATCTAAGCCCAACTAAGAGAGCTGAGCCTCTTAAGACACATGTGAAAAGCCGTACCATCAACAACTATCTGGGAGTCGCGCACCTCATCGAAAAGAGAAAGCAATCAGAAGCCTTGTCTTCATCATCACCAGCTTTGTAAAATGGTTTAGCAATCTGCCAAAAAGAGTGCAACTAAGAGGATGTGTAGAATAAGATAATATAAGTCAATGATGGATATGCACCAAAGTTTAGTGCAGAATTTATATCGGATCTCTGTACCAGCAGAAGAAACTGAATCATATATTAGTGCACATGATACCCACTACAGAAGACATTAACATAATGTGGTATTAGATTTATTCCAACTCACCGTTATAATTTGTCTTGCCAGGTTCTTTGCTGTCGTACTACGCAACAATGTGAATCTCCAGTGAACTGGAGAAATTATACATTTGCAGCAATATGACTGGTCGTGATAATATTTTCTACAGCTGCCAAATGACCTAATTGCACAAACATTGTGCAACAGTGTCCGTATAATGCTAAATAAAAAAACAATCCGTCTTTACCTCTTGTACATGTACTACGTAAGATTATATAACTGTTACTAGTGTCAAATACCGTAATGGTTTTTGGGTCCTAGTACTGTCATCCTAAGACGATTCCCGTCTCCAAAATGAAGAGCCCATGAGTGTTGCTAGGCCTTCCCATTACATGAAGGATTAACTGGTACTAGCAGTTCACTGACTACTAAAGACGACCCACATAGACCCATTTAAGTCAATGCTTGTTTACTATGCTCGGAAAGAGAGTGATCCGACCTAGTAGCCAGTTCGGGTTGCAAGGTCGAGAACCTTAACAACTGGAATGACATATCTACATATCTACATATCTACATATCTACATATTATATTCTATCTTTTGGGTATGTTTGCTTTGTTCATGTACAGCGTGCTAGAATAGAATATATGGCATAATCTTATATAATTAGTTATTACATTTTAATTTAAACGTACGTAGCATCGGATTAATTATTACAATTAATCTACTAATGTTTAAATGTGATTATCATCATCCCTTGTAACTGAGAATAGGTACAATGCTTATAATAATTAACTAATAAATCTAATTAATTAAACCGAATGGTTGAGTGTGTGCCCAGCGTCATGTTTTAATATTTAATATAATATTATATAAAATAGGTGATGTAAGACCCGATAAAACTTTGACTATAACTAGACTACATGGACAAATACAAAATCTTGGAGCAGGAGTAAGCACTGATTACTCTTATCAACCCAGTTGCCACATTAATAAAAAAAGTATAATTATACTATGTTTACGTGAAGTCCTATCTGCCAACCATATCTGAAAACAGAATAACACAAACAGAATGGTCGATATGAACTCTGTTGTAACACAATGCTGAGGAGTTCTGTTCCCTTGTATTGAACGATTGGGCAACTGATAGGCAAACCAGCTCGTGAACTGGCTCGATCCGGTGTATGGAACCAAATTTAACACCAGCTAACAGCGTTTGAGACTAGGACCAAAGGAACCAGTGCAGTCCAGTAGATCGAGCCAAATTCAGCATCGTTCGACACCGAGGCAGGCCAGGGTAAAAAGAACCGGTGTGAAACGCTGTTTGATTAAACTCTTCCCGAGAGCCGAATAAAAGTGGGGAGGCAACATCGTGCAGCGCTACTACAAAGTGAAGGTCTCTGTATATAATTATTGATGTTTCTATATTGAGATCCAAGCATGAGCTGAGGCAACAAACGTAAAAACAAAGTGGTTTATATAGTACACAAACTTCCGGCGGAAGTTCCGGTAGAAAGGCCAACGTAGTGTCATTAAAAAACAACGTTGTGTCATCTGAACATTGCACAACAACATGGCAGCCCGGAAGCCCGATAGCCAACCAAAAATAGGACGGGTTTGACAAAAGATGCTTGAAATCAGCTGGATCATATGCAGAATCAATATTAGCCAATTCTGAGAGGTTGGGCCTCTTTAAGTGGGTATAAAAAGGACATAATTGCTCAGCAATGCATACTATAATAAGCATAATATTAATTGGTACACAAGCAACATTTTAGCACATGTACATCGACAATTGGTACAAGCAAGTGTAATGCAAGGTTAGTGTATAATTAAATATACATAGTTAGTATCTTGTAGTCGGGAGTTATGCGTGGCCTATGCTACATGACCGGTCTTAACTGCAGTGCTAATATTACAACATAATCATATAACAAATATGCCCACCTACACCTTGAAATGGTTTTCACGCATTGGAATGTATATTGGAAAAAAGAAAGTGAGATTTTGGAAATTGTAAAACTTTTGAAGTCGTCTCGCTCTGACTTCAATAGTAGTTCCAACTAGAGTAGTTGACTTTGACTTGACTTGGCTGAACACGAATTGACTGGAAGCAACAACGACTTGGCTTGAACTTGACTTGCTTCCGTCATTTCAGAAGTTGCTCGAATTGTTGACTTGCAAGTTGACTTGGATCCAACTCTGCGTGTTTCCATGTTAGCCTCTGTTAATGAAGATTAGTAATGAATGAATCAAAGAATGTGCACTTATTGTTACAAAAAGGACATTCTATAATACAGCGTTACAAGTTCTCCATTGAGATCCGCACAAAACGGAAACGAAAACAGGGAAGTAAATACTCAGCCTTGCTAACCGACAAGCTACATGGATGTGTGTTTGTGGGACTATAAGTAATCATGCTGGAACTTTGTCTAATGGTCAAATGGCTGTGTTGTGGTCACATGGCAGAATGGAACAAATTGTGAAATGATGTAACAATCTGCCCCTACATAGCAATAGTCCAAGGCACCTAGAATTTTGTGCAATAGCTTCTGTTTATTGAAATTTTTTCTTTCAAAGGCATGCAGCCAACTAACTAAGTTTCTAGTCACGCTGGTAGGATGTGATATAATATAATACTGGTATGTATATCCCCCAATAATACAGAACCCTAAGCACGAGCTTTCATTTCCATGAACAAGTGGTTAGCACTGTATTCTGGCAAAGGGCCAATGCAAAGTTCAGCGGAAAAATTCTAGGAGGCAATGTGAACCATTTGCACCCATCTAACAGACGCTGGTAACATGTTGAAGAGGCAGTAGCTGGTACAGCATTAGAAAGAGAATGAACGGCAAAATGTAACCTTGTGTTAGGACAAATCAACATCAAATATTCCGATGTAACCCATGTCAGCCATGACTGCGGAATTTTTGCCGTTTGCCATAAACTGCTAGACACAACCAGTACTAACAAAGCCTGTCTGGAAGAAAGTGTAGTAAAGCAGCTGATAAATAATCTAATATTGCGTTCTATGATGGCCTTATCTGATACAATCTCAGTGCTAACGTTAGTTTAGTCTTTCTCCTCCTTGACATCGTATCATAAATTCTTTAACAAGTTCACTTCCTTTTCATGAGTCAGTCTGTATGGCCTAGGGGTAAAGATGCTTGCCTCTAGTCCAGACAGCCTGGTTTCGATTCCGCGGCGGTGATAAGCTGTTCAGGCCCACGCTGCCCATTCAGTCCCTGCAGATCAGGACTTGAAATAATGGAGGTGCCCTGTGTGAATTTTGTCCGCATGCAGGATGAAGTTCCACCTCTGCCCTCGTTAATACAAGAGTAGCCACATCACGACGAGGCACGTGAAAAACGGCAGAACCAGCACTCTCCTTTCCAGCTTAGTAGTAGTGCTTCACACTGAGTTCATAACAGGTATACAGTATATACATGTCGGACGGATTCAAATTGCCTCAATAATTACAAAATATAGTCCTATTTCTTTCCAATATACCTTACAATGTGCGTTTGTTCTAGTATACAACCATGTACGTGTACATAAAATATAGTAAGCTATTGGCAGCCTCCAGTAGTGAGATTTTTACTATTGCTGATACGTTGTAACTGTCACAATTATCCGAATTAAATACATAGTACAACATAGTCATTTCGATGATATAGTTTATGCTCTCTATTACTATAATATACTTTACGGGAATAGTTGTAAAAAACTGTATGCTGTTTGCATATGTGATAACATTACGTTGTAGTGTTGCAGTGTAGGTAGACATCACTCAGATAAACAAGTTAAAGATTGCCAGTTATTCTATGTAACTGTTTATGTGGGTCCTTGTCAGATTTCAATACTTGGATACTGACAGTGATTATTTCTTACGTATGAAGCGTACACAAGAAATATACATTTAAGTGTAACAATGACTCATCTCTAGATTCTATAAATATCAGTCTAGAATATTTTATAATCTGTTATCTTCTCCAAACCAGGTTGGCTCTGTAAAAGTTGTAAACCAATTCGTCATCATGTTGTCTAATAGACATTGATTCCGAGTTGAGAATAATACATTCATATTCATTTGTGTTTTGTTACTGTCGAGCTACCTGGCTATCCTATTTAACGAACCTCAGAAGTTCGAAACTTGTGTAAGCGACAGGAGCTGGGTTCTGAGTGGAACCGCTCACCTTCCACAACAGGAGTGCATGGTCAGTGGTCACTACATCAACCTGCCACCTACATGTGGTCACATACGCCGCTAGAATCTGGCTTCTTTTTGCGAATCAGGGCAGAGGTGGATATTTAACGTGGGTGTTTTTGATGTACAAGCTACACGGAACTCCTGTATTATTTATACGCCCTAATCCGAACAGGCGCAGTAAGGTGAAAGGCTTGCTGAAGGCCTTTGTCAGAAATGACGCAGCTGGGTGCTTGTACTCATAACCTCACGGTTTGTGTATATGTATGTCACCAACAGTGCCAACCTGACACCTATCTATGTCTATCAGAATGTGAAATTAATGAGTGGGCATTGCTTCCTTTGAAAAACAATACACTCAGAGTCATCCCTTGCCAAGCCAGATGATCTCCGAGTCGCAGATTTAAAACACTTGGTGACAATTAGGTGCAACTGTACAGGTTCAGAT
The DNA here is from genome assembly GCA_935421135.1 of Bugulina stolonifera. NCBI lineage: Eukaryota > Metazoa > Bryozoa > Gymnolaemata > Cheilostomatida > Bugulidae > Bugulina > Bugulina stolonifera. The sequence continues at coordinate 2,855,185 of OW285190.1, read as the reverse complement.
GAAATAAAAATGTCATTTGTCGCAAATACCTCATCCACTTGAAACGCTTCTGATGGTTGCGTGTTTTTCTAGTATCACCGACAATGCACTGAGAGTTAATTCCTGACGGTAAGCGATGGCATTGTACCAGGATCTGTTCAATCCAATGACACGCCACAACATGCACTAGACTTCAACTCCATGGTGGGGAGTTTTAGTACTGTGCTTTGGCAAATGGCCAATATTAGAGCTTGGTATAAAAGTGTAGAAATTCTCAGAGAAAGTCAGATGCACTTGAATTCTGTTTGTTGAAGGTTATAACATTCTTCTATCAGGTAAGTTAAATACTGGATAGTCTGGTACAACAATTAAACTGTGTCATAAGTGCGTAATCACAATAACCTTCTCATTGTCTAATTGACATAAAGATAAGCAATCGATGAGATATTGATCTTGTTTTTAACTACTCTGCGGGCATCAGTCTGGTCTGAATTCTCATATACGTGTGCACTGTCGTGAGATGAGAGATATCCTGCTCTATTTTGAATATAATGGTAATCTCCGATTCTGAAATTTACTGCTAGTTATTAAATATTTTCCAGAAAATTGAAAATGATGAAGGTCTTCTTCTTCGCTATGCTTGTGGTTGCTATGCTTGGACTGGTTGCAGCAAATCGTAAGTGAGATTTATGCCCCTATTTAATGCACTCAATGCGATGTAAAACTAAAACAGATTACTTTAAAACTTTAGATGATAGGCGTCTGGTATAAGGCAAGTACTTGGCAATTTGTGTTTGTAGCTCAGCACAATTCACTGAAAATGGCAATATTGCAGAACATTCGTGAGGAAAGGCGTGACGTTTAGCTCTGTCACATATTAAACAATGGAAATGTGTCTATATTAGTTCTAATTTGTGTAACAAATAGATGCTACATAAAGAATTATGCACACATATTGTAATAGCATATTGTTTGTCTTTTACAGCTTGTGTCGATGAATGCTTGGCTAACATTTGTCATGGCGATTACCTGTGCACGGACTATATGAGACCATATTGCCAGCAACAGTGTGGTTGGTGAACTAACGTCTAACAAAAATATTCAGTAGTTTAACAATAGCGGTGAATATTTCTTCAATCTCTCTTTGAAATCAATAAATATGTGGCTGTTTGTCACAAATGTATGAATTGGAATGTTACATTGTCTTATTTCACATATAAGCGTTCTACTTGCTCTTAAATGCATCTCCCTGTTACGTTTACACAGGAGCAAGATTTAGCGCAATAAATACATTGATTCAGTATTTCTGGCTAAAAAAAGGTGTCAGCCCTGTTCTTTTTATCAATGTGTTGATGGATTCATATTTAAAGTGGTGCTGTGAACTAGCAATTGTACACTCTTTGGAGCTCAAGTTTTATGAGATTAGTGAGCTTTTATGCTATCAGTTATAGACTTAGTGAAATGTGGAAAACTAAGGAGAATTTATCAAAGAGGTGGGAGAGTTCCATCATCTGGAACATATTGCCTCGGTCAAGAACATTCACAAGTATTGGAAGGGAAGAATTTTGATGTAAGCGTTAGAGTACATTGTAATATAATCAATGCAGTTGTTACAGCTGATACTGATGTGGGCGATTTCTTTCGTAATGTCTACAAATCAAAGGCACAAGGGGAAGACCAATTTACATTTACCTTAGCATGCATTCAAGACCTCACATACAAAGAAATACTGGGAACTGTCAATGTATCAAACAAATTTTAATTTAAACATGATGGTTATTAGTTCGTATGTACATGCAAGTGCATAGGGTGATAGTCACATCCAGTGAAATAAATGCAGTGTGGATGGCTAGATTACTATGTCACATCAAGATATCTGATAAAGAAATATCATTATAACACCACAGGTAACAAAGATGAGTGACGAATGATTTATGGGATATAGATTTATTGTTGTAGAAGGCAGAATATTATCTGCTCAATGGTGTAGGCATGGTATAGAATATACTAGAATAGGATACAATACAATAGAACAGAATAGACATAAGTAGATAGAAGAATAAATTACGATCAAATCTACTCGTGTCATCAATAAATAAGGGAAGGGTTTTCCTCACTTGAATATTATATACATATTGTATTATGCAGTGGTTCAATGCACGTCTGCTACAGAAGACTTAGATGTAGATGCACATGGTAATTTTAATGAGTCATGTTTGTTCTGTTTATAGCCAAGCGTTTAATTGACAACAATGTAGAATTATGTAACGATGGTGCAGTCCTGTTCTAGAATGCACTCATTTTTTGCCATAGATGGTATTGTACCGATTTTTGGATTTTGGTGCTGCCGCCGTAAGACAACTCCCAAGTCCAATAATGAAGTGCCTATGAGTGGTGCCAGTCTTTCTAATTACATGAAAGACTAATGTGTACTAATATTCTAATAACTACCAAAGACGACCCATATGATCCTCAGTAAATATTTGGTAGAATCTCACTGTTTCATCTCTTTTATTACAGTTAGTTTCATGCTATATACTGAAATTAAATATATATCATGCATCAGTAAATATTTATTAGTTATACTGAGAAAGTGAGTTTTCCGACCAAGTAAGAAGTTCGGGTTACACGGTCAAGGACCTTGACAGCTAGAATGACTTTAGCGTGTAGACCGGGTCGTCATAGTACGACGTACTGAGTATTGATAATCTATTCTGGTTCCGTAGTCGGTCTTGAGTTGGAGAACCGGCGCAGGTCAGGCTACATCCAGCGGAACCATGAGGGAATGCAGTTTATACTCTGGATCAGTCTCATGTGGTTAACGTGCCCGGGTCCGAGTCCAATGTCAATTTTTTTCTGTTTCTTACTGTAAGCGTATGACTTTAGAATTCTACTGCTGCCATCAAAATAATAGTTTTTGGGTTTTGGTAAAGTCATCCTAAGACGACACCCTAGCCCAAAATGAAGTGCCTATGACTGGTGCTAGGCCTTTTCATTGACAGGTACGAGTAGTCAAATAACTGCTAAAAAAGACCCAGATGACCTCGAGTCAATGCTTGTTTCCTATACTGAGAAAGAGAGTGATCCGACCTAGTAGGAAGTTCGGGTTGCAAGGTTGAGTACCTCAACAACTAGAATGACCTAATTACAAAGTGAAAGTCTCTGTATATAAGTATCGATCAAAAATATTTCACTCACATTGCCCAGTCGCTAAGTTAAAAAAAAAACTCCCCGACTGATACTCCTCGGCGTGACCAACCCCTAGCAGCTCCCAGTGCCAGGTGCCAGTGCTGGCCAACTCCCTGTGAGAAAGGCCCAGATAACATGACCTGTTATGGCTGGGGTAGAGGAGTTGCCTTAAAGCCATGCTGGCTAGCATGCCCTCAAGGACTTAACATGGGCACAGGAACAATTGTGGCTGGATGCTCTTCCTAACACCACCGTGACTGCGGTTTGAACCTGGAACCTTCAGCATGAAAGCACAGCATTCTAACCCCTAAGCCACGGTCCAGTCAATAAATCAAGACGTACTGTAATTCAATTTAATGTTCATGTAAGCACAATGTGATCATCCAATCATTCAACAAATTCACAGCATGATTGTGTATATTACAATGAATACGCATGCAGTGTCAGTTGACTGGAGATTTAAAGTATGGTAGTGTTCTTTGTTCATCTGATGAAGATGGAAATACACAATCTGCGCCATTATAATGCTAAAAGATCATATGGAACCGACCTCCTTTTATGAATTTGGCTAAATGTGACGTTGTATTGGAGCAAATATGACACTGCACACGTCAATGCATACCAACTTATGGCGTTTACCATAATGCATTAAACAATAACCGCACCAACATAGTTTCTTCTACATGACCCTCAGCCAATGAACATTTTTGTTAGTAAGGTGGATAATACATCTGATGCAATATTTTATGGTGTTCATTACCTGATGTAAATGTTCACCAAGCATAAAACGCTTCAGAAAGTCTAATCAACCGATTTCATGTATAGCGTATGTCATTAGGCTTAGCGCTACATTCGGCGTGTCATGTTGAATCACCGGGGCACATTGTAGCAGGAGTAGAAGTGCTTTGGGAGAGAAAAAATGTGACGCGGGACAAATTATAATAGAGTTTAATTTTACTAAAGTTGAGAGTTGAGCCTCTTAAGACACATATAAAAACAAAAGCCGCACCATCAACAAACTATCTGGGAGTCGCTCACCTCATCGTTAAGAGAATGCCATCAGAATCAAGTAAACAAGGCGCATATGATTTGTAGTGAGTTAGATTATTATCTCAAATTGTTAGTATTAGTTTCATAAGACAGTACTCTACATCAGACGTGCAAATATTATGTGTATGCAAGCTTGTACATGAAGCCTTGTCTTCATCATCACCAGCTTTGTAAGATGGTTTAGCAATCTGCCAAAAAGAGTGCAGCTAAGAGGATGTGTAGAATAAGATAATATAAGTTAATGGTGGATATAGACCAAACTTTAGTGCAGAATTTATCTCAGATCTCTGTACCAGCAGAAGAAACTGATATTCAGGTAATCATTTTCATAGATGACATATTTAAAGATGTAATTTTGTTAGTGCTAGTGCTCGGTTTAGTCCATTGCTGTAAACCATCTCATTTGCAGAATCATATATTAGTGGACATAATAAGACTACAGAAGACATTAACATTATGTGGTATTAGATTTGTTCCAACTAACGGTTATAGTTTATCTTGCCAATTTCTTTGCTGTCGTACTATACTTTCTACAGATAGCATTGTTTCCTATGAGCAGGTCAGGCCATGGTGCTCTATAACAAAATAGAATGGTGGGATTTCTTCAATGCTGAGCGTGTCAATTGTAGTCTTTATACCCATAGCTTGGTGTGTCTTCTTTTACCAGGATAAGCACTCAATCACCTAGCACTAGGAGCAGAAAATTCTACTGTACCAGCTCAGCAACAGTAAACGTTTCACTGTTTAGCTGTAGACTTGGTATGAGCGAACTGCACACAATGTACTCATCTCTGGCCCTCCTAGCGTATAGTTTCTAGTAGCATGTTCTGCTCACTGTACTAAACCATCAGGTGCCCCAGAGGCTTAGGTTCAAACCTCAGTCAAGGCGTTGATTTTTCATGGATCTAAAACCAGCCTCTGATCCGTCAAATGTGAATTAATTTTAGGAAGCGCGAGGTGGCCATAATAAGAAGGGTGCCTCTTGTGCCACTGCCTCATAGCATGTCTAAACTGTATGCCAGTGGTAATTCTTTATTGAAGTTTCGCTAAGCTGGTTTGGTGGTAGCATGTATTCATTCCCTTGCTAGGTGATCAGGTGCTGTCTTTTTCGGCTGCGTGCCCTCATGTCATCAAAGGCGCTCTTCTAGCGAGCAAATACATTGGCAGTTCCATATCAAATCGAACTCTGCAATAGAGAAACATCATTACAGTGCTGCGTATCAGCGTTACCGTACTTTAATGAATATGAATAATTAATGAATCAAGGAACATCAATTTGTTGTTTAAAAACGCAGGTTGCATATTTGCAGCTAGAGCAGAGGAAGCAAAAACAACAATTTGAATCTCGAGTCAACTAGAGAAGTTATACATTTGCAGTAATATCACTGGTCTTGATAATATTTTCTACAACGGCCAAATGACCTAATTGCACTAACATTGTGCAACAGTGTGCGTATAATTCTAAAATAAAATGACAGTCCGACTTTACCTCTTGTATTAGGTAAGATTACTTAACTGTTACTAGTGTCAAATACCGTAATGGTTTTTGGGTCTTAGTACCGTCATCCTAAGACGACCTGCGGCTCCAAAATGAAGAGCCCATGAGTGTTGCTAGGCCTTCTCATTACAAGAAGGATTAACAGGTACTAGTAGTTCACTAACTACTAAAGACGACCCACATAGACCCATTCGAGTCAATGCTTTTTTACTATGCTGAGAAAGCGAGTGATCCGACCTAGTAGCCAGTTTGTGTTGCAAGGTCGAGGACCTTAGCAACTGGAATGACATATCTACTAAATAGTGCTGCGCTGTATTTCAGTTTCAAACAATGCAAACGATGTAGAACCTGTCAGTGTTTGACATCATCAATTTGTACTTGTGTCAAACCGTACCGGCATCGTGCCCAAACAATATATCAATGATTTGGCGTAGTTCAATGTTATCGAACCGAATCGGTATACCAGTAGTAGTCATTTAATATTCGTGCGGTCTAATATTATGTGGTTTTGTTCGTTTTACTTTAAACCAAGTTGCACACCTTCGCGTTTCCGTTTTGATGTTATTTCCCATCGTGGCTGTGGTTGATAGGTTGTTGGTGCTGTTGAGGTGATAACTATAATAAATTGATTAATACATGCAGATGCGTAACTTAGTAGATTATGCGGATCATTCTATATCACCTATAGTATACATTCCATCATATTATATTCTATCGTCTGGGTATGTTTGCTTTGTTCATGGACAGCGTGCTAGAATAGAATATAGTAGTCTATGATCTTATATCATTATTTTTTACATTTTAATTTAAACGTACGTAGCATCGGATTAATTATTACAATTAATCTACTAATGTTTAAATGTGATTATAATCATCCCTTGTAACTAAGAATAGGTACAATGCTTACAATAATTAACTAATAAATCTAATAAATTTTACAGAATATAGTCCTATTTCTTTCCAATATACCTCACAATGTACCTTTGTTCTAGCATACAACCATGTACGTAGACATAAAATATAGTAGGCTATTGGCAGCCTATACTAATGATATTTTTACTATTGCCGATGCGTTGTCATTGTCACAATTATCCGAATTAAATAAATGGTACAACATAGTCATTCCGATGATACAGTTTACGCTCACTATTACTAGCGGTTGACTGGAGATTTAAAGTACGGTAGTGTTCTTTGTTCATCTGATGAAGATGGCAATACAGAATCTGCGCCATTGTAATGCTGAAAAATCATACTCAACCGACCTCCTTTATGAATTGGACTAAATGTGACCTTGTATTGGAGCAAATATGACACTGCACACGTCAATGCATACCAACTTATGCTGGTCATAACGGTGGCGTTTACCATAATGCATTAAACATTAACCGCACCAAAATAGTTTCTTCTACATGATCCTCAGGCAATGTACTTTTTTGTCAGTAAGGGGAATAATACATCTGATGTTATATTTTATGGCGTTCATTGCCTGATGTAAAAATGTTCACCAAGCATAAAACGCTTCAGAAAGTTTAATCAACAGATTTAATGTACAGTATATATTATTTCCCACCGGGTTACATTCAACATGCTACGTTGAACGACCTGGGCACATTTTCGCAGTAGTAGAAGTGCTTTGTGGGAAAAAGAAATGTGACGCTGGACAAATTATCATAGAGTTTAATTTCAGGAAAAATCTAAGCCCAACTAAGAGAGCTGAGCCTCTTAAGACACATGTGAAAAGCCGTACCATCAACAACTATCTGGGAGTCGCGCACCTCATCGAAAAGAGAAAGCAATCAGAAGCCTTGTCTTCATCATCACCAGCTTTGTAAAATGGTTTAGCAATCTGCCAAAAAGAGTGCAACTAAGAGGATGTGTAGAATAAGATAATATAAGTCAATGATGGATATGCAGCAAAGTTTAGTGCAGAATTTATATCGGATCTCTGTACCAGCAGAAGAAACTGAATCATATATTAGTGCACATGATACCCACTACAGAAGACATTAACATAATGTGGTATTAGATTTATTCCAACTCACCGTTATAATTTGTCTTGCCAGGTTCTTTGCTGTCGTACTACGCAACAATGTGAATCTCCAGTGAACTGGAGAAATTATACATTTGCAGCAATATGACTGGTCGTGATAATATTTTCTACAGCTGCCAAATGACCTAATTGCACAAACATTGTGCAACAGTGTCCGTATAATGCTAAATAAAAAAACAATCCGTCTTTACCTCTTGTACATGTACTACGTAAGATTATATAACTGTTACTAGTGTCAAATACCGTAATGGTTTTTGGGTCCTAGTACTGTCATCCTAAGACGATTCCCGTCTCCAAAATGAAGAGCCCATGAGTGTTGCTAGGCCTTCCCATTACATGAAGGATTAACTGGTACTAGCAGTTCACTGACTACTAAAGACGACCCACATAGACCCATTTAAGTCAATGCTTGTTTACTATGCTCGGAAAGAGAGTGATCCGACCTAGTAGCCAGTTCGGGTTGCAAGGTCGAGGACCTTAACAACTGGAATGACATATCTACATATCTACATATCTACATATCTACATATTATATTCTATCTTTTGGGTATGTTTGCTTTGTTCATGTACAGCGTGCTAGAATAGAATATATGGCATAATCTTATATAATTAGTTATTACATTTTAATTTAAACGTACGTAGCTTCGGATTAATTATTACAATTGATCTACTAATGTTTAAATGTGATTATCATCATCCCTTGTAACTGAGAATAGGTACAATGCTTATAATAATTAACTAATAAATCTAATTAATTAAACCGAATGGTTGAGTGTGTGCCCAGCGTCATGTTTTAATATTTAATATAATATTATATAAAATAGGTGATGTAAGACCCGATAAAACTTTGACTATAACTAGACTACATGGACAAATACAAAATCTTGGAGCAGGAGTAAGCACTGATTACTCTTATCAACCCAGTTGCCACATTAATAAAAAAAGTATAATTATACTATGTTTACGTGAAGTCCTATCTGCCAACCATATCTGAAAACAGAATAACACAAACAGAATGGTCGATATGAACTCTGTTGTAACACAATGCTGAGGAGTTCTGTTCCCTTGTATTGAACGATTGGGCAACTGATAGGCAAACCAGCTCGTGAACTGGCTCGATCCGGTGTATGGAACCAAATTTAACACCAGCTAACAGCGTTTGAGACTAGGACCAAAGGAACCAGTGCAGTCCAGTAGATCGAGCCAAATTCAGCATCGTTCGACACCGAGGCAGGCCAGGGTAAAAAGAACCGGTGTGAAACGCTGTTTGATTAAACTCTTCCCGAGAGCCGAATAAAAGTGGGGAGGCAACATCGTGCAGCGCTACTACAAAGTGAAGGTCTCTGTATATAATTATTGATGTTTCTATATTGAGATCCAAGCATGAGCTGAGGCAACAAACGTAAAAACAAAGTGGTTTATATAGTACACAAACTTCCGGCGGAAGTTCCGGTAGAAAGGCCAACGTAGTGTCATTAAAAAACAACGTTGTGTCATCTGAACATTGCACAACAACATGGCAGCCCGGAAGCCCGATAGCCAACCAAAAATAGGACGGGTTTGACAAAAGATGCTTGAAATCAGCTGGATCATATGCAGAATCAATATTAGCCAATTCTGAGAGGTTGGGCCTCTTTAAGTGGGTATAAAAAGGACATAATTGCTCAGCAATGCATACTATAATAAGCATAATATTAATTGGTACACAAGCAACATTTTAGCACATGTACATCGACAATTGGTACAAGCAAGTGTAATGCAAGGTTAGTGTATAATTAAATATACATAGTTAGTATCTTGTAGTCGGGAGTTATGCGTGGCCTATGCTACATGACCGGTCTTAACTGCAGTGCTAATATTACAACATAATCATATAACAAATATGCCCACCTACACCTTGAAATGGTTTTCACGCATTGGAATGTATATTGGAAAAAAGAAAGTGAGATTTTGGAAATTGTAAAACTTTTGAAGTCGTCTCGCTCTGACTTCAATAGTAGTTCCAACTAGAGTAGTTGACTTTGACTTGACTTGGCTGAACACGAATTGACTGGAAGCAACAACGACTTGGCTTGAACTTGACTTGCTTCCGTCATTTCAGAAGTTGCTCGAATTGTTGACTTGCAAGTTGACTTGGATCCAACTCTGCGTGTTTCCATGTTAGCCTCTGTTAATGAAGATTAGTAATGAATGAATCAAAGAATGTGCACTTATTGTTACAAAAAGGACATTCTATAATACAGCGTTACAAGTTCTCCATTGAGATCCGCACAAAACGGAAACGAAAACAGGGAAGTAAATACTCAGCCTTGTTAACCGACAAGCTACATGGATGTGTGTTTGTGGGACTATAAGTAATCATGCTGGAACTTTGTCTAATGGTCAAATGGCTGTGTTGTGGTCACATGGCAGAATGGAACAAATTGTGAAATGATGTAACAATCTGCCCCTACATAGCAATAGTCCAAGGCACCTAGAATTTTGTGCAATAGCTTCTGTTTATTGAAATTTTTTCTTTCAAAGGCATGCAGCCAACTAACTAAGTTTCTAGTCACGCTGGTAGGATGTGATATAATATAATACTGGTATGTATATCCCCCAATAATACAGAACCCTAAGCACGAGCTTTCATTTCCATGAACAAGTGGTTAGCACTGTATTCTGGCAAAGGGCCAATGCAAAGTTCAGCGGAAAAATTCTAGGAGGCAATGTGAACCATTTGCACCCATCTAACAGACGCTGGTAACATGTTGAAGAGGCAGTAGCTGGTACAGCATTAGAAAGAGAATGAACGGCAAAATGTAACCTTGTGTTAGGACAAATCAACATCAAATATTCCGATGTAACCCATGTCAGCCATGACTGCGGAATTTTTGCCGTTTGCCATAAACTGCTAGACACAACCAGTACTAACAAAGCCTGTCTGGAAGAAAGTGTAGTAAAGCAGCTGATAAATAATCTAATATTGCGTTCTATGATGGCCTTATCTGATACAATCTCAGTGCTAACGTTAGTTTAGTCTTTCTCCTCCTTGACATCGTATCATAAATTCTTTAACAAGTTCACTTCCTTTTCATGAGTCAGTCTGTATGGCCTAGGGGTAAAGATGCTTGCCTCTAGTCCAGACAGCCTGGTTTCGATTCCGCGGCGGTGATAAGCTGTTCAGGCCCACGCTGCCCATTCAGTCCCTGCAGATCAGGACTTGAAATAATGGAGGTGCCCTGTGTGAATTTTGTCCGCATGCAGGATGAAGTTCCACCTCTGCCCTCGTTAATACAAGAGTAGCCACATCACGACGAGGCACGTGAAAAACGGCAGAACCAGCACTCTCCTTTCCAGCTTAGTAGTAGTGCTTCACACTGAGTTCATAACAGGTATACAGTATATACATGTCGGACGGATTCAAATTGCCTCAATAATTACAAAATATAGTCCTATTTCTTTCCAATATACCTTACAATGTGCGTTTGTTCTAGTATACAACCATGTACGTGTACATAAAATATAGTAAGCTATTGGCAGCCTCCAGTAGTGAGATTTTTACTATTGCTGATACGTTGTAACTGTCACAATTATCCGAATTAAATACATAGTACAACATAGTCATTTCGATGATATAGTTTATGCTCTCTATTACTATAATATACTTTACGGGAATAGTTGTAAAAAACTGTATGCTGTTTGCATATGTGATAACATTACGTTGTAGTGTTGCAGTGTAGGTAGACATCACTCAGATAAACAAGTTAAAGATTGCCAGTTATTCTATGTAACTGTTTATGTGGGTCCTTGTCAGATTTCAATACTTGGATACTGACAGTGATTATTTCTTACGTATGAAGCGTACACAAGAAATATACATTTAAGTGTAACAATGACTCATCTCTAGATTCTACAAATATCAGTCTAGAATATTTTATAATCTGTTATCTTCTCCAAACCAGGTTGGCTCTGTAAAAGTTGTAAACCAATTCGTCATCATGTTGTCTAATAGACATTGATTCCGAGTTGAGAATAATACATTCATATTCATTTGTGTTTTGTTACTGTCGAGCTACCTGGCTATCCTATTTAACGAACTTCAGAAGTTCGAAACTTGTGTAAGCGACAGGAGCTGGGTTCTGAGTGGAACCGCTCACCTTCCACAACAGGAGTGCATGGTCAGTGGTCACTACATCAACCTGCCACCTACATGTGGTCACATACGCCGCTAGAATCTGGCTTCTTTTTGCGAATCAGGGCAGAGGTGGATATTTAACGTGGGTGTTTTTGATGTACAAGCTACACGGAACTCCTGTATTATTTATACGCCCTAATCCGAACAGGCGCAGTAAGGTGAAAGGCTTGCTGAAGGCCTTTGTCAGAAATGACGCAGCTGGGTGCTTGTACTCATAACCTCACGGTTTGTGTATATGTATGTCACCAACAGTGCCAACCTGACACCTATCTATGTCTATCAGAATGTGAAATTAATGAGTGGGCATTGCTTCCTTTGAAAAACAATACACTCAGAGTCATCCCTTGCTAAGCCAGATGATCTCCGAGTCGCAGATTTAAAACACTTGGTGACAATTAGGTGCAACTGTACAGGTTCAGATGAAATAAAAATGTCATTTGTCGCAAATACCTCATCCACTTGAAACGCTTCTGATGGTTGCGTGTTTTTCTAGTATCACCGACAATGCACTGAGAGTTAATTCCTGACGGTAAGCGATGGCATTGTACCAGGATCTGTTCAATCCAATGACACGCCACAACATGCACTAGACTTCAACTCCATGGTGGGGAGTTTTAGTACTGTGCTTTGGCAAATGGCTAATATTAGAGCTTGGTATAAAAGTGTAGAAATTCTCAGAGAAAGTCAGATGCACTTGAATTCTGTTTGTTGAAGGTTATAACATTCTTCTATCAGGTAAGTTAAATACTGGATAGTCTGGTACAACAATTAAACTGTGTCATAAGTGCGTAATCACAATAACCTTCTCATTGTCTAATTGACATAAAGATAAGCAATCGATGAGATATTGATCTTGTTTTTAACTACTCTGCGGGCATCAGTCTGGTCTGAATTCTCATATACGTGTGCACTGTCGTGAGATGAGAGATATCCTGCTCTATTTTGAATATAATGGTAATCTCCGATTCTGAAATTTACTGCTAGTTATTAAATATTTTCCAGAAAATTGAAAATGATGAAGGTCTTCTTCTTCGCTATGCTTGTGGTTGCTATGCTTGGACTGGTTGCAGCAAATCGTAAGTGAGATTTATGCCCCTATTTAATGCACTCAATGCGATGTAAAACTAAAACAGATTACTTTAAAACTTTAGATGATAGGCGTCTGGTATAAGGCAAGTACTTGGCAATTTGTGTTTGTAGCTCAGCACAATTCACTGAAAATGGCAATATTGCAGAACATTCGTGAGGAAAGGCGTGACGTTTAGCTCTGTCACATATTAAACAATGGAAATGTGTCTATATTAGTTCTAATTTGTGTAACAAATAGATGCTACATAAAGAATTATGCACACATATTGTAATAGCATATTGTTTGTCCTTTACAGCTTGTGTCGATGAATGCTTGGCTAACATTTGTCATGGCGATTACCTGTGCACGGACTATATGAGACCATATTGCCAGCAACAGTGTGGTTGGTGAACTAACGTCTAACAAAAATATTCAGTAGTTTAGCAATAGCGGTGAATATTTCTTCAATCTCTCTTTGAAATCAATAAATATGTGGCTGTTTGTCACAAATGTATGAATTGGAATGTTACATTGTCTTATTTCACATATAAGCGTTCTACTTGCTCTTAAATGCATCTCCCTGTTACGTTTACACAGGAGCAAGATTTAGCGCAATAAATACATTGATTCAGTATTTCTGGCTAAAAAAAGGTGTCAGCCCTGTTCTTTTTATCAATGTGTTGATGGATTCATATTTAAAGTGGTGCTGTGAACTAGCAATTGTACACTCTTTGGAGCTCAAGTTTTATGAGATTAGTGAGCTTTTATGCTATCAGTTATAGACTTAGTGAAATGTGGAAAACTAAGGAGAATTTATCAAAGAGGTGGGAGAGTTCCAGCATCTGGAACATATTGCCTCGGTCAAGAACATTCACAAGTATTGGAAGGGAAGAATTTTGATGTAAGCGTTAGAGTACATTGTAATATAATCAATGCAGTTGTTACAGCTGATACTGATGTGGGCGATTTCTTTCGTAATGTCTACAAATCAAAGGCACAAGGGGAAGACCAATTTACATTTACCTTAGCATGCATTCAAGACCTCACATACAAAGAAATACTGGGAACTGTCAATGTATCAAACAAATTTGAATTTAAACATGATGGTTATTAGTTCGTATGTACATGCAAGTGCATAGGGTGATAGTCACATCCAGTGAAATAAATGCAGTGTGGATGGCTAGATTACTATGTCACATCAAGATATCTGATAAAGAAATATCATTATAACACCACAGGTAACAAAGATGAGTGACGAATGATTTATGGGATATAGATTTATTGTTGTAGAAGGCAGAATATTATCTGCTCAATGGTGTAGGCATGGTATAGAATATACTAGAATAGGATACAATACAATAGAACAGAATAGACATAAGTAGATAGAAGAATAAATTACGATCAAATCTACTCGTGTCATCAATAAATAAGGGAAGGGTTTTCCTCACTTGAATATTATATACATATTGTATTATGCAGTGGTTCAATGCACGTCTGCTACAGAAGACTTAGATGTAGATGCACATGGTAATTTTAATGAGTCATGTTTGTTCTGTTTATAGCCAAGCGTTTAATTGACAACAATGTAGAATTATGTAACGATGGTGCAGTCCTGTTCTAGAATGCACTCATTTTTTGCCATAGATGGTATTGTACCGATTTTTGGATTTTGGTGCTGCCGCCGTAAGACAACTCCCAAGTCCAATAACGAAGTGCCTATGAGTGGTGCCAGTCTTTCTAATTACATGAAAGACTAATGTGTACTAATATTCTAATAACTACCAAAGACGACCCATATGATCCTCAGTAAATATTTGGTAGAATCTCACTGTTTCATCTCTTTTATTACAGTTAGTTTCATGCTATATACTGAAATTAAATATATATCATGCATCAGTAAATATTTATTAGTTATACTGAGAAAGTGAGTTTTCCGACCAAGTAAGAAGTTCGGGTTACACGGTCAAGGACCTTGACAGCTAGAATGACTTTAGCGTGTAGACCGGGTCGTCATAGTACGACGTACTGAGTATTGATAATCTATTCTGGTTCCGTAGTCGGTCTTGAGTTGGAGAACCGGCGCAGGTCAGGCTACATCCAGCGGAACCATGAGGGAATGCAGTTTATACTCTGGATCAGTCTCATGTGGTTAACGTGCCCGGGTCCGAGTCCAATGTCAATTTTTTTCTGTTTCTTACTGTAAGCGTATGACTTTAGAATTCTACTGCTGCCATCAAAATAATAGTTTTTGGGTTTTGGTAAAGTCATCCTAAGACGACACCCTAGCCCAAAATGAAGTGCCTATGACTGGTGCTAGGCCTTTTCATTGACAGGTACGAGTAGTCAAATAACTGCTAAAAAAGACCCAGATGACCTCGAGTCAATGCTTGTTTCCTATACTGAGAAAGAGAGTGATCCGACCTAGTAGGAAGTTCGGGTTGCAAGGTTGAGTACCTTAACAACTAGAATGACCTAATTACAAAGTGAAAGTCTCTGTATATAAGTATCGATCAAAAATATTTCACTCACATTGCCCAGTCGCTAAGTTAAAAAAAAAACTCCCCGACTGATACTCCTCGGCGTGACCAACCCCTAGCAGCTCCCAGTGCCAGGTGCCAGTGCTGGCCAACTCCCTGTGAGAAAGGCCCAGATAACATGGCCTGTTATGGCTGGGGTAGAGGAGTTGCCTTAAAGCCATGCTGGCTAGCATGCCCTCAAGGACTTAACATGGGCACAGGAACAATTGTGGCTGGATGCTCTTCCTAACACCACCGTGACTGCGGTTTGAACCTGGAACCTTCAGCATGAAAGCACAGCATTCTAACCCCTAAGCCACGGTCCAGTCAATAAATCAAGACGTACTGTAATTCAATTTAATGTTCATGTAAGCACAATGTGATCATCCAATCATTCAACAAATTCACAGCATGATTGTGTATATTACAATGAATACGCATGCAGTGTCAGTTGACTGGAGATTTAAAGTATGGTAGTGTTCTTTGTTCATCTGATGAAGATGGAAATACACAATCTGCGCCATTATAATGCTAAAAGATCATATGGAACCGACCTCCTTTATGAATTTGGCTAAATGTGACGTTGTATTGGAGCAAATATGACACTGCACACGTCAATGCATACCAACTTATGGCGTTTACCATAATGCATTAAACAATAACCGCACCAACATAGTTTCTTCTACATGACCCTCAGCCAATGAACATTTTTGTTAGTAAGGTGGATAATACATCTGATGCAATATTTTATGGTGTTCATTACCTGATGTAAATGTTCACCAAGCATAAAACGCTTCAGAAAGTCTAATCAACCGATTTCATGTATAGCGTATGTCATTAGGCTTAGCGCTACATTCGGCGTGTCATGTTGAATCACCGGGGCACATTGTAGCAGGAGTAGAAGTGCTTTGGGAGAGAAAAAATGTGACGCGGGACAAATTATAATAGAGTTTAATTTTACTAAAGTTGAGAGTTGAGCCTCTTAAGACACATATAAAAACAAAAGCCGCACCATCAACAAACTATCTGGGAGTCGCTCACCTCATCGTTAAGAGAATGCCATCAGAATCAAGTAAACAAGGCGCATATGATTTGTAGTGAGTTAGATTATTATCTCAAATTGTTAGTATTAGTTTCATAAGACAGTACTCTACATCAGACGTGCAAATATTATGTGTATGCAAGCTTGTACATGAAGCCTTGTCTTCATCATCACCAGCTTTGTAAGATGGTTTAGCAATCTGCCAAAAAGAGTGCAGCTAAGAGGATGTGTAGAATAAGATAATATAAGTTAATGGTGGATATAGACCAAACTTTAGTGCAGAATTTATCTCAGATCTCTGTACCAGCAGAAGAAACTGATATTCAGGTAATCATTTTCATAGATGACATATTTAAAGATGTAATTTTGTTAGTGCTAGTGCTCGGTTTAGTCCATTGCTGTAAACCATCTCATTTGCAGAATCATATATTAGTGGACATAATAAGACTACAGAAGACATTAACATTATGTGGTATTAGATTTGTTCCAACTAACGGTTATAGTTTATCTTGCCAATTTCTTTGCTGTCGTACTATACTTTCTACAGATAGCATTGTTTCCTATGAGCAGGTCAGGCCATGGTGCTCTATAACAAAATAGAATGGTGGGATTTCTTCAATGCTGAGCGTGTCAATTGTAGTCTTTATACCCATAGCTTGGTGTGTCTTCTTTTACCAGGATAAGCACTCAATCACCTAGCACTAGGAGCAGAAAATTCTACTGTACCAGCTCAGCAACAGTAAACGTTTCACTGTTTAGCTGTAGACTTGGTATGAGCGAACTGCACACAATGTACTCATCTCTGGCCCTCCTAGCGTATAGTTTCTAGTAGCATGTTCTGCTCACTGTACTAAACCATCAGGTGCCCCAGAGGCTTAGGTTCAAACCTCAGTCAAGGCGTTGATTTTTCATGGATCTAAAACCAGCCTCTGATCCGTCAAATGTGAATTAATTTTAGGAAGCGCGAGGTGGCCATAATAAGAAGGGTGCCTCTTGTGCCACTGCCTCATAGCATGTCTAAACTGTATGCCAGTGGTAATTCTTTATTGAAGTTTCGCTAAGCTGGTTTGGTGGTAGCATGTATTCATTCCCTTGCTAGGTGATCAGGTGCTGTCTTTTTCGGCTGCGTGCCCTCATGTCATCAAAGGCGCTCTTCTAGCGAGCAAATACATTGGCAGTTCCATATCAAATCGAACTCTGCAATAGAGAAACATCATTACAGTGCTGCGTATCAGCGTTACCGTACTTTAATGAATATGAATAATTAATGAATCAAGGAACATCAATTTGTTGTTTAAAAACGCAGGTTGCATATTTGCAGCTAGAGCAGAGGAAGCAAAAACAACAATTTGAATCTCGAGTCAACTAGAGAAGTTATACATTTGCAGTAATATCACTGGTCTTGATAATATTTTCTACAACGGCCAAATGACCTAATTGCACTAACATTGTGCAACAGTGTGCGTATAATTCTAAAATAAAATGACAGTCCGACTTTACCTCTTGTATTAGGTAAGATTACTTAACTGTTACTAGTGTCAAATACCGTAATGGTTTTTGGGTCTTAGTACCGTCATCCTAAGACGACCCGCGGCTCCAAAATGAAGAGCCCATGAGTGTTGCTAGGCCTTCTCATTACAAGAAGGATTAACAGGTACTAGTAGTTCACTAACTACTAAAGACGACCCACATAGACCCATTCGAGTCAATGCTTTTTTACTATGCTGAGAAAGCGAGTGATCCGACCTAGTAGCCAGTTTGTGTTGCAAGGTCGAGGACCTTAGCAACTGGAATGACATATCTACTAAATAGTGCTGCGCTGTATTTCAGTTTCAAACAATGCAAACGATGTAGAACCTGTCAGTGTTTGACATCATCAATTTGTACTTGTGTCAAACCGTACCGGCATCGTGCCCAAACAATATATCAATGATTTGGCGTAGTTCAATGTTATCGAACCGAATCGGTATACCAGTAGTAGTCATTTAATATTCGTGCGGTCTAATATTATGTGGTTTTGTTCGTTTTACTTTAAACCAAGTTGCACACCTTCGCGTTTCCGTTTTGATGTTATTTCCCATCGTGGCTGTGGTTGATAGGTTGTTGGTGCTGTTGAGGTGATAACTATAATAAATTGATTAATACATGCAGATGCGTAACTTAGTAGATTATGCGGATCATTCTATATCACCTATAGTATACATTCCATCATATTATATTCTATCGTCTGGGTATGTTTGCTTTGTTCATGGACAGCGTGCTAGAATAGAATATAGTAGTCTATGATCTTATATCATTATTTTTTACATTTTAATTTAAACGTACGTAGCATCGGATTAATTATTACAATTAATCTACTAATGTTTAAATGTGATTATAATCATCCCTTGTAACTAAGAATAGGTACAATGCTTACAATAATTAACTAATAAATCTAATAAATTTTACAGAATATAGTCCTATTTCTTTCCAATATACCTCACAATGTACCTTTGTTCTAGCATACAACCATGTACGTAGACATAAAATATAGTAGGCTATTGGCAGCCTATACTAATGATATTTTTACTATTGCCGATGCGTTGTCATTGTCACAATTATCCGAATTAAATAAATGGTACAACATAGTCATTCCGATGATACAGTTTACGCTCACTATTACTAGCGGTTGACTGGAGATTTAAAGTACGGTAGTGTTCTTTGTTCATCTGATGAAGATGGCAATACAGAATCTGCGCCATTGTAATGCTGAAAAATCATACTCAACCGACCTCCTTTATGAATTGGACTAAATGTGACCTTGTATTGGAGCAAATATGACACTGCACACGTCAATGCATACCAACTTATGCTGGTCATAACGGTGGCGTTTACCATAATGCATTAAACATTAACCGCACCAAAATAGTTTCTTCTACATGATCCTCAGGCAATGTACTTTTTTGTCAGTAAGGGGAATAATACATCTGATGTTATATTTTATGGCGTTCATTGCCTGATGTAAAAATGTTCACCAAGCATAAAACGCTTCAGAAAGTTTAATCAACAGATTTAATGTACAGTATATATTATTTCCCACCGGGTTACATTCAACATGCTACGTTGAACGACCTGGGCACATTTTCGCAGTAGTAGAAGTGCTTTGTGGGAAAAAGAAATGTGACGCTGGACAAATTATCATAGAGTTTAATTTCAGGAAAAATCTAAGCCCAACTAAGAGAGCTGAGCCTCTTAAGACACATGTGAAAAGCCGTACCATCAACAACTATCTGGGAGTCGCGCACCTCATCGAAAAGAGAAAGCAATCAGAAGCCTTGTCTTCATCATCACCAGCTTTGTAAAATGGTTTAGCAATCTGCCAAAAAGAGTGCAACTAAGAGGATGTGTAGAATAAGATAATATAAGTCAATGATGGATATGCAGCAAAGTTTAGTGCAGAATTTATATCGGATCTCTGTACCAGCAGAAGAAACTGAATCATATATTAGTGCACATGATACCCACTACAGAAGACATTAACATAATGTGGTATTAGATTTATTCCAACTCACCGTTATAATTTGTCTTGCCAGGTTCTTTGCTGTCGTACTACGCAACAATGTGAATCTCCAGTGAACTGGAGAAATTATACATTTGCAGCAATATGACTGGTCGTGATAATATTTTCTACAGCTGCCAAATGACCTAATTGCACAAACATTGTGCAACAGTGTCCGTATAATGCTAAATAAAAAAACAATCCGTCTTTACCTCTTGTACATGTACTACGTAAGATTATATAACTGTTACTAGTGTCAAATACCGTAATGGTTTTTGGGTCCTAGTACTGTCATCCTAAGACGATTCCCGTCTCCAAAATGAAGAGCCCATGAGTGTTGCTAGGCCTTCCCATTACATGAAGGATTAACTGGTACTAGCAGTTCACTGACTACTAAAGACGACCCACATAGACCCATTTAAGTCAATGCTTGTTTACTATGCTCGGAAAGAGAGTGATCCGACCTAGTAGCCAGTTCGGGTTGCAAGGTCGAGAACCTTAACAACTGGAATGACATATCTACATATCTACATATCTACATATCTACATATTATATTCTATCTTTTGGGTATGTTTGCTTTGTTCATGTACAGCGTGCTAGAATAGAATATATGGCATAATCTTATATAATTAGTTATTACATTTTAATTTAAACGTACGTAGCTTCGGATTAATTATTACAATTGATCTACTAATGTTTAAATGTGATTATCATCATCCCTTGTAACTGAGAATAGGTACAATGCTTATAATAATTAACTAATAAATCTAATTAATTAAACCGAATGGTTGAGTGTGTGCCCAGCGTCATGTTTTAATATTTAATATAATATTATATAAAATAGGTGATGTAAGACCCGATAAAACTTTGACTATAACTAGACTACATGGACAAATACAAAATCTTGGAGCAGGAGTAAGCACTGATTACTCTTATCAACCCAGTTGCCACATTAATAAAAAAAGTATAATTATACTATGTTTACGTGAAGTCCTATCTGCCAACCATATCTGAAAACAGAATAACACAAACAGAATGGTCGATATGAACTCTGTTGTAACACAATGCTGAGGAGTTCTGTTCCCTTGTATTGAACGATTGGGCAACTGATAGGCAAACCAGCTCGTGAACTGGCTCGATCCGGTGTATGGAACCAAATTTAACACCAGCTAACAGCGTTTGAGACTAGGACCAAAGGAACCAGTGCAGTCCAGTAGATCGAGCCAAATTCAGCATCGTTCGACACCGAGGCAGGCCAGGGTAAAAAGAACCGGTGTGAAACGCTGTTTGATTAAACTCTTCCCGAGAGCCGAATAAAAGTGGGGAGGCAACATCGTGCAGCGCTACTACAAAGTGAAGGTCTCTGTATATAATTATTGATGTTTCTATATTGAGATCCAAGCATGAGCTGAGGCAACAAACGTAAAAACAAAGTGGTTTATATAGTACACAAACTTCCGGCGGAAGTTCCGGTAGAAAGGCCAACGTAGTGTCATTAAAAAACAACGTTGTGTCATCTGAACATTGCACAACAACATGGCAGCCCGGAAGCCCGATAGCCAACCAAAAATAGGACGGGTTTGACAAAAGATGCTTGAAATCAGCTGGATCATATGCAGAATCAATATTAGCCAATTCTGAGAGGTTGGGCCTCTTTAAGTGGGTATAAAAAGGACATAATTGCTCAGCAATGCATACTATAATAAGCATAATATTAATTGGTACACAAGCAACATTTTAGCACATGTACATCGACAATTGGTACAAGCAAGTGTAATGCAAGGTTAGTGTATAATTAAATATACATAGTTAGTATCTTGTAGTCGGGAGTTATGCGTGGCCTATGCTACATGACCGGTCTTAACTGCAGTGCTAATATTACAACATAATCATATAACAAATATGCCCACCTACACCTTGAAATGGTTTTCACGCATTGGAATGTATATTGGAAAAAAGAAAGTGAGATTTTGGAAATTGTAAAACTTTTGAAGTCGTCTCGCTCTGACTTCAATAGTAGTTCCAACTAGAGTAGTTGACTTTGACTTGACTTGGCTGAACACGAATTGACTGGAAGCAACAACGACTTGGCTTGAACTTGACTTGCTTCCGTCATTTCAGAAGTTGCTCGAATTGTTGACTTGCAAGTTGACTTGGATCCAACTCTGCGTGTTTCCATGTTAGCCTCTGTTAATGAAGATTAGTAATGAATGAATCAAAGAATGTGCACTTATTGTTACAAAAAGGACATTCTATAATACAGCGTTACAAGTTCTCCATTGAGATCCGCACAAAACGGAAACGAAAACAGGGAAGTAAATACTCAGCCTTGCTAACCGACAAGCTACATGGATGTGTGTTTGTGGGACTATAAGTAATCATGCTGGAACTTTGTCTAATGGTCAAATGGCTGTGTTGTGGTCACATGGCAGAATGGAACAAATTGTGAAATGATGTAACAATCTGCCCCTACATAGCAATAGTCCAAGGCACCTAGAATTTTGTGCAATAGCTTCTGTTTATTGAAATTTTTTCTTTCAAAGGCATGCAGCCAACTAACTAAGTTTCTAGTCACGCTGGTAGGATGTGATATAATATAATACTGGTATGTATATCCCCCAATAATACAGAACCCTAAGCACGAGCTTTCATTTCCATGAACAAGTGGTTAGCACTGTATTCTGGCAAAGGGCCAATGCAAAGTTCAGCGGAAAAATTCTAGGAGGCAATGTGAACCATTTGCACCCATCTAACAGACGCTGGTAACATGTTGAAGAGGCAGTAGCTGGTACAGCATTAGAAAGAGAATGAACGGCAAAATGTAACCTTGTGTTAGGACAAATCAACATCAAATATTCCGATGTAACCCATGTCAGCCATGACTGCGGAATTTTTGCCGTTTGCCATAAACTGCTAGACACAACCAGTACTAACAAAGCCTGTCTGGAAGAAAGTGTAGTAAAGCAGCTGATAAATAATCTAATATTGCGTTCTATGATGGCCTTATCTGATACAATCTCAGTGCTAACGTTAGTTTAGTCTTTCTCCTCCTTGACATCGTATCATAAATTCTTTAACAAGTTCACTTCCTTTTCATGAGTCAGTCTGTATGGCCTAGGGGTAAAGATGCTTGCCTCTAGTCCAGACAGCCTGGTTTCGATTCCGCGGCGGTGATAAGCTGTTCAGGCCCACGCTGCCCATTCAGTCCCTGCAGATCAGGACTTGAAATAATGGAGGTGCCCTGTGTGAATTTTGTCCGCATGCAGGATGAAGTTCCACCTCTGCCCTCGTTAATACAAGAGTAGCCACATCACGACGAGGCACGTGAAAAACGGCAGAACCAGCACTCTCCTTTCCAGCTTAGTAGTAGTGCTTCACACTGAGTTCATAACAGGTATACAGTATATACATGTCGGACGGATTCAAATTGCCTCAATAATTACAAAATATAGTCCTATTTCTTTCCAATATACCTTACAATGTGCGTTTGTTCTAGTATACAACCATGTACGTGTACATAAAATATAGTAAGCTATTGGCAGCCTCCAGTAGTGAGATTTTTACTATTGCTGATACGTTGTAATTGTCACAATTATCCGAATTAAATACATAGTACAACATAGTCATTTCGATGATATAGTTTATGCTCTCTATTACTATAATATACTTTACGGGAATAGTTGTAAAAAACTGTATGCTGTTTGCATATGTGATAACATTACGTTGTAGTGTTGCAGTGTAGGTAGACATCACTCAGATAAACAAGTTAAAGATTGCCAGTTATTCTATGTAACTGTTTATGTGGGTCCTTGTCAGATTTCAATAC